>CAXKWD010000006.1:29980033-32729731 GCA_964059195.1 Ectobius pallidus
TCTCAGAAATATACGTAGGCCAACGTATATTTTGTGAAAGTATTTTTAGAAAGAAAATACTGAGAAGTTACAAGCAACAATTCAGGGGTGTTCAAATCCCACCACTGAGACGGCTGTAAGCAAATAAATGAAAATGGAATAAAAAATCAAAAGCATGGGAAAAAATGAAAAATGATTAAAAATATGACCATAATATGAAAAATGACAAAAATACTGAAAAAGCTAAAATATGACATTATATGACCAATGAAAATTGCATAATTCTAATCACATTAGATGATATCATCTTTAAATTATATTTGCTATGGTAACATCACAAAGGAAAAAAATATGACATGTCATAAACATCCGGGCCCTAATCATGAGTAAATGTGTATCATGTAGGCCTTTGAGAAGTCAAGCTCGAAAAGCTGTTTATAACGTTGCGAAGCATTTACAGCAGAAAGCACAGTGTCAGTGCAAGCAATGTGTTTAGTGCTTTATGCTATTCAAATAGCCACCTTCGTCTACCCGCGCTAACATAAGCATTTCATGTCGTTGTGCAAGAGGTTCTCGCGCCATGAGATTATGTAATCCTTTGTCATCGCGCGTGCACAAGCCACGCTGGGTAGTCAGTGCTTCACCGGAGTTCAATGCTTGTAGACGTATTGAGGTATCACTCCAATTCGCGCGGTTTTCTTCATTGTGTAATCATTGTTTCAAATGCTCAAAAACTCTGAATTGCCACAAAACTACAACTCTCAAGTTTTGTGTATTATCTACAATTAATTCTACAATTGTAGCAGTATTATATTCGTCACAGCTAACATCCGTGTTATGCTGTATAAGATAGTGTGTCATTGTGAAATACCTGCTTTCAAATGCACCCTTCTTACAGTGAAATTTACACGTAACATTCATAAGTGTGTTATTTAACACAAATCAACAAACTACAGTGATTATTTCAAGTCTTATAATTTTTAAATTATTTCTTTTAATTACATATATTTCTAGAAAAGTGCGGATCAGTTTTCCCGCCAATATTACATCATACTTATTTCCAGTTTAAGAAGCATATATTTCATTTATTTCAACTATATTATTCAATCATTTATTAGTTAACGTGTGAGTAAAGTTTCATTGTTCTATAACATGTGTTGATTGTAATTCTATTTAGATTCGTGGATCTCTGTGCTCAGTGACCTCGATAAGTCCAATGTTCTACCAACTCCTACCAATCAATTATTTCACGGTCCTCCATCTAACCAGAGGTTTTTATTCCTTTTATTCCTAAGGTAACCCACACCCAAATAATGGTTACTCCACAGCCGGATCTAATTGAATACAATCATAATCGCTCACACGTGTATTGTTTTGCTTCTCGATTTCGTTCTCTCAGTATTATATACCTCCCGCATCTGTCAGTTCGAGTTCCAGCAACTCTGGATTCCTGGCCGAGGGTGTCATCTATTTGGCAGTGCCCAGACACTCCAAGAATTCAGTAGCAACTGCAACTGGTATCAAGACAGCAGTGAGCAGTGCTACAGGCATCCAACAAGCGGCGACTGGAATATCAAGATTCTGCAACAGCAAATCTACAAGACATCTTCACGATATTCAAGTATTTCTCTTCACTACAACATGGAAGGAGAACTGAAAGGCTTGGTGAAGAGACGTGGAATAATTAAGTGTGAACTCACTCGTCTTCAAAATTCATGTGAACATTCAATGAAGAAACTGATCTACTTCTATTAAAGGTGAGAGTGGATGTACTACATGAAATCTGGAAAAAATACGATAGCGTTCAAACTCAGATTGGATCTATTGTAGAAGCAGAACAAGAGTTAGAGCAGCATGCTGATCACAAAGAAGAAACAAGAAACTGCTATGAAGAACTGAAAATAAAACTCTGTAAACTCATCGATTTACACGAGCCGTAAGTTCATAGTTCAAGTTCCCATCACAGTCAGCGATCACAACATAGTGGTAATTCACACCATACATGGCAATCGTCTACTTCAGTGTAATAACACAGTCATACAACTGCCTGTAATTAACTGCCTACATTTTCTGGAGATGTGACCAACTTCAAACATTTTTACGATGCATTCAGTAGCCTTGTGGTTAATAATGAGTCTTTAGATCCAATTGAAAAGTATCATTATTTGTTATCATCTCTGAAAGGACAAACGCATAATTTAGTGCAGAAGTTACCTGTCACCAGTGACAATTTCTCTGTGGCATGGGATTTAGTTTGTGCGCGCTACAACAACATTAGATTTATTTCGACAGCTCACATACGAAATCTACTATCATTACCAAGAATGAAAACTGATAATGTAACAGAGTTACGTAATCTTCTAAATAAATTCCAGAGTAATCTAAACGCTGTGGAAGCTCTTAATCTTGAAATTCCATTACATGAGGTTATGTTGACGCAGTTGATTTTAGATCATCTTTGTGAGACCACATGCAAAGAGTGGGAAGGAAAAATCAACTCGTAAAGTTTTACATCTCTTTAGGAGCTGATAGCTTTTCTGGAAGCTAAGGCACATTGGTTAGAAGTTTTAGCAACTTCAAACAACGCGTCCAGCCCATCGAAGGGAAAGGGTGAGATACGATCACAAAAGACTTCAGTTCAAGCAACTCGACAGTCTTGTGTTGCTATAAATAGTGTTTCGTGTCCTTGCACTCAAGACAATCACAGTTTATCTAAGTGCAATAAATTCTTGTAACTGAAAGTAACACAACGTTGGAATGTGATAAAAGCTAAAGGTTTATGTGCAAACTGCTTTTCTTCTAATCATAAAAGGGAGCAGTGCAAACTCAAATCGTTCTGCAATTGTGGCAAGTCTGTGCACAGTAAATTCTTACATAACATATTTAACAAGAAAAAGGTCTTTCACCGAAATCAGATTTCAGAAAATACTTCTTCTGAGGCTACAGCTGACCTACCAGCTAAAGGGTGTCCAGGAAGTAAGGACGAATTTGAATTTTGCGCCATTTTGTCATATGACGGTTGGCAGCCGTGGTTTTATCATGATTGGTGTCTCCCATCCTTCTTATTAGTAGCCTGATAGCTTTTGTTGTTTGATGTTTATTTTCCTCATGGAGCAGATGACAATTGAGCAACGGATCCAAGTGATAAAAAGTTATTATAAACATAGTAAAAGTCCGACGGCAACCCTTCGTGAATTGCGTGTGATACTCGAACATAATGCTGCTCCAACCTAATCATCAGTTCGGAAGTTGATCCGGAAGTTTGAGACCACGGGTTCTGTGTCAAACGTTAAGAAAACAGGACGACCGCATTCTGTTCGAATTGAAGAAAACATTGCTGTCGTGCGTGACAATGTGACCGTAAGCCCCAGAAAATCGGTTCGCCGACGAGCTCCACAATTGGATTTATCACCAAGTTCACTGCATGAAATCCTTTCAAAAGATCTGAAAACGCATGCATACAAGATTCAACTTACACAAGAATTGAAGCCTGCAGATCATGGAAAGAGATATCGATTTGCTCAATGGGTCTTGGATCGACAAGCGGAGAACGGGAAATTCATAAAAAGAATCATTTTCTCAGATGAGGCGCACTTTCACCTTAGTGGGTACGTCAATAAGCAGAACTGCAGAATTTGGGCTCACGAAAATCTGCAAATGACTGTGGAAGAAGAGATGCATCCACAACGCACGACTGTGTGGTGTGGGTTCTGAGCAGGAGTGATCGGCTTGTTCTTTTTTGAAGATGATGAGGAGCTGCCATCACTGTGAATGGCGACCGTTACAGAAACATGCTTTCTGATTGGTTTTTCCCAGTTTTGGATGCTATGGAAAATGACGATTTTTGGTTTCATCAAGATGGTGCGACATGTCACACATCCCGTGAAACGATTGCTCTGCTGAATGAAAAATTTCCTCTTGGTGTAGCAACCAGGAATGGCCTGCCAGATCATGAGATCTTACCCCTTGTGACTTTTTTTTTGTGGGGATATGTGAAGTCAAAAGTGTACGTGAACAAACCACAAACAATACACCAATTAAAGGATGAAATTGCGAGGGTTATTTACGGCATCTGACCAGATGTTTGTGAACGCGTCATCGCGAATTTCAATGAACGCGTTGCTTGTCACCGCGCGGCCTTGGGTGGTCATATGGCGGATATAATTTTTCATACATACATGGGAGAAGTTACTTAACGTGTTTGTTAAATAAATTACATTTTCAATAATTTTTATGTGTTCTACAGCACTTTAAAATTTGTCCTTACTTCCCGGACACTCTTTAGTTATTGTTCTTTCAAGGATAAGTCTACTCAAAGGGAAATTCTTTTAGCAACTGCTGTAGTACAACTTGAAGATAAAAAAGGAAATTTAGTGATATGTTGAGCGCTATTGGATTCAGGAAGCCAGTTAAATTTCATAACTGAAGAATTGGCCAAGAAGTTACAACTACCTACCACAGCTGTCGACACTCACATTAGAGGTATAAATGGCACCTCATCTTGTGGTCACAGTGTCAAGATAAATATGCGTTCCATATTTCTGAGCTGATCTGAACTGTTTAGTGATACCTCATATTGTAAACAAACTTCCTTCTGTCTGTATCTATCCTACCAAATTTAACATTCCTAGTGAAATGTGGGTCTGGAGAAAACTTCTAAATGTATCATGGGTAGAAAAAAGGACTAACTTGTCCATAATAAAGGAAATTAAACCAGACATGTCACTAGTGGCAACAGCAACTAAGCATAAATTAATGTATTTTGGACATATAATGAGGAAAAACAGCTCCTTGGAAAAATATATTATGCTAGGTATAGTGGATGGAAAGCGAGGTAGGGGTAGGAGAAGAACAAGATGACACGCAGAGAATAGCAATGCCACCAATCTAAGATGGGAAGAAATTCTAAGTGCTGTGAAGGACCGGGTTGGATGGAAGAAGATAGTGGATATGAGTGTTAGGAACAGGAAAAGACATTTCGAATAGTCATGGCTGGCAGCCTTACTGCCTTGTAAATCCGTTTGGATCGCCAGGGGTCGCACCAGACCTGATGGACTACTACTACTACTAGTGAAATTCCATTGGCCCATCCTAAGTTTTACATTCTTAGTGAAATTCCATAGGCTGATCCTAAGTTTTACATTCCTGGTGATGTACTCATTGGTGCCAATCTGTTTTACCAATTGTTCAAAAATGAAAGAATTGTCACTCCTAATCATCCCATCATTAGTAACACTGAACTTAGTTGGATACTTAGCTGATCCGTTCCTAAGACATCAATCAAAAGCAAGAAAGTCACATTCGCTCAACACAACTTGTTTGTAACAGTCGATAATGTTGACACACAGCTAGGGCGTTTCTGGGAGTTGGAAGATTTTCCTAAACCAGTGCATACTAAGGAAGAGAGAGAATGCGAACAACATTATGTGCAAAACACTATTCGTGCAGATGATGGTATTTTCGTGGTGCAACTACCCAAGAATCAACATGAAGATGCATTGGGTGAATCCAGACAGCAAGCCATAAAACGCTTAGGCCACCTGGAATGTTAATTTCAAACCAACTCTATTCTACGAGAAGATTATAAAAAATGTCTGCAAGAATATGAAGAGTCAGGACACATGAGAAAGGTTTCACCTCCACAGCCAGGTGAGAAGTGTTTCTACTTACCTCATCATAGAGTCATCAAACGCTCCTCGTGGTTTTTGATGCATCAGCAAAATCATCTTCAGGCAAGTCACTGAATGACATTTTGAAATTAGGTCCTACAATACAGGATGATTTATCTTCAATTATACTTCGGTTTCGAACCTACAAGTATGCATTTTCAGCTGACATTCTAAAATGTACAGACGCATAAGGATGCATGAAGATGACCAGAATCTACAAAGAATAGTTTGGCGTTCTAATGCTAATGAACCCATACAAGATTACACTTATTAATTTATTGACTTACGATAATGAATAAAAAAAATTCTTTATTTTGAACTGTATACATTGTGAAATCTTGAACCATCAATACAACTTTATTTTCTTCTTATGGTTGAGTTTGTTGGTTGTCACATCTCTTCCGTTGATGTTACTTCAGACAACCTGGCGCCCAAACAACTACCTGATATTGACAAATTCAAGAACCCACCCCTTCTCGACTGATTTGCATAGCCCAGGCCTACAATACTAGTAAGTTGCCACATCACTTCAGGAAGCACGTGGCATGTGTTCCTACTTGGGAACATCTATAAAGCAGGGCTGGTTACTCATGGAGGAAGTCAGTTAAAAAAAAAAAAATGCAGTTTCCGGTCTCACCGTTAGAAACCTTGAGTTGTGGTCACTGGTCAGTACATTTGTGTTTCAAGCATCATCAGTAATTTTATCAATATCAGTAGTAGACCTAATGTCATGGATAAATTTCTCTTAAGAGGAATAAAGATAAATTTTAGTGAAGCTGGTGAATCACTAGCGATTATGCTAGAGATAATTGGTCGGCTTTGTCTCCCACTTCTCACAGAGAATAAAGCGCAAGTAAAATATAAACCAACAATGTAGGCCTAGATAATGCAGATTTTGATTGTTTGCCAAAATTTTGAAGTCTGGCTGAGTGGCAAACAGAATTTAAAAAATACGAACGGTTAACCTACAAAACCGAAACAAACAGATTTGGTTGCAAAGGCAAAGGTGCAACAGAGCATGTGGAACTTCGAGTGCTTTCAAATCAGATCGAACACGCTTATCAAATGAGTGGTGTTCCTATTCTGTTCAGGCTACTGGCGATGCTGATGCAAAAATGAATCACATAATAAGAAAAAATCTTGGATCACACAAATTCTCATTCTCATGGTCAGTGTGTTAAAATCCTTGAGGAGGCCAATGAAGAACTTCTTCAAAACATAATTGCAAAACAAGAAGGGATTTACCAGGAAAATACATGCAGAGTTTCTCGTACAGTGCAAAGCTAGGAAGGCCATTTTCTGACCTACCATCCTAGATTCATGCGCAAAGAGCAAATAGTTTAGGTGTGGGACTCATTTTGCTTTCCAAACATTCAGGTGCTGACATTACCAATCTGATCGGCGAAAAAATGAGGAAAACTGTTGTAAAACAAATTGTTGGAAATAACCTCAAGATTGGTGTGATGGTGGACAAGTCAACTTCGGTGAGTAAAAATATGCTTTATGTAACTATCTTCCGGTGGATTTTAATAAGAAGTGAGAAGCATTTTTTAAAATTTCCTTTATTTTTTTATTTTTTTTTAGTTGAACTTTCAAACACCTCAATTCAATGTATTTATGATTCAGCATTTTTCACAAGAGAAATTTTATATAATTTGCTTGTGATGGAGCATCTAATATGCTAGGGAGTGTATCAGGATTGGCAGTAGGGCCCCAGCAAGAATTCCTTCAGCTCTGTACATGGAATTGGGCTAATCACTGCCTCAAATTAATGGCTGGTGATGTAGTTTCCAAGCTGATAGCAATTAACCACATGAGAAACTTTTCTGATGAACTGTATTCCCTGTACCATGCATCACCAAAAGGCAGAAACCAATTGCAGTAATGTGCATCAGATCTGAGTACTAAAATTAAGGTTTTAGGAAGGATTTTAGGCGTTAGAAGAGTTTCGTCATGTGCTAGTTCAGTGAGGGCTATTTGGAAGGACTTTTCAGCACTTTGCCTTCATATTAACAGCGCTATGGAGGATCAAACAAGAGACTCTTAAGAAAGGGCCAGGTACAAAGGACTGCTGGATTGCCTAACTGATATAAACTTTATTCTGAATATGGGTTTCATAATAGATGCTCTGAATGAATTAGAAGATCTGTTGCTTAAATTACAGAAGAGGCTCATCTGTTATTCAGGATCATAAACTAGTACCATTATGAATAGAAGGAGAAAGTGTGACGACTCGGCCGCTCAGACAATGGTAGGTATAGGGAGCGCAGCGGTCCACCGAAACACTGGCAGCACCCTCGTTTGAAATTCAGTTTCTGATAGTAAGTTTAATGATAGTTTGGCACCTTATGATTAAACTCGCAATCTTTAATTAACCCTTGGTCCTATTTCTGTGAAATTTGTGCAGAAATAATCTACACACAATAGTCCTTCTGATGGTTAAAACAGAGCCTTAAAAAAACGGATATAAATGTTTTTATTTCATTTTATAAACATCACCAATTACATAAAATTCATGGAGGGTGAAGCGAAATTTGACTATGCGACAATTTTTTTCTTTTTTGTGTCCCATAAACTCTTCAAGCGAGGAAGTTTTAGTGAAATATTTGAATTTTATTATAAATGAAGTACCACCTTTATATCTTGAATGGTTTACGAGTAATTGAGAGGTAATTACTCCGGGCGTTACAGCTGTCTGAATGATTTGGGACGATCATGAAATGTCGAGGGTGAAGCAAATTTGACTATGTGACAATTTTTTTATATTTTTGTGTCCAGAAAATGATTCAAGCGTGTTGAGTTTTAGTGATATATTTGAATCTTATTATAAATTGAGTACCACCTTTATATCTATAATGGTTTACGAGTAATAGTGTGGTAATTGCTTCAAGCGCTACAGCTATCAGAATGGTACTGAGGTATTAGCAGGCATCTTTTCCATTAAATAACAGCAATAACGTAAAAATCTTTAAATAATTTATTCATGGGGTCAATAATAATACTATATTAACTGACTGCAAGATTGACCCGCTGGGGAAAAGGAATGAATCAAGCTTTTTCCTAACTTCGTATCTGCACTACTTTCATTTAGACATTTGTTGGATTATTTATTATATTTTCTGATCATTTATGTTAGTAATTGTCTAATTATATTAGAATTATTGTTATAATTATATTATAAAAAGCCTTATTAGTTTAATATCTTGTTATGCTTTTTCCATAATATAATTTAATAACATAAAACATACACCAGTTAAAGCGGGCGGCGAATTGCCGAGGGTTTAAGAGCATACTAGCGGGCTGTAGTTAAGGCAAGAGGATTTAATTTTTTTATGACAAAATTAGGG
The DNA here is from genome assembly GCA_964059195.1 of Ectobius pallidus. Taxonomy (NCBI): domain Eukaryota; kingdom Metazoa; phylum Arthropoda; class Insecta; order Blattodea; family Ectobiidae; genus Ectobius; species Ectobius pallidus. The sequence continues at coordinate 29,989,029 of CAXKWD010000006.1, forward strand.
AAAATGCTTTGAAAAATTATGTGATATATGTACAATGCATGGCAAAACAATTTTTGCATACGTGTGTCCTTATCGGATGTTGAGATGCCAATTTTGAAGATCCTGCGCCCTTTTTTTTAGTGCTGCTTACGAAATCTTCCCTGCCCTGCAATTCACAAACCATCTCTTAGTTTTTTATATTATCTCTGTCACAGAATTTGTATACAGATCTACACTTCTGACTCTGTTTCACCTACATATTCTACAATATATTTTATTCTATTCTATATCTATTCTATAATATTCTACACAGTGTAATATTAATATTGTAAGATTTCAGACTTTCCTGGCGAAGTTTATTTATAAAGGTTTCTCGGGTTGTCAGCCAGGTTTGTAGGTCAATTAGGTCCGTAGCTGGTCTTCCATCTGACACATCACTTCAGTAACCTTGAGAATGGAGACAGCGTTCGTCTCCGAAACGTCGGACCTAATTGACCTACAAACCTGGCTGACAATCCGAGAAACCTTTATAAATATTAATATTAATTTATAAAAATGTCCCTTAGCTGTTGTCTACCCCAATTATAAGGTGTAATTTCTTTACAAATATACATTCTTTAACAAATTTTCATCAAATTATACTAACATACCCTCTACCCTATTTTCTAGGCAACAAAATATTAGATCAAATCATTCCTTAGCTGTTTTATACCTATATTATATAATAATTGTTCATTGCTTGTGAACGTCTTTGATTTTTGGAAAGATGTGGAATGAAATGTAACGGTCAAGCTTCTTGCAACTGAGGAATTAATGTTACACACAGCCACAGCACATCTCTGGCCCTGATAACGGTTCAGTTATTTATTATTTATTTTATTTATTTATGGAGATGAGATCTTCCAAGATGTTTAAAACAGTCCGAAAATGGTAAAAAGTATCTAACAATTCATTTTAGATAAGGTGAGTAATTCCGGGGTGCGCGGGCAAAGAGAGTTAAGTCCACCATCCTAAAAAATTGAGATATGTCCATAGAGTTAGATAAAAATATTCTTTACATTTGTGTTAAGTCCAGTAAGTCATATTAAAAATTGTACGATAGTTATGGATGTGTGCCTCATAGGTTTATCCATCTCTAAAGCTATGTTGGGCTGGTATAGTGTGTTAAGTCACTCTAATTCTCTGTAACAAGAAAGTGGACTTAACTCTCTTTGCCCGCGCACCCCGGAATTTTGAAGTAGATTAATGTATTATTTTGTTTAAGAGCTTTTGCAATTTTTCCTATACAGCCCATAGTAACCTTGTTCCGCGAATCTCAAACAGAGTAACTGCTACCTAGCGGCGAAACCAGTGAACTACCTCAGTCGACACACTTTCTCCTCTATTCATTATGCTAGTACTCTAAAAACTTAAGTGTTCCACTCTTTACAAACTGACCTGGAGATTATACAGAATGGTGTGGACTTGCATGGATCTGGAAGAGTGCAGAAAATTGTTGCTCGAATATTTTACATTCTACTTGTGGAAGAAATAGAGAGAGAATGCTAAACAGCCAGTCTTTGAGATCATCTGCTTCTACTGCACAATCTCTTGCAGCCAAGTATCAGGAATTTTTAAGTAATTTGGAAGTTTTTGATGAAACAAAGTAGCCAGAAGATGTAGGCAGAGGTATTTAGTTTTGGAGATAGTAAAATAAAGTATTTGTGTTACAAATTTGTTATAGGTTACATTAGGAAAGTGTAATGGCTTTCAGTAGGTATGCATCAGACAATACAATACCTGATGATTTGAAACCACTTCTTAGTGCTGTGAAAACCATAATCATATCCACAGCAGAATGCAAACGATCTTTTAGTGCCATGAACGTAATACATTCACCTGAACTGAATCAGCTTCAAGTGAAAACCACCAGCAACTTAGTTTTTCTGAAGTTGGTTGGGCCCTCGTTCACATGTTCAAGCCTGAAAATTATGTTAAAGCATGGCTAGGTAAGGGACGTTGCAATGCTGATGACAACTCCATGAAGCGAAGGATATCAGAAGTTGCTCCTCCAGGAATAAAAGCAGCTGAGAATTTCTAAATGAATAAAATGATTGGCCAAAATGAAATGGACCTTTCTGCAAAAGCACACATTTTGAAAGATCATTTTTGTGTTAAGTTAATGTGCAGGGCATTTAATAATCATTAAATTATCTCCTTAATTTTACGTACTTCTTAAATATAGAATTTACTGTCTATATTAATCTAAATTCAGATGCTATTTTCATGTGATTTTCTGACTAATTCTGTTTTGTTTTATGATACATTTACTATATATGCTACGTTTAGAGCATTTTCATCTTATAGTTACAGTTATGCTAATTATAAGTTAGTTACAAAATAAGTAATTTAGTATGGCACTTCACTCATTTAATATTATTTAGAAGTAATACATTTAATTAAATAAGTGTCCTCCATGATTCCCCCCACTTCCCTCACTGGCTGGGACACACAGAACAAGTCCAGTGTGCTACAAGTACAAGTTATGAAGGAACAATTGGTTGCTTTAGAATCTTTAAGGCCAGCTTTTACAAAAAGAGCAAAAAGCAAAGAAAAATTACTTACAGTTTATATTAAATAGATTTTTCGGTTAGGCTGTATAATATTAACACTTATTATTATTATTATTATTATTATTACTATTATTATTATTATTATTTTTGCATGCTGTTTTCTTAAGATGCCCCTCAATTTAATAATAACCCTCATATAATTTGCTAGAGCCTACAAATATTGTACTAATGAGTGGGAACAGAAAGTTAGTAGAGATGGCACAGAATTGTTTCTACAATAAATATTACCCAAGTCAAAGAAACATTGAAAACAAGTGGGATGATATAATTATGCCTGGAATAAACATTCCAAAGAAATTGTATCCAGTTGAAAAAATTACTTTTATAAGCAAGTCTTATACGTGTTCTTTCTACAAAGATTGATTTAGATCATTATACAGCTAAGATGAGGGAAAAGACATATCAGTGAAATTCTCACATTCTCATGAAGGAAGGTTTCCTCCATCTATATAATGAAGTGGCATTAATTCAAATTACATAAAAATAATTGTTGACTGGTGTCTATGACCAATATTATTGCTAAAACACAAAAGGAAACAGAATCTTACAGAACTGCATATAGAACACATTTAAACTTAAATAGATCAGATTGAAGTAGCCAAATGATTCTTACAATAATTATTGTAGTACAAACAAGGTCTAACAAACACAAATCTGTTTTCATTATAACCAGGATGTCTGATCAAGTCCAAAAACAATTACAGCCGTGCTTATCATCTTGGGGAGCAACAAGTGAACTCTGAGAAGAGAACATGCCAAAGACAATACAATATTTAGGAAGCAATCCTCATTTGACTGTTCTTTACCAGGGCAAAAAACCTGGTTTCAGTCATAATCTGAAAAAAATAATTCTAGGATTATGTGAGTAATGAATATTGTACTTCGTAATTTCAAGACTATAAAACAGTATTACCGTACTGTTAAAAAGAAACCTGCAAAACTTCACATAAGGATAACTCAAGTTAGGTGTTTTAGGGGTTTTTTAACAATAATATGTTGTGACGATTGTGTTATTCTCAACCTAACATGAAAAAGAATTGTGCACTTATTTGCGAAATTATGCTTCTTCTTATGTGCACCCAATTATTCCTTTATTGAGCATTGCTTCTGGCATTAGCAAAAAACAGTTGTCTACATAAAATGCTGTACTTCCCAAGATGATGAGCATACTTATGACTATAATGTGCATCTTAAATAACCCAAGAAGCATATCTAACTCTGTTTCTCACATTTTGCTACAAATAGTCTAACTTCACATTTTGATTCTAACTACAAATTAAATTAATCATACCTCACTAGATGTTTCACCAGTCTATCGTTTTGAATTCAATATCAAATTCTAAAAGCAGTCTTGTTACTTTTTTTTTTTTTTTACAACAGTCCATGAGCACCAATGTAGATTTCTGTCTGTTGGTTTTTCAGACAATGAACTTGCTTGCTACCTTAGAGAAAAATCCAATGATCGTACTGGGCCATCACATGCCATGTACTTCCTTACGACAAAGTGGACAGGTCCTGCTTTCATTTTCCTGAAATGCACACAGAATAATCACAGCCTAACAATCTCTTGAATATTAAGAAATAAACTTTCGAGCACACATTACGTCACTTCGAAGTTAACTGATATATTCCTGAGTTTTGCCTGGAAGTATGCTGTCAGTATGATTGGTTTTTATTAAGTTTTTAATATTGTAGTTTTTTTGTTTGGCTAAAGTTCATTCAAATCCTTTGAATGTCTTTTGAAATTTTGAAGAAGCCCATGGATGATAAGTAGGCCTAAAACTTTTGAATGTTCACTTTGCTGTCATATATGTCAAGTGTAGTTGTATTTCTTTTATATTATGTTTGTGTTTCTTTAATTAAATGGCAATCTTTTTTGCTGATATTGACTGAACCCATTCAATTCTGCAGCTTCCTGTATGTGATAACATTTTGATTTGTAGGCTACTCCTCTTCTGTTAATGGTATGTTCACCAATCTATGTGAAAGGCTATTGAATACTGCATGTTTATATGGTCTTGGGTTGTAACGGCTTTAACATTATTGTCAGTGTGTGTGTTCCTTCTGAATATACCAAAATCCAGTCTCTTATTACTTTTAGGTCAAGGAAGTTAAATTCAGCACAGTCCTGCAAATCAGCCGCATGAAAACAGGTCTAGATCAGAAGCCACATTGCCTCAATGCTTATCAAGTTAAGTATCCTACATGAAAACTTTAAGATTATAACTTCCTGCCATCGAGCATTTACTGAAAAATATATTTAATCTGAATACAAACATTTCTCATGTAACCAACAAGTAGCGGTAGCAATTCAAATGTATTTTACATTCTGTTAATCCACAGTAATTACAGCATGTATAATATTTGGAGCCTTCTGGTCTCATGACAGGGATCTCATTTCCACACAAGTAATCTTTAAGTGCCAAAAAGAAGGCATACACTCTTGGAAATTTACATATAGTAATGCTGCTATTATAATGTTACAGAATCTAGAGCTATCCTAGCCAATTCCGCTTTTTCTTTATTCAACCGTAGAGCTGTGAATCTAACTGGTCAAAGAGCCTGTATTTCATTAGGCAAGAGCCTAACAATCCAAGTTTCACATTATATCACATTAGAACACCATCTACACAACTATTTGAATAGAGCATCCAATAACAATGTTCGTACTGAGAAATAAAACATGAAAGCCTCATTCAGAAACAGGTAAGCAAAAAGTATTAATTTGATATCTTTGAACAGTGTAAATTACTTAATAAAACTACTGTATTTTTACTGTCATAATGTACCATCTTGCGAAAGCTAACCTAAAATACGGTCCACATACTGAAGTCCTTTATTCCTTTATGTTTGACCTTCATTTTCATTTACTCCTTATTCTGTATGTGTAGCAGGCTTGATAGTGATTTAATTTCTATTGTTGAGCTTATTTTTCAATTTTTGATTTGTGAATTAATCGTATTCAACTCACAATTCTTTGATCTAAGTGCCAGTCACTCCAACATTCTCAATAACTCACTATTTTGGAAACTCAACGACCTTTTGGTCCGTATCAGGCCGAGTTTGCAGGACTGTACTGTATTTCCTTCATATCAGTTTCCACTATTAACTGTTACTATATTGTAGGTTGAAAGAAGGCTTCTCGGGTTGACAGCCAGGTTTGATGATCAATTTCCTCCGACGTTTCGAAGGCAAACGCTGCCTCCATCCTCAGGGATACTGGCAAGATGAGTCGTGTGGAAGACTAGATGAGAAGTGTCGAGTGGGGCTATATATATATACTGCTTCCAAGTTGGAAGGAGTCGACCATTCAGAAAACAGTGCTGCCTCCATCGGTCTTTTTAAGGGCCAATGTCACTCTCCTGTCTCTTAGCTGTTTCAGACAGTGGCTCCATGCTGGGTTAATGCCAAGGCCGACATCTCTGTTGAAACTGTGGGGCTCCAGCTTAATTTCAATGGCTTCTTTGATAAGTCTGTCCCAGAGGTTAATGTCCTGGTCAAGATGGTAGTATTCCCAAACTTGATCTTGTGTCTGGGTCCCCTGTTGATAGTGTGCTCAGCTATAGCAGACTTCTCAGGGTATTCAAGTCTAATACACTAAGCATGTTCCGCACAACGCTGCTCAATGGTTCTCGAGATCTGTCCAATATACGCCTTGCCACAAACTACAGTGAGTGCCCTGAGTCCCAGCTCATCCTTGATCGGTCTCAGGAGGCTTCTAATCTTCCTTGGTGGTTTGGAGACTGATCTAATTCGCCATCTCCTCAATATTCTGGCTTTTTGCTGAGAAGAGTTACCATAGTATGGCAGTATCGCAGTACTGGTCATATCTGCAGAGTCACTCACTTGACGAGTTTTCTGACTAACGGTCCTTTTCAGGGCCATTTGGATTTCGGCTTCGGTGTATCCATTTTCCTGAAATGTCCTCTTGAGTTGTTTCAGTTCGTCTGGTAGATTTTCCTTGTCGGAAACTGAGATGTCTCTGTTTGATGAGGGTGTTGAGAACTCCACTACGCTGTGCTGGATGATGAGGTAGAGATCAGTGTGAGTGTTTTTTCTGTATACCTTATGGCTTAGAGTATTGTTGGTCTTCCGCTGTATTAGTATGTCCAAAAACAGAAGAGTGCCCTCCTTCTCTACCTCCATAGTGAAATTGATATTCCTGTGTATGCTGTTCAGATGATGGAGGAATTCCTGGAGTTTCACATGTCCATGAGATAACAAACGTTTCATCCACGTACCTGAAGAAAGATGAAGGTTGGTAGGGTGCTGTTGCAAGGGCCTGTTCCTCGAAGTGCTCCATATATAGATTTGCTACAGCTGGTGATAGTGGCAAACCCATAGGCACCCCATCCATCTGTTCGTAATAAATATGTAGAAGTCAGGGTGTGCCGGAAAAGTTGTACAATGTGTTGACTAAAGTATGGTCTAAGTAGTTCAAGTGAGTCCTCAACTGGCACCCTGGTGAACAACGAGAGTATATCGAAACTGACCAGCAAATCCCCTTCATTGATTTTAAGGTCCTGGGGGGACTTGACAAACTTGGTCGAGTTTCTCACATGATGAGTACATTTGCCCACTAACGGATGCAAAAGCATGGCAAGGTGTTTGGCCAGTTTGTAGGTTGGAGCTCCAATTGCACTGATTATCGGACGTAACGGCACTCCTTCCTTATGTATTTTCGGGGATTCGTAGAGCCTAGGAGGTAGAGAGCCATGTGGTGTCACATGCTTTTTCAGGTCGTCAGGCAGTGTGGAGTTCATAATAAGTGCTGACATCTTCCAGACGATGGTAGATGTTGGGTCCCGATTGAGAGGCTTGTATGTCGAATCTTGAAGCCTGTACCTAGAAGTAGTCTCATTGTTCACCTGGGTGCCAATTGAGGACTCACTTGAACTACTTAGACCATACTTTAGTCAATACATTGTACAACCTTTCTGGCACACCCTGACGTCTACATATTTTCTCTATGGGGGAAAGTATTACGAACAGACGGATGGGGTGGCTATGGGTTCGCCACTATCACCAGCTATAGCAAATCTATATATGGAGCACTTCTAGGACCAGGCCCTTGCAGCAGCACCCTATCAACCTTCATGTTTCTTCAGGTATGTGGATGACACATCTGTTATCTCATGGACATGTGAAACTCCAAGAATTCCTCCATCATCTGAACAGCATACACAGGAATATCAATCTCACTATGGAGGTAGAGAAGGAGGGCTCTCTTCTGTTTTTGGACATACTAATACAGTGGAAGAGCAACAATATTCTAGGCCATAAGGTATACAGAAAAACACTCACACTGATCTCTACCTCAATGGAAACAGTCATCATCATCCAGCACAGCGTAGTGGAGTTCTCAACACCCTTATCAAACAGAGACATCTCAATTTCCGACAAGGAAAATCTACCAGACAAACTGAAACCCCTCAGGAGGACATTTCATGAAAATGGATACACCGAAGCCGAAATCTGAATGGCCCTGAAGAGGACCGTTAGTCAGAAAACCAGTCAAGTGACTGACTCTGCAGATATGACCAGTACTGCGATACTGCCATACTCTGGTAACCTGTCTCAGCGACTGGTCAGAATATTGAGATGGCGAATTAAATCAGTCTCCAAACCACCAAGGAAGATTAGAAGCCTCCTGAGACCGATCAAGGATGAGCTGGGACTCAGGACACCAGGTGTGTACCCCATCCCATGTGAATGCTGCATGGCGTATATTGGACAGACCTCGAGAACCATTGAGCAGCGTTGTGCAGAACATGTTCGGTATATTAGACTTGAATACCATGAGAAGTCTGTGTAGCGGAGCACACTATCAACGGGGAACCCAGACACAAGATCAAGTTTGGGAATACTACCATCTTGACCAGGACATCTAACCTCTGGGACAGACTTATCAAAGAAGCCATCGAAATTAAGCTGGAGCCCCATAATTTCAACAGAGATGTTGGCCTTGGCATTAACCCAGCATGGAACCACCGTCTGAAACAGCTAAGAGACAGGAGAGTGACACTGGCCCTTAAAAAGACCGATGGAGGTGGCACTGTTTTCTGATTGGTTGACTCCTTCCAACTTGGAAGCAGTATATATATAGCCCCACTCGACACTTCTCGTGTAGTCTTCCACACGACTCATCTTGCCAGTATCCCTGAGGATGGAGGCAGCGTTTGCCTTTGAAACGTAGGAAATTGATCATCAAACCTGGCCGTCAACCTGAGAAGCCTTCTTTCATAAGCTTCGCCAGGAAAACCTCAGATCATATATTGTAGGTTCTTAAAGATTTAGTAATTTTAGAGGATCGTCATTTAGTTTGGAATTTACAATAGCAAATGTATCATCCACATCTTTATTCCATACCTTAAATATGTATGGAAAGATTTTGAATGCCACTGTTTTTCTTTTCTTAGAGAATATTTTAAAATTATATCCTTTAATTACTTTGTTTAAAATACAGACTGCTCTTCGTACGTCTTTATTATTATACCTGCTATTTAATTTACTATAGTGTTTTGACAGTTGGTTGATGGGAACATGTAAGGACAATGCTGTTGCTACTTCTTCTAGCTTTTAGCACATAATAAGCAATTGTTTGTCTACACAACTTCTGCCATCTCCCTAAATGAATATATTAAGTAAAGTTGAAAACACTACAACAATAATGCAAACAAAAACTGGCATGAAATTGAAATAGCCCACAAACACTGTAACCACATGCTCAACACTGCAAGCCAGTAGCGACTCATGGTTTAAAATGAGGGTGTGCTGCAAAAGAGAGATCTATATTCCCAAGCACAAATTTTATTCTGAAAGTATTCAGGATAAGTTATTTATTTGTTTTAATGACAAAGAAATTATTATTGTATTATCTGAAGAAGCTTTTAAAGCTAGAAATTTTAAAGGGCACATCAAGTCAAGAATTGTATTATTTGCAAATTTATTTTGGAGACTTGATTTTGTTTGGAAATATTTTGATTAATTTTCAGGTATCGCAGGGAGAAATATTTCATAATTAATTTATGGTTAAGGCCTAAAAATTATAATTTCTGTTTTGTACATTAATTAGCATTGAATTTTCTAGAAGCTTTACTAAAAATTAGAATCCTTATTTTTCTTTGTTGCCAGAATAGTAATAATGCCTGGCTTTGTTTTATCTTAGAATGATGTCATGAATAAAAACAATTACTGGGGTATGAACAATGGGTTTGGGTTGTTGTAATCATTGTTGCTGAATTTTTATCCTTGTCCTCGATGAGGATGGATGTCTTCGTTTCTGGGTCTCAGAACTAAAAGGTTCATAGTCTCCGAGAGTCGAGATGTGGAATGTGGACTCTTTGGATGGATATCATCAGATGACCAAGGTCTTCAGGGAACAACTAATCATCAGTCATCGCATAGAGCAGAGTTTCCAAATTCTAAAAGTGTGATGTATAATTCTATTTTTTAAGAATTATGATTATTTCTAGCTGGCTAGGTAAGTCTTAAGTGTGATTCAATAATATGGAAGCTACTTGAATTTTTGTAATTAGTCAATGGAATGTGTCTTCAAATTTTAATGTCCTGTAATGTTTCAATTAAGTTTAATATTAAGTTTAATTTAATTAACACCAAATCAACCAATGGTCCAAACATCACGTCATCAGATTGTTACGATTTTTTAATATGAGGTAGTATTAGCTGAGTAGGTACAAAATTTAGATTTTTACCTTTTTTGGACTTATAGTTTTTGAGATAAAAATTTTTGAAAAATTACATAATGACAGTTTTTAGGAACGTTTTGATGTATTAAAAAGCATGTAACTCAAAAACGGTTGGTCCTAGAAAGCTCAAATTTGTACCATTCTTTTTAGAATTACAAGGGCTTTAATTTGACATGTAACTTGACTGTATCACATCACTGTATATTTCTTCCAAAAACTCAAAAAGGTTTTTTTATCAAAAACTTAAAATCGGGATTTTTAATGTTTATGAAAAAAATATATTTTATTCTAAACCTCTTTAGTAAGTTGTGTACAAATTTTCATGATGGCATTTTTCTGGTTTCATACTAAAATTAATTTTTATATGAATTGAAGCATATAGAAATTCTGGTAAATTCATTCATTGTTATTCTATTAAAAATTAATCATACTGTTGTAATTAAACTTACTCTAATACTAATTTACTTTTTTACATTAGGGCCTGTACCCTAAAAGTTTGTTTGAAAAAAGTTAGGTCTATATAATAGGATGATGATGGTCCATATGGTAAAATAACAACTGGAACTGCCTTACTGAATCAGTGACATGTTTCTTTCCTCCTGTTGAAAATTGATATCTTATTTATTTTATTAAAAGACAGTTAAACTTACAAGCATTCATGAGCCACAGATTATTGTCTCTGTTGGACACTACATGAGAATATTATAGGAGAAAAATTCCTCCGGCACTGGGACTTGAACCCAGGACCTTTGGCTATTCGCGCCAATGCTCTACCAACTGAGCTAAGCCGGAGCTCAATTCACAGCGCCAGATGGAAATTCTCTCCTATGACTTATTGCCCTAATGGTCCACCTCACAGACAGACAAGTCATGTCATATGCAGTACTGTGAGGCACACTAAGTAGTGATTTTTGTGACCGGGCTCCCACTGTTATTGTACAGTTAACATTCAAGATAGATATACAAGCATTCATGAGCCACAGATTATTGTCTCTGTTGGACACTACATGAGAATATTATAGGAGAAAAATTCCTCCGGCACTGGGACTTGAACCCAGGACCTTTGGCTATTCGCGCCAATGCTCTACCAACTGAGCTAAGCCGGAGCTCAATTCACAGCGCCAGATGGAAATTCTCTCCTATGACTTATTGCCCTAATGGTCCACCTCACAGACAGACAAGTCATGTCATATGCAGTACTGTGAGGCACACTAAGTAGTGATTTTTGTGACCGGGCTCCCACTGTTATTGTACAGTTAACATTCAAGATAGATATACAAGCATTCATGAGCCACAGATTATTGTCTCTGTTGGACACTACATGAGAATATTATAGGAGAAAAATTCCTCCGGCACTGGGACTTGAACCCAGGACCTTTGGCTATTCGCGCCAATGCTCTACCAACTGAGCTAAGCCGGAGCTCAATTCACAGCGCCAGATGGAAATTCTCTCCTATGACTTATTGCCCTAATGGTCCACCTCACAGACAGACAAGTCATGTCATATGGCGCGAATAGCCAAAGGTCCTGGGTTCAAGTCCCAGTGCCGGAGGAATTTTTCTCCTATAATATTCTCATGTAGTGTCCAACAGAGACAATAATCTGTGGCTCATGAATGCTTGTATATCTATCTTGAATGTTAACTGTACAATAACAGTGGGAGCCCGGTCACAAAAATCACTACTTAGTGTGCCTCACAGTACTGCATATGACATGACTTGTCTGTCTGTGAGGTGGACCATTAGGGCAATAAGTCATAGGAGAGAATTTCCATCTGGCGCTGTGAATTGAGCTCCGGCTTAGCTCAGTTGGTAGAGCATTGGCGCGAATAGCCAAAGGTCCTGGGTTCAAGTCCCAGTGCCGGAGGAATTTTTCTCCTATAATATTCTCATGTAGTGTCCAACAGAGACAATAATCTGTGGCTCATGAATGCTTGTATATCTATCTTGAATGTTAACTGTACAATAACAGTGGGAGCCCGGTCACAAAAATCACTACTTAGTGTGCCTCACAGTACTGCATATGACATGACTTGTCTGTCTGTGAGGTGGACCATTAGGGCAATAAGTCATAGGAGAGAATTTCCATCTGGCGCTGTGAATTGAGCTCCGGCTTAGCTCAGTTGGTAGAGCATTGGCGCGAATAGCCAAAGGTCCTGGGTTCAAGTCCCAGTGCCGGAGGAATTTTTCTCCTATAATATTCTCAGTTAAACTTACTTTAAATCATGGAACAATTTTCATTACACTCTAAATCAGTAGAGGTGATTTTTCTTCTTTGCCAAAACTTGTGTCGCTTTGGCCATCTCCTCCGCTGGAACTTGGTAGGTTCTACCTGCTGCAGTGGTTGGATTTAGTTTGCACAAAACATAGTTCATTGGCACTGCTAGGGTATCTTTTCTCCTAGGATATGTGAATGACGGTGATGGTCCTTTTGGATGAAGAAAGGAAATATGAATTTTCTTTTCAACATCATCTTTTGAGTCAACATGCACCAACCACCACTCTTTATCATAAGCACAAGCAACAAAACCCACAACATCTTCAAATGGAATGTCTTCATCACCAGGGCTGATCTGTACTCTATGTGTTTCTGAATCATCAGAAAATGAGTATACTTTGGTTTTTACCCTATTTAGGTCTAGAGGAATGAAGGCATGAAATTTCTGGGTTCCCGAGATTGCCACAGCTTCTTCAACCCTTGATTTCAGAACTTTTTCTTCATCAGAATACTCTTCATTGGTTGTGTAGAAAAATGTGATTGTTGGTAAATGTTGCACACCCTACTGAAAAAAGCTGAAAAGGTGTTAAAATTTGATTTTCTAATGGATTTTGGAGGCTGGCTTTGGCGGCAAGCCTTTTGACTGTACCCCCTACTCCATCACAAACTCCCTTTCCATGTGATGTAGCATAAAAATGCCACTCAGCTTCAAGTCCATCAAAGTCCTCTTTGTGATAGCAGAGGTTCAGAAAATTCTTACTATTTTTGTATTGCGCAGCTGAACCGTCTGAAAAATAGTACAGCTTTTTCAAGTTTGGTAGATAATTTCTTAGATAGAGCATTCATTTTTTCTGGAAAGCATGAACAAGAACAGTATTGTGTGCTAGGCAATCTTATATAAATACAAAGCTCCAGTTAACTAGCTCTTGTTTTCCTGTTTCTTGATTTCTTTCCTTGAAATATATTACAAAAGAGTGCACAGTAGCCAAAGAATTGTTCCAATGAAACCCTTGAGCCTCATCTTGTAGAACAAATGAATAATTTTCGGCAAAATCACAAGTTACTACAGCTTCATTTTCTTCCAATGAGGATTTTGTTTCAGAGAAGAAAAATGATTCTTGTTTTGCAATAAAATCATGTTTTTTAAGATTACTCAATTGACTGCAAAATTCTTGGATGAACTCATCAACTGGTTTTTTTAAATGTTTCGAAATTACACCTGTCTACAGTAATCCACTGTTTATAAGTAATGTTGTCAATCATTTCCTCCTTGAAACATTCGGTTAAAGCTTCCTTAAAGTCCTCAATTGTGGGACAATAGTCACATTCATTTAGGAAGCATGCCTGTAATGGTGGATTGCACATAACATTAGCCATACATTCCTTGTAACTTGTTAGAGGACTGTCAGATCCAGGCAGTGTTAGTTTATTTAATCTTCCTCCTGAAAACATAAGCTTCATATTCTGGTGTGCAGTGCACACACACACACAGATTGAGTGCCAGTGGCACCAGCAATAATGCAGTTCTTGGGCCTCAGTTCTGCAAACTTCGAAAAGCCAATTTTTAAATCAGGGAGGAAATTTGATTTGAAAAGTTTGTAAATTTCACGCAAATTTCCAAAAATCAATCTTTTTTTAAATGGATTGGCTTTCCTTCGATATCCTTACCCATGGAGACATAATCTTTTTTCCCCAGACATTTGCCTACTCACTTCATCATTATTATAAAATTCCTTTACCAAAACAGCTGTTTCGGGAGGTAGAGTTTTTCCAGGTTTTGGGTCAGGAGTCGATAGTATCCCCTTTTCTTCAAGAAGTTCTTTTGCTTTCCATGCCATATAGTTACTAATACCAAATTCACATTCCATTCTTGCACAAGACCAACGTTTAGGTAAAAAAATCTACAGGCCCATATATAAAGTTATTTTGCCAGTTTTATTCTTAATTGAACAGTTATAATTAACGTTTCATATCATAAAATAATTAAATACAGTAGGCTAAAAGGCATTTATAAAAATGACACAATGACTGTAGTGAGAAAGAACTGCTGGCTGAGGGGTTGCAAGTTTCAACAGGAGGAAAGAAACATGTCACTGATTCAGTAACTCTTGTTAGTTCCAGTTGTTATTTTACTATATGGACCATCATCATCCTATTATATAGACCTAACTTTTATCAAATAAACTTTTAGGGTATAGGCCCTAATATAAAAAAAGTAAATTAGTATTAGAGTAAGCTTAATTACAACAGTATGATTAATTTTTAATAGAATAACAATGAATGAATTTACCAGAATTTCTATATGCCTCAATTCATATAAAAATTAATTTTAGTATGAAACCAGAAAAATGCCATCATGAAAATTTGTACACAACTTACTAAAGAGGTTTAGAATAAAATATATTTTTTTCATAAAAATTAAAAATCCCAATTTTAAGTTTTTGATAAAAAACCTTTTTGAGTTTTTGGAAGAAATATACAGTGATGTGATACAGTCAAGTTACATGTCAAATTAAAGCCCTTGTAATTCTAAACAGAATGGTACAAATTTGAGCTTTCTAGGACCAACCGTTTTTGAGTTACATGCTTTTTAATATATCAAAACGTTCCTAAAAACTGTCATTATGAAATTTTTCAAAAACGTATAACTCCAAAACGAAAGGTCAAAAAAATTTAAAACTTTGTACTTTTGGTCATAGTGATGAACAGAACACAATCACTGAATATGAGCCATTTTGAAAACCTCAAGGTTAAAAATTATATTTTTATTGGTTGATTTGATATGGAATGACCCTATTAGCCAATCTGGTCTGAGGTTAGAAATGATTATTTAAGAGAATGGTTGAATTATTTATTTATTAAATTGAAATAAACACAATGTGTACAAAGGGTTGTGCTTGGGAAGTTACTGACATTCGTCCTTAGCATAATGTGAGAGTGGTAATGTTCTTTGGGTACACTCGAACAGGTGATATTGTGTGCAGACTCGGTTGCAGAGTTCGCAGACACATTCACTGTCAGCTTTGTGGAATCCTTTCCTGCAGCAGATGCGGTGGTGGAAACCGTGTATTGCCCCTCGGGTGTAGAGGTGGCGAAGTTCGAAGTCGGCTCTTTTCCATTCCTCCTCTTTCATGGCTGGGGTGCAGTAGAAAGCGGGGTCAATTTCTGCTGCTTTCTGTGTTCGTTCCTCCAAGAACTTTTCGCATGCTTGGATTGATATCAGATTGTGTGTTGATATCAGGTCTTCTATAAATGTTGTTGTTCCCGCCAGCTGATATACTAAACGGGTTGGGGCGTACTTCGATACACCAAGGGTCTTCTTTAGGTATCTGGCCTTGACTCTGTAGAACGTGCATCTCAGCGGACTGTATGATAGATAATTAGGGCTGATTAAAATCAAAATGCACGCCATACATTCCAATAGAGAATAAAATAATAGGTTTACAAGAAACAAAGACCATAGGCAATGTAACACGACACTGAATTCTTCTTAAGCACAATCACTCGCTAATTCTTGGTTGATGTCTTGAAAATCTTCTAAAAGCAGAGATGATTGAATCCGCCCAATAAAAAACCTTGTTGGCTTCAATATAGATTTATTTAAATTTCCAGAGGACCACTCGACGATACGTCGAGAACTTGTAATTATTAATTAAGCATATACATATAGCAATTGTATGCTATAAATGATTTACAGTTAATCTTGTGATGTCTTTTAATCTCGAATCACAAACGCAATGCTAATGTCAATAAATTAATTTGCGTGTTGTGTAGCGTCAAAGCAATATTCAAATATTTATGAATGTTAAAATCTTTTAAACACTCACTTGTATAATGACTCCTTCTTGTGACGAATAACACTACAGGAAATAATCCTGAGGTCCAATCAAGCTATATTAAAGCTAGTAGAGAAGCTTAGCAGCGACGTAGAAGAAATTCACCATTTTGCGGCGAATAATAATTAGAACTGCTTCTGTGCAGATAATATTAATGTTGATAAATCCTTGAATCATTGTAAACAGATTCCAAGGCGAATAAGTATTAATAGCTGCTGCTAGCTACGTCCAGAGAGAATTGAAAATCCTTTCAGAGGATTACACAATAGACGAAGAAGGAAGAAGAATGAAGAAGTAAGTTTTGAATTGAAAACAATGACTTGTAACAAAACTAAGGAATCAATCCCATTGGACGAAGATAACAACGATTAGGCAATTTAAAGACAAAGATTGTATTTTGACAATAAAAATAATAATTACTAGAAGGCCGTGAGAAAAATTAACATTGAATAAAATCTTACCAAGGCCGAAAAAAGACAAGAATAATTATTAAAAGATTATTATAGAAGGCCAAGAAAAAATAAAAAACTCCATCAAATCTCAAGTATCAAACATAACTGAACATATTGCCCGCGATTATTCCACTTGTGGAATAATCTAACTAGAATGCGAAGTTATGTTTGACCTTGAGAAAGACAAAAACGACAAAAACACAAAACAAATATCGAAAAAATAACAATAACTAAGAATACATTAGGTACCTAGAAGACAAAGACTAACTATCTAGTCTTCTGAGTCATGGATAGGTAAGGGTGCCAAGTTAACAATTGGCCTCTTAAATAAACCTGAGGGGGTACAAACAGTAACCACCCTGACAAGGGAATCAGGACCAGGATGAACCTTTTCAATAACACCCATAATCCATCTCAAAGGAGGAACGTTGTCTTCCATTACTAAGACTGGAGTGCCTATTGACACATTAGGCATAGTTCTAGTCCATTTAGACTTCCTTTGAAGCGAATGGAGATAATCAGATGACCATCTCTTCCAAATACAGGTCACCAAATGATTAAGATTGTTCCAACGGGAACGGAGAGTATACCCGCCAGAAAGATCTGGACTAGGTAAAGATATAATAGCTTTTCCAATAAGGAAATGGCCAGGAGTAATAAAAGTAGAGTCATTGACGTCCTCGTACAGGGTGGTAAGAGGGCGTGAATTCAATAGAGACTCTATCTGAATGAGAAGAGTAGACATCTCTTCATAGTCAAAATTAAAAGAAGGTGCCATCCTATTAAGATGAATTTTCATCGAACGAACAGCAGCTTCATGAAGACCTCCCATATGTGGCGAATGAGGAGGTAGGAAATTCCATTTAATACGTAGGTGAGAAGTGGCATCCTGAATAATAGATTGATAATCATTAGATTGGAGTAGCTTGACAAGATTCTGTAAGTCAACCTTAGCACCAATGAAATTACTACCATTATCAGACGTAATGGAAGCAGGTGTGCCTCGACGACAAGTAAATCTGGCGAAGGCAGAAAGAAAAGCACGAGCAGTGAGAGCGGTAACCAGCTCAATATGAACTGCCTTCGTAGACATACATACAAAGATAGCTATATAAGCTTTGATACGAGTCTTTGAGCGAGGACCTCCATATTTGATGGAGTACGGCCCAGCGTAATCAACGCTAACATCATTGAATGCAGATGTATAATTAACCCTTTCAGAGGGCAAGTCAGCCATCTTTTGCTGAAACGGCTGAGGATTAAAGCGTAAGCATTTAACACAGGTTCTCAAAACACTGCGGATAGTCTTACGAAGAGAAAATATCCAAAATTTCTCTCTTAAATGAGACATGATTAGTTGAGGTCCAGCATGCAACAATCTAATATGAGTATAATAAATAAGGTGCCTAGTAAATCCATGTTTAGCTGGCAATAGCATCTGATGCTTGTGTTCAAACGTTAAGTTGGAATTTTTGAGGCGTCCACCAACTCGAAGGATACCATCTTGAAGCATGAAAGGGCTAAACTGATGTAGCTTGCTAGTAATCGATACTTCAAGACCAGTGGAAAGAGATTGAATCTCCTTGGAATAAACTTGACGCTGAATTATTTTAACACAGCAATTGATTGAATTCTCAATTTCAATAGGTAACAATGGACCTTCAGATCGAGTCTGAGCCTTACGGCAATTATTGGCAAATCTCAAAATGAAAGCCATAATGCGAACAGTCTTTAAATAACTGAACTTAGCTAACCAAGTACTAAGGTCAGAAACATCAGACTCAATAAGAGCTACAACCTTTAGTTCTGGAGGCGTAGTAGAATGAGGAGAATATTTAACTGGCCATTTGGAAATATCCTCAGATAACCAAGCAGGCCCAGACCACCATAATGGGTTATTGAGGAGATCTGAGGGTGTAGATCCTCTCGAAATAACATCAGCAGGATTGTCTTTAGAAATAACATGCGACCAAGAGTCAATAGAAGTAGTCTCTTGGATGTCAGCAACTCTATTCGCCAAAGCATCGAACACTACCCTCAACTTAGTGGTAGTGCTGGATGGCTTAAATATAGGGTGATGAGGAATTACATATTCGTACTTAGCAGTACAATCCTCAATAGCTGGTTCCATATGACCCAGCTCTTCATATTCAGACATAAACTTGCAATATTCTAACTGGAGAGAGGGATTAGAAGATAATCGCTTCTCCAAAGAATGAAACCTTTTTAAAGCTTGGGCTTTAGTAGTGCCCAAAGTCTCTGGGTCAATTCGAAAGGGAAGCTTCACAATATACCTCCCATCAGAATCTCTCTGAGTAGTGTCTAAGAAATGCTTCTCACAGAAGGACTCGTCAGGGAAAGGAGCACAATTAGAAACTTTCTCTAACTCCCAAAATTTAGTGAGTTGATTACTAACATCTTCATCAGAAGTTAAGAAGGCTGAATAATTGGCAAAGGTTTTCCCGGAATTAGCAGGGTTAAATATGGGAGACTTATTCTGATTGAATCGCTTCTTGCAATGAGTCAAATGATTATGACGACGTTTGGAAGAAGGAGAAGGAGGCAATTTGCCTGAAAAATACCAGCCTAGCTTGGAATTCTGAATGGTGGGATAGTTGGGAGCAGATATCTGACCAGGAGCTATGATTTGAGAAAAGATTTCAACTCCCAAGAGCAAGTCAACATATTTAGGTTTATTAAACTGCAGATCAGCTAATTGCAGATTGGGGGGAATATTCCATCCCTGAATGTCAATTAAGTTTTTCGGAAACTTGGATGTAGAGATTTTTGGGATAACAATAGCCTCAGTATCATAGTACCAAGGAGTGGCACGAGATTTAAGTGATATCGATGCAAGCCTTTGTGTGCTTACATTAGTGGATAGTACACCAGCCAGCGTAGTGCGATGAGGTAAAGGTGACAAGCCTAACTGTTTAAATAACCTATTACTGATTAGGTTACAGTCAGAACCGCTATCTAGAAGCGCTGTAGCCTCTACAGCACGACCATTTATGTCAAGAATTACCACAGTGGCCGTGGGAAGCAGACATTTCTGCTGTGATTTTCCAGAGGACATTACATTGACTGCATTTTCTGCCTGCGAATTATTAGAAACATAATTGTGCAAATAAGTACTGTGTTTTGCGTTGCAAACACTGCAACGATAGTTACTACAATTGGATTCGTGGCCGTTTGCGCCAAGGCAAACACGACAACAATTGTGATCTTTCACAAATTGATCACGATGCACAAATTTCATTGTCTTGAACTTGTCACAGCGATAGAGAGGATGTTGCGCATTATGACAACAAATACAATTGTTTCTCATGGGCTGATGTTTGACCTTAGCTTTGGTAGTGAGAGCAGAAGTAGGCGCAGATTTAGCAGACTGACTACGCAGGGCTGCCTCCGTCATCTGCAACACCCTGACTCTCGACTCCAAAAAGCTAAACAAATCTTCGAGTTTAGGGAGCCTACCAAGTTTAATTGAGAACTCCCAATCCTTGATTAGACTTACAGGGAGCTTATCCACAATTATACGTGAAATGATGAGGTCAGACAAGGAAACCTCAGTATTCAAAGCGTGCAGAGCATGCACGGTGCTTACAAAATGGTCCAAGTAGCGTTGAAGCGACTCTGCGGAAGACCCTACTATGGAGGGTGCAGAGAATAAATGATCTAAGTGCGTATTTGCAATCAAACGATCATTGTCAAACCTTTCTGCTAAGGTTTTCCAAGCTACTTCGAAAGTAGCAGATGAAACGGGAATATTTTGTATAACAGTCATCACTTCAGGTGACAAACATGATTTCAGATATTGGAATTTATCCATATCTGAAATGTGGCTGTGATTTATGATGAGGGATGTAAAGGTATCCCTGAACTCAATCCAATTCCTAGGATCGCCGGAAAATTGAGGTAATTTTAATTCCGGGAGTTTGGGCAAATTAGGGAGATGAGAGTCGAGCGATGAACGCTGGCTAATTGATTGAGATTGTTCAGACTCATACAATAACTTGTTGTCGAGAATGAGTGAGTCAATGAATAAAAAAGCAGCAGCATATTCAGTTTGAATATGCTGTTCTAGCTGCTCAGCCTCCTGATCCGAGACATCAAAGAATTGAGGACTTTCATCCCTATATCTATCCATAAGCCTTTGAAGTTCGGAACGATGGAACAAAGCCTTACGGTATGAGAGTTTATCTTGAATCTCAAATTCATGTATAGTCTGAAATGTATTGAAGAGCTGAACCCTTAACCGTTCAAAACTAGCAAGAGCTTTAGCTTTGGCCTCGGCCTCTTTGCGTTCAGCTTTAGCCCTCTCTTGCTCGGCAATAGCTTTAGCCTCAGCTTCTTTGCGTTCGGCTTTAGCCCTCTCTTGCTCGGCAATAGCTTTAGCCTCAGCTTCTTTGCGTTCGGCTTTAGCCCTAGCCTCGGCTTTTTCGCGTTCGGCTATAGCCTTATTGAAAGAAGTAATCTGTTTATTATAATATTGAGTAGCTCGCTTAATAACTTGCTCTACTTCTAATCTGTAAGCTTCTTCATGTTCAGAGTAAGCTAGCTCGTCTATTTCAGATTGAACTTTATCATATTCATTTTCAAACTGGTCTAGTTTATTTTTAAAATTCAAGAAGTCTTGGTAAGATCCTTCATCATCAATAACTGAATTAAGGATATCATTAGCCTTACGTGTGATCTTCGCCTTTATGGGAGTACGCTTAGCCTTAAGGGACTTTAAAACAGCCTCAGGATTATCCATGATGTGATATTCGCAATTAATTGTCCAAAAAATCACAATACTTCACTTATTGAAGTTGGGAACCTGAGCTAAGTCTAAGGTTAATTGCTGCCCGCATTCGGGACAAATACAAAGATTAATAGTTGCCCGCGTATCGGACAAAACACATGATAAGTGTAACTGGTTTTACAAAGGTAAGTACAAGCGTGTAACACATGAAAAGTGTAACTGGTTTTACAAAGGTAAGTACAAATACCCTTGAAAACATTCACTGAAATCAGCTGTTGAAAATGGCCTCACACGTGTAAAACACGGAGGCGAAGCACTAAAATTAGCTTGAATGATAAAGATGTAGTAATATTTACTACGCTCAAACTGACCTAAATGGTCAGGAGAAGAACAATGTGCTTCAAAAGTCAATAATATAGTTAAATATAGTGCTCAAACAGCAATATCTGGAGCACCAACAGCTTTAAAGAATGAACTTATATTGAATAAGTCCGGGCGGAATGAAAAAATAGTGTCGTTTACAATAAGTCTGTTACAATAGAGGTTCCATCCGGCCCGGAAAGGATCCAAAAAATGTAGAACGTGCATCTCAGCGGACTGTATGATAGATAATTAGGGCTGATTAAAATCAAAATGCACGCCATACATTCCAATAGAGAATAAAATAATAGGTTTACAAGAAACAAAGACCATAGGCAATGTAACACGACACTGAATTCTTCTTAAGCACAATCACTCGCTAATTCTTGGTTGATGTCTTGAAAATCTTCTAAAAGCAGAGATGATTGAATCCGCCCAATAAAAAACCTTGTTGGCTTCAATATAGATTTATTTAAATTTCCAGAGGACCACTCGACGATACGTCGAGAACTTGTAATTATTAATTAAGCATATACATATAGCAATTGTATGCTATAAATGATTTACAGTTAATCTTGTGATGTCTTTTAATCTCGAATCACAAACGCAATGCTAATGTCAATAAATTAATTTGCTTGTTGTGTAGCGTCAAAGCAATATTCAAATATTTATGAATGTTAAAATCTTTTAAACACTCACTTGTATAATGACTCCTTCTTGTGACGAATAACACTACAGGAAATAATCCTGAGGTCCAATCAAGCTATATTAAAGCTAGTAGAGAAGCTTAGCAGCGACGTAGAAGAAATTCACCATTTTGCAGCGAATAATAATTAGAACTGCTTCTGTGCAGATAATATTAATGTTGATAAATCCTTGAATCATTGTAAACAGATTCCAAGGCGAATAAGTATTAATAGCTGCTGCTAGCTACGTCCAGAGAGAATTGAAAATCCTTTCAGAGGATTACACAATAGATGAAGAAGGAAGAAGAATGAAGAAGTAAGTTTTGAATTGAAAACAATGACTTGTAACAAAACTAAAGAATCAATCCCATTGGACGAAGATAACAACGATTAGGCAATTTAAAGACAAAGATTGTATTTTGACAATAAAAATAATAATTACTAGAAGGCCGTGAGAAAAATTAACATTGAATAAAATCTTACCAAGGCCGAAAAAAGACAAGAATAATTATTAAAAGATTATTATAGAAGGCCAAGAAAAAATAAAAAACTCCATCAAATCTCAAGTATCAAACATAACTGAACAACACCAAGGGTCTTCTTTAGGTATCTGGCCTTGACTCTGTCCAGGGCTTTGATGTTTTTGTAATTTAGGTGTGACCAAATTAATTCGATGGCGTAGGATGCTATTGGGGCAATTTTCAGTTTGAACAGTGACGTTGCTGTTTCTAGTGAGAGGTTTCTAAGTCTTTTAATTTCCATTGTGGCTTTTATTGCGGCTATTGTTCTGTCCTCGACGTGTCTTGTGAAGGTAAATCCGGTTACCTGTAGGGTTAACCCTAGGTATTTGTATGATTTTGCTATATCTAGTGTGTGATTTCCACATGTGAAAACATCATTGGATGAGATTCGTCCTCCTTTTCGGAATTTCATTACCTTTGTCTTGTTTTGATTAATTTTCAGTTCGTTTTCTCTCGACCATTCCTCTAACTTGTTGATCGCTTGTTGCATCTTAGCCCTGTCTTTACTTAGGATCACCATATCATCTGCGTATAGAAGTATTTTTACCTCCTCCGTTGTGATCTTTTGTACGATGTCATTTGTGAGCATATTAAATAATATCGGGCTTAGGGGGTCGCCTTGTAAGACCCCGTTTGTTTGTACTATGTTCGCTGATTCTAACTGACCGTCACTTATGTTTATTACGTTGTGTTCCAGGATGCTTGTTACGAGTTTAAGGAGGTGGTCTTCTGAGCCTAGCACTGTCCTGAGTTTTCGGACGAGAATATTCCTATTCACTCCGTCAAATGCTTTTTGGTAGTCCACGAAGGTCGCGTATGCGCTGCCTCTGGGTTGTCTTAAAGCTTCTCCTATATATTCTAGAACTTTCTGTATTGCTTGAGTCGTCGATCTTCCAGGTATGAATCCATGTTGTTCTTCTGGCGTGACTTCCATTATTCTTTCAAAAATTCTTTCCTGTATTACCTTGGATAACATCTTGAAGGCTGCACACTCTAGCGCAATCCCCCTGTATGAATCGGGTGCGTTCTGAGGTCCCCTGCCTTTGTACAACATCTTGATTGTTGAATTCCTCCAAGTATCTGGTATATTAGAATGGTTGAATTAAAGACTGTGTTTAAGTCCAATAGATTAATTCTAATTGTGTAAACTATCTTGAGAAATGATTCTCTAGTTTTTATTTTTACTTCCTCTGCCCGTACCATAGGTAGCCTACTATAGGTAGAGGAAGTATTGTTTTCGACCCCAAAATTCGAAGTTGAGTTTTTAGCATATATACACGTTTCAAGGCCCCCTGAATCCAAAAATACTATTTTTGGAAACATGTCTGTGTGTCTGGGTGGAAAATATCTGTGAACAAGCTAGCTCCAAAACGGAAAATCGTATGAAAACAAAATTTCGTATTTGGGTCAGGTACCTTCTGAAGATGTGAGGATAAGATTGGCGACTATTTTCTCTTATTTTTAAGGGGACTTTACATGAAGAAATTTTTGTTTTTCGCGATTTTCTCGAAAACGGCTCTAATGATTTTCTTTAAATTTTGCACATAGGTTGCTTATACTAAGAGCTAAAACTTTTATTTGAAACATTTTTTCGAGAAAATTCTCTGAGGGTAGTTACAAGCCACCCACTGTTCACCCACTGTTTGTAGAAAGTTTGTCTTACGTGATGAACAACTGAATTCGCGCTCTTTCACGGCCTCTTATTTTATATAAGAATGTGAAGTGAGAAAGATGTATTGTTGGCCATGCATAGAGTAAAGATGTATCTGAGGGAAATATTCGATAAATTTCGGAAATTATATTTTACGGCAGAAAGTTCAATAAACGTCTGCTGTCATTTGTTTTTTTTTTTTTTAAAGTTTGTTATATAGACTGCGCTTTTAGTCGCATCATTGAAAGAAGAGGTATTTATAGGATAATTAGCGTAAAATTGTGTCTTGCGATTCTGTACAAGGATATGTGAATACTGCTAACTTTTATTTGGGCAGAGGAAGTTATGTGACTTTCACATAAGATTTTTTTTATTTTTAACTTGGTCATGATAAAGTCTTGGGTGAAAATAATTGTTGAAGTGAACAAATAGAATTCACTTAGTACATAGGTTTTGCTGCTGTGTGGCAGCACTGTCTGGTGTATCTGTGTGGCTCAGTTCTCTACGACATAGGCAGTCTAGAACGGTCAACCAACATGGCTGGTTGTGTGAGAGCCTTATGTCTGATTCTATTGCGTTTTGTTCATTAAATGAACTTTAAGTATCACTTTTACAGATGTTATTTTTAAACTACTGGCTAAGGTTATTTCATAACATATTATGGGTAATCTACAAGAAGTTATGGGCTCAGGACGTTTTGAAAATTAACAGTGAAGTGAACTTGGACCAGCTTTGCATTCTGCGTGTTGCACTGTCTTGCATTTTTAGTCATCAGCATGGCAGATTTAAAAGTGCAGATAGACAAGTTAGTTGGCAATGAAAATAGGTCAAAATGGAAGCAACAGATAGGACTCCTATTAAAGTGTTATGGACTCAAAAAGATCGTTGATAGTCAGAAGAAGCGACCTATTCTTGCAGAAAGCGCAATGGTTGAGCAGAAAAAGACGCTTGTAGAATTTGAAAAGAATAACGTGCATGCGCATCTGCTTATTACTAATTCGTTCACTGATGAGGTGTATAACATGTTGGGTGTAGTGAAGTCTTCAAACGATGCATGGCAACATTTACATTCTATTTACGAGCAGAGCTCAGGACATAGGCTGGATCAACTGGCAGAAAAGTATTTTGCCGCAAAAAGTATCCAAATATAGGAATCTTGGAACACATTTCATGCATGCAGAGGAATTTTTCACGACTTGAGAGATGAGATGAAGCACCAATTAAAAGTTGAACCACCTGAGCCACTCCTGATGGTACGAATTACGTCAACACTGACTGCAGAGTTTAACAATTTTTGTCAAGTATGGGAAGCGATGGAGCTAAAAGACAGAACGATGGAAAAGTTAATTGAGCTGAAATGCATGATTGAGGAGAGAAAGGTTCTTCCAATGCATTTGTTGCTAAAAACAGGGCAAAAACTCTAGTGAAATTAGCGAAAAGAAGAAGAAAAGTAGTAGGCCTAAGTCAACTGAAAATATCAGATGTTTCAAATGCAGTAAGCTGCGTCACTACAAGTCTGATTGCCCGCTGTTAAAGACAGCAAATTTAGTGAAAAATGGAAATCACAAAGAAAAGAGGGTGCAGCATTTATAAGCATTGCTCTCAAATGCAATCTACAGTCAGTTGGTGCTCATCAGTGGATAAAGGACACTGGAGCAATGGCACATATGACAGCTAATTGTGAATGGTACTTTTTGACTTATAAGCATTTCCTGTTCCAGTTAATGTAGTACTGGAAAATTGTGCTACAATACAGGTAGTGGGGCACGGTGTTGTTAACGTCGAGATGGAGGTTGAAGGAAAGTGGACCAGAAACTACTTAAGAGGACGTATGGTATGTACCAGATATTGCAGCAAATTTATTTTCAGAGTCTGTTTCCTCGCATAAGGGGTACAAGTGGCATACAAACATCCATGGGACTCAGTATATAAGGAATGGACAAACAGGCCTATTTTTAAATTTGAGAAATGATTTGACTATCCTGAACATGAGAGTGCACATTTCAAAATCTCCAGCCAGAGTGTGTGTTGCAACTACAGCTGACACCCTTCAATTGTTTCACGAAAGACTGGGTCATTGGAACAAGCGGCATGTCCAGAACGTGTTGAGACAGCGTAGAATTACCGAGAAAGCTGATGATGAATTCTGCAAGGGATGCCTGTACGGAAAACAACATAGGCAGAGTTTTGGATTAAGAAGAAATTGAGCTACTTCGCCTGGTGAAATGATCAGTGAGGATGTATGTGGACCCATGTCAGAGAAGTCTGTGGGAGGTGCCAGCTACTTTGTTTGCTTTAAGGACGACTTCACAAAATTTCGGCGAGTGTTCTTCTTGCAATGTAAAGGTGAAGTCATGGCTAAACTGAAACAGTTTCTAGAGGAAACCAAGTTGGCAGGACATGATGTGAAAAAGGTTCCTTTCTGATGGTGAAAAAAGTTTGATAATTCTGAAGTTAGAAAAGTTCTCGAAGAAAAACGAATCGAGATGAGATTATTGATGCCACATCCACCTGAACAAAATTACGCAGCAGAACGTGAGAATCGCACATTGGTCGAATTCGCACAATCAATACTGCACACAAGAAATTTAAAGATACATTTGTGGGCTGAGGCAGTAAATATGACTGCATATGTATTGAATTGGACTGGAACAACTACAGTTAAAGGAAAAAGTCCATATGAACTCTGGTTTAATAAAGATGCCCCAGAAACTAATCATCTTAGAATTTTTGGATTGGAATGTTTTGTGCACGTTCCAAAACAAAAAAGAAAAAAAGGGATCAAAGAGCATGAAAGGAATCTTGGTCGGATATTGTGGAGACAAGGATGGATATCAGGTATTCATTCCACAGTCAGGCAAGATAATTCTGAGTAGAGATGTTCAGCTTGCACCTGAAAGAATTGGTGCTTCCAAAAGTGCTAGTGAGTTCAATGCTCTCATGGAGCAGAAAGATGAAATTAAGGAATTAAAGGATGTGGGGAGCTCAGATAAAGATAAAGAGAAAGCTGATTAAGATGATCATGAAGAAGATGAACAGGAGGAAGAAGGTGAGCATCAGGATGAACAAAATGTTCATTCTTTACGTGATTGAAATAAGCTTAGCCTCCCTACCCGATTAAAGGATTATGCAATGGTGGCTTCTACAAGGACAATAAATCCAACCACCTTTGAAGATGCTATGAATTCCTCTGAGAAGAAGCAGTGGAATGTGCTATGAGGGATGAAATGCAATCATTGCTTGACAATGATGTTTGGGAATTAGTCGACCGACCAAAGGGAAAGAAGATAATAGATAGTTGATGGGTTTTTCGTGTGAAGACAGATGCAAATGGTGGCATTGAGAAATACAAAGCCAGATTGGTTGCTAAAGGTCATGTACAGAGACCAGGGATCAACTATGATGAAACCTTTAGTCTGGTTGCAAGATTCAATACAGTCAGAACCGTTCTGAGTGTAGCTGCAATTGAAGGACTCAAACTTAAGATAGTTTGATGTGAAAACTGCATTTCTCTATAGAGAGCTGCAAGAAGAAGTAAACATGCTGCAGCCAGAAGGCTTTGAAGATGGAATGGAACAGGTATGCAAATTAAAAAGGATGACCAAGGTGCTCGAACCACCGTTTTGTGAGTTTCCTGAAGAAGTTCAGTCTAGAGGCTTCTTCTACAGAACCATGCCTATTCACGCAAAAAACAAATGGTCAGAAAATGTTACAATCTATGTAGATGATGGATTGAAAGCTGATACAATTCAAAGCCAAATTGGCCAGTTTCTGCAACAACTTAAACAGGAATTTAAAGTTACTGTTGCTGACAAGTTGGACTGTTTTCTGGGTATGCAGATTCAAAGTCAGCAAGATGGATCAATTTTTGTACAACAAAAAGAACTATGCTGAAAGAGTTTTGGAGCGATTTATAGGGCCCTGATTTATTGATGAAATAAAATGGCTGATTTCGGTGTTAACTTCCTTCTATTTCGGTGGGTATTTCGTGAAATAAATTACTTCACTACATTGGGAACATTGCGAAATGATAAACTTTGCTTCTTTATTTACATTCCATTTCTATATTCTTCTGCCCTTGTATGAACTGCCCTTGTACGAACTGAAGTAACTTTTGATTTAGGCATGATTAGAGTTAATGTTCAAATATAATGACGAGAAATATTATCGTAATTTCTACTAAACACCATCAGATAGCCATTTGCAAACAGAAATGCCAACCATACCACTGTGGATAAAAGACGAAATCTGTTGAATACAAGTAACAAACATTCTACACTCTTCTGCTGTAACCGATCATAGGCATCACTAACTTGGCAAAGACATAGGAGGAAAGGAGTGTACTCAACAGTACAAACCAGGTCACAGACAATCTTTCCGTAAATTCTGCTATCTTTGTAATCGACACAAATATCGATATATCGGTAAATCTTCGACAGCAACAGAAACAGCAGAAGAAAAGCATGCTGCTAAGAAATAAAAAATACAGTACACCAAAACACAATATTGTGATTTTAAGGCACATTTTCGTGCTCATTTCTCTCTTTACGGACAGAAGGGGCATATTTCACGCTTATAGACACATTTCGCGGAATCGAGTAAATTTCGCGATATTTCGTAGTTTCAATTTGGTTCATATCGGTATTTTAAGCATATAAAAGCTATATATAGCTAAGGGAGGTTGTTTTATAAAATTTCGCGCTTATCGTTGTTACCAAAAAATACGGCCCCTAGCGATTTAACATGACAGAAGCTAATCAAGTTCCAGTACCTGCAGTTAGAGAGGAAGCTATTCATGACAAAGATGATCCTGCTATAGATTTTCTATACAGAGAAGCTGTAGGATGTCTCATGTACTCGATGACAGCAACAAGACCACATCTTGCTTTCTCAGTTGGTAAAGTATCACAAAAGTTAGAAAATCCAACAAGAACTGATTGGGCACCTCTGAAGAGAATGTTTAGATATCTACGAGGAACTGCAGACTATGGACTGCTTTTTAAAGCAAATCACCAGCCTGGGATTCTGAATATATACACTGATGCTGATTTTGTTGATGTGAAGACCAAGCGATCAATTTCCGGAATGCTGTGCTATTACAGTGGAGGAGCAATTACTTGGTTCAGCCAAAACCAAAGGTCTGTTGTACTGTCCACTACAGGAGCAGAATTTGTCGCTGTGAGTGAAGGAGCGAAGGAAGCCATTTGGCTGAACCGGATGCTGAACGAGATCTCCAACTTCACCAGTGCACCAACTTTACATATTGACGATGCTAATGTTGTAAAATATGTGAAAAATCCGGAATTTCATAAAAGGTCAAAACACATAGATGTTCGGTAATACTTTGTTCGTGAGAAATATTTGGATGGTGTTGTAAATGTCAAATAACTGGAAGGTGGAAAGCAAATAGCAGATATACGTATTGGCCCGAATATAAGACAATGTTTTTTCCCTGAAAATGTGCTTTTAAAAACTTACTCGTCTTATACGCGCAGCCTAAGACTCAACAACTCTCCATTCCTGAATGCAGCTGTGCACGTGGGCAGCGGCGATGCAGTGGGTATCCCCAAGCAAATGACGTGCGTCCGACCCAAGGTCAAAGCCGCGCGGAAATTCACGAGCTTTACCGAATTAATTTTTCCTGACTTCGTGCTTCTGTTTGTACTTCACCAGGACCTTCTGACCCTGACTGCACTGTTACTTGCCTCTATTATCTACGCGTAAATCTTTTGTTTGACCACTAGTCATGACAGACGATGTGGAAAAGAAAGCATCTTCATTTTCTTCACTTCAAAATTCTGTTTTATGTGAAGCAAAATGTACTAATAAGCTATTTTATTAATTTTCTTGTAACTACCCTTAAAAAATTCAGGGTCGTCTTATATTCGAGGTCGTCTTATTTTCGGGCCAATACGGTAATGACAACCAAAGCCTGTTTTGAAAAACTGTGCAGTTTGATCGGTTTGTGTTTGTTAAAGTGAGCGGAAAATTGCATTAGAAAGTTTTGAGAGGAAGTGTTGAAGTGAACAAATATAATTATTTTTAGTACAATGGTCTTGCCGTGTCTGCCGCCATGGGTGTATAGGTAGCATACTTGCCTTCTACCCTGGCGGTCCAGGTTCGATTCCCAGCCGGGTAGTGAATTTATTAGTAACAAAAAACCCCCGGGTTCAGGACTGGACATCACCCAGGAAAATTAAAGGCTATATTAAAAAGCCTTAAACTAAAGTGTGGTGGTGACTGCTAGAATAGAGTAGAGTAGGGTATTCACAATAGATCTAAGTTATAAAGGTCGCAGTGTTGAGAAGCCGGCAAAGGCTTATACTACCCCCTTAGTAATCTAATCTAATCTAATCTAATGGTCTTGCCGTAGTGTGGCAGCACTGTCTGGTGTTTGTGTGTCGCTCAGTTGTCTATGACATAGGCAATCTAGAACGGTCAACCAACATGGCTGGTTGTGTGAGAGCCTTATGTCTGATTCTATTGCATTTGGTTCATTAAATGAACTTTAAGCATCACAAACGATATTCTCTTAATTTTTACAACCAATTTACATGAAGAGAATGCCATACATAATTTATTATACAGGGTGCGGCAGAAATAATTAGACGATGTTTATTCGCAAAATTTAAATAAAAACTCGCATTTGTTTAGTAAACACATACATTACTGTAAAGTACACAGTCTACCATTACCTTTGCAAGTCAAGTTTTGAAGATAATCTCTTTCAGGTGAGCACCATTGTTCATCAAACAAACCTCTGCACGGCGCCTTACACTGTTCATAGCTTTCCTCACCATATACAGCGGAGTTTGTTCTATTGCGGTAGTGATGGAGTCCCTCAATTCCTGTAAGGTGTGAGGTCGTGCTGCATAGACTTCTTGCTTCAGATACCCCCACAAGAAGAAATCACACGAAGATAAATCAGGTGAGCGTGCAGGCCATGTAACATTGCCATTACGAGACATTACTCTCCCTGGGAACATTCGGTTAACAACTGCCATAGATGCATTTGCTGTGTGTGATGTGGCACCATCTTGTTGGAACCATACAAGGTGTCTACGAAGCCGACGTCTACGCAGTTCTGGGTTCAAAAAGGTATTCAGCATCGTCACATATCGAGATGTCACAGTTACAGTGTTTCCTTCATCGTCCTCAAAAAAGTATGGTCCAATAATCCCATACCAACCAACACCACACCATACTGTAACCTTTGGGCTATGAAGTGGCATTTCATGTAAAACCTGTGGGTTGATGGGTGCCCAATATCTGCTGTTGTGCCTATTAACAGATCCATTGAGATGGAAATGTGCCTCGTCAGACATAAGTAGCTTCTGAAGAAACTGCGGGTCCTCATTATGCATTTCTAACACCCTCTCACAAAATTGTGTCCGTTGATTCAAGTCTCGAGGATGTAATTCATGTACCAGTTGAATTTTGAATGGGTGAAAGTGTAGATCCTCGTACAAAATCTGTCGGACGCTTCTATCGGAAATGCCTAGTGCCGCAGAATGTCGTCGAGCGGAACGCCTAGGACTATGCAAAAATGCCTCCCTTACTCTCTGTACATTTTCTGGAGTTCGCACGGCACGTGGACGACCTTCAGATTTCTTATTTGTGGCTGAAGCAGTTCCTCTGAATTGTTTTACCCAATTCAAAATGGTTTGTCGTGTTGGAACTTTTCCATTTCTTCCTAAGTTGAAATGTCTTCTGAATCCACGTTGCGTCAAAGTGGCGGAGTCGTTATTCTTAAAAAAATATTCAACTGCGAAAGCACGATGTGCACTTGACCAGCGATCCTTGGCAAACTAAATGGTATGAATCACTTAACAAAACAAAACAATAATCAGAGCGCTACCTATCGGGATAAGTATTTGGCGCGAATTTTAAATCGTCTAACTATTTCTGCCGCACCCTGTACTAAGAGGCTAACTTTAATTGGGAAGAGGAAGTTATGTGAGTTTACCATCAAATTTTTTAAAATTTACAATCTGATCATCATGACCAAGGTTCTAACTCATGAAGTAGAAATATTCTTGAATTATCTATTTTGGGATGAAATACTAGAAACAATCCAATTTGGTTATACCTTATAAGAGAGAACTGAATGGAAAACTGAAAGAAGATCAAGTTAACAATGACATTAGTCACACAATTCAATTTCACTGTTTACAGAAATTTTGATCAAAAATTGAATCACAGAACACTGGATTACATGCCAAATATGTTCAAAGTTCTTTCCTATCTGGTTATCAAAATTCATTTGCAAAATAAGAGTAATACTTACATTCAACCATTTTTTGATGCAGTTTTCATGAAATCTGTGCTTGCAAGGCAGTATTTTAACATTATCAA
Organism: Ectobius pallidus; assembly: GCA_964059195.1. Taxonomy (NCBI): domain Eukaryota; kingdom Metazoa; phylum Arthropoda; class Insecta; order Blattodea; family Ectobiidae; genus Ectobius; species Ectobius pallidus. Next base: position 30,022,154 of record CAXKWD010000006.1, read on the forward strand.
CAAGATTATCTAAACAAATAGTACAACTGGATTGTCTTGATTTTCCAGATGAACATCTACGTCTGCGTCTGTTTGTATCATATCTGCAACATATATAAGCACAACTTGAATTAACGATTAACTTATTATAACATCTCAAATCTTTAAACTTCACTTTTTTTACAAAAGTTATCAAACCCACTAATTTCTGACGACTTCATTACTGCAGACATGTAATATAAACATAATTGCTAGTTTATGAACTTATAATTTCAATCTAACCTGTCACTTACTTCCATTTTATTTCTTAATAGGTATTGACTAATGATAATTCATTGGGCAGCTATTTTCATTCAAGACCTTCAACCTAATTCACTTGAATAGTCTAGATCAGGTGTGACAAACATGTGGCCCGCAGCTGGATTTCAGTTATGAAATGCGACCCCAAAAGTTTTAAATAAAATGTATTTATATATATATAGCAAAAAGTAAATGTAAAATAACATTTTGTGAAACCTGATTTTTTTTTATCAGGACTCACAAGTGTCTTATTTTTATTTTATTTGCTTTCTTGATTACAAGATTGTCTAAACAACAAAGCTTACTATGCTTCTATTAACAACAAAGAATAACACACTACAGTGTACAGTATGAGAAAAAATTCAACTTAAACTTATAGACCATGGGCTACCAATAGCAAACCCTCCCCCCCCCATGGGATTTTCTGGCACACATATTTTTTTGTTGATATTGTCGTCTAGTTTAAGATTTTAGTTGTTTGCCCCTTATCAATTACAGCATTTACCCGGAAACCCCGGAAATCCGGAGAAAATGGGTTTGTTTTAATTTTTTATTGTTCTTTGCCCCTAATATTCCCAGAGGATTTCTGACTCACATATTTTTGTTCGTATTGCCATCTAGTTTAAGGTTTCAGTTGTTTGCCCCTTACAAATTACAACATATCCCCGGAAAACCCGGAAAGCCACGTATATACGGAGAAAATTACTATGTTTTGGTTTTTAAATCTTTGTTCTTTGCCCCTAATATTCAATGGGAATTTCTGACTCATATGTTTTTTTGTTGCCATTACCATCTAGATTAAGATTTCAGTTGTTTGCCCCTTATCAATTACAGCATATCCCCGGAAAACTCCGAAAACCAAGGAAATCCGAAAAAATTGACTTCGTTTGAATTTTTGAAAATCTTTGTTCTTTGCTACTAGTATTCAAAGAGAATTGGTAAATCATATGTTTTTGTGTTGGTATTGCCATCTAGATTAAGGTTTCAGTTGTTTTCCCCTTACCAATTACAGCATATCCCCGGAAAACCCGGAAAACCACGTATATACGGAGAAAATGACTATGTTTTCTTTTTAAATCCTTGTTCTTTGCTCCTAATATTCGAAGAGAATTCCTGACTCATATGCTTTTGTGTTGGAAGTGCCAACTAGTAAGGTATCAGTTGTTTTCCCCTTACCAATTACAGCATGACAAAAAATAATGATGCTGAAGGGATGAAAGCGATTGAAAACCTGGCAGCACACCCTTCATATTCTAATGTGAACAAAAATATGTGTCAGAAATTCCCTGGGAATATTAGGGGCAAAGAACAATAAAAAAATTAAAACTATTTGTAAGGGGCAAACAACTGAAACCTTAAACTAGATGGCAATACGAACAAAAATATGTGAGTCAGAAATTCCCTGGGAATATTAGGATCAAAGAACAATGATTTTTAATAAATTAAAACGAACTCATTTTCTGCGGATTTTCGTGGTTTTCGGAGTTTTCCGGGGATATGCTGTAATTGATAAGGGGAAAACAACTGATACCTTAATCTAGATGGCAATACCAATACAAAAACAATAAGTCACCAATTCCCTTTGAATACTAAGAGCAAATAACTAAGATTAAAAAAATTAAACCAAAGTAATTTTCTCCGGATTTCCGTGGTTTTCCGAGTTTTCTGGGGAAATGCTATAATTGATAGGGGGCAAACAACTGAAACCTTAATCTAGATGGGAATACCAATACAAAAACATATAAGTCACCAATTCCCTTTGAATACTAGGAGGAAAAAACATAGATTAAAAAAAATAAACAAAGTAATTTTCTCCGGATTTCCGTGGTTTTCAGAGTTTTCTGGGGAAATGCTGTAATTGATAAGGGGCAAACAACTGAAACCTTAATTTAGATAGCAATACCAACACAAAACCGTATGAGTCACTAAGTCCCTTTGAATACTAAGAGCAAATAACTAAGATTAAAAAAATTAAAACAAAGTAATTTTCTCCGGATTTCCGTGGTTTTCCTAGTTTTCTGGGGAAATGCTATAATTGAAAGGGGACAAACAACTGAAACCTTAATCTAGATGGGAATACCAATACAAAAACATATAAGTCACCAATTCCCTTTGAATACTAGGAGGAAAAAACATAGATTAAAAAAAATAAACAAAGTAATCTTCTCCGGATTTCCGTGGTTTTCAGAGTTTTCTGGGGAAATGCTGTAATTGATAAGGGGCAAACAACTGAAACCTTAATTTAGATGGCAATACCAACACAAAACTATATGAGTCACCAAGTCCCTTTGAATACTAGGGCAAAGAACTAAGATTTTTAAAAATTTAAACAAAGTCATTTTCTCCGGGTTTCCGTGGTTTTCGGAGTTTTCCGGGGATATACTGTATTTGATAATGGGCAAACAACTGAGACCTTAATCTAGATGGCAATGCCAACAAAAAAAAACATATGAGTCAGAAATTCCCTTTGAATATTAGAAGGAAAAACAAAGATTGAAAAAATAAAACATTGTCATTTTCTCCGTATATACGTGGTATTCCGGGTTTTCCGGGGATATGTTGTAATTGGTCAGAGGCAAACAACTGAAACCTTAAATTAGATGACAATACCAACAAGAAATATGTGAGTCAATAATTCCCTGGGCATATTAGGAGCAAAGAACAAAGACAAATTAAAACAAAGTCATTTCTCCGGATTTCCGTTGTTTTCCGGGGATATGCTGTAATTGATAAGGGGTAAACAGCTAAAAACTTAATCTAGATGGCAATACCAACAATAAATATGTGATTCAGAAATTCCCTGGGCATATTAGGAGCAAAGAACAAAGAAAAATTAAAACAAACTAGTTTTCTCCGGATTTCCGTAGTTTTCCGGGTAAATGCTGTAATTGATAAGGGGCAAACAACTAAAATATGAAACTACATGTCAATACCAACAAAAAAATATATGAGTCGGAAAATCCCACGGGGGGGGGGGATGGGGGGTATACAGTAGCCCACGCTCTATTAGCCTATATCAGATATTACAAATTCAAGAATGGTATCATCATAATAGAAGTAAATAATGCATAATTTTCACAAAAGCAATTATATAAGTGATGGCGCAATAACGAGATAGATCCCTTCAGTGCCAGTTTCGAAACTTGTAGAATGGTGGAATTAGGAATCCCTAGTCTCTTGCATACATTCATAAAAAAAGAAGAAATGCTTCCCTGTGCTCCAATCGGAAGTTCGATGACTTCTATTTCTTTAAGTCTATATTTGACCATATAATAAGGTATTGTAAGCTGATAATTATATGGCTTGCTTCTCTTCATGAATCTCCTGAGGCTGACTTAAATGACATTCCATTCTTACAGTTGGGTCAAGGATGTAAGCAGGTGGGTCAGTCCAAGTCAAATCATCCAGGGGTGTGCACCCCACCCCCTCGGATTTTCATGAAAAATTCTTTACAGCATCTATGGACAAATATAACAACCCGTATTTTTCATTTTGTGCAAATTCACTTTAGTTTTTTTTAATGATTTTTTAAAAAATTGCGTGTTTTTAGACAATTTGTTGCTAGGAGTGCAGGTTGAAAGTGGCACGTTTTGGTAAAAAATTATTTGTAAAGTTGTTACTTAATATTAAGTCATGAAACCCAACTGTTCTTACTTAAAATTTCACCAGGATTCCAAATATCTTATTGAAAATAACATTTGACTCACATAAAACTTTGTTTTTACTCTTCAAAGTTGGTGCTTCTGAAGTTTTTTCTTCCGTGCAGTCATATAAGTAGAAGTTCATAACTTTTTTCTGCCTGGTGGTATCAGGCTGAAAGACGTCTCATTTGAAAGAGGATGAAATGTACTACAATAGTATTAAATAAAATTCATGGGTATTTGATGTTATCATGTTATAAAAAAAGAAAAAGTATTATAGATTAAAATTTCCATTTTAGCGTTAAACTGTTATCAATGCAAAAGGTTGATTAGTTATATTGATTTTATACAACAATTAATACAGCTTGTACACTCTATTAGGCTTAAAAATACTAGTCATAAATTAATTTGATATCAAGGATAGCCTAATATTTAAGATTTTTAGGTAGGATTAAAAAGAAAGGTAGCTTGGGTGTGCTTAAAGATAATGCAATTTTATGACTTACCAATGTGTTTGGCCTAATCTTTCCTTGGCCAGGCAGCATTAATGTTTTTTTCACTTTTTTTTGAAAGACTGAACATCATTCGTCCAACTTGAGAACTTAATTCTGGTATATCTATGGAGCAAATTATGTCTGTAAAAGGGACCCAGCACTTATCCTCTCTTCCAGTATTTTTGTGTTCTGGCCAAAAAAAGGTTTGTGATGGCCAATGAGGATGCATAAAATTGATGTGGGCATCTTTATTGCCATCGTCGAGCTCCAAAATGAGTCCAATGTAACACTTATCTTCATACACACAACCTACATAGTTATTTGGTTGGAGACTTGGAACTTCCTGTTCTTGAGAAAAGCTATATCTTAGGGAAAAATCTTCATCTTTGCTGAGCCGTTTTGCTGCTATTTCGGTGTTAGATAGTGGTTGAAAAAAATGGAAGGACCTTGTACCAGGTACTGTTTTATGTTTGCTAAAACGCTGATTCAACTTTGGCTCTAAATTTTCTATACTGTCTATATTAATGAATTGAAATTTTATTTTTGAAAACTGTTCATCACAAAAGGTGAACATTTCTTCTGGTGTACATATTTGGTCTTTGTATGGTCTCTGAAGGTTGGCTCTTGTCACAGATCGCTTTACTGAGCCGCCTATACCATCACAAGCACATTTTCCGTGGCTAGTAGCATGGAAAGTCCAGGAAGCTTTTAGAAAAAAATCTGCTTCATGAAAACAGAGGTTGACTAAACTCTTGAAGTTCTTATACTGTGCAGCACAGCCATCTGTGATGTATTCTACTTTTGTTAATTTCGGTTGTTTTGCTTTCATATAACTGCAAATTCTACTCTGGACTTCATAAACAAAGTTTACATCGTGTTTCATGTAATCTGATAAAAAACAAAATGATTGCTGTGAAACAGAGGCACCAACATTGTCTCTGTAATAAATTACTACTGGATGTAGTGTGCAAGATGAATGGGACCAATGATAACTTTGAATCTCATCTTGAAGTATGAATCCGTAATTTTCGGAAAAATCCATAAAGCAAAGTATTTCGTTTTCGGATACATTTTCTTTCCTCTTTTTTATATATTCAGATTGTTGCTTTGAAATAAAAGAATGGGGGATCAATGCTTCAAGTTTCTCATTCAAAAGTGCAATATAGTCAGATAATGGTAGGAGCATTGTTTGCAGTTCACTTCGATCAGTGTTTGTCCACTGCTTAAAAATTATTTGATCTGAATCATCATAGTCGTCAAGTATAGTTTTAACAAAATCATTCAGTTTGTTGGAATTAGGACATTTATCACACATTCTTAACTTGCATTCCCTGTTTGCATCCTCACACATTAACATTGCAGTTAATTCCTTCAATTTACTTTTATCTAGATTCATTGGACTTATGAGTAGTGCAGGATTTTGATGAATACAACAAACACATACTGAATGAACTCCTCTTTGATTTACTGTTACACACCACTTGGGTCTAAGTTCGCAAAACTTAGATAGTCCAATTTTAGCATTGGGGCACTTTTCTTTAAAAGCTGTGTAAAGTTCCTCTAAATTACAAAGCAATAAACGCTTTTGCATGTAAACATTTCTTGCTATACTGACTTTATCTTTTACTCCTGGCATAAGCCTACTAAATTCATCATCTTCATAAAATGCCTTAACATTTTCTACAACATCTATCTTAACTTTATTCCCTTCTTTTGGCTCAGGCAAAGATAATATTCCCTTTCTTTTACGCAACTGGTGTGCCTTTCTAACCATGTACTCTGTCACTTTAAATTCTGAAGCTGTTTTTTTTCTTGACCATGATTGGGGTGTCAGTGTTAAAATTTGAATTCTCTCTCTTTTACTTTTGGTGACTGCAAGTTTCTCTTTAATGGCATTGACTAGGTGGTCCAAATCTTGGGCCTTTTGTGCTACTGGAGACATAGATTCTGTTGATGAAATTGAAGAATCAGATTGTAGTTCATTTTCTGGTAGCCTCAAAACACGTACAACCTTTGTTTGCATTTTATTTTTAATTTCATTAATTTTTCGTTTGGCATATTTTACCTTTGATCCTGATGCTAATGATTTAACTTTTATTGGTGAAACTCCTATTGTTGCCATACTTGAGTCTAATTCATACTTTTCTAAGACTTTTGAAGATGTATCAATTTTTTTAGATTTCTTCACAGGTGTTAAAACACTACTGCCACTAAATTCTCCTTCATAAGACTGGCTACAAACACTTTTCTGGTCGTTGTCTTCTTCTTCATCATCATCATGCAAAACAACTTTTTTTCTGCAGTTGTCACAAATCTTTTTGCCTGGAATTAATACGATACCTTTTTTGCTTTTTACTTCTTTAGCAAATTTTAATGTAATCAGTCTTAACCCTGCTTTAATTACTTTTTTGTGGACTTTGTTTGGGTCACAACACTTCATTTGTTTATTTTCATAATACTCTGTATAGTATAGAAAGTGGTGCAAACATACATTAGAAGTAGGAGTCAATGTTCTTGCTATCCTCCAACTAAGAATTTCCTGTACTTGATCAGGTAAATTTGAAACCATCAGATTTTCTTCCTTATCTGTAAAATATTTACTATGACATTGGGAATTAGTTATCAGTCCCACACTGCACTGTTCTTTAGGTGATAACATCAACTCTTCATCTGAACTCATTTTTACAGCTAGTAGTCAACCTAAATTAGCCTATATTGTAATTCATCAACAATTTAGGCCTAATCTAATTTACTCACTGCACAAAAAACTAAATCCAAAACTCACATTTTCTAACTTATTAGAAAAACTATTTCACAAAACTACTGTTCACAATTAGCATACTTGTTAATAATGAACTAAGATGAACTGTCACGACAGAGTTTCAAAACTGAGGTAAGAGAAGCCAATGTTCCTCTTGACCTGTACTGACAAGTTCTTTTGTTTGGTCTCTTGTCTGTGAGTCACATGATTTACTATTATGATAATGCTAAACCTACCATCCTGTTGGGAGTAATAAAGGACTCCCTTTGTATTCTCCACAGACATTTATATTATACTTAATGGTCTTGTGTCTCCAAGAGAAGTGAACAGTTAAAATCATTGTTAATGTTATGTGTCTATTTATATTTGTTTGTATTGTAACTGTTGAGGCATGCACTAATTTTATTCAGGACCCTGTGGTCAATCATGTTTAAATGATCTGATGCCAATTTTGTTGGATTAATAAAATATTTTAATTACTGTAATAATTTTTATTATTACATCATTTCATTTTTGGGTTTTTAAAGAGTCATAAAATAAAATCTTTCATAACATGTAAAAGTTAAATTTCATTCAAACAAAAAATATGTCTTATATTATTATGTTTTAGCATATTACAGATCTACTTTTCACCTGACTGTCACCTAAAAAAATTCTTAACAACACCCTAGATTTCAAAAAAAAAATTGTGATTCCTTTTTTAGGTATATTAGAGTGAACAAATCTATATGTTAATTGCTGTATAAAATTAATATAACTAATCTAACTTTTGCAATGATAACAGTTAATGCTAAAATGGAAATTTTCATCCATAAAACTTTTTCTTTTTTTCATAACATGATAACATCAAATACTCATGAATTTTATTTGATACTATTGTAGTACGTTTCATCCTCTTTCAAATGAGACCCTTTTCAGCCTGATACCACCAGGCAGAAAAAAGTTATGAACTTCTACTTATATGACTGCACGGAAGAAAAAACTTCAGAAGCACCAACTTTGAAGAGTAAAAACAAAGTTTTATGTGAGTCAAATGTTATTTTCAATAAGATATTTGGAATCCTGGTGAAATTTTAAGTAAGAACAGTTGGGTTTCATGACTTAATATTAAGTAACAACTTTACAAATAATTTTTTACCAAAACGTGCCACTTTCAACCTGCACTCCTAGCAACAAATTGTCTAAAAACACGCAATTTTTTAAAAAATCGTAAAAAAAAAAAAACTAAAGTGAATTTGCACAAAATGAAAAATACGGGTTGTTATATTTGTCCATAGATGATGTAAAAAAAATTTCAAGAAAATCTGAGGGGGTGGGGTGCAAAATGTTGTTTTCTCTGGATGATTTGATTTGGAATGCCCTCTCAGCAGAGTTCTCTTTGTAGGTAATGATGTCAATACGTCAATACATCTGCTAAATCATGAACTTCTTCATGGACAACATAGCCTACTTGCCGGAGACCGTATGGAATGACAGTCCTGTTGGAGTAATATTTTGCATTGCAAAATGCGTTACCAAGATGAAAAGAACCAAGAACATTGAGCTAATGTCTCAATCTTGTTGTGACAGTGTCGACAACGGTTATTATCTAGGCTCCTGCCAGGAATGGCATGCACTGCTGTTACATTGCCAACCATCTTAACTGCATCTTTCCACTCCAAACAAGTTAAGCCTTCATGGTGGAAAATCCATATGTTAGCTGGAGTACACTCTTTAAACAAGATCACACCCTTTCCTTTCTGAGGAAGCTGGCACCACAGGTTGAATTCTCTGTTTCTCAATGAATCATTAACCTTTCTTCCATCCAAGAAGTCTTCTTTTGTGTTTATTAGATAATTTTTCATGTTGATGTTTAGTCGATCTAGGCAAGAAAGGCTATCTTCTTTCAGTTTCCTCGTGTTCAGGATGTAAGAGTTTAGCGACTTATTTAATAACCGCAAGCCATTTATCTGATGCAATGCTGCTTCCCGTTGTGTTCTGAACAATTCAAGTCCTTTGAATTTTCTAAAGGAATACATCATATGGTCTGGAGGAGTGTCTGTAGGCAACTGTAAAATTTCTTTTATAGCTCCTTTAATCATTTTATCGAGGTAAGCAAAAAATCTATGAGGTATTTTATTGAGCGGAATGGTTTGAAATGTATAAATTACAGATGGACAGTTTGCAGTTTTTTTTTTTTTTACTGGTAGGCCATGGGGGGCATCAAAGGGGTGGTTGAAAGTTGACCTTGTACATAGGATGTTTTGTAGAGAAGTGTTAGGCCTACCTAGGGGATCACCAATGGGAGTGGCATTAGCAGAGCTAGGAAGGGTAGGAAGGAAAGGAATAATAGTAGAAAGAATTTTGAAATATTGGTATCGCAATATAAATATGGATGAGGATAACGCATTGAAAGAATGTATTAAGTATTTAAATGAAGGTAGGAGGCATGATAATTGGGTGGAAAAAATTAAAAGGATACTGGAAGAAGTTGGAAGGGGGGATATTTGGCAAAGAGGAGAAGGTAATAAGATAGGATTTTGGAGGGAACTAAGAAAAAGAGTAGAGGACATGGAAAGACAAGAGATCTGGGCAAGCTTTGTAAACAAAAGTTCCTTAAGATTATACAGAGTAATTAAAACAGAGTGGGGAAGGGAGAAATATGTTGATTGTTGTGATAAGCAAGGAAGAGAGGGATATGCATGGATGAGAACAGGGGTGATATATCTGAAAGGGTTAAGGAAGGACAGAGAGGAAGGTTGTGTACTATGTAATAAAGAGGAAGGAATATCACACTACTTAACGGAATGTGAAGGGGTAAGACGGTGGAGGGAAGAAATCTGGGAGACAAAGTGAGATAAACTTCATGAGATAATAACCATCAAGATGTTGAAATTCAGAGGAGAAGAAAAGAAAAAGAAAATTGGGGAGTATTTAGGAAAAATGAGAGAGAAGTGGATGAGAAAAATTAGAAAATAGATCAAGAGTAAAATAATCAAGAAAGGTGTGGTAAGTTAACCAGAATCCCCATTCATACACTAAACCCAGGGGGTATAGTATGAAGGGATTCTTAATGGGTAGCGCTAGACTTATAGATAAGAGATACGTTTAAAGTGGATGTAGATAACTATGTATGTAAAAACATGTGTTAATAAATTCTATTCTATTCTATTCTATTCTACTGGTAGGCCTACATAGTGCAGTGTCTGAGCAATACTTTGTTCACCATGAAGCACTATGCTCAAAACAATAGGGATGTAGCCTGCCAAACTTCTCCGGCAGATAGCATGGGTGTACTAGCTGGTATTAGTTTGCTGTTCGTATTTTGTTTTTTCAAGTTGTGGTCTGCTCTCAACATTCTTTTAAATGGAGTTTCATCTTCCCAGACCGAAAAATATGTTTTTAGTTTTTACAGATGACAGGAGGCTACTATACATACTTCCTTGTTTATTGGGCCCTTCTAGAATGTTTATGTGTCAATAAGACCAAAGAAAAGTTACAGCAGATAGGCTCTAAATAACACATAAATGGAAGGATTAGCCTAATTAACAAATATTGTGAGATATTTCTGATATAGACAACATTTGGCCTACTTTGTACCCGATTTACAGTAATAGCCTATGTTATTGGTGTATGAATATTTATATGCAGTGTGGCGATTGTAAATTCTTTAATTTTTAATTTAATATTTAATTTGCCGTGAGCATTGAGAAGATGTTATGGGCAATTTAAAAACACAGTAAATTACAAGGCTGTTTAGAGGTCATTGTCTTCATTTAAACCACCCAACAACTCCTTTCGTATAAAACAACTCAACATTATTTTTCTTTTCGCATTGTATAGGCCTATCTGGATTCCGGCTACCCTCATTTTATGATCGTGACAAGTGCTGATGTACAGTTGGTGCCAAAATTTGAAACTATCTTATCCTTTAACGCATCTTGTTTATAGCTATGATATTTCGGCAATATTTACCATAATTTAACTTTTCTTTACTGTACTTCGGACCATTAGACACACCCAACTTTCATGGCTCAGTTTTCAAGGTAAAAAAGTGCATCTTATAGTCTGTAAAATGCGGTACGGTATGTAACTTATATGGATGTAGTACATTGTTTCAATTCAATGCTCATTGTTTAAACTAAACACGTTTGTAGGAAAAAATTATATTTTTTGTTTTTTTTGTTATTTAGGCTACTACTAGAGAAATGTAGGTTACATGTTTAATAATGTTTGATTATTTTACAAGCAAACGGTTTTGATTTAGTGTATTTAATGACAAATAGTAATGTGAGTGTTATTGTAACGTGAGTTACCAACAGGCAGTTGTTTTATGTCAGATAAATTCAATTAATTTTTTTTTTTTTTTAATTACAAATTGTTTTAATAGCCCATTCATATTTCAAACATGATAACCTACCAGTACAGCAATACATGTATTTGTTGAGCCATTAAAAGAGCAGAAAATATTTACTGAAATCTGTGTTTCAAATACCATATTCAATTTCTGTAACGTGAGTTAGGCTACCAAATTTTGAAATGCAATGAAATCAGGTAGCCTAAACTGATATAACAAAGTGCCAGAATGATTTTGTTTAATCAGTAAAAAGTTAATTGCAATTATGATATGCAGAGAATAAGTTATTTTTTAATCGATTCCCTAGTTAAGCTGACAGATCCATTCATTAAGCAGGACTTACGGAAGAACAAAGATCTAAAGTTTGATACTTAACCTTAATTCAAACATGTATACACTGACATAAGACATTCTTAAAATATGTCAACATTTCACAAAATACACAGGCGAAATACTCCACTTAATGTATGTAGGCCTAATTATTTCAGTGTAATACAGTTCTGGCACCTTTTTAGGAAATTTTCTTTCACGCGCATAAGTTCAGCTTCCGAGTCAGAGTTCATTTCTCTTGTGATAGGCCTATGTGATATTGTCTTTGATTTCTTCTAACAGTATGTGAATATTATTTATGGGGAAACTTGAAAAATAAAGTGTATAGGTCAATTTCCCATTAGAAGAACTTAAAGAAAATATCACAAGAGAAATTAACTTTATCTCGGAAGCTGAACTTATGTGCGTGAATAATAATTTCCTAAAAAGGTGCCAGTATTATGTGGATGCAAGAGGAGAACATTTCCAACATCTCTTGTGATGAGGTACGTGTTTATTTTCATTGTAATTTTAACTGTAAATGTGAGAACCTGAATCATTACACCGATCGCGGCTTTATTAGCGTAGATATTACACCCGATCGCTCGGGAGTTGGAGCTGTGCCTGCTGCGCTGCAGGAACCCGCGTTGTTGGCCAACTCTTGCGTGGGAATCACTGTATATCTGTACTTCTGTATATAACAGTATTGAACTTGATGAACGAAATAAACATGACTAGTTTGATAATCAAATGCGAAGGGTAACTATTGAAAATTCCAAAGCTGTTAATGTAAAACGATCTGTTGTCAGGATAACAGATTTGCATTTGTTAAATTCTTTATAATATATTACCATATAAAGGCACTTAATTGGGCATTATTCCGGTAACGACCAACTGACTTGGTTGAGTATCAATAGACGTCTTTCCATGGAATATTATAAATGCGTATGTCAAGTTTCATAAAAACCCGATAATGGGTATTTGAAAAGAATGGTAATTTAATACCTTTTTGTTAAAAATCCAGTGGATCACGGAAGCACAGAGCTTGCTTGCTTCCGTGATCCACTGGATTTTTAACAAAAAGGTAATAAATTACCATTCTTTTTAAAAATACATTTTCGACAGTGGAAAGTTATAAGACCATCCGCTTATCATGGGTATTTGAGTTATCGCACCTTTAAAATAGACACTAAATTGGGTTTTACTCCGGTATCGGTCAACCAATTAGGTCCAAATTCAATAGGTTACTTCTCATGGACGTCATAAATGCTTGAATACCAAGTTTCATGAAAATCCGATAAAGCATATTTGAGTTATGGCACCTTTCTAATATAATCGTATTAAAACAGGCACCAAATTGGGCATTACTGTAGTACCGGTGAACCAATTTGGTTCAATATCATTAGAGTTCTTCCCATGGACATTATAAATGCATACACCAAGCTTGAACCTAATCTGTTGACCAGTACCGGAGTAAAACAAAATTTAGTGTCTATTTTAAAGGCGCAATAACTCAAATATCCTTTATCAAATTTTTATGAAACTTCGTATACGGATTTATAATATCCATGGGAAGACATCTATTGATATTCGACCAAATCGGTTGGCCAGTACCGGAATAATGCCCAATTTAGTGCCTTTTAGGTTAATAGGCTATATAAGAAGTCGCGATAACTCAAATATGCTTTATTGGATTTTCTTGAAACTTTGTATACCCATTTATAATGTACATGGGAAGACGTCTACTGATATTTGACCAAATCGGTAGACCGTTACCGGAGTAAAACCCAATTTAGTGTTTATTTTAAAGACGCAGTAACTCAAATACACTTTACCGGATTTTTATGAAACTTGGTATATCCATGGGAAGTCGTCTATTTATATTGGATAAAATCAGTTGACCTGTTTCGGAGTAATGCTCAATTTAGTGCCTATTTTATGGTAATATAGGCCTACGTATTCGAAAGAATTTATGAAATGCAAATCAGTTATCATGACAACATAGCCTATTGTTTCACTGTGATCTTATAAGCCTTTGGAAATTAAAATACAGTTAGCTATGACAAATAACACTATAGCTTTACATGAGCTTATCCAACTAGACCGTTAAACTGACCCAGGTGGCCGAGATGGTAACGTCTTGGCCTCATATTCTGGAGTTCCATGATTCAAATCCCGAAACCGGCCAATTTTACTTTTTTTGTATTCTGAACATCATAATTGCAATCATAACTGATTAAACAAAAACATACTGGCACTTTGTTACATCAGTTTAACTGATTTTATTAGAAGTTTCACTCATGCATTTCTGGCTGCTTATGTATTTTCTGGAAATTATTTAATAAGAGTTTAACAAGTAAGTGTAGGCCTAAGTTAATTTGTAATGTGAGTAACCATGCACATGCTCTTTATCTGATTTTTATGAAACTTTTTATACGCATTTATAATGTCCATGGGAAGAATCCTATTGATATTGGACCAAATTGGTTGACCGATACCGCAGTAATGCCCAATTTAGTGCCTATTTTAATGGTAATATATCAGAAAGGCCCAATAACTCAACATGATTTATCGGATTTTCATGAAACTTGGTATACGCATTTATGATGTCTATGGGAAGAAGCCTGTTGAATTTGGGCCAAATCGGTTAACCAGTACCGAAATGAGTAATTAATAGTCACATCTATTATAATATAATATATAAAAAACACTCTCCGACAATTCAAAGCATTTTGATTGGCTCATGGCCAACCAATTAGCGGCCGAGCTTCCGTAACTAATGCCCTAATGTAAACAATTCTGTAAACAGAAATAATAGGTGAAATTACTTATTAAAAAGCATGCTTTCATTTAAAATTTAATATAAGTATTAATTTTGTAGGCCTATTGGAAATAAGACGCTACAATATTACTGCATGGTCCACAATAAACTTAACGTAACAATTGTTTATTGATATTGTTAGCCCGCTTTGATGGATTCATTTCTTCATGATGTCAGTGTAAATAAAAGATTTAAAACCCAACCAGCCACTGAATATTGATATAATATTGTGATTCTATCGATAGCCTATGTATGGCTATGGTACCGATATATATGCATTATATTTTAATGTATTTTTCTTACTCGCTCCTGTGGAGGAATATACCTTAGGTATTACCTAATGTAATACCTGACAGATTGATTTCAGATTGACTTTAATTCATTCATAACCTATAGGCCTATGGCTACTTTAAACTTGAAACAAACAGACCAGCGAATCGTAGGCCTATTGCATCATTAATATTATTGTCAGTGCATTTTGTAAAATGTTGGCATATTTTAAGAATTTATTATATCAGTGTAAGTTATACCAATATGAATTAAGGTTAAGAATCATACTTTAGACCTCAGTTCTTCCGTAAGCCCTGCTTAATGAATCGATCTCGGAGTTTAACTTGGAGATCTATTACAAAAATAACTTCTTTTCTGCATGGGGCTATCATAATTGCAATTATCACTTATTAAAAAAGCATACTGGCAGTTTACCTAATTTCTTATTCTTATTCAGCTCGACACAACTTCCACTTTCCTCCATTGATTCACAAGTCCACTCGGTGGACAACAAAGGGTTATAAACAAATAGCAATTTACGAGAGACGAGTACAAATAAGTTGATTAGGTATCTTGAATAATTGAACATCAACTTAGGTAAACAATTAGGCCTATTGTTAACTGCATATTATTCTTAGGGCCTGGAAATATAATTTATCCCCTCCATGGACTCACAAGTCTACTCCTTGGATAACTAACTATTTGTAGGCACAATAAACTTGTTCTTTCTTGTATTTAACAGTAATACCTTATTCAGAGAATGACCCATAAATGCACATGCTCTTCAAGAAGTTCTATGGTTAGGTTCCCCCTATTACTTTATATAATAGCTAGGCCATACTCAAAGCTCACAATGAATGAGGGTCTGGTGGTGGCTTAGAAGGGGATTCAAAGCCCTCAACAAAGAAAAACACAGAGGGATCTGGCGTCGATACCAAGGTATCATACTCGGCAGAAGGTGATTTGTGGTCAAAGCCCCTCACAAAGAAAAGAAAAACAGAAAAGGGCATAATCCATGTCAATTCAGGCAGGGGCTTACCTTCATAGTCTCAGATGTTAATGAATTTAATATATGAAGGGTACAGGGGAAGAAGGCGGAATGTCAAGAAAAATCGGAAATTTAGCTATCAAGCCCATCTGATAGCTGACTGAGCACTCTTTTAGTGTTGCTTATGAAACCGGTGAAAAAAGTGCACGATAAGGAGAAAATAGCAGTTTAAATTTCACCGTACAGGGGATGAAGGCGGAATGTCCATGCGTCAAAGCGAAATAAGGCGGCGAGTCAGGAGACAATGGCACTCACTGTCCTCTAACGCACCTTCGCGGGCTTTGAAATGTTGTTTCTTTAATGCAAAAAGGACATACTCATCAATAGTCGCGTGCTGAAGTATATTTACAAAACGTTGCCAAATGTCAGTCGGAAACGAGAGCAAAGAAACGCTGAAATTTTGTATTATATTACTATTGTTATTAGATTAATTTGGCAACAGAGTCTGCCATCTGCTTGGGTTTAAAAGTGCAAACTACTATTTACCCGCAATAAACAATAATATAATCCGATCAGACCGCAAATGTAATTGTCGACAGGAAAATGACGTGACAGTTTGGCGCGTTAATTTCTAGGTGGTGTAATGTTACGTTTATCCAGATTCCATTATTAGTGAGTGTTGTCTGACAATAGTAAAACAAACTAGAATTAAACTATTTTAATATGTTTAAAAAATTAACACAGGGTTTATAAAACCTGTCCGCCGCCGTGGGTGAGTTGGTAGCGTGACTGCCAGCCATTTGGGCTGCCTGGGTTCGATTCCCGGCTGGGTCGGGGATTTTTCATTAGAGAAAAATATCTTTCCCGGTTTCAGGACTGGGTGTATGTGTGTCTCCTTAGGTTTCAGTAGGTAGGGGACTGGCGCACCCCGGTAACATATCCGCTGTGAATATTCCCTTACGGGATCACCAGGGGTCGCTCGTGAAACCTGAGGAATAACTTTTTTTATAAAACTAAAAATTGGACCTTAGTAATGATATTAAAAATTAATCATTGCCTTCGATTTTATGCGCCTAAGTGATTTTATTTTACTAATGACACAACCCATGTTTGTTTACGTGTAGAAAAAAAAATTTTCGACCTTTTACTGCACAAAAAATCAGTAATTCCTAAAAATTTAAGGAAATATCTTTTCTACTCCTTTAATTTTTATAAACCTAATTATTACCTGCTTTGCGTTTATTTTGTTTTAGATTTTATCACACTTTCAAAGGAGAAGTAAGTTACGCAGATGCAAACCATTTGAAGAAATTTTGTTCCACACTGATCAGATGTTCTATCAGTCAATTCCTCATAAGGAATAATTAATGTACGGCAATTAATGTCTCATAATGTAATAAATGTTTAATTGCAATTTTTAATAACTTAAAAGTTATGTAAAAATGTAGGCGATGAACACATAAAACATAACTATACCTTTTCACCTACTACCTCAAAATGTTTGTGCATTTCATTGCATTTAACGATTTTTTTACACGTTTGAGTTAATTTTAGAACTTGATATTCACACCACGTGTACAAAACACATTATTGTTACTACAGAATTAAAATGTATTCATAATTGATTTCATACATCAGCGTTTAGAGTACTCAAACTTTAAAAATCGTATCTTGCAAAGCTTTGATTTATTGACATTCCGCCTTCTTCCCCTGTACCGTTGGACATTTTTTCGCATTTTACGATTTTTTTACATGATTGAGTTAATTTCAGAACTTGATATTCACACCACGTGTACAAAACACATCATTCTTACTGTAGAACGAAAATGTATTCATAAGTGATTTCATACATCTGCGTTTAGAGTACTCAAACTTTAAAAATCGTTTCCTGCAAAACTTTGATTTACTGACATTCCGCCTTCTTCCCCTGTACCCTTCATATGTTAAATATCAGGACAAAGTAAGAAACCCAATTTCTTTGTTTTGCCCAAAAAAATTCCTGGGCCAAAACTTTGATTTACTGACATTCCCTGTACCCTTCATATGTTAAATATCAGGACAAAGTAAGAAACCCATTTTCTTTGTTTTGCCCAAAAAAATTCCTGGGCCAAGATACAGGCCACCAAAGATGGCGTCTCAGATGCCATTTCTCGAGTGTGATTTTTGGAAAAACTTTAAAGTGCTTTATTTCTGGAACGGTTCAAGATATTTTGTTGTTTCTTTTTTTATTTGAAAGATAATAATATCCTGCTTCAAATGATATCCTAAGTTTGGAAATTCATGTACTGGGTGTTTTGTTTTAGCCTTTTGAATTTTTTTGTGATAAATCAAAATTTATTTTCTTCTCAAAGATGCCAATCCCAAAAATTCTGATTTTTTACTGTTGATTAGTACCAAACAGTACTACATTCTCTGAAAAGGAGATCTTCCACTTTTCAGTTTAACAGGTTTTATGAACATTGTTCATTTTTTAACTTCCGTTGCTAATTTCTTTATTGCAGTTTTGTTCTTTGGAACCCTCCAGATTATTCCAGAATGTAAGAAAACCTTTTAAAACATTCTGGAACAATTCAGGTAATTCCAGAATGTAACATAACCTTCCAGAGGACCTGCATTGTTGGCAGTAATCGTAGTTTATCATAAACTGCCGTGGGGAGAAAACGTCTACATTTATAAAATAATTAAAATATGAAGGAGGTGAGAAAACAACTTGAATTTTTGGTCACATGATTAACATATATGTACAATTGTGTAGACAGATTTTCTTTACCGTAGGTATATGTCCACACAGTTAATTTATCAGTCAAAGATTGGTCTAAAAGTGCATTTTTTGAGCCGGAGCCCTTTCTAGAGCCCTCTTACTTCTAAAGTAAGACTCTGATATAGTCAAGAAGCCTTCTGCAGATAGCCACGTTACAAATAAAAGGAATCCAGCGACAATAGCCTGTAGTGAATCATACTAGAATGGCAGCTGCCTCGTGAAAATTGAAATTTCCATTTTTATAAGTAAAAAGATTACTACTTTGGAGGCCAGTAGCTCAGAAACTAGAAGAAATACATCTTTTCTGACGGCAGATTCTGAAAGCCTGGGTTCAATTTGCCCAGTATAGTGAATTTCAGGCAGATATCACATGCCATTCCAGAGATATTGGCATCCAAATGTGGATGCATGCACAATTTATGAGTGTCAAAAAAGGACAACAGACCGTTTTTTTAAAGGGTCACAGCATAGAAACACTAAGGAATTTATCCTACAATTTGGCAATTGTTCATTATATATGTCAAGGTACCAGCACATTTTTTTTTTTTTTTTTTTTAAAGCCAAATCGGAGTTGGTCACCATTGGACCTCTGGTTGAGTTCATATGAAATGACCTGAGAGTATTCAGATTCACAAACTACGAAGAGGGATGTTTGTGGCTTGTGTGTATGATTGTGTCCTTGTGAGTATGGCTTTCAGAATCTGCAGTCAGAAAAGGTGTATCTCTTCTAGTTTCTGAGCTACAGGCCTCCAAAGTAGTAATCTTTTTACTTATAAAAATGGAAATTACAATTTTCACGAGGCAGCTTCCATTCTAGTATGATTCACTACAGGCTATTGTCGCTGGATTCCTATTTGAGAACGTGGCCATCTGCAGAAGGCATCTTGACTACATCATAGTCTTACTTTAGAAGTAAGAGGGCCCTAGAAAGGGCTCCGACTCAAAAAATGCACTTTTAGACCAATCTTTGACTGATAAATTAACTGTGTGGGCATATACCTACGGTAAAGAAAATCTGTCTACACAATTGTACATATATGTTAATCATGTGACCAAAAATTCAAGTTGTTTTCTCACCTCCTTCATATTTTAATTATTTTAAAAATGTAGACGTTTTTCACCCCACGGCAGTTTATGATAAACTACGATTACTGCCAACAATGCAGGTCCTCTGGAAGGTTATGTTACATTCTGGAATTACCTGAATTGTTCCAGAATGTTTTAAAAGGTTTTCTTACATTCTGGAATAATCTGGAGGGTTCCAGAGAACAAAACTGCAATAAAGAAATTAGCAACGGAAGTTAAAAAATGAACAATGTTCATAAAACCTGTTAAACTGAAAAGTGGAAGACCTCCTTTTCAGAGAATGTAGTACTGTTTGGTACTAATCAACAGTAAAAAAATCAGAATTTTTGGGATTGGCATTTTTGAGAAAAAAAAATTTTGATTTATCACAAAAAAATTCAAAAGGCTAAAACAAAACACCCTGTACATGAATTTCGAAACTTAGGATATCATTTGAAGCAGGACATTATTGGGTCATTCCATGTCAAATCAACACACCCATTTAACCTCACCATCTCAGAATTGGATGAAATTTTGTGGAGACATAGTTTTCATGTAAGTTAAGAAAAATACAAACTTTTATTGAAATATTTCAACCCATTTTGAAAATA
The DNA here is from genome assembly GCA_964059195.1 of Ectobius pallidus. Classification (NCBI taxonomy): domain Eukaryota; kingdom Metazoa; phylum Arthropoda; class Insecta; order Blattodea; family Ectobiidae; genus Ectobius; species Ectobius pallidus. The sequence continues at coordinate 30,042,490 of CAXKWD010000006.1, forward strand.
CAGCCATGTAAAGTATTTAAAGAATTGCAAAAATTGCATGAATAATGTATCTTTCAACTGATGTAGCAACTCTCCTAATTAACCCACAGAGTTGGGTAAGGTGTCATTTTTTAGCATTTTTTACAAGCTTTCCAATGATATGTAACACATAATAGTTCTAATGAAATTTGTTTTTCAAAATTTAAAGTGAAAATTTTGATTTTGAATTTTGAAAAAAGTCCTTTTTTAAAAATGTTCTAAATTTTCTAGGAAATAGGTTATACCAATGTTAAATGATGTACCAAGTTTGAGGGTGGGATATGAATGCGTTCATAGTTAGAAAATTAAAACATCACTTTTGAAAAAAATCAGGCTATATTAACTTATATGCCCCAATGGAAAGCATAAATAAAATAATTGTAGTATGTTTTATAATTTCTTCCTTAGAACCAATGTAATTATGTCACCCCTTGAATGAGCTTTGCTCTTTGGGGTTGTATTATATTATATATATTAAATAAATAAAAATAAATATACTTAAACTTAAAAAAAAATTCAATAAATAAATTGAAATAAGGGAAATAACACTCATATGCTTGACATCTTGTTGTTCAATGGAAATACTTGTTTAATGCCTTATTGGTTTGCAAAGAGTCATTTTCGGATAGCACATAATTCCTTCCAGTCGGTGTCACAGGATTTACTGTACATAATACATCTGTGAGAGGTATCCATCTTTAACACCTGGCATCACTCTGCTAATTTCGCCACTTTCATAAAATAAATGTACAGCTTCAATCACTTTTACTGAAAGGCTCTTACCAGGCATTTGGTTGGGGCTTTCTAAGATTCCCTTTTCTCTTAAAAGTTTTTTTGATTGACATACCATGTAATGTGGAGCATTAAATTCATGCATGATTTTTCTTACTCCCCACTTTTCTGGTAGGTAGGTTAAAATCATAAGTTTCTTGGTCCTACTAGTAGAACTCAAAAAATTAGCTTTAAGATTTTGCAAAACTGATTCATCTAGATCCACATCATCATGTTCAGAAGGATCTTCCGCTGTCACAAAAAGCTTTCTTTTCATTACTGAGTCAATTTTTTTTACTTTTCTGGTTGCATAACTTTTAGACTTGATTTTCCTTTTATTAATAAGAGATTCCCCTAGCTCCTGCAATGAAGTGTTTAGTGTCTCGATCACCTCTGATTGTGCAGAAAATATTGGATCTTTATCACAATCTGAGCTCGATTCTTGATTTTGATGATAAGTGGAAGCATTTCGATTATTTGTTATTTCTCTTCTACAACTATCACAAATTTTTGCTGTTTTTGGCAAATTAGGATACAAACTGCACATCCAATTAGAAACTTTCCTTAATTTTTTCCCATCCCTAATAGTATGATTATTTTTTCTCAACGGATTAAAACACTGAAATTTCAATACTGTTACCCTATGAGCCATATTGTACTTAAAACTGCACTTTTTTCACTGATTATATACATTATAGGTAGCCTAATTAGATATATAAAATATGAATGATTTTAAACACACTAATTATACCACTTCTGAAACACAACACAACTCCAGTTTCAGACTGCCTGAGCAAAAGAACTGCAATATTATAGGCCTGTCTGAACTTGTCTGGAGCCTGCAAAGACATGTACACAAGGGTTGCTAACCATAAATAATATTAGTAAGAGTTTAAAAAAGAGGTCTGTGACAATCATAGCTTGAAAAGGAAATGAACAAAACCTTTATCTCACGCCTCCAATGAAATTTCCATACTAATATAGGGGAAATCAACTTTTGTTTTATATTAGGGTCATTCCATGTCAAATCAACCAACAGTCTAAACCTTGACCTCTCAGATTTGTGTGATTTTTTTTTTCAGGTATTGTACTCCCCAAAACTAGTTTAAATTTCAAATTTTTCTGACTTTTGGTTTGTGAGTTACAAGGGTTGAAAAATCCAAAAAACTATGGTTTTCTATCGCTTTAAGCTTATTATAAAATGCCATAGCTCAAAAACTATACCACCTAGAGAGCTCAAACTTGCACCATTTTTTTCCTCTGAAAATTCCCTTTAATGTGATGTATCACACGGCTATGTTTCTTAATTTTTGAAATGTTAAATAAGTTTCCAAAAAACGTTTTTTGGAATTTCCAAAAAACGTTTTTTGGAATTTCCAAAATACGTACCCTCGGATTTTTTTGGAAAAATTATATGTGTTGTCCACTCTAATTGACTACATGCATGCAAAATTTCAAGATGGGATCTCAACGGGTTCTTGTTTAAAAGAATATTTGACTACGAGATTACATGCTAGTGAGGTGAACAGCGGACTATTTCTAGGCTGACTCTGTAAAAGACTTCTACAATTCTGACAACATTAGTAGAATGATGCCAGTGAAAAAATTGTGTGACCATAAGAAATAAAGATGGAAAGATCCAGGTACAAAAGAAACTAGTGTTGGCAAATTGGCAAGAAATATACCAATTATTTAAGGAAAAATTCCCAGCAAACAAAATTGGTTTTTCAAAGTTTTGTGACCTGAGGCCGAAGAACTGTATCCTGGCTGGAAAAAGTGGTACACATACTGTCTGTGTGTGTACCTTACACCAAAACATTACGCTAATGATGTACGGTGCAAAAATGCAAAATTTTGTATTGGATGGGGATGACACAGCTTTGAAATCTTATCACTCCTATCTGGTCAAGATGATGTGCAATCCACCATCTCAACATTGTTTTATGAATGTTTGTAAAGAAAAACCTGGTGTTCCTAGACTTCAAGAATTATTGAATACAAAGTTCAATAAAAAGTGGGTAACTGTAGATAGGTATGTGATGGAAACTGTAGTAAAATTAGCGATGACTTTATTGATGAGTTTTGGACACACTAACAAAGTTCAAAACTCATTCATTTATAGCTAGTCAGCAGAAAGAATACTAAAGCGAAATCAAGGAAAATTTAACTGAAGGACATGTTGTGGTAAACTGTGATTTTGCAGAAAACTACTCTTTCGTCGTACAAGCCAAAATACAATCATTCCACTGGACTACCAGCCAAGCTACACTGCATCCTTTCATCATATATTACAAATGGGAGGGGAAACATACAGTCGCTTTCTATGTACTCCACAAAAAACTGCTAGAAATCTTAAAGCAAACCTTGCCTTTTTCACTTAAAAAGATCACTTTTCTGATGGGAGCACTGCCCAGTATAAGAATAAGAAAAACTTCCTTAATTTATGCTTGCATAAAACAGATTTTGAAGTTGAGGCAGAGTGGGAGTTCTTTGCAACATCCCATGGCAAGAGTGCATGTGATGGTCTTGGCGGGACTGTTAAGCGGCTAGCTGCTAAAGGCAGCTTACAAAGGCCATATGACCAACAAATTTTAACTCCCAAATAACTTTATGAATTTGCCTTGGAAAATATAAAAAACATTGACTTTGAATATTGCACAACAGAAGACTACGAAGAGACTAAAGAATGATTGGAAAATATAAAAAACATTGACTTTGAATATTGCACAACAGAAGACTACGAAGAGACTAAAGAATGATTACTTTCTCGGCTCAGTCAAATCAAAAGCGATTGTGGGAACACAAAAGTTTCACACAGAGAGTCAAATTACTGTCAAGCCTTACCATTTCAGCCTTGATGAATCTCTTGAATGTGTGACAACAGAGAATCAAATAACACCATCAGATTTGGAATAGCATGTGATGACTCTTGGTGGCTGGGATGCATTGAAGAAAAATACAATGGTATGTACCGAATAAATTTTTTACACCCAAAAGGTCCAACCAAGGGATTTATTAGATGTCCCAGGAAACACTCTTTTGCAAACAGTGGATCCAACTACAGCAACGGGAAGGATATACACTCTTTAAATTGTGTTACCCTCAGTGAAAACTTTTAAAGTGTATAAATACTAGCCTACTAACTATATACGGTAAATACCTAATATTCTAAGAAATACAGTTCTATCCAAGCAAATATCAACAAGTTAAACTTTTTCACAAGGTAAAACAACTTTTACACATTTCTTTTATTAGGGACTCTTTGTAAATGATTAGGCTACAAATAATACTGGAAAACCAAGCAAAATATAACCTCTACCATTTATAACTATATGAGTTGATATTACCAGGAGTTTTGAGTGATTCAAGATGAGTGACTTTGTTCAAAATTTCACTATTAGCATGTTGTATATAAATTAAAATTTATTCTTCGTTCTTATGTATAACTTAGTTACAGTTATCAAGAAACTTAATTAAAAACAACACTACACATCATTTAATTAACAAACAATAAGAGGGAAATGTTACATTTGAATGCTATCTAAATAATTTAGGTTTGGTAGAATTAGCCTATGTACCTTAGTATTCATAGCCTAGAAATAGTCCGCTATACACCTCACTAGCATGTATTGTGGTAGTAAAATATTTTTAAAAATAAGAACCCGTTGAGATCCCATCTTGAAATTTTGCATGCATGTAGTCAATTAGAGTGGACAACACATATAATTTTTCCAAAAAAATTCGAGGGTACGTATTTTGGAAATTTCAAAAAAGGGTTTTTTGAAAACTTTTTTTACATTTCAAAAATTAAGAAACATAGCTGTGTGATACATCAAATGAAAGGGAATTTTCAGAGGAAAAAAATGGTGCAAGTTTGAGCTCTCTAGGTGGTATAGTTTTTGAGCTATAGCATTTTATAATAATCTTAAAGCAATAGAAAACCGTGGTTTTTTGGATTTTTAAACCCTTGTAACTCACAAACCAAAAGTTAAAAAAATTTGAAATTTAAACTAGATTTGGGGGGTACAATACCTGAAAAAAAAATCATACAAATCTGAGAGGTCAAGGTTCAAATCTCATAGTAGAATTGGTTGATTTGACATGGTATGACCCATTATTTTAACTATGAACCCATTCCCATCCAATCCTCAAACTTGGTACATCATTTAACATTGATATAAGTTAACCTATTTCCTAGGAAATTTTGAGAATTTTAAAAAATGTACTTTTTTCAAAATTCAAAATCAAAGTTTTCACTTTGAATTTTGAAAAACAATTTTCATTAGAACTATTATGTGTTAAATATTATTGGAAAGCTTGTAAAAAATGCTAAAAAATGACACCTTACCCAACCCTGTGGGTTAATTAGGAGAGTTGCTACATCAGTTGAAAGATATGTTGTTCATGCAATTTTTGTAATTTTTTTAATACTTTACATGGCTGTATTTTCAAACTGGGTTGAAATATTTCCATAAAAGTTTGTATTTCTCTTAATATACATGAAAACTACCTCTCCACAAAATTTCATCCAAATCTGAGATGGTGAGGTTAAATTTTCATCAAAAGTGTGTTGATTTGACATGGAATGACCCTATTATCTTTCAAATAAAAAAAGAAACAACAAAATATCTTGAACCGTTCCAGAAATAGAGCACTTTAAAGTTTTTCCAAAAATCACACTCGAGAAATGGCATCTGAGACGCCATCTTTGGTGGCCTGTATCTTGGCCCAGGAATTTTTTGGGGCAAAACAAAGAAAATGGGTTTCTTACTTTGTCCTGAATTTTAACATATATTAAATTCATTAACATCTGAGACTATGAAGGTAAGCCCCTGCCTGAATTGACATGGATTGTGCCAAAGGGATCTTGGCCAATACTAAGTTACCATACTCGATGCTTCCAGTGAAGAAGGTGGAAGCTTGGAAGGGGGGCTGGGGTACACTCCAGTAGAGTTTGGGGGCAAAGCCAGCAATATAGAAAAACAGGAAAGGAATCCAGGGCCAATATGATATTCCCCAGGCTGGATTTAGTATGGGACTAAGTTATGTTGGATTTCCACTCGAGCTGTTCCAAGCGATTACACCAACACTCTCACTGGCTTCTGACGATCTTGCATCTCATTGGACCTTCTCAAAAAGGTTATCTTGTGCTGCTAATAGTAATATTAGACCCTTGTATGCACTCCAACAAGTTATATGGTTAGGTTCTCCCCTGTTATAATAACTCTTGTAGGCTACTCAAAGCTCCCAGTGAAGGGGGTCTGGTGGAAGCTTCGAAGAGTGAGGTTTGGGAGCCAGGTGAAATCCAAAAGTGGCGCTAGTGGCGTGAGACTGTGAGGACGTGCTGTGTGTGAGCTCCGAGAATCTTTATAGTTTTTTCAATATTAATTAGCTAGTATCTCAGTTATAACTTTTAAATATAATTGCAGTTAATATACTTTTGTTCCTCAAACATAAATTTTGCAAGTTAATCAAATTAAAGCCTTTATTATTTAACTTACAAATTGCAATAGCCTACGCTTGTAGCTGTCCGCCATCTTGTTAGGAAATCAGCTGTTCACAGACACGCCTACTATCGTCACTTTAATATCATTATTATTGCTTTGTTTTATTATCGTTTGTTCTGATTTTACTAACTTTTTGTTCTATCTCTGTTGCAGAAATGACTTCCAGCGGGTTATGTGGAAATTGTACTGACCACGTAGATGAGGGTATACAGTGTGATTCATGTGATGTGTGGTTTCATTTTAAATGTGTTAGGTTATGTTTGGATGATGTTCCCGATGGAGATTGGCTGTGTAGACTTTGCATCAAGGACAGGGAAATTAATTACCTAAAATGTGCTATTGATTTGTTACAGGATGACGTGAAGAAACTGCAAGCTGAACTGAAGAGCAGAAATGATGTACCAGTAAATTGTAATGATGTAAATTGTAACTTGCAGGTTGACCTCAAGGAAGGAACTAGTGATGATGTAAATTTTAATTCCAGTTTCGTTTCCTCTGCAGATATTCTGAGAAGGCCTAATCGCAGAAGGAGATCATCCAGAATGAATGTGATAGCAGTGCAGAACCCTCAGCCTGTCAGTACTAACAATAGATTCTCTGTTCTAGATTCTGAAGATGATGCTGTAGACAAAGAAGAAGCCCAGCCACCCAGACCAGCTACTACATGCAGGCCCACTAATAAGAGAAAGATTTTAGTTTTAGGTAGCAGTCACGCCAGACACATGGGACCTGCTCTTCAAGATGCTGTAGGAGACGATTTTCAAGTGCAATGTTTATGTAAACCTAATGCTGGACTTAGTGATGTTGTTTCAGGTATCAAGGGACTGACCGAAGGATTCACCAAGGAGGACCAGGTGGTGATTATTGGAGGAGCAGGAAACAGCATAGGCAGAGATCCAAGCTATTCAGTTGCAGCAGATCTTGATAGTATTTCTAAAGGTAGCATACATACTAATATAGATTTTGTTGAATTATTCCACAGGTATGACAAACCCTCGCTTCGATCAAAGGTAAAAGCTGTAAATGATAAGTTGTGGAAATTCTCTAGTGATCATATTAACTTCAATGTTGTTTCTGTTAGCAGCTTAAGGGGAGATGGTAGTTACCACTAGCAAAATGATAGAAAATAGTGTATGTTCAAGAAGCCATAACTCAGGTGTTTACAGTCAGATTTAGTTGAATTTTTTTATTTACAAGTGCACTCTGTACTTTAAAATAAGCAGAGAATCGTTGTTCTAGACCTCACTGTTTGGTAGGAAAGAATTTTTTAACACATAGGTGATAATTTATTTTTACAGTTACTTCCCTTGACATAGGTACGCTTTATTCAATTTCTGTAACTTAGATTTTTGTGAAACTTTGGGAACTTACTAACAATAGGTACTGCTATTTACCCTAGCACAATCAGTCTAATATGTGCAATATTACTGCATGAAAACTGCATGAAAACTTCATGACTAAAAAAAAAAATACTTTTTTTTTTAATAAAAATAGTTGAAACTTCTGTATAGTCAAGACTTTTCCCATAATTATGCTAAGGGAGATTCGTCATCTATCTGTAATGAATTCCTGAAAGTTTCATTATTTTATGATGAATAGCTTTTCAGAAAATGGTACCTGAAGTACAAAAAATGTAATTTTACAGGAGAGCGAAAAGGAAATGACATGCCGTATGGTATTTTATCCATTTTACAAAGCTCCAGGTCGCTCTGCTTGGCTTAATAATAACGCAACATATAAGACCTATATATCAAAATGTTCACAAAACTATGCTCTATTACATGCGCCTAAGAAAAAAAAATAGATTTTTTTGACACTGATAACTACCATCTCCCCTTAAGAAAGGAAGAGTATACAAGGCATGGACTCCATCTAAACCTTCGAGGAAAGAAGAAACTGGCAACACTGGTTGCAGAGGAGTTGAAGTGTAATGTACTAGATTGTAATAGGCCTATTCCTGTCACAGATGGTGGCTCGACTCGTTTTTTAGGGGGAATCTAAGTGAAAGAATCCAACAGCTTAGGCCTATATGCATATCTCAAGTCAATAATAGTAATACAATTAGGCCTAAAGTTAGAACTAATAAATCATTTGCACTATTTCATTAAAACATAAGGGGGCTTGAAAATAAAATTGAAGAATTTAACTTAGCCATTCAAGGATACAATTGATTCTAATAAACAGGAAATTCAAGTTATTTGTCTAACGGAACACCACTGTGCAGAAACAGATCTGGAACAATTAAAAATTGATAACTTTTCACTATGTTCAAAATTTTGTAGACGTTCCATAAAATGTGGAGGTGTGAGTAGGCCTATATTTATCAAAAGAAACTTACATTTCAGTGATATAGACACAAGTTCCTTCTGTAAAGAACAGGATTTTGAATTTTGTTCAGCCAGATTGGATTCTGACAATGATAGCCTACATTTGTAATACTAACCATTTACAGGGCACCATCAGGTAATTTCAATTATTTTGTAAATCAGTTAGAAAGGGTTCTTAATTCACTGTATAGTACTAAAGTAAATATTATACTGTGTGGGGACTTTAATGTAGATTACTCAATTGATAGTGAGAAGAAGATCAGACTGATATCTTTATTGGGTAGCTATACTCTAGATTTCATAGTAAACTTTCCAACTAAAATTCAGAACAACTCCCAAACAACAATAGATAATATATTAATCTATATAGAAAAACATTTTAATTTTAAAGTACTTCCAATATTAAATGGATTATCAGATCATGATGCACAAATGTTAGTGCTGAGCAATAATCAAGTAAATTCGAACAGTAAACATGCTCATAGTAATATGACTAGAGTAATGAATGATTCAATTTTAAATTTCAAACAAGATCTTGCAAATGAAAACTGGGAATCTATGTTATCCTATGACAAAGTAGATAGTAAATTAAGTGAATTCCTAAACATAGTGTCACGGCATTTTGAGGCAAATTTTCCAAAAAAGAAAACTGATAATTTACCTAATTCAAGGAATAACACATGGTTAACTGCTGGTATTAAAATATCATAGGCCTATGCAAACAAAAGAGAGCTCTACCTAAAATATAGAACCAGTAACAACCAAACTCATAACGAATACTATCAAAAGTATTGCAACATAGGCCTACTGAAGAAAGTGATCAAAGAAGCAAAAAGTAGGCATTTTTCACAAGTAATTAATAAATCAAGTAATAAAGTTAAGACTGTACGGTACGGAATATAATAAAAAAACGAAACGGGGAGAACAAAGGAGAACAATGATTGTACATCATTAATGTACCAAGACAGAAAATTAGATAATTTATCAAACATTACAAATGCTTTTAATAGTCACTTTATAAATATTGCAGAGAAATGTATTCCTATAAATAATATTAGCATTAAGGCAGTAGACCTACTAACAAAATCTACATTTTGGAACCATAGATTTCAATTGAACCTGACTTCCCACATAGAAATTGAAAATATAATCAAGTCTCTCAAAAGTAAAAGCTCGTCTGGATGGGATGAGATAAGTAGGCCTAATAAGTTATTAAAAGCTGCTCATCGGAACTCAGTAAACCTCTTAGTCACATATGCAATTGTTCATTAGAAAATGGAATATTTCCAGAAAGACTGAAGCATGCTATTGTTAAGCCCCTCTTTAACAAAGGTGACAAAAATCTACCATCAAATTACAGACCTATATCGCTCTTAACCTCATTTTCAAAAGTTTTTGAAAAAGTCATGTACAACCGCATAATACACTATCTTAATTTGAATGACATTCTTACTTCATCCCAGTTTGGATTTAGAAGTGGCAAGTCCACTGAGAATGCTACATTTCAACTTACTACAGAAATACTGGAAGCGTTAGATAAAAAGAAATATGCTCTGGGAATTTTCTGCGACTTAGCTAAAGCGTTTGACTGTATAAATCATGAAATATTACTTCAAAAATTGGATCATTATGGGTTCGATAATTTAACACTTAAGTGGTTCAAATCATATCTTTCTGATAGAACTCAAAAGGTAATAATGAATGGAAATGAATCTAACTTAGGGGTTGTTAAGAATGGGGTACCTCAGGGATCAATACTAGGACCTTTGCTCTTTTTAATTTTCATTAATGACTTAGCCTACCCTATAACTTAAGTGACGAATCAAAGGTATTGCTCTTCGCAGATGATACTAGTGTACTTATAACAGGAATGTCACAAGAACATTTTTCAAGAATAGGTACAAAGGCTTTTCATGAGTTAAACACGTGGCTTCTAGCTAATAAAATGACGCTTAATATTGATAAGACCCATTTTATACAATTTAGGACAAAAAACAGTTGTATCTCAAATCTTGAAATTAAAATTATGAAACACAAATCATACAAGAAATTAGCAAAGCAAAATTTTTAGGACTGCAAATTGACCAAAATCTTGACTGGAAGACACACATAGAAATGATAAGTCCAAAACTGAGTGTTTTGCTTTAAGAATTTTGAATAGGCTAATATATTACAACAGGATGCATTACTTATGGTATATTTTGCATATTTTCACTCGGTAATGTATGATGTAGATGTAGATGTAGATGTCTCGTTCTGTAGATCCTGTGTTGAGCAGGGCTCAAGGATATAGAACACGTCAGATAAAAACATACATGCATGTTATAAAAAAGATACAAGAATTGTTATGTCACACTTACTCAAGCTGAAAAGAAATCATCCATATTGTAGAAGGTGTGAGTTACTAAATATTGCTTCAGAGCTCTTTTGAAAGATTTGCATTTGCTTTTAATACATAGTGATTTAATCTCTTTTGGAAGGTTATTGTATATTTGTATTGCGGAATAATAAGCACCTTTCTGAAAAAGTTTTAATGAGTTAGCTGGTCTATGTAAATCATTCATGTTTCTAGTAGTACGCCCGTGTATACTGTGATTACTTTGAAATTTATCAATATTATCTACCATGTAACACATAACAGAGTATATATACTCTCCGGTGAGAGTGAGGACTTTTAATTTTTCAAAAAGCGGTTTACAAGATTCTCGTTTTTTCTTTCCACATATTATTCTTATTGCTCGCTTCTGTAATCTAAATATTTTTTCCCTATGTGCCGAGTTACCCCAAAAAATGATTCCGTACCTCATAACAGAGTGAAAATATGCAAAATATACCGTGAGTAATGCGTCCTGTTGTAATATATCATTCAAAGTTCGTAGCGCAAAACATGCTGAACTTAGCTTAGAACTTATCATTACAATGTGTTTCTTCCAGTCAAGATTTTGGTCAATTTGTAGTCCTAAGAATTTTATGTTGCTAATTTCCTCTATGATTTGTGTTTGATAATTGATTACAATGTTTGAGATATATCTATTTTTTGTTCTAAATTGAATAAAGTGGGTCTTATCAATATTAAGTGACATTTTATTAGCTAGAAACCAAGTATTTAATTCGTGAAAAGTCTTTGTAGCTAGTCTTGCTAAATCTTCTTGTGACTTTCCTGTTACGAGTACACTAGTATCATCTGCAAAAAGCAATGCCTTTGATTCGTCACTTAAGTTATCTGGTAAGTCATTGATGAAAATTAAAAAGAGCAAAGGTCCCAGTATCGATCCCTGAGGTACTCCATTTTTAACAGTCCCTAATTTTGATTCATTTCCATTTATTATTACCTTTTGAGTTCTATCAGACAGGTATGATTTGAACCACTTTAGTGTTATATTATCCAACCTATAGTGTTTCAGTTTTTGAAGTAGAATTTCATGATTTATACAGTCAAACGCCTTAGCTAGGTCACAAAAAATTCCTAGGGCATGTTTCTTTTTATCTAACGCTTCCAATATTTCTGTAGTGAGTTGAAATGTAGCATTATCAGTGGACATGCCACTTCTAAATCCAAACTGAGATGGTGTAAGAATGTTATTCAAATTAAGATAGTGTATTAAGCGGTTGTACATAACTTTTTCAAAAACTTTTGAAAATGAGGTTAGGAGTGATATAGGTCTATAATTTGATGGAACATTTTTGTCGCCTTTCTTAAGGAGGGGCTTAACAATAGCATGCTTTAGTCTTATTGGAAATATTCCACTTTTTAACGAACAATTACAAATATGACTAAGAGGTTTACTAATTTCAGATGAGCAGCTTTTTAACAACTTATTACTTATGTCATCCCATCCAGAAGAGTTTTTGCTTTTGAGTGACTTGATTATATTTTCAATTTCTCTAGAGGAAGTTAATTTGATTTGAAATGCATGGTTCTGGACTATAGGTGTTTTAAGTAGGTCTGCTGCATTAATGCTAATATTAGTTGTAGGAATACATTTCTCTGCAATGTTTATAAAGTGATTATTAAAAGCATTTGTGATATCTGATACATTATCTAGCTTTTTGTTCTGGTATGTTAGTGACATGCAATCATTGTTTCCCTTTGATCTCCCTGTTTCGTTTTTAATTATATTCCATATAGTTTTAATTTTATTGTCTGATTTATTAATTATTTGTGAGAAATACCTACTCTTTGCCTCTTTAATTACTTTCTTCAGTGTATGGCAGTACATTTTATAGTGTTCTTTATGAGCTGGGTTGTTACTGGTTCTACATTTTAAATATAGCTCTCTTTTGTTTCTACATGATATTTTAATGCCAGTGGTTAACCATGTTTTATTCCTTACATTAGGTAAATTAGCAGTTTTCTTTTTTGGAAAGTTAGTTTCAAAATGCCGCAACACAATATTTAGGAATTCATTTAATTTACAGTCTACTTTGTCATAGGAAAATATAGATCCCCAGTTTTCATTCTTCAGATCTTGTTTGAAGTTTAAAATTGAAGCATCATTCATTACTCTAGTCATATGGGTATGTTTTTTAGTTGCGTTTACCTTACTATCGTTTAGCACTAACATTTGTGCATCATGGTCCGATAATCCATTTAATATTGGTAATATTTTAAAGTTAGGGTGTTTTTCTATGTCTATGAATATATTATCCATTATTGTTTGAGAGTTGTTTTGGATTCTAGTTGGAAAGTTTACTACAGAATCTAAATTATAGCTACCTAGTAGGGATATCAGTCTGATCTTTTTTTCACTATCGATTGAGAAGTCTACATTAAAGTCGCCGCACAGTATAATATTTACATTATTACTATACAGATAGTTAAGAACCTTTTCTAACTGATTTGTAAAATAATTGAAATTACCTGTTGGTGCTCTGTAAATGGTCAGTATTACAAATGTACTGTTATCCGTTTCCACTCTGGCTGCGCAGCATTCAAAATCCTGTTCCTTACAGTAGGAACTGGTGTCCCGTAATGAGGTACGGGATCATATTCTGGGGCAACTCTTCCCATAGGGAAAGAAAAAAAGGGAATCTTGTAAACCGCTATTTGAAAAATTAAAAGTCCTCACTCTTACAGGGGAGTATATATAGGCCTACTCTGTTATGTGTTATGTAGTGGATAATATTGATAAATTTCAAACTAATTTTAGTGTACATGGACGTACCACCAGAAACATGAATGATCTACACAGACCAAAAACTCGTTAAAACTCTTTGAGAAGGGTGCTTATTATTCTGCAATACAGATGTATAACAAGCTTCCAAACAACATTAAATTATTATGTATTCAAAGAAAGAGCAAACCTTTCAAAACATCTGTCAAGGAATTTTTAATAACTTACACCTTCTACAATTTGGAGGAATATTTCCAGCGTGGATAAATTTGGCAGTTTGCAGTTTCTGTATATTATTGTTATAACATGCATGTATTTTTTGATCTGACGTGTTCTACATCCTTGAGCCCCGCTCAACACAGGATCTACAGAACGAGATATCTACATCTACATAAAAAACAGGTGGCCCCTTAAGCTCCGCCCACTCGATATACACATTTGCATGGACTGGGTGATGTATTTTGTTTCTTAGCGAAGAAGGAAGACCAACTGTCCTTGTACATTGTCGGAAGTGCCTTGTACCCACTGACCTTGTATACTGTTGCAAGTGCCTTGTACCCACCTCATTATATTTCCCACAAGGTTTATCAGCCTGTCACCAATTGTCTAGCGATATGACGTCACACCTCCAACGTCCAATCATGAGTTTCTACATAATACGAGGACAGAAGAATTCGCTAGATCGTGGTATAAAAGATAGTGGGCATAAACCAAATATCGGGTGCTAAATAGGCTCCGCCCATCCCGCATTCCGTTGCCATGGCGACAGCAGCTGTCGGCCGGCGACTTCTCGCTCGGCTCTCGCACCGATCTTCCGACCGTTCCCGAACGTACTCCCGCCTTCACTCGACACTACCCCTGCGAGAGTGCCCCTTGTACCAAATATTCAAAATACGAGATGCCCCTTGTACCAAATATACCCACCTAAGTATTTACAAATTATATTTACGAATTACCAAGGCACCATTAGGATATACGTTCACCAGAGCCTCTTTAGCGTCATGTATTACACGTCTCTGTAGTACAAAGGCTAGAAGTTTTCTCGATTTTTATTGCAACGAACCTCGTGGTGTAGTGGTTAAGGCGATGGACTAGAACGCTGGCGGTCCCCGGATCGAATCCCCGTAGGTGCGAAAATTACTAGGATAGGAATAGGTCCCAAATAGGTAGGTAGGGTGAAGGAGAGAAAGGAGGTAATAGGGAGAAGAGGAGGAGAGGAGGAGAGGAGGAGAAAAGAGATAAAAGGAGAAAATAAAAAAATTAATTTTCTTGTGTTTCTGCTATTTCCGCCAGATGTCTCTGCGCCGCTACTACTAATTCCACCATTACCTACTAGATGTCTCCCACTGTTTCATTTAGTTAGTCCCCGCCCTAAACCCCTCCTTCCCGGGCGGGTCCCGATAGCGAGTATGGGAGGAGCCTATTTGGCACCCGATATTTGGTTTTTCCCAGATAGTGCACCATTTTGGGTGGGACAGGCGGGATACCACTATCCCAAGGTGCGCCCTTTTTTTGGCTTTTCCCAAATCACAAAGAAAAACAGGAAAGGGAGTGCCGATACCAAGTTACCACACTCAATGCTCCCAGTGGAGGAAGTGGAATGGGGGTAACCGATAGCTAACTGGCTGCAATTCCTACCCCTAGAACAGAGCATCGTCCAGCACACTGAGTTCGTGATTTAACAGCACCATTTTAGGTTAATTTTGTACCCACTTCTTAGAGATTTTACTTATATTTAGAATCTTTTTACAAATATAAATAATTATATATGGAATATATAGGCTCTAAAGACTAATATAACATCAAATTTGGCCATTTTCGTGTTTTTAAAACCAAAATATCAAATCCAGCAGACTGCTAGATTACCTCCGTTGGGCTTCATTCACTTACCCGTCATCCCACGGCTTATACGATGTATCAGGAGGTGGTCGAGTTTCTCTGTAATTACTATTATGAGCTTGAACTTCTGGACCTTGGGCAAAGAGGTATATTATAGCTGCAATTCCTACCCCTAGAAGTACAGCCAAAGCAACTCCTTGATAAGGCATGATTATCGTGAACTACCTCTTGCAACGCAGATATTGGGGGAATTCACCGAAATGAACGACCTACAACATCGCCGTTGTCCTCGAATCAGCTGATCATGCTAATTCTTGACGATTTGCCGACTTGGCATAGTTATGTTGCTCGAAAAGCAGGGAAACACCAAACACAAACGTAAACAGAATGATGTTTCTCGGAGCTGCCAATCCCATGACTAGGGTTGCCAACATCCATATTGTGGGAAGGTGGGTGGGCGCACAGTTCAAACTTTAATGTTTGTAGAAAATCAAGGTAAGCTCAAAATGAGCCAATATTATAATTGGCATACTCACTCACTCAAATACACACACATATATTACTTAATATTATTATATAAAAGTTCTTCACAGGCTAACAGCCGAGTCAAGGGTTTTATCTTAATATTATTAGTTTGTTGAATTTCCAAACATAATTAACCCTATTTTACTTTTCTGTATACTTGTGAAAAAGTTAAAATACAATTAATGCAATTTACATTCATTTACAATTTGCTTAATTTCTATGATATATGATATGATGTTTATTGACTTTCAGACAGGGTATACCTGCGTACAGTCTGTTAAATACATATGAACAAATTTCATTTTTTATTAACATAAAAAGTATTACACAATCACTAATTATAATTTATATAACTTACTATTGCCTATCTATAATTAATTAATATAACTTATGTATATTTCCTTAATATATTTATCTGTAATTCATTAGTATTACTTATTTACAATCCACAGTTTCCAGTATCTATAATATTACTTAAATCTTATACAGGGCCGTAGCTAGGCGTTGGCGAGATGTGCCCCCACCAAGGGGGCAGGTATATAGAGGGCGCAAAATTAACCATGAAAAAATCCCGCTTTTTTTAGACTGATGCAATTTATCAAGCATTAAAAATTCCATTTTAATGGAAGAAATGTTTCAGGTTATTAAAAATTACTTCACGTGAACTATCTGTAGTATTGTGCCGATTGTCTACAAACAAAAAGCAGTCATGCAACTTTCTTTAATTGACACATTTCTTATTGACAGAGTTTGAAATAACATAAATCATGAACAGTATGGAAAGATATAACGACAGTAGAAATTAAAATGTACATTATTATTGAGATGAAAGTGGTTCAACTCAATTCCTTTCCAGCTGACTGTCGTTCTCAGTGGTACTGCTGTTGGCAGGATTGATTACAAAGCGATCAACAATGGCATCGCACAACATTTCAGTAAGCCTCAGGCCTATTATGTTCTATGCTTTTGATACTAGATTTTATGATTTCATTAGTTTTTAAGTGGTTCAATCGTCTGAAAATAAGATTTTAGTTCCTTGAAAGTCCAACACTTATTTCATTTTCAAACTGAGGTTTAGGTTTTCTTTTATAATAACAATGTTTTTTGTTAAAATAATAAACAGTTTTACATAAATTAAAAAAAAAATGGTCAGACCCCCCGGTATGTGAGGGCGCAGATTTGCCAAAGTCGCCAAGGGCGCAGAAGGACCTTGCTACGGCCCTGAATCTATAATTCACAGTTTTAATTTTAGTAATAGGTTTCATAATTTATTGAGAAATTGTTATCTATGTTGTACAATACTTCAGATATGAGAATTGTCTTCATTCTTGTTATGAATGAGGTATCAGTTAGTGACTTTCGGCAATTCGGAATACTATTGTATACTTTTGTTCCATACATCTCCAATTTTTTTTAGTTTTACTGTAAGGGCATAGCTGGACCCGTAAGTTATTTTTATTTCTTGTGTTATGATTATGTATTTAACAATTTTTAAACATATTTTTATTTTTCTGTGTAAATACAAGAAGTGATAATAAATAGATAGATGGTAATGTCATAATCCCTAGTTTTTTTAAATATAGGTTTACAGTCTACCTTCCACGCAGCATTAGAAATAATTCTGACTGCCCTTCTTTTTTGTAGTGCAAATAGTTTAGAACATTGTGAGATATAACCCCAAATTACTATGCCATATGAAAGAATTGAATGTACTTGTGCATAGTAAACCTTCAATAGAGCTTCAGTGTCAACAGTTTCCCTTAGTCTTCGTAGCAAGAAGAGCCCTTTACTGAGTTTCATCGCAGTATAATCTACATGTTCGTTCCAATTTAGATACTTTAGTTTCCTTTTTTCATCATTGCTTTCATTTGAACTATTACTAACAGTGTTGTACTGAGTGACTCGCTATCAGTACACTTGTATCATTGGCAAAAAGGACAGGTTTACAGTTATTGTTTAAATTTAGTAGGCCTAGGAAGGGATTTATTGCTAGAAGGCACTCAATGAGCTATGTCGTATCTTTTTTATTGATGTTGGATGCCAGAGCTTTACCAATGCCGCATAGGCTACTAGATCATAAACATTTTCTTGTGGTAGTTCCAGGTTTCCATGAATTTCAATATTATTATTTCTTCTCGAATATTGATTTAGGCCTATTTCTTTCACTTTCTCCTCGAAGTTTGACTGAATTTTCTTCAACTGTTCTTGGAGACCACTGATCATTTGATAATGTTTACTTAACTCTGACCTTAAGTCATCAATAACCTTAGTGTTGAAGTAAATAGCCTACTGTGTTTTAATTTTAATACAACTTTGTCCACCACTCGATCAAGGATATGCTCTAGAAAATCTTCTAATCTATTCAGTTCATTGGACTATTGTTGGCATCCATTTCTGTCAACTCACGTTTTTTCAGCTGCAGATTGAGTCAGTTCGCTTTTGTTTTGTTTGCATCTTCCCATAACCTCAAAAAATATTTTTTTCAATGGGAGATATTTCACTAATTACTGTAGAGCTGTTAAAGTTTATTATCTCAGTCAAAAGAATATATGGGTCATTCTACAGAAACCCTGCAGTTTTGATGCAAGAATAATAAAAAAACGAATTTATCAGATATGTCCTAAAAAATATTTACAGTAACTTACTAGTTTTAAAGTACTTAACCTGTGGTTTAAGTGACGTAGGTCAACTCTTTTTTGTTTTCTTTAAAAAAAAATCTAAAAGAAATATGCTGTCCACAAAAGTGATTGCATGTCCACAGAAGTGACTTTTGGTTATAATAATGGACTTTAGTTATAAATTATGCTTGTGACACTATTTTTTCTAAAGGAAAAACAGATTTAGGTTTATTATTAAAAAAATTAATTTACTGCCACAGATGTCATAAAAAAGATGTCACTAAAAAATAAAATAAAATCTTAGGCATGTCAGGAAAAAAAAAATCCCTTTAGGCAGGCCTACAGGCTGAGGTAGATTTCAAAGTGCTTTTGGTTTAATTTATTGTCGCTGCGTAGCACTCTTTTTCTTTAGCCTTGGCATGGCAAACCCGCAGTAATAAGAACTGAATTCGGTAAAGAGCCTACAATCATTTGTTTTGACAACAAGAATAGGATATAA
The DNA here is from genome assembly GCA_964059195.1 of Ectobius pallidus. Lineage (NCBI taxonomy): Eukaryota > Metazoa > Arthropoda > Insecta > Blattodea > Ectobiidae > Ectobius > Ectobius pallidus. Next base: position 30,061,708 of record CAXKWD010000006.1, read on the forward strand.
TATTCTGGGAGGCCGTGCGCAAGATCAGCAATTAATTAAATTAGCAAAGCCGCTAAACAAGACAAAATTATGATATTATAATTCTTTTAAGTGTTATTATTTTTAAACATTAAAATCTCGCGTCATATGAGAGCTATCAAGAAACTAGTTATTGATTTGTAGAGTACTCATCAAGAGCTTTTCAACGATACCCCACAAGACGTAGTTTCAAAAATTTCGAATGTCCATTTCCATCCCCTCACCCCCACCCCCACTCGTACCCCCAAAAACCCCCGAATTGTTGGTGTCACTGTGAACTCCATAGCGAGTACTCTAATTTATTCAAACAAAGTTTCCCTCTATACTTCATAGGGGCTGAGATATAAATGTTTTAAAATTTCAACCCCCTCCCCCGACCACCCCCTTGGGCCAATTTTGCCCATTAACGAACTTGTCCGAACTATTGGGCCTAGAAATAACATAATAAAATTTGGTTCAAATATCTTCAAAATTACGGCCGCTATCGTGTAAAGATATATATATATATAAATAAATATATAAATATCACAAAATTTTTTTTTGAACGGGCGGTGGTTTCGTACTTAGGGGAGCATGAAACGTAAAGATATGAAAGAATTTTTCGAAAATCATGACATGGTATCCATTGCAATAGGTAGATTTTTCTTCGAAATCTACCTAAAAACAATTTGTCACTTTCAGTGAACAGTTATTGCAGTTAACGTCTCCTAGATTAATCTTTTTCTAAGAATCTTATCACATCTTCTCTTATCTTTTTCAGTTTCATTTTTCTCAAAGTTTGTCCATTTGACAGCGTAGTTCTCCATTGTGAGGTGACATAAAATAACCTTGGCACTGATATTTTTCAAAAAATGTTCCACATATAATTAATTTCAATATTCTCTTTTCCTTTACAGATTTTTATTGTGTGTATTTTGACTTAACCTGTGATTGTAGCACTTCTGCATAAATTAGCTTTTTCCTCACAACTTTGGAAAATTTTTTACACCACTTAAAAGCTTCTTTACCTTTCTTCCGCTTTTTTAAACAATGGTTCTGCTGCCAAAGCTTCACATTTTTCCTTTCTGTAATTTCAAGTAATCTCTTGTCTTGTATTTTTACTATCGGATCATTCCATGCCAAATCATCACAATAAAGTGTAATTTCCAACCCGACCATCTTAGATTTACATGAAATTCGGTAAGAAGTTAAAATACATGAAGTTGTACACACACGCAAAATTTTACCCCTCAGTGATTTACGATATTCATACAACAGGGTTGCAAACTTGATAAAAATTGTAAAATTTTCCCTTGCATGCTCTGCAAAAATAAATCATAACTTTACTTCTAATTGAGGTAAAACCTTCATGTTGGTCACATTTTGAAGCTAAAGGTACATAGTTTCCATTAAAAATAGTTGCATTTTAAAATAATAATTTTTCATTCCAAGGTCAAAAGGTGTAACCTTTGACCTTGAGTATCTAAGAAACTGTATTTAAATTTTATTGAAGAAAAGATATGTTAGGCAGTTAAATGCATTCTATCTTTGGTACAAATTTCATTTTGGGATGGCTTTGGGAACAGGAGAAAAAATTTCCCTATAATATAAAAGCCACATGGCTGACTCACTCACTCACTCACTCACTGACATTAATGTTTGCCCACTTTCAGATGAGCTAGAAACTTGAAATTTGGTACACATATAGCGTTTAGGCTGTAAACCACATAAAAATTCCAAAAAGGTTATTTTTTTTACTTTTAGCCCTAAAAACCCCCGAAAAGGGAGTCGGCTCGGCTCACTGACATTAATGTTTGATCACTTCCAGATGAGCCAGAAACTTGAAATTTGATACACTTTTAGGTTTTTTAAATTTTAGGCTGTAAACCACAGGAAAATTCCAAAAAGTTATTTTTTTTATTATTTCTAGCCCTAAAAACTCCCGAAAAAGGGATCGGCTCTGCTCACTGACATTAATGTTTACCAACTTCCAGATGAGCTAGAAACTTGAAATTTGGTACACGTATAGCGTTTAGGCTGTAAACCACAGGAAAATTCCAAAAAGTTTGTTTTAAATTTGTAGCCCTAAAAACCTCCCGAAAAGGGCTCGGGTCGGGTCACTGACATTAATGTTTGCCCACTTCCAGATGAGCTAGAAACTTGAAATTTGGTACACGTATAGCTATTAGGCTGTAAACCACAGGAAAATTCCAAAAGTTTTTTTATTTTTAGCCCTAAAAACTCCCCAAAAAGGGCTCGGCTCGGCTTACTGACCTTAATGTTTGTCCACTTCCAGATAAGCTAGAAACTTGAAATTTGGTACACATATAGCTTTCAGGCTGTAAACCACAGGAAAATTAAAAATTTTTTTTTTTAATTTTTAGATATTTCACCCAACCGGTCAAGAGATAGGCTATAGCTGCAGCCGCCGCGAGGCAGAAACCCACACAAATTTAAAAAAAAAAAAAACTTTTTGTAATTTTCCTGTGGTTTACAGCCTAAACGCTATACGTGTACCAAATTTCAAGTGTCTAGCTCATCTGGAAGTGGGCAAACATTAATGTCAGTGACCCGACCCGAGCCTTTTCGGGGGATTTTTAGGGCTACAAATTGGAAATATTTCTGGGGGGGCAAGAACTGGATTTTCAGTAGCTATACATAGGCCTTACATGATAAAATCTTAAATCTTGGGGGGGGCAGAAAGTACCTTGCCCCCCTAAGTCGGCACCTATGATGGGCAGGAGTAGACCTATATCAGGAGGCACTAAAGAGGCCTAATGTAGAATATTAATTAATAAAATTACAATTTAATGATAGTGTACTCATTGAATAAGACTTAACTAATTATGATAGATAAAATGTTACAATACTGGTAAGGAACTAAAATATTAATAAATATTTTTTTTATTCAGCATGTTGTTATAAAATTTAATGTTAGCGGTCAACTGGATACATCACAGCAAGTGCATAATTTTAAAAATAATTAATCAAATCACTTCTGAGGACAGTTATCACTTCCGTGGAATCCACATGTCCACAGAAGTGATGTCCACGGAAGTGATAAAAAGTTATGTTTCTTTGCAAACTGCCTTGCATTGTGAGGTCAGAAACAAAAGCTCTTAAGGTTATTGAGATTATCACGTTCTAAAAGTCATGTGTACTAAAAATTATTTTTTAACTTAAAAACTAAACTTTAATAAAGACCACAGAAGTGACTGGATGAGCTATGCCACATGCAAAAAGTGAATAGAAACTTGATACATACATGAAAAAAATCCAATCCAGAAGAACAAAGACACTCCACTCTACAAAATGGGTGCCCTTCCTCTTCAGCTGACTCTCAGAAAAAGGTAACTAGCACACACTGGTGAATATTTTAGGCATTTTTTCAGTGTCCACAGAAGTGATGGCAAACCTTGTGACATGAACTCAGGTTGAAAAATATTGACAGTGGGGACAAAAAAAAATATTTCATTCATCATTATGCTAAACTGAAGTATTTTCTGACTAGATACTATACTTTTTAAGTAAAAAGGTTAAGAAGTACAGTATCTGTGATCTTTGGAAGTTCTCTACCTGAGGGTTGTGACAGTCCACGGAAGTGAGAAATCACCTTCAGTGGACAACTTTTTACAGCTAATTTTTTAAAAATTTCCCCAAAGTAAAGTACTAACTAATAGATAATATTGTATTTTAATATCTGATTTTGAAAAATTGCAAATATTATAACTAGTTTCCAATATATTGTCCTGTGACATTAAAATGCAGGTTTTCTGTAGAATGACCCATATATCACTAAATGTAATACTGAATACAGTATGTATGTAGCTATTATTTATATAAATTAACACCAGGATATGATTTTTTAAAATATATTTCAGTGCTTTTAAGAGCTAAGTGTTCAGAACAGGAAGTCAGAATCATTTTAATACCACCCTGTTGTTGCCTGTTAAAGGGAAATAAAGAAGTTTGTTGTGGAGCAACTACAGATTGCAAAGCTATTAAGTAATATGGTTGCCGCAACAACACAATGAAGAATCAACAGCCTAATTACAGAGTGCAATGTCAGCATTATCTTCGTATAAATAGGACTCGAAATATGTACTAGGAGAGTCAGGCAGCAGCCCTGTCTGTGGCCACGCCACTCGGGCCTTTGGGCCCGAGAGAAGATTGAAGAGGTACGACGACGACATCACCCCGTCAACCCTTCCCATGTGTGTGCTGCTAACTCTGAGATCAACTTATAAAAGGTATGAAACATGTCTGTATTAATATGTAATCGATGCATTACACTAATTTGTATCGATATGTAGAGAGTCATAAACTATATGAATAAATATGAAATTACACATATTTCTAACTAACAGAATATGATTATATTGTAAATGTAATTAATGTTAATAAAGTTAAGATCATGCCTTCTAATGTACGGTTCTCATGTAATACTAAAAGTATCACAATATACAAATAAATAAAAACTTATCGTCGTAACATATATTCACCATAACAAATGGTGGAGGCGCTGGGCATTACCATATTATGTACCTCAGCATGCCAAGTTCGCCTACCTAAATGAAACCCCCCAAATAAAATTGAGAATATGCTTTATTTTAGGAAAGTTGTAGTGACTTAATTATGAATTACATAGTATAATGCAATTAAGATCAATTTTTCTGCTATTGCAATTACGAGTATAGTAGTAACCTTCACACAGTTGTTAAAAAGCTTGCTCATCACACATGCTCACATAACAGCAATCACTGAAATAATAGCTTACTTGCTGAATAAACAAATAAATGGTGCAAAAATATATTGCACAAACTTTCTCCCATAAACGTGTTAAAGGCTAGCACAGAGAAAAGTAAATTACAGAGATAATTAAATTTTACTTATTACATTTTCATAAAAACTAACAAATATCTAGAACGGAAAGCATCAGGGTCGATCTTTATGTTCAAGGCTTTTACTGTGAAAAAAAAAAAAATAAATAAATAAAAAAATAAAAAAAAATAAAAAAAATAATAATCAATGGCAGTAAAACTGCATATTATTAGTACTAATACTACGGGAAAATTCAAATATAAGTTGCACCTTGAGATGAATCGGTCCCACCCAACCCTCCCTCACCGATGCAGTTTCTTTTATACCACGATCTAGCAAATTCTTCTGTCCTCGTATTATGAAGAAACTCGTGATCGGACGTTGGAGGTGTGACGTCATACCGCTAGACGAGAGGTGACAGGCTGACAAACCTCGCGGGAGATATAATATGCCACATTTTCGAAACCGACAAACAGTGTATCGTACATTATTTGAAAATGCAAGGGCGCTTCGCTACGGCTGCCGCATCCGCTTCGCGCACTTTAACTATGTGGTTAGTGTTATGCATTATTTAGCTATATGTAGAGGGGTTACAAGGCACTTGCGACAATATACAAGGACAGTTGGTCACTCTGCTTCGCTCAGAAACAAAATACATCACACAGTCCGTGCAAATGTGAATATCGAATGGAGCTTAAGGAGCGACTTATATTTGAATTTCGCCACTACTGCTACTACTTAGGTTATATTGCACGCTTTAACTGCATGTAGGTCATATAACGTGTTTAGTATGTTTGCGTGAATCATTAGTCTATAGTAACAGCTCATTCGCGTCATCTGTTTCTATTGTTTAGTGATGTCTTCTTATGTGGTATTCAGTTTAGATGATTATAATATCCAGTGACATAGCGGCGATGAGTTATGGAAAATAAGCAAGTCCTACAAACCCAGCGTTTGCCTTTGCGAACGAGGAGACCATGAAAAACCCAAGTCAATTTGGGCAGCCACGAGGTTTGATTTGAACTCAGGACCTCTTCCCTGTTAGCCTACACCACCTCGCTGTAATTGGTTTTGGCGTGTTCATTAACGACTGAGCTAAACTGACTGCATTTACAACAATAAGTACATTAGGCCTATAGTTTTCTTGTTGCTAGGGGCAACAAAATGTCGTTCATTTTTCAATTGACATGTATGTTCTGAAATTCGCATTTAAGCCGTCCTTATTTCGTTTTTATCTTGATATCTATTAAATGTATAAAGAAATGTGTTAAACAAAAAATGTTCATTTTAAATTTCTCTACAACTTTACTGTGGTAGGTTTTCATGTATCGCCTACTGTAATGGATATAATCTACAAAAATTGAAAATGGATACGAGTAAAGTACCCCTTAAGTCATTTTTGCAGAAATACGGATATAGCCATTTTATTAGTCATAGATAAGAGTTTCCAATTTTCAATTTTTATTAAAATCGTTAGAGCCATTTTTTCAAAAATCAAATTTTTTAAAAAAGTTTTCATGAAAAGTCCCCTTAAAATTTCAGTTATAAAACTAAATTTCTGGGCGGTTCGACAAAATTTCGAAAAAGTGCTTAATTCAAAAAATGAAGTAAATACAATGAACCGTCTACCCGCTGTGCTTGTCCACGGACAGACGGACAGACGGACAGACGGACAGACGTCATTCCAAAAGTACTTTTTTCGGTTTCTAGGCTTAATGACACATGCTTTCCCGGTGTTATCTCGACTTCGATTTTTTGTCACGATCACAATACTTTCTCTATACTACGTATATGGGAGAAAGTAAAATGTATACATCATTCTCTTCTAAGTGATGTTCCCTTTAAGAATATGACCTGTATGTCAAAATAAATATTTTTAACGTCATGGACAGAGAATTATGTTATTTTATATTTATAAGACGGGAAAAAAGCACTTAAATTTAATTATAAAGTATTTAAAAAAAAAAGTTTTGTTATTAGTATTATTCGTCTTATTACAGCGTTATTATTTCGTCATTGAATGAATGATTATATTGATAAATTAAATAGATTTATAAACTGTTTGGAAATTTGATGCAATAATAAATTGATAAATGCGTTTAACATCTAAATATTAAAAGATTTGTTGGGGCATATTTCTTTATGTACATTAATAACAATACAACTTGTGAAAAATGAGTCACAGGGACCTATGAATAATATAATTAGCGAGTAAAATACACTTACGAGAAAAGGGACAGAGAGGTCCTACGCCGAAATAAATAAAAGGGACAGAGAGGTCCTACGCCGAAATAAATAATTGGGACAAAGAAGCCCAACGCCGAAATAAATAAATGGGACAGAGGAACCCAACGCCGAAATAAATAAATGGGACAGAGAAGCCCAACGTCGAATAAGTAGGTAAGAGTGCCTATAAATAATAATAAAAAATGCATTGTAAGTGTGTATAATAATTATGATAGGTCAAAAGTATTAAATAAAATGTTATATAATGGAATAGCCTCACGATCTACCAATATAATGGAATCATAGCCACGTGCCATTTAATTAACATAAATTTTTCATCTTGATAGAACACATGAATTCCAGAGAAAAAAATCAGGGACATCTCAATTACTTTGTACATAGAAGTGTCGTTAACTGATAAAATATTTAGAGAAGTATGAAATCATTTATGTATCTGTAACACAGATTAAAGTGACAATTTAAATCAAACATAACATGACATTTAAATAATTTCATTAATGACAACAACAAAATAAGAATTTTATTTAATGAGGTAAACAAGCTTGTGTGAAAGCAAAATTTTCTAGCAAATGTGGTGAAAATAAAATTATAGTAAATTATTAAAAATTAGTTTTATTGTGAAAAAGAATAATATTAGAACTATTAGTTTGCCAAGTGTTCAAATAGCAATAAGTATAAGTTATTTAAAAGATGTAAATATGGATATTATGTCATATAGCAAATTAAAATTTAAATATGAACAATTTTGTTTAAGAACAAATGAAAGAACATTTAATTCACGTTTATTTCAATACACTATATTATGTAAATAATAGTGATTTTCATAATAATCTTGCCTTTAAGGTAGCAAGCAGTTAAGCCAGATGTCGAAATCATATATGTGTCAATGTCTACTACAATCAGCTGACAAAGAATTCGCTGACACCTAGCATTACATCATATTACTTAAGTGTACCAGAACTGTGTCATGAATATGATTGCAATTTTTACCAGTTCAATATATTTTTTATGTAATATGAGGAATATTACTTTCTTTGTTATTTTCAATATTATGGCACTCATCAATATTAAACTTAATATGTAAGAAATAAATAAACAAATAAATAAATAAAGTATGACAGCTATATTCAAACAAGTGAAAGATATACAATTTTATGTAGAACTTCATATCACTTTGAATATTTAAATGAATCTTTTATCTTTAAAGACATAGGCGTAAGTATGAAGGAATGTTATAATAATATAATTTTCTCTGTTTCAGGTGAAGAACAAATCTGTATAAATCATTTAAATCATATAATTACGTTTCTTTTTCACAATGATTTCACAGAAGCATCTCGAGAAGAAAAATAGGCAAAACAACACTTTACGACCCGACCGAGCCCCCCACCACTACGAGAAACCTAGCGGCGGCATTAGAACTACTAGGAAAGTAGCGACGGTGGCGACATCTAGTAAGGAAATGGTGAAAGAGAAAAATAATTTATTATTCCTTTATTCTCTTCTTCTCTTCCTTTCCCGTCTCTTTCCTCTCTTCCTCTTCACCCTACCTACCTATTCGAGACCTAATCCTAACAGTAAATTTTGGATCGAACGGGGATCGAACGCATGACCCTTAGCATCATAGCCAAGAGACTTATCCGTTACGCTACGAAGGCAGTTGAGCAGTGAAGGAAGTTCCGGTATATTTTAGTTATCTAATTTAGTTGGCGCTAGCGAGTGTTAACGCAAGAATCGGGTTTTCTAATTTTGAGATGGTTTGTTTGTTATGAAAAGAGTAGTGTTGGTGCAAGGGAATTTTTCTGCATCAATTAACACGGCGTTTTTTAAAATTGGGAAATATTATGTAAATTTCGATTTTTTATATATTGTGAATTTTTTTTCTTTCAAATCGGTGTTTAAAGATCGTGAAATATGATGTTTGGTACAAGGGTATTGTTTTAATATAATTCGTGAAATTTTATTTTGTTTTTATAATCGTTTTTAAACATTGTGAAATATTATGTATGGTGCAAGGCAATCATTAGAGTAAGCTGCGGCTTAACACAGGAAGCTGCATTACCGGCGCTTAGTAGCGGCCGGCAGCGGGGTAGATGTGCGGCAGGCGGAGGGGAAGCCTGCCTGGCGGAGAAGGCGACCGGGCCGATGGAAAGGGGAGCCGCTCGGGTCGCAAAGTGTTTACTCCCGAAAAATATATACACTCAAATAATACATTCAAGAATGCATGCAAAACAAATAGAAAAAAATTGGTAATGTAGGCCTACATAAATAATTATAACGGTAAAAAGAAATATACTCATGTGCACAAAAAGGGGCCCCGAAGAAAGAAAGAAAGAAAAAAAGTTAACCATCCCTCAATACCATTATACCCACCCTTCCCACTTAAAGATTGTACATTTATAACAAGATAAATTTTAAAAGAAGTATCAATGTATTTTTATGTGTGTAAGAAATGTTATTATGTATTTTAAGGTTTTCAATGTTCTATTGAACATCAAATATCAATTTTACTCATTTTATGGAGATTAGTATGTACACTTCTTAATTTTTAACATTTCAGTAGAAGTGGAAAGAAAAACTCAAAATTCTTATAGAACAGAATTTTTTAATATTTTGAATTTTGTTTAAAGACAGTTTTTATTTAAAAAAAAAGTTATTTATACACAAACTATGAATTGTAAAGAACATTTAACGTTTAATTTTGTTGTATTGAGATAACAATGTATTTCAAGTTCTATAATAATTTTCTGTTTGAATAATTTCTAATGATGCACATTTTTTTCTGTTAACTGTGTATCACTATTTTGTGAATGAATACTGACACAATATTGCATTCACTTAATTTTCTATATAAAAATGTATGTTTAAATAATAGGTGCAGATTATATTTATAAGAACTGTTATACTAAGTGACAGTTCATTGAAACGATTTTACCTGATTGCTGTTATTGATATTATGTCTTATGTTTTAAAATTTCAGAAAAATTATTCGTATTGTTAATAGGCTAATATGCACTTAAAAACAACTTAACTTATTAAGAAAAAAGAGTTTACCAAAATGAAAAGCCAAATATTTCAATATTTTATTTTCTTGTGGATTAAGTGCATATATTTTAAACAGAAAAGGGTTTTATTATGTTTATGTTGAGACACTGTAATTTACTGATGTAAGCAGCACACACATTCCTTTCTATCCAAGAAGATTCATATTATGCTGAAAAATCAATTCTCCAAAACAATGACCTCCTCATTCTGATATCAACGCAGAAAACGATGAATAGTAGTCCACAGCTGATGTACTGATCTCTGTACAAAACGTATCATCGTAAAATATGGACCCACATGGACCAAGGACCAAGGTACCTACAGGTACCTACACCATGAAGGAGGGAAGGATGTTGTGGAGCAACTACCGATTGCAAAGCTATTAAGTAATATGGTTGCCGCAATTGACAACACAATGAAGAATCAACAGCCTAAATACAGAGTGCAATGTCAGCATTATCTTCGTATAAATAGGACTCGAAATATGTACTAGGAGAGTCAGGCAGCAGCCCTGTCTGTGGCCACGCCACTCGGGCCTTTGGGCCCGAGAGAAGATTGAAGAGGTACGACGACGACATCACCCCGTCAACCCTTCCCGTGTGTGTGCTGCTAACTCTGAGATCAACTTATAAAAGGTATGAAACATGTCTGTATTAATATGTAATCGATGCATTACCGGTACACTAATTTGTATCGATATGTAGAGAGTCATAAACTATATGAATAAATACAAATACTTACACATATTTCTAACTAACAGAATATGATTATATTGTAAATGTAATTAATGTTAATAAAGTTAAGATCATGCCTTCTAATGTACGGTTCACATGTAATACTAAAAGTATCACAATATACAAATAAATAAAAACTTATCGTCGTAACATATATTCACCATAACAAGTTATTGTTAAATATTATTTTTGGGTTTTCCTTGTAATTTGGTAGTATAAAGTGGTTTTGTTCTTTCCTGCTTTTCTTGTCTCCATCATTTCAGGACCCCTGTATAGTTTATCCTGTTTTCCCCAAATTCATTTGAATTCATTGGGTGTAAGTAACTGGTATACATAGCTTACTACACATTTACTACACATTTCTTTAAATCTATTTTATTTCTTTTTACTTACCGGTACTTGTTATTTTCATGTGAATTCTGAAAGAGTAAAAATCTACCTAAGAAGTACACAAACATAGGAGATATTGACCAAATTATTATTTCCATTAAGAAAAGCTTTTTGAAAAACATGAAGAATAAATACAAATTCTGCAACAGAGTAGGCCTACCAGTAGTAGACATTTGCAGCCAAAAATCGATGTTTTATATGGTGCCCTTCTAAAACCTGATCAGAAATTAAATATTTCAATCCAATGTACTTGGCCCAGTTTAACCCTAATGGAAGAAGGGTGGTTTGTTGGCACCACAACTTTTTATTTTACTCTTATTTCTTTCACATTAGTTTTGCAGAACCTCCTTCTTTTGAGTTATTGTTTTTTCAATACCGGTACTGTATAAAATAATGGTGTCATAATTTTGGTTTTAGCGGGGGAGGACATGCAGCCAGACTCAACCAGGAGAGATGGGCATACACCATAATAGTTTGGGACCCAAGGACAGGCAAAAGGAGCTGAGGTAGGTCGAGATGAAGATAAGCACAGCAATTTTTGGAAGCAGCAGGGCCATAATGGACAAGAGTTGCCAAGAACAGGAATAAATGGAAAGAACTAAGGTTAACTTAAATGTAGAAAAAAGATAGAAAAACTAAAAGTGAAGTAAAGTGAGATGTGACACAGAGTGGAATTAATACAGTAGATGTGTATATAAATAGGTACTGAATATTAATTATTACAGGAAGTTAGTAACAGTGAAGTTTTTCTAATATAGTAATATAAGAATTGTGTCAATTTTTGTGACACTTGGGGCCTACTTCACTTGAGTACTCTATTTGGAGACCAGCTTCGGGAAATTTTTTCCCCATATTCATTCCATTTTGACTGCTGCTTGTTGCTGTTGCTACTTGACTGTCCTCTGGTTTTCTTAATATGAATTGATCAACAAAGCAGTAAAAATGGAATGAATGTGGGAGAAAAAATTTCCCGGAACTAGTCTCCAAATAGAGTAGGCTACTCAAGTGAAGTAAGTGTCACAAAAATGGATTCAATTCTTATATTACTATATTAGGTACTGAATAAGTTAGGTAAAGAGTTACATCAAAGCACACAGGGACTAGCTCTTCCTATGAGTTTGACTGAGCTAGCCCTACCGGAAGGTAAGAGGCCCTTGCCCGCTAGGGATGTTACAGGCTTATTTATTTGTTTATTCATATTATTTATTTGACTGATAATAAGTAAAAATATTAGAATGAGTTCTAAAGAATCAAAATGAGAGAAGCAAAACTAAAAAGGAAAAGTACAGCAACATGAGCAACATGTTCCAAAGGTGATAAAACCAGTTTAAAATTAACTGTAAAAACTCCCCTTTCCTCACTTAAGTCATTATTTTCATCTAGTAGGTTCGATGACTCCTCTTCGGGGTCTGTAATCCCTACCAAAAAAAAAAGAAAAAAGTGGGAGTCCTATGGTTAAATATATTCACTACAGTGTATTCCACTGTACAAATTACAGGAACCATTTTTAGAAGATGATGGAAAATTAGTGAAAACTTGTTTAAAGAAATTACTGGACTTTTTTCAAATACTCCAGATTCCATACTACCAGCAAACTTACAGGCCTATGTGTTATGGAATCCACTAAGGAAGCCTTTTTTACAACATATTAACATACGAGTATGGTATGTAGGGTACTAAATTGTACTCATCTGTTGTTCAGTCCTTATGTGAGGTCAGAAACTTTTATCTCAAAATCCAGGACAGTTTACATCTGAAACTTAATCCTGAAAAAAGCAATGCTCAGAAACTTCAAACAAAATGAGGGGACCAAAAGTATGAAACTTGGAAAAATTAAATGAGAATATTATAGGAGAAAAATTCCTCCGACACTGGGACTTGATCCCAGGACCTTTGGCTGTTCGTGCCAATGCTCTACCAACTGAGCTAAGCCGGAGTTCAATTCACAGCGCCAGATGGAACTTCTCTCCTATGACTAAATGCCCTAATGGTCTACCTCACAGACAGACAAGTTATGCCATATGCAGTACTGTGAGGCACACTAATTAGTGATTTTTTTTGTGACCGGGCTCCCACAGTTATTGTACAGTTAACACACAAGATAGCAGTAGCTGCTCGTGGCTCAAAACGAAAGTGTGCTGCAAATACTATTTCATACAGCAAACTTAAAATATTTTTAAAAATTATTAGTAGGCCTATCTAAACTGCTCGTCTCTTAATCCATCTCTGGCAACTCTCACGCGATTTTCTCTGCCCTAATTATTTTTTTGCTAATTTCTCTCGTCTCGTCGAACGTTGTGGGAGTTGTGTGACGAGAGAAAATAACAAAAATTAAAATAAAAAATAATAATAATAACAATAATAATAATAATAATAATAATAATATAAATAAGTAATAATAATAATAATTAGGGTAGGGAAAATCGCGTGAGAGTTCCCCGAAATGGAATAAGAGACGAGAAAATAGTATTTATATGATCGAGGTAGAGGAAGTCGCTTAGTGTTCCCATTGCGACAGAATACTTAATCGGGGTTGTGGAATCCGGGTTTTTCTGAATTTAACACATTCGGATTTGGCGGTGAAGATAAAAAGCATTGCTTACTCGCTACATCACGGTACCCTACCGTCAGATGGTGGAAGATCTTCTCACATAACTAACAGCTCGCCCGCCGGCAAGACGTGAACCTCCCTCAGAATCCCACTCGGCTGCCTGCTGCCGCAGCGCTTTTTGCAGGTTAAAACTCCCATATACGCCAAGCAGCCAAGGTCGAGCATGACATCACACCCTACGAACGCTGCGCTGTTCACAAGCTGCATTCACGAGGCGGAAAAGATAATATTCACATTACCGACTCTTGACTCCCAAGCTACCAGCTAAGAAATTCTCGCGTGGACGCGCCAAGTTCAAAATCTACGCAAAAGAAAATATAATATTGCGTTTGAAAATAACATTATACGACGAGCAGAAAACAAGCTGTGTGCTGCAGCACTGCAGCACATAGGAGAAACCGCCACTGCAAGATAGATATGTAAGCTTTCATGAACCACAGATTATTGTCTCTGTTGGACATTACATGAGAATATTATATATAATTATTTATATATATATATTATATAATATAATATCTATCTTGTGTGTTAACTGTACAATAACAGTGGGAGCCCGGTCACAAAAAAAAATCACTAATTAGTGTGCCTCACAGTACTGCATATGGCATAACTTGTCTGTCTGTGAGGTAGACCATTAGGGCATTTAGTCATAGGAGAGAAGTTCCATCTGGCACTGTGAATTGAACTCCGGCTTAGCTCAGTTGGTAGAGCATTGGCGCGAACAGCCAAAGGTCCTGGGTTCAAGTCCCAGTGTCGGAGGAATTTTTCTCCTATAATATTCTCATGTAATGTCCAACAGAGACAATAATCTGTGGTTCATGAAAGCTTACATATCTATCTTGGAAAAATTACATCATCTCCGGCATGGAGCATCAAAATGCTGACTCCTGGATTACAACTAAAGGAGTTTTTCATCTTCACAGTGGAATCATGAACTTGGCATGGATTATAATGTGATTCCTGTTTTTAGCATTGCTAGAAAAAGCCAAGAAATCTGTCACAATGGCATAGAAAACATCCTACATGACACCACAAGGTGAGGAGTAGTATTACCACTTCACTAAGGAAATCTTATGATCTGGAAGTATTGAACAAAGTTCCATGTGTCTCTTGTGAAGCCCCGAAACCATTGCAAGGAGATAGAAACCCTCCCACATGTTTATAATTTGGGTTAAAATTGTGTAATTTGGAGTAAATTGTACTCAGTGAGACACAAAAGTCAAGAATTAATAAATGGATTTCCAGTACCAGAATATCAATTAACTTAAGTATTGTAAACAGTAATCTTGAATAGAAAAGCCAACATTGAAAGGAAAGAATGGCACAATCATAAGGAACATTTTGGGATGGGAACTCATTGACAACCATTAAAGCTTAAAAATAAATAGGAAATGAAACAATACATGTACAAAATGCATGGACACACCAAGAGAACTCTGACAAAACAAATATTAGAATACTTTGATTACAGAGTACAGCAAAAATGGATGATAACAAGTGGGGTTGCCTAAAAGCAGCCAGAATCATATGACAGGACATACAAAAAGGGGGATCTGTAGATCTGAAAGAAAAACCAAAGGAAAAGCCCAGAACAACTTGGTCTGAAGAGAAAAAAAATCTCACAGTAAAAAAGTTCAGGGTGCTTATCAGGAGTGTTTCAGGGATATGAACAGAACTGGAAGTAGTGTTATATATTTCAGTATATATAAAAGAAAGTAATCACATTATTTATAAATAAGATAATATCTTAATTCCTTAACAGTCTAAATATCACAATACAACCAAAAGTACAAATGTTCTAAGCAATTGTAGGGATTCTACAAATCCTAGTAAGTTAATTTTTCTCTTATGGAGGATAATCAATGAATCCGGCGAGGTGTAGATATGCTGGTGGTACTGGACAGACTGATATCTCTTGAACGGGAAGTCATACTGACTGCCATTACATCATGCAGTTTAGGTTGAAATTTCCGTTTCCAGCAGAGAATGCCCCAGAATGCCCTGCGCAGTTCTCTGGATGAACAGGCATAGATGAAAGGATTGATACAGCTATTAAAATATCCAAGCCAAAATGCAAAGTTGAAGGCAACTGTCACGTCACAAGCAGGGCAGGCTGCATCTGAAACAGTAATCACATTTATTTCTTTTATTAAGTGCCAGTATGGTACTTTTGAGATTGTGTGTGGGGACGAAAAATGTCTATCCGTCCGTCCGTCCGTCCGTCCGGGTGTCTGTACGCGCCACAAGTCAAATATACTTTTTCGGATTTTCATGAAACTTGGAAAACACATTTATAATGTCTATGGGAAGAACCCTATTGATATTGAACCAAATCGGTTCACCGGTACCGGAGTAATGCCCAATTTAGTGCCTATTTAATAGATTATGGTGCCTTTCTAATAGGAAGGCGCCATAACTCAAATACGCTGTATCGGATTTCCATGAAACTTGGTATACGCATTTATGACGTCCATGAGAAGTGCCCTATTGAATTTGAACCTAATGTGTTGACCGGTACCGAGGTAAAACTCAATTTAGTGTCTATTTTAAAGACGCAATAACTCAAATACGCTTTATCGGATATTTATGAAACTTCGTATACGCATTTATAATGTCCATGGGAAAAGGTATATTGATATTCAACCCAATCGGTTAACCAGTACTGGAATATTGCCCAATTTAGTGCCTTTTATGTTAATATATGAGAAGTCGCGATAACTCAAATATGCTTTATTGGATTTTTCTGAAACTTTGTATACCCATTTATAATGTACATGGGAAGATGTCTACTGATATTGGACCAAATCGGTAGACCGGTACCGGAGTAAAACCCAATTTAGTGTCTATTATAAAGACGCGGTAACTCAAATACGCTTTACCGGATTTTTATGAAACTTGGTATACACATTTATATTGTTCATGGGAAGACGTCTATTGATATTGGATGAAATCGGTTGAACTGTTTCGGAATAATGCTCAATTTAGTGCCTATTTTATGATAATATACATATTCGAACGAATTTATATTTAAAAAAAAGTAAATCAGTTATCTTGACAACATAGTCAATCGTTTTACTGTGATATTATAAGGCTTTGGAAATTAAAATACAGTTAGCTATGACCAAAAACTCTTTTGTTTTACATGCGCTTATCCAACTATACCGTTAAATTGACCCAGGTGGCCGAGATGGTAATGTCTTGGACTCACATTCTAGAGTTCCATGGTTCAAATCCCGAAACCGGCCAATTTAACTTTTTTGTATTTTTATGTGAGTGTGTGATTGTCAAGGTATCACAAATCTGTACAGTTCAGCTGATGCAGGAAGATTTTAATCTGTTAACAAAAAACACAAAACTAGACCTTTGTTCTTCCGTAAGCCCTGCTTAATGAATAAATCTGGAGCTTAACTTGGAAATTAATAAAAAAAAAATATTCTGCATATCATAATTGCAGTCATAACTGATTAAACAAAAACATACTGGCACTTTTTTACATCAGTTTATTATTATTATTATTGAATTCCCAAAAATACAGAACCCTATTTTACCAGATGGCATATTAGGGTTATAGATTAAACATATATACAGAGTATACAGTAAACTACATATATATTACAATTTTGCAAAAACACTATTCATGAAACTTAAAACAACTTTATAACATTGCTTATTTAAGAAGAGACGATAGATTGGTGTAGTAAAGTCAAAATTTAGAAAATTTAAATATAATATTAACTGATAACGTTCATGCGTAAATAATGGACAATGAAATAAGAGGTGCCTAACAGATTGGCTTTCCTCTTTACATTTACAATTTGCAGAGGTAGAAATTTTAAATCTATGTAAGTATTCACCAAATTTCCCATGCCCTGTTAAGAATTGAGTAATAATATAATCTGGAATCAAAAGTGTACAAGCTATTCTATCTTGCATTCTTGGGAAAAACAAATCTTTCGTTGTGCTGCCGTTATTCGTTTCTTGCCAAATCCGATCCCATTGGCTGTGCATATGTTCTCTTAATGTTTTCTTAATGAAGGATATAGGGCATAAACTATAAGAAGTTTTAACATTTGAAGAAGCACCTAACTTAGCTAATTCATCTGCTTTCTTATTTCCTAAATTTCCCATGTGACCTCGAACCCATATTAAACAAATATGAATTGTGCTTATATTTAGTACATGTCTAATGTCTGTGGCTAGTGCATCCTTATTATATTTATCATCTATGGCTTGTAAAGCCGATTGTGAGTCACTGTTTATGCAAGCACTATTGCTACCATCAGTACACCATTTAACAGCTTCTTTTATGGCGAACAATTCCGCTTGAAACACAGAACAGTGTGATGATAGTTTATACAAAGCAGAATAAATTTCAGAAACACTATTATCATAAACCACAAAAGCACATCCCACCATAACTTCTTGAGTTTCACAATCAATGTAACGTGACCCATCTGTATAAATGTAGCAAGAATGTTGGTCTATAAGTTCAGAACACAATTGCACGAAATTGGTGTTATAATGTGCTGGATGGCCGAGTAAACTCCAATGCACCGGTGTTTGTAGTTGTAAATGGGAGACAATATTGGGGATCTTACGACCTCTCTTAATATTATTTATACTAGCCAAGAAGAGACCACTCAAATATAAGGGCTCTATGGCAGCTATAATTTGGGCAGCATCAGTAGAAATTGTACGATAACCTCTTATCATTCGTAGAAGAAATCCTCTTTGTATTTGTTGTAATTTTTTCCGAGCCCATTTTGATGTAAAATCTCTTCATAGGCAGCTACACAATATAAAAGAAAAGGCTCAATCGCTCCGCGATAAATAATTTTCAGTATGGAGTAATTAAATCCCCAACTAGTCTGGATGCTTTAGATAAGTTAAGAAGAAGTTTACTGGCTTTGTTGGCAATGTGATTCAAATGTGATCGAAATGTTAACTTTGTATCTAGTATTACACCCAGATAGCAAAAGCTGTCAACCATTTTAATGTTTTGTCCATTCATTATGAAATTCACAACATCAATTTTCCTTCGCTTGGTAATCATCATAGCAGAAGTTTTCTCAGGATTAAATTGATGTTTATTTGTTTGACCCCATTCAAAAATGACCTGTAACCCATTATTTACTTTGTGCTGTATATCTGCAAGAGTGCTTGATTTTGCAAGCAGTAAAGCATCATCTGCGTAAGCTATTAAGCTGCAGTCTTCTGGAAGCATTTGTTTAAGAAGATCATCATATAATATGATCCAGAAGCCTGGACTGCAGGTTGACCCTTGGGGGCAGCCACGTGTGATTCCTTTGGATACTTTCTGATCACTTATGGCAAGCTCTATTTTCTATTATTAAAGTAGTTTTTAATTAGGTTGAATATATTTCTAGGGCATTTCTTTACTTTTAGTTGTAAAAGTATCTTCGGCCACCAAACGTGGTCAAAAGTGCCCGATATATCTAAGGATACCATAACGCCAATTTTCTTCTCTAAGAAAGTCTCTTTCATCCAATCAAAAACTTGGCACACTGCATCTTCAGTTGATTTTTGATGAGTGAATCCAAATTGTCGGTAGCTTAGCATATTATTAGTTTGCAACGCAAACATAACACGCTCAATGATGAATTTTTCCAAGCATTTCCCCAAGACAGTTAATAAACTAATGGGTCTGTATGTTTTTCTTTACAATTAGGTTTTGATATGACCTTCACTATCGCTGTTTTCCAGCAGTCAGGAAAGGCTCCTAATGTTAAACACTTATTAAAAATCTCCAACAATAGTGTGGGTTGACTTTGATGTATAGCTTTAATAATGTTGGCAGAGATTTTATCGATTCCTGGCGCCTTTGAATCATTTTGCAGGCTTATAACACGTGCCACCTCAGAAAATGTGAAGGCACAGTCATCTGGTGTGTTGAGCTCAGTCTGAGATTCAGAACGGATGTATTGCTGTTCTGGAGTGTCTTCTGTGTCATCAGGAAAAAATCTACGAACCAATACATTTGCAGTTTCTAACGCAGTTGTTGTAAATCCATCCTCTGTTTTTAGGGTAGACAACGTTTACCTGATTTATTAAAACTAAGTATGTATTTTGGAAGTTTTTCAACTGATTGTAAATGGCTGTAACAAACAAAAGCTGACCAAAAACTACATTTCTGTTTGTTACTTGAGCAGCTAGAGCAACGATTGGCTAAAAAACAGGGAACCAAAACTGTGGGAACTTCAACTTATATCGGTAACTTTCATAAATTTCTGAATTCTTCCAAGTAAATACTAATACTGTACACAACTCTCAAAAACTATATTCCATTATACCTTAGTTTATCATAAATAATATGAGAGGTCTGGAATTTATTTAAAAATTCATGAGCAATGGAAAACCAACAGTTATATGTATTGCGACCATTTAGCAAATTATTTACAGAATTAAAGACCAAGTAATGAATATGTTTAAGACCAGTGGCAGCTCGTAGATAAAATTAGTAGGGTTGCTGCTACAGAAAATTAGCCTTTGTTTTAAAATTGTTTACAAGTGAACATATATAATTTATTCCGAAACTTGATAAAACCATAAAACAACAAAAACAAAGAGATTTACTTACTTTAATCTAAATTGTTACAGTTCAAGCTTGATCTATTTATTTTGAAACCTTGAAAAAAGTTGAAATTTTGTTTGAATATAATCATTTATCGGCCCATTCTATTGTAAAAAGATATCAGTGGAAGCAGTGGTCTCTATCAAGTGTATAGGACTTAACAACAAAGGTGAGAACATTAAAAATCAAATACATTCTTCTTGTTTTAATTTCCGCGAAAAGATCAATAATTTTCTCCTTTATCTGTCATGGTTAAAGCTTCTGTTAGATAAAAGAACCGAAAAAAATGAATCAAATAGAATACTGGAAACAAGATAATAATCTAATTCTACACTTTATCACATTCAAGAATATGGTATATATATTTTAAGCACAACACATGCGAAGCAAAATAAATAAATAAATGAAATATAAAAAATAAGAAAACACTATCTTCCACCAATACGTATGGGTCGGCACTGTGAAAGCAACAGTGCTCTCTTTCTCTTGCAGCCGGCGTGCTGACTAAGCTATGCACCGTCCTATGTCCGCATGCATACAGGAGTCAAACACTATGCTGCTGGAACTGTGAAGTGCACAGTTCCCTAAAAAGATTTTATTTTATCCTTTTAATAAACTGGGGGATGGCTACTGGCTTTAAGCTAAAGGATTATAATATATTGTACAAGTGTAAAGAAAGAATTAAAGAAAAGTGTGCCGTTTGTATATTCTTGGCACCCTATTTTATAAATTAAACATTTTATTAATAATTCGTTATTCTGTAAATTAAATATTTTATTAATTCTTTATCAGGTACTCACATGATCTCGACTTTCCATTGGGGTTTTTAGTTCAGAGGTGCATTTTGTTCTGTTTTGTTTATTCCGGTTTTGTAATCTCGCCCTTTCTCGATTTTTCTTTTTCCGTTCGTCTGTTGTTTTCACCCTCTGCTTTGTTTACCTAGTGTTGATGTTAAGTTCCGCAGACTAGACCGCGCCGTGCGGGTGCTGAAGCAAAATGCCTAAATCGAGATCGCACCATGAGAACATCCAAGCAACTTCTCCTTCAGAGTAAGCGCTGGGAACCAGACCATGTTTCTTCTCTTCAAGTGGTAATACTGTCATTCTGAGCCATGACCATCTTCTGCTGTGTTGCCATCCAGTGGTGGCCCTATTGTCGGCGTTAACTTAATATCAGGTATGGCTCTATTATTTTGACATATTTTTCTTCGCTGGTGGGATTTTTAGTTCGTTTAGTTTATCTTTTTCAGTAATATTTCGTTGTTTTATGTTTTCTTCTGCCCACCAGTTCTTTGCTTATTTCATTATTACCTTCTACTACAGTGAACCTTAAGTTCCGACTGGCCACACAAGAGTTGGCCAATGACGCGGGTTTCTGCAAAATATCTACGCTAATAATGTCGCGATCGGTGTAATGATTCAGGTTCTCACATTTACAGTTAAAATTACAATGAAAATAACAACGTATCTCATCACAAGAGATGTTAGAAATGTTCTCCTCTTGAATACGCACAACACTGGACCTTTTCAGGAAATTTTCTTTCACGCGCGTAAGTTCAGCTTCCGAGATAGAGTTCATTTCTCTTGTGATACTGTCTTTAAGTATGTGACTATTATTTATGGGGAACTTGAAATATAAATTGTATAGGTCAATTCTCCACACATTAGAACATTAGAAGAGAAATTAACTCTCTCTCGGAAGCTGAACTTACGTGTGTGAAAGAAAATTTTATAAAAAAGGCGCCAGTGTTGTGCGTATGCAAGAGGAGATCTATCTCTTGTGATGAGGTACGTGGTTATTTTCATTGTAATTTTAACTGTAAATGTGAAAACCTGAATCATTACACCGTAGATACTTCACCCGATCGCTCGGGAGTTGGAGCTGTGCTCGCCGCGACAGAAACCCACGTCATTGGCCAACTCTTGCGTGGGACTCACTGTATATTACAGCTACGTATTCTTTAGGCCCTATGTGATGGAAAGCCAGTCGTATTTTTGTATTCAATGAATCTGGGCCATCAGCTATCTTTGATATCCATTCTTGTCTGTTCGTTACTTATACACATATAAATACCAGCTTTACATATTTGATTGCATTTATTAGGACCTATTGTATTCTCTGCTTTTTCAATAAACTATTGTCAAATACTCTCAATAAGAATACCGCCCACTCTACTCTATTCCCTTTGTTCAAACTGGCCACTAGCACAGAGGTGCCATCTGTTGAGTGGGAATGGGCAGCAGTCTCAGAAGCTACTTAATGAACCTATATAGCTGCAGAAATAAATTTGTTTTTCAAAGTCCTGGTGACACAGTAACTTATTTTTGTGCTTGATAATGCAGGAATTAGGTCGGGAAATAACACAATTTACACTACCGCTAAACTAACTTAATTAAATGACGATAACGCTAATTTTTTAAGTAAAACTTCTTTAGCCGCGGTAGGGGTAAATCGAGAGCTTGTGTAACGCTCAAAATCGTCACGAAATTAGTGAGGTGTGACGGAACGGACTGCACAAAAAACAATCAACTCAATGATTAGGCTTATCCAAAACTGAAAAAGCCCAAAAATTAAAAATTAAAAAATCCAAAATTTAAAAAGTTAAAAAATCCAAAATTAAAATATACAAAAAATAAAAAATCAAAGATCCAACATTTAAATAATCTAAAATTTCAAAATCAAAAAATTCAAAGAACCAAAATCAATAAGTCCAAAATTTAAAAAAATAAAAATTAAAAAATCTTAATATCCAAAATTTAAAACATAAATATCCAAAATTATAAAATTCTAAAATATAAAAATAAAAAAATCCAAAATAAAAAATAAAAAATTAAAAAATACAAAACTAAAAAAATTCAATGATCTAAAATGTAAAAAAATAAAAATCCAAAATTAAAGAATAAAAAGGTCAGAAATTTAAAAAATCCAAAATCTAAAAAGTCCAATAACCCAATATTAAAAAGTCCAACAATCCAAAATTTGAAAAATCCAATAATCCAAAATTGAAAAAGTAAAAAAAAAGTTTCACTTCTGCCACATGGCGTCCCACATACACTTTGTTTTAATAAGTATTAAAACTAATTGTTTCACTTTAATACATTTTCGTGAAAATCAGCTTTAAATTTTAATTCATACGATTTGCAAGATACTTTCTACAATATATACTTTTTTTTTTTAATTTGAAATTTTTACATGTAAAACAATTCGGATGGTAAGCCAATGAACATCTGAATGAATCAGTCTTGTACACACTCTAATTAACGATTTTACTTATTTCACTCTCAAAATAATGATTACAACCATAGACGGCACATATCATGCCACCTACATAACCGGACATTTTCTTTAGGCCTATGTTGTATTTATTATTTTACTCAGGGGTGCCCACCCCCAAAACTGCATTGCTTACCCCACAAACTTCATTGCTCACCCCCAACCCAATTGCCTGTCGACAAGGGCGCCCCTATGATAATTTCCAAGAAGAAGCAATTTTTTTAATTAATTTATTTTTTGTCGCTTTAACTTCTTGGGCCACATTGTATTTTATATTAATAATATAATAAGTAGCCAGAAAATAATTGCGGGGAGGGTCGAAAGTGCCGGGGGGGTTTGGAATACCCCCCAAAAAAGGGGTCGGGGGTCCATCCCAGAAAATTTTTAAATGTTGAATCAATGAAAATCACATTTTACGCTATTTTAGCACTCAAAAACTAGTTAAGAAATTTGTTTACCATACTCTAAGACATGCCAATGTAAACAAGAAAATGTTACCTAAGTCGGATGTCCACCCCGGGAAATTTTTAAATATTGAACTAATGAAAATAACATTTTACGCTATTTTAGCACTGAAAACTAGTTATGAAATTTGTTTACCATACTCTAAGACATTTCAATGTACATAAGAAATCATTACCTAGGTGGGGGGGGGGGGGTCCAGGCCCGGAACTTTTTAAAATATTGAATTAATGAAAATCACATTTTACGCTATTTTAGCACTAAAAAACTAGTTAGGAAATTTGTTTACCATACTCTAAGACATGCCAATGTAAACAAGAAAATGTTACCTAAGTCGGGTGTCCACCCCCGCGAAATTTTTAAATGTTGAACTTGTTTACGCTATTTTAGCACTGAAAAACTAGTTAGCAAATTTGTTTACTATACTCTAAGACATGGCAACTTAAACATGAAATTGTTACCTAAATTATAATACTTATTACTATTTATAAGAAAAGTTAAATAGCACATGGAACAGAGGACATAATAGGCCTACTCATTATGTTATGAAAAGAAAATAACTGCTATATCATATTTGACACACCAACAAATCTTGTTTAATTAAATAAATATATTTTTTAGATACAAATATAGAATTTTAGGTTTTGACTCTTGGGGGTCTGAACCCCCCTTTCCTAATCCACTGTGGATTCTGCTTCCATGTTGTCGATTTGGTAAAACTTCTGCAATTCAAATAATTGTCTTAAAAGAAAAACACCTGACGATAACAATTAATAATATACATTTTTTCCTTGCGCCCCCCCCCCGGGTACGCCCATGGCTGTCGAAATTCTTCATCTTTATCTTTATAAAGAATTAAAAGAGACCTTTTGAAGTTATAGAACTTGGCCGTTTTTATTTTTAACATATAAAACTCTAATTTTGCAACAATTTTCAACCCCCGGCCAGAAAATTCATAAGACGATAATATTCCCCCCCCCCAGAAATTTCAATGACGCAGTCTGCGTCTTAACCCCCCCCCGTGTGCCCCCTGTTTTACTAGAATTTATATTATATTTTCCTACACAAAACACAACAGACAAACGTTAACTATATCAGCTGACGAGTAACTGCCCATTCCTGCTCACTGGCGGCGCTAGTAGTAGCGTGTCCCGGAAAAAGACAGGGAGTGGACGGTATTACTTATTGAGAGTATTTGCTATTGTTATACTATTGTTATAATTCTGAAAATCCATTTTTTGTTTACTCTGTTGATCAGTTTCCTCTTCTGGGTTTAAAATTAGTAAATTGGGATAACACCACGCCACAAAAGGACTAATTATATTAAATGTTATCAATAATATAAAGTGGAAAAGGGGGTTCTGCAGTTCCAGTGCCTATACACAAGCTGCAACTGGTTAAAACATAAAAATCAATAAAACATACTTTGACTGTGACGACCTAAGCAGTTAATTCCTTAAACAGATTATAGGCCTACCATAATATATTAAACTAAACTCCGTGGTGCTACATCCCTGAAGGGACAAGGCTTACCACCCGACCGCTGCGTCATCTGCCATACAGCAGACGGCAGGATAGGGGGCATGTGGTCAGCATGCCGACATCCATGGCCGTTAATTTTTTTTTTGGTATTTTTATTTTTATATATTTTTTGGTGGTTTCCATGACAGGAGCCGCTACTTCTCTACCAAGTAGCTCCTCAATTTGAATCACGAGGCTGAATGCACCCCTACCAGACCTCCCTGCCTCAGAAAATCCGAGGAGGTTCCGGGGATCGAACCCTGGCCGATGGACCTGTAGTCTGCGACGCTAACCACAAGACCACACTGGCGGTCACCATAATATATTACTAAACATTTAATGCAGTGTATTAACCAGGTCTTCTTGTCGGGAAGTTTCCTCAGTCTTTAAAGAAATCTAAAACAGATTTGTTCCAATTTTTTAAAAAAAAGGTGACCAGTCTAAAGTAGAGCATTACCGACCAATATCAATTACGCCCATTTTCCTAAAATAATAGAAAGTCATGCATCACCAGTTATCAGACTATTTTGAGTCCAATGCATTATTTAGTATAGCTCAGTTTGGCTTTATGAGTGGGTTGTCAACAGTAGACGCTGTCGCTAGATTGGTATCATCAGCCACTCATGGTTTTGAAAATCATAGTAGTACTTCAGTTGTTTTGTGTGATTTGTCCAAGGCATTTGGTTGCGTCACTCATTCTATTTTAATTTCAAAGTTGCATTATTATGGAGTTACTGGCACCGAATTATATTTTTTCTCTACTTACTTGTCAAACTGTAAGCCTATGCTTAATGACAATTATTCTGAAGTTTTACCTGTTAATTGCAGCGTTCCTCAAGGGTCTGTCATAAGCCCTCTTTTGTTTCTGGTTATGGCGAATATTAGCTTCGATTCTGTACTATTTGCTGGTGATACCACTCTCATCAGAATGCAAATCGTGAAAACGATACATTAAACCGAATTATTTCTACTTTAATGGAAGAGAGCAAAATCTGGTTCCAGAAAAATGGCTTCTGTTTAAATATGAATAAAACACAACATATGTGCTTCTCTCTACCTGGTGTTCAAGGTATTGATGATCAGAAAGAGGCCAAACTCTTAGGCATTACATTGGACATTAGACTGACCTGGGCTCCACATATTGATAATATTTGTGTTAGATTGTCTCGAGTGATCTATCTATTAAGACGCATAAAACGTCTTATACCATATAGTTACTTGAAGAACACATATTAGGCCCTACGCTTTTTTACTTCCTCTGCCCGTACCATAGGTACTATAGGTAGAGGAAGTATTGTTTTCGACCCCAAAATTCGAAGTTGAGTTTTTAGCATATATACACGTTTCAAGGCCCCCTGAATCCAAAAATACTATTTTTGGAAACATGTCTGTGTGTCTGTGTGTGTGTCTGTCTGTGTGGAAGTTTCTGAACAGGCTAGCTCCGAAACGGAGAATCGTATGAAAACAAAATTTCGTATTTGGCTCAGGTACCTTCTGAAGATGTGATTCGAAGATTGGCGTCAAATTTCCCTTATTTTTAAGGGGACTTTACATGAAGAAATTTTCGTTTTTCGCGATTTTCTCGAAACCGGCTCTAACGATTTTCTTTAAATTTTGCGCATGGATTGTTTGTACCAAGAGCTAAAACTTTTATTTGAAACATTTTTTCGAACAAATTCTCTGAAGGGTAGTTTTAAGCAACCCACTGTGAATACGTGCTTTTTGCAATACGGCTTCTTGTAAATCGTACGAAAACAAAATTTTGTATTTGGGTTAGGTACCTTCTGAGGGTGTGAAGATTGGCGACAACCTTTTCTTATATTTAAGGGGACCTTACATGAAGAATATTTTGTTTTTTGCTATTTTCTCATAAACGGCTCTAACAATTTCCTTTAAATTTTGTACATGGATTGCTTATACCATTTCAAAAACATTCTCTGAAGGGTGGTTGTAACCTGCCAACTTGCCTGGTGAACAACTCAATACGCGGACATTTAAGGCATTTTATTCTATATAAGCACGTGAAGTGAGAAAAATGTACTGTTGGCCCTGCTTACAGTAAAGAAATATCTGAGGGGAATATTTGATAAATTTCGGAAATTAGTCTTAACAGCGGAAAGTTCAATAAACGTTTGCAGTCACTTGTTTTTTTTCCCATAGCCTGCGTTTTTAGTCGCAACATTCAAAGAAGGGGCTATAAGATATTTATAGCATAATTAGCGTAAATGCTGCAAACTTTTATTTGGGCAGAGGAAGATATGTGACTTTCACATCAGATTTTTTAAATAGCATACTGGAATATTGGTATAATTTGCTTATGGGGCAATGGAGTTGGCATAGCCAAGGACTTCAAATGAAGACTATTAGAATTTTATCAGGATTCTGTTATGATGTTCATTGTAGACCTCTCTTCATAAATAAGAAAATATTTACTGCTATAAACATTTACATATATCATTGTCTACTTCACATAAAAAAGAATCTAATCAGTTACCAAACTAGATCAAAGATTCATAACCCAACAAGAATTAATCATCGCATTATCGAATCCATGAAATGGTTTGAGTGCATGGCTGTTTCTATGTCCAACAAGATTTTCTTAAATGTACAGGAGACTACGCTATACCGATACTTCGTCATTATTCTGGCATCTGTGCACCACGCTACGTTGTAGTCACCGCTTTGTTACTCTGCGTAATTTTGATTTTTGCAATTTTTTTTGCACTTTCTGTACTTAAGTATATATGTTTTTATTAATAATAACTGACCTAATAATAATAATAATAATAATAATAATAATAATAATAATAATAATAATAATAATAACAATAATAATAATAATAGTAATATTATGTGCAACTCATCCAGTGCAGATTTAAAAAAATTAACCACTCATTTAAGAGACGGCAATGTTACAATCCCAAAGTTAAGGCTATTTCTACTCCCGATATGGGGGAGATGTTGTCTAAATTGCTACACAAGAAGAGTAGTTTATACAGATTTCCTTCCAAGCATCTTAGCCGCGAGGAAACCAAGGAGTTTTACGAAAACTTGTTCAATTGGCACATTCAGTTTAAAATTTTCGGTGTGAAATATCGCAGCGTTCGTTTTTATTTTTGAAAGTTTAACAAAGTACAAAGGTTAGCGCAGAGGCCAGGCAAAGTAATTCGGTATTATTCTTTTGCAGATAATGGCATTTTCCCGGAACACTCAATACCTCACGGACGATTTTCTCAGTCACAAACTGAATGAGTTAAATCTGAGGGTACATTACCTGAGCACCGTGTCGAGCCATCTTCATCACAAGCTCAGTAACATGACAGAGATTCTTAGATTGAGATTCCGAAACTGCCATTGTATGACTCAGGAGGACACCGTTCGGTTGCAGGCGCTGATTCCACAGCGCAGCCTGGTGCGATCGACAGCGTTCCTCCAGGATCTGCAGGAAGAGCATCAGATTCGGGAACTACTGGTAGAGGAGGTCCCCGACGTCGGTTCATCGAAGGCAAATACTGGAAAGGGCGGGAGGTCCCGAACGAGGAGGAACAGGAGGAAGACCTGTTCCAGACAGGTCCACCCAAGCAGGATAGCGAGGGGGATTCCGATTCAGAACCACCACCACCACCGAAGAGAATGTCCGTTCCCGAAGGCAGTTCATTGTCATCGCCGTCGTCCTCGTGGGACCTGCCTTAGCAGGGCGGTATCTATCCGAGCCGTAACCGAAAACGTGTTTCCGTCGCTTCAGATACAGACGTAGTGCTTGTGAAGTGTCTCAAAGATAATTATTCCCATTATATCGCATTGTGTAATTTAATTACAAATTTTTAAGGTGATGACCAGCAGCCCTATTCTGTAACTTCTCGATTTCGGAATCGGAATCTGCGAAGAAACCGATTTTTCAATGTTTTGGTATTCTGTAACTCCATTCCGATTCCGAGCGATCGGAATCATTCTGATAGTAATGGCGGCTGATCGGAATCCTTGCCGAGAGGTCTCACGCATTCGATTGGGAATTATTAAGTCAAATAAATAACGAAGGAAAGCAATGCACAATGCCATTCTATTAAATTTGTGTTATTAATGCATAAGCATAAATAATTAAAATATTTAAAACTTAATAAATTAATGAAAACATATTAAAATAAAATATGTAAAAATGTAGGGTTATGTTTTGCCTGACAAATCATGGCCAGAAATATTAGTTGTAGTGTATGTATGTAGCCTACTAATTTTCTTTAATTGTAATATAATTTAATCGTTAATAACACCATCAACCCCAATTCACTACCAGTATAATATGTTCTTTCCATAATTATGAACATTAAGTACAGAAAACAAACTACGAATAAAACAAACAGCAGATGCTATTGTATTCATTCCTAAAATGTACTGTACATGTATTTAACCCATGTCAACTAAACTCCGAAATAAAGAAAAAAATAATATAGGCCAAGGGTGCCCAAACATTTCATATGAAGGGTCATTAACTATTTGAATTGTTTATGACGTGTCACATTTATACTAGCAGTAATTTACGTTTAAAAAGCTAGACTAATCTCAAAGCCAACATATATAATATTTTTAATCATTTCTGTAATCACTGTTTTTGTTAAATTAAATGCAGAACTATAAACAAATACTGCAATAAATAGAACAGACGTAGTACGACAAAAGACTACTTTAGCAAATATTACCCAATAAAGTCATTTAGTAAATACTTTTAATTAGTCATAATATAGTGTACTATGTAGTCAGCTTGTGCAAAAATAGTTAAGAAAATGCATGCGTAATTACCTGGCAATGAGAAGTGTATATTTTAAGACTACAAACCACTGATAACTGGATTCTCTCTTGTGGAGACGATATCGCTTGAAATAACACACATCACTATTTTCTTGGTTTCACAGAATAATTACAGAACTATATTCATTCACTATATTCACTATAATCACTGTTCATCCATTATTAACTTTGCACAGACGCGATAAAACTTGCATTAGTGACAATATTACACGGAATTGTAGCCTATAGCTTCTGTAGACTACAAATGCTGAGCCTGACTGCCGACTGCGAATTGTCAATATGGAACAAAAAATCTGAAAGATTGGGGACATAACGGTTTATGAGGGATGAATGGCCGCTGTCCCTCGTCCTTGGAGTATTTCTTTGAAGTGCATCCCCAGTTAAGCTCACCTCCACATTCCTAACATTAGAATTAAGATCCAATGAATAGAATGTCGTCTAGCTGTTCATTGCAAAATTTTAAAACCACCAGTACGTAGGTTTTATTATAACTTATTTGTAAGGCCCGTCAAAAAATAAGCGGCCTATTCATATTAAGTTCATAGTACGACTTTATTTTATAAATTGTGTGAGATATTATGAAGTCTCATGAATTTTAGGGTTAGTTAAACCATTTTCATTATGGCGGGAGTGCTGTTTCAGACGAAAAATCTTCACAGTTGAGATGACGTCACTTAAAACCCTTGTCTCTCATTGGGTAACGTCACCTGTACGTCACTAATGCCTCGGCTACCTTCGGGATTTCGTTTTGAGATACGCAAAACGAGTGGATGATCTCAATTGGTGTTACAGAATACCAAACAAGCCAACATTTCGATCGACTCGTAATGGGGAGATCCCGATCGGTAACATCTCGAGTCGAGTGGCTGGCAAAACGAAAAGTTACAGAATAGGGCTGCTGGTTCGTGTCGAAAATGTATCCGACACGTCCAGGTAGGCTATAGGTACTACGTGTGGTTAAGTAGTTTCACCATCAGTTATAGAAAAATCATATAAAGGTTCGGAAAACTCACTAAGTACCCTAGAACTTTTAAAATTAAAACATGAAAACGAAGTGAATACCGTCATTGAGGGAGTGAAATAGTTTGATATTTCTAATGATGTGACAGTGGAATAAGATTTTTTTTTGTATTTTCAGACTGTATCAATATTTCGTAGTGGATACTGTCAAGGCTTCTTCTTGCGACGACTGTGCTGTGGCTGATATTTGCTGTCGCGACTACATCGTGAGGCGATGGGCTTACCACCTGCCCCTCTGCCCTCTCTCGGAAAGTAAGCGTAACAATATTCACATAGGTAACAGAAACATCCACTTAGAGGCCCCTTCGCCCCAACATTGGGGATATAGGAAGACAGGACAGGACAGGACAGGAGGACAGGATAGGAGGACAGGACAGGAGGACAGGACCACGCCGTGGCATGCGATCTTCCATACATCGTGTTCTTCTAGTGTTAACAGCAAATTGGTGGTGGCATATAAAAAAAATTGAGAGCTATCTTTTTGTCCGTTCACATGTTTACGAATATAAAAAACATTGTTCGTTTATTGCAAGACATATGTTTCTTGTCTGTCGTGGAAAAAGATGTGAAAACAGATTATTATCACAATCACATATTGTGTTTCGCCCACTGTAAGGAAAATCATTTGAAAAAATATTTCGACCAAGTGAGTGAATATCTCAGGCTGCATTATGACAAAATACTGTTTGGCCATATGCAGGTTATTCGTTCCGCTGCGAGCTATGTCAATTCTCTTAAAAAAAGATCCCAAACTCGTTTGGACAGCTTGGACATGTTGAAAATGTTTGCGTGTTCGATAAAAAGTACCTACCCTATATGGCCAAAAAACATATAAAACATTCCCGTTATCCAATATATTTTAGGCAAAGAGCACGTATTCAGAACGGTAACTTATAACTACCCTTCAGATAATTTAAAAAATGTTTTAAATAAAAGTTTTAGCTCTTAGTATAAGCACCCCACGTGTAAAATTTAAAGAATATCGTATCGAGATATTCGAGAAAATCGCGACAAACGAAATGTTCTTAATGTAGAGTTCCTTTAAAAATAAGAGAAAGTCGTCGACAATCTTTGTGTCATATTCCCATTGGTATCTAACCGAAATACAAAATTCTGTTTTCGTATGATTTTCCGTTACAAGAGGCCGTATTGCAAAGAATGCGTATTCAGAGTGGGTGGCTATCCTTCAGATAAAAAAAAGTTTCACATAAAAGTTTTAGTTCTTAGTATAAGCAACCCATATGCAAAATTCAAAGAAATTCGTTAGAGCAGTTTTCGAGAATATCGTAAAAAACGAAAATCCTTCATGTAATGTCCCCTTAAAAATAAGAGAAACTTGTCGCCAATCTTCGTGTCACATCTTCAGAAGGTACCTGATCCAAATCACAAAATTTAGTTTTCATTTGATTCTCCGTTCTAGAGCCTGACTGTTCACAGATTTCCACACAGACACACACACAGACATGTTTCCTAATATAGTATTTTTGGATTCAGGGTCCCTCAAAACGTGTATTTATGTTAAAAACTCAACTTCGAATTGGGGAGTCGAAAACAATACTTCCTCTACCTATAGTACCTATGGTACGGGAAGAGGAAGTAATTAATAAAACAAAAAGCTAAAGAGAAGTAGTCAAAGAAACAAACAAAAATTATTTACCCACTGTTCAGCTGTAGCCTACATTCTATAGTGCTATATAGGCATTTATTTATTACACAATTGTATCAATCTGTTCCGTTAGAAAAGTATTTAGTCTACATCCTTTAACTTTACACAAATAAGCAAGTTACTATACAATTTTGATCCTAAATGATGTATTTTATTTATTGAAGAGTTTACAATTCTATTGAAAAAATAAGAAAAATACAGATTGCGCATAGACTGTAAAATGGCATAAATTGCTGTAAGGCGAGGAGAAAGTTATTAATCTATTGAATTGTATCGATTTCTTCAAACTCTTCAATGAATGAATGTTCACAGTAATACCACAATTATTATGAAATGGTATAAATTAATTTAACTGTCTTTCAAATAGTTTTTAAGTCTTCCTTTTGAATTCTTTAAGAGGACTATTATGTGCACATTTTTGTTAAACCCTATTTATTGTGTGAAAGAATTTTATGCTTGTTCTATGTGTTTATAATAGGATATTGTTATGGAAATACATGTTTTGGAAAATAAACTTCTATCTATCCATTTTGTATGTATTCTTGCAGTTCTCTTTAAAGGAATGTTCTTTTCAGAGTTCGATATGAGCAGTATAGTTGCATTTTTTGGTGTTGTTTCAATACGTGCGAAATGGGAAATATATTCGATTGAGGAACGCCTGAGGATTTACCGAGGGAAATTACTAGCTACCTCTCATCTCGTTTGCATATCGTGTAGGCTGACTTAATTAGGAGAGTCTCCCTTCCCCTCCCAGTTTCACCTGTGAAAATATAACTTATCTCCTCATTCCAAACATGTCGGCCTCAAACAAGTTTATTGCATTCTGCACGCTTCTTAGAAGGCTGGATAACGAGGATACGTTACGCTCTTTTAAGGGGAGATGGTGGTCATCATTAGAGACATTACTTTTTTCAAACAGTATGTTAAAAATAAGTACATAAACAAGTTACATTTAAAGAAAAAGTCAACTATGTAGCGGTACTGTAAAATATCAAAACCGCAATTAGACATAGAATTGATATGAAATATTTATTAATGTTTACTAAAAAAAATCTATGAATTTCATATAGGTATAAATGTCATCTCGGACAGGGAAATAGGACATGTTACGAGTTATTAAATTATGCCTGTACTACCTGTAGTTGAAAACTATATAAAATTAACATTTTATAATTTCCTCTTGTTTTATGTTTATTGATAATTGTAATATGTTACTTCTTCTTTCCCTGAGTTTTACCTTCCGCTTGTAGGTACATTTACGCGGCCCACGGCCACCCTGGTCTTACAGAACTGCAACCCCTCGTGGAAAGGACTTTATATAAGCCATATACATATTTTCATGACCAGACAAGGGCATGGAGGGCACCCGGATGAGTGATCAGCCCAATGCTGGAACCACCTAAGAGACAACAGGAACACATAGGACAATACACAGTTACACACCAGTCACATATACACTCATTCCGAACAAGGCGAGAATGGGATACATGGGGCTAGGTGATATCCGGGGACTGGGAGGGCCTAAAGTTTATCGAGATCAGTCTCACAAGTGAGGAAAACTCCGGAAAACCCCACCTACGAAGTTTTGACAGCTGTGTGAGGAGAACGAACGCACCCTCTATGCCACAGCGGCAATTAAATGTCTTTACAAGGCGTTTTATTAAATATCATTTGGCACTGGTATTAATTTTATTTAAAAATGTATAATTACTTAAAAAATATGTGAACCTACTGTGCGAAATATGTAAAATTACGATAGATAGATATATTCATATGCATTCATGAAGCACATATTATTGTCTCTGTTGGACATTACATGATAAACTCTGGCTTAGCTCAGTTAATAGAGCATTGGCATTGATAGTCAAAAGTCCTGGGTTCAAATCCCAGTGTCAGAGGACTATTTCTCCTATAATATTATCATGTAAAATTAGCATATGTAGTGTTAAAAATTAAATTTGGAGATGTTGGTAGCTTAGGGTAAACATATTGAGTTTTCAAATAGATACTTAATTTTTAATAATAAAATGAAATGTTTGGATGTCTGCTTGTGCGATGCTCAGCCAAGTCTACAGCAGGCAGAGATATATCATATTTAACATAGGTCGAAGAAATTAAGTCCGAATGTACCTCGAAGTCGGATTTTTTGTTTTGTTTTTCCGAAGTTTGCGAGTTATAAGCGATAATGTAGGCCTGTTGTTGAGCGTTTTGATTTTATTAGCTTTTCTGTTCGATTCATTTGCTTTTGAAAGTGAGTCACATATTTTATTTCATTTTGAACCGTAAACATTGTTTAAGAGAACTCTCCCCGTTTTTATAAAGTTCCATTTTACGGGACGAGCTGTAAAAATAGTGCTTGCCCATTAAGGGCAAAGAAAAATGTGATAGCCCGTTATAAAAGTTATACAAATGCATAGTTAAAGAGTTTCTTCATTTTAACAACTAGAATACAGACACTATAATTTCTACTACTGTTACTTCTAATATCATGCATCTACGAGTTTCAGTCAGTAAGTATCCGCACTTTTTGTTTAATATTTTGTAGATTGACTGTACCACTTTGTGCTCGCGCACATCAACATGTTGTTAATTTATCTCCGCTTATGGAATGTTTAACCATTATGACTCCACTGTAGGTTGCGCTGTTGCACCGCTCAGCGTTTTCACCAAGGAAAAACAGCATGCAATGATCCGTTTTTTGTCGTTTGAAGGTGTACCAGGAGGTGAAATCCATCGAAGAAGTCGTTTCGGTAAGTATTCGCATTCTTCTTTTTAAATTTATTGCCGCAACAATACAGAACTTTCAAGTACCTCATTTTTCAACAAAGTCCCTTGCTTCTCAATGCACTTGATCCATCGTTGCACAAGCTCCCTAAAGTCCTCAGAAAAAAAAGGTTTTCCGAATGAGTAACAAGCCAAGTATTCACATCTTCCTTCAGTTCAGAACGCTGTTCTACTTTGGGGCAAACGCTGATAGGTGCAGCCATGTTTAATGTTCAACAGTGCATAGCTCAGTGGAGTCGTAACGGTCAAACTCTCCACAAGCAGATATAAATGAACAACATGTCGACGTGCGCGAGCACAAAGCGGTACAGCCAACCTACAAAAGATTAAACAAATAGTGCGGACACTTATTGACTTACCCTCGTATTAATAATTTACAATTGAAATTAGGTTAGGGACAGCCGAAGATCCTGGTTCAAATCCCGGCTATGACATTGAATTTTTCAATCTGACTTTATCTTTTGAGGAACACGTAGCTTATTTGAAATTAGTTAAGCCTATGTGGGACGTCATGTTTAGACCTATGTTTAAAGTACCTGTATTTAAAAAAACAGTTGCAAACACATTGCAAAAGGAATGAATTACGTAGAGTATAGTTCTCATTTTTCTCTCTTCTTCAGTGGATATTCGTGTTACATTTTAATTTTTGTCATACTTTTCTCGGTTCGAAAGTTAGTACGCTGAAATAAGTATCAAATAATTCTTTGTGTTAGGTCTAACTTTAAAGATCTCCATTAGTCTTCCTAATGGACATCAATTGAACTCAAGGGATTGCCTGTAGACACAACATGTCCTGCTGGTGTCAATGCTGGGTTTTATTTTTAACATGGCGTTTTCATCTTCTTCGACGTTGTGTGCAAGGATGGGTAAATACTTGGTAGCATGATTTCACCACTTAATTTCATAAAGAAGAGCTTTGTTTTGGTAATTGATGAATGTGAATTAACTCACTGTGGCCAGTTTCAAGGTGGTACATTTTCGAACACTTTAACAAATATTCTTATTTTATGAACACATTAAACATAAAACAAATTCAATTGTATCTAATATATAAAGTCGAATGTGTGTTTGTGGGTATGTATGTTTGTTCCTTATACAAATCCACATTTCTTCACCAATTTGCACGAAATTTTGCACACATACCCTGTTAAACCCGGGAAGTATAGCGGTCAACATTAAAATTGAAACAAATCAGTCCTTCCCTTGAAAATTATATAATTTCTGAGAATATTATACTGAAAACAATGAAATGCTGTTCAGTTCACATGACAACAGTGAATTGTTTACTGTGATTACATAGGGCCTTGGCAACTATATAGCCTAATGCTGGACTTTAACGATTTATGATTCCATCGATGTAATATATTGGCGAAAATAATTACTGAAAATGAAATTCACGAAAATAAAGCACAGTGTGATGTAGTCACATGACTTTCTCTGCCCTCGACATAAGAAATATTTTCTCACTTCACATTTTGATGTAGAATAAGAAGTCGTATTGCAGGGATAACTTAAGTGTGTGAGTATGCTATATCAGAAGTCTGTAAATAATCCTTTCCGCTTATACGTTATCCATAGGCTTTGTATTAGTTGAGATTTATCATAGGCCCTAAGCATGGGATGGAACATTTTGAGTCCTATGCTCGCAGTTTATTATGACCCGGGTTTTAGGGGAGGAAAGTATGAAAGTGATACTACATTTCTCTTTTATTTCAGCCCCTAAACGGTTGTAAGATGAGAATGAGAAATAAAATTTTCCGTCAAGCCAAATACAATTTTATGAAATTTATGTTTCTTCTTATTTCAACCCCACCCAGGCATGATGTGTAGAAACAACGGAATGCAGCATTCGACATCCTCTATGAGCCATAAAAAGCTATATCTAGCGTTTTCTGATGGAATAGTTTGAGTGTGATAAATCTTTTTCTTCATTTCAAGTTCTACATACATATTACATAAGGACCTAGAGTTTCAAAATCGAAAGTCCTCCATAAATTAATTTCAAATTAAAAAATACAAAGCCCGGGCGACGCCGGGCCTTTTCAGCTAGTTATAATCATAAAGTTGGCAACGTAGTTGACCTTTCACAAAATTATGAAAGTCAAACAGCTGTAAAATTGGTCATGGCAATCAATCTTTCATTTCCAGAATATCGTTGGAAAATGTACCGCAGCAGGTACAATTCTGAACACCAGTGGGTACTATTTCTAACAGTGGCATTTTCAACGAACGAACTGCTTTCTTCCAAATATTATTTTATTTGTATCATTTACAAATAATATGAGCGTAATAATAAAGTGTCACATTTTGAATAGGCAGATGGCAAAATTGGGGCTTGTGGTTAGCATGCCGACTCATACGGCAGTTATTGATGGCTTACTGAAACAGAGCCGCTACTTCTTTATAAATTAGCTCTTCGGTTGGT
The DNA here is from genome assembly GCA_964059195.1 of Ectobius pallidus. Taxonomy (NCBI): domain Eukaryota; kingdom Metazoa; phylum Arthropoda; class Insecta; order Blattodea; family Ectobiidae; genus Ectobius; species Ectobius pallidus. The sequence continues at coordinate 30,100,099 of CAXKWD010000006.1, forward strand.
GTCAGGAGGCTGAATGCACCTCGTTCCAGATCGCCTTATCTCAGAAAAATCAGAGGAGGTACCGAGGAGGTACTGAGGAGTTATCCAGACTTACGGGTCCGTAGTTAGACCACGCAGCCGGTCTGTCATAAATCAACAGCAATAATAAAAAATACTGAACAGCTCGAGAAAGATTGCAGCATGCTATTCTGTATTGCATAAATTGCTGAGATGTAATAACAATGCTGAGGAAGTGTGGTGCATAACTCTTAGTTGAAATACTACCACTGTTGAAAGATGTATGAATGCCATACGTTTTTATTTGACTAGCAAAGTTAATAGTAATAGGCCTAAATATGCAGAATGCTGTGATGGCAAAACAGCTTTTTCATGAAAGACAAGCGAGCAATCGCGGGATAAAGTACTGTTCGAAACTGTACCTAAAATGTGTTCGTATGTGTATTTCACGCTTGTTTTTGAAAATTACTACATAGTTCAGATTCCGCTTACGAATGACACATATTGTGCCATTTATTTACGTATTAAAAACTACGCTATTTGTTGGTATGAGTTTAAAACTGGTCCTCAAAAAATATTCCAGTAACATAACGTGGAATTATAAACAATATTTTATAACGTTCCATTTTTCAAGCATGGAGTTTCTACCGTCGATTTGAAAATAATAATTTATGGCCGAATGAGACAGCTTAAAACATCGTTCTCGCGAACACAGGTCAACAAAGCAATCAGTATTGTCGTTATATAATTAAAAACAGGTTGGCCAACATTTAAAACCCAAAAGTGGATAAATATCTTAGTCCGTTCAGAACTGTACCATATCCTACATGAAATAATCCTTATTGTCGGAGATACTGTATCATTTGCAAAGTGATTAAGCGACATTTTTAATAAATTAATAGTTTGTTACACGGGTAAAGTATATTACTAAACTAATACACTTGTTTGTTTGTTACACATGTAAAGTATATTACTAAACGAATACACTTTTTTCAGTTAAACGGTGTACTTCAAATTAAATGCAAAACACTAAGAGCAATAGCATGTTTAAAAATTGCAAATATAACAGAAATATATTATAAGCAACTGAGCATTACGCCAATAATATGGCCCTATTTTAAACTAACTCTCAAAACAAATTCGTAACTTTTTGAATAACCCACTTAAATTAACATAGAGTTTCAAAGCGTGCCCATGATATTTTTGCATATAATATATCTCTAACTGAAAGCAGAACATTGTATATAACATTAAATAAAACCTGCTTAATCACTGAACATTACCTAACATAATTAAAAGAATGATAACATATCACGGTTAATAATGAAACTGCGAATAGGCTACATAATATATTTAAGCTCACAAAGGGTTTTAACTCCCCGTGGTAGGGACGTCTGTACAGCCCACGTCGCCCGGGCCAAGGACCGCTAACTGTTGGGAGAAGCAATGTATTGGAAGCATGGTATTTATTACCTTTCCATTTCATTTTTTTCCTGTTATGTTCTTTAAGTCGAAGGCTTAATTGGTTGAGTCCATATGAACACAAGAGGCATTCAGCCCCTGCTACGCATGGCATAAAAATAGGTGACATAGCTCAAAATTTTTGAAAAAAATCGAAGGAATTCAGGAAATTAATCGTCAATGCAGAAGCCATTGGATAACCAACAACGAGAAAGTCGATAAAAACCCACAAATAGCAATTCAGGGAAATCGGGCTTAACGACTTGCCATTATTGTAAAATGAAGTGTTACTTCGTAAAAGACTGTTGGAAAAAAGGAAGCTGAATTAGGAGAGATGTCAGGAAAAGTCAAAGTCTCGCTGGGCGCCCCGACGACGAGACACTATTAGAATGTCATATTCCTAGGTTTCCCATAGAACTCATGGCCTTGGTAAAATTGAATGAGGAAGAAGAAACCCGTGTTTTTGTAATAGACACAGGTTCAACCGTCTCTATTATAAAGCCTGAATTAATAAAGGAACCGTTTAGGGAAAGTTTTTACTAGCAATTGGGGTTACAGGTCATAACCTACAAATTTTGGGATCTGTTGAGATACCTATTGTTTTTGAGAATGGTAAAGGATACCGCCATTCATTTACGGTCTGCCCTCTAGAGATAAAACAAGATGGAATAATAGGTCTGGATTTTTTGTTGGGAAATAAAATTAATGTGGATGTCATAAAACGAGAGTTACGTACTCCGTATAGTCAAGTTTCGTTAGTGAAAGATCACTATATCGCGAAAGGGCTCATACAGTCGAAGTCGGCCTCATCAACCGAAGTAGTTCGCTCACTTCTTCAAGTACGGAAAAAAGTGATATGAGCCAAGTAGGATATGCAGAGATGAAATCACCTAATATGGATTTTATGTATACAGACGTAAACTCTATGTCTTTCGGATGCTGGCGTTGAGTATCCCGTGTATTGTGCTGAATAGTAAAAAGTAAAGCCCCATATTAAATCGTTTACTACGAGACGTATTCCCTAAGGAGGTCACAGTCGTAGTACTACCAGATGAATTGGGTATAAATAGTATCTACATAGCTCGAACAATAAATAATGTGAGTTTGATAAATAGGGATATCTGGTGTAAGATTGTGAATTTATCCAAGGAAGAAATAGAAATTCGGCGAAATAAAAAGTTAGGAATAGCTTTGATCCCGAGTGAAAATAAATATAATTTCAATAAAGTTAGTTTAATAACTCCGCGAAAGTCACAACAGATAGTGGGTACATCCATTGTGGTAACAGCTGATTTAAGCCATTTAAATACACTTGAGAAAGAATGTATTCTGCCAGTACTTAGGGAATATCAGGATGTTTTCCAAGACCCAAAAGACAATAAACTAGGATGTACCAACAAAGTTAAGCATAAAATAGACACAAAGGATGCGCGGCCTATAAAAAAGAACCCCTATAGGCTACATCATTATTAACAAGGATAAGGTTAAGGAGATGATCGATGAAATGTTGGAAAAAACATAATAGTCCGTGATCTGCTCCTATAATTTTAGTCCCGAAAAAGTCACGTGATAGTGAATACAAATTCGTTTCTGAACTCCATTCGTTTCTGAATTGAACTCCATAACCTACGGTGATAGCTACCCCATATCGAATATCACAGAAACTTTGAGAAACTTTAGCCGGATCTAAATATTTTTAAAACATTGATTTGTATAGTGGATTTTGGCAAAAAGGTATTAAAGAAAAAGACAAAGAAAATACATCATTTTCGATTAGTTTTGGCAGTGTTGAAAACAATAGAATGGCGTTTGGACTAGCAGGCGCCATCTACCTATTAACGCCTAATGGACGGAGTACTCTCTGGATTAAAGGGCGTTTCGAGTTTTTCCTACCTTGATCTTTTCCGCCAATATAAAAAACATGCAGAAAGATTAGAAGAAGTTTTGCAGAGATTAATGGAAGCTAACTTAAAAGTCCACCTTTTAAAGTGTAAATTTGCAGTGGGTGAAATTGATTACCATGAGAATATTATAGGAGAAAAATTCCTCCGGCACTGGGACTTGAACCCAGGACCTTTGGCTATTCGCGCCAATGCTCTACCAACTGAGCTAAGCCGGAGCCCAATTCACAGCGCCAGATGGAACTTCTCTCCTATGACTAATTGCCCTAAGGGTCTACCTCACAGACAGACAAGTTATGTCATATGCAGTACTGTGAGGCACACTAAGTAGTGATTTTTGTGACCAGGCTCCCACTGTTATTGTACAGTTAACATTCAAGATAGATACATAAGCATTCATGAGCCACAGATTATTGTCTCTGTTGGACACTACATGAGAATATTATAGGAGAAAAATTCCTCCGGCACTGGGACTTGAACCCAGGACCTTTGGCTATTTAATCTGGAATTCACAGTTAAGTATTCCCACAACACACTAGTAGTCGCTCAATAAATGATATTGATATTATTACCCGTACTTTTATGTTTCAAATTGAATTGTCCCCACTGTCAGGACCAAAATGGAAAATCCTATAAATCTCATGGGGGATCGAACACACAAATCTTCCGGTCTGTAGCCCAGTGCCTCAACTTACTGCACCACTTCGTACTTAGAGTCTCTGTTCTGCAGACTAACTTCGGACTTACCCATAGAATCAATACAGTACAAAGCTAAGTCTATACTTACATTCAATCGAATATATTTCTTTTTTTTGCGTATCCCTCGCTTATACTGTGCACAACAGTGATCTAACTATATAATACAGTTCGGAGAAAACTTTTCTCAACCTTAGCATTGTGGCATCCTGGTCAGATGACGCAATGTTCCCGGAGTATCCGGGGTTCGAGAGGCTGTGGATGCCTGTGGAACTGAGGTGGGAGGGCCCAGGTAAAATAAACGGTGGTTGTCACGCCTGGAAGATGACGGGACATGAAGGAGCCTCTCGAATAATAAGGTATTTTGCTCTTTTCTATACTTAAAAAAACGTATCCATTAAATTTTAGCATGTGCAAAAACGCATGATGACATTTAGGTCTAAATTAAACCCATTTCCTGTGTGAATTTTGAAATAAATCATACCATTATGGAAACTAGAAAGAATATTCTTTCATATGATACCAAAATGTAAAAAATGTAGAATGTCAACGAGAATCAGAATTTGCACCGTGTATGCATACCTTAAGTTCTATTTTATCTGTTTTATTTAATGATTATTTTGCTTTGATAAGCTTTCCTTTCAACTCATGAAGGGTGATGCCTTCTGTGTGAAATTGATCTATTAATGGAAAATTTTCTTTGCAATACTTAAGTTGGTCTTTGTTCACGCAAGCTAAGTGTTTTTTCCAGCATATTTATTATGTGCAGTAAATAGTTTTAATTCAAATCATCCGCCAGGTGTTCTTGCGCCAAGCATTAAGTTGAGTAGGCGTATATTTCATCATATCCTGATCACGAGTTCTTTGTGTCGGGTATTCCCTCTTTAAAGACGCCTTAAAGAGCGTCAGGAAGCCTCATCAGTATTAAGCCTGCAGTTACACGATCAAGTCACGGTCTGACACTGCTCCGGTTCTAGTAACAAAAGCCAGTTCGCGCTCTTTGTATTTTCACTAGAAATCATTGGAATAAAACTTCCTTATAAGTTTTATTAATTTCAAGTAAATTACTTATACATAATTTACTTATTCGCCGTATTATAAGTTCATTAGATTCACTTATTAGTTCCAAGTAATTAAATAGCGTGTGACGTCATCACTCACCAAGAAGCTATAAAACGTGAACAATCAAGTGTTAATAACTTAAAATACATACATTCTACTGCAAATTTTATTACCGTTAAATTGAGATATAATTCATTAGTAAATTACAAAATTTACTAAATTACCTCTAGTGGTGCAATCTGGTTCGCGCCAAATTCCAATTCATTGTTTCAACTTGTTTATTCAATTATCATTCAGTGTTCACCTATTATTTCTTCGAGTGTTACAAGTATTAATAAAGTGCAAGTATTTCATTACATTCTAGATTGTTTAACCAATATGTTTCCTTAGATCTCTGTACCCAGTGACCTCGTGATATAGTCCCTTCTTGCTCTAAATGGTCCTCCGAAATCTTATACTTCTCACATGTACATTGTTTCATACTTACATGAAGCTACCTTATTAAGCTATCCTACATTTATCCATCTCACGGATATTATCGTCCAATCCCTAGCATTGGTCCTCTCACGAGCCAGTCCCAAACATTGGTCCTTTACCGGGCAGGATCATATTGGTACAATCTTATTTATTGCATACTTGTATTCGCAAATACCGTTTCTCGAGTTCGTCTCATTCATATGTGCTTCCGCGTCGGTCAGTTCGTGAGTTCCAGCAACCCTGAACTTCGCATCGAAGACAGCATCATGCAGCAGTGATTCGACTCATCGTGGGATTCCGGTCCTCAGTGAACATCAAGAAGACAGTGAACAGTTAATACATGCATTATCGTGCAGCAGTGGTAGAATTTCAAATCTTCAAGAACAAGTAATTTCCACATTTCGCATTCAAGATGGAAAGTGAATTGAAGGAATTAACGAAAAAACGTGCTTTTCTTAAAAGAAAACTTACGTACATTCAGAAGTACAGTGACAATATTACTGAAGAAGTTGATATATTTCGATTAAAAGTTGAATATGACACTCTTAACGAAGTGTGGCAAAATTATGAAGTGGTACAAACTCAAATTGAAGCTATTATCGAAGCTGAAAGTGAACTTGACATGCACGCACAGTATGACGAAGAGATGAATAACAAGTACAAGGTGCTAAAGGCTAAGCTTAGTGAATTGTTATTTCTACACGACCAACCAGTGCGTAGTGTAGGCTCTCATCACAGTCATCAATCTAATCACAGTGGTAATTCGCATCACACGTGTCAATCTTCTACTTCACAATGCAACAATAGAAATATACAACTTCCAAGGATTCAAATTCCAGTGTTTAGTGGGGATGTGACTAACTTTAAACACTATCACGACACTTTCAGTAGCTTAGTGGTAAACAATGAATCGTTGGATTCCATCCAGAAATATCATTATTTGCTGAGTTCTCTGAAGGGGCAGGCTCACGCGCTCATTCAGAATCTTCCAGTCACGAATGAGAATTTTACTATAGCATGGAACTTGGTGTGCTCTAGATATGATAATACTCGAGTTATTGCCACAGCTCACATCAAAAATCTACTTTCATTACCAATAATGAAAGATGAAAATGTTACAGACTTGCGAAACTTATTAAATCAGTTTCAAAGCAATCTTAACGCCATCGAAGCTCTCAACATTGAAATCCCATTACACGAAGTCATGTTCATTCAATTAATATTGGATCATCTTGGTGAAACTACACGCAAGGAATGGGAGAGCAAAATTGACTCACAAAGGTTCACACCGCTTCAAGAGTTGATGAACTTCCTAGAAGCCAAGGCTCATTCTTTAGAAGTGCTATCCAATTCTAACAATGTGCCAAGCCCATCCAAGGAAAAAAGTGAAAGACATACACAAAAGAAATCTGTAAAAACGACTCGTCAATCTTATGTTGCCATCAAAGGTGATACATGTCCTTGTTGCAAGGAAAGTCACAATTTATATAAGTGCGACAAGTTTTCACAGTTGAGTGTAGATCAACGTTGGGATTTTGTGAAAAGCAAAGGTTTATGTGCAAACTGTTTCTCCAAAGGTCACAAAAGAGACAATTGCAAAATCAAGTCATTCTGTAATTGTGGAAAGGCTTCACACAGCAAAATGTTACATAATAACACACGAGACAGTAAAAAGGCTCCTCGACAACCACATCAACCGTCTGAATCTACAGATAATGTACCTGCTAGTTATTGTTCGATAAAAGAAAATTCCAACCAAAGGGAGATTTTATTAGCAACAGCAGCAGTGCATCTTGAAGATAGACAAGGAAATTTAGTGTTATGCAGAGCGTTACTGGACTCAGGAAGCCAATTGAACTTCATAACTGAAGGTTTAGCCAAGAAGTTGCAGCTGCCAACCACAGATGTCGACACTCAGATACGAGGTATTAATGGCACCTCTTCTTGCAATCACAGTGTTAAGGTTAATCTGCGATCCAGAATCCAGAATTTCCAGGCTGAAATGAGTTGTCTAGTAATCCCTCACATTGCAAACAAACTTCCTTCAGTCCGTATAGATCCCAAACATTTCAATATTCCTAGTGAAATAACATTAGCGGATCCTAAATTCTACATCCCTGGTGATGTCCAAATCCTCATTGGTGCTAGCTTGTTTTACCAACTATTCACTAATGAAAGAATAGTCATTCCTAATAACCCTATTCTTAGTAACACGGAACTAGGTTGGATACTTAGTGGAACTATTCCCAAGAAAGCAATTAAATCCAAGAAGGTCACATTCGCTCAACACAATTTATTTGTGACTGTTGATAATGTTGATACACAGTTAAGACGATTCTGGGAACTAGAAGACTTTCCTAAACCAGTGTTTACTAAAGAAGAAAGGGAATGTGAAGAGCACTTCGTACAAAACACTATTCGTGCAGAGGACGGTGCTTTTGTAGTGAAATTACCCAAGAATCGATCTCAGGACTCCTTGGGCGAATCCAGACCACAAGCCGTAAAACGCTTAGAGCATCTGGAGCGAAAATTCCAAACCAATTCTGTCTTGCAGGAAGATTACAAAAAATTCATGCAAGAATATGAAGAATTGGGACACATGAAGAAGGTTTCACTTCCACAGCCAGGTGAAAAATGCTTCTATTTACCACATCATGCAGTAATCAAGCCCTCGTCTACTACAACCAAGACTAGAGTTGTGTTTGACGCTTCTGCAAAAACATCTTCAGGCAAGTCCCTAAATGACATTCTGAAATTAGGGCCTACAGTGCAAGATGACCTATCATCAATTATAATTCGTTTTCGAACATATAAGTATGCGTTCTCAGCTGACATCTCTAAAATGTACAGACGCATTAAAATGAACGAGATTGATCAAAATCTTCAAAGGATTGTGTGGCGTTCCAGCACAGATGAACCCATACAAGATTATGCCTTAACTACCGTGACTTATGGTACTAAATCAGCTTCATTTTAGCCATAAGATCCCTGCACCAGCTGTCAATAGAAGAAGAAGCTAAATACCCTCTCGCTTCACAAGCAGTCAGGACTTCCTTCTATGTAGATGACTGCCTGGCAGGACATGATAATCTTCAAGAAGCGCTACGCCTTCAAGAAGAATTAATCCTCATGCTTGACAGTGGCGGATTTCCCTTGCGAAAGTGGTGTTCCAACCATGAAGCATTGCTGGAATCTGTACCATCATCTTATCGAGAGACCCAGTTGCCTCTGTCTCTTGACAACATTGAAAATGCACATGCCCTTGGTTTACTATGGCATCCTGCAACTGATAACTTCCAGATTCAATCCCATCCTTCTCTCCAAACTCATACTCGAGTTAAACTTACCAAGCGTACTATCCTATCAGTCATATCATCCATTTTTGATCCTTTAGGCCTTGTCAGTCCTATGGTTATCAATGCCAAAATCTTCATGCAATCATTATGGATTGAAAAACTTGACTGGGACGAGGAGGTAGCTTCACACATAGCAGAGAAATGGATTGAGATCTGCGACATTTTAGGTACAATACACACGATGCGTATTCCACGATTTGTTCTCACACATGGTACCCTTCAAGATATACAGATCCATGGCTTCTGTGACTCTTCAGAAAAGGCCTACGGTGCATGCATATATCTCCGTTCTGTGAACATTGAAGGTGAAGTTACAATTAACTTGCTATGTTCCAAGTCTAAGGTTGCCCCTCTTAAAAGGCAAACCATTCCACGTCTTGAACTTTGTGGAGCATTGCTGTTATCTAAACTGTACAACAAGGTGTTGAATGACCTTAACATTCAAACCTCACAAAATTATCTATGGTCAGACTCAGTTATTGTTCTGTCGTGGATAAAATCAGATTCACGAACATGGAAAACATTTGTGTCCAACCGTGTGTCGCAAATACAAGAGCTTTCTGAAACAGCAGCCTGGCGACATGTTTCTACAGACAACAACCCAGCTGATCTCGTTTCAAGAGGTGTATATTCTGAACAATTGTCTGATATTGATTTGTGGTGGCACGGTCCTAAGTGGTTGGCTCATAACACAACATTATGGCCGGAACAGCCAAAACAATTAAGCCCTCCAGATTCCTCAGAGCAACTTACTTCCATCTGCATGGCAGCTACTGTAGTAGAAGATAGTTTTATTACAAGATTCTCTAATCTCAAGCGCTTGCAGAGAGTTACTTGTTATATGTATAGATTTATTTCTGCCTGCCGCCATGAAAACAAATATCATGGACCTCTCGCAGCAGAAGAATTACAAAATGCTCTACAAGTTTGTGTTAAAATTGCTCAGAAAGAAGCTTTCTCTCAAGAGCTGAAAGATCTTAGCAACAACAAACAAGTTTCAGTGAAAAGCTCTATCCATGCATTAGTTCCATTCCTAGATCAGAACAACGTTATAAGAGTGGGTGGACGGTTGGAAAAATCAGATCTTACACATGATGCAAGACATCAGGTTATATTGCCATCCCGACATCATTTAACAGTTCTGATTGTAGAATATGAGCATCGCAAGCTATTACATGCTTCGCATCAGCTGCTTACAGCTTCATTACGACAAGCCTACTGGATACCTAGTATTCGCAGAGTAGTAAAATCTATTTTGCATAGATGTCTCACGTGTTACAAGCTAAAAGCAGAAAGTTCTCAACAGTTAATGGGAAATCTTCCTAGCTATAGAATAACTCCTGCTAGACCTTTTCTCCGCACCGCAGTCGATTACGCTGGACCCTTCAACATAAGATATGGGGCTCCACGCAGTAAAACTACTGTAAAGGTTTACATCGCTATTTTTGTCTGCTTGGTAACAAAGGCCATTCACATTGAGTTAGTTTCTGATCTAACATCAGATGCCTTCATAGCAGCCCTACGAAGATTTACAGCACGTCGAGGACTCTGTAAAGAAATCTTCAGTGACAATGGCACTAACTTTGTTGGAGCAAACAACAAGTTAAGGGAGCTCAGATTGCTATTGCAGTCAAGAGATTTTCAAACTACAATTCAAAATTTCACTGCAAACCACGATTATTGCTGGTCGTTCATTCCTCCAAATTCTCCCCATTTCGGTGGTCTGCATGAAGCAGCAGTGAAATCTATGAAGTTTCATCTCAGGCGAGTTATGGGAGCTCAAATTCTCACATATGAACAGCTTTCTACGCTTCTATCTCAAATCGAAGCTTGCTTGAATTCTAGACCACTTGTTCGTCTAAATGATGATCCAGCTGACTTGTCATACCTTTCTCCTGGTCACTTCTTAATTGGAGAACCTCTCATATCTCTACCTTCACATCCTTCTACGGAAGATAAGAAGTACTTAGAAAAATGGCAGCTGTTACAAAATCATTTGCAACACATATGGAAACGCTGGTCATCCGAATATCTTCACTCACTACAACAAAGGCAAAAATGGACCTGTTCCAGTGACAACATTCAAGTTGGTACTGTCGTCATCTTGAAGGAAGACAACATTCCTCCTCTTCAATGGAAGTTAGGCGTGATCACCGCTACTCATCCGGGAGAAGACGGCTTGATTCGAGTGATTACTGTGCGCACTTCCAGTGGCGAATATAAGCGGCCCATAGTCAAAGTGTGTCCTCTACCCCAAGACGAGTAGCATATGACACTTTCTATGATCTTATATTCAAGATTCTCCACTTGAAGTCCATTTCTCATCTATCTCTGTAACAAATCGTACTCTTGCGAGATGTGTTACATGCATTTTTCTTTCTATCAATCTTGCTATTTGAAAGACCTCTCTCTGGTTTTCAGTTCAAGAGTGTCGTGTGCTTCAATGTAAATAGTGAACTCAGTGCTTTTTATTCAATATCATATTCTTGCAATATATGTAAGAAGTAATTTTCCAATACATATCACATGTATACATCCAATTAGAGTCAGTGCTTGTTTGTGTACATACAAGTGTCTCTCTATTATAGCTTGCCTTCCTGTTATGTTTTTATTGACGTTAATAGTCAATGGCGCGGAGTATGTTCACGCAAGCTAAGTGTTTTTTCCAGCATATTTATTATGTGCAGTAAATAGTTTTAATTCAAATCATCCGCCAGGTGTTCTTGCGCCAAGCATTAAGTTGAGTAGGCGTATATTTCATCATATCCTGATCACGAGTTCTTTGTGTCGGGTATTCCCTCTTTAAAGACGCCTTAAAGAGCGTCAGGAAGCCTCATCAGTATTAAGCCTGCAGTTACACGATCAAGTCACGGTCTGACACTGCTCCGGTTCTAGTAACAAAAGCCAGTTCGCGCTCTTTGTATTTTCACTAGAAATCATTGGAATAAAACTTCCTTATAAGTTTTATTAATTTCAAGTAAATTACTTATACATAATTTACTTATTCGCCGTATTATAAGTTCATTAGATTCACTTATTAGTTCCAAGTAATTAAATAGCGTGTGACGTCATCACTCACCAAGAAGCTATAAAACGTGAACAATCAAGTGTTAATAACTTAAAATACATACATTCTACTGCAAATTTTATTACCGTTAAATTGAGATATAATTCATTAGTAAATTACAAAATTTACTAAATTACCTCTAGTGGTGCAATCTGGTTCGCGCCAAATTCCAATTCATTGTTTCAACTTGTTTATTCAATTATCATTCAGTGTTCACCTATTATTTCTTCGAGTGTTACAAGTATTAATAAAGTGCAAGTATTTCATTACATTCTAGATTGTTTAACCAATATGTTTCCTTAGATCTCTGTACCCAGTGACCTCGTGATATAGTCCCTTCTTGCTCTAAATGGTCCTCCGAAATCTTATACTTCTCACATGTACATTGTTTCATACTTACATGAAGCTACCTTATTAAGCTATCCTACATTTATCCATCTCACGGATATTATCGTCCAATCCCTAGCATTGGTCCTCTCACGAGCCAGTCCCAAACAGTCTTCAGTCATAGTGAAGTTAAAAGCAAATAAATCTAAGTTAACTTCTAGGAACAATAATGTTGTTTTGATCATTAAAAATCTCTAAGATTCCTGCTGCATGAAGCAGTAGTTTAAAATTCTGTGGAAAAAAATAACAATTTCCTGTGGCCTCTAAAACACCAGTATTATTAAAAAATAAAGTCTGAGAAACAGGTTTAGCATTATTTAAAATTAAACACAATTTGTTTAACTTCGTTACCCGTGGCAGGCAGTACACCCAGTAATTTTTCTGAGGCAGCCTATACCAGATAGGAACACGTTGTGATCCGATGACTCTTCTGTCATTCATCTGAAGCGCCCATGAAGGTTGTGTCTCAAGGCCGATAAACAAGGCCGATAAACAAGGCCGTAAGACAGCTGGGCTGCACAGCTGAAAACACTGCAACATTAGGAGGGCAAAGCACGAAGGGATCACTACGGCATCTGAAAAAATCTGATTCGTCCAACAGTACGTAGTATAATTTATTGGTTGTAATGGCAAAATACGGGTATTCTGGCATCAAGACAATTGATCCGACCACAGACAAATTTTCATATGGCAATGATTTCGCTGCAAAATATCTATCTTGCGATTTTAAAGGTATATCAATAAACAAACGAATTTTCCATCCAGTCGCTACTGCATGCACTCCTACAAGTGAATAATTTAAAAACACGGTGTTCGTTTTCACAGATGATAAAAGCGATCTCTTCCGGTAAAAGTAAAGCAATTTTAGTCAACACTTTTGTTAATAAATGAGGTGGTACTAAGTAAGTACTTAATTTACCGGTAGCAGTAATACCGATAGCCGTACGAAACTCTATCGTTTGATGCTAAAATTCTTTTAAAACATCTGTAACTGATTGTAAATTTGCTAATGCGTTTACCACGTCACTCAAAACGGTAGTGACATTTAAAATATTTCCAAAAGACTCTAAAAATCCTTTTTTCTTATTTTCTAAAGTCCGAATTATAAATGTGACCAATTCCTGTAAATCTTGCCTATTCTGATTTATTCTTTCATCCATTCGCTCTATATAAGTTAACTGAACGTCCAATACATTTGTGTTATCATTTGGAACTTTGTTTATTGATCTAAGGTGATAATCTATGCGTACAAGGTCGTCTGAGTCAGCTGAACCGAACAAAATATTTGATGTTGCACCACCTGCAATAAAAAGTCCTCCTTTATTTCTAACGTTTAATTCTGTATATAGTAACTCTCAGTTTATTTAATTAATTTTTTCATGTATACGTTTCACCTCGTTATTTGCTCGTTTTACTGCCTTTGTTAAAGCTATTTTTGGTTTCATGATGATTCGAGGGAATTGACTTGAAAAAGATATTCAGTTTGATTTATTATTTTTTTCAAACTGATATATACTTATTGATATCTTACTTAAAACTTCTTCATACATTTCCGTATTACAATCCATTACTACGGTCCATTTATCTCCGGAGGTTAAAAAATATTTTTGTTTCAAAAATACTAACTGTTTGTTTAGATTGAGAGCGTCCTGAAACGATAAATCAGGTAGCAGGCTCAGAGCTGCTACTATGATTTTTATCCCTTCATTCAAACATAAAAACTGTTGTAGATCTTAAGTCATATTTTGGTTCTTTACTTTTAGGTTCGGATTCAAATGCCTGTTTTGCCATGGGTGTGTGGGAGTTAGAGGTTCCCATACGGGTGAACTCATTGAACTCATGACCTTTGGTTTCTTTTTGTTGGGGTATACCTTATCGTCTAACGAGGCCAACTGCTCCCTCAGGCGAGCCAAAGGGATACTATCCTCTATGGCAACGAAGTCTTCCCTCAGGGAGAGCAGAGGGGGATTCGAGGGCTCCCCTGCGGCAGCCCCCTCCATATTCAGTCTCCCTTTTTTGTTTTTTGTTTCTTTGTTGGACCTCCACCGCCCCCGGAGCCCTCGACCATAGGCCATACTCCGGTCCCAACAACTTTTCGGCGCTTGTGTTCTATTGCTCTACTTTTCGCTCTTGTGAACTTTACGCTTTTGGGTAATGTGTTTTGAGCCAGCTGTTTAATTCGGCACTAATAGAACTGTGTAACTCTGTTTCTGTTTTGTCATCTTTCTGTCAGTCTCCCTATCGGGACCAAATCATCCTCCTCCCAGGGGCCTCATCTCTTGTATCTATAGGAGTTTCTGCCTTCGCCTCATCCTCCGTCCCCACTTTTTCCTCTGTATCCTCCTCATCCGAGCTCTATAGTATTTTTACAGTTTCGGCTTCACTAATTTCGCCTCCCTCCTCCTCCATATCATGGAGGCGGTATCTTCTGCTCTGGATGTCTTTCCCTACAGGATAATATTTCAGCCTGTTAATATGTACTAACTGAGTCTTACCGTCAATAGTCTTTATCCTATAATTTACAACACCTAACCGTTCTACAACTTGATAGGGGTCGATCCAGGGTTTGAAGTTTTTTTGTAACACCCTTTTTTAGTGCTGTGGTATGTAAAAGCACATAATCGCCGACTCTGAAAGTTCAGAATTTTACATTTTTCTGCGCATTGTATTCTTTAGCTTGGGAACTCTTACCTTGCCGAATATCTTTCCTTACTGATTTATAAGCCATTTCTAATTTTCAGTTAAAATTGTAAGTGATCGTCATTGATATTCGTACGTGGAAATGATTGTACAATATCCGGTGAAAAAGGAAGTCACATTTCTCTACCATGTAAAAGATAATATGGCGAATATCGAGTGACCGAATGCGGTGTACTTCGATGGGCCATCTGGAAAATTGCGACCCACCTGTCCCAGTCACCTTGGTCTTTCTTTACGAATTGAGACAACATATTTGAAAGGATTTGATGTCTTCGTTCTACGAGCCCGTTAGCCATAGGGTGATACGGACTACTTTGAATTTGATTAATTTGTTAACAATTTACATACTTCCTTAAATAAATTTGAAGTAAAATTTCTACCTTGATCTGTAAGGAGTTCTTTTGGCACCCCATGTCGTGCTATTATGTTAATTACGAATTCTCTTGCAAGTCTCAGCCGTGTGTATGGTATGGGTATAGCTGCACTGTATTTCGCGAAGGCGGCCATAACCGTCACTATATAAACATTCCCGTCTGCTGTTTTAGGTAAAGGTCCTACCACATAAAGGCTTACCAGCTCAAAGGGGGAAAGCACAGGTTCAAAAGCTTGGAGTGGGGCAACTGGTTGCTTACTTGTTATACGTTCATTACAAGAGAGACATCTCGTAATATAATCGCCACCAAAATCGTTGCTTAAGCAATTCTAATGTACGCTTCTGTCCCTGATGAGAACTTACATGTGTGACGTGGAAATTTCGCAAAACATAAGGTCTCATAATTTTTGGTACTATCAGCCTAGGTTCACGTCCTTCGGGCATATAAAATAATATACCATTAAAATTAACTTTAAATTTTTCAGGTGAGGTGACACTTAAAATGTCCTGATTCACTTATCTGATAACTGCGTACTGAGTTCGATTCTAGTTCTGGCACCAAATTTTATGAGTTTTTTTAAATTTTATGATACGTATGAAACTTGTATTCGGGAAAGACTGTCAACATTTAGTAGTCTTTTTCCCGACTTTTACTATACTTATAATTCAAATTCGGATAAACGTAACGTCCATCTCATAAGACGGGAACTCATTTCTTTTAAATTTAAAAGCCACCTATGAGCTTCATGATCTGTGACTGCAGTAAACATTCTACCGTAAAAATAACATCTGAAATATTTAGTAGCCCACACTAACACATAAAGATCGCGTTCAGTGGTGCTATAGTTTCTCTCCGCTTTAAGAGTAAGCGATGCAAAGCTATAGGGTATTCATGCTCTCCTATTTTTTGTGACAAACTTTCCCCAAAGGCAAAGCCTGAGCTATCTGTGGTCAATATGAAAGGCCATTTGAAGTCTGGATATTTCAAAATAGGTTCTTTGCAAAGAGCTTCGCGTAATGTACCAAACGCTTGCTGTTCCGGTCCCCATTTTGTGTAAGATCAGTGAGTGGTTCAGCTATTTCCGAAAAATTGCAAATATGCCGCCTATAATAACCTGCTAGGTCTAAAAATGACCTGTTTAGATGTATCAGGCCGTGGCATTTTTTTATAGCCACAACTCTAGTCGGATCGGGTAGTACACCATTCTTGGTTACTATATGGCCATGGTAATTAATTTCACCCACTGCAAATTTACACTTTAAAGGGTGAGCTTTTAAATTAATCTCTGCAAAACTTCTAATCTGTCTGCATGTTCTTTAATAGTGGTAGAATAGAGAATAATTTCATCAAGGTAGACAAAAATCGAAACGCCCTTTAATCCAGAGAGTACTCCGTCCATATTAAGGCGTTGATAGGTAGATGGCGGGCCTGCTAGTCCAAACGCCATTCTATTGTTTTCATTACTGCCAAATCTAATCGAAAATGACGTAATTTCTTTGTCTTTTTCTTTAATATCTACTTGCCAAAATCCACTATACATATCAATGTTTTTAAAATATTAAGTTCCGGCTAAACTTTCTCAAAGTTTCTGTGATATTCGATGTGGGGTAGCTATCACCGTAGGTTATAGAGTTCAATTCTCTAAAGTCGCTACAGAAACGAATTTGGTATTCACTATCAGGTGACTTTTTCGGGACTAAAATTATAGGAGCAGATCACGGACTATTATGGTTTTTTCGACATTTCATCGATCATCTCCTTAACCTTATCCTTGTTAATAATGTGGTAGCCTATAGGGGTTCTTTTTGATAGGCCCCGCGTCCTCTGTGTCTATTTTATGCTTAACTGTGTTAGTACATCCTAGTTTATTGTCTTTTGGGTCTTGGACAACATCCTGATATTCCCTAAGTACTGGCAGAATACATTCTTTCTCATGTTCATTTAAATGGCTTAAATCAGCTGTTTCCACAATGGATTTACCCACTATCTGTTGTGACTTTCGCGGAGTTATTAAACTAACTTTATTGAAATTATATTTATTCTCACTCGCGATCAAAGCTATGCCTAACTTTTTATTTCGCCGAATTTCTATTTCTTCCTTTGATAAATTCACAATCTTACACCAGATATCCCTATTTATCAAACTCACATTATTTATTGTTCGAGCTATGTAGATACTATTTATACCCAATTCATCTGGTTGTACTACGACTGTGACCCCTTGGGGAATACGTCTCGTAGTAAACGATTTAATATGGGCTTTACTTTTTACTAAAACTTCAGTACATGCTGATAATTTCAACGTTTCAGCACAATACACGGGATATTCAACGCCAGCATCCGAAAGACATAGAGAGTTTACGTCTGTATACATAAAATCCATATTAGGTGATTTTGATCTCTGCATAGCCTACTTGGCTCATATCACTTTTCTCCGTACTTGAGGATGTGAGCGAACTACTTCGGTTGATGAGGCCGAATTCGACTGTATGAGCCCTTTCGCGATATAGTGATCTTTCACTAACGAAACTTTACTGTACGGAGTACGTAACTCTCGTTTTATGACATCCACATTAATTTTATTTCGCAACAAAAAATCCAGACCTATTATTCCATGTTGTTTTATCTCTAGAGGGCAGATCGTAAATGAATGGCGGTATCCTCTACCATTCTCGAAGTATCTCAACAGATCCCAAAATTTGTAGGTTATGACCTGTAACCCCAATTGCTCGTAAAAACTTTCCCTAAACGGGTCTTTTATTAATTCAGGCTTTATAATGGAGACGGTTGAACCTGTGTCTATTATAAAAAGACGGGGTTCTTCTTCCTCATTCAATTTTACCAAGGCCATGAGTTCTATGGGAACCCTAGGAATATGACATTCTAATAGTGTCTCGTCGTCGGAGCGCCCAGTGAGACTTTTGGCTTTTCCTGACACCTCTCCTAATTCAGCTTCCTTTTTTCCAACAGTCTTTTACGAAGTGACACTTCATTTTAAAATAATGGCAAGTCGTTAAGCCCTATTTCCCTGAATTGCTATTTGTGGGTTTTTCTCGACTTTCTTGTTTTTGGTTATCCAATGGCTTCTGCATTGACGATTAATTTCCTGAATTCCTTCGATTTTTGATTTTACCAAAAATTTTGAGCTATATGACCTATTTTTATGCCATGCGTAGCATGCTCTGTCAGCCTTAAGGGGAGATTGAAAGCCCTATCCCGCTAATGTTAAAATTGCTGACTTCATGTACCATTATCTCAGTAACCATTCAAGATATCAGATTGAACTTTTTAGAGAATTAAGATATAATCTGTTTGAGCTCATTGATCTACACTTGGGTGGAAATATTATCTGTGAAAAGTTTTAGAATTTTTTTTGTAAATGTACAATTTTTTTAATTTTTTCTCCTGCATTTTATTTTTTGGCAATTTAACTATTCATTAGATTACTACCAATCTAGATCCATAGCGTCACTTAAGTGTTGGCAGTATGATCCTAAACTTTTATGTGCCTATCTCTTGTAGTTTCTGAGAAAAGGGTACATTTATATTTAAAAATGGAGTTTTGAGAAATGCTACGTTGAACATAAAATTAACGAAAAACTCACATGTGTAAACTAACTATTCATCAGATTAATACCAATGTGGATCCATAGCATCTATTAAGTGTTGGCAATATGATCCTAAACCATTATGTGCCTATCTCTTATAGTTTATGAGAAAAAGGTACATTTATATTTTAAAATATTTTTTTCAGAACGCTACGTCGAACATAAAATTAATCAAAAACTCACATGTGTACATTAAAATCCTCCTGCTTAGTAATCTGGGTCCTCTGATTGTATGGTGTGAGCCCATGCGTTTTCGCACAAGCTACAATTTAATGGATACGTTTTTTTTCAGTATAGAAAAGAGCAAAATACCTTATTATTCGAGAGGCTCCTTCATGCCCCGTCATCTTCCAGGCGTGCCAACCACCGATTATTTTACCTGGGCCCTCCCACCTCAGTTCCACAGGCATCCAGAGCCTCTCGAACCCCGGATACTCCGGGAACATTGCGTCATCTGGCCAGGATGCCACAATGCTAAGGTATTTTATAGTTAGATCACTGTTGCGCACAGTATAAGCGAGGGATATGCAAAAGAAGAAATATCTAATTTTTATGAATATATATTTGGAAAATTATTGTTTTTGATGTAAGATAACAATTTTTTGCAGAATTCAGTCGGTAGAGATGAAAGCATATGGTAAGCTGACGTCCGTGAAAAACATTTTAAAAAACACGGTAATATTCAGCTGTAAATTTGTACATAGAATATTGTGCCATCTACTCGGGGAAACCTAGAACTAAAAGGAAAAGGAATGGGTCCCGTCAGACAGCCGGCAACGTATGAATGGACTTTCATTATTGTGCCCGGCACTCAGCCGGTAACGTATGCCAATGAGTTAAAGAGATTTACTACGCCATTATGGCCCTTATAGCACAAAACGACTATGAAACATGTAAATTATACTTAAATCAATGAAAATATACAATAAACCGAAAATCCACATTTTTCATCAAATGAGCTTACAACCTTCCCTTAACAGAAAAACTGACCTAATGGAATCCTGATAATGGGACATTCTTTCTATGCTATCAGTAGTAACCGCTAGTTGAATAGCCTATTGTATAGTTTTCGGCATTCGAAGGCGGTCTTGTCTGCCTACTTCCTCTCTTAAGCCCGATAAATATCGGCTAGTAATCTACGATCAGCTTCTTGTGTAAGGATTCTTTTTTCATCTGCGTCATTAGTTGGCTAAGGGTTTTTAATGACAACGGTTTCAGGCGATCCGCAAAATCTTCTGGAGTTTCGTCTTTTCGCTGTACAGCAGTTTGTAACTGAACATAGAGATAATTAGCGGGTAACTTCTCCTTGAATTGTTCTTCGAATGCTGCTCTAACCGCGACATACGTGGCTGTTTCAGCTGTGAGATCGGGTCTACTTTGTAAGAAATCAGCTGCGGCTCCGCTAACCTTAAGTTTAACAATATGGATCTTATCACTTTTTCCTAAATTACGTATTGTGGTGACATAATCTGTATTATTAAAAAAATCTCTTACTGGCAACCCGCCTGGAATCCCTTCCCATTCCTTTAGACTACTGGCTGCTGAGAGGTCCATAGATTTACTTCTTTCCGCTTGTAATTGTTGCTGCAATTTCTCGTTCTGTTTATGGAATTGTGCTACATGTGACTTTAACTGCTATAACTCAGTCATGTTGAAAAATAAATTTTACTTTCCTAACTTGATAATTAATTGACCTATTAATATTCCCTACTTCAAATAACCTACTTAACTTACATCTAATTCATGATCACTTAGATCCCATTTCTAACACCTAAATTTTATTAGGTGCTCTGGTAGCTAATCGCTAGGCGACTAACCTGACAGGATTGGTGTGGAAAAGGGGGTAAGGCACGGCGGATATATTTTGTAGGATCATGCACATAGGTAAAGCACATGCACTTAATAAATTAATAAAGCTTGTAAAAATCTTATTATTTAAAACTAAGTTATGCATGTAAGCATTCATAAAATTGAAATGAAATAATTAAGTATCTTGCCTTTGAAAAATTGGCTTCAACCAGAAAGTGAAACTTTTGCTTACTACAACAAGCTTATTTAAAAAAATAATAATTATATTCTTTTCCATGATTCTTGGAAATAATGAACTGACAACTTATTCCAACACACAAATAATATTAATCTTGGTACTCACATAGTACATATTAAGAGTAGGCAAATGTAATTTTCACTGATAAAAATAAACTTGTCACTGATGATGCCGTCGTTGCTGATGAAGAAGAGGGGCCCGCAACCCACGCTTTCACCTTCTATATGTGCCTTAAAAAACGCTAAGCCAATTTATTCCCCGCCCATCTCAAAACGCTTGTTACACATTGTTATCACTTCTTATGCCGTTATTATCCTTAATTAGTCACACAATACATATTAAGATCGTATGTGTCAAATTATCTAATTTCAAAACAGGCATATAATTCACTTACTCATGATCGTTTGAAATCGGCACTATTCGGTCGGGGGCGGCATTTACTAACCAATAAACTTGCGCGAACGAAATTCCTCGTCATCAGTAATCCCTGTGGTCCCAAGCCTCTAATGTTTCCCTAGGAAAATCACGGTCTGGGAAACCAATAGGTCAGCAGATAATTAGAGTCCTGAGGCTTATGGAAGCCTATATCACGTATCTTGCTGATACTGACATTCTTCGCTAAACACGACCTGTGAATATCCTGTCAAAGGAATATTGCTCGCTACAATCTTAATCAAATATAAAATATAAAATTATATTATATAAAATCAATAAATCTTTTCCCAGGCATAACATTTACATTTGTATCATTCCACCCCTAATCCTATGTGATTGGTAATGTGTTCTTCCATATATTTTCCACTCAGCTGAAGCCAAATAAGGAAAAAACATTATTTCGTTGTTCAAGCTTAAAATTATAGCTACACAGTTATACCAATGCTACACTGTATATAATGCATATTATTGTGATGACATTCACCCGAGTCCTGTATACTAAGAACGGACTTTCCAAATAATTCTGGAAGATGTGCCAGTGAAATGCTTTGTCAGTTTTACAATGTAGGCCTACTCAATTACAAATGTCGGATACTTTATAAAAGTTCATGAAAAAGATAGTATGTTTTGTCCAATTTTTAAAGGTTTACACTCTTCCGTTTTCATTATGTCACTCGGACAGCTCCTGATATGATGTGCATGTTGATCTAAATTGCGTGAATGTGCTACAAGGCTGGATCAATATCTTCTTGAAAATGTTGCAATGATAACTGGATAGTAAATATTGAAAGCTCAAAATGCAAATTATATGAAGATAGAACCATTGAGGCTTTACTTATTTATAGCAAGGAATTAATAAAACTTGTTAAAATAGTCTAAACTAAATTTTTGTACTAACGGCAATATTGAGACCTAGGTAGTATGCCAATATGTCGTAATGATACGCAACAATGCTTCACCAAATCTGAAGGGTTGTTTTATGACTTACTGGTCTCGTCATACATTAAAAGAAGTAACAAGCTGATTGTAGAAGTAACAAACAACATTTGTAATCTTACCAATAACATTAAAATTTACTATTATTAACACCAAATTTACTATGGGACCATGTTATCTTGTAGCTTGATGTGTGCTGCGGTTCAAGCCCGTGCCCTGGAACCCTGATATGGAGTGGCCGATGGTTAAGAAATGAAATGAGAAAAAGATCTTTTGAAAAATGGTGTGGACTCCCTCACAAAGGTAAAGGCGTTTCAGTCTATAGTGAAAATCCCAATACCAACACATGGATATCCAATAGAAAAGGTCTCTCTTGTTCACAGTGGACTAATGCAATCAAGATGTGTTGTAATATCTCTGCGGTGAGGTCTGTACCTGGAAGGAGTCAAACTACATCACTCTGCCGGCATACAGGTTGCAATAATCCAGAAACCTTGGGCCATGTATTGGGTAGTTGTAAAAAGGGTGAATTGTTGAGAAATTCTCGCCACCACCGTGTCCGTTCAGCGATTGCCACTGCCCTTCGACGACAAAAAGACTGGGAAGTGTATGAAGAGGTGCATTGCATCGCGGAAGATGGCAGTAATCGAAGAGCCGACATAATAGCCATCAATAGAACTGTAAAACGAGGGTTAATTTTGGATCCTACAGTTCGCTTAGAAGAGGATAGAGAACAAGCTAAGCGTGTGAGTGCGGAAAAGGAGTCCATATACCAACCATGCATCCCTCACCTTAGTGAGAGCTATAACTTACCTGTCAATGCATGGGAGGTGAAGGGTCTGCTTTTCGGAGCACGCGGTGCAAGTTTCACCTTTGTTTAATTCATTTCTTCAGTCTCTCAATATTTCTAAAGACACTGTTGTTAAAATATGTATTAGGGTTTTAGAAGATTCGCTATTTTTATTGCACAATCATTTATATGGTACTTAGAATTCTTATGTTCCGTTTCAATTCAGTTCATGTTACTATGTAATGTATGATTCTTTTTCTTTGTTTATTCTGGATCTGTATGGTCACCTGGATTGCCAGGCAGATGACTTGAATAAAGTATTTCTCTCTCTATCATGCTATTACATACCTAATGGAAGCAGGATGAAGAAAGGGAACCAACAAAGAAGAAAGCCGCCCACAACAATTCCAAGCGTCTTGGCAGCTTTTTTCTGGCGTCGAAACTTGGCTGCTCTGCCATAAATCCCCGCAATGGTTCTTCTCCGTCCCTGGTCGAAAGACGGCCAATGACTAGCAGTCACTCCATTAGCTCCTGGCTCCATCAGGAGCGTAGACCCCGAGCCCTGAAATATCAATAAAGTATGTCGTTGTTGTACTTATGGCAAAAAGTAAGTAATAAGATTACAAAGGATGCTGGACGGACTGGTGGAGACGAGAAGAAGATAAGGAATGGAGATAAATGCGGTTAAGTCAGAAGTGATAAAAAATTTTAAAAATGAAAAACTGATTAGGTGTACTAGAGAATGTTCCTCAATTTCGATGTTTAGGAAAGTTGATTACAAGATATGCCCACTGCACACAAACAAAGGGAAAGGATAGCAATGTCCAAAACTTTTTTCAACAAAAGAGGATTCTGTTGACCTGAAAACTACATTTGCAATGAAGGAAAAGGCTTATGAAATGCTACATGTGGTGTATTGCTTTATATGGAGCTGAAACTTAGACGTTGACAAAAATGAAAGTAAATATTTAGAGAGCTTTGAGATGTGGTGTTGGAGGAAAACTGAGAAGGTTCGGTGAACGAACGAACAAAGAAATTTTACGAAAAGCAGATGAAAGGAAATGTCACTTGGAATTTGTATGGAAAAGAAAAGCTTCCTGTTTAGGACACATGATGAGAAGAAAAGGACTTCTGGTATATGTCATCGAAGGAAAAATAAAGGGAACAAAAAAACTTGGTAGAAAAATTAAGATACTGGATGACATCAAGAAGAAAAGAAGCAATGGGGAGTTATAAGATACAGTGGAAAATAGGAAGAGATGCTGAATAAAAATTTGCATAGAGTAAAGACCTGCAGTAAGGCAGAAATCCCTCATAATAATTTTAAAAATTATTAAAGGTAAGGGAAAAATATGAGACATTAAAATGATTTTTCCCCGCTCATGGAGTTTCTTGCTATACATTACGGTAAGGACCACCCTACAAAGAGATACTACGCCTTGTATATTACGAACTTAATTAAACTTGATGAAATGAAAGACACTTTCCTTGGCCCCGCTTTACACCCCAGGATTACCCGAGTCATAGGCTATATCTCCGGTCCAACAATCGAATTCGCATTTATCCTAGGATCGTCGCGTCGCCTTCTCTTGATCATAGAACACAGGGAAAACGTTTGATGAAATGACTTTGGCATTTTATTCAGTTAATTATATGCTAATCTTGTTCATGTTTCTGTTGTCAGGGAGGGGGGAGGTTTCCCGACCTGGTATTCACCTTATAGAGTAAGGGAAACCCCGCGATAACCCCTCTCAGGTCTGTTGCTGCAAGGCTATCCCGCCGCTTTCGAAGTATGGGAAATCTGCCATATCCGTCTTGCTCAGTAGGGCCCCCGGGATCTGATAATAGCATTCCCCTAAGGCAGATTCGTATCGAATTCGGTGTTTCTTAGGCATAATGTTGTTCATGTTCTTTCCTACTTTCTATCACGTGCTGTGTGAATGTTTTGAAAGTAGTGATAGTTCCCTTTGTCCCTTTGTCTAAGTTCTGGAGGCCATACAACGCCTGCTTGTTTAGTTACCTCTCTTAAACTAATACGCACTTCCCTATATATCGCACATGTATAGAGGGTGTGGTACATTATATCAGGATCACAGTCTTCACAGTGGCAGAGTTAATCCTCCGCTAGGTTACATCTAATTAGGTTTGCTGTGAAATAGTCGTGTTCCGAGTAAAACCGAGTTGTTGAGTAATCAGGAACTATCTATTTTTAATTAAGTCGTCTGCGGCCGCTAGGGAAATAGCACTCTTACGCGTTTTCCCTACGCATGTACAATTGCGCTTGAAAGCTGCTTCATTATTTCGGATCGAGTGTACCTTCCGTAAATGTCGTGATTTAGTTCCAGATCTCCAACTGGAGTAGGGAGGTGTAGCCTATTCGTACTTTGATGAAAACACACTGCCATCTGGTATCAAACAATTTATGAGTCACGCCACGGCGTCAATAACATTTTCTTTAAAAAATATACCAATGATTTTTAATTCGCTGCCATTCGGATGAAATGAAGTTTCTCCTATAAAAGTCAAAGAACTAAAAGCCTAAAATCGAGCCTCTGAACAAAATTCCTCGGGCTTTTATGTCCATGTAATACATTAGTTTCCTGCGAGGGTTGTGAGGCGATGTGCTTATCACCGGTCCCTCTAGTTTTAGATGTAAATCTAGTTGCAGTTGCAGTACTTGTAAGCTATTGGATACCAGTTAGTAGTAGTAGTAGAATTGACTCCCGGTCAAGATGGCGGCCCGACAGGACGCGGTGCGGCGTCGCTCTCCGATTAAAGTGCTGTAAAATAAGGTAAACCTATCACACATTACTGCAAATGGTCTTAAATTGATCAGCAACCTCAGGTAAGCAAGTGCACATAACAGAGATGCTTCCTGATGTGTGTGAATATCTGCAAGATGCGAATAAGCGTGTGCGTGTGTTGCATTCACTTGACACGTGATTACTCCGTGTTCGGGTTCAAACAATACAGTAAAGGCATTGGAAGCCAAATAGTACTAAGTAACTTTCAAACAAAAGCAATTGTCATGAATATCAATAACAGCGTAAGGCCCTTAACAAAGCAATATTAAACACGGCATCATGGCTGCCAGCAGGCTCAACGTTGAAACCGTTAGTCAAAATTTAAATTTAATCTCACATTCAAAATTTCTTGCTAAGCAATTTAAATGAAGCTTCTGGTATATATGAGTCTGAATGTGCATCTTTATTATAATAACTGTAGGAGCAGCATATGGGAATGAAAAACGACTAGCAATCTTAATAACTTAGATCACTAAGAATTTCGACAAACTAAAAAAATAAATGCATATCTTAAGAATCAGTAATATTAACATAATCATTATTAACTATTAAATTTAGTCTATGCTGCAAGCCTACCATCATTATAACTATAAATTCACTGCAATTTGCCTGCTTATTATTGTATTGCCAGCCAACAATAGACGGCAGCCGTGAATCTCAAAGATAAATCAAGATAACAGAGCACAACGCAGCACCTGGAGATGTTGACGTCGTGCCGCTTCCTGTGGGGCCCAACACCACACTATATGTAATAAAAATCATATCTCTGTTTCTTTTATTTGACATTGTTCTATATCTGTGACCCCTTATTTACAGCCAACAGAATTTACAAAATACAAAAATCTAGTCGTTAGACACAAAACATAACATCCTAAAATCCTTGCTATTACGAATATATCTGGCATGTGATTACTTAAGCCAGGACATTATCCTCGCGATTTTACTTGTCCTTGGTTCCTCATTTCTTCTTCTCATTTACAAATATCCACGGAACATTACATCATTACATTTCTTAGTTTAGAAAAAAAAATATAAAAAAATAAATAAAAATTACCCTCTGAAGCAATTTACACAACATGTAACTTCTTGCTGATCTGATAGAGTTCCGCAGCGGTGACTCACAAGACTGGTTATCCGATAAGAATTAACAACATTTCAGCTACACGAGTTTTAACCACATAACTAAAAATTTTAACAACAAAGCACTTATATTCATAATCCGCAACCATTTATCCATCAATATAGCGCAACTCGGCCTTATAAGGAATTTCCAATTAACTTTCCATTTTAAATCTATAACGCCGATTGGAATGGGACAGGTAGTCGCATACACAATGTGATGCCTAAACTTATTGGCCGGGAGTCCCCACGATACCCGAGGAAAAGTGGAGGATCGGGTACGTGAGCCTCGTCCATCTTCTATGAGGCAAAGTCAGGGGTGCGGTGATCGGGCGGGTGGCTTCTTTTGCCATGTGGCTATGGGCGAGCGGTGGAACTCTCTCAAAACCTGTACTCGGAGGGCTGGAGGATTTCCGTTAAACGACCTGATCCCAGTCTGCTAATTCGGGTGCCGGGCCTTGAACCTGTCTCTGGATTGGCATCGGCGCGGTTACTGAGCGATCGCGCCGGTGGGGGTCCGGAGAATGAAATTTATTTTTAATTATTTTCACAATATTTTTTTCTATTATTATTTTTATTTTATTAATATTTCATCTATCGGGTGAGTTCTGTCGTTTGCTTGGCTGCTGGTGGGGGTGGTCGGTCGGCCGGTTGCTGGTGATCCCTGTCTACATTAGTTCGCTCCGCCTCTTCGTCTTTCGACTTAGAGATATCTTTCCAGGGCCCCTCTAACCCATCCGCGTATCGTGGATAAGGGTCCCCTTTCCTATTTTTCTTTCCTATCTTCTTTATCTTCTTTAAACTCCTATCCACACATTTTCCATTTTCTACTTACAGCCTATCATGGGAATCGACGAAGAAGGGAAAGTGTACTTCCCCTCCTTCACGATGGGCTAAGTGCCATGCGGGTAAGCGAACGCTGCACCTGGCGAGTTAGATAGACGCTCGTCGTTAGGGCCTGTATGGTGTGTTCCCTGTCCTCTGAAGTGGGATTGCGCTGCACCAACCGGATCGTGAACCTAGGCCCCATAGTTTAGGACGCCGGGGGAAGTAGTTTCGTTCGGGCCGTGTCTCAAGGCGTTCGTGTAAACTCGGGTATCAAAATTCTACGGTAGCCTTTCTGGGACATGCACGTAACCCGTGGCTAGTGTGTAGGTCCGCCGGCTCGAGGAGAATGTTACCCCAGAGGTAGATAGCCCCTTCCGGTTTGCTAGGATCGAAGCTAGTGTCAGCACGTAAGCCGGCGCCAGAAAGACTACCGCGCGCCGATTAGCGGCAGTTAGGCTAGAACCCCCTTGCATTTCACGCTCTCGTCCGGAGAGATCCCTCAGGTTGCAGCGTGTCGGAGCGCCGCTCAACTAACCCTCAATAATTTTGTTTATGTCTGTCTATCGCCAACCTTCATCTCGCGGCTTGGAAACCCGCCAAACAAAAACCCAAAGAACCACTAATGAAATGACCCAACGCAAAGAAATGGACTGCAAGACTAACGGAAAGGCAAAAAAGCAAGCAGCAATTGCTTCACAGCGAACCCCCCTACAGGCCCAACAAACTCAACTTAACGGCAACGACCCTCGCGACCCCTTGGACTCCCGTTCAGCGGAACAAAACTCACAGCCAGTAGGAATGCTACAGCGCACTACGCGGCAAAACAAAACTAATCATGCAGTATGTGCAGACCTAACTGATACCATCCCGCTCTCAGTCCTGCGGCAATCTACGCGCTTCAACTTTCAGCACGTAGCCCGGCCCCAAGGGGACGACGTCAGCTCGATTGCGAGCATCTCGCCTGTCCTTGGGCAAGACCGACTCGATAATGATCTCCCTCCTCTCCCAGAAAGAGATAACAGGACGACACTTGAACTTATACTAGAAATGACAAAATTGCTCAGCACGTCTAAAGAATCTATCATCAAGCGAGACAAATACCTTGACTGTATTGGGCAAATAGCTCGAATACAAGACGAACTTTCAAAAGAAGTAGCTGAACTCAGAATTGAAAACAAGCTGCTCAAGCGGACAGCACAACGGCCTCCGCCCAGCTACAGCAGGGCCCTTGCATCTAACCTTCCTCCCACCCCGATCCAGGCTATGGTCACTGCCCCCTCCTCCCCTCGGCGGGAGAAGCATGTAGTGATCATAGACAAGCCTGATGCGAACATTAAAACAGCCGACCAAATGAAAGAAATTCTTGGCAATGATATAGACGCTACGGAGGAGGACTGGCAAGTAGTTGGTCTCCGCCGAGCCAAAGGCCCTCGTCTCATTCTAGAAACGACATCTGCCAGTCAGGCACAAAAGATTCTGGACAACAAAACCCTAAAAGATAAGGGTTACAAAATCTCCAAGCCCATTAAAAGAAGGCCGCGTATCATCGTCCACGACGTCCCAAAAGAGACCCCCCTTGAAGCCGTCACTAGGGCAATCAGCCGAGCGCTCCCCGACACTTTTGACAAATCCACCCTTGATGATAACGTTTCCCTTAAGTTCAAGTTAGGGCGATTCACGGATCGTGACCACTGGGTGATGGAGGCACACTGGACCGTGCGAGCAGCCCTCCTTGAAAAACGACGGCTGTTCCTCGGTTTTCACAGCTGCCGCATCAGTGATCACGATTCCCTGCCTCGCTGCTTCAGGTGCCACAACTATGGGCACACAGTTAAAATCTGTAGAGCCGAGACTGAGACCTGTGGTCATTGTGCTAAGCAGGGCCACAGGTTCTCGGAATGCCCGAAAAAAGATGAACTTGCACCGGTCTGCGCCTTGTGTACCCGATACAAAAAGGACAACCGGCACTCGACGATTGACCCTCATTGTCCCTCACGAGCTGTAGCTATCCAGCGCATGAGAGACTCTACCGACTATGGGCCTGGTTAGGAAGTCACTTAAAATCTGGCAGTTAAACGCGGATAGGGCTAGGGTCGTCACGGATCAACTAAGACAAGCCGCTCACATACACAATGTAGACATAGTTCTCCTACAGGAACCATACGGGTACCATAATCACAAAATCACGGGATTTGGAGTCTCCCACAAGAAAATTTCTGGCAATCCACCGGGCGAGTACCCATGGACGGGCATCGTTGTCCTAAACCCACAAATTGAAGTCATGAAATTAACACAACTTTGTACGTCGCATGTCACAACGGCAAAAATTGCTACTGACATAGGCGAATTCACTCTTGTTAGTGCGTACTTTCAACCTGCGGAAGCCCCACACGGTATTATAAACACACTCACACAAATTGGCA
The DNA here is from genome assembly GCA_964059195.1 of Ectobius pallidus. Classification (NCBI taxonomy): domain Eukaryota; kingdom Metazoa; phylum Arthropoda; class Insecta; order Blattodea; family Ectobiidae; genus Ectobius; species Ectobius pallidus. The sequence goes on from CAXKWD010000006.1 coordinate 30,130,567, forward strand.
GAAGGCCTTCAAACATAATCATATGCGCGGATGTTTATGGTAGATCCCCACTATGGGGCCCACAGGACTCTGACCGCAACGGTGCTCTTGTGGAAGAACTTATTGCTGACCTCAACCTACTCACTCTAAATAACAACAATATAGAACCTACATTTGAAACCCGATTGGGTACGTCTTTTATAGACGTCACACTTGTCTCTCAAGACATGTCCAGTAAAGATATTGCGTGGACCGTTAGGCCGGGAATCGCAACAAGCTCCCATAAAGTTATCGAAACCATCATCTCTGACAGGCAAATACACAGACCCACCATACGTAAGTTTAATCTTAAAGAAGTCGATTGGGCAGACTACCGAACTAAGCTGCATGAAAGGGTAGCAGAAATAGATTCCCCATTAGGAACGGTTCGAGAAGTTGCCACCACAGTTAATGCGCTCACCACAGCAATCTACCGTGCTGCTTGCAGCTCCATTCCAAAGACTAAGCCTGGTAAAAAGTCGGTTCCTTGGTGGAGCGATGCCCTAAACCAAAAGCGCCTTGAAACAAATCGGAAAAGGCGACAATTCCAACGAGTAAGCAGTAGAACTGACCCTGATAGGCGAAACGCACTACATGCAGAATACACCCAATGCAGGAGAGAATACTCTCGGCAAATCTACCTTGCGAAAACCGAATCTTGGCGTGCGTTCGTCACTGACCAAAGCACCCTTAACTCGTGGGGATTAGCATACAAACTCCAAGCCAATAAGTTTCACCCAAATACTGCCATACACAGCCTCCAAGCCCCAGATGGCACAATTGCCGACACCTGGGAAGCAGTAGCCACCGTCATGTCAGATGCGCTAGTACCGGACGACACCCCTGCAGGCGAAACCCCAGAACACCAGCTCCTGCGTCGAGCTGCTAGACTCCCCTTTCACAATGAAATAATTGCTGACCCCTTCAACCTCATAGACTTACAGATAGCACTGGACAAAACAAATAGTAAAACTGCTCCAGGAATAGACCAGATTCACCCCGAATTTATCAAACACGGTGGAGAACTTCTCCAAATCAAGCTTCTTAACATATACAATGCCTGCCTTCAGCATAGCATGTTTCCCAACCAATGGAAAAGCGGACTTTTAAAAATCATTTTGAAAGACGACACTAAGGACCCATCGCTCCCAAGATCTTACCGACCTATCTGTTTGCTCCCGGTAATGGGAAAACTGTTCGAAAATCTCATAGCCTCTAGAATCACCGAAATCCTTGAACAAAAGTTATCGCATCGACAATTTGGATTCCGACCAGGAAAATGCACAGAAGACGCGGTCTCACTGTTGCAAAGCAAAATCGCGAACTCCACGTCCAAATACCTCCTTGCTATCTTCATCGACATAGAAGGCGCATTTGACAATGTCTGGTGGCCACATGCGCTGGAAAGGCTTAGAATAATCAACATCCCACAAAACATTTACGCTGTCATCCGTGACTACCTTAGCTCTCGACGAATCACAATTAGAGACAGCATTCACACTTTCTCTAAGGTTGCGACCAAAGGGTGTCCCCAAGGCTCAGTATTGGGGCCCAAGGTGTGGAACCTTATCTTCGACGAAGCACTAAATACTATACTTGAAACTAACCAGGTCGACCTAATAGCATATGCGGACGACGCCGTTATACTCGTCGAAGGAATGTCTAGGAACGAACTGGAGCGCAAATCTCGTGTTGCGCTAAAGGAAAATTAACAATCTCACACACTAAGTCACACATGATGTTCCTTAAGGGACAACTAGGAAATCACCCTCCAGACATACGACTAGGCCAAGATAGACTCCCCCGAGTACAGGAAACACGATATTTAGGAATCACGATACAGGAAGGTAACAAATTCACAGCTCATGTACAGCGCATATGCGCCACAGCTAATAGACTCACGCAAGCCCTTGCCCGGTTATCGGGACAACAGTGGGGCTATAGATTCACAAATTACAAGATATTGTATTCCGCCATTTTCGAATCAATCATCGCCTATGCTGCAAACGGCTGGGCGCCCTACATCAAAGCAAAACACTTAGGAAAACTCCGCTCGGCCCAAAGACTTGCCCTAATCAAATTCACGAAAGCATACAAAACAGTTTCAAACGATGCGCTTCCTGTAATTGCTGGGGTATTGCCAGTAGACTTACTTTTAAAGGAAAGAATAGCCAAATACCATGTCCGAAAACAACTGCCACACACCATACACGATCTCCAGATTGGGCCAGACGAACTAGTAAATTTTCAACGAACACAATTGTACACTCAGATCAGAAACGCTACCTTGCGCTCTTGGCAACGAAGATGGACCGTAGCTTTACATGGTAGGATCACACGAGACTTTTTCCCGAGCGTCATCCAAAGACAGTCCATGACCTGGATTCAATTAGACCACTACACCACGCAATTCCTAACAGGACACGGAAACTTTGCTGCCAATTTGGCACGATTCCGGCTAACAGACGCACCTAGATGCACCTGCGTAGATAACGAGCTTGACTCAATGATACACGTTCTTTACTCATGCGCACATTTCAGCGAAGCGCGCCGTCCTCTACGCGCGGCCGCTCGAGCAGAAAATGAACTCTGGACACCAAACTTAAACTTTTGGACCAGAAAACACAATTTCCCGATATTAAAACAGTTCGCAAAAGCTGCACTGACTGAAAAGGACCACTTAAACTAGACAGGTAGATTGCCAACTGGCTGAGCAATGCTCACTACCCTAGGCTGGGCGAGGTTTAGAGAGGGGTTTTCCCTCGCCTGTAAGGCAAATGCCGGCCTAGTTCCACCCCTCAAAATAACAAAGAAGCATGCAATAATTACAACAATCAACAGTACAAAACAACTCAACAATCTCACAAACACAAAACTCTAAACAATCAAGAACACTACTCACTCCGTAACACCGCACACACAAACACCTAGCTGATGAAAGCTTGAAAATGAATCAAGATACCAGCTTGGACACGTCACGATCCACCTCATCCCTTCAGGATGGAACACACTCACGATAGGGACATAATCACAAATGGTTACCAGAATTTGGTTTGACCCGAGGTACTGGCTTCATTGCTTGGCACTCGGGGGGTAAGGGAGGGCACAAAAAAAAAAAAAAAAAAAAAAAAGTAGTAGCAGAATTATGAATGGTACTTTTTGAGATTGTGTGGGGGAAGGGAAAATGCCTGTCCGTCCGTCTGTCTGTCCGTGTGTCTGTACACGCGAGAACTCAAATACGCTTTATCGGATTTTCATGAAACTTGGTATAAGGGTTATTCTCCAGAAAAGGGCAGATTCATGTCGCAGTTGATTTTCTGGTGTAAAATAAGTATTTATGGATTATGAATTATTATGATAAGTTAGATTGAAATAAGGTCTATTTGATCCCATATTCCACTTTAAAAAAGCAGTTACAATTTTCTGCATTTTAGGGCACAGTATGTGAGATCTCACGTCCGTGTCATGTCCCAATGCCTGACTTGTCATTTTCATTCTTTCATAATTCAACAGGCTTTAATTTTTATTCCATTTTAGTGTTATAACAAGAACAAACAGCACAAAAAATGAGTCATTAATAACTGAAAAGAAAATATATCATTTAGTAAAGACGATTTTTTCACTAAACATGCCTCCGTGAAACAATATAAAAGTTCAATTATTTCCACAGAGATGGCACTGTAGTCTTTCTATTTTCCTTTGACTCCGACTTTTAGCAGTTTTCTTATCATTTATATAAAGCCAAGCTGTCAGTGTGCTTTAAGTGTTGTTTTGTTTGTGTAAAAGGGCTAAATGCAGAGTTTGTAATTGGATTTCCTCACCTCCGTTACCTACACCCAACAGTAAAGTTGTATGTTTTTATATTTATTTTTGCTATAAATTATAATAATAAGGAATGCAAAGTTAAACGCTAGAGCTGAGATTTTCTAACGCAAATGTTCCCAAGCTGTTTGACAAATTAGAGAAAAATCTCACCTCCGTTACTGTTACTCTCGAGTCCTATCCATGGAGGTGTAATTAATGTTTTAATTGTTGACATATAATTTAACTGTCTGCATTTATTATTTTTGTTTAAAGAAGATACTGCTATAGCCCAATCGTTTATAACAATATATCATGTTTTGATTTAAAGTTTTGATTTTAAGGTGATAATCTATTTTAACATAGATAAAAATAAGTGAAAAGTTTTGTGTTAATCCATTTGTATGGTAATAAATATTGTTCTTTTTCATGATTACATTTAATACAGTAAATTAAATATAATTCTCACATAACTTCTATATAATTACTATTTCTTACTATTTTCTCACCTCCATGAATGCGCCATTTTCTAACCTTGTTAATTTAATGCAAAATACCACTCGGTAAGTAGGGCAAGTACCTCAGTAGTACTGTGCAGAAAGAAATATTACATAAAAAAATTACATGGTCCAAAATAAAAAAAATAATTTTAAAAAACTCTAACATTGAAATCTGCCCTTTTTTGGAGAATGACCCATAAGCATTTATAATGTCCATGGAAAGAAGCCTGTTGATATTGGACCAAATCGATTGAGCGGTACCGGAGTAATGCCCAATTTAGTGCCTATTTTGTGATAATCTATTACAAAGAATTTATCAAATGCAAATCAGTTCTCAAGGCAAGATATTATTTTATAGTGTTCATATACAGCTTTGGAAGTTGAAATGAAGATAGATTTGACAAATAACACTATCCACATATTCCTTCACATATGCTTGAGTGTGAGTGTGATGTATTTATCTATGGTCTTGTCTATGCTTGGATTTTTGTTTTGACAATTTTCAATAGGTTGCCAATGATTGTGTGGTTGCAACCATTAAATTCAGCTAGGTATTTTATATCGTTGGGTTCTTTGTAGTATTCAGTGGGTAGTGGTGTGTTCTCTCGATTCTGTGGAGCATGACCCGGAATGCAGCATGTTTGTGCTGTGTTTGGTGATTGGAACTATTGTATATTAATGTGTCTGTCATTATAGGTTTTCTGTATATTTTGAATTTGTGTTGCTGTGTGCGTTTTTTGTTGTTGTGAAATCTAGGAAATTAGGAGATTTGTTTACTTCAAACTCTGCTGTGTATTGTCTTTTTTTAATCTTGTTGATATGGTGTGGTAACTGTTTGCACTGTGTGCAATGTATTGCCTCTGTATAGAACATTGATTTCATCAACATATCTGTGCCAGTAGATTATTTTGTGTGCATGTTTGTTGTTATAGCCGGCGCGGTGGCTCATGCTGTAGCGCGTGAGCCTGGCATGCTAGCGGTCCTGAGTTCAAATCTCGGGGCCGGCGGGTGTGTCATTCGTGGTGGACGAAGCCGTGCTTTAGGGGTTTTTTCTCGGGGTTCTCCCGTTTCCCCCTCTCATTCCACCAACACTCTCCACTTCATTTCACCTTTCCCCCTTTTCATCATCATCCCGTTTCCACTTCCGGTATCGGGCCTGCTTTGGCAGTCAGCGCCCTTTGGGGGCCTCTCCCGTCCTCCCCGCTGCTTGTGGTCAAGAGGTTGTTGGTGGTGTGTGTCGCGGACCTGTCGGGGCTCCGGTTGGAGGGACCGAAGGGGGTGGCGTGTGTCGCGGACCTGTCGGGGCTCCGGTTGGAGGGACCGAAGGGGGTGGCGCATACGTGGCATGGTAAGAAGGCTTGCTGGATGTAGGGGAGCTCCGTGGGGGCCTGCGGGGGGTTCTGCAGTCCTGGGCGGTCTATGGGCACGCAACTCATTCCATCCCGGAGGTAGGTACAATAAGCCTGCGGCTTCGGTGCTTAGGGGCGTTCCCACCCCGCCTCCCGCCTAAAGGGCATTTATTCAATTCAATTCAATTGTTGTTATAGAGGATTTCGTTGTCTTCTACATGTTGAAAGAATATCTCCTCTGTATGCTTGATTTTGGTGGAACCCATGGGGAATCTGTCAGAGTGAGTGTAGTGTTTGTATTCAAAGGTGGAGTAGTTTTTTGTGATAGTTTCTAGGATATTGATGATTTCTGATGTATGGTCTTTTGGTGAGTTGTTCTTGTAGTGTGTTCTTTACAATGTCTAAGGTTTCTGTTACTGGTATGTTTGTGTTCAGGTTGGTAATGTCAAATGATGCTAGAGTTGAGTTGTGTGTGATTTGTGGTCTTTGAATTTCTATATTAGGTCATTGCTGTTTTTAGTTGTGTTTGTGTGATGAGTTCTACGCTCTGTCTGATTATTTTTTTCCATATATTTGGCTAATTTCTATGCTGGGGCTTGGGTATAATTGATGACTGGTTGTATCGGCATATCTTGTTTGTGTACCTTAGATAAATCATTCAGTGTTGGTGCTGAAAGATGTAGGCTACTTGTTTAAAGAACAGTTTTTTTTTGTGTTCAGAGTTTATATGTTTTAATTTGTTGATTACTTGTTTCACGGTGAAGTCTGTTTCAGAAGATTTTGTCTTCAGTTTTATGATGTTTTTATTGTTGTTATGTAATAATGTATTTTAGTAATGATATCTTCAGTGTGTATGATGACAGTTGCGTTGTCTTTGTCTGATTTTGAAAAAGTAAGGTTATGTTCTTCTGCTTTGTGATCTATTTGTGTAGCTGGAGAGAGTTCATTGTTGTTGTTGTGAGGTGAGTTTGCTTTTGAGATAAGTGAGATGTTTTACTGAGTTCATATCTGAGTTTATCTTGTTTGTTTTGTTTGTATTGTAAGTTGTGTTAAAGGCCTTTTTTCAAGTAATTTTGTTTCATCATCTGTATAAAAGACGTTAGTGAGGCTTACTGTTCTTGGGGAGAAGTTGTGTGTAGTGGGGTAGGGGTCAGGTATTTTTACTTTCTCTTTAGTGATTTCTGCTTTGTTTGTGATGTTCTGAAGGAGTTTAGTGTTTTCTTGTGGATGTCCCCAGTTTTCTTAATTTTGTTGTATACCCAGTTATTTGTGTGATTTTGTAGTTTTTTTAAATATTCACGGTCATATGTTGAGGCAAGCTACAGATTGCAATTCTGTTGAGCAACAATTGAGTGCAGCCTACTTACACATAGTGCAATCTAAGCATTATGTTGGTAAAAGTAGGAATCTAAATATGTTAAAAGAGAGTCAGGCAGCAGACCTGCCTGTGGCCACGCCACTCGAGCTTTTGGGCCCGAGAGAAGATTGAAGAGGTTACGACGACACCATCCCCGGTCAACGCTTCCCATGTGTGTGCTGGTAGCTCTGGGAACAACTTATAAAAGGTATGAAACATATCTATATTATTATTATGTCTGTCAATAAATAACAAGTAATATCGATATGTGAAATGAGAGTCGTCGTAAACTATGTGAGTAATATGAATACATAAACATGATTCTAACTAGCAGAATATGAATATATTCCACATGTTATTTTTGTTAATAAAGTTAATATTTTATCTTCCATATAGTTCTTATGCCCCATTAAAGAGTATCACTTTAACAAATAAATAAAGATGTCACCATAACAAATTATGGAGGATCAAGTCACCGCCATAACAAATGGTGGAGGCTTCCACAATAACACATAGGCCTATCTTGTGGCAATCTTGATGTGTGTGTGTGTAGAAGTGTGTTGTTAAGCTTGTCTTTTTTCTTGTCCCATCTGTTTTATTTTTTGTTTAATGTACAGTGTTCTGGCTTCTTTTACTGTTTTCTTTGCAGCAGTGGAGTAATGTTTTATGATGATTTTGGCATATTTTGGTGTGATATGTTCGTGTAGATATGGTTTACTGAATGCTCTGTGTTTAGTTGTATTCCTAACCTTAAAAACGATGTGTCGGTAGTCAAGAGCATTGGCTGGTCGGACGGCGTTAAATTCTTTATTTAGTAGTGCTACAATAATTTGTGAACTTAGTTAAATTACTTAAATTTTTTACTTGACACTCACTACTGCGATTAGGCAATGTTAATTACCTCGCTGTACTTTCAACTGCAGTAAGCAGCCATCTTCAGCAACTGACTCTCATAGCACCGTTAAGGTCAGGAAGATGTTTGTGCATGATATTTTCATACAGTGCGTGTGATTTGAATATTAGTTGTTCGTTTGAGATTTTCGTGTTGCCTTGTGTGGTGTGTTTGTATATTTAATATTGTTCGAGTGTATTGTAAATTTATTTAACAAGTCGTTATTTTATGCTTCTTTCTTCTGGTTTTATATACCATATTGATTTATTTTATTGAAATGTACAATCCTCAAATAGATATTTCCTTCAAAGTTAGAAACTCCAGAAACTTCCCGTTCGATAAGAAACGACTCTTTCAGAGTGAAGTTGCACATAGGTTATACTAAATTCTACAGACGTGGGCCATAAAAATATTTTTTACGGTATTTTTTTGTCCATTTCCCGTTCATGCTACCATGGTTAAAACTAGAATTTCCTACACCTAGTGCCGTAACATACCCTACCTGCAACTTTTACCTGCTTACCGCACATATGTGTCAATACCAAATCAGTTGAGTGGCACCGGAGTAAACTTTACCAGGCGACGCTATCTAATCATGGTATGTAGTCCACGTGATTTTGGTGTTAATAAATATAATGATTTAACTCTTATGCTAATTAATTTTTAATTTTTTAAATAATTATCTTGGGCGAAGCCGCGGGCACATGCTAGTTGACTAATATAACATTGCAGCCACAGCTACAGGTAGGTGTAACAAGGTCGTATGAACATGGACTAAACTAAATGTTAGATGCATTTACAAGCTTACACTGTAGAAGCTTTTCTTGCTTCGGAAACCTCGGAAATGAATTTGAACTAAGTTTTCCTAAATTGACCTTTGACACCCAGGTATAAATTGGATATTGCCCATGTAATATATTTTAAACCATTTCTGTAAGAATGTATTGTTTGTTTTCCGTACTCTGTATCATGTTACATGGATATAGGCCTATATTAGTAGAAATATCTACTTATTGTTTCTTTTTTATATTTATTTATTTATTTGTTTGTTCTGTTATCGGTGAAAATTGATAATCTGGGTTCATGAAATACAGTCTAGTAAAGCCAACCCATCAACTATATAATTTTAACTTTACTGTATTTTTTTAATTTTAATCTAGTGACAAAGTCTATTATAATCAATGTATATCTGAATGACAAATAATGAGCTTGAATATCTTTAATAAATTTTCAAGTGGAACCTATAATAACAACGTGCTATATCTATTATGAGCAATGTGGTAAGGAATTCTCAACTAATTTCGATGTATAAACGTCAATCGTCAAGTATTTACATTGTAACAAATAATACATTGCTACAACTAATCAATGTTATTCAACATTTTGGAGACAGGCTTACTATGTAAGTTGTTTTCCCAAATAAGTATTATTTCACGTTTATTTCTTACGGTTTTATATACCGTACTGAATTTAGTTGAAACTTTGAATCATCGAATATAATATATTATCAATTTATTTGAAGTTAGAAACTCTGCAAACGCCGCGATCGTGCGGCAACTACTCATTCAGAGCGAGGTTGCATATAGTCTTTACTAATTTCTGCAGGCGTATAGGAAAACAATATTTTCACCAACCAAATGGATATTCCGTGTGTTTGTAGTGCATTAAAAATGTGAACAATACCACCTAATAACATGCCTGAGAGAACAAAATCAGTAAGCGAATGCAGTGAAGACAATACCCTCCTTTTTTATGCTCTTTCGAGTGATATTATTATTTTATTATTATTATCATTATTATTATTTTTATTATTATTATAACTGCTATTATTATAAGAAATATACTTCTTCCACGCTAGTGTTTCTCATCCATTTCCCGTTCATGCTATCATAATGACAATTTCCTGCACCCAGTGCCTTCATCCTATCTGCGTATTTTTTTTATTACATACCGCATATGTGCGTCATTTACTAATTTTTAATGTAAATATTATTTGACATGGAATATAATCACAATTGCTAGTCCATGGAATGCCATGAAAAGTAGAAGGTCTTGGTATGAGGCACCTGCGCACTACCTGCTCCGCTGTAATCGATATACCGATCGCCCCCAAGACTAAAATATTACTACTTTTGAAAGTTGGTTTCTTGAAACTTGACAACAGCTATTCTGAGTAATTAAATATTTTTAGGTAAATAATATTTTTATAATCCGCTGAGTCGCAATCGTAGAAAGAAAAGTAAGCAATAGCCTACAGATACGTTAAATGCACTGGAGAATCTCGGAAATAAACCCTTCATTGATTTTCCATTTGCCACATGAGTAGAATAATACATTATTACAAGAATGCATGCTGAACGTATAGGCCCATAGGTAGATCTGCCAGTTAAATTTTAAAATCACAATTTTTTATGTACTATTACTATAGTACGTCTGCTTTAACTTGGCACAAAATTCAGCAGGTAGCCAAAAATTACTCACTCGACTATTTCACTGAGCTCAGGATGGACTAGGGTCGTATAGAAAAATGTAGAAAAACCAGAAATTCGCCGTTTAAGTAATCGACTGACGTGCTTCGGCTCTCATATTGTCGTGTAGAAAAGCAGATGTGGCGGCTTGTTACTGTGAATGGAGTTGCTGTAAAATATTTATTTAATATTTTTGAAAATACATTATAATATTCACCTTTATTCGACGTTGGGGTTTACTGCATTATTTTATTCCAGTGACATTTATAATGATACCGTGATAATAAATCACGCTTTTCTAAATGACAATACGAAAGCTGAAACACATGACTTGTGACAATCATGTAGGCAATGTGATTTTATACATATACACACACACACACACACACATATATCGTACTACAAGAAAAGTTGTATATATATATAGTACTACAAGAAAATTTGTTTAACGGTAGAAAAAGGACGCTGTGTAAGGTATTAAAGCAATAAAAATTCCGGTAAGTAAAAAATAATCAGAAGAGAAACATTTTTATAGAAAGACCTGATGTGGTAGTAAGACGATTTACATGCTTACGGAAACTCAAAGACTTACATATTTCTAACCGCCTTAATATTTATTTGGGAGAAACGTGGGTTAATATATTAGGAGAGGAGTAACGAAATTGTGGTACACGAGGACTCTGAATCTGGCTTTATCCCTAATGCCATGTTATGTTGCAAATTTAAATCAAGGAACAGATGAATGCACTGTCTTAAAAAATGATTTAATCAAAATTCTATTCCTAATATTCCTCCAAATTCAATAACACTCATGGATAACGCTAGCTACAATTCAAAATAAATCTCGTACCTACCTACACTTACTTACTCAATAGCAATAGACAATTCAGCAAGCTAAAGGAATATTATCTACTTTATGGAACCCGAAGGTTCATTGCCGCGCTTATTTGAGCCCACCATTCAACCCTATTCTGCGCTAACTCCATCCAACCATCTTTCGCAAATCCTACTTCCCTTAAATCTATCCTAATATTGTCCTCCTACCTACTTCTAGATCTTCCAAGAGGTCTTTTCCCTTCGGATCTCCCATTCAATACTTTTGAGATATGTCTTTCCTCCCCACCCGTGCAACATGTCCAGCCCATTTCATCCTCCATGAATTAATTACCCTTACAGATTATGAACAGATTATGAAGCTCATCGTTATACCTACTCCGTGTGAAAATCAGACGCGCAAACTTGTTTAAGTGGAGGCTATATTAATTCTGATCTCGTGTCAAGAAAATCAGTGCTATATGACTCAATTAAATCAGTAAAGACAATCACAGGCTTTACGAGATAGGCACAGTACGAAACAACATGATCACACAGTTATGCATTTACTGCCATACCATTGTGACTTAAACCCCATTGAACTAATATGGGCACTGGGAAAATACGATATCACTGTCAGAATTAGCAATGAAGAAAAGCTGTTATCGGATGAAGTAAAAAAGTGAATTCTGTGCTTTGGAAAAACGCTTGTATTCATGCTTAAAAAATTAAAGGGTTTCCTTGGGTCAAATACAGTATAGTTTTGGTGTTGGGTAAATTTATGAATTTAGGCGATTCAGATCCTGATGAAAGTGACATATACCTCACTGACAACCACTACTTCTTGCAGTTACATTGATGGGTATTTCTCCTTTGCCACCCTCGTCAAAGTGACAGCTTAAAATAGGGAGTGGGTAACCTTGACAATAGTATGTTTCTATCTCTTTCTGTTCAATACCTGACTTCTGCCAAACATCTTCTGTCTCAATTTTCTCAACTGTGCCAACTTAAACCAAACAGACTTTAACACATGCATAGGATATTTTTATCACGTTTGTCAAAATGTCAACATGTAAGGAGCATGTATAGTGTAAAAAATAATAGTAAACTAAATACAAAAAAGATAAACTAATGTTTTTCATTTCAACATTCAATGTGCGATAAGCCAAGTGTTTGAACACAACTAACTGAGCTGAATGTACCTCTTACAATACATTCTGTTAAGCGATGTGTTTGTCATAGCATTCACTGTTTAACTAGTAGCCCTTTTCACTTTTGATGTGTAAACGTCTTTAAAATCGGTCTTATTGGGGGGGGGAGGAATTGCTAATACCCAATGTAACGCAAGGAGTTGTATATATATACATACAACAAATTATGGATACCTGATGCCAGAAATATATTACGAAGATATATATATATATATATATATATATATATATATGTCTCAACCAGGGACAAGAGTAATTAGTCACTTGCATGCAAATTACTTCTGTGAGTTTCCTCTGTGATGAGCTTCGTAACATAGTGCTCTGGGGGCAATTTTATAAGGAAGTTGCATCCGAGTGAAGATGCATTTCGGCAACAAGTTCATCAGTTCATGTTAAGAGTGAAAATAACGTAAGAGGCTGAACTAGGAAATCATCTCGTATTTAAAAGAGTTATGTATAAAATGGAACTAACCTTCGTCGTGCTGAACCGTTGTGTGAGGTAACTTTAGAGTAACCAGTGTGGTCAAATGCGCAAGTATTTAAGGGGGATGAGTATGTTAATAGATGATCTGTCGATTTGATTTTCATTTAACATTACGTGTTTGAGTTTGTATATTTCAGGCTGTTCTAGAGCGTTTACTCTATGTCCTTTATCTGTTTATATATAATTTCCATTGTATTCCTAATGTCGTTGAGTTGATGTTTTTCTTTAATTACGTGTTCAGCATAGGCTGATCTTTGTCTATTGTATTTAAAGCTTGTGTATGTTCACGGAATCTGGATTCAAACTTGCGGACTGTTTGGCCTATATACGAGTATATACCTAGTTGCAGCTTGTGCATTTCAAATTATAAACACCATTCTCGTTGAACTTATCATTAATATGCCTATTGTTATCTGCATTGTGTAGCTTAGCTTGTTATCTTCTTTTAGCTTATTGTACCCTTGAAATGTTATTTTAAGTTATTATGTTGTAGGTGTTTTGCTAATTTATGTACCCGTTTGTCTGTGTAGTTGAAAGTAACATATTTCGTGTTGGCATTTTTTGTCGTGTTGTATGGGAGTTAACGTAGTGCTATTGTGTTTTTTTGTCCAGATTCCGTGTTCGTACACAAGATCTTGAATACAATAGACAAACATCGGACTATGTTAAACACCTAATTCAAGAAGAAGATCAACTCAACGACATTGGGAATACAATGGAAATTATCTTTATATATATTTTTATATTTATTTATTTAATCAGGTTATACAATGTCCTAGACATCTTCCTGCACCCATTTCAGGAGTTTATCATTTTTCTCCATAATTCTCGATCCGTCCATGCTTCGTCTTCTATTCTCCTTTCCTTTAGTGTTTGATTGATGCCTTGTGTCCATGTCAATTTGGGCCTGCCCCTCTTTCTTCGTCTTTTCGGAGTTCACTCATATATCTTCTTCGGTAGTCTATCGTCTGTCATTCTTTTCATGTGCCCATACCATCTTAGTTGTGCTGTTTTTACAGTATCTACCAGCGATCCTTGTACCTTCATTTTTCCTCTAATGATATTGTTCCTAATCTTGTCCCTCCTGGAGATTCTTGCAGACCGTCGCCAAAAGTCCATTTCTGTGGAGTATAGTTTAGCTATTGTAGTTGATTTCAAATGCCAAGTTTCTGCTCCTTACATAACTGTGCTCTTAATGATTGTATTGTATATCTTTGTTTTTGTTTCTCTGGTAATGTCTTTATCCCACAAGACACTGTTTAATTTTGAAATTGCTGATCTTCCTTTGTTGATTCGTCCATTTATATCGTCTTCATGGTCTCCATTTTTTGTAATTTTTATTCCCAAATATCTATATTCATTGCAATGTCTGATTGTACCAATTCCGTTTGATAAGATGAGGTCCTTTGAGTCTGTTCCTAGTGCCATATAGTTTGTTTTCTTCAAATTGATGTTCAGGCCCCATTCCTTATACTCTTCTATAAGTTTTCTTGTCATATACTCCAGGTCCTCATAATCCTCTGCGATTACCAATTGATCGTCAGCAAATAATAGTGAGTATATATTATCTTCTGTTAATAACAATCCCATTTGTGAGCATTTCCTTTTCCAGGTCATTAGTGCCCTATGTAGATATATTTTGAATAATGTTGGTGATAGTGGGCATCCTTGTCTTAGCCCTTTTGTGACATAAAATCCAGGTGAGATCCTATTTTGAATTTTGATTTTTGTATACGATTTGTCATACAAATTTTTTATCGCCTGAATCATTTTATTATTAATTTTGAAATATTCTAACGTTTCCCACAGTTTAGTCCATGGTACACTATCATAGGCTTTTTCTAGGTCAACAAACAATAAATGTAAAGGTTGTCCAAAAGCTTCTGTTTTCTCAATAAGTTGTCTTATACTGAAAATATGATCAATGGTTGATCTCCCTGCTCTAAATCCTGCTTGTTCTTCTGTTTCTATTATTGCATATTCGTGTTCTAATAAGTTCTTTAACACTCATCCATAAATACGACTAAAAATGCTTGTTACTGTGATCCCTCGATAATTTTTGCATTCATTTTTGTTTCCCTTCTTATGTATGGTTGATAGCAGCCCTATTTTCCAGTCTTTTGGAGTTGGTTCTCCACTTAGGCATCTTTCAAATATTTGTTTTAGTAGCTCCAAAAGTTTTGGGGTACCATGTTTTATGAGTTCTGCCGATATTCCATCTTCACCACATGCTTTGTTGTTTTTTAAGGATCTAATTATAGTTTCTATATCCATTTGATCTATTTTTATATTGTTATCTGGTGTGTCTGCATTTTCATTCTCTAAAATATCTAAATATTCCCCTCTCTGTTCAATTAAAAGTTCTTTAAAATATGTCTCCCATTTTTCCATAGAGATACCGTTGATATTGATATTTTTCCGTAAATTTTTTAAAATTCTCCAAGCTTCGTTACTTTTTCTGCTGCCCAAATATGTTTGTATCGTGTTGCATGTTTTTTCCCACCTCTTATTCTTTTCCTCTGTGACCTTTTTCCTAACTTGTGCTTGTACTTTTTTGAATTAAATTTTGTCCCCTACCTTTTTTGTATTCAACCATTTTTTATATTTATCTTTCTTAATTTTTACCATATCTTCAATTTCCTTAGTCCAAAAGTATAGTTTTGTGTTTCTTGCTTTATGTTCTTGTTTTCCTAAAGCTTCCATAGCTGCTTCATGTATACTTTTTACTAAATGTTTATTCAAAACATTCAAAATTTTGTCAAAATAGTGTCAAAATTTTCTCTCTGCGACAACCTTTCATCTAGTCTTTTTTATATAAATATGCTGTGCTTTCTTGCTGTAGACTATCTAAGTTATATTTTATTTTTGTCATATTGATTTCTTCTAATTTACCTTCCTCATTTCCATTTTCCCAATCCATTGTGAAAGGAAATAAAACTGTGGCATTGACCAGATAGTGATCACTTCCCGTCATAATTCCTCTGTAAACTCTAACATATTTTGCTTTTAATTTTGATCGTTGTTTCATAATTATGAAATCAATTATTGATTTCAATTTCAGGGTTTCCTGGTGCCATGTAAATTTATGTATTTCTTTGTGTTTAAAAAATCCATTCAGGATCTTCAATGAATTTTGCTCACATATATCTATCAACCTGTCTCCATTGTCATTAATAACATCTTCTCCATGGGGGCCCACCACTGCATTTTCTATCTTTTGTCCCACTCGTGCATTAAAATCTCCTGCCATTATTATTTCTTTTGTATTCTCTATTTCAGACAATATTCCATTCAGTTTAATTGCAAATTCTTCTTTCTTCTGTCTGTTTGCATCATCGCTTAAATTGTATACTCCTAATAGAACTAAGTTACGTCCAAATAATTTTATATTTATTTTAAAGGTTTTCATCTATTGCTTCCCAACTTGTTATATTTTTTTATATTTCTGTTTTATTAGCACTGATACTCCTCTCTTGGCTCTTTTTTCTTTCGGGACACCTCTATAGAAATGTAAATATGTGCCTTTTGTTTCCACACCGGTTCCTTTTTTCTTTGTTTCTGTTAAGACATTGTTTTTATATACATATATTATATTTTTATATACAGAAAAAAGAACATAGAGTAAACACGCTAGAACAGCTTGAAATATACAAACACAAACACGTAATATTAAATGAAAATCAAATCGGTTACAATCCGCTTTTTCAGATCATTTATGAACAAACTCTTCCCCTTAAATACTTGCACATTTAACTAAACCCAGTTACTCTAAAGTCATCTCACACAAGTTCCGGTTCAGGTCAACGAAGGTTAGTACCATTTTACACATAACTCTTTTAAATACGTGATAATTTCATCTTAACCAGGAAATCATGAGGGCAAATACTTGTTACCGAAATGCACCTTCTTCTTAAATTTCACACACAACATACTGATACCAACCCACCGATGGAAACCACTGGTCTAACATAGCTGCTGAAAATCAAGAAATTCTACTTAACAAGTATTCTTCTTCTCTATGTGTATGTGTATTTTTATAATTGTGAATCAGACTGGACTGTTATTTAAAGATATGGACATTAGGGTGGAACGAAAAACATCAACTTTTGATTTTCAATTTGTAATAACGCGGAAAAGTTGCCTTTCGGTGTAAATAAGATAAATTTAAAATATGAAAAATATTGGAGTAGGTCTTGAGGTGCCGCAAGGAGGTAAAGTTTCATAAAAAAACACACTTTTTTTAATGTTTTCAAATATTTTTGCGAAACAATCATCTTTTTATTTTTAATTTGTAATATCGCGGAAAAGTTGCCTGTTGGTGTAGATAAGATAAATTAAAAATATGAAAAATATTGGAGTAGGTCTTGAGGTGCCGCAAGGAGGTAAAGTTTCATAAAAAAACACACTTTTTTTTAATGTTTTCAAATATTTTTGCGAAACAATCATCTTTTTATTTTTAATTTGTAATATCGCGGAAAAGTTGCCTGTTGGTGTAGATAAGATAAATTAAAAATATGAAAAATATTGGAGTAGGTCTTGAGGTGCCGCAAGGAGGTTAAAGTTTCATAAAAACACACTTTTTGGAAATTTTTCAAAGATTGTTACGTGTCTCGATTATGAAATAAAAAGTTTCAAATAGGCGTTATAATATGAATAGAAAGATAAAAACAGCTTTACTATCTTTACTGAACTTTACTGCTATTGGGTGTGATTGAACCGTTGTAAACACTGGACATAAAAATGGTGTGATTTCTTTGATGGAAAAGGAAATAGGAAGACCTTTACAATGGTTAATTTGTTTGTTCCCTGGTAATGAGCTACCATTGCGACATCTTTTTTGTCATTTAGATGGTAAAACGAAGGGACCCAATGAGTTTAAAGGCGAAATAGGTCAGCAGCTAGAAAACTGTGCTTATCTACCTGTGGTTACTTTCTTGCCAATAGAAAATAACCTTCCTCTTTTGGAGAACAAAAATGATTTAAGTACAGATCAAAAATATTTATTGGATATGTGTATCGCTGTATCAAGTGGAAATTGCACATAGATTTATCTTTAAGATACCCTGGAAAAATTGCTCACTCCAGGTGGTTGACATTAGCCAACCGCGTGCTTAGATTGTATGTGGCAACTGAAAATCCAACTGAAAATCTTAAGACTCTGGCTGAGTACATTGTGAAAGTGTATACGCCTGTGTGGTTTAATATTAAGTTAAAATCTTCATGTACTTATGGTTCCAAACATCTGTTTAACCTTATCTCATATTCACGCTATCTCTCTGTCGATCTCAAGAACGTTATAGACCCGATTATTGAAAGAAATGGGTACTTTGCTGCTCCGGAAAATCTTCTTTTGTCCATGCTATGTGATGAACGCAAAATTCAAAGAGAACTTGGTTTACGACGTGTTTTAAAAGCAAGAACAGAAAGTAGAGGTGGAGTCAGGAAGTTTAAAGTTCCAAAATTAAACTTTGATGCAAAGGATTAGGCTACATCGACATGATCTCATGGCCTGAAAATGACGTAACTGAACCCCCCTTGTTCAAACATGTATCCAGTGACTCTCTCAAAGACTTTATACGGAAGGTATCTGAAGCTGAACCAAATAGTAAAATGGATCCGGTTATCGACTTTCCCCGGTTTCCTTGTCACACGCAAGTAGTGGAAAGAGCTGTGAAGCTGGTGACCGAATCGGCTCAAAATCTCTGTGGTTCAATCGCAAGAGAAGGATACATAAGAGCAAAAGTTGACTCACGTGTGAATATGCCAAAATTTAATACAAAAAACAGTTTAATGTGGCAAAGAAGTAGAAACAACCTTATGCTGCTGTAACATTTTTTATCATTAAGGATACAGAAGTAAGAAATACAAAATTTGACATTACACAATTTTTATTATTATTATTATTATTATTATTATTATTATTTGTAATTAATATTTTTTTAAAATTCTAATGCTTATATGTGTATTTAAAACCAAGTTTTGTAACATTATATGTACGAAAAATTCTTAAAAAATAATTTATCACAGCTTATAATTTCTCAATTTTTTCAAATATTTTACAAACTTTAAGCTCTTTGCGGCACCTCAAGATGTTGTAGTATTGCAACCAAATTTTGTTTAATTCATTTTGAGCCTAAAAGGCAACTTTTCCGCGCTATTACAAATTAAAAATCAAAAGCTGATTGTTTCGCAAAAGTGTTTGAAAAAATTGCAAAAAGTGTGTTTTTATGAAACTTTAACGTCCTTGCGGCACCTCAAGACATAATCCAATATATTTCATATTTTAAATTTATCTTATTGACACCAAAAGGCACCTTTTCCGCGCTATTACAAATTGAAAATCAAAAGTTGATGTTTTTCGTTCCACCGTAATGGACATTCTCAAACCTAAACAAATAATTTATTCATCAGAATAGGCGGGAACCAGTGTTCTTTGTTCCTCAAAGCCTATAAGCATCCTAAGTCTCTACAAAGTTATTCAAGCACTCTCATTATTCTAGTTAACATATGTATTACATTCATTAAAGTTTCATTGTTCAGTTCTGAACACTTTTCCTTCAATGCCGCAAACGCACTGCGACGGTATCATTTGGTTAGTCACCTGCCTGGAAACTCATGCAGTCTCATTCATTATTCAACGTATTAAAAATGCAATAATTATTCTCTATTATCATATATGTATTGTTATTCCTCGTCAATAAAAGTTTTCTATTGTTTAGTAACATGTGATACTTGCTTACCAACTAAATTTCAGTGGTTCCCTGAACCCAGCGACTCCTACAGTCCTACTGCTCTCTCTCCTTTGATGATAGTATCTTCTCTCTGATCCTCCGTAACTTTCATAGCTACCAAAACCTCAATCCTAGGTTAATTTATGCCCTCTCGAACCGGTTTCAAGCAGGCATCTGCACTTACACATTGGTCCTCCTTGCTGGACCTTGTGCTTCCAAGAGCCCATTAGCTGACAAACTAACTGCATTAATTAATTCCGACTTCGCTCTGAAATATCTGATTATAATAACTAATAGAAAATTCGCTTTGTAACTGACTGACTAACTGTGCTAATAGACTGTGTAATCACTTATAATTAACTAACTGCATTAATTACTTCCATCTTCGCTCTGAAATATCTCATTATAATAACTGATAGAAAATTCACTCTATGACTGACCATATGACTGACAAACTGTACTAATAGACTGGGTAATCACTTATAATTAACAAACAAGATTAATAACTCCGACTTCGCTCTGAAATATCTGATTATAATAACTAGGGCTCGGACTTTTAGGTGCTTATAAAAACGAAAACATTTATTTTTTATGTGTTTAAAAAGTCGAAAATATGTTAAAAAATATGAAAATATTTTAATTAACTTATTTAACCAATATTTACAGAAGTAGCCCTACTCATCTAGTCATTCTAGTCAGCAAGTGTAGAACTGTTGCAGTGAACGACAAAAGTAGATCTTAAGTTGTGCATCTTAAAGCAGTGACGATTTTCACGGAACAGAGACTTGTATCTTGAAAATGTACATTCGATATCTTGCATATTTGTAACACTGACACTCAGATGTTCCATCTGCTCCAAGTTCTTTACACTGTTACCCATTAAAATATCTGAAATCTTGCGCAACACTTGTAACTTTTCATTCTTATTTAGGCATGACAGGAATTTTTCTTTAATTTTGTTTGCTTTTGAACCACTGATTTTATTAAGTTTTTTTTTTCCAATGTGTTTGATTTCTTTTATTGATTCTGTCAACAATTGTTTTGTTGTTTCCAACTTAGTACTGCAGTGTGAGAGGAAACAGAAATTTGCACTAATGAAGGCCAAATCAGTCCTGATTTATTCTCTGACTCAACACAACAACGCAACACATTGAAAATATGGTGCAATTTTACAAAAACTGTCAAAATATTCATTTCTAAACATGATATGTGATAAAATATTACAAAACTGTCAAAATATTCATTTCTAAACATGATATGTGATAAAATATGTAAAAATAATTAAGTTACCAAAAATATTTATTCAAATAAGAAATATCGAAAATATTTTTTTTATGTGATATGCAACTCAGTATTTTGAATCCAAAGGTCCCAACCGGAACTTTGACAAAGTCCAGAAATCATAAGTAATAGCAAAAAAAATATGTATTTACCTAAAAGTCCTAGCCCTAATAATAACTGATAGAAAATTCACTCTATAACAAACTATATGACTGGCTAACTGTACTAATAGACTGGGTAATCACTCATAATTAACTAACTGGATTAATTCATTCCGACTTCGCTTTGAAATAAGGATTATAATGACTGATAGAAAATTTCACTCTGTAACTAACCATATGAGTTATATTTGTTCGAAAATATTTAAAATAAAACATTTGAAGAAACCTCTGTTAACAAATATGGGAGCACATGGGTGGCTGTATAACAAGATAATCTATAATTATCTTACAGTAAGAATTGACAGCACAACATGGCGGTGACCAATACATGAAAACGGTAAAGGCAAATACTTCATAATATTAAGCATAATATGTATGATGATTTGTGGGTTATGTTTTTGTGGTTGTATTGTACTTGGTAACTATGCTTTCTCACTATTTATTTACTGACTGTATCAAAATCTATGTATCCACGCACATTACTAACGGCACATACTAACTTAACATTACTGTCATATAACATTAATGGTAGCACCTTACTGTCACTATTAACATTTATTGGGAGACGCTGCACACCCACTCCCTGAGTCCTATCGGTAACTACGCGGAGGAAGAAGTTGAGCTCCAATGAGTACACAAGGGGTAAGTTTAACAAGTTTATTTTATAAATTTAACCCTTAGACAAAAAGCATGAACTAGTATACATACCCTTAACTTGGGTATTCAGTATCAGAGAGACAAAACCCTAAACAAATATATCTGTAACACCGTTACTAGGTTATTCTCAAATCACAGTAAAGCATTAATTTATATTTTTTTATGAAAATATTAAACACTGACAATGAAACTAAATATCTTTACCCCTACCAATGTAAATTTCCTCTCTATAAGCTACATTTCATAGCATTAAATCTTCTTATTAATTTCAAATATGACATAGATTAAACAGTTTCCAAAATTTTGTACAATTCCTGAGAACTTGGTTATCGAATATAGTTATGATATGAACCAATAACTTAGGCCCCTAGGCCTAATTCAGATCACTGGCCTAATTCAGACCACTTCTCATAAATTTAATCTCACCGTGGCATTACCATCTACCACTTCACAAACTCTGTAGTATATTACTAAATTTGACCTGAACATATGTAATAATTTATGACCAACTAAATTCTTATCATCAGCTTCAATGCCGATTGAAATCTGCTACTTGGATTATAATTTATTATCACCATATATGGCTGTGAGCTCAAAGTGAAAATATACACTTAGCCTCTATAACTTTGTTATATAAACACTGATAATTAGGTGTATACAATACATACAAAGTGAGGCTGAGTACTGTGCTGTCATGCCTGTTAATTATACTTTAACTCCTCTCTAGTTGTATTAATAATTAATGTTTGATTGGCCACATTCAGTGTTCCAGCTAAAATTGAAAAGGAACTGAACCAAAGATTGGTAGGCAAGGCATCACTGTATAATTAATTCCTGGATAATACTAACTAAATTATTCTGACGATATCGGTTAGCCTATGCATTTGCAGATAATAAATTTAAGTTTAACTTATCCATCCAAATTACAATATGACCTTTATTCAGATTTAGAATGCAGTGCGAAATATGCAAAAGAAATATGTTAAAGAAATATAAAATATGTTATATTTAGTCACTCAAATCTTGTTGTTTGTATGTAATTAAATTCGATGTGGCCTACGCCTCGAAATTACAATATTACATTTATTTTGATCTATAATGAACTGCAAATACATTTAAAGGCTATTATATTAGTTTACTCAGCTCTTGTTGTTTATAAGTACACAATTTCTGTGGCCTACGCTTCAAAACTACAATATTACATCTATTCAGGTCCACCAAGAATTGCAACATATGTTTAAATGAATTCTACTAAGTTATGTTGACTTGAAGAATTATGCTCATGTGTAGCCTGTAAGCTATTTCTGTAATTTACATGATCAAACTAATTCATACCTAGCTTACTTCAACGGTGGGACCCAAACTCCTAAGCAAATTTTCACTAAATCCTGAAAGCCTTTGTTCTCATGGTAACTGACTACGGCGTACGTCTTCACATTCTCGATCAAGGACCACGTGGTTTGCTTCAAAGGAATTTTGTACTATTATGTTTAATTTCTTAATACTTACCAGTGTAATTCCACTGAGCTATTAATCGCCTACACAGAATTCTAAACTACGCTACATTAAACCTTTACAATTTTGGCACGACAATATTTGAGATCTTAGGGCATCCATCTTGGATTACTGATCTCGCAAGGTCACTTCCCTCGACATGTAATTTTAGCATAACTTGTAAAAGGCAAACGGAACTAACATAATAATCTAAGTAAACTCCATCGGTTCTGAAGGAACTGATTCCATATTTAGAAAAGCAACATAAGTATACAATTTAACTCACAAGCTACCCTGGATTCCATTCAGTGATCATGGCCATTAAACACCACCGCCGCACAACTTACTTCAATAGCACTCTCTCTCTCTCTCTCTCTCTCTCTCTCTCTCTCTCTCTCTGTGTGTGTGTGTCTGCTAGTCGGGTCACGACCGTGAGACTCCCTTGTCCCTCTGCGAGGGCGTGCAGATCGGCTACACGAGAGCCCACGTGTGCTAGCGTGATTTAACTGAACTATTTTTGAATGTACTGGGCGGGTAAACGTGCTGTGATCAGCACAACCTCCCCGCCGACCAGACAAAAAAAAATTAAGTACAACGAGATCCTTGATCAATACAAGAAACCCTTAATAACACTACACAAACTATACATGTTACAAAACATTTTACCCTAATACAGAAAACTAGTGCCCCACAACAGGACTACTGAAACACTTAGTAATAATTATAGTGTGTTTACACTTCAAGTTTTGTCAAAAGAATTAAAGTGCACCGTGAACTCCGGCGTTCTTTTCTTGAAATATTATATTTTAAGTACGAACACTCATGTCTCCAAAACTTTGTATACATTTCATTAAATTTTACTTTACCGATCACCGATGACTCAGGTGTCCTTGTTTGAGATTTATAGTTTTAAGTGATAAGTGATATCTCCAAACATTTGTATACTTTCAATTTTAACTTTGAACATACCGCTGACCTTACTTGTGTGGATATCAAAGAATTCCTAGTATGAGTAACTTATTAGAGACTAGCCGGTGGTGTTCTTCTTCTTCCCTTTGAACAAATACGTCCTCTTCTTTTTTTTAATTGACACTTTTTATAAATACTTGGAAATTATTACTTACTGAAACTCTGCTTTTAGATTTTGGGTCAAATTGACCACATATACACTGCATGTGCACAGCTGCCACTAAAAACCCCCATGATTACCAGCTTAACCCAGCGGGTCTTCCCACCGTAACCACTACACTTATCGTAGCACCATCGAGCTGGTCCTAAGATATATCGCCCATGCGATACATTATCAGCTTGCGCCAGTGACCAACAGGTCGCCGACACTGGTGATGACATGTGGTGTCCATACCAGAGGACTTGGTAGTGCTGTTGGATGGATTCCGTGGCATTTCCGAGGTTGAGTAGATCTGCGCAGAGATCCCGGCCACCCAATTTTGAATGACAAAAAGCAATAGGTGAGGCCTCCACCATGAATTAGCCCAGTAACTGCCGAGGTTATAGTGCCCTACACCCCACAGAAGCCCCAATCGGAAGCCAACTCCATCCCAGTCCTTCCGTCGCAAGCTATCATCCACGATAGTTTCATGGCAGTCAATCCCCATCATGTGGCACCAAGACAGCTGTATCACCAAGACGACTGCGCAGAGTATGTTTACAAAACTTCTTGCACCGGAAACAGTTCGCCCAGGTCAAACTTTGGGTAAACTTGTAATTTTGTTATTGACGTAGAACTTGAATTAATGGTGTCAATTCTTTTGTGTGTTCATAATAATGATAAATTTTTTCTGATTTTGGAAATTCGCAAATTAGTGATTTTGTTTCGAAGTAGGACTACTTCTTTTAATTTTATCCTTTGTATGTATACATTAACAGTCTTACTAATAGTCCAGTTGTAACATTTATACCAGGAATATACACAGCTGAGGAGAAAAGGTGTACTAATAATCCTTGCATAAGGCTGAATGTGTTCAACGCTTTACACAACCTGGCCCCCTTGTATAAACTTGACGTAAATAATCAAGATGGCCGATATCCGTAACAGCCGGTCATTTCGTAGATGTCAGATTGGATTTTGAGGCTACGCATATTCTAAGCTGCTTTTGCGGAATTATAAACATTGTTCCTTGTTTGCGGGACATATTTCCATACTTGTACCCATGATTTACAGCTTTCTGAAAACAATATAATGAAATACTGAAACTAGAATTACTGTCTGCAGACGATCCATCGTTGTTTGCCCGTTGCAGCAACAGATGGCGTTTATAATTCATTAATTGAATTAAATAATAAAATAAAATCAGGTAAACTGAAAAAAAACAAAGTGCCAAATGGTTTTAATAGGCCATATTTAGGAAACTATGGAGTTTTAGTACACGGTTTCATGAGGAAGTTTGATCAGCATACGTGAAGGAATAAGTGGGATAGCTAGAATTTACAGGGAAAAAAATTACAAAAAATTCTTCACATCAACAATATCGTTTTTTTTTCCAAAATATCTGAAAGCGTACAAATACGCAGCTGCTTATCTTCAGTTCCCAACAGGATATTCAGTTCTATGGAGTGATACAAATTTGCTATTTAAAAAGCATGGGACAGTTAATTAGTCGTTACTCTAGTAACTGTCAACCGATTTGGTCCTAACCCAATAGGGTTCTTCCTATGGACTTTATAATTGTTTTTACTTTAGTATCACATTACTAAAGTATCACATTACTAAAGTCTCACATTATCAAAACATGATAAATCGTAATCGAATTATTGTGGGTAAAGGCACATAGACCGACGGACAGACAGACATACATTTTCCCGTTCACAAGTAATCTAAGAAAGTAGCATTCTGGCAATTAATAACTAAAATGTTGAAAATATTGAAAATATTGCAAGAGCAGTGGGGGTTTTAAAAATAAATGTACACAAGACAGGATACATTACATTGAACACAGATGACAGAAACAGAAGGCTCAAAATTTAGAAAAGTTTCATAATACGTATTTCGGATCAGTCATACAACTGGGTGCTTCTTCAAAATTATAAATAGAAGAAAGAAAGACAGCAGTAATATTATGGATCAGTAATAAAACAAACAAAAAAACATAAGTACTTATATACAAATCACCATTGTAAAGTGTAACGCTATAAGAAACCAGCGTCGACAGTAAACAGTAAAAATAGCAAACTTACGTGCCACAGAAATGTACTACTGAATAATATCAGCAACAAAACGAAGGAGAGAAAGTGTAAAGAATACTGTCATAAAAATCAACAAATGAAGATAAAGATGTAGAAACTGTCTGAAGGAAAAGATTAATATGGTATGAAAACCTTAGAAGAATAATCGATTGAAGAATGCCCAAGGCGGTGGTGAACAAGGAACCTGATGGAAGAAGAGAGGAAAGAAGGCCGACTGAATACCTGGGTGGATGGTGTGACAGGGAGTATGGTAATGAGAGATACGATGGATAGATGAAGTGAAGAAGCACAATTAGTAATATTAAATTATAAATTTGAATGTATAACTACAGTATTATGTATTGTTTGGCTGAGGAAAACCTCAGCATTGAATAAAATCGCTATAAAAACGGGTTCGTGGAACGCCACGCGACAGAAGTGAAACTTCTTTGGCAACGTTGAGATTGAAATAGAGGAATACATATAATTATATCGAACGAAAGAAGGAAATCATCTGAATGAAAATAAAATAAGATATTCACTTTTTCGGCATTTTAAATCGAATTCATATAAAACAATAACACAGTTGTGATGAACTAATGCCCAAACTGTCAATGATCGTAGCCACTGTGTTTGTTTACATGAACGGGACGCTTTGGTTAAGTTTCCGAGAACGTTAGTGACCTGTAAACGATGCTCACGCAACGAGTAGAGCCATCTATAATGGTGAAGGGCTCACCACGCCACTAGCTCGAAGCAGTAATAGCCCCCCACTCAATGCCTGATACCTTTCCCCGCGCGCTCCCGTAGCCCCACTCTTTCAATAACAACTCCATGCTTGCTACTTACCCCCAGTACTTTCGTGACGATTTTGTTCGTAACGCTGGAGCGTAACGCAACTTTGGGTTAGCTCTCGATTTACTCCTAGCACGCCTTAAGAGATTTCACTTCAAAAATTTTTTACAAATCAGCCTACCTTTTAGTCGTAGGTAGATAAAATAATGTATAATAAGTACACAGATTACTGAATGAAATGTAGGTATGAAGTCATTGCTCTTTACGTTTTCTGCACGGTTCGCCCTTCTTTAATGACACTACTTTCGTGACGATTTTGTTCGTAACGCAACTTTGGGTTACCTCTCGATTTACTCCTACCGCACCTAAATAAATTTCACTTCAAAAATAATTTTCAGCTTTTAATAGCTAATAGTGTAGGTAATACTATTGTTGAATATGATTGAGCTTATATTGTAAGATCTTCATTTACATTCGCCTCCACTGTTATGGAGATATAAATTTCCTCTTCTGCCAGTGTTCTTGCAACTTCAGTACAGTTAAAAGAAATGGGTCAGAATCCTCAGCCATAGAAACTCCATACCAGAATTACATCAAGTGAAACTGTTTGGATATCAACACCACCGCTCCACCGAAATGCATGATGTGTCGAGATGTCATGCAACACTGGCAGCCATAGTCAAATACTCTCAATAAGAATACCGCCCACTCTACT
The DNA here is from genome assembly GCA_964059195.1 of Ectobius pallidus. Taxonomy (NCBI): domain Eukaryota; kingdom Metazoa; phylum Arthropoda; class Insecta; order Blattodea; family Ectobiidae; genus Ectobius; species Ectobius pallidus. Next base: position 30,158,477 of record CAXKWD010000006.1, read on the forward strand.
CTATTCCCTTTGTTCAAACTGTCCACTAGCACAGAGGTGCCATCTGTTGAGTGGGAATGGGCAGCAGTCTCAGAAGCTACTTAATGAACCTATATAGCTGCAGAAATAAATTTGTTTTTCAAAGTCCTGATGACACAGTAACTTATTTTTGTGCCTGATAATGCAGGAATTAGGCCGGGAAATAACATAATTTACACTACCGCTAAACTAACTTAATTAAATGACGATAACGCTAATTTTTTAAGTAAAACTTCTTTAGCCGCGGTAGGGGTAAATCGAGAGCTTGTGTAACGCTCAAAATCGTCACGAAATTAGTGAGGTGTGACGGAACGGACTGCACAGAAAACAATCAACTCAATGATTAGGCTTACCCAAAACTGAAAAAGTCCAAAAATTAAAAATTAAAAAATCAAAATTTAAAAAGTTTAAAAATCCAAAATTAAAATATACAAAAAATTAAAAATTAAAGATCCAACATTTAAATAATCTAAAATTTCAAAATAAAAAAATTCAAAGAATCAAAATTAATAAGTCCAAAATTTAAAAAATAAAAAATTAAAAAATCTTAATATCCAAAATTTAAAACATAAATATCCAAAATTATAAAATTCTAAAATAAAAAAATCCAAAATAAAAAATTACAAAACTAAGAAAATTCAATGATCTAAAATGTAAAAAAAAAAAATAAAAATCCAAAATTAAAGAATTAAAAGGTCAGAAATTTAAAAAATCCAAAATCTAAAAAGTCCAAAAACCCAATATTAAAAAGTCCAACAATTCAAAATTTGAAAAATCCAATAATCCAGAATTGAACAAATAAAAAAAAAAGTTTCACTTCTGCCGCATGGCGTTCCACACACTTTTTTTTTAATAAGTATCAAAACTAATGGTTTCACTTTAATACATTTTCGTGAAAATCAGCTTTAAATTTTAATTCATACGATTTGCAAGATACTTTGTACAATATATACTTTTTTTTTAATTTGAAATTTTTACATGTAAAACAATTCGGATGGTAAGCCAATGAACATCTGAATGAATCAGTCTTGTACACACTCTAATTAACGATTTTACTTATTTCACTCTCAAAATAATTATTACAACCATAGACGGCACATATCATGCCACCTACATAACCGGACATTTTCTTCAGGCCTATGTTGTATTTATTATTTTACTCAGGGGTGCCCACCGCCAAAACTTCATTGCTCACCCCCAAACTTCATTGCTCACCCCAACCCAATTGCCTGTCGACAAGGGCGCCCATATGATATTTTCTAGGGGGGGGCAATTTTTTTAATTAATTTATTTTTTGTCGCTTTAACTTCTTGGACCACTTTGTATTTTATATTAATAATATAATAAGTAGCCAGAATATAATTGCGGGGAGGGTCGGAAGTGCCGGGGGGTTTGGAATACCCCCCCCAAAAAGGGGTCGGGGGTCCATCCCAGAACATTTTTAAATATTGATCTAATGAAAATCACATTTTACGCTATTTTAGCACTCAAAAACTAGTTAAGAAATTTGTTTATCATACTCTAAGACATGCCAATGTAAACAAGAAAATGTTACCTAAGTCGGATGTCCACCCCAGGAAATTTTTAAATATTGAACTAATGAAAATAACATTTTATGCTATTCTAGCACTGAAAACTAGTTATGAAATTTGTTTACCATACTCTAAGACATTTCAATGTACATAAGAAATCATTACCTAGGTGGGGGGTCCAGCCCCGGAAATTTTTAAAATATTGAATCAATGAAAATCACATTTTACGCTATTTTAGCACTAAAAAACTAGTTAGGAAATTTGTTTACCATACTCTACGACATGCCAATGTAAACAAGAAAATGTTACCTAAGTCGGGTGTCCACCCCCGGGAAATTTTTAAATGTTGAACTAATAATGAAAATCATATTTTACGCTATTTTAGCACTGAAAAACTAGTTAGCAAATTTGTTTACTATACTCTAAGACATGGCAACTTAAACATTAAATTGTTACCTAAATTATAATACTTATTACTATTTATAAGAAAAGTTAAATAGCACATGGAACAGTGGACATAATAGGCCTACTCATTATGTTATGAAAAGAAAATAACTGCTATATCATAACTTATTTGACACACCAACAAATCTTGTTTAATAAAAAATATTTTTTTTTTAAATACTAATATAGAATTTTAGGTTTTGACTCTTGGGGGTCTGAACCCCCTTTCCTAATCCACTGTGGATTCTGCTTCCATGTTGTCGATTTGGTAAAACTTCTGCAATTATAATAATTGTCTTAAAAGAAAAACACCTGACGATAATAATTAATAAAATACATTTTTTTTCCTTGCGCCCCCCCCCGGGTACGCCCATGGCTGTCGAAATTCTTCATCTTTATCTTTATAAAGAATTAAAAGAGACCTTTTGAGGTTATAGAACTTGGCCGTTTTTATTTATATTGTATATTGTATATTGTTTATTGCCTGTCGTGAAACAATGTTTGTGACAAGGTCATATAAGTACATAAAATTAAATAAATTAAATTAAACAATAAAATTTGGCACATTACAATTAAAATATTCATCTATATGATAAAAAGCCATATCAATCAGCCAATCAGAGATAACATATAACATATAAAACTCTAATTTTGCAACAATTTTCAACCCCCGGCCAGAAAATTCATAACACGACAATATCCCCCCCCCCCAGAAATTTCAATGACGCAGTCTGCGTCTTAACCCACCCCCCTAGGTCACCCTGTTTTACTAGAATTTATATTATATTTTCGTACACAAAACACAACAGACAAACGTTAACTATATCAGCTGACGAGTAACTGCCCATTCCTGCTCACTGGCGGCGCTAGTAGTAGCGTGTCCCGGAAAAAGACAGGGAGTGGACGGTATTACTTATTGAGAGTATTTGCCATAGTAATAGACAGTACTCACATTTCATCTCAAGAGCGTTCCACCTGAGTAGCTCTCAAGTACGCATTCTCATCTTGAGATGAGGACATAGTAATAGTCCCGTTCTTCTCAGCTGATAATTTACTCACGTGATACGAGATCCGGTACTCAGGTGATACACGATCTGATGCGCTGTTTTTCTATTAACCTTGAACACGCGTGTTTAGAAGTTGAAAAAAGAAGGCAGTGGAGGTAACTTACAGCCTTCGCCGACAGATGGTGCTACAATAACCGCCCCCCTAGGCTTGTTTGGTTGGTCTGTCGTCTGCAATTTCGCAACATTCCTTTGCAATAAGGTCTTTCCTTTTGTATCTTTGTACATAGAAACTAGTAAAATGGAAGGTATAAAAAGAGATTAAATGGAATACATGTTAAGATTTTTCGCAAATATCGCCATATATTGTGATTCCAATTTTAAATTATTATGAATTTGGACAATTATATTCAGGCCTATACTATGATCGGGACTGAAATATTAAGGAATTTAGGAACGGAAATATACTTAAATATATTAATATAATTAATTAAGGTACTTGAGTATAGTAATAATATTACAAGAAACATAAATAAACATGGTTGTGAGCTGTTATATAATTATAAGATATTTGTTTATTTAAACCAAATAATATAAACAATAAATGTCATAAGAGCTGCAGTTTTATTTTCGTCTTTTAAGTGAATTTGGTTTAAATTACACTTTGTTAACAATAATAAGGTGTTTTTTTACATATAAAACCTAATAATAGATTCAATTAATTTTAATAACTAATCTGATTACTATTTCCTAGGCTTAGAGTTTTTAGGTTGTATTTAAATTATTCTGTTTTAACGGGATTATAAGGTGGAGTTGTTTATATTTTAGCTAATTATTTTTGTGTATTAAACAAACGAGAATGACAAACATTAATACTACAAATAAACAGTTCGACAGTTGCTGATATTTACATCGAATAGGACTATCTGCAGTAGTTGGTAAATAAGCGGTTTAACTTAGCCATTTCTAACTTTGAAAACATAGGCCTAACATATTTATTTAAGTCACAGTTCTAACTTTTTTCCTTATACATTAGCTTTTCACATTGAATCATTCTTTTTTTTGAATGGCTTTATTCTCTAAATTATCCTTTTTTTCAGTATGTAATGCAAATAAAACAAAAACAAAAAACAGACCCACTGACTCTATACAAACAATTTTATTTTATTGTTGTAAAATCTGTGCACTAGTATCAGAGTTTGTTAGTATTAGGTTTATGACTGCTGGTGAAACGGATTGTATTTTAAGCAAGGAAGCTATAATTCCAAGTAATCTAACTCAAGTTTTTAGCTAAAACAGGAGTAAACCCACACATAACTTAAATAATATACACCTGTTTTGCTTCTTTTTTTTAAATTGTAAAGAGATGCAGATTACGAAAGTGATTCCCAAGAAAAAAATTCTTATCGGTGAGTATTTGAACCCAGGACCTTTGTAATATGAAGCCAGCACGCTACCACGGAGCTGAACTACCTACAAGAAGCCGCTGCGCTTGAACGTATTACCCCGTCACAAATGGTTTTCTATTTTCGTTAATTTGACTTTTTTATTCGTCGGAAGTAATTACCTAATAAAATAACAGTGAAATTTCATTAATCACAAAATAAAATAGAAACATTAATATTGGCCTAATAGCCCTATTTCAACCTGAGGGTTGTAAAATGCAAATTTAATAGTTTTTATATACTTGACGCCTTGTGTCAAATGCGTAGACTTGGCCGCAACAACCCATGAGACAACAGTTCAAATTTCTTAACTTTAATTATTATTATAAATTATTAATTCATTTCTTGTAAACTGTTTCAGACTAGCACGTACTTTAAGTTAAATGTAAAAAGTTTGATATTTTATTAATGATTTTTATTTTTACTTAATGTATAAAGTCGAAAATTTTCTTCACAGAACTAAAACTCTGGGCAAAAAGAGATTCTACTGAGAAATCTAGAAAAATCGCCCAGAAGACCTAAAAACTCATCAATTGGACTTCATTTTTTTTAAAACGTTCGCAGTAGGGCCTTCGGACCCCTCTGTTTTTAGGGATATTCCACACTCCTAGTAATTGCAAACTTTCGTTTATGTCGCCCCCTGCTTCTGTCCATGTGTTATTTCGAATTCTGTCTATTTCATTTTATTTTGTTTTTTAGTTTGTATATGTTAAGTTCTTCTCTAATTCATTTCTTTTTTAATAAGTCTCGTCATGTGCTTATTTTAACTCTTATTATAGGTCTCATTTATGCTTGCTGAATGCCTATTTTGCTGTTATCCTTTTCTTTTATTATTCTGGATCCACTTCCATACATTGAATTAAAATTAGCCTGATTTCCTATTTTCATATAAAAATGCTTGATATCATTTCGTAAAGGGAAAGAGATTAGTAATAGAAAGATACGAGTACATATATACAACATACAATTTAAATAATAAATATTTTAAATATAAATAATATAAAATATTATTATTATGATCTATTTAAAATTTTCGAAGACAGTGAAGGATGAAAAATATGAAAAATATAGCAATTTTGCTAACTCGGTATTAAATCTACTTGAGTTGCTTACGTAATAGCTGACTGTTGGCAGAGAATTTTGTAACAAATAATTTTTCTTCTCTCGTTGGAGACTGGGATTTTAATTGAGTGAAGAGTTTTACTTGAAGCACGTTTAACACAGGGCGTAATCCTATTAGTAGCATGCAAGGAGCATTCACCTGAAGCTTTGCAATATGAGTGTGTAGCTCATTGTAGCTGACGCTTCATTTGTTATCTACGTAATGCTTTCATTATCAAAGATGTTTCAATAGCATTTTTATAAATGGCATTATTCAATCATTTTTGGAAATCATCAAGATGACGAGGAATATCTTTATATATTGCTCCATAGCGGAACACCTAAACGGTTTTGGTTTTATGGTTAATTAACGACTGTAGTATACTGCAACTTATATCTGTGACCGTCGCAAGGATGCCAGGATTTTATCCTATAGAAATTCTTTTGTATAGGCTACCTTTAAATGTACACATATGGGCCTGTCCCATCTATGCACACATATATGCCATTAACTTGCGCCGGGATCGAACCCGCTACCTTGGGCCCAGCAAGCCAGCGCTTTATAGACGGTGCCACCCAGGCCGACGGGAACACCGAATATCCTTATATCCAAGTACAGGGTTGCTGCAGTAAAATATTGCTGTCTTATGTAACCCGTAGATTACTCCGCCATTTATTGTGTAAAGCAACCAGGTTATCTTCCAGATGCTGGCGATATTCCTTATGTTCTTTTTTTAAAGCGCTTTACCATTGCTGCATCAAACTCGTTCTTTTATTACTTTTCACTGCAACTTTGCCTTACGTCCGCTTCAAGTAGCATTTACAATAAAGCGACACCCGCGACACGCGGCATAATACAGCAAGTTATAGCGTCGGGTCGCGGATTTCGTTCACAATACGTAGCATTGTAAAGGCTACGTGAACCAACCAAACATATTAAATAATACTGACTGGATATTCATGCAATGCCTGCCTTCAATTGAAGAATAATTTTAGCCCTATATAGGCTATTTTAAAATAAGGAAAAAAAGAAATCAGACAGGAAGCATCAATTATTCTTTGGGAAATATGGCACCCTGATTCCGAAATGTTGATATCGGGATACAAAATTTCACGTGAATGACACCATGTTGCAAATAACTGTTCCTCATTAGAGCATACATTTCCAGTATCACGCTAGTATCCACTTGATCAACTAAAGCGCGTGGAGCCGTGAAGTATATTTTCACTGTGGACTTTAGCACTCCACGCATGCGCACTGACAACGGCATGTTCGAATTTTAACGGTCGAGAAGCTTTCAGATTCCAGGCGATCTCTGTATCCGCACTTTTTGTTTAATATTTTGTAGGTTGGTTGAACCGTTTTGTGCTCACACACGTCGATATATTTGTGTATTTGTCCCCACTTGTGGAATATTTGACCGTATGACCGTATGACTCCAGTGCGTGTTGCGCTGTTGCACATTAAACATGGCTGCATCGCTCAGCGTTTGCACCAAAGAAGAAGAGAGTGAAGTGATCCGTTTTTTGTCGTCTGAAGGTGTACCCGAAGACTTTCCGCACAATATAGCAGTCGAAGTTTCCTACCATTTTCTCTGTGATTACAAACATAAGTTTTAAAATATGCTTCGGCAAAGCATAATATTTTTAAATACAACAGTGAAAACAATGAAGGATCGTTTATATTTGGATTAGCCTAGCTTTGTCTATTAGTTTTGAAAGTACGGTAAACAAAAACAAAAAAACATAGTAAATATCCGGCAAAGCGTGACGTAGATGTGTAAAGAAAATATTTATGAAAAATCTAATGAAAACAACGGATGTTTTATATACAGTACGATATACTTCTCTGCAGGTTGTAGAGGAATTGGAAGAAAAGAATTGGCAAATATACGTCAAAGCATGAAGTAAATTTATAAATAAAACTTGTAATAAATATGTAATAAGGGACGGAGAAGGCACAGGGTTGGTATGATAGCATTATAATGTTTTCTACATTTTTCTGTGGATTGTAGAAAAAAGGATGTAGATTCCTTCAGAAATCATAATAGGCGATGAAAAGGAAAGGGGAGGAATTTTCAATTTTAATGTTGCCAAGATTTTTCTCATGGTTAAAGGAGCATGTGTGCACAATATGTTAAAATCATTTAACTTGACAAAAGTCTACAATCCACGCTTTAATAAAAGAAGGTTACTAAATGTAAGACAAAACTATTGTGTTTCAAACTTCTGCGTAGCTGAAATAGAAATGTCTTTATGTCTTGCTTAAATACATAACAATATTGTTTTCACTTGAACAACACTTAGACTTATTTCTGGCCTAACATTTTTATGGGATGAAAGGCACAAAAAGAATTCAGAACATCACTGAGACGTTGATTTTTTTTTTTCTGGAGCCCTGAATGTTTTGTGTCAACCTTGTTAAAGCGCATCTAAGGTCCCTCTCCACGTTCAGACAACTGCCATGTTTTGTTTTCGTGACGATCAATTTCGAGAATCTGGTCTCACATAGGCGAGTAGATGAGAACTGTAGCCTATGAGAACTTTTAAGGCTTCCTTTCTCACTCTTGGATAAAAAGGAAGGAAACTGCCTCAACATTCTTCCAGCCTCATCTTTTTCTGCTTTCATTTGAGCTGGTAGTAAATAAATGCCCCCCCCCCCGGAATTAGGAACGACTGGTATAAAGTTATAAATTTCTATACAGAACACATAATATTTCAAAGTGGAAGGGAAAGTTAGTTCGCATGTTAAAATTGCTCTAATTTTTCCCTAGATCTTGATGTTCAGAGTAGAGGTCATATAATATGGGTTGAAAACAGGAAAGAGGTGTTTGTTCGAATAGAGAAGGAAAATAACCAGGCCTTCTAAATGGCACAGATAAATCTTTCTACTGGCCGAGTGCACCAGCCTCGGTATTCAGAATACCGCGGTAAAGTTATTTAGTTTACTCCGGTAAAGTCATACTTTCGTTGCACCGTGCTCGGTTTCGACTTTCACCGCGGTAAGATGCAAACCGGCCGTGAAGGAGCTGTAAAGCGAGAAAACCGCGGTTTTCTTTCAAAGATGGAGATCAGCGTAATGTATCATATTTACGATATCTAGGCCAAAAGCTAATTGAACATAAAGAATGATGAGAGACAGGTGGGGTCTATTTGAAGAATGAACGATGGTGCATATCTTTGCAAATACTGTGCTGTAACATCGATTGAAATGACCTTCCTTTCTTACCTCAACCAAACCAGGTCCATCGAGTAGGCTAGTGGGCGTAACCACGATTAGTACGATTAGTATAGTATTTATGGTGTTTGAATTATTACTGAACAATAAGGCAACAAATAAATGAAATATGGAAAACCAGTGGTCCTAGGCCAAATTTAAGTGGATGGCTCCATTGCATCACGATATAGCCTGTGTATCGGTATATAGGGTATGTAATCAATTTATCATACCTGCACGTACACGAACATAATTATAACAGCCCTTTCATGGCTATGCACATGATTTTGCACCTAAAATTTCTACTAGTCGTACGGGAATAAAAGCGAGGCTATGTCGAACTCAGAGCAGAGATTTCGTGGTGTTGCTTTGCCTTGGATTGCACACGTCTGAGAATTATTCTTGAAAACATCAATGTCAGGGGCGGCCGGTGTTAATGTGCTACTGTGCTATAGCACACTGATCATTTCGTTAAATAAAATATTGTTGATTACTTAAACAAATATTACCAAAATTCTGTTAAAAATACTTTTATAAAATTTCGATCATCTTAGATTTTCAACCGCTATACAATATGCGATATCCATCACAACGTCGGGCGGTCAGCTTGAGTTGCCAAGCATTATACTGCAGTGTGCTCTGTCCCCCAGTAGCGCTGCTTTCCTTGATGACGAAAGCGTGGAAAGTGCCCTAAGGCGAAGTGTAAATTTGTCGCTATTAGCATGGAAACCGCCTCGTTGGAGCTATTCGTGGGGTAGAACCCGGCCCCCTATAGGTAAGCTACATGCCGCACAAGAAACTGGCTGGTTCCAGGTGGAGGGTTGACGACCTCTTGTTTAGTATGGTTGGGGGTGGATATTTTGAAGGCTGTTTTGCAAGTCTATAGGGACAGTCCTTGTCAACACATCTTATTGATGGCGGCTTTTCTTGATGTGCAGTTTTAATAGAGTTCAAATCCGTGGCTTGACATTAAATTTTATGAAAATATGAGACAGCTTAGCTTCGAGAACTAAATCTATACTTAATATTAGCCTCATAGAATTCAATGAGTACATATAAATACATAATCACATAATAATAATGTAAATACATAAACAGGTGCAAAGCTAAAGTCCAGGTCCCATTCCCGCCCAAGTCGGCAGCGGTGGTCTAGAGGTAGCGTGCCCGCCTCTAGATCCGCAGGGCGCGGGATCAAACCCGGCCGCGGTCGATGGATTTTTCAGGACGTAAAAATCCTGGGCACGGAGTCCTCCGGGAGGGACTTTAAGCTGGGGGTCCCGTGTCGTAGATTTACGGCACGTAAAAGAACTCCAAGCCTAAATTAGAGCCTCTGGACAAAATTTCTCGGCCCTTTTACGTCCAAGAAATACATAGTTTCCGGAGGTGGGTTGCGAGGCGATGGGCTTACCACCTGTCCCTCTACCCTCTCTCGGAAAATAAGCATATCAAAATTAGTATAGGTAATGAAACCTCCACTTGGAGGCCCCTTTGCCCCACCTGGGGATCATAGGGTACCAGATACAGAAACAGATTCCCGCCCAAGATAAATTTTCCTCCATAGATTATACAGTGGAGTTGAATTGCGAAAACTTTAACAATTACCTAGGAAAGAAGAAACTGAATGCTGAAAACTACTCATAATTATTGTAAAAAAATATTATTTAATTTCAGTATAAGGATTAATTTTTAGCGAATTTAACGCGCACGTTAGCTCAGCACCTGACGAAGAGTAAGTTAGTACAATCTTATGTCTGGGGGACAGGACATTGTGACCAGACACCCTCTTAATTCTCAAACTGCATTCTGTTCCTGTGCAAAGTGCGACAGACAGAACCGACAGTGGAACAAGTACTAAGTATATTTCGTGGTGCGTGTGTGTTCATGTTCAGAATTATTGCTGTGAATGTGAAGAATGAATACAGTAGATAGTTTAATAACTTATCTATTTTCTAATAAAAAATCGAGATAAAACAATTAGGAAAGTAAACACCCGAGTTGATTATGATTCAAAAAGCGAAAAGGGCGGTGTATGAAAACAGTTGGATATGAGGTTGTGAAATTAGGAATCCTCTCTTCTCTTTTCCTTGCCTTATATTTGGTGATTCCAATTCCTGGAGTACAACGGGATTAACGGATTTCGGACACCTTGTAGTACGTTGACAAAACAGCATAAAGATAACATTTGGCACATGCATAATGTATTAAATATTAGTCCTCTAGGCAGTGTGAATACTGGAGCACAGTTAAGCTAGGTACATATCACAACAAAAAATTGAAACACAACCAACAAGTGAAAAAAAAGGTACGTACTTTAACAAATTATTGATTGCATTAAGTCCTGTGGGGCTTTTGAACTTGCTTTGAGAGGTCACGACGAAACCGAACAATCTGAAAACCCTTGCATCTTCTTAGGACTGATAGATTTCGTTTCGAATTTGGACACTGCTGTGCGGGAACACATGGAATTGCATGGACATCATTTTTCGAAATAGGTGAATGGCATGTGACAATTTATTTTTTGCATGTTCATACTATGTATAGCACACACAATGTTTTTGTCACCGGCCGCCACTGATCAATGTTATTTTATTAAAATGTACAGACAGGTGGGATCTATTTGAAGATTGAATATCTTTTCAAATACTTTGCTGTAACATCGATTGAAATGACCTTCCTTTCTCACCTCAACCAAACCAGTAGTAGGCGAAACCAACTCATTTCACGATTGGTACAGTATCTATGGTGTTTGAATTCAAAGTATGAATTCAGACGACATATATACGCAATATAATATTGCCTTTTATCTTATGAACATCTTTTTATTGAATAATAAGGCAACAAATAAATTGAATTTGGAAAACCAATAGCCTTGGCGAGCCACCGTGACTGGCAGACGTGCAGAGAGAGAGAGAGAGAGAGAGAGAGAGAACCTAGCGGCCATGGAAGAAACCATCAATGAGAATGGATTCGGAGCAGAGTAACCGCAATATTTCCAAGCATTAGCAAACCGCGGTATTTTAGCAATGGTGCACAGAGATTTTGAGAATACCCCGGTATTACGTTTACCGCGGTAACGAAACGGCTGAGAAAACCGGAGAATGGTGCACTCGGCCATAAGACTTGTGGGAAAACATCTGCAATATTTTACAGTTTACCATAAATGTTATGTTCCCTATTCCGTTGGGATATTTCGAATGCCAAATTAGGATACATTAATCCTCCTGTTCGACTACAACATACTATACCAGGATCATAACTTAAAACTACTGGCTATATTACGTTCATTACGAGACTTGGAATGATGATTTCTTATATATGATGTTGATCCTTGGAGTTTTATACATTCGAATTTGAGACCAGTAGACTAACATTTAATAAGCCATAAGACACTGCAAAACATGCATGTAGATAGTACGACTTTACAAGTATAATTCATGGCTTAGTAATTATTGTTATTTATTTATGCAGAAGACTGCATTTATGTAACCTTAAAAGGTGACTTCAAGCATAGGCGTAGTCAGGCCGACCATATGGGGGGGGGTCATAACATCTGGGGTGTCTGGTGGGTATGGAACACCCCCAGGGAGAGGAGGGTTCGGGGGTCCTCCCGCGGAAAATTTTAAAAATTAAGATGCACAATAACGAGTTTTAAGCTTCCCACGCTTTATACTCATATTAAGTAATTTATAAGCAGACTTAAAAAAATTGTACAATTTTCCTTTTTTAATCAATGGGGGGGGGGGGGGGTTCAAACCCTCAACCCCCCCCCGTTACGCCTCTAACTTCAAGTTGTACACGACACGTTTGAAAACTGGACAAGAAGATTAGGTTCCCTTAAATTACGAAACCTCTGGAGGTGAAGGAGGTCAAGATGACCTGGACGTAAAGAATGTAAAGAATGACCTGGACAGTAGGCGTCACTGCAAGAGTGTTTCCAACAAAGTAGTGAGTGTATGTTAACCGGTTTCTTCGCTATTTCATACAGCGATGGTTCGCTTTAGTTAATACTTGATACATTCATCGGATATCATTGATGTTTTAATGTTAATAACATGTCCATTTCACGCAATTACTTTACAAAATTTAAACAAAAACATGAAATATTTTTCTGAAAGAAATTATGAAATTATATTTGTGCAAAGTGTTTGTAAATAAATGGTGCAAATTATGTTGCACAAAGTTTCTTACATTTACGTGTTAAGGTTTGTATTATTCAGGTTTTTAGGATGAATTAAAAAATCCGGAATATACCACTCAAAACTTGATATAGGCCTTCAACCTCCAGGTCATATATATTTAGGGATATTACCGAATTTTTCATATAATATTCTCCTTACACCATCACAGGTAGCAATGCACCAATGGGTATATTGCAGAATTATTAAAATATTATGTATCTGAATTATTATGCTAATCTATAAGTAGTAATGTTAGGAATCTCTACAAGGGAATAAACGAGTTCAAGAAACGTTTTCAACCCAGAATAAACATAATTAAGGACGATGAAGGCACTATACTCGCGGCTCCGAATAATATCTTGAATAGGTGGAAAATTGTCTTTCATCAATTATTAAATTACATGGAGATGTCCAAAGGGCAGAAAGTGAAATATTCACAGCAGAGCTGATGGTTGCTGAACCAACTCTAACAGAAGTAGAAACAGCTGAAGGTAAACAAAGAACTCACAAATCTCCAGGCGTTGACCAAATTCCAGCAGAATTAATTAACTACGATTTGGAAAAAGGGGGAATTGCCAAAGGAATGGAGAGAATGTATTATTATACCGATCCATACAACGGGAGATAGGGCCGAATGCAATAACTGTCGAGGAATTTCTCTCTTATCAACATCATACAAAATTCTACCTAATATACTGCCAATAGAAATAATTGCAATAGCCTGAAGGCTATATGTGGAACCATCCAAAGAACTTTAGGACATATAACAAGGAAAGAGGGAAGACTAAAACTTTATTAAACAATGGCCGTTCCTTCACTGTTGTATGGGAGGGAGAACTGGATAATTAAACCAAAAGACAGAAGCAAAATACAAGCAGCGGAAATGTTATTTCTTCGAAATGTTAAAGGATGCTCAAGAGTAGATAGAATCAGAAATGAAACTATCAGAGAAGAATTATATATATATAAGATTGAAGAGAAACTTAACATATACAAAATGAATTGGACAGAACATTTAATGAGAATGGACTCTGATAGAATACCAAAGAGAGCTTTCCTATAGGCCTATAACCAGAGAGGTAGAAGAGACATTGGCCGCCCCCGTAAAAGATGGACTCCACTTACAACTTCGCCGGAACGGGCTACTTAGCCTAAACCATGAAGAAGACGATGATGAATAAAGATACCTTAAAAAATCGAAAATGGACACAAGTAAACAACCTCTCAAGTGATTTAACAGAAAAACGAATATAGCTGTAATGAGAGAAGTGTTGATTTAGCCATTTTGGTAAAGAAATAAGATTTTTATTGTAAAAAAATCAAGCATACCCTAAAGTTGAGGCAGTTCTCAGATAAGCTATTATTATAATTTACATATAACGAAGGTAAACATATGCAACAATAGAATAAAAGGGTTTTGAACGAAAATAGTCGCATAAGAGACTCTAAGAATATTACTAATCTTAAGGGAGAAGTATCATTACGTTTAATATACAGTATTTTTGCAGTAGAAAATAAATGTTGGAAAACAAGCAGGAATTTCCCCAAAAGATTTGCAAGGAGAGTGGATTCTTCTTGGCCATTGCAATATCTTCTCCCTAGGAAGTGGAAAAATATAATGAGAGGAGGCTCAAGGCCTAAATGGTAGGACATTCAAGCATTGAAGTCCCTTATGAGCTGCCAGTAAAATTTTGTAAAGGGATAACCATAAACAACATTGCACTTCACAGGAGTTGTCTCTCATTCGTGAAATAAGGTGCCGCGTTTAGCAGGGCCAAAATAATGGTGTCAGTGATATACAATAGAATGAGTACATAGCAAAGGTCGGTGTTAAGCAGAAAACTATTTGTAATTGGGATGGAATGGAACAAAATAACATTTCTAAGGAAATTTGGAACACTCGTTATACTGAGAAATTAGTCGTTACATTGTTTGTGATTGGTATTTTAGTGAAGGGTAGGTTTCCAATAGAATTAGTGCATAATCCCACGTGTATAATTGAGACTATGAGTCGCGAGAAGCTGCGCGGAGCTTATTGGTAATTTTTTAGTCTGTTGGCGTTTGTTGGGAGTGAAAATATTACACTCTGTTTTAATTCCTGACGGGCATGACACGTTTGCCAAGAGACCAGTGTTAACAAGTGCATAGATTGTTAGTTAATTATAATAAATTAAATTTGAAAATTTTGACCACGAACAATTTAAGGACTTAGAAATTCTGGTTTCTTCGCGAAGATTCTCACACTTAAGAAAAGTCAAGTAATAGTGGATTAAGGGGACTGAATCTCTTACAACATTTCGTATAAGTTTCTTAATATTATTTTGCCATTTGCTCTGAATATACATTACTAAAATATATTTATTACAATATTCCGCCTTTACCCTCAACATACCTGTATAATACACAACTTATCTTGAAAATGCATTTCGGCGTATGCTGCGCCATCTTCAGTTCATATAAGATGTAATGAACACAATTCTTCTCAAATAATGCTGTTTATAAAATTTGTTAATTGGTAACCTAGGTCACCGTTGTAGTCAAGTCAAATAAATGATTTTGGTCAATTATGTTTTCATTAAGGATGTTACTTCTGTTCTTATAAATTTGAAAGTTTTCCAGTGTATTTAGTCTAACACCCTTATCACAGATATGTAGGACTTCCATGGTGTTATTTAAGTTATCCAATCTATGACCACTATCAAGCAGGTGTTTAGCATACGCTGAGAGTAATCTGCCATATTTAAAGTCAGAAACATGTTCACTGAATCTTTGCTTGAATGTTCTACCAGTTTGTCCCACATATATCTTTTTGCAATCAATATACGTCAATTTGTAAACTCCACTTTCTTCCATTTTATCCACAGAGTTAGTATTATAATTGTAACTTCCCTGAAGCGAAGCATTTTGTTTGAAAATTTATGACAATGTTCAATAGGAACTCTACTATGTAGAACCTCAATGAACAATAAAGATTATTATTATTATTATTATTATTATTATTATTATTATTGCTGTATAATTTATTCTTTAAGTTGCAGTTTGTTCTGTAAGCAATTTTAAAGTTTTCTTTACGTAGTAACTTTGTGATAGCATGTATTCTGTTATCTGTGTAATTAAATGTAGCAAAATATTTATTATTGTTGTCTTTTTGTAGAGGTGTGAGCTGGCTTATGGGGTTTTGTTTGTTATGTAATTTCATTTTGTGTTTTCTGATTAAATTTCTAATCAGACTTTTATTGTATCCATTATTTTCGGCAATTTTCATAATTGAGGGGTGTGGTCGAAAAACTTGATAACCCACAATTTTTGGAAAAATGAGTTACCTGCATTACTGACTTCATCGGGTTGTTGTCAATACCTATATCAAAGAATTTTCTCCGAAAGCCACTTAATGGAAGAGTTATCACCTATGTTGATATGCCACATTGCGCTTTGTGTTAATGGAAAACATTGACAACCCACATTTCCTAGTGTTGTTGAACAGGAAGAGAAAAAGGCAATTTTACAAAAGAAAAGAGTGCGTGAGATGTCTCTGCTAGTGTTTGAAGATTCTTATGGTAGTATTCGTGAGCCTTACTATGTTTTCAATGAGGACATGGAGTCTTCAAATGATGAGGTGAGTGTTTTTATTTGCAGTTGATGATCAGGTTAGGACTGCTGGGTTATCAAGTTTCTCCATTTGTGTAATATGATTTTCTTAAATATTGCTATTATTCAGTATCTGGTATCTGGTACCCTATGATCCCCAGGTGGGGCGAAGGGGCCTCCAATGGAGGTTTCATTACCTATACTAATTTTGATATGCTTATTTTCCGAGAGAGGGTAGAGGGACAGGTGGTAAGCCCATCGCCTCGCAACCCCCCTCTGAAAACTAAGTATTTCTTGGACGTGAAAGGGCCGAGAAATTTTGTCCAGAGGCTCTAATTTAGGCTTGGAGTTCTTTTACGTGCCGTAAATCTACGACACGGGACCCCCAGCTTAAAGTCCCTCCCGGAGGACTCCGTGCCCAAGATTTTTACGTCCTGGAAAATCCATCGACCGCGGCCGGGTTTGATCCCGCGCCCTGCGGATCTAGAGGCGGGCGCGCTACCTCTAGACCACCGCGGCCGACCTATTATTCAGTAATACTAGTAAAATTATCATTTAATAATATTACTATATATGTGAAACCCCATACTATTATGTTTTTATTAACTAAGGATATTGTTCTAAGACTAAATTTCTTATTAATGTGGTATGTCAAGTTTTTCCATTATCAGATCATAAAGTTAACTTAAACCTTTGTCAGTGAGGATTCATACATACCACAGCATCACATCACTAGTTATTACAATAGAATCTTTAAGAATGAAGACTAAACTAAACAGACGAGCAGAAAGTGCTCTTCTTCGCTACCTTATCTTGATGAAGAAGAATCATGGGGAGATGACCGATTAAGATATGTTTTAAATAGAGTAAATATGTTTGGCATAGTGAAGTAACTTATGTAATTTGCATTTTAGTAATGAACAATGATTATTAATTATCAATATTAATCATTATTATAATAAATATTTTGAAACATTATGATAGTATTTTAAAAAGAATATACTAGCAAATCCTAGTTGTGGTTTATCAACGTTTTCCATTTCATAACAGATTTATGATATTCATGGAAAAAGTTGATATCCCACATGAAAATTACAAAATCTAAGAAAAATACATCAGAATTTAATACAATATGCTATCTGCATGTATTAAGGTTTATAATGCATGTTTTCCTAAAAAGAATTCATAGCAGATTTAAGGGACATTTTTCAACCTTTAACCCCACATATCTCAGAAAGAGAATAATGTGGGTTATCAAGTTTTTCACCCACACCCCTCAATTGTACTACATTCTTTGTTGTAGTTAGTTTCATTCATGGGTATGTTAACCATTCTGTATACCATGCTGTTGAAAGCAGTCATTTTGTGGCTAATAGGATGATTAGAAGAATTGCCGATGATATTGTCCGAATAGGTAATTTTTCTGAATATACCAAAATCGAGTGTCTTGTTGATTCTGGTAATACTGAGATCCAAGTAGTGTAGTGAATAATTCTCTTCTTTCTCAAGAGTGAATTTCAGATGATTTTTGATGTTATTAAAATCTTTGAAAATATCTTCTACTTTGTTTATATTGCAAATGATAAGAATGTCGTCAACATACCTTTGATAATAAGTGGTAATTTTATATTTAAATATAATATTCTGTATATATTCTTGTTCAATATGTTGTAAGTAAGCTTCTGTTATAATCCCAGAAAGCGGTGATCCCATTGCTACTCCTTCTTTCTGTATGTACAATTTATTGTCAAATTTGAAATAATTTTGGTATAATATGGTGTTAAGAAGTGAGGTTATCTGCTTAGTAACACTGGTACTATCGCCGTTATCTAGAAGCCTATTTTCTATAATTCTGATTGAATCATTTATTGGTACGGTTGTATACAAGTTGGTGATGTCCAGCGATACTATAAGGTCCTCTTTATTAACACAAGTGTCTTTTATTTTGTTAACCAAATCAATCAAATTTATGACATTGTATCTGTAGGGCAGATTTAATTTCTGCTTTAATATTTTCCCCAACATTTTTGAAACTTTATAGCTAGGAGCATTTAAGAAATTTACTACTGGTCTTATTGGATTATTTACTTTGTGTGTCTTGATTTGCGACCTCAGTTCTGGAGTTCTGGGGTTCATATTTATGCACTTTTTCTTCTCCATTTCACTCAGTATTAAATTAAATTCTTTAACAGCTTTTTTGATAGCTGACTGAAAGTTATCAGTGGGGTCTTTTTCTAAAAGTTCTATATTATTGTTTCTTATAAAATCAAAAGTCTTGTTTATGTAGTCCTGTTTGTTAAGTAAGACTATGGTATTGCCTTTATCCGCTTTGACGTGAATAATGTTGTTGTCTTCCAATTTCTTGTTGATACTTTTTAGTATACTCGTGTTATGTTTAGTTGTCAAGTTTGGACGTTGTTTAATGTTAAAGTAGGTTTCTTTGATTTTGGTAGCTAACTTTTGTCTTAAACAGTTTTGCTCTTCAAGTTGCATTGATGACAAAGCTGCTTCCGCATCGATTATGACATTGTCTAGAATCTGTTTCCTATTCGGTGTTAAATTATGTTTATAACCTAATTGTAATAGTGATTCTTCTTTTTTGCTGAATGTGATATGTGTTAAGTTGATTAGTCTGGGGTAGAATTTGTGTTGTATATTTTCATGTGGATCTTGCTTGTTACGGTTGTAACTCTTAGCCAAGATGTTCCTTTCTCTTATAAGATTATCTAGTTTCTTGTTCAAAATGCTGTATTTTTTATCCAATTCATAGTTTAATTTTATATGTATGTAATTATCAATGGAAGTCCAATGACTTTTGAGGCTTTTTGATATTTGTAGATGTAAGTCATATACCTTTTTATTTAAAAAATCCTTCTTCTTATGTAGGAATTTTATCTCGTTCTTTAACCATAGTTGTTTTGCTTGTTGCACTGTCTTAGTCGCTACATTGCTACAAATATTGGTCTTTATATTTATATATTTGGGAATAACATTGTTAATTCTACATAAGTTGTTAAATTTTAAGTTAGCAATGGTTCTGTTTAGTTTACTTTTGTGTTCATATACCGATTAATGAGCTTGGCCTGGCTGGCTGTATCAAAATTATTAAAATAACTAATTTTCAACAGATAAGGGTAAATATTAAATATATTTATTACAATATTCCGCCTTTACCCTCAACATATAATGCACAACTTATCTTGAAAATGCATTTCGGCGTATGCTGCGCCATCTTCAGTTCATATAAGATGTAATGAACACCACAATTCTTCTTGAGAAGCACACCACAATTCTCATTAATCGGTATATGAACACAATATGGTATATGGTTGTGAATATGTTGAAAAATAGCTTAACACTTGCTGTATCTGTTGCAATAAATGTTTCCTTTAAATTGTGTTTTGTTTCTGTAAACGGCCCCAGGGAAATTTACTTTATGGACGCGCCTCGTATTTGACAAGGGAAAAGTCAAATATTTGAGGTACAGAATAAACTTAAAGAGTGTAATGCAAAACAAATTTGGTAAGTGTATCATTGGATAATATAGGGAGAATTTGAAAACACGAGCCGACTGTCTCTTAAATACAAAGTGTTAATGAATAACACCGTAATATTTTACCTGTGTAGGAGGGGACATAGACAAGCAAATTTTACCTGGAGATTTTTGCTCTATTAACCTACTAACCTATTGAAATGTGTATGCTACAGAGCATTAAAGTCATTAGAATTTGGTGTTCGTAAGTCAATAATGAAGCGAAATAGGCTTAAAATTTTTATTAAATTTTCTTCATACCTTCTTAGTGATCGATAAAAAAGCAAACTGATTCTTAATCATTCATCAACAGTTATATCATAATTTAGTGTTTCCAGAATCTGCAAACTTTACAGACTAATCATATTACTGGCAGACACTGCATTAGTGTTTTATTCATAACTCCAACGTTAACACCGAAGTTCCTTCGTTTTGATTTTTTTTTAAATGTTAGGAGTCAGTGGCGGCCATCCCTGGGAGATTTTATGCTGTAACAGAAAAAATTAAATCTTCTTCTTCTTCATCTTCCCTATTTATGCCGCTCTGTGCAGCGTTAGGGGATGTCCTCGTATCCATCTTCTGTAACTTTCTCTGTCCCTGGCCATGCTTCGTAGTTGATGTATTGTCTTCTCCCTTCTTCCTGCCAACTGTTTTACCACATCCTCCCATGTTATTCTGGGTCTTCCTACGGGTCTCTGCCCCTGCGGCTTTGCTTCCGTAAACTGACGTAGCTTCCGATGTTCCTCTGTTCTTATTACATGTCCATACCAGGCAAGTTGTCTGTCCTCTATTCTCCTGCTTACTGGCATCTGTTGCAGTTCCTCTCTTATTCTATCGTTTCTAACTCTATCCCTTCTTGTCTTCCCACTTATTCTCCTCAGACATTTCATCTGTACTGTATTTACTTGGCTTATGTCTTTCTTTGTGGCAGTCCAGCTCTCGCTGCCATATATACACTGCGTTGTATACAGATGTCTTAGTTTTCTTGTTGACTTCTTTTTTCCCAAATATGCTACTGCTTAGAGCATAATATGCATTACTTGTTTTTTGTATTCTCCTTCGAATTTCTCCTTGCAACTAGCCTGTTTGATGGATCACCACTCCTAAATATTCATACTGTTCAACTTGGGTAAGATGCTTTCCTTCATGCTCAATCTTTATTTGCTCTACCTGGTCTTCTGTTCTAGCTACCATCATTACTTGACTCTTTTTATCATTAACTACCATCCCCTTTCTTTTAATGTTTCCACCCACTCAATCCAAGCTTGTTGTAGCTTCCTCTCTGAATCTGCGATAAGCACTACATCATCAGCATAGACTAGTGCCTGACAGTAGACCGGTCTGAGCTTCCACATTCCTACCACTGACTTCTGTGTTCTTGCTTTACATGTCTTAATTATCTCATCCATAAATATTATAAATAAAATTGGACTTAAGCTATCACCCTGCTTGACCCCTTTTTGCATAGAAAATGTTCTTGATGTTTTACCATTTAGTCTAACTACTCCTTCTGTATTCTGGAACATAATCTTGATTGCTCTCAAGAGCATAGGTGATATGTTCTTCTTTACTAGTACCCTCCATATTTCATCCCTTGGCACTGTATCAAATGCAGCCTTTAGATCCATGAAGGCGAGGTATACTGATCTTCCCCTACTGATCCCTTTATCTATAATAGTCCTCAGTGATGATATGTGATCTTGCGTTTGTCTTCCGGGTCTAAAGCCTGCCTGTTCATCCTCCAAGTCTTCCTCGACCTGAGCTCTCAATCGCCTCTCTAAAATTCTGGTGTAAATCTTTGTTATCCCATTGATAAGACATACCGCTCTGTAATTTTCGCAGTTAGATGTACTTCCTTTTTTATGGAGAGGTATGATAATATTACGATTCCAATCTTCTGGAATACGACCCTCATTCCATATCATCTTAAATAAGTTCTTCATTTCTTCTATCAATATGTTACCTCCTGCCTTTATCATCTCTGGGACAATCCCGTCTTCTCCTGCTGCTTTGCCATTCTTCATCTTCTCCACAGCTATTTTTACATCCCAAAAATCAATATCCTCTTCCTCTTCATATACCTGATTATCCGGTTTTGTCAGTATTTCTAACTCTGCATTGCTATATCTATTTCCTACTTCTTTATCTTTTTCTTCTTTAAACTTTTCTTCATAGTGCTTTCTCCACACCTCAAGCACTTCTTCCTCTTGTGTTCTCAGTACATTGTTATTAATGCTTCGTACTTTTCTGCCAAACTTTCCTCTTAAATTTCTTAATAACTTCCAAAATTTCTTGGGGTCTTGTTTATAATCGCTTTCAATTATCTCTCCATATTCCTTCCATGCTTGTTTCTTTGCTTTTTTAACAACTAATTTACATTCATTTCTCTTCCTAACGTATTCCTCTCTATGACTAGGGTCCTTAGTATGTATATACTTCTTCCATGCTTTTTTCTTCTCCGATATAACTGCCTTCACCTCCTCATTCCACCAAGTTGTTCTTTTAATGCCATCTTTTATTGTTTTAATCCCACAAACCTCTTCACATGATCCTAATATTGATTCTTTCAAAATCTTCCACTTGCCTTCAACATCCGTTCCTCCTGTTAATCTTTGTTTCAATTTTTCTTCCAGTTTTCTTCGGTATTCTATTCGCTTGGGCCCTTCTTTGAGTTCTTCCATTTAATCCTCTGATAATAAGCCCTTCTCTTATTTCTTCCTCCCGTAAAGACTGTATCCGCCACCAATAGGTAATGATCCGTTGACAACTCAGCCCCTCTCACCACCTTCACATCTCTACAGCATCTTTTCAGTTCTTTTGGGAAGAGAAAATAATCAATAACACTGGCATATTGTGCCCTTTCGAAAGTGATTTGATGGATTCTCTTATGTTTGTAATATGAATTTGCTACTTTCATTCCATTGGTCAAGCAGAAATCAATTACTCTATTTCCGTTTCCATTTAAGGTCGATTCTCCTCCAAATGGCCCTAAGGCACCCCTAGCCCCGGCTCCATCATTCCCCACCCGGCCATTTAAGTCACCCATTACTATTACTTTCCTCTCCTTTTTTTCTGATTTCTCCACTATTGTTTGAAGATCCTCGTAGAATGCATCTTTCTCCACCTCATCAGAATCCTCTGTAGGTGCATAGGTCTGGATGAGAGTAATAGGTATTTCTAGCTCCAAATCCACTGACATAAGTCTTGCATTGACTGCCTCCCATGAGATGACTTTCTTGTCCATTGCTTCAGATACTATTACTCCCACTCCTTCCTTAGCTCTGGTGCCTCTGGGAACTCCAACATATCTTAACACATAATTGTTTTGTATAGTCTGGATACCAGTTCCTTTCTTATGAACTTCTCCCGCCCCCAGTACTTCTATCTTGTATTTCTTCATTTCTTCAACTATTTCCGATTCTTTTCCATTTAAAGTCATAACGTTCCATGTACCAATTCGTAGTCCTTTTTCCTTGCGAAGTTGTTGCCGTTTCATCCGTCCAATTCCGAGGCCATCATTCCTCCTCTGAATCATTAATACTTCAGGCGGGTGATTAGCCCAGCGCTGAAGGTCCGTTACCTCGGACTACTGGTCTCCCAATATTTATGTCCCCTCGGGAGCCCGAGTGGTCCAGTTATACCCCCAGACACCGGGTGCCCATTTTTATCGCCTCTTGCGATTCGCATGAGCTACGGTGGGACTATTCTTCCCCGGTCCCACACGGGAAAAAAAATCCATAGAGCAAAAGTCTTCTAATAAAAGTTGCTTGTCCATGTCCTCTCTATACACAAGTAAAATATTTCGGTGCTATTCATTAACACTCTATAGATAAGCGGCTTGGTCCTGACTGACTGAATGACTGACTGACTGACAGAGAATCAACGTAGAGCCTAACCTAAAATAGGTAGGGACTTGGAATTTTGACAGTACCTTCGTTTAGTAATGTAAGTGCACACCAAGGAAGGATTTTCAAAAATTTTGATTTCAAATGCCAAAAACCAAATGTTTTCTAGGAGACGAAAAACCTTATTTCAAAGAATTCAACAAATACAAATCACATTGCATATACAATTCTCATGACAACAGTGTATTGTTTGCAGTGTTCACAGGTAGCTTTGTAAGTGCATGATATGGGGCTTTGACAAATTAGAGAAGCTATCGATATTGGTGTAAATAAATAATGAAGAATGAAATCCACGAAAATAATGCAGAATGCGATGCAGTCACATAACGTTCTCTACCCTGGACATAGAGAATACCATTTTCTCACTTCACATTTTGATGTAGAATAAGAGACCGTATTACAGGGATAGCATTTTCAGTTGTCTCAGCCTGAGAATGCCAACGAGTATAGCATACTAGCAGTGGGTGAAAAATCCTATCCACTGATACGTTATTCATAGCTGTAGACTTTTTATTTTCAGTTCAGAAATATGGATTTTTATCATTAGGACTTAAGCATGTAAAAGGAGACAAAATAGGGTAGAACATTTTTAGTCCTATGCGCATTAAACTATTATGTCCCGGGTTTTGGGGGAGGAAAGCATGAAAGTGATATTTAATTTAATTTAATTTTGATTTCATCCCCAAAACGGTTGAATGGTAATATGAGAGTGAGATTCGTAAAGACAATACAATTTTATGTTACCGGAATTTCTGTTTCTTCTTATTTCAATCCCTACCAGGTTTGGTGTGTAGAAGCAATGGGGTGCAAAATTCTACATCCTCTATGAACCATATAAAGCTATGTCAAGCGTTCTCTGAGGGAATAGCTTGTGTGTGATCAGATAAGTCGTTCTTCCTCATTTAAAATTCTAAATCGAAAGTTCTTCATAAGTTAATTTCGAATTACAAAGTGAAAAGCACGAGCGACGCCAGGTCTTTTAAGCTAGTGATACATAAAATAAAAATATTAGTCTGGATTTGACAGAACCGAAATGAGAGAAGCAAAAACCAAACAGGGAAAGTACAACTTTCCAAAGGTCACAACATCAGTTTAAAATGAATAGGAAGGTAATAAAATATTAACTTTCCTCATATGAAGTAATTTCAACTAGTGGGTTAGATGACCCCTTTTTTGGAATCCATGATGCTAATAATGACTGCTTAATAATGACTTAGGGGTTACCTCCACTATTGCAATACTGTTGTTAAAGAACTAAAGCGTTGTAAACCCATGAAAGTCCATTTTTTAATCTTTCGCAAACGGTGTGTAACTTTGGTTCATAGTTCATCAAAATATGAGGAATGTTTGACTTGAGGCAATGCTTGTTGTATTCAAGGTTAAGTGGTGGCCAAGAAGTGGTTTAGTTACTTCTTTGGAGAGCAATCACTTTCACTCAGAATACGTAACAGCTTAATGTTTATGTGTCACACACAAACCTAAATAGATAAGTAAATAAGTAATATACACTGAAGCTAAGTCACGAATGCACTGCGTTACACCATGACTTTTCTGGCTTTCACGACAAACCTTCAAATGTTTGCAAGTACATTATCACTAGCAATACATAATAAATTTAAACATATCTTATTGCATTGTAGTGAAGGCCTTCTCTATTCAGTTTCACGAATTGAATAAACCCATTGAGACCGTAATTTCTACATCCACTTGGCCAGGCTTGATGTATTTCCGTTACATCTATTTCCGTTAGATGCTGTTTTAGCAAGTGACCCTTCCGTAAGGCTAATTTAAAAGACTTTACACATGAAAATGGTTTGATTATATTCATCATGAAATGAAAGAAATTCGAGACATGTTTGCTGTTATTGAGACTCTACGGAAGTACAATTTTAATTAGGCCTGTGAACATGATTTATTTGTATATTGTTTCTGATTCAGGCAAGGTTCCGGCATAAAGGTGTTTTTAGCAGCTTTCGATTTGTTGTTTGGGTAAATTGAATAGCTCAACGGTGAAACCATTTGACATTGAAATTAATGCAGTGACGATCAATAATCCAAGCATAAAAGAAAATATGTTCTTCATAGCACGAGTGAAACAAACCATGCCGAACTATGTTTCCTTTTTATCTCTCTTCGATAAATTTGCATTGTTTATTTTATTATTTTACTATATAAATTGAGAAAATGTATTATTTAAAGTCCATTTGACGCATCAAAAGATCGTGTAAGTTTCAGCACAGTTGGCTACTTTCATATTCTAGCAAGTTAGAACTTTAACTGACTAAAAGAATTATAGAGAATGAGAATGAAATCTGTTAAAACCTGTGTTCATATTAAACCTTTGCCTAGATGCTCGAGGATTGGAAACTGGATACCTAGTTGTGTTGGACCACTAGAAGTAGAAGATCGTAGGTACTTCTGTTTTAGGCAGGACAAGAGGAGTCGGCAAATTCGACCAAGAAGAATGAAGAACGTTAAGAAATTAATATACTAGAAAGATGTAATCAATTTAAATAGTAGACTCATAATACACTGTAGCTTACATTTCAACACCATATGTATAATTACAATTACAGCGGTAAAATCTGACACCAGAAAAATTTATCAAGAATACAACCGAAGCGAAGGACTGAGCATCCCTCTTCTGCCCAGCCAGGAAAAAAAAATAGAAATGGCAGCTACCACTGTACATGCGTAAAGTTTCATGTCATGATGGCCAAACCGATTTCAATTGATTTAAATTTATGATATTTTTAATATGCATCGCTTCGATATGGAATACATTGTCAGTGAGAGAATACATATGTTAAGATTTAAAATCTTTGGCATGATTAAAATTCTCCTCAATCCTGTAAATGCAAATTTGTTTTAGTTTCTTGATACTATTTCTTTAAAATGTTTCGGAAACCACTTAAATTATTTTAAATTGAATTTTCTACAAAAATTCTGATAATATATTTATGTATCTCCAGAGAAAGTCCATTTAATAGTTTCCGGTGAATAGCAGATTATGTTTATGTAACTACGGCCAAACCGCTGATCAAATATATTGTCCCTCGCGTTTCTACAAACAAAACAAAATGCCAAGGAGAAGGCGAAGTGATATTTCAAAAAAGTTTCAAGTCAGGCCAATGTCGCAACTTCTGGATCTGCAGGTAACCAGTTAGAGCAGCATAAAGTGTGGAAATGAAGTACCGGTACAGAAATGCAAGGAAAATAAAAATTTATGGCTAACTCACATGTTACCATACAACAGCTTCGGGATGAAATCAAACAGAAGCCTACAGCTATGAATAACGTATCAGTGGATAGGATTTTTTCACCGACTTCTGATATAGCATAGACCTACTCGTTGGCACAAACTCAGGCTGAGACAACTGGACATTCTACTCTTTCCCCACAATACGACCTCAAAATCATCAAAATGTGAAGTGAGAAAATGATATTCTCCATGTCCCAGGTGGAGAATGCATCACATTGTGCATTATTTTCGTGGATTTCATTATTCATTATTTATTTACACGAATTAATTATATCGATAGCTTCTCTGATTTGTAGAAGCCCAGTATAATGCATTTCCAAAGCAACCTGTGAATAGTACAAACAATACACAGTCGTCTGAGAACTGAATTGCATTTGCTAAATTCTGTGTAATATTTTCAGATTCTATAATTTTTTCAAGGGAAGTAGTGATTTGTTTGAATTTTAACGTTGGCCGCGTTTCTTTCCAGATTGAACTGGGTATGTGTGCAATATTTCGTGCAAATTGGTCAAAGCATGTAGATTTGTATTAAGAACATACATATACATATGCATATAAAGGATGTCCCAAAATTAACGCAAGATTTGAATTAAACGGGATGTTCAGTTATGTTGAAACTTTATTTTTGATGTCAATTCTCTTTATATTTCATACTTCTAATACTATGATTTCTTCTTCATTTCATAGCTGGTAATGATTTGGTTTTAGTCCTTGGCTGGCTTTGTAATTGTTTATTGTCTGCTTTCTTTTATTTTTAACAAATGACTTCAATGTGTTCTATAATTTATTGTTTTCAACTGGATTCATTTAATTACTTTATTATTTATTTTTTATAATCAATACCTAAGATCAGAATATCAAAATTATATTTAATTTATCATTCTCTTAATTCAAGAAGGTATTTCCTTTAAAGTCATTTCTGTATGATAAGTTTCTATTTTGATTAATTCTTTGTTATTCTTGGCCAATAGGAATCCTTCTCACACATTGTTAATTATTCCTTCTTCTATCAGTTCGTTCTTTAAGGACATGATTTGTTCTATTCCAATGGAATTAAACATAACTCCGTATAATCTTCAAGAATCAAGTTTATTCAACTCATCATCGATTTTACAAGGTTTGGAAACCTTTAGTGTCATCTACATTCTATAAGTGCTTGGCTAAATAGCTGAATATTTATTATTTCAACAATCTTCATGGAGAAGAGTTCTTCGATCGTATTCATTGAAGATTGATTCTACAACTCAGCTATTCTCTTCTTGATCTCCACTATGAAGTGAGTTTTAAGCTATTGATATTATTATCGAGAATGCAATTGAAGGGGCTAGTTCCATAAGGGCGTAAGGCACAAGAGCACAAGAGCAGAGGTTTAAGGCACAAGTATAAATTGTTCACAGAGTATTTAAGAGATATGAGGAGAAGGCATAAATGTTAAAGGCTCAAAATTAAATATGTGCCTTACGCCCTTATGGAACTAGCCCCTTCAATTATATTGAATTTTTTTTTTTTACATTACGAAGAATTATGCATTCTGGTCAATTGCCGGTTTGATTTGGCAATCTGCGAATTTAATGAAAGATAGCATCTAAATATTTAAACATTCTAATTTCTATTGTGTTGGACTAAACACAATTTCTACAATTATCCGTAGTGTTAAGCTAGGTTGCCATAAAGCCATGGAAATCAGAAGGCTTAGGAAAATTGAGAACGAAAGTACATTCAGAACCAACACAGAGTTGGCCTATGGTCGGGGACTCTGGAAAACGACAAGTGGAGGCCAAGCGATATATATATATAGTGTTAAGCTAGGATTAGTCCTCCGTTTGAAATACAGTTATTGAATCATATTTGCCATCGAGGGATCTTGTCTTCAATGTGCATTATTTATCAACTACCATCGCAACTATCATCTCAATGCAAGAAAGAAGCTTCAAGATCATAAGTTCTTCTGTACTTTATATCAATTATGTCGGAAGGCTTATTATTCCAAATATTAAGTCTTCTTGTGTTCGATTGCCTTTGAAAAGGATATTAATATTCAATCTGCTTGGTTTTAAAGCATAACCTACATTATAATTTCAGACTATAAGCAATATCATTGTCTATCAATTCAAGGGCCGAGCAATCTTGAATATATTAATTCATGTCTAACTATATCAAATCTTGTAAAGAGCGAGTTAGTTTACGATTAAATCATTTTTAACTTCGAAATACGTACTGGCATTATTCTTGCATTGGATTACTGTTACAGTCCACTTGCTCAGCTACCAGGCCAGTACACGGGAAACACAGTTTTAGTCTTTAGGTGGTTATTTTTCCTATTGAATCATAAAGTACATACGATAGAGTTATTTATGGAATAACACATCGGGAAAATGACCTCCATGGCTTTGCTGGCACATACGCACTCTTTGTCGAATTTTTTCCATGACCATTCTGCATAAATGTGGCTGAGTTTCGTTGATGCAGCGTGTAATTTCCTCCTGTAGTGCACGGGTGGTTGTGGGCTTGTTGACATAGACTTTTGACTTCAAATAACCCCATAAAAAATAAATCTAATGGTTGTATCGTGTAATGCTCCATTTTTACTAACCCTAAACTTTCACAGAACACATACACTCTCAGCTGTAAATTTTTCAGGGTTGCCAACCATTTATTGCTCAAATGGCGGCAAATTCAAATCTAGCCCTAACCCTAAACTCTCAGCGGTGAAATTGATTTTTCTCAGGGTTGCCAACAATTTACTGCACAAATGGCGGCAAATTCCAATCTTGCGTTAATTTTGGAACACCCATATACATACATATATATGCAATACATACATACATACATACATACATACATACATACATACATACATACATACATACATACATACCGGTACATACATACATACATACATACATACATTACCTTCGTCCTAACTACCTATCTACCTACCTACCTACATACATACATACATACATTACCTTCGTCCTAACTACCTCTACATACATACATACATACATACATACATACATACATACATACATACATACATATATAGCCTACATGGACAACGAGGCAAGATGGCGGACGATGAACACCAGCGTGCTGAATGTGCCTTTGTCACGTTAGTGAAAATAACGGAAGTAAGTGGTAATTTGAGAAAGGATTTAAAGAAGGATATTCTATAATCGCTAAGTTGCCTAAGGAATATATTTGTTAAGCTGAGATCTGATTATGAAGTGAGAACAGAACAAAACAAGAATCTTGGAAGCTGAGATTAAACGCATCAAAGAGGACTTGCAAGAAAAGAAATTTAAGCGTACAGGAACACATGGCGCCACCTAGTGGTCGCAAGCAGGAGACTCCAACAAATACGAGACTAGTGCTGCCATCTGAAGAAGGGAGGCGGAAGCTTGATGTTTCTACGCAGTTCAAAGTGATGCTAAAATTAAAATGTAATCATTCACCAGAGATGATCAGAAATAAACTGAAGAGCGAAGTCAATCCAACATAAATAAATGTAGGAATAAAGACCCTCAAGACACTCAGGGACGGAAGGCTGCTAGTAGAAGCTTGCAGTAAAGAAGAAATAAATAAATTGAGCTCGAAAATGAATGAGAAATTTGGAGAGGAGATAGAAGTCCAGGTCCCGAAGTTGAGAAACCCAAGATTGATTATCTATAATGTACCTGAGGATATAAGCCTCGAAAACATCTCAGAAATAATTAGGACTCAAAATTCGGAACTAAATATAGGCCCTGATGATATTGCTGGAAAATTCACCTTCAGAACAAAAAGGAACACAATGAACCTGATGATAGAAGTAAACAAAGACTCACGAAGGAACATCCTTCAAAACACGCTGAAAATTGGTTGGGAAATCTGCAGAGTGGATGCTTATCTAGTAGCCACGAGGTGTCATCGGTGCAGTAGATACACTCATAGAATTCTATATTAATAAAAGGAGGTGCCTGTCCTCCGTCTGTCCGCGATGCCCAGCGAAATCTACTCAACGCAGAGATCTGCAATTTTATACATAGTTGGACTAAAGGGTCGGAATGTGCACCTCGAAGCCGGAATTTTAATTTTCGTTTTCGTTCGTGAGTTATGAGTGAAAAACTGGCAGAAAACGTGCATTTTTTTGCGTTTTAGAAGCATCAGTTTCAGTAATAAATTTCAATATCAAATCACTTACAGATGGCTTTGGCTATTTTTGTCATCATACCTCATACCTTGGAAATAAAAGCAACGCGATCGCTTGATTTTGTTAGTCCATCCTAGACGATTCATTTGTTTAGAGTGTCAAGGCCCACAGACATATGACATTTTCAACCTACACGGAAGAAGGATAATCAACCCTAAATATGGTCAAACATTGTTCGATTTGAACGAAACTCACTATACAGGGGTTTTCTGGGCCAAGGAACTCGAATCTGAGGTCGCTTTTACCAGGGGACGCTACCTAATCGTGGAATGCACTCCACGTGATTTAGGTGTTATAATTTGAAATAATTATCGCGGGGGAAGCCGCGGGCACATGCGGGCACATGCGGGCACATGCGGGCACATGCTGTTTGTCTGTCTGTCCACGATGCCCATCGAAATCTACTGAACGCAAAGATCTAAAATTTTAAAGATAGATGGACTGAAAGGTGGGCGAATGCACCTCGAAGCCGAATTTTTAATTTTAGCTTTCGTTCGCGAGTTATGAGTGAAAAACTGGCAAAAAACGTGATTTTAGCGCTCTCGAAGCATCAGATTTCAGTAATACATTTCAATGTCAAATCTATTGCAGTTGGCTTTGGCTGTTTTTTTCATACCATGGAAATAAAAGCATCGCGATCGCTTGAATGTTGTAAGTCCACGCTGCTCGATTCATTTGTTTAGAATGTCAAGGCCCGTAGACATATGAAATTTTCAACCTACACGGAAGAGGGATAATCAACATAGACCTAAATATGGTTAAACATTGTTCGATTTGGACGAAACTCACTGCACAGGGGTATTCTGGGCCAAGGAACTCGAATCTGAGGTCGCTATCTAATCGTGGTATGTAATTCACGTGATTTAGGTGTTAATAAATATAATGATTTAACTATTATGCTCTTAATTTTTAATTCTTGAAATAATTATCGCGGGCGATCGCTTGATTTTGTAAATCCATCCTGGACGATTCATTTGTTTAGAATATCAAGGTCCGAAGACATATGAAATTTTCAACCTACACGGAAGAGGGATAATCAATATAGGCCTAAATATGGTCAAACATTGTTCGATTTGGACGAAACGCACTGTACAGGGGTTTTCTGGGCCAAGGAACTCGAATCTGAGGTCGCTTTTACCAGGGGACGCTATCTAATCGTGGTATGTAGTCCACGTGGTTTAGGTGTTAATAAATATAATATGATTTAACTATTATGCTCTTAATTTTGAATTTTTCAAATAATTATCGCGGGCGAAGCCGCGGGCACATGCTAGTAATGAATGTAGAGGAGAAGAAACATGCCCTCTATGCGCAGGCAGCCATAAATTAAAGGAATGTACTGCTCCCCCTGAAAACTATAAATGTATCAATTGCAGTAACTACAACAGATTCAACAGGAAGGAAAAAACATGTGAAAATCACACAGCCCTTGACAAGAATTGCCCTAGTTTGAATGCTGTATTAACAAGGTATAGACAAAATATTGATTATTAGCATGGATAACTTACAATACCTACACATTAAAGTAGTAGAGAGAAATAGAAGAACGCAAATAAAATGTCTTCAAATAAATCTGAAGCATTCAAGAGCAGCCACTGATAATTTAATAAAGTTAGTCGAAACGTCCGAGCCCGACATAATATTTGTACAAGAGCCTTACGCATATCAAAATAAACCCACAGGAATCAGCAAGAGATACAGAACCTTCACAACGGGAAATGGGAAAAGCCGGGCTGCAATAGTTATAACAAATAATAAAATTGATGCAATTCTCATCAACCAATTATCAGAGGAAGATACAGTGTTCCTGGAAATAATATATGGGGGTGTACGCATTGAGTGCTTACTACGATATCCAAGAGGATTTAGAAAACAACCTACAACAGTTGGAAGAAATATACAAATTTGCAAGAGGAGCTGGAATTGTAATGTCAATAGACAGCAACTCTCGATCAACAACATGGCATGACATCTATATTAATAAAAGGAAGTGTCTGTCCTCCGTCTGTCTGTCTGTCTGTCCGCGATGCCCAGCGAAATTACTGAAAGCAGAGATCTGAAATTTTAAACATAGATGGACTAAAGGGTCGGAAAGTGCACTCCGAAGCCGGAATTTTAATTTTAGCTTTCCTTCGATAGTTACGAGTGAAAAACGGGCAGAAAACGTGCATTTTTTGCGTTTTCGAAGCATCAGTTTCAGTAATAAATTTCAATATCAAATCACTTACAGTTGGCTTTTTTTTTTGTCATCATACCTCATACCTTGGAAATAAAAGCAACGCGATCGCTTGATTTTGTTAGTCCATTCTAGACGATTCATTAGTTTAGAGTGTCAAGGCCCACAGACATATGACATTTTCAACCTACACGGAAGAAGGATAATCAACCCTAAATATGGTCAAACATTGTTCGATTTGAACGAAACTCACTATACAGGGGTTTTCTGGGCCAAGGAACTCGAATCTGAGGTCGCTTTTACCAGGGGACGCTACCTAATCGTGGAATGCACTCCACGTGATTTAGGTGTTAATAAATATAATGATTTAATTTTTAGTTTTTAATTTTTGAAATAATTATCACGGGGGAAGCCGCGGGCACATGCTATCTTATAATAATAAAAGGACGTGTTTGTCTGTCTGTCCGCGATGCCCAACGAAATCTACTGAACGCAGAGATCTGAAATTTTAAAGATAGATTGACTGAAAGGTGGGCGAATGCACCTCGAAGCCGAATTTTTTATTTTAGCTTTCGTTCGCGAGTTATGAGTGAAAAACTTTTTCATACTATAAGAAGCAAAGAAAACCAACACATGTTTGATCATGATATAGAAGTCAAGTACTGTTAAAGTGAGTGACGATGATGTAAACGAGGATCCGATGGAGTCACTACAAGTATAATTAAGGAATCGCGCACAATGTGCATTATCTTGACCTAAGACTTAACCTACTGACAAACACCCAGTCCTGACACAGACGGTAGCAAGAATGAACACGGTGTAGGATCACGAATTGCCATATACACAGCAGGAAACCTTATAGAAGAGCTCAGCTATAAACTAAATGATAAGTGCTCCAACAATCAGGCCGAGCAATGTGCAATATTAATAGCGCTAAAGAAAATAAAATCACAAAGAATCAATCAAAGAAAAATTTTAATTCATACTGACAGCCGAGTAGCTTTGGACGCTTTTAAAAAAAAGAAAGAACCACACACATCTAATCGACGAAATTAGGAAGATGGTTTCAATAATGACAAGAGAAGCTTGGGTGAAGGCGCACGTCGGAATTCAGGGAAATGAATTAGCAGACCAACTTGCTAAGAATAGAGCGGCCACCACATATAAAGTTTGTTCGCAAAGTAAATCCCTAACTGTCACGGACCAAGACGCATGCGCACATTGTCGGTCTCGCTGCGCAACGTATGCGCACAATGTCATATATCAGCATATTCAAAATGTGCGCATGCGTCGTGTTACTTGACAGTACGTGATTTAGCTTTGCGAACAGACCTATAGTGTAAGCTACAGGAAGGTCCCAAAAAGCGCTATAGAAAGAGTGTTGGCAAAGGAGAGCTTGATGAAGTGGCAAATAGAATGGAACCAAACTAACAACGGTGCAATCACCAAGACATTCTTCCCAAATATGCAAGGCCGGTTAAAACTGAAAATAAATGTATCACCAAATTTTACAACAATAGTTACTGGGCACGGGAAACCTAGAGCAAATCTTAAAAGGTTTAAAATTTCAGAAATTTCTGAATGTGTGTGTACTAAAGGTGAACAAACTGTGGAACATTTGTTATTTCAGTGCGAAATTTTGAAAAGGAAAAGAGACTTATTAGCAGCTGTGTTAAAAAGTGAAAACTGGGCAATAGAGAAACACGAGCTTATAAACAAATACCTTAAGAACTTCTTAAAATTCACGAACTCCATACCATTTGACAAACAATGAGTAAAATGTACATATATGCATGAAACCACTATAATCCCTTCATTTGTTAAAGGAGCCCGAAACACAAAATGCATGTTGATCTTAAAATAATATTGATAATGAATACTGCAGATTGGTGTTATTATTGTTGCGGAACGATGCTTCGTTTGTTTGCAATACGAGGAAATATAATTCCCCGTGACGTCACTAGAGCGAGTGGCCACGCGCGCCAGTAGTATGAGCCCCTTTTTACGCCCCGATAGGGGAAACGGGGTGGGGGTAATGACCTAATAGTGGTGGGGGTGTTGACGTAATGGAGGGGAAGTGATGACGTCACAAGATGGCGGCTAGCGCGAAATTCAAAATTCGATGACGTCACAAGATGGCGGCTAGCGCCAAATTCAAAGCCATTTTACATGAGGCCCGTACAGTTATGACCTTTTGATCATTGTAGGGACGCTATCCCAGGACTTCCACATGACGTCATCCTTATATTACGTTCTTATGCATGTTAATTTTATATTTATATTTATTTAATAAAATCTTGTCATAGAGGTGGACTCGAACCTTTCAAGTTGTCGTTACCGACTACATGCTTTTAACCGCATGACCATGCTGACAATCGATGATTCAGCCCTAACATTGTCTCATATATAATTCAGTAACGTCATAGTTATTCAATCTTGTACTTTCATAGTTGATTACTAGATGGAGGGTGTGTAGCATGGTTATTCAATCTTGTACTTTCATAATTGTTTACTAGATGGAGGGTGTGTAGCATACCGCTAGATGTCAATGTGTTATAAGATGGCGGCTAGCGCGAAATTCAAAATTCGAAAATGCAAGAGTGTGCTATGTCAATTATTGTATATTTAATGCAAAAGTGAGCTAAGTCGAAATTTTATTTTTAAAATGGCGGGATGTTTGAAAAATAAAAATGGGGATAATATTTAAATTTTGCCGCGTTAATGCTTTTTGAAAAAGAGTGGGCTAAGTCGAATTATATATATATATATATATATATATATATATATTTAATGCAAAACAGTGCTGTGTAAAATATTGGTGGGAATATTTGAATTTTGAAATACTACTACTACTATTCACCATCACCACTGCTATTACAGCTACTACTACTAATGTATAGTTATTATCATCTCTTTATTTCTTTATTTTTTCCTTTCTTCCTTCCTTTCTATCCTTCTTTCTTTCTTTCTTTCTTCATTTCGTTCTAGTAATATGAAATTGTAAGGATCTTTGAGGATGGGTTTAGGCTTATTGAAAAACGGCACATTATTATTATTATATTAATAAGAATGTCTCGTTTTTGTAAATAATTACAAACGTATTACATTAAGAATAGATCTTGGATATTTATTTACATATTTGTACATCAAAAAACATATTAATATTAACACTGAAAAAAAAGTGTTCATGTTTGTCCTCTCTATTTTATCTAAAAGAGAACTGTAATGTTCTACAACATAACCAGACCTTGATTGTTTATCTCGTCTGTTACACAGACATATAAACCTAAATTTTCCCAAGATGAGGGAACAGATTGCTTGTTTACAAGTTTCGATATGTCGTTCTGCATTATAGAGTACTTTGACATAATGTTTGTGATGATGTTTGTATTCATAGAAAGAAAATTAATTTCGTTGCACTTTAAAACAATACATATCTTCTCATACTGAATATAGCACTGTTTAAAATTCTTAGCCAGTCTTACTTTAAACTTTTCTTCAATAAACTGGTAAGGTTTATCATGACACATATGTTCACATAGTTTTGGTAAGTGTAATAAGAATGAACTCAATAGGTAGGGTGAAAACACAACACACGCTCCGAATGAGTTTCCTATTTCCGCACAAGCACTGTAGTTCAACGATGTGTAGGAGCCGAAACTTAGATATCTGTCCTTGTTTCGGTTGAGGAAATAAATCCTACGAGCCAGTATAGAAGGAACGACTCCTACTTGCTCTACAAACGTGTCGCCGGTTGTGTTTAGAGCTTCCTCTAGAAGTTTCTCCAAGTCTATCACATCCTCCGTAGATGGGATGGATTTCTGCTCCCTTCTCCAATAGCTGTAGACATCATGATTCCAGGAGCTTGCTCTACAAAAGTGTCGTTGGAAGTGTTTTGCGCTTCCTCTAGAAGTTTCTCCAAGTCTATCATCTCCTCTGTAGACGGGGTGTTTTCCCGATACCTCTTTGTACGAGGCTCGCTCCTCGAAGGTTTATTCTGAAATCATACAAAATCATCAACACATTAGAAAATCTATTCACGATACGTGTATACATGTTATGACAGCTTGTTTTTATCAATCTGTTCTATACTTACTTTTCTTGCAAGAGTTTTGCTCCCTTCTCCATTAGCTGTAGACATCATGATTCCCGGACGGTACGTTCTATACTGACGTTACCCCCTCGTCTCGTCTCGTATTATTCTGGAAATAGACAAAGTAACTGTATTACTATCACGTGATCTAAAGGTAATAGAATTAGTATCAAAACAAGATACCGTTAGCAATAATGACTCACGGTGCGAATGTCCGGGAAGACATCTCTGACCTCCTTTCGTTCCACACAACGATCCCCAGGATTTATGGAAGAGGCGTACAACTTCTCCGCCAGGAGTTGTTACTGTGTTGAAGAGATTCATAAACTCTTGCATGCTCCATCCTTTATCCATGTAGTATGTGAACAGGCGGGTATAGTGTCCACAGACAGAGGTTGTCAGTCCTTGCAGACTCAGACTGTTGTATGACCAGTTTATTGAATTTTGATTGATAAACTTTGTTATCCCAGGAATGAGAGGTGGAAGTCCAAATGAATCAAAGTAATAAGCAAAATTTAGATTTTTGAAGAACACGGCAACCCAATGAGAACCAGGTGAACAATGGGGGTCTAGATTAATGATGTAGGATTTAGGTCTGTTTGTTACTCTATACGGTAGTAAGTCGCTAGGATAAACTCCATCAAAAGTGTGAACATTACGAAGTGCATGATTTATTTGTGTTGTGTTCATCTTTTAATAGTCTGTAATTACTTTTCTATCTTTAGTAATTTCAATACTGTTATCGTATTCTGCATAGAGAATACATGTAACGGCTTGTTTTAATTCCGTGTCGAATTTTGCTTCTATTCTAATGTTTCCGTTATTTGGTAAGCTTTTATGACCATGCGAAGCCGAAGCGTCAGGAGTTAGATCATACATTAACATGAAGAACCCTTTTATATACATGTCGTGACTGATTTGCATACCGCTATTGCTGTGATGGATCCCCGAACCTTTAAACAGAGTATCGTAAGTTGTGTTGTAGTCTTTTCATGATCTGTAGAAATGTTTAACCCTTCTGAAGGAATCTGCTGACCATTTATATACATGGCATAAGAATTCAAGGCAAAATGATGAAACTCGTAGGGATTGGAATTCACAGAGCCTGAGAAAGCAGAATTTTTCACCATTGAAAAGATGAGTCTTTTAGGTAGAGTACCAAGCATTAAGTAGAGTAAGCATTATCGATAGAAATCGATCTAGATCCCGAACTAAACGCGAATGTTTTCAAATCCACTCTAGTGATGGGATAGTGGGCATTATGACCTTTTTCCAATGTCTTAACATGTGCTAAGAGAATACTAGGTGAAGGTTTGATTTTCCTCACATACAGACCTACATCGAGGAACTTAAAGAAAACTTTAGTGTCTTTGTCCGTACCTAAAAGATAAAACGCTCTCTTTGATTTCGTGAGACGTATCTGCATGCTTACACCTGGTAGCAAAAGTTTCGATAGATTGAAAATATCACCATGTAGTTTACCAATCATGACTATTGTTTTAGATTTCTTACATTTTTCATATCTTTCTAATCAACCGGTGTTTTTGTCGTTTGGCCCTAATGTTCCGTTTAGTCCAACATCGTCAGGATCAGTCAAACCTTCGATAGCTTTATCTAGATACCAAAACGAGTTAGTCAGATGAGTTTTTGAGGCATCCTCTCCATATGCAAAGAGTGTTTCAAAATACGACCTGTAATTATACAAGTCTTCAGAGGAGGTGATTGATGTTCCATTTAAAGAAACGCTGCACTGCTCGAAGAGAGAATCAAGTAGATTGTTTACTCCTGTAACCTTATCGGTATCGGTTAACTCTTTCCCATCGTTTTTAACGAATTGTCCTTTCACCATGACCTGTACGTTTAAATCAATACAGTGTTCATTATCTGCAGGAACTATAATTTCGAGAACATTTTGATCGACTGGAGTAATGGGTTTACATAATGTAGTAACATTCCCCAACACGGCTGCCTGAATAGGAGCTTTATCGAAGACGTCGAACTCTGACTTTGTTAGGGCAAGCATCTCGACACTACTGACTACTTTCTTCTCTTTACACTACTAAATATATCTCCTATTTCAGTTTTCGTCTTCATTTTTGATGATCGTTTCCTCTTTCTACCATTACCCTGCATTTTGTTCACAAGTTTCTTAGTTGACTCGTTTACTCTGTTAGCGACAATGTCTTTTACTTTTTCACCTTTCTTCCTAGATATTATATCGGATAGGATATTTGCACCAGCGAGAGACTTTCACGACCTAATGCTTTAGTACCCGAAAAGAGAACAGGTTTTATCATTCTAAACAGTGCGCCCAGGAAACAACCTAGACCTCCACCCTGTTGAACATATGGGCTACCGGTGTAGAAAGGGCCTAGATTGTTAAGACGCCCTCCTGACTGATTGACGTAGTAAGCGGTGAGCGGATCCATCGCAACTGAGTCAGAAACTAGACTGTTTTCTCTTTTTAAAATGTAAAACAATGGTAGTAGGTTTAGTGCTATCCACTAATTTAGCTAGAGCACCTAACTTTGTTGTCAACTCTATACCTATCACCTGAAATTCTGTACTTTCAACGGGATGGTAGTAAACTAATGGAAACGAATGGTACATCTGAGGAAAATGAATAATTCTAAGAAGTTTCACATACGAATCTCCTACAAGTTGGGGTTTCATTATATTACAATATATAAATACAAGTTCTTTCTTTGTAGTACATGTTGTTAGATGGGTTTTTCCACCTGTCGTATCTGATAAAATTCCTTGAGAATAACTAATTTCACATAATCCTACCTCCCATTGATCCCTCTCTAATTTTATGACTTGTGCTAGTTGCACTTGAAAACTAGCTAGAGTATTGGTAGGAAATGTTTTGTACGACGCATCACTGAGTAGAGTAATATAAAAATCTTCGTTCATCATACTAAATCTTTATCTTTAACCCAAGAATCAAAGTCCTGACCATAACCTCTCCACCGTACGAGATGTTCATAAACTACCTCTTACAGTGCGTGTGCGTAGAATTTTTTCTATTTTGTAAGCAGTGTCCTTGTTTATAGTTACAGGCGTGAGTTCATAACTATAAAACTGACCCAAAATAGGAGTGTTCCTAAGATCTTTGAGTTCGTATACAGGTTGAGGTGAATGTTTGATTACTTTAACTATTCTGAATATTTCCGTGTAATAGTTTTGTTCGAAACCCTTATCGAATTTCATCTTCTCTTTACCTATTCTAACAGTCTCCCCCACATTGAATCGTACAGGTCTAGGTTTCACACGAAGCTGTTTCTTTCTCATACGTTTCCATATTTTCAAGACATCCCTATCGGTAACCTTACTAGGAGCCATTCCTGTACTGGTATGTAGAGAATCGTTGTATCCTGCCACAAATCTATCCAACACGTCTAAATACTTGTAACTGTTCTTGAAAGTAAAATATGTGTACATTTTAGTTTTTAAAGTGCGATTGAAGCGTTCAACTATCGAACATTTAACATCAGGGTTGTTGGAAACGCGATACTCTATGTTCTCTTTCTTTAAAAAGTCTTGAAACGTTTTGTTTAGAAACTCTTTACCCTTATCTGTTCTCACTACGATTGGATTTCTAATAGTTTTCTCCAACACGGACTTGAATGCATTTTTCACTTCGGTACCTCTCTTAGATTTTAGAGGTACAACCCAAGCGTATTTGGAAAACACGTCAATAGCTACAAATAAATATCGTATGTTGTCATTATGTTTCGAAATGTTTTGCACATCAGCTCGATCAAGTTCGAACATGTCGTAAATGTTGTTTACTGAATAAGGATATCTTGGAAATTTTCTTCTAATAGGTTTATGTAAACTGTAAACATCTTGTGCAATCAACCATTCCTCTATATTCTTATCTGTAACGGTACTTGCTTGGGAAAGTTTGCCTAGAGTGGAAAAACCCGTAGGTTCTCCCGGATTGTAATAGAGGTCATGTAATCTGTTCATCTTCTCTGATTATAAGAACTCCACCTATTCGCTGGAAATAATTTAGAAATGACTAGTTTATATTTATTGGTTCTAGAGGTTTTAAGCTCGTTATTATGTAAATGTCCACCGGTCGTTATTAAAATGTCTTTGTACATGTCAAGGTCTTCCTCACTTACTTGTTTTAAGTCTACTTTCTTCCTTGTAAGAAGTTCCCATAGACCTACAGTTGTGTTGTACTTCTTATTGTTAATAATTAAAGTGTTGTGTTCTATTTGTATTTTAGAATTACCTATCATATACTCTCCCGATTCCTTATCTTTATAGATTCCAAACTCAGTATCTATAATCTTTGGGGAATTCACATAAGCTGCCAAATATTTACCCGCAAGATCTCCTATAACACTAGGTTTTACATCTATAGGATCAGGTGTTGGAGGTTTTTCGAGTGTCGAAGTTTTCTCGGGTGAAACATCTCTTTTACTAGATTCGTCCAATATTCTTTCTGTCTCTTCGCTGAGATAGGATCTTGTTTTTCACGTATTTTAATCCACTCTTTGTAGGGATCTCTAGAAACTGACGAGTTTGAATCATCAGCACTACGTTTTAAACCTTTGTACTCTTTTATGCTGAGTAACATCATTTTCTGTAGCATTACGTTAAAGAACTGATTCCCGACAATACAGCAGACAAGAGGGGAATCAAAAATCCTCCTTTCTGAACTAAAGTTTTCTTTTTCTTAGACAGAGAAACTTTTCTATCGACAAGATGTCTCAAAGATGCTTTATGTTTGTTCAATTTACGTTTAGAACACGAATGAATTTTACATTGACCATTCAAAACGTTCAGAGCACACTCTATTATAGCAAGTATTAACTCTTGGCTACCGCTCTTTAGAATAAAACTTCTCAACTTTGGTGAAGCCTTTTTAAGAACTTGTAAGGTATGGTAATGGGATTTTATCCGTTTCATGCTTTACAGGCACGTAAACCTTTGTAACTTCGGATGGAAAGATGTTAGTTCGGAATCTAATCAAATCGTTAGTTCTCTGACAAAAGTCTATTAACATATAACCGTGAGCCTTCTTCGTAGCGTTTTGAAAAGCTTTGTAAAACGCTCTCCAATTTTCAGGGTACACTTGTCTAGCTAGAAAAGTAATATGATTTTTATCTCTCAAATTTCTAAACAAGACCATGTACTTTTATTGAGAGGAATATCTCTACTGTGGGAAGATTGATGAAAAAGGTTCTGAGTGATTAAAATTACAGATATATTACGATGATGACAACCTTTTGTGAATATTGAAGACACCTCGTTAGAGTAGGCTTTGTCTAGTAAATCGTCTAAAATTATTAAAACAGGTTTACTACAGTCTTGTTTCTCTTCAAAGTTAGGAAGACCTTTATGACACGTCACAGGGGTATTGAATTTACTAGACGGAGGAATGGCATTAGTTTCACCGAAACACCACAAAATTCTGCTGTAGTTACTTACGTTAGATAGGTGTTTGAAGTTGTTGATCAGTTTTATAGTGAAAGTAGTTTTACCAAAAAAACTAGGACCTGAGACAATTAAAGTGAAAGGGTGTTCAAACTTTACGACAACCATAACAATCTCTTATCATAGGCATGGGTCCATCGCAGCAGTCGTGAACAGGATAATGTTTATCACATCTAAGACACTCTTCAACTATTGCACTACGTTGCACACTTTGAGGGAGTTTATCGTACACTAGATAAACACTTTGAGCTGCACAAGAAGCTAGAAATTCCGGGGATAACTCGGCCAATTCTTCTGTAGTATGATGAATAAGGGTTCTATTGATCAACAACTTCTTCACTGCAAAACACTCTAGAGACGAGGACGAGTCCATACTGACATGGTACTTTCTCCTCGTCTTTATTTATACCCGTAAGGGTGGGAGTCGAACCCACCGCTAAGTCTACGCCTTTTCCGGAAACAGAGACGGTACATTTTATCCTCAGGCTCCGAAACTATGCTCGGACCGGCCTATCTTTTAATTTTCTTTTCGGTTCTCACAGACACTGTTGCAGTGTGATCACCTGCTAAAACCATACTCTTGATGGTGTCAAAGTTAACCACTTTCAAAGTATCGTAGTTTAAAGTGATACCTCTGACCTTACATACAGTTTTTGTGGTGTTTTCGTCGATAACTACTTTATAGCCGTAGTTCTTAGGTCCTCCGCTAGCAAACTCGGAGATGTAAGCGTCAGGCCAATCGTCAGTAAGTTCGTCCGTCATATTATTTAGATAGTCACCTATAGGTACAGTGTATTTGTCATTAGGTGTCTGCATGTAAATCACGCTGTCTGTGTCGCAGTAAAGAGCTCTACGCTGCAACTGATTCAGATAAGAATAGAGTTCCATTCTACCTCCCGTTGTTACATAGGCCCCATGAACCACACTGGTGTGAGGAAGAGTAACCTGTTCCTCTTCGATAGGGATCCACGAAATCCACACGACTTCATCGTTAGCAAAAAGGAGTCGTCTAATTTCTATTCCGGGTGTCGTGAGGAACCTGTACAATTCTAATTGGTCTTTAACAAGTTTTGTCTTGTATCTGTCAGGATTCTCAACGAGTTTC
The DNA here is from genome assembly GCA_964059195.1 of Ectobius pallidus. Classification (NCBI taxonomy): domain Eukaryota; kingdom Metazoa; phylum Arthropoda; class Insecta; order Blattodea; family Ectobiidae; genus Ectobius; species Ectobius pallidus. The sequence continues at coordinate 30,202,723 of CAXKWD010000006.1, forward strand.
CCCCAGAAAGAATTCAGACATAACTTGCTAATAGTCCTCTTTCCAGCGTTCTTTTCGATTTGTGTGGGGTCTAACTCAATGCATTCATGCTCAAAAAACAAAGCGATATATTTCTTTTTTTCGGCCTCTTATGTCACCCAAGCAGGGTATCCGCTGGATTCTGTTTTGATCTTAAGGAACAGGTTAATATAGTCCACGAACAAACCACCCTCACGAGTTTCACGAGTGTACATTGTAGTTTTGTACTCTAGAAATTCGTGGAATTTCATCACGGAATATCCTTTCTGAACAGCTAATCTCACCTCGTCCACAATCCAGGTACCAGTGAGAGCCCTCTCTTCCTCATTAGCATGAGTGCAGGTCCCTTGCTCTAAAGTAATAGCGCAGGAACGGCAAAGGGGAAACAAGAGTTTACCATCCCACCTGAAAGGCAAAACGGGGTAGTAGAGCTCTTGCGGGGGAAGGACCGTGCATTTGATAACATCTTCTTTGTTCATCATGAGATTGACATCCGCACACTGATCCCCCACGTAAACAGTGGGATGTCCTACAGGAATTTTAAAGTATTTGCAGACATACGGGTATAACGACATAATGTCTGCGTACAGGATTTTTTCGGATTTTTCTCGTCCACCTTGTGGAAAAGGCGCATAGCCTCCGTTCGCCCACAATAGACCGAGTCTCTCATGACCAGAGGAGCGTCACCTATCATAGGGTCATCTTTCAGCGCTGGGAGTTTCTCAAGTACGAGATCAAATTTACACTCCCACATTGCGTGAACAGTATACCCGCATGATCTGATCTTCTCCAATCTGGTGATGGTGTTCTCGTATCTCTCGGCAAGGGATTCGGAAGAATCCATCAGGGGTACGTCTCTGTTAGGTCTACAGAAACATCCGTGATAATAACAACCGAGAAATTCAAAAACCTCTCGTGTTTCTTCACAGAAACCCTCTACTTTCCTTTGAGGGAATTCAGGTAGGCGAACCTCTCGTCCGTTACCCGCATGACGGATAAAAATGTTCCTCTCCTTAGCTTCGTGGATAAGCCACATCAGAGATTTACGCGAATGCCTGTATGCTTTCCTATAACCGCAGGAGGGAACTAAACCTATGGTTTTAGGTTGGAGAAAAGTCTTACGAAAGATTTTATTACAGGCCGACGCAATAGTAATGGCCTCTGCAAAAATATCGATCTTGGCTATTTCCCAAAAGAGGGATTTGAAGAGAGTGCAGGCTTCTCTCAACACTGTAACGTCGGCCTGGCAATACTCTTCCAATTCTTTCTTGTTATCAAACTCCTCGTTTTCGACAGACTTATGCCAGTCTAGAAAGACTTCGCGATCTTTCACAGACCTGGTAAAACGATTTGTCAGGAAGCGGACCAACGTAATTGAGGTTTTCAAGGGTATTGAAATAATACGGGTAATAACCTTTGGCGATATCGGTTAAGCCGAATGTCTTGGGGAAACTTCGCAGAGGAAGTGGGATGAAGTTTATACTGTCTAGAAAGACGAAATGTTCAAACTTCATACACAAGATTTTGCATCCAGACATGACCAAGTCGGGAATCCACTTTTCCTTAATAGCGAAGTCGAGAATAAACTGTAGATCGTAAGCTCTTGCGTTGTGTGCAATGATGATGAGCTTTTCGAACTGAGGTCTGTGTATTCTCAGATAATCCATGAAACCACGGATAGGATCTTCCCAAAATGAATGAAAACGTTGTCCGCAATTTGTACAATAGGCGTCCTTGGACGACTCACAATAGGAACAAGATTGTTGGGCACGCAGTAAATTAGGGACATGAAGAAAAGTATTGCCTTTCACTAACGTGTCTTGAATTGACTCTATATCGTAATAGATATATAAAATCCTATCAGAACGTTTACTGTTTTTCAAGGGAGCCATGTAACATTCATGTCCAGTGGTTGGCTCATCAGTATTACAAATATTACAGAAAGTTTTAACACATACATGCCACTACCTGTAAGCTTTAAACTTACTGCAATCTTTACAACTCTGAAGAGCCATACATACACTACGTCCCTACGATAAGGTTATGTTTGTGATTATCTAAACATATATTTCCTCGTAAAAGTCTCCTACATAGATCACAAAACATAGACTTTACGTTTTCGGGACATGGTGGTGTAGATCTACATGAAAAACAAACGTATTCACAACAATGTTGCGCACCACGTTCGAAACCTCTATTACACCCTTCACAGATGTAGCGCTGGGCCATTGCTCCTTTTATATTGACAATTGTATGGTAATGATGTTCGTCAGGATCGTATACAAGGTATAGTCTTTTTTGTCTTGTCCATTGTTTCCGTCAAATATTAGTCTGTCGAGATTAAAACCTTCGTAAACCACTAGTCTATATTTATTACGAAAATGATTTTGAAATGCCTGGAGCTCTGGGATTCCTCCTCCGTTTGAGAGATCTACACCAGATTCTCTCAAAAGCGCTTCGACTTTTGTTTTGATTTTCTTATTAGTTATGTCCCTCTTCATATAATTAGCATAGTCGGGGTCTCCATCCACTTTAGCAATCGCCATCACAATAGCGAATGCAAGACAGTTTAGCATTGCTTTAATAAAAACAACACTTTTTTTTCAAAAGGGCAAGTGCACTAGTCGTACGAGCCCTCCTGGGTACTCCTTTACCGTTACCGTTTGGCATGTGGACAATGTCTACAACCAAACGTAAACGATCGGTAGCGTTGAAGCGCGCGTTCGACTGGCACACTTTCTGAACAACGCTCATGATCACATCCATGCTAACTTGATCTTTTCGCCTATAAGAGATCCCGATAGGTTTGTCCACACTATTAACTTCGTTAAAAATAGAGACACCAACCATATCGTGATCTCTAGCTTCGATTAAAGCAGATCTATAACTACTTTTAAACACGTTTCAAAATAGTTGGGACCTGAATTTTCACGTGGTTCTCTAAAGTTGATAACTAGTTGCAAGCCAACTGCACCGAACCTAGGATAGTCTTTACGACTAGACTCAAGAATCGTGAATGATGAGGGAGCAACCCTTTCATTCACGTTCGTACTATCCGGTACGTTGTCTGAAACTAGTTCATTTACACCCGCACTTTCGGGTTCCGATTCAGATTGAGAACTGTTGTTATCTAAATAATTAGAAGCCATTTTAAGGGTAATATGTACTCACTGATATACAACTTGCTCTGATAAAGGCAGGAAAGTTTCTGGAAATAAAAAAAGGGAATAGAATAATTATCTTTATTGAAAAAGAAATGAATAACGAATTGTATTGAACAGAAAAAATGAACAGAGTTTTATTGACTCACCTGTTTTCAGATACAGCAGGCAGCTTAGAGTTTTACCACTTGTCGTGTATAAAGTTCTATTACAAACTGAAAACAAAGCAAAGCATTCAGTCTATTATATATGGAAAAGGTGTAACTGTGTAAGTTAACGGAATTTCTTAAATATGTATCATACGGAAATGTTGCAAACAGAATCTGATTAATTGTATTAAAATTAAAACTTTAAATAGTTTGTTAAAGGCCGTCCTCTCACGATCGTGTTGCAACAAGATTGAAACTATAAGGTATTTAGGTCAGTAAACAAAGTAGTAGTCACACGAGTTCCTGTTCCGCAATATCATTCTAAATATATTTAATGTGTTATAACGGGGCCTTTTGAAAATACTTGATAATTACATCCTTGTACGAAATCGTTTTCGGCCACTTAGTTCTATTTTCAGACAAGAAAGTTATGCATGTTCTTAGAAGGGAAACCCGTTATTAGATATCCGTATAAAGGTCAACGTAATTAGAACGGTAAAGAAACAAAGTCTTACTCACACGAGATCCTGTTCAGTCATGTAATTCTAAATATGTTTAAAATGTAGAAGCGTGTTATAAAAGGTTTTGAAAGTACATCATAATTACACCCTTGTACGAAATCCTGTTCCGGTATCTAGTTCTATTTTCAAAATTTAACTATGATGAAGATCCTTGAAGAATAAGTGCTAAAACACTATTATGTTGACTGCCTGCCTGTAGAAACTGCTAATATTTTTCAGTATAAATTTAACATTCACACACACGCCTTTCACATCTGTAGAAGTATTGAATTCACAATGAGTTCATGAAATTTTTGCAATCAGTATTTATATATTTGGTAGGAGGTTATGACCCCGGATTGCTGTTATGAGTTACATCAACCTTCCCGGATATGACTGATTGGGTATTTCGATCAGTTCCGCCTATAACGGTTTCAAGATCTCTATTGCTAATGTTGAGACAAGCAGGATGTTGTGAAAAATACATGTATTGTGCCCTACATATCGAGGAGCTATAACTAGTATTCCGGATATAAGTATTTTTGATTCAGTTCCTTGATAGCAATGGTGAGTCGGAATTACCTCTAGGCGGCCTACATATTGTTAGTGTTTGAAATGTTGACTGTAGACGATATCACGGGAATTCCTCCCACCTATTAATGATTTGTATGTACCACCTTGTTGTACTATAATAATAATATTTCTTGTGAAATTAAATAAGGTACAATTAAATGCTAATTTATTTTACCCTTGAAAAACTCATATCCAAAAAAAAAATCCTGTGTAATGCAAGATCGTAAAATAATTCTACCTGTTCATGTATTGAGAACTGGTTTCATAAGAGGACTTGTAATTAATATTACTAGCTGATATTTATTTCAGACAATTAAACAATATTCTGTGAAGTATAATAGCTACAGCTTTGAAATGTTAAAGGTTTCGGAGTTACATCGTAACAGATATATGTACAAATTTTGAGATAATTCGCTTCGTTAGAAAAAACTTTTCATATACAATACTTTAGTCCAGTTATTATTCATCCGTACTAACTGGCTCGAAATCTACAGAGATATTCACGAAAAACAAAAGTATAGATTGATAAAATCTTTATGTAATAATTATGTATTATGTATTCTGTGAACTATAATAGTTACACGCATGAAATTTTAAAGATTTCCTTCTTACACCATAATAGGCTTATGTGCTAATTTTGAAATAATTCGGGTCGGTAGAAAAAAGTTTATTGTATAAATTATTTTCGCCAGTTGTGAATCATTAATGTAATGAGTGCTTCAACTCCCGGAACATGGTAAAGATTGTTACCAAGAAAGGTGATGCATACAGTGGTACATATTTGTCCTGATGATATCAGTCTTTAATCAGGGTCGTTCTCGTTTGCGTACGGTATTAATTTTAATTATAGGCATGACAATGTTACACTGTTTATTCTCAATGTAACATATGTTGTTTTGAATTCATCATTTGAACAAAATTGTATGTAATGCATTCAAGTGTGAAACAATATTATAGGCCCATCTACTAGTTTACAGAAATTACGTCTTTTGTGTTGAGTTGAAAACATTATTTTTTAAATATTAATTCAGAATAGTCTACCATACACGAAATTCAGAATTCGTAAAGGGAGTTGGTTAACAGTTTTGGCGCTGCATACATAATTGGAGTTGGTCTACCATACACGAAATTCAGAATTCGGAAAGGGAGTTGGTTAACAGTTTTGGCGCTGCATACATAAAAGGAGTTGGCCTACCATACACAAAATTCAGAATTTAAAAAGTACCCGCTGAATTCGTAAAGGGATTTGGTTAACAGTTTTGGCGCTGCATACATAAAAGGAGTTGGCCTACCATACACAAAATTCAGAATTTAAAAAGTAGCCGCTGTATTCGTAAAGGGAGTTGGTTAACAGTTTTGGCGCTGCATACATAAAAGGAGTTGGCCTACCATACACAAAATTCAGAATTTAAAAAGTAGCCGCTGTATTCGTAAAGGGAGTTGGTTAACAGTTTTGGCGCTGCGTACATAAAAGAAGTTGGCATACCATACACAAAATTCAGAATCTTAAAAGTAGCCGTTGTATTCGTAAAGTGAGTTGGTTAACAGTTTTGGCGCTGCGTACATAAAAGAAGTTGGCCTACCATTCCCACCAATATTTTACACGGCACTGTTTTGCATTAAATATATAATTCGACTTAGCCCACTCTTACATTTTCAAAAAGCATTAACGCGGCAAATTTTAAATATTATCCCCATTTTGATTTTTCAAACATCCCGCCATTTTAAAAATAAAATTTCGACTTAGCTCACTTTTGCATTAAATATACAATTTTTGACATTGCACACTCTTGCATTTTCGAATTATGAATTTCGCGCTAGCCGCCATCTTATAACACAACTGACATCTAGCGGTATGCTACACACCCTCCATCTAGTAAACAATTATGAAAGTACAAGATTGAATAACCATGCTACATACCCTCCATCTAGTAATCAACTATGAAAGTACAAGATTGAATAACTATGACGTCACTGAATTATATATGAGACAATGTTTGGGCTGAATCATCGATTGTCAGCATGGTCACGCGGTTAAATGCATGTAGTCGGTAACGACAACTTGAAAGGTTCGAGTCCACCTCTATGACAAGATTTTATTAAATAAATATAAATATAAAATTAACATGCATAAGAACGTAATATAAGGATGACGTCATGTGGAAGTCCTGGGATAGCGTACCTACAATGATCAAAAGGTCATAACTGTACGGGCTTCATGTAAAATGGCTATGAATTTGGCGCTAGCCGCCATCTTGTGACGTCATCGAATTTTGAATTTCGCGCTAGCCGCCATCTTGTGAAGTCATCACTTGCCCTTCAATACGTCAACACCCCCCACCAATATTAGGTCATTACCCCCACCCTGTTTCCCCTATCGGGGCATAAAAAGTGGCTCATACTACTTGCGCCAGTTACCTACATGCAGAGGTGGGATAGGAATATGTTTGTTCAGTCAGTTCTAGTTCAGTGTAATAACAGTTTTTCTTAGTGTTTCTTTTCTAGTTTTATAGTCTTAATAATTCAGTGGAAAAATGCCATTCTGTAGTGCGTTTGATTGCAATATAAAAGGCGAATCTAAAATGCTGGGAACGTGAAAGAGAAAGATGTTTACTTTCATTGAAGGCAGATGATAAAAGTGTATGGTTAGCAGGAGACGGTCAGTACGACTCCCCTGAGTTTTCAGCAAAGTATTTGATTCATTCAATGAGGGATTTAAATTCTGGCAAAATAATCGATTTTCAAATATTACGAAAGGGGATGGTGATAGGTGGTTTAGAAAAGGCTGCCTGTGAACATTTAATGAACCGATTAGCAGAACAGGAAAATGTAATATCAGCATCTTTCTTTCTGACAGACACAAAGGTGTCAGGCATCTATTAAAAACAAAGTACCCCAATATTGAACATGGGTTTGATGTTTGGCATATGTCGAAAAGCCACATGAAGAAACTAAAAATTCATGGAAAAAAATTCCGAAAATATTCGCTTGGAAGAATAGCATAAAAATAATTTGTGGTGGTCTGCTCAGACTTGCAAAGTGGATAGCGATATTTTGATTGAGAAACGTATTTCTATTTTGAATCACATAATGAATACGTGGATGGAAAATGGGGTATGGCAATTCTGTGAACACGACGTTCTCTCAAAGGAAGACAAAAAAGAAATCTTGGATTAAGGGATTTTAAAGTTAATATAAAATACTTGATAAACTTATTTTCGATAAGACATTCTTAAAAGATTTGGCTCACATTAAACATTGTTATATTCACACTGTGCAACGTTTGAGTGTATTAGCTGGTAATGTGAAATATTTATAATCGTTGTTAAATTACAGAAAAACTGAAATGGAAAATCTACTAACCTTGAATAAATAGATACTATAATTTAGTATCTCAGAAAACTTGGTTAAAGATAAAAATGTAAGTTGCAATATAAATCTATATATGCTGACTAGAACCCTAATTTCTTTTCAACAGGTATAATATCAAAACTCAGAAGGAGCGTGAGGAAGTGCCCAACAGAGGGAGATCGAATTCTCCAGAACAAGGCAATATAGGAGGCAGGTTATTAATGCACCATAGAAAACAGGCAAGATTTCATAATGGAGTAACAAGTTTAATAAATAGTATTCAACAATTCTTATAAAAGGCAGAATACCTGCACAACAGTTAATAATAACTGAGAAAAGACAAATTTAAATATTGTATAGTATTCTAAAATAAACCTATATCACTCAAATACAGTCTAATAATTATTCCCAAAAGTAACCAGATTCCACCTATTCCACAATAGGAATTCCGTATATAACTATATATATCAGGTACGCTAAGCTAACTGATTAACTCACTAGGTAAACCTTGAATTATAATAACCTCTGGCCAAAGTAACTGATAATGAGGGGGTAGCAGACTACAATACGATCCTAAGCTACAGTCTGAATATGTGAATGTGACACAACAAGGCAAATATGAGCATAAGCAAGGATCAAATGAAAATGATTCAAATGATTGTAGGCCTAAATCACGAGACTGAAACACCGAAGGGAAAATTTAATAGCAGGCACTCAGAAAAAATATGATTTATGTGTGCGTATAAAATAAATTTGGAACAAAATAAATAGCAGAAGAAATACAGAAAATGCTCCAGCAAAATATGGCTATGATAGCCTTAAATAACTTTAGCAAGAAGCACAGGCGAAAGATGATCAGAATATAATAGCAAAAAAAAGGGGAGGGCAAATAATTTAATGGAATCTAGAATATAGAAAATGTGAATAATTAAAAAAAACTAAATTACATAAACCGGTCCAAAATATGACTATGTAATTATGTACGGCTGATAATAGAAGAACCAGGAAATATAACTATGTCAGGAGACAAGATCTTCAAGCAAAATAATTTAAATATAATAATAATAATTAAATACAGAAACTGTAAGTTAATTTTGAAAGGCAAGAAATGAGAATATGGTATATCCTAGAAAATTTTAGGCCTGCCTGAACTCGAATTAGACTACTCTATTAAAATGTTAGGCCTACATCAGCTCTAATTTGACTAGCCTATATGCTTCTTGTTTTATATAACAATGCAGAATAAACTGTGACAAAGCAAAGGGGCTTCTACAATATCCACTCTATCAAATCACCATCTAAGGGGGGATAAGTGATAATAAACATTTGTCTAAAATTTATTTTAAGACAAATGCAAACCAGAATTAAGTTCGTAAAGGTAATCTAACTCTTTCCCAAAATGGTGCCAAATCTATGTTATATAAACTTCAATTTACCCTGAAGAAATACAATTCAACAAAATGGCTTAATTACATACCTTAGCATGGTTATGCAAATTACGGGATCAGCTCTTAGGCAAGATATGATTATAACCATTTGACCCTAACAATATATACTTGCTAAAAATATAATACAAGTGACTGAATAGAAATTGTATTAAACTTAGTAGAGCTAGGCGTCACAAAATCTGCATATAGACAATAGGCTATTTATAGCCAAAGAATTATGTAACATGGCTACCTTCCTTTACACGGGAAACGCCCACTAAATATACAATGAAGACAACCTCACCTAGTTCAATTTCTATCTAGCAAAATCTTGCACATTCGCAATGTACCTAATAAATACAACATCTAAATTGACTCAAAGCATGGATGCCAGACAACTTATAGGAGATCATAATATTCATCTGCAAAATAGGCGTTGCCACACATAACGGGACGAAATGTGACCCGTACGACAATAACCTTTACGCAACCCTGATATAAGCTAGCATAGTGCTTCGTTATTTGGAAAATCATACATTAGAACATCTTTCTGGCTACATTGTTAACTCAGCTTAAAATACTGATTGATACAATACTTCAAGGTACAAATCCTGACTATATAATACAGTTCCTCTCATTCTGAATTCAAGTATTGGGTTTGCATATTCAACTTTACTATTTGACATTATAATAATGGCCCGTACTTAACACGGAAAAACTTCTAGTCTTGTAAGTTATTACCTCTCTCTTTATGGATAATGAAATAAGAAAAAGTGCTGAAGGCACAAATATGAATTTATCATTAACTCATAGTAAAGAATATCGCCACTCACATGCGGAAACCCAGGGAAAATCTCCACGGCAGCTCCTCACAACCACACTCTTAAGTTGTCTCGGCAGTTCCGAGAAACGGGCCGATGGAGCGAACTACCCGGGCTCCCCACGAGAGCGCGACACCATACTAGTGACGACAGAGCAAAGAACATAGAAGGAGAAGAGATGGAATTTATAATTCCTCGTTACAACTGGCAGTTTGGAAAGTTACTATAGTCTCAGGCTCAAATACGCCCCGAAAAGAATACATTTATATAATGATATCAACTTTAGGTCCATAATTGCAATTTTGGATCATAATTAGAATGTAAATAAAGAGAAGATTGGGGTTAAAACACAATACTCTAAAACCCTCTGCATCGTGGGTACTCAAGAATAAATATGAAATATTAAAGATTGAATGGAAACTTGAAATAATAAATAAAATTAAAAGTAACGTACAAACACAAGTTCGAGGATCATCACCAGAGGTTCAAGAAATTGATCATCACTGCCTAAAAACATTGCTCCAACACCTTGTCCATCATATGATGAACTAAGAAAAAGGCACTTCTCAAGATTCCAATAAATTTTTTTAATAAGTAAGGAGAGTTTAATTAACTTTTGGAACTAAACAAGAATTTTGTCCGATAAATTAAAGTTAAAACTGGAATTTTGAATGTTTTCGACTTCTACTTTTACAGCTTGAATCCCACGTACACACCACTTGGTTCTGGAAATGTATTACTTATAATGTCATTATCACTATCATTGTCGTCACTGAAACTAGTGCCACTGTCTCCTCCAGCTTGAATAACAAAGTTTTCAATCACGTCTTCAACAATGCCCTGCTGTTCAATATACTGATTTTCCATTTGTTTCACATGGTCGCAAACATTTTTCCACTTCTCTATACCAATATCAGTAACTCGTTGTTCACACAATTCCATTACGTCATCTAATTTAGAAGATGTATTTTGACCGGCTACCCATTGTTTAATGTCGGCCCAAATCAGTTCTATAGGGTTTAGATCTGGCGAATATGATGGTAATCTGACAACAGTGTGCCCATGCATTGCTAACATATTGTCAATAACGTAAGACTTATGGATGGGCTTGTGGAACTTTACAAGGCTGTAGAGTTCTACTTTCAGCATTTTATCGTTATACGGCACATTATTTAATCGGAGCCATTCTTGCATTGCATTCTTACTGGAAGAACTTGTAGGGGCTTTAGGCAATTGCACATTATGATAAGGTGCATTGTCAATTACAAAAACCGACTAAGGGGGCAAGTTGGGTATTAATTTCTCATTTAACCATTTTGTGTAATTTGCTGCATTCATTTCGTGATGATAATCACCGGTTTTTCGGTTAGATTTAAACATGAGAAATGCGCCAGGAACAAAACCATCTTCACTTCCCGCATGAATAATAATTAATCTTGCCCCATTTGAAAATCGTACTGAGCCGGCATTATCACCGTCTCAATTGTTTTTACTTACAGTCCGCCATTTTGTTTGTTTACGCCGGGTGGCGCCGACTCGCGGCAATAGGTGGCAGTTTCCTTAGCTTCAAGTGTTTGGTTGTCTTTACTTTGCCGCTATCTGGCGGTAGTTTAGTAAAGTGCCGTTCCCGGTTTTGTGGTCACGTGATTTCCGTCATCTTTCTCTTCCAATATGGCTGTCTACAGAGGTTAGTGCTCGGCTTATGGCCTTGTCAGACAAATCAGTCTAGTTTTGTCCCTTTGTTCGCGAATGCCTTAATTAATGCAGTAATCTCTTTGTTGTTTGATTCAACGCTGGCACAAATGTTTGTGACGCCGGGGCTAACGTAGTTTCCTTCCAAAATGGAAAAATACACATAGCGTGGGGGACGCTTTTCCCGCTGTGCTTAATTCTTCCTTTTTTGAGTATTAGTTATTTCCTTGTCTTTTCTTTTCTTTCAGTCTGTCTTGTAGGTAGTTTTAGTAATTCTTTCTTTCTTTCTTTCTTTTTGGCTTTATGTAGATTTTCTCTGTAATAAGTTCTTTATAGTATTTCCCGCCAAGCTGTAACCTAGCGTCTGTTTCTTGGGTCCCTTTTGCGCGCATTGGCGAGGCATCGTCCCAAACATTCTTGCCGCGTTTTAATACTTTAACTTAAAGTTTTACTTATTCATTTCTGGTTAGCCTTATACTGTTTCTAATGAATTAATTTATTTTCTATTTGCCTACCTCTTATTGGCCTTTGGAAGAACCTATGTTTTGGGGCAAAGAGGTACTCCAAACATAGTATTTCGGGTCTTACCTCTAATTAATTAAATTTTCCTTTCAGGACTTTAAGCATTATTTGATCTATGTAAAATAAAACTTGTATATATACATTTTATTTTTAACCATTTCATATCACGCCCTTCAGGCGAAGCAACTGAAATTTTATTTAATTACAAATCAAATTTTATTTACTCTAAAGAATTGTATTGACATAAAAGTGTGAATATTTATTTTCTCATATAAATTTTTATTAATGTGATTAACTTGTACCTGAATCTAATCTGCGGATTTTATTGTAACTTTTAATGTATCATACTTTTGTAATGTTAAGGGAAACTTTGAAAAAATCAAAAAAGCTACGAGATCACAAAATTATATCAAAGAGAAACTAAAACTGGATGTTGGACTCAGTTAATTAACTTGTTCTCCCCGGGAAACCCAATTATCCTCTGGGCGGGTCCATTATTCAATTTAGGTTAGCTTTCCTTGGGCGGGTCCATTATTCAATTTAGGTTAGCTTTCCTTGCACTTTCTTCCACAATTCCCGTAGGGGGGTTCAATGTGTGGTAGCCTCCGCTGTGGTTATTGATCCACAATTTTCATTCATTTATATTGAGCCCTTAACTTAGGTCTTTGTTTATTTATAAAACTCCTGTCCTTTGTTTCTGAGCAGCATCAGTTTTTGTTCTCTCTGTTTAAAAAAAAAAAAGTAATTAATAAATTTTTCTTACAGCAAATTTAATTTAAACTTTTTCTTTTTCAGGAATACTAAGCCATTGTCAAAAATAGTTGTAACTAAGTCAAATTTTATTTCAGCAAATTATTTTAAATATTGTAAAAAGGGAAACTGTCATATTGTAATGAAATAGCCTGGGAAAAATTTTTTTTAACAAATTGTAACTTATGTTTCATGTTGCCATGATGGAGTATAAGGGTTGCCTAAAAATGAAATTGAGGGAGCGCTTTGGCTGGTGTCGCCACTTAGAAATTTATCCAGTACCAATGCTGAGCGAGCTCCTGTTTAGAGTCTGTGCCAGTTCTGAGAAGATTACTTGAGAATGTGACTGCTGTTCCAGTGGATCTCTGTAGTATGGGTGAGTGTGGACCAGAAACTCAATATATTTTGAATAGAGATAAATTTTTTCATGGTTAGGATGATAATACATGTTTTCTTGCTAATTTAATAGGCCCTATGAGAAGTGTTCAGCTAAATTCAAACCCATGTAACTAATTAGCTTCAATGACAGGTGTCAGTGTTTTGTGTGGTTGTTTTGTGTACATGTGAGGAGTGAGTGTTCAGATTTCAGGAGACCGTCTGGTGGTAGAGCTGATGATCGTTTGTTCAGTGACCCTGATATCATGCGCACCTCCGGACGTCACAGGCGTGCATAATATCAAGTAGAGCCACGATCAGCATCTCCAACGACTAAAGTCTGGTCGAACTGTTTGTAAATATGAACTAATATATTTGTAAATAGAAGTTATATAATTTTGTATATAGCTTAGTGGCACCTGTCTGAGGAGTGAGTTAGTGTAGGCAGCGATCTTGTATATAGAAAGCCCATGGTGTGATATGAGAAGGGGTAGGTAGGCCATGTTAGCAGTCAGTGTGTAGGCTGATCCTGAGACATGATTTCTGCTAGTAAGGTTTTGTCAACAAAGTGAGGTTAAGGTAACCTTGGTCTGTGTGTGTATGTGCAGCATCGTGTAGTTAGGCTCAGTAATTGTTTGTCATTGTTGTCTCTGTGCTAGAATTGTGTCCTCTTTTCTTGGTGGGGTTTTCCGTCCCGTTAGCCTGGGGAAAAGGTGAGGAGCTCAGCGGGGTATGCTGTTGCCGGCCTCTGAAAAGTTCTGGCTAAGTATGGCGTTTGCTGGTGCATCCTAGTTGGATGTACTATGGGTAGGTGTAGCCAAAGGGAAGTGTTCATTTCTTTTCAGCAGGAGCGACTTAAGCAGATTGTACTACAGCCAACAGATGACTGCGTTGCAGTGTGTATGTGAATAGAGGTTATGTTGACAGAAGTAAACAAAAGAGATTGAAATAATGTTATTTGAGGTTATGTTGATAGGGGCAATTTGAAGTATGTGTTATGGGCTAATAGCATCGGTACAGTCAGAGATAGTAAACAGTAACAAGTTTAATATTGGTGTTGAAGTTTAAGTGAAAAACTTCACTCAGTTTAAGGTTAGGTTGTACCCAGAGTTCATGTTTGATATTTTATGATTGAGTTTCTGTTTCCGGTCCCCTTGGGTCCACTGGAAGGTTGTTTCAGCAAGTGAGTAAAATTTAAAAGAAGTGTTTTTTGTCACTGGTTATGTTTAAAAAAAAACAGCTAGCATTTAATAAAAGCAAATCTTGTTTAAGGTAGAGTTTATCATCTGGTACTGATTGAGTCATTATAGTTAAAGTTAATTGTATTATCTAAATTGAAACTTAATTTGAGCACAGACAGATAGTTTATTTCAAAGTTAAGTAAAAATTTCTGTAATTTTGTAAGAATTTGGTAATTATGGAAATATTAAAATTGTGTCCCCCCCCCCAGTATAGTAAAATTTGTTGGAATTTGGTGTTGCCGCTTTCGAATTTATGTTTCAGTTATATGTATGTGTAAATCTGGTTGGGATCCACGCTGGCATGCTCTTCAAGATGGCGGGATGGTGAGCGACAGCAGAGAAAAGGCTACCCTAATAAATTGCACACTACTGTGAACATGGTTGGGCGCAGGCTACTCACGTGAAAACAACATCCAGAGATGTCTCGCCTTGCTGCCGCCTAAGTTCCCCATATCAGCACTGTGTTCTCGCTCAAAGTGTGGCTACATGGGACGGTCTTGTGTAAGTGCATCCTGCTGAGCCCGGTGGGATCTGACGCGATACCGGGCAGTACAAGGTATGACACTTTCCTTTTGACCCCCGCATGAAGTGGCCCGAGTGATGTTCCAAAGTGCTCGTTCCTCCAGTTGTGTTGGAAATGCCTCTGTTTTCCTTTCTGGACCAAACGCCGTCTGTGTTGACGAGGCATCCAATAAGGCGCACCTCCTGGTGGAACATATCCCTATGATGACTCCCCGGACAGGATTAGTGCATATTCTTGATGGTAATGATAAAACAGGGTAGCCTTGCAAAGTGTTAGTGACAACGCTAATAAGCTTCTGCAACTATAAAGAAGATTCTCAGTCTACAGTCAAGTTCACCTACCTAGCATGTCCAGATCCGAAGTTCTCCCACCAGAAAGTAAATAAACTTTAATTTTGTAAATTCTCTGAAATCAGGCAACGAAAAGGTAGTTCTCTCTGCTTAAAACTAGAAGTTTTAAGAATAGAGGGGGGTGATTTGAGCCGGCATTATCACCGTCTCAATTGTTTTTACTTACAGTCCGCCATTTTGTTTGTTTACGCCGGGTGGCGCCGACTCGCGGCAATAGGTGGCAGTTTCCTTAGCTTCAAGTGTTTGGTTGTCTTTACTTTGCCGCTATCTGGCGGTAGTTTAGTAAAGTGCCGTTCCCGGTTTTGTGGTCACGTGATTTCCGTCATCTTTCTCTTCCAATATGGCTGTCTACAGAGGTTAGTGCTCGGCTTATGGCCTTGTCAGACAAATCAGTCTAGTTTTGTCCCTTTGTTCGCGAATGCCTTAATTAATGCAGTAATCTCTTTGTTGTTTGATTCAACGCTGGCACAAATGTTTGTGACGCCGGGGCTAACGTAGTTTCCTTCCAAAATGGAAAAATACACATAGCGTGGGGGACGCTTTTCCCGCTGTGCTTAATTCTTCCTTTTTTGAGTATTAGTTATTTCCTTGTCTTTTCTTTTCTTTCAGTCTGTCTTGTAGGTAGTTTTAGTAATTCTTTCTTTCTTTCTTTCTTTTTGGCTTTATGTAGATTTTCTCTGTAATAAGTTCTTTATAGTATTTCCCGCCAAGCTGTAACCTAGCGTCTGTTTCTTGGGTCCCTTTTGCGCGCATTGGCGAGGCATCGTCCCAAACATTCTTGCCGCGTTTTAATACTTTAACTTAAAGTTTTACTTATTCATTTCTGGTTAGCCTTATACTGTTTCTAATGAATTAATTTATTTTCTATTTGCCTACCTCTTATTGGCCTTTGGAAGAACCTATGTTTTGGGGCAAAGAGGTACTCCAAACATAGTATTTCGGGTCTTACCTCTAATTAATTAAATTTTCCTTTCAGGACTTTAAGCATTATTTGATCTATGTAAAATAAAACTTGTATATATACATTTTATTTTTAACCATTTCATATCACGCCCTTCAGGCGAAGCAACTGAAATTTTATTTAATTACAAATCAAATTTTATTTACTCTAAAGAATTGTATTGACATAAAAGTGTGAATATTTATTTTCTCATATAAATTTTTATTAATGTGATTAACTTGTACCTGAATCTAATCTGCGGATTTTATTGTAACTTTTAATGTATCATACTTTTGTAATGTTAAGGGAAACTTTGAAAAAATCAAAAAAGCTACGAGATCACAAAATTATATCAAAGAGAAACTAAAACTAGATGTTGGACTCAGTTAATTAACTTGTTCTCCCCGGGAAACCCAATTATCCTCTGGGCGGGTCCATTATTCAATTTAGGTTAGCTTTCCTTGCACTTTCTTCCACAATTCCCGTAGGGGGGTTCAATGTGTGGTAGCCTCCGCTGTGGTTATTGATCCACAATTTTCTTTCATTTATATTGAGCCCTTAACTTAGGTCTTTGTTTATTTATAAAACTCCTGTCCTTTGTTTCTGAGCAGCATCAGTTTTTGTTCTCTCTGTTTAAAAAAAAAAATGTAATTAATAAATTTTTCTTACAGCAAATTTAATTTAAACTTTTTCTTTTTCAGGAATACTAAGCCATTGTCAAAAATAGTTGTAACTAAGTCAAATTTTATTTCAGCAAATTATTTTAAAAATTGTAAAAAGGGAAACTGTCATATTGTAATGAAATAGCCTGGGAAAATTTTTTTTTAACAAATTGTAACTTATGTTTCATGTTGCCATGATGGAGTATAAGGGTTGCCTAAAAATGAAATTGAGGGAGCGCTTTGGCTGGTGTCGCCACTTAGAAATTTATCCAGTACCAATGCTGAGCGAGCTCCTGTTTAGAGTCTGTGCCAGTTCTGAGAAGATTACTTGAGAATGTGACTGCTGTTCCAGTGGATCTCTGTAGTATGGGTGAGTGTGGACCAGAAACTCAATATATTTTGAATAGAGATAAATTTTTTCATGGTTAGGATGATAATACATGTTTTCTTGCTAATTTAATAGGCCCTATGAGAAGTGTTCAGCTAAATTCAAACCCATGTAACTAATTAGCTTCAATGACAGGTGTCAGTGTTTTGTGTGGTTGTTTTGTGTACATGTGAGGAGTGAGTGTTCAGATTTCAGGAGACCGTCTGGTGGTAGAGCTGATGATCGTTTGTTCAGTGACCCTGATATCATGCGCACCTCCGGACGTCACAGGCGTGCATAATATCAAGTAGAGCCACGATCAGCATCTCCAACGACTAAAGTCTGGTCGAACTGTTTGTAAATATGAACTAATATATTTGTAAATAGAAGTTATATAATTTTGTATAGGCTATAGCTTAGTGGCACCTGTCTGAGGAGTGTTAGTGTAGGCAGCGATCTTGTATATAGAAAGCCCATGGTATGATATGAGAAGGGGTAGGTAGGCCATGTTAGCAGTCAGTGTGTAGGCTGATCCTGAGACATGATTTCTGCTAGTAAGGTTTTGTCAACAAAGTGAGGTTAAGGTAACCTTGGTCTGTGTGTGTATGTGCAGCATCGTGTAGTTAGGCTCAGTAATTGTTTGTCATTGTTGTCTCTGTGCTAGAATTGTGTCCTCTTTTCTTGGTGGGGTTTTCCGTCCCGTTAGCCTGGGGAAAAGGTGAGGAGCTCAGCGGGGTATGCTGTTGCCGGCCTCTGTAAAGTTCTGGCTAAGTATGGCGTTTGCTGGTGCATCCTAGTTGGATGTACTATGGGTAGGTGTAGCCAAAGGGAAGTGTTCATTTCTTTTCAGCAGGAGCGACTTAAGCAGATTGTACTACAGCCAACAGATGACTGCGTTGCAGTGTGTATGTGAATAGAGGTTATGTTGACAGAAGTAAACAAAAGAGATTGAAATAATGTTATTTGAGGTTATGTTGATAGGGGCAATTTGAAGTATGTGTTATGGGCTAATAGCATCGGTACAGTCAGAGATAGTAAACAGTAACAAGTTTAATATTGGTGTTGAAGTTTAAGTGAAAAACTTCACTCAGTTTAAGGTTAGGTTGTACCCAGAGTTCATGTTTGATATTTTATGATTGAGTTTCTGTTTCCGGTCCCCTTGGGTCCACTGGAAGGTTGTTTCAGCAAGTGAGTAAAATTTAAAAGAAGTGTTTTTTGTCACTGGTTATGTTTAAAAAAAAACAGCTAGCATTTAATAAAAGCAAATCTTGTTTAAGGTAGAGTTTATCATCTGGTACTGATTGAGTCATTATAGTTAAAGTTAATTGTATTATCTAAATTGAAACTTAATTTGAGCACAGACAGATAGTTTATTTCAAAGTTAAGTAAAAATTTCTGTAATTTTGTAAGAATTTGGTAATTATGAAAATATTAAAATTGTGTCCCCCCCCCAGTATAGTAAAATTTGTTGGAATTTGGTGTTGCCGCTTTCGAATTTATGTTTCAGTTATATGTATGTGTAAATCTGGTTGGGATCCACGCTGGCATGCTCTTCAAGATGGCGGGATGGTGAGCGACAGCAGAGAAAAGTCTACCCTAATAAATTGCACACTACTGTGAACATGGTTGGCGCAGGCTACTCACGTGAAAACAACATCCAGAGATGTCTCGGCTTGCTGCCGCCTAAGTTCCCCATATCAGCACTGTGTTCTCGCTCAAAGTGTGGCTACATTTTTTATTATTTTATTTATTTATTTATTGTCAGCATGCTCCATTACGGAGTAATATTACATGCTTTATTTACAATAATTATGATTTCTATTTTAATGTATACATTGCTTGTTACTGATACTTTAGTACTATACCGTTGTGACACAAGTTACTGGTAACTTAAAATACTATTCAATACTGATACGAGTTACAGATGCTTAAATACTATAAAATTAATGACACTAGTTACTGTACTTGATACTTTAACTATTGTATAAGTACTGGCACAAGTTACTTTAAGTTCTATACAATTAATGACAAATGCTACAGATACTTAATACTGTACAATTACTGGCACACGTTACTGATATTTTAAATTTTCTACATTTGCAGACACAAGTCACTGATGCTTTAAATACTATACACTTAATGCTGCATGGGACGGTCTTGTGTAAGTGCATCCTGCTGAGCCCGGTGGGACCTGACGCGATACCGGGCAGTACAAGGTATGACACTTTCCTTTTGACCCCCGCATGAAGTGGCCCGAGTGATGTTCCAAAGTGCTCGTTCCTCCAGTTGTGTTGGAAATGCCTCCGTTTTCCTTTCTGGACCAAACGCCGTCTGTGTTGACGAGGCATCCAATAAGGCGCACCTCCTGGTGGAACATATCCCTATGATGACTCCCCGGACAGGATTAGTGCATATTCTTGATGGTAATGATAAAACAGGGTAGCCTTGCAAAGTGTTAGTGACAACGCTAATAAGCTTCTGCAACTATAAAGAAGATTCTCAGTCTACAGTCAAGTTCACCTACCTAGCATGTCCAGATCCGAAGTTCTCCCACCAGAAAGTAAATAAACTTTAATTTTGTAAATTCTCTGAAATCAGGCAACGAAAAGGTAGTTCTCTCTGCTTAAAACTAGAAGTTTTAAGAATAGAGGGGGGTGATTTGAGCCGGCATTATCACCGTCTCAATTGTTTTTACTTACAGTCCGCCATTTTGTTTGTTTACGCCGGGTGGCGCCGACTCGCGGCAATAGGTGGCAGTTTCCTTAGCTTCAAGTGTTTGGTTGTCTTTACTTTGCCGCTATCTGGCGGTAGTTTAGTAAAGTGCCGTTCCCGGTTTTGTGGTCACGTGATTTCCGTCATCTTTCTCTTCCAATATGGCTGTCTACAGAGGTTAGTGCTCGGCTTATGGCCTTGTCAGACAAATCAGTCTAGTTTTGTCCCTTTGTTCGCGAATGCCTTAATTAATGCAGTAATCTCTTTGTTGTTTGATTCAACGCTGGCACAAATGTTTGTGACGCCGGGGCTAACGTAGTTTCCTTCCAAAATGGAAAAATACACATAGCGTGGGGGACGCTTTTCCCGCTGTGCTTAATTCTTCCTTTTTTGAGTATTAGTTATTTCCTTGTCTTTTCTTTTCTTTCAGTCTGTCTTGTAGGTAGTTTTAGTAATTCTTTCTTTCTTTCTTTCTTTTTGGCTTTATGTAGATTTTCTCTGTAATAAGTTCTTTATAGTATTTCCCGCCAAGCTGTAACCTAGCGTCTGTTTCTTGGGTCCCTTTTGCGCGCATTGGCGAGGCATCGTCCCAAACATTCTTGCCGCGTTTTAATACTTTAACTTAAAGTTTTACTTATTCATTTCTGGTTAGCCTTATACTGTTTCTAATGAATTAATTTATTTTCTATTTGCCTACCTCTTATTGGCCTTTGGAAGAACCTATGTTTTGGGGCAAAGAGGTACTCCAAACATAGTATTTCGGGTCTTACCTCTAATTAATTAAATTTTCCTTTCAGGACTTTAAGCATTATTTGATCTATGTAAAATAAAACTTGTATATATACATTTTATTTTTAACCATTTCATATCACGCCCTTCAGGCGAAGCAACTGAAATTTTATTTAATTACAAATCAAATTTTATTTACTCTAAAGAATTGTATTGACATAAAAGTGTGAATATTTATTTTCTCATATAAATTTTTATTAATGTGATTAACTTGTACCTGAATCTAATCTGCGGAATTTTGAATGTTTTCGACTTCTACTTTTACAGCTTGAAGCCCACGTACACACCACTTGGTTCTGGAAATGTATTACTTATAATGTCATTATCACTATCATTGTCGTCACTGAAACTAGTGCCACTGTCTCCTCCAGCTTGAATAACAAAGTTTTCAATCACGTCTTCAACAATGCCCTGCTGTTCAATATACTGATTTTCAATTTGTTTCACATGGTCGCAAACATTTTTCCACTTCTCTATACCAATATCAGTAACTCGTTGTTCACACAATTTCATTACGTCATCTAATTTAGAAGATGTATTTTGACCGGCTACCCATTGTTTAATGTCGGCCCAAATCAGTTCTATAGGGTTTAGATCTGGCGAATATGGTGGTAATCTGACAACAGTGTGCCCATGCATTGCTAACATATTGTCAATAATGTAAGTCTTATGGATGGGCTTGTGGAACTTTACAAGGCTGTAGAGTTCTACTTTCAGCATTTTATCGTTATACGGCACATTATTTAATCGGAGCCATTCTTGCATTGCATTCTTACTGGAAGAACTTGTAGGGGCTTTATGCAATTGCACATTATGATAAGGTGCATTGTCAATTACAAAAACCGACTTAGGGGGCAAGTTGGGTATTAATTTCTCATTTAACCATTTTGTGTAATTTGCTGCATTCATTTCGTGATGATAATCACCGGTTTTTCGGTTAGATTTAAACATGAGAAATGCGCCAGGAACAAAACCATCTTCACTTCCCGCATGAATAATAATTAATCTTGCCCCTTTTGAAACTCGTACCACCAAGCCTGAAGTGCTGTCATCGCTCCAGTTTTTTTGGTCTTGTGTGAGTGGAGTGAATATAAGTTTCATCCTCGTAAATTATAGGCCTGCCTTCTTCTCTGTATTTCTTTATTGCGCGCAAATATGATACACGCAGATTTTGAATATCATGTCTTTCCACTAATACGGCTCTGTTATTCCTTGTTTTTCTCCACTTGTATCCCATCTCGCGTAAAACAGATTTTAAGCTTGTGCTACCTCCATTAAATTTTATGGATTCTCGAAGTTTCGGCAGCAATTTGCTGATCGTTGGTACTGTTTTTTCATTGATGTAAAAGTTATTTATTGTTCGTCGTATCACACATTTATCAAACTCGTCAATATTTGTAACGCGCTTTGGTGCATTATGTTCTTTACCTGGTGTTCCAAAGGAGGTGCCTTCTTCTGCACATTGCTTCCCTTCATTAATTAGCTTTCTTATTGTTCTTTAGGGCACTTTAGTAGCACCTTTGACTCTCTCTTGGACCTTTTTTAGCGGTATTAAAAGCTCCCCAGAAGAAGCTTCAGTTTTCATAAATGAATGCACATTATATCAATTTCTCGGGTTTGACTGTGCAATGTTTTTCTGCCAAGTTTCGATTGAATTGGTGGCATTTTAGTTTATACTAAATACATAACACGAAAAAAAACTAACAACTAACTAAACACTAACAACTAAAACATAACTAACAAGAAAAAACTAAAACAAGAAACAAGTAGGCCTACTATTCACGATTCACTCAATTTTAAAACAACCTATGCATACACGACGGTGGCGAGACTATACAACTTCGAGATATTCTTCCAAACTAAATATTTAATGTCCTGCGCATGACCGGCCGGCTGAAAATGTTCTACACTGCGCATGACTGGCAGGCTAGGCTCAGTGACTGGGTAGAGCACGAAAACACACCGGCAGAGAACTATCGTCTCTGCTGTACATACATACATACATACATACATACATACATACATACATACATACATACATACATACATACATACATACATACATACATACATACATACATACATACATACATACATACATACATACATACATACATACATACATACATACATACATACATACATACATACATACATACATACATACATACATACATTACATACATACATACATACATTACATACATACATACATACATACATACATACATACATACATACATACATACATACATACATACATACATACATACATACATACATACATTGCACACTCACTACTTTACAAAAGCCAGATGGATCGACTACTAGCGACATCTCTGAAACCCTTAACTGCTTGATCGACTATCTTATCCCCGAAGATAGTGAGGAAGAAGAAACGGAACATCACAAACACATCAGAAGCATAATAGAGGAACCCTACAATACTCCAGAGGATAGAGAGTTCACCCTACAAGAAGTAAGACACACTATAAAACTTTCAACCCCAATAAGGCCCCAGGCCCAGACGGTTTGACTTCTGAAATATTAGCACTAGTTTTCCACACCTTCCCAAACTTCTTGACCGCAATCAATGAATGCCTAAGAAGAGGTTGTTTCCCAAGAATATGGAAGGCAGCTACTATAATTCCCATAGTTAAATCAGGAAAAGACAACATCTCCGATCCATCGAAATTCCGACCAATTAGCTTACTCAATACTAGCGGGAAAGTACTAGAAGAACTTTTAATCAATAAGATTATGCACCATATGCACACGAAAGAATTATTAAAAGAAAACCAGTACGGCTTTACACCGCAAAAAAATACGACAGACGCAGCACTTGAAGTTAAAAAATTCATAGAACCAGTACTAGAAGAAAGGAATATAGTAGCAATGGTCAGCCTCGATGTCAAAGGTGCCTTTGACGCCGCATGGTAACTAGGAATCCTCACGAGCTTACGAGATTACAAATGCCCCAGAAACCTCTACAAGCTTCGCGGTTCTATGAGTAAAATAATCCTTTCCCAGGATTATTTTACTCATAGAACCGCGACCATGTCCATCAACAGCGAATCGGTCAAGAAGTAAGTTACTAAGGGTTGCCCACAAGGTTCTTGCTGCGGGCCAGGATTCTGGAACATTCTATACAACTCCAACCTGAACCTTAACTACACCAGCCACACAAATGTAATAGCATTCGCCGACGACCTGGTCTTACTGGTCAAAGGAGAAATAATAAGAGAAGTAGAAAATTACACAAACATTGAATTAAATAAAATCGCGGTATGGGCAAATAGAAACAAAATGAGATTCAACGAAAGCAAGTCTAAAGTTATGCTAATGACACGCAGAAAACGGAAAGAAGATAAAGAAATCAGCATCTACCTCAACTACAAACCACTACAACAAGTTAACACAATGAAGTACCTAGGAATCCTATTTGACTATAAACTAACATTTAGAGAGCACATAAACTACGCTACAGAAAAATGTACCAAACTCATATTCATGCTTTCAAAATCAGCTAAACTAAACTGGGGCCTCCACCACAAAGCCTTGAAAACCATATATGCGGGAGCACTTCTACCCCTACTATTATACGGAGCTCCGGTATGGAAAAACGCAATGGACAAATCATTCTACAAAGCAAAAATGGCACGAGTCCAAAGACTAATCAGCATAAAGATTGCAAAATCCTACCGCACAGTGTCCAACGATGCACTTTGCGCAATTACGGGAATAACCCCGATCCATATCAAAATAGCAGAACAGGTGAAAATCTATAACCTCAGTAAAGACAACCTATATGATCACGACATGGAAACAAAGAACTGGACTCACCCAGCCGACCACATGGACTGTAATGTAAGAAATACGGAAACTCACCAGCTCAAAATGTATACTGACGGAAGCAAAAGTCACCAAGGAGTAGGCTCAGGAATTGCTATATACTCAGGAAATATACTAAAACAACAACTTAAATACAGACTAAACGAAAGATGTACAAACAATCAGGCAGAACAATTAGCGATACTCAAGGCTTTACAAAACAGAAACAAATTATACCGAACATACAAAAGCAACGCTCTACACAGATAGCCAAATAACAATAGATTCACTTACAAACAAAGAAAATCACACTTACTTAATAGAAGCAATAAGAAGAAAAACTGTCAAAATGAACAAAGAAAATTGGATCATCAACTTCAATTGGATTAAAGCCCACGCAGGAAATCAGGGAAACGAACTTGCAGACCAGCTGGCCAAGGATGCGGCATCAGACAACGATCTAAAAGAATGTTACAAGAAGATACCGAAAAGTGTGATATCCAGTGAAGTGAGAGTTCTTAGTGTTGCCATCTGGCAAAACGAGTGGGACAAATCAACCAAAGGAGTGATAACAAAAACTTTCATCCCAAAAATAGCAGAGAGACTAAAATACAAAATTAATTTAACCCCTAATGTAACTGCGATGATAACTGGTCACGGCAAGACTAGAGCTTACTTACACAGATTTAAAATTATAGAAAACCCCACATGCCCTTGCGACAACGACCTGCAAACAGTAGACCACCTATTATACGACTGCAAATTAATCGAAACAGAAAGAGACTCACTAATCGCAACAGTACTAAAGACTGAAAACTGGCCCAACAAAAAAGAAGATCTACTAAAAAAATTCTTCAAGAACTTCAATAAATTCGCAAATAGTTTACCTTTTGGCACCATATTGTAATCAAATTTCATACTGATCAAAGTTATTTTATGAACAAACAAAATTGCAAAATAGAACAAAAACAGTTGTAGAAGAGAAAGAAATACATGTAATATTACCTGTAATGGAACATGTAGTAAATAAAGTGAACTTAAAAAAAAAATACATACATACATACATACATACATACATACATACATACATACATACATACATACATACATACATACATACATACATACATACATACATACATACATACATACATACATACATACATACATACATACATACATACATAAGCACTTTCGATTTTATATACGGTATTAGACACCACACAATATTTAATCTCATAATATAGTGTAGGCCTACGTGCAGAGTGTGTTGGCGGAGAAGATTTTTGTCGTGAGATTAAAGCCAGCATCCATAGGGTGGAGTAAGTAAGTTATATGATTCATATTCAGCATACGGATGCTTACAAGACCTTACACTGAGGCTATGGACAGTAGCTTTTAGAGACCGGACGTTAGGCATTTAAAAATTTCAAAATAGACAGGTAAAAAGTTATTTCAAGATGCAGAATAGGCAGGTTAAATAGGCATTAATACCCTCAAAGTAGGCGCTAAACCCTTTACAGTTCCATACAAAAGGAGACAATAGGTCAAGAAATATGAACACATTTTGGATATCTCTTGTTACCACTGAAATAGAAAATTTAAATCATGCAGTATTTAATTAAACTTTAATGCATGTAGATTAAAATATTGCAAGTTTCGTTAATGCATTGTATCACTTTCAACAGGAAAAGTGACAATAAGACAGCTACCTGCTGTAGAAATACTTCTATTTGAACCTCGTCAAAATATTATAATAATTTATATCATGTATATATTCAAGAATTATCACTTTAATTTAAACTTCTTAATTCATTGTTAATTCAAATTGTAATTGTAATTGAATGTTAATTTCAATGTTACTTGAACCTTTTGGTTGGTTAGTATAATAGATGGTTTTTTTTTTAAATTTGAACTTAGGTAGGTTGTCCCTCTGGAAAACAGAGATGTATTTATTGTTTTGATGAAACAAATAAATAAAAATAAAATCAGCTAAACTGATGTAACAAAGTTCCAGAATGCATTTGTTTAATAAGTTATAATGGCAATAATGCTATGCAGAAAATAAGTTTTTTTTTTATCGATTTCCGAGTTAAGCTCCAGATTGATTCATTATGCAGGGGTTAGGGATGAACAAAGGTCTAGGTTTTAAAAAATCAGATTAATATCTTACAGCATCAGCAGAACTATACAGATTTGTGATATCTTGACAATCGCACGCTCACATAAAAATAATAAATAAATAAATAAATAAATATAATGTGTTACCGGCCGGCTACGGGATTTGAACCAGGGACCTCCAGAATGCAAATCTAAGACGTTATCATATCGGCCACCTCGCTCAGTTTAAGGGCGTTTGATAAGCATATTTGAAGGAATAGTGTTATTTGTCAAAGCTAAAGGTATTGTAACTTCCAAAGCCGTGTATGAACACTCAAAAACAATATGTTCTCATGAGAACTGATTTGCCTTTGATAAATTCGTTCTAATATATTACTGATTCTAAGCACTGAATTGGGCTTACTCCGGTACAATTAATCGATTTTGTTCAATATCAATAGGCTTCTTCCCATGGACGTTATAAATGCGTATACCAAGTTTCATGCATCCGATAAAGCGTATTTGACTTATCGCGCGCTCAGACACATGGACGGACAGACAGACAGACAGACGAACAGACATTTTCCCGTCCCCCACACAATCTTATAAAGTACAATTCTGGCATTTAATAATAACTTATAAATGCATCTGACAGTGGGTATAAGTAAATTTAAATAATATAGGCCTAAAACATATCATGAGCACATGAGATGCAAATTGTGTGCGTTTCAGACATTTTTATATAATTTTTCAATAAAATAGCATTTTCCTCAGAAAAGCGAAAATAGGCATTTATAGACATTAAAAGTTGATGTAGGACAAAAGTAGCCAGATTTAACATTATGAAAACAGCTCTAAGGATAGTGGATTGAACTAATGTGATGTCATTTTCGTGATATCTATAACGGTTAAGAGTAGGCATTTTGCCTAACATCCGGTCTCCAAAGATAAGTCAATTGAATCGAGCAGTCGCCTTTGTGAGTGAGAAAACCCGGACCAGCATTCAGATTTAATGGATATGGGATTTGTATCAGAGACCTCCCGAACAAGGCTACATCTTCAGACTCGGCTAGCTCACTTTGTATATTAGGGGTTCAAATATGAATAATATTACATAGTAGGCGTATCTAATTATTGTCTAACACTTAAAAAGATTTTAAAGTAATCGGGCGGAGCGTTTTACTGATTAAAGAAGGGTTTCGTTCTGACACAAGTTCTAAGAGATGGTAGGCTACATTCGATAAATACCAAATATTAAACACAAACACATGACCTTGAGCTAGGTCGTGGGGAGCCCGATTTTTAATTTCGAAAAAAGGCGCCAAAACTCAGCATCAAAAAATGTTTGGTTCTAACCCGAGTTCTAAGCGATGATACGTTCGACAGACACCGATCTTTAAACATAATCATATAAGCTTATAAGCCAGGTTGTGGCGGAGACCGCTTTTTTACTTAAAAATAGCACAGAAAAATAAAGTCCTAAGTTCATCCCATGCTAAGTGTATGGAAAAGTGCCTTCACGCCTACCTACGAGGGTGTATCAATAAATAACCGGACTGATTTTATTGTACTTATATAAACCGCCCTGGAACGAAACGGCTGCTAGCCACGGAAAGGTGAATCCTTTGTCTAGCAGTACTGTGAATCCCAGTCATGCAGAACGATTCAGTTAGGAGTTACATTCGGATATCGCAGGTGGTGTTTACTGTACCCAACATGGAACTGAAATTGCAGCAATGCGTATCGATAAAGTTTTGTGTTATTCTAGACAAACCTCCTACAGAAACCTTAGAAATGGTGCAGCAAGCATATAAAGACCATGCTTTAGGCAGAACACAAGTCTTTGAGTGGCACAAACGTTTCACAGAGGGTTATGAAGACCTTCAAGATTCTCCGCACCCTGGACCCTTAACAGCAAAAACGAAAGTTAACATCAACACAATTTACGCAACTGTGCAAGTCGATCGTCGCATAACAATTGCGAAGATTGCAGATATAATGAATTTGTCTTTAGGAACCAGGATGGATCTTGCACCAAGACAATGCGCCGGCTCATCGAGCTCGTGCAACTCAAGATGTCGTCGAAGAATTGGACATTGAGATCATGCCTCATCCACTGCATTCTCCGGATCTCGCACCTTGCGATTTTCTCCTCTTCCCTAAAGTGAAAAAGGAACCACGTGGTCGCCATTTTCAAAGTGATAAGGAGTTGAACATCGATGCGCATTGCTGCAGTTTCAGTTCCATGTTGGGTACAGTAAACACCACCTGCGATATCCGGATGTAACTCCTAACTGAATCATTCTGGATAACTGGGATTCACAGCACTAGTAGTCGAAGGATTCACCTTTCCGTTGCTAGCAGCCGTTTCGTTCCAGTGCGGTTTATTTAAATACAATTAAATGAGTCCGGTTATTTATTGATACACCCTCGTATATTGTATTATCGCGCCGAACCCTGCCGAGCTATTTATAAGATGAAGTAAAACACGTTTTCATGGAATTAAACCAACGAAATCGACATTTTCCTGTGGTGTCCGATTTAAGGATAAAAGCAAACCTCATTGGATCCTTTCACATTAGATACATTTACTCCAATATGGAATCAAAACATTCACATGTGTTTTCAATGCGATTGACAATATTTCACACGAGCAGGGGGCATAAAATGAGAGTAGACTGGTTTTAGCATAACATCATTTCATTGATCATGTATTATGGAAACGTGTTAAGCCACTATAGCACATGTTACAATTATGTATTTAGCAGCTTAAATGTAATACAGTATCATGGCATAACAAAGTAAATAAATGGCAATAATAATATATAGTATCTGCATTACATCCTGTGAATAATGGTAAAAACTTTCAAACATAAACATTGAGAAAGGAAAGCAAAATGCTGAAGAGTTGTTATAGGTTAAAAATTGAATGAACTATGAAAACTCCTAATCAAAACAGGAAAATACGCTACATGTAAAATGTATTTTCATGAGGAAATCTCTGAAATTACTCAGCAAATGTAGGCTATTAATTTCTGTATCTCCATTATCAACTTCATCGCCAATGCTCACATCATTGCCAAAACCTCATGTTATCAACATAGTCTTCTTGTTGTACACTCTTCAAGGAGTTATAAAAATAATGTGCTTATTTTGGAACTAATTTCAGCACATCTTTTAAATCTTTACCGCCGAACAACACGATGCTTGCACAAGACTGCGAATGTGGTTAACTGGTTCTTGCATACCATACAACGACTGGATTCGTGATAGTGGCTTGACAGAGAAAAATTAATTTCGGTTAAATCATTTTTGCTTAATAAAGTGTAGGCCTATCATTTTTACCTACCCAGACATGCCAATAACTCATTTTTATTTTTACCTTTTGTGGTTTAACCCTTTTTTGAATAATACCGTCCATCGTAAACCTGCCATCGTTTTGTATGAAGTCAAGCTTTAAATATTTCCATAAGATTGAATACGATTCCTCCAATACGTCCTAATTATTTTACTAATGAGAAGGTTATGTTGCCCTTGCTTATGGTAGAGGAAGTTGGGTGAGTGTATCACATCAAATATGTTTATCTGTAAAAGTGTTTAAAATCGGCCACTTTCTAAAATCACCTATAACGGAAATACGTTAAGTTTGGACAGACCAGGCCTCAATAGACTTTTCCATTCATGATACTCAATAGAGATGGTCTTAGCTACAGTGTAGTCAGGTGTTTGTAAATTTACATCTTGCTTTAGATGTACAAATACTAATTATTAAAAAAGAGTAACTCAATAGTAGCTGTAACATAGGCCTACTGCTTTTCTATTTATTGCAAATATGAAAAAAATAGTAACATACGAAGCGCACTGCATTTAGGTAATAAGCACAAGAGGTTTCACGTACCATGCGGTTCGTCCCCGATACAGACTACCCATTTACTCTTATGTCTACTATTTTTTCAACAGCTTGCAAGCTACAGTAATACATATGCAACGATAGGATAGAATATATTGACCCCTGAAGGGAGGGAACGACCCTAATCACTTCGGCCATTTGTGTCGTACCTATCCCCTGGAATTGAATGATGTACATGTCCAACAGACCTCACTGCGTGCCACCATGGAACTCACCTATATCCAGCAGATACTTTTTACCATTCCACGTGTGTCACTGTCTCGGTACCTCTTGGCCAGAGCACACCTAAGCTCCCAGGTTGGCGGCACACCATCCAGGAATTTCGTGACCACAAGCCACGGCCACGGGACAGGACGAGAGGTGTCCACTGCAGGCGATTCAGCGGGGGCATACGAGAAAGGAAACGGGATGATGATGATGATGAGGGGATGTTCAACGATAATAAAACATATAAAACTTCCCTGCTATTACAAATTTCATTTAACACTAGAAGGAAGAGAGGTGGTGATAGCTCTGGCGTGAAGGCCTATATGGGAGGATTACTTTGCTCTTTATGACAACTCGTTATCAACATAATACTGACTTCACATCAATTAATTATTTTACCCTCTGTGGCTTGATTCCTTACTTTTAAAATTAGTTATTGATATAAAAAGATAAAAAATGTCACCAGTGACCCACAACATGTTAGATTTTAGCACGTAACATCCATTAAGAAACTAGCATAAGAAGTATTGTTTTTCAAATCAATAAGTAGGTCCCAGTCCTCAAGG
Organism: Ectobius pallidus; assembly: GCA_964059195.1. Lineage (NCBI taxonomy): Eukaryota > Metazoa > Arthropoda > Insecta > Blattodea > Ectobiidae > Ectobius > Ectobius pallidus. Next base: position 30,234,260 of record CAXKWD010000006.1, read on the forward strand.
CCGACAAATTTTTTTTTTACATGAATGCATGTTCCCAATTACGCACGTTAATAACAAGTTAAACTGATTATACTGTTGGCCATGACGGTGTTTACAGACTACACCAGTCTGCACTTGCTTTCGTTGTTTTCATTATACTATTATACTTTTATATTCATTGAAGATCTAATTTTTTTGGTTTACTGCAGCAATAAACAGAATAGATGGACCCCTGAGAATTATTATTCGCATTGAGGGCTTTAAAAAGCTTACATTACATATAACTTATATAATTTACAGAAAAAATATATAAAATTTATATACGTCATCAGTGACCCACAATTTGTTAAATTAAACATCCATTAACAAAGTACCATATACATTAGAATTATTATTCGTACTTTTAAAAAGCTTACCGCCACATATTATATATGTATTATATATATTATATATTAACTGGACCCGCGAGATTAATTCGCGCGTTGGCCCTCGTTTCTCCAGTATAACAATAACTATATTTCTTGACAGGAATATTTAAATACGAGTTATAAATATTGGTCTAAAATAAATATGAAAGTGTTAGGCAACAGCAATAACTAAATACCTTATACATTTATTAAGTAATACTCGAATTTCTGTTCAGGAATATTTGGTCCGTTGGAGCTTGGTGACAGTTGCCAAAATCAGTAGAATGAAATAAAGGAAAAGGATGTACTATGTAGGCCTACTGATCAAGAAAATAATGTAATAATAAACTTGTTGATAATATTGACACCTATAACTTAGTATCTTCAAAAGCTTTATGTGACTGCTGTTTATTTGCGAAAGATTTTAATTCGATAGAGAAATAGATTTATCGATACATAATATCTTTCTCCATATTGAAAAACAATAGATTTTGTTATTTATGACTGATTAATTAAATTTTAAAGGTTTATATACCTTTTTGTTTTGTTGTGGTAGCTACATATAATATGTAAGTACTGGGTCGCCACCTGGATCCATGCCTTTAAAGTAAAGTGTTCCCTATGGAGGCCCAGAGAGTTCTAGGAGGTTGAGGCTTCAAGACGTTACACATTCGGAACGTGAAGGTCGCACCGGCCGCCTCTACCCCAGGATTACTCCCGGTACTCATTTCTGTTAGATACTGAGTCGACCACCAGAAGGATTAGGACAAATGAAAAACTCCAACGACCTCATCGGGGATCGAACCCGCGACCTTCCGGTTTCTAGTGCAGCCCCTCAACCACTATGCTACTGCGTACCCCGAACCCATGCCTTTACGATAGCATATTTAATTTCATAGTTTGAAGGAGTATTAAAATTTAAGAATTTTGCTCAGTTTGTCTACTAGTAATGAAAGTAGAATAGGGTTTAAATAGTTCTAAATGTCACTTGGTATTTACATTAGTAAGGAATTAGGTTTTTAGGGACACAAGGTATGCACTTTATGTAGATACTCGATGCCGAGGTTACTGTAAAGATATTATATATGTAATAGTCAGCTTCCGTAATAATTCTGCTGACTTGAAACAGATAAAACCGCAGCAATACATACTGACAGTAACATAACTATGGACTTGCTACGAAACAACAACAGCTACAATGACCTAATCAGACAGATAAAAGGAAAATTACACATACTAACACAACAAAACTGGCAGATACACTTTACGTGGGTTAAGGCCCATGTTGGAAATCAAGGGAACGAGCTTGCTGACCACCTGGCCAAAGAGGCAGCAACCAGTACCATTCTGGAGGAAACATTCAGCCTTATACCGACGAGTGCAGTGAAGAGCGACCTGAGGGAAGAAAGCATACAACAGTGGGAGAATGAGTGGCGAGCTACCACCAAAGGAGAACTAACCAGGACATTCTTTCCAACTATTAAAGCAAGACTGAAGACGAAATTGACCCTAACTCACAATATAACAGCAGTGACCACAGGACACGGAAAATTCGGTGCATACCTGGAAAGATTTAAAATCAAAGACAACCCAATGTGCAGTGGCGCCAACTTTTGAAAAACATTGCGTGGGCTCAAAGATTTAAAAGTTGTCATACTCCCGTCAATTGGTTCATGATATATATATATATATAAGCGGGTTTGTCCTGACTGACTGAATGAATGAATGACTGACTGACTGAGAATCAACGTAGAGCCTAAACTATAATAGTTAGAAACTTGGAATTTTTTAGTACCTTCGTTTCATAGTATATGCCTAAGTAAAAACTAAGAAAGGATTTTGCAAAATTTTTATTTTAAATGCCAAAAATCATATGTTTTCGAGGAGACGAAATACCTTATTATAAAATTTAATCAAATACAAGTCACATTGAACATACACTTCTCATGACAACAGTGTATTGTTGGCAGTGTTCACAGGTAGCTTTGGAAGTGCATGATACGGGACTTTGACAAAGTAGATTAATTAGATTGATTAGATTAATTTATTGATGAAAATAAATATTGAAATCCACAAAAATTATGCACAATGTGATCCAGTCACATAACTTTCTCAACCCTGGACATAGAGAATACCATTTTCTCATTTCATATTTTTATGTACTGTACAATAAGAGTTCGTAGGCCTATTGCAGGGACAGCATTTTCAGTTGCCTCAGCCTGGGTGTGCCAACGAGTATGCCATATCAGAAGTCGGTAAAAAAATTCTATCCACTGATACGTTATTCGTAGACTACCTGTAGGCATTGTATTTTTAGTTGAGAAATATGGATGTTTATCATAGGCCCTAAGGATGTAAAAGGATACAAAATAACGTGGAACATTTTTAGTCCTATGCGTACAGTATATTATTATATCCTAGGTTTTGGGGGAGGGAACTATAAAAGTGATATTGAATTTCTTTTTGATTTCAGCCTCGGAAAGGTTGTATGGTAACATGAGAATGAGAAATAAAATTAATATTCCGTCAAATTTTATGTTACTGGAATTTCCATTTCTTATTTGAAACCCTACCAATAACGTGCAAAATTCTACATCCCCTATAAGCCATAAAAAGCTACATCTAGCGTTTTCTGAGAGAATAGTTTGAGTATGATAAGTCGTTCTTGCTCATTTCAAATTTGAATTGCCTATATAAGGACCTAGAGTTTTGAAAATCGAAAGTCCTTCATAAGTTAATTTCGAATTACGAAATACAAAACCCAAGCGAAGTTGGGCCTTGTAAGTTGAAATATATTACACATAACTTGCATAATAGGAAGCGTATGGGAAAACTCACGAATTCATCCGGTTCTAAACGTCTCAATTCACAACAACACACTCATTGGAATTCTGTGTTAATTACAGGCCTATTGATACGGTTCCAGATATTTAAGTATTATGTTATGTGGTGGGAATTGTTACATTATATTTGGTAACGTAGAACTTTCTTTGCTTAAACAATAAATTATCTACAGAAAAATAATATTAAAAAAACTGCGAACGAAATTCTCCGAAATAATGTATAAATTAACCAGTCGTTATACTATTGCCAAAGCAATTCTACAATATTAAACCATGTTCTCGTTCTTGTTATTTTTCCGAAATACGTAAAACTGAGGAAGACTGTTCATAAATTTCTAAAATGTTTCATATGCCTAGAAGTAATATATAGCCTAATATTCAAATCGTCTTTGTATAAGTTATCTGTGTCCCTAGCCTGATTAAACAACCCATTGCGGATAAACCGTGCACTGCATTCTAATTACTTTATTCGAATATATGATACACAAAATACAGAATTTAAGTTTAACACCCAAATGAGCTTTGCCACTGCCTTCTTTATTTCTTACAAGCCATGCTGTTAAATCTGGCAACATCGCATCGGTAGTCCTATCGGCTATCAACATGCCGTAAATAAAGCAATGAACTCCATCAGAATCATCACAAATTTAGCATATTTCACCTTAAAGTAATCCCAGTCATCCCAATAATGGTTTAGAGATCATCTGGACACACCAGAAGAGCATAGAGAAGGTAAAAACCTTGTATATAATGAGAGATTTATATACACGGTCACCTCTAATTGAGTACACCAGAGAACAGTTTTTCATAGAAGATTTTCATGTTCATCAGCTATTACCATCTACAAACGAATACAAGGGAGAGGTACGGTATGATATTAGTGTCCTTCAGGAAGAATTGGCTGGTATTAAAGAAGAATTGAAAAAAAATAGAGTAACTTTTACTGGTATGAACTTTTATCAAGCTGCTCACAGTAGGCCTAATTTATCTCAATGTGGCAGACACCAAATCGTAGTATATGCAATCTCCTATCCTCCCAATATTACTACTAGAAAATCGATTCAGCGTTTTCCTACGGTTTGGTGAAGGTAATGAACGGGATTCAAACCTTAACCTCAAAAGTGCTGGCGAATCAACACAGTTCACCACCGGAGCCAAGGATGAACGAATGAATGACTTTTAGACAGCAAATAACTGAAAGCTGAGTGTTTCCAAGGAATTAGGCAAAGTTCTTTTCAGTGACAGTTATGGGCGTAGTCTTCCATAAATGTGACAAAGAGAGATATCAGTGTTATATTAAACCTGGGAAAATAGTGGTGGTACAAAATTACCCAGAGAAGTGTAGCAGCTTAAAAAAAGATGGCTATGTTGTGGGTTAAATAACAGAGCTCGTAGGCCAAACAGGATAAGTGAGGTTGTTACCAGTAAAATAAGAAGAAAAAAGTGACATCATAACATACAATGAGAAGATGCTGAAAACTACGAATTCCTTCAGATATTTGAGAGTAACCGCGCATTACGTTATTAGGCACATCACAAGTATAGGCTATGCAATATAGGCCTACTGATTTGACCTAAATAAAGTCAGTATTTGTGATGAAGAAAATTATCTGCATTAAAAACGTATTCAAATGCTTCCCACAGACCGCCACAGGTAGGACTACCTCCTGTGTTGCCAGATTTCAAGCAGCATGGCTTGTAGAAATATAGAAGGCAGTGGCTTTGCCCTTGTGTGGTTGCCGTTCAGTAATCTATTATTAATAATAATAATGACTTCCAGAATGTATGACGGAGCATCACTTGAGAATGGCTCGACCGATTTGGCTGATTCTTTTTTTGTTGTGTTCGTAATTGTCAGGACAAGGTTTGTATGAAAGAAAATTTTTGGAAAATCCACGGGAAAAGTCGGAAATATAAAATGAGGCACAGTTAGAGAATTCTGCTGTCAATTGTTTACATAACAAAATAGAAATGTGACAAAAGAAGTGACATATGGTGAGAGTTTTGTTTTCATAACAAAAATAAAAGAAGTGTCAGTCTTGCAACCAAGACATTAAAATGTGTAAAATGAAATAATTGTGTTAACGGTGGTGTGTTGAGAAGATTATTTTGGTGTCTTGGGAAAATGCCGCCAATAAGGTGTCGAAATATCGGTCGGCGTACGCGCAACGCAAGAGAAATACACGATCGTCGTCCTAGTAAGCTTTTGCTTTTGCTAGAAATCAATTTCTCTTAGCAATTGCTTTGTTTTTATTCATCATCCTCATTGAGACCGATGAAGAGCGTAGACAGCGTTTGAAGGCAAATCAAATAAGAATTTCTCAAGCGCGATCAGTCAAACACGTCAAACAGAACATTCAGTCCTACGCGCGCAGTATATTATGTCCCAGGTTTTTGGGAAGGAAAGTATGAAAGTGATATTGAATTTCTTTTTTACTTCAGCCCCGAAACGGTTGTATGGTAATATGAGTGAGAAATAACATTTTCTATCAAGACAATCTTATGCAACAGGAATTTATTTTTCTTCTTATTTGAACCCCTCCCAGGCATGGTGTGTAGAAGCAACGGAATGCAACATGCGACATCCTCTATGAGCCATAAAAAGCTATATCTAGCGTTTCTGAGGGAATAGTTTGGAATAGTTTGCTTGTGATATGTCATTCTTCCTCATTTCAAATTCTACATACATATTATAAAAGGACCTAGTTTCAAAATGGAAAGTCCTCCATAAGTTAATTTCAAATTACAAAATACAAAACCCGGGCGACGCCGGGCCTTTTAAGCTAGTTGTAAATAAATACCATTAACAGCCAATAATATGGTAAGGAATTATTAAGAAAAATTATGTTTAGTTTACAAAACAACTTGAGATAAAGACAGAAATTTACAAATTCACCTAGAACTAGAACAAAAGAACCGTGAATAATACAATTAAATTTAAAATTAATAGAGAACGTGTAAATAATACAAGAAAGAGGACTGGAACTTTATATGGATGTGAGACATGGTCCCTTACTCTTCGGGAAGGATATAATCTGAGAATGTTCAGGAAAATATTCAGACCTGAGAGAGATGAAAACGGGGACTGCAGAAAAGTGCATAATGACGGTCGTTATAACTTGTACTCTTCACGGAATATAGTAAAGGTAATTAAATCACTGAAGATGAAATGGGCTGGACATGGGGAAGGAAAGACAAATCCCAAAACTATTTTGAATTGAGACCCGAAGGGAAAATACCACTTGGAAGACTTAGACGTAGGTGGGAGGACAATAGTAGAATAGATTTAAAATCTAAGGGAAGTAGGATTTGCGAGGGATGGTTGGATGAAGTCAACACAGAATAGGGTTGAATGGCGGGCTGCAACCGCGCCAATGAACCTCCGAGTTTCATAAAACAGACTAGCAAATGCCCGCGATTATTTACTTACTAGATGTTTTATTTAAATCATTTCTTTATCGTGGAATGCACTCCAAAGCCGGAATTTTGGCTGTTTCATTATAATTATTAATCGTTTAGTTTATGAATGATTCGAGTGTAAGTGTTAATAAACGTGTTTTAATTGTTTTGCTCTTATTTTTTTATATTTTTGAATTAATTACCGCGGGCACCTGCTAGTTGACTTATAAAATATTGATATGACTATGGTATAAATATAGTACTGTAGGCCTACATGAAATGATTTCATTGTTTCTGAAGACAAACTTTGTAATAATTGTCTTGAACTCCACACTCTTGTCTTGTATCACAATTCCTTGCTTTTCCCATTAAATTAACACATTTCCTGTGATTTTTATCAACCACAAGCACAATCTAACTTCTGAATTTAACTTTTCCGCACTCTCCTTAGCCTGCATATATATATATATATATATATATATATATTGAAAAGCAATGTGATTGAGTTTTTTATGAATGCATAAAAAGCATAAAAATATGACGGTGGATGTGGAAATTGCGTTAACAGATTGACTAACTGACTGACTCGTTCCTGTAACCCCTATGGTGGTGCATAGGGCCTACAATTCTTCTAACAATAGCCTGTGTGACTATTATTTATGAGGGAACTTGAAAAATAAAGTGTATAGGTCAATTCTCCACACATTAAACATTACAAGAGAAATTAACTCTGTCTCGGAAGCTGAACTTACGCGCGTGAAAGAAAATTTCCTAAAAAGGTGCCAGAATTGTGTGGATGCAAGAGGTGAACATTTCCAACATCTCTTGTGATGAGGTACGTGGTTATTTTCATTGTAATTTTAACTCTATTTCTGAGTACCTGAATAATTACACCGATCACGGCTGTATTAGCGTAGATATTTCACCCGATCGCCCGGGAGTTGGAGCCGTGCCCGCTGCGACGCAGAAACCCGCGTCATTGGCCAACTCACTGTATTCAACAAAATAGGCCTTGCGGTAATTATTGGGTGGGCTTCAGCCCCAGGGGCCCATATAAGCTGGCGCCTCTGCCAATGTGCATGTGTACAAGTATTCAAACAGTGCATCACATACTGTGGGAATGCGACTTATTGAGTGAAGAAAGACAAGAACTACGCAAATATGTACTGAAAATGGGTGGAAGCTGGCCGTTAAATAATAATGAACTCATGGACAAATATTGTAAAAGATTTCAACATTTTGTAAACAAAATTGACTTTGGCAAACTTCAGACGTAATCAAATTGGAACTGTATGTTAGGAATATTAACTTGTAAATATATGTATATAGCTCTGCATGTTAGGATTAATAACTCGTAATATGTGTATATAGTTACAATGGCACTGTATGTTAGGAATATCAATGTAATATGTGTATATAGATTCATCTAAGAAGGAGTAAGACCGCATGTAATATTACTAATGTAATGGCGCATGCAGGAATAAAAATGATTTATTTAAAAAAAAAAAAAAACACTGTATGCCGTCTAAACGTTTCAAGTGTCTTGAAGGAGCTATAGCCCACACTTCACATCCATAAATAACGACCGTATTAATGCAGTACACAACATGATTTTAGTCAAGAGGAATTAAACGTATAAAGTGCTGGAAAGTCCTTTCTCTCACAATCTGAATATGTGGTCTGAACGTTAAGTCTTTTATCTGAGATAACTCCAAGATATTTTGTTGCAAGTTTGAGTGGCATCTGCTGATTTTGAACACTGAGACATTGAATTTTGTGAGGAAACCTCTTAGTAAACACAATAAACACAATCATTTGTGACTTGTCACCATTCACTTTCAGACGCCATCTGGTAGACCACTGTGTAAAAATATCTAAATCAGTCTTTAGTTGTTAGGATGCATTGTGTATGTCGTTATTCCACGTGTATAAACTGTTTCGTCCGGACAGTCCATGTAAGCATGCTGGATAGGTAGGTAGATCTTGAACATACGCGTATATGAAACAAATAACATGCCTGTCCGGTACCTAGTGACCAGACCTTTCTACCGGGTGTAATTTATAAATAATTTTGTAATGGGGAGAAATAGTAATTTTCAATAGATAAATAACGTATAAGATATGTTATATATAAATAATATATTATATAAATTTATACATATAAATATTGCTTATATATAAATAATATGAATAAAATGTTCAAAAGAGAGAGAGAGAGAGAGAAATACTTTAATTACATAAGGCAACTGCTGAATGTAAACGAAACAGTGCATAGAAACTCTAACTAGTCTACAAATGATTATGTAAGAAATACAATGCATCATCTGAAATCTTACTACATAGGCCTATTATTTTAACAATAGTTTCATTATAAATGCAGTAACTTATAGTAAAATTGAAGCATGCATCCCGTGCCTTTATTCCCCCTCATTTACAGATAAGTTACAGCTCCGTGTGAGGTCAGGGATATGTCTTTGTCGGTATGTACATTATTATTATTATTATTATTATTATTATTATTATTATAGACAATCACTTAAATAATCTTAAAGATATTGCTAAAATAAATGCTGCATAGAATTTTATCTATTTCAATTTCATGTCCCAGAACATGACTTCGTAGTTACAAATATCTCAAGCGCAATGAGGAATAGTGTGACGCAGAAAATTTACACTATTACGCTTGCTTCGCAAGTATCTGATAAGTAATTCTTGCTACAGTCCTCTGACTTTTCTCGTAACAAACAACTGTCTCGCTGAAACGTAAGTTCAACAGACAGAATCATGGAATCGCGTCGAAGGAATTCAAAGCAGGATGAATTATGATACATGAATTCATAATATGCGCAATTTCTGTATGATACTGGAAGAGGCTACATACTCTACTTCTGCACCGCACACTTCACAGTTTGGGAGAGAAGCTCGTCATCTGTGTCCTAATGTCGAAAACGAACGATATTAGTCAATGTGTAGCTATAAGTAGGCCTATGTAACTTGTATTTGGTTTCCATAAATGAAATAATTTTAAAATGAAACGATTTGCTGGAAGTATTTCACAAAGACTGCCACCGGCGTACATTGGCTAGTTAAATTATTAGTATATAAATCGATTGTATGCATGAAATACGGAAGCATATTTATTTCGCTTTTTATAATTTCAGTACCGGTACTTTATTATTCCTGTTTTCCTAATTATCTTTCCTTTTATCGTATCGATGAGAAGAACAGTAGAAAGAAGTTAATTGAACTTTTTTCAATTGAAGTCAGTTCTCATTAGAAAGGAGATGGGACGGAACTGTGATGCAATTAACTTGTAAATTATCTGGAAGTATTAAAAATCCCAATAATTTTTCAATATTATATTTATCACGTTCAAATCGAAATTATTGTCGAATTAATTAATATAGTGAAATGGTATTCCTGAAGTACTTCCTAAGGCAGTACATTAAAAACGATTTGATGGGTTGGGAATAGGTCCTTTTAACTGATAATTAGGTTATTATTACCAGGGTCGGCTATGTAACGTATTATAGAGTTTTATCTAATAATAAATAGAAGCTATCGGGAAGAACATAATTTGAGAGTGTTCGAAAACAGGGTACTTAGGGAAACATTTGGGCCTAAGAGTGATGAAAATGGGGACTGGAGAAAACTACATAACGACGAGCTTCATAAATTGTACTCTTCACCGGATATAGTAAAGGTAATTAAATCACGGAGGATGAACTGTGCTGGACCTGTTGCACGCGTAGGTGAGGAAAGACATATCCAAAAATTATTGACTGGGAGACCCGAAGGGAAAATTCCACTTGGAAGACCTAGACGTGGGTGGGAGGACAATATTAGGATAGATTTAAGGGAAGTCGGATTTCCGCGGGGTGGTTGGTTGTGTTTAGCATAGAATAGGGTTGAATGGCGGGCTCAGGTAAGCGCGGGAATAAACATCCGGGTTCCATAAAATACGATTATATAATATTCCTTTATCTTGCTTAGGAATTGCCTATTACCATTGAGTAAGTAAATAAGTAAGTTATAAATAGAAGCAGTTTCGGCTGAAATCATTTCATGAGTTACATCTGTGGTAACGTTCCGATGTATTCTAATCAGTATTTAAAAATTGCATAAGATACTGAGGAATTTAGAGCGAATGGCTGGCCAGAGGCAAGTCTTGTTATCCTATTATCTTATAATAATTTAAAGCTTGTGTCACGATATCCTGTGAGTATCAAAATAGTGTCACTCGCATCATTGAGTTCTCAGTTGTGAAACACATCGGTTATTTTCAGAGCCTTCTGGCATTCCTAGAGCACTTGACTGTCAATTATTTAACAAAGCACTACCGAATTCCGTAATGCCGTTAGCATTTCCAAACTAGTTTGTATAACTCAGTGTATAATTAACAATGGCTCCACAAACTTGTTATAGGCTTATGTTGCAATTCTCTAAAATACAAATACCAGCACTGAGGTATTTCACTTGTAGCCTATTCTGTTATTCATTTTACAGGTAATCTAACATGCAGTTATTAACTAACATGGCTTTTGTCATGTAGTAGTTATTTACGATGTAACGGCTAAATATATTTTAAATATTTTATTTATTTTTATTTACTCTGACATCGCAATAAAGACATTTTAACAATATAAATAAACAATCGACAATGTGATACTTTATGTTTAGGATATTGTGAGCCATGCAGTATTATTGTAGCATATTATACCCATTATAAAATTAATATTGTTTTTATATACTATCAAATGGACAAATAATGTTTATGTAAAGTACCAACTGGATAGAACTTCTGGAAATGAAAGATGTTTATAATAAGTAAATTTGCCTATTATTTCTACTTACAGAAACTGATACATCTGGACTTTCTTTTATTATCTTAGTTACCGATACTAATACTTGTGGCAGCTCGGCCACTGATTGGCTGTCCGCGAGTCAATAAAAATGCTTCGAGCCTTCGGACAACGAAGTTTATATTATAATTCATTAGTCGTTATTCCGGTACGGGTCAACCGATTTGGTCAAAAATCAATAGGCTTCTTCCCATGGACGTTATAAATGTGTATATCAAGTTTCATGAAATCCGATAAAGTATATTTGTTACTCATTTTTAATGTTCTTAATTTTTTTTTCTAATGTTTGTGGAACAGTTTGTGGAAAAATAGGATTGAAAGAATAAACTTACTGTAGGCTACATACGATGTGCACTTACAGATTGTTCTTCCGTTGGTCAACATATCTTGCATCATCTAATTGTAATGCATGTAGCTGAGTTTGATCCTACTCATTTCTTCGTACTGATGACATCGATCGGGCTTTTCTAGATTTTCTATAAAGATCACTACACATTTTCTTGGGCATTTTGTTTTGTTTACGAAAAAATAAAAACAAAACAAAGAGCAATCGGTTTGATAACGGTTGGCGTTAGTAACGTAGCCTAACTATATGATAAAAATCGCATTGCTGTTATTGAATTCTCCTTGTATTATAACTATTTCACTGCCTCTTTAACATTATAACAGTCTTCATGATACATTGTCGTGACTTTAAATGGACTTGGATGGGACCTACAGGAAGACAATAGATTATTAGTAATCAGTAAAAACTTGCTCGTTAAAGTTCAAATTACACAATATTTGCATTGTTACGTATTTGAGAGCAAACTGGATTGAATTAATTTAAATATCCAATTAGAATTTAAATGAAAATTTAATGAACCAGTGGGAATGAAGCAAAAGTTTGAATAAATATAGCCCTTTTGAGTGAATTACGAAAGAAATATATAAATATCTGTTTAGACATATCGCACACTTGCTGCAAAAGTGACACAATCCAAAAAAGTAAGTTTTTCAGTAAACGCAAAAAACTAATGCTGAAGGAAATAAGAATATATTTTGACAATGAGCTACGTCAGCAAAAGGATTGTAGCTCACAAAACCAAGATCAAGTGCTATTTTACTAATTTTCAGTTCCAGAACTAAAAAACTACCCTTCTTTTGAGTTGTGACACTTTTAGTGCAATAATCAAAGAAAGGGTGTTCATTTATTTTGAATTATGACATTTTTGTAGAATTAAAGCTGGATATGTGCCACTTTTGATGTTTGACTTATAGGATTTAGTATAGTATTATTTAAAGTTATGCCGCTATGTATAACTCTGTTTCTCGGGATAGGTTACACAACCAGTTTCTGGAAATTAGAGATAAATATACTGAAGAAATCTCAAAATTGGGATTACAGTGTCTTACGAATGTGTTTATTTTGCACTACAGAAAATAATAGCAGCTTTAGAGCAGTTCCATATTAAACAAACTGTTCTTATAGGAGATATCTATTGAATTACTAAAAATGATTCGCATATGTCGCATTGATCCTTCCGGGGTACATAGAAAGATATTTTATATTCCCCATTGAATGTACAATTAAACATTATCGAATTGCTTCTCACGACAATCTTTATAATCCCGACTGTGCTAGACTTTTTCCGCCCTCAATAAACTCACGTGTAGTCTGAGCCCTTAAATAGTGAGATTCAATTCTGGGGATAGCATCAATGAACCTCCTTGCACTGTCTTTTATTTCACGATCCACCGTGGGGTGTTTGCCATGTTTTCCTCTCTTGTCACCCTCAACGAATCATCTTTCATTTATCTTTTTCAAAGCTGTTCAAATAGGTCTGTCATTTATATCAAGAGTGGCCTTAAAAATGTCTTACAAACCCTGATTCGTGACTTATTTACCTCAAAATAGAATGCTGAATTCAAATTTTTAAACTCCTGCGTGGTTGAATAGCGATACTTGGGTTTGATAGGGTGAGTGTGTGCAACTATAAATTCCCGTTGCCTCTGCAAATCTGCAATACTCCAATAATTATAAAGAAAAGAGTGCGTGGAACGCCACGCGACAGAAGTAAAACTTTATTTTATTTTTTTATTTTTTCAATTTTTTATTATTGGATTTTTCAATTTTGCATTATTGGACTTTTTAATATCGGGTTTTTGGACTTTTTAAATTTTAGATTTTGGACTTTTTAATTTTGGATCTTTGAATTTTTAATTTTGGATTTTTAAAATTTTCGATCTTTGAATTTTTTTTATTTTTTATTTTGGATTTTTAAATTTTTTATTTTATTATTTATTAAATTTTGGATTTTTTGATGTTATAATTTTTAATTTTGTTTTTTTTTTTGGAAATTTGTATTTTTTAATTTTGGATTTGCGCGGTAATGAATCCATAAAATAGATAATATACCTTTAAATTGCTTAGAAATTGTCTATTGCCATTGAGGAAGTAAGGTCTGAAAAATTTCCTTTGATTACTCCTAATCATTGAGTTGATTGTTTTCTGTGCAGTCCGCACCGAAACAAGTAAGTAATTTCGTTCGGTTTTGAGTGTGACTGATTTCGTGACGGTTTTAGTGACTGATTTTCCCGATTTACCCTCTACCGCCACTAAAGAAGTTTTACTTCAAAAAAATTACTGTCGAACTTCATTTATCTTCCCCCTACAGCGTAATCTGCGATTCTCTCTACATGGTGGACGCACTTTTCTTTCTTGAAATTCCTTTCTCGTTTTAGAGGATGACACGTATGATTTTCCAGAATTTCTCAAAGCTTTTGCTTTTGTGACTGCCCAAGTTTCAGGTCTCTGTTTCCTTTTTTTCCCTTTTTAATTCTGCATTTCAGCTTCTGTTTGAACACCAGTTTCATTTGCGCTGTCAGAACTGGCACTGAAATTTGGATCATCTACAGAGTTGTCATCTAATTCATCAATATCGTCCGTACTACTGTGTATTGATTGGAGAAGCACAGTACTTCTTCAATTTAATTTTTCTCAAACTCATACGAATAGGACCTTCAGACCTACTTGTAATACTTGTAACAGCATCAACATTATTCCCATCTGGTTCAGAGGTGGTTCCAATAACTATTGATTCTGCACATATAGGATGATAGCTATACAGAGTAATATCAAAATCTTGACTCTCCTTGTACTGTTTAGCTGCCATAGGTAACATTTTCACGGCACGGATCGATAGAAACATAATTATTCTCTATGAAAAAGAGAGAGAAAAAACCCACTTAAGTACAATCATTAAAAGTGACATTACTCAAACTATGTTTATATAATTCAACAAAAACGACACAATTCAAGGCATCACAAAATACTTCTTCTAAAGTGACACAACTAGAAATACCAGAAATAATCTGGTCATTATTGGTCAGCTGAAATTGTAATCAATAATGAACTGTACACGTTGAACAGCTGAAAATACTTCCGACAGAAAATAGCCTTATTTTTATCATCAATGCACAGAAGTAGAGCTTTTAGGTTCAGTCATAAAAAAATTGCGTAACTCGAAATATCCTGAAATAATTCTTCAAAATGGACATAACTCTAAATAAATTAGTATTATGTTTTTACCTTGATCAATTAAAGTGACACAAATTGAAATACAACACGGTTTCCTTGTAACTTTATGTCATAAAAGCGACACAACTCAAAATAAGACTATTTTGTATTTTCTTACTGTCATCCGTTCACTACGAGAATTACAGCTCAACTAAAAATAAGTCATTGTTGTGGATGTAATCTTGGTACGACTTCAAGCAATAAAAGCGACATAATTGACATTTGACGGCCAAGTTGCGAAGTTAGATAGATACGCTTTTTATGATCGGTGAAGGAGCATTTCTGGAACTTGTTCATATAGATAACTCCAAAACTAAGATTTCTGAGTTGTGTCACTTTTGCAGCAAGTGTGCGATATATTAAACATATTTATTCAAACATATATGTAAATTCGTGTGAAGATATTATATTAACAAATAGGTTTTTCTTCTTCTATTGAATGCTCCAAACCAAACTTTTAGATGTTCAGGTTTACCAGCAGGCCGTGAAATATTGATGATTGATGTGCACCTGGTCATTCGTTATTTTGTCAGGATTTGTGTTCATCTTAACTATATTGAATTTTAGTGATCATGATATTAGGTGAAATAACGAAGATAAGTCAACGACTACAGTCCCATAACCTCTCCGGGTGTAAAAACTCTCTGTTCATTCAAAATTTCGGTTTTATCAGTTTAGTAGTTTACACTAGTTACACTATATGTAAGTACTAGCTGGTCATCCGTCCTTCGGAGGGAGAAATATTGAAGGTTTTTGTTTCTAAAAACAGCTCTGGTCACTTTTTTCACAAAATAAGATTTTGATGTCATCCAGTAGATGGTGACTTCTTCTACAGCCTGGACATATCATTTACATGAAAATCAGCATATGTCAGGCTTGAAGGCTAGTTAAAAATATTGTGTTTCTATAAAAAAACAACCCATGTCAATCTCGGTTTCGACTAAAACTGCCCTGTCACTGACATGGGCTATATTTAATCAAATTTTTGCTACATTCCCATTGGTTCATGAAAATTTTAGTTAAATTCTAGTTGGATATTTAAATTAATTCAATTCAGTTTACTCTCAAATACGTAACAATGCAATTTCCTGAATATTTTTCATATTCTATTCCTGTAACCGTTAGTGTACTGTGTTTGTAATGGCTTCTTCACAAGAAGTTAGTTTTCCTCTGTGAAAAAGAAAGAAGGTGGAGAAGAAACAACACGTGATGAAAATGTTAAAAGTACAGGGGAAAGAAAACATAAATCATGTTGGGAAACATATGGAAAAGAAAATAATTGGAGCTGATTGCACGTAAGCAGTAGATTAACTTCACTGTAATTTAAACTTTAACGAGCAAGTTTTTACTAATTAGTAATTACTAATAATCTAATAATAGTCTTCCTGTAGGTCCCATCCAAATCCATTTAAAGTCACGACAATGTATCATGAAGACTTTAATAATGTTAAAGAGATAGTGAAGACATAATTTCGTAAACCTGCTGGCAATAATGCAATGAAGTTTAAGGGGCTTCGGATATACCGAATAGATCAAGAATCACCATTCGTCGGGGTACGGGACTCCTACTCAGGTTCATGGAGATCAATTAATACAGCCTACGTCAGTGGCCACCAACTCGTTGCACAATGAGTACAGCAGTAAGTGCAAGCTTACCCTTTGCACGCTAGAATCATTTAGTGTGCACACACCGCGTGGTATATTTCCTCTCGAATTCAGTGGCTGCATGCTCATCAGTAGACTTCGGATTTTAGGTAAAAACCTATTTTAATCCTTAAGTAATATATGGAGCAAAACTTGTATATGCATGAGAATATTATAGGAGAAAAATTCCTCCGGCACTGGGACTTGAACCCAGGACCTTTGGCTATTCGCGCCAATGCTCTACCAACTGAGCTAAGCCGGAGCTCAATTCACAGCGCCAGATGGAACTTCTCTCCTATGACTGATTGCCCTAATGGTCTACCTCACAGACAGACAAGTTATGTCATATGCAGTACTGTGAGGCACACTAAGTAGTGATTTTTGTGACCGGGCTCCCACTGTTATTGTACAGTTAACATTCAAGATAGATATACAAGCATTCATGAGCCACAGATTATTGTCTCTGTTGGACACTACATGAGAATAGCTCAGTTGGTAGAGCATTGGCGCGAATAGCCAAAGGTCCTGGGTTCAAGTCCCAGTGCCGGAGGAATTTTTCTCCTGTAATATTCTCATGTAGTGTCCAACAGAGACAATAATCTGTGGCTCATGAATGCTTGTATATCTATCTTGAATGTTAACTGTACAATAACAGTGGGAGCCCGGTCACAAAAATCACTACTTAGTGTGCCTCACAGTACTGCATATGACATAACTTGTCTGTCTGTCTGTGAGGTAGATCATTAGGGCAATCAGTCATAGGAGAGAAGTTCCATCTGGCGCTGTGAATTGAGCTCCGGCTTAGCTCAGTTGGTAGAGCATTGGCGCGAATAGCCAAAGGTCCTGGGTTCAAGTCCCAGTGGCGGAGGAATTTTTCTCCTATAATATTCTCATGTAGTGTCCAACAGAGACAATAATCTGTGGCTCATGAATGCTTGTATATCTATCTTGAATGTTAACTGTACAATAACAGTGGGAGCCCGGTCACAAAAATCACTACTTAGTGTGCCTCACAGTACTGCATATGATATAACTTGTCTGTCTGTGAGGTAGACCATTAGGGCAATCAGTCATAAAAGAGAAGTTCCATCTGGCGCTGTGAATTGAGCTCCGGCTTAGCTCAGTTGGTAGAGCATTGGCGCGAATAGCCAAAGGTCCTGGGTTCAAGTTCCAGTGCCGGAGGAATTTTTCTCCTATAATATTCTCATGTAGTGTCCAACAGAGACAATAATCTGTGGCTCATGAATGCTTGTATATCTATCTTGTATATGCATGTTTCATAAATGACTATGCCTAAAACTGATACTTTTATAGGACCTAAAAGAGCCTATTTTTACGTTAGAGCCTAATATTGCCTTTTTGCTTGTTTTTTCATCTAAAGTTCAAAATAAGTCATTTTTTGTTATAAATTCTAGCATTTATTTTCAGTTCGCACTAAATTTTTAGCTCGGAATGTGCAGTACATAACACATTTGCGACGTGGTTAAATAGTAGGGAATGTTTCGTCTTCAGTAGAAAAATTCTTTGGAATTCCCAAGAAAATTTAGTGTTTATCTCCCGACTCCCACATCCAGTAAGTAAAGTAAAGTTAAAAAAAAAAAAAAAAAAAACTTCTCTGAATCACTAAGGGATACAAGGGGTTGATATGCTAGCGTGCGTAGCTTCTGGGATCAGGGATTAGGTTTTCACCGTTGTGGTAGTAAGCTTAATACATGCCCTAGTAATAGGTCTAGCTATATAATTCTGTGCACCGTAGGCCTATATCTGTGTTTATCATGATTACTGATTAATGATGACTTCAATAAATATAATATTCTGCACTGCAATTGAGGCATTTCAGAAAATTGGCAACTTAACGATTTTATAAGAGACTATTTTACGATTTTAAGTACCTATTTTCCAATTTTTAGAGACTATTTTAGACACCTAAAACAGCATTTTAGCGACCTAAAAGTCCGAAGTCTACTCATCAGGCTTTTGAAATTCACAAATTATATTGGAATATCAACCGATGATTGTTGTAAAAATGTGTTATTACATTATTATTTCATTATCATTTATTTATGTTTTCTATAAAGAACATTCGTGAAGTCTTGATGTTTGTAACAATGCAAATAGTGTACAATATATTCCTAGCAAAATAATACACACAAATTAATTCTGTCGTTTTGAACATAGTTGAAAAATCCCTGATTTTATTCAATTTTGTAATAATTAAATTGTAATGCCACAAGTTCTGTGAAATGAAAACAAAATCTAGACTCATTCCTTTAAATGACACACTTCCACATTTATATTATTGAACACAAATATTAATACTAAAGTTATATTTCAAACAAAATTCAGAGAAACTATAATCTCCATGTAATACAGCAGTATTAAAGAACAGCTCAAATAAAGCATTTCACAATACAAAATCACTCACTAGTGTAAGCTGATTTTTGTTGTCTCTTTTGATGCACTAGTTTTTCAACATCTGGAATCAATGTTTGTGCAGCGGCAAGTCAAGTTCATATTTTACGTTTTCATCTGACAGTTGACTTCTGCTGCGGGTTTTGTATATTTTCATCGGTGAAAAAAAAACACTTTTCGCATATGCAACCTACGTAGATCCGCATATAGACAAAATACTAGCAGCATGTCTATGCAGTCGGGGAAATAGTCCGGGGAAACGTCACTCAAACTTCTATCATAATGAATAGAATGAGAAAGTGTGATGACTTCGCCGCTAATACAATGGTAGGTATAGGGAGAGCGGCGGTCCACCGAAACACTGGCAGCACCTTCGTTTGCGTTTCAACTTCTCAATGCTGCGTCATGATAGTTTGGCATCTTATGATTAAACTCGCAATCTTTAATTAACCCTTGGTCCTATTTCTGTGAAATTTGTGCAGAAATAATCTGCACAACACAGTCCTTCTGATGGTTAAAACAGAAACTTAAAAAATGCGGACATAAATGTTTTTATTTCATTATATAAACATCACCAATTACACAAAATTCATGGAGGGTGAAACGGAATTTGACTATGCGACAATTTTTTTCATTTTTGTGTCCCGTAAAAACTTCAAGCGAGAAAGTTTTAGGGAAATATTTCAACTTTATTTTAAATTCAGTACCACCTTTATATCTTGAATGGTTTACGAGTAATTGAGTGGTAATTATTCCGGGCGCTCAGCTCTCTGAATGATGTGGGACGATCGTGAAATGTTGAGGGTGAAGCAAATTTGACTATGCGACATTTATTATTTTATTTTTGTGTCCAGAAAGAGATTAAGGGTGTAAGGTTTAGTGAAATATTTGGATCTTATTATAAATTGAGTACCACCTATATATCTATAATGGTTAACGAGTAATAGTAAATACTCTAAAGCTAAAGCTATCAGAATGGTATTGAGGTATTAGCAGGCATCTTTTCCATAAAATACCAGCAATAACGTAAAAAAAATTACATAATTTATTCGTGGTCTCAATAATAATACCATATTAACTAACTACTTGTACCCATACTGCAAGATTGACCCGCTGAGGAAGGGAGTGAATGAAGCTTTTTTCTAACTTAGTAAGTCTGCACTACTTTTATTTATGCATTTATTGGATTATTTATTTATCATATTTTCTGTTCACTTATGTTAGTAATTTTTATGTATAATTATCATAACAAATGTCTTATTAGTTTAATATCTTGTTCCTTTTTTTAATAATATAATTTAACAACATAAGATGCACATAATTTACAGCGAACGGCGAATGGTCGAGGGTTTGAGCAAATAGCGGGCTGTAGTTAAGGCAAGAGGATTTAATTTGTTTATGAAAAAATCAGGGAAAATGCTTTGAAATATTGTGTGATATATGTAGAATGCGTTGCAAAACAATTTTTGCGTATGTGCGTCTTTATCGGATGTTGAAACGCCAATTTTAAAGATCACGCGCCCTATTTTTGTAGTGCTGCTTATGAAATTTTCCGTGCCCTGCAATTCACAAACCACCCCTTAGTTTATATTATCTCTGTTCACATAATTTGTACACATATCTACACTTTTGACCGTGTTTCACCTACATAACTTACCCCATACAGCCAGGAGAAAATTAATATTATTATAAATAATATTTCTATTAATACAATATTAATACAAATTAATACTCAGTAATATTCTATACAATGTAATATTAATATTAATTTATAAAATATCCCTTAGCTGTTTTCTACCTTAATTATACGTTGTTATTTCTATACAAATGTACATTCTTTAACAAATTCTCATCAAATTATACTAACATACCATCTACCCTATTTTCTAGGCAATAAAATATTAGATCAAATCATCCCTTAGCTGTTTCATACCTATATTATATAATTGTTCATTGCTTGTGAACATCTTCGATTTTTTGAAAGATGTGGAACGAAATGTTACGGTCAAGCTTCTTGGAATCTGAGAAATTACTGTTACACACGGCCATGTTTATTTTTGGAGATGAGATCTTCCAAGACGTGTAAAGCAGCCCGAAAATTGTCAGAAGTATCTAACAATTCAATTTAGATAAGGCGAGTCATTTTGAAATAGATTAATGTATTATTTTGTTTAATAATGTTTGCAATTTTTCCTATACCGCTCGTAGTAATCTTGCTCCCGCGACTCACAAGCAGAGTAACTGCTACCTAGCGGCGGAACCAGTGAACTACCTCAGTCATCACACTTTCTCCTCTATTCATTATGCTTCTATATTGGTATATATTACCATTAATGTAGGAGTCGATGGGCTACATATTGGATTAAGTTCTACACCCGACATAATGCTTGGAAGTTGTCGAAAGAGAGACCCACCCTGCCAACGGAACCACTGGGGTCGCACGGTGCAAGCCTGTGTGCACGCGCACAAAATACAGCGACTTGGAGTCCACTGGCATACGTAGTAGGTCAGCAATTCCTCAAGCACTCTCTCTTTTCCTCGAATGTACAGTGAACCTCCAAAAATAAGACATTCTAAAATACGAAATTTGAAAAAAAAAAGAAAGAAAAAAAACTTTATGGTTTATTAAGACCAATGAGTCGACAGTTTTCTTGAAACTCTGGCACAAGGAGGAGGACTAGAAGAAGAAAGTAACATTAATGGTGAAGTGGACATTGATAATTCAGACCACAGTCGTGGGGAAGATAATTGAATGTAGTGCTAAATGGTGGGATGGCAATTGATCATTCAGAAAAAGCAGTGGTGAAGAGAACTGAATGTAGGCTAGTGATATAATATTTGCATTTTTTTGTAATAAATTAACTTTCCTGCATAAGGATTATTTTGATCTATATTTTATATGTTTCTGCCGACATGCTCGGCTTCAGTCATTTATAACAGTCCTATTTAAGCATTAATTATTTCGAATTTTCTGTTAAGTCAAGTCACATAACCTGTAACAACTTGTTTGTAATGCAGTGTGTGTAGACCGTAGAACGTTTCTTGTCTCTCCTGAAAATTAACATTTGTGACAAAGGCTGATTTTAGAAAAAAAACTCTTCAGTTGTTTTGCTGTGTTTTAGACGTTATTCGGAGGTTGGAGAATGACGCCTGCCTACACCTAACTCCAGCCGAACTAATTTGTTTGTTTATTTGTGTAGTACCATTTAATATTTGATTTATTGTGTGTATGCATATATCAATTATTTGATCAAAAGCCAAAGTAATATCGTCTGTGCGAGAAAATCAATCTGATGAAGCTCGGCAACAGATAATAGAATTAGATGCTGCAAGTCACAAATTGCCCAACGCTCTAGCGAGACCACCGCCGTCTCGAGAATTACACTGCCTGTCCTATGCTTTATTTTAACATGGAGTTCAGAGTATTGTTAAATTGCCTAATTTATCCAGTAGAGGCGACGCAGTTCACACCCAGATTGCAGCAATCACTAATCAAAATAAGCATTAAACAGACACAGATACTTGTGTTATTTGTTTAGAACGTAATATTATTCCAGTATATGACACTTACCTTGAAATGGAATTTTGGAGCAATAATTAAAATAAATGTAAATTAATTAGACGCATTGATAGACTATATTATGAGAACCGCCGTCTCGAGTTTATACAGTTTAGAAGGCAGTGATTATGAGACGGCGGTGACAGCACTACATATTCAACAATGTCGTAGCAAAAAACAAGAAGCAGTCTGGGTGTGAAAGGTGCTGCCATCTGTAATGTCGCCGAGTACGCAAAATTAGCCGTATAGGACAGGCAGTGTATACACGATTAATACAGATTAGAAGGCAGTGAGCGAGACACTTAACACGTTTACAAGCAGGATTGAAATCTATCTGAATCCGATCCCAACTCAATATGTTAACTGTACAGCGGTTCGGTGAGAGGTCGTTGTTTATGGGCGCCACGGTATAATGCATACTGAATATTTCTGTCTTTGTTTGTCGAACTCGCCTCCGGTCAGTCAGTCGATCGTCGAGCACTCCCCTCTAGCCTCAGGGTAGGAAGCGAAGAACACCTTAATATTATTACTTGGATAATAAAGCAGTTTCTTTCAACACTGAAGGAATTTTCAGTTTATTCAATACGTTGGAAATACAAGTACAATCGTTGACAATAATTACAAAATTTGATGTTAAACAATTAATATTGTTAAATGTTCTCGATAGATCGTTACTAGTGATACAATTGCTGCAGTATGTGATTTTAACTAATCGCGATTGAAAGTAAGAATCCTTCTAAGTCGATTAATTCCCCAGCGAAAATTTTATAAGTCCAGTTAATATTGTGATATGTTCCGGTGGACACAATGCCACGGAATCTAAATGAATTTAATTACTGTGGGCACGAGGCCACAAAGATAAGTAGAGTTGACTTGACTGCTATAGGCACACGGCCTCGACGTAGAGTGATTTTACAGCGCCCCGGTAGGCATAGGGAAAACTTTCTTGGACAAACATTTATCCCTACTCCTCTTAATTATTATTCGTGAATCCCGGCACGTGGTACTATAGATCAATTCTTATTGGCGATTCTCCCGACCAATAATAATATGATAGCCTCCCACGGAAATCAATTGGATTTCCCTTATTATCAAAACCCACAACTTAGCGTCTCGGATTTCTATGAAGGTTTAAGTGGAAAAACCCGGACAGCGTGTTGTATCAGTAGCAAAATCAGAAGTTTGGCCTGAACCTAATAGCCGACTTCTTAAAATAACTTAAGTGTATCACTACCTTTTGTTTAGATCTTGGGAGATTGCCGACGCACGGTACCTGGGTACCTGCATTGCCTTGTCCCACACCCGTTAAGTATGCTAGGGAAATTCCCAGCTTCTCTGTCTATTCAATTCTCACCACTGCAATCTCATTTTAATAGACATTTAAAATGATGTTGTTAAACTTTTTACCTTTGCCTTCTTTCTAGTTAATAATATTTATAATGAATGTTCCGTCTTTTCACGGTCATTTTAAGATCAAACACGGGCTATGAGATTTTATGATTTTAGTTTGAATAAATTTGGGCAATTAATCTGTCATTTATTATATTTAATTTGGTTATCTTATTTATTTCTTTTTGCCGAAGTATCTGAACTGCAATAACTGTTTACATGGAAAGTTCTGGGATCGGATTCAGATTTTTGTACTTTTTTGTATGTATGTTTATTTGTGTGGCTAACCTGTATACACGAAACAATCGTCGTGTTTATTCTTTGCTTAAGAAATGTGTGCTCTATTAATAATTTATGGTCACCATATAGAATTAATGGCATAGTAAGATAATAGTAATATTACATTGTGATACTGTTTTTTTTAATTTTTATTTATTTATTTATTTTTTATTTTTTGATTAAATTGACGATCAGTTAATAGAACAAATGAGGAACGGCGAGTGTATGCACGCGCACAAGGATTGAGTTCGCTGGAGTTTACATTGAATTGAATTCGACCTCAATCCGATCCGATCCTCCATTTACGGAGGATCGGATCGAAAATTCATTACGGACTGAGTCCGCGTTTGCATGATGATCTCGATGCGAGGAACGGTTTCAGATCGATATGAGTCCTGCATGTAAACGTACTAACTGCCTCGTAGTTTTCTCGGGTAAGTCTAGAGACCGTCAAATAAGTTCGCAAAGTAAGGCTTTAGCGGACGAATCTAGTACTGTGGCCGAGGTGTAAGCCGAGGCTGAAATATTCGATGAGTAAACAGTTTTTAGTAAAAATTCTGCAATTTTACCACTAATAAACTCAATTTTTCGCTCATTTTCAATGATTCTGCATAAAGAAAGCAGAGATAATGGCGATTGTATAAGTACTGCATATTTATAAACATCGCTTGCCGTAGATTATTTATTTTCCTTTAAAAACCGTTTAAAGACATCGTTCATTAATTAAACTAAATATATTTACTCCAATTGAAATTACGCGTCATTTTGATAATATTTTCTGCAACGAAACTTATTAGCCCATGTCTTGTTAAAAGAAGCAATCGTACAAGAGATAAGGCAGTCCATGCACACCAGCATCGATTTAAGTGATATAATTGACATAAGCGTCAAATAATATATTATTAATTTGCTTTATTTCACATAATCATAGATTTCTAATTTGTCATAGTTCACTTATACTAACTAAATAAAGTCATAATTCGCATATTACTACTAATGAATAACAATGCTTATATGGTGTGTGTGGTATCAAAATATTTGTCTGGTTATGAAATCAACAATTATATAGTCATTTTATTGGGAATATGTATAGTGAGGAATAAATTGGCTTTAATTAATTTATTAAAGATTAAGGAAGTCAGTTGAGAATATGGAACCCAGCAAGTAGAGGGAAATTTTCCATCCCCTGGAAATGTGCAAGTCCAAGTCCTTACAAATTGGTACACTCTTCTAATTCTGGACACTAGCCTATTGTGTGAAGGCTAGCATCTCTTAGCTTTACCGTTATAATGGCTTGAAGACAATGCAGTAGAGATGTTATCAATAATAAGAGACAAAGGCTCAGGTATTTGGGTGGCGCGTTAGTAAGAATTCAAAATTTCGTGTTTATTATATTTCACGATCACGAAAGTATGATCGCGAAATTTAAGTATGTTAAATAGGTCAGGTGACCATTCTCTCAGCCAATGACCAATAAGGGTGGGGGTGATCACAGCTCCTTCCCGAGGCTTAAAGGGATATTGGTAGAAAATTAATAGATTATTCTGCGTCCCGGCGTGGACCCGGCAGTGTTATTTCTACACCTTGTCCCGGCGTGGATCAGGCATCATCGAATATATCAGACTTAGAAAATTTTTCCGCGATAATTAATTGCACTTAGAAAATTTTCGGCAATTTATTATACTTTAACATTTTTCACCAGCTACAATTTATTGGACTTATAAAATTCTAGTACAGAATTTTATGAACTTAGAATTTTCAGCTGCCTAAACAATTAACTTCAATTGTTCGATTTTTGGTCAGGACACCGACTTTATTATTATTCAATTATAATTGCTAGGAATTCGACTTCCTAAATTCAGCGAGCCATTATAGCGGATTAGCTAACTACCTGGTATTATTCGTAATCTGCAAGCATTTGTTAAAGACATTGTAATCCAACTATTTCAACGAACATTATAACTATTAAAAATAAATAGCTATTGACACCTGATTCTGTGATATTAATTTCGTACCGAATAATATCTAGCTGATTTCACTCTCAGCCCCTGAGAACTAGTCAAGTGTTTGGACCCGACAGGCCTAGCTGGAGTGGCGTTCGACATCATCAACAAATATAAATTTAGCATATACCAACCGGTGTATACAAGGCGCCCAACAACTGAGGAAGACGGAACGGCCACAGAGACTGATTTGAAGGTGTTTCTTACAACTAGCACTCGTGGTTAGGGGACTAAGCTTCGGTCTAGTAATGCCAAGTTCGTGCGTTTGCGTCTATCCCCAGTCATATAAAATACTTCTTCACCCATCGAAGGACGGATAACCAGCAAGTCAATAATAATAACACAAGAGCTAATAATTATGTAACATAAACCACATAACTCTTGTCATGATAATTATTTCGATACAATCAATCGATATTCAAGTAGGAAAAAGTGATATTGACTAGTAGGCCTGAACGTTTCGCGCTAAGCATGCAGCATTGGTCTTACAGAGTTATTAAATTAAATTAAATTAAATTAAATATTAAGAATGCAGAATGATTACAGTTTAATAAATCACATGTGAGTGTTATTTGAGAAAAAATAAACTAAATTATAAAGGATTCAAACAATGATATAATAAAAAGCTAAGGGAAATGAAATCAACAGCGAATGTCACTAGCAATTCTGGGACCAATCTATTAAATATATATATACATATATGATTTATTAAAAATAGATCTGAAGAAGTATAATGGTGCCTCATATTCTTATGCCGTTGATACGGTAGTGGTCTTCAGAGGCTTAACGTGGGAGGATGCCTACAAGAAAGCTACTGCGGGCATAAATATGAGAAGAAAAAGTGGTTGGATGTTAACCTATTCTCTCTTAATGTATCTGAAACTATTTTAATGCCTTTCTCCCTAACAGTTTCTGGATTAAAAAGATTTAATCCATTCAAACATTTAAAATTAAAAATCCTTAACTCTGATTGTGAAGACCTCTCGGTTAGTGAATGCCCTCCTTTTAAAGAATCCGCAGAAGTGATATATTTGGGGATTGTTATTCATCAGCATTTGAAATGGGATACACATTATATAATTATGTAATAGAATACGAAACGCATTATTAAAATTTGTAAATCTCCGTACTGTATGGCCATTAAAATTCTAAGTGATTATTTAACCCTAGTCGAATCCGTTATTCATTATGGTATTATTAGATGGGGAAGCATTTCTAAAACTATTCTTACTCCATTAACTTTATTACAAGAACGCATAATTAAAATTGGTTTAAAATAGCGGCTGGACTAATAGTCCAGTCACCAGGTACTTTTGCCTGGAAAAAGGTCCGGAGTTAATGATTTTTTAGTATGTTGTATAATAATAATATTTATTGGCCATTAAACACTTACATGCATCAGGCTTCGTCCAACATAGAGAGTTAAGTCCAATTAAGAGCAAGATGTTCCTTAACAGTATAATAGTTGTTCTTTAGCAATATAAATTTAATTTTCTTCTTAAAGATATTTACATTATTTAGTGATTTCACACTTTCTGGCAACTTGTTGTATAGTTTTATACCAACAGCAACATGACTATCAAGCGTCATTTGGAGTCGACATCTAGGTACCACTAGGTTATGACTACCTCGTGTGTTATAGTTATGAACATCATGTTGTTGGATATTAGCAGATAAATTCACATAGATATAAACCAAGTTGAAATATACATAAAGTGATGATAAAGTTAAAATATGAAATTCAGCAAACAACGGACTACAAGATTGGAAAGGTCCACAGCCTTTAATTATGCGCATTGCCTTTTTTTGTAACAAGAAAACATCCTTGGCACCAGGACTGTTACCCCAGAGCATCACACCATAGGTCAAATGCACATTGAAAAAACAATGATAGGCACAAATTAGAGCATGAGGAGGTAGTACATTTTTAAGTTTCCTTAACAAGAAGATGACTCTGGATAACCTTTTACAAAGCTCTTGAGTGTGAACTCTCCAATTAAGTTTACTATCCAAATGGAAGCCAAGTACTTTGACAGATTCAATGTCTTCATTTGTCATGTGATTAAGGATAATCGACTGAGTTTTACCAGGATTCATACAAAGTCCATGAGTAGAAAACCAATCATTTAGCAAATCTAGAGTAACATCAGTATCACAGACATCATTGAATGAGTTCAATACAGTAGTTTCATCAGCATACATAACCAAACGTGCAGGTATTGAAAGATACAAGTCATTAACAGCTACAATAAACAAGAAAGGTCCAAGAATAGAGCCCTGGGGCACTCCAGTTGAAATTCTCTTAAAAGACTATTGTTCATTATTGGTAAACACTGCCTGAAATATATCACTTAGATAGGATTCAATGATGGCTAACTCAGGCCCAGTGACACCATAGTGTTCCAGTTTCATACAGATAATATCATGAGGGAGGCAATCAAATGCTTTGGTGAGATCACATAGATGCATTGACACTTTACTTTTCTGTTCAAAGGACTCCAGGATGAATCTTACAATTTCTTCAACTGCTAAAGTTGTAGACTTATCACTGCGAAAACCATACTGACTTTTGTAGAAATAACCATTGCTTTCAAAGTAGAATTCTAATTGCTTTAACATGATTGATTCAAATATCTTAGATATTATTGGTACCAAGGATATAGGTCTATAATTAGTAGCTTGATTTTTAGCACCTTTCTTGAAGGCAGGAATCACTTTAGAGTATTTAAGGCAGGAAGGGAATGCACCCTGCTGAAGACACTGATTTATAACAAACGGATATAATATTACAGGAATTATTTGCTTCATGAGAAAATTGGAGAAACCATATATGTCTTGACTCTTCGAGTTAAAAAGACCCATTACAGCCTCATATACATCATCTTGGGTAACATACTTCCAGTTGAATACTGTATCTTTTTTAGGGTCAATTAAAAAATCCTTTGGATCTACAGCCTTATGAATGTTGCACTGGATCAGGCTCACTGAATCAATAAAGTAATTATTAAATACTTCAGCAGACAGGCTGTTACAAGATTGTTTGTGTTTTGTTTTACCAGCCTCCTTGTTAATAATACTCCAAGCTGTTTTACACTTGTTTTCAGAATCAAATATCAAATGTTCATTGTATGATATTTTGGCTATTTTCAATTTCTTCCTATATTCCATTTTACACTTTTTAAATTCCAACACATTATCATCAGAGCCAACAGCTTGTTTTAAATTGTATAACAAGATCAACCTATCCCTCAAGATTTTAAGGTCCTCAGTAAACCAAGGCTTGGATAAGTTCTTTCTATGCTTTCTTATCACTGCATAGAAGCAACAGCATCGTTCGAACAAAGAAATTAACAATTCAAATAATGAACAGAAATTTTCCAAACCACTAGATGAAGATAAAAGTGAGAACCAATCTACATGTTTCAATTCACTAATAAGAACACTTATATACTTGAGGTTAATGAAGTGCTGAGCAGACGTGTTGCTAATTCCAGTGCAGATTGTTGGAACCAGATTACAAGATAATTTAAACCATAGGGCACTATGATCAGAGAGCATTGGATCTACAACTCCATAGCTGAACTGCCAGGAATTACAATTAGTTAAAATATTGTCCAGACAGCAGTTATTTCTAGTTGGTAAAGTATTAATACTGTAGACTCCATATTGACGAAAAGTATTAAGTAAGAAAAGCACAGGCCTGCTCGAGTGGTTAACATCTAGATTAAGATCGGCACTAATGACTAGTTTAAGCTTGGTTGATTTAATCAAGGCATTCATTATTTGCTCTAGTTTCTCAATGAAAGTGTACACATCACCATTCGGGGATCTATATGCTGAGATGATCACCAAATTAAGTTTGGGAATTTTGATTCCAGCAAATTCAGCATGCAATTCAATCGAGAAGTCATTAATCCATTCTAAGGCATGCCAGTCATGGTTGTCTCTAATAAATAACATCACACCGCCATGAGCATTTACTTTCCTACAAAAACTACTAGCAATGGTATAACTATTAACATTATATAGATGAACTTCACTGTCACCTAACCAATGTTCACAGACTGATAGAACATCAAAGTCATGGTCATCAAGAAAAACTTCCAATTCATTAACCTTGTTTATAAGGCACTGTATATTTATGTGTAATAAACTCAGATCAGATTCGGTCACCGATTCTTCTTTCTTGCCTACGAGTCAACCAGAGTCTGTCGATGTTACGAATAAGGATAAAGTTAAAGTTCAGACACACTATTTTTTATTTCTAACCATGAGACAATATATCTCCACAAGACAATAATATATCTCGGCCATTACTCAACACATACAGCACAGAACTCACTGCAAAAAAAAACTGGTAGGCCTGCCAACTGGTAACAAAAAATATGAAATGCAAGGCCTACTAGATCCTTCAACATATTCCCACCTTGCAATTTTCAATTGAAACACAAATTGCAACATTACATTAACAGTGCATAAATTAATACATCAATCACAAGTCTAAGCGTTCTGGTATTTTCACTTTTCTGCCTGATCTAGTTGTTTTCACTTCCCCTGCATCAAATGTGTCCGATATCACATCGGGTACAGTTTCAGCCCCTTTCAAATCCTTATAATCATTGGAAGAGATTTCTAAAGGATATAGTCTTTGAAGTGGTCTCACTCTCTCCCCTATAGCAGTCTTCAACCTGGCTACTCTTGATACCCCATCTGCTCCTGGATATAAATCCAAGATGATACCTAACGGCCAGTTGATTCGCTTTGAAGAGTCGTCTCCTACCAGAACAACATCCCCAATATTAAGAGTTCGCTCCTTCCTTTGACCATAGTGTACCAGTAAAGCCAGATATTCAGTTCTAAACCTGCTTCTCAGATCTTGTCTTAACTTCTGTAAATATTTCCATCTCTGTTGTAAAGCTGAACTATCTATGGCATCCAAATCAGGAGTCTCGTTACAGGAAAGTGTTTGTAGAAAACTCGATGGAGTCAATGGGATTAACTCTTCCGCATCCTCCATCACATAGGTGAGTGGCCAAGCGTTTATGACGGCTTCACAATCACATAGCACTGTGTATAGTTCCTCATATTGCAGACAAGCTTGTCCAAGATTTCGACGCATGAGCTCCTTCACCATTCTCACTAGTCTCTCCCACCATCCGCCCCACCATGAAGCAGTAGGTGGATTAAACTTCCACAAGATACGTTTTACAGCTGCAACGTCCACAATCTCTTTCCAATCCAACTCATGCAGTGCTCTATTGGTACCAACAAAGTTAGTCCCATTGTCCGACCAAATAGTGGAGGGTCTTCCTCGTCGAGCTACAAACCTTCTCAGAGCTTGTATAAATGAGGCTGTAGACAAGGATTGGACTAATTCCAGATGCACAGCACGGTACACAGCACAAGTAAACAGGACAATCCATGCCTTTTCTCCAGATTTCAAGAATAATGGTCCTGCATAATCTACTCCGGTAATTTCGTAAGGCTTTGAAAGTCCAACTCTATCCTTAGGTAATCCAGCAAAAGGTACCTGCACTGATGTAGCTCGATGTCTCTTACAAACAGTACACTTATTAATCACTTGTTTCACTGCTTTTCTTGCACCCACAATCCAATAAGTTTCTCTAAGCACAGCAAGTAATGTTTGTAAACCAGCATGCATATTGAGCCGATGCTGTTCCACTATCAATCTTGTAGTAACTACATGCTTGCCTGAGAGTACCACTGGCGTCTTAAAGGACTGGACTTCCTCACTCAAGTTGAGTTTAGTTTTCACTCTCATTAGTCCCCTTTCATCTTTCAGTAACTGCATATTCTTAGTGAGCTTACTTCCGTCTGTGAAACATTCTGACTGTACCATTCTTAGTAATACAATCTCGGCTTCTTGGACTTCTTCGAAAGTCAATTCTCTCTTTTTCTTATTCACCTGAAGAAGATTGTGATAAAATCTCAAGATCCAACCAATCATCCGTACCATCTTGGTATATTGCGAAAAATACAGTAACCGATTAACAAAGTTCTCTTCTACTGCAGTAGTAACTGTAGCCACAACAATTCCCTTTCTCTTTTCATTATTAACTTCTTCTTCTGAAGCAATCGATTCTTCTCGAGGCCAATCCTTTACTCTGCCTTTGAGCCATTCTGGTCCCTGCCACCAACGACTCTCGAACAGTGTTTTTGGAGTGCACCCTCTGGATGGCAAATCAGCAGGATTCCGCTCGCCTGGTACATGGTGCCAGTCTTCAGGGTCACTGTAGCAGCATATTTCTTTACACCTATTACCCACAAAGGTGCTCCAGTTTTCATTTCTTTTAATCCATGCCAATACAACAGCAGAGTCGGTCCAATAATTCATTTTCAAATCTTTTATTTTCAATGCCTGTTTTATCTGGATGCTCATTCGTGTTCCTATGACTGCAGCCAGAAGTTCTAAACGAGGAATCGTCACAGTCTTTATAGGTGCGAGCCTAGTTTTTGCTTGGACCAATTTTACTGTCACTTCTGTATCTGTTTCTGTTCTTAAGAAAGCACAAGTTGCATAAGCATGTTTGCTCGCATCACAAAATATGTGCAACTGTATGTCACCTGCCACCCAAGCATTTGGTAATATTGCTCTGGGAATATCACACTGCTTTAACCAATGTATTTGCTTAACCCATGCTATGAATCGTCCAGCCAAGTGGGCTGGTAGTTCCTCATCCCATCTGTATTTTTCCTTCCATATTTCTTGCAATAACAGTTTTGGGACTAGTGTCGTCGGGCATGTGTAACCAATGGGATCGAATATTCTCTGTGCAACTGACAGCAGCTTCCTCTTTGTAATCGGTTGTGCCATCATCGATATCACATCAAATTCACACGAAAGCTGATCTAGTTCAGGATTCCAGATCAATCCTAATACATGTACACATTCCTGTACCGATGACTCTTCTGTGAAGCAGTTAACAGGTCCACTGACCCATCCTCGCAATTTGAACTTCCAGAAGTCATCAGCTTATCGGCTTCTTCCACAAACTTATTTAACTCCTCTTCATTCGCAACACTAGTAACACAGTTGTCTACATAGAATGACTCTTGTAATTTCAATGCTGTTGCCTTCAAGTCATCAGGAGCTCCATCTAAATGGTGTGATATAGTTGCTCCGAGCAGAAAGGGACTTGATGAAACACCGAACACCACTCTGCAGTGTCTGTATTCAATGAGTTTCTCTTGTTCCCACCAAAGAAATCTCAAGAAATTCCTGTCAGTTTCGTTCAGACTGATCTGTAAAAATGCTTTCTCTATGTCTGCTATTACGCCTATCTTGTTTTTTCTAAACTGTATTAGGATTTGTGGGATCTTCTCTATTAGGTTAGGACCCTTCTCCAAACAGCTGTTCAATGAGTTGCCCGCCTTATCTTTAGCCGAAGCATCAAATACAGGTCGAATTTTTGTAGTCATACTGGATTCTTTAATCACCGCTCTATGGGGTAGGTAGTAATCTCCCTCTTCTTCATTGCAGCATGTAACCCTTTCTATTATACCATCCTTTAACCAACTACATAGTATGTTGTCATAATCTTCATACTTGTTCATATCTTTCAGTTTCTTGGTGGTAGCGACTAGTCTCATCTTAGCCATCTCCTTGTTAGAACTCAGCGGTGGATGACCTTCTTTGAATGGCAAACGCACCTCGTATCTCCCATCTTCTCTAACCTTAACAGTTTGTTTGAAACATTGCAAAGTCTCCATTTCAAGGTTCTCTTTTGTTTTCACTTCAATGGGATCTGTGATGCCTATTGTGTCCAGTTGCCATAAATCCGGAATACCCAAACTATTTAAACAGCTGACAGCACCTACTCTATTAAAACTGTCCTTCACTTTTCTCTGCCCCATTACAGTCCACCCAAGCTTAGTCTCGAAAGCAGACATGTTCTCATCCAACTCTACAATCTTTCCTGTAAACAATCTGGCCAGTACATCCGCTCCCAGTAGAATCTTCACTTCTGGTACATCATGGCCTACATCAGACAGGATTATATTGTTTTCTTTCAGTAAGGGGTAGTATTCTTGTATTTCTAGCCGTGGCACATATGTACATATTTTGTCTTTGTCCAACACAGGAATGATACATTTAAACTGGTCATCCAGGCTATGTAATGTGATGTTGTAAACACCGTGAACTTCTTGTTCAGTGTTCACTCCTCCGAAAAGATAGTGTCTCACCTTTTCATCATCTATTTTCTTCAGACCTAGTTTCTGCACGCCATCCTTGGTTATGTATGATCTCTGTGATCCTGAGTCCAGAAGAACTCTTGCTAACCACTTAGTCTTAGCCCCTTCGATTTTCACCATCAGTGTCTGTAGTAAGGTCTGATGTTGTTGATGGGATAACAAAGTTTGTGTTCTTCCCACTTTGTCTTCTTCGTTAACATGTCCTTTAGACTGCAACTTAGGACACATGACGGCATGATGTCGCTTGTAACACAACAAACACTTGATGTTGCCTCTGCACACCTTCGAGGTATGTCCCATCAACAGACAATTAAAACACGCACCCCTTTTCCTTAAAATGTCTAGTTTTTCACCACGACTCATTTCTTTTGCTTTAAAGCAATCTTGAGAGACATGAGAACTCTTATTGCACCAAATACAAGATTTTTCTGACTGCTTACTTTCTCCTGCATGCATGACTGCTGCTGTGGGTACTTTATGATTCACAAGGTCCTGAGGTTTCCCGTAACTAAAACTAGCACGGCTGATATGCAGTCGTTCTTCTCGTTCAACTTCTTGACGTAAAAATAGCAACAGTGCTTCTAAGCTATCACACTGAGTCCTCTCTTGCTGATTCTGTGATCTTCCCCATGCTTTTAGGGTTTCCTCTGGCAACGCAGACTCAACCAGTGGGTATAACATAGCTGCATATTTATTGGCCGTCACTCCTAATGTTTCTAAGGCTCTCAACTGAGTCTCAAGTTTGTCATATAGACCACGTAGGTTTACTTCAGGTGTCGCAGCTTTCTTCAAAACCAGTTGTAGCAACTCCCTGACATGAATGTTGATTAGAAGTTCATCACGAGCAAACCTTGTCTTCAGCTGTTCAATAGCTTTTGGATAGTTTTCTGCTGAAGGTGGATAACTTGCAATTAATTCTCTTGCCGATGAGCCTTCCTCTGTAGCTTGATACAAATACTGAAACTTGTCTTCTGGTTCTAGGCTAACATCTTCATGAATTCGTTTAAACTGTGCCCAAAATGCTATCCAATGTTTCACATTACCGTCAAATTTTTTAAGTTCTAACTTCGGTAACTTCAGGCTTCTTGAAGCACATCCACCTCTGAAACTACTCCGGTTGCTTGTTGTTGCCTCCATATCTTCCGCCAACTTTTCTTCAAAATGGCTTCTCAACACCAACCACTTTTCGCGGTAACTTTCCGTTTCGTCCAAATCTTTGGTTTCTTCTTCATCACTTAATTTAACCTCAGATTGGTGGTATTCTTCTTGTAGCAATTCGTCATTCTTGAAAAGTCTATCAGCTTTATCTTCTAATACCTTAAAGCACGCTACAAGATCCTGTCTTGTGGACTCATCATTTTTGAGCGTCGCTTCCAAAGAGTTCGCCGCCCTCGTAAATAATCTTCTCATAGTAGATCTATCTTTCTTTAGCTTATCCATAGTCGTCCTGTCACGGTCGCCAAAATGTTACGAATAAGGATAAAGTTAAAGTTCAGACACACTATTTTTTATTTCTAACCATGAGACTATATATCTCCACAAGACAATAATATATCTCGGCCATTACACAACACATACTGCACAGAACTGACTGCAAAAAAAAACTGGTAGGCCTGCCAACTGGTAACAAAAAATATGAAATGCAAGGCCTACTAGATCCTTCAACAGTCGAGTCAGTTGCTTCTTCCTCATTAAGAACCTGATCAATCCTCAATCTTCCATGAAATTCAGAGAGCACACAACCATCAGGCCAATTCTCTTCCTTGAAGAGACTTTCAAATTCTCTTTCATCAACTTCGATATGAAATGAGGCATACGTGTCATATTTGGTTTTTAATTTCGTAGCCTTAATGTTAAAATTCCTTTGTGCTAGGTAATTTTTGAACTGATCTGTTGTTACTTCAGGAGCAATTCTACTAACAAAGATAGCTTTCTTTCTGCTGACAACCTTTAGGTCATCATGCTTACCGGCACCGAATAATTTCACTTTATTAGAAATGTTTTTCTTCCTTTTCACAACAGTGACCCAATTCTGCAGGCCTACACTT
The DNA here is from genome assembly GCA_964059195.1 of Ectobius pallidus. NCBI lineage: Eukaryota > Metazoa > Arthropoda > Insecta > Blattodea > Ectobiidae > Ectobius > Ectobius pallidus. Next base: position 30,270,857 of record CAXKWD010000006.1, read on the forward strand.
CCATTCACAGTTTGGCCTACACTGTCAATCACATCTGTGGGAAAAACAGTTTCATTTACTTGGAGAGTCTGCTTTTCAGAATTAACTTCATGGCTGTCCAGAAATCCACTAGACCGTTGTAGGCCTACACTTTCTATGTTCCCTTGTTTCCGTGTGGTATTCGTACAGGTTATGTCACCAGGAACCGTTGAGATATTGTATTGTTTTGGTTTGCTTTGTTCATATTTATCCCTCAGAAGATCTATGATAAGTTCTTGGTCTTTCACTCTGTTTTCTAACTGTTCAATCAGTTTACATGTTACTTCAGTCTCGCGTGACAATACATTACTATTAATATCTGCATTACTCAAGCACGGACTGAAGCTAGGTTTTGCTACACCGGAGCACTGTCCACATTTATTATCAGCTTTTCCACTATTATCACTCAGTAGATATTGAAAGTAATTTCTCACCTTCTCACTAACTTCTGTGGGAACATTTCCACTAACCAGAATCTCGATGATGGTTTTCTTGCTCAATTTATAAGTCGAATACGTACCGAGATATGGAGCTTCGAAATTTCGAGTTATTTTTCAAAATATTGAAAAACTGCAAAAAATGCAGGATTTTCCCTAGTAACTTTCATCTTCCAATAATACTATATGAATAACGTTCAATAACCTACACAATAGAAACCCCGCCCTTAATGAGATGTTCTTTTCAGAATAAAGAACACATTTCTCGATGTATAAAAATTAATTTGATAAAAATGTATAATACATGTAATGACATGTGGATATATTAAGTACAAAATACGTAAATTATTACAAATTAGTCATTCATATTAATTCATAAAAGCCTTGATCTCTTTGGTCCCAATGGCAATGATCTCATCGATGACGTCATCCTCCTCGTCGCACTCAATGTCTGTGTCTTCCTCGTTGATGTCAGTTTCAGGCGAATTCTCACAAGCATTTCCTGCACAATTCTTGCAGATGGTTGAGCATCGGAGTCCTGCTTTTTTGCAGCTGCAAGTCCGGTGCTACACCCTTAGAGCGTGGGCTACTGTATACCCCCCATCCCCCCCCCGTGGGATTTTCCGACTCGCATATTTTTTTGTTGGTATTGCCATCTAGTTTTAGTTTTTAGTTGTTTGCCACTTATCAATTACAGCATTTACCCGGAAACCCCGGAAAAACACGGAAATCCGGAGAAAACTACTTTGTTTTAATTTTTCTTTGTTCTTTGCTCCTAATATGCCCAGGGAATTTCTGAATATCATATTTTTTTGTTGGTATTGCCGTCTAGATTAAGTTTTTAGTTGTTTACCCCTTATCAATTACAGCATATCCCCGGAAAACAATGGAAATCCGGAGAAATGACTTTGTTTTAATTTGTCTTTGTTCTTGCTTCTAATATGCCCAGAGAATTTTTGACTCACGTATTTTTTGTTGGTATTGCCTTCTAATTGAAGGTTTCAGTTGTTTGCCTCTAACCAATTACAACATATCCCCGGAAACCCGGAATACCACTTATATACGGACAAAATGACAGTTTTATTTTTTAATTCTTTGTTATTTGCTTCTAATATTCAAAGGGAATTTCTAACTCATATGTTTTCTTGTTGGTATTGCCATCTAGATTAAGGTCTCAGTTGTTTTCCCATGATCAATTACAGCATATCCCCGGAAAACTCCGAAAACCACGGAAATCCGGAGAAAATTACCTTGTTTTAATTTTTTAAATTGTAGTTCTTTGCTACTAGTATTCAAAGGGAACTGGTGACTCATATGTTTTTGTATTGGTATTTCCATCTAGATTAAGGTCTCAGTTGTTTGCCCATTATCAATTACAGCATACCCCGGAAAACTCCGAAAACCACGGAAATCCGGAGAAAATTACTTTGTTTTAATTTTTTAAATCTTAGTTCTTTGTTCCTAGTATTCAAAGGGAACTGGTGACTCATATGTTTTTGTATTGGTATTTCCATCTAAATTAAGGTCTCAGTTGTTTGCCCATTATCAATTACAGCATATCCCCGGAAATCTCCGAAAACCACGGAAATCCGGAGAAAATTACTTTGTTTTAGTTTTTTTTAAATCTTAGTTCTTTGCTCCTAGTATTCAAAGGGAATTGGTGACTCATATGTTTTTATATTGGTATTGCCATCTAGATTAAGGTTTCAATTGTTTGCCCCTTATCAATTACAGCATATCCCCGGAAAACTCCGAAAACCACGAAAATCCGCAGAAAATGAGTTCGTTTAAATTTATTAATAATCATTGTTCTTTGATCCTAATACAACCAGGGAATTTCTCACTTACATATTTTTTGTTGGCATTGTCATCTGGATTAAGGTTTCAGTTGTTTGCCCGTTAACAATTACAACATATCCCCGTAAAACCCGGAAAACCACGGAAATCCACGGAATTTCTAGAACTCGGAACTTGTGATCTACAGTCACTGAAACCGTTATGGCGAAGTAATTCTGCTTCTGGTGTGTGGTTTGCAGGTTCAAAAGGGTGAGTATGTGGACTACGAGATATCTGCCATAATTGTGTTGGTCACATGCAAAGAAGGGGTTAATCATATCTTCTAAACATGCCAAGTGTAAGTCAAAGTTGTTTTCTTTAGTTGCTCGCTGAAATCTCAAAATCAAAGACACTTTGTCGATATTACAAATCCAAAATTGTGCTGTTTTACCCAATGTCCCTTCTATAACTTCAGTCAAGAAGTTTTGATAGTGACTGTGGAAGGTTTGGCAAGATAAATTATCACTCACAGATGTCTAATTAGAATATGAAAGGTGTGCTGCCAGGTTTTCAATCGCTTTCATCCCTTCAGGAACAAGATTTTTTCCAGTATTATTTGTCATGCTGTAATTGGTAAGGGGAAAACAACTGAAACCTTAACTATATGGCAATAGGAACAAAAGGTATGTGATTCGGAAATTCCCTGGGATTATTAGTATCAAAGAACAAATATTTTTAGAGAATTAAGAAAAAAAACTAATCTTCTCCGGATTTTCGTGGTTTTCGGAGATTTCCGGAGATATGCTATAATTGATAAGGGGAAAACAACTGAAACCTTAATCTAGATGACATTACCAACACAAAAGCATATGAGTCACAAATTCCCTTTGAATATTAGGAGCAAAGAACTAAGATTTAAAAAAATAAAAACAAAGTAATTTTCTCCGGATTTCCGTGGTTTTCAGGGTTTACGTGGATTTGCTGCAATTGATAACGGGCAAACAACTGAAACCTTAAACTAAATGGCAATACCAACAAAAAACACATGAGTCAGAAATTCCCTGGGAATATTAGGAGCAAAGAACAAAGATTTTAAAGAGATTTTTAAAAAGTCAATTTCTCCGGATTTCCGTGGTTTTCGGAGTTTTCTGGATATATACTATAATTCATAAGGGGCAAACAACTGAAACCTTAATCTAGATGGTAATGCCAACAAAAAACATATGAGTCAGAAATTATCATCGAATATTAGGAGCAAAGAACAAAGTTTAAAAAAAAAAATAAAACATAGTCATTTTCTCCTTATATAGGTGGTTTTCCGGGTATATGCTGTAATTGGTAAGGGGCAAACAACTGACAAATTAATCTAGATGGCAATACAAACACAAAAACATATGATTCACCAATTCCCTTTGAATACCAGGAGCAAAGAACAAAGATTTTCAAAAAGTTAAACGAAATTAATTTTTCCGGATTTCTGTGGTTTTTGGTGTTTTCCGGGGATATGCTGTAATTGATAAGGGCCAAACAACTGAAATTTTAATCTAGATGGTAATGCCAACAAAAAAACATATGAGTCAGAAATTCCCTTTGAATATTAGGAGCAAAGAACAAAGATTTAAAAAAATAAAACATAGTTATTTTCTCCGTATATACGTGGTTTTCCGGGTTTTCCGGTGATATGTTGTAATTTGTAAGGGGCAAACCACTGAAACCTTAAACTAGATGGCAATACGAACAAAAATGTGTGAGTCAGAAATTCCCTGGGAATATTAGGGGCAAAAAACAATAAAAAATCAAAACAAACTCATTTTCTCCGGATTTCCGTAGTTTTCCGGGGTTTCCGGGTAAATGCTGTAATTGATAAGGGGCAAACAAGTAAAATCTTAAACTAGACGACAATACCAACAAGAAAATATGTGTGTCAGAAAATCCCACGGGGGGGGGGGGGGAGGGTTTGCTATTGGTAGCTCATGGTCTACCTGTCATGCACTCGCAATGTATCATGTGCAGCAACTTTCCTGGAGCTGCATCCATGGTCGTTGTTATAGGGATCAGCCCTCGTTTCGTTAAAGTCCAGCCCCAAACTGACGGTAACTTTTTGTAGCCCAGCCACGTCTGCACTTGCAGATAGGTACAAAAAGAATGGTACCGGGCAGCGTCTCGTGTAGGGGGCAATCTGGCAAGGTTGAATTTGGATTTTGACACGGAGTTGGAAAATATTCGGTACCGAAGATCATCCAGAGTATCTGTGTCCATGTTACCACCGTACAGTATCACAAGAAACTTTTCCCCTGCTTCCGAAATTTGGCATGGTGTTGCTTCGTTATCTTTGAAAACACTAACGATGTCAGACAGAGAACGGTTTTTTTTTCATACATAGTGAAAACTTTCTTCTTTCCTTGTCCAAATGGGTTTGATGTAGTGTCACACCCGCTTGCTGCATGAAGGAAAAGAATATCGTGAGTATTGTATTTGCACGAAGCTGGCGAATACAAAACACTGGGGTATTACCTCTCCCACTCTTTTGGAAATAAACGTTCTTTTGAGAAGAGCCTAATGCAGTCAGCAATACTAAGAGATTGATGTCTTCACCTGTGATAGTAACACTATCGAAGTCAGAAGCCTTAGATATTGCAGTTTTCACTATCATGAAATCAGCATCTTCTATTGCCTGCTTAACTTCGATGCCCTTTGCTGCCATTTCAGTCATCAGCATTGAAATAAAGTTTCTCTTGTTCCTGTCATTGGACAAAATTTTTTCTTGCGACAATGTAACGGCCGTTGTTAACGAAAATAGAAATTTTCTGGACGATTGCAGCAAAGCCCGGCGATATCGTTCAGCTGCTTTGGTGCTCTGATAAGCGACGTCACTAAGATATCCATCGAATACTACTATGGCATTATACCCAAAGTGTTTCTGTACCTAGTCCACATAGGTCTTGCACACTGACTGGAACGTGCGTGATGTAGTCTTACCCCATACAACCTTATGCAGCCACTTACTACACATTTTCTTCTGCCAAGGTCTTCATCCTGTAAGGAGTAAATGCTGAAATGGCAGCAAAGGAGGAAATCATCGATAAGATCATTGCTCAGGAGGAATTACTGAGAGATGATGCCGATTTGCCAATCGGGAGCAAAGAGACCAATGCTTTTATCAATCAATATTAATGGAAATTTGTAATAATTTACATATTTTCTACTTAGTTAATATATCCACATATCATATGTAGTATAAATTTCTATAAAATACATTTTTATGTATCGATTATTGTGTACTTTATTCTTAAATGAACATCTCATTAAGAATGGGGTTTCTATTGTGTAGGTTACTGAACGTTATTCATACAGAAACGTTTAAAGATGAACGTTACTAGGAAAATTGCTCCATTTTCGCAGTTTTCCGATATTTTGAGAATTTTTCAAAACTTTGAAGCGCCATATATCGGTACATATTTGGTTTTAGAAAACATGTAAACAGTTCAAATAATAGGAAATTTCATGCCCTTTAACTTTTGTAATGCAGTGTTTTAAACTAATATGCATTGTTTAGGAGTTATAAGGAAAACATTGAAAAAAAACCCAAAATTTCGGAGTTTTTCGGCTCTCCTGAAGTTTGCACAGGGTTCTCGAATTGGAAAACTTGGATTCTACACCACAGAATATCCACATACAACATATTAAAAAATCATTAACTTCGGACCTTTTTCCAGGCAAAAGTGGACTATAAACCGTTCCACGGCCTTCAAGGAAATCGCCCAACAGAACGTCCTGACGGGCGTGGGAGGGGGATGATGATGTTAAATTTATTAATTTAGATTCACCTACCATTACTACTATTATTATCCATATAGAAATGTTGGAAGATGAAATTTACTAGGGAAAATCCTGCATTTTTTGCAGTTTTTCAATATTTTGAAAAAAAAACTCAAAACTTCGAAGCTCCATATCTCGGTACGTATTCGACTTAAAAAAACGTTTAAACAGTGCAAATTGTAGCAAATGTATTGCCCTTTAATTTTTATAATAGAATATTTTCAGATAAAACGCGTTGTTTAGGAGTTATAAGGAAACATTGAAAGAAGCCCAAAAAATTCGGGGTTTTTCAGCTGCCCTGAAGTTAGCACAAGGTTCTCGAATTGAAAAACTTGGATTCTACACTTTAGAATACCCATATACAACATACTAAACAATCATTGACTTCGGACCTTTTTCCAGGCAAACCCAATTTTCAGTACCTGGTGACTGGGCTATAAATCAAATTTATAGATACTGTTTAATTCTACCAGAAAAAAAATAAAACAAAATTCCTACCTGTTCCACATGAACACAGCACAGGACGAAATAAAATAAGTACTTAGATCCCAAATGTTTCACTTCTGCTGGTCTGTCGCATAGCTCTAGTTTCGGCCCCCGTCTGTATAATTTAATATCAATTTACATTCAATTTATCCAAATGTAGTGATGGAGTATTTAGAATTAGAATTTAAAAACAATTATAGAAACATTAATTTTTCATATCTTTTAAATGTTGTCTTTCTGGCACTACCATCATGATAATTACTTTTCATTATTATAATAATTATTACTTGTATCAATTGAATCATGCCATTGCTCTCAGCTTTTTGCTTTCTCCCCTATTACTTCTTCATAATTCGAATTAACTCCCAGGTTTTCTTTACAGTTGAATTGAATGAAATTATAGTTTTATTCAGTGTCACAGGTGGAAGATTAATTTTATTAAAATTAGGGATTCATCTTTTGCTAGAAAATAGTATAGCCTGTGTTTCGTCAACATTTATCTTCAGTTCAAACTGCTGCGACCAGGAAGAAATAATTTGGAGATCAGTATTCAGTTTATTAATGCAATCACTGAGAAGTTCAGGGTGGCGAGAAATGTACATTTGAACGTCATCTGCGTATATGTGATATCTACTGTATTTAAGAGACTTAGCAAAATCATTAATATAAATGGAAAATAGCAAGGAACCCAATACCGAACCCTGACCGCTTAGATGAAAACCATTTATTACAGATAGGCTAACACACGAGATGCATCTAGGTGGTGACACTGTTAGAAAAATTAATCATCCGAAGATTCGCTACTAGGAGGTCTAAGAAACAGAATTGAAGACTTTATTCAAGTTCAGTAAAATCAATATTGTAGCCAGTCGTTTATCCATGGCCTCGCGTATATCTTCAGTTACATTCAAAAGTGCAGAAGTAGTACTATGACCGTTCCTGAATCCAGATTGAAATGGATCAGTAAGATTAGATTCTTCCAAATATGTAGATAATTGCTTGAGCGTAATATGTCCAAAGGCCTTAGCAAGAACAGAAAGAATGTTTACGGGTCTATAGTCCTTAGGACAGGGGAAGTCAACTACGTCTTGTGATGACGTTTGTGGAGCAAGAGCATGCGGATCCCTTGTGTGTGACGTCAGCAAGAGCGCACGGTAGTAGGGGTGTTTAGAGTACGCTAGAGCTAGGTACTAGAGGACCTATTCACTTTAGCTCTGTGGGTAGAACAACTTCTGGTTGGAAATACGGAGCAATTTTCAAAGTTATTGCAAGTACGCGATCCTGATAGTGTTCTCTCTGCAGAACATGTGTTAGTTCTGCAAAACATTCTTCTTCAGTTCGAATCGAGGTTTCAGGATGTGAAAAACCTTTCTCCAATGTTTAAACTTTTTGCTACCCCATATTCAGTTAATGTCAAAGACGTTCCTTGCCGGTATCAGTTGGAACTGCTAAACTTACAATGCGACGATCTGTTAAAGGACAATGTTACCGCCAGGCGACCCTTCCTCTGGTAGTGGACCGTATTGAAAACTATTTGTGGGTTCGATTCCCAGCGATAACATGCGGGGGAGAGAAGAATTGAGGAGAAGAATTGGGTTTCATTTCCAATCTTCAAATGGGTAAATTGATATACAAGAAATATGCACATGTGAACGATGACGTTGCTTGATTAACAAAAAACTTGATGGTCTGCACTTCTTGAAATCTGCAGTTCTAGTTGTATCCAAGTACACATATATAGATGCACTGGTAGACTGTGTTAATTCGGAGGACCATTTGTTGATGTAATAAATATAGCCTGTCGAAATTGTTATTTCGAAACTAGAAGATTGTATTGAATGCTGAAATTTAAGACTATTCACAGCACTAGTTCAAAAAAAAAGATTGCATAAATAAGCTGTTAACACTTTATTGCCAAGCATAAATGTCTGTATTTATTTAAGAATTCGAAGTTGCATGAAGTCTCTTTATGACTACTAAATCTCACCGAATTGAAGACTAATCGTAGTCCTTGTCTTGAATTATATTACTCACAGAATTGAAATGATTGATATCTCCTTATGAAGGTTCAGTGTCCAGAGATAGAACGAAGCACCTTTAGCGACGTCTAGATGAATCCTTGTGATGTTGAAATTATGTTGAACTATGTAAGAACATTGGAATTCTTAATCCAACACAAATGAAGATAAAAGGCTTTTCGCCCGAAATTTAGCACTGTATGACGTGCTAAATGATTTGTTGAATAGAGCACATTGCCCTAGAAAAAGAGAATGGAACACTCAAATCGTTGTCCATTTTGAAGAAGAAGGATGAAGTGAATAATAAGGACAATTGAAGGTTGAAACAATAAATAATCGCTAACCCAATAATAATAGCTTCACTTGTAAATAAGATTAATTAATCAATATATTAAAACTCACTATGCTAATATATTAATAAATAAAATAAAAACAGAATTGATAAATTAGTAGTTATTTAAAAAATAAATAAATAATTTTGGAGTTGAGATTAAAATAACAATTGCCAAGACATACATTGAATTGATTGACTGTAAGCCTATACAGACAAATGAAAATCAAAGCCATCTGAAGTAAATTTATGGCAAGCAAGAAAGAAGGTATTACATGACGTAACATATTGCCCGCGATTATTTCACTTGTGAAATAATCTAAAGTGATGTGAAGTCATGTGATACCTAAAGAATTATGATATGAGAAAGGGGAGTAAGTAGAATAAGAAAAATAAACTTAAAAACTAAGAAATGAATTGAGGGTTGCCAACCAAAAAGGCAACAACACCAAAGACATGATAGGGTTAGTCATTAGCCTCAGAATTGGGAAGAGGAGCCAGTTTCACAATGGGCCTCTTGAATAAGCCTGTGGCAGTACGCACAGTAACAACACGAATAAGACCGTCAGGGCCAGGATGAGTACAATGAACAATCCCTAGGGACCACCTTTGAGGAGGGAGATTGTCCTCAATGATTAGGACTGGGGTACCTAAAGGAATGTCAGAAAGAACTTTGGTCCACTTAGAACGTCTTTGTAGTGTGTGGAGATAGTCAGTAGACCATTTCTTCCATAAATTATTTGTAAGTTGTTGGAGAGTATTCCAACGAGAACGTGTGGTGTAACCACCAGACAAGTCAGGGCTAGGTAAGGAAATGATGGCTTTCCCAATCAGGAAATGACCAGGTGAAAGATAGCTAATGTCGTTGACGTCCTCATTCAATGGAATGAGGGGACGTGAATTTAAGATGGCTTCCACTTGAATCAGCATAGTAAGCATCTCTTCAAAGGTAAAGTTAAAAGAGGGCAGCATCCTTTTTAGATGAAACTTGACCGATTTAACTGCGGCCTCGTGAAGACCTCCCATGTGGGGGGCATTAGGAGGAAGGAAATGCCAATGTATATTCAAATGGGATGTGGCATCTTGAACCACAGAATGATGCTCAGGAGACTGCAATAGCAAAGCTAACTGCTTAAGATCAGTCTGAGCGCCTACGAAGTTAGTGCCATTGTCTGAGGTCACTGAACTTGGAAGGCCTCTACGTCCCGTGAATCGTGAGAATGCGGCAAGGAAAGCACGAGATGTGAGGTTGGTGACCAATTCAATATGAATGGCCTTAGTGGACATGCATACGAATATGGCGAGGTAAGCTTTGACAGTGATCTTGGAGCGAGGACCTCCAAATTTGATTGGATAAGGACCCGCATAATCTATGCTTACGTTGGTGAAAGGAGAAATGGGATTTACTCTATAAACAGGCAAATCAGCCATTTTTTGCTGAAAGGTTTGAATATTGAAACGAAAACATGTAGTGCATTTTCTTAGAACACTACGTACCACCTTCCTAATAGATGGTATCCAAAATCTTTCTCTTAAGTGAGAAATAACAAGTTGGGATCCAGCATGATTCAACTTGATATGATTGAAATGTATAAGCTGCTTAGTGAAGGCATGATCAACTGGTAACAACATCTGATGTTTGGCTTCGAAAGGTATGCTGGATCGTTCAAGACGTCCGCCTACCCGAATTACAGAATCCTTGTCAAGAAACGGGTCTAGTTGCTTCAATTTGCTTGAAGAATTGACGTCATGATTTGACAATAAATCACGGATTTCTGAAGCATAAACTTCTTGCTGTATTAGCCTAACACAGCATTGAAAGGCCTTGTTGAGTTCAGAAGGCATTAAGGGGCCTTTTATAGAGTTATGAATCTTACGAGAGTTATTTATGAATCTCAATACGTAAGACATAACACGAATAGTTTTCAAATATTCGAATTTGAAAAGACAAGAGTTTAAGTTAGAGGTAGTGGCCTCCATTAGGGACAATACTCTAGTTTCTGGAAGCAAGTCGGGCTCCATATGATCTAGAGCGATATTTTCATCCTTGAACTTACAATTATCTTCGCTGAGAGTGGGATTAGAAGTGGAGCGTTTCTCCAATGAGGAGAATCCTTTATAAGCCTGGAGTTTTGTGCTGCCCAGGGTCTGAGGATCAGACAAGAAAGGAAGTTTTACCACATATCTTCCTTCTGAGTCTCGTTGAGTATTATCTACGAAATGCCTTTCGCAAATAGAGTCGTCGAGAAAGGAATCAGAGTTAGAAATTTTTTCTAATTCCCAAAACTGAGAAAGTTGCCTGCTAATGTCTTGATCAGCAGTGAGGAAGGCAGAATAATGTGTGGGAGACCCGCTAGAATGGTCGGGTTTCTTAGTAACCTTATTAGAAGGCCTTGACTTAGGTTGGCGGTTGTGCATATTTTGCAAAGCCATGTTATGTTCAGACCTGGCGGGTTGTGGTAATTTACCAGCAAAATACCAACCCAAATGCGAGTTCTGAATTACAGGCATATTAGGAGCAGATATCTGGCCTGCACAGACAATCTGTGAATATATTTCAACACCTAATAACAAGTCTACATACTTAGGAATATTGAAACTGGCGTCAGCCAATGAAAGATTTGGTGGAATATTCCAATTTGTAGTATTGACAGGCTTGCGTGGAAATTTCGAGGTTGAAATTTCCGGTACGATTATGACGTTGGTGTTGCAATGCCATGACGTAGTGACAGACTTAATTGAAATCGACGTCATCTTAAGACTGTCTGCCTTAGATGACAATATACCAGCTAAAGTAGTGCGCTGGTGATGAGGCGATAATTTTAAGTGGTTGAATAACCTATTAGACATGAGGTTACAATCAGAACCACTGTCAAGCAATGCGGTGGCTTCAACAGAATGGCCATCCCTGTGCATGACTAGAACAGTGGCGGTAGGGAGCAAACAGCTTGGTTGAGGTTGGAAGACTGACATTACCCCAGCAGTATTGGCGGCTTGGTTGCCGTTAATATGTGCTGGATTATGAAGGTAAGTGCCATGTTTACCCTTACAAATCTTGCAAGTATAAGTGCTACAATAGGGGGCGTGACCCTTAGAGTAATAGCACACTTGACATAATCGTTGCGTTTTGACAAAATTGTCTCTATTAGAGAAATCCATGGCTTTGAAAACTTCACAATGTTGCAGCTCATGGAATCCATTGTTACAACAGAGACATTTAGGCTTGGAGGAGGCAACCTTGCCTTTAGGAATGGTTGTATTAGATACAATAGGCTTTACTGGCTGACTCCTTAAAGCTGAGTCAGTCATCTGAAAAACCCGTATCCTGGATTCTAAAAATGTGAATAAGTCTTTGAGACTAGGCATTTTACCTGGAGCGAGAGAGGATTCCCATTCCTTTATCAGGAATGGAGGAAGCTTGTCGAGTACAATCTTTGCTATAATCAAGTCAGACAGTTCTACACCAACATTAAGCGAGTTCAAAGCATGAACAGTGCTTATAAAATGGTCAACAAACTTCTGAAGAGATTCAGCGGAATTCCTTTCTAAGACAGGAGGTGAAAATAACTTCTCTAAGTGGGTATTAGCGATAAGTCGGTCATTATCAAACCTAGCCGACAGCGTGCTCCATGCTACATCAAACGTAGCAGCAGAGACAGGAATGTTTTGAATCACTGTCATAACTTCTGGTGCTAGACAGGACTTCAAATATTGAAATTTGTCCATGTTAGATATGTGTTTATGCTCTATGATTAGTGAATTGAAAGTGTCCCTAAACTCAATCCAGGTTGCTGGGTCGCCACTGAAATGAGGAAGACGAATTTCTGGAAGTTTTGGAAGAGAGGGGACAAATTGAGGCGATGATTGATTAGAAAGGATAGCTTGGTTGGGCTCATAATGATGCTTGGTTTCATCAATTGAACTTCGAAGAATAGCAATGGTTTCATGAAAGGCAGACTCGACTTGAAGCCTTTGAAGTTTGATAGATTCATTGAGTTCTAGTACGTCGATACGTGAGTATTCAGTCTTGTACTCACTGAATAATTCCTCGAAGGATGTGCGCAGACTCAGAGCCTTGCAATAAGACTGTCTGTCTTCTATGACAAGGGCTTGGATTTCCTGAACATAATTGAGGAATCGTGTCTTTATAAACTCGACACTAGATAGCTTAGCCTGAGAGTCTCTCTGGGCCGCAACTAACTTAGCCTCAGCTTCCTGCTGGGCCGCAACTAACTTAGCCTCAGCTTCCTGCTGGGCCGCAACTAACTTAGCCTCAGCTTCCTGCTGGGCCGCAACTAACTTAGCCTCAGCTTCCTGCTGGGTCGCAACTAACTTAGCCTCAGCTTCCTGCTGGGCCGCAACTGACTTAGCCTCAGCTTCCTGCTGGGCGATTAAATTGTTTAAGTGAGAGAGGGCTTGGAAAACGGTTTCTTCGACTTCCTCCCTATAAGCCATTTCGGCATCAGAAAATTCTATCTCCTCGATCTGAGATTGTACCTTATGTCTTGAAAATCATTACTAAGTTTTGTCATGATATCTTTGCGCATAAGCAGATCTAGAATAGAAATTTCACTAGAGCTAGCGATATCAGCTATTATATTGGCTTGGCGGGTAATTCGACTCTTAACAGGGGTTCTTTTAGCCTTAAGGGCCGCGAATTCAGGACCCGGATTAGTCATATTTGATGAGATTTGCAAAGTCTTTTACAATAAATAATTGTTCAGTGTTAAATCAATTGCCCGCGTTTCGGGAATTACACATAGACGTTTACAATGGTAATGATTGAGATAAACAGACAAAACAGTTAAATACACTTGAAATTGTGTAGAATCTGTATCAGGTGTTTGTATTGTTGTCTGTGAGATTGTACAATATTTTACAAATTGACAAATATTACAATATGATAGTCAGGTAGCTCCATACCTAGATCTCAAACGTGTTGAGGACACGGAGATATGCTTGATATTATTAAAACTTGATAATAATAGTGATGCTAATGTTTATGAAACAACACTTATATTGTTGCTAAATGCAATACTTTGCATGAATTCAAACAGGCTTGCAAATGCCTGGAGAGACTTATGTATTATATAGTATAAGATGAATTATTTATGATAATCAAGCAAATGCACTGAATATAATTCAGGTTCGGAGCAGCCAGTAATATCTAAACATGTTAGTAATATCAACGGCCTGATGGACCTTCAACATGTTAGTAATATCAACGGCCCGGAGGACCAACAACATGTTAGTAATATCAACGGCCCGGTGGACCAACAACATGTTACCGCCAGGCGACCCTTCCTCTGGTAGTGGACCGTATTGAAAACTATTTGTGGGTTCGATTCCCAGCGATAACATGCGGGGGAGAGAAGAATTGAGGAGAAGAATTGGGTTTCATTTCCAATCTTCAAATGGGTAAATTGATATACAAGAAATATGCACATGTGAACGATGACGTTGCTTGATTAACAAAAAACTTGATGGTCTGCACTTCTTGAAATCTGCAGTTCTAGTTGTATCCAAGTACACATATATAGATGCACTGGTAGACTGTGTTAATTCGGAGGACCATTTGTTGATGTAATAAATATAGCCTGTCGAAATTGTTATTTCGAAACTAGAAGATTGTATTGAATGCTGAAATTTAAGACTATTCACAGCACTAGTTCAAAAAAAAAGATTGCATAAATAAGCTGTTAACACTTTATTGCCAAGCATAAATGTCTGTATTTATTTAAGAATTCGAAGTTGCATGAAGTCTCTTTATGACTACTAAATCTCACCGAATTGAAGACTAATCGTAGTCCTTGTCTTGAATTATATTACTCACAGAATTGAAATGATTGATATCTCCTTATGAAGGTTCAGTGTCCAGAGATAGAACGAAGCACCTTTAGCGACGTCTAGATGAATCCTTGTGATGTTGAAATTATGTTGAACTATGTAAGAACATTGGAATTCTTAATCCAACACAAATGAAGATAAAAGGCTTTTCGCCCGAAATTTAGCACTGTATGACGTGCTAAATGATTTGTTGAATAGAGCACATTGCCCTAGAAAAAGAGAATGGAACACTCAAATCGTTGTCCATTTTGAAGAAGAAGGATGAAGTGAATAATAAGGACAATTGAAGGTTGAAACAATAAATAATCGCTAACCCAATAATAATAGCTTCACTTGTAAATAAGATTAATTAATCAATATATTAAAACTCACTATGCTAATATATTAATAAATAAAATAAAAACAGAATTGATAAATTAGTAGTTATTTAAAAAAATAAATAAATAATTTTGGAGTTGAGATTAAAATAACAATTGCCAAGACCACTGCCTTCTAGACTGTATCACTCGTGTTTACTCGTGTATACACTGCCTGTCCAATACGGCTAATTTTGCGTACTCGGCGACATTACAGATAGCAGCACCATTCACACCCAGATTGCTTCTTGTTTTTTGCTACGACATTGTTGATTATGTAGTGCTGTCACCGCCGTCTCGTAATCACCGCCGTCTCGAGAATTTAGAGAATTACGATTAATACAGTTTAGAAGGCAGTGCTCGTAATATAGTAAAATTCTCTTGGGAAATATACCCTAAAAATGTTCTCAAAGCATAAATTGAATGTTTAAACTTGTATTATTCTAGGTACCGGTACTTAATTACTATGAATAAAATTTACTATCAATACGTCTAATTAATTTATATTTATTTTAATTATTGCTCCAAAATTCCATTTCAAGGTAAGTGTCATATACTGGAATAATATTATGTTCTAAACAAATAACACAAGTATCTGTGTCTGTTTAATGCTTATTTTGACGCAGCAAACGCATAGAAGCAATGTACGGTAATGTATAGGGCAATGCCTTCTAGACTCTGTTACTCGTGTATTCTCGAGACGGGGGTTGTATAGGTGGCGGTTATTGCTGCAATCTGGGTGTGAATTGTGTCGCCTCTACTGGAGAAATTATGCAATTGAGCAATACTCTAAACTCCATGTTAAAATAAAGCATAGGACAGGCAGTGTAATTCTCGAGACGGCGGTGGCCAAGACATACATTGAATTGATTGACTGTAAGCCTATACAGACAAATGAAAATCAAAGCCATCTGAAGTAAATTTATGGCAAGCAAGAAAGAAGGTATTACATGACGTAACAGACAAATACGAACGTAAAGTGGTCTTGGGTAACTTTTACAGAAATTTCTCTGAAACCAGATTCCCGAGACTTGCCGCACGAATATTATGTAATTTTGGATCGACATATGTGGCCGAACAATTTTTTTCACTAATGAAATGTGCAAAGCTCAAATCAAGATGTACATTGTTAAATCACAACCTAAATGTAGTCTTCGATTAAACATTGCTCAAACATTACGTCCCAACATTGATAAACTTGTTAAAGAAAAAGAGACAGGAAAGTCAGAAAATTGTTACTGTAATCTTGTATCATCTAAGGTGCAGACGAGCTTGTATGGTAATTAATTCAGTTCATTTTTTTTATCATTTTTACTGTAGTGAATTATGTTAATTCAAATGATAGTAGCCTATTGTCTAATTTTGTCAAAGAACAAAGATTTTGTGGAAAGGCAATTGTTCTCACATAATAGAAAAATACAATTATTTATAATATGTCAAACTGCTGCGCTGTAATTAACCGATAAACTATCAAAAAAATCTATTGATGTTTCATTAACTCGGAAACACGTATTACGTAAGTTCTAACCCCCTAAATTTCCGCTGCCCGCAATACTAATGCCCCTCTCTTCCCCCCTGTTCACTGATGCCTACATTTCACATGCTCCTCGCAGAGATATAACGCGAGCAGTTAGAGCAGAAAGCAGTGACGTCACAGAGCAAGCTTCTGTCTTCCCCTGCCTTAGGAGGTGATGGTGATTTTACTTTAGGAAGGGTACTCTCGAAAGCAGTTTTCCAGAGAGTCGGGTAAGTAGAAGTAATTATAGAAGAATTGAAATATGAGTAAATACAGGTAGCACATTGCCAATCAACTTATTTACAAAGCTATACTTATATTAAGTTATCAGAACTTTGTGCTGTGGATCTAATGTTCTTAAGAGTCTGCCGAACTTCAGTATCAGTAATATTGGAGAAGAAAAATTTTCGCGTGTAGGAGGTGGAGTAGCTAAGAGAGAAATAATAGTGTTCAACTTTGTCTGTTTGTCAGGTCTCGTAGGGGGCGGTGAAGAAAAGTACTCATTGAGTTCATCAAGATAAATGTTTCTAATATCACTTTCTCTCGTCTTGTTTCCTATTCCCATTTTATATAAATTTTTCCAAAGACAGCGTGAAGAAATGGAAGGATCGACTAGACTGAGAGAGTATTGGCATTTCTAACGGTTTGCGTAGTTGTGTTCCTAAGTTTTTTATATCTGTAAAAATTGTCATCAGTTTTGTTGTGTTTGTATTTCCGATAAGCAGCATCACGTGACGTCTTAAGACTGTGTATATTATGGTTATCCATGGAGCAGGCAGATGGGTAGCACGTCCTCTCTTTAGTAGTGCATGTTTATCAAATAATTGCATGATGATGTCATTAAATGCGGCCACTTTTTCATCAACTGGTCATGGTGTTTGTAGAGCGTCAAAGAATAATTGATTGTCATCGATACATTTTAGATCTCTGTAAGTAATTAATTTTGCAGTAACTTTTGAGCACTGAAGAGAATACTCGGCAAATATTAAATCATGTGTAGATATTTCAGGAACAGGGATTTGTCCTGCATATAGAATTTTGATTGTTTGTAATAATTAGATTGAGTAATGTATCCGAGGTAGCTGTGTGAGGGGTAGGATTAAGAGGAAGAATCGTCATGTTAAAAAGTGTCTAACATGTTAAGGAGTTGCTTAGTCCCCTTGAGTTAGCTAAAATATTAGTGTTCAGGTCTCCAAGTACCAAGACTTTTTATAATGCGGTAAAAAGGCAGATAGGGGGCTTCCTAAATCTGATAAATGTCCTGCCTTAGGGGTCTATAAACAACTGCAATGAGGCATTTCTGTAGACTTGTCTGTACTTCTGTAAATAAGTATTCAGGGCGATCAGCATCTCTTTCTGATTTCATAATTAATTTGGGCTTCAGGTCATTCCTTATATATATGTTTACGCATCATCACTTCCTCCTCTTTCATTTCCAAGAAAAGTGAATGCATCTAAATTCACAAATGAAGAGGAAAGAGAGGTTTTAACCACGTTTAACTGACAAAAATACAATGAAGATCTTGGTTATCAACAATGGAGAATTCTTCGTAGTAATGAGCTAACAGAAACAACACAAAATAAAATAACATCAAACGTGCATGTTATGTCCTGGTATCCAGGTTATTCAACTAGGACGTAATCTGCTAAGTTTTTTCCTTTTTTTCAGAATACATACTTTTTAAAATTATTGATTATTAAATGAACAAATTATGCTTCTCTACCTACAGTTATTTCAATCTGACAGAACTATTTATTTACTAATTTGGCCGGCCAAATTAGCATGGGTTTTATCATGGCTTCCCCAGTCTTAAAGATAACTGCCGAATTGGATATTTACATACTATGAATAATTTTCACCATTTCATCCTGTATCACCATTTTATCCCGTATCGCTCTGTACCATTTCATGATCACCATTTCATTTAAAATAATATCAGTGGAAATTTACTCCAAAATACACTAACAATAGACAATAATTGACAATCAATAGTTCCATGGCCTATTCTCCTGTATAGACAAGATCCCGAACTCCTGATTGGGCTTCGTAGCTAAAAAGAGTATAAATACAGCTGAAATATAAAAATAATAATTCCACTACTACCGGTATCCAGTAGCTGGCAATACAGAGACTTTACTGTACCGGTAATGCGAAGAAACAGAAGATGCCGATTCCATGCACAGCTTGTGATGCCTACATTTCCCCATGTGGTTACTCCGTCTGAACCGCAATAATTTATTTTAATGAGTCTGAAATGCTGGTAGCTAAGGCCGGCTTTGATGTTCTTCAAGCATATAATCCTCCGTCCTTTACATGCGGCATTATAGAATTTCAAAGCAAAACTGTCACAGTTCAAACTCTTATGCAATGAAAAGTTGATGTTTGCATTTCAGTTCTTTTGTTGAAAAACCACCAGAAGTTCTTCTTAGGACTACGTAAAATTTTATTGGAGCTATAAAGAAAGCTAAAGTCAGGAGTAATCTTGTGAGGTTTAAAGCATAATGTTCCTTTGTTATTACCGGTATAAGAAACGCTCCAACTTTTATAGTAAGTTGCTTGTTACTCTGATAAGTTTCCAACTTGACACCGTTTCTCCATACGTATTTCAGAAAACAAATGTTAACTTACGCGAGTCTTGGGTTTCATTTCTATCCGCGGGTTTCCCGCTCCCTATACCTTTGCAGATACAACAGTAGCATTAATGGTGTTTGTTACGGTTATGCCGTACAATGCCACTTGGTAATGTTTTCAAACTTTCTCCAGGCGCGCGGTTTTGTCTTGTGACGTTACGTGGATGAGAGGCCACCCCTCAGCCGTAAGTTAATGGAAAACAGCTGTTAAAGAATTATAAGCAGCAAGTATCTCGTGTAGTAAGATGTCAACCTCAAGTATATGCCTAATGACTGTTCTATTAGGCCATGTGGGAGAAATTATAAAAGTCGATACAGTTTGGTTTAAAAATTGTATCTTCTGAAGCTGTTTTTAGAGGTTTAAATTGAGTCTGCAGATGACACCAAGCTACTCCAGTGAGACAAGGCTATTCTATCGCTGTCATTTGAAAAAGGGAGGAAATGTTAATGTGTTCTTAATCCTTCACTAACTACAGCTTTAACTTTATTAATCCCATAATACTGAAAATAATTAACACCAATTGACTTTAATGTAGAGTGTGTACATCATTTCTTATATTAGCTATTCGATGCAAGGCCTAAAAATTGTGAGTTATAATGACTACTTGTAGTAAAGATGACAATCAATTAATCTTTGACGCTCTACAAACACCATGACCAGTTGATGAAAAAGTGGCCGCATTTAATGACAACATCATTCAATTACTTGATAAACATGCACCACTAAAGAGAAGACGTGCTACCCATCCAAGATCAGTAAACTATATAGGTTGCGTATTCCGGGATAGACCAATCGCAGCACTTGAGTGCGTGACGTCGCCAGTTTCCAAATCTCGCAATTCCCAGTTTTTACTCAGTCTAGAAAATCTTACACCGCGTGATTAAACTCGTAACCTTTAATAAACCCTTGATCGAATTCCTGTGAAATTTGTACAGACATAATCTACACACATCAGCCCTTCTGATGGTTAAAACAGAACCTTAAAAAAGCAGACACAAATGTTTTTATTTCATTTTATAAACATCACCCGTTACACAAAATTAATGGAGGGAGAAGCAAATTTCACTATGCGACAATTTTTTGTATTTTTGTGTCCCGAAAAAACTTCAAGCGAGAATGTTTTAGTGAAATAATTGTATTTTGATACAAATGAAGTTCCAGCCCTATACCTCGAATGGTTTACGAGTAATTGAGTGGTAATTATTTCGGTCGTTTCAGTTGTCGGAATGATTTGTGACGACCGTGAAATGTTCAGGAAGAAGCATATTTGACTATGCAACAATTTTTTTTTATTTCTGTGACCAGAAAATGATTCAAGCATGTAAGCTTTAGGGAGATATTTGAATTTTACTATACATCAAGTACCATGTTTATATCTTGAATGGTTTACGAGTAATAGAGTGGTAATTACTCCAGGCGCTAAAGCTATGGGAACAGCACAAAGGTATATTTGTTCTGTAAAATATTCCTACTAGCAATTACGTAAAAATCCTTAAATATTTTAGTCGTGGACTCAATAATAAAGGATATTAACTGGCTACTGGTACCCATACTGAAAAATTGATCCTTTGAAACTAAATTATTTTGGAAGACTTCAATAGACGCCGGCCGTGAAAGCCTAAATACTTATAATTAATTATTTTAAATAAATCATTAAATCATAAAAAGAATGCCAAAAGATAAGTGAATAATAGTCGCAAAAAAATTAATAAAATATAATTTATCCTGGTTAAATCCATGGGCCCTTTACTCCGTGATCTACCGAGAGCTGTGCATATTAATCTTCAATAATTTCGTTCTGAAGAAACGCCAAGTATTGCCTTGGTCCAGACTAATTTCCATTCCTCAATAAAAATACGCTTTCCAGTGCAATTAAAGAATTAATGTTCAATAATGATATTCTTCGGATGTACCTTTTTATTCAGTATCCAGACATAGCTGCGCATATAAAGCCAAACAAAGTTCTGTAGACCTAAAAGCCCATGTAAATATGATTAATAACAATTAGGCTACAATAATAATAATAATAATAATAATAATAATAATAATAATAAGAATAGTATAATACATTATTTACCTTTTTCTCTTAGTGTTTTTTTCCTTCGTAAATTCAGCAGTTCAGCTTTGAAATCCCTTTCGTAATCCTGCTCCGTGAAGTGCAAGGAACAAACTCTACTTGTATCAGGATTCCAAGAATAATTTCTTTGGCAAGCAACAATCCATTGCTTGCGTACATCTTTGATTTTTGGAAAGACGTGGAACGAAATGTTACAGTCAAGCTTCTTGCAATCTGAGAAATTACTGTTACACACTGTCACAACACATCTCTGGCCCGGCATAATGGTTCATTTATTTGCACATTCTAAAGCACTTTCTAATTGTACTATTAAAAACAATATGTATTGGTAATCTCTATCCTAAAAGACTATGGTCAAGCGGCCGAGATCAGTAGGTACAAGCCTTGTCAGCGGCACCATGCTCTCTACTGTCCTGCTCGAAGCGCCAAATCATTCAGACTGCTGAAGTGCCCGGAATAATTACCACTCAATTACTCGTAAACCATTCAAGATATGGGGCTGGAACTTCATTTGTATTAAAATTCAATTATTTCGCTAAAACTTCCTCGCTTGAAGTTTTTTCGGGACACAAAAATACAAAAAATTGTTGCGTAGTGAAATTTGCTTCTCCCTCCATAAATTTTGTGTAACGGGTGATGTTTATAAAATTAAATAAAAACATTTGTGTCCGCTTTTTATAAGGCTCTGTTTTAACCATCAGTAGGGCTGATGTGTGTAGATTATTTCTGTACAAATTCAACAGGAATCCGACCAAGGGTTTATTAAAGGTTACGAGTTTAATCACGCGGTCTAAGATTTTCTAGACTGAGTAAAAACTGGGAATTGCGAGATTTGGAAACTGGCGACGTCACTCACTCGCCTGCTCGCCGCAACCCCCTGTCCTATAAACTCGCCGGAATACACTACCTCTGAAGTTTACAAGCCTTGCTACCCATCTGCCTGCTCTATGGATAACCGATAATGTACACAGTCTTACGACGTCACGTGATGCTGCTTATCGGAAATACAAACACAACAAAACTGATGACAATTTTTACAGACATAAAAAACTTTGGAACAAAACTACGCAAACCGTTAGAAATGCCAAAACTCTCTCAGTCTTGTCGATCCTTCCATTTCTTCACGCTGTCTTTGGAAAAATTTACATAAAATGGGAATAGGAAACAAGACGAGAGAAAGTGATATTACAAACATTTATCTTGATGAACTCAATAAGTACTTTACTTCACCGCCCCTACGAGGTGCTTCAACCAATATAAATCGTGTACTTTAAAAAAACATTTAGTGAGGGTCAACTATAAGCCTAATTTACTATATGCCTAATGACTTAACGTCACTATCTTATAGGCCTACTATTACGAAACAGATAAATCAATAAAGAAAGAAATTTATAAATACTGTAAGTAAAAAAAAAAACTAACTAACTCCGTGGCACTAACATCCCAGAAGGGACAAGGCCTACCACCCGACCGCTGCGTCATCTACCATACAGCCTATTCCTTTTCTCAGCGCTGTGAAAGCGCTGGCAGCATTTTTATTCCAAAGCTAAGTAATGACGTCATCGGTGCCACCAGTTTTCACAGCGCTTTGGCATCGGTTCCACCGGCCTGTAGAGGTGGTGCGTGGGTCCACCAATGAATCTGATTGGCTCACGTAAAACTGCGGGGGAATTAGCAGACGATGGGCTTCACTCAATCCTGCCCGGTGCCCATGCTGTCACTTGACTTGATGACATATAACCATTATATCATTTTGTAATCTTGACTTTGTCTATTACCTAAACGGTTCAATGACAAGAAAATAAAATTATTATTAATTATTATTATTATTATTATTATTATTATTATTATTATTATTATTATCATTATTATTGTATGTATAGCTTGATGATGGATGCATAGGAAAAATAAAACTCCAAAATGTTTAGGAAGAAAGGTAACGAGTATAGGCATAAAAACAATATTAGAGACAATATTAGAAGAAGTAGGCTATGTATATTCTCTTCAGATTATAAGAACTCGCTGTCTATAACTGGATGGTATGTTTAAAATTATTGACCAGCAATTATATTATCCTACCTGAATTAATTTGATATGGTATTCGCTATTTAAGAAACCTTAGCTGCAAAAATGTGTTATATTAAAAACTGTGACACTTGTCAGTTGTGTTTGGGTTTTATATGGAGACATTCTTCCGAAAGTTTTAGGTTAGACGTGACTAGTACGGCAAAGGGGGATATTTTCAGTTATTACTAGATGAGAAGACGCTTAGCTATGTCAATAATAATGTAAATTCAATTTGTTTGAAACCATAATACACCAATGCTTCCTGTAAGAAAATATTGGAATAACTAGTAATTTAGTCGCCATTGATGGCAGCATAAATCCAGCAGTTTTGTTCCAATTCCGCTGCAGCGTGACGTCATCGATTGCCACCGGACCGGTGTAAAAGCGCTGAGAAAAGGAATACGCTGATAGGAAGACGGCAGGATTGGGGCATGTGCTGAGCACGCCGACACACACGGCCGTTAATGGTGGTTTCCATGACCGGATCCGCAACTTCTCTATCAAGTAGCTCCTCAATTTGAATCACGAGGCTGAGTGCACCTCCCTACCTCAGAAAAATCCCAGGAGGTACCGGGGATCGAACCCGGGCCGACGGATCTGTAGTCAGCGACGCTAATCACAAGACTACGCCGGCGGTCATAAATAAGTAAATACACAATTTAATTAATAAACAAATAAAAGAGAACTTTGAATCGCACTCATTTCAAATTAAAAACCTTAATGACCGGGAATCGTCTATTACCTAAAATTGAAGTGTCCGTTCAAAACTATACACAAGCGTTTCTCAACCTATGGACCACCAATGGTCCGCGGAGATGGTGTAAATGGTCCGCAGACATAATTAAAAAATATCATGAAGCAAGAGGAAAGTAAAGAAATAAAAAAATTTCACAAAAAATAGACGCTAGATGTAAATTCCTCTTTCATCAAAACCCTGAAAAATATGACTTTGTCGGAATTTGTTATTAGAGGCGCTCTCTTAACAAGGGTTTTATTGTTGGAGGTGCCCAAGTGTCTGATACCGGTAAACCTGTGTTTAGCACGTTCAATAGCTATGGCTCGGTAGTATTCTTTCAGAGTATGCTAATGTTTACGGTCTTTCAAGTTATACATTTATGAGATTTTAAGCCCGTTCTCACAAAAATTGTCATGTATGAATTTTCAGATTCTCACATTTAGGTCAACCAAACAAATTAATTATTTTTAATTGTTGCGACAATCTTAATTTTAACGACTATGCCTGCTTCTGGACTGGCAATCCTGGTTCCTCAGTAGGTCTTCAGACGTGCTAGGTATTTGTGGAAAGTGTGCAGTCGGTTAACTCCGGTTTTAATATTTTTTCGAAAAGTGTTTTAATAATGGAAATGTGGCTTAGAACAGGGACTTTGAAAAGAAAAGCAAGTGATGCAAGCGAAACTAATTCTAACTGTGAAACGAGTGTTGTTATGGCGAGTAAATGTGTCTCTGCTATGCAAGTTGAAGTAAGCAGTGCGGCGGGTCGGTTTAAAAGATGTGTGGGCGCCAGATATAGATATTCTATATCAAAATGATGATGATGACCCTCCGGTAGCTTCAAGTCGGTTGCGAACAGGTTTCGTCTCCTCTTCAGGGCGGGAATGGTAGGCTTGCAGATCGATGGCACTTCTCTTTTATAAATGATAATAAATTTTAAAGTTGAACATAAAACTTTTATTCGTAGTACTAAATCAGATTCCAGATGGACGAAATACAACTTGTACAGTAATTAATACAATGCTCGTTAATTATTACTGGTGAGTATTTTAATAGCAAACTGATGTAGTGTCTGATTTTTAAAGTCCAATTTAATATTCACTCGCACGTTGCTGAGTATGAAAAATCCCGTGGTTGAAAAATTTTCTAAGTGGAATGAATTATATCCCTCAAATGTTTAAGTATGAAAAATTAATGTCCGAAAATATTCTAAGATAGATATATTTTCCTCCGCGAACGATCGCGGTACTAGGGGAACCAACTGCCCCAAAATACTTGTGATCGTAGAATGATGGCTCTTACTCTAGCATAAATTTTAACAACTGAAAAATCCATATAAGGACCGCCCTTTTACCCCATACTATTAACCCCACGTGATACTTATGCTACATATAATTGGAAGCTAACAATTTTACATTCAGCCAATCGTATAAGATTGACTTTCTAAACTGGCATCTGGAAATTCCCTTTTCTTCCTACAAGAAACCCATTAAGTGTTTAATTATTCTCACCTCCGAGAAGGCCTATACGATAATCATCAGTTTGCCATTGTGCTAGTAAATATGGATATACACACTTAGTTTCATACGAAAGACTATTATCTTAACATCAATCTTAAAATTACCAGTCCTTTAGAAATATCGATGAAGTTTCTGTCTATACCGTTACCATTGTTAAAGGGTTGATACCTGGCTGACACTCATGTTAGGAATGGGAATTCCAGCTAATTCCTCAGCCGTTCCCTCACATCCATTGCTAACTCAGAAAAGTGTAATTATTTATGAATTCTGTTTGTTCATTCCTATCAACATTAGGTAAATTATTAACAATTGCAATGAAATTTTATCGTAATTCTGCTTATTTCGATACCAAACATGACTATTGGCAATTTGATATTATTTTAATGAATGATAATTATCCTTAATTTAATCACCTATTGTTTTAATATGAGTATATTTTAGTTTATATTATTTAGTCTCGGTGGGCTATTCAGAACTGTATTACATGCCCTGATATATTGAGGATACAATTACACTAACATATGATGGAATTTTATACTCAGTATGTCATATCTCTCCAAAATTTCTGATTGAATTTTATACTCGCGTGGCAACACTCAAGGATAGCTTCACTTTATTCTAGCCTAAGATTTCTCCTTAAAATATGTTCCACTTTTTACATGCTAATGTTTGTTAAGTTGCATACATAGTTCATTCTTGTCTTCTGTGTTGATGGTATCTTGTTTATAAGGGGCATCCACTTCGCACACTAGTAGTTGGGTTCGACACTCCCAATTTGCACGAGATATTTTTCTTGCATTGGAGCAATACATTACACTTATATAGCACAGAAATCTGATTATTTTCTGGCCAGATTATTTTATCAAATACCAGAAAAATACAAAAAAATTACACTTAGATAATACACTTGACTCGAATATATTTTTTTTTTTTAAATTGACTCGAATAAAAGCTTAATATACAGTGAAAAATCTACCTCATCTGTTCATATTAGCACAAAAAATAATACAGATAATCACTTATTTACATATATACTTGACACCGGCAATCTACTCCATAGTGTTCAGAATACATAAGTGAAAATCAAACTTCTCGGTACTTTTTGCCACCATATTCGGCATTCAGGTTACCAAATACACCCACTCCTCCTAAAATAGGCCCTATGTGGAACATTTAACCTATACATCCTGTAACACGACTTTCAGAATGGCAAATACATCTCTGCCTTAAAAACATATTACAGTGATTACACCTCAGTATAATTTTGATCCATTTTATTCAGCCCTTATGTATGGCTTTAATGCATCATAGGTTATATTTGCCTACAATCCTCCTCTTCTTTCTTCCTATAATTACTATATAGATTTTAGCTATCTTCTACTGCATGATTCACCTTTCAATAACTGCTATCTTACCTTAAGATCTCTCCCATGAATGACGTCACACACGCGCTACAGATATGTGGTCAAATAATTTTCTTGGTTGATTGCCCAAAATAAAATTCTTCTCTGCTTCTAAAAAACATGGTTTTATTTACTGATGATATATTCTTTATTTATTTTAAGAACTTCATTATTGGTTCTGTTACTTCATTTTTCGTAGATTCCCTGCACATGTAATATCAAAGTTACAAGCGTGCACTATCACTAGGCCTATATCAAGCCTCGGCTTTACCATTTCTTCAATAATACCAGGATTCGAGTATAAAAGAGCGTTTTCTTATTTAATATAATATGCAATATTTGCTTTCGACCACTATAAAGTATCCTCCTTTTAACATGTTCTCGTAAATGATTCTTTATCTCAGGCTTTTTCGCCCGTTAACTTATTATGACTTTGTATCATCTGAACTCACGTGTATTTTATTGTTTATAGAAATTACTACCGGAGCTATTCATCTCCAACATTATTCTTCTTCCTCCTACTAATCTCCACATTTAGGATAACACACTTGGCATCCTCGACGTAAATTACTATATTAGGATTGCTCACTGGCATCCTCGACGTATTTAATAAAAATTCGCTGGGTCATCCTCCCTCAGCGCAATAAAAAAATATCGGCATAGCTGCATACACGCATTGCTAAATACCTACAATAATAGAATAAACTTCTGCATTTCCTTCATGCAACATTATAGACGTACTTTATAATCTTTCCTTCAATGATTTTCAAGGAGTATAAGCACTTAGGCTATTTAGAACAAGACATTGGATCCAACAAGATTTATTTTAACCTTTAGATGCTTTTTAGTGTGGCAATATATAGGTCTTTCACTTCATTTTCGCTCTTTCTCATTTGTTTTCTGGTATTATTCTCCAACTAACATATTTTATTCTGTTTACTTTTTACTTAGGGCATGTTTATTATTTTACTGACTTCTTCAAAACTTTAATAAATGTCATCGGTGTGTGATTTCATGCGGGACTACTTAATAATACAATTTTAGCAGTTTTGAGGTCCAAGATGCTGGGCTGCCTGATAGCTACTTCTTCCTCCTGATTCCATAGGCCTAAATTCCTCTGCTTCCTGACACCAATTCCTAGTATTTCTGCTACTATCTGTAACGTCAGCGGGGCTCCTTGACCTACATCTATCAGTCCTCGTCACGGCGCAATTTCCGTTATTCTGAGTTAATTTAACAGGTGGTTCTCTCTGCATATTACGCCACTGTAATCTTCCTGTGAATCTTACATGATTAATCTGGGTATTCTGCGGAGGCCTACCCGTATGAATTTGACTTCTTCCTTTGTAATTTATATTATTCCTGTAATTATTCTTAGGATGCCCTCTGTTCGACTCCCCATATGCCTTCATCTCAAAACTCGATAGCAACTCCAATGCTCTGTTAACTGTTGCGGAATCTGCCACGAAGAATAAATTATATATGTCGGCAGACTGATGGCCCCTGGCGATCTTTCTACCCTCTTTTTCCAGCGTATTAGGCTCTGATAACCTAGCTTTATTGAAGACATTTTTGGATATAGGGATGTTTCCCCGTCTTGGAAATTGGTCACTGTACAGATTGTTACGTACTTGCGTTCTTTTCGATTCATTCCAGAATCTTACCAAAGACAGATCGTGGCTACAATTTGGGTTAGCCGCGGGATCATGGCATTGCTGGGCCTTCCCTCTCAATGTAGGACTAATTATTGATATCTTATACTGAGGTTTTACCACACTTATTCCGAAAAACTTGTCAAGGCTATTTGAATAGTTATCGGGTTTAATCTTTATTTCTTTTAACTTTGGCAAAATATATTTCCCGTGTACCG
The DNA here is from genome assembly GCA_964059195.1 of Ectobius pallidus. Taxonomy (NCBI): domain Eukaryota; kingdom Metazoa; phylum Arthropoda; class Insecta; order Blattodea; family Ectobiidae; genus Ectobius; species Ectobius pallidus. The sequence goes on from CAXKWD010000006.1 coordinate 30,299,762, forward strand.
ACATACTACAATCAATTCTGTTTTCGTAAGTTACAGGATTTATAGGGGGTATAATCTTGGTTGCAGGCGCTTGTAAGTTAGCATTTTCGACGGGTGATATATAAATATTTTCCCTTCCAATATACAATCTCTCACCCGACATTACTGAATAATTATTATAATTATGACTTGGGACAATACCTCCTAAAATGCTGGCTCCCTCATCACTTTGCTGAATAGGCCTATCGCTATCCATCTCTTTTGACATTAAGCCCACCTCTGTAGTAACTAGGCCTACTTTCTCTGAAATTTTGTTTTCCGATTCTGAGACCTTATCACTAAAATTCTACACTAGTTTCTCTTCATTTTTCTTAGTGTTATTCCCTGCCTCAATTATTTTATTAGATAATTCGTTTGTGATTTTATCTAAACAATCTACCCTGGAGCTTACTTCAACAATTCTATCTCCTAATACGGCTTTCACTTTACCGACCTGGTTATCTACTTGCTTCTTCATATTTGTTTCAGTGCTTTTGATTTTATCTTCCATAGACTGAATATTATGACTAACCCTTTCATCGATTTTCTTATTCTGCAAATCTAATTTATCATCTACAGCTTTCACATTTTTGTTAAGTTCTTTTTTTAAGATCTCGTGTTTTTCTAATAACTTTTTCTTCTAACTCGTTTCGTTTCTCGTTTTCTTCTCTAAGAACTGTATGACTCTCTCTAAGTTCCCTACGAATTTCTTGGGATTCTTTACGGGTAACTTGCAACTCTTTTTGAACTTTATCAAGACCTTCCCTACATTCCCTACGGCTATCTTGGAGACCTTCCCTACATTCCCTACGGCTTTCTTGTATCGCGGCTAACAAAACATTAATTATATCCTACGAGTCACTCTGTTTACTAGGCCTATCACCAGCTACCGGACTTTGTTCATATCTCTGCTCTGTGTCCTCTACAATGTTATTTACAACCTGACTAGTACCTCTTACATCATCGTTAGTATATTCTGATGTTGCCACGTCACCTAACCCTGCTACTGAGTTTTCCATATTATCTCCAACAATGTTAAGACCATCGGCATTTTGCCCCTCTCCAAATAAACACCCTAGACTTGAATCTGATGTAGTCACGTTATCTAATCTAATTACTGAGTTTTCCATATCATCCCCAACAATATCACTACTCTCGGCCGTACTCTCCATATTACTTATAAGTTTACCACTACGTAACCACATATAAGTTATGTTACCCTCTTAATACTACCTTACCTTGTGTAGTTCGACAAGTACATACATATATCACACTACAATAATACAATACACTAACAACATGCTGTATTATAAACAGGTGAATTGATTTTTAGATTTTATGCAAATTCTGAAGATTTTAATAAGTTCCAGATTGATCTTTGAATTTTAAATTACTTTTTGAGTTAATTTACTGTTAATCACAATAATTCAAATGAAAGTTTTTAATTATGAAAATACTCTCTGAATATTAATATTCATAGGAGGACGCCTCATCAACACCATCAAGTATGCAGATGACTTGGTAGTGTTCGCCAAGAATCAAAGACAACTGCAATACATGGTGAACAGATTAGTGGAAACAGGAAGGAAATATGGCATGGAAATTAACATTGAAAAATCAAAAGTAATGAGAATATCAAAACGAGAGAAACCCTTGAGGATAACTGTTGACAATCAAGAACTGGAGAATGTGAAGCAGTTCAAGTACTTGGGAAGCTTGCTGACAAAGGATGCCCACTGCACGAATGAAATTCGAACAAGAATCGCCATGGCCAAAGCCGCATTCAACAAAAAGAGGACTCTACTGACAAGCAAGTTGAGCTTGGAACTAAGGAAGAAACTGGTGAAGTGCTACATCTGGAGTATTGCACTGTACGGAGCAGAGACATGGACCATGAGAAAGAGGGAGAAGAAATACCTAGAAAGCTTCGAAATGTGGTGCTGGAGGAGAATAGAGAAGGTCAAGTGGACAGAACGGGTGACAAATGACGAAGTACTGAGAAGGGTAGGAGAGAGGAAAATTATTCTGAATACAATTATTCAGAGGAAAGCCAATTGGATCGGACACATACTTAGACACGAGGGACTCATACATGATGTCATCGAAGGGAAGATCAAAGGAACTGCTGGAAGAGGAAGGAGAAGAATACAACATCTGGATGACATGAAAGATGGGAGGAGATACAGCAGATTGAAGGACGAAGCTAGAGATAGGGAACACTGGCGTCAGAAATTCTCCGTACGAAGACATGGACTTGCCACTAGGCAGAATACTAAATAATAATAATATAATGCTGAAGGCATTTATTCTGGAACTCAAAATTACTACTTTATATTTCTTATCTGAACTTTCTGCTGGTGCTGACGTCCGCTGGCTCGTGGGCTGGTGTCCTATGTTGGCTGGAACTGATGTACCACATTTCCTTGAAGTCCAACTTAAAGGTAGAAGGTCTCGAACTTCTGCGATGATGCCTCCATGCCGTAACTGGGTAGGTCGGGTTGACTACTCCTCTTATAGTTCGATGATCTAGAAGTTCTCGAAGTTCCCTTTCTTGTATAGCAGTTTCCTCCTTGTCGAGCAGTTTCCTCCTTTTCGAGCCCCAACTTTGGGCGTTACGTGCGGCGGGTCTGTTTAAAAGATGTGTGGGCGCCAGATATAGATATTCTATATCAAAATGATGATGATGACCCTCCGGTAGCTTCAAGTCGGTTGCGAACAGGTTTCGTCTCTTCTTCAGGGCGGGAATGGTAGGCTTGCAGATCGATGGCACTTCTCTTTCATAAATGATAATAAATTTTAAAGTTGAACATAAAACTTTTATTCGTAGTACTAAATCAGATTCCAGATGGACGAAATACAACTTGTACAATAATTAATACAATGCTCGTTAATTATTACTGGTGAGTATTTTAATAGCAAACTGATGTAGTGTCTGATTTTTAAAGTCCAATTTAATATTCACTCGCACGTTGCTGAGTATGAAAAATCCCGTGGTTGAAAAATTTTCTAAGTGGAATGAATTATATCCCTCAAATGTTTAAGTATGAAAAATTAATGTCCGAAAATATTCTAAGATAGATATATTTTCCTCCGCGAACGATCGCGGTACTAGGGGAACCAACTGCCCCAAAATACTTGTGATCGTAGAATGATGGCTCTTACTCTAGCATAAATTTTAACAACTGAAAAATCCATATAAGGACCGCCCTTTTACCCCATACTATTAACCCCACGTGATACCTATGCTACATATAATTGGAAGCTAACAATTTTACAATCAGCCAATCGTATAAGATTGACTTTCTAAACTGGCATCTGGAAATTCCCTTTTCTTCCTACAAGAAACCCATTAAGTATTTAATTATTCTCACCTCCGAGAAGGCCTATACGATAATCATCAGTTTGCCATTGTGCTAGTAAATATGGATATACACACTTAGTTTCATACAAAAGACTATTATCTTAACATCAATCTTAAAATTACCAGTCCTTTAGAAATATCGATGAAATTTCTGTCTATACCGTTACCATTGTTAAAGGGTTGATACCTGGCTGACACTCATGTTAGGAATGGGAATTCCAGCTAACTCCTCAGCCGTTCCCTCACATCCATTGCTTACTCAGAAAAGTGTAATTATTTATGAATTCTGTTTGTTCATTCCTATCAACATTAGGTAAATTATTAACAATTGCAATGAAATTTTATCGTAATTCTGCTTATTTTGATACCAAACATGACTATTGGCAATTTGATATTATTTTAATGAATGATAATTATCCTTAATTTAATCACCTATTTATGAGTATATTTTAGTTAATATTATTTAGTCTTGGTGGGCTATTCAGAACTGTATTAGCAGTTCAAAGAAAAAGTACAATAGGAACTATGATATTTCGTATTTGGAATTAGGATATACTTGGTGCGGTGATGAAAGTGAGCAGAAACCACAGTGCGTTTTGTGTTATGAAGTGTTATCGAACGAGTGTATGAAACCTGCAAAACTCCGACGACATTTAGAAACAAAGCATTGTGATGTAAAAAACAAACCAATTGAGTTTTTCAGCGACACTTAAAAACACTAAATTATGTGATAGAGAAAGTTTCAGCCATGGGTTCAATTAATAGCAAGGCACTGGAACCATCCTATTTCTTAAGTTTGCGCATAGCCAAAACAGAGAAACCTCTTTCCTTCGGGAAAAATTTACTTCTTCCAGCTATAAAAGATGTTGTAAAAACTATGTTTGGCTACAAACTTCTAAAATATATCGATTTGATTTCTCTTTCAAATGACATTGTCGGTCGGAGAATTAACGATATGGCAGGTAAAGTAGAATCTCAGTTAATCGATAGGGTTAAGCAGAGTCCTTTTTGTGCGTTACAAATTGACGAAACTACTGATGTCACAAATGATGATCAATTGATGTGCTACGTTAAATATGCAAATAGTGATGACATATAGGACGATATTTTATTTTGTACCTCTTTGCCAACCCGAACAACTGGAGAAGAAATATTTCTCTCTCTTGATAGTTACATAGGGATCCTGTGAGAAAAATGTTTAGGTTTATGCTCAGATGGAGCCCGCGCCTATTTAGGCAGACATAGTGGGGTTGTTTCTAAAGTCAAGGAAGTAGCTCCAGATATGAAATGGGTGTATTGTTTCATACATAGGGAAGCATTGGCCTCCAATGCCACCAGAATTTAAAATAGTGCTAGATACTGATGTAAAGCTAGTTAATTTTATTAAGGCTCGACCTTTAAATAATAGGTTATTTCCCGTATTGTGCGATGACATGGACACCTTTTGCTTCATTCTGAAATTCGCTGGCTTTCCAGGGGCAAAGTACTAACAAGGTTATTTCAATTAAGACACGAAGTTTTACTATTTGTAAGTGAACATAATTCTGATTTGGTATCACTCATTGCTGATGAAGCATGGTTAATGGCGTTATCCTACTTTTCATACATTTTTTTTTTGTAAATTAAATGAACTAAATCTCTCTCTTCAAAGAAAATCTTTCACTGTTCTTAATGCTTACCATAAAATAAAGGCATTCCAGAAAAAAAAAACTGGGGCTATGGATTAGTGACATGAAAAATAGCCAACTTGCACCTTTTCCAACATTGGAATAATTTTTATTGGAAAATGATATTTCTGTCGAGTCTGAGTTTGTTGAAAAAATTTGTAACCATCTCAAAACTGTAAAAGAAAAATTTGAAACATATTTTCCACATAACTTGTATGAAATTTCTGTGGATTCGCGATCCGTTTCAGGCTTACAGTCAGGATAATGGTCTCTCATTATCGAAGAAAGAACTGTTATTTCAACCCTCAAGTGATAGGGGGCTTAAAATCCAATTCCGTACGGTAATCTTAGTTTGTCTCGTTTCTGGATCTCATCTTCAGTGAGAAGGGAATTTCCAGAATTATGTGAAGAAGTATTGAAAATCGTCATGCAGTTTTCAACAGCCTACCTTTGTGAGAAGGGATTTTCATCGCTCGTTCAACTAAAAACAAAATACAGAAACCGACTTAATGTATCTGCTGGTCTTCTACTAAATTTGACTAATATTGAGCCACATATCCAGGAACTCTGCAAGAAGCGACAAGCTCAACCGTCTCATCAAAAGTGAGTAATAACATAATTCTTAATTATATTATCAAATTGGTAATAAATATTAAAGTCTGTTCAAAATATAATTTTACTGTCAATAGTTTACTTCCAATTCAATAACTGTGTTTCCGTCATATTAAAAAAAGTATTTAGATTTATTTCGTTCTAATGACCTATAATTAATGCCCCAAATATTAAGAATATAGGCCTACATATAGCCTACTTTAAAAATGGAATGTAAAATTAGGCGTCCGTAAATTATTTTTTTAGGCATTTTAGAGGTCCTCGGGTTCAAAAAGTTTGAGGAACGCTGCTCTACACTATTCGGACACAGATGATCATTTCTAATGAAATGTTCACTAAAGTCGTTATGAAACCGAATGCTGTATTTAAATATTTAAGTAAACAAGGTGACCTCAAGGCAAATTATATCGGTTCACTCAATTTTCCGGACTTCTTTATTATTGCTCTCAAGATTTTAATTTGTAAGGAAATGACGAGCGGACAGAATTCAAGGAATCTTGGATGGATCAAGATTTAATGACAAGTTTTCAGCCTTACCTCACTGAAGAGAAATACATCACAGCTTATACAATAGAGCAGAATTTCATCTGGGCCGGAATCGAATCCGTTTTTTATGCTGACGCCTACAATAATAGCTAGTCAGTCCACTCGGGTCAGTAGGGATCTAAAGAAATATCTGAGTACATGTCGGCCATCGTCAGCTTCTCAGCTACTCAAAAAGAAAAAAAAATGAAGTGTTTATTACAAGTAGAGCAAGGCTCTTAATTACTCATAATTTGACGATATATGCAAAATAAGAAAATCAAATATTACCTAAAATTCCAAAAATGACCGAACAGTTTTTTAAAAGTGGTCAATAAACATTTCAATTAATTATATGACGCTGTATTATTTTATTGATGAGTAATACAGGTTATTAAGTTTATCGTTATTTTATGTTCAAAATATATATAGCCTAGTGTAACTTGAATTAATTCTATAGAATAAGTTACATAATATTATTTCATTAATAACAATTGCGAATAACGCTGATCGAAGTGTCTCTAATGAGTATATTTCGACAACATAATGTTTATTAATTACTGTGTACTGTACTGTACATTGAAAACTTGGAGAAGATTCCTACAGGAAAATGTCTGTTGTCTGCTATTGAAGATTCATACATGAAAATGGATAGGAGCTAATTTTGGTTTTCTAGTACTGGATTCCCTTGTAAGTGGAGCTTGTGAACGTTTCATTTTCCTACAAAATAGAGGGACATAAAATAATTCCCTAGCAAGATGCCTTGATTTAATTGTTCTAAGTGGTAAACACATTGACAGGCTACAGTCCGTCGCCGTGGGTGAGTCGGTAGCGCGCCTGCCTTCCACTCTGGCGGCCCCGGTTCGATTCCCGGCCGGGCCGGGGATTTTTCAATAGTGAAAAATCCCTTTCCCGGGTTCAGGACTGGGTCTTTGTCAGTAGGTTAAGATAATGCACATTGTGCGCGATTCCTTAATTATTATTAACAGGCTACATTCAGGAATTACTTTAAATAAAATAATACAAAATCATCAAATATCTTGTCTTGTTAAAAGAGAGAACTAATATTGATGATGCTTCTAATGTAGGCCAAAATAATTTCGAGTTATAATATTTAGAAGCAACTTTGTCTTAATGGTATGCTTCTCTTCCGACTCCCCTTCACTGTTTAATGCTAAGCATTAACTATCTTGAGTGTCTAACTATTTTTATAATCAATGCAAACTGGCATATAATGTATTAATTTTATATGTCAATGGAAAGGGAGTAAAACATTATTTGGGAATGAAATTAATTATGTTATAGGAATTACATTTCAGTTCTGCTTGAATTGTTTACATCTTGTTTGACTTTTTTATTACCCAGTCTTTATCTGCATAATATCGTAATTAATTTTTCTAAGATGGTGTTTTTCGTCCATTTCCCATTCATGCTATCATGGGGAAACCCGAACGAACTTCCTACAAATTCTGTAACTTTTTATGTATCTATTATTGTAGAAATTAAATACAATCATATTTGCTATCTGAAGTTTACAATTTCAATGTAATGTGGTTGTTAATATTGACTGAAGGTAATTCATCAGAAAGAACGTAGAAGATCTTGTCTTGCACTCAAGTCATAGATGTATCGAAAATCACGAAAAGGGAAATGAAACTAGTTAATAAGATTGGTACCGATCAAATCCAACTAAAGAACAGCTGTTTGCAATTAATCACCATATTTTTAGGTAAAACTCGAAAATTGAAAAATTGAACTTCGTATCATTTTCTAACTTTTCCTCGATTCTGGTAAAGCACACTTCCCACGCGATTATCGCAATAAATAACCATTTAAACGATACTTACTGTGAGAGTTGAGCGAACCTTATATACTTCACTTGTATTGTGTGTTCTGTTCTATACCTCTCCATTTTTAACAACTGACTATGGACATCTCATCTATACAGATGGGAGAGACGGCCCACTTTCTTCCGGGAGAGTTGGCCAGCAACTTAAGAGCCACATTCTCAAGATCTTCTGATTTTTTATAACACGAATTGATTTTTAACTTGGGACAAATTTCCATCCAACTTGAAACCCAAGGCTTCGATTCTCAATTACTTATTTATTTTTATTGCTCAGGAAATGAAATAAACGAACATAATATGTATTAATTTTGAAAATCCAATCCAGAAAGATGTATGTAAATAAAAACGACTGTGACAATGTATCCCTAATTAAATAAATTATTCAATTCATTTTCAAAATTACTCATGTGTTTAGAAGGTGGTTTGGATTCGTGTTTTTATGCCAAAGGTGGATCCATAAGCATATATTATTTCTTTTATAATCTGTGGAAGATTGATGAGTGATGACTACTATAAGAAACATTAAAAATGTTGATGTCTTGGAGACCTCTTGCAAAATCTATTGCTGATTAAGATTCTGGTGGCCTTAGTTCCACCATCGGGACCATCTTGGATTTTTTTTTTTAAGATAGTGGAATCTAGAACGGGATGCAATTAGCCTCGTTAGGGCAACTGAGAATCTAAGGCTATTTGGTAAAGATCTGGTGAAGAAAACCATGGAAGTCGGCATGCCGATCAGGTGCTTCCGATCCTGTCATCTACCAACGAAGTCAAAAGATGGAGATAAATGACGTAGAGGTTACATGGTAGTCCCTTCCTCTCTAACGAGTGTAGAGGCACACAGTAGAATATAGTTATATTTTCAGAAATGTATCAGAACTTTTCAGTTGTTCAGAATTGATTCTGTTTTCTTAATTCGAAAATATGTCTATTTTTACGTAGTTATAACTTATTTTAGCACTTAAGTATATTTTGTTTGTATATTTTATAGAAGTGCCGTACAACAACCTAGTCTTTCTACTTTGTTATCTGTAGGCTACTTTCTAGCTTCGAAAATGGTGCGGCCATTTGTCGTCGCTCTCTCCCTGACATCTTGGGTGAGACGGTCAACGTACCATTTATTTAAATGTTGAAGTTTCTCACCTAAATTATTTTTTCCTCCATAAAACATTATATTATGAGAAATGTGTACATCCAAGGACATAATTTAACATTTTGCACATGAATTATCTTGAAAATCCTTCAAGTTATTGAGCACTTAAAAAAAGCGTGGCCATCTCACCTGGATTTACCCTAGAAATTTAATAATGGCAACACATCTATTAAATCCTCCGCGCGCATGCATTCGGCCGACATTTTACAATTTTGCTCGTCGCTAGGCGTAAAACCCCCTACGCTAGTTTTTACCGTCCGAAGGCAAGGTTCATTCAATCCGTATAATTTATAACATTACCTACCCATTGACCCAATACACTTTCGTCCCTGACAATCGGCCGCGTCTTTTTCGGTCCGTGTAACATGATCATTTTACACGGGCAGAAGGTCGACCGAATGCACGCGCGCGGAGGATTTTAAAGATGTGTTGCCATTATTAAACTTCCAACCCTCGTACATTTTTCCCTCGAAAGAATCCCATCTTGCGTTTTTTCTGCCCGTGTAACATGCATCAGGCGTTTTGGTCGCTATTCGGCCGCATGTTTTCGGTCACCGTAACATGGGCCTAACGCAAATCAACCGAAGAAACTGCAATTTCTTGAGTGAGGTTGCAACAGAATAAGAAGCAGTTTGACTATCCGACTTATATACGAAGTAATAGGTGTTATAATTGTTATGCTTATACGATGGTGCTAATGTTGGTAACTTTACTGTCCGGTGTTTTTCCGCTAATTATTACAACTGCAGGTATTTTTAGCAAGTTAATTTAAGTTATCCAACCTTGCCTTAAGCGTAGCAATATTACCAGTAAGTTGCTACGTTTGAGTGCATAATAGGAATATTCCAGTATGCCATAAGATCATCTACAGTCAAATCTAAGAAGCGGCCCGGTTAGGTGGGAAGAGATTTCACCTTTGAGGAATGGCAGGAAAGCTTCCTAGACCTTGGCTAATGCATGGAAAGGAAATCCACTACCTGTCAGAAGTGTGAAATAATTAGCCACTGTATGATAATTAAATATTTATTCTTACATCTCATATGCTAATCTGATGAAAGCCTTGACCTATATTTAACGCTAGAGACAGGAAAAATAAGTCACACGAAAACAAAATTTCACAAAGTTTCAGAAATATGAGATTGTTATCTTCCGATGTGACACCACGATTTTGAAGCACGTTCACTTAATGAACTAAGCTTACTAATCCGTCTGTGGAGATTGGCAAGGGCATGGGGTTTTATCACATTTTATAAGGAGAATAACAATTATTTATTCATCAACAGTCCAATATATAATAATAAGTAAAACTTGGATTTCCTTACACAAATATTTGTACTTATATATTATAATAAATAATAATAATAAGTAAAATTTTGATTTCTTTACACAAACATTTGATTTTGTGTTAGGGATATTGGTTAAAAATAAACAAGAAAATGTAAGGCACTGGGATATTTTAATATTAGCATACAAAAAATATTGTAAAATCACAAATCTCCTTAAATAATGTGCCTCTGTTATAAAATGTACTCTTTTTTGATAATATTTTGCGCAGTATTATCGTCAAAATCTTTATTAAAAGAAGAATGTACTATGTATTACAAAATGTACATACACAATGGCAAGAAACAATATAAAGATAGATACAGTGAATTACAAAAAAAGTACAAAAAAGCCCTTAAGGCCAGTAAGATAAATTATTATTCTAATAAAATCAATGGTTCAATCAATAAACCTAAGTCTACTTGGTCAATTATTAATGATCTTATAAACAAGAGTGATAGGAGTTCTACTCCAAATATTGACCTAGACGCTGAAAATTTTAATTCTTATTTTATTGACAAAGTACATGACATTGTCAACAACATACCAAGTGATTTAGATCCAATGAATCTCATGAACAACTTATCCAAGCCTCGGATCAGTTTCCTATTTAAACATGTAAGTGTTGAAGATGTTTACTCTGTCATACTAAATTTAAGTAATAGTTCATGTCTTGATATATATGGCTTAAACTCTAAAATCTTGAAATTAGCATCTGTGTATATTTGTGAACCTGTTACCCATATATTTAACAACTGCATTGAGAAGGGGTACTTTCCCAATACTTTTAAAGTTGTCAAAGTTATCCCTGTTCATAAGAAAGGGAGTAAATCCGATTATGGAAACTATAGGCCTATAAGTATAATACCAGTGCTATCAAAGGTCTTTGAAATATTACTAAACAAACAAATAACCATGTATTTTGAAAGCAACTCTATATTTACACCCTCACAATATGGATTTAGAATGGGACATAGTACTATTGAAGCTGTACTTGCATTTATTAAAAAATGTTTTGAAGGCATCGAGAAGGGTGATCATGTTGTAAGCCATTTTTTTGATCTATCCAAGGCTTTTGATACAGTTTCCCATGACATATTAATTCATAAACTTGTTTATTATGGTTTCAGCGAATCTAGCTTAGAACTTATGCGTTCATATTTGAGTAATAGGTATCAATCTGTTCTCTTTAATGATAATGTATCAGATTATAAGCTGGTAGAGTATGGTGTACCTCAAGGCTCTGTCATGGGTCCTGTCCTTTTTATAATATATATTAACGATCTTCCCTCTACAGTACGGGAGAACTGTCTCACTACCTATCTTTTTGCTGATGATATAGCACTTGTATCATGTGACAGAAATGACTCTATCTGTATTGACAATGCTTCTTCTGACATTACTAAATGGTGTGATGCTAATAACCTAAGTCTTAATGCTAGTAAGACTGTTGAATTGACAATTAATCTTCAACGCTCCAATAGCCTACTAAGGAATCCTGTAAGATTTTTAGGATTATATATCCAAACTAATTTGGAGTGGAATTCTCACATTGACTATGTTGCCAAGAAAATAAGTAGAGGTATATTTATGTTGAGAGTACTAACTCATAACATAGATACTAAGTCACTCTTACTAGTGTATCATGCCCATATACACAGCCATCTCAGTTATGGAGTCCTATTGTGGGGAGGACATCCTTATGCCAACAAAATATTCATCTTGCAAAAAAGAGCAATAAGAAATATCTCTAGAGCATCGCCTACAACATCCTGCAAACCACTCTTTACAGAACTTAATGTACTTACATTACCATCAGTGTTTGTTTTGAGCTGTCTTCTCTATATAAAAAGAATGCACACTTGTATAATAAATGCTCTACTATCCATAGCTACTCTACCAGAAACAATGAAAACTTATATATAAATAAATGTAAATTCAGCACCACCCAGAAAAGTTTTGAATATGTTGCCCTCAGACTATTTAATTCATTGCCAAACAAAATTAAGGAGTTATCATATGTTCCATTTAAAAGGTCAATTAAATCTAACCTGTTGTCAAATACCCTGTACAGTGTCAAGGACTTCAATGACATTATCTGGTGAAATGTGTACTTGTATATTTTATCTCATTTGTGTTTATTGTTATTGCTAATACATTGTACAATGTCTGTGGCAAATAAATCTAATCTATATCACTGCTATACATAGTTTGGATTTCTTTACACAAATATTTGATTTTGTGTTAGGGATATTGGTTAAAAATGAACAAGAAAATGTAAGGCATTGGAATATTTTAATATTAGCATATTATAAAAATATTGTAAAATCACAAATCTCCTCAAATAGTGTGCCTCTGTTATGAAAAGTACTCTTTCTTGATAATATTTTGCGCAGTATTATCGTCAAAATCCTTATATCGCTGCTGTTAATTTATGATCGATTTGAATCCGATAGTGAAACCCATTTATATTCTATACATTGATACCTTTTCCATATAGATTTTGTTATTTATGATTGATTATTTTTTAAAGGTTTAAATAGCTTATGTACACTGAACACTTTGAAGATCTGGACTTAGATGGGATCAGGGCCGGCTCGTCCATAAAGGGCGAGGAGCTCTATAAACCTGCTCATTGACCGTCTTCTCCCTTGCGAAAATGCCTTGGGTGATTCTGAACATGACAACGCTTTATGGCGTAAAAAAATATTTTCCATACCGGACTGAGAGTGCTGTTTTCCCGTTCTCCACGAAGGAGGTGAAAGACAACCAAACAGGATGAGGAGAAAGAAAGTATCAGGGAGGATGGAATTCATGCGGAGGTGCTTCACGAACTATCGGACACAGCAAGGCGTCCAGTTTGTGGTATCCTTATGACACAATTCTCTGTCCCCTATCAACGGATGATAAGTACGTATGATGCTTCGGGGCCATGATCGTTGGGATCCATTGTAGTGCGACCATGCGCCATCACTGGGTCCCTATGTATGTCTTTGAACTTGATACATTCCCCTCCCCGTTTGAACGCCTTCTGAATCATTAGTTTCAATGCCAATCTAGGGAAGTTTACTATAATAGAGTGCCTCCGAGATTGAGAATGTAATCGATTTCCCTTTCGGCCGAAGTAATCTGGTAGTGTACTCCAAGGCCGTGGCCGTGGTAAGATTGCTGAGTCCCTCGAGTTTAATGCATTGCAGCACCAACTCGAAATTTTCATATACATCCTTCGGGTCTTTGGTTTTTCTGACAGGCGACGAAGACACCTGATTGTCTTGGACTTGAGTTGGAGAACTTCCTGGGTGGTATGTTCCTCCCTTTTTGAACTCGATCAGAGGGAAATCAGTTTATTATGTTCTCACAGATGGAGATTTGTGTCGGACTATCGATAGCTGATATCTCCTCAAGCTCCATTTGCGTCTTTATACGGTTTTTCCATATCTGCAGCAACTGCATTCTTCCGCCCGCGGTATAACAAGACGCGAATAGTGTTCGTCTTTTGCCTACTGGGGAGGATTATACTTAAGCTTCCTTTTAAACTCCAGGTCCAAAATCGGTCTTTTCTATAATTCATTGCAACTGCAGCTGGTAAGTTGGGCAGTCGCGCCTGTTCGGCGTGCACTTCTTCTTGCGAAGACCATACAACATACACACCGGAGGAGCCTGCTTCTTCAGACACGCTTTCCGGGTGTGGTCTCGGTCATCACAGTAGGTACATACTGAAGTCTCCGACCTACAATATTTCGTCAACGTTGCCAAGATCTCCACACTTGTGGCAACGGTCTACAACCACAAAGTCCTAACTACCAGGGAAGTAGTTATTGACCAGTTTTGAATGGACGGAGGGGAAATGGGGTGGGGGTAATGACGTCATCAGTGGTGGGGGTAATGACGTCATCACTTCCCCTCCAAGATGGCGGCACTTCCGGTTCCGGAACAAAATGGCGGCACTTCCTGTTCCGGAACAAAATGGCGGATCTTCCTGTTCCGGAACAATATGGCGGCTAGCGCGAAATTCAAAATTTTATAAATGCAAGAGTGTGCTAAGTCGAAATTAATGCAAAAGTGAGCTAAGTCGAAATTTTATGGCGGGATATTTGAAAATTCAAAATTGTTATCAAGATGGCGACTAGCGCGAAATTCAAAATTTTAAAAATGCAAGAGTGTGCTAACTCTTAATATTATTTTAAATGTAAAAGTGGGGTTTATTTTTACCAATTAGTTAAGCCCTTATGCCAAGGACGTCTGGATATGCACTCTTACGCTAGGTTTATTGTTACAAATTAGTTACGCCCTTATGCCAAGGACGTCTGGATATACACTCTTACGCAAGGTTTATTGTTACCAAATAGTTACGCCCTTATGCCAAGGACGTCTGGATATGCACTCTTACGCTAGGTTTATTGTTACCAATTAGTTACGCCCTTATGCCAAAGACGTTTGGATCCTCCTCTTATGCTTGTAAATATACTGCTTTTTTTAATAACGTTTAAACAGAACAATAAAATATTGTCTTTAAATTAGATTTCAGGATAAAAGGGCATTAAAAAAATACTAGACACCATTAGACCTAATTGCACGGTGGATAGGGAATATTTGCAAATATACTGCTTTTTTTAATAATGTTTAAACACAACAATAAAATATTGTCTTTAAATTAGATTTCAGGATAAAATGGCATTAAATAATACTAGACACCATTAGACCTAATTGCATATTTTAGCCTTTAGGATAGGAGTTGATGATGAAAGGCTGAAATAAAACTTACATTTTTCAGAAAAATAATTATTTATTTTCACACGAAATATTATGGTACCAGTATGGAAAGGTTCCCTTGCAGTTATATACAGAAATAATTCTATTATAGATAACATCTACGCAAACATCCTGGTCTATTTTATTTTCATAACACCTCTAGCAATAACAATCAAGCGACACAATATAAATAGTACATGAATATGTAGGTCATCTCACTTTCACCACATCTCACTTTCACCACATCCGTTAACATCCGTATTGAACTTGTGTTTAAGTCCGCATTGATGACACAGATCTTAAAACTATTCTAGAACATAACCAAATTAACACAAGGAAGTGATTGCAACACACACACACACACACACAAACATCCTGGATGCTAATTGTAACTCCTCAACAGGACATGATCCTCAGGGTATGATAGAGATGCGTTTTTGGCAAACGTTCTCACATAATGTGTATAATCGTAAGTGGCTGTATCTCTACAATTGGTTGAAACTGTTAGTGCATCAAAGGCTTCTTCTTCCAGAAAAAAACATCTATATCTAAGGTAAGATTTTTTTTATTTATGTTGTTTAACTACAATTGTGTTTTTTTTAAAAACCCATATTGTATATTATCAATGATCCATGATTTTAAAACTTAAAACAATTTGATATGCGCATTTTGCTTCAAGAAAATTATGAAATTTACAGACAGTAACTCGTTTAGGGAGAATATTTAAATTTGGACAATTGAAAACATAGAGATCGTAGATTTCAACAGACGGAATAATGGTCTGTAGAAACTGTTTCTTTTGCAATCCTTTCACAAATACATGATCACAATTGTTGAAAATATTTTTTAAAATATCTTCTAAATAAATATAATCTATAAAGCCCTGTTCGTAATTTAATCCGTGATGAAAATGTTCTAGATAATGTTTTGTCATCTCGTTTACAACACTGTCTTCAGGACTTTTGAATAACAGATGTACACTGTTTTCACCTTTCAAATCACAAGAAAAAAATTCTTTTACAAAAAATAGACCTGTTGACTGATCGACATAACCTTGTACGTCTGCAACTCGACCACCCCTACGATCAAAAGAAAATAATATATTACTAACATAATTCACACGCTTACGCAAGTATAAAAATAAATAAATCATGACATTGTCTTCTTCTTTCTTAAACATCTGAAGTGATATTCATAGAACACCAAGTTGAGATATGGAAACACCCCTACAGATAGCCCCTCTCGTCCCTTAAGTACAGATGTTGAACTTCTCAAACCATCCTTAACATCTTTAACATCTGAAGTAACATTCATAAATAACACTGTTTCAATAATAATAATTATAATTTTTCAAGAGATAAATTATATGCTGTTGTACCATCGAGATTTCCTTTATAGACTATCCCTATTTTACATACGCCTGTATTTATAGATTCAATGTCTTTCCCCTCAAATTGTTCGGTATACTTCTTCGGTAGAAAAATAGACAGCACTTCATCCTTGCTTTGCGATTGTATTTCTAACAAGACAGACTCCCCGTATTTAGTCTGTTTTAATACTGCAGACAGAACATTATATGTAACACCTATTACTAGTTGTGAGATTGAAATGCACCTTGCTCCATAAGCAGCGTTATTGAATTTTTCAATTATTGATGCCATCTGAAAACAAGAAAAAAAAGTAATTAGTATATAACACGCTATGATATAACATTATTATACACTATGCTAATAATAAATTGTAGTAGGTGCTTTTGTAAAAAAAAGAACAAGTCGGAGGACCAACAACTAATTAACAAAAACAAACAAGAAGTTATTTATATTAAATAAAAAAATGGCCTCGCTTACCTCTATACTTGTAGAAGAACAGATGATGATGCTGACGGCAACTATGTAGTCTACACTATTCACAACGATGAAACAATGTTTAATGACAGAACAGTAAAGTCAAGCCTTTTATACGGATATCAAGTAACGGGTTTCCCCCTCTATAAACACACTCAACTTTCTTCTTTGAAAATAGAACTAGATGCCTGAACATGATTTCGTACAAAGCTTGTTATGACATGTTCCTACATTTTAAATATATTTAGAATTATATGCCGGAACAGGATCTCGTGTGAGTAAGAGTTTGTTTACTGACCTAATTACGTTATATATTTTCAAACTTGTTGCGACATAAATGTAAGACCCTAACAGGATTTTCGTGAGAGGACGACCTTGTTTATCAACCTACGTAGAGGTTATTTTTAATACAGTTATTCAGATCCTGTTGTAATATATTCGTATGATTCATATTTTAGAAATGATTGTTAAATTGCTGTATTAATCATAATCAGCTCACTTCACCCCTAAGTATTGAAAGACAGTTGTCCCTTGCATTTAACCTTATAAGCTTTCGTTGGAAGTCAACTTTGCCTAATGTACAGATGTCCTGTGTGTATAGTCTTGTGTCTAAAATGTATTTTTCTATAGAGAAAAAATGTCCTCTTTACAATAATACGTATTTAAACTGAGGTTGTTCTTGGAATAATATTCTCAGTGATTCTATATTATTTTTGCTTCGAATTTCTTTTCCCGCAGAAGATGTCCAGGTAGTATTAATTTACTTAGTACATGAGTAACAAATAAGAGTGTTTTATATTGCAAATTTTAAATAGAATACAGTACCATCTATTAAACATTTTTCTAAAACCAACACATTTTATAAGTAATAATTTACGATTTTTGGTCATTTGTTTTTAAATTTGGGTAATTTCTTTTATTTATTTCTTGCTATTTTTAGGCAAAAATTCATTTATATTTTGCATTTGCACTATTTTATTTTGTCATAAAATATCTTGCGTTAGTAAATACATTGAAGTCCTGGTTCTAATAATAGGGTTCCTAATCATATTGTTTCATTATAAATTACTTTAACGTTTTAATTAAAATACTTACGTAGGGAAATAATAATATAGTCTTAACAATGTAACGATAACTTGAAATGAACTTAACGAAATCTACATTATAATTTTTACCATATTGAAAGTTGACTTGCAGTTTGTTTCGTGTACTGTTAACACCAAGACGTTTTCAGTCCCAAGCTTAAATGTATGTTCTGATTTCAGTTTTAAAATGATCACATAACTTTTCTCTGCTACTAAATTTACATTCTAATTTATTCAGTCATGAATTTTTCGCAATTATGTAACGATAACTTGAAATGAACTTAACGAAATCTACATTATAATTTTTACCATATTGAAAGTTGACTTGCAGTTTGTTTCGTGTACTGTTAACACCAAGACGTTTTCAGTCCCAAGCTTAAATGTATGTTCTGATTTCAGTTTTAAAATGATCACATAACTTTTCTCTGCTACTAAATTTACATTCTAATTTATTCCGTCATGAATTTTTCGCAATTATGTAACGATAACTTGAAATGAACTTAACGAAATCTACATTATAATTTTTACCATATTGAAAGTTGACTTGCAGTTTGTTTCGTGTACTGTTAACACCAAGACGTTTTCAGTCCCAAGCTTAAATGTATGTTCTGATTTCAGTTTTAAAATGATCACATAACTTTTCTCTGCTACTAAATTTACATTCTAATTTATTCCGTCATGAATTTTTCGCAATTATGTAACGATAACTTGAAATGAACTTAACGAAATCTACATTATAATTTTTACCATATTGAAAGTTGACTTGCAGTTTGTTTCGTGTACTGTTAACACCAAGACGTTTTCAGTCCCAAGCTTAAATGTATGTTCTGATTTCAGTTTTAAAATGATCACATAACTTTTCTCTGCTACTAAATTTACATTCTATTTTATTCCTTCATGAAAGTTAATTTCCTAACGCAATTTCAGTGAATATATATTCTTCAGGTAAAATAAATTCTACCGGTATGATAATTCAATGTTGGGTGTTTTTCTTTCAGAAAGTGATTAACTACTTTTAAAATCAGCTCCAAAACAACTTTTTTAGAATGTTTTTGATTCTAGATAAGCTATAAATTAAATTTACTTTATTTCTCGGAAGCTGTAAATAAAATAGCTCGTCTTAAATTGTTTTACAAAGTGCAAGGTTCTCTGTTTAACTACTCCTTCAATTACATTATCTGTATTTAGAATTAAAATTCATTTAAATAACAAAGACGTTATAAGATTCGTTGTACATGTAATTATTCATTACTGTCCGTTTATAATGTTCAAGGTTTTCAACCATAGTTTGTATAAATAATTTAGTTTTCATAACGATTTACATAATATTCTGTCAGTTTTCAACCATGACTGGTATAAATAGTTTAGTTTTCACAACGACTGTATAAATGATTTAGTTTTCACAACGACTGGAGTGTACAAAGAAGACATTTTCAAATTACTTAGGTACAAGTTAGTAATATTTTCAACTTTTAGATAATATTATACAGATTGTTTTATCCACAAGCCATGACTTGTAATAAAAAGTTCAGTTTTCATAGCGATTGAAGTGCAGAAAGAAGACATTGTCGAATTAATTAGGTACAAGTTAGTAATAACTTCTACATATGAATACAATTATACATTTTTTAATCACAAGTTATGTAAAATAATCTAGTTTTCGTAATAACTTGTGTGCAGAGGTAGTTACTTAGTTAGTTTCGTTGTGAATATTCTTTGATTTAAATAATATGGTGTCTGTTTTCAGCCATGATTTGTAATAAATATTTTTTTTTCATAACGAGTGAAGTGCACAAAGAAGACTTTTTTTCAAATTTCATCAAATATGTTACCCACAGGAGGGATAATTAAAATCAATAAGGTGTCAGGGCGCATGTTTAGGTGTTAGTTTCGAAAAGTAAAGGCAATACTAGGAAATTAAATCGTTTTTATGAGGTAGCCATCTTTAAATGTTGGACAAGGAATTTGAAATTATATTTTAGTTTAGTTACTATGAACAAGTTAGAAATTTTTTATGAAAACGTTTTTTGATTTAAACAATATTCTTTCAGTTTTCAACCACGACTTGTGTAAATCATTTAGTTTTCACAACGAGTGAAGTGCACAAAGAAGATATTTTCAAATTAATTAGGTACAGGTTAGTAATAATTTCTACATATGAATTAAATTATACATTTATTAATCCCAAGTTATGTAAAATAATCTATTTTTCATAATAACATGTGTGCAGAGGTAGTTAGTTCGTTAGGTTCGTTGTGAATATTCTTCAAGTTAGTATTATTTTCAACATTTAAATAATATTATACTGTTTTTAACCACTAGTTGTGTAAAATAATTTAGTTTTCGTATTAACATCTGTGCAGAAGAAGTAAGTTTCTTCTAATTAACAGCAACAAGTTAGACGGCCCTTAAGAAGGTAAGGTTAGTTTAGGTTATGTTAGGTTATTGGGATCTGAAATTTTTAAAATTGTGTCTATAGGCTTGGAAAGGTTAGATTAGGAGCGTTTTGTTATGTTAGGTTATGTTATTGGGCACATGCATCCTTTTCTTAAAAAAACATCACACTGTTTGTTTTAATACAGTTGCAGGAGAAGAGAAAAAGTTATAATGTGTGTTTGAACAAAATAAAATTCTGGTAAACATCTACATCCACGGAAATAATTTTTTTGGATAGTGTCATTCTGTTCTTTTCAGTTTGTGAATACTTTTTTTATATAAATAATATTCTGTCAGTTATCAACCATGACTTGTATAAATAATTTAGTTTTCATAGCGACTGAAGTGTAGAATGAAGACATTTTCAAAATAACTAGATTGAAGTTAGTGATATTTTCTACATTTAAATAATATTATACAGTCTTTAATCACAAGTTGTGTAAAATAATTTTGTTTTCGTATTAACGTGAGTGCAGAAGTAGTAAGTTTTCTTCTAATTAACAACAAGTTTGTCCTTTTTTGTAAATGTATTTTTGATTTAAATAACATTTTCTCAGTTATCAACCATGACTTGTATAAATAATTTAGTTTTCATAGCGACTGAAGTGTAGAATGAAGACATTTTCAAAATAACTGGATTGAAGTTAGTGATATTTTCTAAATTTATTTCATATTATAGAGTCTTTAATCACAAGTTGTGTAAAATAATTTTGTTTTCGTATTAACGTGAGTGCAGAAGTAGTAAGTTTTCTTCTAATTAACAACAAGTTTGACTTTTTTGTAAATGTATTTTTGATTTAAACAACATTTTCTCAGTTTAAACCATGACTTGTATAAATAATTTAGCTTTCATAGCGACGGAAGTGTAGAAAGAAGACATTTTCAAATTAATTAGGTACACGTTAGTCATATTTTCTAAATTTATTTCATATTATAGAGTTTTTAATCACAAGTTGTGTAAAATAATTTCGTTTTCGTATTAGCATGAATGAAGAAGTAGTAAGTTTCTTCTAATTAACAACAAGTTAGACATTTTTGTAAATATATCTTTGATTTAAATAGCATTTACTCAGTTTTCAACCATGACTTGTATAAATAATTTAGCTTTCATAGCGACTGAAGTGTAGAAAGAAGACATTTTCAAAATAATTAGGTACACGTCAGTCATATTTTCTAAATGCATTTCATATTATTGAGTTTTTAATCACATGTTGTGTAAAATAATTTCGTTTTTGTATTAGCATGAGTGAAGAAGTAGTAAGTTTCTTCTAATTAACAACAAGTTAGGCATTTTTGTAAAGATATTTTTGATTTAAATAACATTTACTCAGTTTTCAACCATGACTTGTATAAATAATTTAGTTTTCATAGCGACTGAAGTGTAGAACGGAGACATTTTCAAAATAACTAGGTCCAAGTTAGTAATATTTTCTACATTTATATAATACTATACAGTTTATAATCACAAGTTGTGTAAATTAATTTCGTTTTCGTATTAGCTTGAGTGAAGAAGTAGTATGTTTCTTCTAATTAACAACAAGTTAGACATTTTTGTGAATACTTTTTGATTTAAATAACATTTTGTCAGTTTTCAACCATGACTTGTATAAATAATTTAGTTTTTTATAGCGACTTAGGTGTACAAGGACGATATTTTCAAATTAATTTGGTACATGTTAGTAATAGTTTCTACATTCAAATACTTTATTCAGATTTTTTTTTAACCACAAGTTGTGTTTTACAGTATGAAAAGGCAAGCTTTGTCGGTTTTAAACCGTGACTTGTATAATTAATTTAGTTTCATAGCGACATTTTCAAATTTATTCAGTACATGTTAGTAATAGTTTCTACATTTAAATACTTTATTCAGTTTTTTATCACAGGTTGTGTTTTATACCGTATGAATTGGCATTCTTTGTCAGTTTTCAACCGCAAGTTGTATAGATAATTTAGTTTTCATAGCGGTTGAACTGTACAAGGACGGCATTTTCAAATTAATTATTACATGTTAGTAATAATTTCTAGAATTAAATAGTATTATACGTTTTTTAATCACGAGTTGTGTTTTATACAGTATGAAAAGGTACGCATTGTTAGTTTTCAACCATGACTTATATAAATATTTTAGTTTTCATAGAAAATGAAGTGTACATGTACGACATTTCCAATTTAATTTGGCACATGTTAGTAATCATTTATACATTTAAATAGTATTATACGTTTTTTAATCACGAGTTGTGTTGTAATAACGTTATTATTGCCAACATCTGAATACAATTGTACATTTTCAATCACAAATTGTGTTTTATACAGTATGAAAAGACACGCTTTGTCAGTTTTCATCCTTGACTTGTATAAATATTATAGTTTTCATAGCGACTGAAGAGTAGAATGAATACATTTTCAAAATAACTAGATTGAAGTTAGTGATATTTTCTACATTTAAATAATATTATACAGTCTTTAATCACATGTTGTGTAAAATAATTTTGTTTTTGTATTAACGTGAGTGCAGAAGTAGTAAGTTTTCTTCCAATTAACAACAAGTTTGACATTTTTGTAAATGTATTTTTGATTTAAATAACATTTTCTCTTTTTTAACCATGACTTGTATAAATAATTTAGCTTTCATAGCGACTGAAGTTTAGAAAGAAGACATTTTCAAAATAACTAGATTGAAGTTAGTGATATTTTCTACAATTAAATAATATTATACAGTCTTTAATCACAAGTTGTGTAAAATAATTATGTTTTCGTATTAGCGTGAGTGCAGAAGTAGTAAGTTTTCTTCTAATTAACAACAACAAGTTTGACATTTTTGTAAATGTATTTTTGATTTAAATAACATTAGAAGACACTTTCAAAATAACTAGATTGAAGTTAATGATATTTTCTACATTTAAATAATATTATACAGTCTTTAATCACAAGTCGTGTAAAATAATTTTGTTTTCGTATTAACGTGAGTGCAGAAGTAGTAAGTGTTCTTCTAATTAACAACAAGTTTGACATTTTTGTAAATGTATTTTTTATTTAAATAACATTAGAAGACATTTTCAAAATAACTAGATTGAAGTTAGTGATATTTTCTACATTTAAATAATATTATACAGCCTTTAATCACAAGTTGTGTAAAATAATTTAGTTTTCGTATTAGCGTGAGTGCAGTAATATAGTAATATACTATTACGAAATGAAATGAAAAAAAAAATAATAATTTTATCCCAATAACATAACCTAACATAACAAAACGCTCCTAATCTAACCTTTCCAAGCCTATAGACACAATTTTAAAAATTTCAGATCCCAATAACCTAACATAACCTAAACTAACCTAACCTTTCTTAAGGGCCGTCTAACTTGTTGCTGTTAATTAGAAGAAACTTATTTCTTCTGCACAGATGTTAATACGAAAACTAAATTATTTTACACAACTAGTGGTTAAAAACAGTATAATATTATTTAAATGTTGAAAATAATACTAACTTGAAGAATATTCACAACGAACCTAACGAACTAACTACCTCTGCACACATGTTATTATGAAAAATAGATTATTTTACATAACTTGGGATTAATAAATGTATAATTTAATTCATATGTAGAAATTATTACTAACCTGTACCTAATTAATTTGAAAATATCTTCTTTGTGCACTTCACTCGTTGTGAAAACTAAATGATTTACACAAGTCGTGGTTGAAAACTGAAAGAATATTGTTTAAATCAAAAAACGTTTTCATAAAAAATTTCTAACTTGTTCGTAGTAACTAAACTAAAATATAATTTCAAATTCCTTGTCCAACATTTAAAGATGGCTACCTCATAAAAACGATTTAATTTCCTAGTATTGCCTTTACTTTTCGAAACTAACACCTAAACATGCGCCCTGACACCTTATTGATTTTAATTATCCCTCCTGTGGGTAACATATTTGATGAAATTTGAAAAAAAGTCTTCTTTGTGCACTTCACTCGTTATGAAAAAAAAATATTTATTACAAATCATGGCTGAAAACAGACACCATATTATTTAAATCAAAGAATATTCACAACGAAACTAACTAAGTAACTACCTCTGCACACAAGTTATTACGAAAACTAGATTATTTTACATAACTTGTGATTAAAAAATGTATAATTGTATTCATATGTAGAAGTTATTACTAACTTGTACCTAATTAATTCGACAATGTCTTCTTTCTGCACTTCAATCGCTATGAAAACTGAACTTTTTATTACAAGTCATGGCTTGTGGATAAAACAATCTGTATAATATTATCTAAAAGTTGAAAATATTACTAACTTGTACCTAAGTAATTTGAAAATGTCTTCTTTGTACACTCCAGTCGTTGTGAAAACTAAATCATTTATACAGTCGTTGTGAAAACTAAACTATTTATACCAGTCATGGTTGAAAACTGACAGAATATTATGTAAATCGTTATGAAAACTAAATTATTTATACAAACTATGGTTGAAAACCTTGAACATTATAAACGGACAGTAATGAATAATTACATGTACAACGAATCTTATAACGTCTTTGTTATTTAAATGAATTTTAATTCTAAATACAGATAATGTAATTGAAAGAGTAGTTAAACAGAGAACCTTGCACTTTGTAAAACAATTTAAGACGAGCTATTTTATTTACAGCTTCCGAGAAATAAAGTAAATTTAATTTATAGCTTATCTAGAATCAAAAACATTCTAAAAAAGTTGTTTTGGAGCTGATTTTAAAAGTAGTTAATCACTTTCTGAAAGAAAAACACCCAACATTGAATTATCATACCGGTAGAATTTATTTTACCTGAAGAATATATATTCACTGAAATTGCGTTAGGAAATTAACTTTCATGAAGGAATAAAATAGAATGTAAATTTAGTAGCAGAGAAAAGTTATGTGATCATTTTAAAACTGAAATCAGAACACACATTTAAGCTTGGGACTGAAAACGTCTTGGTGTTAACAGTACACGAAATAAACTGCAAGTCAGCTTTCAATATGGTAAAATTATAATGTAGATTTTGTTAAGTTCATTTCAAGTTATCGTTACATAGTTGCGAAAAATTCATGACGGAATAAATTAGAATGTAAATTTAGTAGCAGAGAAAAGTTATGTGATCATTTTAAAACTGAAATCAGAACATACATTTAAGCTTGGGACTGAAAACGTCTTGGTGTTAACAGTACACGAAACAAACTGCAAGTCAACTTTCAATATGGTAAAAATTATAATGTAGATTTCGTTAAGTTCATTTCAAGTTATCGTTACATAATTGCGAAAAATTCATGACGGAATAAATTAGAATGTAAATTTAGTAGCAGAGAAAAGTTATGTGATCATTTTAAAACTGAAATCAGAACATACATTTAAGCTTGGGACTGAAAACGTCTTGGTGTTAACAGTACACGAAACAAACTGCAAGTCAACTTTCAATATGGTAAAAATTATAATGTAGATTTCGTTAAGTTCATTTCAAGTTATCGTTACATAATTGCGAAAAATTCATGACGGAATAAATTAGAATGTAAATTTAGTAGCAGAGAAAAGTTATGTGATCATTTTAAAACTGAAATCAGAACATACATTTAAGCTTGGGACTGAAAACGTCTTGGTGTTAACAGTACACGAAACAAACTGCAAGTCAACTTTCAATATGGTAAAAATTATAATGTAGATTTCGTTAAGTTCATTTCAAGTTATCGTTACATAATTGCGAAAAATTCATGACTGAATAAATTAGAATGTAAATTTAGTAGCAGAGAAAAGTTATGTGATCATTTTAAAACTGAAATCAGAACATACATTTAAGCTTGGGACTGAAAACTTCTTGGTGTTAACAGTACACGAAACAAACTGCAAGTCAACTTTCAATATGGTAAAAATTATAATGTAGATTTCGTTAAGTTCATTTCAAGTTATCGTTACATTGTTAAGACTATATTATTATTTCCCTACGTAAGTATTTTAATTAAAACGTTAAAGTAATTTATAATGAAACAATATGATTAGGAACCCTATTATTAGAACCAGGACTTCAATGTATTTACTAACGCAAGATATTTTATGACAAAATAAAATAGTGCAAATGCAAAATATAAATGAATTTTTGCCTAAAAATAGCAAGAAATAAATAAAAGAAATTACCCAAATTTAAAAACAAATGACCAAAAATCGTAAATTATTACTTATAAAATGTGTTGGTTTTAGAAAAATGTTTAATAGATGGTACTGTATTCTATTTAAAATTTGCAATATAAAACACTCTTATTTGTTACTCATGTACTAAGTAAATTAATACTACCTGGACATCTTCTGCGGGAAAAGAAATTCGAAGCAAAAATAATATAGAATCACTGAGAATATTATTCCAAGAACAACCTCAGTTTAAATACGTATTATTGTAAAGAGGACATTTTTTCTCTATAGAAAAATACATTTTAGACACAAGACTATACACACAGGACATCTGTACATTAGGCAAAGTTGACTTCCAACGAAAGCTTATAAGGTTAAATGCAAGGGACAACTGTCTTTCAATACTTAGGGGTGAAGTGAGCTGATTATGATTAATACAGCAATTTAACAATCATTTCTAAAATATGAATCATACGAATATATTACAACAGGATCTGAATAACTGTATTAAAAATAACCTCTACGTAGGTTGATAAACAAGGTCGTCCTCTCACGAAAATCCTGTTAGGGTCTTACATTTATGTCGCAACAAGTTTGAAAATATATAACGTAATTAGGTCAGTAAACAAACTCTTACTCACACGAGATCCTGTTCCGGCATATAATTCTAAATATATTTAAAATGTAGGAACATGTCATAACAAGCTTTGTACGAAATCATGTTCAGGCATCTAGTTCTATTTTCAAAGAAGAAAGTTGAGTGTGTTTATAGAGGGGGAAACCCGTTACTTGATATCCGTATAAAAGGCTTGACTTTACTGTTCTGTCATTAAACATTGTTTCATCGTTGTGAATAGTGTAGACTACATAGTTGCCGTCAGCATCATCATCTGTTCTTCTACAAGTATAGAGGTAAGCGAGGCCATTTTTTTATTTAATATAAATAACTTCTTGTTTGTTTTTGTTAATTAGTTGTTGGTCCTCCGACTTGTTCTTTTTTTTACAAAAGCACCTACTACAATTTATTATTAGCATAGTGTATAATAATGTTATATCATAGCGTGTTTTATACTAATTACTTTTTTTTCTTGTTTTCAGATGGCATCAATAATTGAAAAATTCAATAACGCTGCTTATGGAGCAAGGTGCATTTCAATCTCACAACTAGTAATAGGTGTTACATATAATGTTCTGTCTGCAGTATTAAAACAGACTAAATACGGGGAGACTGTCTTGTTAGAAATACAATCGCAAAGCAAGGATGAAGTGCTGTCTATTTTTCTACCGAAGAAGTATACCGAACAATTTGAGGGGAAAGACATTGAATCTATAAATACAGGCGTATGTAAAATAGGGATAGTCTATAAAGGAAATCTCGATGGTACAACAGCATATAATTTATCTCTTGAAAAATTATAATTATTATTATTGAAACAGTGTTATTTATGAATGTTACTTCAGATGTTAAAGATGTTAAGGATGGTTTGAGAAGTTCAACATCTGTACTTAAGGGACGAGAGGGGCTATCTGTAGGGGTGTTTCCATATCTCAACTTGGTGTTTTATGAATATCACTTCAGATGTTTAAGAAAGAAGAAGACAATGTCATGATTTATTTATTTTTATACTTGCGTAAGCGTGTGAATTATGTTAGTAATATATTATTTTCTTTTGATCGTAGGGGTGGTCGAGTTGCAGACGTACAAGGTTATGTCGATCAGTCAACAGGTCTATTTTTTGTAAAAGAATTTTTTTCTTGTGATTTGAAAGGTGAAAACAGTGTACATCTGTTATTCAAAAGTCCTGAAGACAGTGTTGTAAACGAGATGACAAAACATTATCTAGAACATTTTCATCACGGATTAAATTACGAACAGGGCTTTATAGATTATATTTATTTAGAAGATATTTTAAAAAATATTTTCAACAATTGTGATCATGTATTTGTGAAAGGATTGCAAAAGAAACAGTTTCTACAGACCATTATTCCGTCTGTTGAAATCTACGATCTCTATGTTTTCAATTGTCCAAATTTAAATATTCTCCCTAAACGAGTTACTGTCTGTAAATTTCATAATTTTCTTGAAGCAAAATGCGCATATCAAATTGTTTTAAGTTTTAAAATCATGGATCATTGATAATATACAATATGGGTTTTTAAAAAAAACACAATTGTAGTTAAACAACATAAATAAAAAAAATCTTACCTTAGATATAGATGTTTTTTTCTGGAAGAAGAAGCCTTTGATGCACTAACAGTTTCAACCAATTGTAGAGATACAGCCACTTACGATTATACACATTATGTGAGAACGTTTGCCAAAAACGCATCTCTATCATACCCTGAGGATCATGTCCTGTTGAGGAGTTACAATTAGCATCCAGGATGTTTGTGTGTGTGTGTGTGTGTTGCAATCACTTCCTTGTGTTAATTTGGTTATGTTCTAGAATAGTTTTAAGATCTGTGTCATCAATGCGGACTTAAACACAAGTTCAATACGGATGTTAACGGATGTGGTGAAAGTGAGATGTGGTGAAAGTGAGATGACCTACATATTCATGTACTATTTATATTGTGTCGCTTGATTGTTATTGCTAGAGGTGTTATGAAAATAAAATAGACCAGGATGTTTGCGTAGATGTTATCTATAATAGAATTATTTCTGTATATAACTGCAAGGGAACCTTCCCATACTGGTACCATAATATTTCGTGTGAAAATAAATAATTATTTTTCTGAAAAATGTAAGTTTTATTTCAGCCTTTCATCATCAACTCCTATCCTAAAGGCTAAAATATGCAATTAGGTCTAATGGTGTCTAGTATTATTTAATGCCATTTTATCCTGAAATCTAATTTAAAGACAATATTTTATTGTTGTGTTTAAACATTATTAAAAAAAGCAGTATATTTGCAAATATTCCCTATCCACCGTGCAATTAGGTCTAATGGTGTCTAGTATTTTTTTAATGCCCTTTTATCCTGAAATCTAATTTAAAGACAATATTTTATTGTTCTGTTTAAACGTTATTAAAAAAAGCAGTATATTTACAAGCATAAGAGGAGGATCCAAACGTCTTTGGCATAAGGGCGTAACTAATTGGTAACAATAAACCTAGCGTAAGAGTGCATATCCAGACGTCCTTGGCATAAGGGCGTAACTATTTGGTAACAATAAACCTTGCGTAAGAGTGTATATCCAGACGTCCTTGGCATAAGGGCGTAACTAATTTGTAACAATAAACCTAGCGTAAGAGTGCATATCCAGACGTCCTTGGCATAAGGGCTTAACTAATTGGTAAAAATAAACCCCACTTTTACATTTAAAATAATATTAAGAGTTAGCACACTCTTGCATTTTTAAAATTTTGAATTTCGCGCTAGTCGCCATCTTGATAACAATTTTGAATTTTCAAATATCCCGCCATAAAATTTCGACTTAGCTCACTTTTGCATTAATTTCGACTTAGCACACTCTTGCATTTATAAAATTTTGAATTTCGCGCTAGCCGCCATATTGTTCCGGAACAGGAAGATCCGCCATTTTGTTCCGGAACAGGAAGTGCCGCCAGTTTGTTCCGGAACCGGAAGTGCCGCCATCTTGGAGGGGAAATGATGACGTCATTACCCCCACCACTGATGACGTCATTACCCCCACCCCATTTCCCCTCCATCCATTCAAAACTGGTCTATAACTACTCAGGGAGGTGAAGCCCGCAAAACACCTTCCCGATTTGTTAATTTCAGCCCTCATGCATGAAGAGACCTCCACTACATGGAAATGAGTTGCCTGATTTCTCGGGCCGTGTTTTAATTTTAGTTTGAAATCCCTATCAAAAATGCAAAATGCAAAATTATGTTCGTAGAGTCTGGATTTCAGAGTCTCTTCTGTTTCTGTTGATGGCACGGCATACAGTCATCAACGGAAGGCGTTCACGGGGGTTCCACTTTTATCTGGTTTATTGGGTTCTTCGTGGGCTATTAGCTTCTCTTATACTCCCTGGTTTCTCTCTCCAGAATGAGGACTTTTGGGATGGTGCGAATGCCACGGATTTTGATTTTATCCTACGCCGGGTTGACAAGTATTGTGAATTCATTTCTAAGTTGTTTTTCATCTCTCTTGTCAGATGAAGCGAAAACGGTATGCCGCTTGCATTCCAGCTGCGATTTAATTTGGTTTTGTTTGATTTTGACTTAGGGAGAGAAGCTGACTTGCTTGACTGTATGAGGGTTTGTTTTCTTCTAATTTTATTATCAATTTTGAGTTTTCGGTGATGTGAGTCTCGAAAATTTTGGTTGGCGTCCTTCCGACTCTGAGAAATCTTTCTTTTTTAGCTGCAATTTTACTTGTACATAATATAAGCATAGTAAAATTACTTGTTAAACATCAATTTTATTTCATGTTCAGCTCATATAATATTGGCCCTCGAACCTCTTGAAGCTGGACACCCTGGCTTATACTGAGTGATTTCATACCACAAGAAAATATGTAATTGCATTCTTTATAATCGGTGCCATAGGTGTGGTATTCTATCTTCAAATTCATTTCAATCATTTCACAAAAAACAGACGTCTTGAAGTCTCCTTGTGACGGACTTCTCTGCTTATACAAGAATTCCACTTATACACTGCACTTTCAAAGGACTAGAATTATCTCTCTAACTTTTCAAATTGCGATTATGTATTCTTAAGTGCTCCTTCGGCTACTCGCATAACTTATTTGTTGTGATACCTTAACTTCTCCCTAACACGCTCTCCCTTGCTCACGTTCCTTTGAACTCCAGCCAACCCTGAGTACCGGGTGACTCGTAAGTTTCATCACTGTCACTTATGCTATCACTCGTAAAGGGATATTTATGTTAAAGACGCTACCTTTAACTTCCTTTCTTTTAACTTCGCTGGAATTCTTATATTAGATGTTCGTAAAAAGTTATAACCAGTCTGAAAACTCAGGGAGATGAGTGCGGGTTTAAACGACGTAAGTCATTAGGCATATATGTCGTATTTTTTCTTTTCTATCCAAATATTCACAATTTCTATTCGCAAATAAATATAAATTACAAGCGCAAGCCCCAACCAGTGATTGTTTATTAATTTATCTCATTCTCATTGTTCGCTCTCTTGTCGTATGCAGTCTATTCCAACAGTCACTAGAGAGCAGTAAGTATTAATTACTTCATCTGATGGGTCGTGTGATTCGTGGCAGTCCTTCATCCTTCACGAATCATAAGCGTCCTTCCTTTGTGAATGTGTGTGGACTCAACATGGCGGACTGTACAGTAGCTCTATAGTTGCGCTCCGCAGTTCTAGG
This sequence comes from Ectobius pallidus, assembly GCA_964059195.1. Lineage (NCBI taxonomy): Eukaryota > Metazoa > Arthropoda > Insecta > Blattodea > Ectobiidae > Ectobius > Ectobius pallidus. Next base: position 30,331,838 of record CAXKWD010000006.1, read on the forward strand.
CTACAGGCCTTTATCCGACTTGCTATAGTCGCGATTTATTGTCTACACGCCGCGCACCTTGTGCCTGTGTCGTTTGTGATAATTATAATTACCGTACTGTAAATATCATCCTCGTTTTCCAGACTCTGGAAAACATTTTTGAGGATGAGGATTATTGCATAGCTCTTTGTTATCAAAAGCGTGTCAGCTCTCCGCTACTTAAAAGGAGTGACTTTATCAATCACACGCCAGTCTTTTGTCATTGACTGCTCGTAGCAGAACGAGGAGTTAAAATCAGAAGCCTACTGTTTACTTCTCCACGATAGAAGTATTGAATAATACCACTCTCACTAACATCTTTACCAATGTCTTATGATAATTTTGTCATCATAGATGTCCAGGGATTTCAGTCTGAATCCAAGCAGTTCGTGGCGAAGGAGGTGGCACTGATCTCACACGATGGGAGAATTGGACACTTTATGCTTGAACCGCCAGCTGATGTTTTTCCGGACGCTCGGTGCCAGGAGTATGCAGAATCGTATCTTCACGGAATCCCTTGGCAGCTTGGATACATACCATATGTGGCATTGAAATCTATACTAGAGAGTGCTTTACAGTGTGAAGACAAACTTTATTGCAAGGGACTAGAAAAAGCAAATTTTTTTTGAAAAACTACTGCAAAGAAGTGTTACTAACCTTGATGATGTCAGCTGCCCTAAGCTGAGTAAATTAAGACAATGTGACGCAAATGTTTTTTTCATGCTGCTTCACATATGGCATGTGCACTACAGAATGTGATGGTGTTAAGAATTTGGATGAAGACCCATTTTAATTTTTCCAGTTTTGTTCACGATATCATGTGACAAATAAATATTGTTTCATCACTTATTTGTCTTTCTTTCATTCCTACCGTCACCCAACCAGAGGACTTTCGTAATTTTAAATGAAGAAATGACTTCATTTCCTGTGTCGATGGACATGATTTGTGGAGTAATTTAGTAGTTTTCATCATTTTAGCACAGTTGATAATATTTTCATCTCCAGCTATCCCTTGTTTACAGTTGTGTTTTCCTATTTCTTTGTTATTTTACAGTCACATTGTTAAAATTGTTAAGGCTCTTAGAGTGGTATTTGTCCTGTTGTTTAGTAATACGTAAATATTTCACATTTTAAATGTATAAATGGCTTCATTTTCTCTGTCAATTGGACATGTTCAATTATGATTTGTGAATTTTGTTACGTAATTTTCATTTTTAAAATGCACAACTGACATTATTTTCGCCCATTTTTTTACTTTGTATGTACTATTAAGACTGACATTATCATATAGGTGTACATTTTAAATGCATAAATGGTTTCGAATCCCCTGTCTACTGTTCACGATGAATCGTGTTTTGCAGGTGATCCTGAGCCTCTCTACTCAGTATTGTCATATTGTTACGTAATTTTCATAATTTCTTTGCTAGTTTAAAGCCTTTTTTGTTTGAATTCTGAAACGTTTAGACCTGAGGGATATAGTGATGGTTTGGCAAGACAGAATACACCCGTTGGTTTATTTGTTTGCAAGACTATATAGTATTAGTGTCAGGTTGGCCGAGAGGTCTAAGGCGCTAGATTTAAGATCTGGTTCCCTTAGGGGAGCGTGGGTTCGAACCCCACACCTGACAGACTTTTATTTCAGCCAATGAAGTTAAGGCTTTAATGCATTAAAGTATAACTAGCCTTGAACGAGTACGATAATGATCATGCGTCATGAGGAAGATGGCCATGACTGTGCATAAAGGTTTTGTGGCTTAGTTTTATTCTTGTAACAAGGTCGTAAAAGGCTAGTTGCGTTTGGAAAACGATCAGCTCTTGGAACAGTTGAAGATCAGAAGGTGAAGAAGAAACGTCATCATGTCTTCGAACGCTTGTCCTCGTACAAAGTGGCGTGCTCTCAATATGAAAAAGGAAAGTGATCGTTTGAAAACATATGGAAGATGGACTGTGTCTTTCATGAATCCAACGCTTTTGGCCTCCGAGGGTTTTTATTACATTGGATACAATGATATTGTTCGTTGTGCTTTTTGCAAGGTCGAACTTGGACAATGGAATGAGGGAGATGATCCTCGGAGGGACCACGAACGTTTCTCACAATTTTGTACATTTTTGAAAGAAAAGTTAAATAAAACTGTATTCTAAATATTTCAACTTGTGTTGCAATCCTTTCTTAGTGACACATATTCATGACTCAACAAGTATGACATGTAAGATATGATTAATACATACCTAAATTTGATAATTTACCGTCTTCCTCATATTATTTTATAATACTGTTGGTGAACCTGAGGGAAATGTTAAAGCGAGACAAAAGTTATCTGTCAGTTTAGTGAAATGACAGGCATTTTATTCGGATTCTAGTCAATGAAGTTAAGGCTTTAATGCACTAAAGTATAACTAGCCTTGAACGAGTATGATAATGATCATGCGTCATGAGGAAGATGGCCATGACTGTGCATAAAGGTTTTGTGGCGTAGTTTTATTCTTGTAACAAGGTCTTGAAGGTATTTTTCCCCCTTGCCAGGATATATATAAAAAGGCTTCTTGCTTTTGGACAACGATCAGCTACGATGGAACGTTGGCAAATGTTGGAGAGCGAGGAGCAACCTATCACCTATCGTGTGTATGACAACAGAGGTGTTGTTATCAAGGAGGTGGTTCATCCCTTTACATTTACCAGAATCAAAGGGTATGACCAAATTCACGAGGAATTAGTTCAGGTGTTTCCATGCGGGCGGTCAAACAAAATGATTGCTGGTCAGCAACGGAAGTTTGATCATGACTTCAATCACCACGAGGAAGTGTGCACGGGAGAGGAACATTTCACAACTTGTTTAATTCCTGCCAATCCTCTGATGGGAATATGGAGCAGAAAATGTGACACCAAGTGTGAAACATTTAAGAGGACATCACAAAAGGTATAACACAGTTAAGTTTTTTTTTGTATGGTAACCAAATAGGATTTCCTTTTTTCCTCTAAACACTTCTTTGGTTTCAGGCTGTAGATATGTTAATTGCTTCGCATCAGAGGAAAATGGAGGAGAGGGGAGGTGTCGATTGCAACAGCTTACGTCATCGATAGGGTATATAAGCGGCTGCATCACTGCCGAGACCATGTTGTTGGAACTTCAAGATGTTGCGGCTTGCAATTATTTTAACGATTGCCCTCTGTGGCTGGGCGGAGGTGATGATGGTGGACGACGACGACGACGATCAAGAAATGGCAATTAATTATCTAAAGCAGTATGGATATCTATCGTGTAAGAGCAACACACTACAAGACAAACGAGCTTTCGAAGAAGCTCTTGTCATGTTTCAAGCTAATTATGGACTTAATGTATCTTCAAAGTTAGACAATGACACTTTGATTTTAACGAGGACACCGCGATGCGGAGTTGCAGATATAACGTACTCTGAAGAGTTCAACAAGTGGAACAAAACACATTTAACATGGAATTATAACACCATGGACCTAAAGGCTATAGAAATTGCATATAAAGCTTTTGAAAAATGGGCATCTATATCTGGCCTCACTTTCTCAAGAGATATAAAACAACCAGATATCTTAATAACTAATCAGAGAGGATACCATAAATTTCAGCTTCTCGATATGGATTGTACTGACGATTTCGTGACACGTGACCGTGTTTTAGCACATGCCTTTTATCCCGATAAGGATCTTCGTCCTGAAATTCACATTAACGACGACTTCCAATGGTCTACGAAAACGAATTTCACTGGTGATGACGAGATCAACAGTCTGTATTCCGTACTCATTCACGAAATTGGACACACGCTGGGAATACATCATGTAACCGATAAGAATGCTGTAATGTATGCACTTTACAATCCCTATCATCCACCACTCGATTTGAACGGTAATGATATTGCTGAAGCTAAGAAACGATATGGTCCTCCGTCGTCACGACCAAAACCTCAGCCATCACCACCGCTGCTTCCTTCTTCGACACCTCGGCCTAAGCCTTCAACACCTAGACCTACGCCATCATCACCTCGACCTACGCCATCATCACCTCGACCTACGCCTTCATCGACTCGCCCTACGCCATCATCACCTCGACCTACGCCATCATCACCTCGACCTACGCCATCATCACCTCGACCTACGCCTTCATCGACTCCTCAGTATGAATCCGGTAGACCTGTGCCGAGTATTGTTCCTGACCTCTGTAAACTGAAAAACGTTAACACATTTATGGTAGTTAATAATGCATTATATGTGTTTTATAGAGAATGGGTTTGGGTTATAAATTTAGTAGATAGGGAAATAAACTCTCCCTTTTTCATACCCACTTGGGTAGAGCACTTACCTACGGAGTTTAATGTGACAGCTGTTTATCAAAAACCAAATTCCTACATCGTTATGATAGTCGGTACTAAACAGTATCTCGTTGAACATAAAACATTTAGGCTTCAACCCGGCTATCCTAAACCTGTACCTACTTTTGATAAAAGAAACAAATCTTTGACAGCTGGTGTCAACACGTATCGAGGAATAACATATCTGTTTTATGATGACGGTTTAGTTTTAGAGATTGACAATTGTGCTGTAAATCCAGCTAACTATTATTACATTAATAATATTTTCCCCGGGATTCCCCCCAAAATAGATAACGTGTTTAGGTATACAGATGGGTTTTTATACTTCTTCCAGGATAATAAAGTAATACAATATAGTGAATTTAACAACACCGTTGTTAATACCTTTAAGAATAGTCTTGAACTATTTGGAATAGATTGCCCACCTAAAAAGGGATTCATTAATGAAATTAAATCACTTGTATCTAAACTTTGATCGTTGGTCTTTTTACTAATTATGTGAACATCTGTGCTCCAAGCTATCCTACAGATTGTGCAAATAATAGACTATGTTTGTATGATTCTCCATCTGTGAAGGAAATAAACTTTCTTATGATACATAAAAAATGTACAACTTGATAATCTTGAAATAAACAATCTTTACTAACATTTTTCTTTGTCTTTATTTTTAAAAAGGAACGATGTACCATTCGGTATGTCTTTCCTTTTACGTTCAACCTTTCCTTTTATCCTGTACGTCATTGTCATAAATTAGGAGTTGCTGAGCCTTCATCCGGTTATGGTGGGTATAACATTTTATTATTTTGAGGGTTTAGCTTTAGTGGGGATGGGGTTTATTTTTGCCCTGTTTAACATTTGCTATAACAAACCAATAAATTCTGAGTTTGTTAGGGATGATCGTTTCGTAATTTTATTGTATAAATGGCTTCATTTCCTCTGTCTATGTATATGTTCAATCATAATTTGTGTATTTATTATGTGATTTTTTTAATTTTAATACAAAGACGACGATATTTTTATCTTCTGCTTTGTTTTCACTTGCGTTCTCCCATATCTTTTTTATTTTACAAGCAGTTTGCATTGATTGCAGTTGTGTTTGTCCTAATGGTTCCAATATACTCTTTCTTACAGATGGTTTTATTTTCTGTTTGCAGACATTTTGTGTCCTTTCATCCTATCCTATAACGAGGGAACAGATATTCACAAATAAAATATAACTCTCCAATGATATGGGATACTACCAAAAGTTCAACCAATCAGATCTTTGAACTGTGACGAATTCTTAGTTGTCGTAAATTATTTTATTTTTAGGATTTGCCCAGTTTAACTTTGACTATAGTGGTACTTATTCATACATTTGACGTAACAAAGCAAGTTTGTTAGGGGCGAAAAAAAAGTTTGAGATCCTGTTCTTAGACACTTGTTAAAGCATCAATATCTAAAAATAATTTTTAAGTGGGTTAGATTGGTTGTGGGGTGAAAAACACCCTCTAGATTATTTATAATGGCTTATCTAGTCCATCTGTGGAAAAACTTGTGTGACCTTTAAAACCACCCCTTACATAAAATCAATCCTTTTTGGGAGTTTAAATCATGTCAGATGGTTGATATCACTCAGTATGATTTTTGATTGTTGAAAAATAAATTTTTAACGGGTTAGATTGGAAGTAGGGGCGAAAACTACCCTCTAGAAGATTTACAGTGGCTCAAGTTGTTCATATCTGCAACAATCTGGGTGACCTTGAAAAATTACCCCTTACATAAAATTAAATCATTTAGGGGTGTAAATCATGTCAGATAGTCAATATATCTCTGTAAGTTGTATATATGTCGAAAAATAATTTTAAATTGGTTAGACTGCAAGTGGGGGTGAAAACTACCCTCCAGACGATTTACAGTGGCTCAAGTTGTCCATATCGGCAAAAACCTGGATGACCTTGAAAACCTCCCCTATGTAAAATTAAATCATTTGGGGGTGTAAATCATGTCACATAGTTAATATTACACTGTAAGATGTTTATATGTCGAAAAAATAATTTTTAATGGCTTAGATTGCAAGTGGGGGTGAAAACTACCCAATAGACGATTTAGAATGGCTCAAGTTGTCCATATCTGCAAAATCCTGGATGACCTTGAAAAACCACCCCTATGTAAAATTAAATCATTTAGGGGTGTAAATCATGTCAGATAGTTAATATTGTTCTGTAAGGTGTTTATTTGTCTAAAAAATGAATTTTTAATGACTTAGATTGCAAGTGGGGGTGAAAACTACCCTCCCGAAGTTTTATAATGGCTTAATTTGTCCAATTGTGGAAAAACTTGGTTGGCCTTGAAAAAACCACCCTTACATAAAATTAACCCTTGGGGGTGAAAATAGGTTTTAAGAATATGTCCTACATTTTTATAACATAATATGATTTTTTAATCTTGAAAATACATTTTAAATGGGCTAGAATACCAACAACCCCCTTTAGTGGGGTGAATATTACTTCAGAATGGCCTAACTCTTTGTGTATTATTTTTGTATTTTATATTAATAATATTTAGATTATTTGGTCAGCAGGTTCTGTTTTGCTTATTTTGAACTTAGGGGTGCATGGGGGTGCGTGAAATTCACCCTCTTGTTACGGAATGATTGATGGTTGATTATAAAGGCTTTAACGGAATGGTGCCAGGGAATTTTATTTCCATCAAGTTTTCGATGGAAGGATGGAGGTGTTCCTTTGTCTTATTGAATGCACACTCCCGCAATGGTATCGGTTTATTCGGAATTATTACTAGGGTCTTAAATAGATTACTAGCTAATTTAATTTGCAATGCTAGGATGGAGGTCTATCTAGCCAAATCCTTTTGGGGTTGTGTGACGTCATATCATGGACTGGGTGACAAAAGGGCCTAACTGATGATATATCATGGCTCTGCACTAAATGTCAAATGTTAGGCCCCTAAAACACAGTTGTTGGGTGGGATGGATCGTCACAATGCATGGCCTTCACCGCAGCGCTGGCTGGCTGCGCGGAGGTTTTTGAGGAGGGGATGACTCTGGGGGTAGTGGAAGGAACGGAACAAAGATGCCCTATCCCTACTCTCATGGTGTACATGCTGAACATTACGTCTTATTGGCGGGGAAATAATTCCCTCCCAAATGTCTTTATTAATATTCATAATTATTTAGTATACTCACATATTACAGTGTACTGGGTTTGTATTGTTATTTTAATAATAAATAAATAATTTAATAATAAATAAATAATTTAATAATAATAAATTATTCGTTATTCAGGTTTCCTGAAACTATTTGATCTTCGCATAAAATTGAAGGATCCCTGATTCCAGCACCTACAGTTCTCTTTGTTCTCATCATGGTAAGTCCACGAGGTCCTCCAAACCCATACTACTCCTATATTAATTACCATCTTCAGAGTTTTCCGACAACATGGAATGAGCAGGTCTCGTATTTTTGCATTCTTCCACCTATTCCGCAATCCAAGTTCATGTTAAGAAAAAAGAAAGTACCGGTGGGTTTGGATTTAATAATATTATTATATTTCACACATCTTTAAATTAAGCATGAACCGAACTGAGGTCCTTGCAATGAACGTTGCATGCACTATGGGGACAGAGTATAATATAATACGAAACATAACTAAAGCTCACTGTTTATTGAGATGGAATAATCCTGCACATAATTTATTTGGGGAAATCTTTTACACTCTTGCCCTTGTGTACTCTTTTATAGATTTTTCTGAGGATATACAGAAGCTCTATGGAGATGATATGATAAGAAATTACCTTTTAGCAGAAGTAGATGGCTAAAGCAACAAATAAATAACCAGCCCCGTATTGTACAAGCCGACCAGGAAATCTCCCGATACTCCCGAAAGGCCAATCCGGTTTTGCTTCATACATCTTGTCAAGCAATGTGACTGCAGTTGTGACAGCACAGCCTATTGCCGAAAAATTGGATGTAACTTGGCCATGTGCTAGGATTCCGCCAGAGCAATATTGTCACAACAGAGCTGGACATCTATAGAAAAAAATCTTGCAACAATGAGAATGAAATGTCTTCGAAGAATTTCATTGCGTGTACTCTAAGAGGACAGCAGACATCATAGCCATCAGTAGGAAGAACAATATCGCGATGGTATTAGATCTACTGTTTGGTTTGAAAGAACTGGCAGCGAAGGCAAATAAATAAATAAATAAAAAATAAAACATTTATGAACCATGCATTCCTTTCCAGTCTGTGAAGGTCGATATCCCGAAAGATAGATGGGTCTTCAGAGGTCTTCTGTTTTGGACAAGAGGTACCCTTCCCAAATACATAAACAATTTATTCTTATAAAATCCAGCTTTTAAATTTAATTTTCACGAGGTGAAGAAAATTCTCATGCGGATACTGCGAGATTTGAAGCAGATAATAAAATATGTGCACCTATACTTGAAGCAAAATAATTAGGCTACATTATTAATAACTGAAATGTTGTTAAATTTTAAATTTTAAAGTAAATTCTAAATATTTTTAAAACAATTGTATAGCATCTACGTATGGCCAACCTCATTGGAGCACAGACGATTTATTAAAGATCTTTATCACTTACAATATTATAATAGTGAGAGATATACGATCGTACTATAAGAGTAAAATAACTGTGATGTCGCCACGTAGGCTATACAAAACCTATTTTTAAATGGGTTTTAAATAAAGACAGGAAGTGGAGGACTAATGCAATATGCTCTGAATGAAAGTAATAAGCAGTGCTGACAAAACCTCTCTTTGGGGAACCTTTATTTGGCACTAGTGTCATGTATATGTTGGCGATTACATTATGGCTACTTTGGCGGTTATAAGAGTATTATGTTAACATTGGTGCTTTTCAGGGCTCTTATGACAAATGGTTGGCGATCGTCCGTAAATTTTAATTTTGACCAAAGTGGTTAAAACTTGGTCAAAAACTGTCAAAAGGGAAACTACCACACTATATTAGAGTATGAACTATACTTCAGTAAAACACTGCTCTAGTTTAAGATAGAACAATTTAAATGCAAAATTATAATATTGGGAAAGATGCTTCATATTTACAAATAACTCACAAAACACTTGAAGCACTGAATGTCCCAAATTACTTGTATGGACTTATTTGTTACACCCACAACTACTATTTCACCACTACTAACACAGGCTAAAATAAAATCAGGTAAACTCATGTAACAAAGTGCCAGAAGGAGATAATAGGCCATATTTAAGAAACTATTGAGTTGACTACAGTTTCATGAGAAAGTTTCATAAGCATATGTGAAGGAATAAGTAGAATATTAATAGAACGAAATTACAACAAATTTCTGACATCTAAACCAAGGCGTAATATAACCAGGAAAGAAACGCACTAACCCTATCTCTTACAATGCAGAACATTTATACACCTCACATCTGCTGCCTCAGTTACTTATTTCCGATTACAAAATAGAGTTAGGTACGTGTCACACACAAACCTCGACGCTCAAGCTCTCCGACATTCATCATTAAAAAAGGAAGAGAAAATTACAACTTCTACATGAATTCACTCCAATTAATATTTGTTGTCTACAAATAACAAAGTTTTCTATCTCTCTCCTCTCTTCGTGGCGCGACATTCCCGAAGGGACAAGGCCTACCACCCGACCGCTGTGTCATCTACCTGTAAGCAGATGGCAGGATTGGGGGCATGTGGTCAGCATGCCGACAACCACGGCCGTTAATGGTGGTTTCCATGACCGGAGCCGCTACTTCTCTATCAAGTAGCTCCTCAATTTGAATCACGAGGCTGAGTGCACCCCTACCAGACCTCCCTACCTCAGAAAAATCCGAGGAGGTACAGGGGATCGAACCCGGCCGTCAGATACGCTAACCACAAGACCACGCCGGCGGTCAAAGCTTTCTATTCAATAAATAAAATAAATGTAAATAGTATTTTATATTCATAAGTCCCTGATGAAGTCTTGTATTCTTTACTTTATATGCCATGCTTTTGTTTAATCAGGACAAATGGGTCAGTACGGAATGAAGAAAACGTGTTATTTTTGTAACCGATCTCCGAGTTAGGCTCCAGATCGATTCATTAAGCAGCTTACGGAAAAACAAAGTTTTAAAGTTTGATAAGCATATTTGAAAAAATATGTGGGTAGTGTTGTGAAAGCCCTGTGTATTGCAACTTCCAAATCCGTATATCAATACTGCAAACAATATTGTTGTTATGTGAACTGATTTGCATTTGATGAATACTATTTTAAAGAATTATGCCCCAAATTGAGCATCACTCCGATACCGATCGACCGATTTGGCCCAAAATCAATAGCCTTTGTCCCATGGACATTGTGAGTGCGTATACCAAGTTTCATGAACATCTGATAAAGCGCGTTTTAGTTATCGCGCGTACATACACATGGACGGACAGACAGACAGATTGACAGAAATTTTTCGCAAACACCGTACAATCTTAGAAAGCACCATTCTGGTACTTAATTAGAAAGTACCATTCTGGCACTTAATAATGAATAGTAGCATTTTCTTATGTACATTGTAAAAAATACCTGCCCATTAGGCCTACCATATTTGACATTGACAACCATTCGCAGTAAAACAGCCATTAGGTTAGATGAGATTAATCTAAATTAATCCAAATGTTAAACATAATGATCAAAGGGAAATGTTTTCTAAACGGCAGGATGCAAGTTGCGGTAGCTTCAAAGGAGTAGTATTTCATTAGCCAAGGCCTCCCATCTTTGATACTTTTTGAAGATATGTCTATAAATGTGAATAGGCTACAAGGCTTCTGCTTCCAAGTATTTTTAAGTAATTCTTTAAAAGCCTACAAATTTAAACTTCAAGGAGTCACATTTATTTTTAACCAGGGTAGTTAAACCGGTTAAAGCCATGGTTAAAATCACTGATTTGTTAGTCACGTCAAACGACGGAAACACGTCTTCAACCGGGTGTGAAACAGTAAGCCTTCGATCTAAACGAAAATATTCGACGAATAAGGATATTAATTTCGCAAGGATGTAAAATGACACATCTAATGAGGTACAGTAGGCGCAGGAATTAGGTTTCCGCTTCGGCGTCTTTAATTCTAATATTAGGCTCTTTTTAAGTGCTGACTTGACAGTCAAAAATTAAGTAGTTCTGTATAATGTTTTCAGCTTTTCAAGTTATCCTGTAAAAGAAAACTCATGCTTAGTTGTTCGCTTTCTCTATATAATGCAGACACAATAACATAAAATCATATAATATAAATATTAAATTAGGCAAACTGATGTAACAAAGTGTCAGAATGAATTTACTTAATTTGTGATAATTGCAATTATGATATGCAGAAAATATATATATTTTTAAATCGATTCCCGAGTTAAGTTCCACATTGATTCATTAAGCAGGGCTTACGGAAGAACAAAGGTCTAATTTGATAAGAATATACGAAGGAATATGTGGGTAGTGTTATTTGTCAAAGCTACTGTACTGCAACTTCCAAAGCCTTATATGAACACTGTAAAACAATATGATGTCATTTGCATTTGATAAATTCTTTCTAATATATTACCATAAAATAGGCACTAAATCTTTCATTACTCCGGTACCGGTCAATCGATTTCGTTCAATATCAACAGACTACTTCCCATGGACGTTACAAATGCGTATACCAAGTTTCATTAACATCTGATAAAGGGTATTTGAGTTATGGTGCGTACATTTACACGGACAGACAGAGACAGAGAGACAGAGAGACAGACGGACAGACAATTTCCCTTCCACCACACAATCTCAGAAAGTACCAGTCTGGCACTTAATAACAAGCAGATAAATGTGTGCCAAAGTTTTCACCACACCCTCGGCTCAGAAGGGTGAGCGAGTGGATAGCCGATGACTGTCACTACTATAATTATATGTGCGTATTGAGCTGCTTTTCTTTCCCTCCTTGAACTAAATCAATTTTCTCTTAAGCATATAACACCGATTACTTATCAATAACTAGCCCATAATGGTATCAGTGGTGGGGTGGGACAGGTTGACAAATTTATATTTGAAATTAATGTTGGAGGCTGTGCGGACGGAGATATGGAGCATTGCCCCTCTGCTGGTGTAGCGCGTGTGAGAGCCATTTCGCTGCACCTGGTAGTCAGTGTGTAAGTGAAGAAGGTGTAGACAGTGTCCAGCAGCTTCTCAGTCAGTGTAATGATAAGGAAGTGCTTCAGCCCATGTAGCAGGTACTTGATGAATTCTTTCATATTTTATAATGATTTTGAACAATATTGAAAAGTAACTTAAGTGTGTTTAAGGATTAAGCTAAATTCCCGAGTGATTACGGTTGATTGGTTCAGTATAATATGATTATTTAACGACGGGTATATACTGCAATTTAGGTCTGTGCCTTCACCGTGTTCCGGAATTTCGTCCCGCAGGAAATTTATTACTAGCCAGTAAATCTATAGACATGATCCTGTCACATTTATGCACACATAAATGGTATCGACCTGGGCCGGGTTTGAATCCGCGATTTTGAGACTACTCAATGTGCTACCCAGACCGATCCCAAGTGATTACGATTGTATATTACAAGAGACTACGAAATTTGCTTTCTTGCAACAATGCTACAGGTACAGATTTTACTCTCCCGTCTTATATATAGCCTATATATATAGCCTACATATAGCATGTAAATTAGAGTGCAGAATTGAATACATGTATTGGGAATTAAAAAAAAAAAAAAAAAAAAAAAACTCCTTTGGACGATTTTATATAAATTTTGCTTGTATCGGGACACACTTCTATTTTTTCGTAAATATTGTCTGCAGGGTACTCGCGGCCCGCTTCTTCAGTAATTTTAAGTCATTGAGTCTAGAGTACGGGTATATAGGAATTTATAAAACATTTTTTATGGAGGAACAATGCAAATAGACTCTTACCACTTCAATCCTTAAAAGTCCTGTCTCACAAAAGTATATATATATATATATCAGTGAGCTTAAAAGAAAACAATTAAATCGTTTACACTTCCAGATTAAGTATTAGGGAGTTTGTGGTAGTTGTATAGCCCATGTTAAAAAGGGTAAAAGAAGTTATATTAATGAAACGCCGAAGAATGTCTTGAGAAGGACAGGTGTTCTTCAAGGCAATGAGAAGACAGAGTTCTTGTTTCGTGACAATAATTAGGAAACAATATTCTTCCCTCTTTCAGCAATTTAGCATTTCTGATAATCTTACACGCCCTATTAGTCAGAATCTAGTGTACTTCCATCATTCCTAAAGTAGTCCTGAATCCTATGTGAATTTTATTTATATTACTTTCTTTATTTAATTTAGTTTAACCTCTCCCATTGTAGGGACGTTTATGCTGCCCACGCAGCTCGGGCCTTACAAGACTACGACCTGTCGAGGGAGGGAATTCCTATGAATCACAGACAAACTTTTTATATTATACAAGAATATAGTAAGCCTCTCGGATAAGTGATCAGCCCAATGCCAGGGGCACCTCTGAGACGACACGAACACAGAGGACGAGACACACCAGTCACACATGCACTCGTCCTGAACAAGGTATGATTGGGATGAAAGTGATAAGGGCGGCCAGATGATTTCGTGGGACCATAAAGGCCTAAAAATGCCTGGCATTCATCGCTCAGGTGAAGAGAAACTGTAAAAACCCGAAATTTGAAAATTTTTCCCGAATCAAACTCGGGCCCGCTGCTTCAGAAGAGCGATAGCACAGCATATGATGGCCCTTATGTTACTTGATATTTAATAATATTCGACATTCTATCACCATGATACTAGATCTATTGAGTGCAGTGAAGAAAACACAGCAAGGAGAATAAAATATATTTGTGGGTATTTAATTTGCATGCAGTCGCAGAAACTTCACCGTGCGTTTGTTATTTATATAATATTCAATTTGGATATTAGTCCATATGAACTACACCAAACAAGGATTATACTTAACTGAATTAAACAAAATACCTCGCTTTGTTGTAAATTACGTGGAACAAAAACTGAGCAATAATAATGCAGCTTTCACTGCAAGTTTTGTGGTGACAACTTTTTATTGCATTAACATGAAAAGCAAGGAGAGTAACTCCTTGTGTTCTCCCCCCCCCCCCCCAGACGCACACACTTGTGACACCTATGCAGCAAGTTCTTACACGATCCGATTTGCCTCAGTTACTCAGTAATCTGTACAAAACAGATGTGATTTTTACAGACATTTGACAGTGTAGTTTATACGTGTGAGAGATGAAATGGTAGAAGGAAACGCTGTGTTTTACTTTCAGTCCTTGTCCCACACGTCTTTAGTTTTCATACTTCATGCATAATGCATACAAAAGGATATTTAATCAATGAAATGTACTTCGTAAATAAAGTCCTTGAAGGACTGGGAAATCCTGCGATGTTATAGTCACGTGAGTCACAAGAGGAAGAATGTGCTACAGAAATCAACCTGTACTAGCCATTGGTGCGGAAAGTAGCCTATTATCTTTAAAAATGTTACATGATTTCAAGTCTTTACCTGAACAAAATAGATTGAGTAAGAACTTGACCTCACAAAAGTCATTTTCAGAAGAAGAAGAAGAAGAAGAAGAAGAAGAAGAAGGAAGAAAGAAAGAAAGAAAGAAAGTAGAAGAAGAGGAAGAAAGAAAGTAGAAGAAGAGGAAGAAAGAAAGAAAGAAAGAAAAATAAAGAAAGAAAAAGAAAGAAAGAAAGAAAGAAAGAAAGAAAGAAAGAAAGAAGAACAGCCTGCATGTAAATCTATCTGCCAACTCTTAAGAAATAACCTCATGAATCGGGAAAGGTCTCCTCTTATTAAAACTACCGCATTAATTTATTTATTATTTTGACAACAGGTATTTTAGAAAAAAATTAATGGGATAATGTTTATTGTATTCTTTTTATTAAAACCCGCAACTTTCGTTTGAAATTGTGTGAATGGAACTTTTATGCAAGTCGCCTAGGCCAGTGTTTCTCAACCCCAGGGCCCCGGCATCATTTAAACCAGGCCGCGAAAGGTTCACTGGAATTCGAAATTTTCCAACAAAGTCTTGTGAATAAATATTTTATCCTCTTGCTGGAATCACTAGGAGTAGAAAATTATTTTTAAAACTGTGGAAAGCTCAGTCCCAGAACACCTACATAGCATCTGAGAAGCAAAATGTTGGTGCTAAAAAGAAAGAAAAAAGTGTTGGGTCTTGTTCTGTCACTAATGGGGACATGATATTTCTTCGTGGTGTGCAACCCCCTCATCATTTATATAACTGCATTATGTTTGTGGTGGCTTCAATAATGAAAAATGGTCTCTTTCCTAAGTAGCGGAGTGGTTTTGAACTTGAATGCCCTTAAATTTTGCAACAAAATGTTTGGGAAATCAAACATGAATATTTCAACATTACCGTCGTTTATTACTGGTCATACATGTTAACTGGAAACCAAGGCAATAGTAACAACAGTGGCGTAGCCTCTCTCCTCAAAACTGAACGAAAAAGACATGTAACTTATTGAAAACGTCACTGAATCAGCAATGAAGGGCTGTAGTAATTTGAAAATACATCAGTTGTTTTATAAATGTCACTAACTTGTTCCGTCTGTTTAAAAAATGCCACACCAGTTATTACACTGCTTGCTACCTTCACATGTTTTTCGGCATTCTTGATAGCAGAGAGTTTTTCTGAACTGGTATGACTTTAAAACAACATGTAGAGGTGCCGTGAAACGCGTCGAATTGCCCTCTATGCCAGATTGTTTCTGATTCGTGATTCCGAGTTAATTTTCAAGATTCCTAATTTTCCTACGTAACTATGCAGGAATGTTAAGTCTCCGCTGACACTAGGATTTTGTCCGATTAAATGCATCTAAAATATTAACTTGCTGTTAAATTTACGAATGCAACCAATTAAGGGAGATCGACTGTATGAAACAATCCAGTCGAAAATAACTTAAAGAAGCTATTCAGTTTTCAGATTTAATTATCTTGAATACGATTTTTGGAAGTTCGCTTCGCAGTGTTCGTTTCGTGAGCAGAGTACGCAAGTTTTCCAGTCTACATTTCAAACATTTTGCACGAATTAAGGCACAAAGGATTCATTTTTTTAGAGTAATGAAGTAAGATTTATATTGGAATATGAATATTTCAGAATGACTCACATGTTTTAAAGGATTAAGGCAATTCAAATTATATTTTAAATAAATTAAAACTATTGTGTTAAAGTGTAGAGTTTAAATTTCAAAACAATAGGCTAATTAGTGTCGTAATTAGGCCTAAAGTTTAGAAATTACTCACTGCCTAAGTGTTTATTTATAAAATTTCTGCCAGTCCTGCGCAGCTGATTTTTATGGCGAGTTTTAATGCATGCATTTATTTTCCATAATCTCTTTTGTCTAACCAACGTAATTAAAATGCATTTAATAATACCATAACAAATTCTACACGCAATAATATTTTAATTTTTTTTTCAAAATATGTCTTAACCCATTGAACATCAAATTAAAATAATTTATTGATGTTGGAATGTGAGGAATACAAGAAGCTGCAATTCGCCCAGCGATGAATAGTTTATTGAATTGCAATGATATATTTCTCAACATGCTCATTTATGGCTATGCCATAATTAATTCATAAATTACCTGATGAGTAAATACTCGTATATTAGGATTGGGCCCTCATCTTAAATAACAAGAATTCCTGGACAGCGACCTCCTTTACCCCCAGTATTGCTTCTGGTACTCTGTTAGATCCTGAGTCATCCCCAGGGCCATAATGCCACCAGAATGTCAAATGAAAAACTTCAACGGCCTCATCGGGGATCGAACCCGCGACCTCCTGGTTTGTAACGCAGTGCCTCCACCACTCCGCCAGGGCGTAACCACGAATCTTAGCCTATAAAGATAACAAACGCACGATGGTAAATTTTCTGCTAGTGAATGCAAAATCCGTACCGGTACAATACTAATATTAAATTCCCCTTGCTGTGTCTTCCTTACTACACTCAGTAGATCTAGTATAATGGTAATGGAATGTAGAATATTATTAAATATCAATTAACATAAGGTTCATCTTATGCTATAGCCTAGACTACAAACCTAATCTTACTCTAGCGTAAGCTGAGCAACTAGCACTGCCTGTAGGAAAGAAACAAATATATGTACACATGCTTATGCAATTAAAAACTTTCCTTTTACCTTTGTCTTTCCAATATGAAAATGGCATTTCTAATAAAACACACACTATATCTTAAGCAGGATTCATATGAAGGGTTCAGGGGAAAACAATCAAAGTCCATTTCGATT
This sequence comes from Ectobius pallidus, assembly GCA_964059195.1. Lineage (NCBI taxonomy): Eukaryota > Metazoa > Arthropoda > Insecta > Blattodea > Ectobiidae > Ectobius > Ectobius pallidus. Next base: position 30,349,506 of record CAXKWD010000006.1, read on the forward strand.
GTTTTCATTTTCCTACTGTGCTATACCATTTGCTTTTAAATTACAATTGACACCTATGCTCAGTATTTAAAACATTAGAAATTTAACCTATTAAAAAAAAAAAAAAAACATAACTCATCTTATTACAGTCAACATATATAACTAGCGTAAGCTACTAAGTCTAGAAATATAAAAACACTCGTGACTAATGAGAGGAACGTGCTTCCAGGAAAACATGTGCTCCTTCGAATTTGTAGTAATACTTATGAGTAATTTACAGTATGTACACAAGTTTTTATATTTCTAGACTAGTAGCGTATGCTACTTATATAGGCTACTCGTATGTTGACTGTAATAATATAAGTTACGTTTTCTTTAAATAGGTTAAATTACTAATGTTTCAAATAGGTGGTAATTGTAATTTAAAAGCAAAATGAAAGTCCACTTTTATACTTTTTTCAGGACTGTAATATGAAGTTAAAAAACGCTATAAAATCAAAAAGAGGAAACAATGTAGAAATATTTTTCTCCTTACACTCTTGAAGTGGTTTTCTAGCAGGTTTTACTGTTACAAGTATTTTGAACTGTTGCAAGGCCCCATTAGCTTATAGTAAAAGTAGAAGGTACTTGTATATGAACTCTACTTATCCTCATTGTCATTATAGACTAAATAAGTTTTTAATCTAGTTCACCTAAGCAAAACCAGTTAATAATCAAGGAAACATTAAGTGAAAAGTAATGTTGAGCTTTAAAATGTTAAAATTACTCATTGTAGAGCTGAGCACTTTCTAAACAGAATTTCTTCAGAGACTGTAGATCATTATACTTTTCCCTATAGGCCTAAAGTGGAATTCTACTAGAGTACGCAGGGACAGGAAACCCTTCAATCTGTGCTCGGCACTTGTCAAGAATGACATATGTCTACTAGGAGCTATTGTAAGTCCTTCGCCAGGTGATTGTTCTAGAGGAACGCTTGCCTACAACCATTTCTCTGATTACTCTTATCTTCATTAGTCACATCTTTCTATATTCTTTGCTGAGAAATGCAGTCCATCCTGAGAAGACATCCTGAGATCATTCAACGACATTGAAGGGAAAGGCCCGCATGCGACTTCTTCTAATGTGTTCGTACAAGGTGCTGCGTGCTTCAATGTGAACTTTTTTATTTATTTATTTATTTATTTCAATTACTTTTCCTCCACTCTGAACACATACCTTGTAAGCATAGGAGTGGTCTCGGAGGTTGCCGTCTTCTTCTGGCTTCCATGGTCTTCTTCGTTTCACTGGTAAGATTCATTATGTAGGGCTTACAGAAGAACAAAAGTCTTGTTTGATAAGCATATGTGTAGGAATATGTGGGTAGTGTTATTTGTCAAAGCTAACTGTAGTCTAATGCAACTTCCAACGCCGTATACGAACAATGTAAAACAATATGTTGTTATGAGAACTAGTTTGCATTTGATAAATTCTTTATAATATATCACCATAAAATTTGCACTAAATTGGGCATTACTCCACTACCGATCAACCTATTTGGTCCAATATCAATAAACTTCTTCCCATGGACGTTATAAATGCGGATACCAAGTTTCATGAAAATCCGATAAAGGGTATTTAAGTTATCGCGCGTATAGACACACGGAAAGACAGACAAACGGACAGACATTTTCCTTTCCACTACACAATTTCAGAAACGTTATATTTTAATGTGCGTATTGATCAATTTAAGTTTAAGCAAATATACCTAATATAATTCCTGAAATTTTTTTCAGCTTGAATTTAATTAATTCAAAACCTATACGGCTGCTTTAAACCTGAAAGAAACATGTCAATGAATCATCAGAAGTATTATTGCCAGTGTATTTTGTGAAATGTTGAGATATTTTAAGAATTTCTTATATCAGTGTATACGAGTATGAATTTAGGTTAAGCATCAAACTTTAGACCTTTGTTCTTCCGCAAGCCCTGCTAGTTCAATTCATCTGGAGCTTAACTCGCAGATCTATTACAAAAACAACTTACCGTATTTTCTGCATATCATAATTGCAATTATCACTAACTAAACAAAAGCATTCTGGCACTTTGTTACATCAGTTTACCTGATTTTATTGTTAAGGATTTAGTTTATATAGGCCTAAATAACAAAGAATTGGACTTTATCATTCTCATATGTAATATGATTTATCTCTATTTTTGATAGCTTTGAAAACGACCATATAAAATACTTTGTTTATCTGCTTGTTTACTTATCTGGCTAAAGAAGATGAAGTTAGTAACCAATCAGTCGATGAGTAATGTGAGACTGCACTTCATTCCAATAAACAGATAATTATGTATACAAATTTACTTGAATGGTAACCATTCTGTAGAAGAATAGTAACATTTTTTACAGTAAGTGGCGCCGTGTAGTTGTCAGAAGCAGTGACAGCCATATTACAGCAATAAATTATCTTCATCTTATACTATCCCCCTCGATTTTATCGTAACAGCCTCCTTTTAACACAGATCAATATAACATTTTCCTTACTATGTATATTTGCTGTTTTATGTTATTTTCCCAAATGGCACCCCAATTAAAATCTAGAATAGTTATCCCGCTGCACTTGCATTGATACTAAAATGCGCGTGTTAGCAATCAGCATTTTGTGGCGATCGTTATACAGTTTTAAACACGTCGCTATGAAGAAAAATTCCTTTTTATACTGGAATTCGGTTTTCCGGACCGATATTACAAGAGACTACTGGTACACGCAAACATTCTAAACACGTGATATGACCTGTATGCAGTTAAAGCATGTAAAATAAGCTAAATAACAATAACAATAATATTAATAACAACACTAATAATAATGGTATAGTTAACAAAGAAAACAGACTTAATTGTGCCCCTAGACTAGTATACTGTCTTCAACAAGCCTGAATTTAAAAAAAATACCATAAAACATATAATAAACATAGGACCATAAAAGCATCTCCAAATAAAAATAGCAATAATTAATGCAGACCTAAGCCATATTGATTTTGTTTAATTTGCATTTTCTTTTATGATTAATATACTTGACCAAGGAAATCTACATCTATTGAATAGTCGGAGCAATTAATTAGCCTATTCAGTTAACATGTTTGATGCTACAAGGAAAATATATTATTAAACATTCGGTAAGATTCTATTTAACCTGGTGGTTATAGGCTACTTAATTCTTGAATGGTACATAGTGATAAACTCAATAATACAATTCTTAACATGTATATGTGAAAAAGTGTGTGCAACATATTTTGCATCTTTACATTAATTCGTGTATGCCCCTGGGCATTTGCCCTTGCTGTCCACCTGTCGCTGGCCTTGTCCAATTTTACATGGACATGAAAACGAGGATGTTTGCATTTAAGATCACATGAAACAATCATGAAAAACTACTTTCCGAGCTAAATCCTATACTGCCTATCACATAAAATAATTAGAGCAAATTCTCAACAATGATGTGTAGGCCTACTAAATATGTTCAGAGTATGTTCAGAGTAATTTACAGCAAAAATTGTGATGATGATTAGGGCCCGGATTTTTAGGCTTTTATAAAAGCTATTTTAGTCTTTTATTTTCGTGAAATAGCATAAAGCCCGTTTTAGGCTTTAGACAAATTATTTTAGCCGTCTTAATAAAACATATAATGAACATTAATATTAACACCAAAAATTGAAATTATTCTATTCTAGTTTCTTTACAAAATTAACAAGTAACTATTCCTTATATCGGCAATCGAAAAATAGCATAAACAATTAAGATATTTACCCTTTAATGATACAATTATTCAATACACCACTCAATTCACATCCGAGTTACAAAAATAAGTAGACTCGAAGGTCACGAATTTCTTCCTTTAATATACTTCTCTGTCGTTGGTTACAACTTATTTTAAAGTTGAAACGACAAATGCAACCCTTGAACGCAAGCTCTTTACCACACTCCTGGGAGCGTACGGGCAATATCGGGGGAAGAGCTTGCAGGCAATCGCGCGCGGTGAAAAAATGCAGCCCAAAATGCATGCAAGTTCTTCCTCGCATGATAGAGTGTCAACAAAAGAGTTCGCGCGAAAGATTGTGCATGTAATTGCCAAACACGCGCAAATTCTCTCTCAAAAGAACGGCGCGTGGAGTGTCTAAATTTTGTACACGCCAACTAAGAGCGTGCGGTAATGTTTAAAGTTCAGTACAGAGGAGTTAAATGTGTTCTTGGAAAGTTTTGTTTGTTTGTCTTCTGCCTTTACATACACACAAACTTCCAGGGGAAAGAGTGCAGAGTTGCACGAATAACGCACCGCACTCTTTATTTTGTTTATCTGTTGCCTTTACATCCACATGTTTTCACGAGCATTTGAGTGCGCACTTGCCTAAACCCGAGCGATAAACCTTGTGTGTGGGGGAAGCTTAAATTTAGTTGCAGATTTCAAAGCATTGCAGACGGCTCAAGTTTCGTTTCCTGCGACGGCGAGCGGGACATTTTCGAGTTACAAAGACAATAAAATTAGTTTTATTATTATGTATTTTCTTATAATGCTCAAATTCACATATTTATTTTCCTTTGCATTAATTGGAAAATCTATTTAAAAATCGTGTTTTTCTGCAAAAGTCCTCTTTAGCCCCTAGTTTTTTCAGCAAAAGTCTTCCTTAACCCCTTTTAGGCCTTTCAGTCCGATTTAGCCCTTTTTAGATTCTATAAGATTCATATATTCGGTAGCAAGGGGCATGAAACGGAAAAATACGTTAAAATGTTCTAATTAGGAAAAAACTAAATAACTCTGTGGCGCTAAAATCCCAGAAGGGACAAGGTCTGCCACGTATTCTACCATAGGCAGACGGCAGGATTGGGGGCATGTGGTCAGCATGCAGACACCCACAGCCGTTAATGGTGGTTTCCATTATCGGAGCCGCTACTTCTCTATCAAGTAGCTCCTCAATTTTAATCACGAGGCTGAGTGCACCCCTACCAGACCTCAGAAAAAATCCGAGGAGGTACCGGGTTCGAACCCGGGCCGACGGATCTGTAGTCAGCGACGCTAACCACGCCGGCGGTCGTTCTAATTAGAAAGCTGGGAAAAAATAGGTTATGACCTTCAAATCCCGGCCCTAGTGATGATAGCCTAGTAATAATGTAATTACTATGACCCGGAGTTTATGGAAATCAGAGTAATTTACAGGAAAAATTGTGACGAGGATCGCCTAGTAAAAATGTATGGCCCAGAGTTCACCAAAAATCATATTTTTAATAATGTAAGCTATTTTATCCCTTGCTAGTGTTAAAATGTGTACAATACATAATAGAAATAACTGAAAATTATGAGATATTTTATTCTATAAGAAATAATCATTCCCGACAGAGGAATACAAGAAAGTAATTCCTTTCTTTCCGCCACGCATCCTACACATGCAAAGATAAAGTAAAAGTTAGACAACATCGCCCTTCTATTATTGGTCACGGATTACCGATACTTAAGAAAAATTTGTTACGCTTATAACTCATAAAATGGAATGGTCCTACTTGCATGGATAATGTGTGAATATTTCTGAAATCACCTTCTCTGTGTGATTGTGTTAAAATTTACCACAAATCTAACTTTTATAATAGAATAACATGCAAAATTTTAAGTAGCCTAAATATATAAAACAGAACTTATTAAAATGTATTTGTTATTTTAATAGGTCTCCTGTATAAAAAAATCTCCCCGCGTACAAGTTTTAATTGCTTATAATTATTATTTTGCGCTTTTTTAATCACGAAGAAGTAACTGTTATCTATATGTTTTTATTGCTTATACGATTTCTTTTTACAAAATATAAAGAATCTTTTGTATACTTTACTGGTAATTATAATAAAACTATACAGTTTACAAACATGCTTACGGTAACTTTTATATTTGTTATTTATGGCTACGTACTGATTGTAAGTGCATTTATGTTTAAGTGTGACAGTCTAAGTCTGTAGACTTACAGGCATCTAAAAGATCTCCTGCAGGACAATATTTCGTCACTTTGACGATAGTAGAAGTACACAAGCTCGTAAATAACCACAGCAGTATACATAACATTGCTGGGAGTTCATTCATAGAGTAATTATACATAGGTTATGAACGCTGTAATGCGGTCTTTAAATATGAACAACTCGATCTGTCAGTATTTTATAATATCGTGACACAATAATGCACAGAAATTATTTTAACATTTTATGAGCCAGATTTGCATTGAGACTTATGTACTTTGAATATGCATGTACAAGTCGGTGAAATGAGGTTGTTGGTGTTTTAATCCCTCATATCATGGCTAACATGACATGATGTCAACTGACCAGCTTTGGTCATAGTAATCAATTTATGTGCAGGACTAACTAGTTCAAAATATTTTTATATTACAGTACGATTCATTGATGAAGTCATGTATTAATTTCTCTATAACACAATAGCTTTGCTAATGTTTTCTGTTATTACATCTGTCACATATTCAGAGCAGATGAAATACCGGTACCAGACGAACAAAGCACAGCTGCAAATCAAACCGTCAATGAAGTTTACAGTAAAAACTTAACAAATTAATTTCATGTATCCTAAAGCAAATTATTAATAAACGTAATTTGCCACATGTAATATAATAAGCGATCCAAATTTTCTCCAGATAAATTCGCGAGAAACGATCAGGATAAGAACGTTTGATTGTGAGGTACATTTCAGCAGCTGATCCTCTTTATGATATTTTGTTGATTTCCAGTGCAGGTGATCTTAAAAAATTAAATTTGATCCCAGTAAAATAATACAGAGCACAAACCTTTCACAAGGAAGTATACTGTTATATTTTTTGCTTTAAATATTTCGTTATTACACAGTCTAATGTTATGCTCTTAAAATTATTAAGGTTAAGCATGAAGCAATGTTATAACAAAACAGGAGCGAAGCCAGTTAGTTATAATTTTCTTCTTTTTATTATTAAGTTGGATTTACTAAGTTAAAAAGTGACGTTGTTTGTAAATTGCCGGTGAGCATTTTGCTGATAGGTGTGGGTTAAACAGTACTATATGATAAATATGTGTAATGGCCAGTTACAGTAACAATATATTTTGCCTTTCAGGAACAATGTGATCAGACGGCAAAATGGCAAGGATTATCAAGTGCTTCGCAGTTCTGGTTTGTCTGGAATTGGCTCAATCACAGTCGCTTCTGAATACGGTGTTTGAATTATTCCGCAGTGGACTTAGGAATCCCGAAGGAGCACCTTACGACACTAGGGCTTTTCAAAGAGAATATGACTTCATAGTGATTGGTGCAGGATCAGGAGGTTCGGTAGTAGCTAACCGCCTGACAGAAGTTCCTGGTTGGAGTGTGTTGTTACTCGAAGCAGGAGGTGACGAGAACTTTATAACTGATATTCCTCTTATGGCTAGTTATGCACAATTTCTGGGTATTAGTTGGGGTTACAGAACACAACCGGATGAGAGGTACTGCCGCGGTATGGAAGGAGGAAGATGTAGATGGCCAAGAGGTAAAGTGTTAGGAGGTACAAGCGTTATTAACTACATGGTATACACAAGAGGCAACAGACGTGATTATGATCTTTGGGAACAGTTGGGGAACAAAGGCTGGAGCTACAAAGATATCCTTCCATATTTTCTGAAATCAGAAAACATTGGAATTCCTGAATTGATGGATTCTCCCTACCATGCATCTGGTGGATATCTTGATGTTCAAGAAGCACCCTGGAAGACGCCTTTAGCATCAGCATTTTTGGAAGCAGGGAGGCATTTGGGTTATCGAGTTGGTGATCCCAGTGCTGAATCTCAGCTCGGGTTTTCTTATGTTCAAGCAACAATCAGAAACGGGACTAGATGCAGTGCTTCCAAGGCTTTCCTAAGACCAATCAGAAACAGGCCGAATTTGCATGTAGCGAAACAAGCAAGAGCCACAAAAATTCTGATAAATCCAAGGACAAACAAAACTTATGGTATCGAGTTCGTCAAAAACAGAAGATCATATACCGTGAGAGTTAAGAAGGAAGTGATATTGTCAGCTGGTGTGTTTAATTCTGCACAACTCCTCATGCTTTCTGGAATAGGGCCACGAGAACATCTGGAAGAGATGGGCATATCTGTTATAAAGGACTTGAAAGTGGGTTACAATTTACAGGATCATGTGTCAATGGCAGGACTAGCTTTCTTCGTAAACGATTCGGTAAGCCTAGTTGAGAGCAGGCTAATGCGATCGCCTGCTTATGGGCTAGATTACCTCATTAATAGGAAAGGACCTTTGACCTTGCCGGGAGGAGCAGAAGGCATAGCGTTCATACAGACCAAGTATAGCAATGACAGCGAGTGGCCGGACTTGGAGATCGTTATGGGTCCTGGAGCACTTACTGGAGATTCAGCTGGCAGTCTGAGAAGAGGTCTTGGTATCACCGAAAAACTGTACCGAAAAGTGTATGGACCCAATGCAGGAAAGGATGCTTATTCACTGGTACCGATTCTGATGAAGCCGAGAAGCCGTGGTAGAGTGAAACTTCATTCCACCAACCCATTCCAGGCTCCACTCCTTTATGCAAATTACTTTGACGATGAATATGATCTCCGCATAATGGTGGAAGGAGTTAAACATGTAAGTAATTTAATTATTCTTAGTGGCTAAGAAAGGTTAGAAACTTATAATAGCATGTCCTGATCGAGTGATTGATTCATCATCGTCGAGACGAAAAAACTGAAACTATAAATATGCAGTTTGGTCAGGAGTTTTATTATACAATGTAGAGACTCACTAAGGGATATTTTAAAAATCCAACCTCTATAAAGATTATACATGGAGAAATATTATTTAAAAAGTTATATTGACTTAAAACTTGGTAAAAATACTTCAAAACAAATAATAGTAATAATAATAATAATAATAATAATAATAATAATAATAATAATAATAATAATAATAACAACAATTTTAAATAAACTAATAAGGGTGAAAAGGGAGAATAAAAGTTTGTATTTGGAAAAAATAATGGTTGGATTTTTTGAAACTTAGCATAAAAACACTACACCACAAATAATGAAACATATTTCAGCATTTCTTAAAATTAAACCCTATGGAGTTTATAAACAAAAAGGGTGTTCAAAGTAATGTGGAGAAACTTTCTGTGACATTGTGAATGAAACCTTGCTGGGGAACTATCCTAAGGGAGAACTGTTGAAATTAAAGAGACATAATATAACAACCGTTCAATATTAAATGCTACTCTGAGAGAGAAAGGTCTTGATGTTTACGAAGAGGTCCATTCACTTGCCGATGAGGGAAGTGGAAGGCGCATTGATATTATTGCCATTAATAGATCAAAAACTGAAGCTGGCCCGACTAAACGTTTTGAGGTAGCAATTGTTAACCTAAAGAAGTAGATCAAGAAAAGAAACAAATTTACCAGTCAGCATCCCTCACTTTTTAGAATTTTATAAACCCAAAAATATTTCAGTGAGAAGTATTATTCTTGGATCAAGAGGAACGATCCCCAAAGTATTTGTTGGTTGGCGAAACAAATACAAACTTCCCAAGTCAGTGTAGGATAAGGTGATAATTACCATTATTAAATAATCGGTAGCAATTTTAAAGAATAATTTGAATAATATGTCAGCTACGTAATTTACTTTTTATTCATGCGTCCATGTATATCTGTAAGTATTATTTTTTCATTTAAAATGGATACTTTTGTATTTTAAATCAATATTCCATATAACAATTGTAAATGCACGAATTAATTACATATGTATGTTATTCTGTGTAGTTGCAAGCCTAATGTAGGCCAGATGTTATAATAAAAAAAATTACACATTTTCATATTGTACAACATTAGTTAGTCAGTTTGCGAAATTAGTAAAAACTAAGGATTGGAGAACGGAGGAAGGATTATTTCTATCAAATTATGAAATCCACACTAGCGAAGGTGCGGGAATCAGCTAGTTCACTATAACAGTTGTAATATTTTGTATGCAAATACGTCGATTTTTCAATTGTAATGTAAGAATTTAGAGTACAATCCGATATACCGAGCTACCGCGCACAGAACTCATTGCTAACTGCATTATTTGAATTGTACCGTCTTACCGCACACAGAACTCATTGCTAACTGCATTATTTGAAATGTGCTAACTTACCGTGCACAGAACTCATTGTTAACTTCATTACTTCAAATATGCGCACTGAATTCATTGCTAACTGCATTATTTCAAATATGCCGACTAACCGCGCAAAGAACTCATTGTTAACTGCATTATATGAATTGTGCCATCTTACCGCACACAGAACTCATTGCTAACTACATTATTTGAATTGTGCCGTCTTGCCGCACACAGAACTCACTGCTAACTACAATTATTTCGAATGTACCTGCTTACCGCGCATAGAACTCATTGCTAACTGCATTATTTCAAATATGTCGATTTACCGCGCACAGAACTCATTGCTAACTGCATTATTTCAAATATGCCGACATACCGCACACAGAACTCCTGGTAACTGCATTTCATTTCAATGAAGATTTTCGCTTTTCTTAATAAAATGTAGTCTTTAACACATAAGTCAATTGTGGAAAGGTTGAATCAGAATTAAACACACCATCTGACATTATCACTTCCTTTTTAACTCTCACGGTATACGATCTTCTGTTTTTGACGAACTCGATACCATAAGTTTTGTTTGTCCTTGGATTTATCAGGATTTTTGTGGCTCTTGCTTGTCTCGCTATATGTAAGCTCGTGCCGCTGCTCTACCGTTGAGCTACCATGGCAACGTGCCGGTACAACATTAAATTTAATCGTGGTTCAAATCCCGACTATGACATTTTTCAGTATGACTCAACCTTTCCACCTTAGCCTACAGACTGCCAGTATGAAAGAATTATCATTCCACATAGGTCTATGGGGAAGAGTCTCCCGCAGATAAACAGTGTGAGGGAAGCGGCTGAGAGTGAATATCAGCTTGACTTCACTGCTTGAGCTACCATCTGGGTCTGCTGCGGCAGATGAAAGCTCTTAACACCGTCCCTGGCGGGACGGATCCTTAGACGGGACAGGATGACCGACTGCGGTCGGGGACACCACCTCCTCGTGGTTTTCCCTGGAAACCATCCAGTTTCTCTGGGTGGGCCAAGCGTGCTTCCCGAAAGGGTAAGTCCTCTCTCCCCGCCGCCAGGCGACCATAGTGCTAGAGCCTGGTTGGGGGTGGTTGTTCTAATAAGCAGCACTACCCGAGGTAAGATTCGCTGGAAACCTCCCGTCACTCCAAACTACCCATCCTTATTCTCCCGTCTTGGTTGCAAGGGGTTGCCCTTGACAAGGTGGAAGAATCCTATTTAGGACTTCCCTCTTCAAGTCTCTCTCTGTCTACATGGAAGTGTCGCTTGGAAAATTGAAGGGGACACTATGGTTTTCAATTAAGGTATAAGAGTAAAGTAGTAGTAGTATGTTATTTGAGTAGTGTACAGTTAGTACACTATAGGACAGGACTCTCATATTGCTAAGAATGTGGCGTTGCATAAAAATTATCTAATTTTTACATGTAAACGTCTTTAAATTGGTCTTATTGAGGGAGCGGAACTTGCTAAAACCATTTAAGTTATAACGGAAATAGATATAATGAAAATAGGACATTCTAGGCAAATTAATGTAGGAAGCACGGCCTCGGTACACTTAATTCATTCTTGATATATAATAGAGAGGGCCTTGATTACAAAACAGTCAGATGTTGTAAATTATTACGTCACGTCTTGCTTCGAATGTATAGATTTAACAGGGAATGAATATATGACATTACATTATAGCTATATTAATTTTAAGGTATTAACTAAATAAAAGGCTAAAATGTACAAGGAGCTAGTGTGCATTCTGCTTCTACAATTTGTTTTATCATTTATAATTTATTCTCCCCTTCAAAGGTTCCCTAAGACAAAGCTAAACAAACAACAAGAAAAAAGACAGAAATCATACAAGTAGAATAAAATAAGATAGTAAATAATATAATTAGAATTATTCGATATTATGATCCATAAAAATGAAGTTTCAATATATTTATGGAGTCTTTAACGATGTTGACAGACAATTCTGTTATCTCCTCATTAGTGAGTCCCGGGTGTTTGAGGAAGGAGTTTGTGAAGTGGGGAATTGAAACCTGGGCGCCAAACATCTATCCATGTAGACCGATCTGGTTTTATTTTTATTAATTCTCAATAAAATATGGCACTTTAGGTATGTTAGATTAAATCTATAAATATATATATACCTTATATACGGTATATAAACATACATACTGTCTTTCAGTACCTATTGCAAATGTTAAAAATAATCCTAACATATGAAACGCGCTAAATTTAGGCAACACGCACAAGAACATTCACGAACTCTGTGTCTGCATCCCCAATACAGCATACTCGACGTTTTGCTTAGGAACCATGCCCAGTTTTGTAGAAGTTTATGATTTCGACGCATTTGCTAAGCCGTTACAGACATATTAACGGAAATTGCTTTTTTATTATAAGATCCGCAAAACAGCTGCTGGTCGGACTGTTAACACGCCGAAAAGTAGCACTTTACCAACCTGGGCAGGTAAAGTAATTTTTACCGTACTAGGCCAGTAAAGTCGTCGAGACAACTGAAAAATTCAGATGGCAGTGACCAATCATATCAATCGTAACAGGGTTCGAAACAAAATACTTTACTACAAAACACCAAATATAAGGCAACATTGTTTACGTTAATCAGAAACTTTACCAGGTTTCTTGTTTACAAATCACATAAAATTATAACAACAAATATAGGCCTAAAACAAAATAGCTATATTATTCATAAGAAACCCACACAGCCACCTTGCCTACATCTGCATTTCTAATTGATTGATAGTATAAGATTCAGGCAGCTGTGAGAATATGGCGTCAACAAATGGTTGCCTATGCCTTTTATAATTAATTATACGTTATTTTATTTCATTTCGTATAATTTACAGAGCTTTTACTAAAAGAAAAATTGTATGCACCACGAACGTAAAAGCTTTAACGGACTCATCTAATACTAGATTCGTCCGCATAAGCATTATTTTGCATACTTGATACAAAAATAGCTATTTTAGTACACACTCTGTAAAAATAATTTTACCGTCCTAGGCCGGTAAAGTTGCCATGGTAACCCCTAGTGGATGTAGTTCCAACTATGGCTCAAAGATCTCTCCACAGTTCTCCCAGTGTAAATTCTATTTTACATGTTAAGGGTTTTATTGTTCAATGTCTATTATCATAATAAACCCTGTCATTTAGAATTATTGAATTTAAGAAATACATTCGATAATAATAAATTCTTATATTTTTTATGACTTGGGGTGGACGCGAACGCACAATATTTGCATTACTTTGCCATACTTAGTCCCTAGACCACGAGTGCTAGCTGAAAGATATGACTTCAAATGAGTCTCTTGTACGATTGCTTCTTTAAACAAGGCATAAAAGTTTCGTTGCAGAAAACATCATCAAAATGACGCGTAATTTCAATTGATGTAAATATATTTATTGTAAATAATCAACATTATTATCTTAACGATGCCTTTAAAAGGTTTTGAAAGGAAAAGAAACAATCCACAGATAGCGAAGTTTATAAACATATACTACTGATACAATCGCCATTATCTTTGCTTTCTTTACGCTTAGTCATTGAAAATGAGTGAAAAACTGAGCTCAATTGAAGTAAAATTACAGAACTTTTACTAAAAAGTATTGTATGCACCACGTACGAAGAAACTTTGGCGGATTCACCCAGAATTAATACTAGGCTATTTAGATTCATCCGCTAAATTCTTATATTGCGTATGTGATACATAAATAGCTATTATCGTGCTTAAATACCAAGTGGATAACATTTCTGTCGTGTATCAGTGAAAATTTGACACAACATAGAATATCAATACATAAGAAGATAATTTTCTGGTGTTTATAACTTTTGAAGTTTTCCGTCATTTTGATTAAACTAATGCCAGCTCTAAAACAGTGTTAACCATCTTAAACAGAGACTCTTCAAAACAAGATCCAATGATGATGGTTTAGTGAAACCGAAAGTAACGCTATAAATATCCGAAGTTAAGAATAAAGGTATTAAATAATAATTATTTTATTGATTGGGTTTCCTGTTACCGAAAAATATGATTTTAAACATCATAAGTAGCGTGAGCTGAGATATCAATTGGGTTTCTTCATTGCTACAATTAAATATAATTCTTAGAAATGTTCGACTGTAGATACCCACGGGTTGGCTCCGAGTATACAGGTTTAAAATCACCGCAGTGCTCCACATTCTATGTAAGACAGGTGTGATGTAATGTGCGTAAATTACAATGCCATTATCTCTCCAACAGAGTTTTAGAGCGAAATAGAGCTAATCACCAGATTGTACTGGAGACAAAATTACTTACTCATCAGAAAGAAAATGGGAACAGGGAAGTGGGTAATTGTGAATTACTGCCGGTGTGAATAGGCCATTTTCTGATCCAATTAACGGCCGTTACGGTGGTTCGTGCTTAGCGCGTGGGATCTGGCATGCAAGCCGTCCCGGGTTCAAATCCCGAGGCAGGCGGGCGTGTCATTCGTGGTGGAAGAATCCCTTCTTTGGTTTTCCCCCCCTCGGGGATCCTCCCGTTTCCTCCCTTTCATTAATTCCACTAACACTCTCCTCTTCACCTTCCTTTTCCCCCTCATTATCATCCCGTTCCCCTTTACTGGTTTTCGGGCCAGCTTCTGCTGCAGACTCTGCTACGGGCCTTCCCCATCCTGCCCCGATGCTTGTGGTCCGAGAGATGCTTGTGGTATACCGTGCCTCTGGGGGTCCCTGATTAGAGGAGGCGCACGTGAGGGTGTGCCGCGCCCATGGGGCTCTTGTGAGGGGAGGACCCAGGGGTGCGGTGCACGTGGATTGGTACTTGGTACTTGCTGGATGATGGGGAGCTCCTTGGGGGCTCGTGGTGGAGTGTGTTGACTGGGGGCCTTAGGGCATTCACATCATTCTGTTTCCTAGGGGGTGTACAATTAGAGGTGTACAAATCTCGATTTTAGTTTGCCCATACCCGCTTGAACGCCAGGCAAGCAAGTTGCCAGCGTCATAGCTAGGAAGCAGGCAGGTTTCTTTAAGCTTGCTGGGTCAGGTCAAACCCAGTCTAGGCAAGCCAGAATAAGCTTGCGACATTCCTATCAGCTAAACAACTGTAGTTGCTAAGTGTAGGTAATACTTTCTTGCTTTTCTACATGCTGGTAGAAGAAATTCACCATGCAGATAAATAAAAGGTGGATAAAGTATTAAAAATCGTTTTAGCGTCTTAACACAATTATTATTTTTATTATTAGGTAGATTTCGAAGAAAAATCTACCTAATGACTTTCAAAAAATTCGTTCATATCTTTACGTTTCATGCCTGCCTAAGTACGAAACCACCGCCTGTTAAAAAATTGAGATATTTATATTTATATACAGTATATGTATATGTATATATATGTATATATATATTTATATATATACATATATATATCTTTACACGCTAGCGGCCGTAATTTTCAAGATATTTGAATCAAATTTTATTATGTTATTTCTAGGCCCAATAGTTCAGACAAGTTCGTTAACGAGCAAAATTGGCGCAAGAGGGTGGTCGGGGGAGGGGGTTGAAATTTTGAAACATTTATATATCGGCTCCTATGAAGTATAGAGGGAAACTTTGATTGAATAAATTAGAGTAGTCCTTATGGAGTTCACAGTGACACCAACGATTCGGGGGTTTTGGGAGTACGAGTGGGGGTGGGGGTATGGGGATGGAAATTCGAAATTTTCGAAACTACGTCTTGTGGGGTATCGTTGAAAAGCTCCTGATGAGTACTCTACAAATCAATAACTAGTTTCTTGATAGTTCTCATATAAGGCGAGATTTGAATGTTTGAAAAAGTTCTCTTTCCTCTTTTTGCAGTTATTATTGCGGGTTTGTCATGCCAAGGCTAAAGAAGAAGAGTGCTACGCAGCGACAGTAAATTAAAACAAAAGCACTTCGAAATCTACCTCAGCTTGTAGGCTTGCCTAAAGGGATTTTTGTTATTGTTATTAATGATTTTATGATGTTTTCTCGAAAATGTTTGAAAATTTTTCCCATGCCGGACTAGTACCTTTGTTCATTGATAATTCAAACTGTCCACATTTTAGTTTTTCCTCGGCTTCCTTCAGGGTAAAATTCTCTAAACACATCTGAAGTTCCTCAACTACGTAACTGCACAGAGGCGCCAACTTATATGGGCCCGTGGGGCTGAAGCCCACCCAATAATTTGCCGTAGGCCTATTTTGTTAAATTATTTATTACCATTACTAAAATATGTTTTCTTGTTGAATCGCTGGAAAGCTAAAATCAGGTTATTGTTGACATAATAATACTACCTCCTCTTGTTCCAATTCACTCACGATTGTCTGAAGTCGTTTCTCAGTTCAGTAAATTTTTACGTCTTAATCTGTTATCGCTTGAGAGGCGATGGGCTTACCACTTGCCCCTCTGCTCTCTCTCTCGGAAAATAAGCGTAACAAAATTAGTATAGGTAATGAAACCTCCACAAGTGGGGGTTTCATAGGGGGTTCATAGGGGGTTACAGTCAATCTGTTAACGCAGTTTCCACACCCACCACCATATTTTTATGCTTTTTATGCATTCATAAAAAAACTTAATCACATTGCTTTTCAAAATATATATAGGCTAAGAAGAGTGCGGAAAAGTTAAATTCAGAAGTTAGATTATGCTTGTGGTGAATTTAATGGGCAAAGCAAGGAATTGTGATACAAGACAAAGAGTGTGGAGTACAAGACAATTATTACAAACTTTGTCTTCAGAAACGATGAAATCATTTCATGTAGGCCTACAGTACTATATTTATACCATAGTCATATCAATATTTTATAAGTCTACTAGCAGGTGGCAGCTATAATTAATTTAAAAAAAATTAAGAGCAAAACAAATAAAACACGTTTATTAACACTTACACACGAATCATTCTAAACTAAACGATTAATAATTATAATGAAACAGCTAAAAATCCGGCTTTGGAGTGCATTCCACGATAACTAAATGATTTAAATAAAACATCTAGTAGCCTAAGTAAATAATCGCGGGCATCTGCTAGTCTGTTTTATGAAACCCGGAGGAGCATTGGCGCGGTTACAGCACGCCGTTTAACCCTATTTTGTACTAACTTCATCCAACCATCCCTCGCAAGTCCTACTTCCCTTAAATCTATTCTACTATTGTCCTCCCACCTACGCCTAGGTCTTCCCAGTGGTATTTTCCCTTCAGACCTCAATTCAAAATAGTTTTAGGATAGGCCTAAGTCTTTCCTTCCCCATGTCCAGCCCATTTCATCTTCAGTGATTTAATTACCTTTATTATATTCCGTGAAGACTGCAAGTTATAAAGATCGTCATTATGCACTTTTCTCCAGTCCCAGTTTTCATCTCTCTTAGGTCTCAATATTTTTCTGAACGCCTTGTTTTCAAACATTTTCGGATTATATTCTTCCCGAAGAGTAAGGGAGCATGTCTCACATCCATATAAAGTTCCAGGCCTCTTTCTTGTATTATTTACACGTTCTCTATTAATTTTAATTTGAGTTTTACATTTAATTAAATTATTCACGGTTCTTTTTTCTAGTTCTAGGTGAATTTTTAAATTTCTGTTATTTTGTAAACTAAACATAATTTTTCTTAATAATTACTTACCATAATATTATTGGCTGTTAATGGTATTTATTTACAATTAATACTGAACGGCACCCACACAAGAGCAAAACTCATATGGGTGTTAAACTTAAATTCTGTATTTTGTGTATCATATATTCGAATAAAGTAATTAGAATGCAGTACACGGTTTATCTGCAATGGTTTGTTTAAACAGGCTAGGGGCACCAGGTGAACAGATAACTCATACAAAGACGATTCGAATATACGCATATATATAACTTCTAGGCATATGAAACATTTTAAAAGTTAAAGATCAGTCTTCCTCAGAATTACTTATTTCGGAAAAGTAACAAGGAGAACTTAAAACAAGTGGACACTTTCAGTATTGCTTTAGCAATAGTCCAGACCAGACCAGACCAAATAAGCTAACTGAGATCAGAGCATTGCGGTTCGCCCGCAATGCGATGATCTCGGCTCAACGATTGGTTGATTTATATATTATTTCGGAGAATTTCGTTCGCGAGTTTTTTTAGTATTATTATTCTGTAGGTAATTTATTGTTTAAGCAAAGAAAGTTCTACGTTACCAAACATAATGTAACAATTCCCACCACATAACATAATACTTAAATATCTGGAACCGTATCAATAGGCCTGTAATTAACACAGAATTCCAATGAGTGTGTTGTTGTGAAATGAGACGATTAGAACAGAATGAATTCGTAAGCTTTCCCATGCTCTTCCTATACTGTATTTTATGTGTCTTACATTTCACTAACTTAAAAAGGCCCAGCTTCGCTCGGGTTTAGTATTTTGTAATTCGAAATTAACTTATGAAGGACTTTCGATTTTCAAACTCTAGGTCCTTATATAGGTAATTAGAATTTGAAATGAGGAAGAACGACTTATCCCATTCAAAAACACTAGATGTAGCTTTTTTGGCTTATAGATGATGTAGATTTTAGCACCCCATTGTTTCTACACACCATGCCTGGAAGGGTTTGAAATAAGAAATAGAAATTCCGGTAACATACAATTTGACGGAATATTTTATTTCTCATCCTCATGTTACCATACAACCTTTTCGGGGCTGAAATCAAAAAGAAATTCATTATCACTTTCTTACTTTCCTCCCCCAAAACCTAGGACATAATAATAGGCCTATACTGTGCGCATAGGACTAAAAATGTATCCTTTTACATGCTTAGGGCCTATGATAAACATCCATACTTCTCAACTAAAAATGCAAAGCCTAAGGTATGAATAACGTATCAGTGGATAGAATCTTTTACCGACTTCTGATATGGCATAGGCTACTCGTTGGCACACCCAGGTTGAGACAACTGAAATTGCTGTCCCTGCAATACGAACTCTTATTGTACAGTAGATCAAAATATGAAATGAGAAAATGGTATTCTCTATGTCCAGGGTAGAGAAAGTTATGTGACTGGATCACATTGTGCATTATTTTCGTGGATTTCAATATTTATTTACATCAATAAATTAATCTAATTTGTCAAAGTCCCGTATCATGCACTTCCAAAGCTGCCAGCGAACAATACACTGTTGTCATGAGAAGTGTATGTTCAATGTGACTCGTGTTTGATTAAATTTATAATAGATATTTCGTCTCCTCGAAAACATTTGATTTTTGGCATTTAAAATCAAAATTTTGCAAAATCCTTTCTTAGTTTTCACTTAGGCCTATATTATGAAACGAAGGTATTAGCAAAATTCCAAATCTCTAACTATTATAGTTTAGGCTCTACGTTGATTCTCTGTCAGTCAGTCAGTCAGTCAGTCATTCAGTCAGTCAGTCAGTCAGGACAAACCCACTTTTATATATATATATATATATATATATATATATATATATATATATATATTTCATGAACCAATGGACGGGAGTATGAGCCCACCCAATGTTTTTCAAAAGTTGGCGCCACTGTAACTGCACGACTTACCAGTGCACTGCTATACCCAGTTTCATATTCTTTCCGCCAGGCCTTGTAGTTTCCTTAGGTCCTGTGCAACCACAGATATAGAGGAATAGATCGGCAGCGTCGTATCCTTAACTGCAGGTAGCAGTGAAGCCGACTCAGGGGCGAACAGGGGCAAGGGAAGCAGTGCCGACGCCATATTGGTATCACCAACGTGCCCGCTTAAGTAGCACGTATTCATTACGGAAAATTGTTTTTCTTCCTACATAATCCCGAATATATAGTGAAATGGTGAACCACAATGTTGTTTGGGAATCCCTGCAATTTGAAATACATACTACACTACTATATTGGAGGTCAAATTAACATTCGCTTATAAATTTGCCAAATTACTATTGCTTAAACTGGGTCTATTACAGCTATTTTCATTCAATACTGGTTTACGGGATAATTGTCTAGGAAAACTGCAGCAAATGGGAAAGCAAAAAAAAAAAATTATGACCCATCCTACAGGGAATCATGAAGGCCACTCCTTAGAAATGTACAAATATTGACATTTCCTTGAATATATTTACTAGAGCTTCTAACTCATGAACACATTAATCTTGACCAATACAACACCCAACATACTCACGAATACAACACCAGAAACAGAGTTGTTAAAATTCTGTTCCCATAGATTAACCCACCTACAGCATACACCACAATAAATGGGCATAAAAACATGCAATAACATTTCAAACGAAACGAAAGCATTAAATAGCTGACTATTCAAAATTAAGAATAAAAATGGTTCATGCAAAGAACATATTACTCAATCAGAGAATTCCTTGAATATGAGGTTAACATATAATTTTAATAATAAAAAAAAAGTTTGCGTGGAACGCCACGCGACAGAAGTGAAACTAATTTTTTTTTTTTTTTTAATTTTGGATTATTACATTTTTTTTAAATTTTGGATTGTTGGACTTTATTAGTATTGAGATTTTGGACTTTTTTAATTTTGAATTTTTAGAATTTTTAAATTTTTGATCTTTTAATTTTTTAAATTTCTAATTTGGGATTTTTTATTTTTAAATTTTTTATTTTTTATTTTTTGGATATTTTAATTTGGGACCTTTAGATTTTTTAAATTTCGGATTTTCGATTTTTAATTTTAAATTTTTTATTTTTTAAATTTTGGATTTTTAAATTCTGGATTTTAATTTTCTTAAATTTTGGATTTTTAAATTTTTAATCTGATTTTTTATCTTGGAATTTTGGATTTTTTTATTTTTGCATTTTTAAATTTTGGATTTTCAATTTTTAATTTTGGATTTTTAAATTTTTAAATTTTGGATTTTCAATTTTTAATTTTGGGTTTTTTTATTTTTTAAATTTTGGATTTTTAGATTTTAATTTTGGGTCTAAATTTTGGATAAGCCTAATCATTGAGTTGATTGTTTTCTGTGCAGCCCGTTCCATCACAGGCCCATTAATTTCGTGACGATTTTGAGCGTAACAATTTCGTGACGATTTTGTCCGTAACGCAACTTTGGGTTAGCTCTCGATTTACTCCTACCGCAGCTAAAGAAGTTTCACTTCAAAAAATAGTAAAAGAAATCATTCCATTTTCAAGCACTCATTAATAGCATTAGAAAAATAATTACATTAGTGTTAGATTTTCCTTATTTGTAATCGTGATTTACAAGTAATATAGTGTAGGCCTCAGCTAGAATATTCCTAGTTAGTAACTGTAGCAAGTAAGCTCAAATTGACGAGTCACCAGTTTACCAGCCAAAGCTGAATAAATGTAAAAGATATGTGACTATAAATTAACATTAACAACATTAACATTAATCCTATAGAAGCATCTTCTGTATACAGACTTAAGACCAGGAACTACATGCACTTTGGCACTTTTGTTATATCAGTTTACCTGATTTTATTATAAGTTTGTACCTAAGTGTGACGTCTACTGCTGTAATGGCCGAATGACATTAAACTGTATTTATTAATTTATTTACTGGATTGTGAAATTCCAATTTAAACAGCTTTAAAAAACATTTCTTGTTTGATTCCCGCGCCCGCTTCCCTTCCATTCGTCAGATTGTTGGTGATCGCAATATGGCGACGCAGCGAACGCGTTGGCTTCAGTCCCTCCCCTTACGCTGCCGATCTATTCCTCTATATCTGTGTGTGCAACCCACCAAGTTATGAAGAGCTTGTGACTCATAGCGACAGTATTTCTTATCATCGTTGTAATCTGGCTTGCTTTCAAGTCAAGCAAGTTAAAAGCTGTGACTGGTTGCAGAATTTCAAAGGGGCAGGCAAGCTAAAATCAGAATATGTACACTTCTATGTACAATGGGCCCCCCTATGCGGCCTACTCGTATGTGAGCGAGTCCGTAAGGACTCAGCCCCTGAGCCAATAAGATAAGACACGATCCAATTACCGAAAATTTCCATTGCGGCAGGGCATTAAAGAAAGTACTGCAAAATTATGTTTCTGTCATTGCATGGTTTTGCTAAATTATTTTAGTTAACAGGTCCGATGAAAAGTTTCAGTTTACTTTGTTGTTACTATACGAGTGCTAATAGTTTTACTGATAATTTAATTGAGCTTAACGAATGTTTCTTATCATGACAATTTGTTCTAAAGCGAAATAAAATTACCCGAGTAAAACTCAACAGAAATGGTAATCGGCTAGATAATTGTATGCGGGGAAAAATAATTCCGTTTTAAGAATAAAATTTATTTCAAAGCGAAGATTACAATACAATAAAGATAAGTACATTCTGGTAAGATATCTATTTTTCAATATACATATTTTTTGTTTTCATATACCCTCGTAGGCTACATAAAATTGCCCTAATTAATAAAAATTTACTAGGTACCTTCACACTACATAGAACTTGTTCAACTATATTATACAGTGACTTTCGTATATAATCAGTAATAAAAAAACATTTTAATATACAATATGAAGAACTTAAAAACCTAAATATTTAAGGCGTCACTAACATAAAATTTATAAAAACCTTAGTGCCTCGTATTCACTATCAGGGTATGCATTTCGGCAAAGGCTATGCCATCATCAGCCCTTAGAATGTAGTTTACATAGTAGCAATTGACACTGTTGAGAATTAATTAAGACAATTTTATATGGAAGGGTATAAGGTTGTGTATGAAAACAATAATAGCATCAGCTCTCTACTACATTGAAAAAAATAAACAAATGATTTCTACAGGAAATTCATAGCATTCTCGAATAATAATTAAGGAATCGCGCACAATGTGCATTATCTTAACCTAAGACTTAACCTACCCAGTCCTGAACCCGGGGAGGGGATCTTTCACTACTGAAAAATCCCCAACCCGGCCGGGAATCGAACCCGGGCCGCCGGAGTGGAAGGCAGGCGTGCTACCGACTTACCCACGGCCGCGGACTTACCCACGCGAATGCGGCGAGGAGTTCTCGGGCTTCACGGCATTGAAACGAAACTATCAGAGACATGATTTTTACCTACAGTGTAATGCGATTATCATAAATCTATTATAAGTTTTTAAGCTATACTATTGGCCAAGAGAAGTTCAAGAGAAGAGCGATTATTTTTGCTATGTGCCGAGAACACACGGTCCACGCGGTTGCCTGGAAGCAAGTCGTCTGCCGGTAAAGGCTCATGTACATGTACCCCATAATTCAAGGGCACGGATTTTTAATTAGGCCTACAGTTTTGTCACAGAAGATCTTGAAAATAATCACCGTCTACCGCCACACATTTCTGATATCTTTTAAGACAGTTTACATTCACACGCATTAATTCTTCTTGTGAAATTGCTGCAATTTCTCTTCTTAAGTTCTTATGTCATAAATTTACCTGCAAGATTACGCACAGTATTTCTGTGAGGGGGAGGAACACCGAAAAATGTCCTTAGAAAACGCAGCCTGACTTGGCTGCAAGATTTTGTTTTCACATACGACTAAAATTATCTGTTCTAAAGTGTACCTATGTTGTGGTATTATAGTAATACAAACGCACGTAGCTTCGGGTTCCTTACTTAACCATCAAAATTTCTCGTTTTAGGCCTACCTAGCCTATAGTTTATTGTGATTCGTGAACTTGAATTGAATCCTCTCTTTTTAATTCAGATCACCTCATCTAAACTCCACTAACCTAATTTATTTTTCCTCACTTTTATCTCTCCCTTTAAATTCAGCTTCTCCTCCTTTCTTTTTCAGTCCTTAGTCCTACAGTTTACTATTCCAACCCGTTTCTGTCATCTTATAACCAAATTTAGACTTTCCCCAAAATCTATCAACCAAAACTATTAACTTCTTACTCCATTAACTTCTCACGTCTGTATACTGTTTTCCATACATATATTCTACCGATTTCCTTTTTAAAAACTCTTTAATTCCTTATTCCTTATTTGAATGCGTTCTTTTTCTTTAACCTGAACTGGTTACATTTACCATTTAAACATCTATATACCTACATGTATATACAATTTAGCATTTCCTTCTCTAACTTCTTATACAATGATTTTAGTTACTCTTATTGGTAGCAGCCCTAATCTGGGTACTGGTTATTAAACCAGATCTATGTATGATGAAAATAAGTGCGCTGTTCAGTACTTATCATTTAGAAGTGTCCTCTGTAGACTAGCATAAGGTATAGGCTCCCATGCTAATCTCTTGACTTTTCTTCGTGTGGAGCGCTGACGTTCTTGAACTTGTTGGCGGACCAGTCTTGTTTAGCATCCCTCTTCAAAGATAATTGTCCCGGCAGATAGTCGGCCTCCCATTTCCAAGTCTTCCTTCCGTCCAAGCTGGATTATATCTTGGTTCCGTCCAAGATGCGTGAGAACCTACGGTATGCATCATGCCGTTTTTCCATTGTAGGCATGAGCCGATGGGCAGTTCTCTCTTGATCTCCGGATACTATATCTCCTTCTTCATTCCAGCCAATCTCTCGCCCAAAAATGGCGAATACTTCCACCTTACTCCTCAATGCTTACTCTCCAAGCTCCTCTCCAAGACTCTCTTTTTTGTTTCGCTATCTTAACGGGCATCGAAGCAACGGAAAATTTTAAACTGCATGCACATGCGCAGTAGTATCTACTTTCCTGCAACAGTTTATTCACGATTAAAGAGTGAGTTCACTAAATGTTCACCTTAACTTAATAGTCCAGTCATTTGGTGCTCAAAAAGGGGGTTACCTGGAAAGTTTTCAAGGAGTTTTGAAAATTGGTGATTTTATAGATTTCGACATGCTCTTTTCGAATTTTCACTTTGCTACCTCGTATCTTTGCCCCTCGCGCCACCATATTGGAAAAATGGCGCGCAAAAACAGCTTTTTCACAATATCTCCTTTACGACTCATTTTACGATGAAAATAGTATGTATTAAATTAAACTAGAGAAAAGTTCCTATAATTTATGTCGTAACGATTTTTTTTTTTGTAAAATGGATAGTTTCAACGTACAAGCGCCGCAAAGTCTACTCCGACACGCGTTTTGGCCAAAGCCATGGAAGATGCGGATACGCTAATAACAATCAATACGGCAATCTACAATTTATCTACAATTCTTCTTATTCTTTTGACGGCTCTATCTACGCGTTCAGACACACACACGCACATATATTCTCAAACCAGGAAAAGGGAAAATTTCGCAACGAATATATTCAACAAATATATTCGTAGATAAAACAGCCGCAGATAACATACGATTCTGCAGATTCTGCACGCCTTCAGTGGCTGTGATACAACATCAGCACTCTTTAAACAAAGAAAAATAAAATGTGCTAATGTATTAAAAAGACAGAATTAAACGAGCTTGTCCAGGTATTCAAAAACCAAAATGCAGATCCAAAGATCATTGCTGAAGCTTCCTCCTTGCATTGTATGGTTACAGTGCCGTGAAAAGTGTGTCGTTAAACAACTATAGATATACATGCTTCACAAAATCAGCATATAAAAATAAATTTAATATTGCATCGCTGCCACCGACGGAAGCAGTAGCACGACAGCATTCGTTCCAAACCTATCACCAGGTTCAGCAGTGGTATGGAGTTGAATATTACTTAATCGTTGCGAAATTTTTCCTATTCCTGGTTTGAGATTATATAAGTTAGGCTATGTTTGAACGCGTAGATAGAGCCGTCAAAAGAATAAGAAGATCTACATCTTCGCCCACAACTAGGGCTATTACGGAATCAAATGTAGATGAAATGCTGATTGCCGTATTGATTATATCAGCCTAGAAAAAAGACGAAAATTTCTGCGGTAAAAACGAAAATAGGTTTGTTTGATTAAATTCGCTGTGCTAAATTTGAAAATGCATTTCGTTTTTCTCTATCAGATGTGGTTAATTGACATTTGTGAAAAATATTATTTTGTATTGTATTGTATATATATTTCATTTCTGCAATTGGGCAAATGCCCGGATGACTTACAGTTAGGATTACTAATAACTTAAGAACGAGAGAAAGAAAGATCATAGAGAGGGAGAAGAAAACAAACAACAACAAAAGAAAAAGATCACTATCCCTATGCTTAACCCTATCGTAGCTCATTACTGAGTAGTTCCTACATTCTTCTAAATCATAATATACCTGCTAATTAAATATTTAATAACTTGTTTTTAAATGTTTTCACTCGTAGAGGACTGTCTTGAAAAACTTCTGCAGGTAGGTTATTCCAATCTGTAATTGTGCGATGAACAAAGGAAAATTTTCCAACATCCGTTCTTTGTTTTCGGGGTCTGATTTTCATTTTGTGATCTAGCCTGCCTAAATATGTAGGATCTTCTAAACGATTTTTTATGTCGGCCCAAGCTGTGTTTCCTGTGTATGCTTTTGCTAGTGCAGTTAATCTTGCTTTTCTACGTCTTTTTTCCAGCAGTTCCCACCCTAATGTTTTAATTATATCTTCGTCTTCCCCCTCCCGTTTTTAACAAATCTAGCTGCCTTGCGTTGGATCTTTTCTATTGCATCAATTTGGTATGACCTATACGGATACATTTTGTATAATAAAATAACTGTAGGCCTATGCAGCTTTGATGCTGGGTTTGAAACTTTTTCCTTTGCGGTAAGTGGTGTGATAGGTGATCTTAACCAATTTTGGGTCACTGAACATGAATCCTTTGACCGTTTCTACGTAACACGTCATGTTTTCTTGCAATAGATACTTCACAACGAGAGATATAAGTTATTGCTTAGACTAGCTTACAGGATAAAAAATACTTAAAAATTAGGATAATTTTGATAATATTTTTCGGGGAAAAATCAAATAATATTTTCAAACAATCCAAGACGTATGTATTCCTGTATTTTTTGTGAGTGCAGGCCAAATAAATTTATTTTTGCCAAATCATCTGATGCCGTACAAATGCTCAGTGACAAAAAAATCGAAGTTTGTTTGGAGGGGGAAATATTAAAGATTTGAACTTTTGGGAATTTTTACATTGGTTAGGCCTATAAGCTAATATCTATAAAATATATTTTAGTTGAGCAAATGGTATCTTATTTATCTTATTACATTGATCGAGCTGAACGGTTTTGAACATGTATTTTAATAAATCTATAAGTTTGCCAAATTTCAAGTTTCTAGCTCATCTGGAAGTGAATAAACATCATTGTTAATAAGTGGAAGATTAGACTGTCGTAGATGTGAATGATGTCACGGCTATCCAGCAAGTTTTTGTATACTTATGGGGCAGCTAGAAACACCAAATTTAGCACGCTTATGACTGTTGTATGTGCCCAAATTCCTACCAAATTGTATGATTCTATCTTTCATACCATGTGTGTCAATATTACATAATGTGAGAAAAATATACAGAATTTATTTAAAATAAAAAAATCTAACTCAATCTAAGGAATAACCGATGAAAATACGTCAAAAAGTCATAAGACCAAACTTGTAGATCTCTAAAAATCCGTTACTGCTTCTGCAACAGGTTTTTTTATACGACTTACCGTTTAGCTACTATAAGCCCCCAAAAAAGTCTACACAGACCTTAAAATTGCGTCCGCCATAACAGCAAACACGAAAACTAGATGTGAAACAACAAAAATAATGACATTTTTGAAATCAGGAGACCTTATTTAGTTAAAATCGCTCATTAAATGCTTTACCGCAAAATGATGCAGGTAGTGGCGTATCCGCATCTTCCATGGCTTTGGCCAAAACGCGTGTCGGAGTAGACTTCGCGGCGCTCGTACGCTGAAACTATTCATTTTACAAAAAAATCGTTACTACATAAATTATAGTAAATTTTCTCTAGTTTAATTTATTACATAACTATTTTCATCGTAAAATGAGTCGTAAAGGAGATATTGTGAAAGAACTGTTTTTGGGCGCCATTTTTCCAATATGGCGGCGCGAGCGGCAAAGATACGAGGTAGCAAAGTGAAAATTCGAAAAGAGCACGTCGAAATCTATGAAATCACAAATTTTCAAAACTCCCGGAAAACTTTCCAGGTAAAACTACCAAATGACTGGACTATAAACACTCCTGATAATGTAACGTTTTTACTACACCTTATTCACCATGTTCATTACATGCTTCGTAATTTCTCTATAAGCTTACACCAAGTTCATCACATACTTCGTGACTTCGCCACTCTGCTGCATTAATAACGTAAGTTAATATTTACAACGTCACATTGTTTAAAAGCAAAGAATATGCAAAGGTAAGTAAATAAGTATTCGCACTTTTTTTTAATCATTTGTAAGTTGACTGTACCGCTTTGTGCTCGTACGCCAAAGAAGAACAGCATTGCAGTGATCAGATTTTTGTCGTCTGAAGGTGTACCAGGAGCTGAAATCCATCGAAGAAGTCTTATCGGTAAGACAATAAATATCCGCACACGTTTTGTTTAAATGTATTGCAACAACAATACAAAACTATCAATTACCTTATTTTTTAACACAGTCTCCTTGCTTCTCAATACACTTGATCCATGGTTGCACAAGCTTTCAGATGCCCTCAGAAAAGAATGGTTTCGGCTGAGTAGCAAGCCACGTATGCACCGCTTCCTTCAGTCCAGCACGTTGTAATTCTTTGCTTAAAACGCTGCCGGTGCAAACATGTTTAACGTGTAACAACGCAACAAGCAGTGGAGTAATAACAGGCAAACGTTTCACGAGCACCAGCACAAAGCGGTACAATCAACCTACAAAAGATTAAACAAAAAGTGCAGAAAATTATTGACTTACCCTCGTAATACAATAAAGATACTATGTAGGCCTACATACCGGTGAGATTTCTAATCTTAAATATGAAGTTCTCAGATTAACATGACTTACTTCTAGGTCTCGAAATAATTATCATGACAAAAACATTCGTTAATTTCAATTAAAATACCAAGGAAATACTTATCAAAGATTATAATGGAATAAAGATATGTACAGTACATACCAGTAAGAAGCCTAGTTTTCAGTTTGAAGTTCTTTCTATTCTCGAAAGGAACGGCGAAATTTCGGGCTTCACGGCATGAAAAATTATTACATACCTTCATTGATAAACTTCATTCTGAAGCTTGGATATATATCAACTAGTACAATTATATCATATAGCTTAATACAATACTCAGCCTTAATAAAATTTGTGTAAGGTAACTTTAAAGGTAAATGTATGACATGTTCACCAATGGCAAGAGCTAAATACTTGCTTACTATTTATAGCAATGGATATAGGTGTGATTTATGCCTTATTTAAATGAAATACTCTTCAACGCCCGCTTCAACATAAGTTATATTTAATCATACACAAAAAAGTGTTTCACTTTTAACCTAACTTGATGTTAGCGAGCTTTATAATTCACTATTTAAGATTTTTTATGCTTGCTTAATGCCAAGTACAAACAAAAATGCTCCAACATATCTTAGATCATAAGTTATGTGATAATTTTAGTTACAAATACTACTTTCTTTCTTTCTTTCTTTCTTTATCGTAGTTTCACCTCTCCCTTTTAGGATTTAAGCGACTCAAGCCGCCCGGGCCTTACAGGGCCGCGACCTGTCGGGAGAGGGATTATCTTTGGATCACATACATACTTTTTTGACCAGACAAGGACATGGAGGGCCTCCCCGGATGAGTGATCAGCCCAATGCCGGGGCCACCTCCGAGACAACACGAACACATAGGACGAGACACACCATTCACACACACACTCACTCCAAACAAGGCGAGGATGGGATGAAGATGATAATGACGGCCAGATGAGATCTGGGGACCACAAGGGCCTAAAGTTACCCGACATTTGTCTCAAAGGTGAGGGAAAACCCCAGAAAAAACCCCACCTAGGTAACTTGTCCCGACCAGGAATCGAACCCGGGCCCGCTGCGTGAGAGGATTGAACGCATCCCCTGAGCCACAGCGGTGGACCAAATACTACTTTATTGTATTAATAATAGTTCACTAACATATATTTTAATTATTTTGAATAATAGTGTGATACTTGTGTGAAACGTTTCATGCCAAATATGTTGAATGTTGAATGTAATTACTTTTATATATAACAATATAGAATGAACATGCTCATCTACTTGACACTTTACAAAAGCTGTAAAATTATTATATAAACAGTTGCCTACACAAAATTCTAAATAAAATTTGAATTGTATATCTCCCAAGTCTTTCGTATTCGGACGTAATACGTTATATGTGGTAATTAAATTTCACTACAAAGGCTGAAAATCTTATTAAGTTATATATTACTGACCTTATTTTACAGTCAGTTTTGAATGATTAGGCATATTATTTGCCTATTTAAAATTGCTGAACTATGCTATTGATCAAGAGAAGTTAGGGAGGAATTATCTACATAATGGAAAAAATATCAACTAAAGAACCTGCCGTTAGCAGGACAGCAAGGAAAGAGCTCAATGTATTTTATGAATCATTCAGTGTCGTAAAAAATAATATTCACCGTTCGTGGTCTTCCAACCGATCACAAACAGAAATGAAGTAACAATCTGCTGAGTTCAAAGTTATGTGGCTGAGAAGGCCTCGGACATGAGTTATTTGTCGGCCGCGACTTGTAGTGTGCTCACCTCTAGATGTGAAGGTCGAGGGAACACATATGGAAGAGGTCGATGGATTTTTCAGGACGTAGGCTATTAATCATGGGCACGGGCTATATACAATTTTATTTACAATTTATTGTTTCAAATTACACGAAAAATATACATACATTAAAAATATACAATGGATCTCGTGTTGTAGATTTGTGGACGTTAAAGAACTCCAAGCCTAAATCAGCCCTGAATCAAATGGCCGGCCATTTCAAGTCAAAGTAATACTTTAGTTTCTTCATCGAAGTGATGGGCTTCCCCCGACAATCTCTCCTCAACATGAAAATAAGCGTAACTAAATTAACTCCAACTACTCTCAGGGGCTATATACTCCGTGCGGAATAAACATGGATTCATTTGAACTGAGTTATGAGCCATCCCGCATCCGGTATATTAGGCTAAGGGCTCAAGCTTAGTGGTACAGTTTCGAATTTCGGAGCGAAACCATATCGCAAAGCCTATATTTTTTCTATCCTATTCATTTGATTGCATGTACAATTTGATTATATCGGTGCTACACAGAAGTGTGATTGTAAGTAGTGGAAAATTTAAAATTTCAAAACGTAAAGGCAATCTTGAAATAAAGGAAGATGACCTGCGAAGAATTTATAATAGAAGCAGAGTTCACATAGTGTATTGCCCAGTATGGCTAACTGCTTTCACTTAACTGGTTTGGCTTTGTTGTTGTGCAATAGCGTGCCGACCTTGAACAAGACGTGTTGTGGAAGTGTGTCAAGTTGAAGGCACACTACTCATCTCGTTTACTTAAGATGCAATTTGATCATTGCAGTTATACCGTCATACTTTCTTTTTCTTTTGAATTATCTTCCTTGTTAAGTCGCACATTATGTGCTGCAATTGTAACCACATGGGAATATGAGTAATGTCCCGAGGAAGATTCCAAAATATTATACTAATTACAATTAATAGCATGAATAATTATTGTTTCTTTATTTCTTTCTTTCTTTCTTTCTTTCTTTCTTTCTTTCTTTCTTTCTTTCTTTCTTTCTTTCTTTCTTTCTTTCTTTCTTTCTTTCTTTCTTTCTTTCTTTCTTTCTTTCTTTCTTTCTTTCTTTCTTTCTTTCTTTCTTTCTTTCTTTCTTTCTTTTCCTAGTTTACTTCCTCCCGTTGTAAGGAAGTTTATGCGGCCCACACAGCCCGGGCCTTATTGGACTTGGAAGGTCGGGAGAGGGATTTTCTTTGAATCACATTTATATTTTCTGACCATACACGGATATGGAGGGCTTCTCCGGATGGGTGATCAGCCCAATGTTGGAGCCACCTCCGAGAAAATACGAACTCATAGGACGAGATACACAAGTCGCACACACATTTATGCCGAAGAAGACGCTGATAGGATGAAGATGATATATCGGCCAAATGAGATGCAGGAAGTAACCCGACATTCGTCTCATATGTGAGGGAAAACCCGGAAGAAACCCACTTAGATAACTTGTCCTGACCAGGAATCGAACCCGGTCCCACTGCGTGAGAGGAGCTGTCCTGGATATTTATCAGGGACCTATACGTGCTCTGTAAAATTTGTAATTTACAATTAACGAAGGTTTTCTAAACTATTTATAACTGAAAATAAAAGAATAGCCTATAATTATATAAAGGAGTTAAAGAATTTAAGAAGGAAATAAAACATGTTAAAGCTACACTAACAGCTGTGATGAAAATACAGCATGAACTCTTCCAAGTCCTCAACGTGTCACAATATTCTTCGCTTGTACATTTGTGAATGAGTACTTTTTTGCTTAGTACCTGCTGAGTGTCGTATATGAGATTTTTTGGATTTGTGATTTTCAATGGGAGCCTACATCACCCTTATACAAGAATGAAGTCAACCCTCGTGTCCTCAACCACCTCATCAAAAACTAGGTGAATAACCAGTCGTCAATGGGATCCCTAGTCTGGAAACCAGAAATCAGGCTCGATGTCGACCAGTAGGTCATCCTGACAACCACGAAGTAACATCAAGGAGTGTGTTGTATTTTATTAGTAGTTCGTCCAACAACATTAATCTTATTACATTCCCAATTTGCCTACCTTGAAGTAGTCTCTGAAAGGGCTCCCTCAAATGATCATTGTTTGTGCATTCCCGAACTATAAGTATATGCTCAGTACGAATTCCCCAACTCGCCCATGCGTCGAAATACGCAATACTTTTTTTCCTTAGGGTAAACCACATTACAAACTTTCTCGTATAAGGTTCATGGCCCGCCAGATAGTGGATCAAGCTTTGGGACGGCTGTAGAGGTAGCAACTTTAGTATTTCGTGCCGTTCTTGAAATTCTCGCAATACTGAAGACTACAGAGCCTCGCAGCTGGCTTGATAATTTTAACCGATTCCCCCAAATGACTGCACCACACCCCACTATTGTTACCAATACCCGTAATTCTGCATTTAATACTCGTAAAATTACTCTGCCCCGTAGGTATAGAGATAACATACTCGCCTCTGGATCAGAGGATCGCGGGTTCAACCTGGCCGAGATATACGGATTTTTCAAGATATAAAATTCCGCATCTAAGTCCCCCAGGAGGAACTACAATTCATGGGTCCCGTCATATAGAGAATTTTAGGGAAAGTTACAGAACTCTACGCTTAAATTAGAGCCATAGAGCCAAATTACTTGTCATTTTCACGTTCAAGTAATATCTTACTTTCCCATTATTTGGCTGTCGAAGCGAGAATCTTCCCCTTTCACTCTGTTCTCTATAAAAAATAAACGTAACTAGATTCGGCTTCTGTAACCAATATCTCCACCAGAAGGCTTTATGCTCATGTGCTGAAACGCAGGATCCGGTTCTATTCTAATAAAATTAGAGAGTCAAATAGTCGGTATGCAAAATTATTTTAACAGAATTATTTATTTTAAGAATCTATGTATGTTTATAATTCGGCGAGAGTTTAATCAATAGTTCAGTAACTCACACTTTATCCTTAATCATTCATTACAATGATCTTACTACAAGTCTTTCATTCGGGAGGTGCCAGGTTCAAATCCTGTGGCCGGACAATTTGACTTGGGTTTTTTCATGGTTTCCACAGTCGTAAAGGCAGATGCCTCGCAGCTAAAAGGAGTATAAACATAGCTAAGTTTTAAAAAATAGCAATATAGACGGATGCCATGACAATTCCTTCGTACTTTATAAATATTTAGTCTAGATGATGGGCCATATTAGTAGAATAACTAGGTAGGTTAGGCGCGAATCTGTGCTGCATCATAAATAGAAGGGAAGACAGTTAATGTTTCTTTTTGATACTTTGTTTTTATTTTTTGTCATTTAGTTGGGTTTATGTAGACTATAGAAAGATGTTCGAAATGCTATTTTCTTCTTTTGGTACTTTTTTCTGCATGTTTGTTCTGACCTCAGCAATGTTTCTCTACAACACAAGTCCGCAATTAACATGATATACTTGGACCCTGATTTTGCTGGCGCGCTTTTCAGAAATAAATAATTGGGATCCATCACGACCTGACCTAAAAATAGGGTTATGAAGTTTATGCGTTTGCATGAACTTTAAACAAAAAAATATTGTTGATATACTGATAAATTTTACAGTGCATAACATAAATGCATGTTCGTGCCTTTTAAATTATTGCATCATATTTCAGTAAATGAAGGGAGATGCTTATTTAGCATTATTTGACATGCATATGTAAAAATAACCTTAAACAAATAATAAAAATAAGATTCTACATCATGTCATCAGTATCACTCAGACTAGTCATCTCTGGACATGTGAAGAGTGGGTAAATGCCTCGGCCGGGTGAAAAAGTGCCTCTATCTCCAGACGTAGGGACTTACCCACCTTTCTGGAGTGGATTACACAGGAAGGCTCAAAGAACCAGAGAAATCTGTTTGTGAAGTGAGAGAAACGCATAGTGTTAATGCTGAAAATTAATTCAAGTGTAAAAGTATAGGCCTATAGGCCTATATTATAAGACATGTGGAAAATATTGGCAGTGAAAAAAGTTATCGGGTGGTTCAACATCATAGGCCTACTCGAAACATAAGGAATTGCTGGAAAAAAGTGCGATCCTATATTGTAATTTAGGGCGTACGGTGTGGGGTTTCAGGGGGTTCAACCACCCACCCCCGAAAGATCTGCAATATTTTTTAAGATTATAACATCATGTAAGGAAATTTAAAAGAAAAACACTGTGTCGGTTGTTACATATTTTACAATTTCGTACACATCAAAGCATTATTTAAGTATTTAAGATTCAATTGGTTAGAACCCGATTTCAGTAAAGGCCCAAGTGATCGGCATAAAGAGTTCGTGTTGATTCTAGCCCATAATGTGTACAGTAAAAACACCAATTAATTTCATTGATACCATCATACTTCAATCAGCATGTTTGTAAGATCACCGGTGAAGCATCAAGTGGCATTTACAATAGAGCGAAATCCGCAACACGTGGCGTGATATTGTAGTATCTCGTCGCATCGCGGACTTGGTTCACAATGCAATGTCATAGGTCAATATAATATGTATATTGTCGCGTTGCTTTTGTCGCGTCGCGGGTGGCGCTCCATTATACAGGTACCCGTCATATGGGGTAATTTCGGACTTATTAGGTAATTTCGGACAAAATGCTATCTTTTCGTTTTATGTTGGCTACCATGCATCACACCGTGATTTAATTTTCGGCGCGCAGTTTTTGTGTTTAACTTGAACACCTGCACCTAGTTTTGCACGTGAACTTTGCATTACCGAAGGCACGTGCTCGCTACAAGGGATCATTGTTGTCGGCTTTATTTTAGCATGAACAGATGTTACTGAAAATTGTTAGTATTCTCGGCTAATTAAAGAATCAAACTGCTTCTAATCTGTTGCTATAATTTCTGCAGTTGTGCACAAACGTATGTGTGATTATTCCATGTATATTTTCTGCACAGTTTCAATTTCACATACGGTTCTTTGTAAATTTTTCAACCCTGGGGTAATTTCGGACGATGCCGCGTGTCTACAAAAGGAAGCCGGGAAGGCAGATCTATGGTAATTATGATGAAAAGAAACTGGCTGAAGCAGTAAAAGCCATTAAATCCGGAAAAATGACCTAAAAGGCCCAAGAGTATTTTAGGGTACCACGATCCACCTTGGAAAATAAGGTTAATCGCACAAACCCTAAAGCAATTGGAGCACCAACTGTCTTAGATAGTGAAGAGGAAGAAATGCTGGTACATGGTATCCTGAGGGCAGCACATTGGGGATATCCTCTAACTTCAACTGATATCCGGTATATTGTAAAAGGGTATCTTGACAGAGTGGGAAGAAAAGAAAAACGCTTTACTAATAATCTTCCAGGAGTTGAATGGATAAGATCTTTATTGAAGAAGCATGCTAATGTTCTTTCAGTTCGGCTTTCTGAAAATATTAAAAGAGCTCGTGCAGAAGTCAGCATTGAGTCTGTCCGGGAATATTTTGACAACTTGCAGCCAACTTTGGAGGGAATTCCACCTGAAAACATCTTAAATTACGACGAAACTAATCTGTGTGATGACCCGGGAAGGAAACACGTGGTTGTTAAGAGGGGTGCCAAGCATGCAGAGAGGATAATGGATTTTTCCAAGGCAAGCATTTACCTAATGATGTGTGTTAGTGGAGATGGAAAACTACTTCCTCCGTACATTCTATACAAGGCCGAACATTTATGGGATACTTGGCAGGAAGGTGGCCCACCGGATGCAAGATATAACAGAAACAAGAGCGGTTGGTTCGATCTTCCCATTTTTGAAGATTGGTTCTTGTCGGTGGCATTACCCTATTTAAAAAGACTGGATGGGGTAAAAATTATGATTGGTGACAATTTGTCAAGTCATGTATCACTGGCAGTGGTTAAAGAATGTGAAAAGCACAACATTTCATTTGTTCTTCTTCCACCAAATAGCACGCACATTCTGCAGCCCTTGGACGTGAGCTTCTTTGGGCCTCTAAAAAAAGTATGGAAGAATGTGCTGACAAATTGGAAAATGTGTTCACGTGGCCCATTGTCTAGAGACGCCTTTCCAGCATTTCTTAAAGAGACATTGGAAAAGATAGAAGCACATAAAGCGGACAACATAAGAAGCGGCTTCCGCACGACGGGATTGATTCCGTTTGATCCACAGAGTGTCATCAAGAAGTTCCCACATGTTGTAGATCCACATGAAAAATCAACATCCTGGTCCTCCAGTTTTGAGACTGTACTATCTCAAGCACGATATGGTACAGGTACAGCCACAAGGACCATCCGTCGCCGTCGCAAGCTGGACGTACCTCCGGGAAAGTCTATCATTGGCGCTCACTTTGCTCACAAAGAGGCTGTTGTGGAAAATCAGACAGACAGAAGAGAGAACTCGTCGCACGAGGATTACGATATATTGTCAGTGAATCCTGAACTTAATTTTGATTTAGAAACCTTTGTTGTAGTGAACTACAATTATGAGTCAGGAAACAGAACACTCACTAGGAAGTATGTTGGAGTGGTAGTTGACATAGGAGCACGGGATGTGACTGTAAAATTTTTGCGATCTCACGATGGCAGTAAGAGAATGTTCGTCTTTCCAGATATAGAGGACGAGGATACAGTTGATAAAGAACAGATTGCGGAAATACTGCTGAAACCAAGTGAGAAGAGAGGAACATTCACTTTTGATAAAGACATTTTGTAAATAATTTCAAAATTTAGACAGTGGAAAATTCAGAACAAAAGTACTTATCCTTTGGAAAAAGTTGTAGAAATTTCTCTTATCTAGATGCCATGATTTAGTACCTAGGTATAATCGTTTGATTTAATTTAAGTGTGAACATACTGCGTTTCACTTGTCTTGTCTGTTAAGAATGTTCTATAACCATTTTATATAGTGTAGTAATAAATAAAGAGTAGGTGTACAGTTCAATATATATTTTTTTTTGTTATTCTGTGTCCGAAATAACCCCATACATGGGGAAAACACGGACAGAAATGAAAAACTATTGTCTGTCCGAAGTTACCCCAACCAGCGGGGTAAATTCGGACAACTTTGATTATATTTTAAAACTTTGAGGTAAACAATTAGTTGCACCTCTCAGCATTTATAGTGCTCCTAGATTGTTAACCTATTCATCCAAAAATAAATAAATTTCGTACGTCTGATGGTAACCAACGTACAGTAAAAAATAAGCAAAAAAACGTCCATATGACTAGTGGAAAAAAATCGGACCGACTCTTGTAGCTGATTTCAGAGACTTGTACATGCAATGCAAATTACGTGAACATATTTCTCAATTCAAGCAATTTATCGGCTGTAGTCTCCTTGTCAATCACTTGTTGCATAACAGACTCTCAAGGAAGGCTAGTTGATAAGCGATTCCTTAGCACAAAGACGCGCTGTCATTGTGGACTGATAAGTAGCACGTTCTCGGTCCGAATCCTGCCAAGGAAGGAATTTTTCACATTTTCACAATTCACATTGTTTTCCTACTACTTTTCGTTTGCCGCAATATTTAACTACAGTGGACTGTTAGTAATTCGAACCCCAAGGGGAATCAGAAAAAAATCGAATTATCCAAATTTCGAATTAACCAAAACTATGACTTTTTAAACGAAAATGCCGTAAAAATGTCAAAAATAAACTCATTGCAATAACTAATCATTATTATTGTATAGTGAATCTTACCTATGACTGCCATCCTGTTGTTAGGATGTTAAATGAAACCATTTTTTTTCCACACTAAAACCGTAACCCTAAATTTAATAAAGGAACTGGTGTATGCTCTACGCTTTGACATTTTCAAACACAGTCACACTTGGAGGATAGAATGGACACTAACATTTTCACAGAAGTATTGAATCCCTCCAAGACTGTAGCGGACGGGGTGAACTTCGCATTCCATTGAACATCTATTCAGTAGGAGGAAGATAACGGTGGTTAAAAATAACTTTAGTTCGGTACCTGCTAGCTGCTACCGACTAGGGTTCTTCAGCGAAATAGAGAATTCTTCTGGGATTCCTGGAAGCAATGAACTCTTGGAATCCTTACAACATTAACTTGAGACAAATTTTGACTTCGATTTATCCAAATTAAGCTTCAAAAATTCGAATTAATTGCAATATTTTAACATATATTTATATAGGAATTTCAAGGGGAATGAGTATTTATTCGAATTATACAATATTTCGAATTATCCAACGTCGAATTAACCAAATTCGACTGTACTTAATTAACGGATTATTCCCAGACAATGAATTTTACTACCTTATTTTCTAACGGGTTTCGAAATGAGCTACGTCAACAGTCGACACTAGAATAAACTTCAATACATTCCCTGATGGCCTGTGAATGCCGCTAGGCATGCGCAGTGGCTCACTTCGGCAACTTAGATATTTTAGTCGGTCCGCTTTTTTCCCCCTACCTGTACATTAAGCATCAGGCAGTTTTTAAACTCACCGGTATATGTGTGATGAAAGTCATCGATTGCCATCAGACTCATCGAACTTGAAGTATGATGCTTCTTAGATGACAGACATGGAGAAGCAGACGACAAGTGTCAATAGCATAAATAAATGCACAATTCTGCGAATTTCTTTATCCAATCATAAATACATTGCGTTTATTTTCGTGTGAAAACTATGAACTGCTCTTTATCAGAGTATGAGTCCTTTAAAAATGAAAGTGATGAGTTGACTTTTTTTTTCATTACGAGGAAAGAAAATATCCACATAAAAAATGTATTCATTAATATTGAATTCCAGGTATCTCGAAACTGACAGCACTTCAGGTTATCCATAGTTGTCCGTTGAAGTTAGGTACCGCATTTAGATATACAAAATGTATTTTGGATTTTAATATGCTTATAACATGATTTATAAAAATGGTAGCACTCAGTTATTATTTAGTTCCCTGCCTATCATGTATTATAATTGCAACTTCTTGTAAATCCATCATTCAATAAGTATTATACAACTCGAATACTCCCGCCGAAATCCTTCAACCTGTTCGTAAAGTCAACAGTAATCAGGAACAAAATTTTCATGACGTAATCGTTATTAATGGGACTTTTCCACTTGTGGATTTATAGATGACTTTAAAAACGTGCCCTATAAACCATACAGTATTATGATAATTTGTCAAGAAGTTTTTATTTACAGACTCTAGTTTAAACGAGCAATGGAAAATCATTTCCAAGGGTTCCATATTAATGGTTGTGTATTATTCATTCCTAAAAAAGTTGAATACATACATACCTAGTCTAAAATGGATTTACGAAATTACTACTTCTGCAAACAACTTGTCGACACACATACCCTGATTCATAGACTTGGTACTTGGTAACTGTTTAGTTATTTTTTAAAAAAGTATTAAGCTACAATGTGAGCCAGGACATAACGCTGAGATGATTTTACATTGAACCCCTCCTGAACAAAATTTCACCGTACATACAATTGTAATTCATCTTTATTTGGATATAGAGAAAAAAGCATCTATTTCTTAACAATACGTTTAAGATTGCACGGGTACATTGATAAATTTAGAAATTTTAGAGCATATTTGTGTTCATATTAAAAAAATAAAGGGCTTAGATGCATGCATATTATAGGAGGTTTTAGACCATGAATTTCCTAAGCCTGTTGTTATGGTTGTATAACTTAAGTTATCTCCATGTCGCTAAATCTCTGGGCTACTATCTGACCGCCGCATCATCAACCATAAGCAGAAGGTAGAATTGGAGGTATGTGGTCAGCATGCAATCACCCTTCAGCTGTTGATGATGGTTTCCGTGACTGGAGCCGCTACATCTCAATCAAGAAGCTCCTCAGTTGGTATAACGAAGGTGCACCCCCTTCCAGATCTCAGAAAAATCCGAGGAAGTTTTGATGGTCGAGCCTGGATCTGCTGATCCGTAGCCAGCGACGCTAGCAAGTAAATAACGCTGACGATCATGCGCCATATCATGCTTAAGACTTAAAATTTGGTGTCAATCGAATGTATCATCGCAAATCCCGTTTTTTGATCA
This sequence comes from Ectobius pallidus, assembly GCA_964059195.1. Taxonomy (NCBI): domain Eukaryota; kingdom Metazoa; phylum Arthropoda; class Insecta; order Blattodea; family Ectobiidae; genus Ectobius; species Ectobius pallidus. Next base: position 30,390,224 of record CAXKWD010000006.1, read on the forward strand.
GTAAACGCTTCACCTTTCGCCCCGAAAAAAATTCACACATTTTTTCTTCCTTTCTTATAAAACATAAAACACGTAACTCGAACAAAATAACATTGACCAGAAGAAACCCTTTAACATAAGCTATATATGTACTGTATATATTTAAATCTGCCAGAAAAAACAAAACCGTTTATTGTTATTATTATTATCATCATAATCATCATCATCATTATTATTGGCTAATCCTCATGATACTTTGTTTGTAACTTGTGGAAAAACTTATTCCCTTTGAAGAAACCGAATAAGATAGTCAAGCAAGTTAGTTAATGTTTAATATCTGGCTCATTCATAAAAGTAATATTCTTACGACATATTTTCCCAGAGACATTTCAGAAAAAATATATTTATAATACTGTTAGCTATGTATACCAGATGAAGCAATACATACTATTAACAGCTGAGCTAATCCAAGCTAGACTAAGCTATAAAAATGCCTGTGAATAATAATTATCCTATAATAATTTCAGTTGGTTCCGTCTAACTTTTATATTTTTAAGCGATAAAGATCTAGCTGTAGTGAAGTGGAGATGATGTTGAAATCTCATCAATAATTTAGGTTAAGAATCCTTGAGAAACACAAAGAAGCCAACTAATGAAGTTGTTTATAATAATTACCTGCCAATACTAAAGTATCTATAAATCAGTCTCCCTTAATGATTCTGCATATTTCTGGAGAGAGAGATGGGGAAAGAGAATAGACACTAAACCGGGCGCACAAGGTACCGTATGTAACATTATGACGCTAAACCACAATGAAATTAAATGCATTAAATATTCGCACATATTATTCCTGTTCTCAAAGTGAATACTAGGTTAATACGTATGACTGAGGTATCAATCGAAAGATTCTTTACTCTGATGTTATTAATCTGCATAATTTAAATAACTACTTTGGATAAAATATTTAATTATGTTACCTTGAAAATCGAACAGAATGTTTCGCTTCGATACCCCGATTCGAAATAACTTGGCGATTCATTCAATGAATAATTCGAAACAATATAGTCAACACTGAGGCTGAAATTAATGTTCAAATACTTTTCTTTCTTTCTTTATCTTAGTTTTACCTCTCCCTTTTAGGATTTAAGCGACCCAAGCCGGCCGGGCCTTACAGGGCCGCGACCTGTCGGCAGAGGGATTATCTTTGGATTATCTTTGGATCACATACATACGTACATACGTTTTTGAGGGCCTCCCGGATGAATAATCAGCCCAATTCCGGGGCCACCTCCGAGACAACACCAACACATAGCACGAGACACACCATTCACACACACACACACTCACACTCACTCCAAACAAGGTGAGGATGAGATGAAGATGAAGATGAAGATGAATGGGATGAAGATGATATCTGGGGCCCAAGGGCCTAAAGTTACTTGACATTTGTCTCACAGGTGAGGAAAAACCCCAGAGTAAACCCCACCTAGCTAACTTGTCCCGACCAGGAATCGAACCCGGGTCCGCTGCGTGAGAGGCGCGAACGCATCCCCTACGCCACAGCGGTGGACATGTTCAAATACTAAACTATGAAATAAACACAAAGAGTAGAATAAAGTATATGTTAATTTAGGTATATACAATTTTTAATACCGGTGGAAATGTGAAAAGATTAATTTCGAAACACTTCACGTGTAAAATATGCTTAAAAAATTTAATCTCCTTTCGCAGCTAGTATATGTATTCAAACTTCATGTAAAACTCTGATAAATTTTGATGTAAGCAGCTTCTATTCTGTTTTAAACACTCCTTACTTAAATGCCAATATTAAGTATTCGTTGAGGAATTGTGTACAGCTTGTAGGTGGGTTCGCTGTACCTAGGTGCTCATGTTTTAGCCTGTGCGGCAAAGATAAATTTATAAATTATAACCTATATGTTTGTGAACTATATACAGACATAATTAACTGCTAGTGTACTCTGTGAAATCGGTATATAATTTTAAGCATTATTTATGTGATTATAAAGAACTGTGTGGGGATGTACTTAAATGCTTATCTAAATTCCAGTTTTACTGGCATTTTTAAAAAGGGGGAAGTGCTATAGCTTCACATGGGTTTACTGGTAACTTATAGCTTACTAGAATCATAACTTTATACTCTTCAATTTAGGTCCATTGGTAGTTCATTTATTTCTTCTTCAAAACAAGGACTTGCTTGGGATTTATGCTGGCTATCAGCGCAATAATTTGTATAACTATTCATTCTTTGGTCATAATATGTGTTTGGTTTTGTATGTTTTTTCTACCCCAAATTTCTTTCAAATTAGGCTGATCTTAGGGGAAAACAGGCATAAGACCACATTTTCTATCTTCCAGCGTAGCCAATGTTATTGTACCACAAGTGAATGCACGTGCAGGCAAGTACAGAGTTAGACAAAGTAAAACATAAACCGTTCTAAAACAAAGACTGGATTTAATAAGTAGAAAAACCATCTACCTTGAATCTCGAGATGATAAGGAAAAATGAAAAGCTTCAAACCACAAAAGCTATCACTTCTAACTAAAATTCTGAAAAGATAGCTGACAAAAGCGCGAACGATATCTTACGTGTAGCTTACTCGTACAATAGTATTGCATATCTAAGTCTTGTATCGCATAAATACAGATAGTGCAGATGCTCTCCCACAGGAAATGGCCGGTTCGGAATTGATACATCATGAAAGGCGTGATTTAAACTATAATTAAACTGGATTTCACGAATGTCTACTCCAAGAGGATAGACATATATGACGGCACAATTCCAAATGCGTAAAAACGTACATTTGTGCACCTGCACTCAGAAATGACGCAGCAAGTGGTGATTCAAATGGTCTCCAGAGCAGGGTGCACTATGCAGGTGTGGGTGCGAGTGCAGAATGGAGTAGCCTCGCTGTGTACTCGATGACAGTCATTTTGAGATTGATATGTTCTTGTTAATGTGCACATACTGAACTAACCAATCTGCAATGTGTTGGACCTATTTACAGAGCTAATGGTTCTATAATGATTTTCATGAATTAAACAATTGATATTAATCCACAGAAGTTCATAAGATATTTGCTTAAGTTGAAGGTGGTTCATTCTAACCTCGACATCTCGTTCAGACGAAAATTACGATTTTTTCCATCGATACCTACAAACCAAAACCAGGTGGAGGAGGAACCAAGTGCGGGTGAACAAGCACAATTAAATATTGCATCTTCAAAATGTTTCTATCAGCTTTAAGTTAAGTGTGTTCTATCGCTCTATTTTATTAATGCATATGGACATGATTTCAACGTCTTTAGATGATGTAACTAAAAATAGAAATTGCATGAGAAGAATCGTGTTCATTTTCTGAAATTTTATATGTTGTGATTTACGTCACTTCAGAGTTCAGTGAAATTTCTTGAATGTTAGTATAGAGATTTTAATAATGTACCATAAGCAAACAGTATTCTGTTGCTGACTGACTAAACCCATGTAGAGCAGGCTGACTAGTTTATTTTCTCTGGTCCAACAGAGGACAATGCCAATTTCAATAATGTACATACATTACTCTATCTAACTGTGCCCAACTGGAAAACTTGGGCAGAGGGCAATATAAACGTAAATATTACAATTAAATATAAGCCTAAATTAATTGTAGATCAAGATGCGAAATATCTCTCACACATTGTTACAGAAATTAAAATTGGAAAAAGGGTTACATATTTTGCCAATTTTTGTCAATCATTCTTTCAAGAAATACTCGGTTTTTAAAAGAAAATTAAGATTACAATACTTCATAATCCATTATTATTATCGTCGTCATCGTCATCATCCAGGCGCTACAGTCCTATAAGGTCCTTGGCAGCTTCCACTTAGAGGTTCCGTTACTGTCGGTACAGCTGGTTTGTACATAGAGCCAAAAGTCTGAACTGAGCAAGGTTAACCTCAAAATCAGAAATCGGAAACTAAGCCAAAATTAAATGAGAAATCACAAATAAAACCTGCTGCAACTACAGAATAAGGGATGAAATTAAAATAAAGGACAAACATAAAGGAATAAGGGACTCTAGTATATGAACTGTATATAAGGATAGCTGCTGAAAGATGGTACAGTAACTTATAAAAATATACAATGGTTTATTAAATAAACTGCACTTTTCAAAATGGCAACGTTAGCAATTTATATTGATCTGTTCAGTGTATGGCTTTAGCCTTGTACTTAAGTACTGATGGATAACAGGTGGTTCATAATATGAACTTGACTTTGACCAGTAAGAGTTGTAATGCACCAAACTATAACTGGGACGCTAGGACCTGAACCAAACACGTGCACATAGCTTATCTTCCGCCGGAAGAAATGGAGTAGGGGCAGAAGAGAATGCATTTACTGTACTATTCATTCCAAACTACGCGGTTCATAAAAGCCCTAACCTATATACATTCCACACTATTTCCCTACTCTGACTGTGACTCACTTTACTATCGCCAACCTTTTTGCTGGAATAACTACATTCGCCTTCCATTGCTCTTTTTAACGTATCACACTTCACTATTGAATAATGTGAGGCTAACTAAGATGTTTTATACGGTCTGTACAGTATGAACTGGCAGGGAACATCGCGTGATATGAAGATCAGACAGGTCTAGATTACTTCATCGTAGCCTACTGCGCATCTGATTGGCTCAGGTTTTACCAATCGAGTTATACAAGGTGAAAGTCAGTAAATATTAGGCCACTGCCTAATAAAATGTAGGCTCTGTATCCAAATATCAACCAACAGCTGATATGGCTGCTTGGTTTGAAACGTGGAACCGGCATTATTAGCCCAAAATTCCAAAAGTTATAAGAGCAGTGTTACAATAAGCTAAATGTATATACTTTATAGATAAATATACTTTAATATATATTTAGAATATACATATTATACAATATATACTTTATAGATAAGTTGGAACCCCGTCTTTGACCATTAGATTCCAAAGACTATACACACAATATTACTGACTGTGAATAAACAAAGGTGTAGGCCTTCAGGCTTAAAATGTTATATCACTTATCTGTTTTGTATAAAAACATAGCGGTATAGGTTAATTATTCTGTACAAAAATCATTTGTAGACAGGAAAGTCTAATCTTGATGTTTTCAAGTAGATTACTTAACTTAAAATGTTCGCTGGGGTATTGTGCCCGTTGCTCTGTGCTTCTGTGTCCTTGTGAATGAAGTTCAGGTACTTGTGATGGGGGCATCATGCGTGGTGCGCTATTCTTCGGCGTCCATACAGCTAGACTTCAGTTACTTGTTTCTTGTGGGCGTTATGACCGATGCCTCTTAGGTTTGGGCGTCTTTATGGTTCGATATCAATTAATTTTTGCAGTTGTTCGTATTTTTTTAGAGACGCTACTGCCATCCAGAGAGGGATGCGTTTAGTTCATGATCATGTCCGAAATGTCTAAGACCCAAGTCTTGACATCCAGCGATGTGTAATGTAATGTTATGGTCCTTAAGACTGTCCATATATTAATTAAATTTCCATTTCAGTTTTAGTGATATAATGAAAAAGAGAGCTTGGTTAATTTTCACAGATCTCTGTAATAACAGGTTCTCCATAGTGAGAGGTCCAGATGGGCAGTGGCGGTATATAGATTGTAGTAACTGGGTTGTATGTCTTGTAGCAATCTCACAGCCATAGAACATGTCGTGGGTTTACAAGTAAAACACATTAAGTCTTATGGAAATGCTGTTGACTTAGTGTATTTTGCTTGTAAACCCACGATGTGATCAATAGTTCCGGGTTGTCCGCAGTTGCAAAAAGGCGTGTTATCTGAATGTATTTTATGCAGGTATCCTGGGACTTGAACTGTCTTGAATGTCAGCCTATAGTAGTAAACGAAGAGCGTTTTTTGAAAAGCCGATATCTACATAAAGTATAGTTTTAAGATATCGGATTTTGATAGAACGCCTTAACCGTAGATATCAGATTTTGCAAAAACTACCGTTTCCTACCATTTCTTAGTGGAACAGATGTCGGAATATGAAAGAACCAGTATAACCATTGGAAAGGCAGCTACTTAAACTGTACGAAACAATATATATCTCAACTTCGTCAAAACCTGTAGTTATCGGCTTTTGAAAAAACGCTTGTGCGCTAGGGTGTCTTTCGGGAATTTTTAAGAAAATAGATAAGGCCGTGAAGTATGGCTGTGTCATTGGATTCCTGGTTGGGAGATATGGCTGTCGGTGACTGGAGGCGTTGTTGAGATGAGATTCCAGGTCACTGGGAGGTGTGAGGAAATTGGTGTCAATGTTCTGTTTATGTTAGGATAATTTAGGCATTGAACCCGCTAATTCATTGCCTGGAATATTGGAGGGGGCAGAGATTCACACTAAAGATATCATTATATTCTGTAAGGACATTCTATGTAATAATGAGTGAATGAATGTGGTGTAGATATTTTTTTGGAGAATGATGTGGTGCGGATTGGGAATCTAGAATCGATTGCTTATCGGTAAAGATGATATCCGCATATAGTTGTTGACGGGAGTCTTTTATCGCGGTGTATAACGCGATGCTCTCGGCTGTATAAATAGAGGTGTGTGGATAGAGTTTGAAGTTACGACCGTAACCCGCCGTGCATTTAAAATATGCCGCTCCGACATTTTCAGTTGTTTTTGAACCATAAATGAAACAAATGTATGGAGTTCTGGTCTGAGACAGTGATTCAATATATTCATTCCAGAGAATGAGGGGGGGGGTGTTTTGGTTATGAAAAGAGGTGGTATCTATACTTAAGATATCAGGAGCAGAGTGCCATTCCGTAAAATAATCAGGGTGTACTGGGATATGATATAAATTGGGATGTTGTCTGAATATATGAGCATAGTATGCTAAGTCCGCCAGTGGGGATGGGGAGACTGAGGTTTGTGAGGATAAAATTTGGTTTAGAAGTTTCAATTTGGGAAGGAGAGGATTACGTGTGGCGGTATATAGTTGGGATAGATATTTTATAGTTTTCCACGGCGTCGGAGAGTCATTTCAAAAAACGGAAATTCCTTCTGAAGGAGGGCCAAGGCAGGTTTGCCGTTGATGCGAAAAATGGTTTTGTATACATTATATAGGAGGGAATGGTATTGGTTTATGGATTTCTGGGAAAAAGTAGCAAAAGCAATGGACCCATGTTCTAGGCGGGATAAAATAAGAGGTGTGATAAGTCGTAATAGAATAAGGGCGTCGTCCCCCAGTATTTTCCGGAAATAGCCTTGAAGAGTCTAATGTACTTGTGTGAGATGCGGATTTTCTGAAGGAAGTGCTGTCCAGAAGGCATCCCAAGAAACGAGTCTCCCGAACCGCCGGGTACACAATATGTCCCAGACGAAGCGAGTGCGCCCTGCGTGGGGATCCCGGGCGGAAAATCTGGATTTTTTTTTTTTTTGTAAATTGATGGTCAGTCCTAATTTTTGAAGAACCGAAGTGAATGTGGTTGCAATCTGTTGGAATTGGTCAAGGTCATGTATGATATTGGTCTTCGATATATATCGACCTATATCGGACCTATATCGGAGACCTATATCGGAGTATTGAAGGGTACGGAATGGTGTATGTGGAGGTGTAATTATGTACCCAGTATTGTACAGAGTGGCGCAGATACTATCTACCAATTTAAGTTTGCATTCGTGTCGAATCTATGACATTCACGCGCATGACTCGGGCATGATTATGCAGCCATAAAGTTATCAAACCAGTACACCATGGCTCGTTGGCCTGTACAGATGAGGATTGTGGCTGTGGAAGCTTTCATCCGAACAGAATCGATAATTGAAACACAGCGTGCACTGCGAAGGAACAATGGAGATCAACATCAACCTGTTCCAGAGCAACACAGTATTTTACGCTGGGTTAGGCAGTGGAGAAGAAGTGGTAAAGTTGACGATAAGAAACCACCAGGTCGCAATAAACGTATACGAACACCTGAAAATGCAGCACGTGTTTGTGAAGCGATGAACAGCACGACGCCATGCGAGAACTCTGGGCAGATTGCTGTTCGATATCAAGTTCCATCCGTACAAGTTGCAAATGATTCACCACCTGAGCGAAATCGACACGAATAGCAGACGCACCACAGCTTGTGTTAATATTCTGGCACAGATGGCACAGGAACCCACGCTACTTGACCAACTGTTCATGTCAGATGAAGCGAACTCCTTTCTCAGTGGGGCATTTTGCACCAAAGAACTCAGTGGAGTATGCAAATTGTGGTATGGTGTGCAGTTGGAATGAGTGGGATTATTGGTCCCTATTTTTGTGAGGACGAGGATAGTCGCGCTCTCACTGTTAATTCCGATCACTATGTTGAAATGCTGCAAGATTTCGTCAGGCCGGAACTCCAAGCACGACAACTAAACAACATTTGGTTCCAGCAGGACGGTGCTACGCCACATACTGCACTTCAAAGTAGGGCTGTTCTTCGAAGAATGTTCCCCAATCGACTGATTTCCCGCTTTAGTGATTTGAAATGCCCGTCCCGCTCCCCGGACTTAACCGCTCCAGACTATTTTCTACGGGGATATTTAAAGGAAAAGTATTCTCACACCAAATGCACAATATTCAGTTGAAAGATGCCATCCGCCACGAGATCAACGCCATTCCACTGGAGATGATGCGACGTGCTATGGAGGCATTTCCACGCCATCTTCAAAAATGCATAGATGAAAAAGGATGTTAATTTCAAGAATCATTTATGTAAGTGCCATATTCATAAATGCTAACACTTGTTCTTTCATTTTGTATCAAATAAAACAACTTCAACTTTCATATTTTAGTAGATTTTCAATCCAAATTGGTAGATAGTATCTGCGCCACCCTGTATATAAAGGGCGTAAAGAAGGTGTCTGAGTGAGGAATCTTGAGGGAGGCCTTGGGTTGTGGTTCGAGTTTGCAAATGGTTATATTTTCTGTATTAAGAATTGTATCGTATATGAAACAAGTGGTAAATAGTGCTAAGAAGAGCGGGGAAGTTTTATATAGAAAGACGTTGCATGAGATTATCGGCGTTGGTGAACATGCCCTTTAACCTAGGAAGTTTGTCTCTTTTAGGGCTGTGTTCACCAATGCCGATAATCTGTCTGATTCTGGTTTTTAGACTGAAAAGCTGCGATATTGTCCATTTTGCTTTTCACCAGGTACAGTAACTTGGTTTTTCGATAATATCCAAGCAAATGCTTTACTGGTGAAAAACAGGATAAACCAAACTAACTGTGACATGAAGATGGCGCGTAGGCAATTGGAATATCTCATCAACATGAGAGAGGATCACAGTGACGAGGAATATGAAGCAGAACACAGAATAAAGTACCCTAATGGATAAAGGAACGTATGTCGTACTTGGACATTTATGACGACATTAATTTTTGCACAAGATTCAAGGGGTAAACGAAATTATCTGCTATACGCCACACCCCCAAAGCAGTGAGACATCTAGCGACCATTTGTTTAACTACTAGCTAGAGACAGCGTGAGGGGAAACTTTCCGTTTCTATGGCAACGTGTACATTTCACGTCCAGACGTAGCCAATAGACAGTCTTCCCCCGCTGTTTCACACAACCGCCGCCAGATAACTTGGTTCTCTTATGAAAAATTTAAGGGTCAGACAAGTAGTAGACAAAAACCAAGCTTTTGAAAACCAAGGTGACAAACTATGTGGTGAAACATGAAAGTTTACTATTTGAGTTAAATGGATTAGGTACGATTATTTCCACAAAGTCTCTGGCCTTGAAGACTTAACACAGCCAGCGAGCTTCTCGTTACGTCTCGTTACCAGCTTGTGCTAACTCGCATGCGCGTAAGATCACTTAGCTACTGTTGAGCACAGAATGAAGATCATGCAGCACGTTGCCAGTCATAGAAAATACTATAATATTGAGTGGAGGGATAATGCCGCAGCGAGACAGAGACAAACAACACGTGGAGTGAGATAGAAGAGCTGAGCCAATCAGGGTGCAGCTACCTCCCCTAGGCAGGAACTCTAGGAACGGTGACACTCGCTCCTAAGGTATATACGTAAAAACCCAGAGACTTTGTGGAAGTAATCGTATACTCTAATCGTAGTTTGTATTATACACGATAACGAAAAATTTTATCCGTGTTGGTGAACACAGTCCTTAAGTAATGAAACCTATTCGACTTTTTGTCAATGTCTTTAATGAAATTCTTCATGAAAGCCAGCTTTATATGATAGTGCGATTGCATTACTGAACAAAAATTTACGTGAAATGCATTTTCGAGTTCAGTGCATGCACACAAAAACATTAAGGCTTTGTTTTATCAAGTTATTTTTATTTTGTTGTTGTAAAAAGTAATCAAACTTGCGGAGAATTCGTTATTGTAAATTACGGAGACCAAATATGTAGACTTGAATCCATTGCCATTCAGCATTTAGCTTCATTTTGTCGTTTGGCCATGCGACTAGCTAAATTAAAGTATCTTAGCAATAAACAAATCCGTGCTTTAATGTGTCTTGGAAAGAGAACATGGCATTATTGAAGAAACAAAATTTTCTATTTGTTTCATGATTGCCAGCAAACTGTCAAACAAAAACCTCAGGCAGTGTTTGGTCCTAGTTTTAGAAATCACACAGAAAATAAGGCTTGCAAGTCATGGTATATGCCATACGCATTACGCTTAGTGTGCTGAAATCAGAGTCTGTGAATCTATTTATGTCGTGTAAATACGTGAGTGTGAGTGAGAGAACATAACTGAACGCCTCCAACAGATAATTAATTAGATGTTCATGGTTTTGTTTTTTCATACTATAACGGTAGTAGAACGTAGTGTAGTAAACTATTAATTTTATTTTCAATATTTTAGACGTGTTAGAGTTAGCTCATATAACGACATTTTCCATATTCAAAACAATTAAAAAAAGAAACTCCATATTTAGGTTTCTTCTTCTTTCTCTTTACCTCTATCGCAATAGGTTCGTTTATGCGGCCCACGCCGCCCGGGCCATATAAGACACGATAACATATAGGCCTACACTTTTTGACCAGAGAAGACATGGATTAGTTTCCAACCCAATGCCGGGGCCACCTCCGACACAACACGAACACGCAGGATGAAACACACCAGTCGCTCATGTACCCACTCTGAACAAGGCTAGCTTGGGATGAAGGTGATAACCAGGGCCCGGATTCTAATGAAATGTCATCTTTTTATTGATGCTTCGCAGACATTGCCAACTTGTAGATAAATCCTGATCATGGCATCTAGATTATAGAAATACATTTTTATTAGGTCTTTTTTGTCATTTTATGCAATTTTATATTTTTAGGGCATTTATTTCAATTTTAGGTCATTATTTTGTCATTTTTATGTCATTTGCTTCCTTATTTAGTCATTTTCGTACATTTACATTGCGTGTATTAACTTTTTTTCGTCGCTAGCGGTGCTGTCTTTGAAGTGTTGTATTATATTACTATTGTTATTAGATTGATTTTGGCACCAGATTCTGCCACCTGCTTAATTTCAGAGTGAAAACTACTGTTTACCCTCAATAAACAACAATATAATCCGGCAGATCACAAAAGGAAATGCCGAATTTTGACACACCAGTGCCTCAGTGCCAGTATAAATTTCCGTGAGAAAAGAACATTCACAACATTAGAGTTATTTACAGTTTTTACAATTATGTACAAACTAGTCTATAACTTTGTGTGTACAATAATAATTTTTCATAAATAAAATATTAGTTTTTAGGTCATTTTTTATAATTATTAAGTTATTTTCTTTAAAATTTAGGGTCATTTTATAGGTCATTTTTCAAACAATTTTAGGTCATCAGAATCCGGGCCCTGGTGATAACGATGGGTAGATCATATCCATGGACCACAAGGGTCGAAACTTTCCCGGCATTCGTCTAACAGGTGAGGAAAAGCTCACCAGGAATCGAACTAGAAACCCGCTGCGTGAGGAGAGTGAACGCATCGCTTACGCCACAGCAGTTGACCATCTACATAACTGTATATATGTAACTTGATTTAATTAGAAGATTGGCGAAAGTTCTTAAAATTACATTTTTAAATGCGTTTTGTACAACATTCAATAACAATATTTAAAATCAAAGTTATAAATTAAAATATCGATGGACCTGTTATTCTGTAAGTTATCTAAAACCAAATAAATTTATTATTCATTTTCAAAAGAGTATCTAATTACTTATTTGAAATTCTGTTTGGTAGAAGTTGTAGGTATAGTGTTAATATAAATAATGCATCAAATTCAAATTCAAATTCATGTATACACCTACATCCCATTTTTAGAATGGAACATCCATACAGGATGGAATAACTTCCTATTTCCATACACATGTCTCATCATAACAGAGTCCATTATTTACGTATTTGTTTGTGTATGCAAATACGCGTATAAATTACCAGCTGATAACATGTTTCAGATAGTGTTATTTTTCACTCTAATAAATTTCATTAGCATACATTGTAGATTTTTGTTTCATATAAATATATAAATATTTTAAAGATATCACACAACAAGTCTTTGTAAATGTACTTCACAATAACCTGGTCATTAATACATCTGAAATTAACTTGTGGGCATACTGATAGCAATATTGTATTACGAAGCAATTTTCCAGTTCAAATTTTAAAACTTTCTACAAATTTACACATACCGGTACTTATCTAAATCAGCTAATGGATGTGAGTGGAGAGCCTGGTTTATTTTATTTTCTACTCTCGTATCTTTCATATAAAACAAGCAATCTTAACATAAGCTTACAACTCTAGCTACAGCCATTGCTAACCTGTCAATCGTAACTTGTAAATTTGGTGGGAAATGTGGTACATAAACTTTATCTTTTATGTACCTTCCTAGAAGAAAGTCACAGGACATCAAGTCAGGTGACCTGGGAGACCACTTCATGAAATCTTGGTCGTCGGGTGTGCTTCGTCCAACCCAACGCTGCGGTTTGTCGTGATAGATGATGCTTCTCCAACACGTCTGAACTGTTGCTTGAGATTGAGTTGGAAGTACGCATTCGCTATTTTTTTACATTTTCACTATTGCATTGTTGTTGTCCATTCGCCCTCTCGCCACAATTTAAACAGGAACTTTTTTCTTTCTTTTGCTTTTGTTTCATCACTCTAGGTCTACGCGAATAATACGCAAGTGAATTCGTACTATATTAAATTGGTCCATTCCAATGTTCTGCTTTTATGACATCCAGGTAACATAAATAAAGTAAACGTTGATAAATCAACAGTTAGACTAGACCTACATGAGCGTGTGTGTGATGTGAACTGTGATAGCCTATTTAGATCAAATGCAATCTAACAGTATTCGGTTCATTCGCATTTATGATAATGACACAGATAAGGAAGAAGAAAATTACGATACTTATAATAACAAAATGTATCTATGTACATAAGCTTTAAATTGTTTAATGCTTGAAAAAATACTTCTAGTTTTACTTTACATAAGAAATATTCACTTCCCACAAACTTAGTTTCCCAGTTCTCTTGCTGAAAGCCTTCTAACTAACACGTGTTTGACTTTCCAACTGGTGCAAACAAGTCCACCCTAAGCGAAGCATAAAATATGCATGATATACATTCAACTGGTCAATCTTTGACATTACTCTGATAAAAAGAGAAGTTCAAATGCGGCATTTCAATTAAGATCAAAGGGAAATTAATGTTGACAGTTGACTAACGATAAAAAATGAACATACGTTAACTTTAAAGCGAAATGAACCTCGAGTTTAAATCGATTTTGTTTTTAGTGTTCACGAATTTTAACCTATGTTTTATGATAGTCTTTCAACTTTACTTTTTATTACATAAAAATGAGAGATAAATGTATTTTTACCACTACAGTAGTTCACTCCTTCACGCAGTTTGTATAATTAGTGAATACGAACAATCCAGGATGTCCTATGTTCCTTGCACGGAATCGAAAGGATCCAATCAATCAATGATTGGTATGAAAGGTATGATTGTTTACATGAATGTTCCGAATGTCTAAACTCTGGGAGCCTCAAACTCCTGGAACATTCTGGGCCTGCATAGAAAACACTTTACATTTATTTTTACACTCTTGTTAATATAACCATACTTTGGACACTCTTGAATTCTCTCCCCCCTGATCTTTTACATACGACATCCTTTTCAATGATTTATGGGGGTGGAGGTTTGAACTTATTATTTAAGATTTTACTAACAGGTGCAGTCCTTTTTTAAGTTTTCTCTACGTAAAAATAAGTTTGCGTAAGAGATAACAACAGAAAACTTTTGTATTTTTTGTGTATGAGTAGACGTACCTATTAAAAATATACCTATTGGATTTTCAACTTTCCCCGCCGAAACTGATTTTTTTACGATCTGGTCCTTTCCTAAAAAGAGCTGCCGATCCCTAGTGTAGATAAATATTAGAGAGTATTGGGGATAATGAACAGACTTGTCTAACTACTTGTGTTGTGAGAACTATTTTGTTACCTACTCTTATTTTTAAAGTCTGAGTTAAGGACAGTATATAAACTTTTAATCACTGCTTAAATGTGAAGGTAGCCATCTCTTGTTTAAGATTTCCCACAAATAGTTTCCGTTTACTTTGTCAAATAAGTATGAGATTTTTTCAGTTAGGCCTATATGTTGGTCAGTAAATACATTTTCAGTGCAAAATGCCCTTTCCGAAATATAGCTTGTTCTTCCATTATTAAGCAGTCTGTTATTTTCTTGAGTCTTGTAGTGGTTAATCTTGAAGTCAAATTACATGCTGATGTTAATAACTTATCCCTCTGCAATATCTCGTTTTCATGCTTTCTTAAAAATTGGTATTACGATTGTATTAACCGTTTGTGAGGGATACGTTAACTATGCCAACATAAATTACATAAATTCAATAACTTTTGTTAAACGGTATGGCTTGTGTATTTAATAAGTTTTACATTGATGTTATCTATCTCTGGTGATTTTCGATCTTCGTGCTGTTAAATTTTATCTTCAATTTGGCATAAGTAATAACATCCACTTGCTCAGTTCTACGCATATTCTTGGTTTCCAAAATTGTTTTCATACTCTTTTCTGGGCCATTCCGTAAATTGTTGAATTATTCCTCCCATTCTTTGATATTAACGTTTAGTATTTTAGCTCTATTTCTTTCTGATTTATTTAAATGATTAAGGCTCGTAAATGCAGTGCTTTGATTTCCTTGGGAATATATTTATTGCAGTTTTATTTCTGTAGCCGACGCATCTCCCTCTTAATAAGAGCACATACTTATTTCTTTATAAGTTATTTTGTCATCTATCGATTTTTTCTTATAGTAGATTAGAGAGGATTTTTTTTTGACATCAACTAATTTTGCTAAATTTTGTTTCTATATTTCTATTATACTTTGTTCTGGTACCTAAAACTTCAAATGCTTTATTTTGATGGTTTAAATCATTGTCTTCCCATTGTAAATCAATATTTAATGTTCTATTGTCCATAATATATCCACCGTTCATCGATATATGTTCGTTCATTTTCTATAGAACTTTTCTCTAAGTATATTTTTTAGACTATCATAAAATGGTCCGAATTAATACTTGTATATCTGAACACTCTTGTGCCCACAATTCTTTGAATAATAATTTGCCATTGACCTTTATACAATCAATATTATGGATTGACTTCCTCTTTCAATCTATATGAAATTATATATGTCTTTGTGTTCATTTATTTTTAGTTTATTTTAAGCAGCAAAAGCTCAATTTCTTTCCATTCCATGAATAATAAAATTTTCTCCTTTATTCCCTAGTGTACTTTTTGGTTTATCGATGTATGATTGTATGTGAGGATTCTAGTTATATTCATTTGACCAAATACTTGCCTTGCCTTATCAATTATCATACATCGGTTACTCCTTTGAGTATAATAAATTTCTTTTTAAAAAATCTTACCAGCGCCTTATGGAATAAGGGCTCCTGTATTAAGGCACATCACTGTGCCTAACTATGTATTTCCGTATAGTAAGGGTTGATTCATCCGCTGTCCATAGAGAGCCGTTAGATGAAAATGATACCTTGTTATCCGGGCATGGGTTGTAACTGTTTAGACCGTTTAGACTGTTAGACCGTTTCTCGAAATCTTTAAGACGCTCTAAATGACCGTTACCTTCATTCTGACTAAAGTTTGGCCAATAAACTGTCAGAACCTCCGTCTCCACCTTGGCAACGATTACTCGACACTGCGGGTGAGAGTGGAGTTGGGATGGGTAGGTTTTATCTTCAGTAGAAACTTAATTGCATCCCTTTGGAATCCACGCTTAGGCCTATAGACCTGTAATAGAGCAGTCTTTCAGAACAAAGACAATTATTTATTAACATTCATGTAAACAATCGTACCGTTATAACAATCACCGATTGATTGGATCCTTTCGACTCCGTGCAAGGAACATAGGACCTCCTGGATCGTTCGTACACATTAATTGTACAAACGGCATGAAGGAGTGAAATACTGTAGTGGTAAAAATACATTTATTTCTAATTTTTTTATTAAAGAAAAACGCCCTACGTAAAAGTCAAAAAGTTAAAATTCATGAACACTAAAATCATTTCGTAAATAAAATCGATAAAAGAAACTAAGTATATGGTTATGGAACGTCAAAATAATGCTCCACAATATATTAGAATAGCCGGTAAATCATTCGAACAAGTGGAGGAATTCATATATCTAGGAACAGTAATTACAGACACAAATAATATTAAGGCAGAAGTTAAGTACAGACTCAAATCAAGAAATGCTTGTTTTTATGCAGTTCAGAAACTCTTATGGTGTCGTCTTCTGTCCAGAAATCTAAAAATTAAGATTTATAAGAGTAGTATCCTGCCGGTTGTATTATATGGACGTGAGACATGGTCGCTAACTGATCAGGAAGAACATAATCTGAGAGTGTTTGAAAACAGGGTGCTTAGAAAAGTCTTTGGGGCCAAGAGGGCTGAAAATGGGGACTGGAGAAAATTGCATAACGACGAGCTTCAGGACCTGTATGCCTTACCGGATATAGTAAGGGTAATTAAATCGCGAAGGATGAAATGGGCTGGACATGTTGCACGCATGGGGGAGGAAAGACATACCGGTATCTCAAAAGTGTTGATTGGGAGACCCGAAGGGAAAATACCACGTGGAAGACCTAGACGTAGGTGGGAGGACAATCTTAGAACGGATTTAAGGGAAGTAGGATTTGTGGGGGATTGGTTGGAGTTAGCACAGAATAGGGTTGAATGGCGGACTCAGGTAAGCGCGGAAATGAACCTTCGGGTTCCATAAAATAGATAATATTCCTTTAGCTTGCTTAGGAATTTTCTATTGCCATTGAGTAAGTAAGTAAGTAAGTAAGTAAGTAAGTATTATTATTTTTATTTTTATGTGCCCACCCTTACCCCCGGAGTGCCAAGCAATTAAGCCTAAACCTCCGGTCAAACCAAATTTTGGTAACCATATGTGATGTGTGTGTACCTATTGTGCCCTTATGTACATCGGTTGGGGATGTTGATTATGAGACGTGTTTGGGCTGAGTACTTGTGTCTTTGTATTTTGGCGCGGTATTGGCCTAAGTGCAGATAGGTCTTATGTGCTATATTTCCGGAGTGTGTTATTTAGTAGCTTGTAGTTATGTATTCTAGAGATTTGTAGTGCGTGTATCTGTTTGAGGGGATTATTAACCAGTCCGGCATTTGCCTTAGAACGAAGGAAACACATCAAAAACCTCGCTCGGACTGGAGTAGTAACCAAATGACCGTCTACTTTGGTGTGTTAATTTATTATAGACTTTTCGAAAAGTGCTGTTTTTGCAAAGGTTTTAAGTGCTGGGAAGGTGTTTTTACGCGTCCAGAACGTGAGGTCCGGTGCCCAGGCTTCCTCGTCTGCCCTAGCGGCTTCGTGGAGGATTAGTCGAGCTTAGCGAAATCGAGGACAAGTATACAGCGTATGATACATGGTGTCTGGTTCGCTGTCCTCACAAGTGCATAGTTCGTCGTCTGTGAGATTGAAGCGGATTAAGTTAGCAGCAAAGTTTCCGTGGCCAGTTAATACCTGTGTGACGAAGTGGTCCAATTCAATTCATGGAAGTTTAACTCTATTTCTGATACTTGGGAAAACTTGCCCGTTTTGGGCAACTACCCATTTTTGCTGCCAAATACCTATTAACTGTGAGTGTAGGCGTTCATAAAGATGTGAACGATCTAAGCTCTCAAATTCGCTTGGTCCGATTTGAAGAGTACCTAATTGAAAATTAATTTGCTTCCGCACTTTGTACCTGGCTATCCTTTCCTCAAGCAGGAGATCAACAGGAAGAACACCAGCTATGACTGGTAGAACATCATTCGAAACAGTGGAGTAGGCTTTAGTTATTCGCAAGAGAGAATATCACTGGGCAGATTTGAGTTTTCGGATGTGATGTGTGTTAAGTTTAGTGGCCCAAGAGTTTGCAGCGTACGAGACAATAGCCTCAAAAATAGCAGAGTAAAGAATACGATAGTTAGTGAATTTGTATCCCCACTGCTTTCCAGAAAGTCTGGCTAAGGCCAGAAATAGGATGTTGGCTGTAGCACTTATTCTTTGGATATGAGCAGTGAATTTATTACCTTCTTGTAAGGTAATACCTAAATACTTTGTTTCTCGAACATATGGGATCCGGTCTTGTCCTATCCTGATGATTGGAGGGTGATTTCCTATTTTCCCCTTGAGGAGCATTGAATTTCTTTTAGTTTTATAAATCTTTAGCTTTGCTTTGTGGGACCAAGTTTCCAGAATTGTTAGTGCCCTATTAGCTTTGCGTTCGAGATCTGTTCTGGACTCACCTTCGATAATAATTACAGCGTCGTCAACGTAGGCTATGACGTCTGCGTTTCGAGTCTGTTCAAGTTGTCTGAGGGCTTCATCAAAAACCAGGTTCAAGACCTTGGGTCCCAATACTGAGCCTTGGGGACAGCCTTTGGTCGCGGCCTTTGTGAATGAATGAAGGTTATCCTTTAGCGTTATTCGTCTGGACCGAAAGCAGTCACTGAGGATGGCATATATGTTCTGTGGACAGTTTATGTTACGAAGTATCTCCAGGGCGTGTGGCCATCAGACGTTGTCAAATGCGCCTTCTACATCTACAAAGATGGTAAGCACGTATTTAGAATTAGCTGTGGTTACTATTTGCTGGAGCAGTGAAGCTGCATCCTCAGCTTCCAGGGCGGAATCCAAATTGCCTGGGCGAGTATGATTCTTCCAGAGAAGTGTCTATTTTGGAAGCTATGAGATGGCCAAAGATCTTTCCCATGACAGGGAGAAGACAGATTGGTCTGTACGACTTGGCCAGAGATGGATCTTTGGTGTCGACTACAACAATTATTATGTGACGATATTTGATTTCATCAAAGCTATATGTTTTAGAATGTTCTACTTTACAAAAGTGTACTGTGTATTTTCCATTGCTCGCGATATTGAGAATTTCTTTCATTCCGTCTTTTTATTGATCTTCATCAACATGACCGCTCACATTTACGGGTAACTTTGGGAGTGAAGTTGCCATCTTCGGCTAAGCTTCTCATCACTAGGGCCCGGGAGTTTAGCCAATAATTCGTCAAGTTAGTGGTGCACAAGGCATAGGAAGCTTTCTGAGTTAGTAAACAACTTGCACTGCATGTGGCACTTTAGTGTTCTGTTGACGACGTTGTGTGTTGTGCGTTCTTGACAACCAGTAGCGGATCATAGCTGAAGTGAGTGGGGGAGCTGCTCCAGAAAATGTTTAGCCTTTTGTTTAGAAAAGCTACTAAGTAATATCAAGTTCATTGCAAATAATTTCGGCAACTGTCTAGATGTATCACTCTTCTAGAGAGACAAAATATGTAAATGGCACAAGCGATCAGACTCGTGGAGGAATTATTCATAGGTAAGAGTCAACCTGAAGATGGAATACTTTTACAGGTGCAGCAGAAATAAATAAAAGTTCTCCAGAAAAATGCAGGGTTTTTCTACTATTTTTACCTTTCGAGGTGCACTGGAAGGTTCTACAGAAGACCATAATGTGTACCCACACAAGGGAAACACTAATATATCATCCCCCCGTCACGTCATGAGAAGTAGAGAGAAGTTTTTACCATTAAAGATCTTCTTTGGAGGAAAATAGAAGATTTTTTTTTAACTTCAAAATGTATATTGCCATTCACTGCAACAAAGCGTATGCACAGACATAATGTATAAATTGCCTTTTAATTTTCACTGTGAATATTGTTAACAAATATTAAAGCATTGGTTGTGTATATTTATATTCCTTTTACTAGGAAATATATTTTGTTTCTGTGATTTACGATTAAATGTGCCAACTATTCTATAACGCAGTGTCTATCATTTCACTAGACTAGCTGCACTGCCCTTGAACTTGAATGTTCGTATTAAAGTGCGCCACTGAAAGCGAGTCACCCCTTCCCTCGTGTTTACATACGGCTATATCCCAGTCACCACTAACCTGATGTAATATTTTTGTGGCTAAACCCCCGGGCCCTACTCATCACACTAACATCCTGCAGTCACAGTCTCTCATATGCACAAGTGGTTTACAAATAAAAGTTATTGTTTAGTTTAAATATTCTTCTTAAATATTCTCGTCAACATGTCTCCTGCAATAGGTGTTTCTACGGACAACATAAATCCGCCACGTAAGGCAACATCGAGCCAGTTTTACTATCAACCCTTTTATACGATTGTCAGAGGTCATTGCGACTTGAAACAAGCTACTGATAGACGCTGAAGAGGGATAGTTCTGTATAATTAAATTAAACGAACCTAAAAGGCCTACTAAAAATAATTTAGGTAAGTTTCTACACATAGCATATAGTAGGCCTACATAACGGGATTGTTTACAATATGGAAGTGTACGCCATACCATGTGTGAAATGCGTTGCTATTATTAATATGTTGAGACTATTACATGTTCCTGTGTTTACCTATGATTGAATTACATACACGAAACACACACATCTGTCACATAAGTACATAATTTAGCGTGCAGCCAAGGTAATTCAGTTATGGTACAGCGAGGGGTGTGAGGCATATCCGTATAAGTTTCACTGCTATGCACTTAACTTCGTGTGGAATTTCATATGAGAGAATAATAAACACACCGGAACTCTAGAGGAGGATGTAGGTACACAAAGGTAAAGCAGTCAGCGAGAACAATATTAAATCATTATTGACGTCAGCTCCAAGAATTCGTGTGCTTCCTAGCAAAATATACTGAACAACTCAATATGCAATAATTTATTATTATTATTATTATATCATCAGCACTATATTGTTCCTGTGGTCAACGTACCCTTTTCTCTACAAGTAATACAAAGCCTATAGCATGAAGAAGCTATCAGTGGATAGCATATTTTTTAAACAGATCTCTGATGTAGCGTACTCAGTTTACGAGTACGTTAAAACAGACAGGGTAGTTTTGTTTAAAACTTTCGATTATAGAGATAATAAAAATAATTGCACATTGTACACCACATGGAATTCACACCGCACAGTAGTAATAAAGTCAATATGCAGTTTCCATGACAACACTGTTGTTTGCAGTGTACACACCTGGCTTTGTAAATCTCATGACACTGGGATTTGGCGTAACAATCAAATGAAAGTAACAAATTTCCTAATAGCAATATAAATTCAAGTTCATAAAAATACGGTGTGATACACTCACATATCTTTTCCTACCCTAGGCTTGGACAATATCACTTGACATTTTGATATAGAATGAAAGAATGAATGAATGAAGTCGGCATTCTCACCTCCAATAAGACTTCGTTCGTTTCAACGTGAATTACGCGGCTGTCCGTGCTATGACATAGCATAAAATCTAAGTGAGCATTCACACCGAAGTAGCATAGTCTGCAAGTCGCAAAACCTGGATGCCGGCTGCGCATCGAGTTGCATGGTTCACAGTTTTGCATTCATACCGAAGTAGCGAATGCGATCTGCAGTTTAACGTAAATTATATATTTTCACTTGAACAATTGAGAAACCAATTTAAAGTAATGTAATTTACCTAAAGATGTTACAGTGTTAGCAATTTCAATTCAGGCTTTTTTCCTACTAGTTTCGATTCCCATATCGTATAGTCTACGCATGTACAAATTGTATGTTAAACAGCTCTCTTTCTAGCAGTTTTCATGACATTTTTGCCATAATCTACCGCTACGCAAGCGGATATATTGTGTTGAATTTTCTTAACAATTAGAAACAGCTGAAAAAGCAACTGCACGCATGCGTCATCCCGAGTAGCGTCGCATGAAATAAGTCCAAATCTATCTGAAGAAATGAATGTCGCAAACTGCGAGCTGCACTATTGCCACGCTACTTCGGTGTGAAGACTTGAACTTGTTTATTTGGGATTTAAAATGAGCAACGTGCAGCGTGCATCCCGGTAGCACGTCGCAAGTGGCATGCTACTTCGGTGTGAATGCTCCTTAAGGCGGTTTTCACTAAATGAACAACACAGAAACTCATGTCTTTTTCGCGCAACATTTTACAAACATACTGTAAACTCGAGTTGTTGACGAGTGTTTTGTATATTCTGCATGGCAGTTAGCGAGTTCAGGGCTTATTGTGTTTTCACCAGACTGACTAAACAAAAACAAAACATAAACATGCTTGATAGATATACAAGCATTCATGAGCCACAGATTATTGTCTCTGTTGGACACTACATGAGAATATTATAGGAGAAAAATTCCTCCGGCACTGGGACTTGAACCCAGGACCTTTGGCTATTCGCGCCAATGCTCTACCAACTGAGCTAAGCCGGAGCTCAATTCACAGCGCCAGATGGAACTTCTGTGAATTGAGCTCCGGCTTAGCTCAGTTGGTAGAGCATTGGCGCGAATAGCCAAAGGTCCTGGGTTCAAGTCCCAGTGCCGGAGGAATTTTTCTCCTATAATATTCTCATGTAGTGTCCAACAGAGACAATAATCTGTGGCTCATGAATGCTTGTATATCTATCTTGTATGTTAACTGTACAATAACAGTGGGAGCCCGGTCACAAAAATCACTACTTAGTGTGCCTCACAGTACTGCATATGACATAACTTGTCTGTCTGTGAGGTAGACCATTAGGGCAATCAGTCATAGGAGAGAAGTTCCATCTGGCGCTGTGAATTGAGCTCCGGCTTAGCTCAGTTGGTAGAGCATTGGCGCGAATAGCCAAAGGTCCTGGGTTCAAGTCCCAGTGCCGGAGGAATTTTTCTCCTATAATATTCTCATAAACATGCTTCTTTCGTTCTCGCCAGCTCAGTCGTTCACTTCACCACCCTTCTATTCGAGCTGTAGGGAATTGTTGTTGTAAGGGTTACATAGAACAAAGTAAACTAAAATAAGGACAAACATAAAGGAAATTAAGAATCTCTGGTTGTGGACTGTATATGTGTGGTTCAGTTGAAATGGCACATCAAACCTAGAAGAGAAACTATTTCTATATTTTGAAATAGCAGCTATCTATATATTAATAAAAGGAAGTGTATGTCTTCCTTCTGTCTGTCTGCCTGTCTGTCTGTCCGCGTTGCCCAGCGAAATCTACTGAACGCAGAGATATGAAATTTTAAACATAGGTGGACTGAAAGGTAGGAAAATGCACCTCGAAGCCGGAATTTTAAATTTCGCTTTTGTTCGTGAGTTATGAGTGAAAAACAAGCAGAAAACGTGCATTTTTTGCATGCATGCATGCGTCAATGAGTTTTCAGTTATACATTTCAATGTCAAATCAATTACAGTAGGCTTTGGCTATTTTTGTCATACCTTCGACATAAAACCATCGCGATCGCTTGAATGTTGTAGCTCACGCTGGTCGATTCATTTGTTTATAATGTCAAGGCACGCAGACATATGAAATGTTCAACCTAAAAATACACCGAAGAGGATTATTATTATTATTATTATTATTATTATAAGATGGATAATCAATATAGGCCTAAATATGGTCAAACGTTGTTCGATTTGGACGAAACTCACTATACAGAGTGTTTTCTGGGCCAAGAACCTCGAGTCTGAGGTCGCTTTTAGCAGGCGACGCTATCCAATTGTGGTATGTAGTCCACGAGATTTAGACGTTAATAAATTTAATGATTTAACTATTATGCTCTTAATTTTTAATTTTTGAAATAAATATCGAGGGCGATCGCTTGATTTTGTAAGTCCATCCTGGACGATTCATTTGTTTAGAATGTCAAGTCCCGTAGACATATGACATTTTCAACCACACGAAGAGGGATAATCAATATAGGCCTAAATATGGTCAAACATTGTTCGATTTGGACGAAACTCACTATACAGGGGTTTCCTGGGCCAGGGAACTCGAATTTGAGGTAGCTTTTACCAGGCGACGCTATCTAATCGTACTATGTAGTCCACGTGATTTAGGCGTTAATAAAAATAATTATTTAACTATTAAGCTCTTAATTTTCAATTTTTGAAATAATTATCGCGGGCGATCGCATGATTTTGTAAGTCCATCCTAGACGATTCATTTGTTTAGAATGTCAAGACCAGTAGACATGAAATTTTCAACCTACACGGAAGAGGGATAATCAATATAGGCCTAAATATGGTCAAACATTCTTCGATTTGGACGAAACTCACTATACAGAGGTTTTCTGGGCCAAGGAACTCGCTTTTACCAGGCGATGCTATCTAATCGTACTATGTAGTCCACGTGATTTAGGTGTTAATAAATATAATGATTTAACTATTATGCTCTTAATTTTTAATTATTTAAATAATTATCGCGGGCACATGCTAGTATACAATAAGTTAATAATGTCTTTAAATAAGAATCTTGCTTTGACTCATAAAAAAACTCTATTTTGAGGTACAATTAAACGGTAGAAAGTAGAGCATTACGCTCAAACAAGATCAGCTGACTGTTCTCTCTAGAACATATGGAATTGGCTGTTTGTCCAAAAATTCCAAACCAATTTATGCATCCAGAATTACAGTTTGCATTATAGCAAAATTGCACTACCTTATTTGGTAGCAAAAGTATATTTTATTCTCGAATATAAATAAGAAAAGAGAGTCTCGCAATAGATGCCAACGATTCTATTATTATACAAGCTGAATTAAAATAATGTAAAACATATTACTCAACTTTGGAGGTGGCGTGAATGGTCAGATCTGGACCTCCAAATAATGAAGCTTGCGTTGCAAGTGTAGACATTCTAGTGAGGCTGCTGTCCCGTCTTCTGTGCTGCGTCGCGGTTGACTTCTTGCTTGAATGTCTTGGCTATAGTATGCATTAATTCAGCATACGTTGTGGTTTACGAAGTATTTAGTCATTTTGATGAAGCTGCCTGGTACATGTTCCTCTGCGACTCGGCGTCTTGAACTTGGGTGTACTGCGACTTGGCGTCGAAGCATACCATACGGCGACTTATGCTTGAATGTAGCGTCCCAAAGACAACTGAGACGTCTCATAAGACTATTATAGGAAGAATGACAAACGGTCAAACAGAAGACCTTTCGCTCCCCTCCATTACAAAAGTGAGTAGTTTCAAACATCATAGAAAAGCTCGTCTAGAAGTTTCTAGAGGCTTCTAAATGCAAGCCAGGCGATCTACTAGAATAACGAAGATCTGAAAAGCTCAAGAAAATTACTTTAGTATTTTAGCATATGAAATCTTTGCTAAGACTTAAAGAATTTTAATGTTATTTAAGGAATGATGAAGATCGATATCTTGATATGGACTACAATCGATATATCCATGGCTGCTTAAAGTCAAGGTGGACACTTCAAGACCATGGTTAATTTAAGATTCATTGAAAAGTGCTTTCATAAATTTGTCCGGTTGAGTTGTAGTTTATGGACTTAATCTAAAATCTAGAATGTATTTCTAAACATTAAAGTACATTTCAGAAATCTCTCCAGATTTATGTTTATACATAAATCTGGAGAGTTATAGTTGTGGTTTTGTTTTGAGAGTCCCGATTGCATCGAGGAAAACGCAATTGTTTTTACATTTGCGTATCACAGGTCAGCGAAGCATGAAACAGATTTAATGAGGCAAACTTTAGCACAGCAAACATGACCGAATGAAGAAAATTGTAAACAATGGAGATGGTGTCGGTTTGATTGATGTTTTTTCCAAGCGTCCTACTTAATGGAAATCGGAAAATATCAATTACAAGATTCGAATTAAGAAAATATAGGTTACTCACATAAGAAAATTGCTGTCATATTTAAACGACGTTCAAAGAGTAGGGCAAGGGATTTTATGATTTTAAATCGCCTATAGGCTATAGGAGAATAAAATACAGTATGTATTTATGATCTAAAACTTTCTAGAATATGTCCTTTAGTATGCCTTATAATATATATATATATATATATATATATATATATATTATAATTTACTTGGTTAGATAAACTAATGAAGTGAAAACTACAAAACTGAAAAGTAAATTTTAAAGGATTTCCAGACGAGTAAATTTTATTCACAATTCAGAATTCCGGGGAAATTTCACTAACTTCTTTAGCAGTATCTATTTTATCAGATAGAAGTTGCAATATGCATTGAATAACCCGTACAAAGTTTCTAATGAAAATGGTTGCCTGTTATTTGCTAACTAAACCTTTGTACACAGAAAAGTTTTATATTTATAGTGATCAATGAGAGCTAATTTATAGTAAACAGTATCGCTTGATTTTAGCTCTGGATTGTCAATACAAAATTTATATCCTGACAAAGCATTTGTGTTCCTTTCACGTTCATTAAACTAGATTCACTTCAGACTTCAAGATGACTCAATCACACTTCGAGAACTGAAGTGTGGACTGCGGGTCAACAATTTTCAAAAGTCCTTGCCCTAGGGTAACTGAAAAGTGCTTTAATTTAATTAGTTTTTTTTTTCATCAAATCGTTTTCTACATATTTTAGTAACTAATTTGTCTTAGCAGCAGTAAACATGCTGTCAAACAAAAATTCTAGCCATAGCAGTGAAAGAAAGACAAAAACTATTTGTTCAATAACAGCTCGAAAGGAATTATTGTAGTGAATTAAAAGGCACTATCTTTGCGGTAAGATGTTTAAAACTGAAAAGTGCTGTCGTGTGTGTTAGAATTTATTTTAATGTTAACTATTATTTAATGAAATCTATCACTATGTGTTAAGTAATTTTTATATTAAGCGCATAATGAGTTAGGTAATCTTAATGTAGCTTACGGGCATTATATCAATATGACTTCAGAAAGAGAAAAACATGTTTCTATGAACATTATACCTATCGAAAAAAAAATGTTTCAAAGCGACATTTTAGGCTTACATTGAGTTAAATATCTGCTTGGAATACGAAAATACGATTTCTATTCTATTTTGTGCCCTTTAAGGCGGGGAGGCGGGGTGGGAACGCCCCTAAGCACCGTAGCCGCTACCGACTTATTGTGCCTACCTCCGGGATGGGATGAGTTGCGCGCCCACAGGCCGCCTCGGAACCGCAGAGCCCCCCGTGAATCCCCGCGGAACTCCCCTACATCCAACAAGTCTAGTACCATGCCACGTGAGCGCCACCCCCTGCGGTACCTCCAACCGGGAGCCCCGACAGGTTCGCAAAAGACGATTTTATCTACCACTTTACAAGAAGAACTTTTTTCCCCCGTTTTTGTTAAAGTTAACTAACTAGATTACGGTTCAATGGCGATAATAAGAATGCACAAGATATAATTATTCAAATGTGAATAAAAATATATATGCGACGATTGATGTCTGAAGGAACTAAATAGGATATTTAAAAATATATTTGATATTGGCAAAGGTAAATTCGTACTTTTAAACTCATTCAAGTAAACATTCGTATTCTTATTGGAAACTTACAAGATAATTATAATATTTTGTATGAATAAAAAGTAAAGCCTCTAGACAGGCTTAATCTCACACCCTCACGTTTGCCAGTCTAGTACTCTGCCACTGAGGCACAGATACCACTTAACGTATCTGCTCTACGAGTTGCTCTACAACTCTTTCCCGTGATAGCTCCTGACCTAGACCAATAGAAGAGCTTTCATTTTTTTCAAAACAAAACATGTCCAGCAGATTAAATTTTTCAGAAGAAGCGAAAAACTTATAATATCCTGAAATGAGTTTTTTTGTTTACTTTTTATTTTGCTGAATTAAAGAAGACATTGCTTATACTTAGTGTAGTTTTGAAAGCGCTGAGTTAAATAGTGCTAAAGTAACTATAAAAACATGCTTGAGATGAAATTTCCGACAGACTTTTCTTCATTTCTTCGTTAGTTTGTCACCACCTCTTTTCTCCTTAGGAATTCCTTCACTGCTTATTTATTTTTGCAAGAACCTTGCCTTCGATTAACTAAATCCTTACAAACACAATCCATTCCTTGTGTAGTAGTAGGTAAATAATGTTTAACAAAAACATCTTTCCTTTTGTTCCAACCGTTGGTCGCCGCCTCTCCGGATGAAAAATAAAAAATAAATCAAAATATATAAATAAAAAACATTTAAAAATATAAAACAAATCGTGTAGCTTTGAAATTTGGCAGAGTTGTTGGGGGGACTATCCTAAACAACATACTAAAAGTCCCTGAGGTGTGAGGTGAGCGGGGGCCAGGAGGAGCATAGAAGGTCCCTTTTATTTTGCTTATATCTCAACAACGGTGGGTCGTAGAGGAAAAGTTACTATGTTCACACTTCAAGCAGATTAAATTTCCTAAGAGCTTTATCCTATACATTTCTTCTATACCCAATAGCTTTCGAGATATCCACCAGCGAAAATAGTGAATTTTCGACAAACGCTCTTTCGCATCACGCTTTTCGACACACTTTGCCTTCTAGCGCTTCAGCGCTTACGTTTACAGCAATGCCCTCATAAAAGAAGTTGTAGGGATTCCTTTAAAACGAGTATACATTTGTTATTTTGTCTTCAAATTTTCAAACGTTATAACAATAAGTTCCGGACAAATGTTGAGATTTCGAAAGAAAACTGTACAATTTCGCACTTTCTCTTTATGTTTGTATATACACTATATATTGTGTATTTACAAAGTGAAACGGGAAAAGGTAATCTGCGCCACTTCTACCTTTTTCCCCAACTTACACGATGTAATCTGCGCCATCGACATTTAAATGGCGTTACCCTCATACTAACGCACTAACATTTTCCTTCCCACTTCTCCAGACTTAGGACTGGCTATGAAATTGCGACCACTAAAAGATAATGTACACAATGACACTGAGACTGTAAAACACAAGTGAATGACTCGTTAGTAAGATTGTGTTCTGATGTGCTTCGCTAGAGAATAGTTGTTACCAACCTAAAGATAGAGCAGATAAAGCACTCGTTACCAATATACATAGAACGGTACCTACCTACAGACAAGTACGCTCCCATCGCCTCATGTGCAAAAACTTACTGAATAGAAACGAACATTCAGATATTAGGTTTAACTTTTGTTTGCCTTTAACTACTGCCGCAACCTACATATCTCCGTGACGCAGTAAACATATTCGTGTGCCGCAGTTTACATATCTTATTTTTATTCTATTTCAAATTTGGTGTCAACCGTGGCGCAGATTACATACACCCAGTGAAACATGCAGAGAAGGCAATTATATATTACACATCCATTCACTAGAAACCCGATCACAGTACAAATGCATGGGGCATGAGCAGAGGTGAGGGATACATATAATGTCTTTTCTCAGTTGTCCCTAAATATCTTTAAACATTATATGTTCTAGCAAATATATTTTATGTACAAAATTAAACAACATAAAATTTCTACAAAATTGGTCTACATTATATTTCTGTAGGGTTAATACTTTAGGAAATAAAGGGATCTAAAGTATGACATAATTATAGAAATTCTTGTTTTATGTATATTTTTTTACAAAACGAGAGCAGATAACAATTAAAATTACACGATACTAGTTCTTAGAAAAATATACTAAAGGTATACATTACACATAAAACTTATTATTATTGTAAAACTTAGAAGAATAACATGGTATGAGTGCAAGTTATAAGAAACATGAACTATTAGCCATTATATTTTTCGTTAAAATTTGTAAAACGTTATATATATTTAGAAATTGTAAGATATATTACTTACTTAAAATTTGTAAAACGTTATATATATTTAGAAATTGTAAGATATATTACTTCCTATTACTTTTAATATATGTTTACCTGTCTATTTTTTTTTATTTTGATTCTCCAATACTGAAACCCAAATTCTTTGTATGATCAGTTAAGGTTTATTTTTCAATTTAACAAACACTCATGGCCGAGTGCACCCAAGGCTAGTATATGGAAGGTTGTCTCGTTCGACGCGCATGCGTGTTGAGCACGAGGAATGTGACGTGGCCCATAGCCCTGCACAGGATTTAAACAGCTACACACAATGGAAATGATGGGAATAAAACTTATTTTTAACTACAATAATACATGTATCTGTAAAGATATACTACATATGATCTTACAAGGGTTATGGCTTAATAGAGAGACCACTTCTGAGTGCTCAGACCTCAAATGAATAAGCTGTAACAAAATATAATGAGACGTTTGAAACAAATTAAAATATTTAAGCGGCTGGTTTCTGTAAAACATACTGTGGATCACAAAATAAAGAAAACACACAGAAACCCTACATTTCTCTGGCAAGGGATCTCTCTTTAAATTGATTGGGGTACTTTTACAACTCTGTTTGGTTATGACTAAGAAAATGGGAAGTATACTACGATTTTTTTTGTCTCGCAGAGGCAAGTTTACCCTTCTGTAAATAAATCTATATTCATTCACATTTCCAATAGAAACTTAAAGGGCCTGTCCATTTTATTTATAGACACCAGCAGACAGGCAGAAAATCTTTTATTGAGGCACTTTATCAACAACAAAAATAGGGAGTGATTGTGTGTTTTATTGTGAAATAATAGTGCTTCGAGTATTAAAATACTTTCATCCCATGCAGAGGAAAGAAATGCTCTTTTCCAGTAAAATCCTTGAACATTTTATTTATGGACTCCCCTAATAAAACATCTTTCAGAAACCGAATAACTACAAGTATATACCCTTAAACCAGCTGGGCCTCGCTCACTGGGGGGGGGGGGGGGGAAGAATATTCAACAATGGATCTGTTGTTAACAGCAAAAAAATGGAAACCTAGAAGCCAATTTCCTACTGAAGGTGAGTTTATGACGCTTTTATTATTATTTTATTATAAGCGCGTCTTAAAATCCATTTTTACTTGAAAAATATTACTAAGTTACTCAGTATTGAGTCTTGGATTGTTCGACCATTTAAATGCTGTCGGTCGGTATACATTTAAAGATATACCTGTTAACATTTATGACGTGATCACTTGGAATCATTTGTAAATGTTTATTTCAAAATGTTCTACAAACAGTACACAGACTGGTTTGTAATATATTAATTGTTATTCCGTGCGCATATTTTATTTGACTACATCTTCCAGTTTTATAATATAATAATATACATCTTCCAGTTTATAATATAATAGTCATTCCGTGCGCACATTTTATTTGGCTAAATCTTCCAGTTTTTTGTCTCTGGAAAGCATTATTCCAAGCTGTTAACTTTTAAAACTTCTATTCTTCTTTGGTTTTAATAATTGTTTAGTATCTACGATTACACGCTCTGTAATTAAATTGTGTCAAATACATTGCAATCAGAAGTGTATTGGTTCATCTTATAGATGTTTAATTTAACTTAATTTCATGTAAAATAAATAAATATAGAAAATATACAATCTAATTGAGAAATTTATTTTTCTAAGTCAAGACGAATATCGCAAAATATGCAAAAGTCTATTCTTTTCAAGTCTCCTTCCATAAATTTGACTAATTTACCTGGAATTAGTAATCATAAAATTAAAAACCTTTCAAGCATAATCTGAGCTATATCTGCTAGACTACTTTTTTTTCTCAGTCAGACAAACTTTTTCCTAACTTCGTAAAGCTGTACTATTCTTATTTGTACCTGTATTAAATATAATATTCCCTTTTATCCTTATGAACATCTTTTTATTGAATAATAAGGCAACAAATTAATCGAATTTGGAAAACCAATAGCCTAGCTGAGTCACCGTGACTGGCAGACGTGCAGAGATAGAGAGAACCTAGCGGCCATGGAAGAAACTATCAACGAAAAATGGATTCGGAGCAGAGTAACCGCAATATTTTCAAGCATTAACAAACCACGGTATTTTAGCAATGGTGCACAGAGATTTTGAGAATACCCCGGTATTACGTTTACCGCGGTAACGAAACGGCTGAGAAAACTGGAGAATGGTGCACTCGGCCATCAGTATAGTAGCATTGATAAAAGAATATCTATACAAAATTTCCAAAACTATGTCATAATTCATATACTTCTATTTCCTGTACTATTAATTCTACAGAAATATCATTCAGACCAACTTTATAAGAACTTTTGTGCAGTTTAATTTTGTGCATAAATTGTTTTTTGCTAGAAACCATACGCTAGTTTTTTTGTGTATTTAGGGAAAACTGAGGGAAATTACATTTTAAACTGCCCCCACCCCCACTTACCTCATCCATGGGGACATTTACTATGTTTTTTAGAACACTTTCCCATATCTCTGCCAAATTTCAAAATTACATGATTTTTTGTCCCTATTTTTCCTTTCTTGCCTGGAATATAATGCATTTTCCATTACATGTACTGTGCTTGTACAGCGATCGGATTTTTAATAAATTCAACTTTAATGATTGTGTGGTATTTCTCTACTTGTTTCATCATGTAAATACACAATATACAGCTCATATACAAAGATAAAACCTCTAAATATAGAGAAAGTGCGATGTACGGTTTTCTTTCGAATTCTCGAAATTTAACCAAAACTTATAACTTGGGAACATTTGATGACAAAATAACCAATTACTACTCATTTTAAAGCGAATTTATTTTCCTACAACTTCTTTCATGAGACCATTGCTGTATACCTAAGGGCTGAAGCGTTAGAAGGCAAAGTGTGTCGAAAAGCGCGAGGCGAAAGAGCTTTTTTCGAATTTTTTTAATTTTCGCTGGCGGATACCTCGAAAACTATTGGGAATAGAAAGAAATGTGTAGAATCGAATTTGTAGGAAAGTTTATCAGCTTGAATTTTCTTAAAATTTTTCCTCTACGATGCACCATTGTTTAGATATAAGGGGCAAACCTAAAAAAGGGACCTTCTGCCCCCCGCTCACCCGCACCTTCAGGGACTTTTAGTATGTTGTTCAGGACACTCCCTCCGACAACTCTGCAAAATTTCAAAACTACTTGGTTTTTTTCTATTTGGTGTTTTTCGACCTTTATTGACTGGATTATATTGCATTTTCTATGGGAAGTGTTCATATTTCTTAAAAAAAATAAATCCACATCCAGCTAGGTGCCAGATTCGTCTTAAAAAAAACCAAAAAACGCATTTTTATAAACGATGGACATATTCAGTTTTGAAAGAAAAAAAAGCTATTCACATTATCTGTCCATTTAGTAGAATAGTCTGTGTTTTTTTTTTTTTTTTTTTTTTTGCTGTGTTGGTGTTGTCAGAATTCGCAAACAAAAGAAAACCTAGTTTTTTTTTAGCCGTCCATAGGCCAATTTTCCTGAATTGTTTGTCTCGTTTACCGTTTGGTTACCTTGTTTTACCGTTTGTTTATCTTGTTTTTCTTTACCACACACAAATACCCATGCCAGAGGTGGGGCTCGAACCCACAGCTTCCATCATCGCGGCTCCGAGTCTACCACGGTCCACGGCTAAGGGGACCGGCAGAATAGTCCATCTGGTGGAAACCAGCCTTAACAATCACACAAGCAAACTCACAACTCATTTTCACGATTGTTACAGGAGGCTATTTATGGTAATTGAATTCAAAGTCAGACATATATACGCAATATAATATTCCATTTTATCCTTATGAACATTTATTATTGAACAATAAGGCAACAAATAAATGAATCGAGTCACCGTGACTGGCAGACGTGCAGAGAGAGAGCGAAACTAGTGGCCATGGAAGAAACCAATACAAACCTCCACAAAATTTATCAATGAGAATGGATTCGTAGCAGAGCAACCGCGATATATTCGAACGTTAGGAAACCGCGGTATTGTAGCAGTGGTGCACAGGTTTTCTTAGAATACCCCGATATTACTTTTACCCCGGTTCCGAAACAGCTGAGAAAACCGGAGAATGGTGCACTCGGGCATAGTCCTGAACCCATGAAGGAAATATCCCCAACCCGCCCGAGAATCGACTGAAGTGGTTCGTTACCCACTTGAAGAAAACCATACAAATCATAGAGAGTTATACTTGAACTTCAATAAAAGCTTATAAACTCCACAGCATATCTGCCAGATGAAATTTGGTTATTCTAATTTTGCTATTTGTGAGTTATTTCGCCTTCAAGAGTGATAAGCATAAAAATATTCCTTTAAGAGAAATGGAGAAATTATTGAGCACTGATTTAATTTTCCATTCGCAGGGCTATTTTAGATTGATACTCAATCAGCTGTTAAGCATTATGTTACGATGCGTTTTTTAACAGGTAAATCTAGACTATTTAAATAATATTTTTTTGCTGTGGTAATGAATATTCAATTTTTGGTCTATGCTTTTAGTGATTTCAGAGGCCTTTACTTTTATGCAATTGTTTATTTTTGCCATCATGTGACTATATGTCAGTACTATTCAATTTCATTTGTTGCAAAAAGGAATGCTATTTAATGGAATGTGTATTCAGGTGTACGAGTACGAACAACATTATACAGTTTGTGTGGCTTCATAAACTAATCACCAATAATTCTCACGTTCGCTTATTGACCTCGAAGCCAAAAGCGTGGCTGTAGAAGAAAATAAACAAAACGCCATTAACAGGACTGAACAAGACAAACAGTAAATACAATGCAACCACAACACATTAAACATACCTAACCGTAATCTGTTTTCTATCTTGTGAAATACCTTACCCCGCTTTTGCTGTGATGTGAAAACAAGTAGGAGACTATAGGGGGGGGCAAAGACGCTGGGTATGGCTTCATAATTATTAAATACTATCAGGCGTTCATAGCATCGTGTTTATTATTGTTACTGTGTGGATGATGTGGAGAGTTTCCAGTATCCAGCAGAACGATTTCATGTACGACATGAACATAGGCTCCTCAAGTTGGTAAATGAATGATTTTGGTAAAATTTCTGTAGCCGAAATAATTTTCATAACAATGTTAAAACATATTAATTACAGTATTACCAATAAAAACATGCACATTGTACTTTCCCTCCTCCCCAAAATGATTTAGTCTTTTGAAGGGTGTTAAAAATAAATACTCAGCTAAGTGTACACACAATAGGCCTATAGTAAAAGAAAGTCCATTAATGTGAACGAATTTACAATACCTGTTTGTGTTCAATATCAGATGCCAGAATGCAGTTTTATTGATTCTATTGCTATTCATTTTCAATCATTGATGCAAAAATATTGTTATATTTAGTGACTCTTGAAAAGGCTAAGGTTCAGATTTATAAAGCTATGCCAGGTATGAGGGCTTACCCACACCCAGCTGGCAGACCCCTTGGAGTTCCTTGAAATCCCTGCCAGCGGAGGTTCCGGCAGGAGTTCGGATTTTGCAGTGAATGGCAACCGTGTAGAAACATCACGGTCGAGCTAAAATGGCTACGTCATAGTGACCAATATGATATGGAGAAAGTCAGTATAAATTTTCACCAGTTGTATTTTTTAAGAACATTTATTAGGAATACTAAACATTTTCTGAACAAAATCATCTAGTTTTACTAATATAAAAGATTATCTTAATAATTTTAAGCATAAGATCATTGTATTATTCAAGGTGGATATTGGCAATATGTTAAGATGGCCGCGCCTAACATCTTCACCCGCTACGCACGCCTTCGGCAGTAGCAGAGGGGAGGTGCCAGCAGTAACTGGTCTGCATCCTTTGTTTGCCTTTCAAATCTTAATTGCACCTTAAATTCGCGATCCCTATATTTGTGAAAAGGGTCCCCCATGTATCTCACATATAGCTACGACAACATTCTTCTCGCTTCCTCGTCATGATCTTCACATAGTTCGCAAACCCCAGCATGTTGACGCGGGAATCTCATGCCTCGTTGCTTGCAGACGATAAGCGTGTTGTTGACAGTTCTGGGAGACCGCCTGACAGCGCTAGGGGTTTGAAAGGTAGTAGGCCTCTATCAATCACCTGCCACCTAGGTAGGTAAGCATGCATACCTGGGGGACGACTATTGACACGACCCTAAACCTATATAGAGTTGCCCAGTATTCATTTGCATCACTGCGACCGGGTTGTTAGCCCACTTGCAGTGTAACATAATAAATAAATAATATAAATAATTACAGAATTTGGTCAACACCCCTTTTTTCAACTACTGTAATTCGAATCCTGCAGCGATGAATATGATGTGAGTGGAAAGGACATTTTACCAACTTCTGAGATAGCGTGCTCGCTACTATCTTTTAGACAAACTCAGGCTTTAAGTCCTGCCTGCGTTAGGCTGAAACACTTGAATAGGCACTCTAAGGGTGGCGTGCACCAAACTCATGCCATTTACTCTTTTAGTAAGCCTTACTTCTTTAGTTCTAACTACTTTAGTAAACTACTCTTTTAGCAACCGTACTCTTTTAGTAAGGACGGCGTGCACCAACCAGGAGTAAACTAAACTCGGCGACCTTCAACCTAGAGCAATGTACTAAAGAAGTAAATATTTTATTTACTCCCAGAGTAAATTAACTTACTCCACAAGTGGTGGAGAGCACCAACACGGAGTACGTTACTAACGTAGTAAGTTGTGGAGTAAATAAGGCCAATATTTACTCCTACTCAGGGGGTGGAGTAAAGTTGTGGAGTAAGTGTGTTCTGTGGCATTTGCGTGAGTTATGAGTTACATATCACATTAAATGGATTACATAGTTAAACTGAGGATAAGTTATTGAGATGAAGAAGGTTGTATACCAAAAATGAGAGTTGTGGCAGGTGATTTAATAAATATTAAGCGAACCATACCTAGTAGGGCATTTAATAACGTAAATAATTAAGCTCATAAATCCTTACATGAAATTTTAGCGTTTGGAAGAAACGATGTCAGATTCTCACTACATCCATGTGATTTCAGCCAGTCAAATGTGGAAATATCATTGCGGAGAGCGATCCAGCTAGGAAGACGTCCACCAAAGGTGAGGGGAAGAGTGAGTGGAAGGGACGTTTGCATTGCACGGTACAAGGAGCTCATGTGCTCTTAAATATCTTCCTAGCTGGATCGGCCTTTAGATGTTGCAGTTCTCCCTAACTTTGGGTCAGAAAACGACGATGTATTTCAAGCTAATCATATGGATACAGATATCGGCGAGGTATAGTACATTCCAATAAATGAAAGCCTCCGTTCTTGGAGCTACCCAGAAAACATTTCCCCCTGCTACTTAACCATAGAATTACTGAACAATAGGTGATTCTCATTGTTAAACGATTTAATGTAATTATTGTAAATTAATTTTATTACATTACACTTCTATAGCTTAACTTAAAGCACAACATTGCGAATGCCAGATTATAATAATAAATATAAGAGCTAAAAGTTCAATAGTTGCACCCGCAGTGTTAATGAATAATATGTCCTTTTTTCTAACCCAGGTGTAAAAATGTACAAACAGGCCACTGACTGACTGACTGACTCTGGGATTAGCGTACATTGAGAAGGGGACACATTGTAAAACCATTCCTTAAAGACTCCCCAAGTCTCGAATGGTGGAGTGAGACGAGACTTTCATGTTTGGGAATAAACTATAACAGATGCTGCAGGTCTATAGTATGCTGCTAACTATTTAATTAACCCTGTGGACAGGAAAGTGAGAAGCATTATAAACTATAGGAAAAAAATGCCAACATGAGTGCCGAAAGAAAATTTTAAGGAGGGGCCCGGAGGTTGAAGCTGCACAGGATCTAGAGAAGTAGTCACTGAAATTATTTTTAAACACACAACCATCTACATAATTATTATTGGAGTTCATAGCTTCCGAAATATTGTACCGCCATTTTTTGTTTAAATATTACATTTCTCAGTTGTAATATTATTATTTTTATAAGGTAATATTTTTTAAGTAAATGTTCTGTGCATTTGAAGAAGGACAGAAACAT
The DNA here is from genome assembly GCA_964059195.1 of Ectobius pallidus. Classification (NCBI taxonomy): domain Eukaryota; kingdom Metazoa; phylum Arthropoda; class Insecta; order Blattodea; family Ectobiidae; genus Ectobius; species Ectobius pallidus. Next base: position 30,428,432 of record CAXKWD010000006.1, read on the forward strand.
AATGCCCCTTATTAGTTTTGTTATCCTTTTTATCCCCCCTTTTTCATGATTTTGTGTAATACTTCTTATTAATATTGTTAAACAGTCAATAAGTATTAATAATTCATTATAGTGAGATTTATGATAAACAACTGTAGAATAATTGATTTATCGTTTTTGGGGAAGAATATTTTAATATATTTTAGAAATTTATTATTATTATTATTATGAGAGAAATAATTATAATATTGACAGTGAATCAATTATGAAAATCAACTGGAAATTCCAATTGTTTGCATTATAATACAGAAATAGTTTGCACAAAAATTGTAATCACAGTACCCTAACGTAGGCTACTAAACTGAAAATATTCAATTGAAGGAATTAAAATTAGTAATGAATAAAACATTACTATTAGACCTATTTTAAAACATGAAGATTGTCATTGGTAATATTTGGAACAACCCAAATTCATATTCATTGTTTCAGCGAACCTTTCCTTTTCATTATCTGGCACTTGAATAATACCGGCAATTGAAATGCACGTGTTCTGCTGCGCTGCACTAATATTTCTGCTCTGTTCTGCGCAGAATTCGACTACTTCTTTAGTAAAAATCGTTTACTACTTTAGTTACAACTAAAGAAGTAACTATCAATTGAACTCTCCAACACCAACTAAAAGAGTAAGTTACTAAAAGAGAAGCACTAAAGTAGTAAATCTAAGACGGGAACATGATGCAACAAAAACCGGTTTGTCTGTCTCACTCTAGCACATTACTAGTATGACTTAAAGAGTGAGACAGATGTACTGGTTCTTGTATACTCCAGGTCTCCGTCTTAAATTTACTACTTTAGTAAGATTTACTCCTGGATGGTGCACGCCACCCTTAGAAACACAGTCTCTTGATCCATATCAAAACTTGAAGAGAGAAAATGACATTGTCCATGCCCAAGATGGAGAAAGTTATGTGAATTCATCACAACAGAATTTCTATTACTGCTAATGATTTATAGGAATGAAGTCTATTAAAAGTCGTTCTAATTTGAATTATTACGTCAAATCTCAGGACCATACAATTTTCCAAGCCAGCTGTGTACACTGAAAACAATAGTGTTGTCATGGAGACTGCATATTAGCTTTATGCCATGCCCTGTGACGTCCATGTAGTGAGTTCAGTGAACGATTTTAAGAAATTATACGATTTTTAACAAACTTGAACTCAGGATACTAAATATGAAGGCTGTGCAAATCCTTTCCTCCTTCTTCTTTCCCCGAATTTTACCTCCCTCGTTGTAGATATATTTACTCGGCTCACGCCGCCCGGACCTTACAGGACTATGACCCGTCGGGGGAGGGAGTTTCTAAGGACACATACATACCTTTTTGACCAGACAAGAACATGGAGGGCCGCCGGGGATAAGTAATCAGCCCAAAGCAGGGGCCACCTCCGAGTCAACATGTACACATCGGACGAAACACTCCAGTCACACACCCATTCTAAACAAGGTGCGGATGGGATGAAGGTAATAATGACGGCCAGATGATATCCCGGGACTATAAGGTCCTAATGTTAACCGACTTTCAGGTGAGGGAAACCCCGGGAAAAATCCCCACCTATGTAACTTGGCCTGAACAGAAATCGAACTCGGGCCCGCTGCATGAAAGGAACGAACGCACCCCCTGTGTCACATTGGTGAACAAACGAAAAATCCTATCCACTGATAGGCCTACATTATTCATCGCTGTAGGCTTTGTATCAATTGAGAAATAGGGGTTGTTGGTGTTCAGTTATGTTTGATACTTGAGATTTGATAGAGTTTTTTATTTTTATTTTTTTCTTGGCCTTCTATAATAATCTTTTAATAATTATTCTTATCTTCTTTCGGCCTTGGTAAGATTTTATTCAATGTAATTTTTCTCACGGCCTTCTAGTAATTATTATTTTTATTGTCAAAATACAATCTTTTGTCTTTAACTTGCCTAATCGTTTTTATCTTCGTCCAATGGGATTGATTCTTTAGTATTGTTACTAATCATTGTTTTCAATTCAAAACTTACTTCTTCATTCTTCTTCCTTCGTCGTCTATTGTGTAATCCTCTGAAAGGATTTTCAATTCTCTCTGGATGCAGCTAGCAGCAGCTATTAATACTTATTCGTCTTGGAATCTGTTTACAACGATTCAAGGAATTATCAACATTAATTTTATCTGCACAGAAGCAGTTCTAATTATTATTCGCCGCAAAATGGTGAATTTCTTCTACGTCGCTGCTAAGCTTATCTACTAGCTTTAATATTATTTAATTGGACTTCAGGATTATTTCCTGTAGTGATATTCGTTACAAGAAGGAGTTATTTCACAAGTGAGTGTTTAAAAGATTTTAACATTCATAAATATTTGAATATTGCTTTGATGCTACACAACGCAAATTAATTTATTGACATTAGTATTGCGTTTGTGACTTGAGATTAAAAGACATTTCAAGATTAACTGTAAAGCAATTTTATAGCATACAATTGCTATATGTATATGCTTAATTAATAATTACAAGTTCTCGACGTATCGTCGAGTGGTCCTCTGGAATCTTAAATAAATCTATATTGAAGCCAACAAGGTTTTTTATTGGGCGGATTTAATCATCTCAGTTTTAGAAGATCGTCAAGACATCAAACAAGAATTAGTGAGTGATTGTGCTTAAGAAGAATTCAGTGTCGTGTTACATCGCCTATGGTCTTTGTTTTCTTGTAAACCTATTATTTTATTTTCTATCGGAATGTATGGCGTGCATTTTGATTTTAATCAGCCCTAATTATCTATGCATACAGTCCGCTGAGATGCACGTTCTACATTTTTTGGTACCTTTCCGGGCCGGATGGAACCTCTATTGTAACAGACTTATTGTAACAGACTTATTGTAAACGACACTATTTTTTCATTCCGCCCGGACTTATTCAATATAAGTTCATTCTTTAAAGCTGTTGGTGCTCCAGATATTGCTGTTTGAGCACTATATTTAACTATATTATTGACTATTGAAGCACATTGTTATTCTCCTGACCATTTAGGTCAGTTTGAGCGTAGTAGATATTACTACATCTTTATCATTCAAGCTAATTTTAGTGCTTCGCCTCCGTGTTTTACACGTGTGAGGCCATTTTCAACAGCTGATTTCACTGAATGTTTTCAAGGGTACTTGTATTTACACACTTGTACTTACCTTTGTAAAACCAGTTACACTTATTATGTGTTTTGTCCGATACGCGGGCAATTATTAATCTTTGTATTTGTCCCGAATGCGGGCAACAACTAACCTTAGATTTAGCTCAGGCTCCCAACTTCAATAAGTGAAGTATTGTGATTTTTTGGACAATTAATTGCGAATATCACATCATGGATAATCCTGAGGCTGTTTTAAAGTCCCTTAAGGCTAAGCGTACTCCCATAAAGGCGAAGATCACGCGTAAGGCTAATGATATCCTTAATTCAGTTATTGATGATGAAGGATCTTACCAAGAACTCTTGATTTTTAAAACTAAATTAGATCAATTTGAAGATGATTATGATAATATCCAGTCTCAAATAGACGAGCTGGATTACTCTGAGCATGAACAAGCTTATAGGTTAGAAGTCGAGGAAGTTATAAAGCGAGCTACTCGCTACTATATTAAACAGATTACTTCTTTCAATAAAGCTAAAGAGGCCGAAGCCGCAGCTATAGCCGAACGCAAAGAAGCCGAGGCTAAGGCTATAGCCGAACAAGAAAAGGCCGAGGCTAAGGCTATAGCCGAACGCAAAGAAGCTGAGGCTAAAGCTATTGCCGAGCAAGAGAGAGCTAAGGCCGAACGCAAAGAAGCTGAGGCTAAAGCTATTGCCGAGCAAGAGAGGGCTAAAGCCGAACGCAAAGAAGCTGAGGCTAAGGCTATTGCCGAGCAAGAAAGGGCCGAAGCTAAAGCTATTGCCGCCGAGGCCAAAGCTAAAGCTCTTGCTAGTTTTGAACGGTTAAGGGTTCAGCTCTTCAATACATTTCAGACTATACATGAATTTGAGATTCAAGATAAACTCTCATACCGTAAGGCTTTGTTCCATCGCTCCGAACTTCAAAGGCTTATGGATAGATATAGGGATGAAAGTCCTCAATTCTTTGATGTTTCGGATCAGGAGGCTGAGCAGCTAGAACAACATATTCAAACCGAATATGCTGCTGCCTTTTTATTTATTGATTCACTCATTCTCGACAACAAGTTATTGTATGAGTCTGAACAATCTCAATCAATTAGCCAGCGTTCATCACTCGACTCTCATCTCCCTAATTTGCCCAAACTCCCGGAATTAAAATTACCTCAATTTTCCGGCGATCCTAGGAATTGGATTGAGTTCAGGGATACCTTTACATCCCTCATCATAAATCACAGCCATATTTCAGATATGGATAAATTCCAATATCTAAAATCATGTTTGTCACCTGAAGTGATGACTGTTATACAAAATATTCCCGTTTCATCTGCTACTTTCGAAGTAGCTTGGAAAACCTTAGCAGAAAGGTTTGACAATGATCGTTTGATTGCAAATACGCACTTAGATTATTTATTCTCTGCACCCTCCATAGTAGAGTCTTCCGCAGAGTCGCTTCAACGCTACTTGGACCATTTTGTAAGCACCGTGCATGCTCTGCACGCTTTGAATACTGAGGTTTCCTTGTCTGACCTCATCATTTCACGTATAATTGTGGATAAGCTCCCTGTGAGTCTAATCAAGGATTGGGAGTCCTCAATTAAACTTGGTAGGCTCCCTAAGCTCGAAGATTTGTTTAGCTTTTTGGAGTCGAGAGTCAGGGTGTTGCAGATGACGGAGGCAGCCCTGCGTAGTCAGTCTGCTAAATCTGCGCCTGTTTCTGATCTTACTACCAAAGCTAAGGTCAAGCATCAGCCCACGAGAAGCAATTGTATTTGTTGTCATAATGCGCAACATCCTCTCTATCGCTGTGACAAGTTCAAGGAAATGAAATTTGCGCATCGTGATCAATTTGTGAAGGATCACAATTGTTGTCGTGTTTGCCTTGGCGCAAACAGCCATGAATCCAATTGTAGTAATTATCGTTGCAGTGTTTGCAACGCAAAACACAGTACTTATTTGCACAATTATGTTGCTAATAATTCGCAGGCAGGAAATATAGTCAATGTAATGTCCTCTGGACAATCACAGCAGAAATGTCTGCTTCCCACGGCCACTGTGGTAATTCTCGACATAAATGGTCGTGCTGTAGAGGCTACAGCGCTTCTAGATAGCGGTTCTGACTGTAACCTAATCAGTAAGAGGTTATTTAAACAGTTAGGCTTGTCTTCTTTACCTAACCGCACTACGCTGGCTGGTGTACTATCCACTAATGTAAGCACCCAAAGGCTTGCACCGATATCACTTAAATCTTGTACCACTCCTTGGCACTATGATACTGAGGCTATTGTTATCCCAAAAATCTCTACGTCCAAGTTTCCAAAACACTCAATTGACATTCAGGGATGGAATATTCCCCCCAATCTGCAATTAGCTGATCTGCAGTTTAATAGACCTAAATATGTTGACCTGCTCTTGGGAGTCGAAATCTTTTCCCAAATCATAGTTCCTGGTCAGATATCTGCCCCCAACTATCCCACCATTCAGAATTCCAAGCTAGGCTGGTATTTATCAGGCAATTTGCCTCCTTCTCCTTCTCCCCAACGTCCTCATACTCATTTGACTCATTGCGAGAAGCGATTCAATCAGAATGAGTCTCCCATATTTAACCCTGCTAATTCCGGGGAAACCTTTGCCAATTATTCAGCCTTCCTAACTTCTAATGAAGATGTTAGTAATCAACTCGCTAAATTTAGGGAGTCAGAGAAGATTCCTAATTGCGCTCCTTTCCCTGACGAGTCCTTCTGTGAGAAGCATTTCTTAGACAGTACCCAGAGAGATTCTGATGGGAGGAATATTGTGAAGCTTCCCTTTCGGGTTGCCCCAGATACTTTGGGCAGTACTAAAGCCCAAGCTTTAAAAACGTTTCATTCTTTGGAGAAGCGATTATCTTCTAATCCCTCTCTTCATTTAGAGAATTGCAAGTTTATGTCTGAATATGAAGAGCTGGGTCATATGGAACCTGCTATTGAGGATTGTACTGCTAAGTATTCTCCTTCTCATTCTACTCCGCCTCCAGAACTGAAGGTTGTAGCTCCTATTGAGTCTGATATTTCTGACCTTAGCACTTGGTTAGCTAAGTTCAGCTATTTAAAGACTGTTCGCATTATGGCTTTCATTTTGAGATTTGCCAATAATTGCCGTAAGGCTCGGACTCGATATGAAGGTCCATTGTTACCTATTGAAATTGAGAATTCAATCAATTGCTGTGTTAAAATAATTCAGCGTCAAGTTTATTCCAAGGAGATTCAATCTCTTTCCACTGGTCTTGAAGTATCGATTACAAGCAAGCTACATCAGTTTAGCCCTTTCATGCTTCAAGATGGTATCCTTCGAGTTGGTGGACGCCTAAAAAACTCCAACTTAACGTTTGAACATAAGCATCAGATGCTATTGCCAGCTAAACATGGATTTACTAGGCACCTTATTTATTATACTCATATTAGATTGTTGCATGCTGGACCTCAACTAATCATGTCTCATTTAAGAGAGAAATTTTGGATATTTTCTCTTCGTAAGACTATCCGCAGTGTTTTGAGAACCTGTGTTAAATGCTTACGCTTTAATCCTCAGCCATTTCAGCAAAAAAATGGCTGACTTGCCCTCTGAAAGGGTCAATTATACATCTGCATTCAATGATGTTAGCGTTGATTACGCTGGGCCGTACTCCATCAAATATGGAGGTCCTCGCTCAAAGACTCGTATAAAAGCTAACATAGCTATCTGGCCAATTGTTAAATTGGCACCTTTACCTATCCATGACTCAGAAGACTAGATAGTTAGTCTTTGTCTTCTAGGTACCTAATGTATTCTTAGTTATTGTTATTTTATCAATATTCGTTTTGTGTTTTTGTCTTTCTCAAGGTCAAACATAACTTCGCATTCTATTTAGATTATTCCACAAGTGGAATAATCGCGGGCAATATGTTCAGTTTTGTTTGATACTTGAGATTTGATAGAGTTTTTTATTTTTATTTTTTTCTTGGCCTTCTATAATAATCTTTTAATAATTATTCTTATCTTCTTTCGGCCTTGGTAAGATTTTATTCAATGTAATTTTTCTCACGGCCTTCTAGTAATTATTATTTTTATTGTCAAAATACAATCTTTTGTCTTTAACTTGTCTAATCGTTTTTATCTTCGTCCAATGGGATTGATTCTTTAGTATTGTTACTAATCATTGTTTTCAATTCAAAACTTACTTCTTCATTCTTCTTCCTTCGTCGTCTATTGTGTAATCCTCTGAAAGGATTTTCAATTCTCTCTGGATGCAGCTAGCAGCAGCTATTAATACTTATTCGTCTTGGAATCTGTTTACAACGATTCAAGGAATTATCAACATTAATTTTATCTGCACAGAAGCAGTTCTAATTATTATTCGCCGCAAAATGGTGAATTTCTTCTACGTCGCTGCTAAGCTTATCTACTAGCTTTAATATTATTTAATTGGACTTCAGGATTATTTCCTGTAGTGATATTCGTTACAAGAAGGAGTTATTTCACAAGTGAGTGTTTAAAAGATTTTAACATTCATAAATATTTGAATATTGCTTTGATGCTACACAACGCAAATTAATTTATTGACATTAGTATTGCGTTTGTGACTTGAGATTAAAAGACATTTCAAGATTAACTGTAAAGCAATTTTATAGCATACAATTGCTATATGTATATGCTTAATTAATAATTACAAGTTCTCGACGTATCGTCGAGTGGTCCTCTGGAATCTTAAATAAATCTATATTGAAGCCAACAAGGTTTTTTATTGGGCGGATTTAATCATCTCAGTTTTAGAAGATCGTCAAGACATCAAACAAGAATTAGTGAGTGATTGTGCTTAAGAAGAATTCAGTGTCGTGTTACATCGCCTATGGTCTTTGTTTTCTTGTAAACCTATTATTTTATTTTCTATCGGAATGTATGGCGTGCATTTTGATTTTAATCAGCCCTAATTATCTATGCATACAGTCCGCTGAGATGCACGTTATACAGTTGGAAACAGAAATAATACATGATTATTATTTAAAGTTGTTGTTAATTTAATCTATAATTCAAAATATTTTGGGTACTGGTCCCAACTACTAAAATATTAGTCATGTACCCCAGTAAAAAGTATTTAAAATTGACGACTTACAGAATGAAACAGCTGAACGAAGACGAATCCATAGACGTACTCAAGAAATCATAGAAGACGGAGAAGATATAATCCAACCATTTGATAACGCAGACTCTCAGATAGCGCTTGCCTCCACAAAGACAAAGAAAGACCAGGACTTCACGATATTAATCCGGAACTAATAACTAAGGGTGGTGCAGTGTTGCACGCGCACCTCCTGGAAATATTTAACGCATGCATTCGGCTACGGGTGTTCAAGAAACCATGGAGAAAAGGAGAGCTCTATCGCATTCTAATGTAATACGACAAAGACCCAAATTTACCGAAATCATATAGACCGATTTGCTTGCTCCCGGTACTAGAGAAGATCTTGGAAAGGTTCATTCTCTCTAGGCATCAAAGCATCTCTCGAAGCATCGTGCTCCAGTACCCAATTTGGTTTTAGTCCCGAAAGGAGCACGGAGGATTCAATCCCAAAAATACAAGGCATCATCAGGAATTCCCAAGCGAAATACGTGACATGATTATTTATTGATATTGAGAGGGCCGTCGACAAATCCTAAACCGACTGCGAGGGATTGAGTCCCCTGCGGATATAAATGGTATTGCCCAAGACTATTTAAGAGACAGGGAAGTTACGCTTAAAAACAGTTATCATACTCGAACGAAACAAGTCACTAAGGGCTACCCACAAGGCTCAGTACTAGGTCCTAAACTTTGGAGTCTAGTATTTGATGAAGCTATAGGAATAATAGAAGAAAGCCAGGAGGCTAAGCCAATAGCCTTAGCAGATCATATGGTCCTCCTTATCGAAGTAGATAGCAGGGCCTTAATAGAGGAAAAATAAATTCTGTTATGTTATCATTCACCAATTGGTGCAACAAGGTCAAATCAAAATTGTTACCAGAAAAAACGAAGTACCTGCTTCTGAAAGGGAAATTACACCCAGGAAGACATCCCAGAATATTTGCGCTGGGAACTCGAATCCAAAGCGCAGTGTTCTTGCGCCATCTAGGCGTAGAAATCCAAGCAAGCAACAAATAGAAAAAATATACAACACCGGTAGATCTGATTGGATAATTAACTTGAAATAAAAAGGAGAGAGAATGGACTGTAGGACGCTGAAGCAGAGATTTAGGTTTTGAGTTGTTGCAATAATATATTTTCAGGAAGCCTGAACTCTGAATAGTGGGAAATTATATAAACACTTAACACAGGGATATAATAAATGTAGTTAGACACAGTTACTGTTGCTAGGAGCAATACACCACTCCCGCCAAGTAGCTTCTAGTTGCGCTAGTACCAGGTTTCTTTGTTACGAGTACACGTGGCGACTAGGCTATTAACACAATGGAGATAATTGTAATTTGCACTGAAAATACAATATGAGTCCCGGAACTTCACACGCGAGCTGCCTAATACTTAAGGAGCGAAATGGTGTGGAATAAGATGAGTAATAAAGCCTACAATTGGCTATTGTCCTTCTCACGGGAGCAATCGTGCCAAACGTCTAGTGCAGGCTACTGCATCTTCACAACTAACTGGCGTGGGGAAGCCGTAAGCAGGTGCCCACACAGGAAATGACAAAACCGCGCGGGAATGAATTGGCGGATTGCGCCAACTACCACAGAGGCAAATTTGAAACATAAAACTTATAGGCTCTTGAGCTAGCATACTCCCGCCTAAAATCGACTGATTTTACATAACACTTTACTGATAGATTAACATAATACTTTACTGATTGGGCAAGGGACACACTTTTACAATAGGTCGCTTGCATTCGCCACTGGACGTACGCACTGTCACAACACGCATTAGACCGTCGTCACCAGGATGTACTGATGAGCTGATTCCCAGCTTCCGATGGAGCGGTGGAGAATTATCTTCTTTCAGGAGGACGAGAGTCCCAACTTGAATGTTTTCGCTGGACGCAGACCACTTCTGCCTCTGCTGCAGGGAATGTAGGTAGTCAGCTGACCAACGCTGCCATATATGATGTATGTAGGTTTGTAGCTGGGGCCATTTAGCAACATGAGATACATTCTCTGCCTTAGGAGGAGAATGAAGGGCTGTGAGTTTTTCACCAATGAGAAAGTGTCCAGGAGATAAATAGGATTAGTCGCTAGGATCATCACTTAGGCGTAAGAGAGGTCGAGAGTTTAGGCAGGCCTCATTCTGGGTGAGAACTGTAGAAAGCTGCTCATAAGTAAACACTTGGCTACCCATCACTCTTCGTAAATGAAACTTCATGGACTTGACAGCCGACTCGTGGAGGCCTCCAAAATGAGGGGAGCTCGGAGGGATGAAATGCCATGTGAATTCATTAGATGATACGTAGTCTTGGAGGACTTGTTGATGGGTACTGGACTGAAGCAAGAGACGCAGCTCGCGCAGCTTGTTATTAGCACCAACAAAGTTCGTCCCATTATCGCTGAATATTTCCTTGCAAAGTCCTCTACGAGATGTGAATCTGCGCAGGGCGGCGATGAAGGCATCAGAAGTAAGGTCGGAAACTAGCTCGATGTGAACTGCTTTCGTAGCTAAGCATACGAAGATAGCAATGTAGGCCTTGACTTGCATTTTGCTGCGGGGGGATCCGTATCTTATGAAGAATGGTCCGGCGTAATCAACTGCAGAACGTAGAAATGTTCTAGCAGGGGTCACCCTGTAGCTAGGTAGGCTGCCCATCAGCTGGTGAGCACCTTTGGCTTTTAACTTGAAACAAGTTAAGCATCTGTGTAGCGTAGACTTAACAATTCTACGTACACTAAGAATCCAATATCGTTCTCGCAGAGAAGATATAAGCAGCTGATGTGATGCATGAAGCAGTCGCAGATGCTCGGATTCAATTATCAACTTAGTGAGGTGGTGACCTAGAGGGAGGATAAGCTGATGTCGTGCATCATGTGGTAACTCAGCTTTCTCCAAACGTCCACCCACTCGGAGTAGGCCATCCTTGTCCACAAAAGGCACCAAGGAATGGAGAGAACACTTGGCGTTCACTTGCATCTTGCTCTGAAGAGAGGACAGTTCATGAGAATAGGCTGCTTGCTGAGCTATTCTTATGCAAAGCATCAAAGCTTGTTGTACTTCTTCAACTGTGAGGGGGCCGTGACGTTTAGCTTGGCATCTACAGTTGTTTATGAAGCGTAGCATATACGAAGTCACTCTCTGTAAACGTGTCAGCTTGGAAAAACGTAGCATAAAGTCTTCTGCAGCATGTGTGACTAGGCAGACTGTGTCACGCTGCTCACCCATGTCTTGCAGCTCAAGTTGCTGAGGCTGCTTGGGCCATGATTCAATAGGCTTAACTGCTTGTTGTCTGGACTCATCCAATGATGTTTTATCTTGTTTCATTGGCAGACGTACCATAAAACTACCATCATCATTGCGAGTGGTATTCTCTACATAATGCTGTTCGCACCGTTTCTCTTCTTGTGTTAACATTTGTTGTGGAAAGTCTTCGAGGTCCCAAAACCGTCGCAGCTGCTTGTCCACATTGTCCGTAGAGATGAAAAAGTTGTGCTGGGAACCCGCATCCAGATTGCCTTTAACAGAGGATTTAGGAATGGTTCCTGACAATATCCATCCTAGTTTTGTACTAATCAGTGTAGGAAACCCAGGATTGGTCAAGATCTTACCATGGAATAGCTCGAAGAATAGTGCTCCTCCAATAAGCAAATCAATTTCAGAAGGGATATTGAATCTAGGATCGGCTAATGGAATGTCTGAGACTGGAATTATTCCACCCCTTTCGGTTTATTTATAAAACAATAGCTAATTAATATTTATTCAAATTATCCAAATTATTATTATTATTATTTTCGGTATCAAAATTCTCATTTCGATTATTATTATGATTTTACGATTCCAAATTCGAAACATTAACAGTAAAAGAAACGTATGTATTCAAAATTCGATTATTATTATTATTTTGCAATTACAAATTCCAAAATCTTAACTGTAAAAGAAACGTATGTATTTAAAATACAACGTACTAAATTCATATATTCTAACCCGCGAATTGGCGTAACCAATAAAAACGATTTACGTAACGAAACATGTAGCCAATGAGAGAAAAGCATCCATAACCGCGAAAGAGAGCGTTACTAAAAGGACACTCCATCATTACTCGCCGAACAGGGCAGACCTACGCATCTTGCTCTCGTGGAGAAGTCGCGTAAAAACATATACCTAGCAATGGCGATTCTCACTGCCACAACTACAGATTAAACACAACTTATTCAAGACAAATAAACGTGTGAGTTTTATTTTATATTGTGATAGATAAGAAGAACACAATTCACGTAAGTAGATGACAAATGCAAACAAAAGTGGTGGCGACACGCAGACAGTTACACAACTCACAGTTCAAATGAATAAATTCCGATAATCAAAAGTTATAGTGTGGTTATCATTTCATAAGGTATAACTAGCTATAACAATATCCCTGAGATGATTCGTGTGATACCCTGAGCTACAGCAGCCGTGGAAGTTTGGGGTGCAAAACCAGAGGACTCCAACGAAGCTTCGAACCAGGTACTTTTCCCGAACAAATCCCAGTCCTCACATTATCCACCTTTCATCGTGCACCGCCCCAACATTGTGGCGCAACAACGTGTGGCTTTATAAGAACAATTGAACTGTGTTAAAGACTCTGCGAATAAAAAGCTAAGTAGGACATTAGCGAGCAGAATATTGTGATACAGATTAACGTTGAGTGAGAAATCGTAAGCTAGGTCGCGACGCGCAACAATCAACATCACGTCATCACGACATCGGGAAGCCGGCCAGGTGTTCAACATGCAGTAGCAGCTGTGACCAGTACGCCTCATCCTACAACCGACAACAATCAACTTCCATCCTGAAAGTAATTGTATGAAGCCTGCGAAGCCTGCAAACAAGTAAGGTGTTATATTTAAGATTACGAATGAAACTCAGAACTCGTGAAATTATGTCACCACAGAAGGAAAGTTCAAATATGCAGGAGGATGAACAGGACTTGCTAACTAACACGGAAATGGAAGGTATTGTAAACAATGTAAGTGTTGATGATAGTTTACAGTTAGTTGATGAAATCCAAACAGACATGGAAATTCAGGTAGATACAGATGTTTCCATTTCAAACGAAAATGTGACTAGGCGTGAAGACAGTGAATCTTCCGATGATCAGTTAGAGAATTCAATTAAAAGTTTCATGCAACAGATGTTCAATAATTTAAGCAGTAAGATTGACAAAGTAAGTACCGATGTTAACAAAGTCAGTACAGAGGTTAGTGATGTTAAAAATGATGTTAAGACAGTTAGCAACGAGGTTAATAATGTAAAAACAGATGTAAATTCACAAAATGAAAACATTAGTTTGAAGTTGGTACAAATGGATGAAAACTTAGCGAAACTGAAAGATGACTTAAAACAAGAGGTAGTAAATGAGATACAAGAAAGGTTAGGTGACTTCAAAGAGCAGGTTAATAGTGACGTCACAGTGGCGTTAGAAAATATTCAAACCATTGTAAATAGTGACATAGCAGAAGTCAAAGAGGTTATAGCAAATGTTAGTACTAATTTGCAAACAATGCAAACCGATGTTTCTAATGCAAGTGAGGAAATGAAAGTCATTGTAGCTAACGTTTCGGAACTAGATAGTAGTGTTTCACTCATGAAGATGCAGATAAATACCTTTGACGAAACATTAATAGGGTTTGCTAAAATAAATGATGAGGTTAGAAACGACTTAGAGAAAAAGAATCAGCTGTTGAAAGTCAAACAGAAAGACATAGAAATACAAGTAATTGAAGCACAAGAGGAGTTGACTGTATTAAGTAGGAAAGTACATAAAGACGAAGAATTGTTGACAAGTAGAATTTGTGTACTAGAAAATAGACTAAATGTACCTGTTACTTCACCTGTAAATCACGATGTAAATTTACCGCAACTGGGAAACAATATGAGTAGAAATATCGTTGAAGAAGCTTATTCACATGTACCATGTAGATCTCCCAGATGTCATGAAAGGGTTAACAGTCATAATGGTTCCCAGATGCAAGATGTCAATGTACCTTTGTCCACAGGAATTAGTCAGTCAAGTACTAACTTTCCGAGCTACTTGATGAACGAAATCAAGTTGCCTGTTTTCGACGAAAACAATAATACAAATCCACAGAACTTCTTGACAGAACTTCATGATTATTTTAGATTGAGAGCAATACCACCTAATATGTATATGATGATAGTGCGGAAAGCATTACAGGGTAGAGCTTTGAATTGGTTCAATTTAACCACCAATGAGACCACAACATTCGAAGAATTTAAGCGCAACTTCATTAGTAGATACTGGAGTTTAACTAAACGTAACAATATCAGGATGCAACTAGCAAATGGCGTCTATGAGCCAGAATCAGGTCAGACAATGATTGACTACTTTTTGGAAATGGCAGAGTTGGGTAGACAAGTAGATCCTCCCTTAAATGAGTTCGAATTGTTGGAGACTGTAGTAAATCACTTTCCAGAGAATGTAAGGTTAAATTTGATAGTAGCTAAGCCCAGAACCTTCGCAGACATGTTAGAATTGCTTGCTGCATTTGAACAAAGAAATACTTACAGAGGTAGGCAGAACTATATTGATTCATGTGATAGGATGTACCCACCCACTAATAGGTTTACAAATTCTGGGGTAGGGGCAGAAGGTAATGTAAACAATTGTGACAGAAGTTATGATGCTAGGAATACTTACAGAGGCCCTATGCCTAATCAGAATAGGAATAATACCAGATATTTTCAGAACAGGTCAGGAAATAGGCCATATAATAGGAATAACAATGAAAGAAACCAGATTAACCATGTTACCTTCAATAGACAGAATGGCGGAAATGGAAATAATCCAAACTCTTGGAGAAAGAAGCCATGGATGAGAAACCAAGGTTATCGTAGGAAGTATCAGAATCGTAACTATAATAGGAGAGGTAATGATAACAATGGTGATGATAGTCAAGTTAGGCCAGGTCAGTCAGTAGATAATGGTAAATGGCGAGTCAAAAGTGTTGAGACTCAGCAAAATTCATTAAATCCTAGAGCCAGACCATTCAACAATAGTGCACGTAATGAAAATGTATCTGATGACATAGTAGAAATTCATGACCAGGATAATGGCGGTAATGCACAACCGTTAAACTAGAAAGCCAATATCTCGAGGGTTCGGATGGTGTTGGCACAAGTTCAGTTAGTTCAGACAAACAAATAGAACCCATATATAGTATTCAGGCGCAAGGAGATTTCTCAAGTAGTAAGCCTAGTGAACAAAAGAGTAATTCAAACAAAAGTGAGGTTATCATGGATCCACCTAGAATAAAAGTAGTGATAGGAAATTATGGAACGACCGCATTAGTAGACACAGGATGTTCTAATAGCGTAATAAGTGAATCTTTATACAACAAGCTAATCCAAAACAAAGTCAAGTTAATTTCAATTCCCATTTGCGGATTATCATGCACGGTAGAGATAAAAAGAGCGAAACAGTCAGTAAAATTTCAATGCATGTTAGATGTCAACATTGGTGATGTAAAATTTGAAATATTTTTCTTAGTAGTCCCGAAATTAGTAACAGATATTATTATTGGAGTCGATGTGTTTACCGAGTACAACAGTATTATAAGTTTTGAAGATAACAATCTAGTATTGAACTTAAGAGGACATAGGATGAGCATTCCATTCGATAATGATTTGAGTAGGAGAGACGCGTCTAGCGAGATAGGTGACAATGATATTCCGTACGAGACGTTTATTGTGGAAAATATTCAGATGAATGGTATGATGATTCATAAAGTAGGCCCTAGCTGCGATGATATAAATAATGATGAGGAAGTATTTAAATGTATGACGTTGAATTGCGATGACTGCGCTGATAGATATGAGAATAAAGTTGACGGGGATGTCAACATAGGGCGAGTAGAAATAGGTTATGTCTGTACGAGTGAAGTAAAAGAAGCCGACCCTAGCGCGAACTCTACGACAATGGTTATTTTGAAGGAGAAAGTAGATATGGCTCATAACTTAGATGAAAACCAACGTGATAGATTGTTTTCGATACTAGTCAAGAATAAAGAAGTATTTTCAGAAAACGTAGGACTATGTAATATCTACGAACATAAGTTTGACATCGAACCAGTTGACGAATTTGCATGTAAGAGTAGACCAATTCCGATTGCATTGAAAAAGGAAGCAGATATGACAATTCAGAAAATGTTAAATTCAGGAGTAATCGAAATTTCAACTTTAAAGTACATAAAGACGTTACGTTGAACATTCAAGGAGAGTAGATCACTTTGCTATAGTAATAGATAGTTGTGTCAATAATAAGATAAATAATTCAAGAAGTATTTTGCAGTAATATTGTGCCAAAAATAAGATATTGATAAAGTTAAAAGATGAATACAAAGGATTATGGATTATAAGTAATGCTTGATTAATAATTAATGTAAAAATAAGTGGTTCTAGCTTGATAAGTAATGAGCTGAAATTGAATAAAAGGTCTGAATTGCTGAAATGTGCGAATATGATCCAATACCGAACCCTGAGAATATAGAAATGTTGTAAATAAAATATAAATACATATGATTTAAATATAGAAAGTTTAAGATGTTGTATATAGTAGAGAGATAGGTTTGAGCATTAATGTGATATATATAAAAAATTGTTTGTTATTTTTAAGAGGGTTAATGTTGTATATATATATATGTTTATTGTTTGAAAGGGTAATGTTGTTATGTAAGAACAAAATTGTATTTGTTTGTTAATATATAGTGTGTTACATTTGTATGTCTTATGAAAGCACATATTAAATAGTGATTCATGGAAGAGAATTCGTGTAAGAGAAATAAGTGGGTGAAATATGGACGATGAGAAAATCTCGACATATATATAAAATATGAACGATGAGAAAAATCTCGACATATATATCTTTTAAAAATGTTTTAAAAATTTCTCTATAACTAACAAGAAGTGCTGACATATACAAAATATGTTTATTTTTCAAGGAGTTGTTTCAAGTTAAAAATGTTTAATATTATTTTCATATATTGTTCAAATAGTTTTCATTTTTAAATATTGTGTTAAAAGAATGCAAGGTGATACAAACCTGATGTAAGTTGTTTGTATACAAATAATTTGGTAAGAATTATTTAAATTGAAGTTGTAATGTTTAACACTTACACTTATGTTACACTAATTCATATGTCGTCATCCACCACTTTAAAATATTCATTTTTTTAGTTTTTACGAATTCAAGAGTAATTCAAAATTTGAAAAGAATAAATATTCTGGGGTATGATGTGTTAATTTAATTATTTACCTTTTCGGACATAATTAAATTAACACAGGGGCATTTGAGACTGGAATTATTCCACCCCTTTCGGTTTATTTATAAAACAATAGCTAATTAATATTTATTCAAATTATCCAAATTATTATTATTATTATTTTCGGTATCAAAATTCTCATTTCGATTATTATTATGATTTTACGATTCCAAATTCGAAACATTAACAGTAAAAGAAACGTATGTATTCAAAATTCGATTATTATTATTATTTTGCAATTACAAATTCCAAAATCTTAACTGTAAAAGAAACGTATGTATTTAAAATACAACGTACTAAATTCATATATTCTAACCCGCGAATTGGCGTAACCAATAAAAACGATTTACGTAACGAAACATGTAGCCAATGAGAGAAAAGCATCCATAACCGCGAAAGAGAGCGTTACTAAAAGGACACTCCATCATTACTCGCCGAACAGGGCAGACCTACGCATCTTGCTCTCGTGGAGAAGTCGCGTAAAAACATATACCTAGCAATGGCGATTCTCACTGCCACAACTACAGATTAAACACAACTTATTCAAGACAAATAAACGTGTGAGTTTTATTTTATATTGTGATAGATAAGAAGAACACAATTCACGTAAGTAGATGACAAATGCAAACAAAAGTGGTGGCGACACGCAGACAGTTACACAACTCACAGTTCAAATGAATAAATTCCGATAATCAAAAGTTATAGTGTGGTTATCATTTCATAAGGTATAACTAGCTATAACAATATCCCTGAGATGATTCGTGTGATACCCTGAGCTACAGCAGCCGTGGAAGTTTGGGGTGCAAAACCAGAGGACTCCAACGAAGCTTCGAACCAGGTACTTTTCCCGAACAAATCCCAGTCCTCACATTATCCACCTTTCATCGTGTACCGCCCCATGTCCGAGGGAACGTTCCATGAGGTTGGATCAATTTGGACTGCAGGTAGCTTCCCTGTTATGCGAGGAAGGATTAGGCAATCTAGATTCATCCGATAGTTGGAAATCATGGATCTCACATTAATGTTCACACTATGACTGGCATTCGATGAAGTACCATTTATAGCTTTGACAGGCGTATCAGCTGTCATTGTGGGAAGTTGCAGACGCCTCGCTAGATCCGCAGATACGAAACTGGCCTGACTGGCAGAGTCTAGAAGGACCTTACATTGTATATAGTTACCATGTTTGTCTTGCACTTCGACCCTCGCAGTCGCAAGTAAGACGTGGAGCACTGGCTTTATTTTCACTGAGCAATAACTCGCAGGCGCCTCAGTCCTGTTGTTATTCACTGTATCACTGCCTTCACTGGAGTGCGAAACCGTTCTCATGTGACCATTGTTGTGCAACATCTAGCTGTGCACTTTGCCACAGTTGCAAAATGAAGATACGTTGCACTGATTCACTCGATGTGTATTAGAAAAGCAGTTGAAACACAAATTCTTGCTTTTCACAACCTTCCATCGCTGTTCAACACTCAGCTGACGGAAACGTTTACACTTAGACAGGTTATGGCCGCTATGACACTGAGGGCATAACTGTTCAGTTGTCGACACATATGACTGACGATTGTCACTATGCTGATTCCTAGGTTCACGACGTTCACTTCTAGGTTTTGATGGGCTGGACCTGTTGCAGGAATTGTTCGACAGCACCTCTAGAGAATGAGACTTCGCTTCTAGAAATAACACAAGCTCACTTAACGAAGTGAAGGTTTGAGAATCGATTCTGGATTCCCATTCACGTTGCACGCTTTCTGGAAGGTGCTCCAATAACAATTGCATTAGAATTACTTCATGAAGTGGCACTTCTAATTCTAACGCTTCAATAGCATGCAAGTTGTTTTGGAATTGATTCAATAAGCTTCTCAAGTCTGCAACCGTCTCTTGTCGCGCTACAGGTAAGGACAGAAGATGCTTAATGTGGGCTATAGCAATCAACCGTTTGTTGTTGTATGTTGCACAAAGCATATCCCAGGAAACTTGGAAGTTATCACCTGTCATTGGCAAATTTTCCAATAACATATGAGCTTCGCCCTTTAGGGAAACAACTAAATAATGGAATTTTTGAATGGGTGATAAACCACTATTGTTTACAATCAAACTTGAGAATGTATCATAAAAATGCTTCAATTTAGTTACATCGCCTGTGAACACTGGAAGCTGAATCGTTGGCAATTTTATCACATTGCTTGTCTGCGAAGCACTGGAGTTCACTGTTTGTCGTGTGTCACTGTTGTTTGAATTGACACTAACTGAAGTGGGTTCACGAGCATGCATTATCTCTCTTAACCTTGCTTTTAGATCAATATACAGCATTGATACCTCGTCTGCATATTGTATGTGAGTATCAAGTTCTGTATCAGTTTCCACCAAAGATTCAATCTGCGTTTGCACAGCTTCAAACTTGTCAATTTCATTCAATAACTTTTCATAATGCGCTTTGATCACAAATATACTAACATCTTCAGGTATGTCGTTGAGAAAGTTCTGTGTCAGTGTAAACTTTCTTTTACTGACACCTCGACGCCTGACCAAAGCCTTAACTTCCTCTTCCATGTTGAGACGAAACAGTTATTTTATATTGACAGAAGAAAGTGATTAGGCAGTCCACTGCAGACCTAGAGGTGACTGGCTTCTCGCTGGAGGTGGCTGGAGGCGTCTGGCATGAATCCGCGTGTAGAAGCCGCCCAGCTGTCGCGGACACGCAGCTGAAGGTCAGCGCAGCCGAACCGAACGCGATACAACCCGAGAGTCCACGAAATAACACGAACGTCCACACACGTTGTATAATGTTCAATTTTCAGAAAATTATTGCAAAAAATCAAAACCCTGCCCGGAGGAACCAAGTTTGGTATCCGGCCCGAGAGAAATATAATAAATGTAGTTAGACACAGTTACTGTTGCTAGGAGCAATACTCCCGCAAAGTAGCTTCTAGTTGCGCTAGTACCAGGTTTCTTTGTTACGAATACACGTGGCGACTAGGCTATTAACACAATGGAGATAATTGTAATTTGCACTGAAAATACATTATGAGTCCCGAAACTTCACACGCGAGCTGCCTAATACTTAAGGAGCGAAATGGTGTGGAATAAGATGAGTAATAAAGCCTACAAATTGGCTATTGTCCTTCTCACGGGAGCAATCGTGCCAAACGTCTAGTGCAGGCTACTGCATCTTCACAACTAACTGGCGTGGGGAAGCCGTAAGCAGGTGCCCATACAGGAAATGACAAAACCACGCGGGAATGAATTGGCGGATTGCGCCAATTACCACAGAGGCAAATTTGAAACATAAAATTTATAGGCTCTTGAGCTAACAAGATCTTTTCCACGCGTTAGGTAGGATATCAAGCCAAACATGGGGCTACAAATATACAAATTATAAAGGCTATACTCAGCAGTATTCATAGCACTAATGACATATGCAGCCCACGGATGGGTACCATACATAAATGCACACCATAAACGTAAGTTAATTATGGCACAGAGACAAGCTCTACTTAGAGTCACCAGAGCATATTCGACTACATCACATGAAACGCTAGCGGTCATTGCTGGATCTGCTACTAGAGGAAAAAGTAAATGTTTACAAAATACGAAATCTACTCCCTACTCGAATAATAATTTAGGAAATGTATAATTGTTCTGAACTAATGAAGCAGCTTATAAGCTCAACTGTACATGCTTGGGAATGACGCTGGAAAGATACCTAAAAGGACCTCCTAACAAAGGACTATTTATATAGCGTCCGCAGACGACTTAGTAAAAAATTAGTCGTTCTGATTAATCAACATCCCAGTTCTATTCGGGACAGGGCTACTTCACAACAAACCTATTTATGTTTAACCTAGCGGAGGATTACCTCTGCTACTGTGAAGAATGTTAGCCTAATAAAATGTATATACCACACCCTGTATATATGCGCGGGATACAGGGAAGCACGCTTTAGCCTAAGGGCCTTTCTACACGAACGGAATAAACGCGACCGATTGTCAGCGTTCGAAACGCGTATCCACTGGATGAGAGGAGCGCAATGGTGGAGGACATGATAACAGACACAGGCTGGCATCCAATCAACGAAGTACATCAGGGCCCAACTTTCCAAACCGCAGAAGGCTCTTCCTACATAGACCTGAAGCTTGTGTCTCGTGGGGTTTTGTCCCTCCAGAACTCATGGAAAATCCTAGGCGACGTAACCTCCAGCTCACATAAAACAATAGAAACTGTAATAGAAAACAGAGGACCGAGAACTATCACGCAGGAGAGACGTTATGTTTTCAAAACCGCCGACTGGACTGCCTACCAGGAACGACTGACCCAACACCTTCAGCAAGTCACGACACCACTAGACACAAAACAGGACATAGCAGCCAGAATTCACTACATTACTGACTCCATAACTCAGGCAGCCAACCAAATCATCCGGAGGATCCTACCCAGAAGGACTACAGTAAGTCGGTGGAACAACGAGCTCACCCAGCTAAAGAGGATTACCTACGCCAAAAGACGAGCTTACCAACGTGCAGCATCCCCAGAAAGGCAGCGGCTCCGAGCCCAGTATGCAGAGCAACGACGGCTGTACACCCAAGCAATCCACCGCACCAGGCGGGAGAGTTGGCGGAACTTCGTATCTGAGCAGAGCGTTCTGAACAACTGGGGGGTTGCGTATCGGATCCAGGCCAACAAGCTCCGCCCGAGAACTGGGCTCTCCAGCCTCACAAAGAGTGACGGCACTCAGGCAGCCACATGGGAGGACATCATTGACGTCTTATTCGAAGCCCTCGTGCCAGATGACCGGGAAGATGGAGAAACTGATGAATAACGCGATACAAGAGCGACGGCGTGGGAAAGACATCACGATGGTGAGCCGTACCCGGCCTTTGACCTGACCGATCTTGACATTGCACTTGACTCCACAAGAACCAAACGAGCAGCAGGACCGGACAACATCAATCCTGAGTTGGTAAAAAATGGTGGGCTAGAGCTAAAGACCCAACTCCTCCAAATTTTCAATGCCTGTCTTCGTCTCCACATGTTCCCCAACTCCTGGAAACATGGCCTACTTAAACCTATCCTGAAATCCCCAGACAAAGACACTACTCAACCCCGTTCATATAGACCTATCTGCCTCCTACCCGTCATGGGAAAAATCCTAGAAAGACTGATCCTATCCCAACTAAACGCCAGCATAGAAATTTCCCTCTCTGTCCAACAATATGGCTTCAGAGAGGCCCGGAGCACCGAGGATGCTATCAGGGAGCTCCAAATCTTCATCAGATCCTCCGAATATAAATATGTGCATGGAGTGTTTATTGACATACAAGGGGCCTTTGACAATGTCTGGTGGCCCCAAGTACTTAAAAGACTCAGAGAAATTCAATGCCGACCCAACATCTACGCGACCATACAGGATTATTTCCGCAACAGGAAGATAACAGTCAAAGACAACTTCCACAAGAAGACCAAATCAGTCACCATGGGCTGTCCTCAAGGGTCAGTTCTAGGACCAAAGCTGTGGAACCTTGTTTTCGATGAAGCCCTTCGACAAATTGAAAACATCCAGAACGTCAAGGCTATCGCATTCTCTGACGACCTGGTACTCCTACTGGAGGCCAACTCTAGGACTGGGCTCGAGCAGAAGGGCAATGAAGCGATGCGAATTTTCTCAGACTGGTGCTCAAACGTAAAGCTGAGACTATCCACCGACAAAACCAGAACATTACTCCTTAAGGGCTTCCTAGATCCTGAGCGACCACCGCGCATCTTCGCTGACGGTACGAGACTGAGAAACGTCCAACAGCTAAGATACCTGGGAGTGGAGCTCCAGGCAGGAAACAAAATGGACAAGCAGGTGGACAGGGCTTGTGCCTCGGCTGTCACCCTGTTCCAGGCTCTGGGAAGGCTATCGGGTCAAAACTGGGGCTACCGATACACCAACTACAGGATCCTCTACCACGCCGTCTTTGTGCCTGTCTTAACGTACGCGGCCAAGGGATGGGCACCCTATATCAACGCCAGACACAAAAAGAAGATCCTGTCCACACAACGCCAGGCACTATTGCGAGTCACCAGAGCATACTCCACCGTCTCTACAGACGCCCTTATCACCATCGCAGGGGTAGTGCCAGCAGATCTGCTGCTAGACGAAAGGGTCGTGGCTTACGACCTAATGAAAGGTCTGCCTACACAAATAGGCCAGCTCCAGGTAACAGAAGCTACCTATAGAGACAGAACAAGCTCCCAGCTCAAAAGCCTCCTCAGATGGCAAACCATCAGCCAGTGGGAGCGCCGATGGCAGACAACTCCGAATGGGCTCCTCACAAAGAGCTTTTCCCCAGCGTCAGGACGAGGATCCAGCAGAAGTGGATAACCCCAGACTTGGCCTCTTCCTGGCAAATTTGGCCAGGTTCAACCTGGCCGACGACAGTCTGTGTTGCTGCGAAGACTGTGAGGAGGACACAGCCTACCACGCGCTGTACACCTGCCCACGCCATAGGGAAGCCAGACGCGAGCTGATACGCATCGCCACGGCGGAAGGAGTACAATGGGCTCCGGAGCTGAGCTACTGGACCGGTAGAACGACCCACGAGGCCTTCAAGACTTTTGCTCGACGTGTCATCGAAGAGAGAAGAAATTCAGAAGAAGACTAACTCTGATTCCATAGTGAACATAAACATTTTGTTGTCTTCTCTTTAACTCGCTCACAATTTCACTCTTTTGTATATATTAACTCTGTATAAGACTTTGACTTCCTGATTGCCATGTTACTGTGTTGTAAACATTCACCCCTTCAGCAATTCATCATCCACCTCATTATCCTCTAAGTATGTACAGACGGCTTCCGATTTTTGTCATTTCAGTGTGTTGTAAATATTCACCCTCCGCTAATTCAACTCTCACCTCATCATCATCTTCTATATGTACACCGATTCCTCCCAGTTTATGTAATTCTAGTGTGTTGTAAATATTCGCCCTGCATCAACTCATCATTCACCTCAACGTCATCTTCTACATATGTACTGATTGTTTCTGATTTATTGCCATTGTACCATGTTGTAATATTCACCCTTCGCAAATTCATCACTCACATCATCATCATCTACATTTATACCGAAGTCTTGAAACCAAGATAGCTAACTGTATGTAAATATTTGTCAATATGCATTATCTGTATTCTCCCCAGTAGTGTAGCCTCCGGCTGTGGGACTCTGGGTCAACTATGGTCAAATAAAAAAAATAATAATAAAAAAAAAATAATAAAAAAAAAATCCACTGGATCAATGGGTACGTAATGTTATAAACTATACGGACGGAATAACCGCGCCTTCAGACGCGAAAAAACTAGAGGACAAGCCGAATCTCGGTCGCCGAATTTCAGCGATCGAAACGCGTTAATGCATGTTACACGGGCGGAATGTTGACCGAAAAAACGCAAGCTGGAATTATTTCGAGGGCAATAGTCCGTAACTTGCTTGGTAACTTCAATTACAATGGCCACAGCCTGCACACACTACGACAACAACGTAAAAATGTAAACTTTGGATGGCATGGTTATGTTTTGGCAGATGACAGGTATTGCACATAACACATAGGCCTATTGTTAAGTTCATAAACATGGACAGTTATTTCTTTTCGGATATATAGAATTAATTTAGGAGGCATATATGAGCACGCTTTAAAAAATAATATTAATAATCATTGTACAAATTAATATGAACTTGGAGCAACTTTACTTATTTTCAATAATAATGCTTGAACTTCGGCAGGGCAATGCACACGGTTTAATTGTCCGGTATAGTAAATGGATTTGCTTGCACAAATTCCATCTGATAGCTGAATCATGGTAACTGCAGGCATACATATGAATGTAAGAACTACATTCCTCACACAATCTGACAATCGCAGTGGGACAATAAATTGTCTAATTTCGTAAAATTCTTTAATTTTTTACGCCGAAACAGCTTGCCAGTATCCGTCTTGTTGCATAATTCTGTCAGTTTGTAAATCCATACTTTTCTTGTGGCGCTTCCTAAAGTTAGATATTTTTAAGTTCCGGTTAACTTTCTCTTGTGTATGACTGTTAATCTGTCAATGAGTTTGTCCCTCACGAAAGCCATAGTTGCGAAGGTAACAGAAATTATTAATTCTGCTAGTACAGAAAAACAAATGCTCTAGCCAAACATATAGCCCCTATGCCGACTCTAATGAAGGCAGTTCAGCAAACCAAGGACTGCAACAAAATTAATACCGAGAGATACAGAAGAAACCTCCACGATCCCTGACAAGCTACAAGCATTGTTATTGAAAAAAGTAAAGTTGCTCCAAGTTCATATTAATTTGTATTTAGTTGTTAATATTTTTAAAAACGTGCTCATATATGCTTCCTAAATTAATTCTATATATCCGAAAAGAAGTAACTGTCCATGTTTATGAACTTAACACCTAGGCCTATGTGTTATGTGCAGTACCTGTCATCTGTCAAAATATAACCATGACATCCCAAGTTGACATTTTTACCGTGCATGCGTGATCGGTAGAGTCTTACAGAACACAAGTCGGCTGCTTGACTAGTACTCCCGCGTTAAATCTAAAATTCTTGCTATACACAAAGTTTCGAAGTTTATCAATTTCTGTAGATACAAAGGGTAAAGGGATGACATCAAATAAAACTGTCTATTTTCCCAGGAATTAAACGTGCAGTAGCCATGCGTGGTCGGTAAGGTCGCAAGTCGATCGCCATGCACAAACACCACAACGTATTTCAAATTTTTCCCACCCAGTATGCTGCTGCTCCTTCGCGGGCGTGCATTCGGTCGACATTCTGCCCGTATAACTTCACTGGCGTTTTTTCTGCGCGCGTTCTTTCCGCAATTTCACCGGTCGCTAGGCGGAAAACTCCGACACCTTTTTTTCTGCATCTGAAGGCGCCATCCGTGTAATTCATAACATTACCTACCCTTTGACCCAATGGATACGCGTTTCGTTCGCCGACAATCGGCCGTGTAACATGGGCCAACTTATACGGGCGGAATGTCGACGGAATGAACGCGCGCGGAGGATTTTATAGATGTGTCGCCATTTTTAAACTTCCGACCCCGTACATTTTGCCCACTAAAGAATTCCAGCTTGCGTTTTTTCGGTCAACATTCTGCCCGTGTAACATGCATCAGGCGTTTTGGTCGCGGAAGTTCGGCGACCGAAATTCGGTTCGTATTACATGGTCAAAATCAGCCGGTCTCGGCCCGAATATTCCGTCGCGTTTATTCCGTCCGTGTAGCGAGGCCCTAAGAGAGGTAGCCAAACAAGCAGGGGAAGAATGGCTACCAGAACTTAGTTTTCGGACGACAAAGGGAGCTAACACTGCTTTCAGAACATTCACACGCCACATGATAGAATGCAGGAAAGAACAAAACAAGATGATGCCTACACCGAATTTGGGACGAATCCGCCTTGGGGGAATGCTGAGATCCCCGGGGCCCTACCGAGGAAGACGGATATGGCAGATTTCCCAAGACTTGCCTCGAAAGCTGCGGGATAGCCTCGCAGCAATCGATCTGAGTGAGGATTCGAGGGGTTTCCCCTCACTCTATCAGGTGAGTACCAGCTCGGGGACACGACCCCTGCGACAACAGACAGATGAACAAGAGTAAAATTAACTGAATAAAATTCCAAAGTAATTCATCAAGCCTATGGCTTAGATAATCCGCGGGTGAAAGGCGGGGCAAAAAAAAAAAAAAAAAAAAAAAAAAAAAGGAAGTCCCTTCATCTCCATCCCACGAGAGGCATTGGCAAATCTCCTCGGTAGCATCCTTGCATGAAAGAGCTTTGGACGAGTTTGGCCATCGTCCCACGTCTTCTTTCCTGGTTTTGAGCTGCTTTCGAGCAGAACACTCATTATAATCGTTATGGTAATAGGCCTACAGTACTTTCGTGATGTAAGTGTGATTGTTGTTAGAAATACTGAAATCATTTCTTGTACCGTTCTGTATCTATCCGTAGTTATTTCATTAGTATATAGCTTTAAGCACATTTCATGCCGAGCATGAAAATTTTAATGTCTTTTAATCTACCCAACGTTTTTCACAACTTGGCACCACTGCTAATAACAGTGCAATATCTTATTATATATAACTCGAGCTTTAAAATGATTTTTTTTTATTATTTATTTAAACATATCCATGCGCATTAAGATACCAACAAAAGGCAGAGAATTTATCAAATTACGTTGAGACATCCAATCCTAAACTGAATACAGTTTACTTTTATGCACTTTCTCAGGTAGCCACTAGAGGACAGGAGCAGTCGGAATCACAACATAAATTATAAATCCACCAATATTTTCCTAACAAAATTTATGGTGAATTTTATTTGGAACCGGGCCATATTTGGTTTATGGACCGAATTCTCAGTGCTGAAATAGTTATTTATGTATCAAGTATGCAAATTACGCTTTAGCGGACGAATCTAATACTGCGGCCGAGGCGTAAATCATTTACGTACGTGATGCATACAATATTTTTTAGTAAAAACTCTTTAAATTATATGAAATGAAATAAAAGTACAGACTAATTATTTATAATAATAGGTAGGCTATAGACATTCATTTATTGACGTCATATTCTCACAGCCGCCTGAATCACAGAACAACAATGAATAGTACCAATACGAAATGCGGTATAGATGCATAATATAGGCCTATGAGTTGCTTGTTTGTAAACAACATTGCATACTAACTAGTATTTATGAAAAGCACGTGAAAATATGAGTGACAATCCCGAGGAAATTTCAATCCAAGCCAGAACCATTGAATTGGAGCTGCTGCCAGTAAAATTTCGGCAGCAGAGACTATGGGAAGAAATATATTATTGCATTTAAATTCTGATGCATGTTTTTCTTGTGAACGAAGATGTGAAAAGTTGTTGGCTTATATATGTTGTTACATGATGAAGTAGGCTACAGTATTTGCGAGAAATCCTGGTAAAGTATCTGATTATCATAAAGAAACATGTTGACTTAAAAATATGTTGTTTTATGACCACGAATATGCTTAAATTCATGTTAAAATTAGTGTGACTGGTCAGTGCCATCTGGATTTTGTTTATATATTGCCATGGCGACTTTAGGGTCCTAGGCCGATAAAATTGCATTTTAAATGCAGATTTATGACATTTTAGCGGCCTAGATTGCTAAAATGCTTTTTTTCGGCTTCTTACCAGTCCGACAAGGAGATGTTTTAGAGAGCGTGTACTAAAATAGTTATTTATTTTACTTGTAATAATTATATACCGTATCTGTAGTTGTAAAAATGAAGTAAATGGATAATATTATTTATTTTTACGAAAGGAAAGAGAACGTCAGTGACATCTAGTGATATCCTCAGTCATTTTCATAATTGGCTAATGCACAATTTTTTTATTACAGCTCAGCCCGTAAAATTGAAGCTCACGTAGACGGAAAGAATTACATTAAAAGATGTTTACAATTCAAAATAACATTAAATAATTTAATATGTTCAACTTAACTTACTGCAGTAAAAGTCACCTAAATTGAAATCAAGTGATCACGGTTATACAACAAGGCTTAAGGGGGGGGGATAGACACCGTAGTTCCGCCTATGCTCGTACTGAAGCATGATTAAGACATAGTGCAAATGATTGGAGAATTCACCTAATCGGTAAAAGAAATTGGTTAAAGAATATCCACATCTTACATTACTGAACATCACTAATTATTTAGAAAAAAGTAGTGCAGTACATGAATTGGTTCCCACGCTCAGTTTCATGTATTAGTCTACTTTATGATTATATTTTGTATCTAATGGATACGTATCCTATTTTTTAGTGTCTAATTTATAATTAGAAGTTTGACCTATGTTTATATTTGTTTACTTCTATATCCTATAGGCTATACCACTGAAAGAGTAATTATGTTGATATGTTGTATCCTACAATAATATTTGTAACACGTTCAATTTGTACTGTCTTTGTGATATTTTTATTCATTTCATGTAAATTTTTATGCTCAAGATATCTGAAAACTTGTTTATGATAATACATTAATTATTAATAACTTATAGATTTAATTTATGTTTGTGCTATTTATTGTTTTGTAACTGCACTCTCAAGTTCAAGCATTTTACTTTTTCTAAAGTAGAATTGTATATGTATTCTACAATATAAAATAAATAGTAAACTTACTTACTAAAAGAAAAACCAATTCATTCAAAATATAATAATTATTCATAAGGCTTGATTTTTCTTAGTACGTAATTATACAGGTTGTTCCCGAATCGCCGTCCACTTTGTTCGAATAGGCAACCAAAATGACAACATATGGGATGGTAAAATACCTCTATTGTTGTATTATTAGTCATTACATCATGTAGAAATCGTTTCTCCCGTTCACTTCTTATATTTGAAAAATTTCTGGTGTTGCTAACATTATCAACGCGTACGAGGAAACTGCATTTGGTACCATATTTAACTTTCATTGTTTCAATGATCTAACCGATATGAGATATGTTCACAAGGCCTATTAAGTGTTTAATTCGTATACCGTAGTATTATAGGCCTACCTAATGTTTGTAATTCCTATGAATACTAATTCAGTACTGCACCCATGCAATCCGTACGTAGAACAATGATGATGATGATAATAATAATTAAAATAATAGACTAATTAAAATAATAATAAAATAATGATGACGATAATAATAACAATAGCATTAATAATAAAAATAATGATAATGATAAAATAATAATAATAATAATAATAATAATAATAATAATAATAATAATAATAATAATAATAATAGGTCTCATCATTTATGACGAGTTCCTACTGATCTGGAGATTACTTGCTAGAGACCTATATATCCGCAGCTGTGTTTTGTGTAGGCCTATGAGTGAATAGGGTAACAGGCTGCTAACAGAGAGGCTCCGCTGCCGTCTGCAATTTTGTAGGCAATACATATTTCTAGGCGCTTCAAGATATATTTTCTTATTAGTCTACGTGAAATACTTCCAAGTTACAGAATATTCCTTTCCTAGTTATCTCGTACCTGGGTATAATGCGTCCGTAAGTAAAGCAACAAAGATTCCTTTATTTATTCATTATACCCTTAGGCATCATCACAACCTATTCTGACGACCACACCACTACTCATGAAGAGTAACAACTCCTAACCGAGTACAGTATAATTTGTGTCACCCGTAAACCCCTGTAATAGGCAACCACAATAACGGCGAGCGCCATGCACATTTACGAGGTATGACTTCATGAAGTGTACAGCGATATGGGAACAGCCTGTATTTTCACATATTGTTTTTCTCGTTCACTAAGTTGTGTATTTGATTGCAGGCTATTGCTCTAAGTGAGACTCCAGCCCTGCAGAAGTTCAACAGCACACTTAACAACATCCCTTTCCCTGGCTGCACAGACATGGAGTTCGCCTCGGATGCATATTGGGAGTGTGCCACTCGCACTGTTACCACCACTCTACAGCACCAAGTGGGCACCTGCAAGATGGGCCCTCATTCTGATCCCGATGCTGTTGTGGACCCCGAATTGCAGGTACGAGGAATAGAAGGTCTCCGTGTGGTGGATGCTTCCATTATGCCTGTGATCCCAGCTAGTCACACAATGGCCCCAGTCTACATGATTGGGGAGAAGGCTTCAGACATGATCAAACTTAAATGGAGAAAAACCACCTAAGAGAGTTAAATTCTGCGAATTTCAACCAATAATTGAACTTTTTGTTACAGGTGTGTCTTTTAAATCTATGTGAAGATAATATTATTAGGAGAAAATTTTCTCTGTCAACGCAACTCGAAATGGAAACCTTCGGTTTCCCGACTGATGCTCTACCAACTGAGCCAGTCAGAATATCATTCATCCCTCCAGAAGGAATCTCCTATAGTTACCCTTAGTGGTCGACCTCACTGAAAGACATAATTATGTCATACAGTGATGTGAGGTATACCGTATTGTGCGGCATACATTATTGTGAGGCATTCAAATTTAGCGATTTTGTGACCTAATTTGCACTGTTATTGTATATTGATTCTGTTGAAAATTTCATGAGAGTATTTTGTGGGAAAAATTTTTCTCATTCCGGGACTTGATCCCGTGACCTTCGGTTTTTCAAGCTGAATCTCATTTCAACTGAGCTAGTCACTGTGCCATATAGAATTTCACTCTGTATTGAGTTTCATGTCATTATGATCATATTGTGTTGAGCTATTATTATAATCATGTGCCTCCAATATGAAGATGTTTAAAATGCTTTAAATATATCATTAATATTTTTTTCAAACAACTTCCTTGAAAACCATGCGTTGCTAACTGTGCATTCCTACAAATTTTTATATAAATTTAATAAGAAATGCAATTTTGTTTTTGTAAAAAAATATTTTTAAAAATCAGGTAAACTGATATAACAAAGTGCCAGTATGTTTTTTTTTAATCAGTGATAAACGCAATTATGATAGGCCCATGCAGAAAAGTTATTTTTGTAATAGATCTCCGAGTTAAACTCCAAAAACAAAAAGAGCTGGCAATAATAATAATGATGCAATAGACCTACGATTCGCTGATATGTCTGTTTCAAGTTTAAAGCAGCCTTAAATGTTATGAATGAATAAAAAGACAATATGAAATCTGTCAGGAATTACACTAAGTATATTGCTGCACAGGAACAAGTATGAAAAATACTCACATTAAAATATAGCCTAATGTGAATATCGGTAGTCTACATATCCATAGAATGCATATATCAATATTCAACGACTAGTTGTTATACATCTTTTATTTACATTATTATTTAGCCCAGACTGACATCGTTATGAAGAAACAAATCAATCAAGTCTGCTAACAATATCAATATACGATTGGCAATTTGTTACGTTATTAAGTGCCAGTATGGTACTTATGCTAACAATATCAATATACGATTGGCAATTTGTTACGTTATTAAGTGCCAGTATGGTACTTTATGAGATTGTGTGTGGGGACGAAAAATGTCTGTCCGTCCGTCCGTCCGTGTGTCTGTACGCGCCATAACTCAAATACACTCTTTCGGATTTTCATGAAACTTGGTAAACACATTTATAATGTTCATGGGAAAACCCTATTGATATTAAACCAAATTGGTTCACCGGTACCGGAGTAATGCCCAATTTAGTGCCTATTTTAATAGATTATGGCGCCTTCACAATAGAATAGCGCCATAACTCAAATACGCTGTATCTTATATCTTATTATCTTATATCTTATACCCATTTATGACTTCCATGACAAGTACCCTATTGAATTTGAACCTAATCTGTTGACCGGGACCGGAGTAAAACCCAATTTAGTGTATATCTTAAAGGCACAATAACTCAAATACGCTTTATCGGATTTTTATGAAACTTCGTATACGCATTTATAATGTCCATGGGAAGATGTCTATTGACATTCGACTAAATCGGTTGGCCAGCACCGGAATAATGCCCAGATTAGTGCCTTTTATGTTAATATATAAGAAGTCACGATAACTCAAATATGCTTTATTGCATTTTCCTGAAACTTTGTATACCCATGTATAATGTACATGGGAAAACGTCTACTGATATTGGACCAAATCGGTGGACCAGTACCGGAGTAAAACCCAATTTAGTGTCTATCTTAAAGACGCGGTAACTCAAATACGCTTTACCGGATTTTTATGAAACTTGGTATACACATTTGTAATGTCCATGGGAAGACGTCTGTTGATATTGGATAAAATCGGTTGACCTGTTTTGGAGTAATGCTCAATTTAGTGCCTATTTTATGGTAATATACGTATTCTAAAGAATTTAGAAATGCAATGAGTTATCATGAGAACATAGTAAATTGTTTTACTGTGATCTTATAAGGCTTTGGCAATTAAAATACAGTTAGCTATGACAAATAACACTATTGCTTTACATGCGCTTATCCAACTAGACCGTTAAACTGACCCAGGTGGCTGAGATGGTAACGTCTTGGCCTCACGTTCTGGATTTCCATGGTTCAAATCCGAAACCGGCCAATTTGACTTTTATTTTGTATTCTGCATATTATAATTGCAATCATAACTGATTAAACAAAAACATACTGGCACTATGTTACATCAGTTTACCTTCATACCCACCTTTTTAGTAAGTTTATGAAACTCTTCTCCTTTAGCTAGCCGAAACGTGAACTCTTTATAAGCTATTTTTCCCTTGTTTTCTGTCCATGAGACCAGAAGCTGTTGATACATCAACAGATATTCCAGTAGGCACATGTACAATATCTGAAGGGTTGGGATCGAAGGGGTTCGTCCACTCGTGCGCTAGAAGTTCAGTGAGAGATGTCACGTCTTTCTCATCTTCTAAGTACCCGTGGATTTCGGAGGTCAGGGTGGCACTGATTTGTTTCGCTGGATGATAGAATGCTGAAGAAGATTCTTAGTGCACAAGCTCTGTGCTCAGCAATAACAGAGTACCGTGCTACAGCCAGCTTTTTCAGACTGAAACCCTTAGTACCTCCAGGAGTGTGGGTGTCTTTGTTCACAATCTCTTCGGTGGCTTGGTCCACTGGAGTTATGGAAAAAGGGTTGTTTATTCTTAGATGAAGGCCTATTAAAAAACCACCTCCTAAAAAAATACTGGTGAACAAAAGGGCTCTCCTTTCCTGGTTTAGTTACTTCAAGAAAGTGTATGATAGATAGGGTGAGTAGTTCATTCTATACATTGCAAAAAACAAGGCACCATCTTTTCAACAGCAGCTAAAAGCAGAAACCAATTTCCTTCCCGATTAGCCGAAGAAAAGCGAAAAGTAGTAGGTCGATATATTTCATCCAAAAGGACGACATTGCCAAATTATTTGTACGAACATGTGTCAAGTAGTTGTCAAAATACTTTAGAGTGGCTTGAACATGTTCATCTTGAAGTTGCGACAGTCTTCGTTGCGGTCTTAATCACAACGAAACCGCTCCCCAGCAATTCGGTTTGTAAGTACAAATTCACCGGTCCACAGGGCGCCAACCTGTTAATAAACAGATAGATTTATATAGTGGACCAGTTCCGAATCGCCAGAGGTGATAAAGGTGCCTGGTTAGTCAGTTAGTAGATACGATCGTCTTATCTCCGTGGTTAATTCAAATTAAAGGGATGCTTAAAAGTATGAGAAACAACACAAAATAGTTCTTTTAATTCAATATTTAATGTTCTCTTATTAAATATTTAATGTTTTCTTATTATTTGATTTTCTATGAGGCTTTCAACGTGTGTTGCACAGAGGATCAATACTTTAAATATATTTCGCAGACTAATTCTTTTATTGGTATAGGAGAAACTTCCTTTATTCGCTGAATATGTCCTTGCTATACTTTTACTTTAATTCAAAGTCACTCTCTATACATCCTATATCTTACGGCGCACTTCAATAAAATCAACTTCCAACTTTCAACTTAACTCTTATCTCACGTGTATATGATCTCACTTGTATAGCGCGGATACTTAAGTACTTTCTATTTACTCGAATTTCTGTGCTTTAAAAGATATTTAATTCACAATCACTTTAAAATACTTCCCATCACATTTAACGCGCTTCGAATAAACTTAACTTGTAAACTTTTCTTATAATCTCACTTATATCCCGCAGATACCGAATACGTCCTTTCTCCTCGAAGTTCAATGGTACAAGACATCTTAGTTCGCTTCCCCAGTTTTCTATCTTGACTCTCGTTATGATTTTTCTCCCTTACTTTTCTGTAATTCTATTGGCTAATTATATTTCCTATATGTCCTTTTTGATCACACATGTGTCCTTATTGGTCAACTTAAATTTGTTCCTGACGCTTCTTTTCAGCTTTCTACAGTTAAAAGATATTGTGTTTCCCCTAATACTATCTGTCAAAAGTGATATTTATGTCTAGAGACATTGAGCCGGGAATAGGGTTCCTCCCATTTCCTGTTTAATATCAATCACTTTATAAGTCGTATAATATAAGTCTTGTTGTCATTTAATGGTTGTAAAAATGTTGGTCTTATTTTTAGGAGGGTTTTGATATAAGATTTCCTTATATCGGACAATTATTACTGTGTATAAATAAATTTTGATATCAAAGGGTACTTTAATTAAATAGTGTAATGTACTGCAATGTGTCATCTTTTAGGTCTTAATGTCCTCTGTCTGAAGGTGTAATTTGTTTCATTATGTAATATGTCGTTTTGGCGTAATAAGTCCTGAATGGTCACCGGTGTAATGTGTGTTGCTTGCATTTAGGATTCGAAATGTGGTGGGTGGTTTGAATGTAAGTCGTGGAACTGTTGCAAAGTACAGAGTTACGGGATACATGGTTAGTAATTATTTATGTCCATTTTCCAGATAAATTATATAATTGTTAATTACATTTATTAGTAGGTGATTAATAATCATGTTAAAAATAGTGCACATTAATAGATCATTTAGAGTTTTCTAGTGATAAATCGATTACTGGGGACGTAAAAAATAAAGCGAAGGATTTTACGATAAATGTCTCCTCTCGCTAGGCGGCACCGAGCGCTCGGTCAACGCGCTCAACCCCGCCCCGCTTGCGTTGAATCTGTATATCTCGGGTTCTATTACTCCAATCATCGATTTAATTTTTCAATTTTAAAGGTGAGATGTTTCTCTACAACTTTTATTTCTAACACTTTTTCGATATACCCAATCATTAGTCAAATAAACTGCAAAACGTAAATAAAGAAATATATCATTATCAGTTTCTTGTTTTGTTTTAACCAATAAATAGTGCTTTTTCGGCCATGCACATGTGAAACAAAAATGTATTCAGAAAAAATACCCTACATTTTGAAAAAAAACGAAATCAAGATTTATCCAGCCAGTCCCGAGATAATGGCATTGAAAGATTCACAGTCGTCCGCCATTTTGAACGGTTGCCATATTTGAAAGCTACTTCCTCATGGTGACTCCCGGACTTTTTTGCTCCACATGACCCCAGGAACACATGGTAACTTATAATTTTATTCAGTCCCCGCAAATTATAATGACTTGGTCAATTTTGGGGGTCTGGCACATGGACTAAATATATATATATATATATTTGTTAGGCAACTGGTAAGCCTATCTTATTTATGTTATTACGAACATTGATCGAGCTCAACGGTGTTGAATATGTATTTTATTAAGTCAATCAGAATGTTTATATTGGTCAGGAAAGGCTACAAGAGAGACTATGCAGTCTGTTCAAGGAATATTTAACATAATTTAGTGGATGAATGCAGATTCCATAGAAAGGTGGTGAAGCTAGATCAGGTGTCATCTTAAACGTGTGGTCTATTAGATCAGGTTTCACAGTAATGTCTGCTTGTGTGCAATCCACAAGACTGCTGTGACGCTTGTTGTTAGTGTTCATGACTTGCATATAGTAGTGCATTTAGAAACATCAATCGGGTTCATTAAGTTCAAATTTATGGCTTGTAAATAACTTCTCAATAAATTCATATAATCGGTAACAAAGATCAAACTAATACGAGGAAATATAATGAGGTTTCTTTGATTTCTTCTGTCCTCTCAAAGATTTGAGGCTTGAATATAGTTGAACAATCCCAACATAAATCTTCCTGATTTGTTTTCTTTGTGGGGAGGAGGGGGAATTGAAAGTATGATGTAAAGAGGGCGGAATTTTTTTAATATTTGAAACATTCAGCATCTTCCATGCTCTTTTGTGAACCACAATATAGACCTATGGTACATTCTACTGTACTAGGTTCCATCCGGGCCCAGATGGGTTCTATTTATGAGTGTATATATGTGACATCCCATATATGGCATGTAAGAGAACTAATGCGAGACAAAATTTGGCGGCAAGCCTTAAATTGCATTAAACCCTTGTCGTTAGTCATCAAATTCCTGTAGTTAAAAAAATAATAATTTCGGCTGGAAAGCTTGTACAGCTGTTTTAGTCCAGTTATTCGTTGCATCTTCCTTTTGTTAGGATGAAAAGTTTGCCGACAGCTCAACCCATGTTCTTTATTTTTACCGCACCAATTAGCTAGTTACCCCAGCCAATCAAAATCTATGAATGTCCTGGGATGGCCGTGACAGCTGCTCGTCAACTCCGCCTGGAGTGAAACAGTAAACAGTAAAATCAGGTAAACTGATATAACAAACTGCCAGAATGCTTTTTTATAATCAGTAAAAAGTTAATTGCAATTATGATATGCAGAGCATAAGTTAAATTTGTTATCAATTTACGAGTTAAGCTGCAGATCGATTCATTAAGCAGGACTGACGGAAGAACAAAGTCTAAAGTTTGATACTTAACCTTAATTCAAACTCGTATACACTGATGTAAGACATTCTTAAAATGATTATGTCAACGTTTCACAAAATACACTGGCGAAGAACTCCACTTAATGCATTTAATCCTAATTATTTCAGAAAAATACATCTTCTGTAAACATCTTCTGGGCAAAATAAACATCTGACTAGTTTGATAATCAAATGCGAAGGAATGTGTCATGGCTAACTATTGCAAATTCCAAAGCCTTATTTGAACAATGTAAAACGATATGCTGTCAGGATAACAGATTTGCATTAGTTAAATTCTTTAAAATATATTACCATAAAAGGCACTAAATTGGGCATTATTCCGGTACCGGCCAACTGATCTGGTCGAATATCAATAGACGTCTTTCCATGGACATTGTAAATGCGTATACCAAGTTTAATAAAAATCCGGTAAAGCGTATTTGAGTTAACGCACTTTTAAATAGACACTCGGGTACCGGTCAATCGATTAGGTACAAATTCAATAGGTTACTTTTCATGGACGTCTTAAGGGGAGGTTGTAAGCAGATTTGGTCAAAAATATGAATTTTCTGTTTATTGTATATTTTGATTGAATGAAGTATAATTTACATGTTACAAAGTCGTTTTGTGCCATAATGACGCGTAATGCCCTTTAACAGAATTTAAATGTCCAGCGCTGACTGTATGGTTTCCACTGACAGTCATCCTACGCACATTTTATGTCCCAAAGGTGATGATTCATGGTGCAAATACAACAGGACAGTAATCAGTGGGGATGAATACAAGCACAACCCCTTACCCATGGCTGTAGCAAACATTATTAAGCCAGTTTATAGAATTTTGGCCCATCCTGAGCATCAGAAATGTTTACATGGAAGGACTCAAAATCCGAACGAATCTTTCCATAATGTCATTTGGACCAGAGTGCCAAAAACTGTGTTTGTGGGGAAGAAGACTCTATTAGTAGGTGTATATGATGCTGTGTTATCATTTAATGAGTGCTGCAGTGGTAGGATTCAAGTATTAAGAAATATGGGTATTGAACCACAAACGAACATGATTGCTGCGTGCTCCAAAATTGACGAATCACGTGTGAAAAAGGCAGATACTAAATTTGAAAACAGTTCCAAAGAGGCCAGGAAGCTAAAACGAAGTAAGAAAAGGGGCAGAGAAGATGAGGAAAACCCAGATGATTCTGAATATGCACCTGGAGCACATTAATTTACATTTTATCATTAACGTAGTTTTTCTCTGATTTTGTTTTTCCTACATATATGTTCCTTTTTCTCAGGAAGTATTAAGAGTAGAGATCTGATTTTTTCCCAGCTATTACAGCCACATACATAAAGAAACGGTGGTTTTATTATGCATTTATCTTCAATAGGGAAAAAGTTACTTAATTTTTTAATGAAAAAAATTGATAAAAAATTGAATATTGCAAAAAAAATTATAAAAAATTTGTTTACAAACATATTGTTTTTAGAAAACCAACGTTTGAATAAAATATACAGATCTAAAAGTCCACCAAATTTCGCTTCAATTGATGAAATACTTTTGAGAAAAAGGAACATGAACATCACTAATTTAACATGGCGGAGATACAGCTTACAACCTCCCCTTAAATGTGTATACAAAATACTTTCAAAAATACCGCAACGTACATGTATCGGATCCTCATAACTACAATACTAGAAAAAATAAAACATTGCCTTTAATAGAACCAAAATACTTCACCTCTTCTGGCTCTAAACATAGCATTTATTATGGTCCAAGACTCTATAACTCTATAATTAGGTCACATCCAGAAATAGTACATATGAACAACAAAAAATTCAATAAGTTTATCAAAAATCTTATTTCATAGTTCAAAAGTTACTTCACTCTGTACTTAGTAGACAATTAAGGAACGATTTTATTTGTAATAACTCAGGGTTTCAATTTTTGTTCTTACTACTTTTCATTTTTTCTTTTTACTTTTCTGTTCTTTCTTTATTATTATTTTTTTTTAGGTTTTGATTTAATTATATTTTCTTTATGTATTTTGTAATTTGTATTTTGTAATGTAAATGGCTGAACTGTGCCCGAGCACGAGCGCTTGCTCATTCGGGTGGTCTTGTTTTGTTTTGTATAAATATTTTGTATAAATATAAATAAAAAATAAAAAAAATAAAAATAAGTTTCATGAAAATTCAATAAAGCGTATTTGAGTTATGGCGCCTTTCTAATATAATACTATTAAAATAGGCACTAAATTGGGCATTACTCCAGTACCGGTCAACCGATTTGGTTCAATATCAATAGGGTTCTTCACATGGACGTTATAAATGCGTGAACTAAGTTTCATGAAAATCTTATAAAGCGTATTTGAGTTATGGCGCGTACAGACAGACGGACAGACATTTTCCCGTCCCCTACACAATCTCATAAAGTACCATACTGGCACTTAATAAGATGTTGAAAGTAAATCCACGCACACCATGTAAAACACTTTTTATAAAACTTAATATTTTGACGGTACCTTCCCTTTTTATATATAAATCAATCATGCATCTTGTAAATAACAGAAACTCAGACATTCATGAATATGACACTAGGCAAAAGAGTAAATTTAGGACTGAGGCACATAATCTAAGCCTCACAGAGAATAGTCCAATATACCAAGGGGTAAAAATGTTCAATAAACTTCCGGCAGAGCTTGCCTCCTGTAGGCCTATATCAAATCCGAAAGTATTTAAAACAAAGCTGAAGGAATGGCTACTAAAAGAGGCTTATTACAATATAAAATAGTATTTAGATGGAAAAATGTAAGAGGATTTTATTTAGGATGTTTGTATTGTGATTTATGTATCAAATACCGCTATAGGGTAGTCTGAATTTAGATCTTCATGTTTTTACTAAATGCAGAAATTTATGTACAGTAAACATTTACATTAGCTTGATTTTTCCCCCACATTACCTTTGTTTAATGTGTACTTCATAATTATTTTTACATGATTTTGCATGTTTCCTCATGCATTACAGCTTTATTTAAAGTTTATTTTATATCCTTTTATTTACTTATTTAATTAATATAAACATAAGTGTGAATATGAGAATGAATGCAAATGTAAGCAGTGTTTAGCATGTAAGATCTGACGTGTCCAACATAATTTGTACCCTGTACATCTTTATATGATATAATGGATGAATAAAATTATTATTATTATTATTATTATTATTATTATTATTACTTATTACGTTTGAATGTATTATAGCGAGGGAATATCTAAGGTCAGTGATAACAATGAGAGAATATTGCAACGTGGCTTTTGTTTTGGAAAGCGGAAAACAAGACCGATCAATTAACATAGCCAGATCAATTAACATAAAGGAACACCGACTGAATGGTTTATTCCTTTGAAGCATCCTGGCCATGCAGTGAATAACTGGACTATACAAACTAGAACTCGTATGACCATAGATCTACGTTACACTTCACAAAACAACATTGAAGATGCTGATTATCTTGAATAAGTACAATAGAATGGTCCACTTCACATCCTAATTTCTATTCTTTCGCCCAAAAACTTCGAACAGTGGATTTTATTCTTAAAAGCGCTTTCTCCTTTAACTCTAATGTATCCAGGATTTCTTATAAAGAATTTCAGCTTTTACTTATACCAATATAATACATAATTTTATCGAACATATTACTCACTAGGCTAATCAACACTGCCAAAATTGAGGAAATTCGATTAAGGTTTTCTGCGAAATTGATCTGCAGTGTATTTATTCAAATTTTAAAATGAGGTTAAGACCTTAACACCTTAATTGGGCATTGCTCATGTGTGGGTGTCGTTCAGCATTAAATGCGAATAATTATCATTAATTGGCATTAATATATTGATCACGAGAACTAGAACAAAAGTGTCTGTAGCACAAGTAAATAAAAATTGAAGTATAACAATTAAGAGAAATGATCTAAATAATAGGATATGGATTGCAGAAGAGGAAGAATTATGACAAATTCTAGCCAAACTATTCATATGTTCTGATATTGTTCTGATTATTGAATTGTATAATGGACAATAAAAAATTCTGTTGTGAATTTTTATATTCAGTAGTGTTACATTTGACTTGTTTTGCAGTTACTAACATATTTCGTATGTTACCACAACAATGTGGATTCAATTAAAATAAATGAATACAATAGGATAGCGTTAGAAGTTGCCAATAACATAATAACATAACAACATATCGTAATAAAAGAAGACAGAAGACATCAAATTCCACTAGATACAGCATTACAGAAACATCCTCAGAAACATAGGCGTAACCAGGCCGACCATATGGGGGGGGTTATAACAACTGAGGGGTATGGAATACCCCCAGGGAGGGGGGGGGTCCGGGGGTCCTCCCCCGGAAAATTTTATAAATTAAGACGCAAAATAACGAGTTTTAAGCTTCCCACGCTTTATACTTGTATTAAGTAATTTATAAGCAGACTTAAAAAAAATATACAATTTTCCTTTTTTTAATCAATGGGGGGGGGGTTCAAACCCCTAAAACCCCCCTCGGTACGCCTATGCTCAGAAAAGAAGAAAGAATAAAGAAAAAATAAGAAAAACAACAAAGGACTTTTTCTAAATACAGTGCTAAAGCTATCTATATTATATAAGTGTACACAAACACGCAAGAATTTTTTTTTAAATTTTTAATCTGTTTTATTGTAACACACAAGGACACAACTCAAATTAAGTTGTATAATATCGACTAACATAACTGTATTAATGCAGCTATATATATTATATACGTGTACACAAACATACAAGAACAATTTTTAATCTGTTTTTTACTATAACATACAAGGACACTACTCAAATCAAGTTATATAATATCTACCAACATAACTGTTCTTTTAAATTTTAATTCTATCAAAACAGGCCTATATGCTTTTGGCATATTGTAACATACAAGGACAAATTTCAATTCAAATTGTGTAATACCAACGGACATTTTTGTTCCTTAAAAAAAATTAAAAAAAAATTCATATCAAACAA
The DNA here is from genome assembly GCA_964059195.1 of Ectobius pallidus. Taxonomy (NCBI): domain Eukaryota; kingdom Metazoa; phylum Arthropoda; class Insecta; order Blattodea; family Ectobiidae; genus Ectobius; species Ectobius pallidus. Next base: position 30,471,397 of record CAXKWD010000006.1, read on the forward strand.
TTGACATATCTAATGTAATGTTTATATCATATTGTACTATCAATTTTAAGCATTTATTTTATAAACATACAATATACCTAGGTAAATAAATACTGTGAACTTTAATGAATGTTTTTGGCAATTCCTCCGTACTATCCTAATCTAAAATTAATGAGGGTATAAGGTGGATGAAATATTCTTTAACAAATATATACATCCCCTCATTGGTAAAATGAAGTTCATCAATTCAATTAGTTTACTTTTATAAATATAAACGAGCAACAATAGACTATTAATACGATTACATTTAAGCCAAAGACTTTAAATTCCGAAAATACTAAATTGGTTGGTTTAAGAAGTTGGTTTAGATTAAACGTTTCTGAAGTGTGATCAAAGGGCAAAGTGCGTTTTTGAAATACCACCATGTATGAGAATGCCGTACTGTATGACTGATTGTACTGATGTCTGATACAGGTCTAATACGATGTATTTAGGATATATGCAGTAATCTTTAATCTAAGGAAAAATAGGAATGGGAATACAGAACAAACTGAGTTATATTATATGCTTGCATTTCCATAAAGATTCAGATTCAGATAACATAAATAAACTTCAGTCTTGCTACAATGTGTATGTGTGCACAAATGCAAGGAGGTCAATACAGGAATGTTTATAATGGCACTGGGTACAACGAGTAGGAATCCAGTGATGCTGGAATCAGCGTACGAAGCTGAGAATCCAGATTTCTTTCCCGCCCAGGACAAGTTTTCCTCTTAACAACATAAAAGATGTATGAATTTGTGTAATGTATATTTACCCTAAATCTCAGACATTCATAACTTAAATAATCAATGACTTAAGTACAAAATAGTAACGTCAAACTCTTTTTTTTTTCTCTCCTTGTGTATCCCTTCTTCCGTCCCCAAACCAGAGTGAAAATTGATACCGACCCGCGGTTTCATTGTCTGGCAAGAATTTTATTAATTAAAAGTTTGTTTAGTTGAAGCATGAGTTCTTTTGTTGTTCTTTATCTGATGAAAGCTCTCCAGTTCAAAGTTGTATAAACAGTAAAAATGTTGATAGTTACATTGGAAACCTGTACTTGAGGTTTCACATTGGAAAAAGCCAGGTTCTCATATTTTGAGACTGTTACATAACCTTATTAAGTGACGGTATGGTACTTCATAAGATTACATGGTGGACAGGACAAATTTCTCGCGATAACTCGAATCCGCTTTATTAGATTTTCATGAAACTTAGTAGACTATACATCCTTAAATCTTACAAAGGACTAACACTACTGATTTTGAACCAAATCGGTTGACCGTTACAGGATAAAAAACCAATTAAAAGTTTAAAAATAGCAAATCATCATTAAACTACAAAGTAGCGTGGCTAACTCACTCATTGACATAAATGTTTGCCAACTTCAAGATGAGCCAGAAACTATACTTTTGGCGTACAGCTTATATCTTGCAGCCGACAGAACTACTCCACGATTTTTTTATTTTTACCACTGAAAAAACATTCCAAACGGCGGACACAACTTTAAAGTCTGTGTAGACCTTCCTTGGAGGCTTATAGTAGCTAAACGGTAAGTCGTATAAAGAAAACCCGATTGTACCGGCAGCGATGGATTTTGAGAGTCCTACAAGTTTGGTCCTATAACTTTTTGTCGTATCTCCATCGATTATATCTTAGATTGAGTTTTTTTTAATTATTTAAAATAAATGTTGTATATTTTCCTCACATTATTTAATATTTCACACTCTTATTGCACAGATAGAATCGTAAAATTATCCAGGAATATGTGCACTTACAACAGTCTTAAGCTTGCAAAATTTGGTCTTTCTAGCTGCCCCATACGTATGGAAAAACTGGATGGATACCCGTGACGTCATTCACATGTACGACAGTCCACTCACCATCCAATGATCATCCAGTCATTAACATTGATGTTTACTCACTTCCCGATGAGCTACAAACTTTAAATTATGGAAACTTATAGTTTCTAGCCTCTAACCAACGAAAAAATTTCAAATAGTTATTTATTTTTCTTCTCTACTACAAAAAGAAAGAAAGAAAAAAACTTTTAACTGCATATTTGAACGGCTTGAGATGTTTTTGACAAAAAATAATAATAAGCCTATTGCTGACGTGAGGTATTTTTTGTAAATTCATTCAGTTAATATTCTAGTTATCTCACTTATTCCTTCACATATGCTTATCAAACTTTCTCAAGAAACTGTGATCTAAACCTCAATAGTTTCTTAAATATGGCCTATTAACTTCATCAAGCACTTCGTTATATCAGTTTACCTGATTTTAGTGCTCTATGTTCGTCTTTACTTAAAATTGAATTGAGGTATTCAATGTCTCGTAAAATGTGAATAACTTAGGCCGTTCATACGTTATAATTTGCAACAACACGCTCTCCTCACGCAGCGGACCGGTCGGGAACAAATCCTGGGGGGGGGCTTTTTTCCTAGTTTATCCTCACCTTTGAGATGATCGTTGGGTAACTTTAGGCCCTTGTGGTCCCGGATATCGTTTGGCCACAATTATTACCTTTATCCTATCCGGCCTTGGGGTTTAGTTTCCCACTTTGCTGGATTTCCAATCGCGGTGATCGGCATGGTTATGTGGGTTCTGGCTTGCAGATCAACACTTCAAGTAATGTCATTGTTCCGTTCCGTACGGTGCTGGCAACAATTTTGTACGCGAAACATTTTAAAAAGCTTAGGTTATGTTAGATTTAAACGGGGATTTGGGAGCGGAGCGACCAAGATATAGGCCTAAATGTTAGGCTATGTCAGGTTAACTTGGGTTAGGTTACGTTAGGTTAAGATTAATTATTTCAAAGAAACGTGAGTTTGGGGTCTCCGCCCGAAGAAATTAAAAGGCATAGGCTAAATTAGGATTATTTAGGTTTATAAGTAGTAAGAAATAATGGAATTTAAATCGAGTGAAGTTTTCCATCTCTGTGTCTTGTGGAGAATATCGAGACAACCCACCTCGGTAGTGTTTTGGACAGTGAAAGCGTCAGCGACTGACCAACACATCATGTTTGCAGCCCTGATTCCAGCACACGTGACCCAACAGTTTCCTGCCCGGTCGCAACTGCACTGGCTCAAGCAGATGATTCTCATGAGTGAGCTTCCTTCCGTCGCGTCATTTTAGGTTAGTTTTCTCTTAACTTCTTAGTTATTTTAATTATATTTACAATATTCCTACAAACAAATGGTGCTTAAGTATGGATTCTACGAGTTTTGAAGAATAATACTGCATCAAATTTGACCGTTTTTCGTGTGAAAAGATACTAAACAAAAATCCAGCAAAGCGGGAAACTGACCCCCGTTCGGCATGAGTGTATAGTGTATTTCATCCCATGTGTTCGGGGGTGGCCCCGAATTTGGGCTGATTTCATCCGGAGAGGCCCTCCATATCGTTGTCTGTCAAAAACTAGGTCTGTGATCCAAGGATAATTATTCTCTCGATAGTTCGCAATCCTATAAGGCCCCGGCGGCGTCAGTCAGGGACGTTAATGCGGCCCACGCCCCAGGGCCTTACAGAATCGCGACCAGTCGGGAGAAGGATTGTCTTTGGATCACATAATTATATATATGCCGGTGAGGGAAACCCCCATCTAAGTAATTCCTCCCGTCCACAGAGGCGTAACGAGGGGGGTTTGGGGGTTTGATTAAAAAAAGGAAAATTGTACAATTTTTTAAAGTCTGATTACAAATTATTTAATACGAGTATAAAGCGTGGGAAGCTTAAAACTCGTTATTTTGCATCTTAATTTTTAAAATTTTCCGGGGGAGGACCCCCGAAACACCCTCTTCCTGGGGGGTATTATACCCCCCAGATGTTATAACCCCCCATATGGTCCGCCTGGTTACGCCTATGCCCGTCCAGGATTCGAACCCTGGCCTGCTACATGAGAGGAACAAACACATCCCCTGAGCCACAGCGGTGGACCAACAAGAATTAAAAAAAGAAATTATAAGAAAGACATAACTTCCTCCGCCAAAATAAAAGTTTTGCTTCTTAGTATATTACAATATTATGTAAGTTATGATATTCTCTTCATTTAAATTAGTTGTAAAAAATTAGAGAATATGTTTACCACATCGCAATACATCCCCGAATGACAAATAAAATTTGATTAATGCACTCATATAACTTTCTTTATCCTAAGCATGGGCAATACGTCTTTCTCACTTCATATTCCGATGTAGAATGAGAGGCCGAACAGCAAAGAGGGCTTTCAGTTGTTTGAACCTAATGCAGAGCTTTTTTGTTCTAAAGGCTACTGAGTTTTTACAAAGGATGGTTACCTTATAACTACCCTTGCGGAAAATTTTTTTACTAAATGTTTTAACTCTTAGTTTAAGCAACCCATGTACAAATTTTAAACAAAATTGATAGAACTGTTTTTAAAAAAATGCGAGAAACTACATTTTCATTTCCTTCATGTAAAGTAGCACTGAAAGTAAGAGAAAGTCGTCGCCAATCTTCGTGTCGCATCCCCAGAAATTATCTAACTCAAATACAAATTTAGTTTTCGTATGATTTTTCGTTCTGGAGCTATGTTGTTCACAGACACACACACACAGACATGTTTCTGAAAATAGTATTTTTGGATTCAGGTGACCTCAAAATGTGAATTTATGTTAAAAACTCTACTTTGAATTTCGGGATCAACTCAATACCTTCTTTATCTATGGTACCTATGGTACGGGCAGAGGAAGTAAAAACTCTAACAAAGAAACACGCTAAAAAGCTTCTTTTATGCTTTGATGTGAGATGCTCAAAATTATAATCGATTAAATAGAGTATGTTAAGAATGAATTTGAAACTTACATCGATTGTGCTGTAGCCTATGCACATTATAATATAAACTCTGTATTTGAGATCTAAAACAAATCAAAATTTAATTTACCATAAGCAATACAAGTAACCTGGGCCGGACTTTGAGACATAGCTTCTAACAAGTGCTTGAGTGCTTGAGTGACCTCAAATAAAAAAAATAAATCTGTAAGCTCTGGCTGGACTGGACTACCCTTGATACCCGGGCAGTGGCTATTGTGAAAGAGGCGGAGTTCAGAGATGTCTGATGGCGAGGAATTGCCAGTAGACCATTATTCTGGGATCCTATGTAGCGATTACGTTCGGAAGACAACAATGAGAAATGCAGAGTTATTTTGTAGGGTCAGGGAGTGGCTATTAATTTAAAGAGGTTAAATTACTCCCATCTTTATTGTACTGCATGCTTCATGGAATATCTCTCCGTATTTAGTAATGCTTATGAGCAGTCCATTAAATCCAGACACGTATGGAAACACATAGTACAGTGATGGGCAGAACGCGTGTTGAGATTACAGCCTCCCAGCAACACTGTTGTAATATACTACTGATCTCTATATAAGCTCCAAGTACAACCTTGGTTACCGACAAACAAGGAAAGGTAAGCCTCCAGTTCGACATATTTTGGAAGCAGTGCACGAGCAAGAAGAGATAATAGGCTATGTATTTGAACTCATGGTAATCTTAATATTACTTGTTTCAGAATACAATCTTTAGTTTGTGAAATACAGTCAAAACATTTCCTAGGATATAGACATCGACAGACACACATAAGGCTGTGTTCACAATACGGATATAATTTCTCGATAACTTGAATGCCGTATGGAAAATTCAGATTATTCCATTGCCTCGGATGGTAAAGCTTTCGAGTTTCACAATGATTTACTATCGCTCTGCCCCTACCGCTCAAATCTGTAATAAAATACCCTGATTCAAACGAGTCCACGCCGACCACACACTCAAACCCATGGCTAGGCCTTCAATAAGACTTCCTCACTATGGTAGCACCACCATCAGTTACGGAACCCCATATGAACTTTTCTATTAAATCTCCGAACAACATCCACAACTTACTCACAGATATTCATCCATCGGATATTTTATATGCATGGTCAAACAAAAGAAAGAACTCTGCTACTGGACCAGATGACATTACAAACAAATTCCGCGATCGCTCCCCCATTTCCATACATCATTTGATCAAGACATTTACTCAAATCCTCTCCCACAGCACGATTCCACAATTGTGGCACTTTGCTACTATTTGTCCGATCCAAATATTCAAGACTACAGCACGTACGACCACAGAATGTAGACCTATTACTTTATTCCCTACACTAAGGAAAACGTTTTCTAAAATCCTCACAGACTATATTTTTATCTGGAAATATTCTGGTTTGCTTAAAAGACATGCAAACTATGTGTAAAAATTATGTGATGATTCCTCATAATGTAGGTTAGATCCTGAACCTAAGTTATTGCTAGCATGCCCTACAATAAATAAGAAAAAAAATTCTTAGAACTTTGGCGGGTGAAAAAAATTATTCATTGTTCCTTTTAAACTCCTCACATCTTCAATTCTTAACATATTCTTAACCATTTAGGTTCGGGCTCTGACTGGTTTTATTGGCTTTCATTTGGTGCAAGAATGAAGCCTCTAGCTCAGTTCTAAGTGTTTTTATCTTTTTTGAATCCTAAAAAATTGCGAGAAATAAAGTTTTGAGAAAAGGGGAATTGAAGTTTACGGATACTTTTAAAACTTAATATTCTTATTTTGAACTTTCAAAATGCTCCTGCAGCATAGGAACTTGATATTGGACTGCCATCTATTAGAGGAAGGCAGTTCTACATCCTCAGCAGCTATGAAAAATATTACAGCTAGAATGGAAAGGGAATTTTAAAAAGATCAGACAGAATATGAAGAACAATGCCATTACCTTTTCAGGCCAAGAAGGCTTGCGCCAACCCTTTAAATGATGATTTAAATACATTTATGACCTATTAACCCAAACAAATTTAACATTTTCTCAAAATAGAGACTTCAATCTTTTATTCTAATATAATTTTTTTTTATTTGTAAAAAATTTACATTTCAAACGTATATAGATACATCAAATCCATTAAAACTCTTTCCAGTTTATTTACTGCCACCGGTAGTCCATTAATTCCGAAACTGCAATTTTTACATGAACTCACAACCACATCTTACGTACATCGCTAATATTTTCTAGAAGATCTGGCACCAAAAGTTTTTTATCTTTTATTTCGCCAACATAAAACTTATACCGAACATCTGTCCATCACAGTTATTTAGTTATATAAATCCTATAACAGATAACCTACATATTGATTTCACATATTTTCAACACCTCACACTACCCCCCGAGCGATTCAAATACGAGAATATAAAGACAATTTACCACAGGATTTTCAACACCAAATATTTTTTCCGACGGTTCTAAAACAAACAAGACCGGAGGAGCATATTATAGCTGAACTGGAACATATGGACGTAAAAAACCTAAACCCTCAGATATCTATTTTCAATGCCGAAAACATATATACGACATTAAAAGATGTTTATCATGAATCATACCATAATTTCCGACAATCAGTCCATCCAATGTGAACAAGCAACTTCTTTTCTCCAACCACGTGACGTATATTTAACATTCATGAGCGATTTAATAATTTAATAACAGAAATGCTCGGGTCACACTGGTATGGATTCCTTCTCATACAGATATCCCGGGTAACGACACCGTAGACAAATTAGTCAAACTTTCAATCCACAAACTCTACATCGATGACACAGCCCAAGTACCAGTCTATCAACACAAGATCTATCCAGAACAAACACCATGGTGCGAATGTGGACAAAGACGCACAATTGACCATACTTTTTTGGGTGTGGCATTATAACTCGGCACTCCAACCGCTTGAAACAGTTGATCTACAAACATCATCCTACCGGACCAATCCGCATGACAGATTTATTAATACAACACTCCATAACCATGAACAGAGAATTATTTAAATACATAACAAAAACAAAACTGAAAATGCAGCATCCTGCCTTACATTACCGAACCAAATACATCATAAATCCATCCGTTTATTAAGGTCGATAGCACCCTGGTGGATACAACACCTACAAGGGAGAGACGCAGTGGCACATTCCCCCTCTAAAGGAATGGCAGTAGCGTCAAAAAATAACGACGAGCAACAACAACAAGACCCCATGGCCCTTAATCCGTAATGATAATGGAACTTACCACTACAGCACTAATATATGGCTTACCTCATACATGTTGGCTCGCATGCTGTTCCTAGCTTTGGTACTGCCCATATGAACTCTGAGAGTGACATCTGACCTTGTCACACGTGATCCTGAGTGAAGGAACTTGGAATGCTTTGCAGCGGAGCGATACACCAGAGTATACAACACCAAAATCACTAGTGCTGGTATGTAAAAAGATCCGCATGCCGAAAATATCACGTATCCTAACTGTTTGTTCACATGACATTCTTCAACAACTCCACTCCGTGGTTCTTCCTTCCATCCCAGAGGCGGAGCTATGCTAATGGCCAAGGCAAGCGTCCATATGCCGGCAATCAACCCTTTAGCACGCCTTTTAGTTAATATCCTGGAATAAGTTAATGGTCTTGAAACACCTATGTATCTGTCAACAGATATCACACACAGAGAAAGTATGGATGCGGTGCAACATAGAACATCAACGGCTACCCATATTGAGCAAAATATGGGACCCAACAGCCAAACACCAGAAAGTTCTCTCGTTGCAGATAGCGGTAGAACAATGACTCCTAACAGGAGATCAGCTACTGCTAAGTTCACAATCAAAGAATGAGTCGGTGATCTTAAAGTAGGGCTCAGCACGATGGCTACAATAACGAGAAGGTTCCCCCCGATCGTCAGTAAGATCATCAGCCCTAAGGCGAAAGCTTCTAATATCATCCACGCACTTGAAAATATCAGACTAGATGATGGAAGAGTAGAATTATCACTCCGTTCTGTAGCAAAGTGACTACAGTTTTGAGATGGGGGAACCAACAAATCTACAGTAGTCAAACTATTCGATATGTTGACGCGAAAAGCCGAATCTACGATTGAAACATTTTCAATGTAGTGAAAAGTCATAGCGCTTTCTGTTAAACATGTTTCAAAGTACATTTGAAGGTATTCGCCACTGTAATTCATCGCAACACTATCAGAACACACGTAACAAAAAAGTACAGAACTGAATTAAACTTCACTTCAACTGAAATTCAGTTCTATAGAGCCCGGAGTAAATCATCTATCACATTGTAAGCAAGAGATGGGACTTTTTCCTCCATTTGATCTTGTGGATGCATTGTATGGACTGGTTCTGACAGCGATATATCATGTTGCTTTCCATTCCTACATATTGGCATATGATTCTCAAATTTATATAAACTGACTCATTTGTTTGCTCAATACACTTTCTTTTTAAAGGAAGGCAACCATATACATATTACATTTTATTTCCCCAGTGTTGAGAGCGCACAATGTAGAAATACTGCTTTATTGTACTGTCCTGCCACTGCACCTGAAATAGAAACAAAAATTGCTTGTTCAATAATCAAGCAGGATAGCATGGAAAACATCACCATTGTAACAGCATGTAATACGATAAATTACATCTACCAATAATTCAGTTTCGTTTTGAGTGAGAAGGGATATGTCAAGATAAAGAGAATGCATTACCAGAGAAACATTAAGAAGGATAATTAACCAAAACATTATAACACAAATTTTATTTTTATTCACTAGCTTAACAAATTCTTATATTGAAGCACTTCAACGCCTAAAGTCAAGGGGGCCTATTGAAGATGGTGAGTTGGACCCAGAACATGAAATAGGAAGTGCAGAACGTCACGGGAACAAAGATGTTAGAAAAAGACGGAAGAACAACAGTCGCGAATTTAAAATAGACACTATGCTGCCCAGTAGGAGCAGCTCTACAAAAAGGAAAACAAATAAGACAGTAGCACTCAATGTAATAATAAAACTCAACCCCAGTCGACAAAACAGAGTTCTGCCATTGACTGATATACGGGGATAGTATCGAGAACAAAAAGGCCTAATTCGGGCTATGGGCAAGTCGTTCGGGCCATCTCCCGCTGCAGCGTCCGCCACGAGTCTCTCCTGTCCTGCCCCGTGGCTTGTGGTCATGTGGTTGTTGGTGGTGTACTGCACCCCTGGGGGCTCTCTGGTGTGCCTCGACCCAACGGACTCTCTTAGTGAGGGACCGGGAATGTGGCGCATGTCTGAGGTACCCTGGGGGTGTGGTGCACGTGGTATGGCTTCTGGTTCTAGCTGGATGTTGGGGAGTTGAGTGGGGGCTCGCGGTGGAATCTGCTTCGGGGGGCCATTGGGCATGCCAATCATCCCATTAACAGGGGTTGGCACATAGGGCCCGCTTATGTGGCCTAAGTGCTTACGGTCGTTCCCAACACGCCTCTCCCCCTACGTGGGGTTCCATCCATACATGGGAAGTCGACGAAAGCGAACGTAAAAACTACATTCCCCCGTGTTATATTCAGAAATAATTATGCTAAATACATTGCATTCATTAAGAAAGCTATTCATTACACTGTAAATTCTGCGAGTGAATGAAAACAACATTCTTTGAAGAATGAATGTACAGTAGGCTACCTGCGTCTAAACGCTACTTAGGGAGTTGGCAATACAATTTTATTATAGACTAGCTTAAAAGGCCCGGCGTCGCCCGGGTTTTGTATTTTGTAATTTGAAATTAACTTATGGAGGACTTTCGATTTTGAAACTCTAGGTCCTTTTATAATAGGCTATGTATGTAGAATTTGAAATGAGGAAGAACGACATATCACAAGCAAACTATTCCAAACTATTCCCTCAGAAACGCTAGATATAGCATTTTATGGCTCATAGAGGATGTCGAATGTTGCATTCCGTTGATTCTACACACCATGCCTGGGAGGGGTTCAAATAAGAAGAAAAAGAAATTCCTGTTGCATAAGATTGTCTTGACAGAAAATATTATTTCTCACTCTCATATTACCACACAACCGTTTCGGGGCTGAAATAAAAAAGAAATTCAATATCACTTTCATACTTTCCTTCCCAAAAACCTGGGACATAATATACTGCGCGCGTAGTACTGAATGTTCTGTTTGACGTGTTTGACTGATCGCGCTTGAGAAATTCTTATTCGATTTGCTTTCAAACGCTGTCTACGCTCTTCATCGGTCTCATTGACTCGACGATCATGTATTTCTCTTGCATGGCGCGTACGCCGACCGATACTTCGACAGCTTATTGGCGGCATTTTCCCAAGACAACAAAATAATCTTCTCAACACACCACCGTTAACACAATACTCATAATATTACACTTCTATTTCATTTTACACATTTTAATGTCTTGGTTGCAAGACTAACACTTCTTTTATTTTTGTTATGAAAACAAAACTCTCACCCTATGTCACTTCTTTTGTCACATTTCTATTTTGTTATGTAAAAAATTGACAGCAGAACTCTCAAACTGTGCCTCATTTCACATTTCCGACTTTTCCCGTGGATTTTCCAAAAATTTTCTTTCATACAAACCTTGTCCTGACAATTACGAACACACACAAAAAAAGAATCAGCCAAATCGGTCGAGCCGTTCTCAAGTGATGCTCCGTCATACATTTTGAAAATTAATTTTTATTAATATAGATATTCATGCCAATGCTGTATTAGTCCAGTCAACGAAAGGTTGTAGAAGGAAATGGAAGGAACACAATTTTTTACTTTGCGACTTTGTTTGGACTAGTTAGAAGGTAAACATACTAAAAGTCCCCACTCCTAGAAGGTGAGCGGGAGACAGGGGGGCCCGACGAAGGCCCCTTTTTTCGGTATTTCGCTTTTATCTAGGTATCTATCGGTGCTAGCGATAAGACCATTTTATACAAAATTAAAAATGATAAAATTATAAAGAAGATTGAATCATTCAATGTTTCGATATATCCCATTGTTTTCGGTATATCCGCTCTCAAATCCCTCACGTTTTTTGCCATATTTTACCTTCTAACTCTTCGGTCCTTCGGGCTGCGAAAAGGTCATAAGAAAGTAAGTTGTAGAGCATAAATTTTCTTTAAGAATATATGTTATTTTACTATTTATCTTTAACCGTTGAAAAGTTAGAGGGATTTTAACTTTATGTATAAATTCCAAGCTTTTGCAGAAAAACATAACTTACGTATTTTCCGTTATTCCACTGCCCTAACTCTAAATAAGTTATAAATAAGTTGCAAATAAATGGTTTTAATCTTATCTTAAAAATAGAAAGCATATAGTTGAATGGAATGGCTTGGACACAACAAAGAAGGAGTCAAACCCATATATTCTCAAGTAAAATATGTTCATTGTGGTGTCCCACAGGGCTCCATATTGGGACCACTTTTATTCTTAATACATATAAATGATTTAGATAAAACTATCAAAAATTGTAATGATATCATATTAACAATGTTTGCTGATGATACAAGAGTTTTAATTTCAGGAAGGGATATAAATGAAGTAAATCTAAATCTAGAGAAATTAAAAGAGAGATTCATACCCTGGTTTCATGAAAATGGTCTTATTATAAATATCGATAAAACAGTTTCAATTAGTTTCCATCATAAAGTAAACAAAAGTTTCATTTTCCCTGATTTCATTTTAAATGATATGAAGATTTCTTACAAACATCACACAAAATTTTTAGGTGTATGGATTGATGAAAATTTAAATTGGAAAGTCCATGTAGATAACTTGACGAAACAACTTAGTAAACTTTGTTTTGCCTTTAAAACGTTAAAGAATTCGGTTCATTATGAATATTATTAGAACAGCGTATTTTGATTATTTTCATTCCCTATTAAAACAGGGTATAATGTAGATGAATATTTGTGTTATTAGATGGGTAAATTGTATGTGTATTTATTATATTCATTAAGCTAAATTAATCTATTAGAATTGTATGACGTATCCCATATCATGTAATTATATAATGGATGAATAAAACAATTGAATTGAATTGAATAAGCCAATAAATACGTATTTATAAGTATAAATAATATGTACTATATATATGTTGCACATAAAGAAGTTATATGTATATACGTATTATATCTATATACATAAAAATGAATTGCCACATGGATGTTGCCGCATCACTTGAGAACGGCTCGAAGCGATTTGGCTGATTTGTAGGTAGATTTCGAAGAAAAATCTACCTATTTCAATCGATACCATGTCATGATTTTCGAAAAATTATTTCATATCTTTACTTTTCATGCCTCCCTAATAAGTACTAAACCACCGCCCGTTCAAAATTGTTTGTGATATATATATACAGTGAGTCCCACGCAACAGTTGGCCAATCACGCTGGTTACTGCGTCGCGGCAGGCGCAGGTCCAACTCCCGAGTGATCGGGTGAAATATCTTCGGAAATAAATCCGCGATCGGTGTAATGATTCAGGTTCTCGCATTTACAATTAAAATTACAATGAAAATAAAATCAGGTAGACTGATATAACAAAGTGCCAGAATCTTTTTTTTAATCAATTCTAATTGCAATTATGATATGCAGAAAATAATATTTTGTTATCAGATTAAAATCGACCTGCGTCAGCAGAACCACAGATTTTTTATATCTTGACAATCGCGCACTCACAAAAAAATAAAAAAAAAATTTAAAAAAACCATGTCAAATCGGCCGGCTCCGGGATTTGTTCCAGGGACCTCCAGAATACGAGTCCAAGACGTTACCATTTGACCAGCTCAGTCAGTTTGACGGTCTAGTTTGATAAGCATAAGTGAAAGAATAGTGTTATTTATCAAATCTAAAATGTATTCCAACTTGAAATTCAGTGAAAAATAACTCCACTAATTATTGTTTGTTGACAGATAAATATGATATGAATTTGATTTGATAAATTCAAGTAATTTTCAGAAATTATATAATTTTTCAAGGGAAAGAATGGTTTGTTTGGATTTTTTTTTGTTCGCGATATATTTTCAGAAATTATATAATTTTTCAAGGGAAAGAATGGTTTGTTTGGATTTTTTTTTGTTCGCGATATTTCCAGGGTTAAATTATCAATATTTTACAGCTGGTGTCCGCTGCTTCGCCCGCCATTATTATTTGACTCCAGGATTTTTAAGAAATTTACACTGGCAGTTTATTAAAAATGTTTGTGGTTCAGAGCTATCAAAATTGTAAGTAAAAATAAAATTAGAATATTTGTTCATTGTCTTCATTTCACTTAGGCCTTATATAGGCCTAGTAAAGAAACTGTTTTTCTAATGTTGTACTATTCGTGAAAGTTTCGCTGATTGGGTGGCCTCGAGCCAATCAAAATGCTTCGAACTGTCGGTTCTTTTTTTTGAGACTTTACTTTGGACTCAGAGTAGCAGCCCAGGAATTCCCCCCTAAAGGCATGAATAGCAGGTGCTTCACAACAATTAGTTAAGACTTCAAATCAACTTAACAGCAATAATTAACAATGAATTATTAAAACAAATTCATTAAAAACACGAAGCATAAACCATATTGTAAATACAGATCCAGTAACTCCACAAACTTACAGATGATCCAAAACAAAAAAAACTATAGGAAAGTAACAAAAGGCAAAAACTACAAGACCTTAATTTGAGACGCGTGGCATCTGGGCTTAGATCAATCTGGTACATTCTCTAATAAAAAGGAAACAAAAAATGCATGAACGGAGATGAAACGGAGAAAAAACTAAAGTCGTAGCTATAGCAACCAAATGGAGTATATCAAACGGAAGTAGCCAGATATATATAAAGAGAAACGCCAGGCTCGGCAAAACTCAGAGATTCGGGGCAAAAGACAAAGTATGGTATCCACCTAAAAAAGAATATAGTCCCTACAGCTAACTTTTCTCTTCCACATGCCCAGTTCCAAGCATGCAGGATCCCAAACAGCCTTGCGTACCCTGCAAGCACAGTTCAGGCTACAACAGAAATCGTTTGCCAAGGAACTCGAGACTAACCAAAACCAGACACATTAAACTAAATACATAATCTGCTAGCCAAAAACTTAAAGATGCAAAGATTCTAAACCTCCGCCGCCCCGGGAAAAGAGCTGCTACCAACTGTGGACATAGTATTTAAATAGGTTGTGTATATACTGGTCGTTATAAATAGACACACAGTAGGAAGGATAAAAAAGGACATGCAGGACCCAAGCCCTCCATAGATCAATCTTTTCGAGACAGAGAAATCCAAATTATTTGCCCAAATAAAGAAAGAAACGGCATTCAGATAATTTTCTTTAATAATAAATCTTGGTATATAACAAGTATATGAGAATATAAGATGAGAAACTACTCAAAATAGGTAACAGCAGATAATATTTAACATTAGAAAATATGTATATATATATATATATATATATATATTATATATAAATAACGACCATAGAATTTAATCTGAACCCTTCTATCAGAAGATGTGAAATATTTTCTTAAGATTTAGAAAATTAGCAGTCTCATAATAATCAACTACTTCAGGAGAAAGAATTACGTATACAAATGCCTAATCAAACAAGAATTTGTACTGAACATTCTACACATTAAATATGATTGTTGGTCAGAATACACAGATATCACATGAAAACGGGTTGACTCTTGAACATGGTGAATAGATCATCATAATATCATTAATTAAAAGAAACAAAGTGATTAGGCCTAAATCAATGTCAGAAACAGAAAATTTCTAACAAGCTATAATTAACAATAAAGTTAATTAACTATTCCCTCTAATAAATTAAGGTGTCATAAACATCAAAGCTATACTGGAATCCTATGACTTTTATTAATAAGTTCAGTTTAATAATAAATCCAATCAAGCTTAAAGAGAGATAAGGTATTAATCATTTAACTACCTATGCACGATAATGGGTTTTCTATAACCCAACTATGCTCCTCACTAAATATGGGCGTTATTTACCAATAATATGCATCGCATGAAAATGGTTTAACTTGAACTAACTTGACTGGATAAGATTTTCAAGGCACTTAGTCACTTCACCAATAACATAGAAACTGTCTCTCGGAAACAGAAAATTCCTAACAAGTTTCGGATAAGAATAAAGTTAATTAACCTTTTCATCACTGAAATTAAGTTATTTCAAATATCAAAAAACTATACTGGAATCTTATGACTTTCATTAATAGTGTTCAATTTAATAATAATAATAATAATAATAATAATAATAATAATAATAATAATGATAATAATAAGTGAGCTTAAAGAGACATAGTAGATAACAAGTTAACTACTTATGCATGAGAATGGGTTTTCTATAACCCACTTATGCTCCTCGCTAAATATGGGCGTCATTTACAAACAACATGCATCGCATGAAAATGGTTTAACTTGAACTATTTGCCAAAATGGATATAATTACAATGCTCAACAAACTTGACTAATAAAATCTTCTTGGCTTCCGGGTATCTTCCGCGTCATATTTGAGAAATCTGCCGACGTTTCGACCATCTTGCCGTGGTCTTTATCAAGGCTACTGCAGCTCGCAGACCAGACCAAATAAGCTAACTGAGATCAGAGCATTGCGGGCGAAGCCCGCAATGCGATGATCTCGGCTCCGATTCCATACCTGCATACGAAATGCATTGCTGGAAATGAAAACGGGTTCCTATCCTATAACTTAAATTTGCTTACGCTAACGGTGTTTTGCATAGGACTTGAACCTATGCAGGGCAACTGCAATGACTTAGGGGTTCGGGCCGTGGCCCTTTTTTTTTTTTTTTTTTGTTTGTTTAAGTTCCGGTATTCACCTTACAACCAGGGAAAACCACGAAAAACCCTGGTCGGAACTTGCAAAGGGGATTTGGTCATGGTCCTCCATTCTGTGATGCCTGGTAGGGGTTGAACCAACCAGTTGGGATACGTGTCAGCTGAAGGCTTATACGTATTGGGAAAGGGTATTGTTAGGCTGAAGGCCTCAAAAATTCTGACGACTTTAATCGTCCCCTGGGAAGCGCAGTCGCTTTCCAAGTTGCCGTACTAAAGGGTTCTCAGCATCTTGAAGCTTGGAGTCGAAACTCTGTGCAAGGCTTCTGATGTGTGTGGCAAGTAGTGGAACCTTTAGGTCTTCATGGATCTGCCTGTTACTGACGTACCAAGGTGCGCCCGTAGCGAGGCGGAGACATTTCGACTGCACGGCTTGTAGTCTTGCGACATGCGTGCGTGCTGCGGCCCTCCAAGCTGGACTGGCATAGTCTAGCAGAGGTCGGATGAGTTGCTTATAGAGCAGCGCTCCATTCGCAGGTAAAAGTCCTCCTCTGCCGTTAAGCAGAGGGGATAAAATTCCAAGCCGTTGCATGGCTGTTCGTCTAACCTGGGTAACGTGGGGTTTCCAGGTCAGCCTTTTGTCCAGGGTTACCCCCAAATATCTGGCTGTTTCGACCCATTCGATTGGCTCTCCGAAAAATTTTACAGGCCTAGGCGGCGCCGTTCTTTGTCTTCCAGTGAAGAGCAAAGCTGTGCTCTTAGTGACGTTGATGGAAATTCGCCACTTTGTCAGCCAGAACTCTAGCTCTTTGAGATATGTCTCGAGATACTTGACGATTAGTGCAGGCCGTTTCGACGTTGCCAAAAGCGCAGTGTCGTCGGCATAAAGCGCCAAGTCGACGTGGCGGTGTGGTGTGGGCATGTCATTCACATACAGGCTAAAGAGGACAGGGGAGACCAGTCCCCCCTGAGCAACTCCAGCTCGCATAAAACGACGAGAAGATGTGGCTGACTGGAAGGACGCTACGAACGTCCTATTGGTAAGGTAGGAGGTGATAACTTTCACCAGGTAATAGGGGAAGTTGAGGAGAAGGAGTTTGTAAAGGAGACCTTTGACCCAAACTGTGTCAAAGGCCTTTGGCACATCAAGGAATACCGCGCCGGTTAGTCGCTTTTCGTCAATGTTCCTCTTGACTCTCTCAACCAGGCGGGCTATCTGCTGAGTCGTGCTATGTTTGGGTCTGAACCCAAACTGCTCATCACGAATAGCGCTGTGCCTGTTGACGTGCCTTAGGATTCTGCTTAGCAGAATTTTCTCGAAGAGCTTCCCCACCGAATCAAGAAGACTTATGGGTCTATAAGACGATGGAAGTGTCGGATCCTTTCCGGGTTTCCGGATAGAGACAATCCTGGCATGTTTCCATGCAGGTGGGAAATATTGCCTCTTAAGGACCGAATTAAAAATCTTGGTGACGTAGGTGATTCCCCGTTTTGGGAGGTTCCTCAGGGCCCTATTGGGAATACCGCTAGGGCCCGGAGCCTTACCAAGCTTGAGCTATTTTATAGCCTTGACGACCTCTGTTGGAGTAGTTAATTCGGGTTGACTTGAAGGAGCAAACTCAAACGAAGTCAGTTCCCTTTCAACCAGCTCAATCACGGCAGGATCCGAAGGATCGTCAACCGGCGTAAATTGAGATTCAAGATTGTTGGCCAGGGCCTCAGCTTTCTCAGAATCTGATAGAGCGAGTCCTCCTGGCACTCGTAAGGGGGGTGTGGGATCAGAGATCCGCATCATCCTCTTTGTAACCTTCCAAAGGGACTGATCCTCTACGTTTAAGGATGAGAGCGTCTCAGACCAAACGCCGTTCTTCCACTTCTTCAGCTCATAGCTAATAGACCGCTGGAGCCTATTAACTTGGGCCTTGATAGCGGTGTCCCTAGTTGCCTGCCACTCCCTTCTCAGCCGGTTTTTCTTCTGAATATCAGAGAGAATTGCCGGCGGTATTGAAGGTCGTAAACAGGTTTTCGGTCGACTCTTTGGTGCTGATGCCTCCAGAGCTTCCGTAATCGCTTTGGACAAATCCTCAATCCTAGCATCAATATCCTCCTCGGAGTTTACCACGGGATTCCCTGGGAGTCTGCATTGCAAGTGGTTCTGGAAGCTAGTCCAATCTACTCGTCTAACGTCTGGCCTGTCTGGAAGGGTTGCGAAGGGTGTTCGACCTCTGCAGCTCGCACCAAAAGTCTCCTGTATATATAGGGGCAGTGAATATTGCCTTCCCAGCCAATCACATCCACTATCCAATGCTCTGTTGTGATTGGTTCAAACACATGGAAGGAAAAACGGTCCTTTTTAGGCACAATTATTCCCAGCAGGACGCAGATGTTGGGTCTATATCCTTGATAATTTCAGGCCATCATCTCGGTTGATGTTGTTCGTATGCTTGGTGATCTCTATGGCCTCCCTTATTTTTCTGTGAGTCCTGTATGTGACCGTGGCTAGAATCTTAGTTTTGTCGAACTCAATGGCATGTTTCGTGTCTTCAGAATGTTCAACTACCGCCGACTTCTCTGTTTGGAGAGCCTTCATCGCTCTTATGTGTAGGGGAGAGATTAAGAGAACACATAAGAGCGATGAAGGCTCTCCAAACAGAGAAGTCGGCGGTAGTTGAACATTCTGAAGACACGAAACATGCCATTGAGTTCGACAAAACTAAGATTCTAGCCACGGTCACATACAGGACTCACAGAAAAATAAGGGAGGCCAAGAGATCACCAAGCATCCGAACAACATCAACCGAGATGATGGCCTGAAATTATCAAGGATATAGACCCAACATCTGCGTCCTGCTGGGAATAATTGTGCCTAAAAAGGACCGTTTTTCCTTCCATGTGTTTGAACCAATCACAACAGAGCATTGGATAGTGGATGTGATTGGCTGGGAAGGAAATATTCACTGCCCCTATATATACAGGAGACTTTTGGTGCGAGCTGCAGGCAGGAGGCGGAACAGGCCGCACAGGTCAGCAGCAGGCAGCAGAGCAGAGAGCATCTGAGTTCACCGGACTACTGATCTCTTCAGTTGGCTGAGAGGGAAGCCTCTATTACTGACTACTGTTGGTGATCGTCCTTCGATCTCCATTTGTTCAGCGCATACCACCTGAACTAAAAGTTCTTTTTAGAACTTAAACTTCCGCCCTTCTAAGGGCTTTCCGAAAGAGCATCCTTTACTCTCCTTCCTTAACCCACCTTTCGTAGCTGTTCTTTTTAGAACACTACGAACGGCCCTTTTCAGGGCATTTCAGGAAGAGCTAGCTTGTTCTACCTTTCCCCTTCTATCTAACCCACCTCTCGTAGCTGTTCTTTTTAGAACACTACGAACGGCCCTTTTCAGGGCACTTCAGAAAGAGCTTGCTTGTCCTACCTTTCCCAGTCCATCCAACCTCTCTCTATTTTTTATAGGTCTGCTCTACATGTTGCAGCCATGGCAGACTCCATGGAATTCTTCCAGCAGAACTACTCCAGGATGGACCCGACTGTACGCGAGAAGCTGGAGAAGGAGATGAGAGTCATCTACCAGCAGCAGCAGAAGAAGCAGAAGAAACGAGCTACAGCGTCGAAGAAGTCCGGTAAGGCAGCCGCCAGACCGGCAAACAGGCCGAGCGAACGACCCGCTGGCACTGCACCAGCCGGGCAGCAACCTGGCTCGTCCGGGGATTTTGCGAAGGCCACAGCCAAACGCAAGGCCACTGAGGCAGTTTCACCTACCTCTGCTGGTTCGTTGGAACCAGCCACTCGGCGCCCGGCTCTTGGGCTACTGTCCTTAGCCGGGAATGCGTCCCTGACTGTGGCTGAAAAAGCCGCTCAAGGCCTAGAGGCCCCCGTAGTCTCTCTCTCCGCGGGCGAACAATCCACTTCCAGTGGAAGCCAACTGGGTCAAACCCAGGAAAGAGCACTGTATGCTGAGGCCTTGCAAGCCCAGCCTACTGCTCCTAACACGGCATGTGGGCCTAACACTGTCAAAGCCAAGGTCACTGGTTCACCAGTTACCGCAGAGTCGATGGACTCTGCACTAGGGCGCTCGCACAGCGAGTCTGACAGTCACTTAGGCACGCCTATTGGCACCACACTACACGCCCAAGCGGATGTTGCTGCCATTCCCGCAGGGAAGCTCCGCAACAAGGTCCCTGTGTATGTCACTGGTGTGACAAACACTAGGAATTTTTTGAGATGGTTGCGAGAAAAGACTGGTGGTAACGGCACGGCGGCTATGCGGGGCGATGCTCTTTTGCTAGTTCCGGATACTGCCGATTGTTTCCGGGCCACCATCTCCGCTCTCCGCGCCATCAAACCGGAGAAGGGAGTCAGGTTCCATACCTACTCTCAGCCGGAGGAGCGGTCTGTCAGACTGCTCCTGAAGAACCTTGGGCGTCGCATGCCAACAGAAGATGTACGCGAGGAGCTCATTGCACTTGGAGTTCCCGTACTCTCTGTACTGCAACTTCGGTCGCAGCGGCGAGACGCCGATCCTGCGAAGGATAGGCCTTTAACGCCACACTTTATTGTGACAGTGTCGCGTGGACCCTCGGTAGCAAAGGTGAGAGCCTTAACCACATAGTGTGGTCTCCACATAACAGTGGAAGCTTACCACGCTCCGAGCGGCCCTCTACAATGCCGCAACTGCCAACGCTTTGGTCACACAAAGCGTAATTGTGGTTACACTCCAAGGTGTGTCGCTTGTGGCGGAGACCACCCCTCAGGGGATTGTAGTACGCCCAAGGAGGCCCTGAGGTGCTGTAACTGCAACTCCTCTCACACTGCCAACTATAAGGGTTGCAGTAAGTGGAAGGAAGTTAAAGGGGCAGCGGCGAAGCGCACTAAGGCGGGGCCCAGAGCTTCTGGGAACTCACGCACCACTTCTGCTGTGCCAAAAGGCATTGCACCCAGTCTCTCCTCTGAGCAGGAGAAGCTTGGCCCAGGTTGGAGCCGTGTCACCGAGCGGAAGCGTATTGTCCAGGTCCAGCAACCCACACCACCACCCCAAACCTCTAGCGACTCAGGTGCATCACAGATGCCACCTGTTAGCAATCCAACTGTTCTGGAACCCGCACCTACTACTCCAGACAGCTATATCGAGAAGTTGAGTCAATTTATCGACGAACTTCCTATGGAAGCTAATTTGAGGTGACAAAGTGTCTACTTAAACAAGCTCCATCCCTTCCCACTGGGGATGCCCGTCCCAAGGCAGTCCTCAAAGTTATCGCACTTTTCCTAGCTGGATATGGCAGTACAAACTAATGCAAGGAGCGCACGGCCCTTCTTGAGGCTCGCTTACTGGAACGCCGATGGAGTTCACAGCAAGAAGGCGGAACTGGAGATATTCCTCAGTCATCATGGCATTGATATATGCCTCCTGAACGAGACTCACCTTCGGGAGGGCTTGCGATTTCGACTAGCAAATTACGTTTGCTATAGAAGTGACAGACTCACTCAGGGGGGTGGCACAGCGATCCTTGTCCGAAAGAGCATTGATCATTGCACCGTGCCGGTCTCGGGTCTGCAGCAGCTGGAAGCCACTGCCATTCACGTTGTGATTGCAGGCAGGCCTATCAAACTCGTGGCTGTCTATTTATCTCCAACCCGGAACATGATAGATGCAGATCTGACCGAGTGTCTTGGAGGCGGACTACCTGTGATTTTAGCAGGTGATCTCAACGCCAAGCACACGGATTGGAACTCAAGGACTAACGATGCCAGGGGCTTGCAACTGGCAGAGTATGCACCTGGGACTTCCTGTATCATCCATGGACCGGATGAACCTACAACCGATCCTTACTGTACCACACACTCTCCCGATGTACTTGACATAGTGGTTGTCAAGGACCTCACACTACCAGTGAGTCTGACTGTGTGCCCAGCTCTCAGCTCAGACCACCTGCCCGTCCTTGTCGACCTCCAAGGTCGAACATCCTTCGCAACCCTTCCAGACAGGCCAGACGTTAGACGAGTAGATTGGACTAGCTTCCAGAACCACTTGCAATGCAGACTCCCGGGGAATCCCGTGGTAAAGACCGAGGAGGATATTGATGCTAGGATTGAGGATTTGTCCAAAGCGATTACGGAAGCTCTGGAGGCATCAGCACCAAAGAGTCGACCGAAAACCTGTTTACGACCTTCAATACCGCCGGCAATTCTCTCTGATATTCAGAAGAAAAACCGGCTGAGAAGGGAGTGGCAGGCAACTAGGGACACCGCTATCAAGGCCCAAGTTAATAGGCTCCAGCGGTCTATTAGCTATGAGCTGAAGAAGTGGAAGAACGGCGTTTGGTCTGAGACGCTCTCATCCTTAAACGTAGAGGATCAGTCCCTTTGGAAGGTTACAAAGAGGATGATGCGGATCTCTGATCCCACACCCCCCTTACGAGTGCCAGGAGGACTCGCTCTATCAGATTCTGAGAAAGCTGAGGCCCTGGCCAACAATCTTGAATCTCAATTTACGCCGGTTGACGATCCTTCGGATCCTGCCGTGATTGAGCTGGTTGAAAGGGAACTGACTTCGTTTGAGTTTGCTCCTTCAAGTCAACCCGAATTAACTACTCCAACAGAGGTCGTCAAGGCTATAAAATAGCTCAAGCTTGGTAAGGCTCCGGGCCCTAGCGGTATTCCCAATAGGGCCCTGAGGAACCTCCCAAAACGGGGAATCACCTACGTCACCAAGATTTTTAATTCGGTCCTTAAGAGGCAATATTTCCCACCTGCATGGAAACATGCCAGGATTGTCTCTATCCGGAAACCCGGAAAGGATCCGACACTTCCATCGTCTTATAGACCCATAAGTCTTCTTGATTCGGTGGGGAAGCTCTTCGAGAAAATTCTGCTAAGCAGAATCCTAAGGCACGTCAACAGGCACAGCGCTATTCGTGATGAGCAGTTTGGGTTCAGACCCAAACATAGCACGACTCAGCAGATAGCCCGCCTGGTTGAGAGAGTCAAGAGGAACTTTGACGAAAAGCGACTAACCGGCGCGGTATTCCTTGATGTGGCCAAGGCCTTTGACACAGTTTGGGTCAAAGGTCTCCTTTACAAACTCCTTCTCCTCAACTTCCCTTATTACCTGGTGAAAGTTATCACCTCCTACCTTACCAATAGGACGTTCGTAGCGTCCTTCCAGTCAGCCACATCTTCTTGTCGTTTCATGCGAGCTGGAGTTGCTCAGGGGGGACTGGTCTCCCCTGTCCTCTTTAGCCTGTATGTGAATGACATGCCCACACCACACCGCCACGTCGACTTGGCGCTTTATGCCGACGACACTGCGCTTTTGGCAACGTCGAAACGGCCTGCACTAATCGTCAAGTATCTCGAGACATATCTCAAAGAGCTAGAGTTCTGGCTGAAAAAAGTGGCGAATTTCCATCAACGTCACTAAGAGCACAGCTTTGCTCTTCACTGGAAGACAAAGAACGGCGCCGCCTAGGCCTGTAAAATTTTTCGGAGAGCCAATCGAATGGGTCGAAACAGCCAGATATTTGGGGGTAACCCTGGTCAAAAGGCTGACCTGGAAGCCCCACGTTACCCAGGTTAGACGAACAGCCATGCAACGGCTTGGAATTTTATCCCCTCTGCTTAACGGCAGAGGAGGACTTTTACCTGCGAATGGAGCGCTGCTCTATAAGCAACTCATCCGACCTCTGCTAGACTATGCCAGTCCAGCTTGGAGGGCCGCAGCACGCACGCATGTCGCAAGACTACAAGCCGTGCAGTCGAAATGTCTTCGCTTCGCTACGGGCGCACCTTGGTACGTCAGTAACAGGCAGATCCATGAAGACCTAAAGGTTCCACTACTTGCCACACACATCAGAAGCCTTGCACAGAGTTTCGACTCCAAGCTTCAAGATGCTGAGAACCCTTTAGTACGGCAACTTGGAAAGCGACTGCGCTTCCCAGGGGACGATTAAAGTCGTCAGAATTTTTGAGGCCTTCAGCCTAACAATACCCTTTCCCAATACGTATAAGCCTTCAGCTGACACGTATCCCAACTGGTTGGTTCAACCCCTACCAGGCATCACAGAATGGAGGACCATGACCAAATCCCCTTTGCTAGTTCCGACCAGGGTTTTCCGTGGTTTTCCCTGGTTGTAAGGTGAATACCGGAACTTAAACAAAAAAGGGCCACGGCCCGAACCCCTAAGTCATTGCAGTTGCCCTGCATAGGTTCAAGTCCTATGCAAAACACCGTTAGCGTAAGCAAATTTAAGTTATAGGATAGGAACCCGTTTTCATTTCCAGCAATGCATTTCGTATGCAGGTATGGAATCGGAGTCGAGATCATCGCATTGCGGGCTTCGCCCGCAATGCTCTGATCTCAGTTAGCATATTTGGTCTGGTCTGCGAGCTGCAGTAGCCTTAATAAAGACCACGGCAAGATGGTCGAAACGTCGGCAGATTTCTCAAATATGACGCGGAAGATACCCGGAAGCCAAGAAGATTTTATTGTCAACTCGGGCCGCGGAAGCCTACGATCTTATATTAAACTTGACTAATATTAAATCTTCTTTGAAAAGAAGCTAATTTAATGTTGAGTTTAGAAAAGCCAGAGAAATCAAATATGGGTGAGAAACCAGCAGGAATTTCCTGAATTTATATATAAAAAGGTTTCTTCCTATAATGAAATATACAATTATGTAAGCTTTAGTTAAGATATGAATTGATTAAACAGGACTCCCGAAACAATGTTAAATTACAACACAGAAGAAAGGTTAATGAAACCTTAAGATGAGTATAGTATTACTATTAACTTGAAATTGCTTAGGAAAAGCCCCTTATTTATTAAACCATGCTGAATATAAGTATATAAGCATTAGTGTTAAATCTATGTAAAATATATCAAAGAATATAAGATTCCAACGTGGTAACAAGACCTTAGCAATTTTTGCCTGAAATTAACATTCTAAACAAGCTTGGTACGCCTTACAAACAAGTAAAATTATACATGTACATATCGGAAATCTGGCTGTGGCTACACACAAACTAATACTTTAAGAGCAACCTGAAAATGCTTGCTATAAAAGACAAGACAGAATAATTAAAGTGAACCGAACACTAATAGAGCTACTCAAATATGTGGGGCCCTCAAATCGCGTTATCTAGAAAGCTCAGAAACACAATTTTACATTATGAAAGAATTCAGCCTTGCAATACTTTATATGGGCAATGTCCATTTCGTAGCAATAATGGGAATTCCGTAGGCAGAAATATATTTAACACGCCACGGCCAAATACTACTATTGGAATTCAAGTAAGCGACAGCCTAACAGACCAATCATATTACGCATCAGCAAACGCCATTAGGGAGACGTGACCATCTGAACGGCCAATATGGCGGACACTCGTTAACTAGAAATTACCATACTAACCCCCCCCAAAAACAGGAAAATATAACGGCACGAAACACTGTGCAACAAGATTAATATGTAATGAAGGAATTACTCAGGCTAGTGGAGTTATGAATAATAATACGGAGCAGTAAAAATGTCTCAATTGCATGAGATACTAGCACACACGGTGAATGATTCATGACTTTAAGAAAAACAATTTATCCATTATGAAAACTGCTTATCATAGTTGCAGATGGCAACAACCCAAATCAATTTTATGAAGCATCATACTACTCACACCGATCAGAGGATAAACTCCAAGCCACAACTGCACACTGTGAACGTAGGAAACCCATTGTCGCGAGCAAGCACATCATAGCTGAACTGGCAAGTCAAACTAGGTGGCAGCACCAAAAAGGATGAAAATGCCGAACCATAGAACACACCAGAGTGCCGAGGAGGCGGATTTTTAAATTGGCTCACAGTCATGGCATAATATACGCATGTCTAAAAACTCAGTAACAGTCAAAATATATTCAAAGCTTACCTTATCCATCCGTGCAGAAGAAGAAAACAGTCAAAGTCCCTAAACCATGAAAAAGCCGTTACCAGTCGAGGATCTACCGCAGATGCTATCCATTCACTCACACAGAAAGCAAACCTCAACCAAGCATTCGTCAGATATAACGAAAGCTGGGTTTTCAAGTTGGAAAAGCGCATGCGCGCACAAAGCCTCGGTGCGAGGGTCACGAAATATCTATTCGCTAGCCTCAAGACCACTGACTACATTGAATTTTCTGACGTACGGAGCTCGCCCTCAAACTGAAAGCATGGATCACGTCACAGACAGAGGCGCCGGGAATTCGAATTCAAGCGAAACTTGCTGAGTTGAAAATATTGATGGTATCAAGCTAGTATCCACTTGGTTAACTAAAGCGCGTGGAGCCGTGGACTATATTTTCACTGTGGACTTTAGCACTCCACGCATGTGCACTGCCAACAGCAGGTTCGAATTTTAACGGTCGCCAAATTTTCAGATTCCAGGCGATCTCTGTACATGGTAAGCGCTGAATCATACCAATACACATAATTACCTAGTAGCAACCCTTTATAATAAAAGTTTTGAGAACCAAACCAATTACTATCTAGACACATGTATTTTAACTAATGTTAGGATCGTCTTGTACTAAGTTCATTCATGATCCCAACAATATGTTGTAAGTAAACAATATAAAATATCCAAATAAGAGGTATTTACTTGATTCGTAGGTCAGTTCCAATTGTTGATATGTAATGCAGTACAATATAATGGCATTGTGGAAGACCGGAAAGAATTTGATTACTACAAAACAACCATGTAGACACATTTATGAAGAACAAAATTTTAACAGTATTTGTGTTATTGTTTTAGTTAGAAATAGTAAAACAAAAATAAAATTTTCAACAATGATATTCACACAAAAGAAATCAGGACTCAAAACAATATGCATAGAATTCGTGCCCAAAATAAAATAAACCAAAATTCTTCTTTCAGTGTGTTTTAATATACTGCCCTCAGAAATAAAATAAATAAGAAACTTAAAACTCAGAGGCGTCCTAATCAACAAATGCTTCTAGTCTTAAATAATAAAGGATGTGACACATTGATCTAAATGTAATTATTATATTATTTATGTAATTTATTACTGTATATTAATTGTTTAATTAGAAGATTGTGTTATTCAGATATATTACATTATACATTAGGAAACTAAATTACATGGTTTATAGACAGTAAATATAATATTATTGGTTTATTATTATTATTATTATTATTATTATTATTATTATTATTTTAAGCACCGTAGTTAATTGTTCTAGAGCTGTATCTTTACAGGTATAGCTGAAACACCTTCAAATCACACAAAGTTAAACCCAAAAAATTTCATCCTTAATTTCAGCTTCTGATGTTTATCTTAAACTCAAGGTAGTTAAAGAATGGGTTAGGGAAAAAATTGTGAATATAATATTCTTATCTTAGAGGTCCTTCTTTTCCCTCGGTATCATGTATCATCAATTAAATCAACGCTTAGGGCAAGGTAACAAATTACTCGGTCTGCAGCTATTATAGTTTTTTTATAATAAATTGTCCAAGGGGAAATTATATTTGTATCATTATTGTAGCAATTAGGTCGAAACCAATTTAAAGTAACAACATTACCAGCAAACTTCTTTTAAAAGGCTACCGGTACTAAGCGTCGTTTGGAAGACATTACGAAACTCCTGCAAGACAAAAGACGTGTGTATGAGAGAGATAGCAATAGTTGGAAGGAGAGGTACCTTTAATGTACAACATTCTCGTAAGAAACATAGAACAGTCTTTGAAGCACATTTTACTTATCCATGCATTATTAAAAAATATTAATTGCTTGAAAGCCTAATAAAAATGGGACATTAGACGCACACGTGGACATACTCAGTTAAGTTAAAACATGTTTTTCGTTTCATATTTTCATAAATAGGCCTATATTAAAAAAAAAATCATCTTTCCCTGAATTCACACAAATGGTAATGAGATCAATGTACAGATTCAATGACAGAATGACAGCACTACATTTTGCAGTGTGCAGTGGGACATCGCATGACATGGGCTTTGACTTTCTCTACCCTGAACATGGACGAAATTATATTCTCACTTCACATTTTGTTCATTATAGAATAAAAGGCCATATGGCGGGGAGTGAATATGCTGTTCTCAGCTTCGTCAAATGGCACGATTTAAAGCCTGAGTTTGTGCAAATGATGGGTAGTGAGTATGCTATATTGGAAGATGTACAAAATCCTATCCACTGATACCTTGTCCACCGCTGGATCATTTTTGGAGGGGGGAAGGGAAGATTGAATATGCAAATTTCCGTCTGGGCATTGTTATAATTAGTTTACGTTTGCAAATATATCTTTGATAGGTGAAAGGAGGGATATTCTTCATGTCTTGATTATTCCTCTGAAATTAGGTATATGCTTGCTCAGTGTGATCTTCGGTGTGCCAGAAATTTGTCCTTTAAAATAGTATCTTTTATCCAGCATGAGTTCTTTTACATGAATTATATGGAACTGACTCAATTATTCATATACGAATGACTGCGATCTATAAATAGCCCGAGATCGAACCCGAGGACTAGAGAATAGATTTACTGACTGTTATGCAGTGCTTGCAGGCCTGCGGATGATGAAATGCTTCATAGAGAGAGTGTCGAGGAAATGGACAGTGTTTGTTGAATAAAAATTGGGAAAATCAGGTAACTTATGTGATAGTTTCATGCCGCCAAGCCCAAGATTAGGTCGTTACTTTGGTGAATGCAAAGAACTTCATATTGAAGACTAGTCACCCTACCGGTATGTATTGTACATACGGTACTTATATTGTATTATAATCTTTGCTTTGAAAGGGAATCCCAAACGGATTACTTTTTCTACTCGTAGAATTATCATGCAGAATAGGCTACAATTTGAGACCTTCGGTTTTCATGAAACTTTCGTCAAGCTGAAAACTATCAGCACTCATGGTATTATTGTAAATGGCTTTGTCCACTAAGAATATATGACAGCAAGTCAGTAAGTACCCGCACACAATTTTATAGTCCCTACAGTATTATCTTCCAACACAGTCACCGTGTTTTTCAATATACTTGTTCCAGCGTTCCACTAGCTTCTGGATGCCCGCAGAAAAAAAGAGTGAGCAGGAAGTCACTCCTTTACACAGTTCATGTTAATGCATGCAATCATGTTGTCGCTATATCAGACTGTTCTCATTTCTCCATACTTAAAATGCGTTGTGGAACTGTCGATTCACCTCGGACGGAGAAGTGAAGGAAGAAGTGCATGAATGGCTTGCTGCTCAGTCAAAGTCATCCAGAAGCCAGTAGAACAAGACCTATTTTAAAAATCACGGAGACTATGTTGAAAAATAATACAATATTTGTATGGCCTCTGCTACTGTTTAATAGGCTATATAAAGTGTACCTGTGGGCGGGTTTATTCTACACAAATCTACATGCTATTCCTGATGTGTGACAAATTGCACACAGAGCATCTTTAACCATGTAAAAGAACATGTAATATTAAAACTCGAAGAAAACGTCTCCCTGTTGTCGTCCCCTACGAGTAATATTTCCTTTACATGTTTTGATCTGTGTTTAGGAAATTTTACACACATAGCCTGTAGAACTAAGAAAAAATTCTAGACACCGCTAATATTCAAACAAACTACTCACCTATTTTCAAGCCCTTTATGATATTTACACAAATTTGCATTCCTTGGCCGGTTTTTTTTTAATTTTACACACATATCTCCAGAACCAAGAAAAAATCATGGAAAAAATTAAAATTCTAGCAAACCTCATCTTCCACTCTCATCCATTGTTATAGGCCTAATGTATTAATGTCATTTATACGTCGTATCCACTTGCCTTGACCAATATTTATCAAATTTTGCGAAAAAAATCCTCTTCAACGAGCAGAAAAATTTATAAAACAGTAATGCCACCCGTACCCCTTTTACCATCTTCTGAGAGTAGTATTTTCTGTATACAGATCTAAATTACTAGACCTGTTTGCCAAATTTTACACTGATGCCCTGTAGAGGCAGTAGAAAATTATATGGAACATTTAAGTTCGAGCACTCAAGATATTACCTATTTTTAACTCCTATTAGGTCTCATGTTTCCTTTGTAAGTCTACACACCTTGAAAGATGCTTATCAAACTTTTGCTGTCAGATCTTCTACAGACAGGATAAAAACTAAGCTCTGATATAATTGAAAGAAATCACCTCTCCCGCTAATTTCGTAGCCTGTTAATTCCGTGCTTGTTAACTAATTGACTTTGCACACAGACCCTCTACAGCCCGGAAAATCTAGGTAACATGAAACCCCTCCTTTCTTTTCATCCTCATAGCATGATCTATTTAAGTTTCCATCGATGTTTCATTTTGTGTAAAAAGCCTCTACAACCAGCTCGCAGTGCACAATAAAATGTTTTGTCCTCGGTTTTAGGGAGATCTACGAGGGCTTTTTTTTCAACATCCGATGGGGCATAAAATGAAATCCACAGTCAAAATCAAAACTGTTTTATTTGGAACATTTAGGTACATCTTCTAGCTACTTCTCTACATAGTCGCGCTTCGATTGAGACATTTGTCGAAGCGTGGTGCACCTTTCAAATACCCTCTTCATAGAAGCTTGCCGCCAGTGTATTGAGAGGATCTTCACGGCACTTTGAATTGTTTTGAAATTCTTCGTTGGTATGGAAACCAGATCTTGGATTTGTTCGGGAAATTTGTGTGCATCCAACAAATGTAACCTTATATAATTTGGATGAGAAGCTATTACACAATAACAATATAATTAGGTGCTCATCGATATTTCATGCCCTACTCGTAAGCCCAAGGATCCTGAAAATTGAAAGCATTTTTTTGGGAGTGTGCAATAGTAGTAGATAGGCCTGCTGGGTTACAGCTCTTTAATTATATGACTACTGTTTAGAACTATCAAATAATTATCATGATAAGAAACATTCGTTAAGAGCAATGTGGTTTGTCGTCACATAATTATAATTAATAGGTCTTGTATTACTGACTTTTTGGTTATCCGTTCGTACTGATAAAAACGTATTTTGCCTGATTTTTAACCTCACCCAGGAACATCACGAAGAAGTAACCGTACTTCGTTTTTAGTGTACCTCACGTTCTTCCGAAGTTTGAGGATGTCGCCTGTTTATATGTGAGTTCATGCGAAATTAACGCATTCAGGTGTCTCGCTAAATTAATTAAAAAATTACAGGTAGTGTATATTAAAACAAATATTTTAGAACAAAATAGTTATTTATGATCCAAATGTTAAAACGAGATTTACTTTGCGAGTTGGCTATGTTTGCGAAACGAGTCCGTAAGGGCGAATGCAGCACGTGTATCATATACTATTTTTTAGACAATCGTTAAAGTTTGTCAAATAATAATAATAGATGATAGATTTATGATAAAGAATTACGCCCTGTGGAGCCAGCCATATTGGAGAGCATAGACAACCTGTTACTGATTCATGTTTCAGAAAAAAATATTTTTTTATTCAGGAGCTTCAAAACGTGAATTTATTAAAAAACTAAAGTCGGAATTTGGGGATCGAAAACAACACTTCCTCTACCTATGGTACCTATGGTACGGCCAGAGGAAGTAAAAAAGGAGTGTCGTGCGAAAAGTGGGACATCTTGTCCCTCTACCTGAAAAGAGTTTTAATAAGTTTCACCGCCAAAGGCGATCTTTAAATTGGCCGAGGGTTAAGGTTTCACTATTGATAATAAGGTTTTATACACTACAAATTATATTATACAATAAAATATAAGACAGCTAATTTTAAAAATTACAAATCATAAACTGTATTTGCGTCTTAAAATTTGTATGGAAAAAAAAAGCACCCTACCTAGGATCGAATT
Source organism: Ectobius pallidus (assembly GCA_964059195.1). Lineage (NCBI taxonomy): Eukaryota > Metazoa > Arthropoda > Insecta > Blattodea > Ectobiidae > Ectobius > Ectobius pallidus. Next base: position 30,503,920 of record CAXKWD010000006.1, read on the forward strand.
TAACCTTCTGCACAACTGTCAAGTATCATTACCACTAAGCTACTGACACCACGAAAATGGTGATGTGAATATTTACCCTCTGAAGGTGTACGATGTCCCACACACAGGAGGATATCTTTGTGTACATGAACGATACTTGTTTTTTATACTATAGGTTCGGAATTATATTACATTACATAAATATCGAAAATTACTGATTGGAAGAACAGAAAAATGATAATTGAGGGATTAGAAATATTTCTAATGTACAAGGCCGAATACAGCCGAATACTGCCGATTGGCACCTCCTCATCAGTACAGTACAAAGTTGAGTAGTTCATTTGTCAATCTTTGATACTGACAACATAACTTGTAAACTGGGAAGTGCAAACTTACAACGGCCTAGGTATAGTGCTAATCTCACAACTTCTTCAAAGCTTTTAGTTTCTTTGTTAATTGCAAAGATGTTATAAGTGTCGGACAATAGGAGCTGTCCGACAATAGCACCACCTACCTTACAACGAAAATAATATAACATAAAATAGTTGAATCCCTAAAGTAAAAATAATCAAATAAAAGTGTACAATAAAAAAATAAGAATATATATAATACTGAAATAATTCAACAATAAAATAAATAGTAAAGAACAGAACAAATTAGGCCTACAATAAATAAAATTTTTAATGTAGAGTTTAAAAATAATTATAAACTACAAAGAAATACAATGGATTGTTACAATAACAACAATTAAAATAAATACATTTCGTCAAGGGCTGAAGACTGAGGAAAGGTTCCCATCACACTAGTGGCATTCCCCCTTTGTATAGCAATGCTGATTCGTTGCCTCAAATATTCACCAGCCCTAGGATCCCCTGTTGCAGTAGCAAGTCTTCTACCTATCTCCGACGTTAACTTCTTGGCTTCTGCACACCAAGTACCAAGTGTCTCGACAGCAAACACAACAAAATGATACTGGTCAGCTATGTGAGAGTACTTTTTTAACTTTAAGGACACAGCAGAAATCGCAGCCGAGCCAGAATTTTTGCAGGTGACCGGCAAATGTGATGAAGCTAGTGTGTCGACACAGGTTGCATCCCATAAAAGTGATTTACCCCTGACCCAAGGGATCAAGGTCAATCCGTCGGGTCTCTTGCCATCTGATCGACTAAGGCCAACTGGTTCCAAGATAGTCGGGACACCAGCAGAGACTAAGGCTCTTTTAATTAGGTCATTGATCATGGAATGCCTGGAAAATCTTCCTGTGTTCTTATGACAGCTTAACCCATGATGGCCGTAAGGGTCAACTCTGGCACCGCACTGGCATAGGTGTGGTTGACAGATTTTACTACCAAGCCGCAAGCCTACAGCGATCCTGAAAGGCACATCATCCATTAGATTACCTAAGTTAGATGAACGTAAAGCTCTCAGCCAGGAGCCAGCTTCGTATTCACGAATGGCAAGAAAACGTGCTTGGTCAAGATCAGAAGGAGAAGAAACGAGAAGTTGGTGTATACGCATGGTGTTTATATAATCTCACTCTTTCTGTTCCTCAGAATGAGCTGGAAAATCCTGTTCAGAGTTTAAAAGTCTCCAACTTGCAAGAGCCTCCGACAAATGGCAGATCTCAATTTCATCACTATGATTTAAAATAACAGATTTGTCAAAATCAGAAACGCCATGAGCCGAAGCCAAGAAAGCAGGAAGACAAATATCGTTAATCTTGCGCACACCAACTCCTCCAAACGTAATAGGTAAACTAGCCAGTAACCAGCTTTTATCATCAAGAGTCAGATTAAGTATGGATTGTAAGCAATTTCTCACAGTATCATCAGCTTCACTGACAATAGATGGATATAACCACAAAGGGGTGGTGCGAAGAAAGTATGTTAATTTGGGATAAAAAAAAAACTACTTTTTAGGAGAAAATACGCCGTGTAAGAATGAAGCGAATTCAAACATTCAAACATTTTCTTCATCAACTCCAAGTTCTGCCTTGCAGTATGTTCCACAGCGTCAAGCATGATGGGAGATCCAAGTAGGTTTAACTCAGAACTAGATACTATTTTAATTCCTGGTGTAATTTTCTGAAAAGCAGAAACAACGTCATCATCTCTGGCAGATCAGAAGTATAGCTCACATTTATTAGGATTAATTTCCAATTCAATTGCCCCACATTCATCAATGATCTTCTGAAGATCGTCAAGTACAATATTAGGTTCGTCTCCTAAAGTTCCATCGTCCAAATAGAAAAAATTTAACTTACTCTGTAAGTATGAAATTGTGGGATGAATTGCAAGACTAAAAACCATAGGGTCCGTGGGATCACCTTGTTGTGCTCCTCTCTGAGATGGAATAGTTTCGGAATTGAAGAAAAGGTGTGATGGTGTCCTATATGCTTGCCATAGAAAGGGGAATATGTTGGGAACTTTCTCCTTAACCATTGCTAACAAAGAATCTCGTTCGATACAATTAAATGCATTTCTGAAATCAATTTTAAGGAGAACCTTATTACTACCTGCGTTCTGGCTAAGATATGTGCGAACGGTGTGAATAATTTTCTCGCATCCCTTTGGAGTTCCAAATCCTAGTTGATGAGGGCGAAAATATTCCCCTAGGGCCTCCCTTGTAGATATACAAGCCAATTTAGCCACAAGCCTCCGGAAACTATTTCCAATTGCAATTGGACGGATGCCACCATCTTTCTTCTGAAGCAATATAAGTGAAGCTCCAAATAAATAAGGTGTAATGGCTTCGGGAACAATGCCTTCTAAGATGAGGTTACATAGTTTTGTTATGCTGTACAATAGTCGCCTACCAGCATCCCCTGCAGATAGAGAGGTAAGATCTTTCAGATGTTGAGGCCGTATGCCATCTAACCCCGCAGCAGAATCAGACGGGAAACTTCTTATTGCTTGCAAAACACCGACTTCGGAAACTGATAAATGGGGATCTTCAGAAGAAGGGGGATCGGGAAATGACAAAGACCTGGAAGGAGAAGGATGTTTTTTAAGAAGTGCCTCAAAAGTCTCTCTGCTATTATTCGCAACACCTAAATCCGAAGAGAGGAGTCTGACGGCTCCTCGAATATCTCCTTTTGAGATATCTCCATATCTCCATTTGGCTTCAACTATGCAGGGAAGGGACAGTTTTGTCCTAGGTCTATTAGATACAGGTGTCAAAGTTGATTCTCGAAGATTGTCTTTAATTTTTTAAACCAAAGACTTTTCAGGTCCTTTATTTGTTTTCCCCTGAACTCGGAAGGCTATGTATATCGAATAACAGGAGATCTTGCCAACTTTTCTCTGAATTTTAGGTTAGACATAGTTCAATGAGATTATGTAATTTATCTGCTGTACAGCTTCTTGCACCCTTAGGTATTCTTCGAAAACCTTGATATTTGTTTTACAAGTCGACAAATTAGCGTGAAAACAATCTGTGAAAGAATCTGGCGTAGGTATGTCCCCATGGAGAAAAGGTTCATTAGGGTGGGTCCTTGTCCAATGAATGTTCAGACCCTTCAAACCTTTGAAAGATTTCTCATTCACAAAACAAAGCGAACAGGGTACTTGTTCAGTATTGGTATCCTGAGAAATATGAATTAGCACATTAGTTGCACAAGATTTACACAACCATTTGGAACTTTTCTGGAAGGAATCCTTGACTTCACCATCACAAAAACTTGAACATTTTGCATGAAACCAGATTTTACATTGATCACAAGAAATTAAATTGTTGTCTTCTAACGTGTCATTGGAATTGCAAATCGAGCAGGCGATACTGACACTATCTACCATTTTGGTTTATAGAATGTCCAAAAACAGAAAAATATCTTGAAATATACTTCAGATCAAGACACTACCACTCCTTCAAGTGTGCTGACACATATAAATAAGAAATCTTTAAAAATATTCAGATTCCAAGCTTATTAAAAAGGCTGATAAAAACAAGCAAGATTACAGTTCACTACATTCAGCTCATTCCATGTAATATGTGTGCTCTCCGTCTTCTGCTATAGATTCCGTATAGAAGACTCTCATGGCATGCAGGGCTAAATGCCTTTTTTTTTATCTAACTTGAGTTTAGTTACTTCATCACTGAATTGATATTATCGTGTTGCCCTTTTTATAGTCATTCTTTTTGGATTTAATCACTGTTTTCAATCACAAAGGAAAGTTTTAATAGCAGGTATAAGTGTTCGAAATAGCTTATATGCTTCCAGTTCATAAAAACGGAAAATTAAACAAGAGCCATGGAATTTAGAAATATTCACAGTTGTTAATTTCGAAAGTAGAATACACACAAAGTTTAAATTACACTCACTTGAGTCACAGCGAGTCACATTTAATTACTCACAGCGATTTCCAATATCCATGAGAGAGAGAGAGAGAGAGAGAGAGAGAGAGAGAGAGAGAGAGAGAGAGAGAAAGAGAGAGAGAGAGAGATAGATAGAGAAAGAGATTGAGAGTAAGTGAGAGCGAATGAGATAGCTAGACACAATAAAAAGAAAATCATATGACCTCTATATGACAAGAGTTTTCAAACTTTTAATGACAGCACTAATATTGTTGTACGGTTCGGAATGTTGGACGCTTCGTAAAAACGAAGAAAGACAAATAGAAGCCGCAGAAATTATATATTTTGTAAGGAGTATTGCAGGTTATACATTGTTACAAGAAAAAATAAGTGAAGATATAAGAATGGAACTCGGTATTTTTAAATTAATTGAGAAAATACACCAATATACATCCCCAAATGGGGAAAAAAACATGTGGAAAGAATGGAAGATTACCGCATTCCAAAACTGCTAAAAAAAATTAAACCCAGCGGCGCTACATCCCTGGAGGGATTTGACTTACCACCCGACCGCTGGGTCATCTACCCTAGGCAGATGGCAGGATTGGGGCATTTGGTGAGCATGCCGACACCCACGGCCGTTAATGGTGGTTTTCATGACCGGAGCCGCTACTTCTCTATCAAGTAGCTCCTCAATTTAAATCACGAGGCTGAGTGCACCCCTATCAGACCTCCCTACTTAGATAAATCCGAGGAGATGCCTGGGATCGAACCCGGGCCGACGGATCTATAGTCAGCTAAGCTAACCACAAGACCACGCCAGCGGTCATCCAAAAACTGCTACTAAATTATAAACCCATAGGCAAGAGAAACATTGGCAGACCGAAGAAGAGATGGATACAACAAATGTGTAATGCATGAGATCGAACAAGCCTTACGAGGCTTAATCCCTGAAGATGATGATGTCAATGTTTTAGTTTTAATCGATCCATACACAGAACTTAGTAAGTATTATTTCTTGACATATATTAAGCTCGTAAGATCAGATGTAAGATGATCAGTTGGCTGGACGAGTACACTATAATACTATATCAAAGGGTAGGGGAATGAAAGCTCTCATCTCCCGCCTCTGAACGGTCACTCGCGCTCCACCTGTGTACATTCATGCTATTAATATTATATTATTATGTGAATTAGGTCTGTCATTGGCTGATTCCAGACTCACTCTTGTATGCGTTTGACCCAAATCGAAATATAAACATGACTGTGGATTTAACCCTTTACTGTGCTCTGCTCACTGTGAAACCCCATTCCTCTTTCGTTCTGTAATATTTCACTAGTTAAACGCCAGATGTCGTTGAGACTTTCTGTAATCTCAGTGCACATTGCGTTTCGATCGTTGCATGAAGTGGTGTGTATGGATGCCACACAAAAGTGAAATATGACTTTAAGAGGGGCATATATGGAAAAATAGGTTTAAATTAAAAGAAGGGAAACTAGGAAGGAGGACCAGTTACGGATGTAACAAAGAGAACCGCAAAGGGTTGAGAGTAGTGAACAAAGGTACGCTGGGATACAGGGATCCACAAATCTTATATGCAATACAATTTATAACATGTCCTAAAAACAATGCAAACTTTATTATCATACGTGATGCACTATGGAAATATATGAATAAATATATAACAACTGAAATAGCCGCTATGTAGAAATGGCGCGAAATACAGCACGTGGATGTATATGTAGGTAATTTACATATATATTGAATTATGCACTAAAACATTCGAAATAGTTGATATTGTAAGGTAATCGATGAGAATTTCTTGTAATATCAATATTACGCGTAACAGAATTATGATAGGATGATGCACTGTGGACTACGGATAGCACAATGGCATCCAAGCCTATCACAAGCGTAACACAAAGGTATGTTAGCTGAAATAATTGTAATACTGTGGCAATTGCTGATGAGCGAATTACGAGTGTAAAACAAAACTTGTTAATTTGTAGTTTTGTACGAATTCGGGGTTTAAGAGCACTGATACAAGTGTTGCACAATGACTTGAAACCGCGCGAATAATGAGTGTAGCTTCGACAGTCGGAACTGGTCGAGAGCTGACTTGAGGTGACGCTAAGGGCTATGCACGAGGCATGAACGCTAGTTGCTCCTGTCGCATTACACAATATGACGAAATTGGTTAGAATTGCTGAGTCAGAAGCGGGAAGACTAGAGCGGGTATTTTAATGGAATAAACCACTATACATGTAGCTTGTACTAACAATGGCAATTTTAACCGTTTGGACCCACCAGCATATAAGCGTAAGCATTTTCTTCTGTTGCCATGTGAATCAATTTTTTAAATGTAACTTTAGTTTGCAAATTAGTTTATAATAAAGACTTGATTGTTTGCTATTCTTTATTACAAAGTCTAGCTGAACGTCTTCCCCCTGATATTTCCCAATAATTTCCCCAAAACCACCTAGTAGGCCCCTAACCGAAGTTAAAAAAGAGTGAACATTACCAATTATTCGCACTTTTTCAATTAAGATTGTGAAAGTGATGCTGCAGTAAATGAATTTATTTCCAGTGAGCAGGAATCTTAGTCTGACTTATTGGAATGAGCTTATTGGCTCTTCAAAATGACGGATAGCAGCAAAACTCCCGACCTGTGTGTGTGTGAAAAACGGGATAAGATAAATGACTATAACGATGCTAAAGTGTATCAGCTTTGCTCTAACTACCCAGTATCTAAAGTTCTAGACCAGGAGCTGGCCAATGGTCATATTTTTTTTTATAATGAATTTTACTGGCGTAAACAGTATGGTCTCTTGAAACTCCCAAGGAAATAAACTAAAGCAGCTTGGGAAAGTTCTTATACGCCCACATATGGAACGCCGGAATTTGTCACATTTTCCTTGAGACCTGCAACCCATCGTACGCAAATTCGTAGGAATACCTATTCTTCAAGGCCACCTCAATGAATAACCAAAAACAAAAATCCAGATGTGAAGTAGGCTATGCCTAAGACAGGCAGACATACAAATTTAAAATTGCTGCAAAAAGTGTGGTATTTTATTTGTGGTCACACGCTCATTTTGTATGTGAAAATTGTTAATAGCATTGTCCCGCCAGGATCTATTCTGTACTTTTCATAATAACATGCTTTATAGATAATATATTGCATTTATCAAATGGCAGACAAAAAACTAAACATGATTGCGAAAAATTAGATTTGTGGCCTATTTGCCCATTTTTATGGTAAAACTGTTAATAACCTGGTCTTACAATAAATTACATTGTATTTTCTTATAGTATTATACTTTATAAATAACTTTTGTTTCTTTTATATTGTTATTAACTTTTTTTTTAAATTTTGGAGTGTGTAAGATCTCACACCACATTAATGCAACTTGAAAACACCAGCATAGTTATGGGTTAAACTATTCTCTAGGGTGCTACGTACTGGAGTGACTATTTTATTGGAAGGAGCTGAGAATGTTTTGACAGGATGGTTGGACGGCAAGAAGGTGTGGTGAAAGAGATCCAATCAAGTGTATCCTGTTACCGAGCAGAAAGCTTTCTGGAAGAAAAGCAGCTGTGGCGATGTCTTATCCAGGCTCCCAGCAATATAGCTCCTGTTTCATTCATAAACTAAATTGAAATTTTCTGAGTTCTATAATACGTTCTAATAAAATAGAATGATATACTACAGAATGTACAGGAGAGAAATTGGTTCATTTGGTTCTTCTAAACGTGTGATTGGTGTGCCAACCACTCTAGTGTTCGGCACTTTATTGTACCATTTATTTATTTTCAGGTACTTACATTGTCTGCCATACCATCTCGGCGTCTTTTCAGTACTAATGTTCGTTCCTTTCTGTTCATATATTTTGCTCGCATGTTTTGTTTCCTTTTTCATTGGCCGCGTTCTATTTGTAATCACATGTGGATATTGTACTCTTCTCTCGGGCCCCGTCTGGGCCGAGTGAGTCTGCGGTTGAATTCCAACATGTAAACATATATTCTTTGAGCAGGCCTAGTTGGCCCTCTTCGCTCCGTCTTCCCTTTGCAGGCATGCTTTCTTTATTTTAGTGTTTTAACTTCATTCACTTTGTATATTATTTCCCTGGTGGGTCTTTTCTTTGTTATATTAATCAGTTATATTTCCGTGTTTTATTTAGTTAAGCTTATCTTTTACCCACCAGTTTTCATTTCGTTAGTTTTGCTGTCTTTTCGTTTTATCTAGTTACTTTCATATTTTCGTTGCCGAGATAGAATGACCCCGTTTCCTATTACAGTAATTTTCGTAGGTATTTGATAAATTTTAATTTAAATATAGCTTTTGTACTTTATATTCATTTATAGTGATTTGCCCGATTTATGCTTGTTGGGCTGTGATACTTCAAAATTCATACGATGGATCTGTTTAAGTGTAATAAAATTGTTGTTACTCTATGCTAATTCTTTCTTTACTAAGTTCACGTATGCTATATTCCTGTTTTACGCTGTTTCCTCGGGGTAAAATATTTTACTCGGGTCCCCACCACCACATGGCCTAGGTGAAAACGATAAGAGTATCTCAGCTACCACTATTGTACTACGAACACTGTAATATAAAACCTCTTATTTTGCGAACTAAATTCAATAACAATGGTATATTATTAATACCGGTATATATACAGAGTATTAATGAAAAACGGGGTACGCCGTAGCGTAGTGGTCGAGGCGCTGCGCTACAAACCGGAAGGTCGCGGGTTCGATTCCCGATGAGGTAGTTGAGATTTTTCAATTGACCTAATCCTTCTGGTGGCACTATGGCCCTGGGGTCGACTCAGCCTCCAACAAAAATGAGTACCAGGAGCAATCCTGGGGGTAAAGGCGGCCGATGCGTAAGGCTGACAACCTTACCACCTTCATGTGCCGAATGTCCAAAGTCTGGGAGCCTCAACCTCCTGGAACCCTCTGGGCCTCCATGGCCTGTATAGGGATCACTTTACCTTTACCTTATTAATGAATAACACCGAAATATTTTACCTGCGTATAGAGGGGGCATAGATAAGCTAATTTTATTATGAGATTTTGCTCCATGGATTCAATTTTTCCTGTTATAGCATAAAATCTCCTATGGCATTGCCGCCACTGACTTCTAACATTTGCAAAAATACAAAACAAAGGAACTTCGTTGTTAACACTGGAGTTATGAATAAAGAAAACTAATGCAGTGGCGGTCAGTCATGTGATTAGTCTGTAAATTTTTCAGATTATGGAAACATTAAATCATGATATAACTGTTGATGAATGATTAAGAATAAGGGTTTTATCGATCACTAAGAAGTTATGAAGTCAATTTAATGAAAATTTTAACCCTATTTCGCTTCATTATTGACTTATGAGCACCAAACTGCAATGACTTTAATGCCCTCTAGCATGCATATTATACGTCATAGAACAAAAATCTCCTAAGAAATGTTGCTTGTCTATATCCCTCTATACACAGGTAAAATATTTTAACACCCTTTATATAAAAAAGGCAAGGTTCGTATGTGCATCCTTTACGGACAAAAATATCACTGGACGCTAGGCTTTTTATTGTAAAATGATCCGCGTTGTCCGCAGAATATTTATAGCTATTAAAATCCTCTAAGTGAGTAATAGAAAGAGAGATAGGGACCTAATTACTGAATACATTACACAGAATTCATCAAATGCAATTCAGTTCTTTGCAATTCAATTGTTTGCAATCTTCACATAGGACTTTGTCAGTTTCATTTTACAAGGCTTTGACAAATAATTATAATTAGAGCAGCTATCAATTTATTCATTTCTGTAAATCAAAAATTCAGAATGGAATTCACGTAAATAAATATCGGGTGTGAGGCATCATCATAACTTTCTCTGACCTAGACATTTAACATATCATTTTATCACTTCATATTTTGATGTAGAATAAGAGGTCGTTTTGTGGGGAAAGCATTTTCAGTTGTCTCAACCTGAATTTGTACCAGGTAATGCTACATCAAAGTAATGCTATATCAAAGTCTGTAAAAATTATATACGTTGATACGTTATTCATCGCTAGGCTTTGCATTAGTTCAGAAATAGAGCTGATTATTGTAAGCCCTAAGCATGTAAAAAGAGACAAAATAGGATGAAATTTTTTAATCATATGTACGCATTAAATTATTGTATCACAGATTTTTTGGCAAGAATGTGTAAAAATTATATCTATTTTCTTTTGATTTTAGCCCCAAAAGAGTTATGTGCTAACATGAAAGTGGGAAATAAAGTGTCCCTTAGAGCAGGGGAAGACAGAAGCTTGCTCTGTGACGTCACTGCTTACTGCTCTACTGCTCGCGTTATATCTCTGCGAGGAGCATGTGTAATGTAGGCATCAGTGAACAGGGGGGAAGAGAGGAGCATTAGTATTGCGGGCAGCGGGAATTTAGGGGGTTAGAACTTACGTAATACGTGTTTCCGAGTTAATGAAACATCAACCGATTTTTTTGATAGTTTATCGGTTAATTACAGTGCAGCAGTTTAACATATTATAAATAATTCTATTTTTCTATTCTGTGAGAACAATTGCCTTTCCACAAAATCTATGCACTTTGACAAAAATAGACAATAGGCTACTATCATTTGAATTAACATAATTCACTACAGTAAAAATGATAAAAAAAAATGAACTGAATTAATTACCATACAAGCTCGTCTGCACCTTAGATGATACAAGATTACAGTAACAATTTTCTGACTTTCCTGTCTCTTTTTCTTTAACAAGTGTATCAATGTTGGGACGTAATGTTTGAGCAATATTTAATCGAAGACTACATTTAGGTTGTGATTTAACAATGTACTTCTTGATTTGAGCTTTGCACATTTCATTAGTGAAAAAAATTGTTCGGCCACGTCGATCCAAAATTACATAATATTCGTGCGGTAAGTCTCGGGAATCTGGTTTCAGAGAAATTTCTGTAAAAGTTACCCAAGACCACTTTACGTTCGTATTTGTCCTTTAACAGATCGTCGCATTGTAAGTTTAGCAGTTCCAATTGATACCGACAAGGAACGTCTTTGACATTAACTGAATATGGGGTAGCAAAAAGTTTAAACATTGGAGAAAGGTTTTCCACATCCTGAAACCTCGATTCGAACCGAAGAAGAATGTTTTGCAGAACTAACACATGTTCTGCAGAGAGAACACTATCAGGATCGCGTACTTGCAATAACTTTGAAAAATGCTCCGTATTTCCAACCAGAAGTTGTTCTACCCACAGAGCTAAAGTGAATAGGTCCTCTAGTACCTAGCTCTAGCTTACTCTAAACACCCCTATTACCGTGCGCTCTTGCTGACGTCACACACAAGGGATCCGCATGCTCTTGCTCCACAAACGTCATCACAAGACGTAGTTGACTTCCCCTGCCTTAGAGACAGTAAAATGTTATGTTACAGACATTTCTGTAGCTTCTTATTTCAACCCCTACTAGGTATGGTACGAAAATCCAATCGGTTGAAAATTATAAGTACTGTATTAACGATAAAAATCACATTTATCGTTTTCTGAAGGAATAGTTTGAGCGTGGTAAGTCTTTCTTCTTCGCTTCAAACTCTAGTTCCCTATATATAAGGACTTACAGCTTATTATTTTGAATTACACGCAAAATATTTTAAAAAAACCGGTGATGCCGGTTTTTTTAAGCTAGTCATGTAATAAAGATAAAATAAGCCTACTAAAATAAAAATCCTTAAGATATTCGCTTTAGGAAGAATTCCTGGTTTAAAAATAAAATAAGTGTTGCAATGATAAGTTAGTTGCAAATTTTGGCACAGACTGCACCTCAGTGCACTTATCATAATCGGTAAAATGAGGGTAGTGGGAAGCAAGGTGTACAAGGTGAAAAGAAACGAATGTTGGTTCTTTAATACAGAAGGAGTTGACTCTGTTCTGTGGGGGTGGTCTAAATGAAGGCAATAACTTCTAATTCTCTAAACATCGTGACTTTGAGCACTGAAAGCGATTTCCACTGAATCCATTGCAGAAAATCATGGTTTGTGTATGCAATGAAGTATATTATTCCCTTTAAGAATTTATTTTCATTTAGAACCACATTAATTATATCTATACCCAGTAGACAGTGTGGAGTATCGGAATGCTATTAACAAGCTTAAGCCAAAGAAATCAGCAGGTTATGATGGAATTCCTCCTTACGTATTAAAAGGTTGCGCAACGATATTAGAATCCCCTTTTCTATTAATCTTTAACCGAATACTTAGTTCTCAAATATTTCCAGATGTGTGGAAAATCACTCAAAATAACTCCTGTATTCAAAAGTGGTAAGAAAATCAAAGTAACGAATTACAGACCTATTGCTCTAATAAGTGCGCCAGCAAAAATTTTAGAACGGATTCTGTATGATAGAATGTTTTATCATGTCAAACAATATATATATGTTTTTCAACATGGTTTTTATCTTCAAAGGTCGACTTTGACAAACTTAATGAACTTTATTCAAGATATATCAGAATCTCTAGATAAGAAGTGTCGGGTTGATGTTATCTACACTGATTTTGCAAAGGCATTTGATAAGTTAGATCATGATATTCTGTTGGCTAAAATGTCTATGTTGGCTATTAATTCGATGTTTTTGAAGCTGATAGCATCTTACTTAAAAGACCGTAAACAATATGTTGTTTTTAATCATTGTCCTTCCTTTGTTTATGATGTAAATTCTGGTGTACCACAGGGCTCTAATTTAGAGCCACTTCTTTTCCTAATCTTTATAAATGATTTACCAGATATTGTTAAAAATTCTAAATGCTTATTGTTTGCAGATGACTTAAAAATATATAAAGATATACGTTTATTATCAGAAGAATTGGAATTACAATTAACAATAGACAAGCTTTTTGAATGGAGTATCCAAAACAATTTGGCGTTTAATGTTAGAAAATGCTATTTCATGAGTTTTCACAGATTTTCACTTCACCCGATTATTCAATACAGTATGAATTCGGAAACGTTAACAAGAATATTTACCATTAAAGATTTAGGATTAATTATTACGTATAATTTAAATTTTCGAAAGCATATTGATAGAATAATAGATGAAGCTTATGGACAGTTAGGATTTATTTTTCGTAATTCCAAAAATATTAAAGACGAACGTGTTTTACAATTACTTTATAATAGTTTTGTACGCAGTAAGTTAGAATATGCATCAATTATATGGTCACCATTGTATAAAACTCATATTAATGACAGAAAAAATTCAGAAGAGTTTTCTTCGATATATGTATTTTAAAAAATATGGTAGATCTGCTTTAATTGATAGAATTCCTTATAATACTTTATTAAATGAATTTAAATTTGTTACTTTAATTGGTAGAAGGTTGGTAGCGCAACAGTTATTCTTATATAAAATTATCAATGGTAAAATTGATAGTAATTAACTTTTAAAACGTATTAAATTTAATGTAGTGCAATTAAATTTGAGGAATAGGGAATTGTTATATATTCCTGCCATTAGGTCAAAAATATTAGAATGTTCATCTTTTATTCAAATGTGTAAACGATATAATTCTCTATGACTTCAAAATTCTCTTCTGGATTTTGACTTGTCATTGAATCAGTACATAGGACTTCTTCATAAACTGTTATATGTTCCATATGATTTGGCTTAATTTTTAGATTGTCTTGTTAAATTAATTGTAGTTATTGTAAATCATTTATGTATTTTCTTCTTTATCCTCACACATTTGTTCATTTATTGTATTGTATTTTTATACTGTACAACATGTATTGGCGAAACTACGCCAACTGTAATTGGGATTTATTCCTGTAGTTGGCAGAATAAAGTAAATAAATAAATATAAATTTATTCCTTAAATTTCCATCCTAAAACCAAGGTGCGTCTTATGTTCCTGAGTGTCTTATGGTTCGGAGCGTCTTATAGTCCGAAAATACTGTAATTAACATCTATTCTCTACTAAATTGCTGTCACAGAAAAAATATTATACACTACACATGCCTTCGGTTCGTCTTTTCATGAACTCTTCCTCTATTCTTCAATGACGTACTTCTCCATCACATCGGTATCACATCGTCGCTTCACTGTTATAAGAACGTACGTGCATTTATGACAGAAAGTTGTATACGCCACATATGACCTTTTGGTTCTGGAATTATTGGAAAAGAAACCACATCTACATTACGTGAGAGTAGTCTTTAACCTTTTGACACAAGATAGTTCGGTTATGATAAACGACTTACCGTGTAATATACATGCCAAGTCAATACTATATGCAGATGACTCGACCTTTATTATCACTAGCAACAATATTAATACTATTAAAGATACATCTAGGGAGGTGTCTACTGATGTTGCAAAATGGTTTTCCAGCAATGGGTTTTTAGTGAATAGAGACAAAACCCAACAAACTATTTTCACTCTCAAAGAAAACAGAGAAAAAGTAAATGTAAAATTGTTGGGCTTTCACCTAGATTCCGAATTGAACTGGCATGTCCACGTAAATAGTGTATGCAAAAGATTATCCTGCTGAGAAGTATTTGTGATAAAGTTCCTAGGTTTTACATCCAGCAAATATACTTTGGTTTGTTTGAAAGTGTCTTCAAGTATGGCCTACTACTATATGGGAACAGTACTAAGTTGATGGAAATTTTACTCTTGCAAAAGAAGGCTATTCGTATTTTAAGTAACAGCCCAGGCAGAACTCATTGCAAACCGCTTTTCATACAGGAAGGAATTTTAACAGTGTACAACTATTTCATGAGCTTTTACTATATGTTCACAAAAACAAAAATGAATTAATTTTAAATAATCATGTCCACCCCTACAATGTTAGAAATATTGGAAAGATTCAAGTGCCATTTTCAAGATTAGAAAAAGTGAAATCCAGTCACCTTGTCAATAGAATAAGACTATACAATAAACTCCCTGTTCAACTAACAGAACTGAATGTGACTAGTTTTAAAAGAAGGATCAAAATTTGGTTATGCAAGAATCCATTTTATAGTCTGACGGAATATATGAACTCCAGTTTTAATATGTAAACTGTTAACTACTGTACATTGTAGCAAAATTGACAATGCCTATTGTGTAATGTACACTTAACGGCCTGCATAATAATAATAATAATAATAATAATAATAATATGTTTGAATCAGGCCTATATTTATTTTCATTTTCGGAGGAAATTCAACATACGACCTTTTGGCAGTAAAGTACGACATTATACTATTTCCCGGTAAAACGTCGAAGACAATTTTTAGTCTTGCGACTTCCTATTTTGTCCTGATCTAAGTTAATTACATATTTCAGCAAAAATAACCTATTCAGATCCCTGAGTAGCAGGACTTAAGCAACATGCATACCTAGCAGTAACGCTTACTTATATGTTGTCGCAATCTGTAAATTTTCTTTGCCGACGCTTCAATTTATAATGAACCACGTGAGCACGACGCAGCAAAGGGGATCACTTCTTAATGAGGCCTTCTTTGCAATAAATAAATACAAAAGATCAAAAGACTCAAGTAACGTTGGAAGGTGTATGACAAAAGTTTACAATGAGTACGTCAATGAAGGAGAATTACTTAGCCCTAACGAGTAAAATAACAAATAACAATGTAGAATGGAGATATTTCAATTTTATTTCAATTTCAATTTTTAACTAATTAAAATATAAGATATATACAAATGTGATTTCGAAAGCCACCCGAAGAAATAAAGCTTGCGCTCGAGGGCAATTCAGTTCAATACCATAAAGTAACTTGGACTAAAGTAATTATTTACAGTAAGTCGGGTAGAGCTCTATCTCCTTAGCATTGCAATTTTCCTTCGTCGAACTGGAAACTTCATTAAATGTACTTACTTTTGTTCAAGAAAGATTAAGGGGTGAAATTAGTAGCTTTTAGAATTTGATCTTGTATTTTTACACATTTCAATCAATTCATTTAATTATGCATACACACGCCAACCAAATTATGGTTCTGAGCGAAGCAGGATGAGAAAATGCGAAACAGGATGAACAACTGTCCTCCTTTAATTAAGGTAAGTAGTGGCAGGTAGATTCTATTTTAGTGGCAGTTAGGTTAGGTTGGTTAGAATAGGTTAGGTTGGTTAGATTAGGTTAGGCTGGTTAGGTTATGAACAGTGATATTAATTTTGTAGGGCATACCAAATTCACGCGTTTCGAAGATGTGCCATATTTCATATCCCATGAGGTTTGCCGTGTTGGTCAACCTGTTTACGCAGATAAGATGGCAGTCAATTAAATGTTATATTGTCATGAATAGGGTTCGGATGTTCATGACATGTCATATTTTTATCCTGACCTCCGTTCTCGCCGCAAACACAACTAATTGCATGCTTATTATCCTAATCGGACCGTTTTTATTTTGCATATAAAGTCATATTTTGGTCATTTTTGAGGTCTTGGTCATATATTGGTCATATATGTAATTTACTAATTTAACGACATATTTCAGTTATAAATTTGGTAAAGTAGCACAATTATAAAGTAAATGCACTAAATGGTCGAGTTTAATTTGAAAGTTATATAATTAATTTAATGTTTAATCCTTATTAACAGGTAACTTAATTTATACAATTGTTCATATTTTGTAGGGACACCTTGATCTACAAAACATTTGGTGCTGATCGAACAAGCAAACGGAAGCAAATTCTTTCAAATTAGAAGTTCATTACAAGTAAAATTGTAAATCACCTGTAAATTGTTAGAATTTATTATTTTATTGAATTCATGTGGTATAATAATAATTAGCGCAATTAAACGTTTTAAATTTGAACATTTATTTCTGGAAAAATGTATTTTATTAGGTCATATTTAGGATTTTTGAGTCATATTTAGTCATTTTAAGGACATATTTGCAGTCATATTTTCCACTCTTTTTAGGTCATAAACATCCGAACCCTAATCATGAATTACGGATTTTAAGGTAAGAGAATTACAGGATGTATTCTTATACTGTACTGTACTGTATACAGCATATACTGTACTTGATATATAGTGTATTTATTTATTTATTTTATTTTATTTGGCATGTATTTAAGTATTTTTCTTAATTAACTCATATTTAATTTCTTTATTTTATTTATTTAATTAATTCCATAATTTGTTAGGAATATTAGGTCATTAGTTATTAGAATGAGTATCTGTAATAATTTTTAATATTTTCTTGTAATGTAAATGTAATTGATACCACTGCCACCGGGCAAAGCCCAATTGCAGTGTGAATAAATACATACATACATACATACATACATACATACATACATATATGACAATTTTCGTATCTAATTATAATCCTTGCACCTAGGGACACTTTTTACTCTGTTTTGTTTAGTAAGGCTAAGGAGATAGGGCTGGTCCCCAGTAATTCAAAAGTTATACTATGTTTTATTATGATTATTCAATGGAAAGTTCGAATTCTATACGCGATTGTATTTCAAGGAAAGATTGGATTTCTGTAATATTTAACGTTGGATAATGTTCAGTTTTGTTACTGGAGATGGGTTTCTGTTTTATCTTGAAATACGATATTATGTTTTCACACTTCTGAGTCATATATTAAATACTGTATGTTAGATCAATGTATGTCTGTGTAAGTTTTGTATGCATAGTTCCCCCAGGGAGGGAGGAAGAATGTATTTCATTGGTCACTTTATCGAAAATAATTTATCAATTTGTTCGCCTTTTTCTTACTAACGCAAAATAACGCTTTTGCGTAGGAATCTAGAGTTGCAGCCAAGGCCGAAATACTAGATGAGTCCACTAAATCCTTTGCGTACTTGGCGCATACAATATCTTTTATTAAAATCTCTCTAAATTTTATGAAATTAAATAAAAATATCGTATAATTAATTATAATAAAAGGTATAGTCAGTCATTTGTTGTTGTCATATCCTCATAGCCTCCTAAATCACAGAACAACAATCAACAGTACCAATACGAAATGCGGTATAGATGCACAATATGAGTAGCTTGTTTGTAAACAATGTTGCATACTAACTAGGATTTATGAAAATCGTTTGAAAATATGAGTGATAATCCCGAGGAAATTTCAATCCAAGCCAGAAACATTGAATTGGAGCTGCTGCCAGCAAAATCTCGGCAATAGTAGACTATGAGAAGGAATTCAGTTTAAATGCTGTTGCATCCATACTAAGCAATTTTTCTCTTGTGAACGAAGATGTGAAAAGTTGTTGGCTTATATTTGTTGTTACAACGATAAAGTAGGCTGCCGAGTTTCGCGAAAAACCCTGGTATTGTTTCTGATTATCATAAAGAAACATGTTAGTTTAAATTTGATGTTTTATGACCACGAATATGCTTAAATCCGTGTTAAAGTTAGTGTGACTGGTCAATGCCAAATGTATTTTGTTTATAGACTGCCATTATAAATGCAGTTTTATGAAATTTTTGAGGCCTAGGTCGGTAAAATACAATTTTTCGGCGTGTTACCAATCCAACAAGCAGCTGTTTTAGAGAGCGTGTACTAAAAATCTATTTTTGAAATTATTTTTGTATAAATATTCTGATGGATAGATTTAAGCTTAAGCGTTTCCTGTTGACCAAGAGGCTACGACATCTCCTGGCTTATTTCCAAAATTTGGCTACCGTTCTTTCCTCTATTTCTGATTGCGAAATACAGAAGCTGCATTGTTCCTGAGCAGGGTACAGAAGCTCAATGTATCACACCAGAAATTGTTATCTTAGTCTAGGGTTTGCGAACTGGCACTCTTTGAGTACCTGAAGCATTCCCCTCCATTACCCTTTCCACCGCAATCTCTAACTCAACCTGCTTAGCGCACCTCTACGGAGCGTCGAAGCAGTAAGTGCCGTACGTTACCTTTAGCTAACTCAGTGGCGGTTTCTCCTATGTGCTGCAGTGCTGCAGCACACAGCTTGTTTTCTGCTCGTCGTATAATGTTATTTTCAAACGCAATATTATATTTTCTTTTGCGTAGATTTTGAACTTGGCGCGTCCACGCGAGAATTTCTTAGCTGGTAGCTTGGGAGTGAAGAGTCGGTAATGTGAATATTATCTTTTCCGCTTCGTGAATGCATTTTGCGAACAGCGCAGCGCTCGTAGGGTGTGACGTCATGCTCAACCTTGACTGCAGGGAGTATATGGGAGTTTTAACCTGCAGGATGTGCTGCGGCAGCGGGCAGCCCAGAGTGGGATTCTGAGGGAGGTTCACGTCTCACCGGCGGGCGCGCTGTTAGTTATGTGAGAAGATCTTCCACCATCTGACGGTAGGGGACCGTGATGTAGCGAGTAAGCAATGCTTTTCATCTTCGCCACCAAATTCGAATGTGTTAAATTCAGAAAAACCCGGATTTCACAACCCTGATTAAGTATTCTGTCGCACTGGGAACACTACGCGACTTCCTCTACCTCGAACATTAAAAATACTATTTTCTCGTCTCTTATTCCATTCGGGGAACTCTCACGCGATTTTCCCTGCCCTAATTATTATTATTATTTATTAATATTATTATTATTTATTAGTATTATTATTAATTTTTATTTTTGATATTTTCTCTCGTCACACAACTCACACAACGTTCGACGAGACGAAAGAAATTAGCAAAAAAAATATTAGGGCAGAGAAAATCGCATGAGAGTTCCCAGAGATGGATTAAGAGACGAGCAGTGTAGATAGGCCTACTAATAATTTTTAAAAATATTTTAAGTTTGCTGTATGAAATAGTATTTGCAGCACACTTTCGTTTTGAGCCATGAGCCGCTACTGAGCTAACTGCTAAGGAGTAGGGCGCAGCCAAAGAAAAAATTTTATTTCCATAAAGATTGGGAATTACATTTTTTATTCAACAAGATGAAAATGCGTTCTGTTTGATATGTTGTGCAACAGTTCGCTTTATTTTGCATTTCAACCTCAGACGACACTTCAATACGAATCATGGAAAAAGTACAGTTTCAGGTATTGTTTTCTTATAAGCTGTATGTAATAAATTACGAAATGAACATTAATGCATACCTGAGCAACTGAGGGGAAACGTTTCAGTCCCCCATCCACTGCCGTGACGTAATGAAACCCGTCCTTCATCAATGTTCTGTGTCGAACTGCTTCGCCCTTGAACATACTTGTGTGTTATAAATCGTAAAAAAAAGATCATCCTGCTTTAGTAATTGATTTTATATGAAGTTAAGTTTATTTACTTCTCTGTGATGATATTTGCAAGCGTTTGGATCTCGCTAATTCTTCAATGGCAGGTAATAAAGAAGTAACGAACCTAAATGCTTGTCGGTTAATGTAGATCGTAGCCTACATCACATTTATGAAACTCATTTTAGATAATGTTTGTTCACATAAGTAGGCTATGTCGAGCCAAAAATTACACATATCTCTACTTTTTCAAATCTATAATAATAAGAAAATAAGAGGAAGTGTTTGTCTTTCTGTCTATGCGCGATGCCCAGCAAAATCTACTGCATGCAGAGATCTGAAATTGTAAACTTAGATGGACTGAAGGGTGGTCGAATGCACCTCGAAGCCGGATTTTTAATTTTCATTTTCGTTCGCGAGTTATAAGTGAAAAACTTTCAGAAAAAGTTAATTTTTTTGCGCTTTCGAAGCACTAGTTTTCGGTAATATTTTTCGTATGTCAAATCAATTGCAGGTGTCTTTGCTACTTTTTTGCAGTTTGAAATTAAGAGCATCGCAATTTTTTTAACATAACTCATACATATCACATAAAATTAACGTTCGTTTCAATTTTGTAAGCCCACCCTGGCCGATTCATTTGTTTACAATGTCAGGCCCCATAGAGATCTGAAATTTTCAACATAGACGGAAGAGGGATAATGAATATAGGCCTAAATGAGCAAACATTGACCAATTTCGACGGAACTCACCATGAAATGGTTTTCTGGGACAGAGTACTCGAATTTGAGTCGTTTTCTCAGGCGACGCTTTCTAATATTGGAATGCACTCCAAAGCTGGATTTTGAGCTGCTTCGAATTATTAATCTTTAGTTTATGAATGATTTGCGTGTAAGTATTAGTGAGCATTCACACCGAAGTAGCATAGGATGCGAATCGCACTACGTGGATGAAGGCTGCACATCGAGTAGCAAGGTTCACAGTGTTGCATTCATATCGAAGTAGCGAATGCGATCTGCAGTTTAACGTACATTATATATTTTCACTTGAACAATTGAGAAACCCATTTAAAGTAATGTAATTTACCTAAAGAGGATATAGTTTCAGCAATTTTAATCCAGGCTTTTTTCCTACTAGTTTCCGTTGCCATATCATATAGTCTATGCATGTACAAATTGTATGTTAAATAACTCTCTTTCTAGCAGTTTTCATGACATCTTTGTCATAATCTACCGCTACACAAGCGAATATGTGTTGAATTTTCTTCACAATTAGAAAACAGCTGAAAAGGCAACTGTACGCATGCGTCATCCCGAGTAGCGTCGCATGAAATAAGTCCAGATCTATCTGAAGAAATTAATGTCGCACTCTGCGAGCTGCACTATTGCCACGCTACTTTGGTGTTGAAGACTTGAACTTGTTTATTGAAGTAAAACTTCTTTTCTCGCGGTAGGGATTAAATCGGAAACTTGTGTCACGCTAAAACCGTCACGGTCACACTGAAACCGTCACGAAATAAATGTCATACTGAAACAGTCACGAAATAGTGTCACACTCAAAATTGACTAGACTGTTTCGAAGCAGACTGCACAAAAAACAATCAACTCAATGATTAGGAGTAATCAAAGGACATTTTTTCAGACATTACTTCCTCAATGGCAATAGACAATTCCTAAGCAATCTAAAGGTATATTATCTATTTTATGGAACCCGGAGGTTGATTACCGCGCAAATCCAAAATTAAAAATCCAAAATTAAAAAAAACAAATTTCCAAAATTTATTTTATTCAAATGATTTCCTTCTTCCGTTCGATATAATTATATGTATTCCTCTATTTCACTATCAACATTGCCAAAATTAAAAAACCAAATATCCAAAATTTGAAAAATAAAAAAATAAAAAATCCAAAATTAAAAAAATCCAAAAATCCAAAATTAAAAAAATTAAAAATCCAAAATTAAAAAATGCACATTTCCAAAATTAAAAATTATAACATCCAAAAATCCAAAATTTAATAAATAATAGAATCAAAAATTTTTAAATCCAAAAATAAAAAATTTAAAAAATAAAAAAATAAAAAAAATTAACAATTCAAAGATCAAAAATTTAAAAAATCCAAAATTAACAATTCAAAGATCCAAAATTAAAAAGTCCAAAATCAAAAATTAAAAAAGTCCAAAAGCCCAATATTAAACAGTCCAATATTGCAAAATTGAAAAAAAATAATCAAAAATTGAAAAATTAAAAAAAATTAAATAAAGTTTTACTTCTGTCGCGTGGCGTTCCACGCACTCTTTTTTTGGGATTTAAAATGAGTAACGTGCAGCGTGCATTGAGCCGTGAATTCGGCTCATATCTTGATTATCTAACAGTTTTGTCGCATTCTGCTATCTTTGGTAAAGGTTTTATGTATGCTTAGTAAAACACGCCCGGTGGTAAACTCTGTTTTCTCTCTTTCTGAAATTGGTATTCGCTCGTGATGCCCTCTGTATGAAGGCAAGGGAGGTCTGGACCGTGCTTCGAAACGTCAGTTGTAATTGGGATCACGCACGAGCAGTTTCTCCGTATGAAAGTTCAACTCAGTGTTTGGTGGGCGTTTCCCGTGAGGGCGCTATTGTTGCGCCCCCCTTTACTCATTTAGCACAGACGACATATGTACGAGGCCTAGTACAAATGCTTTGTTGAAGTAGACCGGGTTTTTGTCATTTCTAACTAATTTGGCAACGCTACTGCTTATTTTCTGCAATATCTGGTGCCCATACTCTCAGGAAAAAAGGATTTTACTCCAATAACTACCCAGCATTTAGGGGAAAACCTGAAATATGTAGATCAAAATAGAAAAAGGAGAAACAGATTTATTTTAAACTTCACCAATTAAACATAGGTCGAAACAATTATTTACAACAAATGCATTAAATAATTTAACAAGTTAACATATCCCATGATCTTAATATCTTACCCTATACCTTAAAATGATCAGTTTGGTTATATATACAAAATTGAATAAATCACCTAAAATATCCTCATGAGGGTATTCTTCTAAAACATGGTATAACTACTTATCCCCTCCCCTTGTCCAAGAAAATGCATTTATTAGACATTTCAAATAATATCCTCAAAATTTAATCACTCTGTATGACGAAGTAAAACCTACTTCTTTTAATCACTCTGTATATGCCGAAGAAACTTCTGCATAACATTTATAGTGGCAAAATCCCCAAAATTAATTTGAAAAAATGCTCTGGTTAGACGGTGGTAAACTCCAAGAAACCCCGTTTTGAAATAGCTATAAGAATTTAGCCCCTGATCCAACCTTTAGACCAATACTATCTCTTTCAACCCACATTACTAGCTCTGTGTAAAATGGCTTTGCTAACGGGAGAACATGTGAAAACAACCCGTAACAGACGAACTTTAGACTGACTGAAGAATTGAAATAATTACGGATGGTGTAGGCGTAATTTCAAACTTAACTCCAGAACCGCGATACTGCATCATAATTAACTATAGCGAAGAACGGAAATTTAGACAAGGCCAAAACTGGGTGAGAAATACTAAACAGAATTACTTTAAATACCTTAAATTCATGATAGAAAAAGCAAAGATCTAACCCAAGAACCACGATGAAGACGAAGATCGCCCTCACGTAGTGATGAGCAAATGCAAGACCAAGACCAAGGCGGTCTTGGTCTTGGTCTTGGTATTGCACTCTCAGTCTTGGTCTTGGTCTTGCATAGGTAACCCTGGTCTTGGTCTTGGTCTCGGTCTTGCATCAGTGGTCTTGGTCTTGGTCTCGGTCTTGCATATTCGGTCTTGGTCTTGTTGCAAGAGTCTTGCAGTTTTATTTTACGCATCTTACCGTGATCAATGGTGTTTACATGATATAAAGTTACGCCGATTACATGTGTGTTATTACTTGCGAAGGTAACGAAATCTAATTGCTTTTAGTTCCTTTGACCATGTAACCAGTAATGTGATGTCCCGCTGTTTGCCGAAAAGTCCATGGTGATATAAGCTAGAACTGTAAACTCTGAGTGTAATTTTTAAAATAAGCTCTGTTGTCCTATTGCAGAACTTTAAAACCAAAATTCACGAGATGCTATATACCAGCGTTACTCAACCTTTTTGAACCCGAGGACCTCTAAAATGTCTAAAAAATTTTACGGACCCCTTAAATTTTACATCCCATTTTTAAAAGAAGGCCTATATTCTTAATATTTGTGGTATTAATTATAGGTCATTATAACGAAATATGTGACAAAATTTTCCTTCTTTACTTTCCACTTGCTTTATGATATTTTTTAATTATGTCTGCCGACCATCTGCACCATCTTCGCGGACCACCATAGGTTGAGAAACTCTGCTATATACTATTTGAGAGTGTAAAATTATGAATATTATATTGTAAAGTCTCAAATTCAACGGCTGTAGAGACAAGAAGTAATATTAACAGGATGTGTATGAAATGTTTAAAAGATTTCCACATAGGAGAGAGGTTCTATATGACCTTTTTAAAACTGTATAATATAGTAACAAAACATAACGGCATTGAAGCAGATGCTTTAGAAATTGTGCAATCTATAGCAAATCACACAATGCCCATTCGAAACCCAAACCCATAGGCTGCAATAAATAATATTTTCTTTCCATATACCCTAGTTCTAATTTATAACACATTGTGAACAGATCATTTCTGCACTTTAAAGATTTCCGCTACCCCCCATAAATTACTTTCTACTTGCTTTCAAGTTTCGGGCCTTTAACTAATTGGATCATAAATAATCATATGCATCCTTAACATGAATCAGCAGCAAAAACTTAAACACCGCCACCGTTATGTGTCAATAACAAACTTGTAGTAGTAAAAAATGTTTTCAGTGGATGTCCTACCTATCATCAGCAAAATGTAGACCTGTATAGCTACAGTAGAATCATTTGCTTAATAGTAAAGTAATAACTAGCAAATCCCGTCAAATAAGTTCCTGTTTTAATTAATCTACGGTTTAATTGTGTTTTATTGAATAATTATGAAGAATACCGGGCGTATAACCTGACTTTTTCAGACTTGACCTTATTTTGAAATTTTTTGCAAGGAGAATGGAATGAGCTGAATAGCTATGTTATATTTTGTTCAAGCAATGGTGATATTCAGCCGGTTCGCACCGGTTCGCGAGAACCGGTTGTTAAATATCTTTTAGGTTCTCCGAACCGGTAGCTTTACAATGAGTGATTGCCTTTTTCCAAGATCAGATTCACGCCAATCCACAACAGTGATAATACATATATGAATCTGCTAGAACCAAAACATGCCATTATGTTCGCTAGCGGTGGACTACCACCATAGGTAGCGGGCGTGCGGTTAAGTTGGCAGACTCTCTTATTTGCTCACGGCCGATCGTCTCGACACTAGCTCGCTTTGCTTTCGATGTTCGATTATAAAACGGACTGTGGTCTTCTTTTGTTGTGTAAGGTTAAGGAAGCTGAGCAAGTTTTTGTATGAGTATGAAAAGACAAAAATTCAGTGGCGCCAAATTTTGAAGGACATTGGGTGGGCTCAAAAACATTAACCCGGAAATTTTTAACCACTGGCCGACAAGGTGGAAGGCAACCGTGCTACCAACACCTCCCGGGTGGGACTCTAATTTAATTCTTCAAAATTTATAATTATGGGGACCTTTGGAGGAAGATATTAGGTATCAACTAAAATAAAATAAAATAAATTAAAATAAAGTAAAACATGCAATAACTATTGAGTAGCACTACATGTTGTAGGCCTACATGTACAGTACTTCTCCCTATAAATTCTATTGGGCTATTTTGAATCAATATCAAATACCATGATCAGAACCGGTTGTTTAGTATGAGTACGTAAAGACAAAATAGCATATTATCCTATTTTGAATCAACATCAAATACCCTGATGAGAACCGGTTGTTAAACTGTTTGAATATCACCACTGTATCAAGTAGACAGGAAAGATTCTATATGTGAGAGTAGGCTATGAATATTAATGATAGGTGTAAAAACAGATATCATCGTTAATGAAATAGGCTACTGAGCATGTTAATAGGCGTTTTAAGTTACGGGACATACTGTTAAAAGTTTCAAATCCTCAGTCATAGGCCGCCCCATGGATGACTGGTTAGACCGCTTGCCCTCCACCGCTGGGACCCGTGATCGGATCTCGATGGATCCATGTGGAATTTGTGGTGGACAAAGTTGGGCTCGGGGCAGGCTTTCTCGGGGTGCTCTGGTTTCTCCCACCATATATCATTCTATCGTTGCTCCATTCATCATAGTATGACCATTTGGTTGTAATAAAGAATTGTTATAAATCCTCAGTCATAGCTTTCTTTTAACCCAGTGAGAGATTAGAGAAACTAGTTATTAAATAACTGTATGGCAGAATTGTTAAGTTTTATTGATAAATTATGTGTTCAGTATTTATATTGTACTCAAACAGAAATGTCATATATGGCTTAGGGCCTTTGTTACATCTGTTTGTCTTTCGTACCGTAATACTAGAGAAATATTGCAATTAAACATTTTAAAAATGAATATGGAGTGTTTATCGTGAATTTAACTCCTACCAATTGAAGGAACTAGCTGTATGGAATGCCATTCAGGGAAATCCGTCAGATTAATTGTAAGTTTTCATTGCAGTAATTGCAGTAATCTGCTCTCATTGGTTACCGCATGGTGAGGCAGCCTCTACATTAGTCCTACCAGTCTTGGGACTACCCCGGCTAGCGACTCTGCTGCGCCTTTGAGTAGCGGTCGCTGGTTCGCTGCCTAAATAACGGGGCTTTATAAAACTTTTTCAAGTAGCAAGACTGCAAGAGTCTTGCAGTTAGGTCTTGTTCTTGCCAGAGTCTTGCAGGGTTGGTCTTGGTCTTGGTCTCGGTCTTGCATGGTCGGTCTTGGTCTTGGTCTTGCTAACGCTGATACGGTCTTGGTCTTGGTCTCGGTCTTGCAGTTTCGGCAAGACCAAGACCAAGACTGCAAGACCAAGACTGGTCTCGCTCATCACTACCCTCACGGGAAACGCCCACCAAACACTGAGTTGAACTTTCATACGGAGAAACTGCTCGTGCGTGATCCCAATTACAACTGACGTTTCGAAGCACGGTCCAGACCTCCCTTGCCTTCATACAGAGGGCAGCACGAGCGAATACCAATTTCAGAAAGAGAGAAAACAGAGTTTACCACCGGGCGTGTTTTACTAAGCATACATAAAACCTTTGCCAAAGATAGCAGAATGCGACAAAACTGTTAGATAATCAAGATATGAGCCGAATTCACGGCTCAGCATCCAGGTAGCACGTCGCAAGTGGCATGCTACTTCGGTGTGAATATGACATGTCATGAACATCCGAACCCTATTCATGACAATAACCTCTAATTGACTGCCATCTTATCTGGGTAAATAGGTTGACCAACACGGCAAACCTCACGGGATATGTAATATGGCACATCTTCGAAACGCGTGAATTTGGTATGCCCTACAAAACTAATATCACTGTTCATAACCTAACCAACCTAACCTAACATAATCTAACCAACCTAACCTAATCTAGCCAACCTAACCTAACCTTACCTAACTGCCACTAAAATAGAATCTACCTCCCACTACTTACCTTAATACCATTTTCTCATCCTGCTTCGCTCAGAACCATAATTTGGTTGGCGTGTGTATGCATAATTAAATGAATTGATTGAAATGTGTAAAAATACAAGATCAAATTCTAAAAACTACTAATTTCATCCCTTAATCAATTTCTTGAACAAAAGTAAGTACATTTAATGAAGTTTCCAGTTCGACGAAGGAAAATTGCAATGCTAAGGAGATAGAGCTCTACCCGACTTACTGTAAATAATTACTTTAGTCCAAGTTACTTTATGGTATTGAACTGAATTGCCCTCGAGCGCAAGCTTTATTTCTTCGGGTGGCTTTCGAAATCACATTTGTATATATCTTATATTTTAATTAGTTAAAAATTGAAATTGAAATAAAATTGAAATATCTCCATTCTACATTTAGTCCAGTCAATGAATGCTCAAAAAGAGGTGTAGAGGGAAATGGAAGGAACACAATTTTTTACTTTGGGACTTTGTTTGGACTAGTAAGGAGGTAAACATACTAAAAGTCCCCACTCCTAGGGGGCGAGCGGGGGGCAGGGGGGCCCTTAGAATGTCCCTTTTTTCGGTTTTTCGCTTATATCTCGGAAACTATGGGTCCTAGCGATAAGATATTTCTATACAAAATTAAAGATGACAAAATGATCCACAAGATTGAATCCATTCATGTTTTCGCTATCTCACCTCGTTTTCGAGATATCTGCGCTCAAAATTAGCTAATTTTGAAAAAAATAAAATTGGCTCGCGTTTTTTTCCTTATTTCGCTAACTAACTCTTCGGCCCTTTGTCCGACGAAAAAGTCATAAGGAAGGAAGTTGTATAGCATTAAATTTCCTTCAAGAATATATGATAGTTTACTTCTTTATCTTCAACCGTTCAAAAGTTAGAGCAATTTTAACTTTATGTTTAAATTCCGGGATTTTGCAGAAAAACTTAACTTTCGTATTTTCCATGATTTCACTGCTCTAACTCTGTATAAAAGCCAATATTACGTATTTATATGTATAAATAGTATGTACTGTATATAAGTTGTACCTAAATGAATCAATATATATGTATATATACATGATGTATTTTGTAATATATATGCTTATGTATAGTCCAGTCAATGATTGATGAATAGAGGGAAATGGAAGGAACACGGTTTTTTACTTTGGGACTTTGTTTGGACTAGTTAGAAGTTAAACATACTAAAAGTCCCCACTCCTAGGAGGTGAGCGGGAGGCAGGGGGGCCCGTAGAAGGTCCCTTTTTTCGGGTTTTCGCTTATATCTCGGAAACTATGGGTCCTAGCGTTAATACCATTCTATACAAAATTAAACCTGATAAAATGTTCTATCAAGACTGATTCCTTTCACTTTTTCGCTATCGGAAATGTGATCGGAAATTAATTTTCAAGAATAACAACTATTTTTTTCTAGAGTTTGAAAATAATAGCTGTATTTCCAGCGCAAATCCATAAGTAAGAAAACCGACGAAGATTTGCAATATAAATTAGCCCCTTTCCCTTTGGCCTTCTTCAATGAGGGTGGGATGAGGAAATCGATGAAGTCAGTTTTCTCTAGAAAGAGCTCAATCCAACTATCAAAGATGTACGTGTGACACACTTTGACATTGTTATGGACGGAGGACTTCTCCTGCACAAAGTTATTTGGCAAAGAGGTTCCACGATATCTGCCATTTGCTCATCCTCAAGTACATAGGTCGCTGAGCAGCAAAGGCGGTACCGTCGCAGCAAGTCAGCGGACATACATTTCAATCAGGAGACAGTCATAACTGTGAAGCAGGAAGACTTCCTGTCAAATGTCTACAAAAAAGTCTGCTGATTAACATGCTGAAAGTCACACTACAGGCACATGGAGTCTGAACCCTGCAAGCACGGAATGTTGCGGATGTCCTCATTGTAGACATGGCTATGGAGTTGTCACATACCACCGCTGTTGCAGTTATTGGTGAGGATGTCGACCTAATAGTCCTGTAGATGGCCAAAACACCTAGTGGCCAGAACATAATTTTCGTCAAGCCTGGGCGTGGAAACATAAAACCTACATTGTTTTCTACCCAGGGGCTGCGAGACATACTATTTCTGAATGCCTTCACTGGGTGCGATACCACAGCAGCCTTCCAAAAGAGTAAGCTGGGATTTATCAAACTGTATTTGAAGTCTCCAAATGTCCAGGGAACTGCTACAGTTTTCTCAGACCCTTCCTCAACCAAGGATGATGTAGAGGAAGCTGGGAAAAAGTGTATTTTGAGGTGGTACGGGGCCCCACCTAAAGAGAAATCTCTAAACGCTTATCGTTACCAATCCTATGTAAAATCGGTAGCCAATATCAAGCCGGACATCTCGTGCCTCCCACCAACTGAGGGGGCAGCGAAGCAACATTCTGAGGATATATGATAAAGTCGAGATGTGATTGGGACATGAGCCGCCTCCTCAGATGTACGGGTGGGAGTTAACTAACAAACCCCGGTGCACAGTGAGCAGCAGGCTGCACCGGATGAAATATTAATTTTTTTTGTCAGTGCACAAAGGATTCTACCACCACCAAATGCGGATGCAGAAAGGCATCTCTCAAGTGTTCCCCTGCGTGCCAAAACTGCCATGGGAACTGTCTTAATGGGGGCCCCCTCTTGGTCAATGTGGATGAAGAACTCGACATTGATCTTCTGCCAGTTATCCTAGAAGATGTATCCCCGTTCTCAATGGACGAAGAAGAAAACGAAGCAGAACAATACCCAGGACCAAGTTACCATGACGAGGAAGGACCCTCCGCTCCAAGAGAGTCAGGAATTTATAATAATTATTGATGTTTATTGTACTGTACTATAAGATGTAAATATATTATTAAATTAAATGTAACACAGTTTCAAAAAAACATTTACGAGTTAATGTATTAATAAAAAAAAGTTATGTACAAATTGTTGTTGACTCTGGAATCATCCTACCCCAATGCCTTTCCGGAGCGAATGTGTAGTTAATATAGGCCTATATATTATATTAACTGTACATCATATATTATATACATTGAATACAAGTATTATTGCCTATGTAGAGGGTAATTATGGCTCCTAAATAACAATAAAGATTCAGCGATCCTCGATAAATTGTCAATCTTGAGTATTATCAAAACTTTCCATCATATATTATAAATTGTATTTCTGTGGGGTAAATGATGGAGCTCTCAAAGTGGTTCCACTAGGTTCGGGGTTAGAAATTAGTATTAAACGACACCAAACAATATTACTTTGAAGAACTCCATATATATAGGCTACTTGAAAATATAGGCTATTATAAATACATAGCCTATATATATATACACATAATTTCTTTATGTGCCATTTATATATAATATAGTACATACTATTTATAAATATAAATATATATATAATACGTATATATTGGATTTATATAGAGTTTCAGCAGTGGAAGAACGGAAAATACGAAAGTTAAGTTTTTCTGCAAAATCCCGGAATTTACACATAAAGTTAAAATTACTCTAACTTCTGAACGGTTGAAGATAAAAATAAAGTAACATATATTCTTGAAGAAAATTTAATGCTCTACGACTTCTTTCCTTATGACTTTTTTGTAGGACGAATGGCCGAAGAATTAGCTAACGGAATAAGGCAAAATATGCGAGGCAATTTTATTTTTTTTCACAATCATCTAACTTTGAGCACGGATATCTCGGAAAGTAGGCGAGATAGCGAAAAAATGAATTGAATCAATCTTGTGGAGCATTTTGTAAGCTTTCATTTTGTATAGAAGGGTCTTAACACTAGGACCCATATTTTCTGAGATATAAGCGAAAACCCGAAAAAAGGGACCTTCTAGGGCCCCCCCTGCCCCCCGCTCACCTCCTAGGAGTGGGGACTTTTAGTATGTTTACCTCCTTACTAGTCCAAACAAAGTCCCAAGGTCAAAAATTGTGTTCCTTCCATTTCCCTCTACAACTTTTCATTGACTGGACTAATTGTTATTTGTTATTTTACTCGTTAGGGCTAAGTAATTCTCCTTCATTGACGTACTCATTGTAAAATTTTGTCATACACCTTCCAACGTTACTGGAGTCTTTTGATCTTTTGTATTTATTTATTGCAAAGAAGGCCTCATTAAGAAGTGATCCCTTTTGCTGTGTCGTGCTCACGTGGTTCATTATAAATTAAAGTGTGTGCAAAGAAAATTTACAGATTGCGACAACATAAGTAAGCGTTACTGCTAGGTATGCATGTTGCTTACTCAGGGATCTGAATAGGTTATTCTTGCTGAAATATGTAATTAACTTAGATCAGGACAAAATAGGAAGTCGCAAGACTAAATATTGTCTTCGACGTTTTACCGGGAAATAGTAAAATGTCGTACTTTACTGCCAAAAAGTCGTATGTTGAATTTCCTCCGAAAATGAAAATAAATATAGGCCTGCATCAAACATATGAGAACTATCTTGTGTCAAAAGGTTAAAGACTACTCTCACGTAATGTAGATGGGTATTCCATGTGGTTTCTTTTCCAATAATTCCAGAACCAAAAGGTCATATGTGGCGTATACAACTTTCTGTCATAAATGCACGTACGTCCTTATAACAGTAAAGCGACGATGTTATACCGATGTGATGGAGAAGTACGTCATTGAAGAATAGAGGAAGAGTTCATGAAAAGACAAACCGAAGGCATGTGTAGTGCATAATATTTTTTCTGTGACAGCAATTTAGTAGAGAATAAAGATGTTAATTACAGTATTTTCGGACTATAAGTCGCTCCGAACCAGAAGACACTCAGGAACATAAGACGCACCTTGGTTTTAGGATGGAAATTTAAGGAATAAATTAATGTGGTTCTAAATGAAAATAAATTCTTAAAGGGAATAATATACTTCATTGCATACACAAACCATGCTTTTCTGCAATGGATTCAGTGGACATCGCTTTCAGTGCTCAAAGTCAGGATGTTTAGAGAATTAGAAGTTATTGCCTTCATTTAGACCACCCCACAGAGACAACTCCTTCTGTATTAAAGAACCAACATTCGTTTCTTTTCACCTTGTACACCTGGCTTCCCACTACCCTCATTTTACCAATTGTGATAAGTGCACTGAGGTACAGTCTGTGCCAAAATTTGCAACTAACTTATCATTGCAACACTTATTTTATTTTTAAACCAGGAATTCTTCCTAAAGCGAATATCTTAAGGATTTTTATTTTAGTAGGCTTCTTTTACCTTTATTACATGACTAGCTTAAAAGGCCCGGCATCCCCGGTTTTTTTTAAATATTTGCGTGTAATTCAAAATAATAAGCTGTAAGTCCTTATATATAGGGAACTGTAGTTTGAAGCGAGGAAGAAAGACGTATCACGCTCAAACTATTTCTTCAGAAAACGATAAATGTGATTTTTATCGTTAGTACAGTACTTAGAATTTTGCAACCCATTGGTTTTTCGCACCATACCTAGTAGGGGTTGAAATAAGAAGCTACAGAAATTTCTGTAACATAACATTTTACTGTCTCTAAGGGATACGAAAGTAATTATCATTTATATAATCCGTTACATTTTTATTCATGGAATAGTATTAATAAATCCAACTCGAATTGACGAGTTTCATCAGATAAATGCGTGGGATTACCTGTGATAATTTTGTAAAGTGGCTTTGTAATAAATTCCTGTAAGTTTGGCTCTACATTTCTTTAATGAGATCGCTTTTGTGAAGTATTTACGTGAGTGTGTTGATATTATCGATGCCATATCGACATCTCCATGTAAACATATCGACTATCAACACATTCCGACCTTTCTTGGTCGGCATCTGTTTCTATCCGCATTACTCTGCTGCTTCTACTGGTACGATCTCTCTTGAACTCGCTGCGTCTGATACTACTATTTATCTTGACTCAGACTTCTTCGCATTCCAGAACCTGCTCGCATTAAACTTGGGATAAGTACGTTCTTCAGCTCCTTCTACTGGTGCGACGCACATCTCTCTTGAACTGCTTCGTCTACCATTACGAATTTTTTTGGCTCAAACTGCTTGGTTCTTCTCATACCAGGCCTACTTGCATCAAACTTAAGATGAGTACATTCTGCTACACTACTTAATTCGAAGTTATGTCAAAGAATTGTAAATGCATCATGCAACGTAACTATCAAGAAACTATCATCAAACTTGGTCACTGATAGTAAAGGTCATTGAATTATATCAAAATTGTGTAGCCCAGTGCCTCATGAATTCAACACTACAGAATTTTTGTTGATGTTAAATGTATTTTATAACGTTATCTTTTAAATTATAGTTAACTATTAAAGGAATTATTTTTTTTATGAAAGTTCATTTAAAGAAAATGGGCCTAACTATTTTCGTAAGTGATACGAATCTTGAAATGCAATTAAGTTATTTTCAAGTAATCTGAAAGGTATTAATATTCTCATAAAGCATATTTTCAGTTATATTTGGTGATCAAAAAGACCATTTTTAGAAAGACTTTGTTTTGAAGACTTTCTACAGGCCTATAACAGAACAAAATACATCTTTGCTTTGTAATAAGCTTAACTGCTTCACAAGGGACATACCAAGAAATTATCCTACTTCAAAAATATATTAAAATAAAGTGCATTATTAATAAGTGTATTTTTCAATTTTCTATAATTCTGCAATACATGCATGCATGTTACTTTCACCAGTCGCTCCCTACCAACTCCTCGAGAATGGCAGCCAGTTATGAGTCAGGAGAAATGTTTTTCTTATTGTCTTTCTCATTTCCTCACTATCCAAAAACTACCTAGGTTATCTTACTCTTTTCCTGAGATTATTCTAACCCTTCCTCTCGCCACGTTTTTGTCCACCAAGAAGGTCTACACAGACCTTGAAGTTGCGTAAGCCAAGAAACATTTTCAGACAGCAAACACAGAAACTAGATGTGCTACAAAAAAATTGTGAAATTTCTGAAATGAGGAGTAGCTCGTAGATGTTTTGCCACAAAAATTATGCTGGCTAGTGTTACTTGTCGAAGCCAAGTGTCTTCCAACTTCCAAAGCCCCATATTGCATTGCATTTTATGAATTTAATGTAATATTTTCAGAAACTAAGCCCCTAATTATGGGTTTCCTATGAACTTTATAAGTGAGTGTACAAAGATTCATAAAAATCTGCTAAAGCGTATTCTAGTATTCAGCACACGGACAGACATTTTCTCGTCCAGAAAGTACCATTTTGGCATCTAATAATAAAATCAGGTAAACCGATATAACAAAGTATCAGATGGAGTTTAATAGACCATATTTCACATGTTTCTTATATACATCACTCAGTCTTTGTACTATTAATATTGTTATATTGGCCTAGGCCTCACTAAAACAAATTTTTATTAAGTGGCAGAAAGGTATTTTATGAAATTGAAGGGCCTAGTTCCATAAGGGCGTAAGACACAAATCTTCAATTTTGAGTTTTTAACATTTATGCCATCTCCTCATATCTCTTAAACACTCAGTGAACTATTTGTACTTGTGCCTTAAACCTCTGTTCAGCTATCAGAAAAGACCTGTGAGACTGCACTTTCATTCTACGGTATAAGTGCACTTTAGCTAAGTTTACGATTTATATCCGAACCACTTTTTCCATTGATTTGAAAAACCACTCAAATCGTTCAGGAATTTTCACTGAATGTTTTCAGTGAAAATTCCAGGTCCGAGTGGCATAATTAAAAATAAGAGAGGTAAATCTTTGCGAAGTGGACAAAAGGAAATAATGTTAAATGTTTTAATGATTTTATAAAAAAATATCCAACACTTGCAATTGAGGAGATTGTAAAGTTGATATCGGATTTCACCGGTTTATCTACCAGAAGTAGGCCTATCTGGAAAGTGCGTACAGAGACTCTAGTGCAGTGACAACTCCAAAAGGTTCTAAAGCCACGCCGTGTTTTACATAACCTTGATGACTTTGTGAAAAGTGCTATTCGAGCTAAGGTTCATCAAGATGGCAAAACGATCACATTAGTAATGTTTACATGTCATTGAAAACCTATTTTATTAATTTATTTTTTCAAATATATAATAAAGATGACATAGCACAGACATTAACAGAATAAACCCTTTAAAATGGGTGTAAGTATTGTTTTATACAGAAAATATATATTATAAAATATGTTCTTTTACGCCCATTTTACATATAAGTCTGATGTGAATATGTAATAATATGATGTTCTTAGCAAAATTATATGACAGACAATATTTTATACAAACTGAAACGGCCAGTGCAGATTTCTATAGCAGTACAATGAAACAAACAGTATTTAAAAATTCTCACTTTTCAGGTACCTACGAATCAGACATTACCAGAGCTTTACACCAGTTCAATGAAACGAAGAATATATTAAATTTCATGTCTACATATCAATGTCCATCATCTGAATCAGAATTTGCTCCTGCTTCTCTCTGGCTCTGATTGAATCTAAAGATATTCTTTATGTAATTTTCCTTAGCAGTATTAAGTTTAACAGTGGAAATTGGTTGTAAGTTAAAATTCAATGAAATTTTAGGAGATTTTTTGTAAAGGAAAATGGTTCATAAGAACCAAACTTTAAACCGCACACTCAAACTCCGCCATGTTGATAAAATGCCATTATTTGATAGGACTGGATTGAATTTCTACTTTTTGGTTTCTGTGGAAAACGTTTCTTGAGTCCAGGATTCCAAACCTTCAATACATCTGCACCATTTAGAACTACAAAGGGTGTGGGGTTTTGTTGACAGTTCTTGATTATTTCTATATATTCGCCGAAAGTATGAAAATATGTTCTCAATCTTTCGAAATGATCCCAAACCTCTAAATTTCTAGATATCGAAACGAAAATTTACAGGTTAGCCAACAGGACCATGGAGAACAAGAATGTGTATTATGCTTAATAAGGGCATATGCAGGCTAAAGGCCCTTGTACATATAACTCCTCAATTTAGAACTCATTATTTTTCATTAAGTTAAAAACTATATGTGCAAAAGTTAAATGTTATTTGATTAATTTAATATTGAGTATTTGTTTATTGCAATATGTTTTCATATTGTAATTAATACAATACCTGATACGTTTGCGTACCATTTTGAATTTATTAATTAGGGCATTTAAATGCTAAAACTATGAACTTTTTGCTATTTCATGGAAATATTTTCAATTAACAGTAGGCCTAATAAAATGGATTTTTTATTACACTAGCTTAAAGGACCCGGCGACGGGATTGTATTTTAATTGTACTTCGAAATAAACTTTTGGAGGAATTTATTTTTCAAAATGTAGGACATTGCAGCTATTTAAAGTTCAAAATTGAGGAAGAACGACTTATCACAATCAGATTATACCCTCAGAAAAGGCTAAATATAGATTTTTATCGCTCATAAAGAACTTTGAATTTTTCTTTCATTGCTTCTACGGGTAAGGATGTAAACGGTTGAGATAAGGAAAACAAATTCTAACAGAAAATTTTACTTTCTTTAGGAGGATGTTTTATTTCATATTCTCATTTTTCCATAATTATAATAATTTCGGGACTGAAATAGAAAATAAATTCAAAATCTCATTTGCTACCCAAAAACCTGGGACATAATCATTTACTACACACATACTACTATAAATGTTCCAGAATATCTGTTTCTACATACTTATTTCAAATCATGGAAATTTGTAAAGAGAATATTTTTAAATATACCTTATAGGGGATGAAAACGGGCATGGGTAGTTCGTCCGAAATTGAAGTAGCCTATTTCTGTCTGGTAGTCTTGAAGGACAGCGTGTGAAATTTAGTAAAAAATCGATCAGATTTTTACAGATATACAACGGTGGTTGAAAAACACGAAAGAGATGGTTTGTTCGGATATTAATTTTATTCCAAACTTTTTTTTTTCTTGATCTACAGGTTTTGTGTGTAAAGTCTGGCAAAAATTGGTCAAAAAATGGAAGTTTAAAAAGAAGTCATACAATAAGTGTTGAAACATTTACAGGGTGGTTTCCACCAAAATTAATTTTGCCTAAAATTTTCTCCTAGTCAAATAGGGTCTGTGTGAAAAGTTTGGTAAAAATTGGGGAAAATATATAGATTTCAACAAAGGTCATATAATAGGGGTTGAAAAATTTAAAGGGCTGTTTCTTGCAAAATCTGTTTTACCTAAAATTTTCTCCTGGGTCATAGTGTATGTGTATAAAGTAGAGTAAAAATTGGTAAAAAAAACGTAGATTTAAATATAGGTCATATAGGGGTTGAAAATTGAATGGGTTGTTTCTCCCGGAATTAAAATCCCCTCGGGCTCAGGCCAGTAAACTTCTAATCTATGAAAATTAATGTGAATTAAACACGTGCGTGAACGTTCTAAAGAGGGCAACATTTCAATCATGAAAGCAAAAAAACGCGGCAACACATTTCCTTCCCTTTCATCGCTTGTACAGTGTTACACAATTTCCCTTGCGTTATGAATAATTGTAACAGGAATCAGTATTTGCATATGGAGATTCGGAAACTCGAAAATTACTTTTCCTGCCACGCTGAGCAAATAACACCACTGACTTCAACTAAATCACTGACATTGTATTAAAATCAATCACGTGGCACAGGTTACATTGAAATAAAAATCTCGGATGTGAAGAATTTAACTCATATTCATATGCAACACTTCAAAGCCCTTTCTAATTACATTCTGGTAAGGACAATTTATTGTGCCTGTCACCCATCAGCATCATACACAGAGATAAATAATGTTCGATATGGGTGACCTAATAGAAATCTGTGGTTCTATAACAAGTGTTTTACAATAAAAATTGACTCAAGTTACGTCATCAGTAGACGGTGTACATATCTAGAATCTCACATACACAAAATTTACAATAAATAGACCTAGGCTACTTGCAACTTTATCATTCGGTTCCTGCGTGGTCTAGTGTTCAGAGCTACTGCCTAAGGAACCGCAGGTTTCGATCCCCGGTACAACCATGGATTTATATGAGGTAGGGAGTTCTGGAACGGGGTGCACCCAACCTCAAGAGACCAACTGTAAAGCTTCTTGACAAAAAAAGTAGCGGACTCGGTCAAGAAAGTCATCAATACGGCCGTGGGGCTCTGCATATTGACCATATGTCATCCAAGGGATATAGCGCCAGGGAGTTTAGTACAGTTTATCGTTCGGTTCATAGCATGCTTTAAATCTTGAAGCGCAGTAGAAGCCCCACTATTTGAGAAATGTGTACAAGGCAGTATAACAAAAGAACTCTGATAATAAGGACTGTGAAGTTTTATTTCCATTCGAATTGCCTGATTAGCCTTCATGAAGATGCTAATAAATTACTGTACCTGTATTGTTGCGTCATGAAGTTAATTTTCAGTTCTTAATAGCATTATAGGATTATAGGTTACTTGATTGATTGCAATAGAATGAACGAATTTGAGAAGTCACCCTGCTATATTAGAACGAAACTCTTTAATACATTGCCTAAAGAAGTTCAAGATTTAAAAAGATTAGTAAAGAAATTACTCCTTAAATTAATATTTCTCCTCTGTGTCCGAGTTTTTTAAGTTTTGGTGTACCTAGCTGGCACATATAGTCAAATTTCTGAAACGACCAAGACTAACTTCAAAATAAAGAATTGGAGAATAACCTCAAAATTGTAAATGAAATATCAATCAAGCTTGGTATACATACAAATTAAGGAGTAAATTAAAATGAAAGACAAACATAAAGGAAGTTTGTAAGTTGGTAGTTTAGCTTTACGGCTGAGTGCACCAACCTTGGTATTCAGTATACCGCGGTAAAATTGTTTAGTTTACCCGGTAAAGTCATTCTTTCGTTGTACCGTGCTCAGTTTCGACTTTTATCGAGGTAAAATGCTAACCGGCCGTGAAGGAGCTGTAAAGTGAAAAAATCGCTGTTTCTTTCCAAGATAGAGATCAGAGTAATGTATCTATTTTCGATATCTAGGCCAAAAGCTAATTGAACATAATAAATAAAATCAGGTAAACTGATGTAACAAAGTGCCAGTATGCTTTTGTTTAATCAGTAAAAAGTTTGGAATTAGGATATGCAGAGAATAAGTTATTTTTGTTATCGATTTCCGAGTTAAGCTGCAGATCGATTCATTAAGCAGGACTTACGGAAGAACAAAGGCCTAATGTTTGATACTTAACCTTAATTCAAACTCGTATAAACTGATATAAGACATTCTTAAAATATGTCAACATTTCACAAAATACACTGGCACTAAATTGGGCATTATTCCGGTACCGGCTAACCGATTTGGTCGAGTATCAACAGACGGTTTTCCATGGACATTATACATGCGTGTACCAAGTTTCAAAAAAAATCCGATGACGCGTATTTGAGTCATCGCGCCTTTAAAATAGACAGTAAATTGGGTTTTACTCCGGTACCAATTAACCGATTAGATACAAATTCAATACGTTACTTCTCATGGACATCATAAATGCGTATACCAAGTTTCATGAAAATCCAATAAAGCGTGTTTGAGTTATGGTGCCTTCCTAATATAACCTATTAAAATAGGCACTAAATTGGGGATTACTCCGGTACCGGTGAACCGATTTAGTTCAATATCAATAGGGTTCTTCCCATGAACATTATAAATGCTTACAGTAAGGTCCATGAAAATCCGATAAAGCGTATTTGAGTTATGGCGCGTACAGACACACGGACGGACGGACAGACAGACAGACAGACAGAGAGTCAGACGGACAGACATTTTCCCGTCCCCCACACAATCTCATAAAGTACCATACTGGCACTTAATAACGAGAGACAGGTGGGAACTATTTGAAGAATAACTTTGATTGAAATGACCTTCCTTTCTTACCTCAACCAAACCAGATCCATCCAGTAGTAGACGTAACAAACTCATTTTCTCATTGGAACAATATCTATGGTGTTTGAATTCAGACAATATATACGTAATATAATATTCCATTTTATCCTTATGAACATTCATTACTGAACAATAAGGCAACAAATAAATGAAATATGGGGCTAGAGCCTATGATTATTGTTACACCGGTGTACGATTCTTTAGATTTTATTATTATGTCTTATGCTTTCTACAATTGCATAGGCTTATATCACTGTTTTATCTTTTGTATCTTAATTTCTAAATGTAAATACCTGTAAGACTTGTCAATCTGTTTTTATGTAACGGCAATCTGACAAATAAATCTGAATCTGGATCTACATAAATCTATGTGAGATCCACGAACCAAATTGAAAACTCGGAAAGATCTATTCTCTCTCAGGAAAAGTTTTTTTCTCCATAGAACACAATGTAAATATCTGAAGTGAGACAATAGTGTAAATTTGTCAATTACTACGTAGCATCATTACGTAGAGTTGACACTACATTGTTTTTGTCTTTACTCTGAAGACGTCTACATTGGGAATGGGTACCGGTGTTTTCCGTCTCGTCATCAAAGTACTCAAGTTAAAACTCTGGTTACATTTCCGCTCTCGACAAATTTTCTGTATAGAGCATCGAAATTGAATGTAAAATTAATGTAGATGCTTCTTAAGAATTTCTTATTCATGAGTGCTTGTAGAAAAAGTTTGGTTTGAACAATGTGCTTCACTGTGGAGCAGGCCTGTTCAACTTGGCGGCCAGGTCCTTGGCATTTTCTCCTTGGAAGTTTTTTTTTTTTTTTT
The DNA here is from genome assembly GCA_964059195.1 of Ectobius pallidus. NCBI lineage: Eukaryota > Metazoa > Arthropoda > Insecta > Blattodea > Ectobiidae > Ectobius > Ectobius pallidus. The sequence continues at coordinate 30,545,675 of CAXKWD010000006.1, forward strand.
TTTTTTTTTTTTTTTTTTTTTTTTTTTTTTTTTTTTTTTTTGCGGCCCGCAGAGCAAAAGAAAAGAAAATTATATAAATATTATATTATCAAATTGAAACAGCGTGTGTTACTATAGGCATAAGTTACAAATGTTAAGGTCAATTAAAAAAATTATAATAATTTTCCACCTAATCAAGAATGAAATAGATGTGATTTTATTTTCAAATGTGAGGATATTAAAATCATTATCCAAAAATTATCTTCAAGATTTCCTGATTTTGAAATTATAAAGGACAAACTCTCTTTTTAAAGATCCCTTGAATCGAGGATCTACTATCAAAGCTTCAACTTGAACTGTGTGATTTTAAATCTGACGATTTCTTCAAAACAGATACGCCTAAAAAGAAAATAACTTAGATAACTTTTTCAGACTTCTTTCAGATGTGAGATTTTGAAATTCAGATGCTTGGTAACACTGGACCTATCTTTGTAAAAGTGCATTTTCGAATGAGGAATTTATCAAAAATAAAGAAAAAAAAACGTACTAAAATAACTTTTCTATGTTATAGTCGTTGAGAATAGAAAGTAATAATCCGCAGATCAGCGGTATTTCTCTAAATAAATTTATAACTACAAATTCGTTGAAACGGAGAATTAGTGTGACAAAAATTATATTTTATACTTATTTGTAATACTATTTTAAAATTGTTTATAACATCTACCAATGAAAGAATGAAAATCATGATAATCTTTCTAAGTGATAAGCCAACTCGTTAAGTTATTAGTATAATACGAATCAAAATTAAGTAATTTTAATGCGGCCCTCAAGATGACTTGTAAGTTTATAAATAAATTTTGCCACCAGTTCCTCTAAACATGGACAGGCCTGTTCGCAGCCTCCATTCATATCAAGCAAACTCCACACGATATGACATATTAAGTTAATTCCAGTAATGCACAGGCAATACCAGACTCCGACGTTCTCCACGGAGTATGACACATGTAATTAGATGGAAAGAATATAGTTTCATAATTTAAATGCAGAATAGATGTAAAGGAACTAACTGGATAACTGTTAACTGCGCAGAAGATAAAATAGTTAACCGTTACTTGTACATAGTTCAGTGGATTTTATTTCAAATTATCTGGACATTTATTCAATTAACCAGACAGACAATTCATTGCAGTTAATTCTCTCTCTCTCTCTCTCTCTCTCTCTCTCTCTCTGGCTTCGTCATGTCCTTCAAATGGGCAATATCACATACACACCCATATGCTATTCCATCCATTTGACGAAATGTAATGTTCAACAGCCTTCTTTCACCGGCACCGATGATTACGTCTGTACATAGCTTCAACTAAACTCTCCTAATTAATTAGACTATTTAGCTCAAGTCTTTCCTTCGATTTGGACCAGTAACATAAGAATGAGTGTGAAATCAAGCCAATCACAGTTCTTATTCACTCAATCTTTGTCGAAATTTGCTTTATCTATATTAATAAAAGGAAGTGTCTCTCTGTCTGTCTGTCTGTCTGTCTGTCTTTCTGTCTGTCCGCGATGCCTGTAATGAAGCAAATAGCTGCGTGCCAAATAGACGGTAGAAAACCATTCCTAAACAAAGGAAGGGTTGGGGGACCGCAACTAATCGATATTGAACATTTTCATGATTATCGATACTGCCCTGAATTTATTTGAATTACAGAAAAAGGAGAAGTGCGCATGCGTGGACGGCGAATCGACGGGAGAGGAGTTGAACCTGAAAAACAGTTAGAAAGTACGTCTCTGACTACGAGAGAGAAAGGTTGAAGAGAAGGAGGCGAGGAGACGAGATTGGAATGTGTGACAGCGGTAGAGGCGCCCTGACATGATGGTTTGTCAGACTTTCATCTAAGGAAATTCTGAAGGGGAATTTCATTGACGCGACTATATGGAGATAGTCGTTAGTTGGAAGAACACATCACGTCAGCCGGTACGAGAGACCGCTACAGCGAACACCAGCTGGGGAAAGAAGAGTGGGTCACGGCTGCTTAGTCTGGAATAAAGGAAGATGTGGACATCAGAAAGTGGATGGAAACAACTCAGGATCAGAGGATAAGTTGGTCACCACCCGTTGAGTATAATCACATAAACATTTTTTTTGTTGTTTTGGGAAGTGGAAAAGATTTTGAGGCATTGTTATTTAAGCCGGTTTCTAAGAAATGTGTGGCGACTAGACGCCGTAATGAAAGGTAAAAGAGTAGGGTTAGAAGATAGATGTGATTAGTCTAGGGTGAGGTAGTAAATTACAGTGATCCAATCAGTTTCCATTTCTGGTCTAAGTTAATTACAAAAGGAGCAGTCAGGAGTAAAACCGTGAATAGTAAAGATAAATCTCTATACTTTAGGTTGCTATGGGTAATTGTCCCACGAATGAATACATAGCTAGGGGCAGTTGGCGATGCTCATACAAACTTTGTTTTTTATAAGACAGGACGCGAGGGGAGTAAGGAAGAAGGGTAATAGGGGGTTACTTAGTATTGCTTACGAGGGCCTCTCCCACTTGGTTTTCGTTAGGTGACAGGTGATTATCTATAAGTGGATTTCATGCTGGCCTGTAATGTTGAGTTGTTTTTTTAAGAGATTTATCGAAGAGCAGGACTTGTATGGAATATGGTAGAGGGGGATAAGAAGGTGAATATTGAGAGGCAGAAGAGGGCCTATGAGTAGCAGTACATTAGGCGTATACCATTGGAAGATTTACATGGTAGGATAGAAGCAGAAGTTCACTCAAGGGTTATAAAGAGAGAGTTACTGACCTGGGGCGTGAGTTAGTTTCAGTTAGAATTCTAGAGAATTTAGAAACAAGAAAATTGGGTGCCCATGGAGTAGAAAAGTATGGAAACCCGAGTAACATAAAGTCGGTAAACTAGAGCAATGGTATAAATTGAAAAGGAACTCTGCTTAATGGAAAGGAGATAAAAGATAATAAATAATAACTGGTTAGGTTAGACTGGTTAGGTTAGAAAGAGGAGAATTGGTAATTCTGGGTAGTGAATAGATGATAAGTGGTTTCAGTAGCACGTACTAGAAATTACTCCAAAAAAAAAGAGAACAAGGGTGAGGTGAGGGAGCGCCGGAAGTGTCCCAAATAAAGTAAATATAAATCTAGCATAAAAAGATTTATGAGAAATTGTGAAAGTCATCGGTGTTGGAGGCGAACAACGGTCCCACGTGCCTCTAGGAGAGAGAGTGTCAGGGACCTCTGACATCGATTGTCAAAATTGTATTTTTGTTTGCGGCCCATTAATATTTTCCCGGTTACAGGAGGGGAGTCAGATTGTTTGTAACTCAAGATCTAGACGCCGCCCCTGTATCGGTGGTCTATCACCCCAGTCACTCTGTGGGTATAGGCCTAAACTTCCGTTTCTTTCTTCATAACATTGTCTTTCCTATTTATCTTTGAGTACAATTCTTCATAGACTACAATGACTAGTGGACTGGTATAGGAGAAATAGGTGGAATCATTGGGTATGATAGGTCAAGTCAATGATTGAATTATGAATTGAAAATCTTTATTCATTCGAAAGAAAGTATAACATATATATTGAAATGTTTTGAAATTGCAAATGGAAAAGATTACGCAAGTTAGTAGTAAAGTATAAGGGTGAAGTGAGACGTTCTAGTAGACACCTGGAAATAAAGAAAGGAAAGAGATTAAAGTAATTAATTAAGAATTTGTCTTGTATAACAAGGAACACATTCATACAGTTAAACTGGGCTACTAACCTGGTAGATAGGAACTGAATACTAATTTTTCTAATAAAAGTGTTGAATGGTTAATGTTGTTCGGATCTGATGATCTGAAGATTTTAAGGATGAGTAGTTGTTAAAAAGGGGAAAACCCAAGAGTAAATGTAATTTATTGTAAATCAGATGGTTATTGTTGAAAAAAAAAAGAAAACAGGGAAAAAAATATTAAATAAATTATGGTTATTGTTATGCAAAGTAAATTTTCGTGAAGTTTAGATTTTTGACCCCTATCCTTGTAATGGTTTGAGAGCCACTGATTTTGGGCTAAGTTACATAATAATAAAAGGACAGAGCCGAATCCATTCCCATCTCCACTGTTAAATTAAAAAGCTAGCCAAGAGGCCTGTAGGTACATAGCCTGTGTATCTATAATTTAATTTGTGAATGGGCCCGTAATATATTTTGGCGCCCAACGTGTGGGGCGATAGTTTGATAGTAGGATAGTTTGATATCCCATAATGTGAGGCTCGATAGTGTTAAAACGAAACAGTAGAAATTTAGGGCTTGGTTAAGAAAAAAAAAAAAGGAGCATAGTTTGATATCCTATACGTGTGGCTTAGGAGAAATTTGAGGCCGTAGTGGTTGCCCAACGTTATCGATTTTGACGTTAGCAGGGATAGAGGTTATAGAGATTATAGAGCCTATTACGTGAAAGAAATTTGGGAGTTAGGTTAGTATAACTTGAAATTTATTTTCAAAAATAATAACATATTTTTGGGAGAAGAATAATGACTGTTGACAAATTAAGGACTTCTATAGATGACTAAGACAGACGACTGAACTACTGTGTTCTAATCTTTTTTTTTCAGTCAGTGGAATTGTTAATATATAAATATGGCTACTTATGTTGATCCGTATGCACAAATGAGAGCAGCTGAGTTAACCCAAGCTATTAGGAAGTTGAGAAAGGCGGATCTGGAGGCAGAATGTGATAGAGTTAAGTTACCGACCACAGGTACCAGGGATGAGTTAAGACAACGCTTGTTAGATTATGCCCGCAAGAACCCTCAGTCATTTCAAGTGCTAATTACGGCTTTTGCTCTGAGCCAGGAAGTTTTGCAAGAAGACTTAGTTGAACATAATATAACGGTTCCACAAAATTCATATGGAGATGTAGTGTATACATGGGTTAAGTTAATGCGTAGGAAGGCCATGGCGATAGCTGATTCAGAAGAAGTTGTACCAGTAATACCATCGTTTACAATTCAGTTAGAGCCGCATAAACCAAATATTTTGGATCTGGTTCGTAAATGGAACATTAAATTCAAACCTGGGGATAGCATTTACTTATTTTTGGAGAGATTGGAAGATTTAAAACAAAGTTCTAAATTACAGGGTGTAGAGTTATTGTCAGTATTACCCGAAATTTTACAAGAGTCAGCTTTACTTTGGTACAGGAACAGATTAATAGATTGGCCTACATGGGAAGCTTTTTTGAAAGAATTTAGAGAATATTACTTGCCTATTGATGAGGAAGACTCGCTTTTGGATGAGATTAGACAGAGAACGCAAGGTCCTAAAGAATCGATTTTTGATTATGTTAATGCTATTCAAACGTTAATGAGGAGGCTGAGTACTCCAATGAGTCCTCAACAAATGATGAAGAATGTTATTAAAAATTTGCGTCCTGACGTAAAATTGTACATTAGACCTACAGAGATTCAAACTATAACAGATTTAATACGTGTAGGTAGACAGTATGAACAAATATTGTTAGATTCTGAGAGATATATTCCTCCTCCAACGCAGGTTAGAGCTACAATCAAAGAAACGGCTTATAAACCTCAGAGACAAGTTGTTATACCTTCAGTTCATACAGCGTTAGGAATTCAGGGAAAACAGGAACTTCCATCGTCCGAGTTACAAAAGAAACCCAATGTTAGTTTTTCTGCAAAGACGTGGGATAAAGAACGAAATTCAAGTCATGTAAATAATTCTAGTATGGTTAAAGCAATAGAAAATAAAGAGAGACAGGATGAGTTGGGGGAAAATGGTAAAAACACCACTTTGCATTTTTCAAATAACCAGCGATGTTGGAACTGTGATAAAATAGGACATAGGCAGTTCGAGTGTAAGGCACCTCGTAGAGTTACTCCACGCACTACGATTAAATGTTATAATTGTAATAAGCTTGGACATAGGTCTATTGATTGTAGGATGCCCCAGGAAAGAAAAGTTAGGCCTACAAATTCTTTATGACAATTAACTAAAAATCAGGCTTGTGTGATGATAAATATAAACCCTACAGATTTAGTTAATGGAGACAGATGTTTTGTTGAAATTTTGTTGGAGGATATTACATTTATTGCTTTAATAGATTCAGGTTCAGAAAAAAACTTATGTGGGAGAGAAAGGTGATTTTTTGTGTAAAATGTTAGATTTATCAGTGGAAGAATCTGAAGTTAGGGTAGTGCAACTAGCAGATAAAACTTATAGTTCTATAACAGGAGAGAGAACTTTTGAGATGAAATTGCAGGACAGGATCTTTCAGATAAAATGTAAAATTATGCCAAATTTAGCAGTAGATATGATTCTGGGCATGGACGTTTTGAAACAAATTGGGTTAGTAGTAGATTTGCAAGATGGGACTTGGTATTTCAAGGATGAACCGACAAAAATTTTTCAATTTGTTAAGGCTATAGATTTGAAAGAAGAAGATCAACTACATAATATCCTTACTTTACCTACATCTCAGGAAAGGGACAGATTAAATATATTTTTGGAAAATCAGTTACAGAAATTTGATCAGTGTACTGGACTTACAGATCTGATTTCTCATGTTATTGATACAGGCGATGCGAAACCTATAAAACAAAGATATTATCCAGTATCACCCATTCTTGAAAAAGTTATACACGCTGAAATAGATCAAATGTTATTGGAAAAAGTTATAGAACCTTCAAATTCACCTTGGTCTTCTCCGGTAGTTATGGTCAAGAAACCAGATCGAACATGGAGGTTTTGCGTAGATTTCAGAAAAGTAAATAAATGTACTAAAAGAGATAGTTATCCTTTGCCATACATTGAACATGTGTTGAGTAAGTTACGACATGCTAGGTATATCAGTACAATAGATTTGAAAAATGGGTATTGGCAAGTTCCATTAGATGAAGCAAGTAAAGAAAAAACAGCATTTACCGTACCTGGTAGAGGATTGTATCAGTTTCGAGTTATGCCGTTTGGAATCCATAACGCACCAGCCTCATTTCAAAGATTAGTTGATACTATATTAAGAGAAGAGATAGGAGAGAAATGCTTTTGTTATTTGGATGATATCGTACTTATTAGCGAGACATTTGAAGAACATTTGTCCTTGTTAGAAAAAGTCTTAGAGAAATTAAGAAAAGCTAACCTGAAAATTAATAGAGAAAAATCAAAGTTTTGCAGAGGTGAATTAAAATATTTGGGTCATATCATTACTCCATTAGGAATTGCTGTAGATCCAGATAAAATCTCGTGTATCCTTGAGTATCCAGCCCCTACAAAAGTCAAGGAAGTACGAGCATTTTTAGGATTGGCTTCTTGGTACCGACGATTCATTCCGTTTTTTTCTGAAGTTGTAAAGCCCCTCACTGCACTTCTGAAAAAGAATCAGAAATGGCGTTGGACTAAGGAATGTCAGGAATCTTTTGATGAATTAAAATCGAAATTATCTAGTAGTCCTATATTAACTTGTCCAGATTATACTAAACCCCTAGTGCTACAGACCGACGCTAGTTTTTCAGGACTAGGAGCAGCTTTAATTCAGACAGGAGAGGAAGGAGAGGAAAAAGTGATAGCTTATGCTAGTAGAACTTTAACGGTAGGTGAGCAAAAGTGGGCAATAGTCGAGAAGGAATTGTTAGCTATATTGTGGGCAGTTCAAAAGTTTCGTCCTTATTTGGAAGGTTATCATTTTAAAGTATATACTGATCACTTTGCTCTGAAATGGTTAAATACATTACAGAATCCGACCGGACGATTAGCTAGGTGGAGTTTATTGCTCCAAGAGTATGATTTTGAAGTAATACATAGGCCTGGTAGATTACAAAAAGTTTCGGATGCTTTATCTAGAATACACGAAGGGAAAGTTCAAGAGAAAACGGTAGAGGAAGAATTTTGCCTCTTGTTGACTAGTAACTCTGAAGTAGTGGAATGGGAAAATATACAAGATGCTTGGTACATTAAGCGGAAAGCGCAAGTACAGAGTAAACCTAAATTTTGGCCAGATTGGAAGGTCGTAGATGGGAAGTTGTACCATTTAAGATTAGATCAGTTAGAACAAACTTTAGAGGGAACAGTGAATAGGTGGAAATTGGTTATACCGCAAGATTATAGGATTAAGGTATTGCAGGAATGTCATGATGCACCTACTGCAGGGTATATGGGGATAGCTAAAACTTTCTTTAGAATACCAAACAAGTATTATTGGCCGGGAATGTTTAGAGATGTTGCTAAGTATGTTACTGCTTGTGAAATATGTCAAAGACAGAAAGTGTTACAAACGGCTCAAGCAGGACCGATGCATTTTTACCAGAAAGAGAAACCTTGGATGACTGTAGCTACTGATTTGTTGGGACCTTACAAGAGAGGAAACAGGTACATTGTAGTATTTCAGGACACCTTTACAAAATTTATAGAATGTAAAGCGTTAAGGAAAGCAACCAGTAGGGCAGTTACGGAAGCATTTTATGAATTGATTATCCTTAAATGGGGAATTCCGGGATATTTATTGATGGATAATGGACCGCAATATACTAGTAAATTAATGCGTGGGATAGCTAAAGCTTTTAATATAACTCCTTGTTATTTACCTGTATATTCGCCACAAGGAAATCCGGTAGAAAGAGTTAATAGAGTATTGAAAACCATGATTTCTAGTTACATTAAAAAGGATCAAACGGTTTGGGACGTGTATTTGAGAGAATTTAATTTTGCTATAAATACGGCTAAACATAGTTCCACTGGATGCACTCCTTATATGCTAAATTATGGGAAAGAGCCTGAAATTATCAGCAGAATTGAGAGGGTAGAAAATCAACAAATACAGAAAGAAATTCCAAAGCTTTGGATAGAAAGATTTGATAAATTAAAAACGGTCCGTCTAATGGTCAGACATAACTTAGAAACTGCTTATAAGAATTCAAGTCATTATTATAATCTTCGGAGGAGAGAGGTGAGATTTTGTCCAGGAGATCTTGTGTTAAGAAGAAACTTTAAATTAAGTGATGCCTCACAAGCTTATGCAGCAGGCTTAAGTGCAAAGTTCGTCGGCCCCTATATTATAAAGAAAAAGCTTAGCGAGAATAGTTATGAACTGACGAACCGTTTTGGTAAACAGTTGGGGAAGTGGCACGTTAAAGACTTGAAACCCTTTGTGCCTGGATAAATGTTCTTTAAGGCTGGTAAACTAGACACAAAAAAAAAAAAAAAAAAGAATGTGAACAGTGTTAACATTATTTTTTTTTATGGTGAGTGTGGGAAGAATGTAATGAAGCAAATAGCTGCGTGCCAAATAGACGGTAGAAAACCATTCCTAAACAAAGGAAGGGTTGGGGGACCGCAACTAATCGATATTGAACATTTTCATGATTATCGATACTGCCCTGAATTTATTTGAATTACAGAAAAAGGAGAAGTGCGCATGCGTGGACGGCGAATCGACGGGAGAGGAGTTGAACCTGAAAAACAGTTAGAAAGTACGTCTCTGACTACGAGAGAGAAAGGTTGAAGAGAAGGAGGCGAGGAGACGAGATTGGAATGTGTGACAGCGGTAGAGGCGCCCTGACATGATGGTTTGTCAGACTTTCATCTAAGGAAATTCTGAAGGGGAATTTCATTGACGCGACTATATGGAGATAGTCGTTAGTTGGAAGAACACATCACGTCAGCCGGTACGAGAGACCGCTACAGCGAACACCAGCTGGGGAAAGAAGAGTGGGTCACGGCTGCTTAGTCTGGAATAAAGGAAGATGTGGACATCAGAAAGTGGATGGAAACAACTCAGGATCAGAGGATAAGTTGGTCACCACCCGTTGAGTATAATCACATAAACATTTTTTTTGTTGTTTTGGGAAGTGGAAAAGATTTTGAGGCATTGTTATTTAAGCCGGTTTCTAAGAAATGTGTGGCGACTAGACGCCGTAATGAAAGGTAAAAGAGTAGGGTTAGAAGATAGATGTGATTAGTCTAGGGTGAGGTAGTAAATTACAGTGATCCAATCAGTTTCCATTTCTGGTCTAAGTTAATTACAAAAGGAGCAGTCAGGAGTAAAACCGTGAATAGTAAAGATAAATCTCTATACTTTAGGTTGCTATGGGTAATTGTCCCACGAATGAATACATAGCTAGGGGCAGTTGGCGATGCTCATACAAACTTTGTTTTTTATAAGACAGGACGCGAGGGGAGTAAGGAAGAAGGGTAATAGGGGCTTACTTAGTATTGCTTACGAGGGCCTCTCCCACTTGGTTTTCGTTAGGTGACAGGTGATTATCTATAAGTGGATTTCATGCTGGCCTGTAATGTTGAGTTGTTTTTTTAAGAGATTTATCGAAGAGCAGGACTTGTATGGAATATGGTAGAGGGGGATAAGAAGGTGAATATTGAGAGGCAGAAGAGGGCCTATGAGTAGCAGTACATTAGGCGTATACCATTGGAAGATTTACATGGTAGGATAGAAGCAGAAGTTCACTCAAGGGTTATAAAGAGAGAGTTACTGACCTGGGGCGTGAGTTAGTTTCAGTTAGAATTCTAGAGAATTTAGAAACAAGAAAATTGGGTGCCCATGGAGTAGAAAAGTATGGAAACCCGAGTAACATAAAGTCGGTAAACTAGAGCAATGGTATAAATTGAAAAGGAACTCTGCTTAATGGAAAGGAGATAAAAGATAATAAATAATAACTGGTTAGGTTAGACTGGTTAGGTTAGAAAGAGGAGAATTGGTAATTCTGGGTAGTGAATAGATGATAAGTGGTTTCAGTAGCACGTACTAGAAATTACTCCAAAAAAAAAAGAGAACAAGGGTGAGGTGAGGGAGCGCCGGAAGTGTCCCAAATAAAGTAAATATAAATCTAGCATAAAAAGATTTATGAGAAATTGTGAAAGTCATCGGTGTTGGAGGCGAACAACGGTCCCACGTGCCTCTAGGAGAGAGAGTGTCAGGGACCTCTGACATCGATTGTCAAAATTGTATTTTTGTTTGCGGCCCATTAATATTTTCCCGGTTACAGGAGGGGAGTCAGATTGTTTGTAACTCAAGATCTAGACGCCGCCCCTGTATCGGTGGTCTATCACCCCAGTCACTCTGTGGGTATAGGCCTAAACTTCCGTTTCTTTCTTCATAACATTGTCTTTCCTATTTATCTTTGAGTACAATTCTTCATAGACTACAATGACTAGTGGACTGGTATAGGAGAAATAGGTGGAATCATTGGGTATGATAGGTCAAGTCAATGATTGAATTATGAATTGAAAATCTTTATTCATTCGAAAGAAAGTATAACATATATATTGAAATGTTTTGAAATTGCAAATGGAAAAGATTACGCAAGTTAGTAGTAAAGTATAAGGGTGAAGTGAGACGTTCTAGTAGACACCTGGAAATAAAGAAAGGAAAGAGATTAAAGTAATTAATTAAGAATTTGTCTTGTATAACAAGGAACACATTCATACAGTTAAACTGGGCTACTAATCTGGTAGATAGGAACTGAATACTAATTTTTCTAATAAAAGTGTTGAATGGTTAATGTTGTTCGGATCTGATGATCTGAAGATTTTAAGGATGAGTAGTTGTTAAAAAGGGGAAAACCCAAGAGTAAATGTAATTTATTGTAAATCAGATGGTTATTGTTGAAAAAAAAAAAAAAGAAAACAGGGGAAAAAAATATTAAATAAATTATGGTTATTGTTATGCAAAGTAAATTTTCGTGAAGTTTAGATTTTTGACCCCTATCCTTGTAATGGTTTGAGAACCACTGATTTTGGGCTAAGTTACATAATAATAAAAGGACAGAGCCGAATCCATTCCCATCTCCACTGTTAAATTAAAAAGCTAGCCGAGAGGCCTGTAGGTACATAGCCTGTGTATCTATAATTTAATTTGTGACTGGGCTGATACAAAACAAAAAGAAGAGAGAAGAGTATTGATGATGGCGCCCTTAATATAAATTTTCATCAATATTATTAAACCTTGTAAATTGTTAAAAAGAAAGAGAGAGAAAGCTGGGTGTAGGAAATTTGCAATCAACCGGTAAGGTACGTCACATGCCCAGCAAAATCTACAGAACGCAGAGATCTAAAATTTTAAACATAGGTAGACTGAAGGGTCGGGAAATGCACCTCGAAGCCGGAAATTTAATTTTCGCTTTCGTTCGCGAGTTATGAGTGAAAAACGGGCAGAAATCGTGTATTTTTTGCGTTTTCGAAGCTTCAGTTTTCAGATACATTTCAATGTCAAATCAATTACAGTTGGCTTTGGCTATTTTTATCGTACCTTTGACATAAAATCATCGCGATCGATTGAATGTTGTAGCTCACGCTGGTCGATTCATTTGTTAATAATGTCAAGGCACGCAAACATATGAAATTTTTAACCTACACCGAAAAGGATTATTATTATTATTATTATTATTATTATTATTATTATAAGAGGGATAATCAATATTGGCCTAACGTTGTTCGATTTGGACGAAACTCACTATACAGGAGTTTTTTGGGCCAAGGAACTCGAATCTGAGGTCGCTTTTACCAGGCAACGCAATCTAAACGTGGTATGTAATTCAAGTGTTAATAAATATAATGATTTAACTATTATGCTCTTAATTTTTTTATTTTTGAAATAATTATCGCGGGTGATCGCTTGATTTTGTAAGTTCATCCGGGACGATTCATTTGTTTAGAATGCCAAGTCCCATAGACATAGGCTATGACATTTCCAACCTACACCGAAGAGGGATAATCAATATAGGCCTAAATATGGTCAAACATTGTTCGATTTGGACGAAACTCACTATACAGGGGTTTTCTGGGCCAAGGAACTCGAATCTGAGGTCGCTTTTACCAGGCGACGCTATCTAATCGTGGTATCTTGTCCACGTGATTTAGGTGTTAATAAATATAATGATTTAACTATTATGCTCTTAATTTTGAATTTTTGAAATAATTATCGCGGGCCATCGCTTGATTTTGTAAGTCCATCCTGGACGATTCATTTGTTTAGAATATCAAGGTCCGCAGAAATATGAAATTTTCAACCAACACAGAAGAGGGATAATCAGTATAGGCCTAAATATGGTCAAACATTGTTCGATTTGGACGAAACTCACTATACAGGGGTATTCTGGGCCAAGGAACTCGAATCTGAGGTCGCTTTTACCAGGTGACGCTATATAATCGTGATATGTAGTCCACATGATTTAGGTGTTAATATAATGATTTAACTATTATGCACTTAATTTTTAATTTTTGAAATAATTATCGCGGGCGAAGCCGCGGGCACATGCTAGTCTATATTAATAAATGGAAGTGTCTGTCTGTCTGTCTGTCTGTCTGTCTGTCTGTCTGTCTGTCTGTCTGTCCGTCCGCGATGCCCAACGAAATCTACTGAACGCAGAGATCTGAAATTTTAAACATAGGTGGACTGAAGGGTCGGAAAATGCACCTCGAAGCCGGAATTTTAATTTTCGCTTTCGTTCGTGAGTTATGAGTGAACAACGGGCAAAAAACGTGCATCTTTTGCGTTTTCGAAGCATCAGTTTTCAGTTATACGTTTCAATGTCCAATCTATTACAGTTGGCTTTGGCTAATTTTGTCATACCTTGGAAATAAAAAGCATCGCGATCGCTTAAATGGTGTAAGCCCATGGTGGACGATTCATTTGTTTATAATGTCAAGGCACGAAGATTTCTGAAGTTTTCAACATAGACGGAAGAGGAATAAGGCCTAAAGGCCTAAATGGACAGACATTTATCACTATGCAGGGGTTTTCTAGGCCTGGGAACTCGATCGCTTGATTTTGTAAGTCCGTCCTGGACGATTCATTTGTTTAGAATGTAAGGCCCGTAGACATATGAAATTTTCAACCTACATTGAAGAAGGATAGTCAATATAGGCCTAAATATGGTCAAACATTGTTCGATTTGGACGAAACTCAGGGGTTTTCTGGGCCAAGGAACTCGAATCTGAGGTCCCTTTTGCCAGGCGACGCTATTTAATCGTGGTATGTAGTCTACGTGATTTAGGTGTTAATAAATATAATGATTTAACTATTACGCTCTTAACTTTTAATTTTTGAAATATTTATCGCGGGCGAAGCCGTGGGCACACGCTAGTCACTTATAAAAATGACAAAGACAACTCTTTTCTTTATATTCTAATCTGGTCGGAGAATCTCTAGGCAGTGACTTAGGCTTATGCATATGCCACCATTGTTGCACTACGTTAAAATTTATTCTGGAATTTAAATGAATTACGCTTAGACTACATCTGTTTAGGTATCAGCATTATAATAGTTTCGGGAAATGTATTCCATAGTTTAGCAACGTTCGCAATTCATTGTTATCATTTTCTTAACCTTATACAAACGTAACGTCAACAGCATGAATGAATTACACCTGTTCCTATGTCGGTAAGGTCTTTAAAGAAATAGTAATTTAAATTCTAAAACCAAATCAGCCTTGTTTACAAAATAATATGTGTTGCTCAAGATATCTTCAGTATTTCAGCAAACAAAACTTGAATAAATGGATATATTGAAACCATTGGGTTTCATCCTCGTCTTATACCGTGTTTTGTTCAGAGAAAACAGCTAGGCCTACATTGATTATGCGTCTTTCAATAGTACTGTCTCAATCTAAAAATATGCTATTCAGTTAATTCGGTTTCAATATACTTTAGTTATCACCTACTACACATGCTATTATTTGTTAAGCAGTCAATACAACTCTTGAGTGTATCGGCCATTGCTAGGTCACTCGTTGCATGATAAATACCTGGATAACTGTTATTCTATCAATTGTATAAAAGAAAGATCATAGCTGTTTGCTCAGTTAACCAGTTAACCATTATCCTAATAACCCCAGCTCTAACGCAGAAGAAGCTTAGACTATAGGCCTATTGGCTACTGCACAAGTAGTAGGATGGATGTGGCTAGCATAGCCTAGATACAGACACGAAGATTAATGACGGTCTTTTCGACCAGAACCCACATGTAATCGCTCCTCGTTTTAACCCCTCGATGTAACTACTCCCAGCATGAAATGTGGTACCGGACATGGAAGCTCGGACTCAGATTTCATAGGTTGAAAACTAAGTGCAAAATTACTATAGATATTCAGTTTGAATGCTTGTGAAAGGAGCCGAAAGAAAGTCTATTTATATCACAATGAATATGCAATTATTAAAGTGAGGGCATTGAATAAGTGAATAAACATGAGTTAATGTCGTTAGAATTATTAAAGTTTATGCGTCTGATTATTAATATACCGGTTTTATAGACCTATTTTATTAGTCACTAGAAATTATTTATTGAATATGTTTCATTATTACCATTAGACTCAGGTTCAAACCTGATTAAGGACTTGAACAACCTTGAGCATGCATCTCTTCTCGGTGTTTAGCGACTCCTCAAAATCATGAAGTGGCGTGTCACATCGCGTTGTCCTTCCTGAACAAATAGGTGTAACTAAATCCCACTGACTCAACAGAGTATAAAAAAATTTTACAGTATATTACTTCGTACAGATTTAGACATATATAGAAACCGGATGATAGGATACTTATATCTTCGGATATAAAAGCTGGATGCTGCAAACTATTAAGCCTACACGTAAATCCCTCGTTGAACAACAGAAAACAGCAACGCTGTCTCTCTACGTGATAAATTACATCTCAGGATCCTCTGTCAAGGGGAAAATCCAATTATCTACCTCAAGAACAATAGACGGTGTGATATGCCTACGAATGGGATGATTAGTGTAATGCACAAATTCCAAACTTCCAGCCATTTGTTCAACAAAATCCCACACACAAACCAATACCATTATCTTATCTGTTCTTTGCCAGTCGCTTGTATACATTAATATACAACACCCAAAACGTTTTATTAAATTTCAATAGGCAAAAAATTGGAAATTTCGCAACTCGTAAAATTGTGAAAAAATTACATTTCATAAGCGTAAAAAACATGTTTCTAACTTGTGTGAAATATGTTTTGTATCCACTTGGACTCAATATTATTCGCGTCTTTTTAATAATCCGCATTCATTCAAAAATGTTAAGTCTACTCGCAAAATTCCATGATTGTTATTTTTATTTCGGATTGTGTACTATGTTTGTTTCTTAGTTTAACTTAATCTCTCCCGTTTTAAGAACGTTTATTCGGCCTACGCCGCCCGGTCCTTAAAGCACCGCGACCTGTCAGGAGCGGGATTAGCCTTTGGGTCACAAACATACTTTTTTTTACCAGACAAGGACATGGGGAATCTGCCCGGATGAATGATCAGCCCAATGCCGAGGGCACTTCCGAAACAACACGTACACGAAGGACGAGACACACCAGTCACACACACTCATCCCGAACAAAGCGAGGATGGGATGAAGGTGATAATGACGGGCTGATGATATCCGGGGAACACGAGTTCTATAGCTTCGTCTCACAGGTGAGGGAAAACCCCAGCTAGGAACTTTTCCCAACCGGGAATCAAACCAGGGCCCACTACGTTGGGGCAGAGAACACATTCCCTGCGCCACAGTGGTTATCTTCATAAATTAAAATAAGTAATGTAAGTTATATGATGCTGTATAGTTTTGTTTTAAATTATTTTATTTCTTAGGCTACATGTCTATTGTCTACTTAGACTATTCAAGTATTTTGATGCGAAAGGAATATAACAGATTTGTATTTAACTGCTTTATTGAAAATGTTATGAAAGGAGAGTTGAAAAGTCAGTATCTGGGAAAAGAAGTAAATAAGATTACATTCTTTCTCAATAAGATTATTTTCTTCGCTTTCCCCTCCTTCCTTCTATACAAGGCCGGATCCAGAACTTATTGAAAAGGGGGACCAGTATAAAGGAAAGGGTGTGGAGGGTATGCCTATCATAAAAAAAGAGAGAGAGGGGTCGGGGGTCCTCCCCCGGAAAAAAGTACAAATTAATAACTTTTTAGATTCTCTGCGTAGCCTAATTTCTCCATATTTCTTAGCGGATGAAAACTCCTCTTGGCCAGAGTTTTAGTAATGTAGAGAAATTTACATAATATATAAATATTGTAGGTCTTATTTAAGTTACTTCTTTTCCTAGTGTAACACATTTTGATAAAATAGTTTAATTTTATGTTACATAGACTCAGTTAACTACTGGGTATGTATGCAACTAGTGTATTCTTATAAGTAGGGACCGGATTCTTAGGTTTTTACCTATTTTTTTCCTTACTTCCAAAACAAAAAGCGCTCATACACTTTTTCGAATCATGTCCATAGGATTCACCTACATTAATTCTGTGGCACCTAAAAATACCTATATGAGGTATAAAAACCTAAATATACCTAAACGGGATATGAAACCTAAAATATCTAATTTAGGCTACTTTTTTGTCTTTTTTGTTTCTCAGTTGCGAAATCGATATTTTGCGGAGAGACAATCATTTTTGTCGGATTGAAATTAATGCCACCAGCGTTTCGTTCAACCCATTGTCTAGGATGGACAGTATCAAGAGAGGAAGTGTAAGAGTACCGGCGTATTCCTTTTAAAATATTCGTACGAACAACCATTGTTGCCGTGTATGATCAAGGATATAGATTTCTGTGTTTTAAAGCGCTTGTTTGCCTTTAGTACTTCCCTGTTATTCATACTGAGAGGTGACACTGTGAGTTTTAAGAAGACGTGTTAATTATGTATTGAATCCTATGTAGCGCATTCAAATTAATGAAACCAATTATTCTACCCGAAAACGATATTTTGAACAAAAAACCTAAAAAAAACTATTTCACCTAATGGAAAACCTAAAACAGTGTTTTTAAAAACCTAAAAATCCAGTCCCTACTTATAAGGCTACTTATAGAACTATGTTAGTGCATTTGTTTGTACCTTTTTTCTGTCTCTGGTTGAGTGTAAGAGAAGGCCTTAATGTCTTAAATCTTCCAGATGAAATAAAGAAATTATTATTATTATTATTATTATTATTATTATTATTATTATTATTACATAAATTTAAATTTAAATCACAATTAACAAACTTTTTGCCTTTAACTTTAAGCAAGTAGTCTGAAATAGTTCACAAGAAATCAACTACATTTTTAATAGGCCTAAGTTAAAAATAAGAAACTCGAAGAACTGCTGTCTTATGGATTGTCGTGGCTTGTCTGCGCAATTGAAGGCTCTGGAATATAAATTGTCCACTTTTCAGTTTGAATTTTACTATCCTCTGGTTGAAACAGGGCGAGTTCATAAACGCTTCTATGTTTTATATTGTATTTAATTAACTTTTAATTTTATTTTATTAAGTAATTATTCTCGATGACTAAAAGAAGTCAACGTATAAGAAGAAAGAAGGGGGCGCGGGGCTACAGCCCTTTCCTGGATCCGCCACTGCTTCTAAGAGAGAGTGAGAATGAGAAAATACAGGATCAAAAACATGAAGTAGCCTACTCTAATGTACACGAACAATATTTCCTATAGGTAGATCTGAATAATGAAAATAACTACCGGGCAGCACGATTACATAAAAGTAATGTGGTCCCAATAATGGCCATGAACGCCTTTTAAGGAAGTTTAAGCTCCCAGATTATTTAGACATTCGGCACATTAAAGTGGTAAGATCAGAAGTACGTACCGACCGTCTTTATCCCCAGAAATGCTCCTTGAACTCATTTTTGGAGGCTAAGCCGACCGTAGGGCCATACTGCCACCAGAAGGATTAGGCAAATTGAAAAATCTCAACCTCATCAGAGATCGAACCCGCGAGCTACCAGTTTGCAGCGCAATGAACATGGTTACATAACTTCCTCTGTCAAAGAAAAATTTTTGGCTCTTAGTATAAATACATAATATACCGTCCAATACAATAGCCTATATTATGGAATTCATGTATGAAATTCAGACAAAAGTGCTTAGTCAGTAGTTTCACCTGATACAAAGTATTATTGGCCGCGCAAAATGTGTTGCACAAACTTTCTCACATATACGTATTAAGATTTGTAATAATGCCGTTTTTATTAGGTTGATGAGAGAAACCGGTATGTGGCCTACTATTTGACAATAATTATAATTAATGTGCAACCTGCAGGTTAAGTCGCAAACTATACTAATACAATGCACATTATTTTCTCTGTAAATATAATATTAGCCATTTTCAGAGGAATGCTGGAACTGAAATAACATGATATCCACAGGCCCGACGAGAGGGAGGGGCAGCCGGGGCTGCAGCCCCAGGGTCCGGGCCCAAAAGGGGGCCCGGCCGACCAGGTTTTATTTTCTCTTTCTAAATTTACTCTAAAATAAAATTGGTTATAAGTCAATAAACAGTTTAAGTTATGTTCTATGTGTTTATTTTATCTGCATTGTCCTGTCGTATAACGGTGACACGGAATTATCATATAATCTGAAACGGATTAATCTTGAAGAAAAATAGCTATTTTTGAACAGTAGAAGCAGAAATCCTTTTGGACTCACTGTAGGCCCTACTAACGTTCGGCATTTAAAATCATAATTTTCAAAAGATTATGGGTCATTCTCACGATTGTGGGGATTTTCATCCACTGTTAAGCTGGAATTACAATTGTCACAAAACTGTGTTTTATTGATGTCATCTCGTTTATTATGATGTTAACCTATTCTCAGTGAATTGGCCGAGCTCAATGTTAATCACTAAATTAGATATAATTTTTTTAATATCAGTAGGTGCAAAAATCAGTCAATTCCGTAACGGAGCGTTTTCCGGTCCTAATATTAACAATTTGAAATATTAAAGCACTTTTATTCATTGTTTCTATAGGCCATTGGCTTGCGATTCACCTTGTATCAATTTTATCTCAAATATTTACTATAATGGACAAAAAAAAAATTAAAAACTTTAATTTAGGATATAGAATCGAGATTTGTTAATGCTAAATGTTGTTACTATGGTCAGACTTTTAATGCTAAATATTTATTTTCATATCCCATGCATGCTAAGAATAGAGTGCATAAATGCCTCCTCATTAAGAAAAAGAAATTTAAAAATTTGTGCTAACTATTGCCATTTTACTGCCATTTTACTTATTGTTATGGGGTGGAGACTGCGTTACGGTGTGGACACTTGCGTAATGGTGTGGATATTCATTTCAAGATGTGGACATGTTTTCGATAATTTATTCATAATGAGGTAAATACAATTAATAAGCTAAATTTAAATTAAATTAAATATATGCAAGCCAATAAAGTCACCACTGAAACAGTGTTCAACACCGTAAATAATTTCTTCGTGACGGAGTTGACCGTTACGGAGTTGACATTTTTTTTTTGTTCATAAGTTTTCGAAGTTAAGACTGAAAAAAAACGACGATTCATCACATGCTTTATCTTCAAATACAGCCAAAAATTCATTGCTAGACTGAAAATATTTATAAAAATCACATAACCACACTTTTTTCTACGTTACGGTGTTGACATGCAATTAAGGTACGTTCCTGAAAAATATGGTTTTTTGCTCTTACGCTTCCTACAATCACACAAGGAATACTTTTGTGGTTGCCACATTGTTGCCATCGTTCTTCCCAATTAACTTATGACCGTAAGTAATGCCGCAATAGCATAGTTGGCGAAAATTTAATTTCTACGTGCGTTACGGTGTTGACTGTGCAGGGACACTCAGTTAAGCACTTAAATAAAACTAATAACACAATACAAATAAGAATAAAATAATTATCGTAATATCATCAATGAGAGTGAGCATACCTTCTGCAGTTCCTGTATTTACAATTTTTTTAGAAGACTTCTAGGTCAATTTCTTAGCTTTCGTACATGCAGTACTTCGAGCTGGGACATTGATTTCATGGGTAATTTGTAGTTCCTGTCAACATTTCAAGCTATTAAATACCACAATATATCAGAATAAAAATATACTTCTTTATATTTTAACTAGATAAATGATGATTACATACGAGTAAATAGTAAAAAGGGAGGAAATTTCTAATTTACGAGACTGGCAAGGTTGGGACACGAAATTCCTCACAATCTGAAGAATGACCCTTAAACTGGTACATACAGATAAAATTGTTCCTAATTAGAACATTTTAATGTATTTTGCCGTTTCCTGCCCGGCATCGATTAACCTATTTGGTGCAAAATCAATAGGCTTCGTCACATGGGCGTTATAAATGGTATACCAAGTTTATGAAAATCCGGTAAAGCCTATTTGAGTTATCCCGCTTACAGACACACAGACAGACAGACAGACAGTCCTGTCTACCAGAATGGTACCGGTAGGCTACTTAATAACCTAATTATGTAATATCATTACATAATCATTTTGTTGCATATATTATAAAGGACAGTGAATTTAATATTTGAGGAGGGCCCGGGAAAATTTTTCGGCAAGGAGCTGTTTTCCGACTCACCCTGCTCCCCTTTCCACCGGCGCGGTCGCTTTCTCCGCCAGCCTGCCTGCACGCTCGCTTCCCCTCACCGCCTACTGCGCATTTCCCACGCGCATCTTCTCCCCGCTGCATGCCAACCACTACTAAGCGCCGGTAATGCAGCTTGCTGTGTTAAACAGGCCCCTTGCACCATAAATAATATTTCACAATTTTTTAAAACGAATATAAAAAACAATAAAATTTCACGAATTATAGAAAATGTCGAACAATTAAAAAAATACCCTTGTACCAAACATCATATTTCACGATCTTTAAACACCGATTTGAAAGAAGAAAAAAAATTCACAATAACAAAAGACCCTTGCACCATACATAATATTTCACAATTTTTAAAAATGATTATAAAAAACAAAATAAAATTTCACGAAATATAGAAAATGTCGAACAATTAAAAAAATACCCTTGTACCAACCATCATATTTCACGATCTTTAAACACCGATTTGAAAGAAAAAAAAACATTCACAATAACAAAAGACCCTTGCACCATACATAATATTTCACAATTTTTAAAAACGAATATAAAAAACAAAATAAAATTTCACAAATTATGCAAAATATCGAACAGTGAAAAAATACCCTTGTACCAAACATATTTCACGATCTTTAAACAGGTAAAATAATATTTCACAATAACAAAATACCCTTGCAACACCAACAAACATAATATTTCACAAATGATAAAAAAATAATAATTCACGATAAAAAAAAATACAAAATGCCAAAAACCCTTGCAACAAACATAATATTTCATGCCAACAGGATATTTCACAATTATATAAATATAAAAAAAATCGAAATTTACATAATATTTCCAAATTTTAAAAAACGCCGTGTTATGACAAAAAACATGGCTTAATTGATGCAGAATAATTCCCTTGCACCAACACTACTCTTTTCATAACAAACAAACCATCTCAAAATTAGAAAACACGATTCTTGCGTTAACACTCGCTAACGCAATAGATAACTAAAATATATCGGAACTTCCTTCACTGCTCAACTCGCCTTCGTGGCGTAATGGCTAAGTCTCTTGGCTACGATGCTAAGGGTCATGCGTTCGATCCCCGTCCGATCCAAAATTTAATGTTAGGAATAGGTCTCGAATAGGTAGGTAGGGTGAAGAGGAGGTGAGAGGAAGAGAGGAAAGAGACGGGAAAGGAAGAGAAGAAGAAAATAAAGGAGAAATAAATTATTTTTCTCTTTCACCATTTCCATACTAGATGTCGCCACCGTCGCTATTCTGCTAGTAGTTCTAATGCCGCCGCTAGGTTTCTCCCCACCCTAAACCCCTACTTTCCTCGCTGTCCCGTTAAGAGAGTAGTGGTGGGGGAGTCGGGTGAGTCGCAATACTATTTTTTCCCAATTTTTCCCTGGGGCCCTTGCTTTCTTTCCACGGCCCTGGATATCCAGCCTAATAGGTGTCACATAACCAGGGAAATTTAAGTAAATATTGCAATTTGGACCTATGTTTAGTAAAATTTCTTACATTTGGTTCAGTGTTTGGTAGGAATAGTGTATACTATAGATGTTTTATATTTATGAAGTTTATTTTTAGCATTTTCATAAAATATAACAGATTTTAGCTATAAAATATAATGAGGCCTAAGTCTGTTCATTTGCATTTTAGAGCAAGTTAGCTAGTAGAGCAGATTGTTTTTATATATTTCTTAATATGGAACAGGGCCGTTTTAAACATAAAAATTGTCTATCAAGTTTAAAGTAATATTTTCTGGAAAAACGTTCTGTGCATATTTCACCATTCAAATGCGTATTTTAATGAATTATTTTGAACTTTCAACAGTACCCGTAAACATATCAGAAGATAATAACTTACCAAATGATTTTTTTTAATTTTGAAAGTTATCTATTTATGTACTTATTGCTTATAATTTAAATTTATCAAATCTAAGTTCAATAATGTTTAACTACATTTTATAAAATAAATTGTTTTAGTTCAGATTACTTGGAAGCCCACTAAGAAATCACAAAATGTGTTGTTCTCAAGTTATAATAAATTAACATAGACAATTTAGTGTTAAACCCTTCCAGAGTCCGACAAGAAACGAAATTACATTATGTTATGACATGTAGAATTGTTAAGTTTTACAGATGAGTTCTACGTTTCTTTTGGATTACTTTTGTTTAGAAAGAAAATACTGAATAGACAATGACAACGAATAGACGTTGTTTACGACAAAGACGAAGAAGAAGATTATAAGACAGATTGAGAAGCTGTAAAGAAGAAACGCATAAAAATATTAATAGCGAGAAGGGGGGAAACGAGAAAGTTCCAACCTATGGTTTTAAGGCTTGTTTCGGACATGGCAGCATATTAAATCAAGTGCAATAAATTGGCAAGTGCAAAAGTGAGGACATTAGTGCTTTCCTGTACAAGAGAGAAGATCGTCCATACAATTTTTCTGGAATAGTAGGCCTACATATAAAAATAAGCTTTTCAATAAATTTCCCAAAAAGTTTTATTTTTCACCCGCATTATTAAGAAATTTACAGACGCTTACATATTTAACTCGCTTTTAGATAGGCT
Source organism: Ectobius pallidus (assembly GCA_964059195.1). NCBI lineage: Eukaryota > Metazoa > Arthropoda > Insecta > Blattodea > Ectobiidae > Ectobius > Ectobius pallidus. Next base: position 30,569,604 of record CAXKWD010000006.1, read on the forward strand.
ATTCAGTAAAGTATAAAGTAGAATTTTTTTTTCAGAATTTCATGCTTTTTTTTTTTCAACAGAAGAAAGTGCACGGATAGACTCACCTAATATATGTTTTCGAAAGGAGAGAAGTGTGCAACTGTGGAGGCTATCACGATGACAGAGTAGGAAGGTTGTGAAGATGCACAGTATCTGTGTGCAGCGTTCGGGTACTTCCGCAGATATCGACCACAACATGCGCAACAGGTCTCCGTAATCAGTGTGTGAATAAGCAATGGTACAACCACGGGGTACGAAGGAAGACCGCTGCGCTATTACGGGATCTAGTCTCTTCGAATAGCCTACTTCCACTTGTACGGCGAAATATGAAAAGAAAGGTTGGATAAACTATGTAATACACTCACATAATGCTATCTACGCTGCACATTCAGAGTAGAGTAAGTAGCCAGATTGCTGAACAGCTCAGTCAGTTCTCTGAGCCTCATGCTAACTCAGCTAACTTATGCTAAGCCATAGCTACTTAAGTTGGTGAAAGAGATGATTCTTTCAGATAATGTCTACGAAAAAACGCATCGTTTCATTTCCCATACAACGTACTTTAAAACATGACGTTATTTTCTTGGTATAGATTAATATTAAATACTCCTGTGGGATTTTTTACTAAATTTGTGAAATAATTAAACTGTAAATAAAAAATGTACTTGTATACCAAAATATATGTAAGTGGGTGAAACATCAAATGGTGTAGCCGATGGTATACGAAGATATACGCCGAAGGTATATACGAATGAAAGTAACTTCCCACTTGTAGGGGAATGCCCTTTTATCTCCCCCCCCCCGGTTAGGGCCGTAGCCAAGGCTGGGGCTTTAGGTAGGGACCCCCGAAATAAAATAACAGTTGTAAAATTAAGCTTTCAATTAGGGATGAGCATCGATAGTTAAAATATCGAGGTTAAAATCGGAGATAACCATCGATATAATAATATCGACCTGAAAACATCGATATGACGATAATATCGACCTGAAATCATCGATGTATTTAGACAAAAAAAGATGTATATTTAAAAAAATGCCATGGTATCAGAAAATTAGGCAAAATTCATAAACAAACAGAAATATTTCCATGAAAACTATCGATGTAAAAAATCATTGTTTTGGGAAATTAAGCTCCTGTAAATTAAATTATATCGTAGAACCAAGGTAGCCTATTATTTTATTTTTTTTTTACAAAAGCATCGATGTCGGGGACAAACATCGATGTAGCAAAAACATCGGTTGTTTTCCATGGATTATCGACATGAAAATAAACTGTTTGGAATTTTCCTGTGGTTTACAGCCTAAAGATATGTGTACCAAATTTCAAGTTTCTAGCTCATCTGGAAGTGGGCAAACATTAATGTCAGTGAGCGAGCCCTTTTTCGGGGGTTATAGGGCTAAAACTTTTTAAAAATACTTTTTTGGAATTTTTCTATGGTTTACAGCCTAAAAGCTATATATGTACCAAATTTCAAGTTTCTAGCTCTTCTGGAAGTGGGCAAACATTAATGTCAGTGAGCGAGCCCTTTTTCGAGAGTTTTTAGAGCTAAAAATTAAAAAAAAGTACATTTTGGAATTTTCCTGTGGTTTTATAGCCTAATGGATATATGTGTACCAAATTTCAAGTTTCTAGCTCATCTCGAAGTGAGCAAACATTAATGTCAGTGAGCGAGCCCTTTTTCGGGGGGTTTTAGGGCTAAAATAAAAAAAAAATACTTTTTGGAATCCTCCTGTGGTTTACAGCCTAGAAGCTATATGTGTGCCAAATTTAAAAGTTTCTAGCTCATCCGGAAGTTGGCTAACATTAATGTCAGTGAGCGAGCCCTTTTTCGGGGGTTATAGGGCTAAAATTAAAAAAAAAAAATACTTTTTTGAAATTTTCCTGTGGTTTTCAGCCTAAATCTATATGTGTACCAAATTTCAAGTTTCTAGCTCATCTGGAAGTGAGCAAACATCAATGTCAATGAGTGAGTGAGTGAGTCAGCCGTGTTGCTTTATATTATAGGGATTTTATTAGTAGTAGTAAAATTATCAATATTATTATTTCGAATAATTTACTACAGTTATTGAATTCATATTTCATGCTATATATCCATATTCTAAGTTTAAATTATCCAGTAAAGGCAATATCGTATTTAATACATTTTTAAGTGGCATGAAAAGCTTATAATTACGATAATTACATGTTTTTCTAAAATTTGTGTTTTTAAATTTTTTTTATTATTATTTTTTTTTTTAATATTGGAAATAACAGATGTAACAGAACAAGGCCAAAGTCACGGATAAAACACTTGTAACAGAAATATTAGAAGTAACTGTAACGGGTCAAAGTAACTATAACTGGTCAGAGTAACTGTAACGGGTGAGAGTAGGCCACTGTCGCTGTCACTGTCACCATCACTGTCACTGTAACTGGCGAGAATAACTGTCACTGTCAGAGTAACTGTAACGGGTGAGAGTAATTGTAACGGGTCAGAGCGCAACCTTGCGGTCAGAGTTACTGTAACGGGTGAGAATAATGGTAACGGGTGTAACTCTCGTCACGTTACGACCAGTTACATTCGCTCGACACTGACATATTTCTCAACACAACTAATAATAATAATAATAATAATAATAACAATAATAATAATAATAATAATAATAATAATAAATAAGTAAATAAATAAAATAAAACAAAAAATAAAAGAATTTAAATAAATCCTGAGAAAAAGGAGAGCTGCTGAGAAATTTGGAAAACCCATACAGAATTCCTGGGATCGATACCATGTCATGACTTTCGAAAAATTCTTTTATATCTTTGCGTTTCATGCCTCCCTACGTACGAAACCACCGCCCGTTCATTTTTTTGTTGTTGTATATTTATATATCTCTTTACACGCTAACGGCCGTAATTTTGAATATATTTGAACTAAATTTTATTATGTTATTTCTAGGCCCAATAGTTCGGACAAGTTCGTTAATGAGCAAAATTGGCCCGCAAGGGGAGGGGGTTTGAAATTTTGAAATATTTATATCTCGGCCCCTATGAAGTATAGAGAGAAACTTCGTTTGAATAAATTAGAGTACTTCCTATGGAGTTCACAGTGACACCAACGATTCGGGGGTTTTGGGGGTAAGAGTAGGGGGTGGGGGATGGAAATTCGAAAATTTTGAAACCACGTCTTGTGGGGTATCGTTGAAAAGCTCTTGATGAGTACTCTGCAAATCAATAACTAGTTTCTCGATAGCTCTCATATAAAGCGAGCATCAATGTTTGAAAAAGTGCTCTTTCCTCTTTTTTGCAGTTATTATTGTGGGTTTGTCGTGTTTCCCCCCTTTTTTTAACAAAAATCTCGGGGAGGACCCCCGGACCCCACACCCCCGATAATAGCAAACTTTCGTCTGTGTCGGCCCCTCCTTTCAGTATTTTCTGATTCCGCCTTTGGTTGAGACGAAAATAAGATATCCTAGGAGGAGCTTTGGTAACCGTTACTTTTGATTTTTGTAACAGGTCGTTACCGTTACATACATGTAACAGTTACAAAGTAACAGTTACAAAGTAACAGTTACAAGAAATATTCCCCATTTGTTTTTGTTTGTATGCTGCAGTATAGTAATGTGAAATAAATGTGGTGCGGAATATTCTGGAATTATTAAGAAAAAGTGAACGTACTGACACTACTGCGTACTGGTCGACTGTACGTCGTAGAATTACAGATTGTGTAACTTGGTTAATCATCATTCATTATGGTAGTAAGTACCATCTGCTTTTAATTTTCCTCTTGCCTTATATACAGCCAAGCATAATTGTGTAGACCTGTAAAACTATTTACTATACCGGTAGGCCTAACTCTTTCAACCACAAGAAATTGGATTGTTGGACAGTGGTTTATGGCAACCAGACATCTGGGAATGCTCCAGACTTTACATTTTATGTAGGCATATTATCCTAACCAAAAGTACTACCATGCTTTCTTTATTTCCAGAAAATTGGGCTTCAGATAAAAGCTACTCTAGAATGTATAGAGAAAGTATACACAAATCAGCCAGATTTCTCCTGGTATCTGAAGGTATGGAACCTATTTATAGTATATATAATATGCTATGCCCATGGACAAGTCCTTTGACTGCACATTTTGCTCTCAATCTCTTCCTACCCTTGGCTTCCTCTTTCAACAACTAGTACCCTTTAAATAGTGTAGCATCTGGATTCTTCTTCCAAGATCTGTAGTTCCCTCCAACTTTCCTTCAATGTTGCCATGCAGCAGGTAATTTCGGGCCTAGCCCTGTCCCCTGTTCTATTCACAATGTGCAGTTGGTAGTTTGTAGTCGGTAGTCTGAGTATAACGTGTGGTGATGCCATTCATAAAGTCCAGTTGCAAATGCCAAATACAAGGTGCACTTTAAGCTCTGCTTACTCGATATTCACATTTTGTTTCTCAGCGAAGCAGGATTACCAACTATCCTTGGATATTGTTGCCGACACTCACGACCATACCAAATATTAAAATTGCGAGAGTGCCCCTTGTACCAAATAGCCTATTAAAACTGTGAGAGTGCCCCTTGTACCAAATAGCCTAGCCTATTAAAACTGCAAAAGTGCCCCTTGCACCAAATGTTAAAAATGCGAGAGTAAGTGCCTTGTACCCAACGGTTGGTCAGCCAGTTCACCCGCAAAGAATTTGCTAGATTGTGGTATAAAAGGAACAGCTTCACTGGGTGTGGGTGGGGCGGGATAGGCCTATTTCTCATGCGAAGGTGAACCTTATATATATATTTGTTTTTCCCGCAGTCAGCAGTTGGTTGTCGGTAGTCGGCAGTCTGAAAATTCATCTTCGAGTAGGCTACCAACTGCATGACTGCAAGCGGGTCACACCCCAATGGAACAACCGTATTTTTACTCTCAAAATTAATCTAACATGCAGTGCTCTGGCTTCGTGTGTATTGCTTTTAAACATGGCTGCAAGTATGGATGTGAATGGCTTGTCAACTCAAGATTGCATTGAAAACGAGATCTTCATTGACCTCGTGAGGGAAGGGCGGTGGATTTTTGGTTTGTCTGATCCAAAGTATAAAAACAACTCGTTCAAGGACCAGACTTGGATGCATACAGTTGAGGCTATGGGTTGGAAAGGTGAGTTGTTTTTACTTTTATACAAACGCCAACCTTAGAAGGGACCTGATATAAACATATAAAAGCCCTCGAGGTACTGGATTGAAATTGTATTACTACACCATGGGCGGAGTGAGCACACTATTTGTATTTAACAACACGTACTTAACTTTAATTAATATGTTTCCTGTTCACCAAGTATGATTTTATAACTGAAGTACAAAAATGATAATATAAACAGTATGGAAAGATAGAATGATAACGAAAATTAAAATGTACCTTATTATTATTATTGAGATTATGAAAGTGGTACACTTCAATCCCTTTCTAGCTGACGGTCGTCATCGGCGCTATTGCTGTCCACAGGATTGATTTCAAACTGGTCAGCAATGGCATCGTCTGATTCCCAGGATTTCTTTTCCTCCTTTATGATATGTTCAATACACTGATGCCACTTGTTAAGTGTTACTTCAGTTATTGCCCTTTCTACCAAGACCTTGACATCTTTGAGTTTGAAAAACCTATTATTAGTAATTCTGTCCCTTCACTTGGCTCCACACAAGCTCTGGCAATAATAGGGAGGGAGTCTTAACACTGTATGACCTGATAGTTTTTACGGAAACACCAGTAAACTTGGACATTAAATTAACAATATCTTTCAACGGCTATATCCGGATACTTTTCACAAAATTTCACGTATGCATTCAAAACATTTTTTTCACCACTCTTCACTATTTCTCCTTTAGGATTTTTTAAAATACACCCAAATGTATTATAACAACAGAAAATGGCGCATGCGCAGAACTCAATTCATTATGTTGTTATTATTATTTACTACATGCAGGCCCGACAAGAGGGAGGGGCATTGAGGAAGACCCCAATTTCACAACTGATGATCGAGTAATTTTCTGCCAAGCCTGTCAAAAATAAGTAACTTATGGCCCAATAGTAAACATAGCTATCTTTCACTTTATCTACCAGATTTCTTCTTTCGGATTTTGAAATTGAAAATAACTTTTACTAACATGCATGTGCGGTACAAATGAAGTTGACATTTCCATGAACACATTTTTTAAAATTATTGTCATCTTCTTAGTTTCGTTCGTTGAATTACAGACTTTTCATTAAAATACTATAAAAATATAGAATAATTGTATAAGTAAAGGGCAAATATCTCAATTGTTTAAATGCAATTTTTCAAGTGCTGATATAATGAATAGTTGGGTCATTCCATGCCAAATCATCACAATAAAGTGTAATTTCCAACCCGACCATCTCAGATTTACATGAAATTCGGTAAGAAGTTAAAATACATGAAGTTGTACACACATGCAAAATTTTACCCCTCAGTGATTTACAATATTCATACAGCAGGGTTGCAAACATGATAAAAATTGTAAACTTTTTCCCTTGCATGCTCTGCAAAAATAAATCATAACTTTACTTCTAATTGAGGTAAAACCCTCATGTTGGTCTCATTTTGAAGCTAAAGGTACATAGTTTCCATTAAAAATAGTTGCATTTCAAAATATTAATTTTTTCATTCCAAGGTCAAAAGGTGTAACCTTTGACCTTGAGTATCTAAGAAACTGTATCTTTAATTTTATTGAAGAAAAGATATGTTAGGCAGTTAAATGCATTCTATCTTTGGTACAAATTTCATTTTGGGATGGCTTTGGGAACAGGAGAAAAAAAATTTCCCTATAATATAAAGCCACATGTCTGACTCACTCACTCACTCACTAACATTAATGTTTGCCCACTTTCAGATGAGCTAGAAACTTGAAATTTGGTACACGTATAGCGTGTATTTTAACTTCTTACCGAATTTCATGTAAATCTGAGATGGTCGGGTTGGGAGCTGTGATGATTTGGCATGGAATGACCCACTTACTTGTTTGTTTTCTTTTAGAAAAATAGAATAACTGTGTCAAAATACAGTTTTGTTGTTAATAGGCTATTATTGTTTTATTGAGGCGGCTAAAATCTTTTGTTTAAAACCTAAAACAGGCTATTCCCAAAAATAAAAGGCTAAAATACCTTTTATGAAAGCTTAAAAATCCGGGCCCTATAGGCGCTAAGTTGGGCTTTATTCCAACATCAGTCAACCGATTTAATCCAAAATCAATAGACTTCGTCCAATGAGCTTTATAAATGCGTGTACCAAGTTTATGAAAATCTGATAAAGTGTAGGCCTATTACAGACAGACGGACAGATATTTTCCCATCTACCACACAATCTCATAAATATCATTACATAATCTTTTTGTTGCATACATGGTAAAGGGTGAGGTTGGGTTTCAGTGGTAAATTTAATATTGGAAGGAGTCCGGGAAAATTTGTCCCTGGGGCCCTTCCTTTCTCTCCACGGCCCTGACTAGGCTACATGGTTCTAAATTCAGTGTGACAAATTTCATGTTTAAATAAAAAATATGTTTATTAATAAAAAACTCTTTATTAATATGAATCAAAATTAATTTCTGTAATTCTACATGGAACTATGTGTTGTAATCTGTGGCTGATGCACAGATCTGCCAGCTGGCAGTACACGTGCTATTTGTTTTGACCAGGTTCCCTTCTAAGGCTGGTCCTGGTATAGGTTGAATGCTAATTAACTCACAGTGCTGATATGAACCTTACATTATATATAAATGCCAACACAGTTTCATTGTTGGATGCAAATATACCGTATTTCCCTTGTACACCTTCCCTAGTGGATGTATGTTATTCATTTAATGATTTTCCTGATGGTGTACATTCGTTAGGGAAGGTACACCTTCTACTTCACTATAACTTATAAATTTCCAAATGGCAGAGAGATTGATCAGTCATGAAACCTGTTCCAGTGACTCATGTTAGTGAGTAGCCTCGCTGAAGGCTAATTTAATGTATTGTGGTTCTTTTGCAACAGGTGAAGTGTTCTGCATGTGGAGAAGAAACTGGGAAATGGCATGATGTGAGTTTATCAGAAACAGTGGAAGAACGTACTGGACATGCAAATGTGCACTTTGCATTCAGATGTAAACTCTGTAATAAGGAAAATAACCTAAGTAAGTAACATATATACAAAATAACACAGATGCTTATAAATGTCTGTATGTGGATGTATCAAAATCTGTTAAACTAGTATTAATATAGGCCTATTACACTAGTCTACAAAAAAATATTGTTTGTCTGCTACTGAGGAAACTTTATGTGCTTTATATGGTAATTGATGTGCTGATTCCAGATCTGAAGTCAGATTTCTCCTTGCATATCATGTTTTTGAGTTATGATAATGTAACTATTAAGTCTAATATGACATTTCATACAAATATCCTGTCCCATTAACAAGTGAAATAAATTTAGATTTATTATGTTAAGTTATTTTAAATACTTTAATAAGTAAATGCAGACTTACAACGTGAAGTGATCACCAAAAACCCATTTTAAAAGTGCTTGAGACCTTGACATTTCCTTTTATTTTGGCTTGTGGATGATCTCTGTAGGAACCAGCAGTAACCACCCATCATGCTCGGCCCATATTGACCCTGGTACGTGGATTCCATGGTTGATATTTCCTGGTGTAACCTCTCACCATGTTCATCACTTACAGCCCCGAGATTTGGTGGGAAAAAGTCTAGGTGAGAATGCAGGAAATGTAACTTTAATGACATACGGCAACCTAGATTTTGATAAGCTCTAAGCATTTTATGTACTAGCTCAGGATAATTTTCAGCTCAATAATTTCCTAGAAGCCTAGTTGCCACGAGCACGAATGTGTCCCAAACTTCAAGTTCAAGAGCGCTCAGTTTGGTTCTAAACGTAGTGTCACACATCAACTGTCGTATCTCTGGTCCAATGAAGATTCCTTCCTTCTATTTCACATCACTTTTCACTCTCCCAAACTTCTCCTTTAGATGCTTAAAACCTTCACCATCATGTTTCATAGCTTTCAAAAAGTTTTTTATTAGTCCACGTTTAATGTGAAGGGGTGGAAGAAATACCTTCTGTAGGTCCACATGCGCCTTGTCTTTTCCAACAGTTGGTTCAATTCTTGGAGGCCAGTGTTGAATCTTAAAATGATTACTGTCATCACGGCTGGCATAATAGAACTTTGCGCCCCATGCTGCTCCCCTTTCCACTCACCACTTGCCTGGCAGCTTCCACCCCTCTCGGCTTCTTCCCGCGTGCCGCCTGCTCCACTTCCCCGCAACCCATACCTTCATGCCTGTAGCCGTTGCTCAATGCTGGTAATGCATAATTGCAATTGATATGTCACCTAATATTTCACAATAAAAAAAGCCCCTTGCACCTCCACATAAAATTCCACAATTATAAAAACGACCCTTCCAACAAAATAGGCTATTTCAAAATACAAAAAATACCCTTGTACCATACATAATATTTCATAGTTATAAAAAACGCCGTATTATAACATAAATTGTGGCTTAATTGATGCAGGAAAATTCCCTTGTACCAACACTACTTATAAAAACCGATTCTTGCGTTAAAACTTATGAAATCCCCCTAACATAACTCTAATATACGAAAGCTTCCTTCAGTGCTCAACATTCAATCGTAGAGTAGTGGTCAAGACTCCTAACTATAATGCTAGGGGTCCCGGGTTCGAATCCCGGTCGATCCAAAATTTACTATTAGGAATAGGTCTCAAATTGGTAGGTAGGGTGAAGAGGAGGTGAGAGGAAGGAGACGGGAAAGGAAGAGAAGAAGAGAATAAAGAAGAAATAAATTATTTTTTGTTTCATCAGTTAATTAAGAGATGGCGCCACCGTCGCTACTAGTAGTTCAAATGCCGCCACTAGGGGAGGGAGTTAGAGAGTTGGAGTGAGGGACTCGCATGGGGCGCAAAGTTCGGTTTTCCCTCACGACTATCCCACAAACACAAGAAGCACATGTTTTTAGTATAGCCTAACTGTAGACCAAGTAAAAGTGATATAACCTTTAGATCTCCACAAATGTGCCTCTTAAATGTTGTGTAGTTTATTACTTGTAGGAGGATCTCCATGGATTCATACGTCTCCTTCACTCCTGTAGCATGAGCTAAAGGTATTGATGGTTTACTGTTTCCAATATGTAATAAAACACATTTTAAACTAATTTAGATGAGTCAATTAACAGCCTCCATTCATGGGGTTGGTGTACATAGCCTAATTCTTTGATGAGGGCATTTATATCATTGCAATAACACACAGAATTATCTTGTGTATAAAAAGAAGCCAGTTTCTTATTACGGTCACGATAATGCGTGACTATGGTACCCTTCTGCAATAAATTCCATTCCTTCAGTCTTGAGGCTAAGATTTCAGCCTTCTGTTTAGGAAGTAACAATTCCCTGATTAAGTAATTAAGATCATCTTGACTTAGTAAATGAGGTTTAGAAGAATCTAATTCGCCTTCGTAGGTATCAGCATCAGTAGTACTTTCTGTCTCTTCCTCCTCTTCATGAGACAGTTCATTTTCAGGGGTGAAATCTTTGGGGGGAAGTGGTACAGGATTCTCTAAATCATGAGGCACTGGATTCAAAGCAGAGTCACAGTCTGGGTAATTTTTGTCATGCAAAAATAGCAGTCTGAGATGTGGTGAGGTGCCCAGACTTTGTCATCATCTCCTGTGGTGCATGCGAAGTCATGTCTGTAAGCAGTCTTCACTTGACTTGTCATGTTCTTACGCTGGATATGTGGTGTAAATTTCCCACAATTATAGCAGAAGTTGTCTGGATGGTTAACACAGCTTCTTCTATTCATCATATTAACTTCTGAAATGAAATGGACACTATCTTCAATAAAAGTAAACATTAACGTTCATGGGTGAAGCTCATATAGGTTATGTGAAGCAAATGTAAATATATATTGAATCTTGGTATTTAAGTGCATAAAACATTAACAGAAAAGCCATACAATTTATTTACTTATGTAGGCCTATTTACTTACATCACAATGTTACATGAACTTAAATCAACTATATTTTATTTTACTTCAGCTTTCTGTATTCCTTCACAAATAAAGCCACTTTAATGGAAATCAGCAAGTTTTGGCGGGAAAATGAATACACCTGGTGAGAAGCAGTTGAAATGTTAAAAGACCTGACCAACGAAATCAAGGAGGCCAAGAGAACAATATGATATAATTAATTTGAATAAGCAATGACATTATCACAATTTACTTAAGAGTAAAACTGTAAATCGTAATTATCTAAAAATTGTGACGTGGTAGAGCAAAAAAGACTTCAGATCTGTAATCAACACATTCAAATTAGGATTGGTTCACTTGTTTTGTTTAGTAGCAAAATCACTGTAGACTAATGTTATCATTATTATTATTATTTTTATTATTATTATTATTATGGTGTTACTGTGATGATGATGATGATGATCTTGTAACAAATTTTGTACATTTTTCTAGGTATCTTGGAAGATACAATCAAAGTGTACACAAAAGATGATTCAGAGAAGTTCAAGACTATTGTAGTATTCGACAGCCGAGGAATTGACCTAGTAGACTGTGAGTTCAGGGTAAGTTAAGATATTAAGGGATATTTGTTGTACCTCATATTTGTCTTTCAAGCCATGTATCACATTGTTAGATTCAAACCAGATTTAAAGTACTCTTATTGTACCAGGAAAAATATCACAGTTTAATAACTTTACGAATAATACAAATATGAAAATGGTGTTTGCAGAAAATGACAGCAACATCAAGAGTAACTTCAAAAGTTTGATAGTGTTTTCAGTCAACTGCATTCCAGTCCCTTATTGTCCAGGGAATGAACGAAAAATAGAAAAAAAAATTTGTAAAGTTTTGAAATTTGGCAGAGTTGTCGGCGGGACTGTCCTGAACAACATACTAACAGTCCCCGAGGGTGGGGGAGGGGGCAGGGGAGCCCTTAGAAGGTCCCTTTTATTGGTTTTTCACTTATATCTCACCGACGGTGCATTATAGAGGAAAAGTTACTGTATTCAAAATTCAAGCTGATAAAATATCTTATTACATTTTTTTTCTATTCCCAATAGCTTTCGAGATATCCGCCAGCGAAATCAGCGCATTTTCAAAAAATGCTCTTTCACCTCATGCTTTTCGACACACTTTATCTTCTGGCGCTTCAGCCCTCAAATTTACAGCAGTGCCCTCATAAAACATGTTGTAGGGCGATAAATTTCCTTTAAAATGAGTCTTCATTTGTTACTTTGTCTTCAAATGTTCTAACATTATAGCAATTTGAAGTCAAAAAATGTAGAGATTTCAAAAGAAAACTGTACTTTGTGATTTCTCTTTATTTAGGGGTTATATACACTGTAAATTGTGTATTTACAAAGTGAAACATGCAGAGAAGTCAATTATATATTGCACAACCATTCACTAAAATTCCAGTCACAGTACAAATACATAGGGCATGAGCAAGGGTGTAGGGCACAAAGTCTTTTTTCAGTTTTCCATAAACATCTGGAAAAATTACATGTTACAGTTTGTGTATAAAATTAAACTGCATTACATTCCTACAAAATTGGTCTACATCACATTTCTGAAGGGCTAATACTTCAGGAAATAAAGGGAGATAATGTATGACATAAGTTAGTTCAGGAAATTCTTGTTTTTTGTAGCCTATATTTCTTTTTACAAAATGAGAGCAGTTAGCAATTAAAATGACAAGATTATTATTAGTGTAAAACTGGGAAGAATCACATGGTATGAGTTTAAGTAATAACGAACATGAACTATTAGCTGTTATATTTTTCGTTAAAAATATTTGTAAAATTGGTAAAACATTATATATATTTAGAAATTGTGAGACATAGTAGGGTCATTCTCAAAATAACGCACCTTTCACTGTCCCAGGTACAAAACTGCTAAAATTATTTATTTTTTTATAGTTTAATTATGAAAAATAATAGTGTTAATATTATTTAAAATCACACAAAAAACTATAGCTCTTTACTTGACAAACTAACTTGGGAAAAAAATCTACTTAGACCTTCCTGTTACTTTGAAAAGATGTTACCTGTCTATTTTTTATTTTGATTCTCCAATATTGAAACCCTAATACTTTGTATAATCAGTTAGACTATATTTTTCAATCTACCAATTAAGTATTTTTTTGTAAGAACTAGTTTGCTTGACATCGTTCCATTTAATTACCATTTTCTCCCTTTTGTGTTAAAAATATACCATAACAGGTCTGTATAAAAAAAGAATTTCCAGAACTATGTCATACATCATATGATATGCTTATACAGTGAGTCTCTCTCGACTGGAGGCCGGGCTAGCGGCAAAAGTGCATGCGGCCGCCGAGTCGTCACCCTGCACCCCGAGGTGTAGGAACTGCACGGCATTTCTCTCGCTTCTTTCACTTTGTTCGTGCATGACCATGAAAATAGCAAAAATAGGGACTTACCTTATTACAGGAGATGCTGAAAATGTCCTCCTCCTTCATCCACACATTTTTGGCATCGAGATAGGAAACACTCATTCACACGCAATAGGTGCGGTTCTCATATTAAGTTTATTTCCGTTTGGATATAATTTTTTAGTTCGTCTAACGTGTGGGGATTTCTTTCATACACTATCCCCACAAATGAAAATCGCAAACAGTTAAATCTGGGGACCGTGATAGCCATAAGCCCGCACTAATGACCCGATCTTCAAAAATTTCACTAATTTTGTTTAGCGAGAGTTGAGCTGTATGCGCAGTTGCAGAGTCTTGTTGGAAATACCTAGACAAAGACCACTATATAACTTTATAACACGAGAGCACAGGCCGTGTTTGACCTTCACCTTCACAAGCATGCACTCCAACTGCTGGCCAAGCGGAATGTTGCAATATCTGACTCACTGCAGCAGTCACATTTCACCGCTCGCCCAGCCCGGCCCCTGTCTAAGAGAGACTCACTGTAGGGTCAATCCATACCAAGTGGTCCAGCACTAGTAGTTATGTTTTCTGTGTCACGTGATGGATGGCTTTGGATGGTTTAGCAGACGTCACGCGGCGAGGTGATTACCCGTCACGCTCCACTGGTAGGGGGGATTAGTCACGCTCTGTTAACCACAGGTGTGTGCCATATGTCACAGGTGTTTGGAATTCTTATCAATTCTTTTACTAAGGTATAAGAAATGTACACCACAGCTTGGTCATTGCCCGTCAAGCTCTACCGCGTTAAGTATTGTTGTGTCATATGCTACAGGTGTCAGTGATCGATATTCTTAACAAGTACATCTCTCTATTGTATACTACAGTAAAAGAATAGATTATCACTCGCGCGTGCGGTGTATGTGTGTTACACCACACAACTTGCTACAATGTATACACAGTTTGCGTTATGATAACCATCATACGTGTGTGAACTAGAATATATGCATGGTAACTTGTTACAATGTATTTGCAGCTGGTGGTGAAAAACACATGTGCGGTAGGTTGGGACCTCACAAATATATAAGGAATGATACTTGCGAATTGCTACATTCTGTAAAATTCACAATGGCGCCTCAACAACACCGTCCACACTGGGAAGATATTTTCGACAAGAAATTAGAGGAATACATCATCCCCGACGTGGAGCTGCTGTCGCCACCACCGCAGCCTGAACCACTAGAGTTTGTGGATATTACAGTCTACAACGTGGAGGGGCGACATGTTGCAGACGTAGAGTTTGGTGTGGCGTGGGCAACGATTTGTGGTGCCAACCACCAAAGTGAGTCATCCGTCATGTTGCCCTGTGGGAATACACATTTTCAGAATGCTGGGGACGAAGAGACCCATATTAGCCTTCACCACGACGAAGTCTGCGATGGAGACCAACATTTTCACCGGTGTAGGACCCCCAAGGAGGGACACTTCTCCATGTGGTCATGGAATTGCGGTCGGGACTGCAACCTATACGAGCGGCTCCAGCAAGCTGTAAGTATTACACCATCGACCACACCATGTAATTTTTAATATCGTAGCATGTGGCTTATATATTTTTTTTATATATGATTCAGACAAGAGAAGTGTTCTTCCACAATGGGTGGTGTGGGGAGGGGGCCGGCTGCGTAGCACCGGACCACCCATAGGAAAAAAACTTTTCAAAATGTTTCAATTTGTAAATATAAGTAATGAATGTTTAGTGTAAAAGATAAACGGTGTCAGTAAACATTATTTCCAACCGAGTTCTTTCATTCTATGAAATGAGAAAGCTCGGGTCGTATCCTTAACCAATGCCTTCTCCCATAATTCCTTAGCGTGCCATGTCAGGTATTAGGACTGAAAAAATCCGACCTGAGGACTGTGATAGGACTACTTACAGGACACTGTACACTGAAGAAACACATGCATAAGATGGGCATTCATACAGGTAGTATTGAATGCAGACTCTGTGGCCTTGCAGAGGAAACTGCCTGGCATGTTATACACGATTGTGAAACTCTCTGCAGGAGAAGGGTCCAAATTTTTGGAACTCCCGAAATCCAGCAGATATCAGCATCAGATAGGATTGTGAGGCAGCTTATTAGTCTGGTTAAAGGCACCGGACTATTTGATTGACTCCAATCAATGCTGTAAGAGGTAGGCACAATGGACCATAAGGTCGAAGTGTCTGGGACTTGGAGACCACCTCAGATATATCATATATCATACTCTACAGGAAGCTGCCACACCCTTGGCGGACATTTTGAACCAGTCATCCGCTACATGTTGGGACATGTTTAAACCAATATATATAGCTATGCTAACAAGCTGCCACACCTTAGCATGTATGTCAACGGTCCGTCGCACCGGTCGTTATACACATAGACTATATGTACGAGAAATCGAAGGCATGCGATACCGCTGCAATGAATAAATTTATCGAATGGTTGTTATTTTATTCCCCCCAGCCAGATTGGCTGAGTGGTCTAAGGCGCCAGACTTAAGTTCTGGTCCCCAAAGGGGTCGTGGGTTTGAATCCCACATCTGGTATTTATTTTAAAATGTAATATTCAATATAGTTTTATCAGTCCATTGGATGCGGACTGTGTGAACTGTCTTAGAACATAAGAAATTCGGAAGGTGATCTGTACACAACGACCAGACATTTGTAGTCATAGGGATCAAAGGAAAGCTTATTGCATTGGTATTACGCTTCTGATTGGTTAGAGGAGAGATCACGCGACGAGGTGATTACCCGTCACGCTCCACTGGTAGGGGTGATTAGTCAAGCTCTCTTAACCACAGGTGTGTGCCAGATGGCGTGGGAGGTCAACGGAGCATTTTCAAAGTTATTGCAAGTACGCGATCCTGATAGTGTTCTCTCTGCAGAACATGTGTTAGTTCTGCAAAACATTCTTCTTCAGTTCGAATCGAGGTTTCAGGATGTGGAAAACCTTTCTCCAATGTTTAAACTTTTTGCTACCCCATATTCAGTTAATGTCAAAGACGTTCCTTGCCGGTATCAGTTGGAACTGCTAAACTTACAATGCGACGATCTGTTAAAGGACAAATACGAACGTAAAGTGGTCTTGGGTAACTTTTACAGAAATTTCTCTGAAACCAGATTCCCGAAACTTGCCGCACGAATATTATGTAATTTTGGATCAACATATGTGGCCGAACAATTTTTTTTACTAATGAAATGTGCAAAGCTCAAATCAAGAAGTACATTGTCAAATCACAACCTAAATGTAGTCTTCGATTAAATATTGCTCAAACATTACGTCCCAATATTGATAAACTTGTTAAAGAAAAAAGAGACAGGAAAGTCAGAAAATTGTTACTGTAATCTTGTATCATCTAAGTTGCAGACAAGCTTGTATGGTAATTAATTCAGTTCCTTTCTTTTATTATTTTTATTGTAGTGAATTATGTTAATTCAAATGATAGTATTGTCTATTTTTGTCAAAGAACATAGATTTTGAGGAAAGACAATTGTTCTCACAGAATAGAAAAATAGAATTATTTATAATATGTTAAACTGCTATGCTGTAATTAACCGATAAATTATCAAGAAAATCGACTGATGTTTCATTAACTCGGAAACACATATTACGTAAGTTCTAACCCCCTAAATTCCCGCTACCCGCAATACTAATGCCCCTCTCTTCCTCCCTGTTTACTGAAACCACCACTTCACATACTCCTCGCAGAGGTATAACGCGAGCAGTCAGAGCAGAAAGCAGTGACGTCACAGAGCAACCTTCTGTCTTCCCCTGATCTAAGTGATAATGATGTTAATTTGTAGGCCAGAGTGTGTTGAACTAAATGCATTTTATCTGAAAGGCTTAGGACAATCCACTACTGAATAATTTTAAAAAATGCAAATGCTTGCAAATGCGAAAAAATGCATGCGGCCTGGAACAAAAGTGGCTGCCGTTTCAAAATAATAAACAATAGATATTTTAAAAAAATATTTTTGAAACTACCAAACATTGGGGAATTCATCCAGCAAATATAAATTTTTTCTGAGATGGTCAAGCAACTGATTATTTTTTCCCTGGACCACTTGGTATGGATTGACCCTGTAGTTCCTGAATCTTACAGAAATATGATTCAGATCAATTTTGTAGGAAATTTTATGTAGTTTAATTTTGTGTTAAACTGTTTTTTGCTAGAACCCATAGTGTTTTGGATATCTAAGGAAGACTGAGAGAGACATTTAAATGTACCCCCAACTCCCCCCGCTCACCCCCATCAATGGGGACTTTTAGTATGTTGTTTAGGATACTTTCCCCCACATCTCTGCCAAATTTCAAATCTACGTGATTTTTTCCTCCCTATTTTTTCTTTATTTTCCTGGACTATAATGTATTTTCCATTATATGTAGGCTACTGTGCTTGTACTGTACCCGCCCTAAGGGATTAGTGGAAGGAAAAAATAGGTAACCCACCCCTGGAAAACTAACCTACAACAAAAACGGGCCCAACCCAAAGGTCATGGTGAAATCCCAGGCGGAACACAACAAAAATAACCCTTGGTTTCCTCTGATAACAATTAGTATTGACAGATAAACTACATGAATTAATTAAAGCCATAAATATAACACATAAACATAAATTCCCTGTCCTACAAATAAAACCCTTTTTATTACCTGAAATAAATAATATGTTGTCTAATTCATTTGGACAAATATGTCAAGATAAAAATACAGATTGGCTTGGTCTATTTCATGTTTTCATTTCATTAAGCCATTGAAAAGGTGTGAGTTATTTGCGTTGATATTTATAATTGATAAAACTGGTATTTTCTAAATCACTAAAATAAATAGGACGGTTCCCAGGCGAAAATGATAATCTTAATTTATTTTAAAAAACATATAAACAGACACTGGGACCGAAATGTAATTTAAAATTAGTTCTGAAGGGAGATAAACCTAAATCAAAACAGTTTGAACCTCTCCACGTTCAAACTACGGAAACCACCAATGGCCAATTAAGGGAGCAGTTGCCAGGCTGTGTAATTATGAAATACACAAAAAATATTAAATCTATTATCTTAAATAATAATTATAACCTTAAATCATTCAAAGGAGTAAACACAGTTTGGGTTTGTACGTAAGCAAAAGGCAAGGCTACTAGAATGGCGGGACACAAGCTATGCTTGGCGCGAAAACGCCAAAGCCAAAAAAGAATGGGAACTGAAACTAAAGGAACCTGAGCCTAAGATAGATACAGGGAGCAAATAATAATGATACTACAACAGCCTACACCAAATCGCAACACTACTAGTAGGGGGTGCTGAATTACTATACTAAGCCTGTGGGGCGGGAAATGAGGGAACGCCATTATGGCGGCAAGGAACAGGCGCCTAACACATAACACCACAATTAGAATTACTTACGTGCTACCCAGCTTACTACAACTCACTACAGACATGCAGGCACAAACCCAAAACCGTGAGAACCATACACAAGATTAATAAGAACGTTAAACTAGGACAAAATCCGACACCAAACACAAGCCAGAATGGCAACAATTTCCCCGGGAGGCGGCCATTTTTGATTACCACAAGAGTCTTCTTTCCAGTTTATAAGTCGGTAAAACAGAGCAGACGGCCAATAGAAACCGTAAGCAGGCGCGCTCTATTGAGTACAATGAGAAACACCAGCAGCAGACTACAATATTAAAAATTTTCTTCATAATAATTTGAGAAAAAAACACACTTTAGATCTAATGCCAGAGTTTAAATAAATTAATGAATACTATAAAATGTCCTAAAAGCAATTAATTAGCCTAATTATAATTAGAATATTGAGAAATAATGCCAGAAACAGCACACCCTCTCGGTGGCCAGCGGAACTACAGCTGCTCCAGTGCTGCCACAAGAACAAATACAACATTTACCTTTGTGTTACAGCACAATTCACCTGCCCCTTGACTTAAAACATATTATGTTTTAATACACTTTTTAGCAGAACAAAAGGGCAAAAAATCAATTACATTAGGTTAGTGAATTAAGAGGGAAAAATTTGAAAGCTGGAACAGTCTGGTATGAAGATGGGAGACTCACATAATAATTCTTGAACAAAAATCATCCATGTACTAGTCACATCCTCTTCGGTCCCAACACCACAATATTGTATGGCATCAAACAGGAAGAGGTCCGCCACCCTAGGCTACAGAACTCTTATGAGGCTAACTTCGGAGTAAAGGCACTTGGGTCTCTTCACTGAGTTTCACACACCGCTGGTTCTGGCCCGCAGGCAAGAAATCTACCAGATTGAGGCACTACAAACAAAATAAGGGGGGTCACAGAGAAAGGAGGTGTCATACCTTGATTTGGTAGGTATCGCGTCCGGTCCCACCTACCATAGTAATGCACTCACACTCACTCAAGACCGTCCCCGTCAATTCTGGCACAGTGGTGAAATTTGGCTGTTGGCTGACATTGCAGACGAGGATCCTCAAGATGTTAATTTTCAGCTGAAAGACTGCGTCAGTTCAACCAGCACAGGAGGAAGTTTTTTTTGGGTAACCCATTTCTTGATGGTGTGTGACATGTAGTTTGTGAGTAAGTCCCCATCTCTACCAGCCGTCCAAGGACTCAAGCTGTAACATATTCAAACGAAGCGGCAGAGAAAGAACCAAAGACAATTTTCCCCATAGGGGTATACAATGGTGTTTAGTCTAAGACAGAATAAATGATCCAAAGGGGAGGTGACAAAATTCACTTAATTTTAAATAATGGTTAGGCAAGCTTCTAATTACAATTTCCCTAAAATAACTCTTAACCAACATCTACAAACAAAATACCCTTTTTACTAAAATATAATTTGAAACCCATTATTGACATTAATTTGCTGAACTGGTGAACTCACAATTGCATGTGATCAGCACAGGAGATCCGGAAGCTGAAACACACTTAAAGAGACACATTGAACTCAACGTACAATTCATTTCCCTTTTAAGTGGGTAACATGAGTTTTAAAAGTATGTCCAGTGGATCGGTCCCTAACCAATACTGTGACTGGGGTAAGAAACTCTACAATAACAAACGGTCCTCTGAATTTCTGAGCTAACTTTGCTGTATATCTGGCAGCAGCATTACTGCGTGGGAAATTCTTTACGTAGACTTCATCTCCTACAGAAAACTTAACTTCACGCCTACCCTTATTGTATCTTTGCATCCTCTTATTATGGGAAAGTTTAAGGTTGGCTGAGGCTTTTTTCCACATATCCTTCACCTTATGAGATTCTCTATGGTCAGGTAAAAGGTCATTAATCGACCAAAGATTGCACAAGGGATTATTTGGCCTGAAACCCAACATTAAGGATATAGGAGGGAACAAGTGCGCCTCATGCTTCGCAGTATTAAAAGCAAACTGAAGCCAATATAAATTGTTATCCCACGAAGAATGATCTTCAGAGTGATAAGCAATTAAAGCTGCTTTCAGGTTGCGATTAAAACGCTCCACATGTGAGGCTTGGGGAAAATAAGGAGACGTAGTAATATGCCTAATGCCCAGATCAAAACAGAAATTATTAAATTTTCTTGAAACAAAATAGCTCGCATTATCCGACACAAGAGACCGTGGAAATCCGACGACAGCAAATATCTTTTTCAGACATTCTATAGTAATGTTAGTATTGGAATCCCTGACGGGGAACATCCAAACAAACTTAGTGAATGAATCTACCGCAGTTAAAATATAGGTATTACCCGACTTTGATCGAGGGAACTTTCCTACATAATCAATGAACATTCTATCCATTGGGGCTTTAGGAATTTCAGATGCAAGGAAACCTACTTTGGTCATCTGTGCAGGCTTAGAACAAACACAAATCTGACAAGCCTTCACTCTGGCCCTCACATCGACATCCATGCCTTTCCATAAGAAATATTCTCTGATCTTATTACGAGTTTTGTCAAAACCTAAGTGACCTCCAACTGGTGATTCATGAAAATACGCGAATACTATATCAACTAATGCGGAAGGCAAAATAATTTTAGCCGGCATTCTTCTTGTGGGAGCACTATAAAGGACATTTGATTTCAGAATATACTGGGGCAACTGCTCACCAGCTTTAATTCTATCTATTATTGGACCTATGACCTCATCACCAGCCTGAAACTCTTGAATCGATTTAAACGCCAGAGGAAAATCAGATAATATCCACCAACTGCGTGGGAATTTCAGAACTTTGACTGACAACTGGTTTCGATTCTGACTGAGGTTCTAGTTGAAACATTCTAGATAGGGTGTCGGCTACTTGGTTGTCAACACCTCTGATATGCTTGGCATTAAACTTAAATGCAGAAAGACGAATCGCCCATCTGGCAATTCTACCAGTCGTACGAGGTTTAGCTAGAACCCAGCTGAGAGCTTGGCAGTCTGTTTCAAGATCAAATTCCACATGTTCAATGTACATGCGGAACTTCTCTACAGAAAACAGCACTGCCAAGGCCTCAAGCTCGTACATAGAATAAATTCTCTCCTGAGCAGTCAAGGTTCGGGACGCATAAGCTACTGGCCTACGCCCTTCAGGAGATTCTTGTAGCAAAACACATCCCAGAGCTACTGGGGATGCATCGCTTTGAATGACGAACCTTTTAGAGAAATCTGGCATCATAAGAACCGGAGGATTGGCAATATGAAGTTTCAACTCATCAAAAGCCTTTTGACACTCATCCGACCAAGAAAATTTACATCCTTTTCTTCTTAAGGCATTCAATGGTGCAGCAATATGGGCAAGATTAGGAATAAATTACTAAAGAAATTTACCATGCCAATAAACCTGGCAACACCTTTAACATCTTTGGGAGGGCGAAATTCTCTAATAGCACGAGTCCGTTCCGGGTCAATTGTCACTCCCTCAGCAGAGACAATATGGCCCAAAAACGACAGTTTGCGGGCGGCCATGGTGACCTTTTCCGGGTTAACTGTGAGTCCAGCCGCCCTAAGGCGCTCGAGCACAACTCGCACATGATCTAGATGCTCATCAAGGGACTGAGAATAAATGAGCAAATCATCTAGGTAATGGTACACATACTCAAACTTCACGTCTGAGAAAATGCCGTCCAGTAGTCTGGTCAGGACTTGAGCTCCCGTGGCAAGGCCAAATGGGACGCAATTAAATTCATAGACGTTCCAATCTGTACAGAAAGCGGTCAACCTCTTAGACTTTTCTGTAAGTGGAATCTGATAATAAGCTTGATTTAAGTCAAAAGATGTAAAGAACTTAGCACCCGAAAAGAAACCAAAAGAAGAATGTAAATCAGGCATTGGGACAGAGTCTATTTTGATTTTGGAGTTAAGATGTCTATAGTCGACGACCGGACGAAATTTACCACCACTTTTCTCCACCAAGAAAATCGGACTACTGTAATTAGACTTCGATGGCCTAATGACACCTTGGTCCAACATAGTCTTGACATGTTCCTTTAAGATTTTGAGTTTTGGCGGGCAGAGTCTGTACGGCGGACGCCTAACTGGCTGAGAATCAAGAAGCTCGATCTCATACTCTAGCACATCGGTACGTCCCAATTCGGTTGTTAAGACATCCGGATACTCATGAAGCAATTGACTGACTCTATCACTTTCATATGGAGTCAAATGACTTAGATCCACACTAATCATATTCACTGAATCGTCCGGATCCAGATTCAAACATGGTCCATTAGGCTCAACCAACTTCGATGCCTTAATTCGTTTGCAGAAAAAAGGGGGCTTGATAAACTTAACTTTTGCGCTTGGGCAAAATTTGAAAAATGCTTCCTGCTCCTTAATATCTAACAACAAGCCTGCACGCTTCATGAAATTCGCACCTAAAATCATGGGCATAATCAAATTATCTGTCACAATAAAATCCATTGTCCAAGTGAAATTCAAAATCCGAATCTTCAACTTAACTTTACCACGGATGTCCAGAGACGTAGAGTCGGCCGTACTACAAGGCTCCACATCTTTATTCAATTTAGGCACTTTCTGCGAACAACACATCTTGTTGAATGCATCTAAGGAGAGCAAGCTTACCGCAGCTCCACTATCTAAAAGCGCTGAGAAAACATGGTTACATGATTCAACACTAATCAGTGGCAAGCTGCTATCAAGATTACCCCGAATTCCACATAAAAGTCCGTTCCGAGAGACACATTTGGGATTATTTACTTTGGGATACAACTTATAATTATATTTACAGTTAAAAGAGTCAAATCCAGACTTTAAATTAAACTTATTTACACGGTGAGGCTTATCTCTCTGATTATTATTTACAATTTTATCAGACACTTTCTGATTATATACACAACCACTCCCATTCACACTGTTCACATTCACACGCTCATGACGACAGTCATCAAGATGATGAACGTTCTGACCACTGCCGCGAGTGACAACATGTACACCCTGGTACCTGGGGTGTACACGATCTCATTGGCTTTGAGCAGACTGGTCATTACTTCCATTATCAGGGCGTCGTCTGAGATCAGGACAGTTACTTCTCACATGGCCAAACCTTCCGCACTGAAAACATTTACGCCTATCTACAGCACCATTCGGTTGCCTCACCTGTCTTGGATTACTATCAGGGGGAATATTTACAAGATTTCTCTGAGAAGTAGAGCGAAGCGAGTCTGAATATCTAATAGAATTCACCCTAGCACACAGTGTGTCCAATTGTCTGTACGTAGTAGGCCTACCTTCAAACACTACCTGTGACCGAGTCTCAGGGGCCATACCATCCACTATGTTGCTTACAATTTCATTTTCAGACAAATTTAAACGGAACACAGTGGCATACAATTTTATTGAATGAACATATTTAGAAAAAGGTTCCTGAACCTCTTGGACTCGATAAAAATATTTATTAAGCAAAGAACTTCTTGCTCTAATCGGAAAATAAACTCCTAATAACTTTTCATGGAATCTATCTAGATCCAAACCACTAAGCACAGAATCCGTAGCTACATCACGCAGTCCACCGTTCAGTTGAGAAGAAATTATGGCCAGCAAGGACTGTTCACTGAAGTTAAAAATTTTTGCTTGTGTTTTGATCTCGCAAATAAACTTAATGAATTCTAGAATTCTTTCAAGTGAACTATCATTGAAACGGTACACTGTTTCTAATGGATGAGCCAAAGGATGTGGTAAGTTTGAAAAATTAGGAGCGATTTGGGGAGGAGGGACACTCAGATGAGTTTGAGACAAGCAATGTGACAAACTGTCAACATGGGACAGGGATGGAAATTGTTGGGCTGCCTCAGCTTTGATTACACTCACAGGAACTTCCTGGAATACTGGCGAGCAAATTCCAGTCGGTTCTAGGCCTACCGTTTCTGTATTACTCACAGTTTGGATAAGGTCAGCATCGAGTTTCATCTTTTTTACCAGACTGATGGTCTGTTCAATATCTGCCATCAGTAATGCCCATTTTCCTCTCACAACAGCATCATTAATTGTATTCATAAGATCAACAACACGGTTGAACAAGTTATTCAACTTTCCCACCACTCGGGCCTTCTGCTTTGAATTCAGACCACCTAATTCTATTTCCAATTTAAGATTATCTAATCTATCTTCGATGCTAAGAAAAAGAGTTTCAATATTGAACTCACTGAGAAATCGAAGATCCACCGGACATCCTACAACCGAGTGCAGTTTCTGCCTTAACTCAACCACACTTTGTAACTCTTTGGCAGGGATGCCTCGAACTTTCAACTCGTAGATTAAGTCCTGCTTCAACAGGTATTCAAGCTGTACCGGTCTCCGGTCCATGGTGATCACATGCAAATACAGGGGACAACTATTAGCTACTTAGCAGAGCCGGTTTGGCTTACACATTGTTATTAAAATAAAAAATTCCTTTTTAAAAATTTGAAATAAATAAGATTAAATCTCTGGAATTAAAATAAATTCATTGTTATTTAAAACTCTAAAAAATAAAAATAAGTTCATTAGTATTGTACCAGAAGAAACCAAGAACTGATGGCCAAATCAGAAATATTAATAAAATGAAAGACAAGGGAGAAACAAAGAATCGTGGCGATTAACCGCGCTCAGAAGCTACCAATATGTACCCGCCCTAAGGGATTAGTGGAAGGAAAAAATAGGTAACCCACCCCTGGAAAACTAACCTACAACAAAAACGGGCCCAACCCAAAGGTCATGGTGAAATCCCAGGCGGAACACAACAAAAATAACCCTTGGTTTCCTCTGATAACAATTAGTATTGACAGATAAACTACATGAATTAATTAAAGCCATAAATATAACACATAAACATAAATTCCCGTCCTACAAATAAAACCCTTTTTATTACCTGAAATAAATAATATGTTGTCTAATTCATTTGGACAAATATGTCAAGATAAAAATACAGATTGGCTTGGTCTATTTCATGTTTTCATTTCATTAAGCCATTGAAAAGGTGTGAGTTATTTGCGTTGATATTTATAATTGATAAAACTGGTATTTTCTAAATCACTAAAATAAATAGGACGGTTCCCAGGCGAAAATGATAATCTTAATTTATTTTAAAAACATATAAACAGACACTGGGACCGAAATGTAATTTAAAATTAGTTCTGAAGGGAGATAAACCTAAATCAAAACAGTTTGAACCTCTCCACGTTCAAACTACGGAAACCACCAATGGCCAATTAAGGGAGCAGTTGCCAGGCTGTGTAATTACGAAATACACAAAAAATATTAAATGTATTATCTTAAATAATAATTATAACCTTAAATCATTCAAAGGAGTAAACACAGTTTGGGTTTGTACGTAAGCAAAAGGCAAGGCTACTAGAATGGCGGGACACAAGCTATGCTTGGCGCGAAAACGCCAAAGCCAAAAAAGAATGGGAACTGAAACTAAAGGAACCTGAGCCTAAGATAGATACAGGGAGCAAATAATAATGATACTACAACAGCCTACACCAAATCGCAACACTACTAGTAGGGGGTGCTGAATTACTATACTAAGCCTGTGGGGCGGGAAATGAGGGAACGCCATTATGGCGGCAAGGAACAGGCGCCTAACACATAACACCACAATTAGAATTACTTACGTGCTACCCAGCTTACTACAACTCACTACAGACATGCAGGCACAAACCCAAAACCGTGAGAACCATACACAAGATTAATAAGAACGTTAAACTAGGACAAAATCCGACACCAAACACAAGCCAGAATGGCAACAATTTCCCCGGGAGGCGGCCATTTTTGATTACCACAAGAGTCTTCTTTCCAGTTTATAAGTCGGTAAAACAGAGCAGACGGCCAATAGAAACCGTAAGCAGGCGCGCTCTATTGAGTACAATGAGAAACACCAGCAGCAGACTACAATATTAAAAATTTTCTTCATAATAATTTGAGAAAAAAACACACTTTAGATCTAATGCCAGAGTTTAAATAAATTAATGAATACTATAAAATGTCCTAAAAGCAATTAATTAGCCTAATTATAATTAGAATATTGAGAAATAATGCCAGAAACAGCACACCCTCTCGGTGGCCAGCGGAACTACAGCTGCTCCAGTGCTGCCACAAGAACAAATACAACATTTACCTTTGTGTTACAGCACAGTACCGAGATCAGATTTTTAATAAATGCAACTCTAATGATTGTGTAATATTTCTTCACTTTTTCAGGATGTAAATACACAATATACAGCTTATATACCAAAGACATAACCTCTAAATATAGAGAAAGTGAGATGTAGGCCTACTGTTTTCTGTAAAAATCTTTAAATTTGTCCGAAACTTAAAATTGTCTTGAACTTTTGAATACAAAATGACAAATGACTACTCATCATAACTCTTGAACTTTTGAATACAAAATGACAAATGACTACTCATTTTAAAGGAAATTTATTACCAAGGCAATGTGTGTCAAAAAGCATGAGGTGAAAGAACTTTTTTCGAAAAGTTGCTATTTTCGCTGATGGATATCTCGAAAGCTATTGGGAATAGAAAAAATGTATAAGATCAAATTTTTAGGGAATTTTATCAGCTTGAATTTTCTATATTTTCCTCTACAATGCTCTGTTATTGAGATATAAGCGAAAACCCAATAAAAGGGACCTTCTACAGGCCCCCCTGCACCCCGCTCACCCCCCACCCTCGGGGAGTTTTAGTATGTCGTTCATTCCCCCCGACAACTCTGCCAAATTTCAAAACTACATGATTTTTTTTTTTCCTATTCAGTGTTTTTTTACCTTTATTGACTGCATAAGTGCATTAGTGCATGAATTAAACATGACTGAACATGGCTATTTAGGGGTAGTAAGTACTTTTACCTTAACAGACTTATTTTTAAAGTTAATTTTCCTTATCACATATGTTGGATTTTACCAAAAATGTATTTCTCTATTTTCGTAATGCTCGTCACATGGCACTGTGTTGTGGCCAAATAACACAAGATCAGCTGACTAGGTGTAGTAGGGCCTATAGCCCTCTTTCCATATTCTTTCAGCTTTGCAGACTTTTTTCTGTTTCCCAGGCATATTTTTTAGTAATAAAAACAATGTTTGTAATAGAGAAGGATTTTCTGCTCTGTTCAATGCAACCTGATCGTTTCACAAACACTCAAGATTTGGTAGAGCACATAAAGTGCCAGGTAAATTTGAAACTTTAGAAAGAAATTGAAATACAATTTCAAATATTTTGTATAAATAAAATAAATAAAAATAAATGCCCTAAAGCAGCTACAGGCAACCTTTGGGAAGATGTGGTCTAAACTTTATGATATTTATGAAGTCGCAGGCCGGAGATAACAGGTAGTTGTGAAAAAATAATCATGATGAGGTTTTTTATATTTATAAAGTGTAATGCTAAAGTTACATGAATGAAAACAATATCAAACTGATTAGGTATTTACTTACAATCAGCAGAAATTAATGAGAAGCTTGAGCTTGAATTTGAGAAACAAGATAATCAATGTTGGCAACAGTCCCTCTAATACACAAGCGCAGAGTGTTTTCCAAATTTTCATCTGTAAGTCTGGTTTGATACTTTGATTCATTAGTTTTTATCATGGAAAAGAACTGCCCGGAAGTTGTAAACTCAGAACTGTTCACATTTATAAATACTTTCAAATGCACAAATCATTTTTTTTTTGTAAATGCTCTCAGCTGCAGGTACTTTTCTTCGGCAAGGTGTTCTGTAGAAATCACTTAGCTCCACGTCTTCAAATTTTGACTTCAATTGTGTGTCTTCCTGAAGCTCATTTGCAGGTTTGTCGGAGCCTTCTTGAAGTCACTTTTCATCAGAGTATCAAAAAGGTTAAAGCAGCTATCCATGTTTTTGAAGACTAAAAATCTATTTAAAAATTGCTCCGACAGTGATTTTAATCATCAACGTATTGAGTGTAATCAATATTTTCGTGACTGGATAGTGCTGAAAAATGAAAGGAGCTTCCAGGTCACATTTGTGTTTCCCACAAGTGAATTTTGTTCTGGAACGCTTTCAAGTGACTGTACAATTCATTTGCCAAATGACCTTGTTTTTGAATCTTCAAATTCAACTCATTCAAGTGACCTATGATGTTAACTAAAAATGCTTAATCACATAACCAATTCTGATCACTGACTTCAAACAAGGGTTTTCTTTGATTTCCATAAAATCAGCTATTTCCTGTCTAAGATCATAAAATCTTTTCAGAATTTTGCCTTTGCTTAACTATCTTACTTCGTAATAATATGTCACATCACCATGTTCTGAAGAGAGTCATCCAAAATTGCTTTGAACTGGCGATGGTTAAGCGCACAGGATTGAATAATATTAATGGTCTTTATTACCACATCCATGACGTTCTGCAATCGAATGGACTTTGAACACAAGTTTTTTTGGTGGATAATACAATGTAGGATTATTAAATCATCTTTTTGCACGTTCAAGTCAATTGCATTGTCTTTCAAAATTCCGATTAAACTCTTTCATGAACCAACCATAGAAGGTGCACATCTGTGCAAACCCCAATTAATTTTCACCACTGCGAACCATACTGTTCAATAGCACTTTCAACCTCTGAAAAATATCTTCTCCACTAGTGGTCCCTTTTAGAATTACGGTAAATTCTTCATCAACGCCTCGTATCAGACAAGTTGGTGCTCTCCTCCAAAGCAATCAAAAATTATTTAAAATCAGTCACACAATCAGCCAATTTTTTCTTGATATCATCAGCCATCATATCTATACGTTGAACAACAGTACATCTTGATAAGCTTATTTTCTCAAATTCTTTTTTCTTTTCGGGACATAAGACATCTGAAATTTCTAACAGGCACTTTTTGACAAATTCTCCTTCAGTGAATGGTTTTGATGACTTTGCTATTTTTGAACTGACTATGAAGCTATCTTTCACAATATTGCCCAGTTGTGTCCTCTGTTTATTAAAAATGTGTTGCTGTTTGCCCAAATTGGTGATTAGCTTTTGAATTTTATCGTTTCCCAACTGACCCGTGAGTGTATGGTGAGTAATATGCTTAATCAAATAATACCGTTTCCGCTTTAAAACAGATACGGATTCATTACACAACCATTGCTCATGATAAAAAAAGTAGTCATCAGTCCATCTTTCTTGAAATTGGCAACATCCGTGTCCACTTTTCTCTTTCTTACACCAGACATCCTTTCATACACTTTCCGAAACAAGAAAACCTAAAAACAAAGCAAAAACTATCTCCACGCAATGTAACGCGATGAGTGTACCACTGACCTAGGAGTAGGATATGTGACTGGGCGCGCGATCGGACATTCCACAAATATCGGAGGGGAAATGCAAAGGTGATACCATCGTGCTATCTGGTGGCGCCAGTTGCAGCATTTTTCTAGCACTGACCGAAAGGAACACCCTTGTAGTTCAGGCTTTTGTTCCCCCTCTCACTCTCTTGTTGGCGAGATAACTTTTTCGAGTGCGATTTTAAAATGTTCCTCGAGAGGAAAATCCTAGACAGCATACCGTGCAGCTCACTGAAAACATACATTTAACATATTTTTTCTGTAGTGATTGATGCAGTACTCTATATACAGGGTGGACCGCTCGAATGTCCCTAATTTCAATTGTATGTGACGGGTGAACGATTTAAGATAGAAACTTAAAACAATGTTTATATGAAAGAAAAACTCAACAAGTTTCGAATTCTGTCGGTAGATGGTGCAATGATACGGTTTTCATTCTTAGATTTTATCGTTTATCAAAATGGCGACACCGCAGATGAAAGCTCAAACTGTTTTGTGGTATGCGGAGTTTAAATCAATTGTTAGAGTTCAGAGGGAGTTTCAGCGAGTCTTTAACCATGATGCTCCAACTGCTAAAAGCATAAAGAAGTGGTACGATACATTTTTAACTACTGGAACTGTGTTAAAGAAGCATGGTGGTGGTCGCAGAGCATCCGACGAAATGGTTGCAAATGTTCAAGCCGCATATGAGCGAAGCCCACGGAAGTCATTAAGAAGAGCTTCGCGGGAACTTCAGGTACCAAAGTCCACATTGCAACGAATTGTCCACAAACGTCTCAAACTGTATGCATACAAAGTGTAGGTAATGCAACGTCTTGAGCCGAATGACAAGCCCAAACGAGTGGAATTCGCCAATACGGTGCTAAACAGTCTCGGCGTTGATCCTGATTTCATGTCCAAGATTTTCTTCTCGGATGAAGCCACTTTCCATGTATCAGGCAAGGTAAACCGGCATAATGTGCGGATCTGGGGATTGCAGAATCCTCACGCCACACAAGAGCACGTTCGTGACAGTCCCAAGTTGAATGTTTGGTGCAGTTTGTCGCAGAATAAAGTCATTGGACCATTTTTCTTCGCCGAGAAAACTGTCCGTGGTACCACATATCTTGACATGCTGGAGCAGTTCTTCTTTCCACAAATTGAACAACTGCAGCCTAACATCCTTTTCCAACGAGATGGCGCTCCTCCTCACTGGTTCAATGAAGTTCATATGACTTTGGACAACATTTTTCCTGGCCGTTGGATTGGTAGGGGAGGACCGATCGCATGGCCCCCGAGATCTCCTGATCTAACACCGCTTGATTTCTTTCTCTGGGGCTACGTCAAAGATAAAGTTTACGCCACCCTAGTCAATGACCTTCGTGATCTTCGGGAGTGCATCATACAGGCTATTGAGAGCATTTCAGAAGACATACTCCAACGTACTTGGCAAGAAATTGTTCATCGGCTTGATATCGTCACAGTGACTGCTGGAGCTCACATAGAGATGTGGTGACGTGGATATCAAAACTTGTTGAGTTTTTCTTTTATATAAACGTTGTTGTAAGTTTCTATCTTCAATCGTTCACCCATCACATACAATTGAAATTAGGGACATTTGAGCGGTCCACCCTGTATAAGTAAGCAAGAATTAGCATTTCGCTGTCACAATCAAAGAAAAGACTCAATAAATCATGAAAATTTTAAGGACATTTTGATGTTGCTGGTTTCAAGGAGTCCTGTAGACATCATAACCCTTTTTCCAAGAAGAAGAAGAAGAAGAAGAAGAAGAAGAAAAAAGTGTGTTCAGTGGCAAATCGAAATGTAGCCTATACTGTGCCACTTATATTTTGGGGCTCTCCCACTATGTATTCTTTTTAAATTTGTTTTGTTTATATGCCTTCCTCCCTCTCACAAGTTAACGTTTCTCTCTTTGGTTTTGTTTGTGTACATTTCCAATAATTTTCTTGTCACGTCGAGCTTATGTGTTTATGAACTCTACCGTGTATGTTGAGGGAGGTGGTTGTAGCTCCCTTGTGATTTGAGTTGATTAGAGTTGAATTCAAGCCATGACAGAGTGACATGTCACCTGCCAGCTTCTCTGTAAAACCAAGGTAAACAGAGTACGTAACTGTTCTTTTTTTCTCTGGTGGGTTTCTTTTTTCAGTTTCTAGTTTCACATTTTGTTGTATTATTAAGTGCCAGTATAGTACTTTATGAGATTGTGTGTGGGGACAAAAAATGTCTGTCCGTCTGTCTTTGTGTCTGTACGCGCCATAAGTCATATACGCTTTTTGGATTTTCATGAAACTTGGAAAACACATTTATAATGTCCATGGGAAGAACCCTATTGATTTTGAACCAAATCGGTTCACCGGTACCGGAGTAATGCCGTTAGTGGCTATTTTAATAGATTATGACGCCTTTCTAATAGAAAGGCACCATAACTCAAATACACTGTATCGAATTTCCATGAAACTTGGTATACGCATTTATGACGTCCATGAGAAGTACCCTATTAAATTTTGCATCAATGGTAGGATATTTTATTTGGTATTTTATCTCTTTATACTACAATGGGTTTGTGAATGTCGAAGAATCAAGGTCTGTATAATGGTTTAGATGAGATAGTGGAGGGTGGTGCAGGACAGCATTGAACCCCGGCACCTTTCAATACCCTTGGTATTGTAGTCCAGTCACCAGGTACTTTTGCCTGGAAAAAGGTCTGAAGTTAATGATTTTTTAATATGTTGTATGTGGGTATTCTGTGGTGTAGAATCCAAATTTTCCAATTTGAGAACCCTGTGCAAACTTCAAGCCAGTCGAAAAACCCCGAAAGTTTGGGGCTTTTTTCAGTGTTTTCCTTATAACTCCTGAAAAAATGCATTTTAGCCTAAAACATTGTGTTACAAAAGTTAAAGAGCATTAAATTTTCTATTATTTTCACTTTTTGCACCTTTTCTAAAACCAAATACATATAAGTAGCGCAGGCATTCTTGGGGTATGTCATTGAACATCACACCCAGCGTGCGAGCCTTTTAACTCGTGATCCGACGGGGAAGTACCAAACAGAACATATGACATGCTGCACTATGTGACCAAGTACAGTTCCTTCAGGAATCATACCACAGCAAGACGTGCGTCGTGTTATCAGTTAAAACTTTAATTCACGTTTTCTGTGTGTTTTGTGACCATGAAATATGTGGTGTAAGAAGAAGAATAGTAAAGATAACAGCGTTGTTTTTCATTAGAAGACTGGAATAAGACTGAGAAACGTGAAATGTGTAAAAAAAATAAAACTAGCAATCATAGTGGAACATGTCATGTGTGTACAGCATTTTGTGAGTGAGTGTCTCCGGAAGACAAGGCACCTCTGTGGAGCGATGAGGTGTCTTATGCGAGGAGAAGGAGGAAGTGTTATTGGTAAGTCACTCGCTTCAAAGCTTTCATTAATAAATTCCATACCCCAAAATTGCTTGCGCGACTTATACCGACATATGGCGCTCCAAAGTTTTCAAAATTTTTCAAAATATTGAAAAACTGCAAAAAATGGAGCATTTTCCCTAGTAACTTTCATCTTTAAACATTTCTGTATGAATAATGTTCAATGACCTATACAATAGAAAACCCATTCTTAATGAGATGTTCATTTAAGAATAAAGTACACAATTATCAATTCATAAAAATGCATTTTATAAAAATTTATACTACATGTGATGATATGTGGATATATTAACTTAGTAGAAAATGTGTAAATTATTACAAATTATCCATTAATATTGATTCATAAAAGCATTGAACTCTTTGCTCCCGATGGCAAATCAGCATCATCTCTCAGTAATTCCTCCATCTTATCGATGATGTCCTCCTTTGCTGCCATTTCAGCATTCACTCCTTACAGGAAGAAGGCCTTGGCAGCAGAAAATGTGCAGTAATTGACTGCATAAGGTTGAATGGGGTAAGACTACATCACGCACATTCGAGTCAGTGTGCAAGACCTACGTGAACTACGTACAGAAACACTTTGGGTATAATGCTATAATAGTAGCCTACTCGATGGATACCTTAGTGTTGTTGCTTATCAGAACACCAAAGCAGCTGAACTACATCGCCGGGCTTTGCTGCAATAGTCCAGAAAACTTTTATTTTAGTTAACAACGGCCGTTACACTGTCACAAGAAAAATGTCTGTCCAACGACAACTTTATTTCGATGCTGATGACTGAAATGGCATCAAAGGGTATTGAGGTTAAGCAGGCAATAGAACATGCCGATGTCATTATAGTGAAAACTGCAATATCGGAGGCTGCTGACTTCGATAGTGTTACTTTCACAGGTCAATTAATAAATTTCATATTTTCAGCTAGTGCTAATGAATGCTTATATCGGGTTATATTTCCACCTAGTGCTTAGGTGGAAACATAACCCGATATAAGCATTCACAGGTGAAGACGTCGATCTCTTAGAATTGCTGACTGCATTAGGCTCTTCTGAAAAGAATGTGTAATTGGAATGCTGATCAGTTTCCTGGGGAGAAGGTTCAAGGCTAATGCAGCCCTGAATTATCTTAGTAAGCGCTGAATTCGCGCATTCCGACATACAGCGTCTTGCGTTTGTTCGTACACGCGCGTGTGTGTGCGGCAGTCGGGAAAAGGCTCATCATGGAGATTGACGTGGATATTAGTTGTTAGCTACCAGATCAAGGGGATGAAGTGAGAGGATATGGGGATTACGGATATTGGAGCTATGTAGTGGTTAGAGGGATGTATATATTAACCTGTAAATAAATACTAGGGGATGTAGACGGGAAGTTACTTTCTATTTAATTCAATCACAATCTCCCATGAAATCAAAGATCCCAGTGCCTGGGGGGGTCAATCAGATCTTCAGGAGCAGCCAGCAGCATCAACCAACTGGGATGAGCACCACAAACCAGCCAAAACCATACCACACACCAGTCCACACGGATTCACCGCTACAAAATGGTGTCAGAAGATTTGGGAGTGTTGTACGCGTGCCTCATGGCCAGGTGGCCATCGTTTCGTGGGGGGGTGACATCCGTGTCGGACGTCGCCGCGCGACAGCCAAGAAGAAAGAAGATTTGAGATGTTAATATTACTACGACCAAGGACTCCGAAATGGTCGTTCGTGAAATTTTAAGTGTGGCCGATCGTAAAATTTTATTTTTTGTGTTAACTGTGTAAATTTCGTGACCAGCAGCAATTGGAAATTTTAATGATAATTGTGCAAGTTGATAGGAGCCTCACGAAGGGGACAGTACGTCTTGCAGGATACAGGAGCGGGCTGGACGAAAGGCCATACCGACGCTTCGGCGTCGAGGGAGCAGGTGCCAGCGTCAAGATCCATGCGTCGTCCTTGAACCGGAGTGAAGGAAGGAAGAGGAATGAAGCACATGTTTTTTCCAGTACAGATAATATTTTTTTTCTCAAAATTGAGATGGACCTACGAGCATAAGGTGTTTTCAGATGAAGTGCTCTGAAACACAACGCCCGTCATTGCGAAGACCCAGGGGAATAAATTCTGAGAAGATGGCATGTGAAGGGAGAATTAATATTTTGAAGCGCGGAGAGATAAGCGCGAGTTTATTTAAGGAGGTCTAAGGATACGACCTGCGAATCGGCCCAGGCACATCGCAGGGGAGTATTGTCGTAGATCCTCGGACAGAAGAGATGAGCTCTCTTACTCTCGGTGAAGTAAAGGTACTTCAGGTTTTTCCATGCAAAGCATGCGGTGATCAAATGTTTTTGTTTGTTGTTGTTATTATTTATGTGTGAACATGCCGGGAAATTGTGGGGTCTTCGGAGTTGAGAAATGTGGGCAATGACGGAGCGGGAAAATTTTGGAGAAGATCACTGTACCAGAAGAATGCTTTAGGAGAGGAGCAGGCTGCGGAGGAAGCATCCAGCTCTGAAGAATTACCTGAAGGAGTATGTGCGTCAGGAGGGGTACGTAGCGGGCTGGATGGAGAAGCCATGTCGACACAGATCGTCGAAGAAGCTGCGCCAGCGACTAGACCTCGACTAGACCTCGACGACACACTACAATCAGTGGAATCGCAAAGCCCTATCAGAAGTCGGTCTTCAAGTGAAGAATCCATCCCAAGAATTCCCTACAATCTTCGATCTAGAAGTCAATCTGTAAGAGAGGAACAAAGTATCGCTGCTCTGGGAGAAGGGTGTGTTAAACGACGTCTCTCTCGCACCTGAAGAAAGACGGTCTAGGCTGCAAAGGGATAGTCAGGTGTGAGAGGGCGCTCGCGAATTATCTTCTACCCATGAGGAGGGATCACCACGTGTGGTAGCAACCCTTTGCAATAGGTCTGGCCGACTATTGTTTTGAGTTAGCGCCCATAACGAGTGAAACCCAAATCCCCGTGAGGAGACCGGGTAACCAGCGAGAAAGAGAAGTTCCATCTCGGCAGGGCGATTTGGAGGGTGGTAACGGCAGCGGTGACAATTACCTGTCGGCAGCTCTTTCCAGGATCGAAGGCCGTTGGGAAGAATTACCTCGTTACCAGCTGCTATCCAACCTATAAGTATTTCTTACGATTTAAAGAAGAAGAAGAAGAAGTGAAATAGGTCCAGTTAGTTGTTAAATTCAGTGTGAATAAGTTTTTAAAGGGTATTTTAGTGAGTTTTAAAGTTTTTATATTTTATTTGACTGCGAATACAAGAGAGAAAAGGTCACTCGACGGAAAGAAGATGATATTACAGAGCTGAAATATTTATTGTCAACAGAACGTATTTTTTTATTGAGGAAATTTTGCAACCAATTTGTGTATTTTGTCATTATGTAACAAGTGATTTATATTTTTTTTGGTGAAATTTTGGTGTGTGGTAAGAATGAAATAAATTTGATTACTAAGGGGTAAGTAAAGTGTTATAGAATTAAGAAGTGCTTGACAAGGCTGATAATTATTATTGTTGTTTATGGATAAAATATTTTGTGCCACTGTATCATGAGATAGATTTAAATTAGGTTTTTTCATATTTTGTTTAACGGGTATCGATTTTTGCCATTAGCTATGTAATGATTCCGCCGTGTGTAATGATAAGATGCTGATTATTTTATTGCATTTTTTAATTGATCATTTAGAAAAGTATAGTTTATGTTGATAGTTGGTTTACGTTGTATGTTTCCAGGAAGTAAGGGTGAATTATTTTACGATTGCCCTTTTGAAATTTAAATATGGTCAGGCATAGTTTTATATTGAGCAGTTGAATTATATATTATATTTTGAAGGAGTAAAACAATATTTTGTTGTTGCATTTAATTAATTTAGATGAAGTATTATGTACAAGATATTTATAAAATTTCAATTTTGTGATGCATGATTGGACTTAGCCTCTGTAGCGCAGAAGTCGACCTGCTCTGCAAAGATAGAAGTCGATTGTGATCGCCAAGTTAATATTTTATAAGATGAAAATTGTTGGGACAAGCAGTCAGTTGAAACATGTCGTATTAGGAATGCGCACCTTAGCGAGATGATTCAATCTGTGTTTGTTAAAGAAATTGGTGGAGCAGTTATTTGAATAGACGGATGCATAGTATTGTTTTGGAAATTGAACATGTGTTTAGATATTTTTTGAATTTGATGGCAATCAATTGTTTTTATTTTATAAGCGGGTAATCAAAACTTTATAATGTTTTATTTGATGGACGGTTAGATTTTAATGTTGACATTTTTTACTCGATGAGTTGCGAACCTGATATTTTTTTTTTAAGATTTTTTATATTTTAGTTTTGAATGTGATCATTAATTGTTTGTAGATACATGCGTTTATTGTTATTGAGATAATTCAGAATTTAAGAAATTTTTATATAATGTGAACGAAAGTTAATTTAATGATTGTTTTAAAAATTTGAGTGATTAAATATTTGTATTATAAATTGTTGAGATAAGCGGATAGGCATTAAAATCATTACATAGTTATAGGCCGATAAGATTTTACTGATATTATTGTTATGTTGTTCATAACATTCCAGATTTTTTATATGTTGAGCGGAATGATACTGGGATTAATTTTAACTATGCACAGGTGTCATATGCATTAATAATTTCAGGAAGTAGTTGCAAAAGATTAACAAGTGAAAGAATTAAGATTGATGAGGAGCTTTATTTCGCGTAAGAAAGGCACACATTTATAAGGAGCAATTTAAGATGACCAGCAGGGTAGAGGTGAATTTTAATAAAATAAATTCAAGAGTTTAAGAGAATAAAACCGTTATATATTATGAAACCATGAATGCTAGGGCATAGTAAAGATAAAGTGAGTAATTACATACAATACAAAGTTATAGGATTTTATGATAAAATCAAGCAGAATTTCACATACAGGGAAAAGGAAAAAGATAAATTTTGGTGGAAAGTATGACATCAACCAGAAATGTCGAAGTAGGAGTTTTTATCAAATAAACATGTGTTAGAATTATTTTTTAGATAGGGACGAAATTTTAAGACGATGTTATAGTTTATTTGTTATATGCAAGCATTGAAATTAGTAAGGAATTTTATATTGTACAAGAGAGGGAGAGCAAGAAAGGGCTGACAAGGTATTTTTCATGACATGATATCCTCTAAGACAAAGATAGAGAATTATCAGCTGTGTGTTAAATGACAACTACAAGGCTTATAGAATGGTGATACCGGGTGTAATATTGAGCGAAATATACATGCTGTGTGTGTATTTTAAATAACAATCAGAGAATCACTGTATTGGAATTTAAATGTATTTTATCCAGCATAATCGTAAGATGCTAAATTGTTAGGAAGTAATGGGTTTTTAAAATTGGTTGATAAGAGTTTAAAATTAGTTGTTTGGCAGAAAATTGATATTTTAATTGTTAATGTTTACATGATAATAGTAATTTGTGATTTAATTCATGGTAAGAGTAATCGAATATTTATTATTGACCTCAATCGTTGCGTGCAAAGTATTGTAGATTTTCAGTAACAGTCAGATATAAAAAATTATGTGATGAGTTTAGTGATTTAAAAATATTTTTGAATTGATATATTAATTTTGGAATTTAGTTTAGAGTTTGATGATAGATTTTAGAATTTAATATTTCAGTTATGGTTACAAATTTGGAGATT
Source organism: Ectobius pallidus (assembly GCA_964059195.1). Lineage (NCBI taxonomy): Eukaryota > Metazoa > Arthropoda > Insecta > Blattodea > Ectobiidae > Ectobius > Ectobius pallidus. The sequence continues at coordinate 30,608,937 of CAXKWD010000006.1, forward strand.
TTATTTAAAATTTCAAGTATTAACGCAATAATTTTTAAGTTTTAACTTTTCCGAGCGGTGTAAGCCAGGATAATTCACATGTTAAAACGATTTTTTTTGCCAGGTTGTGATGTACGTATCCAAATTTAATAATGGCAATGGCGATATACATTATCATATTATGAGTTTTATGTTTTTCCGAAATTTTAAATGGTTTTGAGAAGGAAAAAGAGATCATACAAGTTGTTTTTAAGGGAATTTTATGCAGCATTTTAATCATAAAGCTGAGAAAAGTAGTTTTAAAAGTAAAATTCGATGTTAATATGTTTTGAAAGAAACAGTAAGAATTACATTTACACGAAGAGGAGAGAAAAGGATTTATTTGTCATTCATATGCAGTAGAATGAGAGGAGATTTTGCTGAACAAAGCATGTAGAATATCATATCGCATAACCCATGGTTGTCAACATTGCTGTTGACACCGGTTAGTGTCAGTCCCGGAGTTGAATATCTCGAAAAGCAAATCAAGCATTTTTCAGCCTAAGGTTATATCAGCTGAGTGTAGAGCATTGAGATTTATCTTTGCAGGCCAGTGAATACAATTTTTCCGTTGTTGAGAAAACATTTACTACCAGATAATTTATTATTTAATTTGCATAGTTTAAAATTTTTTTTTTATGGGAACAAGATTTGAATTACATGTGTTATGGAAAATTAATAATTTTAATATTGCAAGATTAGGTATTTATGAGGTACAACAATAATGTTTTCATATTTTAATTAAGATCAGATGTTCAGTTTTAAGTTTATTTTGAGCGAATAATTATTAATTTTTTTTTTGCTGTTATTCAAGATTATTGTTTATTGGAAAGATGTTACCATACAAAGTCAATTTATTTAATAGTACCATGAAGACGTCAAGCATATTTTAATATCTTTTAAGAAATTACGGTGTCATTAAGTTTTCCCCGTGAGAAGTATAATGAGGTAGTCATTATTACATTATTGTGTGTAATTAATTAAGTTGCGAGTTAATTATTTTTTAAGGAGATAATGGTATACTGTTTTGAAGTGGTGCAATACAATTTGAGATGTTTTTTTTTCTCATTATGCTGCTGTTGACCATAAGTGCGAACCCAGTTAATACATCTTTAGTAGATGCAAGTTATAAGGGATGTGGAGATTTTGTGTTGAATAACTTTGATCAGGAAGGGCAATCCTTTTTTTTGTGTGTGCAATTTATTTACTTTGTTTACAGTAAGTTACAGGTTCATACGATGGTGATTCAAAGGTAACTTTACGAGAATGTTTAATTTTTTCATGTTATTGCTATTTGTTGTGTTTGAAGATTTTTGAGTCCCGATTCTCATCCGGCTTCATCCCTGTCAATCTGGAAAGATATTTTTTATTGGTTTTAATTTTATTTAGTTTGGCAAAATTCGGGGCGAATTTTTTTTGGGAGAGAGGGGTATTGTAATTGGAATGCTGATCAGTTTCCTGGGGAGAAGGTTCAAGGCTAATGCAGCCCTGAATTATCTTAGTAAGCGCTGAATTCGCGCATTCCGACATACAGCGTCTTGCGTTTGTTCGTACACGCGCGTGTGTGTGCGGCAGTCGGGAAAAGGCTCATCATGGAGATTGACGTGGATATTAGTTGTTAGCTACCAGATCAAGGGGATGAAGTGAGAGGATATGGGGATTACGGATATTGGAGCTATGTAGTGGTTAGAGGGATGTATATATTAACCTGTAAATAAATACTAGGGGATGTAGACGGGAAGTTACTTTCTATTTAATTCAATCACAATCTCCCATGAAATCAAAGATCCCAGTGCCTGGGGGGGTCAATCAGATCTTCAGGAGCAGCCAGCAGCATCAACCAACTGGGATGAGCACCACAAACCAGCCAAAACCATACCACACACCAGTCCACACGGATTCACCGCTACAAATGTTTATTTCCAAAAGATTGGGAGAGCTAATGCCCCCAGTGTTTTGTCTTTGTCAGCTTCGTGCAAATATAATACTCAGGATATTCTTTTCCTTCATGCGGCAATTGGGTGTGACAATAGGACACAGATACTCTGGACGATCTTCACTACCAAATATTTTCCAACTCCGTAGAAAATCCAAATCCAACCTTGTCAGATTTCCCCCTGCACAAGATGCTGCCCAGTACCATTCTTTTCATACCTATCTGCAAGTGCAGACGTGTCTTGGCTACGAAAAGTTACTGTGAATTTAATGAAATGAGGGCTGATCCCCATAACAGTGACCATGGATGCTGCTCAAGAAAAGTTGTTGTACATGTTGTAATGCAAGTGCACGACAGGGTATAGCACCGGGGCTTGCAGCTGCAAAAAAGCAGGACTCCTGTACTCAGCCATCTGCAAAAATTGTGCACAAAACACTTAAGAATATTTCCCTGAGACCAACATCGAGGGAGACACGGACATTGAGTGCAGTGACGAGGACATCATCGATGAGATCATTGCTCAGGAAGAATTACTGAGAGATGATGCTGATTTGCCATCGTGAGCAAAGAGGTCAAGGCTTTTATGAATCAATATTAGTGGATAATTTATAATAATTTACTCATTTTCTACTTAGTTAATATATCCACATAGTAGTATAATTTTTATAAAATACATTTTATAGAACGATAATTGTGTACTTTATGGTTAAATGGACATCTCATTAAGGATAGGATTTCTATTGTGTAGGTCATTGAACGTTATCCATTCAGAAATGTTTAAAGATAAAAGTTACTAGGGAAAATGCTGCATTTTTTGCAGTTTTTTTATGTTTTCAATACTTTGAAGCTCCATATCTCGGTACATATTTCGCTTTAGAAATGTGTAATCAGTGCAAATAATAGGAAATGTCATGTTCCTTAACTTTTGTAATGGGGTGTTTTAGGCTAAAATGCATTGTTTAGGAGTTATAAGGAAAACACTGAAAAAAGCCCCAAAATTTCGGGGTTTTTCGACTGCCCTGAAGTTGGATGCTACACCACAGAATACCCACATATAACATATTAAAAAATTATTAACTTCAGACCTTTTTCCAGGCAACCCCAATTTTCAGTGCCTGGTGACTGGACTATTGAACTTGAGTATCAAAATAATGCATTAACTTCAGCCCACATTTTTGCATACCGGTAATAGGCCAAAGATAAATGTAACGAAGTTGAGAATTACAGCAATGCATTGTTATGTTGGTGATAAAGTTTTGACCAAATTATGGAACAGATTAGCATTCAAATTTAATGTGCCATCAAATCAAATTCTCACCCCAATTTTGAATACTACAATTGGACAAAAAAAGATTAGATTTGCATTAGATTTGAGTAAATACAGTAAATGCAGTGTTCTAAGCAGCCTACCTTTGACTTTCCCTAGCTTTGACATGGTCACCACCATGGTTCAGCATTTATCACATTGCACTACTAGTATGGAGATGCAGCTGAGAACTACTGCCAAATGGCAATTTTTAAATGTGAGATTAGAAACAAATCTTTGGCTGCTGGGAACTTTTTCAGTGGACTGAACACATAATCACAGGAAGGGGTTATTCTGCCATCAGATGACTTGAACAAGTGATCCTGACGGCCTTAATGAAGTTCTTAGCAGGCAAACACTGACATTGAAACTGCTTTTCATTGGTGATTCCATGCTCAACCGTCCAAATTCTACAACAGTAGGATCTCCAAACCACCGGTGCACTAAGACAAGTGACAGAACTGTGTTAAAGTTGCTTAGGACATTGTCTTTTATTTTCCTCTGTGTGCATTTATTGTGTATAAAAATGTGGGCAAAACTTTCTGATTTGCCAACAAGTTTCCATGCTCTTGTAGAGGTAGCATTTTATGATTGACTAATAGTTATTATTATTTTATAATTGACTAATAATTTTATAACGTATGATTGTTCAGGATGGTTGGACAGCAGTAGCTGAAGACAGTGGACATGTATTTCCAGAAGTGGATCTGACTGAAAAGGAGTGGGTTGATTATGACGAGAAGACAAAGCAGTCTGTTGGCATTTATGATGTTGAACACCAGTTTATAAAAATCAAGTAGACCTGAAGAAAGAGCAAAACGCAGCTTGCTGTGAAAATAACCTTAAGTCAAGTATCCAGTGTTTCATATAATCTGTGTTCAAGGAGAGTAATAAGTCTGGGGGAAATGGCAGTAACATTAGTTTTTGTATAGATGCCAGTAGTTGTTTCAATCAGGATGTTTAGAATAAGCCTTTGTGTTGAGAAGAGTGACAAGACTGAATCATTCTATATTGTAACAGTAGCCTATATGAGGAGTACATGTGTAAATATTATAGTTTTTGTTCCCTAGAGAGGACTTTTTTTCTAGATTGGGAATTTATCCTGAGACTTGCTGCTTCATATACAAATGCTCAGCAATGAGCTACTTCCAGAAACTATCATCAAACTTTTCCTCTAGGATTGCTGATACCTTCATTTGAAAACTTAACATCACTTTGTACAATTGAATGGTGTTATGCAGAAGATGACAAACCCTCAAAAATTTAAAAATTATGTCTGTATAGCCATGGGGCACTCCTATGATAATAATCAGATGACAAACCCTCAAAAATTTAAAAATTATGTCTGTATAGCCATGGGGCACTCCTATGATAATAATAATTCAACGTAAATATTGCTGTGCTCTATAAGTAAGTACAAAAGCTAAACCACAAACTGTCTTTTTTTCATTCTCAGCCTGCATATCACATAAATTTAAATGAAGGATGAAAAAATTAATCAGAGCTCAGCTCAAAGGCACTTCCTACTCTTTATCTTGCTTCTGTCTTTCTTTATTATCGCTCCAAAATTAATAATATCTAAAAAGTTGCAGTACCCATTTCTCAGGCACTTTAAATTTTGTGGCTTTGATGTTTTCTGTGCAACACCTTTAAGTTATGAGAAATATCTGACTTCAGTGGTAGTGGTCATGACTTTCCTTGTATGTAAATTAATAGAATAGAATGACCTCACTTTTATTTAATTAAGATGAGTTCTTTGAATAAAAGCAACAACCAGGATCTGTCCAAGCTTAACCATACCATATCATCCTTTAGATTCCCTCTAGTAGAGCCATATTCATATAATTCTGCCGCAGTGCAGAAACTGATTTATGTTTAGATTGTGAAGCCATGCCTCCTTCCAAGTGCATCATCCTTCCCCACCTTTTAATTATTATCATGTGTTCCAACGGAGAATCGTGGTGTATCCTCTTTCAACTCACTCTACAAAAAAGCAACTTTACTGAGTCTAGGTGTTTGGTGCATTTCTTTTGTTGTCATAGGTGAATGAGTGTTTGTACTGAATGTTACATCATATATTGTTGACAGTTCCTTCAAGTGCACCTTGCATTGTTCAAAATGCCCCCTGTGCTAAGTAAATACAGTGTACTATAATCAGCTGACAAGAAACCTCTCCCGTTGAATGTCTGTACTAGACTTAAATCGATTGATAAACTTCATAACCTTTTGCTGCATAGCTCCTTCTCCTAGACATTCAGCGCATATCAAGGAAGATTTATTTGGATATGCCTTTACAGTTGTCCTCCATCCAATACTAACCCTTGTACAACACTACATTCATACACGAGATTTTCCACAGGTTGCACAGGCCCTGGCTTATACACCAACAATCCCATTGGATGCCAGCAAACTTTGTTGTCACTGTTGCTTCTTCTTACGAAGAAGCTTCTTGCACGCTTTTCGGTTCCCAAGAAATAATGAACTTTAAATTAAGTAGGATTAGGTTAAATTAGTATGGTATGTTACGTTAGGTTAGATTAACCCTTTCACTGCTGAGATACCCTCCTTGATGAGATATTTTCACTGTCATTCTCCAATAAATCCGAAAAATCATAAGCACCAACTTTGTGACCGTAACTGCTCCGTCGATAGCATACGTAAGTGCCATTCTCTGCGACGGAACTGCTCCGTTGATAGCAGTGAAAGGATTAAGTAATGGGGGACTAATAAATACAAAAACTATGTGATCATAGACTGCCATGAGGTTTACAGCCCTGTTTTCTGCACCACGTGACCAGTTTGCAGCAGATGATTTTCATGAGAAAGCAACACTTTGTAGTGCCATTTTGGGGTTTTCTTTGTACTTCCTAGCAATTTTACTCATTTTTACAATATTCCAACAAAGTACATATGCTTATATGTGGATTCAACAATTCTCAAGAGCCAATATGTTGGGGAAAGCTATAGGTTCTACTAGCATTTTCTACGTGTCTAGTAAGAGTGTATATTCAAATGTTCTGCTCAATGCATTTCTCAATCTCAGCGCATTGATATTAGTATAAGTCCGCCTATTTCTGTGAATCCCCTTTCATCGGCAGGTGCAGATTTAGAGGCAGCATGACATCACGGCGTCATGTTAGAAACAGTTAGCTTCTAGCCTTCACTCATGAGAGACGTGCTGGAGCGCCGTTGAGAATCCCGCCTATTTCAGACAATAGAACAGAGGTTTTCTATTAAATCGCGAATAAATACATAATACTTCCATTTACAAGTATTATCATGTGCTATTAATTAATCTACACTAATTACAGTAGATTCATCATTATCGGCTTCTTAGATCAGTCTAAAAGTTCGTGTTTCAGTTCGGCAACGTTGTGCAACTAAGCGTTCACAATAGTTCGGCTATAAAGTTCATTAGAGTCAAGATTCAAGTGTTAAATCATATTAGAAGTAATACAGCGATCCTTACGATCAGTTTCATATATAATTTACATTGCTGGAATAATTAATGAGAAATTATCTCCACGTGTTTCCAAGTTCGCGCCAAATCACATTCCTTTGTGCAGTGCAAGTGCACCTATTTCAGATTCATTCCATTTGTTATATAAGTGTTTCTATTAGTATTTCAAGTGCATTATTTACCTATATGTTGTGAGAATAAATGTTACATAGTTTATTACATGATAAAGGTTTCACTCCAATATTATATCCGAAGATCCCTGTTCCAGCACCTGCGATACAAGTTCACTTAGCTCTACTCATTTTATTATTGTTTTAAGGCAATAATTGGTTCTCCAGCTCCAGAGATTCTTTCTAACATCCTTTCCCATCTTTTCCCTCTACGGCAGGGTCATAAGCTGCTCTTGTACCCAACACAATATGACATGGAGTTTGGCCGTTTTTTTATAAAAAAAAAAAATTACCAAAGTAGTAGAGTGCTATATTGTCCCCCACAGTCATTTTTACGATGTACACTGCATACACAACCATCTCCTGCTAGTAAAGGACAGAAATACAATAGCAATTCCCAGTGCAGGAAATCAGTGGATGAATCTATGTGGCACCATGTAACAGCTTCGTTGCTCCGGTAGCACCAAAAACATGAATTCATAGGGAATATATCAACAATCCAATAGGACTAATTTCCCAACGTCAACAAGCAAACGATCCTACAAAACAAATAGTATAAATTCTTTGAACTTCAATCTTAAATCCGTTCCTTGGTTCATTTTATATTCTGTATTTTCATACCTGTGATTTATTTTGTTATGTTGTGGGTGTTGCTCAGGTCGGTATTGCAATCACTCGGTGTCAGAGGGATGCACTATTCTTGAACTACTAATGATATAACTGTTCAAAGTTAATGGACTTTCTTTATTATTAAAAAACAAGTTGATATGTTACACACACTATTACAGAAATAACTCTCTCAATGTCCTAGATTCACCATTGTTACTTGTGGTAGTTTTGATACTAACTTACGAATACTGCTGATCGATATTTGTCGAGTCCCCTACAGTGATTCTATTTGTCGAGTGCCGTGCAGTAACTATGCGAAAATCAAAATTAAGACACACTCTCAAAAGCACAAAAGGCCCATCGCCACATCTTAGCATCCAATAGGAATAATTATTCTGTTATATCGAAATTCTGATTGGCTGCCATATATCTTGCAATTTTATGTTTACGCATGATTTCATCAAAGGTTTATATTTTTTAATTTAATACCTAACAAGTAATGTGTTCTGTATATTTTTCATTGCTCCCCGGGTGGTCATGTTCTTAAAGATTGCATTCATTTCGTCTGTTTGTTTCAACACAACAGGCTAACCTTTAAGTGGTGAAATTGACAGCTTTGGTAAGTGGTATCACATTAAAATTGCTCCTATTGCCATCTCTCTTAGGAACTAGTGAACCATTGTGTACACGTGCTCCACTTGGAAGTTAATGCAAATAAGCTACATGGCTCATTTCAGTACATCTTATCATTAGTTCATTATTCTAATTACTTATTCTTATTTCTCTTATATTAACTAAGGTCTACTACTACTAAACTATCTCATATGCCAAACTTCCATATTAAAATTTTGTGAATGAAATTTGAGACAATTTCACATATATAAGTTTATGTCATGTCCTCAATGTAATATTCAAGTCTATGTGATCTGTTGTGATAATTTCTCATTTTATTGTTATCTTACTTCTTTTGAACTACTGGGTTAAGTTTTCGATAGCTTCTACCTTTCTCTTTTGTTATAAGCGATTTCTTATTTTATTTTATAGTTCATCCTCTAGTGTCTGCCTCAGTTTCCTTTTTGAATATTTCTAAAAGGGAGAATCAAATGAAAACCGCAATTAATTTTTTTACACTATTTTACTGCGAGAAGAATGCTTGCTTGTACATCATTTTTTCCACATAGTCCCCTCCCTGTTCAATGCACTTGCGCCATCGGATAGGAAGTGCTTTGATACCGTGTGAGTGGACGTCTTCATCAGACTTGAACTTCTGCCCTCCAAGGTGCTCCTCCAATGGACCAAAGATGTGGAAATCTGATGGTGACAAATCTGCCGAGTATGGTGGATGTGGGAGGCACTTGAAGCGAATGTCATCGATGGTTTTGATGGTTGCACAAGCAGCATGAGGACAGGCATTATCATGTACAAGCAAAACACTTGCACTCAGCAATCCCCTTCACTTTGGCACCATCAGATTTTCACATCTTTGGTCCATTAATGGAGCACCTTGGAGGGCATAAGCTCAAGGCTGATGAAGACTAATAATAATAATATGGAGGCCGTCGAATTTTCCAGAGCCCTCGACCCTAGGCCCTACTCTGGGTTCAGTCTAATTTTGTTTATTCGTTCTAATTTTGCTTGTAATCTTTGTTCACTTCATTCTGGCAAGTGTTGTTTCATCTGTTCAGTCTTGAGAGACTGTCGTTCTAAGTTGTGTTCGTTCTGAACTTGGTTCTGATTTATTTCGCTTCTGGAAATTTATGTGTTCTAATTGTTCCTCTTTGGAACTACTTGGTCTGTGTTAGTAATCTGAACTTCTTATATGCTTTGCTTTTTATGCAATCTCTTTGTCCAATTGGCAGTGCACGAGTGGTTACAGCGTCAACCAAAATAATTTTTCTCATGTGGTATCGAAGCACTTCCTATCAGATGGCGCAAGTGCATTGAACTGGGAGGGGACTGTGTGGAAAAATAATGTACAAGCAAGCTTTCTTCCTGCAGTAAAATGGTGGAAAAAAATTAATTGCGGTTTTCATTTGATTCTCCCTTGTATCTTATTTCTAAAGAATCTTTCCTATCTGAAACATATTTTCTTTACAAGCAATTATCATAATTTTACACATACTTCCCTCCACTCATTATTTCATGCAAAAATTCATATAACTATCAAGATTTTCAATACCAGATTGTCTTTGCATTTTTAGTTTTCTTGTACTTAGTTCATCTCTCACTGTCACTCATTTTCTTTTCACACATTTTATTATTATTTTCACTTCAGTCTGCACCGCACTCCTTACATATACAGTGCTTTCACTGTACAACTTGGCCGGCAATCGCACGGGCCGCTCCACTGTCACAGATAAACCGCATGCGGGGCCAGGCGCGTGACATATCACGGTACTCCCGGCGAATCGTATATATTTCCGTAATTGTAATCACAATAAAATATGAAAATATAAAATAAAAATACAAACTTACCTTATCACAGGAGATGTTGGAAATGCCGTCCTTCTGCATCATTACATCTACGGCACCTTTTGAGGAAATTGCTATTCACACGCAGTAGTTCTAATGTATAATTATGTCGTGGCGTTTTTAAAACACTTCAAGCAAAACTAAAAACTACTTTAACCATAAAAAAACACAAACACTGCTGCAATAATTATTCACGTGTGAACGCAATCAGATCACATGCTAGACTTCAGCGGTGAGACAACGAGGCATCACTTGGGCGCTTGATGCATGAGTCACAGATAGTCGGCCCGCGCGATTGCCGGCCAAGTCATACAGTGAAAGCACTGTATATTGATTGTGTTTTCTCCTACTCACTTCTAATCATATTTTCATTCTTTACAATTTTCGTACAGAGCTTTATTTTTACCTTTCTAATTATCTCACCTAGTGTTCATTTCAGTATACATTTTTATTTGTAGGCCTACCTTTACAAAATTTTACTGGTTTCAGTTACTGTTTGAAAAGTCTACCTACCAATAATCTTATTTTTATCAACATAAATAATCTCATAAGAAACGTCAATAAATACATTATAAATGAAAGATTTATGAATGATAGTTTGCCGGAGAATGTAGACCAACATAATAATGAAAACCCATGGAAAATAAAAACCAGAATATGAAAGCACCCATAATAACTGGTATAAATACTAAATGGACCATGATATAAGACCTCTAACCTTGAATTTCTTTTCTTTAAAGTATTAGATATAAGATATAAGACCTCTAACCTTGAATTTATTTTCTTTAACCCTGCAGTACTCGCGCGGCGTCTGACAGACGCCAGACCAAATTCATTTCACCATATCTAGAATACCTATGAGGCCATTGTGCTGACCTGCTATCTACCTTTCGGTCAACTACTCTTAAATAACATATCCAAGCGGCAACCCTCCAGTTTTCGCCTAGCAAGAGTGGAGTGACGTTATTGTTGCAAAAATGTAGATGGCGTCTGTGAGACGCGTGAGCTTGACTGTTACAAGGTAAGTTACTGGTTTATAACAAATGTCTTGCAGAAACTAGTGATCTTAAACCTACAATACCAATCTTTTCTGATGAAAATTATTTATCATTAGGCTTGGCAAAGAGTGAAAAGGAGAAAATCTTTCTGATCCAAATGATTGGAAGATAGTGCAAATTTGCTAGAAGAAGAAGAAAGAACTTGATTGCGATAGGGATCCTAAAGAAGACATTGCTGAGTCTAGAAATGCGTCTACGGACACTGAACAAGAAGCAGATGATGATAATGATTATAGTGAATGTGATAGGCCTAAATATTTCGTAGCGCGGGACAAAGTTTCTAAATGGAATAAGAAGAGATCAGTAACTAGTAGTAAAAGTTGTTATACCTGCACAGTCTTAGGACAATAATAATTTAAAATTATTTAAAAATTGTTACATGCCGAACAACATTGTTTTATTGTTAATTAATTAAAGTCATAATGTGCTAATATTGATTTGTGTCCAATATGATTACAAAAATGCTCATTTTCAATAAATTGACTTAATACACATATTTTTAACTAAGCAATGTATGCAAAACATGTTCAATAATAATAAATAAACTATGACAACCCTCAATAAACAAAATGAACACTCAAAACAACATAAAACAATAAAAATAATGTAAAACACGAACGGCGTCTGTCAGACGCCGCGCGAGCTTCTATGTCCTAAAATAGCGCGCGAGCACTGCAGGGTTAAAGTATTAGATAGAATTTTCCTATATACAAGGATGAGATTTCCTACCGAAGGTTGCCACTTCATTTTATAACTTTTTGCTTTTTCCTTTCTCTTTCTCTTTGCTCTGATACTACTAATTGCTTTTTGGCATAGTTCCTCTATAACATCATTATTATCATCATTTATTCCTTGGGGTATTTCTTTTACTAGTTTCATAGGTTGCTTTCCAGTCATTAATCTGTATGGTTCTACATGTGTAACAGATTCTCTTTACTGTTAGAAATTAGTTTAAAGCTTGTTCTTGTCACAAGGATTCACCAGCATAATCTCTGTTATGAAATTCTCTCATCTCAGGATTCAAGTACTGGTTGTCAGAATTTGTCACTATAGAATTCTCCCCTCTGTTTTGATCATTCGCCCTTCTGTTGGGATTCCTACTGTTCCTACTGAACTGATTCTCGTTATTATGCATGGGGTTACCTTGACCACCTCTCTCTGTTGCTAAAGATTGAACCTGCGTATTTCTGTAACCTGTGGGCTGGGATTATAGGTTGTAATAGCCTAGCTGTTTTTACCGTCCTTAGTAGATAATCCGACATTGATAAGCCACTTCCCGGTTTGTATTGACTTGTGTAAAGCTGCTTGTGGAGAAGGGCAAAGTGATTTATTAGTGCCAACATGAGTAAAGGAGTAAAACAGAAAGCTTTGTCGATATCGGAGAAATTAGAAATTCTCCGTAAACATGATGAAAACACCAGTATGAATCAGAAACTGTTGGCGGAATCATTACAAATCCCTTCTTCAATGCTTAGAACAACAGTGAAAAATCGTAAAGCAGTTTACGAGGCCACAACGGGAGGCTGCAAGCGAATGAAGGTAAAATCCGGAAAATACAAAGACATGGAAAAAATTCTTGTAGAATGGCTTCACCAGTCTCAAGATGGTTCCATTCGACAAAAAGCCTGCGAAATTGCAGAGAAGATGAATATTGAGTTCTCCGCATCGAATAGATGGTTCCACCGCTTTAAGCAGCTGCATGGTATTGTTTATTTTGATTCATATCTTGGTGTTAAAATTTTTAAAATCTAAAAATGACCTACTCTCGCTAATACGTGGTCCCATGTAATATGCTATTTTTATGCGGCCCCTTGAAGAGCGTCTTGCCGAGGTTTTACTGAATAAAGAGAGAAGAGATACTGTTTATAAGGAACTTTATATATTTGAGAAAGAAAATGTTGAATGATTGAGTGATATAGCGGCGAAAGACAAGGAGCAGCCCTAACCTCCAAACAAAAAATTATTTCATTCATATACATGTCAAATTTAGGATTTCAGAATGGAATAGATAAAGAAATAGGGGTTCACCAAACCATTATTTCAAGGGCAGTCGCTTTTGTAATTACAGTAAAAGCCCATGGATAGAATTTCTTTCCACGAACAAAAGTTTGTAAACTATTCTTTTTTCAGATATTCTTAAACGCAGCCATTTGTACTCATGAGAAACCTTTTGCTTAGCCAAGGCACAACATAGGCGGCTTTGTAATGGGGAATTTAGAAACTAGATGAAAAAATAATGAAATTTATGGTTATTAGTTGCTTGTCACAATCATGCTCAGCATTTGGATAGTCGTGAATATTAACTGAGATGCCCGAAAAGTAAAACTTACTGTACATTAGGATTCGCTTTGTAGCAGAAGAATCATGTTTATGAGAAGGATATGAAGTTTACGCTTTTCCTATAGGTAAAGTGAAAACATTGACTACGATTGTATGCATACCACCCATTGTTTCTGGTTGCATTCTGTTTAAGTGGCATTGTTTCTTGCAGTAGAATCTGACTGCATGCTATTCATTGGTGTTGCTTTCCTGTGGCAGGATCTTTGGTGAACCACAATGAGGGTAGGGGCTTTTCTTTTACGGTAAGTAATGTGATATGGCATTTTCTGTTGATTTCCATCTGCCACATTTTGGTTCTAATGTTTTTCTTCAATACAAATGAATCCAATTTAACTAGTATTTCATTGCTAAATTAAATGTTGCCCATGCAGTCATTTTCCCTTAGCACATGGTCACTTCTGGGAATTTTTTGTTCCATTCACCCAAACATCTTTTACAAATGTCTCCCATTTCCCTTTACATACCCCGACTTACAACCAGGCACAAAACTTCCTCACATTGTTAAAGTTACTTTGTTATAGTCTTCACTGTTTTGCTGCTTGTAGTCAAAAAAGGAAATAAAAAACACTAGTGAACAATCACATATGATAATTCATTATGACAGAAATAACTGTCCTAAAATTGACCATCATAAAATAAATTTCAAAAAATTAACTACATAAAAACAGGACATGATAGCTTCATACTGCAAACACAGCTGTCTATGCTAGCAAGTCTGGTGTGGGAGTTTTTGGAACTACTTCATCAGGACTATAAGTTCTTATAGAAGTTCCAACACTTAATGATTTACACACCCTGGTTGAGGTCAATGCTTCTACATTTTGTAATAGCTTATACCCTATGTTAGAACTGCTGTTTAGTCATTGTTGTTTTAATTTAAATTTAGTTGCACTTTCAGTCATTGTTACATTAACATTTGAACAATAATGCAAAAATAAAAACAGAAGAGAATGAAACACAAAGTTGCTGGTTATGGATCCACAGGTCCAGGTTCGATCCCAGCACCACCTCAGATATTTCTGGGGTAGGAAGATCCAGAACAGGGTGCACTCAGCCTTGTCAAAAAATTCTGTGAGAGTGGGCCATGCTGGTCTGTGAATTTTGCAGCTCTTAAATAATGTGTTATTTTGAAGGTAATTGAGTGTATAATTGCTGGATTGTTATTTGTTCTTGGTGTTGGTGGTTTGTTGAATCTTGTGTTGTATTATTTGTCAAAGACTCAGTTCACAATCGCAGCGTTAGCAAAATGAATGATAGCCAGAATGAAGACAAGGCCATGGCCAATGCAAAAAGACAGAAGTTGGATCTTGGTATGGCTTTTGCTAGCCCCAATAAATTCGCAGTTTTAGAGGAGGTGCACGAAGACATTACAGAGGTAAATGTTGCAAATCAGAATAATACTAGCACCAACCAGTCTAGCAAGGTTGATAAAACTCCACCTATTTATATATGTAATGTTGTCAACATGAATAAATTTTTAATGGATCTTAAAGAAATTGAACATATAGGCACATTTAAACATATGACTATCGCTAACAATAAAGTTAAACTGAACTGTGAAACAATCGAAGGCTACAGGAATGCCACTTTATATTTACAATCACAAAATGCAGAATTTTACACTTATCAGATTAAAAGTGAAAGGAATTTCAGGGTTGTGATCAGGGGACTTCATCCCTCATGCGACACAAACTTAATGATGCAAGAACTATCTGATCTGGGATATCAACCAGTTCAGATGTTGCCAGTTTTTCATCCCGTTTCTAAAATTGCACTGCCTCTGTTCTTCCTAGATCTCAAACCAAATGAAATTAATGATCAGATTTATGAACTAAACAGGCTCTATAATGCTGTCATTAAAGTGGAACCTCCCAGGCCTAAACGAACAGTTATTCAGTGTACAAGATGCCAAGCATATGGTCACAGTAAGAATTATTGTCATCGAAACCCACGTTGCGTGAAATGTGAAGGGTCACACCCCACTGACAAATGCACAAAAAACCCAAAAAGTCCTCCAATCTGTGTTAACTGTAAGGGACAGCATACAGCAAACTATAAAGGTTGTCCTGTACATAAAGAACTTCAGAAGAACGAGCAGTCTACTAATACAAATGCAACATTCAAAAGCAAGGATGATCACACAAATAAGCAAAAAAATATTGCTGAACCTAACACAGTGGAACATTCTTTTGATAACTACAGTCAGCGTAAGGAAAACATTTCTTATGCGGGTATTACTAGCAAAAACGTTTCATCGGCGAATGATCCAACTAATAATTTGGTTACAAAACTGCTGGATAGAATTGATTCTCTCATGTTGCTTCTCTTTCCACTCATCAATTCCCTGCAGCAAGTGCTTCCAATTATCATAAACAAAAAATGAATCACAATAAGTCTTTTCAAGTTTGCACATGGAATTGCAGGAGTATTAATAACAAGTATCATGAATTGAAATTGTTTCTTGATTCACACAGTGTCATCATTTTACTTCTTACTGAAACAAAATTGGCCTCTAACATACATTTTGCAATGCCTGGATATGTTATATATAGAGCAGATCATCCTAGTGATGAGAGGAAAGGTGGCTCAGCTGTTCTCGTTAAAAACCATATAAATCATGATGGACTTCCACCAATAATTGAAGAGGAGTTTCAGATTTCTAGAGTGTTGGTTACTTTAAATGGTGTAAAGTATCAAATAGGCTCATTTTATTCAGCACCTGCTAATAAGATGTCTGTAGTAAATTTTTGGGACATTGCTCACATTATGGGTCATCATTTTCTTCTTGGAGGTGATTTTAATGCAAAACACCCTCGATGGGGCTCAAATATAATTAATCCAAGAGGCCAAGTACTTATTTATGCAGCCACTCAACTATTTCTGGAATTCTCCTACCCCGTAGAACCTACATTCTACCCGCCTGCAGGTCAGACACCTGATGTACTGGACTTTTTTATTGGTAAACATATCAATGATATTTGCTCAGTCCCATACGTATATACTCATGAACTCAGTTCAGACCATTATCCAGTATCTATCACTATATCTTCTGATACTGTCTACCAAAACAAATGCAATTCGTTAATTAAATATCCTTTTGATTGGGATTACTATAAAAATACTCTTGATGAAATTATTCATTTAAAAGTTCCCTTAAAATCTCCTCAAGATATTGACAAAGCCGTCAGTATGCTAAGCAGATATATCCATCATGCAGCAAATCTGGCTAGTGCTAAAGTATATCGCCCAAGAAACATGAAATACATTGCATCACCAAGAATTAGACAACTCCTACAAGAAAAGATAAGCTGTCGACGATTATGGGAACGCACTAGATACCCTCCTTACAAGACAAACTATAATCGGGCATCAAGAAATTTAAGTCAAGCAATTAAGGAAGAAAGGGATAATGCTACAATGAATCAACTACGTAGCCTTAACGTTCAAGATGGTTCGCTATGGAAGAAAACTAAATTTATCACCAAAACGTATGAGCGAATTCCACCACTAAAAGTGGGTAATGAGTGGCACAGTACATCGCAAGATAAAGCTGACTTGTTTTCACAAATACTGGAAAGTCAATTTAAAACAAATCCCACTTTAGATCCAGTTTTCGACAGCATGATTAAAAATGAAGTAGATATCCCCCTGCAGTTGTCACCATTATCGATCCACATCACTCCTGGTCAAGTTCTGAATGCAATTAAAAGAACCTCCCCTAAGAAGACTCCTGGAAACGACTTGATTACTCTACCACTTCTTAAAGCTTTCCCCAGAAAAACTCTCGTGTATTTAACACAGATATTTAATGCAATTCTTAGACTAACTTATTTTCCTAAAAAATGGAAATACGCCATTGTTGTTATGATTCCTAAGCCTGACAAACAGAAGAGTGATCCTCACAGCTATCGGCCTATCAGTCTACTTCCTCTATTTTCCAAACTATTTGAACGCCTTCTTTTACCTCATCTTCTGAACTCTCTGGATTCAGTTATTCCGAATACGCAGTTTGGATCCAGGTCTGCACATTCTTGTAGTCAGCAATTACACCGGGTAGTGGACACATTATTAGACACTTATGAAGAAAAGTCTGTGTGTCTTGGATTATTCTTAGACACAGAGAAGGTGTTTGATAAAGTATGGCATGATGGTCTGCTGTACAAGGTTAAATCTCGACTGTCAGACACATTATTTAGAATACTGCAATCGTATATCTTGTAGAACATTTTCTGTGAAACTCGAAAATTCTCAATCTTCCGTCAAAACCATAACTGCGGGTGTGCCACAAGGGAGCGTTCTTGGCCCGCTGTTATATCTTATTTATGCATCTGACTTCCCAGCAGACAATAGCCTGACAATAGCCCAGTTCACAGATGATGTTGCTGTCTTAAGTAAAGGGTCCTGTGAGACAACTGCTAATCAAATCAGGAATTTGTAAATCGGATTGATGATTGGTGTGTTAAATGGAAAGTTAAAATGAACCCAAGAAAATCCAAAACTGTTCTCTTCACTTATAAACGGAATGTACATCATCACCCAATTTACTTACAAAATGAAGAAATACCCAGGCTGATAAAGTAAGATACCTTGGTTTAATTTTAGACAAAAAACTTACATGTAATTCCCACATTACTCAACTAATGCAGAAACTCAGATACAGAATTCATCGGGTTAAACATCTCATCAAAGGATCTTCTTCATTGCAACTTCAATTCAAAAGACTTATTTATATATCTTTAATCCGTCCTGTATGGTCCTTTGGGTGTGCTCTATGGGGATCTGCCTCCAAAACACAAATCAACAGAATTCAGACTCTACAGAACCGGGTTTTACGACTCGTCGCGGATGCACCTTGGTATGTCCGCAATGCTAACCTTCATGCCGATCTGCATTTATCCACAGTGGAAGCAACAGTCCAGTCCTGCTACAAAAGACTTTATAAAACATTCACTAATCATCCAAATGAACTAATTAATGAGATCCCTCATCATCTACCACCTGACCGCCACTTACGTAGACTTAAGAGGAAACGTCACAGCGATTGTTTATGTTAATTCCAGCCTATACCTACTTTACTTGAGGACAATCTTTGGATTGCGACCTCTCCTCATGTTCCACTAATGTTAACAAATCATTATACTTATGAGCACAATTGAAATATGCATTTGTATAATAAAATTTTCTTATATATTTAAAAAAAAAAAAAAAAAAAAAATCAGCCTTGTGATCCAAACTGAGGAGCTACTTGATTAAGAAGTAGCAGCTCTGGTCATGGAAACCATCATTAGTAGCCCGGGGTACGGTTTGCTGAACCACATGCCCTCCAATCCTGCCATCTCTTTTTGGTAAATGATGCAGCAGTTGGGTGGTATCCCTTCAGAGGTGCTGCACCACAGAGTTCAGTAGCCTCACAAATTAATATACAGTATTATCAATGATGATGCTGATGAATAAGAAGAAAATAATGATACCACAGACCATTAGGTTAGGTAGTAAGTAAAGAAAACAGCTTGTGAAAGTAAAACTACATGTAATGTTTTTATTTGTTTAATTACTTAATTGTTCTTTTGATGCCGTAATTAGGCAACCAGTAATTGGCATAAGTTTACAAAGTGGTGTTAACTTTTTTGATGGATCTTATGATATTCACATCAGTAATATAATTTGTAATTTTTATTTGTCAGAATTTTATATAAACAAACTTCTCAAGAAGCCTCTTGAATAGGGTTACCAGATGGTTATGGTTGGAAAGGCGGTCATACGGGACTAAAAAGTAGGACACATTAAAATTATTGAATGGTTCTGTTTGTATCCCATCTCTACCTCGGCAGTAAACTTGCATTTTTTTTTTGAAAGCATAACATAAAACTCGCAGCATATTAAGGGACTTAATATTCTGTAACATTCTGGTCGTTACTACTAACAGCAGGATCTAAATTAGAAGTTTCCTTCAAACAGATAATAACAAAAAGTGGTTAATACCTGTAATAATAAAAGTGAAGTGAACAAAAATATTACAATTTTAATGGAATTTAGATTGTGAAATGGTGCTCAGAGACATAATTTGGTAAATTTTGGAAATAAAAGTTGTTAAAAAAATTGCTAATATGAAAATAAGGACACATTGCAGGTTTTGAAATATAAATAAGGATGCCAGGACATCACAGTTTGTGAATTGGTAAATATATAACATCTATAACATCTATGCTAAGGCAAGAGCATATTCAGACAGCTTCAATCTGATAACTATACAGTAGACCACTTGATATCCGAGTACAAGGAAAGAGATGTTTTAATCAGAGCAATTCTAAGAAAAGATATTGGTCAGTGATTAAAGAACGGATAATGAAGTAGCCTACACTAAAAAAATTTACAAAATTTGTGAATAGTATATTGAGTGAAGTATAAAACATATACCGTAACCTTATAATTGTAAACATAGAATATGTAAGATTATTTAAGGAGAAATTTCCTCAGAAACAATATTCTGTGGATCCATTAATATATACCATATCTACATATCATTTGTAGTTTAAAAGTTTGGATACATTACTAATGGAATATGGAGTAGCCTGCAGTGAGTGCCATTTAATGTAATCACGAATAATGTTATCAGTCTGCTAAATGTTATCACCTTTATGAAGTCCCGTACGGATTAATACTCACACACTGAATAAATATGTTTATTGTGATCACAGAGTCAGTTTATGTTATCACATTTTCCTTTTTGTGGCTTTATTTTCAAGTGTTGTACATCATTCAAAATTTTGTTTTTAAGGATTTTGTTTCTAACTCAACTGTATTGTGTTGTTTTGGAACTAGCGATAGTGTTCCCAGCTCATAGGATGACCTATTTAAGAGGATGGTATCACCTAACTTTATTTTTTAAGCAATAAAACATGTTTCACCCCCCAGTTTAGCTGTTCCTTTTGATTTGTGAACATCTCAGTGATAGTTAGTGTAAAATTAAAAGATTTGAAAAGACAGGCATTAGATGGTTTGGTTTTGGTAAGCAGTATTCACCACAGATCCGTAAACTTCCAAAAAAACACTGCATATGGAATATTGGTTACGGGATTCCAAAGGGAAAACAGAAACAAGTAAAAAAAAAATTTGATTGCAAAAATAGTTGCTTGCAATCTATTATTATGTTACGAGTGGTTCAATGATTCACAGCTATGAATTATCTTCTGTGTATGAATAAATAGCTATAAATCCTGTTTTTCTAGTGTATTATCTTATGTAAGAATAAATAATCTTTAATTAATTACTTCAGTTACTGTTATCATTTGGTTAATATTATGAGATTAGCTGCATCCCAAAGTGATCACAATAAGCAGTGAGCACTGTATTCAGTAAATGCAACAAAAAAAAAAGTGCTCATTAGAGAGATGCAGTGGTACCTCCACTATGATCAGCCAATACAGTGTGTTTGAAACACTATCTATTATGGATCTAAAGTATGATTCAAATATTGTAATTTTACTGAGAGTTTGTTGGCTACTGCACTCAGTCAAAAAGATTTTCCAGTATGCAAATTCACATCCATGGAGAAGCAGTCATGGTTTCATCAACACAACATGAGACCTCGGTTGATAATATGTGGTACTGTACGAGGTATGGCACTGAAATTCAAACAAATAAAACTATAATGAGTAATGTTATTCTCTATGTATTACTTAAACCTAGACAATTTAATTTACCTCCTTAATCCAAACAATTCCTCATATTTCATCAAAATGTATCTTCTAAGATCAAAGTGGCATTAGGTTAGGTGATTAATTTAACTGACATATAAAATTAGAAGTTACACGTAAGTTAAGCACTGTTCACTCACTCACTCATTCAGATATTCTTTACAGCCATTCAGCATACTTGAAACTTCTAAGTATACCTGATTTACATTACACTCTATAGATAAACATTTGTCCAAAGTAAGAATTCAACCCAGGTTTCTAGCTTGACAGGCCAGTGCCTGGAAGCCAAGATGTCAAGCTATAAACTGGCTTTTATTTCAGCCTGGGACAAATATTCTTGTATAGAATATAAACTAATTATATTCTATGACATAACTGAACTTTTATCAGTTAAGTTACTATTTCATAACATAAGTACATCCTTAGAAAAATCACTACTGGTACTTACGATAACAAAGTGGATGTGATAACAGAATCAGAATGCATTAATAAGAGGCGTATCTGGAAAGTTAAGTTCTGATCGCCCATAAAGAAAACAGTTCATGGTTGGTCCCAGATTTCCACTGTATATATAATAATATAATTAACATTAGGGCTGAAAATCGATTAAAATTTTTAATCGAGTTAACGCTTGACTTTAATCAATTAATCAACAAACAGCTCGGTATTTTAAACGAAACCAAAGGGTACATTTAATATTGTTTTACACGTTTAATAACTACTACACTACAGATAATCAGAAGAAATCCTGAATTAATGAATACCATTATTAGTTAACTAGTGAAAAAATATATACAAAACTTACAATTCCGGTTACTTTTTCAGCCAAGACTTGACACACATGAGTTTGTTGACATTTGAATGTTCAAGAGACGATCGTAGCTTGTTTACAATAATACCGGTAACACTAAAAACTCTCTCACTCGGCACTGAGACAAGAGTTTGGTCATTTGACCCATTTCTCGAAAAACGTTTTTCAGAATTCGACTAAACCGATTAATCGGAAATTGTAATTGATCAACGATTAAATATTTAATCGATTAATCAATTAATCGGTACAGCCCTAATTAAAATATATTATAATTTACTTTATTTACAAAGGATACCCTTTTAAGGCTTAACTACACGACATTTTGGTTCAGCCCTCGAACCTTCCTCAGGTGATTCACTGCTGAAAACTGTGCTGTGAAGAAGATTCTGTATCGTCCGTTGATTGTTTAGTGACACACATAAACAAAGTATTTCTTATCCATCCCTCGGGTATATCATAACCAGCATGCTCCAAGCATTCTGTAGGTGGAGGGGGAATTTTTACCGTATGTTTACCACTCACTCTTTTGATTAGGCCTAGCCACTCGTCCCCTAGGTTGCCATCGTATCTGTTAAAGCATTCACCACGAGTTCCACTAATGGTCCATGCTTCCCATACCTTTCTTTTAGTTATATCATGTTAGATTTTTACACCAACATGATGTTTCTTTTCTATTATACGCTGGCTGAGTCCTTTCGACATGGTGCCTCTCTTTATGTCTCTCTCATGTTCACACTAATTTAAAACTTTTGCCTGTCTCTCCTACATACGATCCGTCATAGTTTTTACACTTGATGGAGTAAACTCTTTCTTCAGTCCACAGCGTTATGTTCTGAAAAAAATATTTTCCTTGGTTCATTCCATTCTGTATGCGGGTATTAAATCAAATTTTCAGAAGATCTTCCCAATCTTTTCCCCCACTATAGGATTCTATGGCATTGCTATGCATCTAAAGTGTGTATTTCTATTATTTTGTATATCAATGCTCCTTTTGTTATCAAAATTCCTCCATGTATTATTTATCTTATGCTCGCAGACCCCATTTACCCTTGCTAGTCTCATAATCTCATTTCTTTCATTATTAAAACTTTAGAGTTATTGCTCTATGAACAAAGCTACGCCATACATTGTCTTTAATTCTCTGTCTCTGACCTCTGACGTATTTATAATATTCCCTTATTGGGTTTTCTATGTACAACTAACCTAAGCTTGAGTTGTTCTAATACTATCTTTAAGTCCAGAAAATTTATCTTTTTACCCTTAGCTTTCTCAACTGTAAATCTCATTCTGTCGTGACACCCATTGAATTCGTCTAATAGTTGGTCAGAAATGTCTTTTTTGGTAATTATAAAAATATTTACATACCGTATGTACAAAGCAATGCTGTCCACGTTTTTGCAGATAATCGGGTTTTCCATATAGTGAAGAAAGATATCAGACACAAGCCCAGATATCAGATTCCCCATTGCCAGTTCATTGTTTTGTTGGAAAATCGTGCCATTGAACTGAAAGATGTTAAACTCTGAGCACACCCTGTACCACCTATAATACTCATTGGTGACGATACTATCCACACCCATCTCAACAAGCCATCTAAAAAGGCATTCCCCAGCAGTGGCTCAGTACGCTCGAATAAACTGACAAATTCAGTCATGGCAACTACTAAACGTGACCTCAAGTCTCACCGAGTCGTACAAATACTAATAAGAGCAACAGAACTGACAGAAACAGAATTATATAGATGCTACTCGTTTAGAAATGCAAACTGGAACAACTATCAGACACGATTCGGGGAGCCACTTCTGAACAATGAGCTACTGGTTACAAAAACAGACATGGCGACTAGAATTAGAGACATCAGCTAGGCTATAAGAAAGGCAACCAATAAGGCTGTACAGAAAACGCTCCCAAAAAGAACCACTGTGAGGTGGTGGACGCCTCAACTAACACAGCTCAAACGGGGAAACGTACGCCCACAGGTGAGGATCCAAAGAGCGGACGGACAGGAAAGACGAAGACTCTATTCAACATATTGACAACACAGAGAACGATACACCTGTGCAGTACACGAAGCCAAGAAAGACAGCTGGCATGACTTTGTATCGGAGCAAAACATGACCAACACCTGGGAAGTGGCTTATCGCATACAAGCAAGCAAAATTAGAAACAAGACTGTAACCAGTAGTCTCAAAAGATCAGACGGGAGACAAGCAGAAGGATGGGACGAAATAGCCGACACACTACTAACGATGCTTGTGCCAGATGACGATCTACAGAATGAGACAGCTGATCAAAGGCAAATCCATAGACATACTCAAGGAATCACAAACGACGGAGAACATAACCAACCATTTGATAATGCGGACTTACAGAAAGCACTTGACTCCACAAAGACAAAGAAACCCCAGGACCTGACGAGATTAATCCAGAACTAATAACTAAGGGTGGTGCAGTGTTGCATGTGCACCTCCTGGACATATTTAACGCATGCGTGTGGCTACATATGTTCCCAAAAGCATAGAAATAAGGACAACTCTATCCCATTCCAAAGTCGTATGACAAAGACCCAAATTTACTGAAATCATGTAGACCAATCTGCCTGCTCCTGGTACGAGGGAACATCTTGGAGAGGCTCATTCTCTCTAGGATCGATAACCTACTAGAAGCATCGTACTCCAATACCCAATATGGTTTTAGGCCCAGAAGGAGCACGGAGGATGCAATCACAAAACTGCAAGGCATCATCAGGAACTCCCAATTGAAATACGTGGCAGGAATATTCATTGATATTGAGGGGGCCTTCGATAATTTATGGTGGCCCCACGTCCTAAATAGACTGCAAAGGGTTGGGTGCCCTGCAGATATATATGGAATTATCCGAGATTATATTAGGGACAGGGAAGTTATGTTTAAAAACACTTATCATACTCAAACGAAACAAGTCACTAAGGGCTGTCCACAAGGCTCAGTACTAGGTCCTAAACTTTGGAACCTAGTATTGATGAAGCTATAGGAACAATAGAAGAAAGCCAGGAGACTAAGCCAATAGCTTTTGCAGATGATATGGTCCTCCTTATCGAAGAAGATACTCGAGCCTCAATAGAGGAGAAAGGAAATTCCGTCATGTTATCATTCACCAATTGGTGCAACAAGGCCAAATTAAAACTGTCACCAGGAAAAACAAAGTGCCTACTCCTAAAATGGAAATTACACCCACGAAGACCTATCAGAATATTTGCGCTGGGAACCCAAATCCAAAGCGCAGTGTCCCTGCACTATCTAGGCGTAGTATTCTAAGCAGGCAACAAGATGGATCAACAAGTAGAAAAAATATGCACTACATCGGTACATCTTTTCCACACGTTAGGTAGGCTATCAGGTCAAACATGGGGGCTACAAATATACAAACTATAAAAGGCTATGTAAGATTTTAGATTTTCCTGGCGAAGAGTATGAATAAATCTTTCCCGGGTAGACAGCCAGGTTTGAAGATCAAGTGTCTCCGACGTTTCAGAGGCCCACGCTGCCTCCATCCTCAGGGATACTGAAGTGTCGAGTCTGTCATGCCGAGGTGGTATATATACAGATCGCGAGTTGCGAGGAGTCGACCAATCAGGCGCCAGTTCATTTTTCCATCGTCTTTTTTTCGGCCAATCGGCTTCTACTGTCTTTTAGTTGTTTGAGACAGTGATTCCAGGCAGGGTTGATGCTGAGGCCTCCGTCTCTATTGAAATTGTTAGCCTCAAGCTTAATTTCGATCGCAAACACTACAATCCTTGCGAAGACTTCAAGGTTCTGGGACAGATTAATCAAGGAAGCGATCGAAATTAAGCTTGAGGCTAACAATTTCAATAGAGACGAAGGCCTCAGCATCAACCCTGCCTGGAATCACTGTCTCAAACAACTAAAAGACAGTAGAAGCCGATTGGCCGAAAAAAAGACGATGGAAAAATGAACTGGCGCCTGATTGGTCGACTCCTCGCAACTCGCGATCTGTATATATACCACCTCGGCATGACAGACTCGACACTTCAGTATCCCTGAGGATGGAGGCAGCGTGGGCCTCTGAAACGTCGGAGACACTTGATCTTCAAACCTGGCTGTCTACCCGGGAAAGATTTATTTATTTATAAAAGGCTATATTCGGCAGTATTCGTGGCACCGAATACATATGCAGCCCACAGATGGGCTCCATACATAAATGCACGCCATAAACATCAGTTAATTACGGCACAGAGACAAGCTCTACTTAGAGTCACCAGAGCATATTCGACTACCTCAAATGACATGCTACCAGTTTTTGCTGGAGAAATCCCAGTAGATCTGCTACTAGAGGAAAAAGTAAATGCTTACAAAATACGAAAACACCTCCCTACTCAAATTGCAGAGCGGGAACTAAATCAAGACATTTATGAAAGGTATAATCGTTCAGAACTAATGAAGCAGCTTAGAAGCGCTACTGTACATGCATGGGAACAATGCTGGAAAGATGCCCAAAAGGGCCTCCTAACAAAGGACTATTTTCCTAGCGTCTGCAGATGACTTAGTCAATGGATCATTCCTGATTATTCAACATCTCGGTTCTATTCGGGACATGGCTATTTCACAGCAAACCTATTTAGGATTAAATCAGTGGAGGATTACCTATGCTACTGTGAAGACTGTGAGCCTGATACAATGTACCATGCCCTATATGTATGCACGCGATATAGAGAAGCATGCATTAGCCTAAAAGAGGTAGCCAAACAAGCAGGCGAAGTATTGCCACCAGAACTTAGTTTTTGGATGACAAATGGAGTTAATACTGCTTTCAGAACATTCATACGCCATGTGATAGAATCCAGGAAAGAACAAGAACAAGATGATGCCTAAGACACACCGAATATGAGACGAATACACCTTGGGGGAATACTCAGATCCCCTGGGGCCATACCGAGCAGGACTGATGGCAAATTGCCCAAGACTTGCCTCAGAAGCAACCGATCTGAGTGAGGTTTTGGCAGGGTTTCCCTCACTCTATAAGGTGAATACCAGATCGGGGATACAAACCCCTTGACAATAGACAATAGACAGATGAACAAGAGCAAAGTTAACTGAATAAAATGCCAACGTCAATTCATCAAACATTTTCCCTGTGTTCTATAATCAAGAGAAGGTGACTTGACGATCTTAGAACAAATGCAAAATTGGTTGTTGGACCGGGGGTATAAGGCGGGGAAAAAAAACACATCAAGACTGAATATACATAAAATCTTTATCTACAATCACTTCTTCTAACTGTTCCTTAGCATCATACGAGAATCCAACTGACCATTTAGTTCTTTTTTGCGAACTTATTATCCTGTCCCTCACAATTTGGCCAGGCCAAATGCTGGGTGATTAAAACATCGGGATGATGGGTCTTAGGGCCTCGTCATTCTTGTGGGTTTTAGGCAGCCCAAAACACATTGGTAATTCTGCCTTGTTATTCAAAAGTTTTTTCTTTGTATTGCATTGATAATTATGCTACTGTCAATAACCCTACTCACCTCCCTTTTTACACTCACTATAGGATTCTTGTTTAAAACACTCTATTTTTCCACAGTAAGTGTCCACATCAATAAACACAGGACTAAAACACAATAAAAAGAAGTTATATAAACAGTGGAGTATACTGATAAAAACCAAAATTCTGAATGATAAAAAGACTTTATTCTCCACTTACGTCACTTTTAATAACACAGGACTAGTTTCGAGAGCCTTATTCGCTCCCATCATCGGCTGGTGGTCGACTGTTATTCTGGTTGCCATGTTGGTTTGTATATATACATTGTTCTCTGCTGCCCTCTCGTTCTGTTTTTGTAAGTCACACTACGTCGTCTATAGGTGGGATTTCAAAGTTCATAACATTGTCTTCTTTCTTAGTGATGAATATTTTCTCCCATACGTTCAGTTCGGATGGTTTCTTAACGTGTTTTAATAGATTGATCTCCTTTTTAACACTGTGATTTTTTGTCCAGCAATGGTATGCAACTGCTGATCTTTCGGTCTGCATTAGTTTTTTGTTTCTTAAGTGTTCCTTCATTCTTATTTCCAAACTCCTCCTTGTCCAATGTAGATCTGATCACAATCTGCGCATTCTATTTGGTAGATACCTGATAGTTTGGTTTTTGGTGTACTATTCTTCAGTGGGTGGTTGAGCAAGTTCCTAATGGTATAATTATTCTTTGGTGCCAATTTTATATTGTAGTTTTTAAACACTTTTATTCACACGATATGATTAAATAAATGCACTGAAATAACATATGAGCTGAAATATGATTGCTTCACTTGTAATGAACAATGTCCTGAGATTTGGTGCGTAATAATGCTGATTACACCACGTGGCGATAAATGTGAGGAATTTATGCCAGTACTGAATAATATCTCAAAACACTCGTAATTCTCTCTAGAATTATTAGATTGACTTTAGAAGAAGTAATCTTGATATTAATTACACTGAATAGCCGATTCAATGTGAACGCGTGTGGTTGCACAATGCTCTCGAACTATTACGAGCTTACTAGACGGATCTAATAAGCCGATGCTAATGAATTTGCTGTAATTAATGTCAATTAATTACGCGAACACGACAATACTTGTATCTTAAAGTATTGTGTACTAATTCGCGATTTAAGAGCAAAAGCCACTGCTGCTATTGTCTTGAAATGGCGCGAACTGGAGAAGCTATCCACACACCTGTTTCGTGTGAATGCTAGAGTCTGACTAACTTGACGCGAAGCCGATACATAGGCGCGAGGCCTCACAATTATGCACCTGCCGGAAGGCTTGCCGGAGAACAGGCGGTAAGAAAGTATCACTCCGCCACAAACTGCTGAATTAGCATGCGGACTGAAATAGCGGAGCATTTAAACAGAAAGACAAACTGGACATGACTAAAAATGCTAGTAAACAGGTAGCTTGCGCGAATACACTTTTTCAAATTTATTAAAGAATTTAGGGTGGTAAGTATATTTTTTGTAATGTTGCTGTGTTTTTTCTAAAGTATCCAATGTACTAATTTCTCTGATCTTGTTTTTCTTAGTGTGTCTTCTAATCATTTTGTCTATGAAATTCGTCTTAAACCCATTAATCGTTGCCACTTCTAGTATATGTTTATATTCTTTATTATACTCTGTCTTTGTCATTGGTATATTAATTAATCGATAAACTAGGCTATGAAAAACAGCAAATTGGTGAGCTTTCGGGTTGTATTTATTGCATTTAATGTAGTTGTCCACATGTGTATTTTTTCTGTGAATTCCGAATTCCAGTTTTCCATGTTTCCTCATGATTTTTAAATCTACGAAAGGCAAACATCTGTCTTCTTCCATTTCAATGGTAAACTTTATCGATTGGTCTTGTGTATTTAACAATTGTACTGCATCTTCTACAAATATTTTTGGGATGATAGCGAAAATATCATCAACGTACCTGAACCAGTTTTTAGAAATATGTGGGAATGCCCCGGTGACCTCTAGTTCAAGGTTACTCATGTTTAGGTCAGCCAACATCGGTGAAATTGAGCTACTCTTAACACACATTAAGAAACGAATAAGGCTCTCGAAACTTGTCCTTTGTTATTAAAAGTGACGTAAGTGGAGAATAAAGTGTTTTTATCATTCAGAATTTTGGTTTTAAACACAGGACTGTTTTCTTTATCACTTTTAATCAGTAACATGTTGTTATCTGCCATCCATTTTTTAGCATAAGTAATGTCCTTATCGAGCTTTGTTCTCGCATCACATACCAATTCACTTTCACTCAACTTGCCCAATGTAAGTTCCAACTCTTGCATGAATCTCCTTTTTTCCCCTCCATCTAAAAGCATTCTAGATCCCTGAATTGCTGGAACTAAAAAATCCTGTACCCTGCACCCATTTGGTTTAGGTGCGAATTTAAAACCGTATCTGAAAATGTGGGTAACTTTCCTTGGTATTTCATCGTCAGTTAAATTGACGAAGTTACTAGGTGGGTCAGTAAGTTTTCTCCTTATATTGTCCATCATAGTGGAGAGCCCATATTTTCGATACTTAACATTAATCCTGTTTCTTACGTTCACTAAATGCTTGTGAACCAAATGATGTCTTTGTAACACCTCATATACCAGTTCGTGTTGAATTACATTTAAAACCCGAAAATTAGCTCTGTATGTCTCCACATTAGCTCTATCCAATTCAATACATTTCCGAAGTTATGCCTTAAAAGTGTATCCTTTGTAAATAAAGTGATAAAGAAAACAAAAACATCAATAAGTATGAAATATTTATTGCAGTATTTACAGAGATTCATTGACTACTTTTCTACATAGTCGGCACCGTTATTGAGGCATTTATCTTAGCGATGTACCAACAATTGTATGCCCATTACATAAGACTCTGCCGCCAGCGGTATGCAGAGAAAGGTGATGAGTTTCTCAACAATGTTGTCACTGGGGATAAAACATGGGTGTCGCATTCCACACCAGAAACAAAACAACAATCCATGCATTGGCAGCATAGTGGTTCACCAGAAGATCAAATTCAAGCAAACAATCTCTGTCAGAAAAATCTGGGATCAACATGGTCTCCTCCTGTGTGAGTTTTTACCACGATTGACCGTAAATGCTGATCAAAATGCTGATTGGTATTGTCAAACATTGAAAAATCTGAGAGTGATCCAAAACAAGAGACGTGGTATGCTGAATGCAGTGATTTCATGTCTCCAGACATTGGCGGCAGAGTCCTTTGACAAGAGCATACAGATCTTGGTGCAGCAGTATGATTAATGCCTGAATAACAGTGGTGACTATGTAGAGAAGTAGCCAGTGAATCTCTGTAAATATTACAATAAATATTTTTTTTTGCTTGCTGATGTTTTTGTTTTCTTCATCAAGGATCAGAACTTACTTTCCGGACATGCCTCATAATATCATGCTCCTTTCAGATCAACGTTTTCTATGTTGAAAGAAAAGAAAACAATTATTCTTGAGTAAAGTGATGCATTCCATAGCCAGTGTGTAGCATAATCTGGTATCTAAAATTTCTAGCCATACTGGCTTACATATTTTTTTATTTTTTTTTATTAGATATAGACCCAAATTCATTCATGTACAATGGATGTTAGATTGGTCTAACTTATAGTGACTGGTGTTATTTAACATGAAATTGAACAATGATTCCTAAGGAGTAAGCACAATTGTAATCCCATAGTAGCTTTACCATGCTAAATGAACTTGGATGAAACAGTTGCTAAGGCACTGGATTTCCGTTCTAAAGTGTATGGGTTCAATCCTGGCCCAGGTTATGCGAATAAATGCAGCCATTCTTTGTTAGATTTACAAGACAAAATTCCAGCAGACCAGCAATGAAAGTAGGTTTAAGTAGGAATACTCAACAATGACAAACATGATTATGCTAAATTATCTAGTTGTGCTCTTACCTTATACAGTCAATAATCGGACAGACAGACAGGCACAGAATGCAACCTGTGCAGTCATCAGTTACTGTTGGTAAATGTGTCTCTGGATCAAATTTAATAGCTTGATAGCCAGAATCGTTGCAAGCCATATAACATTTCCCACAGTTTATACAGAGATCCTGAAATGCAAACAAAATAGTTTTGGTCAATCTAAGATTCTCCTAACTTGAGCATTGTCCACCATATAGTAGTAACCAAATCATATTGCAGGGCTGCCACATGGGGGGGCTGTCAGACCCAAGAGACCCAGGCCTGTCCCAGTGATGTGATATAATTTTATGGAAAACTGGAAAAATTTGATAAACTGTTTCTGTTACATGGGTAATGAGAAGGAAGCTCCATGGAGAAGGGAAGAGAGAACTGAATGAGAATGGTCGGCAGTTGGTGAGGAGCCTGCAACCAGTACATGGTCCTGGGCCCAACCAAGAGATGTGGTGGCCCTGTCATATTGACGTGAAAATATAAACTATATATGGAAAGTTTTATAACATCTTATATGCAGTTCTCTTATTTCTTACTTCAGCCTAATTAAAATTCACTGATGAAAATATTACTTTACACCAGCTTTTCTTAAACTTTGTGGTATTGAGAACCTCTTTGATATGTGCAATTCTCAAGATCCTAATCGTTTTTTTAATCTTTTCTTTAATAATTAATTGTTTCTTTATAACATTTTTTTTCATAACAACTCAATTTATTTTGCACTATACAAATTGTTCATAATTTCACAGAACTGAAAGAACTCCAAGCCTGGACCAAATTCTTTGGACCTATTACTTATAGATAGATATCAAGGTGATGGGCTTAGCATCTGTCACTCTATCGCTATAAAAAAAAAATGTTGCACAAACTTTCTTGCATGTACGTGTTAAAGGCTAGCACAGAAAAAGTAAACTATAGGGACAATTAAATTTTATTTATTATATTTCATAAAACTAATAAGTATCTAGAACAGAAAGCATCAGGGTCAATCTTTATGTTCATTTCTTTTACCATGAAATAATAATAATAATAATAATAATAATAATAATAATAATAATAATAATAATAATAATAATAATAATAATAATTTCGGGTTTGCATGGTTTCCTCAATCTCAAAGGCAAAAATGCAAGATACATTCAGAAAAAGCCGAACAATAGAAGCAAATTTTGCACTAATGAGTTATTACAAAGAGCCTACTTTTAAATTCAGGTGGCCACGAGGTTTGATTTGAACCCAGGACCTCTTCCTTATTACCCTATACCACCTCGCTCTAATTGATTTTGGTGTGTTCATTTCGACTGTGATAAACTGACTATATGTCACAACAATATCTACATTATAGTATTCTTGTTACTATGGGCAACAAAAGAATATTCAAATTTTAATCAAAATGTATGTTCTGAAATTTTCATTTAAGTCATGTTATTTCATTCTTATCTTGGTACCTATTTATTTTATAAAGAAATTTATATAACAAAAAATTTTCTTTTTAATTTTCTCTACAACTTTACTGTGGTAGGTTTTCATTTATCGCCTACTGTAATGGAGATAATCTAGAAAAATTTAAAAGGGATATGAGTAAAGTAGCCCCTAAGTCATTTTTGCAGAGAAACGGATATAGCCATTTTATTAGTCACAGATAAGAGTTTCCATTTCACATTTGTATTAAAATCGTTAGAGCCAATTTTTAAAAAATCTGAATTTTTAAAGAAGTTTTCATGAAAAGTCCCCATAATATTTCAGTTATAAAACCCAAATTCTGGGCGGTTCAATAAAATTTCGAAAAAATCCTTGATTCAAAAAATGAAGTAAATTCAATGGACCGTTCATCCGCTGTGCTTGTCCACAGACAGATGGACAGACATCGTTCCAAAAACACTTTTTTCGATTTCTAGGCATCATGAAACATGCTTTCTTGGTGTTATCTCGATTTTGATTTTTTTGTCAGAATCACAATACTTTCTCTATACTACGTATATGCGAGAAAGTAATAACCAACATAGATCAGGGAAGCAACAACCCTGTAGTGATTATTATACTTGTGTTTTTACTTATGGACTCCTGATTATAGTATGCTCAAGGGATTCACAGACCACAGTTTAAGAATCTCTGCTCTGAAAGTAACTTAAAGGGATAACAACTCTGCAGGGTGAATCAGAACTCTACAGACAAACTTTCACAAGTTGTTCAGGGATGTTTTCTGAGTATTTCATATAAGGAACCCATGGTCTCTGGTGGCTCAGTACTGAGTAATTATATTGCTTTCATTTCTAACCTAACTACCTTTGTACAACCCAAATTACATGCTCTTTAAAGTAATTGTTCAAAATGTCAACCCCCATGATCACGACAAACTTCACTGCGACACCTCTTGGATTGTCGCACATGCACATCCCAGGAGATTGGCACACATCATC
Source organism: Ectobius pallidus (assembly GCA_964059195.1). NCBI lineage: Eukaryota > Metazoa > Arthropoda > Insecta > Blattodea > Ectobiidae > Ectobius > Ectobius pallidus. The sequence goes on from CAXKWD010000006.1 coordinate 30,642,693, forward strand.
AGTGGCTTTTACATTCCTAGCAACCAGGTTCATATTAGTTTTGACAAGAGTCATGTACATTAGGCTCTTCATTTTTTCTGGGGTCACATGAAGAGCCTAGTGTATGAGACTCCTGTCAAAACTAATATGGACCTGGTTGTTAGAATTGTAACAGCTGCTGATGATGTGTGTCAGTCTCCTGGGATGCTGGAGTGTGTGCAGTAGTTCTTGAGGCAAGCTGTAAAGTTTGTTGTGATTATGGGGGTTGACATTTTGACAATTACTTTAAACAGTATGTAATTTGGGTTGTACAAAGATAGATAGGCTAGAAATGCAAGCAGTGCACTTAGCGTATTTCATCGCATAATCATTGCCACTGCACAATCGCCGCACCTTGATTTCAGTCCAAAAATGGTGCATAAAAATTTCCTCACATAATCGTCACAGGAATATTTGGACATATTTTTCTCTTTCATGATGATTCGGAAATTCACAACAAACATGCCACCACTGCAATATAGAGTCCCCTTATCCTCCACCCAATGCTTTCACGGTTAAGGAATGTGCTGACTGCTAGCTTGACACAATAGAAAGGATAGGGGTGGCAACTCACGTGGAATTGCGGTAATGCCATTTGGGTCAGTTTCAGTACACTACCTTGCTTGTCGGCCACAGTGGTCTAGCGGTAGTGTGCCCACCTCTAGATCCGAAGGTCGCAGGATCAAACCTGGCCACGGTCGATGGGTTTTTCAGGACGTAAAAATCCTGGGCACAGAGTCCTCTGGGAGGTATTTTAAGCTGGAGGGTCCATGTCTTAGATTTTCGGCACGTAAAAGAACTCCAAGCCTAAATTAGAGCCTCTGGACAAAATTTCTCGGCCCTTTCACGTCCAAGTAATACCTTAGTTTCCTGAGGGGAATTGAGAAGTGATGGGCTTACCACCTGTCTCTCTGCCTCTGTCGGAAAAATCAGCGTAACAAAATTCATATAGGTAACAGAAACCTCCACTTGGAGGCCCCTTTGCCCCAACATAGGGGCTATAGAGTTCCAGACAGACAGACAGATAGACAGTTCCTTGCATCAGTAGTATACTGTAGAAAATGGGAAGATATAGGAATTATACTGCGAGTTATAAGTTGCAAGTCATAGCATTCTTGGAAGAAAATGGAAACAGAGCTGCGGAGAGGGAGTTTTCAGTGAATGAAAAGCTTGTATGAGACTGGTGCAAAATAAAATAAATAAAATAAAAACAATCAACAGCGTATATCATTGGGACTCATTAATTAAAGTGTAATTTACAGTAGGAATCACATCTGTAATGAAAAAATCGTCATAAAGAGATTCAAGAAGACAGGGATTTTTAATAGACGGCACGAGGTGTGGATGGTGGGGCTCCGATCTCAAGATAGTGATGCAACTGGAGAGGGGAAGACAGAGCATTAAAGGCGCATGATAAAGGCTCCAGCCAAGAATCATAGGACAAAGAAGAACAAAAAAAAATTATATGGAAATACGTAATTAGTATTTCAAGACTTCTTCTTCTACTTCCAATGGTCTTCCATTGGGTCATCTAGCCCATTTGGAATCTGGCGTCCCAGTAGAGATGTGAGATTAGTTGTCTCTCTTGTTTGGACTTGTCCAGTTTGTTGCAGAGTAGGAGGTGGTGCCTATTCATGGGGTCCATGCTATTGCAGAGTGTGCAGCTGTCTGAGTTGAGGATTCCTATTCTGTGGAGATGTTGGGCCAAGCAATCATGTCCGGTGTATAGCCGAAACAGAGCTACTGCCTCCTTTCTTGGTTTTTTACTGTTGACTGTCCAGTTTTTTTTTATGTTATCCCATGTTTTTCTTCTCATAGCCTCAGTACAGGAACTTTCATATTTCTGTCTCCATTTTCGTTGGAGGATTCTTTTTGCTTCATTTTTGTAGTGGTTTTGGTTTTTTGATGAAGACTGGTTCCCTTTTTTGCCAGAAGGTCAGCAATTTCGTTCCCTTGGATTCCCACATGTGAAGGTATCCAGTGGAAGCTGATATTTTTATGTAAGTAGTTCAGTACATTTAGTGTTTTTCTTATTTCATTTGTGGTTTTTGACTGAGGTTTTGAGTTTGATGTGATTGCTTCTATTGCTGCTTTTGAGTCTACTAAAGGAACTGCTTTTGTGAATGCCTTTGGCCGGTAAATGAGCTGAGTTAGGGCAGTTAAAATTGCTTGGAGTTCACCTTTGTATGCGGTCTGGTTTTAGCCCACTGATATATGGTCGGTACAACGCCAAAGTGAACTAAGCGCCAAACTCCATATTTTGAGAAAACTGAAGTTGAAGTTTGAGTGTTGTAAAAAAATCTTGATCAAAACGAAATTTCCTTTTTTCTCAACTGATTTTACTATCGTAGTATCGCTTAGTTCGTTATTGCAGACCGTAGGATATCAAAATCTGCACCATGGACTGCCGATAGTCTATATTTTGACAATTGGCGCTTAGTTCACTTTGGCGTTGTACCGACCATATAGTGACTAAAAAGTTCTGAGTACACCCCTGCACCTGCCCCTGTTGCTTCCTGCATTAGTGACCCATCTGTGTATATTCTCAGCCATTGTTCTGGTGGGTATCTAATGTTTATTGTTTCCAGGGTGATTTGCTTCAGTTTTTCCTTTGGGTCTTCTTTTTTGCTAACATTTTCTTCCAGACTTAATTTTACATTATATTCTTGGTAACATAGCGGGTTTGTTGGAGGCATTGCTGCTTCTATTTCTAGTGGTACATTGAGAGCTTTTAGGTATTTGGTTGCTTCTTTTATAGGGCCTTGTTGTGTTTTTAGTGGTTGTATCGTGGAGCTATCTTTGGTCCATGTTTTGTCTTCCAGGGATTCTACTTGGAAATAGGTGCAGGCTGCTTGTTTTCGTATTTCTTCTGGTATAGGGGGATTGTTGGTATAGATGTGTAGTGCTTTGATGGGGGTTGTCTTGACTCCTGTTATGAGCCATAATGCTTTGCTCTGTACGTTATCTAGTTTGTTGAGTTGGGTTTTGTTTGCTGTGATTATTACTTCACTACCGGAAGTTATTATTGGTTTTATGTATGCTTTATAAGTTTTGTTGAGCGTGTCCTGAGAACTTCCCCATTTTGCTCCTCCCAGCCTTTTCAGGAGTGGTAGTCTTAGGTTTGCTTTTTCTACTTTGTCCTCTATATGTTTAGCCCATTGTAGTTTATTGTCTAATGAGATTCCTAGGTATTTTGTGGTCTCGCTTTGTTGTATTTTGTTGTTAGTGATTTTGAGGTTGAATCTGTGTTGTTTGTGCTGCATTGTGAAGAGTTGGCAGTTTGTTTTCTGTGTGTTTATATCCATATTATTGTTTTTTGCCCATTTTTCTAAGGAGTGTAGAGCTGCGGCGATATTGTTGTTGAGGATTTTCTTTTGATGTTTGTTGTTTTTGTCTGCCGTCCATATGACTATATCATCAGCAAACATGCAGCATTTGACATTATTAGGTAGGCATTTAGGTAGATCATTAATATATATGTTAAATAGGGTTGGGCTTGTTTTTGAGCCTTGAGGGAGGCCTACTTTTGTTTGCTTGAATTTAGAGGTTGAATCATTGTACAGTATTTTGTGGTGATCATTCTCTGTGCTAAGAATCTTTTGAGCCAGCTTAACATTTTGCCTGTTATATTAATTTTTTTCAGTTTCTGTATTAACTTTGACCTCCAAATTGTGTCAAATGCCCCACTACATCATAATATGATGTTGAAGGGTCATTTTCTACCTATAAGAACATTCTTTTCGATAGACATCAATCATTGATTCCAGAGAACTTAGAAAAATGTGTACTGTGTACCATGCTGATGTGTACACAGTTTTTTTTATTTTAACAGTCTTCCTCTACAACAGAAGCTGCCAATTGACAAAGAATAGCATAACAGCATGCAATATAAATGTGTTATTGGGTTATCTCTAAAGAAGAAGAAATAAAAAATCTACTGTTTTGAATACAGATGGTGTCTAAGTATTCTTATGGAAAACTTTAAAGCCTGCAAGGCAATTTCTTTAAAGATCGATGTTGGGACTCCTAGATCTTGAAGTAGTGTGACACACTTCTTAGGAATAGTGACTCTTGCACCCACCATTATACCTCATACTTCAACGTCTTCTAAATTATATTTGTCCTTATAAAAGGGCACTGTTGGTTCATATAATTCCTGTTTCTCTAAGTGCACTTCATGAGGTTGGTTGATATGAGTCTTAAATCTTATAGTAGGATCCAAGATGTATCCTTTACTATCACCTGGTTTCATGATGATAATGTCGATTCTCCTACAGCTTCCATTAGTGGTACGACCATGAACCTCTTCAAAGACATTGAAGCCATTACTTCGGAGGGCACTGGCAATAGTCGATCTTATGGTGTGGTGTCTAGTATTGCGCAGTGCTTCGCTAAACGGGCAAAACCCAAGGACGTGAGGCAAAGTTTCAATCTCGTTGCATCTTCTGCAACGGTTTCCATCCCGACTTCTATCCGGAACAGCATGCACTGCTGCTGTGTTGGCTAACATTCTCAGAGGCTCCTTCCATTCAGATGAGGACAGGCCAGAATGCTTTACTATCCATCTGTTGGCAGGAGGATATTCTTTATAGAGACAAACGCCTTTGCCTTTATGACTCAGACTGCACCAGTTTTTATATTCCTCATCCTGAAGAATATGCCTGATTTTTTTTGTATAAAAAAATCCACGATGATCTTTGAGCAACTCAGAGTCAACTGTAGATGTAGAGACATTCAGTTTGTTCATGCATCTTGACAAGTCATCATCAAGATTCCTTGTTTGTAAAATGTGTTCATTTTCTGACTTGATCAGGATATTTATTCCATTTATTCCTTGAAGGAAAACTTCCCAGTTGGCTCAAAATAATCCAAGGCCCTTCATTTGCATTGAATTGGGAATATCCGTAGGAAGGCATAATATTAGTTTGAATGTAGATTTTATCATTTTATCTGTGTGTAACAAAAATCTTTCAGGGAATTTTTCGGATGGAATGGATATAAAGCGATAGGTTAAAGATGGACAAATCACAGAGTTCAATACTTTGAACTTCTGGTTAGAATTTAACCAAGGACTAGACCAGCTTCTCCTGGAGGTCAGTCAATACTTTTTTACCATCCAGAATGATGTCATCGGAATAATTTGCCCCTAAATATTTTATACATTCATGGTCAGAAATAGAACGAATATTAATATCGGAGAGAAGCCTGAACTCTTCAGATTGATATCTAAACCAATTTCTTTAAATCTCTGAAGCGCCATCCATGTTAGTTCTTTGGCCGATGACATTCCATTACCAATCAGAACAGTATCGTCAGCAAAACCTAGAATGGTTAGGGGTTCTAACCCATCATCTAGTTGATATCCATAATGATCTAAAATTTCCTTTTCACTTAGTTCGTGAAATATATGGTCTGTGGAAATATTATATAATGTCGGTGATAAGGGAGATCCTTGCATAACTCCACGAAGGAATTTTATTGACTGTGTCTTCTTAAATCTGCTTTCCACTTGTGTAGTATTATTTCCTGTAGATTGCATATAAGATCAGATAGTTTATTCGGAGATATTGATGATGCTAACGTTTTACGCAAATGACTGTGTCCTACATTGTCAAATGCTTTAGTGATGTCAAGGAAAACAATGGTGCAATCCTTCTTTAAAACTTTTGAGGAAAGCAGAATAGAACGCAATAGCGATGTATTGATTGTATTGATTGTCGTGCCTGGTGATTTGGTGAAACCCCTTTGATGTTCGCTAAATGATACGAAGCATCTGAGTCTGGCATCTAAAGCTCGTTCTATCACCCTTCTCAGGACACTGCATATGGATATTGGACGCCAGTTTGACAAGTCTGATGGATCGCCCTTTTTGTATATCAGAATAGTGCGAGCTTTTTTAATAGTGTTGGAACCTGGCCAGATTTTAGCATTCTGGTAGCTATTTTTACTATAATTTCAGTGGCGAGGTCATCCTTTATTACTCTAACGAGGACTCTATCGAGGCCTGGAGCTGTGTCTACTGCTATTCTGTGTATGGCTTGTACTATTTCTTCTTTGGAAATAATATCATCTTCTATGTCATCTAAGACAGCTCGCTCTGCTTCCGCTAAAGTGTACTGGTACTCTTTCCTGACACAGTCTTTGGGATTTGAAAAACAGTGAGAATAATAAGAAAACATTTCTTGAATATCAGCTGTGCATTGCTGGTTGTTATCATTCATAACTTTTCTCACTGCTTTCCATCTCTGATTGTAATATAAATATTGTATCTCCTCATATTTATATCTATTTCGCCTCTTTTCTATATCTCTTTTAGTAGCCCATTGAGGATTGCTATGGTGGTGGTAAGTTTGTTGAACTTTGATCTCGCGTTGTTGCCTCCTCGCTTCATAGTATTTTCTTGCTGGGTGTTTTGGGCCTGGCAGAGAGTCAATAGAATTAGAGAGGAACAAAGCAAATTCTGTCACTGCACTGTCAAAGTCATTTTCATGTAGATTTTGGGCAAAACTATCATTCCATACTCTTAGATTATCTTTGTAATTATCTATTAGCTTTCCAGCTAAAGGCCTAGTACAGTCCTGTCTAACAGCATTATGATTTTGACATCATTCTGGTTTTGTCTTATCTGCTGCTTCAGGTATCGTATAATGGGTACTGGGCTGTCGATCCACTAATGTTTGTCGAAAATGCTCAGGATGAGCTCTGCTGATATGAGTATTAACACGGATAAATAGTTGACCACAATGAGGACAAGGAGTCCGATTTTCACCAACATTTTCAGATGAAGCCTGCTCTTAAGTAAGATCATTATTTCATTCATCTGTACTACATATATCATTCAGAAGCACTGTTGTACGTTTGTAGTGATGCCATCATTAATACAGCCAGAGTCTGGGTTGAGTACATTAACAGACAAGTCTTGAGATAGTGAGTTATGATTTCTGGCTATGTGTATATTAATGCCACGTTTTGTAAATTGTCTATGGCAGATAGTACAAGTAATAGGTTGAGTGAGTTCACCTGAAGATGTGGTTGGCTTCATATGCTGACCATTTGTAATAAGATTGTCTGGAATAGCTTGATTCCTACATGCCAATTCTCTTGGATTAACGGGACTACTTAATACATTATTAGAATCATCATTCAGAGAATAGGTTCGTTGTGGAATATGGGTTGAATCATCCATATCTTCGTTAGAATCATTTTGAGACTTACTATGCAATGTAAATCTATCTCCCATCAACATTGTAGCTATCAGCATTGCGACCTGCTATTGTCTGGCTTGCCGAGGAAGCGTGGGTCTTGGAGATGTGAATTGCTAGCCCTCTTCGTTTGAAGAATCCTTCACATAATGGACATTTAATTGTGTTACTGTCCGAAGTGATATCATTTTGAGAATTCACTTGCATTTCAGTAAAATAATAAATATGAAGACATTTGATGAAAAGTTTGTTTATAGCAACGAGCTTCACAACTGCTATAACACATATATTTAAACCTTAGTCTCAGTCAATAAGTCATTAACTCACCATGCAATATCTTCAAGCAAGACTTCAGTAATTAAAGAACAAATTGAAACATAGGTTAACTTAAAACAAGCTTCACTATTCAGTAAAACTTTAAATTAAACAGAGCTATTGCTTAGATGTAACCATCTGAGTTATGGCCTCCTGAAAATCCAGTAAGTGTATTTCTGTTTGTACATTGTACTGTGCTGAAAATCTAGTGCATGATTGTTTCTTAAACATCTACCTAGGTATATTAATAAAAATGAATTCCCAAAATGTGTGATGGAGCATCACTTGAGAACGGCTCGACCAATTTGGCTGATTTTTTCTTTGTTGTGTTTGTAATTGTCAGGACAAGGTTTGTATGAAAGAAAATTTTTGGAAAATCCACGGGAAAAGTCGGAAATGTGAAATGAGGCAAAATCAGAGAGTTATGCTGTCAATTGTTTACCTAACGAAAGTATTGTTTACGGTGTTCACATAGGGCTTTGGAAACTATATTATAATACTGGGCTTTAACAAATTCTGATACTATCGATGTAATTAATACATTTGTGAAAATAATTCTTGAAGAAAAAAATCCACGAAAATAAAGCGGTCACATAGCTTTCTCTACCCTTGACATGGAAAATATTAGTTTCTCACTTCACATTTTGATATAGAATAAGCGGTCATATTGCAGGGACAATTTAAGTGTGTGCCAGTGAGTATGCTATATCAGAAGTCGGTAACATATCCTATCCACTGATATGTCACTCATAGCTGTAGGCTTTGCATTAGTTGAGAAATAGACCTAGGGATGTTTATCAGAGGCCCTAAGCATCTAAAAGAATACAAAATGGGATGGAATATTTTCAGTCCTACGCACGCAGTATATTATGTCCCAGGTTTTTGGGAAGGAAAGTATGCAAGTGATATTGAATTTCTTTTTTACTTCAGCCCCGAAACAGTTGTATGGTAATATGAGAGTGAGAAATACAATTTTCTGTCAAGACAATACAATCTTATGTAACTGGAATTTCTTTTTCTTCTTATTTGCACTCCTCCCAGGCATGGTGTGTAGAAGCAATGGAAAGCAACATTCGACATCCTCTATGACCCATAAAAAGCTATATCTAGCATTTTCTGAGGGAATAGTCTGAGTGTCATATGTCGTTCTTCCTCATTTTGAATTCTACATACGTATTATATAAGGACCTAGAGTTTCAACATCGAAAGTTCTCCATAAGTTAATTTCATATTACAAAATACAAAACCCGGGCGACACCGGGCATTTTAAGCTAGTAACAAATAAATTACACATGTAATCTTAGGTATTTCTACGAATGAAAGTATTTTTACACATATTCCATAGTTTTTCACTGCATCCGGTATTACTTACATATTTTCCAAATGAAGCTACATAAAAATCCTAGCTCTACTTGTAAGAGATCCTTTTTATATTATGGACCAAAGTCTGATGTATAAGTAAATTATTGTAAACTTTGGTAGTTGGTAAGTTCTGGTTTCCAAAAGCTAGTAGTAGCCACTTTGTGCACTGGCATATATAATTATACATTATAATTTCTCATTGAATGAGATATTATACTAAATTGAACCATATCAGTCACAACACACTTACGTCATCTATGAGTGCAACAACTTGTTGTTTGTTATCCAGTCTTTTGTATGCTCCAATCTTTGGTAAGGCTTGCCCAATAACATCTTTCACTGTAGGAATTTGTCTGACTTGGCTACTATATATTCTTGGAGCAGGTTCCAGGTTTTTAGACAGTAGGTCTGAGTTCTTCTTTATTGCTGCTACTTTCTCTTCACGTAACTTTTGATAAGGTCCAAAGTAGGGCAATTTCTGAAATAAAATAGTTTTATTGATGATATTCTTATTATATGAGTGTATTAACTAAATCTAATATATAAAATAGAAAGTGTGTATGTGGGTGTGTGTTCCCTATACAAATCTACTTTGCTTCAGGAAATTTTGCACATATACCCAGTTCATCCCAGAAAGTAATATGCAGTCAACATAAAAATTCAAACAAACTACTCCACCTGAAAATTATATAATTTCTGAAAATATTACACTGAATACTTATAAAATGCAATTCATTCACAAGACAACAGTGTATTGTTTACAAAGTTCACATAAGGCTTGGAAGATACAAAATACTGGGCTTTGACAAAATTAAAGCACTAATGAAAAAAATCGGGTGCATGGAAAGCCACGCAACAGAAGTGAAACTTTTTTTTTTTTTTTTTCAATTTTAGATTATAGAATTTTTTCAATTTTTGATTGTTGGAAATTTTTAATTTTGGGTTTATGGACTTTTTAATTTTAGATTTTTTAAATTTTGAATCTTTAAATTTTATATTTTTTAATTTGGGATTTTCGATTTTTTAATTATGATTTTTAGATTTTTTAAATTTTGAATTTTGAATATGTTTTATTTTTTAAATTTTGGATGTTTATAATTTTAATTTTTTTTTAATTTTTAATTTTTTTATTCTTTAATTTTGGATCTTTGAATTTTTAAATTTTGGATTTAAAAATTTTTGTTCTTTGAATTTTTTATATTTTGTGATATTTTAATTTTGAATTTCCGATTTTTTAATTATGGTGTTTTAGATTTCTTAAATTTTGGATTTTTGGATTTCTTAATTTTGGATTTTTTTATTTCTAAATTTTGGATTTTTTTATAGTGAAGGGCTCAGTACGCAACTAGCTCAAAGCAGTTACCCTACTCAATGCCCCCCACTCAATGCCTGATACCTTTCCCCCGCGCGCTCGCGTAATTTTTTAAAATTTTTTATTGAGGAGTTTTAGATTTTTTAATTTTTGGTTTTGGATTTTTTAATTTTAGATTTTTGTACTTTTAGTTTTGGATTTTCTTTTACTTTTGGACTTTAATTATTATTTGGAATTTTGGATTATTTTATTTGGCTTTTTGAATTTTGGATATTTAATATTTTTAATTTCATTGAGTTGATTGTTTTCTGAGAAGTACGTCACAGCCCCGCTACTTCCGTGACGATTTTGTTCGTAACGGAACTATGGGTTAGCTCTCGATTTACTCCTAGCTCGCCTAAAGAAGTTTCACGCCAATAATGAAAAGTGAAATCCACAAAAATAATGCACAATGCATTATTTGGATTTGTTGCACTTTTTTAATTTTAGGTTTATGGACTCTTAATTTTTGATTTTATAATTTTTTAATTATGGGTTTTGAATTTTTAAATTTTGGAATTTAGAATTTTTAAATTTTAAATGTTGCAACTTTGAATTTTTTATTTTTTGGATTTTTAATTTTGGATTTTTTATTTAATTATAAATTTTGAATATTTAAAGTTTTAAAATTTTGGATGTTTGAATTTATTTTAATTTTGGTATTTTCGATTTTTAAATTTCGATTTTTTAAATTTCTTATCTTTGAATTTTATATCTATTGAATTTTTTATTTTAGCATTTTGGACTTATTAATTTGGATTTTTAGATTTTTTAACTTTTGAATTTCCGATTTTTAAATTTTGGATTTTTAGAATTTTTAACTTTTGGATTTTTTATTTTTAAATTTTTTATTTTTTAAATTCAGATTTTTAATTTATGATTTTCTAAATTTTGGATTTTTTATGACGGGCTCACCACGCCACTAGCTGGAAGCCCCCACTCAATGCTTTGATACCTTCCCCCCTGCGCGTAACCGTAAATTTACTTAGTTTTTGTAATTTTAATTTCGGATTTTTTAATTTTGGAATTTAGATTTTTGAATTTTGAATTTTTGGGCTATTTTAATTTTGCATTTTGGACTTTTTAAATTTTGTATTTTTGCCTTTTGTAATTTTGGATTTTTGGCTTTTTGAATTTTAGATTTTTATTTTTTAAAATCTAATTGAGTTGATTGTTTTCTGTGAAATCCGTCACAGCCTCCCTACTTTTGTGACGATTTTTTTTCGTAATGCAACTTTGGGTTACATCTCGATTTACTCCTAGCGTGCCCAAAGAAGTTTCACTTCAATAATGAAAAATTAAATCCACAAAAATAATGCACACTGGATTTTTTAAATTTTGGATTGTTGAACTTTAAAAATTTGTGTTTATGGACTATTTATTTCTATTTATTTTTTTATTTTAATTTTTTTTATTTTTTAAATCTTAAATTTTTTATGACGGACAAACCACGCCACTAGCTAGAAGCAATAATAACCCTCACTCAATGCCTTATACAATTCCCCCGCGCGCTCCCGTAAATTTTTGAATTTTGGATTTTTGAATTTTTGAGTTTTAGATTTTTAATTTTGGAATTTTGGACTTTCTGAATTTTGAATATTTGGACTTTCTTAATTTCCGTTTTTGACATTTTTTATTTTGGATTTTTGGCCTTTTTTAATTTTGGAATTCTGGAGTTTTTGTTTTTTTAATTTTTAAAAATTTCATTGAGTTGATTGTTTTCTGTGAAGTCCGTCACAGCCTCCCTACTTTTGTGACGATTTTGTTCGTAAAGCAACTTTGGGTTAGCTCTGGATTTACTCCTACCGCGCCTAAATAAGTTTCACTTCAATCATGAAAAATTAAATCCACAAAAATAATGGACACTGGATTTTTTGGATTGTTGGATTGTTAAATTTTGGATTGTTGGCCTTTTTAATTTTGGGTTTATGGACTTTCTTAGTTATGGATTTTTGGACTTTTTAATTATGGTTCTTTGAATTGTATAATTTTGGAATTTCGGATTTTTAAATTTTGGATTTTTTAATTTTTGGGTCTTTGAATTTTTTATTTTTTGGATTTTTAATATTGAATTTAGATTTTTTATTTTGGATTTTTTTAAAATTTGATATTCGATTTTTTATTTCCTAAAATTTTGGATTTTTGCTTTTCTTAATTTTGAATTTTGTGATTTTTTAAATTTTGAATATTTGAATTTACATTAATTTTGGATGTTCGAGTTTTTTAATTTTGGATGTTCGAGTTTTTTAATTTTGGTATTTTGGATTTTTTAATTTTGGATTTTTTAATTTTGTATTTTTTAAATTTTTTATCTGTGAATTTTTTGTTTTTTGGATTTTTAATTTGGATTTTTAAATTTTTTAAACTTTTGGATTTTATATTTTTTAATTTTGGATTTTTTGTTTTTTATAATGAAGGGCTCATAGCAATAATAGCCCCCACTCAATGCCTGATTACCTTTCCCCCGCGTGCTCCCGTAATTTTGTTTAATTTTTTTTATTTTTTTATTTCGGATTTTTGGATTTTTTTAATTTTGGAGTTTTAGATTTTTTAATTTTGTATTTTTGGACTTTTAATTTTTAATTTTTGGCCCTTTTTAATTTTGGAATTTTGGATTTTTTATTTTCTTTTTTGGCTTTTTGAATTTTGGATTATTAAATTCTTTTTAATTTCATTGAGTTGATTGTTTTCTGTGAAGTCCGTCACTTTTGTGACGATTTTGTTCGTAACGCACTTTGGGTTAGCTCTCGATTTACTCCTAGCACGCCTAAAGAAGTTTCACTTCAATAATGAAAAATGAAATCCACAAAAATAATGCACAATGTAATGCAGTCACATAACTTTCTCTACCCTGGACATAAAGAATATAATTTTCTCACTTCACATTTTGATGTAGAATAAGAGGTCTTATTGCAGGGACAGCTTAATCCAGTTATCTCAGCCTGCATGGATGCAAATGAAGTCGCTAAAAGATCCTATCCACTGATATGTTATTCATAGCTGTAGGCTTTGTATTAGTTGAGAAATAGGGAGTTTATCATTGGCCCTAAGCATCTAAAAAGGAGACTAAATAGCATGGAACATTTTCAGTCCTATGCCCGCAGTATATTATTATGTCCCAGGTTTTTGGGGAGGAAGGTATGAAAGTGATATTGAATTTATTTTTATTTCAGCCCCGAAACCGTTGAATGGTAACATGAGAGTGGGAAATAAAATATTCCGTAAAAGACAGTATAATTTTATGTTATCAGAATTTCTGTTTCTTTTTACTATAACCCCTCTGAGGCATGGTGTGTACAAGCAATGGGGTGAAAAATTCTAGGTCCTCTATGAGCCATAAAAAGTTATATCAAGCGTTTTCTGAGGGAATAGTTCTTCCTCATTTCAAACTCTACAGACTTAAAGACCTAGAATTTGAAAATCAAAATTCCTTCATAAGTAAACTTGAATGCCGGGACTTTTAAACTATTCTCTATCCCATTTTAGAACGATCCTGTTCAAAACAAAGAGGCGTGGCTGTCACAGCCCGCACGTGAGAACGCACATGTTCACCGTGTTTATGTTAGTTTGTTTATTCTCAGTACAACTGGCCTGCAGGGTCGTCGTGAACAACGAATCCTTGTTTTGTTTGCTAATTGATATACTATAATGATGACGATGCCAGTGAGAGTTTGTTATTTCACGTGTAAATGTTGATATTATTGTTGCATGAACTTATGAACACTCATTAGCCACACCCTGCTAATGGTGCATGCTAATGACATTAACCAATCACTTTTGTCACATGATGCGAATTTTCCGCGAACTCTCTGTGAGTTCTCCTCCCCTTTGTTTTGACTAGGATCAAACTAGAATGAGATCAATTATAGTACATACTAAATGTATATTATCGTTTCCTTTTCATGTAGATTTACCACTTTTCTCTTTGAGAGAACAACTGCATATGCAGGGTTCGAATTAATGGGAGAAATGGAGGAGATTTCCCCTTCTTATCAAAAATTGTCTGTGTCTCAAATAAAAATTCCTTCCTTGCCAGGGATTTATTTTTCTACATTTCAAAAACATCACTTTAAAATTCCAATGCATTTACTAGAAACATGCACTTATGTTTCTTCATAATGCCCTTTTTAGCATAAAGGTATCACCAGCACGGTGTGTAGTAACAAAATTTATTTAACAAGCATTTCACATGCACGGTATAACTAGGCAGTCGCCTAGGGCAACACACTTTTAGAAACATTCAGGGTGCCAACATTTATGAATCAGACACACGGAAGAAGTATTGAACTACATTTACAGTCACAACCTTGAAACTGGGTTCCCTAATTTATGTGTGGCTCTTCTGATTCTTCACAAAATGAACATAGGGTTTATATTACTACTTTGTGTTGTTTCTTTCCTGGCAACAATATGGTTAAAGAATGTATGCTATGACAGTGAGTGCAATCATGGGCGTACGATATGGGGGGTTCAGGGGGTCGGAAACCCACCCCCCCCCGAAACATCTTCTTTAAGATTATATCATATAACAAAATAAAAGAACACTGTGATTCGGTTATTTTAAAATTTTGTACATATCAAAACATTTTTTAAGACTGGTTTTCATAATTGTTCAGCTTAATAACAGTGATGTAAATAAAACCCGTTTTGGAATCTCCCGAACAATTCGGTGTCCTGGTTATCCATGTGGTGTGATCGTTAGGATATGAGGATTTCATTGCATTTCAGCTTATTTCCTGCAAAATTTGAATATATATAAAAACCTAATCTGGAATGGACTTACGAAATTACTACGCCTGGAATCTACTTGTCGATACAGATATACTGATTCACTAGACTCGGTACTTGCGTAACTTCAAATCTGATTAGAGCTTAGCCTCTCTCAAATTAGATCAATTCAAATCAATTCTATTTAACCGCATACCAGGTTAAAAATTCCATCTTTAATCAAGTGGTAAAAATGGAATGATTGAGGTGGCAATTTAGGGGAGCTCCAAGATTATTTCTCGCCTAGGGCGCCAAAATATCTTGAGCCGGCCCCAGGTATAGGCCTACTATCAATGATAATAATTTATTTAATAAACATAATGTGTACATTCTGATTGAATAGTTTAAGTCACTACAAGATCACTGTCTTTTGCATAGTGAGAAAGCGGTAGTGTTCTTAGTGTGCACCCAAGCAGGTGACACAATGAACAATGCCAACCACAGATTTCACACGTACAGT
This sequence comes from Ectobius pallidus, assembly GCA_964059195.1. Taxonomy (NCBI): domain Eukaryota; kingdom Metazoa; phylum Arthropoda; class Insecta; order Blattodea; family Ectobiidae; genus Ectobius; species Ectobius pallidus. Next base: position 30,658,168 of record CAXKWD010000006.1, read on the forward strand.
CACTGGATACTTCATGAAAACCTTTCCTATTAGAAATCCGGTAGTGAAACCAGTGTATTGCACCCCTCATAACTTATATATGGTGCAACTCGAAGTTCGCTTTCTTTCATTCATTGTTGGTCATGGCTTGGGTTGATAGAATTCCGGATTTATTTTAGCTGGTTTCTGGAGTTGTTCTTCTACATACCTTGTGGAGGCTGAGGTTGGTGCCAAATTGTGGGTGGCCATCAGGTCTTCGATGAAAGATGTTGTTCCTCCCAGTTGGTAAGTAAGTCAGGTTGAGGCGAACTTTGAGATGCATAGAGTTCTTTTTACATATCTGGACTTAGCTCTGTCTAGGGTTTTCAGCTGTTTGTGGCTTACGTAAGGCCATATTATCTTGATGGCATATGATGCCACAGAGCTATTGTGTAATCACAAGGAAATATTTTAGCACCAAAGGATTAGAGAGAATAATGAAAAAAAAAATTTTAGTTTCATGCTGCATAAAGTAGGCCTACATAATAGGCCTATAGCATAATAGAAATACAGTATACTCTTGATTATCAATGGAATTGGGTGGAATGACAACCGCAAATAAGAGATAATCACCAAATGGCTGAAGAAGGACAAAAATGATCAATAAGATGCTTTCAGGTCAGTACTGGTGAATTCACTACAGGAGAAAACATTCTACTCTTTTATGTACTACTATAAGGATTTCTATCGGCGTTAAAATTTTGAGTAGGCCTAATCACTATTTTCTTTATAAATATACTACTTAATCTTAAGAATAAAGTTGCTACAAAACTCATACCTTGTCTACAGCATCCTTTAAAGCAATTACTGGTTTCCCTTTTTGGTGTTTAGTTGTAGGTGGTGACTGTCCATCCCATCCTTCAAAATGCTCCAAACTTTTAAGATATAGTAGTGTCTTGAGCCCTGTGGTGTAGTCATCTATCAGCGTAAAATCCTGGTTCTGAATAGCACTTCCAACCTGGTTGTGTAAATATCAATAAAATTACAATACCAGTAATGCAATAAAAATAACTATGTTATAGAACAGCAAATGCCTCCTCTCGGTTGTGATTGTGTGGGGTAGAAAATCTTTAACCAAGTGCACCAACTTCTCAGTTCTTATGTGATATCTATAATATAACACTTGAATATCTTAAATTATCAGTCTAGTTTTTCAAATTTAAAATAACTTAATTCTGCATGCTTGGCAATCATAACATAATAAGAGAACCCCTAAGTGTGGATATTGTAATTTCATGAAAAAGTGTTGTATCAAAGCCTCTGTCTATGCAAAATTCTTTTATTTTCTTAGGGATAGTCCCTCTTGATCCTTCATTAACCTGATCACAATGATATTCATTAAACCCTGTTTTAACTTGTAGAAGTTAATGGTCGGTGCATAAGTGGCTCTTTTCTTGGCATCCACTTCATCAGGTTGTTCACTGTGGGCCTGAAATCTGACCATGCCATCTATAATCACTTTGACAGTTCTCAGATGCAGTGAGGAAAGTGAGGTGGTATGGATTACATTGCTGGTTTTAAATGTCCTATGGTATACCGGCACTGGTTTCAGTGGTTAAATAGTATACCGTCACAGTGGCTATTTAATACAAATTATTAATCTTCCTAAGAGTTATAATATAATAATTATTTTTCAAGATTATTCATCCACTCATAAGCTTTCAAGCTTGTCACTAGAGAAGGCTGCGATGATAACTTGTGATGGTCTTTGTTACCATCTTAATGACTATACCACTGGATTCGATGTTTTAGAAATATTTCTTAGTAACAAAATTTTTTAACCTTTATAATGTTTAAATAGGTCTTAAATACTTTGATTTGATTTGAGTTGATTTTATTCAGTCCGTCGGAACATATTACATGTTATAGGACACGTCAATATAATTACAAATAAGAATATGATTTTACAGTTCTCGAGTGATAGGGAGAAAGCGAATAAGTCAAAATACCAAAGTTTTAGGAGAGACAAATAACAATTTATTCCCACAGCATTGTTATAATATTTAGTTTAGTCCACCAGGTATTTTTACACAGCATCTTATACAATGTAAAAATACCTGAGTGGGCTGATCTAAATATTGTAACAATGCTGTGGAAATAATTTTTTTGTCTTTCCTGAAACTTTGGTATTTTGACTTATTTGCTTTTTCCCTATCACTCTGGAGTTATAAGCAATATGTACAATGTGAAAATTTCTTTACATAATATACAACATAAACGTTAACAAATTATTATAATAATTTACAACACAAATACAAAATTTATAATACAATTATGTAAAAATACTAATACAAAGGTGCTAAATTATCCTGTTGTGTAAGTAGCTATATTGATAATGTTCTGATATTATAAATACAGAATTATTTCTCCTAGCATTAAAAATGAACTTCTAGGAACATGTTTATGTAGTATTGAAATAGTAAGTAAGTAATAATAATATTACTAGTGGGGTGAATTAGCTGAAAGAAACTTCACATCTGTCAACCAATGTGCCTCTTTGGATTCAAATAGTACATGGGTACTAATACTATTTTTATTCTAATTGGGTCAGATCCTAAAAATTCCATAGTTTTAGTTTTATCCACCAAGATATTCATATTAAATTTACTGGCAACTTCATTCAGTATTAAAATTGCTTTTTGCATATAGTTCTCATTCCTACTGATGACCACTTGGTCATCTGCAAATAAGAGCATTGTAAAATTTACATTGTCAATTTTAAAATGGTTAACTTTTTGCAACCAAGTTCTTGTCAATTCGTCTTTATACAAATCAATAAGTATGGGCGGAAGTGGACTCCCTTGTCAAACTCCTTGATTTATTTCAGCCATTTTTCCTTTGCTATTAAACATTTTGATCTCGATTAAGTTGTTTCTATACAGGCTCTGTATTGCTCCAATAAGGTGGATAGGTATTCCTCTATTTTGCAATATTTCCCACAAATGTTTACGGTTGACTTTATCAAATGCTTTCTCATAGTCGATAAAGATAAAGTATGTTGGTAAGTTAAACTCTCTTCGTTTTTCAATTAATTGAGTGATGGTAAATATACAGTCTATGCAGGACTTTCCTTTCCTGAAGCCATGTTGAGGATCTAACAGCATTGCATTAGTTATTGGGTAGAGTCTTCTTTCAATGATTCGTGCATATAACTTGTAACATACGTTTAGCAGGCTGATGCCACGATAATTTTCACAGCTACTTCTCTCTCCTCGTTTATAGAGTGGGCATATAAGAGCTACATTCCATTCCTCTGGTATATAGCAACTCTGCCAACACATATTCATGAAGTTCAAAATTCATGATTTCATTTCTTCAGATGCATACTTGATCAGTTCTATGTTGATTCCATCACAACCTGGGCTTTTTTTATTTTTACTCAACATAATATTGCTTCTTGCAATTCATCAGGTGTTATGGGGTCTATATTACCATCTGGTTCTGGTATTTTAATAATACATTCTTTCTTGAGTTTTGTCCATTCTGTAGCGATAATCTTAATGATTTATGTATAGCGTAGAGCTTTATCACTGGTACTCACTACTAAATTGCGGTATTTTTACCTGTTGGAGCGCTTTCAACCGCATGGAGCGGCCATCTTCAGCAACTGACTTCCGTGGTGTTGTTGTTGTTGGGAAGACATTTCTGGATAACTGTATCGTACAGCGCGTGCGATTTGAATTGTAACTGTTCGTTTAGGATGTTGGTGTTGTCTTGTGTGGTGTGTCTGTATATTTCATATTGTTCGAGTATGTTGAGTGTGTGACCTTTGTGGTTAATGTGTAGGATTTCCATGTCTGTATTGATGTCTGCGTATTCGTGTCCTGTGGTTATTATATGGTTTGCATAGGCGGAGTCTGTGTTTTGTTTGAGAGCTCGTATGTGTTCTGTGTATCGTGTTTTGAAACTTCGGCCTGTTTGTCCTATGTAGAATGTTGGGCAGTCGTTGCAATGACGTTGCATTTAAATCTCCGGCTACAATATAGTAATCATTTTTGTTTATTTTGTCTAATGTTTTCTGTAGGTCTTCATAAAACTCCTCTGTGTACTCTTGTCTGCCTTCCTCCGGGGCATAAACTCCTACTATTGTAAGGTATCCTCTCTTTATTTTCAATCTAGTCATGAGAATTCTTTCATTTATGAAAGTATATTTTTTTTTTTTTTTTTTTACAAATTACAAATAGTTTATTACAAATTAAAAAATACAAATTGATACAAAATTGTTACAAATACAAATAATATACACACAATTTGTACAATTTGAAAAGAGTATTATTTACCCCGCATGAGCATAGCTCGTGTTCGGGGTCAGTTCAGTCGTACTAAAATTATATTTTGAAAATTATATATAAAAAAAAAAAAAACATACATGTTACAGTTTTAGGTAAAAAATAAGAATAAAAATAAATAAGATTGCTTATATGAAATAAATGCATGAACAAAGATACGAAAAAATAAATTACAGTAACATAACAGAGTTACAAACAAAATACCCATGTTAAAAATTAAAAATTTACAGTTGAGAATGATAACATAAAAAAGTGGTAAAAGTACAATTACAAGTTAGATTTAATCAAATCGAGTACTCTTTTTTTAAACAATTTATTGTTTAGTGGTATCATATTAGGGTTTCTTCTAGTAAAATTGTTGTACAGCCTTGGTCCGAAATTTATACTATGCCTTATACCTGCTTCTGTAGCACATTTTGGTTCGAAAAGAGGACAAGAGATATTATACCTCCTTGTATTATAGTAGTGATTTCGTGTTATGAACTTTTCATGATGTTTATGGAAATAATTTAATAAAGTGTAGGAGTATAATTGTTTAATATTCAATACGTCAAAATCTTTATATAAACTTTTAGATGGATAGTCCATTGATTTTTTTAAACATATCTTGATTATTCTTTTCTGCAACAACGACAATGGGCGAAGTGCAGTCTGACATATCCCACCCCATCCTATTATTCCATATTGTATAACTGATTGGACTAAACTTAGATATATTAGTCTTAAAGTACTCTGTGGCATAATGTTTCTTAATATAACAAATTTATATATAGTTTTCCGTAGTTTAAGACACAGATATTGAACATGTTTTTCCCACCGTAAATTTTGATCAATGATAACACCTAAGTATTTTACTTGTGTTGATGAACTTAATTTTGGACATTTACAATTAAAAGGGATAGAACAAGAGATTTCATGTAAGATTATATTGTGTTGTGCATTTATCGAGGAAAGTCCTTTAGAGTTTAGTGAAAATGGTAAATATGTTGTTTTATCAATGTTTAAAGATAGAAGGTTTTCATCGAGCCATTTTTTTATTTTGTTTGTTCCAATGTTAGCATTACTAAAAACGTGCTCCCAACTGTTTCCAGAAAATATTATTACTGTGTCATCAGCGAAGGAATAGACATTGCCTTTGATGAGATTTATATCTAATTTAAGAAGATCATTGATATATATTAAGAAGAGCAAAGGACCTAACACAGTTCCTTGTGGGACGCCGATATTTAGCACTACGTTTTCACTTTTTTCATTGTTAACTTTAGTGATTTGATATCTATTTGATAAATATGATCGAAATAGGTCTAAGGCAATACCTCTAACACCAATATTTTCTAATTTATTTAGCAAAATATTGTGACTTATAGTGTCAAAGGCCTTTCTTAGGTCCAGAAAAACACCTAAGCATTTTTTTCCTTCATCTACTGCTTTAATAATTGTGGATGTAACGGCCATTATAGCATCATCTGTACTCATATTATTCCTAAAACCAAATTGTGATTCCGCTAATAGTTTTTTTTTTCTAAAAAGTTTGTTAGTCTATTTTTTATGCATTTCTCTAATAATTTTGCAATGGTAGATAATAAGGATATCGGCCTATAATTATTTAAATTACATTTGTCACCTGATTTGTACAATGGAATTACTGTCGCATATTTTAATTCATCCGGAAAAAAGCCTTGAGCTAAGCATAGGTTGAAAATATGAGTAAGGGGTTTAGAAATAAATCTAATAATTGCTTTCATTATAGTTGATGAAATGTCATCACTTCCAGGAGTAACGCTATTCTTAAGGTTTATGGCAATTAAGATCAATTCATTTTCAATTATTGGCTGTAGGAACAGAGAAGCTGTTGGATTTGAATGTAGATTATTATTGCGAGTAGATTGTGATGAATATGATGAAATGGAGCTTGTTATTTTATGTCCAATCTGAGAAAAATGTTTATTGAATTCATTAGCAATTTCACTATTATTGGTAATGGTTAATCCTTCTTCTGTTACGATTTTGTTTATATTCGTATTTTCTCGTTTTAATGTATCTGTAGCTTCATTGATAGTTCGCCAAAATCTTTTTGGGTCATGTGAATATTGTTTGAGCTTGGTTTCGTAATAATTTGTTTTAGCCTTTTTTTACAATCGTATTTAAAAGGTTCCTGTATTTTTTATATTGATTTTGTAACATCAAATTTAACGGTTCACTTTTAACTTTTCTTGCAATTTTGTCACGTACTCGAATTGATTTTACAATGCCAGTAGTAATCCAGGGTTTTATTTTTTTATATTTACAAGGTATAGATGTAAGTTTGGAAATTCTACTATGTTCAATATGATTTTTTAAAATGCCATGAAAATATGAAAATGCTCTATTAGCTTCCGTAGCAGCATATATTGAGCACCATGTCTCGTTCCTTAGCCTTTCGGACAGTTGTTCTATTTTGATATGGCTTATGGTAGCAGGGGTATATTCTAAGTTACAGCTATGGTGGATGTTTGATTTCCAGGATTTATTTATTAAGATAGCTACTCCTGCAGAAGCCCTTTTGCTTTGAGGGACACCACTATAAATCATATTATAATTTCTTAATTCTACTGAGCCTTTTAGTTTTTTCTTAGTTTCTGTAATTATGGCCACGTCAACATTCTTATCATGTAATTCCTTTTCTAGCTCAATTTCCTTATTTGTCAAACTGCATACATTCCACGTTGCCAGTTTAAGATATTTATTAATTCCAGATTTTCTAGTCCGATTTCTTGCCAAGGTCACTACAGGTAGGTCAGTCCGGCTTGATTGGTGATTTCGAGTAATTAAATTTCCCCTAAGGAGGATACCAGCCTCATGTAGGGTAAGATCATTGATGGGCTGCATCTTAGAGCACATGATCAATGCCCCCCTGTGTATTAACCCCACCAGGGAGGGTTGCCTCTTCCACCAGTTTTGCCATTCTGAAGGTTTCCTTCTCTGCCTACACTGCCGTTGAGGTCTTGAAAGTCCTAATGTATTATCCCCAATTAGGAGGGATGCCTCTTCCGTGACTTTCGCCATTCTGAAGAATCCTTCTCCGCCGAAACTCCCGTTGAGGTCTTCACACGTAACCCTGTGCAAGGGACCCTTCGGCCTGGTACTGCACACCAGGTCAGTGTGCCCTGGAGCTATCGAGGGAAGGAACGCTATCCCCTATTGATGAGACTACCTCAAAGAGGGTTCTCACCCACTACCCAAGTTAACCAAACCAAAAATGAAAATCTATATGCACATTGTTTTAGTTGGGTCCCCAACCCCGATAATAATCTTACCTGTAATACTGAAGCCCCACAATGTAGAAACTGGAGTCCAACTTCAGCAGAGTCAATGCCTCCAATTCCCATTATTGCAAAACCTGGAAGTGCATTTGCTATAGCAGAAACAGCACGCAGTCCAATAGGCCTTGTAGCATTGCCTGACACACCACCGTAGGTTGTGTTTTTCTCTTTCCCAACTGCAGGCCATGGAGTTGCATCTGCTTTCAGTGTCATCAGGCCTGACACTGTGTTAATAGCAGATACACCATCTGCCCCTCCTTCGAACACAAGATATAGACAAAAGAGAATTATTTTTTGCAAGATAGCATTTTCTATCATTATTAGAATAGTCAATATCCCCAATACTCAATAGTTGTCATTATCCAACAATACTACCACAGATGAGCTTGATACTTTTTCATAACTATGATAATGGAATAGAAAGATTTTAAATTCTGGACTGGGTGTGCAAAAGTAGTTAAGTAAAAAATCATTATATTGAGAAAAACTAAATAAAGATTTAATTAGATTTCCTAAATCCCCTATATATCTAAACTCTACACCTCTGCAAAAAAATAGCTCCTTGATTAATGCTATAAATATACACCTGAAGTTGCTTTAATTCCTGCACAACTTTATCCCTTTTATAAAGATTATTTGGAGGGTGAATATGTGACTTACATGATATTGCACAATATGTTTTGACATAACCACTTTCTCACAAATGTTATAAGCAGAAGATTTATCAGTAACTCCTAGAATTTACAATGAAAATGGCATTTTTAACTATGTAACCATGACTTACTGTTTTCTTGGGGATAAAACAACAAATAGGAGTATTTATATGATGTTTAAATTTAACAATACTTGTCAAAAGAATGTAGCAAGACATTGAGTGTTAGTTTAGATAAATGTCACATAGATGTCACGGATAGACTTCCAAGGTGCAAACCAGAGCCAGAGGTTGATTTTAGCTTGCTTGCCCCTTTGTAACTCTGCAACCAGCCACAGCTTTTACCTTGCTTGACAAGAGAGCAAGCTTCATTGCAACGATGAAATGAAATACTGTCACTATGAGTCACAAGCTCTTCATAACCTGATGGGTTTCATGGGGCCTAAAGAAACTGCATTGCCTGCTGGAAAGAATATGAAACTGGGTATATCAGTGCACTGGTAAGTTGTGCAGTTACGAAGTTGAGGAACTTCAGATGTGTTTGGAGTGCAAGTAAAAGGAGAATGGAGAATTTTACCGTGAAGGAAGCTGAGGGGAAACTAAAATGTGGAGAGTTTGAATTATTATCAATGAACAAAGGTACTAGTCCAGCATGGGAAAAATTTTCAAACAGTTGTTTAGTTGATAGGAATGTCGCAAGCTTATTCAGACTTGCATGGGTTGATTCAACCCAACCCATTGAGCCGGCATTATCGCCGTCTCAATTGTTTTACTTACAGTCGGCCATTTTGTTTGTTTACGCCGGGTGGCGCCGACTCGCGGCAATAGGTGGCAGATTCCTTAGCTTCAAGTGTTTGGTTGTCTTTACTTTGCCGCTATCTGGCGGTAGTTTAGTAAAGTGCCGTTCCCGGTTTTGTGGTCACGTGATTTCCGTCATCTTTCTCTTCCAATATGGCTGTCTACGGAGGTTAGTGCTCGGCTTATGGCCTTGTCAGACAAATCAGTCTAGTTTTGTCCCTTTGTTCGCAAATGCCTTAATTAATGCAGTAATCTCTTTGTTGTTTGATTCAACGCTGGCACAAATGTTTGTGACACCGGGGCTAACGTAGTTTCCTTCCAAAATGGAAAAATACATATAGCGTGGGGGACGCTTTTCCCGCTGTGCTTAATTCTTCCTTTTTTGAGTATTAGTTATTTCCTTGTCTTTTCTTTTCTTTCAGTCTGTCTTGTAGGTAATTTTAGTAATTCTTTCTTTCTTTCTTTCTTTTTGGCTTTATGTAGATTTTCTCTGTAATAAGTTCTTTATAGTATTTCCCGCCAAGCTGTAACATAGCGTTTGTTTCTTGGGTCCCTTTTGCGCGCATTGGCGAGGCATCGTCCCAAACATTCTTGCCGCGTTTTAATACTTTAACTTAAAGTTTTACTTATTCATTTCTGGTTAGCCTTATACTGTTTCTAATGAATTAATTTATTTTCTTTTTGCCTACCTCTTATTGGCCTTTGGAAGAACCTATGTTTTGGGGCAAAGAGGTACTCCAAACATAGTATTAGGGTCTTACCTCTAATTAATTAAATTTTCCTTTTCAGGGTTTTAAGCATGTTTTGATCTATGTAAAATAAAACTTGTATATATAATATTTTATTTTTAACCATTTCATATCACGCCCTTCAGGCGAAACAACTGAATTTTTATTTAATTACAAATCAAATTTTATTTACTCTAATGAATTGTATTGACATAAATAGTGTGAATATTTATTTTCTCATATAAATTTTTTATTAATGTGATTAACTTGTACCTGAATCTAATCTGCGGATTTTATTGTAACTTTTAATGTATCATACCTTTGTAATGTTAAGGAAAACTTAGAAAAGATCAAAAGAACAACAACCAGTTCCAAATTATATCAAAGAGAAACTAAAACTGGATGTTGGACTCAGTTTTTTAACTTGTTCTCCCCGGGAAACCCAATTATCCTCTGGGCGGGTCCATTATTCAATTTAGGTTAGCTTTCCTTGGGCGGGAACCTTGCACTTCCTTCCACAATTCCCGTAGGGGGGTTCAATGTGTGGTAGCCTCCGCTGTGGTTATTGATCCACAATTTTCTTTCATTTATATTGAGCCCTTAACTTAGGTCTTTGTTTATTTATAACACTCCTGTCCTTAGTTTCTGAGCAGCATCAGTTTTTGTTTCTCTCTGTTTAAAAAAAAAAATGTAATTAATAAAGTTTTCTTACAGCAAATTTAATTTAAATTTTTCTTTTTCAGGATTCTTGTGATTTTATAAAAAAATTAATGTAACTAAATCAAATTTTATTTCAGCAAATTATTTTTTAAATTGTAAAAAGGGAATCTGTCATATTGTAATGAAATAGCCTGGGTAAATTTTTTTTAAACAAATTGTAACTTATGTTTCATGTTGACATGATGGAGTATAAGGGTTGCCTAAAAATGAAATTGAGGGAGAGCTTTGGCTGGTGTCGCCACTTAGAAATTTATCCAGTACCAATGCTGAGCGAGCTCCTGTTTAAAGTCTGTGCCAGTTCTGAGAAGATAACTTGAGAATGTGACTGCTGTTCCAGTGGATCTCTGTAGTATGGGTGAGTGTGGACCAGAAACTCAATATATTTTGAATAGAGATAAATTTTTTCATGGTTAGGATGATAATACATGTTTTCTTGCTAATTTAATAGGCCCTATGAGAAGTGTGCAGCTAAATTCAAACCCATGTTACTAATTAGCTTCAGTGGCAGGTGCCAGTGTTTTGTGTGGTTGTTTTGTGTACATGTGAGGAGTGTGTGTTCAGATTTCAGGAGACCGTCTGGTGGTAGAGCTGATGATCGTTTATTCAGTGACCCTGATATAATGCGCACCTCCGGACGTCACAGGCGTGCATAATATCAAGTAGAGCCACGATCAGCATCTCCAACGACTAAAGTCTGGTCGAACTGCTTGTAAATATGAAACTAATATATTTGTAAATAGAAGTGTTTATAATTTTGTATATAGTTTAGTGGCACCTGTCTGAGGAGTGGTAGTGTAGGTAGTGATCTTGTATATAGAAAGCCTATGGTATGATATGAGAAGGGGTAGGTAGGCCATGTTAGCAGTCAGTGTTTAGGCTGATCCTGAGACATGATTTCTGCTAGTAAGGTTTTGTCAACAAAGTGAGGTTAAGGTAACCTTGGACAGTGTGTGTATGTGCAGCATCGTGTAGTTAGGCTCAGTAATTGTTTGTCATTGTTGTCTCTGTGATAGAATTGCGTCCTCTTTTCTTGGTGGGGTTTTCAGTCCCGTTAGCCTGGGGAAAAGGTGAGGAGCTCAGCGGGGTATGCTGTTGCCGGCCTCTGTAAAGTTCTGGCTAAGTGTGGCGTTTGCTGGTGCATCCTAGTTGGATGTACTATAGGTAGGTGTAGCCAAAGGGAAGTGTTCATTTCTTTCAGTGGGAGCGACTTGGGCAGATTGTACTATAGCCACCGGATGACTGCGTTGTAGAGTGTATGTGAATAGAGGTTATGTTGATAGGGGCAATTAGAAGTATGTATTATGGGCTAATAGCATCGATACAGTCAGAGATAGTAAACAGTAACAAGTTTAATATTGGTGTTGAAGTTTAAATGAAAAACTTCACTCAGTTTAAGGTTAGGTTGTACCCAGAGTTCATGTTTGATATTTTATGATTGAGTTTCTGTTTCCGGTCCCCTTGGGTCCACTGGAAGGTTGTTTCAGCAAGTGAGTAAAATTTAAAAGACGTGTTTTTGTCACTTGTTATGTTTAAAGAAAAAAGGTAGCACTTAATAAGAGCAGATCTTGTTTAAAATAAGGTTTATCATCTGGTACTGATTGAGTTATTATAGTTAAAGTTAATTGTATTATCTAAATTGAAACTTAATTGGAGCACAGACAGATAGTTTATTTCAAGGTTAAGTAAAAATTGCTGTAATTTTGTAAGAATTTGGTAATTATGAAAATTTTAAAATTGTATCCCCCCCCCCCAGTATAGTAAAATTGTTGGAATTTGGTGTTGCCGCTTTCGAATTTATGTTTCAGTTATAAATATGTCTGTAATTCTGGTTGGGATCCACGCTGGCATGCTCTTCAAGATGTCAGAATGGTGAGCGACAGCAGAGAAAAGTCTACCCTATAATTTGCACTCTACGGTGAACATGGTTGAGCGCAGGCTACTCACGTGAAACCAACATCCAGAGATGTCTCACCTTGCTGCCGCCAAAATTTCACCATATCAGCACTGTGTTCTCGCTCAAAGTGTGGGTACATGGGACGGTCTAGTGTAAGTGTATCCAGCTGAGCCCGGTGGGACCAGACGCAATACCGGGCAGTACAAGGTATGACACTTTACTTTTGACCCCCGCATGAAGTGGCCCGAGTGATGTTCCAAAGTGCAAGTTCCTCCAGTTGTGTTGGAAATGCCTCCGTTTTCCTTTCTGGACCAAACGCCGTCTGTGTTGACGAGGCATCCAATAAGGCGCACCCTCTGGTGGAACATATCCCTATGATGACTTCCCGGACAAGACAAGATTAGTGCGTATTTTTGATGGTAATGATAAAACAGGGTAGCCTTGCAAGGTGTTAGTGACAAGACTAATAATCTTCAGTAACTATAAAGAAGATTCTCAGTCTACAGTCAAATTCACCTACCTAGCATGTCCAGATCCGAAGTTCTCCCACCAGAAAGTAAATAAACTTTAATTTTGTAAATTCTCTGAAAGCAGGCAACGAAAAGGTAGTTCTCTCTGCTTAAAACTGGAAGTTTTAAGAAAAGAGGGGGGGTGATTTGAGCCGGCATTATCGCCGTCTCAATTGTTTTACTTACAGTCGGCCATTTTGTTTGTTTACGCCGGGTGGCGCCGACTCGCGGCAATAGGTGGCAGATTCCTTAGCTTCAAGTGTTTGGTTGTCTTTACTTTGCCGCTATCTGGCGGTAGTTTAGTAAAGTGCCATTCCCGGTTTTGTGGTCACGTGATTTCCGTCATCTTTCTCTTCCAATATGGCTGTCTACGGAGGTTAGTGCTCGGCTTATGGCCTTGTCAGACAAATCAGTCTAGTTTTATCCCTTTGTTCGCGAATGCCTTAATTAATGCAGTAATCTCTTTGTTGTTTGATTCAACGCTGGCACAAATGTTTGTGACGCCGGGGCTAACGTAGTTTCCTTCCAAAATGGAAAAATACATATAGCGTGGGGGACGCTTTTCCCGCTGTGCTTAATTCTTCCTTTTTTGAGTATTAGTTATTTCCTTGTCTTTTCTTTTCTTTCAGTCTGTCTTGTAGGTAATTTTAGTAATTCTTTCTTTCTTTCTTTTTGGCTTTATGTAGATTTTCTCTGTAATAAGTTCTTTATAGTATTTCCCGCCAAGCTGTAACATAGCGTTTGTTTCTTGGGTCCCTTTTGCGCGCATTGGCGAGGCATCGTCCCAAACATTCTTGCCGCGTTTTAATACTTTAACTTAAAGTTTTACTTATTCATTTCTGGTTAGCCTTATACTGTTTCTAATGAATTAATTTATTTTCTTTTTGCCTACCTCTTATTGGCCTTTGGAAGAACCTATGTTTTGGGGCAAAGAGGTACTCCAAACATAGTATTAGGGTCTTACCTCTAATTAATTAAATTTTCCTTTTCAGGGTTTTAAGCATGTTTTGATCTATGTAAAATAAAACTTGTATATATAATATTTTATTTTTAACCATTTCATATCACGCCCTTCAGGCGAAACAACTGAATTTTTATTTAATTACAAATCAAATTTTATTTACTCTAATGAATTGTATTGACATAAATAGTGTGAATATTTATTTTCTCATATAAATTTTTTATTAATGTGATTAACTTGTACCTGAATCTAATCTGTGGATTTTATTGTAACTTTTAATGTATCATACCTTTGTAATGTTAAGGAAAACTTAGAAAAGATCAAAAGAACAACAACCAGTTCCAAATTATATCAAAGAGAAACTAAAACTGGATGTTGGACTCAGTTTTTTAACTTGTTCTCCCCGGGAAACCCAATTATCCTCTGGGCGGGTCCATTATTCAATTTAGGTTAGCTTTCCTTGGGCGGGAACCTTGCACTTCCTTCCACAATCCCGTAGGGGGGTTCACCATTCAAAGCTAAAGAAACCTGCCTGCTTGCTAGCTGTGATGCTCGTAACTTGCTTGCCTGGCGTTCAAGTGGGTATGGGCAAGCTAAAATTGAGATTTGTACACCTCTGACCAGATCTGCCAAGGCCTGTAGGAGTCAAGTTCTTTAAGTAATCCACACAAAGAAATCCCATAAGGAACTCGAATTGAAAGATTCGGTTTTGAAGGTGTAAGTAGAAAGAGTTAAGTTACATCAATGATTATCTAATGCCGAATATAAAATTCTCCTAAAGAAAGCCAAAGCCAAAATACAAGTTTGTCTGGACTTGGGATTGTAAGATCTTTATCCGTGAGACAGAAAACTCACAAATCACAATTAGAAATGAAATGGACATAAATAAACAAATAAATTCATCTAGGCTAAAAGGTAATAAACAATTTAGCACTGTAATGGCAACAAAAAATCCATTGTTTGAAGTCCAAGAATTAAATTATGATTTTCTAAATCAATTTAAACAACATTCAGAACAGTTCCAGCCCAACATTATAATTATATGCTTAAATGTTTGAAGTCTATGAAATAAGTTAGAAGAAATTGAAATTTTATTTTCTGATCTTGGTAATTTGGATGTTCTCATACTTACTGAGTCATGGCTATCACATTCAGAGAGTAAACATTACAATTTAAATAACGTTACAACATACCATTCTCATAGGCCATAGGCCATAGGCCAACTAAAATAGGTGGGAGGATAGCAATATTTGTATGTAATACTTGGAAATCAAAATTTGTTAATACAATTGAAACTGATGAACACAGAACAGTGGCAGCTGGCGGCGGGGATGTCAAGCAAATGACTAAAATAGTTCTTCGTAAGTGAGTGCAAGGCATTATATTCAGTTAGTGCTGAATGTTGATGATCAAAATATATATTGTAAAAAATCATTTAATCTTTATAAACTAAATAATTAATTTTGAAAATGTATATCATTTAAGGAAGTAGGTTACTTGATGATTCAAGTGCTTCAATGGAGAACCGCTACTGGCATGCAACAACAGAGGTCTTCTGATCATGCAATTGGGTAGATTGCTGCAAGTAGAAAAAATGATACTGAAGAACATTCTAACTTACCTTCCTGTGCAGCTCTTGCTATGGAAACAATATCTGTGATATTTGGAGTGATTTTGATGAAGAACGGGATTTTTACAGCTGCCCTTACCCATTGAGAGATGTCACGAACAAGGGCAGGGTCCTACAAAAGGATATAACTATATTATATGATCAATATAATAATAATAATAATATATATATACTATGAGCATTATGTGAAACCTCTACCATGTATTCAAATAATGATAACCCTTACAGCTGGTTGCATATGCTAATAACACACCGCATGAGTTCTTTCTGTGGGGTGGATTGGCGTTACAGAAATGCATTGAGCCTACCAGTACTTTACTCGCATATCTTAGTCATGCATTGTTAAAATTTGACCCTGTTTGCAGCAGACGGATGAACCCAGATTCTCATTCCACAAGTGGAAGTATTCTTGTTCTGCTAACTGTAAATATGAGGTGGGGAGTAAACGGATAATAATAATAATAGTAATAAATTATTAATGTTATTATTATTGCCAATTATATTAATAATATAACAATAACAATCACAGTAATAATGCTAATAATATTATGGTAGGTAACTGTATAATCTAAATTAAAACTTTGTGTAGAGACTCATATAGGCTACCTTTAATTTGATGGATCCTTAGCCAGTAAAAAGAAAGGGCATAAGATTTTTGTTAATTTTCAAATTAGAACTTGACTGAATGCATAAAACAGCAGAAATTATGTTGTTACCTGGCCACAAGCAAGACCCATTCCTGACTCTCCCATTCCATGTGGGCAAGACAAATTCAGTTCAAGAGCATCCGCCCCTGTAGCCTGTGCTTTCTGACTTAGTTCTGTCCAGTCTTCCTTGTTATAGCTGCACATTATACTTGCAATCACAACCTAACAAACAAGAATATATCACATTAACCTGCCAGCATTTTTCTCACTCTTATCTCAAGGCATAGGAAGAGATTCCATATGATTTTTTTATTTTTTTATTTTTTATTTGTTAAGTTTTTGAACCACATCAAAATGTGGCTATCAACATACATAAATTAAGAGAGAGAATGAAAATGGACAACAGAATTATGTCGAATAGCAGTATAGTGTATAAATTTTAAAAACAACATCAATATTAACTTCAAAAAACTCACTAATAGAATAAAATAGATTATTCGCAAGCCAGTCTCTCAGAACAGTCCTAAACCTGTTTAATTTAACTGAATGTGCAGTTTTGGGTAAACTATTGAACAACTTAATACCCAAATTACTGCACCACTTCTTTGTTTTAGTTAATCTTGTACTTTGTGTCACTATGAGGTAATTATTCCTAGTGTTATGTTGGTGTAAATTATATTGAAAATTTTGTTCATGGAGATTAGACTTAATATTTACCAAACAGTTGGAGATATATTGATTGACTACAGTGAGAATTTTAGAGTTTTGAAACAATGGACGACAATGAGCATCAAAAGATGCACCAGAGATGATTCTCAAAGCCTTTTTTTGTAGAAATAATACTTTATAGATATCTGCACCACTACCCCAGATATGGAGGCCATACGAAAGTATACTGTGAAAAAAAGCATAATAAGACATCTTAAGATGGTGCTTAGATACATTATTTTTTAGATGGCTCAGTAGGAAAATTACCCGAGAAAGTCTTTTACAAACATAAGAAATATGATCAGACCAATTAAGTTTAGAATCCAATACAATACCCAAAAGTTTAACATCAAAAGTAATTTCATTATGTAATTGTTTAAGAGAAAAAAGAATACGTTGAGTTTTATCATTATTAAGTTTAAACCCATTAACCTCAAACCATTTAGTAGCTGTTTTTAATGATAATTCCATTGAGATATTGATATCATTCAAAGAAGAGCCACTGATTAATAAAGAGGTGGCACCAAGAGTCGAACTCTGGCTATTTCAGTTGGGAGAGCATCAGCATGGAAAGGAAAAGGTTGTGGGCTTGAATCTTAGAGTCAGAGGAATTTTTATCTTAAAATAATTCCATAATTTCTTGTGTTCTATGCTTGGTTTTATTCTAACTAATTTTTAACCCTTAACCATGGACATGCGAACAAAAACATAAACTGCTGTTTTTGTTTGAATATCATCTTCACGGGTGTGTTATTTACTCTACCTTCCCTTCTTAAAATCCTGTTATCACCCCATATGTGTCACTTACCCATGAGTGTTAGAGGAGCCGTGATAGAAAATATTTTATTTTTGTAGCGGTCAAATTGACCACACCTCCATGAATACGAGAGTTCTTTCAGCAGCTGTTGCAGGTTGATTAACCCTGCAGACCAGACATTCATGGTAGTGTACCTGCTATTCCTAAATGGTCATACTCTTTTTGAAAATAAATAAAGTAAAATGTTGAAACACACCCTCTGAAAGCTAACCTGATGGGGTTTTGTGCACACTGGAAGTGTTCATTTTCCCCTTTTTTTGAGTTCACTGTCATCCAACAGCTATTTTCTAAGAACTTTAGTAAGACAGTTTGCTGTCAGGTTTTGAAATTTATAGACCCTAAATACATTGAATGGAGCACAATTCATCTTCAGAAACACAACTCTTTTGAATTTTATTTAATGATTTTTCTTCAATGGTTTGCTTTGTAGAGCCTTCACATATTTATTACATTCAGTAGACTATTACTAAGAACACCTGCAAAATGATCTGCATACAGTATTAAGTAGGGCCTACTATAATTTCTATATTAATAATTTCGTCATTGCACAAGGCAGATGACAAACACCTTTCTCATCTGAGAATCGCAAGAGGCACATGATGTACCCATCTATAGAATTCTCAATATCCCTATGGAAGGGACAGTAAGGGATAATTAAAACTTGGAATGTGCTTATGGACACCACTAAGAAAGGGAAAACAATTTCAAATGTTACTGTTGTGATAAGCCGGCATGTTTGGAGTGCGCAAGGAAAATTTGTAGTGAATGTATTGAGGCAGAATACCTGTATGTCTCATTTTAAGGGGGAAAAGGTGTAGTCCTAAGTTAAAGTACAGCTACTTTGAACATAATCACATATTATGATGAACTGTGATTAATATCTAGTTGGGAGTCATGTTAGTGACTATATTATGATAAATAGGCCTATATTATTGTGTGAATTAGGTGTTTATTTGAGAAATATTAACATATCTTCGAGACAGTGCATTTCGTTGCATTTATGATGCTGTGATTCAATTGTGTGCCCCAAACCCCCTAAAAATGATGGTGTAAAAATAATGCATTGTTAATTAAACACTTAGAAGTCAATTTGCTTGAATAATAATAAAAATTCGTATTTTATAAGCTTTTCAGTGTTAACAGACCTTTAACTCTGTGCAGTCATTTTGACCTCACATCCGTGTTAAGTAACAGAATAATCACGTCCATGGTTAAGGGTTAACCTTAGGCTACTCTGCAACTTATTATATTTTGGAATTATCTGTTCCCGATGGGAAGGAAATAGAAAACTGGCTCTGTGCTATTATGATCAATTCTGTCATTTGCAATCAATCGCCAATGGGTTTTCAAAGAAGCTATAAGTCACCTTATGGAGGTCAATCCTTTGAATTGATGTAAAGTAGTATATTGCTAATTATTTTGTTGAGAAAAAAATGTTGCTATGAACATTGCTCACAACTCACTACTACATTTAATTTTCTTTGGCTCATAATTTTGAGGTGTCTTCATAGAAATTAATAGAACTTATTATCTATGATATACCGGTAGCCTAAATGTATTGGTAATAAATTTATTAATAAGAAAATTATAACAATATTCAACAAGAGAGACAAAACTGTAGTGTGAGTATACTTGTGTAACTTATAAGCTTAGTTGTTGTCCTATGAGAGTTAAGTGTAACAGATACTCTCAAGAATTATGTTTCAGTATGTGGACATATATATATATATATATATATATATAGTGGGACAAGAATTTGATTGTGTGTACCATGTAAGTAGCCTGTGATTACGATATATAGGCTACTGTTGCTCTTATTCTTCCAACATGTTTTAGAAATGAGAGGAATCCTCCACATTACGTTGGAAAGTCATGGCTTTGTGGCATTATTCAAATTTATCGTGCTACGCCCAAAAGTGAAATGGACGAGCAATGTCTCACTCTGCCATCTAGTGAGTGTAAGTAAAGAGTGCGTCTCTATACTCATTGTGTACGTTTCATCAGTCAAGATAAGGTATCTGAATGAGCCAGAACATGTTCGGGCAATGACATTACTGCAGGAAGGTTGGACTATTCGTGCAGTGTCTACAGAGCTGAATGTGGCTTAATCTGTTGTTAGGATGATTTTTTAACGATTTCGTGAAACTGGTACATACACACGAAAGCCAGAGCAAGGGAGAAAACGAAAAAAATCTGTCTGAGAAGACCGATATGTGGTGAATTGTTCTCTCCGCCAGTGCACTGCGACTGCCCGAGACCTACAAAATGATCTAAGAGCAACAACTGGTTGCAGTGTCAGTGAACAAACAATACGCACAAGACTCCGAGAGCAGGTTTAAGACTAAGAAGACCTTATCTTGTCCCTTGATTAACTGCTCGGCACAAGAGAGATCGACTTCGATTTGCTGAGGACCATAGAAATTGGCAGCTTCGCCACTGGCACAATGTATTGTTTACAGAGGAGTCCCGCTTTCGTCTAACACAGTACGACGTGTATATCGTCATTGTGGTGAACATTATACTGAAGCAGCAGTCCAGGAAATGGACAGATTTGGCTGCGGTGTGGGGTGGCATCACAATTGATGGCCGATCGGACCTTCAGATAATCAGAGGCCGACTTAATGCTCAGAGGTACATAAACGAGATTGTATTGGGTCATGTTATGTCCATTGCAGTTGTAATGGGTCCTCAATTTATCCTACAACACGACAATGTGAGAGCGCATTCTGCACGAGCCACCATGGAAACTCTTCAGGACTTTGCGATTCAAACAATAAACTGGCCTGCTCAGAGTCCTGACCTCAATCCCATTAAGCATTTATGGGATATGCTGAACAGACACCTTCGGGCCCGTCCTGTAGCCCCTCAAGAGTCTTGAACAACTTGCAGAGGTCATTATTAAGGAGTGGGACAAAATTCCACAAGAAACTATTTGCAGACTTGTCAGGAGCATGCCTCTAAGATGTGAGGCAGTAGTACGGGCACATGGAGGGCCTGCCAGATAGTGAAATGTTTCTTTTTGTGCTCTATGTGAATTAATTGAAGGCGTTTCCACTTTGGTTCACGACATTGTGTTGAATTTCTGGTCAAAGCACTAACACATGTGATAATAAGTGAACAGGATATGCACATTTCAGCTAAATAAAGGTTTCATTTTCCAGATAAAATGTATGTTTCACTCCAACCATTCCTGAAACAATAATGCAGGTGGTCAAAATGTTGTCCCTCTAATTTTTTTGAGCAGTGCAGATATATATATATATATATATATATAGAGAGAGAGAGAGAGAGAGAGAGAGAGAGAGAGAGAGAGAGAGAGAGAGAGAGAGAGAGAGAGAAAGAGATTGAATTGAATTGTATTGATTTTGTTTTAAGAATTCTAAGCGTAGAAGTTAAAAGTTCCTTTTAGGCATACAATCCGCTCACAATGATAGAAAAAATTAGAGCCTTTTCACACTAGGCCACTTGTGATGGTCACCAGTGAAGAAGCATTGGTTTAAATGGGAGCTTTCATACTGGGTCACCATGGTGACCCATCTAAACACAAGTGACACTGCAGTGTCAACTCCGAACACATGTGATCCACCCAAACACAAGCGACACTGCAGTGTCGACTCCGAACATGTGACGATCACCATGCAAAGAAGCATTGGTTTAAATGGGAGCTTTCACACTGGGACACTTGTGACGGTCACCGCATTTTATGATTGCCAACAATGCAAGTTGTATATATGTAATTCAGTTGTATAATTGAGCTCAGCGAAACTAGTTAACCAGCCATAAGTTTAGATTTGATTAATACTGAAGATTTTATAAGTGAAGTGGAATGTTGTCCTGCCATTTGGGATGTCAAAAGTGATTACAAATTGTTTTATCATGTAGCTACTATTGGCAATACTAGTGGTGACGGTCACAAGTGACCCAGGTATGTTCACTGCAAAAACAAGTGACCATTACAAGTGACCCAGTGTGAAAAGGCCCATACAAATAACAAATTACAAATATAATGATAATTACAGACACATTGTTAATACAAATACTGAAAATAAAATAAAAACCTTAACCTAATGTCATGAAGTAGAAGCCAATATATATGATAAGAGTGAACTATTGTAGAAGATAATGGGAAATTGCGATTCATAAGTGGTTATGAGGTGATTAACTAAGAGTTTTTTTTTTTTTTATCGTAGCAAGAGAATAACTTTAATAATGATACAGATGGAGTTTATTGTATAATCGAGAGGCCGTGCATATAAAAGATTCATTAAATTTAGTGGTGCAGTGAAAGAGAAAGAAAGGGAGAGAAAGAGAGAGAGAGAGGACTGGCATTGTGTGTCTGCTATAGGCCTACCATATAAAATGTAATAACAGAGTTAAATAATACCTGAATTAAATAAATTACAAGATTGTCAAGTGTAGGGTTTCATTTAAAACTGAATGTATTTATGCCATTTATATTCAGTTATTTCTTCCATATTTACTTATATTTTCTACAAACAAAAGGTAGAAAACATTCTTCTTGGCAATGTAATATTATGTTTAAGCTGACCAGATGTAGGCTACTAGTTTTAGATTTTATTGCGACAGTCACAGCTTTCACACAAATGTCACCGTGTCCCAAGAAAAGCTTCAGGAATATTTATTGTCCTTAATTGAGAGCAAAATATAGTAAAAACTTATGATTTCTCCCAGAAGATGGCAGTGAGAAAAGCTTGGAATCAATCCTCCTACTTACCAGGTTGGAAGCCTAAGAAACTATTATACATATAGTAAACGTTTCTCTATTACCGGTATTTAATTTGATCATTGCTTGCAGTGAAAGAATTTAAGAAGATTATGAAAATATGTAGTTTCATGTCACTTAAAGCTACTTTGCCTAAAGGCTAGTTTACACGACGAAATTAGGTTTCGTAACTGAGTTTCGCAACTGTTTTTACTTGAATGCGCAAGCGTAGGTGTACTGGCGACAATGAGTTACGACACTACGCAGTTTCGGCTGATTCCAACTTTTCACGAAACTATAATAGTAATTTTTATTTAGCTTGTTCGCATTTCGTAAAATGAAATGGGGAAGTGAGGAAATTGTGAAATGCCTGTATTAATACGTGTTTCAACCATTTGTATGGGATTTTAACAACTTGAACTTCAGAAATAACATGAAATGTGCGGTTGCATTGGAAAGAAAATGTGTATAATTAGTTTCACGAAATCACTTTCATGAAAGTGGTTACGAAACCTAGTGTCATCGTGTAAACTAGCCTTAACAAGACTACAATGAGGTGCAAATTCATTTTCTGCTTGACCATGACTAAAAATGTAGTCTAATATTTATTTAATGAAACATTACAAAAAAGATTTTCTGAAAGGATTTTCAGTTTAATTATCATGTATTGATCAGAAAAGCTGTGCTAGTTTTGATACAATGACAGCTATTATGGTAAGGAAAACTCATTTTTATCCATCACATTGAGAGTATTTTATTATTAATTTCAAACAAAGAACAGCTACAACCAATTAGGTGTTAGGATTGTGTTTGATTAGGAGAGCCACAAGGACTGTGCATGTGATGCAGAACGCCATGTATTGCAGTAAAAACTCACAAGCTAATGTTTTTTTTCTCTGATAAAGTAAAATCAATTAAAACTGATCTCATTATTTCTGAATTTTGGAATGTATAATTTTATTTTCAATATTCAAAATGAACTTGTGTGTTTGGCATGGGCTTCCAGCTGCTGTATTAAAATTATGAACAGTATAATAATATGAAGCTAAGCTTGTGAATGGTAAGTATTGATGTGAAGCAAATGAAAGTATTCTAGTTTTTCCCTAGATAAACCTGATTAGCCTAGTTACATTCTAAAAATAGTAATAATTAGAATACAGTTACACATAATAAAATACTGATCATTTCTGCAGTTCAGTAGTTTGGGTTGCTCATTATGGATTTGATCTGTTCTGATCACTGGTTCTCTATATCACTTTTAATGTAAATAGGGCTTTAAAATTGCATTAAGCCTTGTAAGGATTGGTGAGGATGTTTTCTGATAGAGAGCTAGCAGTTTTCATCAAGAAGACTATCTCTAACACATGCCATCTATAAATGAAGTTGAAAGAAGGTGTGAATAATATAACGCCCCAGAGTTACAGCTGTTATCTATAATTATAAGAGGAAGTGTTTATCTGTCTGTCTGTCTGTGTGCAATGCTCAGCCAAATCTACTACATGCAGAGATCTGAAATTTTAAATATAGATGGATTGAAGGGTGGCTGAATGCACCTCAAAAAGCCAGAATTTCAATTTTCGCTTTCATTCACAAGTTTTGAGTGAAAAACTGGCAGAAAATGTGATTATTTTGTGCTATCAAAGCATCAGGTTTCGATAATACATTTCAACTGTCAAATAAATTCCTGGTGGCTTGGCCTTTTTCTTTTGTCATAACTTGCAAATAAAAGCATCCTGATTTTTTCAATATATCACAAGGAATTATTGATCGCTTCGATTCACCCTGGTCAGTTCATTTGTTTATAATGTCAAGGCAAACAAAGATCTGAAATTTTCAACATTAACGGAATGTAGGCCAATTTATTGATTTGTACGGAGCTCACTATGCAGGGGTTTACTGGGCCAGGGAACTCGAATCTGAGGTCATTTTTGCCAGGCGGTGCTTTCTAATCTAGAATGCACTCCTAAGCTGGATTTTTTGGTGTTTCATTATAATTATTAATCATTTAGTTTATGAATGATTCAGTGTAAATGTTAATTAATAAATGTTTTAATTATTTTGCTCTTAATTTTTAATTTTCAAATTAATTATCGTGCATGAAGCCGCAGGCATCTGCTAGTAGTGTAATAAGATCAGTTCCATTTAATTTGCCATGCTTTAAAATAAATATCACTTACCTAAAGCCAGAAGAGAATAGATTATTATTTTTCTTACTACTCTTGTAGCTCTATCAAATTTAATTAATGCTTCTTGAAGTTTTGATGATATCCTGACAGTATTTTTAAATTGCTGTGATGGTCTTATAAAAGCATAATTCAAGCTCCAACAATTTGCTACATGAATAGTTGCAATGCCAGGAAACATAGGACTTGTAAAATATTTGTTCTGAGAGTAATGTCATCATAAGCCCTTATATCGCATCAGTGCAAATCACTGCTGTAAATACTGTTGACACATATATATATATGATGCATCACTCTGTATGCTAATAGATGATAGAAAATTTCCATAAGAGTGATTCAAAGTGAGTCAGCGTATAGTGTCATCTATTGTCCGAATCCCAGTGCTATAGTCCTGTTTTCTGCTTAGGGCTGAAATCTGTAGGTAAATATTTAAGGTGATGTATTGCACCATGTGCTGTGACGACATGAAAGCAACTCCAGGGTTGTGTCATTCAGTTTAGACGCCAAGAAATATGTGCCGTGCTCTTGTTTAGAAAAGAATTAACAAATTATTTTCAATTGTTTTCAATATGTTAGCAGTGAAAGGCGTCTTGTCCATGATATGAATTTTCACAGTCTGCCGGTCCAGTGAATTTGCCAGACTTATATGTGCCTGTGTCCACAAGACAGCATAACAAAACTGCCATTCACGTGGGCACAGGCATACATAAAATAATGGACCACTGCAAGCTCAGCAAATTCACCAGACCGGAAAACTTTGTATCATGAACTAGAGGCCAAAGGTTAACACTCTCAGATTCTCTCATAACAGATCACTAACAATTCTCATGTGTACACCAAGTTTAGGCTAATAGACCATTCTCCAGTAAAACAATTCTTCAGCTTGTAGTTTCTGTACTAATCTTACCTTATCAGGAAAATCTCTTTTAAGTTCCACGATGCTTTGACACCAGTAGTCAGCACACTTTTCTGAGATGAGTTCGATATTTAAGAAAGATCCCTGATCTGGGCCATAGTGATGTCGTGATGTGGTTCCTTTTACAATTCTTGGAGAAACATTGGTTACAAGATCCTGTGAAGCATTTAAAGGAATACAGTAGTGTACAATATAAGGAAAAACACGAAATGAAATCACATACTAAATAGAGTATAATAGAATAGTAATCACAGTAAAATAGAAAGAAAGATGTGCCATACTTTATGACTACATTTATGTGATTAGAGAAGTGGTACGTAATTCTCTGCCACTGTGAGGGAGTTGGTAGCATGGTTGAGGACTGGGTATTTTGTAAGTATTTTATCAGTGTTTTATCATCTTGATAAATAAAGTAGAACTTCAATATGGCATCCTCAGGTTGTATGACGTCTCATCTCAATTAATTCCTCATAAGTCACATGCTTAAAGGCCCTCTCCAATTTAATGTGAAATTTCTTTTCTTCCAAATAACTACAGAAGAAATCTGACGCTTAATCCTGTCTAATAAAATCCTTGTGCAATACTTATGCTGGTAGGTACATGATGTCATGTGATCCCTTAACCAAACTGCTCGCATCAGCACACTGTCACGACAATGTTATTAGTTCACTTCCTATCTGATTATTATTGATATCATAACTTAATTGATTTATAAATGATAGTGTTTTTTTGGATGCAGTAATCGTAACAAACTAAAGAAGGAAAAAATATGTCTTTTCGTTTCCCAGATAAGAAGAAATATCCTGAATAAATAAAGCATGACTGCAGAAAAACAAGCGGGAAAATGTTGTTTCTTTACAGATAAGAATTTTAAAATTGTCCTCAATTTTAAAGACCACCTTAATGGAGACTAAATCACCAAGACTATTGTAAAATAGCGCATTGCTGTCATAACATCTGCAGGGAAAAGGAGGCTCACTGAAATTGGGGAAAAGGAAGAGAAATAGTGTTTACCTGAGAAAAAAAGTAATTAGGGAAGCAGGAATCAGAAGCAAGCACTAGTTTTGTAATGCAACTGAAACAACTTCTACTATGTTTTTGTAATTAACCCTTTCACTGCTAACGACGGAACTGTTCCGCCCGCGAAGTGGGTGCTATGAACGAGACGATTCCACAAGGCATGGAATTTTTTAACACAGTTTTAACGAAAGGATAGTGTCCTGCCATCTATTGGGGTTAGATAGAACTTAATTTCATTGCTTTCCCTGCTCTGTGGTGCAATTTGTAGATCAAAATGTGAGGCCTTGCACAATGTTGCCGCGAAGTTAGTGCTACGAATAAAACAATAGCTCGTAGAATAGAATTCTTTAACAAGGTTTCAACGAAAGGATAATGTCCTGCCATCTCTTGGGGTTAGATAGAAATTATTTTCATTGCTTTCCTTGCCCTGTGGTGCAATCTGTAGACGGAAATCTGAGGCCTTGCACAATGTTGTGATGTCTGAAGAAGCCATTGAACTCACGAGTCATATGACAAGCCGGGAATCACGTCAAGGCCATGGTATGTTCAATTTCAACACAGTCATTGCTTTCACGAGCAAGGAAAAACATTTCTAACGTGATGACGAAGTTCTGGCGTATTTTAAAACTGCCTTCTTATTTTTAGGATTTAGCGCCGAGTGACAGTGGAAATATCTCAGCAGTGAAAGGGTTAACATGTAATTCAGTTACCAAGAGAATGTAAGAATATTATAGGAGAAAAATTCCTCCGGCACTGGGACTTGAACCCAGGACCTTTGGCAGTTTGCGCCAGTGCTCTACCAACTGAGCTAAGCCAGAGTTAAATTCACAGCACCAGATGGAACCTCTCTCCTATGACTAATTGCCCTAATGGTCTACCTCTCACACAGGGCCGTATTTCTAAATAGGCTAAGTAGGCTGCAGCCTAGAGCGGCAAATGTACAGGGGCGGCATTTTGGCAATTTATTCAAAAGTTAAAATGAAGTATTTCAGACGTTAATAATATTTTCCGTACGAATTTAAGAATTCATGTTACTTAAAAATATGTTTTAGTCCTTCTACATAGCCTACTTTCTAAAACTTTAACATAATACAAATTCACAGCACGTAATCTGGTATTATAACTTTCTTGTAGTGCAATCTAATTTGATTTGTCAATACTGGCACTAGCGCAGCGAACTAGTATTTCTGAAATACAGTTAACTCACTTTCATTACTTTGTATTGAGATAAATACAACAAAAACACTTAGATATGAGGACATTATTAACGAGTTTGCCATTAAGAAATCTCGTAAGAAAACTATGTAAATTTGAACATGAAGATTACGTGGGGTGTTGGGGAAAGCTATAGGTTCCACTAGCATTTTTCTACATGTCTAGTATGAAATGTTCCGCTCAATGTAACATTGCTGAATCAGCTCTCTCAGCGCATTGATATTAGTATAAGTCCGCCTATTTCTGTGAATCCCCTTTCATCGGCAGGTGCAGATTTAGAGGCAGCATGACATCACGGCGTCATGTTAGAACACAGTTAGCTTCAAGCCTCCACGCATGAGAGACGTGCTGGAGCGCCGTTGAGAATCCCGCCTATTTCAGACAATAGAACAGAGGTTTTCTATTAAGTCGCGAATAAATACATAATACTTCCATTTACAAGTATTATCGTGTGTTATTAATTAATCTACACTAATTACAGTAGATTCAGTGTTACCGGCTTCTTAGATCAGTCTAAAAGTTCGTGTTTCAGTTCGGCAACGTTGTGCAACTAAGCGTTCACAATAGTTCGGCTATAAAGTTCATTAGAGTCAAGATTCTAGTGTTAAATCATATTAGAAGCATTACAGAGATCCTTATGATCAGTTTCATATATAATTTAAATTGCTGGAATAATTAACGAGAAATTATCTCCACGTGTTTCCAAGTTCGCGCCAAATCACATTTCTTTGTGCAGTGCAAGTGCACCTATTTCAGATTCATTATACATCTTATTTCAGTGTTTCTATTAGTATTTCAAGTGCATTATTTACCTATATGTTGTGAGAATAAATGTTACATAGTTTATTACATGATAAAGGTTTCACTCCAATATTACATCCGAAGATCCCTGTTCCAGCCACCTGTGATATAAGTTCACTTAGCTCTACTCATTTAATTATTGTTTTAAGGCAATAATTGGTCCTCCAGCTCCAGAGATTCTTTCTAACATCCTTTCCCAGCTTTTCCCTCTACGGCAGGGTCATAAGCCTCTCTTGTACCCAACATATGGTCCTTATACCGGTGCCGGATGTAATTTGGACAAATCTCGACATCTCACACATATACGGTTTCATCTCGGTATTGGTCTACCATCGTAACGGAATTCAGATTCCAATCGGTTTCTCGGGTACGCCCAATAGATCATAGCAACCGCGTATCGGACGTCAGAAATTCATACATTGAATTCATGGTCCAGCAGACATCAGGTTGCAGTGCCCAAGTCACTCCAAGCAGAAGAAACTACAAGTCTCCAGTATTATAAGAAGTGAAGCTGCAGTGTGCATTGAGAAAAAGCTATCATCCAGCAGCGGTGACTAGTGCAGCAAAGCTCTTCAGCAGCGAAGACAAAACATAACAACAGAATGGTTCTTCAGAGCGAAGACATCAGAGCATTCTACATTCGCAAGTATTTCATCCTACATCCAGCATGGAACAAGAGATGCAATCGCTTACGAAAAAACGGAATTTCATTCGACGAAAATTCACTTTAATTCAGAAGTTTTGTGACAGCATCTCAGAAGAGAGTGATGTGTTTCGACTTAAAGCTGAGAATGACAGTCTTCAGGAGTTATGGGACAAATTTGAATGTTTACAAGCTCAAATTGAATCTCTCATCGAAGCCGAAGAGGAAATAAATTGTCATATGCAATACTATGAAGAAGTAAGAAACAATTATCAAGTGCTTAAAGCTAAAATTAGTGCTCTTATACATCAGCATGAACAGCCATTTCGTAGTGCAAGTCCAGTGAACAGTGAACAATCACAGTGCAGTGTTACATCACATCACACAGTGCATTCCTGCAATGCACAGAGCAGAGTTATCCCACTACCAGTTCTAGAATTACCCACATTCAATGGAGATGTCACGAAATTCAAACACTTCCATGATACATTTACTAGCCTCATCGTAAACAATGAATCTCTAGATCCAATACAGAAACATCATTATCTTGTATCAGCTCTTCAAGAAGAAGCGAAAGTGCTAGTCGCAAATCTTCCCGTCACCAGTGACAATTTCCCAGTAGCCTGGAAATTGATTTGTGATCGCTATAATAATACACGATTAATAGCAACATCACATGTGCAACAACTGTTATCATTGCCAGAAATGAGAGCAGACAATGTGACAGAACTGAGAAATCTTCTGAGCAGTTTTCAGAGCAATCTAAACGCAGTGGAAGCTCTCTCTCTCTAGAAGTTCCGCTACAAGAAGTGCTATTAACTCAGCTTCTGTTAAACAGCTTAACAGACAGCACGTGCAAAGAATTCGAGAGTAAAATCGATTCTCAGCATTTTACATCTCTTCAAGATCTAATACAGTTCCTAGAATCTAAAGCACATACTTTAGAGATTTTAGCAACTTCCAACAACGTGTCCAGCCCATCACCTGCAAGAAAGGTTGAGCTGCGATCGCCACAATACACTGTCCATGAGTCGCGACAGTCGTATGGAGGTACAAACAGATTATCTTGCACCTATTGTCAACGAAATCACAAACTGTACCATTGTGATGAATTTCGGCAAATTCCAGTCAACGAGCGATGGAATTTCGTCAACTCTCAGCACCTGTGTGTCAACTGTTTCTCATCGAACCATAAGGTACAACAGTGCAAATTAGATTCCTTCTGTAGTTGCCAAGGATCAAAACACAGTCAGCTACTGCATCGTGACATGAATAGGGTTTCTTCTCCTACGGAGCCCCACTTAACGACAGACGAGGAATCAGAAATGCATTCTTTCGTTGTCACGAGCAAATCTAAACATCAGCATATTTGTCCTCTGTGTAAACTAAGCCACGCTTTACACAAGTGCAACAAGTTTCGTAAATTCACTGTGCAACAGCGATGGAGGTGTGCACGATCAAACCAGCTGTGCTTCAATTGCTTCTCCACAGAACATAGAGTACAAGAGTGTGAATTGCCTTCTTATTGTAAGTGTGACTTAAAACACAGCAAGTTATTGCACTTTACAAATAAGCAAGAAAAATCAACAGCATACGCCCTCACATGCTTTGATATCACTCGAAGTCAACAGAGTACTTCACGACATAGCAATTCTAAACAAGTTAGAATTCGCAACAACTCAAGCAAGGCCTCTCATCACATGCAGAGCAAACGCTTCGAGACTAATGGACCCAATGCAGCGGTCACACCAGTTCGCAATAGCTTCGCTTCCTTCAAACCCAGGAACGAACATTTGCACACGTCCAGTCACAATAAATCTTTCAACAGCCAAGAAAGATTTAGAACAAGTGACAATGGAAATTCAAGATGTAAAGTTGATCCTTTCTACAGAGCTTTGCATTCTAAAAACAACACTCAGTAGTGCCTGTCTTCAGAGCGAAACAACACTCCGCAGTGTCTGCCTTCATCGAAAAACAGTACTCCGCAGTGTCTGTCTTCAGAGCGAAACAACACTCAACAGTATCTGTATTCATCTAAAACCAATACCAAGCAGTGTTTACCCTCTTCAAAATAGTGCATCATCTGCATATGTCCAGTTGGAGAGCTACTATGTCAGCAAGAAATCTACCAGGTAGCCAAGTCGTTACACTGTGATATATGTAAGAAAGTAACTCTTTAGCACTGTTTGTAGTACAAACTCACTTAATGGTTATCCAATGGCCTTTCTCCATTATGTCAAGATACCATGTTATTAATATAAGATCATCAGCTGTGCCCTGAATGATATACAGAAATCACCACGCATTTCTTCAACGAGATTCTACAAATTGTATTTCAACAAGCTATCTGATCTACACTACATGCTACTGATCCAGCTGTTGTGCACAAGTCGAAGTCTTCACTTATGGATGCTACAACAACGGTTTGGATTCCAGCCATCATTCACCTAGACCTTCACAACCTTACGTGTGTTGCTAGTCTAAATAGTGTCGAGTCAGTGCTTTCCGTGTATATACAAGTGTATCTTCTTTATCATAGCTTTCTCCCTAGTTATTTTTCTTAAAGCTAGTGCTTTAACGGGGGGAGAATGTTGGGGAAAGCTATAGGTTCCACTAGCATTTTTCTACATGTCTAGTATGAGTGTATATTCAAATGTTCCGCTCAATGTAACATTGCTGAATCAGCTCTCTCAGCGCATTGATATTAGTATAAGTCCGCCTATTTCTGTGAATCCCCTTTCATCGGCAGGTGCAGATTTAGAGGCAGCATGACATCACGGCGTCATGTTAGAACACAGTTAGCTTCAAGCCTCCACGCATGAGAGACGTGCTGGAGCGCCGTTGAGAATCCCGCCTATTTCAGACAATAGAACAGAGGTTTTCTATTAAGTCGCGAATAAATACATAATACTTCCATTTACAAGTATTATCGTGTGTTATTAATTAATCTACACTAATTACAGTAGATTCAGTGTTACCGGCTTCTTAGATCAGTCTAAAAGTTCGTGTTTCAGTTCGGCAACGTTGTGCAACTAAGCGTTCACAATAGTTCGGCTATAAAGTTCATTAGAGTCAAGATTCTAGTGTTAAATCATATTAGAAGCATTACAGAGATCCTTATGATCAGTTTCATATATAATTTAAATTGCTGGAATAATTAACGAGAAATTATCTCCACGTGTTTCCAAGTTCGCGCCAAATCACATTTCTTTGTGCAGTGCAAGTGCACCTATTTCAGATTCATTATACATCTTATTTCAGTGTTTCTATTAGTATTTCAAGTGCATTATTTACCTATATGTTGTGAGAATAAATGTTACATAGTTTATTACATGATAAAGGTTTCACTCCAATATTACATCCGAAGATCCCTGTTCCAGCCACCTGTGATATAAG
Organism: Ectobius pallidus; assembly: GCA_964059195.1. Classification (NCBI taxonomy): domain Eukaryota; kingdom Metazoa; phylum Arthropoda; class Insecta; order Blattodea; family Ectobiidae; genus Ectobius; species Ectobius pallidus. The sequence continues at coordinate 30,690,738 of CAXKWD010000006.1, forward strand.
TTCACTTAGCTCTACTCATTTAATTATTGTTTTAAGGCAATAATTGGTCCTCCAGCTCCAGAGATTCTTTCTAACATCCTTTCCCAGCTTTTCCCTCTACGGCAGGGTCATAAGCCTCTCTTGTACCCAACATGGGGTGAGTTGTTTTAGAGAAGTTTGTATATTTTTCAACAAATAAACCAGTAATTAACTACATTTTGTATCATTTCATTTCACCGTGTACGACAACTTAATTAAAATTGAACACAGTTCTTCAATAATGCAAAACATTGTCATTAATTAGCATTAAAATATAAAAATATGTTTAAAATAGTGATCACTGATCTCCAAGAACAAATTAATTAATTAATTTCGAAACCCATTTCACTTTTTAAAGAATATTAAAGGAAATAAAAAAACAAGTAGATAACTAATTTGATTATATAATTTATTATGTAAACCATTAAAATTGTAGTTTTATCTAAACTAAATGAACTTTATGTTTAAAAAAAAGATGAAAACACCAATGAACTCTATCCTTTTGTTGTATAAAACAAATGTATTAAGCAAATATGAACTATAGAGGGGGCGGCAAATGGACTTTAGCCTATAGGCGGCATATTCTTAAATCCGGCCCTTCTCTCACACAGACAACTTATGTCAAATGCAGTACTGTGAGGCACACAAAGTGACTGGGCCCCCACTGTAATTGTACAGTTAATACTCAAGATTGATATATAAGCATTCATGAACCACAGATTATTGTCTCTGTTGGACATTACATGAGAATATTATAGGAGGAAAAAATTCCTCCGGCACTGGGACTTGAACCCAGGACCTTTGGCAGTTTGCGCCAGTGCTCTACCAACTGAGCTAAGCTGGAGTTAAATTCACAGCACCAGATGGAACCTCTCTCCTATGACTAATTGCCCTAATGGTCTACCTCACACACAGACAACTTATGTCATTTGCAGTACTGTGAGGAACACAAAGTAGTGACTTTTGTGACTGGGCTCCCACTGTAATTGTACAGTTAACACTCAAGATGGATATATAAACATTCATGAACCACAGATTATTGTCTCTGTTGGACATTACATGAGAATATTATAGGAGAAAAAAATTCCTCCAGCACTGGGACTTGAACCCAGGACCTTTGGCTATTCATGTTGGATGGATGGTCCTAAGCTTTCCACTGTGTATATTCTTAAGAAAAATAAGCTTTACCTTATTTAAAATCCAGTGGATGTCAGACTTCAGAGCCTATTTTTCTTTGGCTATTTGCGCCAATGCTCTACCAACTGAGCTAAGCCGGAGTTCAATTCACAGTGCCAGATGGAACCTCTCTCCTATGACTAATTGCCCTAATGGTCTACCTCACATATAGACAAATTATGTCATATGCAGTACTGTGAGGCACACTAAGTAGTGATTTTTGTGACCGGGCTCCCACTGTTATTGTACAGTTAACACTCAAGAACTTGTAGGTGAAAGGAGTATAAACACAGCTGAATTTTAAAAAATAGGACAGATGAAGTAAAAAATTATCATTTTAGAGCCATGAAACATTGTTCTGGAACATTTCTGTTAAATTGAGCATGTTATAATTTTTCACACTAGATTTTAGTTACCGTTGTAATATTAAAAACACTTTTTTTTTAATTAAATTAATCGGGAAAACACTGTTAATTTGTTACAAGCATACAAACACAGTTTCTTGCGAGGTAAAGAACTAGGGAGCATGATGTAATCATCATCATTGGTCTCGCTATCCGATAAAACTTTACAACTGTCTAAATCCTGAAATAACTTTTTGTCATCCCCTAAAGAGAACAAATCATGAGAACCACTTGTCATTTTGTGCAAACTGTACAACTTTCAAACATAAACCGAGTTAAATGGTCATTCATTGTATTTTGGTGTTGTGAAAAGTGAAAAAGATAACATTTACGTTACCTCCCTAATGTTCATAAAACAGAGCTTTTTTGACCTATTTTAAATTATTGAAATGTGGTAACTCTGCCTTGTCAATATAAAAGTTTTTAAAACATTGAAATATATATTTCAACCAACTTATGGTCATCCTCAGTAAAATTTAAGGGATGACTGAATATTGAAAGTAATTTTCTGAACTATTATGCTATATACTTAAATTTGACACACTTAACTAAAGCAAACAGAAATTAGAAATTAAAATTTCTATTTAATACCTGAATTTGTTCATCAGATATTAATTAATTTATATAATTTTGTTTGTTTCTTTCATTCTGCTTGAGTCCAATGCCTTCCCCTCCCATTACCTGCTAGTTTTTCCCTCAAACACAAGGGGCTAGATGCAGTAAATTCCTTTTGAAGAATGGTTTAAGTTATTTGACAGTCAGCCAAACACTGTGTGACACGTTTGTTATTGTGGGGAAGTTGTTATCGTGAGCACATTTCATTGTATTTAGCAATGGCATCCTCTGTATAATCAAAACTGAAATCGTGGGTGATAATCGACGATGCTTATACCATGGATGGCAAAGTAGTGGTGTGCCAAGTGTGCAACAAAAAAGTGGGTTGTTCTATGAAATCCCAGTTGGAACAACACATTAAAACAGCTCTTCACCAAAAAAATAAGTGCTTCAAAAAGGAAGTGCTTCTGACCCAAATGCAACCAGCCTCTGAAAACCTAAGCAAATTTTTCAAAGATTTTTCCTGAGCTTTCATAGCTTCAGATATACCATGGTACAAATTGCAAGTCCCAGAACTTTCGTCCTTCTTGGAAAAATATTGTAAGTGGAAAATTCCTGAAGAGTGAACCCTCCACAAGAAATATTTGGATGTGTGCTATGATGCAATCAGACGTATCTGGGATGAAGTTGGTGTTTCTCACATATGGCTGGCAGTAGATGAAACAACCGACAAGTTGGGGCACTATGTTGCAAACCTGGTGGTAGGAAAACTTGATCCCAATTCACCTTCAAGATCATTTCTTATGTCGACAAAAGTGTTAGATAAAACAAACCATTCCACAGTTGCACTGTTCATAAATGATGGATTGAAAGTGTTGTGCCCTGAAAGAGTGCCTGAGGAAAAAGTGCTTGTGATATGCTATGATGCTGTGGCGTACATGCTGAAAGTCACAGTTCCCTTGAAAGTGTTTTATCCTAATTTTATTTACATATCCTGTCTGGCCAACGGATTACATCGTGTGGCAGAAGAGGTGCAGGGCAGTTTCCCTAAAGTGAATGTGCTTGTGTCCTCCACTAAGAAAGTTTTGTGAAAGCTCCTAATTGTGTTCAGTGCTACCGAGACGTGTTACCAAATGTGCTGTTACCACCAGAGCCCGTTCTGACACGGTGGGGTACCTGGATCAGGCTGTCGAGTTCTACAATGAAAACTTTGATGCTGTAAAGTCAGTTGTCACATTATTTCCTTCAGAATCTGGTGCCACAGAGCACGAGTCTCAAAATGCATTCAATGAACCTGTAGTTGAATGTCCCTTGGCATATATTTATAGCAACTGTGGATGGATTGCAAAGAGCTGGAAACACCAGGACTTTCCTTAAAAGAATCCATGGATATTATGGAAGATGCGGAAATGAAACTCAACACATGAGAAATGGGGATGAAAATTGTCCAGAAATTCCAGTCAGTTTTGAAGAGGAATCCAGGTTACACTACATTCAAGAATGTATGCAGAATTCTCAACGGAGAAGAGGAGGGGGTTCCAGAGGACATTTCACCTGGAAAATACCATCTCTTGAAGTATGCACCTGCGACTTAGTTCAATGTAGAGAGATCATTTTCCACGTACAAAAGGATCCTGACTGAAAGACGACTAAACATGACTGCTGAGCATTTGGAGAAGTATTTAGTTGTTCACTGTGCATCACACTGATGTGGTACGTAGAAAAAATATCATAGAAGTCCTTAAATTATTATATTGACACCACTGACTCAATTTTCCAAACAAAGTAAATATATAAAATATACCGTGTCCACCAAAATATTTTGTGGAAATTTTTATTAAATGTGCATTCTATTTTCCACCAGACAATTGATTTCTTTGTTCAATGAAGATATTCTTGTGTATTGTTAAAACTTAAAACCATCTGTTGTGATGAAAAATATCTGGCCACAATAAACTACTAAGTTGTGACCAAAACTGCTCTCAATCATGTTAACAAATTATCTCGATCAGTAAATTTTCAATCTTACTTAGTACATTTCAATTTTGTTATTTCAAAATGACTTCTTAGTAAAAAAAAAAATTAAAAAAAAATTTAAAAAAAATAATAATAAAAAAAATAAAAAATAAAAAATGAGAGAGAGAGAGAGAGAAAGTTATTGAGTATAACTGCATTTTTACCATCAGAAACCTGAAAAAATAGCACAGTAACAGAGAAAATGATTGAAGACTATGAAAAATATTACATTACATATTTTGATACGGTATAGGCCTACTTACATATTTTTCACATATTTCAGTGACTTTTTCTACATAATTATTTACATATTTCGTGTGTATTGAGTACATAAAAATCTGGTCCCTAGTCATTAGTCGCAGGTAGCTGTGAAATGTAGGCATTTATGCGCCCATGCTTTTCTTTTGTCATACAGAAAATAGCATAGGCCTACAAGACTCAATGGAAATTAAATACTTTTTCAAAACTGTGTTCAGACAATTTCAGTTTGGAACCAACAGTTACATTTACAATACAACAAAAATTCAAAGAAGAATAAAGTGCTGATTGAAGAAGATAAAGTTAAGGTTATAAAACAATCAAGAGTGGTAAAAAGAAGGCTGAAGTCTGCCAAGAATTTTGTTTAGTGAATTCAACAGTGCAAACAATCTTGAAAATCAGAGATAAAATTGTTTTTGCTTCTGAAAAAGTGGAACGAAAATTAAGTGGCTAATGAAACCTGAATGTAGTGATGCAGACAAAGCACTATTAAAGTAGTTTCAACATAAAAATAAGTGAATGTGCTGAGATTAATTGAAGTTCTTTGAGCAATTCGAGTTGTTAATCATTTTAGAAGCTATGTGAGAAAATACGTAAATAATAATAGGTGACAAAGATGGAATTGAACGTAACTTACAGATGCAATATTTCCCTAAAATGAGGCAGAAAAAATTAAGGATTTTTTCAGTGCCTGATTGTAACTATGAGTTCTGAACTTTTCTCAATTACTGAACATCATTTTATTGAGTGTATTGAATTTTTACTAGAATACATTATTTTTGTCAGTTCAGTGTTTGTAGTCCTGTTGATAAAACTTCAAATTACGTATAGTGTTTAAAGTATGCATCCAAATAATATGAATTTTCATCTTCAGTTTAATTTTTTTAGCAGCAAGACTTGCTTATAAGAACACATTTTTCCTTTTCCCTTTGATGTCCAACTGTAACGAAGTTCACCTGTGTAAAGGTGGCAATAGAAGCCCATAACCAACAGGGTTGCCAGATTTCAGGAAGGAGAAATAAACTGTGTGAAGTCTGATGTGTTTCAAAATCCAACATTTTTAAAATTGAATTTTACTTTAAAAATTATAAATATAATGTTGGCATCTTCAGACTTGAAGCTTGGACTTTAAAGCAAATTATTATTATAGAAAATGGTATCCAAACATTGAAGTAGTACTGCTAGGAAAATTAAATAAATATTTTTGGCAGAACATATACATATCTGCCTATTTCGTGTATTTTGTGTTAAAACTTTAGTCCTTGAAGAAATTACAAAACATACAAGGTAATACACAATAAATTCAAACATATCATTATACAGTGCACGCTGCTTATTGTGGTCACTTTGGAATGCAGCTAATCTGAATATATTAACTAACTGATAACAGTAGCAGAGAATTAATTGAAGGTTATTTATTTATATTATGATAGCACACTAGAAAACAAAATTGAAAAGCTATTTATTCATAAAATAATACATAACTGGGAATCATTGAACCACTCATAATACAGTAATAGACTGCAAGCAACTATTTTTTCAACTAGTAACAAAGATTTTAGTTGTTTTTATTTTTCTTTAGGAGTCCATTGTACTTAAAAAAAGTTATAATTGATAATTTTAAACATACAATTTTTAATCAGAACAACTGGCATAGAGTTGAACTGTAAAATGCTGTATCATTCCAAGTAAGGTGTATGGTTTTTTATATCTGGCAACCCTACCATGATCCCTAACAAATTTTCTATAATTTATTATATATCGTAGGACATACTTTGTCTAGAGAGAATGTTTTAGTGACAGCAAAAGCCCAGCCAGCTTCAAATGCTCTTCGAATCATACCACTTGTAGTGCTTGGAGGTGCTGATGCCAGTCCAAATGGATTCATGAATTTGATCCCACACATATTTACGCTGATATCAACATCATCAATAGCAGTGTAGAATTTAGGAAGCTGTGGCTCTTCTGGAACCTTTCTTCCAATTAGACTCTGCAAATGTTAGAAGATCATCTTAATTGAATTAAGCTAACTCTAGGCTTAAGATATATGTAATTATTATTTATGAATTATGATGCAAAACCATTATACAGAACTTAACATGTAAGCACAATGTAACAAGCTAGTGTAACAAAATGAGCACTTAATCGTGTGAGCATGCTGAGTTCTTTGTACAATGTTTTATGTAATTTTGAATCGTAAATTTTAAAATGAAAATAATTTTATTTCACTTGTTGATTAGAATAGTAATTGGAAACTTTTGGGTTATTTCATATGGTATTGAAATGTAATGGAATTCAGAACTTCGTGGTTGGCAACATCTTGTTGAAAACTATCCATGTATTTTCTTGATTATTTAGTCAGTTTTGTTCCAAATCGAACATATACAGAAGGCTGTGGCTATATGTAGGGTGGCCAGACATCCGGCTTTTGGCCGGACTGTAAGGCTTTTTGCTAAGCAGTCCTCCATACGGTGCGGCTTTATGTCAGATGTTGATTTGTCCCCCTTTTCGAGACTCTGATGGATCGGTGAAGCATATTAACAAAATTTGTATTTTCCCGTATGTTCCTGCCAATCCTAAGGTTGGCACGCTTGTCGATACTATCATTTGTTTAGTTGGTACCGCGGAAAAATCTGAATCTATTCCTAAGGATGGCACGCTTGTCCATACGATGATAGCGTACTATCATTTATTTTATATAAATGCAGTTATTACATAAAATTAGTCAGGGTTATACCATGTAATATCTGCTGTCCAGCCGTCCATGGCCGAAGTTTTATACTATGCTAGATTACCAAAGAAGTGTGTCCTCCTTTCTGTAATTTTATAAATGGCCACCCTAGCTATATGCCTCACATCAGCCACATTCTTGCATGCAAGTTCTTCTAATATTAATAATGAATAAATTCATGAGGAATAAATTTAATCAAGGAGCATTTTTTAAAGGTTTTATTTTATAATACTGCTACTTGTAGTGCAAAATCAATAACTTTGGCTTAAACACATTTTCAAGCTTGGATATTACAATCTCATCACAATTATGTAGGCTACTCCCATCTGTTCGCAATAGCGTACTGGTCAAGACATCGGAATTGAATGTGTGAGACAGGGTTCGATCCTTAGTGGGATCTAGTTTATTTTTTTTTTAAATTTAATTTATGTTTAATTTTTCAAACACGGCAATGACTGGAATAAAATAATAGTTACTTCTAATGAATTATCATTGTTGGTGTTGAATTTTGGTCACACACAAAAGAAAGCAAAAAAGAAAGTATGATTTTACACCAAATGCATATCTGTGGCTGCTCTTTCAGAAATATGAAACCTTCTCGCCGCTTCAGATGCCAAAAAATGCAGGTAAATTACAGTCCTAACTACATTTTCTCTCAAGCTAGCATTTGTATGTGGCACCATGACACAATGAAACATGAATTATGACAATACATTAAGTTGAATATCGTGTTACGCTTTCTGCATTGTTCATTTTTCCCTGCCGTTGCATGGCCTCATATGTTCTGAGATTGACCTATATTTTATATCTTTTATAGGAAACTTGTGAACTAAAGCGTTAAAACTTTAATTTTAACTGCATATGAGTCCCAATGTTTTTTATTTGAACCACTGTACTTTAATTTTAAAATAATATTATAGAACACTGTGTGAAACAAGTTAAGTTAAAATTCTGTTAATGTAAAATTGGCTAAGTAAAACAATTTAAGGCGGGGGTTATTAATATAAAGTGCATTGAATGAACATTTTTAATGGAAAAACTAATCTGTAAAAACCTTTAAAGAAACAAAATACAAAAACAAAACAAACAATAAAAAAATTGGTAGTTTCTCTGCTGGATTTAAACTGGATTTTCAAATTTGTATTTTCTCACTTAATGTTTCTTACGACTTAACAGAGTTTACACACACTTGTGTGATATTTCCTCTCCTGCCATCAAAATTTCATTTCTTCCATACACACTGTCATGAACTCAGGACATATGTCTACAGTATTTTTCAAATGAGAAGCGTTTTCCTTCACCACCAATCACGTGTACAAGCTAAAGAAGTGCCACTAGCAGTAAGAGTCTTCCTTCCTCTCGCCGTCTCTGATTGGACCGCGTATCTAAGCAGGAAAAAGACAAACTGTTTGTCATCTGCAAAACACTGTAGTGCTATCTACCATTGGAGACAGAGGTAATTCTCATATTTAGCATGCAGAGAAGACCATTACCTGTAGATATCTGTGTATAAACCAAGCTGCAGTTTTCCCATCATTGACAGATTCAACTGTTGTTTCAGAAGTACCTGCCAGATCTCCACCACAGAACACATTATCCTCGCTGGTTTGCATCGTTTCAGGGTTTACCTCTGGTAGACCCCATCTGTTCAATTTTATTGGGTCCATGGCTTCTTTCACTGCAAAAGGAATGAAACAAATCACACTTAATGAAATAGTGAGTTCTAAACAGAATCTATTTTTAATGGTAATCTGTCTGTAACATTTAATATTTGTCTACAGCTTGCCTTTGGAGATGCCCACACTCTATATAAAACCATAGTTCATTTCAGGACCCAGACTGTCAATCTATCCACTACCACAGAACACTAGCCACACACTAGAACATTCTCTTTAACATGGCGAAATTAAGGCCTAAAGGCCATCTCTACCACTCAGCCATGGGGGAAATACATGAATTACAAGAATTATACAAATTAGGCCGCCTCATGGCTGAGTGGTTAGACCGCTTGCCTTCCACCGCTGGGACTCGGGATCGAATCTCGGTGGATCCATGTGGAATGTGTGGTGGATAAAATGGTTTCAGGGTAGGTTTTCTCGGGGTGCTCCTGTTTCCCCTGCCATATATCATTCCACCAGAGCTCCGTTCATCATACTATGACAATTAGTTATAAAAGATTATACAATGGATCTAAAATAAAAAAATTAAAATACAAACTAAATAATATATGAAATAAAAATAAATATATATTTACTGTGAATGCTAAAAATAATTATAATTTAACTACTTCTTAATATCACACTAAACCAGCTAAGAGTTCCTATAATTGTGCTTGGACTGGATATCCTGAGATAGCTATGCAATAGATTCCAGTCTGTGGTGTATCTCTTTACAGCAGGGCCCCCCAGAGAATTTTTATCTTCAGGAATGTGTTGGGGGTAGTTAGAAGATAAACATACTAAAAGTCTCCGCCCCTACCCCTTATGCTTCATGGGGGAGGTGGTAGAAAAGACCGATTTTTTGGGTTTTCGCTTATAACTTGAAAATGGTGCATTGTAGGGAAAACTTTTCATATACCAAATTAAACCTGACATAATTCTCTACAAGTTTGTTCATATACACTTCTGCCGTATCTATAATTTTTGTCGAGATATAGGCTGCTGGATATCACTAATTTTCCAAAAATTAATTTTTACCTCACGTTTTTTGTTAAATTTGTTTTTCTAATTCCTCAGCCTCTTGTTTTACAGCAAAGTCGTCAGGAAGAGAGTTCTAGAGCATTAAATTTCCTTTAAATATGTATATAGATATTTAATTTATCTCCAACAAAAAGTTACAATTTGAAATTGTCAGGTAAATCTTGTGATTTCTCAAGAAAATTGTACACTTATTTCCTAATTCAAAGCTATAACGATATATATATATATATATATATATATATATATGCTAGATCCAAGAAACCACTTTACCTCATCTCTGTACAGATAGTGTCTAAATTGTACAAAAAGTTCATAATGATGATTAGTAATGGGCAAATTATACAGTTATAACAATTTTAAAATAGTTGTTTAATTTCAAAAAAAGAAAACCTGGGAAGAAATTCCAGGTTTAAAAGTGTATAATTTAAAAATCTATGGGGATGCTTGTATATTAACAAACATTTGTAAAAATTGCACTTATTAAACAAATAAATCAATGTGTATTTAGAAAAAATATTAAAGAAATATATTTTAAAAATTGGTGTAGTCCTGGCTCTCTTGGGACGAGAAGATCCGGTTTCTGACTGCATCTCCACAACTGAAGGTAGCAGGAGCTGAGAATCCCTGTCATCTTCCATCACTTATCTGATATCGGATTCAGCGTGTGCAGGGGATTTGTGGAGGGGATCCATTTCTTCCTCATCATCGTCTTCCTTCATTACAGATATCTTGTTCAAACAGTTCCCCTGGGAGTTTTGGCATAAAGGGGAACAGTCCAACAAAACTTTCTTGCAGCCACATTTAAGACTGCTGCAATCCTTTGTGCACTTACAAAAAATCTTGCTTAAAATTTCTTGTGGTGCTACTGGGTCTTTGGTCAGCACTGGAGCAAGATGATTTCCTTTGCATTCAAAACCCCACAACTCGGGGGTAATTGGCTTCCTAATCAGAGCTGCACCTGGTGGTATGTCCGAAAGGCATTTTCTTTTCTTGCCCCATGATTGGTGGAAGTGACGAGAGATCAGGTTTTACATTGGTCCTAGATTTTAGAAATAATTGTAACGGTAAGTGTTAAGGGAGCTCTCCTTTGCTGGGGCGTCAAACCATCTTAACATGCATGTTCGTTCAGCTTCCTCAACATAAACTTGTGAGGAGGAGAGGTTGTAAAATACATCGGCTGCTCTGCTCTGAGTGTTTTCGGTAAAGTTTACTCTTTACTAAAGAATGAAATTCATCAATACTAAAGTTTACTCTTTTGGAATGTTGCTGAAGTTGAATCGCAGCCAGTAAAAGCATGCAGGAACAGAATTTTTTTCACTCTCAGCTGCTGGATTTGGTGGGTGGAGCAAACATTGGCTAGAACATTTCCGCTCCCTGGTTTCATGAGTAAAATATTGTGGTCAGCTGGAGTATTTGCGAGATCGACATCTTCCCCAATGACAGCCACATTTCTTTCATTGACTGTTCGTCTGATGCTTAATGCAGTTTTCTTCGAGTTTAGACCTCAGTAGGTTGATCAGTCTATTTTTATTGTGCTGATTGAAGAGGAATAGTTCTTCAATCACTGTTATTTCGGTGACCAGATAGAAATAGATATCTACGGACTTTCTCATTCGGTAGCGTCTTCCCTGTTCGGCCACTTAGTGCTGTTTGGTGAGTTGATGTTTCCATAAAAAATTACTGTGTAACTCCTCCCTGGGTAGTGGGTCTTGACAAATTTCATGTATTCATCACATATCCATTCATTTCTGAAATCTATGACCAATGTAAAGCCTGATCTCTCGTCACTTCTACCAAGTGTTGGGCAACAAGAGAGCATGCCTTTTGGACATACCACCAGGTGCAACTCTGGTTACCCCCAGAGTTAGGTTTTGGGAACGCAAGTAAAATCATCTTGCTCCAATGCTGACCAAAGACCCAGCAGCACCACAAGAAATTTTAAGCAAGACTTTTGTAAGTACATAAAGGATTGCAGCAGTCTTAAATGTGGCTGCAAGAAAGTTTCGTTGAACTGTTCCCCTTTATGCCAAAACTGCCAAGGGAACTGTTTCGAACAAGATACCTGTAATGAAGGAAGACGACGAAGAGGAAGAAATGGAGCCCCTCCACACATCCCCTGCAGACACTGAATCTGTTATAAAAAAAAGTGATGGAAGATGACAGGGATTCTTAAATGTGGATTCATAATATCTATATATATATATATATATATGACCTCCGGCGTGGTCTTGTGGTTAGCGTCGCTGACTACGGATCCGTCGGCCCAGGTTCGATCCCCGGTACCTCCTTGGATTTTTCTGAGGTAGGGAGGTCTGTTAGGGGTGCACTCAGCCTCGTGATTCAAAATTGAGGAGCTACTTGATAGAGAAGTAGCGGCTCCGGTCATGGAAACCACCATTAACAGCCTTGGGTGTCGGCATGCTGACCACATGCCCCCCAATCCTGCCATCTGCCTATAGGTAGATGATGCAGCGGTCGGGTGGTAGGCCTTGTCCCTTCAGGGATGTCGCGCCACAGAGTTAGTTATATATATATACATATACATATACATATACATATGTATATGTGTATATGTACGTATATGTACATGTATGTACATATGAGTGGACTTTCAAAACGCAGTTATTGCCTAACTTTTTGTTTGTCAGAAAATGCAAAGAACTACTGTACGAGAACTAAAAATGTGAACATGTATGTATTTTGATGGTTAATTAGAGAAAAATAATTATATTAATAGTCAATATTTGAATAATCTTACTTCTATATTTTAGATGAAATGGTGGGAAATGTCATGGACAAACTGCTTTTTGTTTGGGAAGAAAGGACAAAATGGATTTTGAATGTGGAAATGAAAAGGATTTGAGATTTATAGTACTGTTTTAAATTCTCAGTATTCTTCTTATTACAATTTAACTACAGGACTCTTCTTTATAATTTTATTATTTATTTATTTATTTTTATTTATTTATTTTAAGTTTTAGAATTATATATTTGAATATTTGAGATGTAGCAAATTAACAAGAGAATATTCTTCAGTCGATTTCAATAAGTTACACTTTTAAAGCCAAATCATCATCTTCACAATCACAAAGCTGGTCAACATCATCACTAACTGGTGCAGTTTCAGTATTAGCAATACCAAGTTAGTTCAGGGTTGTTATGCCACTTCTCCCCGGCAAAACTTTTCAACAGATTCTCTACATCTTTGATATTTTATGGACATAATGGTTTTCTGGTGTACACTTTTGGAGGTATAACTGACAAAATTTTGCACATCTTTTAAGTAAGGACCGAAATGTCTGTAATCTATCAACAATGCAATAATAAGCTTCTGTCTTATGATACAAGTGTCACTAGTAGGTGACTCGAAATGTATATTAAACTGTGTACTGAAAATTCTTGCAAACAAATGTAATTTGATTTTGCATTCAGCAATGCCAGTTTCACTGTGTGCCTTACAATTCCGGGGTGTGCGGGCAAAGAGAGTTAAGTCCACTTTCTTGTTACTGAGAATTTTATTAGAGTGACTTAACACACCATACCAGCCCAACATAGCTTTAGAGATGGATAAACCCATGAGGCACACATCCATAACTACCGTACAATTTTGAATGTGACTTACTGGACTTAACACAAATGTAGAGAACATTTTTATCTATAACTCTGTGGACATATCTCAATTTTTTAGGATGGTGGACTTAACTCTCTTTGTCCGCACACCCGCAAATTCTGACAAGTAAATTCTCTGAGATTTTTAGTGGTTGTAGTGACCTTCTGTCTTTTATGCACCTCGAAGGGAATTCCAATTATTTTAAGCATTACTAGAACATTGTTAATAATGCATTTATTATTTATTAAAATTATTTAAAATAGTAGGTTTAACAAATTAGGTGTTGATACAATACATGCCTGAGCTTTTCTGTTTTTTCCTAGTGGCACGATTAATGTCACCAATCACAGATAATCCTCCTTCACCTTCCATTCCAAACAACACAGCACAGCACCGACTAACATTCAGTTGTGGAAACATTAAAACTTTGGTATATTACCCCTGCCACCTGACTATGTCTCCATTATTGTGGAAGAAGTGACAAAAAAGCATTTTGATTGTCAAGTGGCGAAGGGCTAACAGCGTTTTGAATATCCATATTAACTTCAGACTTCTGTAACTAAGAGAAAAACAGCAATCTGATGCTGTAGTCACGTTCAAAATGTATAGAGATACATATACAATGATATGCCAGCAATAACTCATTTTCAAAAAATTGTGGACAAACAGGATTTTGAATGTCCACTCCTCATATACATAAATGTATGTGTATGAACATGTATGTATATATACATATATGTGCATATATGTAAGTAGGGCCTATATATGTAATATGTACATGTACGTATGTTTATGTATGTTTGTATTTGTGTGTATGTATATGTATGTATATATATATATATATATATATGTATATGTATGTATATGTAAACATATATATACATACATATATCGTTATATCACTTTAATTAGGAAATAACAAATGTACAATTTTCTTGAGAAATCACAAAATTTACCTGACAATTTCAAATTGTTGTAATTTTTTATTTGTTCAAAACAAATTAAATATACATGTTTAAAGGAAATTTAATGCTCTACAACACTTTTCCTAGCGATTTTGCTGTAAAACGAGAGGCTGAGGAGATAGAAAGACAAATTAAACGAAAAACAGGAGGTAAAAAATTAGTTTTTGGAAAATTAATAATATCCAGCAGCCTATATCTCAAAAACAATTATAGTTACGACAAAAGTGTATATGAACATCCCTGTAGAGAATTATGTCAGGTTTAATTTGATATATGAAAAGTTTTCCCTACGACGCACCATGTTCAAGTTGTAAGCAAAAAACAAAAAACCTATGGCCTTTCTACCCCCTCCCCCATGAAGTATGTTTACGTCCTATCTACCCCCCAAACACATCCCTGAAGAAAAAATTCTCCCCCTCTCCATGTCCTCTACAACCCCTTCGTTGACTGGACTACCAAGCAAAAATATTGTGGCCCCAATTATCTTTCAATGCTTACAGAAAAATACTTTTATTCGATACGTCTTCCTGAAAGTAGGTTGTTTTAAAAACTATTAATTATGTACCATGTTGTTGTTTATTCTTCTTCTTCTTTTTTTTTCCTTCTTCTTCTTCTTCTTCTTCTTCTTCTTCTTCTTCTTCTTCTTCTTCTTCCACTGTTATGGCCTCTGCATCAGGTGTGCCATGTAGTCAGTTCCTTGCTAATAGGAGGAATCGGCCTTAGAATAGGGATATTACGACTCGGCTGAGTGTTGTGTTTACATTTTGTGACTACGTATCATTGTATTTGGGTTAACCGCAATATGTGTATTAATGTCGAAATGTATAGGTAGGTTATATGTGTGTATGAGAGGTCTGCATGTATTGATAACTGTGTATATTTTGCAGGAGTTATGGAACAAAGGAGAGAAGGTCATCACCGAGGCGCTTCGGGAGATATTGGTTAACCTAAAATGCACCTTGGAAAGAAGTCCTCAGGTCAGACATAGATGGATAAGAGTTATAATTTAATTTTACATCGCTTCATATGCTGGTAGAGCAGATGAAGGATGTTCATTGTAGGTGAATGAAGGATGTTATGAATGGACATCGGAAATTGGATACCTTTGTTGAGAAGTCGGATAGAGAAGTGTGTACTGGCTTGTTCATTTTGAGAGCATGCTCTGTTCTCCCAGATCTTTCTTCAGCTGCCGAAAAAGATGAAAGTCACTTGGCAAGGGAACGAGTTTTTGAAATCCATCGTGACAGGGGATGAAACGTGGATTCGTTACGACAATCCAGAATCAAAAGAACAATCCAAACAATGGATGCACACAGATTTCTCAAACAAACCCAAGATCTGGCATCCACACCAACAAAAAATTTCAAAACACTTCAAAATGCTGGCGGCAAGCTTCTATGAAGAGAGTATTTGAAAGTTGTACCACGCTTCGACAAATGTTTCATTCGGAGCGCAACTATGTAGAGAAGTAGCTAGAAGGTGTACCTAAATGTTCCAAATAAAACAGTTTTGGTTTTCACTGTGGTTTTCATTTTATGCCCCATCGGAAGTTGGAAAAAAAAAAAATCAGCCCTCATAGTTCAGTCCACCAGATATTTTTACACAGTATCTTATACTATGTAAAAATATCTGGGTGAGCTGATCTAAATAGTGCAACAATGCTGAAACTTTGGTATTTTGACTTATTCGCTTTTCCCTATCACTCTAGAATTATATTAAGTTATGTTTCACTTACCTTCAGAGTTATAGAGGCCAGATCCAAATGCTGATATAATGAAATTAGCTTTGAGTCTTGTGACCTGCTCTTTGTCTTCTATCCAGTTGTTATCCTCATCTTGCTCTGTGCGATAGAATTCAATTGCAGCAATCTTATTATCCTTAACAATGACTTGTTTTGGTGACTGGAATGGTATGAATTCACATTTTTCTTCATGGGCCAGATTGACCTAGATATAAGAAATCTCTATGTTATCATTGGTATAAAAGATTATATAATACGGGCAACATGTTAGAAATTTGAAAATAGCAAAACACACATCCCTTAATCTATGAAGTTCACTTGTCTATTTAAATCCAGACAGCAGGAATTCTGTGCTGCAGTGGCAGCTCATAGCTAAAATTAGTGGGGGTGATATTCTATAAAATTTTTAGCATTCGTTTTAAAATTGTGTAAAGGAAACAAACAAGTATAAAAAGAAAATTTATTCATAAACTTGATAGAATCCTAAAAGAACAAAATCAAAGATCTTTTACTTTCTTTAACCTAATAGTTACAGTTCAAGCCTGATGTATTCTTTCATTTAAAAATGAAATCTATTCTTCTTGTTTTAATTTGTGTAAAGGGTCAATCCATTAGAAATGAACCAAATTTAATAAAATATGTTGCTCGACATTTTTGATTTTCCTCATTTTTTTACCAGTTATTTCCCAACTAAAGGTGAGTTCAAAACTATGGTAAAAAAAATTTTGGGCTCATACTTTTTTTTTGGCGGCCATTTTAAGTTTGCTTTTTAACCATATTTCAGTCGAAAACATGTTTTGCATAAATGTATGTAACTCTGTTAATTTTATAGATAACAAGACAAAATAAACACCAAAATTATCAGAATGAAATGCTCTACATTTTTGTTTTAACACAATATTACCTAAGAAGTGAGGAAAGTGAAGAAAAAAATTCAAATCTACAAATTGAAAATTGACTTAAAACGGGAGTTTTAGTGCCGCAAAATTATTAGAAGGAAGAAAGACTCGCCCTTAATTTTTTTTTTTATGGTGTAGATCTACTATAGGACTACTCGCTGTAGAAGTTTAAAGCTTGAGAACTTTGCGGTTTTTTTAATACAGTTTTTCAAAAATGCCCAAAACCATATTTTGGCAATATTTGAAGTAGAATATCTCAAAAGGGACTGAGTGAAAAATTATGAAATTTACATAGATAACACCTCTTTATGATATAAAGATGTGATATAAATTTGATGACTGAGACTCAACTGGTTCCCGAGTTATAGTGCATCGAAGTTGGCCATAACTGCAAACTATGCACCGAAATTTCAACACTCTTCAAAGCTTTGAGGAAACCAAAAATTTGTCATGTTAACTGATGAAATGAAGCCTACATATCCAACTCTTTTTTGTAACAAACTTAGGCTCACAAAAATTTTATATTTAAAATTTAAAAAGTGAATTTTTACTATTAAATTACCGTTAAATTTCGTGTGCCTATAACGCAATTTTTGGCCAAATTCAAAGCACTGTTACTCTGGAACCAGTTGAGTCTCAGTCACCAAATTTATATCACATCTTTATATCGTAAAGAGGTGTTATCTGTATAAATTTAATATTTTTTCACTCAGTCCCTTTTGAGATAATCTACTTCAAATATTGCCAAAATACGATTTCGGGCATTTTTGAAACACTGTATAAAAAAAGGGCAAAGTTCTCAACCTTGAAACTTCTACAGCGAGTAGTCCTATAGTAGATCTACACCAGAAAAAAAATTAAGGGCGAGTCTTTCTTCCTTCTAATAATTTTGCGGCACCAAATCTCCCGTTTTAAGTCAATTCTCAATTTGTAGTTTTGAAATTTTTTCTTCACTTTCCTCACTACTTAGGTAATATTGTGTTAAAACAAAAATGTAGAGCATTTCATTCTAATAATTTTCGTGTTTATTTTGTCTTGTTATCTATAAAATTAACAGAGTTACATACATTTGTGCAAAACAAGTTTCCGGCCGAAAAACTGTTACAAAGAAAACTTAAAATGGCCGCCAAGAAAAAAGTATGAGCCTAAAAAATGTTTTACTCTAGTTTTGAACTCACCTGATATTGGGGAGTAACTGGTAAAAAAATTAAGAAAATAAAAATTGTTGAGCAAAAAATTTTATTCAATTTGGTTCATTTCTAATGGATTGACCCTATTTTGGCACTATTTGAAGTAGAATATCTCAGAAGGGCCTGAGTGAAAATTATGAAATTTATACACATAACACCTCCTTACGATATAAAGATGTGATAATAATTTGGTGACTGAGACTGAACTGGTTCCTGAGTTACAGTGCATCGAAGTTGGCCAAAAATTGCAACTATGCACCGAAATTTCAACGCTCTTCAAAGCTTTGAGGAAATTATAAATTTGTCATGCTAACTGATGAAATGTAGCCTACATGTATAACTCTTTTGTGTAACATACTTAGGCTCACTAAAATTTTGCATTTAAAATTACAATGTGGATTTTTACTATTAAATTACCGTTAAAATTCGTGTGCGTATAATGGCATTTTTGGCCAAATTCGATGCACTGTAACTTGGGAACCAGTTGAGTCTCAGTCACCAAATTTATATCACATCTTTATATCATAAAGAGGTGTTATCTGTATAAATTTCATAATTTTTCACTCAGTCCCTTTTGAGATATTCTACTTCAAATATTGCCTAAATATGGTTTTGGGCATTTTTTAAAAATTGTATAAAAAAACCGCAAAGTTCTCAAGCTTTAAACTTCTACAGCGAGTAGTCCTATAGTAGATCTACACCAGAAAAAAAAATTAAGGGCGAGTCTTTCTTCCTTCTAATAATTTTGCGGCACTAAATCTCCCGTTTTAAGTCAATTTTAAATTTGTAGTTTTGAATTTTTTTCTTCACTTCCCTCACTTCTTAGGTAATATTGTGTTAAAACAAAAATGTAGAGCATTTCATTCTGATAATTTTGGTGTTTATTTTGTCTTGTTATCTATAAAATTAACAGAGTTACATACATTTGTGCAAAACATGTTTTCGACTGAAATATGATTAAAAAGTAAACTTTAAATGGCCGCCAAAAAAAAAGTATGAGCCCAAAAATTTTTTTACCATAGTCTTGAACTCACCTTTAGTTGAGAAATAACTGGTAAAAAATTTAGGAAAATCAAAAATGTCAAGCAACTTGGCCTGGTTCATTTCTAATGGATTGACCCTAAAAAGATCATGTGTAATCAGTGAATGTGTCTCAATTTGCTACATCTTTTATCAGGGATCAATGTTTTCGCCGCTCACTTCATTAACAAGTGGCAAGCTTCAGTATTTAATCAATAAATTACTAACCCCAAGTTTGTGAACTTTTTATTTTTTGGTTTACGATGTAGGGTCCAAATTCATTTTTATCCTTTCCCCCTTTCCTTCGTATACAGTCCGTTATCCAGAGGCATAATCCCCCTATATTTGCATTACCTTACTGTATAAATGAATGCACTTATGTTATATTATTTCAGTTTATTCAATACTGCTAGTTGGGACTGTGAATATTTTCTTAGTGAACTGAATGTTATGACTTTTTTCTTATTTGAAGTCCAATCTTTTATCCTTGGCATAATGGAACTTTGCGCCCCATGCTGCTCCCCTTTCCACTCGCCACTCGTCTGGCCGCTTCTCCACCTGGCTGCTTCCCGCTTCCCCACAGTGCATGCCACCATGCCTGTAGCCGCTGTTCAACCTCAACGCCGGTAATGAATAATTGCAATTGACATGTCACCTAATATTTCACAATAAAAAACCCCTTGCACCTCCACATAATATTCCACAATTATAAAAACGACCCTTCCAACAAAATAGGCTATTTCACAATACAAAAAATACCCTTGTACCATACATAATATTTCATAATTATATAAAACGCCGTACTTTAACATAAAATGTGGCTTAATTGATGCAGGAAAATTCCCTTGTACCAACACTACTTATACAAACCGATTCTTGCGTTAAAACTCATGAATTCCCCCTAACATAACTCTAATATACGAAAGCTTCCTTCAGTGCTCAACGTTCACTCGTGGCGTAGTGGTCAAGACTCCTAGCTGTAATGCTAGGGGTCCTGGGTTCGAATCCCGGTCGATCCAAAATGTACTATTAGGAATAGGTCTCAAATAGGTAGGTAGGGTGAGAGGAAGAGAGGAAGGAGACGGGAAAGGAAGAGAAGAAAAGAATAAAGAAGAAATAAATTATTTTTTGTTTCATCAGTTCATTAAGAGATGGCGCCACCGTCACTACTAGTAGTTCAAATGCCGCCACTAGGGGAGGGAGTTAGAGAGTTGGAGTGAGGGACTCGCATGGGGTAAAAAGTTCGGTTTTCCCTTATCCTTGTGTCAAGATCTTGACTGTATGAATTCAAAAACCCCTTATAAACAGGCTTATGATTACCTGAATGCAATGCTGATGCTTCTTGCATCACATGGAGCAGACATTTGCCATGGTGCCCTTTGCTAAATGCAGTTCAAGATAATAAGTATCATGCCAAAAAGATATATATGTATGACATGATATTTATAACTAAATGGTAACTGTAAGTTACCGATGGCCTATTCTAAAAAATGGAATTTAGAAACCATTAATAAATGTACAAGTAATTTTCTTTTTTGCACAACATTTATTGCTCATTAAAGCAATCCTCAGAGATTGTGTAAAGCTTTCATTCCTTGTGGCATTGGAGATTTTCATGTGGATTTTCCTTGCTAACCACTTCTGCCTAGTTATCTGGACATATGGCCGTGATTTACTGGCTTGCAAAGAATTATACAAAATCTGTAATTCTAAGAAATAAGGCATATTTTCAAATTCTGCATTCTGATATAGGAATGTCTTTATTTTATAAACTGAAAAATCCAAATAAAATGTATATCTTACCTCTTCTGGCACTGCCCTAATGTTTCGGAAACCTTTTCGGAACACAACAAATACTTTTCTAGCCCCACATCGTAGAGCAGAAGTGGCACAATCAAATGCTGTATCTCCTGCTCCCAGAACAATAACATTGCCATGAAGAGTGGGCAGTTCTCTTCTACAACCACCACACAAACCTGCAAGTTTCAATGTATACAGTCTTGTTACAAGTGATGTTTGCACTAACAACATCAGAAAAGGGAGTGGATGGGATGAAATAAGCCCCTGGATGTTAAAAAGCTGCAAAAATGCTGTAGTTAAACCCCTAACATACCTAATTAATTATTCTATTGAGCAAGGCCAATTTCCAGAAATACTGAAACTAGGAACGATAAGACCAATATTAAAAAAAGGGGATCAACAACATATTGATAACTATAGGCCCATAACCCTAACCTCAGAAATTGCCAAATTATTTGAAAGAGTGCTACTGATAAGACTGGAAAACTATTTAAATAAACATAACATACTACAAAATTTTCAACACGGCTTTAGAAAAGGAAGGTCCACTATCTCTGCCATTAATCAGTACATACATGCGGTAATTGAGAACCTAGAAAATAATGAGAAGGTAAGCACTGTATTTTTTGACCTATCAAAGGCATTCGACTGTGTCGACCACAAAATTTTAACTAGCAAGCTTGAAAACTATGGCATAAGGGGGTTACCATTGGAACTAATCCGAAGCTACTTGACTGGAAGAAGACAGTATACTGAAATCTCATTTAAAAGAGGGAAATTTATACAAGGGGTAAAATCGAATTTAGCACGTGTGAAATGTGGAGTACCTCAGGGATCGGTACTTGGTCCACTATTATTTATTGTCTATATAAACGATATTAAACATCTACAAAATACCTCTGTTGTGACATATGCAGAGACACTACAGCTGTGTGCTGGGATAAATCTCTAGAAGGCCTAAACACAACACAAAACAAAATCATTTCTCATCTCTTAGACTACTTTCGAGATATAAATTTACACTGCAACATGCAAAAAACAAAAATAATGCTTTATAATACATTGAATAAGAACAATCCTAATTTGGGATCAGCTGCTAATAATAACAATATTGAAGAGGTAAAAACCCATAAATTTTTAGGTGTTATTGTGGATAACAGGTTAATATGGGCACAACATATTGAACACATATGCAACAAAATCAGCAAATCTATTTACCTGCTTAGATATTTCAGTAACTATAAGAATCCTGGTATTCTCAAACTTACCGGTATCTATTATGGTTGTATATATCCGCATATACTGTATGGCATCGAAATATGGGGGGCTGCTGCTAAAACACATATGGATAGGCTTCTTATTTATCAAAAGAAAAGTGTTAGAATTATGTTTAACCTAAATACTAGGGAATCCTGCAGGGAGACATTTATTAATAATAGAATAATCACCATCCACTCTCTATATGCTTACAGAGCAATCATGTTCGTAATGGAGAATTACCTACTAGTGAAAAATAACCAAATGCATGAGTATAATACCAGAGGCAACATGAACTATTACAAGTGTAATATTTCCAAAAATGTATCTGTGAAAGATGTACACTATCAGGGAATAAAACTATTTAATAAACTACCGTCAGACCTTAAATTAATTGCAGATGTCTCAAAGCGAAACTTCCAATCAATGCTAAAAAGGTATCTAATAACGAAGTGTTTATATAGTATAGATGAATTGTAATAACTATGCATGTTTGAACATAATGTATTCTCTAAGATCGTACTCATAGTTTAAATTTAAGATTAACGAATGTTTCTAAGATTGTATTCCTAGTTTAAATTTAAGATTAACAAATGTTTCTAAGATTGTACTCTAATTTAGTTTAAATTTAAGCTTGACATATCCAAAATCAATGTATTGATACACTGGATGCAATAAATATTATTATTATTATTATTATTATTAAAAGGTCTTCTGGCTATACAAACCTGCTTTGCTTCCTTTAGAAACAGATGGTAGGAATGTTTTTGAAGTATAGAAACCCATATCTTGTGTGAGGCCTTTGAATATTGGAATTATAGTTGGTTCAGGCAAACCAATTCCTAAGAAAATTGCCTCAAATCCATTCTGCAATAAACCCTATAAAAGGAAAAGAAAGAAATCACAGAGAGCTGATCATTCTTAATCATCGTCATTTTGGAAGGGTTAAGTTATAGCCTACTTAATAGAGGTGATGATCTTTTACAGTAGGCTACCACTAGCAGTAATATTACATGGCCTGGGATCTGGTTCCATGATGCTAGGGCCTGGAAGGTGGACAGTACTTGCTATGGCTGGATAATCCTGCATCTATCTTTTAAATTCGTAAAACCACTTAAATATCTTGCATTTTATTAAATTTATTCTTAATCTTTTATCAATTAATCCTAATTAGTATAATATTAGCACATTCTTTTTTACTACTGAATTGTTCATTATTAGCCCATTGAGACTTTTAATGAGTCTACCTCGTGAGCAGGTAGGAAATCCAAACCCAAACACAAACAGCTCTCATGCTGTGTTAGGTGTTACTGTGTTGTTCCTTAATGCTCACTTCGTGTGCAATATGCCTTCAAACAGGAATAAATGCATTCCTTATGACAAAATAGAACGAGTAATAAATTATGTTTAATGCAGTGAATTATCATGGAGTGATTATTCAAGTGATGAAATGATAAACAACAATATTGTAATAGTGCGCAGTAGTTCAATTTTATTACTTACTCATTCCCATTTTTTTTTCTTTCAGCTGTTGTGATCTATTATTTGTGTTTATGTTTCAATCTATTAATTAACAACACTAGTAAAAGCTCCTTCCCTCTTTCAGAACCTTGAAAGTAACAAAAGATAATTGGCTCTAATGTAGCAAAGAGTGTGATAGACAGGCCACATCCCTCTGATAGGCCTATTCATAAAATTTCAAAATACCGAAATACACACAGGGGTGACCAAACTATATAAAAAAATATTAGAGATAAATCAGTAGAACGTTTGGCGAATATTATTCAAGTTAAAACACGTGGGTGAACTACCAGCGCTGGGGACATTTAAATGGGTTTCCAGTGCATGGACTCAGCCTGTTTAAATGCAGCTCCAGATGGGTTAATTCTGTTATTAACTATTCAGATTTTTTACCATTGAACACTGAACAACTTAACATCTTGATAACTTGCAACTTCAAACATTTCATGTTTCAAAGCCCTGTTTCAAATTACTCTACATAATTGTCTGTAATTTAGTCCTACTCTACAATCGAAGCATAAAGAATGATAGTAGGCTATGCCAATCTTTGTGGAATCGAGATAGTTACAGTAGTCCTATTAAGTTGGATTATGCTGTAGATTACTTGTCATTGTCAACATTTTACATTAGTTATTTTCTTTAGTCTTTTGTAATCACAAATTTGTGTTGTGTAACAGTGAGCCTAGCCACATACCAATCCTGTCTTGCCCATTTGTGGTAAAGTAAAATTGATTAAAGATGTTAGATATAGTTAGGAGAAATCAAGAAAACTGAATATCTGAAAAGTAAAATAAACAGGATCATAAACAAACTCCGAAAATTCCAACCAAAAATGGTGCATGTTGGACCAGAACACACCGAAACATCCTTCAAGAAAATATTTTCCCCTAAATTATAGCCTATTGTAAGGATTTAGTTGGCAACCATTGGTCCAAAGTTCACTTGTAGTCAGGTTTACTTCATGTAAGCCAGGAATATGCTGAATCAGACTCCACAGACGTGGAAAATAGCAGAGAGAATTGGCTTTAGAGTGTGAGGGTGTGTGTTGAAAGGTAGCCAGCGCGAGGAGCGCAGAGAACTGCAGCCATGTAGTCGGGATCTGTGTATTTTCCAAGTTGTGTATAGTTTATATAGCGGGGATAGTGAATAAACAGGTGTAGAATAGGTAGAAAGTGATGTATTTATTTATTAGAACTAACATCCTAATAACCATGAGGGTGCCGAGAGATTAATCAAGGCCATGAGTACGTCGGAGATCAGCAGAGTAAAACATCACACGTCATGCGAATGGAGGCTGAGGGAAACCCAACACTGTGTAGATCAACCCGGGAGTGCTGGAAGGGCGCTCTACACTATATTAATATTACTTTCTCTGCCTGTACCATAGGTACTTTAGGTAGCATTGTTTTCGACCCCCAAATTCGAAGTTGAGTTTGAGGTCCCCTGAATCCAAAATTCTATTTTTGCAAACATGTCTGTCTGTGTGTCTATGTGGATGTATGTCTGTGAATAGCCTAGCACCAGAACGGAAAATTGTATGAAAACAACATTTTGTATTTGGGTCAGGTACTTGGGGATTTCACACAAAGAAATTTTCGTTTTTCTTGACTTTCTTGAAAACGGCTCTAACAATTTTCTTTAAATTTTGCACATGGGTTGCTTATACCAGAAGCTAAAAATTTTATTTGAAACACTATTTCGAAAAAGCCACCCACTCTGAATGCGTGCTCTTTGCACAAACAAAAGTTTGTATTTTAGTTAGGTACCTTCTGGGGATGGGACAGGTCTAGCAGGGAACTGATTCACCTAGTACTTAGACAGTAGAAAACAAGTTGTTCAAATTGGGTCATCAAAATCAAACTTCTTGACAACGACACAAGGAGTACCCCAAGGTTCAATAGTTGGGCCAATTCTTTACCTCCTTTATAATTAACTAGCATGTGCCCGCGGCTTTGCCCGCGATAATTATTTCAAGAATTAAAAATTAAGAGCCTAATAGTTAAATCATTATATTTATTAACACCTAAATCACATGGACTACATACCATGATTAGATGCGTCGCCTGGTAAAAGCGACCTCAGATTCGAGTTCCTTGGTCCAGAAACCCCCTGTATAGTGATTTTCGTCCAAATAAAACAATGTTTGACCATATTTAGGGCTTACAACATTCAAGCGATCGTGAAAGTTTTATTTCAAGGTATAACAAAAATAGACAAAGGCAACTCTAATTCTCAAACTTCCATTTAATTTAATTCCAAACCCATCTGAAACCCACCGGCAACAATATGTTTTAATGTCAAATGTGATTCGGATTCGATAATTCTGTGTAAGAAGGGATTAAGTATTCTCAAAAACATTTGATTTTTTACATTTAAAATCGGAATTTTTCAAAATCCTTTCTTAGTGAGCACCTACATTATGAAACGAAGATACTATCAAAATTCCAAGTCTCTACCTGTTATAGTTTAGGCTGTACGTTGATTCCTGTCAGTCAGTCAGTCAGGACAAAGCCTTTTATACATATAGAGATGACCTCCCCCTAAACATGCCTCATGGTAAAAGTGTTCTCTTTGCTGATGACACAACCATAATACTTAATGATTCTGTAGGATTAATGATTCTGGTATGAACTGTATGAGGATAGGAAGAACACTAAATTTTGCCCCTACATTTGAAAACCAAAAATAAAAATTCCAATAAAAATTGAGGGTAATATTATTTATTAACTTAAACACTGGAGCTGGTTATTTGTTAGTATATGAACTATATTGAAATATTAATCACTTTGAATTTTTCACTGTATATGAAAAATAATAAGAAAAATCACTGTGCGAATATTGTGGAAACTTATATAAAGAAATATATGAAGCACAGTTCCATACAATACGCTGAATCTTGACTCTTGATTCTTGAATCTTGGTCTTGATGTACTTCTTAAGTTGGACGTTAAAGGTGAAGTTAAAATTGTAATTAGTCTAACCACTTCACGTAACTAATCGTTACACTTCAGTGAATGATTATTTCACCATTTATAATGCGTCGACTATTAGGTTATATGTACCTATGTTTGTTACCTTTATGTTAGTAGGTTATGTTTGCACGTGTCCATTCACATTGTTACAATGTCCTTAGTGGCACTGAATTAATGCACTAAGTGAAGTACTATACAAAGTGTAATCACTCAGCACTGAATGTACTTAGTAAAGTTTAAATGTTTGATGATTGTCATGTTGTGTAACACATGAACGCTGCGTAGGTTAGATAATGAAACAAAGAACTTACAGCTGTACTGTGATGTGGTGTGATAACCAAAAACATACATTATTTGTTGTGGTTAATCATGTTTACAACTCATATTGTCAGTCATAGTTGGCAACATTGTAAAGTGCCAAAGTGTATACTAAGTTGTTAT
This sequence comes from Ectobius pallidus, assembly GCA_964059195.1. NCBI lineage: Eukaryota > Metazoa > Arthropoda > Insecta > Blattodea > Ectobiidae > Ectobius > Ectobius pallidus. The sequence goes on from CAXKWD010000006.1 coordinate 30,718,011, forward strand.
GTTGGCAACTTCCCACGCAGCACGATATGTATAATATACGTATGTTTTAGAGCTAGATATATATCTTAGGGTTTGGTCAAATTCAAAACATAAATTATACGTATATTTTATATCCAATAAATACATGTATATAAATTGTAGTTTAATCCTGCTTTATATTCATTATACATCAAAATTAAGTACTGTTACATAAGTAATTATAAAACAAAATCGAATTTACTGTTCATTTGCTAATATCAAAATAACGTAAAAAAATATTCGTAATTATACGTCAATTATACGTCAAGAATTTGACATTGTAAACACCGGTTTATTGTGTTTTACTCTAGTAAATCGATTTGGTTAATTTAATACAATTTACTCACGCTAGTCAGAAATTTAAAAAAATGGTTTAAAATTATTACATCCGGAAATTCAGTAGGACTATTTTTCTTCCTTCTTTGGTAAGCTTGCGGTTGCGTAGGTGCTCGGAAGAACACCACCGCACCGGTGACGCGGAAGGAATGTGGACTGGCGGCCATCTTGTCTGTGACGAGAATTTCATCTGTAGCCTACATATAACTGGTGTTGTGTATCAGTTCCTCTTTTATAGTGTTTTATTAACAAGAAATTGTGTGTGGAGAGAATTGCACTGTTCTGTTGCAACTACTCCCTATGTATATAACATAGAAACGAAGAATAAATGTACATATGTGTGTATTTAAAGCTGACGAAATATTACGCAACTGCAGTGATGTTGAATACATTTCCTATCTGAATGTTTGTGAAGACGTCCTTCATGTAGAATATTAAATGAGGCAGAAGAAAAACATTTACACAGAAAACAGTACTGGTAAGTCTCTGTGCATGATTTTTTCACATACATAAATTGGCCTATCATAACCTCAACGACTTGCAAACTGATTTATAATAGGCCTACAGATGCTGTGATAATTAGTTCTGATCATAATAATTTATGACAACGCTGCTAAAGTATTTCTTAATTGTTTCAGGAATTCACAATGCCTAGGTGATGTAGTGTAAAAGTAACTACAAGTCACAACATGAAAGTGTTAGTACATTTTCTTTACCAAAAGACGAAGAACTTAAGAAGAAGTGGCTTAAAAACATTCCTACAGACTTTACAGGGGTAAGCAAGCCTGTTATTTGTGTGAAGCATTTTCCTGAAGAGAGTGTGATAAGAACAGAGACATTTGTAGTTAACGTGAAATAAAAACATTTCCTAGAACTTACCCTAAACTGAAACTTGGTGCAGTACCATCAATATTCCCTAATCTGCCCGAGTACTTGTCAAGACCAGGTCCATCATGCAGAAGAAGAAAATTTAAACCAAGCAGTTGCAGAAAGATTAAAAGAACTTAAAAGTTATGCTGAACGACAAGCTCTGCATTGTTTGGAAGATGTGATGCAGTACTTCCTAAGTGTAAAAGAAGGACTTAAAGGGCAGTGGATTAGCATAATGGCAGTAGAAAGGCTAGTGCTGTGCTTAATGGATGTTAATGATGATGTTCCGAAAATTCTTGGTTCAGTGTGTGTTATGAGCGATCTCAGTGTTTTGCTTACAATAAATAATTTCAAAATACCTCAGCAAGAAGTCCCAAAAAACTGCAAGATAATAAGCACAAAAAGTGTTCTTGATGACATTTTTAGTTATTGATATCTCATGTATTGACAGTATATGTAAAATGTATGTGAGCAGTGTACATTTATGAACCAATGTATTTGCAAGCAGTGAACCAAGCAGTGTATTTAGGCTACATAAATTATATATGTAAAATATACGTTTGATAGATCATCTTTACATATATTTTACGTATAGATTATTGTACATCAATAGTATGTATGTGATTGTAAGTATAATTGATATATATTATATGTCTGTATTGACATGAATAGACGTAAAATATACATAAAAAAGTGGGACATTTGAGCGTATATTATATGTAGATTTTATTTAACCAATATGTGTGATGTACATTACCTAGATATAGGGATAACGTAAATTTTACATATATTTTACGTATGTGTGCTGAGTGGGTTGTGTTCAAGCAGAAAGACAGTTAGAACATGCAAGCAGTGAAGGTGTACGTGACCAGCAAATCAGTATGAACTTGAAAGTCGTAAGTGGCAGATGTGCCAAGTAAGTCTGCAAGTTAGTTAGGATATTGAAAGTTGTAAGTGGCGGACGTGACCAGTCAGCAAGCAGTAAGAACCTTAATGGTGTACGTGACTTTATCCAAGCAAGTTTATGCAAGTGATATATAAACTATCCATATATTATATACTGAAAGTCAAGTTGACTGTAAGAACTATTATTTATATCAGTTATTCATTATTGATTCATATTTACAAATTTCTATAATAAAATATAATTATTCAAGTATACATGTTCGTTCTATCATTTATACTAATACGAGGGGTATTCACAAGGCTATTCACTGCTATTTTCAACATGTTATGGGCCCAGTTGTATGTGAAAAAGCCAACGCCCAGTGTATGTGAACAGCCAACGCCCAGTTTTGTGAATAGAACAGCCCCAGTGTACATGAACGGGACGGCTGCAAGATTGAATATCGAAGAAAGAAAGTGTGAAAAGCAAGTTAAAGCTAAAGTGAAAAACTGTTACAATCTGACTCGAGCAGTCACGGCTACTATGATCGTAGTACAGCATTTCCACAATAAAAGCAGCAAACACGAAGTTAATTTTGTGCAACGTTATATTTGTGAATTGTACAGTAAGGAAATAAGACATTGTCAATCATGGATACAGTTAAATCACATCTGAAAATGTTAAGTGAGGACTCACAAGGAGTAGTAAATTATGTGTCATTGTGTTTCAAGTTAAATTTAGCACTCAGAACAAAGGATTTATATGATGTTGCAACAGGTGATTTAACCAAGCCTATAGGTGCCCGCACTGATGCAGCAGTTAAAGAGTGGTTACAAAAAGACATTGAAGCTCAGTCAATGATAGGATTAAATGTGTCTAGCTCTATTGCAAGAAAAATTGCTAACTGTCAAACATCAAAAGCAATGTTAGATAAATTAGTTACTTTGTATGAACAAAGACTGAAGTAAACTTAGAAGTATTACGTAGAAAATTTTTCACTTTTGTCTATGATGAAAATAAATCAGCAGCAGAGAACTGTATGGAAATTGATAAGTGAAGAATTATCAAGAAATGATGACCCCATGAAAGAAAGCTGGATCATGACCAGAATATTAAGCATATTGCCCACAAAACTGGCACACTTCAGGACATCTTGGGACAATGTAACTGGATCTGATAAGACAGTGGAAAACATGATTGAAAGATTAAGACTCGAAGACGAGAGACTCAAGGATGCAATCCAAGGTCAAGAGGACATACAAAATAGTAAGACATTCTCGAAAGCAAGGACAGTCATCACAAAGCAAGCAAGATATACAATCAGTGATCTGTCACAAGTGTGGAAAGAAAGGACATATTCTCAGGGAATGCAGAGGCAAACCATGTGATAAATACATAGCATATTGCAAGAAGACTTACCCCTGCAACAAATGTGGAAAGAAAGGACACTACGCAAAGGAGTGTATATTCCAAAATGAAAAGAGCAAAAGAGAAAGTGCAAGCCAAGATGAACAACGAGAACGTCGAGGATTTATAACCGTCACACTTAACACAGCAGACCTGGACGAGCAACACAAGGAAGAAATGATGGAAATATGGTATCAAGATTGTGGAGCCAGTGAGTACATGACTCCAAATAGAGAGTGGTTTACTCATCTCACCAAGTTGGAAGAACCCATCTCAATTGTAATAGGAGACTCATCCAAACTAGATGGTATTGCAGTTGGAAATGTGGAACTGGAAGCATTTGATGGTGAAAAATGGTATCCAGTTGAACAAAAAGACGTTTTATATGTACCAGATCTGAATTTCAACCTTTTCTTAGTAGGAAAAATGCTAGATAAGGGCTATTTGCAAAGTGCAGACAGTGAAATATCCAAATTTAGCACTTCAGATGGTAAACACATCGTCGCAGTGGCAAAACGTGAAGGAAATCTCTACAAAATGATGTTGAGGAGAGAGAAAGAAGAAAACTGTTTAGTTACATCCATCAGGACATGGCATGAGAGACTTGCACACCAGAATATCAAATATGTGAGAGACATTCTGAATAAGCAAGGAATTAAATACACAGATGACTGGAATGGAGTTATATGTGAAGGATGTGTATATGGAAAGCAACATAGGATTTCTCATCCAACAAACCCAAAGAAAGCTACACAACCACTGGACTTGGTGCATGTGGATATGTGTGAAATGGAAGTACCATCGTTAGGAGGAGCAAAGTATTTTCTACTTTTCAAAGATGACTTTTCTAATTTCCGAACAATCTACTTCATGAGAAATAAGGATGAAGCACCAAAGAAATTAGAAAGCTATATCAAGTTGGTAGAAAACCAACTGGGAATGAAGATAAAAACTCTTAGGTCTGATAATGGAAAGGAAATAAAGAAACTCAAAACAAATGAATTACTTGAAGCACTAGGAGTTCTACACACATTCTCTAATATTTACTCACCAGAACAGAATGGAAGGATCGAGAGAGAGATGCAGACTATTGTTGAAGCAGCTCGCTCAGCAGTACATGCGAATAATCTAGATAAAAGATTTTGGGCAGAAGCAGCAAATTATGCGGTATTTACCATAAACCAGACTGGAACAAGCACCGTTGAAGGAAAGACCCCTGCAGAACTGTGGTGTGGACGCAAAATTGATATAAATAAATTACGAGCATTTGGATGTGAATGTTTTGTATTAATTCCAAGTCACAAGAGAAGGAAGATGGACTGAAAATCTCAGAAAGGAGTTTTTGTAGGATATGATATAAACTCACCATGCTACAGGGTGTACATACCAAGCACACGAGAAGTTATCAGCTCAGATAATGTGATCTTCAATGAACACAAAGAAAGAGAAAGTAAAAGTACAGAAATCAGCATGAATTCACCTGATAATCAAAAAGAAGAAGGAGAAGGCAGAACAGAAGAAAGACAGAGAACAGAACCAGTGATAGAAGAAAGAGGAAATCTGCGAGATCGCAGAAAATTGAAACAACCTGCCAGATTCGATGATTACGTCATGGACTATTCTGAAGGAGAAAATAGTACTCCTATTGCCATAATTGGAGAAGTTCAAGATATATCTACTACGGAAGCACTGAAAAATGAAAACTGGCGAAGTGCAATGCAGAAAGAGTATAGCTCATTGATGAAAATGAAAACCTGGAAGCTAGTCAACTCTCCAGAAGGAGTAAAACCGTTGTCATGTAAGTGGATCCTTCAAGAAAAAGCAAATGGAAAACTCAAAGCCAGACTAGTAGCTAGAGGATTTGAACAAAAGGAAAGAATTTACTACACAGATACATTCAGCCCTGCAGCTCATCATGCATCAATAAGACTAATTTTAAGTCATGCAGCATCTGAGAAGTTGAAGTTAGTACCATTCGATGTCAAAGCAGCTTTTCTATATGGACATCTGGAGGAGGAAATTTACATGTTCCAACCAGAAGGATTCAATGACGGATCTAGGACAGTATGCAAACTACAGAAAAGTATTTATGGACTCAAACAAGCTCTGAAGAAGTGGAATGAAAGAATATCAAAATATCTTAAAAGCATAGGACTGATAAGTACAGATGACGACCCTTGTATCTACTACAACAAAGAAAAGAATATTCTATTGTCACTATTTGTGACGGATTAATCGCAGGCGAGGATGAAAGAGAAATCTACAAAATTTTGAATAAAATCAATCAGGAATTTGAAATCACTTTCAGTAAGACAGTTCAGAAAGAAATATCGTACCTTGGCATGGAACTGAAGATTGAACCAGGAGGAATTTTTGTGAGCCAAGCCCGGTACACAAAGAAGATAATCAACAAGATGAATCTTGAAAAATGCAACCCAGTATCAACACCGATTGAACCTGGAATGATAACGAAGAAGGAATGCTACATGAATGACAAACCTGTATCAGATAGCATCCCTTATTGTGAAGCCATTGGAAGTCTACTATACCTTGCAACGATTACCAGACCAGATATTAGTTTTGCTGTAAACTACTTGAGTCGCTACTGCACGAAGCCAATGATGATTTACTGGAAGATGGTAATACGAGTTTACCAGTACCTGCAAGGAACGATTGAATATGGAATCTACTTTGATGGTGATACAACACTTGTAGCCTACACAGACTCAGATTATGGAGGAGATACAGACACAGGACAGTCTACGAGTGGTGTACTAGTCATGAGAGGTGGACCCTTAATATGGTATTCCCACAAGCAGAAAGTGATAGCTACGTCTACTGCCGAAGCTGAATATTGTGCCGTAGTGTCAGTAATCGATGAAGTATGTTGGATCAAGCGATTAGCACTCGAACTTGGTATTCTAAAATTTGATCAACCGATCACTTTGTTTGTTGACAACATGTCAGCAATCCACATGCTTCGAAATTCTCATGAAGGAAAAACAAATAAAGGCACGAAACACATTGAAATTTCAAGAAAATATATTCAACAGCATATAGGCAGTACAGTTACTCTTGAACATATTGAAAGCAGTTTCCAAATTGCAGACATTCTGACAAAACCATTGTGCAAGAAAAACTTTGAAAATCTTCATTGTAAAGTGATTAAGGAGGAGTGTTGTGGTTAATCATGTTTACAACTCATGTTGTCAGTCATAGTTGGCAACATTGTAAAGTGCCAAAGTGTATACTAAGTTGTTATGTTGGCAACTTGTGTTCAAGCAGAAAGACAGTTAGAACATGCAAGGTGTACGTGACCAGCAAATCAGTATGAACTTGAAAGTCGTAAGTGGCAGATGTGCCAAGTAAGTCTGCAAGTTAGTTAGGATATTGAAAGTTGTAAGTGGCGGACGTGACCAGTCAGCAAGCAGTAAGAACCTTAATGGTGTACGTGACTTTCGTATGCAGCAAGAAAGTGAAAGATATTTGTGAACTAAACGACATATGTGTATTGTGACTTTATCCAAGCAAGTTTATGCAAGTGATATATAAACTATCCATATATTATATACTGAAAGTCAAGTTGACTGTAAGAACTATTATTTATATCAGTTATTCATTATTGATTCATATTTACAAGTTTCTATAATAAAATATAATTATTCAAGTATAGGCCTACATGTTCGTTCTATCATTTATACTAATACGAGGCGTATTCACAAGGCTATTCACTGCTATTATCAACATTATTTGAAGTTACTATGCAGTATTGCAGGTTATGTAGGTTGCGAGAGTCGACAAACAATGTTTCACCGACTAAATAGACGAGAAGTACAATAAGATCTTCCTGATCTCCTTTGTTCTTTGTTCAACCGCGAGCAGCGGAAAACACACGTGCAGTTCTTAAGTTGAATTGATGGCAACCGACTCCTAGGGCAGAGCCCTAAGGGCTTTAAAGAAGTGAACTACGCCATTAATTAAATTGCACAATATATAAAAGCATTACCTCAATGGAACTGCCATTGGAGAAGATTTTCGCGCAAATAGCCTAGTTGACCAATGAATGGATTCAATTACAACATTCTAGTTTTGCCATACCCACAAAGAACTTGACATAATTACCTGAACAAACGATCAATGTATTAAAATAATATGATAATAAGTGATATTAAAGATACACGGTATTCTGGTACATAAATTATTAATTCCAAACTACAAGTTTTAGTGAATTTTGGGAAAGTTTGGAATTATTCACGTAAGACGTAATTACGGAAAACTCGCGATGCAAATTGTAACTGAAGCTTGAATGAGAATGTATGTTCCAGCGAGAACGTAAAGAGTATCCGCCAAGATCAAATGGCAATTCAGACCGTTTAAGGCGTTCACCTAGAATGCTATCTTGGTCTGGGAATGGAAAAGCAAAAGCAATACCATATATAACAGTTTTTTAAATTAAAAACTTTGATTGGGTCAGTAGGCAAGCTTCTCCACAAGACTTTCTGAAATGTTTGGTGATCAGATTGTATCATAACCTGACGATACATCTTAGCAATATCTGCTGTGAATGCAATGGAATTTAGCCTGAAACACAACAAGATAGCGAACAAATCATGTTGAACCGTAGGACCTACGGCAAGTATGTCATTGAGGGATTTGCCGTTTGACGACTTGGCTGAAGCGTCAAACACCACACGAAGTTTGGTGTTAGTACTTGAGGGTTTTAAGACTGGATGATGTGGTACAAAATAGTCATAAGAATGAGTATTCAGGTCAGCTGGCTCCATGTGGTCTAGGCGTTCATACTTCACCATGAAATTGACATATTCAGTAGAAAGAGATTGATTGCCAGCTAAACACCTTTCTAAGAATAAGAGTCTCTTGTGAGCTTGCAGTTTAGACTACCAAGAGTTTCTGGTTCAGCAGTGATTGGCAGTTTGACAATGTATCTACCGTCAGAATTCCATGTAGTGGTTTTTACGAAATGTTGTTCGCAGAACGATTCATTGGGAGATTTTTTCTAACTCCCAGAATTTAGTTAACTGATCGCTAACGGCCTGGTCTGAAGTTAGAAAAGCAAAGTAATGTGACGAAGTCACATGCATGGAAGGAATGTTGTTAGGATTGGTCGATGACTTACGACCAGAATGGAATCGTCTTGAAGAACGTGGTTGTTTGCTAAAGCTAGCTTTAGGCAACTTTCCAGAAACATACTAACCTAAGTGTGAGTTTTGTATGACCGGAAGCTGGACAGACGATTTGGGAACAAATTTCCACTCCAAGTAAGAGGTCAACACATTTTGGCGTGTGAAACTGTGGGTCTGCAAATGCAAGATTGGGTGGAATGTCCCATGTGTGTTCATCAATTGGTGTACTAGGTAGTTTTATGGTAATGATTTCTGGTACAACGATGCCATCTGCATCGTAGCACCAAGAAGTTGTATTGGAATAGATTGAAATTGGTACCACCTTATGAGTACTCACATGGGATGATATTATTCAAGTGAGTGTAGTACGCTGAGAATAAGGTGGCAAATGAAGACGATTAGACTACCGACTGCTAATTAAGTTACAAGTGGAACCAGTATCCAGCAACGCCGTTGCTTCGACTGGATAACCATTGGAGTCATTAATGAGAACCGTAGCTGTAGGAAGCAAACAGCTCTGCTGTGAGGTACGAGAAGCTACAACACCAGCAGTATTAGCCAGTTGGGCAATTGGATTGTGAAGAAGAGTGCTATGCCTTAGGGAACAGGTTTTGCATTTATAAGTACTGCAATAAGAGGAATGACCCTTTGCCCAGAGGGAGACTCTACATAGCTTGTGAGAGCGAACAAATTGTTCTCTTTGCCTAAGATCCATTGCTCTGAAAGCGTCACAATAGAATAAGTTATGTACTACGAGCTGCTTGCAACAAATGCAACGAGAATGATCATTGGATTTATTCCTATTATTATTTGGGGTGGTAGTAGAATTAACCGTCACATTTTTCTGAGAATTATTATTGGATTAAGACTTTATATCTGAATCAGTCATTTGGAGGACCCGCACCTTGGTTTGGAGAAAGTCGAAAAGGTCCTTAAGTGACGGTATTCTGTCCTGTTTTAGAGAAGATTCCCAATCTTTTATGATGTTACGTTGAAGCTTGACTAAAATGATTTTAGAAATAATTAAGTCTGTCAAGCTTTCATCAGTACTGAGTGACTGTAACGCATTGACAGTACTAACGAAGTGGTCAAGATATTGTTGCAGGGACTCTGCATTATTCTTTTCAATATGTGGGGGTGCGAACAAATGTTCCAAGTGTGTGTTCGCGATAAGACGATCATTGTCGAGCCTTTCAGACAACGTACGCCATGCTATGTCGAAGGTAACCGCTGAAACTGGGATGTTTCTTATGACTGACATAACCTCCGGCGTTAGGCAAGATTTCAGATACTGGAACTTATCCATTTCTGAAATTTGTTGGTTGTTAATAATTAGAGAGGTAAAAGTGTCACGAAATTCGATCCAGACTGTTGGATCGCCTGAAAATTGTGGGAGTCTGATCTCTGGCTGTTTTGGTAACGATGGTGGAGTTTCTATGGACCGATGTTGAACACTAGAAGGTTGCTCAGGTTGATAAGTCTGCTTATGTTTAGCAATCAAATAATTGAGATAGGCCAGAGCTTTACAGCAGTTTGCTTCAACATCCTGATACCCTTTAATCTCCTGAAATTGGGAATATTCAACCTCATATTGTTCAATAAGTTTCTTGAATTTGGTGCGAAGAATAATACACTCATAATAAGCGAGCTCATGCTCTATAACAAACTCATAAATGATTTGACTGTAATCATCTAATCAAAAAACTTCGATTTTGAGTTATACCACTACTAAATGAGGAACTATTTGTTCTATGCACTGTCAGAGTGTCACACCTTAAAATTGAACCCTTAATTTTTTAATTGGGATAATTCAGTTTGACACTGACAATATCTTGAGTACCTGCTCCATGCAACACTGTATTATTTTAAGTTGTGACACTTACGCTCTGTATAATGTTAAATGGAACTATTATATTTTGATTTGCAACAGTTTTGCAACAGTAATCAAATGAGAATCTTTGTTGTGAGGTGTTAGTAAAACTGTAATATTTTATTTCAATATGCCTTTTTTCTGCGTTGTCAGAGTTCTTGTGTATACATTATTATGTGAGTGTTACAGCGATTGTATAAGCAATCTGTTGTGAATCATAATACAGTAATGTCCAAAAGGTCTAAACGTATTGTAGAGTTATGTCTTATGAAAGAAGAAGAAGACACACCCTTAATCTCAGCTGAAAGTAGATTGGTAAGGACATTGTTTTGTATTTTATACTTGCAATATTTAATTTAATAATATTTTGCTGATACTTTGATGAAACTGTAAGGTGTTCTCTTTGCATTGTAGTCTGCTTCAAGTATCTCTAAAGAAAATCAAAATTTACTGGAAAATTCTGATGCCTCAGTCAAAACCCCCAATTTATATTATTCTTCCCTGTCTGATGATAATGATGATGGTGATAATAATGATAATGGACATGGACAACACAAGCAATACACAACCCTGCTACCTATGATTCCATTTGATGAGGAAAAGGAAGTACCCGTTTAAGTAATTTAATCTATTATTTCTATGTTAATGAAGTAATGATACGAGTTTACAAAACAATGTTCTTAGCAACACTTAGTGTTATTAGTCGTCATGTGAGTACAACATGGGACACTATTACTAATGAAGGGACAATAGTTGAAAACAGACGAGGGAAACACGAGAAGAACCCTAAAATACCTCAGCATAATATGACAGATGACATTATAGCTGTTATGGGTTCTTTCCCCAGGGTAGAATCACATTGCTGTAGGTCTAGGTTTAAGAAAGAGTGCTTAGAAGGTGATCTAAATATAACTAAACTGTACCAAATGTACAATGAGAAATGCATAGCTGAAGGAAAGAATGCTGCAAAGTTTCACTTCTTTCTCGGCTCTACAGCCCTTGATGTGCTTTGGCCTCCTTCACAATCTTCTTCCATGCATCTCTTTCCTGAGCCTGTCTTTTCCAATTCTTTACACCCGTCTTTTTATTCACATATTTTCAATTTCAATTTGAATTTGAATTTTTTCTTTCCAAAAAAAGATCAATGCTATTTTTGTTCAAATTACAAACAAAGAACTTCTGAAGAAAGAAGAGAGATTCAAGATAAGTACAAAAGACACATATTAGAAAAAGAAAAATGTAGAGAAGAGAAAACTTCAGATATAAGGCATGTAAAAGAAGTGATGGAAAAAGTGGTGTTTTTGCATTTGACTTACAAGCAGTTCTTCCAACACCATGCAGTAAAGTGTCTGCTTTGTATTATGAACAGAAGCTCTCCTGTTATAATTTCACAGTCTTCGACTTAGTAAGCACTGAAGTCACACATTTCTTCTGGCACGAAGGGATAGCTAAACGGGGAGCCAATGAAATTGCCTGTTTCCTTCTAAAAATTTTATTAAAAGTGAGAGATGCTGGAGTTGCCAATAATTGAATCAATAAAAACAGACATCTAACATCCCTCTTTTCTATATGCAGTCAGATTGATAGAAGGCTTCAACACTATCACTGTGAAATATTTTGTCATTGGGCATTCACAGAACGAAAACGACTCCGTGCATGCTTCAATTTCCAGAGAAAAAGATAGTATTGAAAGCAAACAGAGAAACAGATACACCAATTGCACATCCTCACCATTGGATTACGCTTATCAGAATGGCAAAGAAAAATGGAAAGCCATATTCTGTCATTGAGATGGACACCAAAGACATACACAACTTCAAAGCACTGTCAGAATGTATGGGGCAAAATTACAAAAAAGATGAGGAAGGGCAGACTGTAGTTTGGACGAACATAAAAGTTCTCCATTTTCTAAGAATCAACCATTCACATTTTTGTACAAGAACAGTTATTCACAGGCACTTCATATAAGAATTAGACAGCGAGGAAACCCGATTCTCTCTCTTGTACCAGCATATTTTGAATTTCCACAAATCGACGCCAACAAGAAAGTAGATTTATTGTGCCTTTGCTATGACTACATCATTCCTAGTGTAAACTGGGACTTATACAATAATATGAAGTTGTTCCTCTGGTGATGAATGATATCTGAATGATATTAAATCAAGAAAGTATCTATTGAAGTTTAAATTTAGCAAATACAATGTCTTCTTAGACATTTTATTATTTATATAAATTTCACATATTTAAGAATATATTATTAACAACTTACAAGCATTGTAGAATAATCGAGGAACAAGTAAAACAGAGAACTTCACACATTATACATTCTTATTTATTTCTTGCAATTCCTATCGCTTCCCTTGGAATAAATGGAGAAAGACTAAAAACATGAGTAGTTAAATAGTTATAAGTCAGAATAGGAAAGCTTCTATTTGACATTAAAGTGTTACAACTCTGAAAAAACCGTCACAACTAGAAGTTTTTTACCTTTGATTCAGTGGAACACTGTTACAACTCAGAAATTTGTTAATTTTTTCTAACCAATCAAGTTCTGGATTTTATGTCTTAGTGTTATTGAAAGAGGCCTATGAGATGCAATAAATCCCAAGATAACAAATTCATAGCAGCTCCTTGTGACCAAGGAGAAGATGTTAAAGAAACAAGGATTTTGTTTTTTCTCTCTCCTGAATATTTACTGATTTTGAGTTGTAACAGTCTAATTCTGAGGTATCGACTTGCTACTTACCTTGACAGTAACATCTTTCTTTGATAGAGAACGGCCAGTTTCTATTTTGACTCCCAAATCTTTTACCAAGTCAACTTCAAAACTAACTGCTTGATATGGCAAGCGATATTGTGGAATTTCTGAAGAACTGGAACAAAAATAAGATAAATGGTGCTGCATAATTCAGATTATGAATATTTTGGTATCATAGTAGTCTGTAGATAGGTTACTGAATAGAAGGATGGGAAGGATACATTTACATTTATCCTATAGAGGAATCTCTTTTGCTTACTTATTATTATTATTATTATTATTATTATTATTATTATTATTATTATTTTTTTTTTTTTTTAATTCCAGTTTTGTTTATATTCACAATAATTACAGAGGGGCCAAAAAAAGTTGAGCATCTTAAGCAATACCAGTAACTAGTTATGTCCATCTTTTTCTATTGTCAGTGTGTAATGACTTGTATTTGTTTTAATTTATATGTAATTATGGTGTTAAGTACTGTAGCTGTGATGTTTAGGTAAGTAAATATTCAATTCAGCATTTGATTTTATGACTGGGGAAACCTCAATAAAACCTGAGTCAAATTGGCAGTCAAGGAGGTTTGAACCCTGGGCCTCCCAAATGCAAATGGCACTTCTCTCATTTAGATTCCTATAATTTATTTAGTGTTGATAATTATTACTTGCAATGAACATGGCCCAAGGAACCAAAGGTTAGAAAGTAAAATGTTCTCTAGAGCATGTACCAGCTGAAAGCTTGGACCTATAAAATCCAATCACCTGACTGGAAGCCCAAGAAATTCTCTTTTGTTATCAAATCGGAAAAGCCTCAAGTTACGTGTAGTCTAATTCAGTTTTCAGATTAATTTTATATTATGAAAAAAACTTTGTTTTCCATCAAAATCTTGTGCAATATATTTATTAACCCTCAGAGCTGAACATCTGTCTCACAGACGGATATGGTATCGTCTTTTGCTACCAGGGCATAGGTTATGCTTCTATCACACTCATCTAATCAAAGAGTCTCATTTAAGTATTAGTCTCTATGTGATTACATTGCCTGTTCGTCAATATGATTATCACGGTAACACCAAATGATTTGGTACAAGCTACACTGCCTGACAGATGGATGTTCCTCATAGTGTAAGTAAAAATCACCCATCCTCTAGACAGATATTCCTTCTAATGTACGGTTTCTTTACATCTACCTGTGAAATTAGTTCTCATATGGAACAAACATGGCAGCTTTTCTTCATGGAAGACATTATAGATGAAATTGTCATGAGAGCTAACTGTACACTAGATAATTTTCATGAGAACATAGAAAATAAAGTTGAGCCTTCATACAAAAAAACCAACAAGGATGAGGTCTGCACTCTTTGAAGTCTTCAAGGGAATATTTCAAATCATTTTCTACTTGAAATTATAATTATATTCTTTTGTTGTTTCACTTTATGTTCGAATGTTTTGTGATTCTTAAATTTACTTTCATTGAGATGTTTTCTAAAGTAATTAACATCCTTTTAAAGTATGACATGCCCAGATCCGATGAGAGGGAGGGGCAGCCGGGACTGTATCCCAGGGACCCAGCAGACCAGGTTTTATTTTTTATCTTCTAAATTTACTCTAAAATAAAATTGGTTATAAGTCAATAAGCAGCTGAAGTTATTTTTCATGTGTTTATTTTATCTGCATTGTTCTGTAGTATAACGGTGGCATGGAATTAATCAGTTAATCTGAAACAGATTATTCTTGAAGAAAAATTGCTATTTTTTAAAAGTAGAAGCAGAAATCCTTTTGGATGCAACAGTAAGCTCCTAAATGACTTTTGCAGAAAAACATGATTTTTAATTAGATTTTCCAATTAATGCAAAGGAAAAAAATCTGATGTGAAAGTCACATAACTTCCTCTGCCCAAATAAAAGTTAGGAGTATTCACATATCCTTGTACAGAAATGCAAGACACAATTTAACGCTAATTATACGATAAATTCCTGATAACCTCTTCTTTGAAAATGATGCGACTAATAAAAGTGCAGACTATATAGCAAACAAAAACAAGTGACTGCAGACATTTATTGAAACTTCCGTCGTTAAGAATAATTTCCGAACTTTATCGAATATTTCCCTCCAATATGTCTCTCTCACTTCATTCTTATATAGAATAAGAGGCCGTGAAAGAGTGTGTATTCAATTGTTAACCACACAACACAAACTTTTTACAAACAGTGGGTGAACAGTAGGTGGCTTGTAACTGCTTTCAGAGAATTTTTTCGAAAAAAAGTTTCAAATAAAAGGTTTAGCCCTCACTATAAGCTACACTTGTGCAAAATTTAAAGAAAATCGTTAGAGCCGTTTTCGAGAAAATCGCGAAAAACGAAAATTTCTTCATGTAAAGTCCCCTTAAAAATAAGAGAAAATAGTCGCCAATCTTATCCTCACATCTTCAGAAGGTACCTGACCCAAATACGAAATTTTGTTTTCATACGATTTTCCGTTTTGGAGCTAGAGTGTTCACAGACAGACAGACGGACAGACAGACGGACGGACAGACGGACAGACGGACAGACCGACAGACAGACAGACAGACAGACAGACAGACAGACAGACAGACACACAGACATGTTTCCAAAAATAGTATTTTTGGATTCAGGGGGCCTTGAAACGTGTATATATGCTAAAAACTCAACTTCGAATTTTGGGGTCAAAAACAATACTTCCTCTACCTATAGTACCTATGGTACGGGCAGAGGAAGTAATAACGATGTGAATTTCTGCATTTTAAGAAAAGACATAATAAAAATAAATTTATACAACGCACTGAAGTTAACAATGTATATGTTGCTTTGCCGCTCCAAAATGTGCCACCTTGCCTTCGCAGGAAATGAAACTTCAGCCATCTGCTATCTGCAATACATTGAAATCTGCAACTAATCCACTGTTGTTTCAACTTTCAAATAACATGTTTCCGACCGATGACAAAGAAGTATATTAAAGGAACAAATTTGTGACACTCCAGTCTACTTATTTTTGTAGGTTTAGAAGTAAAGTTGCGTGGTGTATTGACCCTTATTGTGCTTAAAATAGTTTGATTGCCTAAACAGAAATCTTCAAAAGTAGGACTTTTCCGGCAGTGGATTTAGGAAGACCCCAATTGCACAACTGATGATCGAGTAATTTTCTGCCAAGCCTGTCAAAAACAAGTAAGTATACTTAGCTGTCTTTCATTTTATCTACCAGACTTCTTCCTTTGGATTTTGAAATCGAAATTTAAAATTCTTTTACTAACATGCATAGCGGTTTAAATGAAGTTGACATTTTTCATGAACACATTATTATTTTTAATTATTGTCATCTTCTTAGTGTTCGTTCGTTGAATTACAGACTTTTCATTAAAATACTATAAAAGAAAGAATAATTGTATAATTAAAGGGTAAATATCTCAATTGTTTATGCAATTTTTCGAGTACCAATATAAGGAATAGTTACTTGTTTATTTTCTAAAAAAGTAGAATCACTGTTTCAAAATAATAATACAATTTTCGGTATTAATATTAGTGTTTTATTAAGGAGGCTAAATTCTTTTGTTTAAAACCTAAAACGGGCTATTCCACGAAAATAAAAGGGTAAAATACCTTTTATAAAAGCCTAAAAATCCAGGCTCTACATATTACCATAAAATAGGCGCTAATTTGGACTTGACTCCAGCATCTGTCAACCGATTTGATCCAAAATCAATAGGCTTCGTTCCATGGACGTTATAAATGTGTATACCAAGTTATATGAAAATCTGATAAAGCGTATTTGAGTTATTGCGCTTACAGACACTCGGGCAGACAGGCCGATATTTTCCCGTCTACCACACAATCTCATAAAGTAAGTTACCGGTGCCATTCTGGCACTTAATTATTATATAATATCATTACTTAATCTTTTTGTTGCATACATTATAAAGGACGAGGTTGGGTTTCAGTGGTGAATTTAATATTTGAAGGGGGCCCAGGAAAAATTGTCCCTGGGGCCCTTGTTTTCTTTACACGGCCCTGGACATGCCTATCCAATTTGTTAAATTATTGATGATTTATGAAAAATAAAAGTTATTTGTAATTTGTGCTCACATCAGTTTTCAAAATCTGGGCTGTTGAAATAGCTATCAGTTTGTTTCTTGAAAACAGCATTTCGGATAAAGAGAATGACTGACAGGGGTTCCTGGAACTGGGGCTTCAAATATGAAATCCTCCTCCTAAAAATTCATTTTGTGACGAAGGAAAATAGCTTTAACACGTAACAAAATACTTCACTCAAGCCATTCATTAAAGACAGGTGAATGGTAAAAGTGCCTTTCTATCATGAAACGGAATTGCATGAATCTACGGTGCACAGGTATAGTTCTTATTATACAGTACCGGTAGGCCTATTTGTATTCTAACAGGAAGGTGTTACAGAAATGTTAAGTAAAGTATATTAATCTTGTATATAATAAAATAATATGAATCCTTACAAAATTATTAACTATGGATATTACACCTAAATTAATACTTTAAAAAAATTTATAAATAAATAAATATAAATAAGGAAAGAATGTGAAGTTTACATCTTTAGGAAGCTCTACAACAGAAACTGATATAAACCTTTACAAACTTTTAAAATTGTGGACGGAACACTAGAGTAACATTTGAAATAAATAAATAATAAAATAAATAAAGTGTTTTACATACAAATAAACTAGGCCTATCTTTGAATAGTAGACCTACTTAACAGAAAACAAAACTTCTAAATATTTATAAATTATGGACTTTGCTCCTGTATAACACTTCAAATAAATATACTGTAGCCTATAAATGAAAAATGCAAATAAATAATAAATAATAAATAACTTTGCTCCAACAAAGCCTACTCTAAAATTCTTCTTGCGCAATAACTTACATCTCAAAAATTAAAATGTAAGTCTATGATTTCCACAACCACTTTCATTGAAGATTCCACAAATGGTCACGTGATTAGTAAAATGCTAACATCAGTGTGCTCGGTCAACAAAATGCTCTCTGTACTAAAGCAGCGCATTGTTTAAGATAATCCTTACAACAGGTAGGAGCCAATACTTACAAAGTCAACTAGAATGAAGTCCTCATAATGCCCGTAAGATCATAAATGTCGCTATTTCAAATGCAATGTTAGTAAAATCTTCATTGTGCGACCTATGGCATGTTAGAAAAGCAAACACAAATATTTTTATTTCATTCTATAAATGTCACCAATTACACAAAATTCATGGAGGGCGAAGCAAATTTGACTACACGACAATTTTTATTTTTTTTTTTCATTTTGCATACCAAAAAAAAATTCAAATTAAGTACCAACTCTCTGAATGATTTGAGTAGATCGTGAAATATCAAGAGAGAAGAAAATTTCACTATGTGAAAAACATGTATTTTTTGTCCAGAAAAGAATTTAAGCGGGAAAGTTTTAGTGAAATATTTGAATTTCAATATAAATGAAGTACCGCCTTTATACCTTGAATGGTTTATGAGTAATTAATTGGTAATTACTCCAGGCACTAAAGCTAACGGAACCAGTAAGACAATGACCAGTAAGACAGTGTCCAGTGTTCCAACGTTCAGGGGCGATAGTAAAGAGAGCATTCATACTTTTTTTTTCCAAAGATAGAAGAAGCAGCCAGGATTACAGATTATTATTATTATTATTACTGTTGTTGTTGTTATTATTATTATGTTTTTATATCAAATTGAAATGAATAATTAGTAGTATTAATAGTAAAATGATGATGATGAAGAAGAGGAGGAGGAGGAGGAGGAGGAGGAGGAGGAGGAGGAGAAGGAGGAGGAGGAGGAGGAGGAGAAGGAGGAGGAGAAGGAGGAGGAGGAAGGGGATGAGGAGGAGGAGGAGGAGGAGGAGGAGGAGGAGGAGGAGGAGGAGGAGAAAGCAGAACAAAATTCTGTGCACACATAATTTTGCAATTGTATGTTAAATAATTCATAATGAACCATAGCAATCATCCATATATAAGAATCACATGAATTAAGGAGGAATATGTTATCTTAATTTCGATTGATTAGGATGCAGATCAAGTACGCTTGTAAATGTTTCAGTCATCTAAGTTCAGTTAATGTTGTAATAACAAATGTTTTTTTTTTTTGTAATAACCTCACCTTAAACCACCAACATAATTTTCTTTCTCAAATATTGTGATGTCGTTGTAACCGAGTCGTCCAAGGAAAGTTGCACATGATAATGATGCTGGACCACAGCCAATCAATGCAATCTTTGCATTGCTGTTTTCCACATGTTGACCTAGAGGTCTAATCTGCTGAATCCTCATGTCTTTGAAAACCTAAAGAAAATTATTTTATTAAAATAACTCTTTTACATTACTAGAATTGAAGCGTTTACTTTTATAAGGGTCTAAGTTCCAAAATCATGATTAAGAGAAAACAAGGAAAAGAGAACTATAAAGCAAATTAAAGAGATTTATTTAGGGCATTTAATCATGATATTGCTTCTGTTAAGTGACAAATATATCTGAAGATAATCCATATAATAACCATTACAAAAAAATAATATTGGCCAATTCTTACAGTATTTATAAAAAAATGTAAAAGCAAAAGGGTCTATTTACCAGCTTAATAACTGAAAAAGGGTCTGTGTACCAACTTAAACCGCAATGTTATTGTTACATGTCATTAAATACATCACAATCTTTAATAATAGTAAAAATGAACACTTTAAAATCATTAAGGATGAGAACATATAAACATTTACATTCAAAGTTATCCTAAAGGCATAAAAAAGAAAGTATAATTAAAAAGGAAACACTGATCTTTATCACCTAGTCTTATCATGTTTTTAAACACTAGTCTTTAGCATGGGCATGCATTACTAATAATATCCAAGTAAAAGCCTATTGCTTCTTCTGGAATGTATGGGAGCATATTTTCAAGGTCCTTCAGTTTTTCGGGTTTAATTTCCCTGCCTCACTGAAGTTCAGATACTGGTATAACAAAACTGCAGAGATTTGCATATTTAACACCTTTTTTGAAAATGCAAACGCAATAATATTACCAGTAATTATTAACAAGTAACCGGAGTGATGGGCATTTTCCCTACTCCCGAATTTCTCATTCGCTTTTCTGAGGCATACAAACTTCCTTCACCCCTCTTTCTCCTTTTCAAAGCACTTTCCTCCATTTAAAAAATTCTCTCAGTTTTCATAAGAAGAAGACAATATCACACTCAACAAACAAAATAATCACACTGTTTTAGCAAGTGTTAAGTGGGAAGTGTTGACAAGATGGAATGTTATGTGCACCTTGGCACTTAGACCCGCAGAAAGAGGTGCTGGAGATAGACCCAACGCTATCAATTTGAATTTCGTGCTATTAACATGGCTTTCCCTGGCCCTTGGACCCTTCTGAAATGTATTGGGCTGGGCACATGATCAGCTGAAAAATCACGATTTTGGCACTTAGACCCAGTGGCTTAGCAAGCTTAGGTGGTACCCGGTGCGGAAAATTTCTTGTCACCCCCCCCCCCCATTTAAATTATGAAAAGATGGAACAGTTCCAAGTGTTGTTTTTTTTTTGGATAGTCAAAGGTAATCCCACGAGAGTTTAAGAGTTTATCCATAGAAGCAGCTGCAACGAACTTATCTGATGTAACTCGTAAACTCAACAGATTATACAAAATTAGTAATAATTACTTTGTTATATAAAAACAAAACTAAGCTCCAAAATCATGGCATCCGTAAAGCGATTCGAGTTATCATGTTGTCGCCATGATGTAATCAGTGCTTCCAATGGTGCAAATAAGACATAGTTAACCTAATTCAGCCAATTTTTTTTAGGATTTAGGAGACATACATATCAAGCACATTTTGGTGTACATTGTACGACAGTAAATACTATTATTATTATTAATAATATTATTTTGTTATTATTAGTATTAACCTAAAGTACGTTACAGACAGACAGATATACATTGTATAAGTGAGCGGCAGAGGCACGAATTGTGGGTGTTACCATTAATAAAGCGAACATCTTTGGTTTCACACATTTCTAAGCCAAACTACACTCCCGAAATTGTGCAAAGTTTTATTTTTGGAGTGATTTTTATATTTTTGTATATTTTGTTTTCCAAGCGATATCTCGAATTTTGGAAAGTTGAATTTTTATAAAAGGACAAAATTTTGTATTTATGGCAGGTACCTTTGAAAATGTGAACCGAAGATTGGAGAAGAGTTTTCCTTATTTTTACATAAAGAAAGTTTTTTTTCGAAAATGGCTCTAACGTTTTTCTTTAAATTTTTCCCGTGGGTTTCTTATACTAAGAGCTAAACCTTTTATTTGAAACACTTTTTCGAAATAATTCTCTGAAGGGTAGTTATAAGGCACCCACTCTGAATACGTGCTCTTTGCAATACGGCCTCTTGCAGCGGAAAATCGTAACAAAACAAAATTTTGTATTTGGGTTAGGTACCTTTTGGGGATGTAACACGAAGATTGGCGACGACTTTCTCTTATTTTTAAGGAGAAGCTTTTATTTGGGGAGAGGAAGTTATGTAAATTAGGCCTATACATCAGATTTTTTTATAAATTTCATAAACAAGTAATGTAAGTATTTTACGGAACTGTATTATTAATAATCTATTCTTAAATATGCACACATCCCAGTTCAAAATCTAGATTGCCGGAGACTTCGGAGTCAACTGACATTTTCGTCAAAGTCATGACTGCCGCAACAGGTAGAATTAGTTGCGGCTTGAGTGATATAAAATATCACCGATTGTTGAAGTCTCATTTAAATTAATAAAACTGCAGTGACAAGCATCAGCAGAAATAAACACCCCTCCCCCTAACCATAATATTATTGTTCGTATCAACACAGCGGCCAGTTCAGCCGCGTTTTATTACCTTTGTTGACTGCTTTTAAACTAAAAGAAGTTCCAATACGCATGTTGACTTGTAGATAGTTGTTAAGCTTATTTAATTGTTTTAAATAATATTATTTTCTTTAAATTCCCTTGAGCGATTTTTTACTTACAAAGATATATTTTTATTTTGTCACCCCCTCGGGTGATGGCACCCGGGGTGGCCCGCACCCCCCTTCCTATGCCACTGCTTAGACCCTTACAAAAGTACACGCTTCAATTACTAAAAGATTTAGGATAGCAAAAGGAATAAATCCTGGACAGTATGTGCTAATATGAGCATTTCCCTTGTAAGATTATACAGTATGGTTTTCAAAGAGTGTTGGACTACTTCTTCAGATTCAATGCCATCTTCAAATCATAAAATTCTAGATCAGTCAGTTATTACTTCCTGCACCTGTTCCTTGCATACTAACTATATTAGAGGAACTATTGTGTTCGAACCCAAAATTAGAGGTTGCATTTTCAATGTTAACCCTAGAGCAGATACAGTCTGTAATGTTACATGAGCAGGAATGCAGTGTATTCTGAACACAATGCAGATAAATGTCAACATGTTATTATTCCTTCACTTTAATTTACATTACACCACTCATAGATTACAAGTAACATCTAAGCTAAAGCTTAACAATACTTTCATGCAGTGCTTTTTTTTTTTCTAAAAAAACTTTAAGGGGTACTCTCACTTTTGACTTGATGGAGCATTGCCATACTTACCCATATATTTAGAATGAAAGTGGAATCACACAATATGCATTAGCTTATACAAATTTAAATCTTCTGAGGTGGATTCAGTTTGTACATATCAATTTAACCCGTAAGCTGCAATTTAGTCTATAACATGCTCACAGGGTTTCTTACGCCTTTCATCAGAAGATGCTAAATTTAAAATGAAAAGTAGCTATATCTCTATTTTCGTAAGTTGGGGCCTGACAGGTTTGTAATCAACATCGGAACTACTGCGTGATATAGCTGATCATCTGACATGTATATAAGCAGAGTCATTTTCACAAGGACACATATAATTTAACATATGAAAAAAACTACAGAATAGCCAGAGACAGAACAACATGTGCAGCAACATTAATGCAAATAAATGCAATTTGAAGCCAAAAAGAAAGGGATACAACAAACTCTAATGTTGAATCAGTAACATCCTCAACATAGTCTTGGTTACCATTGCAGCGGTGCTGTAGAGCTCACTTGTTTTCCTAACCGCAGTGCTAATGTCAGTCCCCACTTCTCGAAAATCATGTGATAGATAACAACTAAAGATAGCTACTTTATTGCAAACAATGCATTTAAACCCTTTTATTATTTTGTTTGGAATAAATTTCTCCCGATTGCAAAATTGAAACTAGAAAAATCTGTAAGGGGTGAAAAAAGCACTGCTTTTATGTAAAAATGTATAAAAAATGAAAGATGTCCACATACGTAAACCATAGCAATTCATCCATATAACAAATTACATAAAGTAAAATATTATGACTAAATGTTTCTGGTAAATTTAAGCATGATGATTGTTTAATGATACCGAGAAATCACCACTGACACATTTGACAGCATACTAGATTATGATAAATGATAATGGAGGAGGTAATTTTGTCATATGAAACAAAAATGTTTTGGTAAGTTCTGGCTGTCGTATGTTAAAATAAAAATGCACTGGTGCATTCAAAAGACATGAGGCATACATTAAGATTTTAACAATATATATCTCTACAAATATTGCTGTAAGGAATTCTGGATTGTTTCTTGACCTGTAGCAGTGATAAGATCCCATGCAGAGGGAGGGGGTTTTGCAGGCTCTTGATGCTCATGTGCATTATGAAAGAAATGCAAGTCATTAAATTGTAATAGGCCTACTGCAGTAGTATAGTAATCAGAATCACTAATTGTTATTATTAATAAGACTGCAACACAATATATTTTAATCTCCAGCCCAACAGCTCAGCACTGTTGTACCTTGGGTCTATAATTTATTAGCATGTTTAAAAGATGGGGAAATGATTAAAGCAATTTTAAAGTAAGGTATTTTGGCCCTAGCCTAGGTACATTAAAAATAATAGTACAAATTGAATCATCTCATTTGTTAGTTGTCAATGCAGTCATCATATTAAATAAACGTTTTTGTTGTTATTTTTGTATGTACGTATGTATGTATGTATGTTTATTCATCCTTTGATCATTTTACTTGCTATAGGACACATCAGATTCTTACATGACTGCATTAATTATTAAATAATATAATTAATAAAGTTTACAATGCTAGTTTTTAAATTAAAATTGAAATCCTGAAAATATTACCTATAAGTTAAAATTAACATTTGCAAAGTGCTTATAACTAACTAACTTATTTTTATAACTAGTAACATAATTAACTTACTTATATCTAACAGTTTCAAAAAATTCATCTAAGCTATAAAAACAGTGCTCTATTAGAAATATTTTTACACAAGATTTGGATTTATGCAGTACAGAGATTTCCTTTAGATGTTGTGGTAGGCCATTATAAAGCTGGAGGCCAGTTGTTGTTCTTGTCATCGTTTTCATTGTTGTCATCATCATTGTTGGCATTTTCATCGTTTTTGTCATTGTTGTTGTTGAATTCAAACTTTTAGTATGGTTACTCTGTGATATCCCTATACAAAGCAATTTATTTTCTAATTTGAAATCGTGGTTAATTTGCTGGTCCTTCAGCTTCAAATTATTCAAGTCTTACTGTACTATTGTTGTTGTTATTGTTGTTATTCTTATTCTTATTTTTATTATTGTTGTTGTTATTATATATTCTTGTTTTAAAATAACATAATAAATTATCCTTCAGTTTTCTGACACTTTATTAAATGTTGTGGGGACCCAAGAAAATATTTGCAGAGGAACCCTAAAATAGTTAGCACAGACACTGTTCTTCACAATTTTCTTAATGAATGAAATACCATATTTCATATACCTATTAAACAAATAAGTTGACATAAGTCTGCTCACTATTCATGAGTGAAGTTGATTAAGCATTATATTATGTCAACTTACTTGATATTGCTTCACTGTTTTGTTGGTATACATAAATATTTCTTTCAAAATGAATGATGACCATTTTTTAAATTTTGGGCCTTCATGGCTGTTTGTCTGTCTCAGTGTCTTTATGTGTGTGGGTAAATTTCAGTTTGTTGATCATGCTGAAATAGCTGGATCTAAAGTATCCAGTTTTTATTCCAGTTTGTATCTCCATACGACAATATAGGTCATAACAAGTTAAAGATAACTTGAATCGGTGACCACTACTTTCATTTCTGACATTTCCTTTTACCATGGTTCGAAATCCAAGTCCTGGCTACTATAATAAGAATTTCAGTAGTCAATAACCCATAGTAGCCTAATGAGCTCTTCTCTGTTTGCAGTATGGAACTAGTGTGAATAGCAGGGCCCGGATTCTGATGACTTAAAATTGTTTGAAAAATGACCTATAAAAGACCCTAAATTTTAAAGAAAATGACTTAATAATTAGAAATAATGACCTAAAAACTCATATTTTATTTATAAAATTTTTTTATTGTACACAAAAAAGTTATAGACTAGTTTATACATAATTGTAAAAACTGTAAATAACTGTAACGTTGTGAATGTTCTTTTTCATGGAAATTTATACTGGCACTGAGGCACTGGCGAATCAAAATTCAGCATTTCCTTTTGTGGTCTGCCGGATTATGTTATTGTTTATTGAGGGTAAACAGTAGTTTGCACTCTTAAATCCAAGCAGGTGGCAGACTTAGGTGCCAAGTCAATGGCGTTTCTTTTATTCTCATTTCCGACTGAGACATGTCAACACTTTAACGCCGAATTTTTCCTTCTTGCATTAATCAAACAACACTTCAAAGACAGCACCGCTAGCGACGAAAAAAAAGAAGTTAATACACTCAATGTAAATACATGAAAATGACTAAAAAAGGAAGCAAATGACATGAAAATGACAAAATAACCGTGATT
The DNA here is from genome assembly GCA_964059195.1 of Ectobius pallidus. Taxonomy (NCBI): domain Eukaryota; kingdom Metazoa; phylum Arthropoda; class Insecta; order Blattodea; family Ectobiidae; genus Ectobius; species Ectobius pallidus. The sequence continues at coordinate 30,744,209 of CAXKWD010000006.1, forward strand.
CTTCGTGCTGGGTTTTGCAAAGGATCACGTTTAAATACCACTACTTTCAATGATGTTGGACAAGCTGCACACCCGCATCAGAGCAGCCATTGCTGAGACTGACCACGGCATGCTATGAAATGTTTCGCAGGAAATTGTCTATTGGCTTGATGTGTGTCACATTATGCATGGAGCATACACTGAACATTTCTTCTGATGTATCTGAAGAAAACTTCAAGAGTTTACTTTTCAAACCACATGTCTCCTAGCATCAGGCAGTTGAATACAACTTCTAAAATGCCAGCCTCCAATTTACTCTGCTATTCATGGCCTTGACTGGCTATGCTGATTAGATCAGAGTTTACTTTCATGAAGCTGTCTGTACTTTGAAATATAGGTAACAAAAACTGGCTTCTTCCCTCTTTCCAACACTATAATTTATTAGGGTTTCGGCCCAGGGAAGAGGGTGTTTTATGCAAGTGAAATATATTAAAAGAACAGATTATTTCAGTGCAGGTCCCAATTTCTTAGAAATCTTGGCAGGGTGTTTGAAAGATATATTTTTTTGCAGGCATGACGAGAGGGAGGGGCAGCTGGGGCTGCAGTCCCGAGGCCCGTTCCCCAAAAGGGGGCCCGGCCGACCAGGTTTTATTTTTTACTTTCTACATTTACTCTCAAATAAAATTGATAATAAGTCAATAAACAGCTTAAGTTATGTTTTATGTGTTTATTTTATCTGCATTGTCCTGTCGTATAATGGTGAGAGGGAATTTATCACTTAAACTGAAACGGATTATTCTTGAAGAAAAATTGCTATTTTTGAAAAGTAGAAGCAGAAATCGTTTGGATTCAACAGTAGGCCTCACTAACGTTCGGCATTTAAAATCATGATTTTCAAAAGATTAAACTGGTACATACAGATAAAATTGTTCCTAATTAGGACATTTCAATGTATTTCTCCGTTTCATGCCCGGTATCAGTTAATCGATTTGGTCCAATATCAATAGGTTTCGTCCCATGGGCGTTATAAAAGGCATACAAAGTTTTATGAAAATCTTATAAAGCATATTTTAGTTATCGCGCTTACAGACACATGGACAGACAGACAATCAGACAGTTCGGTCTAGCAGACAATCTCATAAAGTACCGGTACCATTCTGGCACTTTATAATTATGTAATATCATTACTTTCTTTTTGTCGCATACATTATAAAGGGCGAGTTGGGTAGTGAATTTAATATTTGACGGAGGCCCGGGAAAATTTGTCCCTGGGGCCTTTGCTCTCTTTCCACAGCCCTGTTTGTTTGCCAGAAAAGATGATGAATATTATTATTAGAGTATTTAGAACAGTGTGATTTCAACCCACACTCTGTGATAACGATTGTGATTTATTTGACAGCAGCCATGACAAAGACATCATGATGATACCAATATATGGTGATAAACATAACAGAAACAGAACTTATTATAAGTACAAAAATTGTCCCCCAGAGGGCACAACTCTGTCCTTTGTGAATATTTTCAACAACTGTGCATTTTCTGTCAAATGCTCTGGCACTCTTAGGCAGGTGGAACTAGTACAAGGGTTGGCAGTGAGTGGTCAGTAGGGGGAAATCAATCATATTGGCACCTGGCAGTAAAAGGATTAATTTTTTTGTTACTCATAAATTAGGATTAGAATCTATATGCAAAAACTAAAGTTGAATGTTAAACACTATTCAATTAAATGTCTAGATCACATGATAATTTCTGTGTTAACAGTTACATATTGTACCTCTGTAGCAAACTGCTGAAGACCTCCAATATTGATGGGCCCTTCCTCTGATGCTTGGAGATTGCATCCTCCCACACACAAGTCACTGGTAGGGCAGACCATACCACAAGTCAGACCCAAAGGATTATCTGAGAGTATTGCTTTGGCTGCTCCATAATAATTCTGTAATGTAAACAAGAAGTTGCACTATATATAGGAGAACAGGCTCTAGCTTGATGGAAAGAATTGCCAAGTTGTCTCTAGGAGGATTTCAGCGGTAGTCTCATGATAGATCTCCCCAAAGTGTCTCTAGAGATGGTCATCTTGAAATGCTCTTTGTATGCTCTGAAACTATTTTTCCTTTTTTTCATGCTTCTACTATACTGTTCTAATCATCAATTACCGTATTATTATTGTGCTGATCCTGTATTATTTCTTCTACTTGTACGTATATTTCAACCTTCTTATGATTTTAATCAGATGTAAACACATAAACTTCTACCACAGAATAAGTAGCCTATTAATACAGTAAGGAAACTGTGTCTTGTAAGTCCTATGACAACATGGTAACTGGGGAACTCTAGCGTTCCATGTAGCAAGTAACTAAAAGTACATTCTCAACATATTGAATGACTTGGGAAAATACATAAATGCATCACAAACTATGTTATATTAAGAAAGAAAAAATGGACAATATTCTTCTTTTTCTCAAATCTGAATTTTAAATTTAAGAAATATTAAAACAGGTATTATATTTTAGTTACGAAGAGGAAAGCAATACCTGAAAGTGTTTTTCAAATGGTTGACAATGAACAATGTGCGTGGAAATGATAAACGTTGCCACAGCATCACATGTGTTGTAGCCTATTGAGATGTCTAAAATGAAACATGATAAATACCTGTTACTTCGTGCGCCCAGTGACAAGGAAACTTGAATCAGCAAATACGTGAAACACTAGTCTTATTTAAGTGAGACATTGAGATTTTTATAATAAAGTTTCTGTCTTCTTCTCCTGTGGAACACTTCAAAAAAAAATATATATATATTGCTAGCAAGAAAATGAAGCCACCAAAAAAGCACTACAAAAATACAACTAGTGTGACTAAAAAGCCCAGACTGAAAGATATGTTCTGCTCTATCAGGCTGCAATACCATGCATGGAGAATTCAGACTTCCAAATACATCTTACGCTAATTGGAAATAATGTAATTTCACTTCAGGGACTCAGTTAGGGGGAAAGAAGGCATATTTCTATGCACATGCGTGCAAAAACCATATTTTTACCTGATTAGTTCCTAACCTGCTATCAAATGAATGTTTGCATGCATTAGAATTACAGCAAGAGCTGAGTTACAATATCATTGGTACACAATTCTAATTTATATGTCCTGTATATTATTACAAGGCCCTTATTGTAGCTCATCTGAAGACTCGAGTCTTTTACTGGTGAACAAACATTGATAAACACATGCCTACTTTCTTTCTATAACATGTTCTGATTTTTAAAAATTAACACAACTTAAAGCTGTGGTTCTCCAGGAGGGAACTGAGAAAGGAGAGGTTCTCTATGACGACAGTAAGTGTTATTTCAGTTTTCAGTTAGCATGCGTAAAACATGTTCTAGTGACTATTTCAATTGGCCTATACTTTATCGTTAAGTAAACGGTCATTCCATATGAAATCATCCAAATTTTAAAAAAATGGTTGCATGACCATTTTAGAAAAAAATTATTTTTTGTATATGAGTTCATACATGTTTCAAGATATCAAAACAAGTTTTCAAAAAAATCTTGTGTTCTTGGTTTCCCAGGGGTGTCCATTTTTCAATCCTGGTGTAACACATTTTTTGCGAATGTAGCTGATTACGAATATCTTCATAACTCAACAACCATAAGAGTTAGAAATTTGAATTATGAACCATTTTGTAACTATTGAAGCGTACTTTCAGAAATACTTTATTGTTTTCTTCAACACAAAATTTTTCATATGAAAATATGAGTTTGAAATTCGGGTAAATTTTTCCAAAAAAATCACTTTTTGGACCAGATTTTATATGAGAAGGAAGTGATTGTAAACGTTCAAATTTCTATATGATATTTTCCCGGGCTAATAACCAGGTGGTGAATTGGATTAATTCCGACGTTTCGAAGCCAAACTGAGGCTTCATTGTCAAGGAGAATGTTAAAATTTTTGTTATGTTCAAACCTACATGTGATTTGTCTGTGAGGAAAAAATCATGGTCTAAAAATACATCCCTTATTTCTAAACTGGCCTCGAATATTAGCGTTTTTCAGATTTTGACTACATTTGGGCTTAAATATCTCTGGTGGGTACCCTTCAAAAAATCTGAAAAATTGCATAAATGAAGCCTTTCATGTCCCTAACTCACAGTTAAAATTTCTATTTCTTGATTCAACTCCTTCTATTAATTTTATAGAACTGAAATATCACACTTTTTAGGGTAGCGTATTTGGGAGAAACTACATATAACTCAACAACCATAAGAGTTAGAAATTTGAATTATGAATAATTTTATAACTATTGAAGCTTGCTTTTAGAAATATTTTATTGTTTTCTTCAACACAAAATTTTTCATATGAAAATATGAGTTTGAAATTCGGGTAAATTTTTCAAAAAAAAAATCACTTTTTGGGCCAAATTTTATATGAGAAGGAAGTGATTGTAAACATTCAATATTTTTTTTATATTCAAACCTGCATGTGATTTGACTGTGAGGAAAAAATCAGGGTCTAAAAATACATCTCTTATTTCTAAACTGGCCTCGAATATTAGTGTTTTTCAGATTTTGACTATTATCGGGCTCAAATATCTCTGATGGGTACCCTTCAAAAAATCTGAAAAATCGCATAAACGAAGCATTTCATGTGCCTAACACGCAGTTAAAATTTCTATTTCTAGAAACAATTCCTTCTATTAATTTTATAGAACTGAAATATCACACTTTTTAGGGCAGCGTATTTGGGAGAAACTACATAATATGTGATAGTGTGATATTTCAACTCTATAAAATTAATAGAAAGAGTTGTTTCTAGACATACGCGTAGAAATTTTAACTATGAGTTAGGCACATGAAAGGCTTCTATTATGCAATTTTTCAGAACTTTTGAAGATTATCCATCAGAGATACTTAAGCCCAAAAATAGTCAAAATCTGAAAAACAATAATATTTGAGGTCAGTTTAGAAATAAGGGATGTATTTTTAGACCCTGATTTTTTCCCTACATTCAAATCACATGCAGGTTTGCACATAAAATGTTTTTGAATGTTTACAATCACTTCCTTCTCATATAAAATTTCGCCCAAAAAGTGATTTTTTTGGGAAAAATTTAACCGAATTTCAAACACATATTTGAATATGAAAATTTTTGTGTTGATGATAACAAATTATATCTGAAAGCAAGCTTCAATAGTGATAAAATGATTCATAATTCATATTTGTAACTCTTATTGTTGTTGAGTTGTATGTAGTTTTTCCCAAATTCGCTACCCTAAAAAGTGTGATATTTCAGTACTATAAAATTAATAAAAGGAGTTGAATCAAGAAATAGAAATTTTAACTGAGAGTTAGGGACATGAAAGGCTTCTTTTATGCAATTTTTCAGATTTTTTGAAGGGTACCCACCAGAGATATTTAAGCCCAAATGTAGTCAAAATCTGAAAAACGCTAATATTCGGGGCCAGTTTAGAAATAAGGGATGTATTTTTAGACCATGATTTTTTTCTCACAGACAAATCACATGTAGGTTTGAACATAACAAAAATTTGAACGTTTACAATCACTTCCTTCTCATATAAAATTTGGTCCAAAAAGTGATTTTTTTGGAGAAATTTACCCGAATTTCAAACTGATATTTTCATATGAAAAATTTTGTGTTGAAGAAAACAATAAATTATTTCTGAAAGTACGCTTCAATAGTTACAAAATGGTTCATAATTCAAATTTCTCTTATGGTTGTTGAGTTATGAAAATATTCGTAATCAGCTATATTCGCAAAAAATGTGTTACACCAGGATTGAAAAATGGTCACCCCTGGGAAACCAAGAACACAAGATTTTTTTGAAAATTTGTTTTGATATTTTGAAACATGTATGAACTCATATACAAAAAATTATTTTTTTCTAAAATGGTCATGCAACCACTGTTGGATGATTTGGCATGGAATAACCCTAAACCAACTGCAAATCGGGGCAATAAACATTTGTTCTGAAGCCAGGTCAGACACATTATTTTAGAGTGTATGTATATACCTATATATATGTATTCATTAATTTTCATTCATAGTGTTCTGCCCAGGGGCAGGTCTTTCACTGCAAACACAGCATCCTCCACTCTTCCCTTCTCTCAGTCTTCCTTTTTATGTCTGCGTAAAGTCCATTTATTTTAATGTTGTCTATCATCTGGTATCTTCTTCTGCCTCGAACCTTCTACCCACTTATCATCCCTTCTATGGCATCCTTCAGCAGACAATTCTTTCTTAGCCAATGTCCCATCCCATTTCTTCTCCTCTTTCGGATGATTTATAATAAAACTCTTCTTTCTCCCATTCTGTCTAGCACATCTTTATTTTTAACTTTATCAGTCCATGGCATTCGCTCCATTCTCCATATCCACATCTCAAATGCTTACAGTCTTTTTTCCTCATTCCGTCATAATGTCCAAGTCTCAGAACCATACAACGCTACACTCCACACAAACCACTTCACTAGCCTTTTCCTTTTCCAAAGGCCCACAGAAGATTTTTCTCTTCCTGTTAAAAACTTTGGGGATGGTCGACCACTCTGCATTCTTTGGTAATTCTTTTTTAACTCAATAAATGGCCAAAATTCGTGTTATTTTAATCTTCCGGGCTCGTAGAATCCATATATGTGCCACTTTTCTTATAACAATGTTCTAAATATAAGCAAAATCGCTACAAAGTTCACTGAAAACTAACCTAAAATGGCACACTAAAATGCTGCATACTGATATGTCATCTGCTTGTGCGAGTGTTCAGCTGCGGTGGTAGATGGAGTCGATGGGTCATGTAGTGGGAAAGTAGGGCTGCCAACATCAGTGATTACACCACCTCGAGGTAGACACCGCCATGCACCCTCGATAGTATTCGTACATGCTCCAGTGTTGGGTGTCGACAAACCCCCTCCTTATTGAACTTAATTAAAATTTGGTTAGTAACTCTTCTTGGGGGCTCTGCCCCAAACCTCTTCTCATTTAAACCTAATTCTTTTTCTTGAGGGCTCTGCCCCAAACCTCTTGTCAATTAAACCTAATTTTTTTTTCTTGGGGCTCTGCCCCCAAGCCCCCTTCTCATTTAAACCTAGAAGAAAATATGATATTCTGTGACAATCAACATGGTTTTAGGTCTGGTAGAAATACTATAAGTGCAATGTTAAACACATAATTGAGGCATATGAAATGCAAAACTCTTTGTTGACAGTATTTTTGCGACCTAATCAAAGCTTTTGATTGTGTTAACACAACTAGAATATATTGGTATAAGAAACATAGAATTAGAATTGACTGCATCATACCTACATGAATGTTCACAATGTATTGTCGTAAATGGCTTAAAATAAGAAGTTAAAAATATTGTAACTTGTGTTCCACAGGGCTCATTATTAGGCCCGATTTTATTTTTGGTGGCCATAAATGATTTAGTAAATAATATACAAGTATACACCATATTATAATATATGTGGATGATACCACATTGTTTACAGCGCTAAGTGATCAAAATATACTAGAAAACCTGAAACTAATAATATAGTACAAGAAGCCAAAGAGTGGCTTGCTGCTAATGGCTTCATGTTAAATGATGACAAGACGAAATGTAAATGCAGATGTAAGTTGTTTCAATATGTTAGGTATATATGAATAAGATCACAGTTAAGGAGAGGACTGTATGAATGCCATAGAGAAGGGCTGCGATCCCATTCGAAAGAAATAAAAAATGAAGTGAAATAAAATAAAACGCCTGGAAGATAAGGAGACAATGAATAAAGTAATAAAGCAGCATAGCGCGTAATCTGTTTAGAAAATATATTTAGAAAGGAAAAACACTATAGAATTTTAAAAACACTGAACACTGTAAAAACTGACATCACTGAGGTAGAATACTGCTATAAAAAATAAATCACTGGTTTGAGATATATAAATCTTGAAAATCTTGAAGCACTGTTCTCTTGAGGAATTGCGTGTTTGTTTTATTGACATTTGTTACAGTGAATATTGTGCAGTGATGTCTAAAATATAAAAGGTTGCTGTTGTTGAATAAGCTTAATGGGCCGCAATAGTATGTGAGTCGCCGCGTGGCGATTGTAGTTGAAGTGGGCCGCCAATTGAGAATTGATTGTAGACGAGAAGTGGACCACCAACTGTTCTTCAAGTTGACAGAATGGAGAATTGTTGTAGAATAAGGAGTGGGCCGCCAACTGTTCTTCAGGTTGATAAAGGGGGCCGCCAACTGTTCTTCAAGTTGACGAAGCGGGCCGCCATTGATAATTGATTCTAGACGAGAAGTGGGCCGCAAACTTTTCTTCAAGTTGACAGAATGGATAATTGTTGTAGACTAAGGAGTGGGCCGCCAAGTGTTCAAGTCGACGAATGGGCCGCTCCTGAGAATTGATCGTAGACCAAGTGGGCCGCCAACGGCTCTTCAAATTGACGGATGGGCCGCAACAGAGAATTGATCGTAGAATAAGTGGGCCGCCAACTGCTCTTCAAGTTGACGGATGGGCAGAGTGTTCAGCCGACTGACGGAATGATGTGATTAGAATCACTGGATGTATGCGATTGGGGCTCTAGGAGGCGGGACTTAGCTTATATAGTGATTGGCAGGTGGGCATGGTCTAAAACTGTGATTGATTAATGAACAGGCTTTCTGGCCAATAACAGCTAGTTATGACGTCACGACAGAATGACCATCACAATTGATAATTCAAATAGCCCTATACGAGACAAAGATAATGTTTTGTTGGAACAATCAAAATGCTTGGAGACTTGGGACAACATATAGATGAGCTAGGCTTAGTAAATGGGTCATTTTGAGATATAAATTTCCGCTTTCTAAAGAGAAGTTTACATAATATTTGAGAATTTTATTGCTTGGCTTGTGTAAGACGTCTTTATAAAAAACCGATGAATGCATGAATAAAAATTTCTGCATTCATGTATTGAAAGATTTATATTAGGGACCTATTTAATGCTTTATTCAAAATGTGGAATAAATGAGAGCAAATAGATTAATTTACGATTATTTACGCATGGCCGCGTGTAGGACTCTCTGGTAATATTTAAGAAAGGTTAGCAGCAGTGTAGTCGCAGTGCCTCCAAGTGATGATTTGCATAACTACAAATGCAACATGGCTGCTTTAACAAACGTGAATAGAGATAATATTACCATGTATAGTCCTTAAATCTCATTAAAATACATATAAATAGACAAAATGCGATAAACTAGAAACAGGTAGGAATATAGAAAAATAACTCAAAGTGATTAAAGGTGTAACTTAATATAATATAGTTATTTGACCACAAGTTTGCGGTTGAGGTTATGGCGTGACGAAACAATATATTTAGATAAAAAATTGACTTGGGAGAAGCACAATGAATATATATGCAATAAACTATCTAGTGTAGTGTACTTAATGAGAAGACTGAAAACAATAATAATATATAAGTATATAAAAGTGGCATACTTTCTGTATTTTCAAAGTATTCTAGACTATGGTATAATACTGTGGGGTAACAGTCCTCATGTAAATAAAGTCTTTACATTACAAAAGAAAATCATCAAAGTCATGACCAATTCAGGATATACCGAACACTGCAAACCACTCTTTGTTAATCAGATAATTTTAACTGTGACTTATTTGTATATAGAGTTTATTAGCATATTTTAGAGACAATATTAGTAATTTCACAACAAGGAGTGACATACATCAATACGACACTAGGAACAACACAGAATACAATATTCCGTACAATAGGCTATCAAAATTAATAGAAAGCTTTGAATGTATGGCCATCAAGGTAGCAAATAAGTTGCCACCTGACTTATTTATTAGAAATGAGCTACACTTTAACAAAAGTAACACTTGCTGGCTCCTAAAGAACCCATTTTATAATATAAGAGAATTTATGGAAATTAAATGTTCCGTTATTTTGTAAATTTAATGTATTAATAATTGATCATGTCTATAGTGTAGTCTACACTCAATGACTGTAAAATAAATTAAATTAAACGAGGGACAGTCTAAGTACAATCATTGGCAGAAGTTTAGAAGATATAATTACTACACAACATATGTATATAAACATAATGCAGTGGCTACTAAGGGTCGTTGATAAATAGATAATAAATTGAGTTACATGTAATTGGCTTATTATCTAGACAATCAGGTTAGCCAAAAGATGAGAACTGAGTGTAAGCATTACATGATTATTTATGTATACAAGCACTTGGAGTAGACACTGAGGGTGGTAGGTACACATATAATATACTGGATTAAATATAATCGGCTTATTACATAAGTAAATATAGAAACAACATTTACAAAAAGATAGGATAGAAATGAGCGTAAGCATGGTGTAAGATTCAGCTCAATTATTAGATGAAGTTAAAAAATTATAAACAGTTATTGAAATACTTTTTTGACATCGCATTCTTTAAACAATTTTGAAATCTTTCTTGTATTATTATGTAGTCGACCTGGTCATGCTTGTTGTCCATAGGGTTCGTCCAAGTGTATCTTTTTTTTCATGTTGTTGAAGCATTGTATTTCCAATGATCATTGAATTCGTTTGGAAAATTCGCCAGGGATTCACCTCTCTCATTCCTTTTACCCAATCCATATCTTCCAACTGTATTTCCATCTTATCCTTCACCCACTAAGACATTCCAGTCTCCCATTAGAATAACACAAGCCCATTTTTTCTCTTCCTCCACTATTTCTTCTATCTTTTCATAACATTCATCCACTATTTCATCTGCTATCCCACTGTGTGGCATGTAGATTTGTCCTATGACTAAGTACATTTTATTTCCTTGTATCCTCATCATTATCATCCGATGATCCACATAGTAGACTGATACCACTTTATCTGTTACATGTGGACCTAATATTACGCCTACACCATGAGTCCCTTTAGACTCACCGTTGGAATAGAACATTCTAAATTCTTTGCTCCTTAGTTCATCATTTTGTTCCCACCTCACTTTATTCTGTTGTTCCCGGATATCCGAATGGGGGATAGTTTAAGCCCAGAGTCATTTACTGTGGAAAGACTCATCATGCTAATTGTTTGCAGCTTTACTAGGGAAAAATAGGTAAGATAGTTTCCCGTTCCTTTCCGTACTCCACTCTCTCTTTTGCATCTTCCAAATTTTAAAAATCTAAGGAAGGTCCCAGGGGGCCCCATGTGGAGGTGAAGAGAGTGGATTTGGCTCAGTTAGGCCCTCCAGTCATCACCGAAATTTACCACCGACGTTAACTATCAGTACCTTCAGGGTTTTTGACTGAATCAGAGACCCGGAAATCTCAAATAACCTCTGCTCCCATATATATATATATATATATATATATATATATATATATATGTATATAAAAGAAATTTTGGAGCATTTGAAATATTTTGAGAACACCTGAAAGGATTTGCACCTCTGGCGTTAAGTGGAATAATCCATATAAAGTGTTGCAATACCCATCATGGAAGAAATGAGGAATCAACATATTGGTTGAACACTATATATTGATCCTAATGGCATGCAGCTTGTTTAAGATGAATTTAGGTTTCACACTAATTATACTGAAAAATTGGAAACACTTATTTATAGTATATGGAAGAACTGAAAACACTAGTCACTGAACAACATAATTTGAATCACTGAACAAAGAACAAAAACAACAATAAAAATTAATAAAAGGTAAAAGAAAAAAGAAAAACAATACAATTCCTGAATCTTGGTTAGAATGCGTGGATTACATGATCTGCTGAATGTTGAATCTTTATTGATAATGGTTGAGCTGTACTGATTAAGTTACAAGATGTTGATTGGTGATAATGATTGAACTGTACTGATTACATGATGGTATACTTTCTGTCACAGTTCAAAGTTCATAATATATCTCCTTGTGAGAGTTAGTGATATAGTGTTTATAGCAAATGCATATTAATGATAACAATTGTAAATTTAACAAGTGGGAGGAGGCTTATGTTGATGTGTAGATATATGGGTGTTACTGCGAGGAAAGTTGTGTGTTATAAAAAGATAACCTATTTTTAGATTATGTTGTATTGTAAAGTTGGGTTGGTACGTTGGAACCTTTGTCAATGACAATGTGTTGAAATTGTAAGTTATGTGATTGTCACTTCGCGGTAATTGATTAAATGACACTGAAGCTAATGTGATTATTTCATTGATAACAATGCTTCATAGTCACTGTTGGATTGAACGTAGAGGTAGAACTTCGCATTGAAACACGTGATGGAAAACGAATGGTGTGACATGAAGACAGGTGTTTGCAATTAACTTAGCGTGACTTCACTATACGGCGAAGCACCCGCAAAGTGTTGAGATGATTCATATGGCTTCTTTGTCTGATGAAATTACACGCAGTAATGTGGACGAGATGTCGCCTCCTTGAGGGAAATTTGACTATTGGCCTTGCTCGAAGGGTTACTATGGTTTTTAATTACCTCATATGCGCAGTTAATTAAATGGCATTATCTATAATCAAATTACATCATCTGAAATTTTAATGGGTGAAACTTCTAAATTGACGTCGTCGGTGACCAATGAGAAAGACTATGATATCATAATAGAGTGGCCATTCTTTGTACAGTCGATCATATAAAAAACGTCGGGCGTTATTTGGTAAAGTACCACGAACGAGCATATGCACATGTACTGGAAGACTTCAGGAAGTTCACACCTGCCTCTTGTCTATCCATGTATTTTCTTGATTTAGTCATTTAGTCATAATAATATGGCCCTTTCGAAACACGCAATGTTTTAATAAATACAACCTTCCTATTTACTTACATACTTCCCGCAACAGTTACTGTAGTGTTAGTTTATGGCCGCTATGATCACTAGGTGTATGTGAGCCGATATGTGTAGCCGGCTCAATTAATTTGTGTTTTAGTTACTAGATGGCGCTACCTGGTCTGTTGTGTTCGCTTTCGCGGGCATAGGTCCGCTTGCCCCCCTCTTCTCTTTATGACAGCCTCCTCGCGAGTATATAGGCGTCATCGCGTCAGTTATGGGCATGGCTTTCTTCCGTTCAGACCTGTTTCGGTAGCTTCGTTTGGTTTGTCTTTTAATGTGTAATTTCTTTGGTCTTAGTGTTTCGGTTGTTGGGATAATGTAGCCCAAAAGTCTCCTTCAGGTTTGCAAACAGGTTTTTAGTATATTTCTAGTCTTTTATTGTTGAAATTGCGTAATTGTAGAATTTCCCTCCCCTTCTTCTTCTGTGCTTCATAACCGTAATCAGTTTGCTTATTTGCTATTGCATTTTTTGGTATATTCTTAGTAGAAAGTATGTAGTATGTCTTCTTTTGCTAGTTAAGTAGTATTTAAAGGCTTTTCTGTTTATTTGAGCTGCCGATGGGTTATTTGTAATTGTGTAGCTAGTCCGCGTCATCGCGGCATGTAATGGCGTCTCTATCTTTCTCTTCCCCCTTTGTGCCTGCTTTGCAAACCTGAGGTTTCCGCGTGTTGGTAAGTTATTTTAAATTCGGTTTTCTTAATTTTTGGTCTGTATTTAGTTTTTGTGCCATGCCCGTGCTCCTGTCGCTCGGGATTTTAAAAGGCATCCCGACGGCAGTATTGTTTCCCGCCTTTTGCTAAATTTCTTCCCTTTGAAAGTTTTGTTTCGTAGGCCTACATTTAAATATATTTTCTTCGTCATATTTCGGTTATTTCTTCCATGTAATATTAAAGTCAGCTTCTTGTGTTATTGTAAACTTTGTGTCTAATCCTCTTTGGTATTGTAAACTCTCCCCCCTTTTTGGTATATCCTTTCAAAAACATAAAGGGTTGATGATTTATCATTGTCATTCTGAGTCTGTATAAATGTATTTCATTTCAGGATAAACCATGTTGTAAACTTAATTCTAATTGTAACATTTTTGGCCTAAAATAGATTTCTGTTATAGTGTTTTGAACCTAGAACTTTTACTTATTGTTTGCAGCTGCCCTGGGATCCTTTTCTATACCTTTGGATGGGCCCGTTTTCAGGGAATAGGTTAGTTTTCCCTGGGGTTGGTCCAACCAAGCACCTTTCCACACTTTTCATCCAATAGGGGCGGGCTCAAAGTGGTAGCAGAGCGTGGTTGTTGATCCACAATTTTCCTTTTTTAAAGTAAACAGATCAAAATAAAATACATATAATTCATTTTGGTAAAAGTTCTTGGTTCATTCTACTGTTAGGCCTATTTTGTATTAATAAAACATTTTATTTCAGGCTAATAATGTAACAATCTTTTTCAGGAATATATAAAATTGTATCTTGTTTATAAAAAGAAATATGTATTGATAAAAATTTCATGAATTTTGTATAGGCCTAATGGAAATTACCATTTTTTTCATGTGGACCGAGGGTGAGCTGGGTTCTGTCCTTATTTGGAGCTATTTTGAGACCTGTCTGGTGATGTTAACAGCTGTGACATGTTGCCACAGAACAGGTTCTTAGATCAGCTGACTGTGGGTGGAGTGTAAGAAAAATTGTGGGGAATAATTATTACTGCTTCAGTGGATCAACTATGACTTGGTGAGTTCTAATACAGTCATCTTGTATATTTTATTAATGCTAGCCAACTGCTGTTCTCGAATTTGAGGTTAAAAGTCAATTATATGTGAAGTGTCAACATAAAGTATAGTAAAAACAATTCAGAAGTGAGGTTATTACCGGACATGTGTTTAGACCAAAAGTTTTAATGCTACCGGAATTGAATTCAAATCAGTCAGGATTATGTCTCTTGTGTGTGTAGGTGTCGTCGTGGGCCTCAGTTTGTTGCCTTGTGCCTCCCAAGGGCCTGGGTGGTGCTTGGTGACTGGCTATTTGGCCCTTGTGTACAAACAAGTTAGGTTAGGGTTATATATATATTTTATTTGTGCTGCAGCATAATCTTAGTTGAAGAGTGAATCTTGTACTTAGTATTTATCTTAGCCAATGATCAGCTGATGGGGGTAATGACCCTGGCACTATTGCTGAAGGCTCTATGCTTGCTCAACCGGCGGGGTAGTCATGTTGTCTGTTGCGGTGGGGGTCAGGACTCTTGTCGCTTTGCTGGGAGTGAAAGATGCGTGTGAAAATTTAATATTTTGTACATATAGTGTTCAGGTTAGGTTGTAAATATTTTTTTTTTTAACAGTGTGTAGGTTATGAATGATAATTTCACAGATTAGTCCTTGTAAATATAATTAATTTTAACATCCTGATTAAAGTAACTTATTAATCAGCTGTTCGTCTGGGGAGACTAGTATATCGGGTATTCTTCTGGTGCACCCTCTGGGAGAATGCTGTCTGTTACTGGTTTTCCTCACTCGTAGGCTAGATTAGCATCTATCCCGATTGTGTCAACAGATAATAAATAATGAAGTGAGAAAAGTAAATCCTGAATTAATGAAATGCTAGAGCAGCTATGGTAGTGTAGTCATGAAAAGTAAGATTAAGCCTAGTGTGAGCAAACTTTGGCGGCATGACTATTGTTGATTTCTTTAGCAGCATGTTGTAATTTGAAGATGTGAGCATGAAGTCTACAATTATTACTCCTTACAATGGAAGTACTGGAGTTGTAAGCTCAGTGAGGCTACATTATTGATACCCCTTGCATGTAGGCATTGGAGGTTTTGAGAAATGCAGTTTGTGAGGTGAAGAGGATGATGTAAGGCCACTCCCCCTTGCATGAAGGCAGTGGAGAGGAGTTGGCAGTCTGTTTCATACAAGTCTGCATGATGATGGTTTTGGTAGTTATGCTGCTAAAATTAATTGACTTGTCTTGGCCTATTGTTTTCTCTCACATGATGGCATGCTGTGAATTTACATCGGTTGGATTTTTAAGTAAAGTATAGTTTAGTAAAGAACTGACTCAGGGACAAAAAGTTAGTAAATCTTGTCAGATTCGCTGTTCAAGTTTTCTAGAAGTCTCAGCTAACAGTAGTAAACAGAGTTGGTAAGAGACAGTCATAGTTTTACATTTTGAAATTTTGTCTCTAGTCTGTATTTGATCCACTAAGTAGTTAAGTTATTGATTTGGTCCAGCTCGAGAAATAACTGTAATTTGTGTGTAATAACATTGCTCTTGTAATTATGTTGCAGCCACCCTGATGTCATAGATGCCACATGTAAGCTTTTTGAAAATTTGAAACTAATTTTGGTATAAAATTTAACAGAGCTTGTAAAAGAAAGAAATTTTGTGAAATTATTTAAAGTCTTTCTGCCATTAATCAAATAATCAAATAATATGTAAACACATAATTTGTGGGTAAAGTAATACATTAACAGTAAATGAGGGAAAACTTTGATTTTTAACTTTAAATTCATTCTGGAAATTTAGATTTTCACTTTAATAATTTGTATTTTTTGGTAAAAGTTTATAATTTTGATAAAGTGTAATGATGTATGACCCTACGGGGGACTTAGCTGTTTGAACATTTTTCTGCCGCTTGATTTATAAAATGTTTCAGTTGTAAACTTCTGGACTTCTGGTGAAGATGGAAATGCGCATGCTACTAAATGTCTCTGCTCTGATACGGAAATACTTAACCTCTGGCAGTCGGCTGTGCTGGTTGGTCTGATGGAGATATCACACGTGAAGAGGATCCTCATAGCATATACTTCGGACCACAACTTTAGTCGCTGCAGACTGGTATAGTGGGGACGGTCGCCAGTGAAAGTGAGTGTGCAACCAAAAGTGATAAGAGGAACCAGACGCGAGCCTTATCAACACGTATGACACCGCCCATTATTATAGTGACCCTCCTCCCCTTTTCTAGAATTTGTAACGCCGCAGTTAATTTCAAGTCTTCTGGTCAGAGACAGTTGATTGGCTAGTCTTAGATTTTGGGGAAATGGTCTAAGCCTAGTGTTCCCTGCCTGCCTAGTAGAAGCAGTTATTTCCTGTAAGGTGAAGCAAGATGTGGAAGAAGAAAAATTTTTTGTCAGAGCAAATCCAATATGTCTTGGATTTTTGTGCGTGCGTCATTCCATTTTCACCATGTTCGTCCATTTTTTGTGATTTATATTATTGATATTTTTGGGGTCTCGCAGTGTTAATATGTAAATCAGGTTAGCTTCATTTGTGATTCAGGGTTATTATTATTATTTTTTTCTTTCTTCCCTCATTTAGTGTAACTGTAACTAAAAATTTAAAACCCCTGGTTTTAAAAAGGGGGGTAGAGTATTGAGCCGATATGTGTAGCCGGCTCAATTAATTTGTGATTTAGTTACTAGATGGCGCTACCTGGTCTGTTGTGTTCGCTTTCGCGGGCATAGGTCCGCTTGCCCCCCTCTTCTCTTTATGACAGCCTCCTCGCGAGTATATAGGCGTCATCGCGTCAGTTATGGGCATGGCTTTCTTCCGTTCAGACCTGTTTTGGTAGCTTTGTTTGGTTTGTCTTTTAATGTGTAATTTCTTTGGTCTTAGTGTTTCGGTTGTTGGGATAATGTAGCCCAAAAGTCTCCTTCAGGTTTGCAAACAGGTTTTTAGTATATTTCTAGTCTTTTATTGTTGAAATTGCGTAATTGTAGAATTTCCCTCCCCTTCTTCTTCTGTGCTTCATAACCGTAATCAGTTTGTTTATTTGCTATTGCTTTTTTGGTATATTCTTAGTAGAAAGTATGTAGTCTGTCTTCTTTTGCTAGTTAAGTAGTATTTAAAGGCTTTTCTGTTTATTTGAGCTGCCGATGGGTTATTTGTAATTGTGTAGCTAGTCCGCATCATCGCGGCATGTAATGGCGTCTCTATCTTTCTCTTCCCCCTTTGTGCCTGCTTTGGAAACCTGAGGTTTCCGCGTGTTGGTAAGTTATTTTAAATTCGGTTTTCTTAATTTTTGGTCTGTATTTAGTTTTTGTGCCATGCCCGTGCTCCTGTCGCTCGGGATTTTAAAAGGCATCCCGACGGCAGTATTGTTTCCCGCCTTTTGCTAAATTTCTTCCCTTTGAAAGTTTTGTTTCGTAGGCCTACATTTAAATATATTTTCTTCGTCATATTTCGGTTATTTCTTCCATGTAATATTAAAGTCAGCTTCTTGTGTTATTGTAAACTTTGTGTCTAATCCTCTTTGGTATTGTAAACTCTCCCCCCTTTTTGGTATATCCTTTCAAAAACATAAAGGGTTGATGATTTATCATTGTCATTCTGAGTCTGTATAAATGTATTTCATTTCAGGATAAACCATGTTGTAAACTTAATTCTAATTGTAACATTTTTGGCCTAAAATAGATTTCTGTTATAGTGTTTTGAACCTAGAACTTTTACTTATTGTTTGCAGCTGCCCTGGGATCCTTTTCTATACCTTTGGGTGGGCCCGTTTTCAGGGAATAGGTTAGTTTTCCCTGGGGTTGGTCCAACCAAGCACCTTTCCACACTTTTCATCCAATAGGGGCGGGCTCATATGCACATGCATGTTTGTCTGGCAGAAAAACAGACTGTATTAATATGTAAACTGTGCTTCCACCATTAATATATCCACTTAATAATAATAATAATAATAATAATAATAATATTTATTCACCATTAGGAATTACAAGAATCCAAAGGCTTCGTCATACTTAAGAACTAAATAAAATATTGAACAAAACATAACTATACATACAGTACACATACAAAATGCAGACATTAGTCCATAAAAATAAATTTATGAAGTCAGTAAATTGGCGGAGATGAAATCTTGAGTACTATAGAAAACATGCTCCATAAGAAGATTTCTCACTTTAGTTTTGAAAAGTTTTTGACTGGTGTGCTTAAAAGAGTGGGGAAGTTTATTGTACAGAATTAGACCCGAGTGATTGATGAATTTTAAACTTCTGAAGGTACGGTGGGATGTGAGGTGAAAATCATTAATTCCTCGCGTGTCATGGTGATGGTGATGGGAGTTCTTTGGAAATTTCTGTTTGTTTGCATGTATGAAACAAACAGTCTCTAGAATGAAGATGCAAGGGACAGGAAGAATATTTAATTTTTTGAAAAGAGGCTTGGTATGCGTGCGGTTAGATACATGCATCATAATTTTGATAATCCTCTTCTGGAGTTTGAATATCCGAGTTAGATTGGGAGAGGTTCCCCAGAAAGGGATGCCGTAGGAAATTACAGAGTTGATATTGCCGAAATAAAGAGTATGGAGCAGTTCAATATTACAGAATCTACTTAAAATTCTCAGAGCATAAGTGATTTTACAAACTTTTTCAGCGAGGTGGGAGATATGAGTATTCCAGGATGACTTCGAGTCAACCCAAATACCCAGGAATTTAGAGGAAACAACTTCTTTTAAGCGAACATTATTAAACATAATTTGTAAGTTTGCGAGGGAGAAAGGGCAAAAATTTATGTAATTAGTTTTGGAAATATTGAGGTGCAATCTATTGTAATTTAGCCAAACCTGGAGATTCTCCAAGGTTTTGTTAGCTTTAGCTTGAAGCTGATCGCTGTCTATATCGGAAATTAGAATGTTGGTGTCGTCAGCATAAAGAATGTTCTTGGAGAGCGGTAGATAAGCCGGGAGGTCGTTAATGTAAATGAGGAAAAGTAGTGGGCCCAGCAAGGATCCTTGAGGGACACCACATGTCACCTGCAGAAGGTCTCAATTCAGGGAGTCGATTTGGACCATTTGCCGTCTATTACTCAAATAAGAGGAAAACCAGGCATTTGCGGTTCCTCTAATACCATAATTATTCAATTTTTCAAGGAGGATGCTGTGGTTTACTACATCAAAAGCTTTAGTTTGATCGAGGAAGATACCAATTGTGGGATTTTTATTATCAAGAGCCGAGAGGAGGTGTTCAGAAAAGGAGTAAAGGGCATCATTGATAGACTTATTTTTCCTAAAGCCAAATTGTGATTGGGATAATACTTCATGTTTGTTTAGGAAGGTCATTACTCTATTGAACATGGCTTTTTCAAGAATTTTTGATATAGCTGATAAGAGAGAGATAGGTCTATAATTTTCTATATTGTCTTTCTTTCCCTTCTTGAAAACAGGGACAACTCTCGCTATCTTAAACGCATCAGGGAAGTAACCAGATAATAAAGAAGCGTTGACAAGGGCAGTTATTGGGTCGAGTAAATAGGGACATTGCTTTATTCAAGACATTGGAATGCCATCAGGTCCTGAAGAGATTTTGTTCTTGAAACCACAAATGATTCTACCTATTTCTTCAGAGCTAACAGGACTCAGAAAGATAGTATTGTTGACAGTTTTGTCCTTAGTAACTACGGTAGGAGGACTTTTATTTGAATTAAGGTTTGAGGCGATATTCACAAAATATGAGTTAAAAGTGTTAGCGATGTCAAGGGGTTTTTTAATAATATCATTATTCAAACTCAATTTGATATGTTCACGATTATTATCCTTGTGTTGGATTTCTTTTTAATGATGTCCCAAATGGCTTTACCCTTGTTCGAAACCGCATTAATTTTTTTGGAAATGGCAGTTTTTTTTTGCTTGAAGAATTACCTTTTTTAGAATCTTAGAGTATTCATTGACATAATTACGGAAAGATGGATCGGAAATGGTCTTGCTGAGTCGACAGAGCAATCTCTTCCTCCGGCAGGACGTGATTATACCCTTAGAGAGCCACTTTTTATCGTGGTGGCATCTATTAGAAGTTGTGTGGATTCTAAGTAAGGGAAAGGCAATGTTGAGGTAATGGGTGATAGTATTAGTCAAATTAATAGCTTTTTCCTCAGCATTTGAATTATTGAGTATGTCCAACCAAGATTCATTGGACAGTAAGAAGTTAAAATAATTTGTATTTTCAGGAGAAAAAAACCTTTTCCATGAGATTATTTTATCATTAGTACAGCTAGCATCCTGAATCATTGCAGAATTTAAAGAGAATATCAGGAAGACTGCATTATGGTCGGATAGGCCTAGATCGGTAGTAAAGCACGAAGAGGAGAAAACATCTTTGTCTAATATTATTTGATCAATGCAAGTTTGAGAGTGATGGGTAATGCGAGTGGGTGCATCAATCAGGGCTGAAAGGTTGAATGTTTGAAGAAGTTGGATTAGGTCGGTTTTTGAGGGGGAGCAATCCAGCAGATTTATGTTTAGGTCACCGCAGATTATTATGGGGATGTCATCCTTTTTTAAATAATCTATCAGTGATTCAAGCTTATTTAGAAATAAGATTGGAGAAAATTTAGGTGACCTATATATACAGATAATATCGAGGGCTTAGAGTCAGACAACGTTAACTCCTGGTAAGTAAAGCAGGAGTTAACGTTGTCTGACTCTAAGCCCTCAATATATAATCTAACAGAAAGCCAAGTTAGTTCAATAACGGCATGCTCAAGTATTCTTTCCTCGTTAAAGCAAGTAGTGTGGGTTTTTTTTATTGAATTGAAGGCCCAGGTTATTTCTTATGAAAATGGCTACACCTCCGTTTTTATGAGAGGTACGGCAGTAGAAATCAGCTAGAGAGAAGTTAATTACATTTACAAGGGAGATCTCATTCTTATGGAGCCAGAGTTCAGTTAAACATAAGATGTTGATGTAAGAAAGCTCAGATTGTAGTAGGATATTTAGCTCATCGATTTTTGAACTTAAACCCTGGATGTTAAGATGCATTAATGTTAAGTTAGGCGGACCAGAATGTTTGTAGGGCACAAAAAATCTTTTAGATGAGATGGCGGCCTGCTGACTCGAACAGTTCTGGAGATGCCGGGTTCAACAGCAACTATTCCTGGAGGCTGATTTTCAGACTTTGTGGATAAAGGTGATGATTCCAAACTAGGAGATGAATTTGGGAGGCTAAGATGTTTCGTTAGTTCATTTGCGTGAGAGCATATTCCAGGCTTTGTGGGTTGAGGTGTTGAATCTGTTTGTTGAATTGAGGTTGAATTTACAGGTGAATCCTCACAGATTGAGTCAAGACTCCCATTTGGTGATAACATACAGTAGTCTTGGTGGTCTAAGGATTGCTTCGTCTCAGACTCCTTAATGAGTGGGTTAGTCTTAATTTGTAGAATATGAATAGGTTCTGAGGACAAGTTATCCTTAGTGATGGATACTGGAAGACTGTAGCTAGTGTTCAGCATTGGAATACTTTTTTCAACGCGTTGACAATCTGCTCTGGTAAACAATACTTTTTTGGCAAATTGTTCAGTTAATAGATCTTTCCCTATGGAGTTGAGATGCTGGTCGTGTTGTGTAAAGTGATGTCTCCTGAGTGCAGATCCATGGAGGACATCTATATTAGGGAAGCGGAGAGAAATTTTGTTGATCCCTCTATTTATAGTTTGTATTTTAGCATGAGCAGGAGAGTTGGGAGGCAGGTCATGTCTGGGAGGTGATTCAGCTACAGTGATATTTCCTTTAATGGTATGTGCAAATGACAGGATTTCGCTGACTGTATTGATAGTGGAGTCATCAATGTCATTTGATCCAGTCATGATTATTAGGTGATCCTCGCTCTGCAAATTGGCTTGGGTATTAAGAACATCCCGTGTCATGGCTCCGGGTTTAATTACACTGCAAACTTCAAAATCAGAGGTTAATTTGTTTGATAGTCTCTCGGCAATGCCACGTCCATGACTGTCCGCTAGCAATATAACTTTCTTTTTTCCGCAGCCAATTTTCTTTCTATGTTGTTGTGGTTTGTTGAGAATTTGGCCAGAGTTGTTAGCTTTTCTATTAAGTTTTGGGTTGAATGAAGATTCGGGTTTCGTTCTGTCGTCTTTTGGAGCAATCGCTGCATAGCGATTGGCTGTCACAATGCTATGAGTCGGCAATGATGGCCAAACGGATGGGGATTTGTGAGTATTTACTCTCCAGTTATCGTTTTGAAAAGATCTTAATTTATCCTTCAGAGCATTATTCTCCTATTGAAGTTGCCAAATGGTCTTGTTCGCCTCTTCTAGGTCCTTAGTAAGGACGTTGATGATGGTGTTCAAGGAGCGATTGTTTAACACGGCATCATCTCTAAGGTCATGTGAGTTTGGATTTAAGAGATCCATGTTAGAGAAGTACAATTTATCTTGTCTTAGCGTCTGCGCCGGCCATGCGGCTTTTACAACCTCTATGGTAGTGACCGCTGGCCTAGGACACTGGAGTGACGTCAGAGATTAAAATGGCGCAACTGAAATCAACAGTCAAGCTGCAACACTTGTATGAGTTCCTTACAGAACAATAGTGAAACGCCCCGGAACACTAATAACTCCGTGAGCACATCGAACTAAAGGTGACACTTTAGGACACAAATCACTATGAAATTCAAGCTAGAAAACCCTAAATTATGGTTTCCAAGAGCGCACTATGCCAAACTGCGTCTAGCCGGAACCGGAACCGGAAGTCAGATTATTATCATTTTTGTGTGCACTCAATTAAAATGTTACATACCATACTCATTAGAAGTTATTTTACCTTACCTGCCCACCTCTCTTCACTTACACCCTTAATGTACACTTTACAATTCTTTGTTTCCCTCTTGAGGTTCTGCAGTTTTCTCTCATCTTAAAGGTCTGACATTCCATGTTCTAATTCTGAATATGAAATTGCAATAATTATTCTTGATAATTTCTCCTGCAGCCCTCACCCAGGACTATTTTGGAAAGGTAGAGTCAGAGGGCTATTTTACCCTTAGAATGTTTTACTTCAGGAAGAGCCATCATAGTGCTCCCACATAGAAATAGTTCAGGGAAAAAGATAATATTCCCATTTTCTTTCTATGTCACAGTTCCATGATCAATGACCATAAGATGTACGGTTTTCACATGGATATATGATTTTGTAACATCTCAAGCATCATTTGCTCTGCACTACAAATAAATCAATACTGATGTTGTGCTTCACGACATTAGGCTTGTTAATCCACTAGAGATATTTCATTTCCCTCCTACCCCTACCACCCACATCTGGGAGCGATTCCCCTATCTGCCATCTAGGGTTATAAGCTCCCTTGAGGGAGAATTGGACTACCAGTATCTTAAATTCACATTATAAGAAACATGTAGAAGTTCAAATTATCTTTCTCATATAATAAAACAAAATAATCTGAATACACACCAGTCCAGCAAATATATAAAATATTTTTATAGAAATTAAAATGGCATGAAACACTTCAGACTTCATTAGCATAAAAATACTGGTTGTTTTTAACCCACACCTGAGGAAGGCCCGGAGAGGTTCAGGTCAAAACATTATCATGGTTGTTTAAAAAACGAACTTTTGACCCACTGAAGGTAATTTTATTTTGATATTGACTACATATATGTTGCATGGTGGAAATAAGGACCAAAAATGACAAATTTACCAAAAGCTTGCCATGATATAAGAAATCACAAGAAATGACAGTTCAACACCACCATCTTCAACAGCTACCGGTCGAACAGATCATAAGAATATACAGTGGCTTACCAAATAAATAATAAACAGTGGGTGTGAGTACAATAACCAACTAAGTTTGTGATATGGAACAGAATTTTTAGACTGATTTTAACCTATTGTACAAATTAGAATTAATTTACTAGTGGTAACTCATCAAGAACTTTAGGTTTTATCATGTTTATAATGTGATATTGGAGAGACAGTTTTACACGAATTTAATCAACAAGTAGGCTACAAGTTTTAGATATTATCACATTTTAACTGTACATTTTAACTGCACAGCTGTATAGAGTAGGGTTGCCAAATGGTTGGTATTTTTCATCAGTACGCTGGTGCCAGGTGGTAAAGCATATAATCTGTGAAAAGCCAGTTTTTATGGCTGAGAGAATTATTGTTATGAAAAAGAAAATTTATGTACTGAAGGAGAGATTCCCTATCTTGAAGAATGAAAATACAGGGTGTCCGGCTTATAGATTTAACATTTTAAGAGAGTATATACTTTAAAGTAAGCCATATTTAATTAAACAACTGATATTGTCTGATACAGTAAGTCATGACATTTACCTTGCACACCTTTTAAACTATTTCAATATGTTCACCCAAAGTGGCCCGGCAAATGTCCAACCTATACTCCATCTCCACCCAGGTATTCAGCAACATTTGCAGTGTGACATTCCTGATGACTTGATTAATTTTTCATCGCATAGGGTCTAAGTTGCACTTGTTTCTTCACAAAACCCCATACGAAAAAATCCAATTGGGTCATATCCAATCCATCGACCAGGGAACTCCTCATTCAAACATTCTCGCACCTGGATCAATAAATAACGTTGGGCCCTTGTTGGGATTTTTTTTTTTTGCACTGGTGTGTCGAATTGACTTTTTCGAACTTCTTATGAAGAACATATGAATTCTTCCCACACTTTCCGCAGGCACATTCCCTTTGCTATGCTTCCCACGATTAGACAAAAGGCTACCAATTTCTCATAACTGTCTGCCCCATTTCATAATGCTCACATAGGAAGGAACATCGTCATGACCCCTAAGGTTAAATTCACAGCAAAAATTTTGTTGTACGGGCTTCATAGATTTTGTTTCAGCCAGTCCAAGAACATAGGAAACTTGTTGTTGTGTTGTCCACATCGCCATCTTTGATATTCTAATCATGTGATCATTGTTGTCATTGCTGCAAACTATTTTCATAAATGGCAAGAGACTTGCTAATCATATAGGAAAGAATTTTTTTACCAGAAACTGATACAACAAAAATTATACAAGTTTGTAATGTTAAACCTATAAGCCAGACACGGTCTATAACTAGTGCAGAAAAGTAATGTAAATATTTCGTATATGAAAGTGAATCTACTCTATGTTCTCCACATCTACTTAATGTGGTACAGTATCCAATGTTTTTGCTAGCCTTCCTAGGAATGCAAATGTTGAAAGAACATTTAGCATTAAGAACAATCTATAGAGCCCCGAAAGAAACAAGTTTGTGAATCTTGTGAAGGCAGAATTTTGGGTGCAGTCCATTTTGAAATTATCATGTTAAGAATTTTTCCAGTTCATTGGAATTTTTAAAAAAGTTTTGAAAGGAAAAAGCATCAGCAAAAAGTATAATTTTCTTAAGGAATAACATATCTAGCTTTGTACTGTATGTAGCCTACTGCTAGCTGTCACTTTCATTAATATGTTTATGGGTAAAACACTTTTTGGTACTGTAAAGGTAATGTGTTCCCTGTTACAGGCCATGGAGGCCCAGGGGGTTCCAGGGGGTTGAGGGACCCAGATTTTAGACATTCGGCACATGGAGGTGGTAAGATTGTCAGCACACCTATATATTCGTTGGTGAAACTACATTTTAGAATGCCCACTATTCCACTCATTAATATAAAGATTGTGGCTGGCTGGTCTTTTGTCATTTGGAATTTGGCATCTCTAGTACAGAGCCTGTAGCCTATATTTTAGGTCTAGTGGAAACAATTTTATACACAGCTGAAACACTTATTAAATCTAGTTCTTTGCGAAGACATAAAAAATTGTTTGTACATTAATGGTAGTTTTCTTTGGGTATCTTTATTTTATATGAGGGTAACCAAAAGATGATTATTTTTATTGCTTAACACCTTCAGTGTGCTTCATTACTATTAATGGAATTATCTCTTCAAATGCTATTTAGTAAGGCTACTAGTTTGAACAGGATGTGATTGAATGGCACTTGTAATTAACCTAACCTAACCATATTGTGCATGTCCAAACCCCTAAATAACAAGTCAGCTTTACCCAAAGCCATGATGTTAGGTTGTGCTTTACCCAGATAAAGCCTGAAGTGAAGGAAATTTTGTTTATAATTCTTACTTTACTCAAAATGATGGGGTAAAGCACATATTATCCAGGTATATATATATATATATATTTATTATATGTCTGAGTGTGTGTAAAGGTAGGGCCTACTGTATTGATAGAGCTTTTAAAATATGTCATTTATTTTAATATTTCAAGGAGATGGTGCACTTATTTCAAGATTTCTTTAACTTAGGCTAATTATTTTGTTATAATGAGTCAACCTGGAAGGCTACGGTATATGGTACGTTTCAAGTGAATTGAAAATTGTTTGGTGGAAACATTTTTCTACTTTGTTCTACTCTGCTTACTTTATTTGATATGCTGGTGATGAAGCTTTTAATATCCAGTTGAGTTGGGCAAGACTTCTGACAAGGTGCATCTGCACATTTCAGACATCTCGCTGCTTCTTTCAGTGCTCCCCTCTCACTTAGAGTTGTGTGTTTAATATCATCAAAATTGTTCTCTAGTGTACCACAATTCTGAAAAATAAAATAAATTTGATTTCATCCTTTGGAATATTTTGCATATTTTTAAGATGCCTCATAGAACACAGTTACCAGAGCTTAATGAATTTCATTACGCTAGTGCTAATCTGAATAAAATAGTTAAAATGTTCAGCCTCAAAGCACTAATAGATATTTTTTTAGTACCACCTTATACCCTCAATTTCGATTACCATTAATAGATGTTCCAGGAAAAATATATTCTGCCAATATCAGTTACATGTAGGGCTATGTTTATTAAGTATAATTACAAAATGAATGATTAGGTTTACTTAATGCATATAATTCTTCTGGTATAATTTTTTTAGTGAGCTAAAGAGTTAAAAATGATTATCATTAATGTACATAGTGTAAAATGGCTTGTCTTTAAATATGCTAAATGTGATAGTGTTAGCTTATGTAAGTTAGAATAGATAACATCAATATATATAGTTTATGTTTATATGTGCTAAGTCACAGTATTAACCTGAAAAATAGGTTCGTCCTTATATTAAAAACATTCACTAAAACACACTGAGTAGCAAACTAACTACACAACAAGCAGGTCGGTTCATCATCCTATTCTCCGAGAACGACTGAAGATGATACATCCTTGTATTGAAATGCATCTCAAATAATACGACAAGTCTGATTTTAAAACTGATTACAACATTTCACCAATCAACATTTATAAATAAGTGATTTTAACAGTGAAGAATTTTACCAAGAAGAAGACATTTTATAATTTAGACATTATTTTAATCCAAAATAATTTTAATTGACATTTACAAAACGATTCACTATCAACTTATATAAAAGTGTTTTTAACATCTGGAAGAATTTTACCACAACATATTATAACATGAACATTATTTTAAACCTAAAATAATTTTAATATATTTCTTACCACAACCTTAAATGTTTTTCTTGATTAATATATCATCTTCCATTTACATTGGTGCTATTCTAAATAAAAAGAACAAGTCATTCATCATATAAACAGAACAATAATTTTAACAGTGAATCAGTGGCTATTTTTAACTTGGACTGAACATAGACTTTACCACAATGTATTTTAGCTAATAAATAAATATTTGTAATCAGCATTACATTCAGCAAAGTCTTTTTTAATACACTAGTACAGAGGTGGAAAAAACATTTTAGATAATTCGTAAAATTGTACTAGTTGGAAAATCTAGTTACTTCATAATTAAATGAAGTTTATAAATAAATTTAACTCACTGCTATATACTGTCCTTGCAGGAAGTCAGGTGTTTGGTTATCAATGTTTTTAATGTCTTAGCTTCAATTTATTACTTGTTATATTTTTCAGTATATCAGGTAAGTGATAATTTCTATACACTTGTTGCCTGAAGAACCTCTCAACGATTTCTTAAAATAATTTTTATTATATCTCATATAATGAAGATGCATGTTTTGATTCTTATCTTCTTTATAATTTATTATTGCAAATTTAATACTTTCATAGATATACAGGTATAAGCAGGGCAATGTGAGTATTTTCAATTTTTTTAATACAGTTCTGTAAGATTTTATCTGTGGTATTTTCTCTATAACCCTAAGTTATTTTTTATGAAGTCTAAATAATCTTAGTATTTTTATGTTGGCAGTCGACCCCTAACTTACAAAATAACGGTTATAGATTAAATGCGACTGAATGAATGTGAAATATAATTGTTTCAGGGTGTCTTTATCCATAACTTGTGCAGTCTGTTTTAGAATGTATAGGCCTATACCTTTATTTAATTTCTTTCTGACTTTCTCAATATTTAAATCCCACTGAAGATTCTGATCTATAATTAACTAAGCCTAAAAAATTTGAGTGACTGACTTCCGTAAGTTCTTCATTTTAATTTATAAGTTTTATATTTGAATATGTTTTTTCAAATATTCATTACCATGTCTAAATTGTTTAAGTAATCATCAACCATATTAACTATAACTATAAGGTTAGATTTATTTTCTAATCCCTTTAGCATATCATCTGTAATTAAAATTGTTGTATTATTAGCACACCCTATGGCCATACCTCCTAAATCCTTGACTTTCTGAAACAGATTGTTTATATAAAGCAAGAATAGGTAAGGACCTAGGTTCAAAACTAGGCCCTAACCTATTCAAACCTTGGCACCCCCCCCCCCCCCCGGTTTATTAATTTGAATGATGATCTAAAGTTAATTATATTTTCTTTGGCTTAATGTTTTATTTCTATGCATTGTACTCTGATCTTTAAATATGATCAAATCCAGTTTTGTGGTATTTCTCCAATTCCTTAACTGTCTAGTTTTGTTATTAAGTTCCAGACCTCTCTACTGCAGAAACGTGCTGTTGGAGCAAGCCCCAACCAGTGCTTAGGTCATGGTACCTAACTCTGACAATCTACAGTCATCAGTCTTTGTTATTACTGCATACACTGTACCAGTAGGGCCTACTAGATAAACAAAGTGTGAATATTGTAACTTAAATACTATGCTGATTATATCGTCGTTGCCGGTGAAAAACATCCTATGTGCAAAAGATGAATGTTTACAGGAGGGATAAAAAACTGTATCCAACACAGGTAATTGGATTTTTTATATATTTTTTGCAACAGTGTTCTCTATGTATAATTACACATACATTTATAAAACTTCTGTGATGTAATTGTGCATTACTTGAGTATTGTTGACTTTTTATTATTTTTCATGCACATAGGAGATTTTTCCCTTCCACGAAAGTGACACTAAGGGTGGCGTGCACCAAACTCATGCCATTTACTCTTTTAGTAAGCCTTACTTCTTTAGTTCTAACTACTTTAGTAAGCTACTCTTTTAGTAACCGTACTCTTTTAGTAAGGACGGCGTGCACCAACCAAGAGTAAACTAAACTCGGCGGCTTTCAACATAGAGGAATGTACTAAAGAAGTAAAAATTTTATTTACTCCCAGAGTAAATGAACTTACTCCACAAGTGGTGGAGAGCACCAACACGGAGTACGTTACTAACGTAGTAAGTTGTGGAGTAAATAAGGCCAATATTTACTCCTACTCAGGGGGTGGAGTAAAGTTGTGGAGTAAGTGTGTTCTGTGGCATTTGCGTGAGTTATGAGTTACATATCACATTAAATGGATTACATAGTTAAACTGAGGATAAGTTATTGAGATGTAGAAGGTTGTATACCAAAAGTGAGAGTTGTGGCAGGTGATTTAATAAATATTAAGCGAACCATACCTAGTAGGGCATTTAATAACGTAAATAATTAAGCTCATAAATCCTTACATGAAATTTTGGCGTTGGAAGAAACGATGTCAGATTCTCACTACATCCATGTGATTTCAGCCAGTCAAATGTGGAAATATCATTGCGGAGAGCGATCCAGCTAGGAAGACGTCCACCAAAGGTGAGGGGAAGAGTGAGTGGAAGGGACGTTTGCATTGCACGGTACAAGGAGCTCATGTGCTCTTAAATATCTTCCTAGCTGGATCGGCCTTTAGATGTTGCAGTTCTCCCTAACTTTGGGTCAGAAAACGACGATGTATTTCAAGCTAATCATATGGATACAGATATCGGCGAGGTATAGTACATTCCAATAAATGAAAGCCTCCGTTCTTGGAGCTACCCAGAAAACACTTCCCCCTGCTACTTAACCATAGAATTACTGAACAATAGGTGATTCCCATTGTTAAACGATTTAATGTAATTATTGTAAATTAATTTTATTACATTACACTTCTATAGCTTAACTTAAAGCACAACATGGCGAATGCCATATTATAATAATAATTATAAGAGCTAAAAGTTCAATAGTTGCACCCGCAGTGTTAATGAATAATATGTCCTTTTTTCTAACCCAGGTGTAAAAATGTCCAAACAGGCCACATCGGAAGAAAATTTGACTGACTCTGGGATTAGCGTACATTGAGAAGGGGACACATTGTAAAACCATTCCTTAAAGACTCCCCAAGTCTCGAATGGTGGAGTGAGACGAGACTTTCATGTTTGGGAATAAGCTATAACAGATGCTGCAGGTCTATAGTATGCTGCTAACTATTTAATTAACCCTGTGGACAGGAAAGTGAGAAGCATTATAAACTATATAGAAAAAAAAATGCCAACATGAGTGCCGAAAGAAAATTTTAAGGAGGGGCCCGGAGGTTGAAGCTGCACAGGATCTAGAGAAGTAGTCACTGAAATTATTTTTAAACACACAACCATCTACATAATTATTATTGGAGTTCATAGCTTCCGAAATATTGTACCGCCATTTTTTGTTTAAATATTACATTTCTCAGTTGTAATATTATTATTTTTATAAGGTAATATTTTTTAAGTAAATGTTCTGTGCATTTGAAAAAGGACAGAAACATAATGCCCCTTATTAGTTTTGTTATCCTTTTTATCCCCCCTTTTTCATTATTTTGTGTAATACTTCTTATTAATATTGTTAAACAGTCAATAAGTATTAATAATTCATTATCGTGAGATTTATGATAAACAACTGTAGAATAATTGAGCTGCTCGGGGGAACAAAATGGTAACTGCCACTGCCATGAAACAAGTAATTTTTTACTTTCCAGAGTGTTTCATCTAACAGAATGGTAGGTGATAGGTATTGATCTCTATATGTTCAAACGTATTGAGTACAAAATTGAGCTGAAAATAAAATTATTCAGATTTCTAGGTTAATGAGAAATTTATTTGTTCTCTTTTCCAACACACCCCATTTGGCACTTACCATTTTGTTCCCCCGAGCGGTTCAATTGATTTATCGTTTTTGGGGAAGAATATTTTAATATATTTTAGAAATTTATTATTATTATGAGAGAAATAATTATAATATTGACAGTGAATCAATTATGAAAATCAACTGGAAATTCCAATTGTTTGCATTATAATACAGAAATAGTTTGCACAAAAATTGTAATCACAGTACCCTAACGTAGGCTACTAAACTGAAAATATTCAATTGAAGGAATTAAAATTAGTAATGAATAAAACATTACTATTGTCACAAGATTTTAGGGGTAGTCGGAGTGTACACTCTTTCAAAACTGCGCTTATTAAACAATTATTGCCCACTGAACAGAACTAGCTCTTTGTAGTCACTCCATCTTTCACTGTATATAACATTACTTAGTCTCCTTATAACGTATCTACAGCTAGACTTAAATTTCCATTATAACATAATTCTACATATTCCTTGTTTTACTTGTAACATTATTACTATTTTCTTTGATGACACTTGCGCTCTCTATGAAGCCTGTGCTTTTTATGAAACCTATGCTTTTTATGAAACCTATGCTTTTTACTTATTTAATTTATTATTATGATTAGCCTTAACCTTAGTCTTAGTATTAGTCATAAGTCTCTTATTCACTAATTTGCTATTTATGTAAACCTACATTGTATATATTTTCTGAAACCTGGTTGAGTGGAAGAGAAGGCCTTATGGCCTTAACTCTGCCAGGCAAAATAAATCATTTACTACTACTACTACTACTACTATTAGACCTATTTTAAAACATGAAGATTGTCATTGGTAATATTTGGAACAACCCAAATTCATATTCATTGTTTCAGCGAACCTTTCCTTTTCATTATCTGGCACTTGAATAATACCGGCAATTGAAATGCACGTGTTCTGCTGCGCTGCACTAATGTTTCTGCTCTGTTCTGCGCAGAATTCGACTACTTCTTTAGTAAAAATCGTTTACTACTTTAGTTACAACTAAAGAAGTAACTATCAATTGAGCTCTCCAACACCAACTAAAAGAGTAAGTTACTAAAAGAGAAGCACTAAAGTAGTAAATCTAAGACGGGAACATGACGCAACAAAAACCGGTTTGTCTGTCTCACTCTAGCACATTACTAGTATGACTTAAAGAGTGAGACAGATGTACTGGTTCTTGTATATTCCAGGTCTCCGTCTTAAATTTACTACTTTAGTAAGATTTACTCCTGGATGGTGCACGCCACCCTTAGGAGATTTTGTTCCATGAAATGTTAACAAGTTTGATGTTAAATCATGATTATTCCACAGAACAATTTAATGAGGAATTAACTTATACATTAAAATAAACTTTATTTATTTAATCGTTACTTTTATTCAGTCCTCAAACAGTGTCTGAAAGCATTGTCAATAAAAAGATCATAAAATCTATAATTACATATTCCACATTAACACTTTTCAACTTTTCTCTTTGTCTGATTTCACCCTCAAATTGTCTTAAAAAGCATGATGATCATGATCTATAACTAGCTTTAACGCTTGAAAATTATTAAATTTGGATTATAACTGTATAGGAGGCTAGTAGATGAGCAATGGTAGGTTGGAAATGGAATTAGGTAAGAATGGACTGTAAGTTTCTGAAACCTTCGCCTTGCCTATACATGAAAGAACAAGAATTTGTAACCTTCTGGTGAATAAATGATATTTATTTTAACACTAAAAACTGAGATTATAATATACACTGAAAGATTGTTGAAGTTGATGCTTGAAGAATGGAAGATCTTGAAGAGATGAAATTTCTTGATGCTGATGATGATAATTAAAACTGTAGCAGTTTGTACTGAAGTTGAAGTTAAAGTTCCAAATAATGTTTATAAATTGATTATGATGAAATATTTCTTAAAGTAATAAATTACACTTAATAATGTGTAATGTGTTGATTGTCTATAAATCCTGAAGTTAGATAGATAAGTTAAACACTTTGAAATGTGTTGGAAATGTTCACAAAGGAAACGGATATGTTGCAATGGCAAGCGTCTATATGACGTCACCTTTTGGCATGCTTATACTATAGCGTCACCAAGCGAACAAAGAAAGTTTGTGAAATTCTTTCTTCACGTAGAAATTAGGTTTTTAATTAATTGAAATTGGTTTCAATTAAAAGTTAGATGTGAAGTTGAAGATTTTCTTCAATTAATAGATATAAGAAGTAACAAGATATGTTAAGCGTGCCCACGCGACGCTATTGGTTGAGTGATATTAGTAATCAAATTTCTTATCTGAAATTGATGAGTTAAAGTTGAAAATTAAATCCTTGCTGGATTGAAGATTGTAGCAGTAGTTCAAGCTTCCAGTTCCTTGGATACTGAAGGCTGATGATGATTGCTGTTATTGGGAAATACTTTCCCAAAACAGGAGTGAATGAGAACCAACGCCTGCTTTCTTCAGACTCGACGTGTGGACTAAACTAAATGAAAGCTTGAACGCTTTACCGGCTTTCAAAGGGAAATCCCCAATAAACTTAGCAAAATTATATTTATAAGAAAATGCGTCACAAGTAATTCTGACGTGAAAAAATACTAACAAATGGAATGGACAATAACACCATGGATTTAAAGTATAAATCAAATATAAACACTATATAAAAAATCGATATAATAATAAAAACTTGCATATTTGTATGAGAAAACTATATGAGTTTTTTGCTGGAAATTGGCAACATTGAAAATCGAAGCGAGTCAGTATCGATATATTGTCAGATCGAAATACACTCGCGAACGATTCCTCAATAATAGATGAATATCACCAAGCGAAACACACATGTAATAACTTATTTATTTCTTTTAATAAACAAATAATGGTTTTAAAGGAACAATATTAAATATGTAAGGCTGTGAGTATGATGCCAGACACTTTAACATTATTCTAAAGTCCGTGGAACGTAAATATCAAACGTGAATATGCACGTTTAAAAATGGGGTTATGTTTGCTTAAAAACTATCTTATTTAGATCGAGTAATATTAAATTATGATAGATTATACAAAACTAAGTTCAGAATCGCAATCTACGTGTCAAATATTAAATCTGAACATAAATGTGGAAATATCTACAATAAAATGACTTTAATGTGATGTCGTAATTTAGGCCTATGTTTTGGTTACGAAAAATCATAGTTTTGCTTTCAAGTTTTGTGTAATTATACATATTGCCCGCAATAATTATGCAAATAATTATTCAAACAAAGAGAATGTATAATGGAACAAAACTATAATTATTTAAAGGTTCTACAAAAGACAATTTTAGGTTATATACAATTTATTAAGTATAATTAATCTTCTCCATTTATGGGAAGAGGGGCGAGTTTTACTATTGGTCTTTTATATTGACCTGAAGAAGTTCTGACAGTAGCTACTCTTACGAGACCGTCAGATCCAGGGTGAATTTGATCAACTATGCCTAAAATCCATTTAAAGGGTGGCACATTATCTTCAATGAGAAGTACTGGTGTACCAATGGATACATTGTGAGATTTAGAGCTCCATTTGGAACGCCTTTGGAGGGTGTGAAGATAGTCAGAAGACCATTTCTTCCACAAATCAACAGTAAAAGTATGCAGTGTTTTCCACTGAGAGCGCAATGTGTAACTTCCAGACAAGTCTGGAGATGGCAATGAAATGAGTGGTTTGCCCACAAGAAAATGTCCTGGAGACAAATATTGGAAGTCATCGATCTCTTCATGAAGTGAGAGCAATGGCCGTGAATTAAGGATAGCTTCGATTTGTATCAACAAAGTCGATAGCTCTACGTAGGTGAGAGTGAGATCTGAAGCCATTCGCTTCAGGTGATGTTTGACTGAGCGTACTGCAGCTTCATGCAGTCCACCCATGTGAGGAGAATAAGGCGGTAAAAAATGCCAGTTAAGGCTGAGATGTGAGGTAGCATCTTTAACAGTATTTTGAAATTCAGAAGATGACAATAAGTCACTCAACTGTTTCAAATCATTACAAGCTCCAACGAAAGTTGTTCCGTTGTCGGATGTAATCGAATGGGGAATGCTTCTGCGGCTAGTAAATCTAGACAGAGCAGCTAGAAATGCTTTAGAAGTAAGTGTGGTTACTAACTCTAAGTGTATTGCCTTTGTGGACATGCACACAAAGAGAGCAATATATGACTTGGTAGTGATTTTAGATCTTGGACCACCATACTTTATTGTAAATGGGCCAGCATAATCTAAACTAACATTTGTAAATGGTGGTATTGGAGTTATTCTGGCGGCAGGCAAGTCAGCCATTTTTTGTTGAAAGGGCTGTGCTTTAAAGCGGAAACATGTGTTACGTTTTCCTATCACAGATCTTATTATTCTTCTGATTGAAGGAATCCAGAATCTTTCTCTGAGATGAGCAATAATAAGTTGTGGTCCTGCATGATGCAGTTGAAAATGTGTATAGTGAATTAAATGCTTTGTGAAATCATGATCACATGGCAATAGCATTTGATGTTTTGATTCAAATGGAAGATTAGATCTTTCTAATCGTCCGCCAACACGTAGGATGTAGTCAGAATCCAAGAATGGGCATAAATTAAGAATTTTACTGGAGGTTGGAATTTCCTTTCCAGCTGACAATAGTCCTATTTCTTCAGCGTATGCCTGACGCTGGACATTTTTTACACAGCAGTGCATTGAACTTGTTATCTCATCAGGAGATAAAGATCCACTAAGGCGTTGGT
Organism: Ectobius pallidus; assembly: GCA_964059195.1. NCBI lineage: Eukaryota > Metazoa > Arthropoda > Insecta > Blattodea > Ectobiidae > Ectobius > Ectobius pallidus. The sequence continues at coordinate 30,780,798 of CAXKWD010000006.1, forward strand.
TATTAGGTTTTGCATTATGTATGAATCTTAATACATAACCCATAATGCGGAGAGATTTTAAGTAAGAAAACTTGGAAAACCAAGATTGAAAGGTACTATCAACAGTAGTGATGTGAGCTACTACCCTGACTTCTGGCAGTGGTTCTGAGATAGCTTGTGTGTTATTGGTTGGCCATTATGAGGTGTCCTTGGACAGCCATTCTGGGCCAATCCACCACAAATCGTTATGAATTAAATCCTCGGGTGTCGAACCTCGAGATATCAAATCGGCGGGATTATCACTTGATGATACATGTCTCCAAATAAAGTCTGCAGTATACTCTTGTATTTCCGCAACTCTATTTGCAACGAATGTCTTGAGTGTGGTTGGAGAGCGACTCAACCAACTCAAAACTATATTTGAATCACTCCACAAATTTACTGAATTAATGTCGAGCTGTAGTGTAGGCAAAACATTATGTGTGAGTTTAGATAATAAATGGGCAGCTAACAATTCTAATCTGGGAATTGTAACCGCTTTGATAGGTGCAATTTTAGACTTTGCACATAGTAAAGATACTTGAGTTTCGCCCTTTTGATTGGTAGAGCATAAATAGATGCAAGCGCCATAAGCTTGCTCGCTAGCGTCGCAAAATCCATGCAAATCTATTGAAATGGCATTCGGAATTAATGCAAACCGAGGAATAGCAATTTGAGAAATTGAATGTAGTTGGTTGTGAACCGTCAGCCATTTTTTGGCGATCGATTCAGGTATAAGTTGATCCCAGGAGGTAGTTTCCTTCCATAAGGATTGAAATATGATTTTGCAATGTGCAACTATGGGAGAGATGAGGCCTAAGGGGTCAAATATTGATGCAATACAAGAAAGTAGTGTTCTTCTTGTACACTTAACAAAAGGTTTAGAAGAATCTATGGATGTTTCTACTCGCAATAAATCATTAGATGGTTGCCATATTAAGCCTAATGCTTTAATAAAGCTGGCATCTAAGTCACCAAATGTGCGATTATCAAGAGTTTCTCTTGACTCGATTGGTATGTTTTCTAGAAGTTGTGGCAGATTTGAACTCCACTTTCTAGGTTGGAATCCACCCATGGGAAGCAAAGTGTTTAATTCAGAAACCATTTGCTGGGCTTCTTCAATATTAGCGGCGGTTGCCACTATGTCGTCGACATATGTGGAATTATTTATTAGATGTGAAGCTAGTGGAAAATCTTTACCCTCGTCAATTGTAAGTTGTTTATGGGCGCGAGTTTCTAGAAATGCGGCTGGTGCTGTGCCATAAGTCACAGTCTTAAGATTGAAGATCTTGATGGGCTCTGAAGGTTGTTCCCTCCAGAGTATTTGTTGGAAATGCTGTTGTTCAGGAGATATGAGTACTTGTCTGTACATCTTAGCGATGTCAGAAGTAAAAGCAATAGGATTCAGTCTGAATCGTAATAGTATGGAAAATAGATCTGGTTGGACTGTGGGGCCTACATAAAGTATGTCATTTAATGACTTTTTGTTCGTCGATTTAGCAGAAGCATCAAATACTACTCTTAGTTTAGTAGTACTACTTGACGGTTTCATCACCGGGTGATGAGGGATTATGTAATCAAAGGTTTCAGGCTGTTCAGATTCCGCAGGCTCCATGTGGCCTAGGGTCTGATACTCAGTCATGAAATCACCATATTGCTGGCAAAGTTCAGCATCATTTGCCAAACGTTTTTCGAGTGAGTTGAATCTTTGATAGGCTTGCTGCTTGGTGCTACCTATTGATTCTGGTGGGGCATTGAAGGGAAGCTTGACGACATATCTTCCGTCAAGATCTCTTGCGGTAGTTTCTGTGAAGTATGTTTCACAGTGTGTGTCTTGAGGGAAAGGTGCACTATTGGCTACACTTTCGAGTTCCCAAAACTTAGATAGTTGATTGTTTATTGATTGATCAACATTTAAAAATGCAGGATATTGTTTATCATTGTTGGCATTGGCATTAACAGTTTGATTTCTACGATTTCCTTTGAATCGCCTTGGAGAAGAAGAATTGACAAGTCGTCTGACATTGTCATTGCTAGATTGATAGAAATTGTCATCTTGATGACTTGAGGTTAAATGCATTTGCCTAGAAGCGTTAAGTGATGGTAACCTTCCAGAAAAGGTCCATCCTAATTGAGAATTCTGAATTGTGGGATGATCAGGAGCACTGATTATGCCATCCTGCATTATTTGTGAATAAACTTCTACTCCTAAGAGTAAGTCAACACACTGTGGTGTGTTGAAATTTGGGTTAGCTAGGGGGAGATTGGCTGGAATTTGCCAATTCCTAATATCAATGTAATTATCTGGCAGTTGGCTGGCAGAGATTTCTGGAATTACAATAGCCTGTGTATCATAATTCCATAGCGTAGTTCTTGACTTGATTTTGATGTTTGTAGTCTTGTGCATATGGGCTTGAGACTCTAAGATGCCTTGAAGTGGCACTCTTTTGGGTAAAGCTTTCAACTTTAATTTGTTGAATAAGCGATTAGTTATTAAGTTGCAACTAGAACCAGTATCTAACAGGGCTGTTGCTTCTACAGGTTTACCATTTATGTCTTCCACAATGATTAATGCAGTGGGATGCAGACATTTTGGGGGGTCTGGTATTGAAGGAAGGTGCAGCATGCGTGTTACATTATTTGATTGTGTGTTTGACCGCTGATTAGAATTGTGAAGCATTGTACTATGTCTTTCACCACAAATGTGGCATTTGAATACGCCGCATACACTACTATGACCTTTAGTTTGAAGGCATACTTGACATGCTTTATGAGTATTGACGAATCGCATTCTTTGCTCATGGGACATCGTTTTGAAATTGTCACATTGATACAATTCATGGATAACATTTTGCCTGCAGCAAATACAAAGAGGACGTGAATTATACGTTCTGGAGTTGTGATTGTTTTGATTGCTGTTATTTGAAACAACATTATTATTAGTAGCAGGTTTTTGAGGGGGGCGATTGTGTGTAGAATTAGTGTTGTTTGTAGAATTAGCTTTAACTTGAGATCCTATCGCTAAACTTGTCATCTGAAGGACTCTCACCTTCGACACTAGAAAACCAAATAGTTCACTTAATGTGGGTAATTGATTGGGTTTAATAGAACTTTCCCATTCTTTAATGAAGGCTGGAGGTAATCTATCTAAGATTAACTTGGAGACAATTAAGTCTGTTAGGTTGACGTCAGTCTTTAAGGACTGGAGAGCGTGCATCGTACTTACAAAATGGTCAAGAAATTTTTGGAGAGAATTTGCTGAGTCTCGTTCAATAGTAGGCGCAGTAAACAAATGATCCAAATGCGTATTCATGATTAATCTATCGTTGTCAAAACGTTCCGTGAGAGTTTTCCAGGCAACTTCAAATGTGGCATCTGACACTGGAATATTCTGAATTATACAGAGTGTTTCTGTGGTGAGGCATGATTTCAAATATTGAAACTTATCAATATTAGTAATATATTTATTACTTAGAATGAGTGATGTGAAAGTATCCCTGAATTCTACCCAAGCTATTGGATTGCCATCAAATTGGGGCAGTTTTATTTCTGGGAGTTTCGGAAGAATTGTTTGAGGTTCTGCATGATGGGAACCTTTGCTCGAAGAGTGCCTTGAAAGCGATTTTTCTGGCTGATATTTTGGCTTATTTTGTGAGATCAAAGAATCAAGAAAACCTAATGCTCGATGATAAGCTATTTCAATCTCTCGCCTTTGAACATCTATGTCTTGAAAATCATCAGGGGTGACTTGCAAAGCTGAGTCTTCATATGCATCAAATAAATGGAGAAACATGGTTCTCATACTGATTGCTTCATGAAAATTTGCTTCATTTTGAATTTCAAACTCATGAATAGATTGAGCATAGGACATGAACTGGCGATGTAGCCTGTTGATGTGATTGATTTTTTGCTGTGTGGCTTTTTGTGCTGCACTTTCTGCAGCCTCGGCTTCCGCATCAGCCTTAGATTTAAGATAATTAGCTTCTAGTTTATTTATGTATGAAGTGGCTTTAAGAATAGAACCTTCTACTTCCTCTCTATATGCCTGTTCTACATCTGAAAAGTCTAACTCTTCTATGTTAGTCTGAACATCTTCAAATCTTGCAACGAGTTGTGTTAGGTTAGCTTTCCTATCTAAGAGATCATTATAGGTCGCTTCATCATTTACAAGTAGTTGAGGTATGAGATTGCAAAGACGTGTGATTCTTGCTTTTATTGGAGCACGCTTCGCTCTGAAAGCTGCAAGGGTTTGCTCTAAAGTAGTCATTTTGATGATTTAAGTTGAACTTACTTGATAAAATTGAAGTTAAATTAATAGTGCAATTTTGCCCGCGTTTTAGGATTGAATTGAGAAAAGAAACTTCAAGATTTTTAGTACAAAATAATGTGTGGTATGTTGTGTTACACTTTTCACTGTTTTTGTGTTTGTGTTCATGCAACATAAAAAATGAGTAGGTGTTGTGAAACCCTTTTTCACTGTGTCTACTGTATTTCTCAAATACTGGTCGTGCCAGGAGAATGGTTTTGACTTACCTTACGTTACAAATTCTTGCCCGCAGGTTTCAGAAAAATTTAGGAAATATTTTCGGAGGACCACTTATAAGATTGATAGATAGATTTTAAAGTTTCATAGGTAACTATGGGACAGATCCCGGTTCGGAAAGTACCAAATGTATAGGAGGCTAGTAGATGAGCAATGGTAGGTTGGAAATGGAATTAGGTAAGAATGGACTGTAAGTTTCTGAAACCTTCGCCTTGCCTATACATGACAGAACAAGAATTTGTAACCTTCTGGTGAATAAATGATATTTATTTTAACACTAAAAACTGAGATTATAATATACACTGAAAGATTGTTGAAGTTGATGCTTGAAGAATGGAAGATCTTGAAGAGATGAAATTTCTTGATGCTGATGATGATAATTAAAACTGTAGCAGTTTGTACTGAAGTTGAAGTTAAAGTTCCAAATAATGTTTATAAATTGATTATGATGAAATATTTCTTAAAGTAATAAATTACACTTAATAATGTGTAATGTGTTGATTGTCTATAAATCCTGAAGTTAGATAGATAAGTTAAACACTTTGAAATGTGTTGGAAATGTTCACAAAGGAAACGGATATGTTGCAATGGCAAGCGTCTATATGACGTCACCTTTTGGCATGCTTATACTATAGCGTCACCAAGCGAACAAAGAAAGTTTGTGAAATTCTTTCTTCACGTAGAAATTAGGTTTTTAATTAATTGAAATTGGTTTCAATTAAAAGTTAGATGTGAAGTTGAAGATTTTCTTCAATTAATAGATATAAGAAGTAACAAGATATGTTAAGCGTGCCCACGCGACGCTATTGGTTGAATGATATTAGTAATCAAATTTCTTATCTGAAATTGATGAGTTAAAGTTGAAAATTAAATCCTTGCTGGATTGAAGATTGTAGCAGTAGTTCAAGCTTCCAGTTCCTTGGATACTGAAGGCTGATGATGATTGCTGTTATTAGGAAATACTTTCCCAAAACAGGAGTGAATGAGAACCAACGCCTGCTTTCTTCAGACTCGACGTGTGGACTAAACTAAATGAAAGCTTGAACGCTTTACCGGCTTTCAAAGGGAAATCCCCAATAAACTTAGCAAAATTATATTTATAAGAAAATGCGTCACAAGTAATTCTGACGTGAAAAAATACTAACAAATGGAATGGACAATAACACCATGGATTTAAAGTATAAATCAAATATAAACACTATATAAAAAATCGATATAATAATAAAAACTTGCATATTTGTATGAGAAAACTATATGAGTTTTTTGCTGGAAATTGGCAACATTGAAAATCGAAGCGAGTCAGTATCGATATATTGTCAGATCGAAATACACTCGCGAACGATTCCTCAATAATAGATGAATATCACCAAGCGAAACACACATGTAATAACTTATTTATTTCTTTTAATAAACAAATAATGGTTTTAAAGGAACAATATTAAATATGTAAGGCTGTGAGTATGATGCCAGACACTTTAACATTATTCTAAAGTCCGTGGAACGTAAATATCAAACGTGAATATGCACGTTTAAAAATGGGGTTATGTTTGCTTAAAAACTATCTTATTTAGATCGAGTAATATTAAATTATGATAGATTATACAAAACTAAGTTCAGAATCGCAATCTACGTGTCAAATATTAAATCTGAACATAAATGTGGAAATATCTACAATAAAATGACTTTAATGTGATGTCGTAATTTAGGCCTATGTTTTGGTTACGAAAAATCATAGTTTTGCTTTCAAGTTTTGTGTAATTATACAATAACTATACGAAGCAACTTCCTTATTGCTATCAGCTTTTCCTTTATTAAAGTCTTCTGTGTAAAATAAATGAATGGATAAATATTAATTTAATAATACGTAACAAAATAATAGTAACCAGGAATTTGTAGCTCTAGCATTAACAATAGTAGTTGTAGACCAAAGGGAAAAGACCACGTGGAAAACCTAGACGTAGGTAAGAGGACAAAATTAGGATGGATTTGGGGGAAGTAGTATTTGTGAGGGATTGGAAGGAATTAGCACAGAATAGGGTTGTATGGCGGGCTCAGGTAAGCGTGGCAATGAACCTTCGGGTTCCATAAAATATATAATATTCCTTTAGCTTGTTGAGAAATTGTCTATTGCCATTGAGTAAGTAAGTAAGTAGGCCTACGTAGTAGTAGTAATAATACTAACAATAATAATAATAGTGGTACTAGTATTAGCAGTAGTAAACTTTACTAGAAAAGGAGCATTAATTTTGTCAAAATGTTAACTCAGCATGCCTGCTATATGATGAATTAGCTCTTCATTATTAATTGTTATTGGTTCAGAACTATATCAACGGTGCTATCAACGTCATTAATAATGAAGTTTCTTGTGCAAAATAAAATAAATTGAATGACGTTAGTTAATGATAGTAATAGTAATAATAATATTAATAATAATAGCTATAAATATTTTATTTAGAATCCAGAAAACTATTCATAATGGAAAAACTTGTTGGAGAAATTTGATTGAATTATTTAAATTATGTTATAATAATTTTCTTACCATTGTCCTGTTAATCAGCTGAAGAATCTTGTGATAGTGCAAATTGTGCAATTTTTATTTTTACCACGGTAGCATCACGGAAAAACACACCTACAACCTATAAAGTCAACCCGGTCACTACTTTGAGTTTGTCTCTAGGAATTTTTCAACACATTGAAGGTCAAGAACCAGCAAAAAATATTGAAACAAAGTAATAAAGAGGGGGCTGACAAACCACATTCCTTGGCTATTCATAAACCCCCCTGAAGCCCATAATACGTCAAATGTATCTTGTCAACCAAACTAATATACATTTACTTCAGGAAATAAATTTACAAATTGAAATTTACAAATTGAAATTTACATTATATACAGTAAAACACATAGACAACGGATCACAAAGGCTGCATGTAAATATTTATTCATATTTGTGAATTATAAATTAATGAATATTGTAATAAATCTATTGTGTGCATGTATGCGTAATCTTACCAAACCTCTTATGTGCAAAGTTGATCACATGAAAGGTGGCTATTTCATGGCAGTCTGGCAAAAATGCATTGGTACCAAACCTCTCATGTGTATATGTGAGCACATAGGATATTTTTCACGGCAGCAGAACTGCAGTGACACATAGGAGGTATGACAATTTCGTAAATAACATTTTCTGTGGTAGAGATACACATAAGAGCTTTTGTCACAACATGCAGAGCGATCTATGCTTTCCAGAAGAATCAAAACCTCATTTTAGTCCATCGCGACACATAGGAGGTTTTTCACCGGCAACGACGATATGTTTTGTACCAAACCTCGTTGGTAGCAAGACGTTCACATCATGGCTTCCTGCTTTATATAAGTGCCTTGCTCACTCCAGCTTCTATAGGCTTATCTGCCTTAATCCGACTACATTTGGTTGTGATCACTAATTCAAATGCTGCATACATTGTGCCAGTATATCTTGAATGTTATAAGTGTAACACTCATATTATCGCCAACTTACATAGGGTGACCAGATGAAAATTTTCAAAAGCAGGACATTTGAAGGAAAAAAGCAGGACATTTTGAGAAAAAAGCCTGACAACACGTTAAATTCCTTTTCAATCAAATTAAAATCCAACAAATACAATAACCAAGTGGATTTAACAATATTTCTGTGAAGAGGAAATGTCTTTCAGCAGTTCTGGGGATTTCAACAAATAGGCATGAAATTCCTTGCACGTAAAATGTTTCAAATTATACTGTACTGTTACAATCCCCTTTACTGATTCTACTGATAGTCTGTTTCTTTCTTCTGACCATTGGGCATTTATTAATGAAAATACCCTTTCAACATTGGCATTATGGGCAATTATTGAAAAAAAGAATTGACATATATGCAGCAATGATTGAAAACACTTAACATTCACAGCCTGCTCAAAAAACTTACTCCATTGAAAATCTATTGATTCCAGGAAAAATGCTTCATCTTGCTTCAAAACAAATTCTTTTAGAGCACAAAATTCGTCAAACAATATCACATCATCCAAAACAATACATTTCTGTTTTTCATTAATGTACTTTACAGAAGGAATAATATCACTGAAAGTACAGTCTTTCTCTTTCAAATATTTCATGTTCAACCAATAAAAGCACTCAAATTCATCACACTGAACAGTCCATTTATCTAAATAGTCCTTACACGACTGGTACAGACACAGGGCAGAGTTTATGAAATTGTTTACTTCTGTTTCTAATCCATCTTCCCTTAGACTGTCAAGCTTTTGGGAAATATTCATTGGCATAAACTTATTTTGCAACCTGTTTTCCAGACACTTTGAAACAGAGTTCTGAATCCGAACTATATCCAATAAACAGTTGTGTTCCTTTTCCAGATCATTAATTGTAGTATGAAATACATTCATGAGTGAATGAACTAGAGAAAGATACAGTTCAGAAAACTCATCTTTGAAGAAATCTTTCAAGATTCTTGGGACACCAGACTCTGATAGAAAATAAGACCTCAAAGCAGGATACAACTTAAGAATTCTCTCAATGGCCGGAAAAAGACTTAGCCAACGTGTCTTACAGTGACGAAGCAACTGTTGATAATTTATGTTGACAAAATCACAGAACTGCTTAAGCTTTTCAGTGCGAACAGTGTATATGGAAAAGAAATTGAAGATCTTCAGAACTATAGACTCTATATCTACAGGCAATAAATCAGTCCCATGCTGCAAAGTATTGTGGAGAATATGGGCAGGGCATCCTATTCCTGCAAGATCATTTGTCAAAACATTATTTAGTAGGGCAAAAACATTGTTTCCTGAAGCAGGTCTGTTGATGCCTCCGAAGTTTACATTTGCATTATCACCACAAAATGAAACACATTTATCACTAAGACCATGTGATTTCAAAACACTAAGCAGAACATCTGCTATTGTTTTGGCAGTTTCATTCTCGCAACTACATAAATCAATAATTTTTGAGACAACACCAATTTTCCAATCAAAGTACTGTATCATGAATGGAAATAATTTCACACTGCCATGATTACTGGCATCAGTTGCTATTCCCAGAAATGGAGAGTTCTCAACAGATTTTAGTACACATTCAAGAGAATGTGGAGCCAGTACTTTGTTAACAATGGCCTCTGTTTTTGTTCGAGCGCATTGTAGCTTCTTAGCGATCTCCGAATCCTCAACCAGTTTAGGAAGTAGTGATGAAGTACAATCCATTGATCTGTAAGTCTGGTGGTGACGTACAGTGTGAAATGATAATGCACCCTCAGCTGCACTAACGCTTTCGTCTATCTTCGAAAATTTTGGTGAGAAGAACGAGGTTACCACACGAGAAGAAGATGCACCTTTAAAGCAAGTAACATGTTTACTTGTAGCTAGGTGACGATCTAAATCCAACGCACCTCTTGAAGCCACAGATACGTAACAGTCACAGATAGTGCATTTCGCTTCGGTTTCCACTCGACCCGCAGTGAAGCATGGGTATTTACTTTTCATGGAATCACCGAATTTGCACTTTCGTTTTTTTAAGTCGGGTTTCCTTTCATCACTGCCTACCTTCGACATATCACTTTGATCGGGAATCAAACAAACTTACGACCAAATACAAGCCGGCAATGAATCTGAACAACAAAAGCAGGAACAGGAAGTGAAAACGGTTGGTTGTAACAAATCGATCTGAACGCGAAATTCGAGTGCGAGTGTTGTGGCAGGTAACCGGAAGCAGGGTCACCACACGTATTATTACAAACATCAACATTTCCTTCAAATACGCATTTTTCATGTAACGACAAACTTTTGACCTCATGTTTTAAATCTTATATATCATATTTCAATATTGTGTACATTATATTGCTGTAAGACAGAAAGCCGGACATTTTGCCTTTCCCATAAAAAGCCGGCCGGATGCTCACAAAATACCAAAAAAGCAGGACATGTCCGGCGAAATCCGGACGTCTGGTCACCCTAAACTTATATAACCAATGCGTCTGTATCCTTTGTCTGGAACGCATGCCAAACTCACTACCTGAGTTTTATCACCAGGCTTCGGAAGTTATAGCAATAAAAAAAATAGTACATTAGGTGCCTAAAAAGGCACTAAAAACGGGATAAAAAAGGCACTGAAATTACATGGAGCAAACAAGTCATATAAGCAAAATAGCTCTCATAACACAATGATAAATATTTGAAACCACAGATGTAAACATACAGTAGGCCTACTATTTTAACATAAGAAAACACACTGAAAAACAAGATAAGTAACTTAACAAATAAATAATTCAAAATATTTTGACATTTAAAGATTTTAGAAAGCAAAAGATAGGCCTATTTCAAACTCTTTCCCACATTTTATAGTGTATTAATATTATTAAGCTTTTGATCTAGTTGACCATGAAATCCTCCTATTAAAACTGTGCAACTTGGGAATTAGAGGAATTGCCTACTCTTTATTTGAATCATATCTAAAAAATAGACAGCAAATCAAATCGACTCAGTTCAATCTTCTAAAAAATATATTCTTCGTGGTGTCCCACAAGGCTCTATTCTTGGTCCAGTTTTATTCTTAATCTATATAAATGATCTTCGAACTTGTATACCCCATGCCCAAACAATTATCTTCGCCGATGATACAAATCTTATCTTTAGATCTTTTGATCCACCTTCCCTTCAAATTCAAGTAAATGAAGCAATTGAGAACCTAAACAACTGGTTAACTGCAAACAAACTACTACTTAATGTCGACAAAACAGTTTATATTCATTTTCTACACCATCAGGCAAAGCAATTTAATTTTAATTTAAGTTTCAACCACACTATTCTTTCAAAAAAAAAATGAATCTAAATTTCTTGGTCTCTGGATAAATTCTCAACTGTCTTGGGAAGCCCATATTTCTGATCTTACCGGGAGACTTAATAAACTATGTTTTACTATTCGTGTACTTAGCAATGTATGCTCCATACAGACTCTTAGGATCATCTACTTTAATTGTATAGAGTCCTTAATCTCCTATGGCATTCCATTCTGGGGATCCTCCCCAAAAGCAGCTAAGATTTTTAAAATCCAGAAAAGAATATTGAAAATTATATTACATGTTCTGATTAGAACACCCAGCAAACGTATTTTTGAAGACATTCAGGTTCTACCAGTACCCTCCATCTTTATCTTTGAGACTCTAAATTTCATCCATAGAAATAAAATTTGCTTTAAAAAAAACAACGAATTCCACAATCATCTTACTAGATCATCCGCAAATCTCCATATTAATTGTCACAGAATCACCAAAAGCCTACAAAGCATCTCACATCTGGGCATCCGTTTATACAATAAGCTACCAACTCAACTACAAAATCTAGACAGTAACCTTTTCAAAAAGAAATTAAAATCACATCTCATGAAATTTAAGTTTCTTGAAATTAATGACTTCTTGTTCACTCCCCATTTTACTTAGAGTCGACTCATACTTTAAAATATGTTCTACTCTACTCTTCTTCTTTGATATATCTATAAAGTTTTAATAGTTATTAGCCATTCAATGTTTTATGCATATGTAAAAGAATTTTAGTCTTAACCTGTTCATAAGTATGTGTGTAATGTGTATGAATGTATTTGTGTGTTAACCTGTTTCTACAGTGTTGTTTGTTTTGACGTGTCTTATATCATGTATATTGATCAATGGACGAATAAAATTGTTATTATTATTATTATTATTATTATTATTATTATTAAATAAATGGGAAGTAACTCCTGTCCTTCATATACATCAATTAATATTATAATTTTTTTTCAGTTACATAACATATTTTATAAACATCAACAATCAAGACAGAAATATATTACAAATAATAAATACTGTCAAGGGAGCAATTTTCTGTCAAGGTTCCCATGATGCTTATTGCATTCCCTCACTGAATTTCTATGGCTAACTGTTACCTTAGATGTTCAGATGTTACAGAAGATTTTGTCATATTCTGACATTCGAATACTGCAGCAAACTTTGTACAGCAGGATTTGGACTTGATTTGGCGAATGTAAAGTGACGCTGAAAACTAATGGATTTGAAATTATTATCAAATTTCTGTTATGTGTGGCAAAAATTAATTATTAACCCAATCTACAATTTCAAACATTGTATGTGAAATATTTAAAACAATCTTGCATTCTTATCACTAATTGAACATAATTGAAAATGGTACATTAAAGAAAAATCATTCTGATATGGGGGACTGGGGGGAGGGTTGCTTTAGCCCCCTTAGACCCCCTGAGGCTGTGCCACTGCCTATTGACATTGCCAACATTTCTCAGAAGCATAATACTGGCCTATCAAACCCTATGGATGAGAAAGAAGCATTTTAGGGTAAAAGGGCCTAGTGTCTGGAGGCCTATTTTCTTTCCAACAGCTACATTAGTAGCTTATATTAGTTAAATAATTAATTCAATCCAAAATATGCTTCTTCATAAACTTACAGCTCTGTTGCAATACTTGCACATTATAATACTTCCATCTATAGCGAAACTAGAAAACTCTGCAACCCATTGGCAATATAAGGAAGCTTTAAATGTTTTAATTTTCAGCATTTTTCACCTCACAACTAAATAACTACACTTTGGCGAAGATAATCCATGACTCTGTGATACTGGGATCTGGGATATTCACGCTCATCAACATGGACAATGAAGATAAGGTTTCTGGTAGTAAACTGTATGACACTGGAATGTTCATGTATAAGGAAAATAATAATTTGAGGTAACAAAACCCAAACAAATTCCATTGCAACACGGTGTCCAAAATCCATAAATACTATACTAACTTCCAGTTCTTAATTTCCATCTCACATCTTTTTCAATACTGTTAAGAGATAACTCAAATATTGGGGGGGGGGGGGAATTAAATAAAAAAAAAATTGAATTTAAAAAAAAAAGACACATAAAAGCAAAACAAGGCACCCAGATTGTTTCCATTCAAACATCGTATTGCTGTAATTTATAAAACATATTGTGTAAGAGTAAAATCCCTTTAGGCAGGCCTACAGGCTGAGGTAGATTTCGAAGTGCTTTTGGTTTAATTTATTGTCGGGGTACAGCACTCTTCTTCTTTAGCCTTGGCATGACAAAATCTGCAATAATAGCTGAAAAAAAGAGGAAAGAGCACTTTTTCAAACATTCAAATCTCGCCTTATGTGAGAGCTATCGAGAAACTAGTTATTGATTTGTAGAATACTCATCAAGAGCTTTTCAACGATACCCCACAAGATGTGGTTTCAAAAATTTCAAATTTCCATCCCCCACCTCCACTCGTACCCCCAAAACCCCCGAATCGTTGGTGTCACTGTGAACTCCATAGGGAGTACTCTAATTTATTCAAACAAAGTTTCCCTCTATACTTCATAGGGGCCCAGATATTAATTTTTCAAAATTTCAACCCCTCCCCCGACCCCCCCTTTGGGCCAATTTTGCTCATTAACGAACTTGTCCGAACTATTTGGCCTAGAAATAACATAATAAAATTTGGTTCAAATATCTTCAAAATTACGGCCGCTAGCGTGTAAAGATATATACAGTCGAATTTGGTTAATTCGACGTTGGATAATTCTAAATATTGTATAATTCGAATAAATACTCAATCCCCTTGAAATTCCTATATAAATGTATGTTAAAAAATTGCAACTAATTCGAATTTTTTAAGCTTAATTTGGATAAATCGAAGCCCAAATTTGTCTCATGTTAATGTTGTAAGGATTCCAAGAGTTCATTGCTTCCAGGAATTCCACAAGAATTCTCTATTTTGCTGAAGAACCTTAGTCGGTAGCAGCCAGAAGGTACCGTACTAAAGTGTATTTTGAACCACAGTTACCTTCCTCCTGCAGAATAGATGTTCAATGAAATGCGAAGTTCACCCCCTCCGCTACAGTCTTGGAGGGATTCAACACTTCTGTGAAAATTTTAGTGTTCATTCTATCCTACAAGTGTGAATGTGTTTGAAAATGTCAAAGCGTGGAGTTCCTTTATTCAATTTAGGGTTACAGTTTTAGTGTGGAAAAAAATGGTTCCATTTAACATCCTAACAACAAGATGGCAGTCATTAAGGTAAGATTCACTATACAATAATTATTATTTATTGCAATGAGTTTATTTTTAACATTTTCACGGAATTTTCGTTTAAAAAGTCACAGTTTTGGTTAATTCGAAATTTGGATTATTCGATTTTTTTCTAATTCCCCTTGGGGTTCGAATTACTAAGAGTCCACTGTATATATATATATATATATATATATATATATATAACAATTTTTTGTTTGTTTGAACGGGCGGTGGTTTCGTACTTAGGGAAGCATGAAACGTAAAGATTTGAAAGAATTTTTCGAAAGTCATGACATGGTATTGGTTGAAATAGGTAGATTTTTCTTCAAAATCTACCTAAAAAAAAAAAAAAAGGCACAAATAGCAAAAAAAGGAAAAAAATAGACGACATAAAACTTCACCAGAAGGCTTGACATCTATTACCAAGCCTTTTAATATGTACATTCAATAGGCACTTCCCTAAACTTCCGATGCCTATTCATCATTTATACTAGGGTAAGTCAATAAGTATCCAGACTCTCTTTATTAAATTTATTGCAACAACAATACAAACTTTCAATTATCTCATTTTTAAACATCCCATGCTTTTCAATGCACTTGATCCATCGTTGCACAGGCTTCCTAATACCCTCAGAATTTTTTTTTTCCCCGACTGAGTTGCAAGCCACGTATGCCCGCTTCCTTCAGTTCCTGGTCTGTGGTGAATTGACGGCACCTTAAGGCATCTATAAGTGGGCCAGAAAGATGGAAATCTGACAGGCCAAGATCGGAGAGTTGATCCATAGAGGCACTCCATATGACAGTATGGGTGATATAGCTCCGGTATATATTATTTTCAGAACATCATGTTTTAGGCCCCAATTTATTTTTGCAGATTTAGACAGAGAATATATCAATTTGGTACATTTTTCTGTTATGTGCTGTATATGGTTGTTGAAGTTGAATCTTTTGTCGATGTGTATTCCGTGGTATTTCATGGTGTCTGTCTGTCTCAGTGGCTTGTTGTTTAAATATATGCAGATGTATGTATGTATGTAGGCCTATGTATGGATGGATGCATGTATGTATGTACATATGTATGTATGTATTTATGTTTGTATATTCATCCTGTGGTCTTTTACATGAATAGGACATGTCACATGCTTACATAACTACATTAACTTTTAAATAACTTAATTATTAAAGTAGCCTATACAATACCAGTTATCAAATTAAAATACTGATAATATTATGTATGAGTTAAAATGAGTATTTACTGAAGTGCTTATAATTATTAACTTATTTTTATGACTAATAGCATAATTACTAAAAGTTTTTTAAATATCATCTAAGCTATAAAAACAGTGCTCTATTAGAAACGTTTTTATACAAGCTTTGAATTTGTTATGTTCATATTTGTGTTATATTCATATCTTTATGTTATTCTTACATGGAAAATTTTAAATTGAAGATCTTATGATTCTAAAAGGTTATTGATGATCTTAATTATCAGAAATCTTAACTGATAGTGAAAGCCTTAAAATTAAAATAGAAATTACATTTGAGCCTTTCATCTTTAAACTGCAAGGAAACATTAAAATTTTCTATATTGAATTAACATAAAGTCAGATATGAGTAATTGAAATCTTATCTGAGTTAAGAATAATTAAGCATAACAATTTCAAGGGGAACTATGACAACTTAAGTGTTAATGGGTCAATAAAACATATCATTTTAGAACTAGCAACACTTGGCTGGCCCTTATCTTGTAGCATTGCATAATTGCACATACACTTGTTGAAGTTATTACTGCTGAGATAAGCCTACTTTACTGATAAAGAGGCTTAATTTTATCTCTTTTGAAACTAAAGTACAGTCGAAATGTGGCCCCATTGTGTATGAATTGCAGTCTACCCTTTTGATGTATTTGTGTGATGGTTACAGAAACTAATAAAAGTAACTTGTAATTCTTGGGGGACAATAATAATTAATTTTGCTCCTAGAATTTGAGCTAAGTTTTCTTCCATTTATAATAGAACACAAATGACTACAAATGCATTCATTGCAAACTTAACAGGTCATTGCTGAGTGGCCATTCCAACATTAGACACCTACCTACTGCAAACTACGCTAGGGCTAGAAGTTCAAACAGGTCAATGTCAGTTATGCTGCACATTGGCCATGGAATAACGTAAGTTAACCCACAGTGATACTCCTGTTCCAAAAAAACATCAGAAAGAGAGCATGTTAGTGGGTTAGTTCCAAGCAATATTTTCCTTAAGATGTAATGACTTCTTTTAAATCCTCACAGTTCATGGGAGTCAGCATGGGAGACAAGGGGGGGGGGGGGGGGGAACTGCCTTAAGGATTCATTTATTTTTTGGTATGCTTTGTCTGTCGTCCTGCAGATGTTGCATGGATAATAAAAAATATAAATATTTTATCATGAATTTAGCATACCGGTATATTAACTTATTATACATATAACTGTCTCTGTGTATTTATAATAATCATTCACCAAGGCTATTGCTCAAAAGAACTCATGAGTTGCCATGGGCAACAGCTGTTTGTATGTTTGATATGTGTAACTAGTATGTGCCCAAGGCTTCACCCGTGATAATTATTTTAAAAATTAAAAATTAAGAGCATAATAGTTAAATCATTATATTTATTAACACCTAAATCATGTGGAGTGCATTCCACAAGTAGGTAGCGTCGCATGGTAAATGCAACCTCAGATTCGAGTTCCTTGGTCCAGAAAACCCCTATACAGTGAGTTTCGTCCAAATCGAACAATGTTTGACCATATTTAGGCCTAAATTGATTATCCCTCTTCTGTTAGGTTGAAAATTTCATATGTCTACGGGCCTTGACATTATAAACGAATGAATCGACCAGCGTGAGCTTACAATATTCAAGCGATCGCGATGCTTTTATTTCCAAGGTATGGCGAAAATAACCAAAGCCAATTGTAATTGATTTCACATTGAAATGTATTACCCAAAACTGATGCTTCAAAAACGCAAAAAATGCAAGTTTTCTGCCCGTTTTTCGCTCACAACTCACGAACGAAAGCGAAAATTAAAATTCCAGCTTTGAGGTCCATTTTCCAACCCTTCAGCTCACCTATGTTTAAAATTTCAGATTTCTGCTTTCAGTAGATTTTGCTGGGCATTGCAGACAGACAGAAGGACAGACACTTCCTTTTATTAATATAGATTAAATAGCAGGCTTTAATAAAATACATGTGAGATTTAACTTGGTAAGTTAAAAGTACCTGGCCTCCTTTTTGGGTTGGGAGGGATAGGGTTTCCCTCAACAAAAGACCCTTTTAAAGGCTAGCAACTTCCTTTTGTTAGCTGTCAATCATTTGTCTTCATAAGCTAGTCAGCAACAGACTGTTATTACTAAAGTTAAAAAGTAGTTCTCAGTAAGGAATGTTAGTGTTACCAGCACATATAGAACCATTCTGCCATTGATTTTATGGATGGCATGGAAGGGATTTCCCATTTGCTATCAAGTGCCTAAGCAGAGGAAAAGGTGAGTAAAAATTCTTGCCAAGTAAAATCTCAAGACTTCAATGTTAGTTGCATTTCAATGGAAAGTCACTTCTAGGGCTTGTTTCATATAATTATCCATCTAGTTATTAATACTGTGAACTTGGCTACTACAAATAACTTAGCATGTTTTGTAAAAATTATGTAAATAAATATGTTGCATGAACTTTCTCACATAAGATTTCATTGCGAAATTTAGGTTGACAAACGAAACCAGTATATACCATTTGAAAATTAATGAAGGGCCTACACCCTCCAAGGTAAATAGATCAGTGATTTTTTCTAAAAACGATTTAAGGGGTACTCTCGCTTTTGACTTGATGAACATTGCCAGACTTACTCACATATTTAGAATTAAAGTGGAATCACACAATATGGTTAGGCCTATACTAATTTATACCAATTTATGATTATACTATGTTATACTAATTTAAGTCCTCTGAGGTAGATTTGGTTCATACACATCAATTCTACCGGTAAGCTGCAATTTACTCTTATGATACGCTCACCTTTCTTACACCTTTCACCAGAAGATGCTAAATTTAAAATGAAAAGAAGTTATACCTGTTGAATTATTACAAGTAAGAATCAGCTTGAAAAATTTTATGTCATAACCGGGATTTGAACACGGATCTTCGGCTTAACGCGCCGATGCTCTACCATTGAGCTGATTCTTACTTGTATTAATATCCCAGACATGGATTTAATGTCTATTTCCTTTCCCTCCACTTTGTTGAATTATGGTACATTTATATTGAGAGTGATCAAGTATCAAGAATGTTCAAGTATGAAGAATGTTCTGGAGTTTTCGAGGTTATGGTGCAGTCCGTTGCGTGCATAGACTAGCACGAGAGATGGATCACTGCTTTGGTTCTATGAGAGTGTGTATCGTGTATTCAATTTGAGTTTCTATTCAATAAATAAGTATTATTCTTAATAATTAATATCTCTATTTTTGAGAGTTGGAACTTAACAGGTTTGTGACCGACCTTGTAACTACTGCAAGATATTGCTGATCATTTGACATGTATATAAGCGGAGTAATTTTCACGAGAGTACATAGCCTATATAATTTAACACAGTGAAAAACTGCATAACTTAATAGCCAGAGATAAACTGACATGTGCTACAGCATTAATGCAAATAAATGCAATTTGAAGCCAATAGGAAGGGGATACTGGTACAATATTGAAATATTAACATCGGCAAATTAGTCATGGTTACCATTGCAACAGTGCTGTAGTGCCTGCTTGTTTTCCTGATTGCTGCACTAATGTCAGGCCCCACCTCTCAAAAACCATGAGATGGTTAACAAACATACCGGTAACACAAAAAATAGCTACATGCAAGCGATGTGTATAATCACTTCGGTTATTTTCTTTGACACAAATTTCTCCAGATTTCAAAATTGTGAAAATTAACGATTTTCTCTGATATGAAACAGCAAAAATCTTTAAAGGGTATGCATACCCCCCACATACCACCAGAAAAAGCACTGGGTAACTTCGCAGCAACATAAAAATATTGGAGATGAATTGATAAATTTCATCTTTTTTCTTTGAAGGAATTCACATTGATCAACTAAAATCTTTTTACGCCTTATACCCTCAAATAGCAATAAAAAGGCCAGTAATTGTTTATATATATATATATATATATAAATTTGTGGACCACCTTTCCAATGAAAGAACAGAAATTATTTTTTGTTTTTTATGTAGTATTTATTTTATCAGTTGAAGATAGGTCTATATAATATATGCTATTGGTCGTGATGCTAATGCTAATTAAAATTGATAAATATTTTCATAAAAATTTAAAAAATGTTATGCAATTCAGTGACCTGTTTTGCCTGTGGCAACGTAAGTAAGTAATAAAGTAGGCCTACAAATTTTCCAAATAATTTGTTTGTAACATCTGCTTTATAATTATAGATAAAACGATAAAATTTATATTTGCTTAGTTAAAAAATATATGTACAAATGACAGAGCACTTTACATGCTAAATGTCTTCTATAAAAAATAAAATTGAATGTCTTTAAATCATTGAAGTGCTTCTATATAATTTTACAAGTATGATCTTGCACGTCGGCAGATGAGCATGTTTGGCATTCGTGAATTTAATTTTTCCCAGATCTTGCAGAGAAATACACTGTTATTTATTATGTAAAGAAGCAGGTGATAGGCTAGGAGGTCCACTTTTATTTATACCCGGCTATGTGCTGGATGTAGAGATGTACATTTCAGTATTAATAGATTGTACCATCTTCAGTCTTACGAGTTTTCTAGATGTTGGTGCTCGGCTGCTGATTAGTGTACTCAGCACTAATCAGTAGCCGAGCACCAACATCTAGAAAACTCGTAAGACTGAAGATGGTACAATCTATTAATACTGAAATGTACATCTCTACATCCAGCACATAGCCGGGTATAAATAAAAGTGGACCTCCTAGCCTATCACCTGCTTCTTTACATAATAAATAACAGTGTATTTCTCTGCAAGATCTGGGAAAAATTAACTTCACGAATGCCAAACATGCTCATCTGTCGACGTGCAAGATCATTCTTGTAAAATTATATAGACGCACTTCAATGAATTAAAGACATTCAATTTTATTTTTTATAGAAGACATTTAGCATGTAAAGTGCTCTGTTATTTGTACATACATTTTTTAACTAAGCCATTATAAATTTTATCGTTTTTTCTATAATTATAAAGCAGATTTTACAAACAAATTACTTGGAAAATTTGTAGGCCTACATTATTACTTACTTACGTTGCCACAGGCAAAACAGGTCACTGAATTGCATAAAAAAATGTTAATTTTTATGAAAATATTTATCAATTTTAATTAGCATTACCATTACGACCAATAGCATGACCTGTCTTCAACTGATAAAATAAATACTACATAAAAAAGAAAAAAATATTTCTGTTCTCTCATTGTAAAGGTGGTCCACAAATTTATTTATATATATACAATTACTGGCCTTTTCACTGCTATTTGAGGGTATAAGGCGTAAAAAAGATTTTAGTTGATCATTGGATATGAAGTCCTCCATGAGAGACTATACCTAGGTAAACCATGGGTCAAATGTTGCACGTTTACAGCACATTCTAGAACTCAAGGCCTATAATAAAACCGTTGGACCAAATTCCATGTTCTAATAATACCTTAGTTTCCTCTAGCTGGTCATTGAAGTGATAGTTTTACCCACTGTCTCTCTGATCTCTACAGTCAAATAAGCATAACTATATTATGCTTTGGAGACCCTCTATACTCAGTGTGCAGAGTGGCCAATATGCCATCCATCCCACTTCTATTAGGACACCTTACATTTGTATTGCCATGGCCATGTTAATATTTCTTCCCATATCATCCCTTTTGATGAGATTAAATGCGCACAAATGTGCATAAGGTGAGTTATTCTGAACAAAACTTATGAAGTGATAAATGTCTTTCTATACACTTTTCAACATGGTACCGGCCACATGGTTTGTTGCACAATTCACACGCGCATTCCGGGTTCGGTTCATGGAAGCTCTTCGTGCAGCAAACCTTGTGGTGGAATCCATGGATTGCATATCGCGTTAGGATGTGTCTCATGTCGTAATTGGGTTGTGTCCACTCTCTCGTACACATGGCCTCTGTTGTGTAGAACTCGCTGCAGATGTCGTTTCTCTTCTCCTGTAGCCCTTTGAGCGTTGCCTCGTATGCACTGGTATTCAGTAGGAGTAGCTGCTGTCTAATATCTTCTATGAAGAAGGTCTCTTTCATTAGGACGTACGTCATTCTCGATGGTGCCGTTTTTCCGACTCCCATCACTCTCTTCATGAAGCGAGCTTTCACCGTTTCTATTTGCGTCATGTCTCTGTTTTTAAGTTTGTCCCATATTATATTCATTCCATATGTTACTATTGGGGTTATGACTGTCTTGAACAACGCCATTGCTGTTTCTGTAGATAGTTGCTGAAGATGGTTGATAATGTATATTGCTCTAATTGCTGCTGCCACTTTTTGCTGTACATGTATTCTGAAGGATTTTATGGTTGTTTGGCGTGTGATGCCTAGGTAGGTGAACTGCAACACGACTTCTAGTAGCTCGCCGAGTAGAGTTAGTCTGTCATTTTCAGTGGCCTTTCCTCCCTTTCTGAAGGTCATCTGCTTAGTTTTTTGATGATTTATTTTCAAGCAGTTTTCATTTGCCCATTTTTCAAGTTTGTTTAGTGTGCATTGTAGTTCCTCTTTGTTAGATGATCCCAGTACCATGTCATCGGCGTACATTATGATCGATGTCGTGCTGTCCTTGGTGATATCTACGATGTCTGCTGTCATGATATTGAAGAGCACCGGGCTGATGGGGTTGCCTTGCAGTACACCATTTGTTTGCTTTATTTTATTTGAGAGTGTGACCTCGTCGTATAACTGTACGTAATTGTAGTCCAGGATGCTTGACACAATTGTTGTTAGTCTGCTTGAGTCTTCTAAGAGGAGTCTGAGTTTTTGAAGGAGTATCTCTCTATTGATGAGGTCGAACGCTTTCTTGTAATCAATGAATACTGCAGAGTATTTCTTTTTATTGTGTCTTAAGGCGTCTTCAATCTGCTCAATGAGGTAGTTCGCCGCTTGTATTGTGCCTCTGCCCTGTCTGAAGCCACATTGGCACTCTGGTATGTGTCTATCCACTGTTTGTGATCTTGTTCGTTAATATTTTTGTAAATATTTTGAACGCAGTGTTTTCGAGTGCAATACCGCGGTAGGAGTCTGGGTTTTTGGTTATCTCCATTCCCTTTATATAAGATTTTTATGATTGATGTCCTCCAGGCTTCTGGGATTTTTCCTAAGCTTATACATTTGTTGTATAAGTTGTGCCATAAGTCTTCCATTAGATGCAGTGATTGTTTTAGGTGTTCAGCATAGATGCCGTCGGGACCTGCTGCTTTCTTGTTTTTAGCTGTCGTTATGGTGTGAATTATCTCTTCTTTAGTGATGTAATTTGGGTGTTCAAAGATTGCTTCAGTTTGTGTTTCTTGCACTTTGATTCCTTGTTGGTGGTTTAGTAAGCATTGGAAGTGATTTTCCCACGTTTCCATGGGTATTTCATTCGCTGTTGTTGGTCTTGGTTTCCTGAGCACTATGTAAGGGTCTTTTCTTGCTTCTTCGGTTAATAGTTTTGCTCTTCTTCAATGTAGTTGGTTTTTTTCTCTTTTATTAGTTTCTTGTATTCTTGTTTATGTTTTGTGTACCTGGTCAGGTCTTCATTCCGATCTGTGGTTCTTGCTAGATGCAGTGCTGTGATCGTTTCTTTTCGTTTGTTGTAGCAGTCTTTGTCGAACCACGGCTGCGATTTTCTTTTCTTGTTTGGACTGCTACATGCTTGTATGATTTCCGTGATTTGTGCGACTCCCTTATCTATCTCGTCCTGAGTAATTAGTTGATTTGCTTCTTCTATGTTTTCTTTGTTGCGTTCTAGTTTTTCTATGTCTATCTTCCTTGAACGTTTGTGTGGCGTTGTTATGGATGTTGGTCGTGTTTGGTGTAGTAACCCCGTTGTTACTATTGGTATGTGCTTTCTTATCGGCGCCATTGCTGATGTCCATAGGCCTTGTTGGTTGGTTATGGTCATGCTATTGCCTTTGTATAGTACGAGATCGATGGAGCTGGATCCATTAGGTGCTATATATGTCTTCATTGTGGGGTTGTTTACCAGTGTGAGGCCTTTATCTGTTAGTGTGTCCATTATGAGATTCGTTTTGCTGTTTGGTTTGTCTATCCTACACTTCATGTCGCCTGCTAGGATTATTCTTTCATTCTCGTCTACATGCGTGAATGCTTCTTCTATTTTCTCGATTGCATCGATTGCTGTTGGCTGAGGGTTGATGTAGAGACCTATGATTGTGATGATTGGGGTTTTTACTATCAGCATGTTTTCCCCTTTGATTACTTGTTTTATTGTCCCTAGGGTTGGTTTCAGGAATATAGATACCCCCCCTGCTGGCCTCCCTTCTGTGGGGTTTGCTAATGTGAGTATTCCATAGTATCCTTGTAAGTTGTATTTATCCAGTAGAAATGTCTCAGTTGTTATTATTGCGTCATATTTTGTTATTGTTTCCAAAGGTATATACGATATTGCGTTTTTTAGACCTTCTATGTTCCACAGAAGAAATGTTACCTCTTTATTCGAGGTCGACTCCTTCGTCTCGGTATGTTTTTCGAAATCGAAATCTTCTTACGATTACTCCCACAGGCTAGAAATCAGGCTGTTCTGCCTCCCTTAGTTGGTGGAGTGGAAAGCTCACCTTGAATGCTTTTGTATCCCCTAATGTGTTCAGATCTTCGCATGTTATTCCCCCTTGAATTCCATTTCTTTCCACGTATCGTGTAAGCGATTCTGTTGTTGTATTCTTTCTAAGCTTTCCTATGTAGAGCCAGGCTTTTTTGTCAGCGGCTTGCAGTCCGCCATCCGTTTTTCTGGTTCCTACTATGGTATTCCTATTTTGTCGTTGCCTTCTTGATCTCACTACTTCCCATTCCGCATCTCCCTCTTGTCCTTGTTCTTCCTCCCCCTCTCTGCTTGTTTGTTGTTGCCTTCCTTCGGGGAGGAGAGCGATTGGTCTTCTTTCCGGTGGTGCTAGCCGGTTGTTTATGCTATTTTGTATGTTTTCCTCAATGATTGAGGTCAGCTTGTTAGAAATAAAGTCCATGATGTATTCTACTTTTGCTTTTATTCCCTCTTCATCTTCTTTATCGGTGCTTTTCTTATTTGTCAGTTTCCCTAATCCTTGATTTTCATTTGTTGTCTGGTTCGGGTTCGGGACCTGTACTTGATTTCCCTCCTGTCTGGTAGTTGCCACGTCATCTCTAAACGAAGCTTCCTGCGTCTCCTCGAAAGTTGTCGATAGCTGCTGGCTGCCGCTTTCCTCTTCACGCAAAGGGCTAACAGATGGCGCCACTTGTCCCTCAGAGCTGCTGTCTCCTTCCCCTTGCTTTCCATCTGCTTGGCTTCCTCTAACCTCGTTGTGAGGTTTCTCGTTTTCTGAATTCTTATCAACTAGACCATATTTCACTGATATAAAACAGTTTCTAATATCTCTTACCGCTTGCTGGATGTTTTCTTTCATATCTTTGTTCAAGTATCCTGTCACTCCTGTATCATCCCTTTTCTGCCAGTGAATAAAATAGATCAATTCTAGAGTGATAGGGAAAAAGCGAATAAGTCAAAATTCCAAAGTTTCAGGAATGACAAAAAACAATTTATTTCCACAGCATTGTTACATTATTTAGTTCAATCCACCAGATATTTTTACACAGTATCTTATACTATGTAAAAATATCTGGGTGGACTGATCTAAATGTTGTAACAATGCTGTGAAAATAAATTGTTATTTGTCTCTCCTTAAAACTTTAGTATTTTGACTTATTCGTTTTTTCCCTATCACTCTAGAATTGTTCCCTAATCTGTATTGATGGGAGCAATTTAGTTCATACTGATGATGTAGACCTACTCTCTGTACAGCCAATTGGAGTGGCCACTTTACGCTATCAAAATAACTATAATTAGTTCTTGTCTTTGCAGTATTTACTGTGGACAAAGCAGGGACACTTCTCTCACTACACGGTTCAAAGTCATTCCCTATTGTTGTCAGACATTATGGTGTGTTAGTCAATTGAGCTACAGTTCACTGATTGATATGTCTAAAGAAATAAGTGAGGTCAATTATTATTCTAACCATGGCTTGCACTGTATTGTACATCAGTCTCCTGAATACAGGTATGGAGCAATTGTATATATTAAAATAGAACTACATATTTTAGTAAATCATGACTTACTTTGTCTTTTCACTTGAAGATCATTAATCATACTTACATCACATTTCTTGTCTGTGTTTCTCTTCCAGTGCAATTTGTTTTCTTTTGTCTTCACAGATGGTACAAGACTAGCATAAGGTTTAATTTTAGGGTTCAAACTCAAAAGATTCTGAAAAAAAAAAAGGACTGAGTGTTAGATTCACAATACTAACTAATAACAAATTGTATAATTCAGGTTACATCAAAGGTTAGTTAGTATTAGGTCTGACTATTGAAATGGACTAACTGGAAAAACTTCTCAATAAGAGAAAAGTGAGGCCGTTATGCACCATTCATGTCTGGTCTTGCAGGGTAGAAAGAAATGTGCATACACTCAGATGCCTAAGCAGGTAATGGGAGTTTCTCTCTATATAATATATTATATTCTATATGTAAATATAAAGAACAATCAAGCTTGTTTCATGCAGAACCAGAAGCAACTAGTCGCACAATCAGGACACACTTTTTGGAGAGACTTACAGTGACAGCAGTCATTCCAGTTGGTCCTTCATTTAAATGAGTCTGACCATAGCTTCCTTTAATGGAATGCTATGCCTGCTCTGCTGGCAACATCGCATCACTAGAGTTAATGATTTGTGGTGAATAAAAACTCAGGATTTCGTCAAATAAAATGCAAAATTTCTACATATATTTCGCTATTTAAAAATTGAATTTCGTCATAAAAATGGGGGGAAAAAAAAAGAAATCTTGAAAATCAGCTTTTAAATCTAACTGCATTTTTCCCGTACACTGATAATTAGAATTAGAATTAGCCCGTTTCATCCCTAAAGGGCAAGGGCCTCTTGACTCGCAAGGTGGCTGTTATATATATCAAGAAACATCCAGGAGTGATATGACAATGTCTTGAATTCATATGAAATAAAAATGAAACAGCTTACCTGATTTACTTGAGGCGCTTGTATTTTACTTTAAAATTAAATAAACTCCTTACTTTACATTGTGGTTACGGCAGTTAAAAAAAATGCACAAATTCATCCGAAAATATTTTATTCGTTCACATGTAGATCTTAAAAAACAGAAGTACGAATAAAGTTAAAATAATCCCTCGTCATCATCATCACCATCATTGATGGAAAACAATCTATGTTTCTCCCCGACATTGATGTTTTTGAAGTGAAACTTCTTTAGCCGCGGTAGGGGTAGATCGAGATCTTGCGTTACGTTAAAAGTCATCACGAAATTAGTGTTACGCTCAAAATCATCACAAAATTAGTGAGGTGTGATGGAACGGTCTGCACAGAAAACAATCAACTCAATGATTAAGCTTATCCAAAATTTAAAAAATCCAAAATTTAAAAAACCTAAAAATCTAAAATTTAAAAAATTCAAAAATAAAAAACTTTAAAGATCCAAAATTTAAAAAAATCAAAATTCCAAAATTAAAAAATTAAAGAAACCAAAATTTAAAAATTAAAAATCCATAATTAAAAAATTAAAAATCCAAATTAAAAAATTGAAAATCCGAAATAAAAAATCGAAAATCCAAAATTTAAAAATTACAAGATCAAAAATTTAAAACATCCAAAATAAAAAATTCCAAAAACCCAATATTTAAAAGTTCTACAATCCAAAATTTAAAAAATCCAATAATCCAAAATTGAAAAATCAAAAAATTAAAACAAGTTTCACTTCTGTCGCGTGGCGTTCCACGCACACTTTTTTTTAATATTCACAGTTTTTTGCATTAATTTTCGTGAATATACATGCTGAGTCGGACATTCAGGCTGTATTGACAAAAAACCATGCGTTTTTATTGTAAATATACATCGATGTTTTCC
Source organism: Ectobius pallidus (assembly GCA_964059195.1). Lineage (NCBI taxonomy): Eukaryota > Metazoa > Arthropoda > Insecta > Blattodea > Ectobiidae > Ectobius > Ectobius pallidus. The sequence goes on from CAXKWD010000006.1 coordinate 30,808,634, forward strand.
GTCAAAATAGATCGATATTATCGTCACATCGATGAGTACCGCCGATTTTAACATCGATAGTGAATATCGTGGGATTCGGCGGGAAGCATGACGTTACAGGTTGTAGCCTCCAACACCCACTCGTTAAACGCGAGATTGTTGAAATACGTAACTTACAGGTTGTTTTAATTCATTATTAAATTTTTATTATTATTCTGCTATTATATAAAGACTGGAAGAATAAATCGGCAGTTTGTCTACTTGTTTCGGCCGTGAATTATCCGCCGACCGCCGACATCTTGGTGCCAGAAACTCCTTCCTCCACCCTCTTCCTCTAAAGTCCCTTCTTCAGTTGACCTTGAAATCTTCGCGTTTCAAATAAAGCCGACGACTCACGTTTTCATCAACGGCTCACATTTTTAGTTAAAATATTTTCCGTGGATAAAAAAATACAGTATATTTAAGTATGAGTTAATTTAAAGTAGAACTTTTACATTTGCCCGTATTTCGCGTAAAAATGGGATAAAGCCTTAAAAACCGGGTATTTCGCGAAAAGTGTCACATTTCGAAACGAAACGAATTTATTACAGTGACTTGAACTTCTATTACTAATTTCGTGTTTTGGGGATTAACGAAATGTGACTATCCCTACGCATCACTCATCTCATACATCTGACTTTCAGTTTACTGTACCTTATAAATTTATTTCTTTATTAGAAACAGAAAGAAGTTCTATGATAATAGGAATCTACAAACGTACAGATAATAAAAAACACGAGTTTACTTAAGTAAATTCATCTAAAGCAAATATAAAAAGCTTACAAAAAATCACATCAGATTTAAAAATTTGAATTTCTTATTTTAATGTAACATTCAACTAAGTGCTCAGAAGCAATTCATACAATAATTATTTTTCAAAATGCTTTTTACTTTCTCTACCTGTACCACAGTTACTATTTCAACAACGAAAGATTGTACCCAAGTAAAATTTTGTATTTGTGTAAGATAAGTTCTGAGGATGTGTCACAAAAATTGATAACTACTTCCTCTTACGTTTGCTAACACTTTACATGAAGAGGATTTCATTTTTCGAGATATTCTCGAAACCAGTTCTAACGATTTTGTTTAAATTTTGTAGGAGTATGAGAAGGTTTGCTCCTCTGATCTTAACCGGATATAATCCAAATGATATTGTTGCAAATACTTTCATGCATGTGGAAGGAAAAATTAACAAACTTGAACACTAGTTATCAATTCTCCTGGCTTGCAGCTTGTTAGTGAATTTTATTAAAAAAAAAAACTTTGATACACTAAATTGCACTAAAAGAACACTGAAGTGCACTGCCCTGCTAGGCAAAAAAGCCTTAACTCCACTTTTTGTCGAAAATGAGTTACATGCATATCCATCATGTACATGTTGTTCTGCATCTGCTGAAATAATAAAATCCCAATTTTTAGGCCTATTAAAAATACCTTATCTCCAAAAGGAACTACGTTAAGAAGGAAATCAGCCTTATGTCCATTATAAGGGAGAAAAATACCTTATCTCCTTCTCAAAGTGGATTTAAGGTTAATTTTCTTCCTATCAGTAACAAATAGAAAATCCACAATCAGAAACAAAATTACCTTAAGTATCGAGAAGCTTTGAGTTAAGGTAAAATTTCTTCTTTATATAGGCTGAAAACTACCTTATATGAGAATATAGTTAACACTGTAATGTAAATTGCATTTAGAATTTTTAAATTTAAAAACAGATGAAAGCAATAAATGTGCTATTTTTTTTAATGGATGTTGGCAACTTATAATTTTGCAAGATCGGATGGATGCAATCAGTGATATTATCTTTGTTGGTCAAATGTAATTTTAACCCTTCAAGCCGGACATTTAAATGCCGCAGAGCCGCCTGAGGAATTACCCTCTGCCGATATTTAAATGCTACGTCCACCTATACAACAAATTTTGCATTGTAACTTGTAACTTAGTGCTGATAAGTATATAAATTTTCAATTGTGTGGACCGGCATGGAAGCAGGTATCAATATAGAATCCTACTTTGCAGTCAGGACAGCAATATGCACCCTACATTCTTTCATTCTCGTAGGTTTTTTGTGTTTCTCTTTTCTGTGGGTGGTATTTTTTCTGGAAAATGTCTCTCTCTCTGACTAGTTTGGGTAAGATTTATTGGAGGCTGGCCTTGAATGAGTGTGTTTATGGCCCTCCTGTATATATATTGAAAAGTGAATAAATTAGTAGGAGTTTGAGCAAATGGTTTCCCAAGAATTTCTTCTGTATTGCTACATGTTTAACCCCTCTTATTTAAGCTAATGTAACAAAAAGTACTTCCGCTCGTGGAGTGTGGTCTACATTCATCTTTGAGGAAACAGTTCAAAATTCTTGCAATGGATGACACATATATATCTGAGCGAATACACTGGCATGCTTAAAGCCTTCTTAGTTCGTCAAACCGGTCCACAGAAAGTACTCATGCGCTTCGTTCTTAGTGAATCAAATCAGCTCTAAGGGTTAATTTAAATTATTTTAAAATTATTTGTTGTTGTGAAATGAACTTAAGTAAGACTATTAAAAAGCTAGTTGACTTCATTTGGAGTAAGATAAATAATGTAAAATGGCTGAGGAAAAAGGAACAATGTGTAGAGCAAGATCTTAAAAAATTATGTACATGTTAATGGAAGGATTTGAAACTAAATGTGAAACAGATTTGTTCGATATAGCACAACCTGTTAATGGACAAGATGACAACATTGCAGGGAAGATATACACTGAGCTAACACCAGTTAAGTTGCCGCAGCCAGGAAGTACTTCTGCAGTTAACTGCTTTGATGTTCTACGAAATATTTCAACTGCCGTCTAAACTGATCGTCTAAACGATCAATTTGACAATGTCAGCTATAAGATCGTAGCCTCAACATTAGGGGAAACAACTCCAGCATCGTCAGCAGCAATTGAATCTGAAATCAAATTTACAAAACTAGGGCATCATAGGAAACGACGTAAATTTGACACATCACTCGAAGGATGATATTGATTACATTAATTAAGGTAAAACTATCCTACTTTGAGTGAAAGAAAAAGTAATAAAAACTAGTTTCCTACAAAAATACACATATAATCACATATAATACACAAATAATAAAAAAAATACACATATAATCCGAATAGGAAGGAATTATGCCTTAAGTACAGTCGGTCAAATAAAAAACGTCGGGAGTCGTATGCTGTTGAAATTAAAGTTTTGACGCATTAGTTCACAAGTTTCCTATAAAAAACACAAAATACAGGTCATTTTCGGAACATATGAGGCCATGCGGCAGGAGGGAAAAAATGAACAACGCGGAAAGCGCAACACACGATATTCAACTTAATGCATTGTCATAATTCATTTTGCTTTGTGTCATCGCCACATACAAATGCTAACGTGAGAGAAAGTGTAGTTAGGGCTGTAATTGACCTGCATTTTTCGGTCTCTGAAGCAGCGAGAAGGTTCCATATTTATGAAAGAGCAGCTCAGAGGAGGGAACTTTACTATAATGCGACCGGAAGTTTTCATAGCAAACGTTGATCTGGCCGGACGCGTATTTCGATGCTAAGATTGGTTGCAGAAGTTGAGCGTAAGTTATTGATTTTGCACTAGAAGTACCGGTATTATAAAATAACATCTTAAAAAAATGCTCCTTGAATAAACATATTCCTCGCGAATCTATTAATTATTAATATTATAAAAATTTGCAAGCAAGAATATGGAGGATTTGAGGCATATAGCCACAGCCTTCTATACATGTTTGTTTTGGAACAAAACTGACTAAATAATCAAGAAAATACATGGATAGACAAGAGGCGTGTGTGAACCTAACCTTAAGTCTTCCTGTACATGCGCATATGCTCGTTCGTGATACTTAATCAAATACCGCCCGACGTTTTTTATTTGACCGACTGTACATCGACTTAAGGCAATTTTGCTTCCGTTTGAGAACTTAAGGTATTTTTCTTTCAAATGAAGTAAGAAAATGGTAAGGAAATATGCCTTAACTCCACATATTTTCATAACTATAACCCTTTTGAATGTTTTAAGGCTCTCATATAAATTTTACACTTTATCTTAACTCATTTATCATATTAGAATTTATAAAACACATTTTAAAAGTTGTGGCCTAGGTCAAAATGCAAAAAGGCGATTTACTCAAAACTGTGACAGATTTGCCAGGTTTGCCAGGTTTTCTGGTGTAGCAGGGCAGTGCAAGAATACAACTATAATGACTCTTGACTGAATCTTGAGTTACAATTTTCTGCTTGCAGGCATGTCCATGAAATTGATGTTGTTGAGGCTGATTAATTGTAGAAATTAGATTAATTTCTTGAAGTTATTGTTTATACAATGATATTGAAGGATGCCAAATTTATTTTCAGTCACCAGTATTGTGTACTGTTGTGTAATTGTAACACTGTATTAAAAACAACAGTGTTTGTTGATAGCTAGACTAATTTTAGGTTAGGTATAGATTTGTACTTGTCAATATACTGCACTGAAGATAATGTATTGAATACAGTTTAAATGCAGTTTAGATTGTGTAATGAGAAGAATGGACCATCTCGAGTCACTCGCCACTAGATGAAATATATAGAAATTGTAGATGAGGTTAAATGGTTGCACATGGCAAGTGGCGATTGATTTGTGAATATGTTGATGCGCATAGTACATTTTGATATGATGGTGGACGTGTGTGAAGAGTGTAAAGTTTATTGTTGCTCAAACTGCTCCAATATTAATATGCTAGATCACAAATTATTGATGAAAACATGTGGGTGAATAAAGTTTGTGTTCAGCCGACGGTGCTGATGAAGTGACGTCACGACGAAGATATGACCAACTGTTGAATGATGGTCGACGCGATCTTGAAGGAATTAGTAACGCACGTTATTTGAAGCACTTGAATCAAATGAAGAACGCACTGCTGCGCACAATGGAGTTAAGAGCTTCCTGCGTTTGGAGGTTAGGTTTCAACAACGCGTGTATTTTTGTACTGTGCGGCACATATTCAAGGGTAGTATTATTGAATGTTAATTGAAGCACATGGTGGACAAAGAAATGATGCGCGAGTCTCCACACGGCGCACGACCCTGTTGATTCTGACACCCCAGGAAGATTCACCGCATCAGGAGCGTAGCTCCTGCTATATCAAAGTATTTCGCAATTCTAAAATATCGCTGAATGGATAAAAAGCGTTTCATGACAACGATAATAGCTCATGACAATGAATTAACTTATAAAAGCAGCATGACCAATATTCCAAGAAACAAAATTTACTGAGATTTAAGCAAAACACGTAACAAGTTTAGGTAGTACAAAATAATGTAGGCCTAAGATGATAAAATGACGTGAAGTATAACTAACGACCTTTCAGCGAGCATTCTCAGTGATATTCGAAAACCCTCCATGGCAGACCAAGCACAACACAGTTTCGCATTATGGTCTATATAGCTAAGGCCTGAAGCTACATTCATGTACTGAAACGCATACCAGCGTTGGGTATCTAAATTTTTACTCAAAATTTAAATTCCATGCCGAATTTTTTTTAAAAACGGGAATTTAGAAAGATTAGTTATGGATAAGTTGGTAGTCACAGCGCTGAATGTTTTGGGGGAAATTACAACTAACTTCGAGAAATAACTCGCAATATGGCTACCTACATGTGGTTATTAACGCATTTATACAAATTTACATTTTAAAAACATATAATGATTTGGTAAGTTAATATACGTTGCAACCACGAAAATATATTTTAAAAACGGTAATCAGCTGGGCGCAAAGACATGTAGAAATAATGCACATAGGAGACTGAAAAATATAGCTATCCTAACCTAAAAAATCATAAGGAACAGACAGGTATGTATACTAAGAACTAGAGGGTTTATCCGACTTTTAAACTCTCCATAAGCCAACCATTGTTCATAGGAATTCATTTTTGCCTGGAAAACAACAAATCTTTACCTCGGGCTGAAACAACTGATTACGTATTCTTTGAAATACAGTTCCTTGTTCTATAACAGAATGTGAATTGAGAAAGGTGTTTTGCCTAAGCTTAGGTTAAAAAAGTTATATGTGTGTGTTACATCAGATTCTATTTTGGTTCTGCATCCTTAAGGGATGTGAGATGAAGCATTGCAACGACTTCCTCTTCATTTTTACAAATGTAAAATCTGTATGAAATATCAATGTTCCCAAGGGTTTGATTCAATTCATTTATCTGATTCCAGAACTGTACAGTACAGTACACTATAAGAACAACTCATATACATTATTGAATTCAGAATCTGGCACAATTGTACAAGTATACTAGAATATAGAGCCTCACTAGACACAGGTTAATATAAACTGAGAAAACGTGTAAGTACCAAAACGTAAAGGAACAAGTCTTAGGATTAAGTCATTTGAAACAACATATAAGTACAAAAAAGTAAAGGAATAGGTCTTAAACTAGAAAAAAATATTGTAAACAACTATTCATTAAACTGCACATAAAAATATTACAAAAGCGGAGTATGGTAGACGTATAGCCAGAAATAAGAAATTAGATTAAAATCATTTAATACATTTATATTACACAATGAAATCAGGTAAACTGATGTAACAAAGTGCCAGAATGCTTTTGTTTAATCAGTGATAATTGCAATTATGATATGCCGAAAATAAGTCTTTTATCGATTTTCGAGTAAAGCTCCTGATTTATTTATTAAGCAATGCTTATAGAAGAACAAAGGTCTAGTTTTTTAATCAATTTAAAATTGTCCAGCATCAGCAGAACTATACAGATTTGTGATATCTTGACAATCGCACACTCACATAAAAATATTAAAAAAACCATGCCAAATTGGCTAGCTATGGGATTTGAATCACGGATCTCCAGAATGAGAGTCCAAGACGTTATTATCATGGCCACCTCACTCAGTTAAATGGTCTAGTTTGATAAGCATATGTGAAGGAATATGTAGGTAGTGTTATTTGCGAAAGCTAAATGTATTCCAACTTCCAAAGCAGTATATGAACGTTGTAAAACAATATGTTGTCATGAGAACTAATTAATATTGGCGCTATATTGGGCATTACTCCGGCACCAGTCAACTGATTTGGTCCAATATCAATAGGCTTTTCCCTATGAACGTTATAAATGCGTACACCAAGTTTCATGAAAATCCGAGAAAGCGTATTTGGCACTTAATAAAAAAGACAAGAAATTATAATGTTAAGGAAGAGTTAACTTGCCAATCACCTAGAATTAACTAGAATTGATATCCTTACATAAAATTATGGCTTTGTTGTTTAAGAGTTATTTAAATTTACTTTTAAATGTCGGTTTCTAATATTTTAATCTCATTTGGTAGCTTATTGAAGAAATTGTATATTTCATAAATCGAATATCATCATTTTTGTTCTGCCCACATTTATTATTTCAACTGCTAGATGCTCTTTAAAAAAATTATTTAACAGAAAAATAAGTAAAACACTATATTTATTAACACTGTCGTTGTATTCACATAAACTGCACGAATTACACTACTGTAATTAAATTGTTAGACGTAGTAGAGAATTAAAACAATGAAAAGGAAATGCTGGTATTTTCAAGAACCTTACCCTTACTTGCAAATTATTCATAAATTATTAAAATGATTAATTATTCAAAAACTAAAAATCCAGCTTCAGAGTGCATTTTAAGATTAGAATGTGCTGCCTGGGAAAATTATTTCAGATCCAAGTTCCTTGCCCCCAAAATGTACAATAGATCAATGCTTTCCTAATTAGGCCAACACACATAATCCTCCTTCCTCCATCAATGTTAAAAATTTCATATCTATGCTCGCCATACAATTTGCTGAGCAGTGTACACACATAAACAAAAACATGCCTTTGTTGTTATAAATAACGTTATGAAGAAATGAATCATGTAGAGCGGGCAAGTGCTGGACGATTTTATGCGATCTGTTGCTAAAAATCATGATTTTCACCAGTTTTTCGCTTATAATTCAAGAAGGAATAATGCGATAATTAAAAATCCGACCACAAGGTGTATTTGGACTCCCTTCCAACCACTATGTTAAATATTTCAGATCTCCGCATGCTGAAGATTTGGCTGGGACAAACAGAGAAACACTTCCTCTTGTTATATAGAAACGGAACATCATTTATAGCCAACAGGTTGGCACTATGACCCTGGGGTTGACTCAGCCTCTAACAGAAATGAGTACCAGGAGCTACCCTTACCAACTTCATGTGCCAAATGTCCAAACATATTGGAGCCTCAACCTACTGTAGCCTTAAGGGCCTACACAGCCTTATAAGGACCACCTTACTTCAATTTTACATTTCGTAACATAGGCTACTTTGAAATCAATCAGACTTTTCAAGCTTTTAAGAGGACATGCAAATCTTCAATCCTGTTTATTCTCAAGATTATTTTTTTTTTACTTTTAAGTGGTAATTTTGTATATGTTCTATTCTGTTTTAATATCTTATAATTAATAATGCTCTAGTCCTATATTTTATATGTCCTTTGCACAGAGCTGGCGAGAGATTTCATGGGCCCCAAGGTTGAAATATTTTGGGCCCCCATTACACCGTCTTCTTTATTGGCACACTATTTTTATTCATAAAGAATTGGCCTGCTGGTATTATATTTGTGAAAAGCAATTCCTTGTTCCTAAAGATCAAAAGACCCATACCTACTTCCTAAGGGAATAAGAACAAATCAACCACAACTAATCTAAATATTACATTTTTTTTAACATTACTTTCAGTTACAACTTGTACAAATTAGTATTTTATATTCGTTAAACTATAAAATGCCCTTTCTGGCTTTTTCCATGGCGAAACTATCAATTACTTGGTGTTGGTGTTTCTAATAAGCACTCCTAGATTTATAGGAACCTTTCACTCCTATCACACATTGTTGATCGCAAAACGCTCTTCACTCTCTTCACCACTCAGAAGGATCGCTCTGCACTAGCGACCGTGGCAGGTATCATTAAAAATATGTACAGGGCCACTACAAAGTTGGGGTATCATGTTTCTAGATTTGAGGGTTTTATGACATTTAGCAGGTCAAACGGCGAGAGGGCATTTTTACCGAAACTAGCTGTATACGAGGTCTGTTAGATAAGTATCCGAACTTATTTTTTTCTCGGAAACCTGACGGATTTGAATCAAGCCCGCTTGCATGAGCCGACCGTAAACCTTCGTGCGCATGTGTGAATTGTTTCCCGCCTGTAGATAGCGTCTGTTGCTGGCAAGCAGCATTTGAGTGAGGTAGTGTATAGTGCTCTCGTCATTGCAAGGAAAATAACGATTGTGACGACTGGAATTTGGTTTCCGGGTCGTACCCCTACACCAGGACTCGTCACCACTCATTAAGGTGTTCAACCTAAGTCGGGGTCACTGTTTGTGGACTCAAGCATGTCATGTGAGACTTCAACACGAAGTTGCTTTTCTCCGCCGTCAGTAACATCGGCATTGAATTTCGCCGCCACTCTCTTCATGGCCAAATCTTAGGTCACAGTTGAATGTGCCGAAAAAGCGATGATGCCCACCTCTTCCGCAATTTCTCGGATACTCACACGACAGTCCCGCATCACCACAGCGTTCACTTTGGCAATGACCTGGTCATTTCGGCATGTTGATGGGCGACCGGAGCGTCGCTCGCTCACCACCGATGTTCGGCCGTCTTTAAACCGGTTGTACCACTCCTTAGTCTGTGTGATGACCATAGCATCATCGCCGAAAGCCGTCTGAATTTTCCGAATGGTTTCCACCTGGCTGTTGCCCAGTATCAGACAAATAGCGCTGCTCCAGTTATTCCGTTATTTTCCTTGCAACGACGAGAGCACTATACACTACCTCACTCAAATGCTGCTTGCCAGCAACAGACGCTATCTACAGGCGGGAAAAAATTCACACATGCGCACGAAGGTTTAAGGTCGGCTCATGCAAGCGGGCTTGATTCAAATCCGTCAGGTTTCCGAGAAAAAAATAAGGTTGGATACTTATCTAACAGACCTCGTATACAGATTTCAGTTAATTCATCCGATAGCTCCTCTCACAAATTTGTAGGATATCGGTTCTTCTTGAATTTTGTCCTCAGTAATTTCTCTGCATAACCAAAGCACTGAAAAGTTTTTACATAGTGAGCACACTGATTCAAACCGAACAGTCGTGTCTCCAATAACGTTGTCTAAGATGACGTTAAATACTCATTGAGGCGACATCCATCGTTCCTCCCCCTTTTTTTTAATAATCTATTGACAATATCAATGGATTTAATAATTTTAAACCAATTAGATGCAAAGAGAAGGCAGTTGAAGGCTTTTAAATACTTATCCAAGCCATTTACATCATGTCGACAGTCAGCTGTCAAATTCAACTTTTTTATTTCCTCTAGGGCTTCTGCGATGGTTGGAAGGTGTGCAGTACCTGGTTTGACGCTCTCTACTTATGCTTACCATCGTGTTTTAGACATTGAGTGAAGTGAACTGGGTACTTTCTTTTTTAATATCTTTGGCGACTGGAGCTAAACTATTAAAAAACCTTTGGACGGCTCTATAAAAGATAATTGCTGCGACGCAGCTATCTACTGCTTGTTCCCCACAAAGATTTAAAGAATAGCAAGTGCATGCGAAATAAATAGCCTGATTATATCCTGCAAGTAAGACTGCCTGAGCTCCTTTGTAGGCACCTTTCATAATGCTACCGTCGTCGAAGTCTTGCCCTTTATAGTCTTTTAAGGGAATTTCAAATTCATCAGCTTGTCCATTATAAGCCTCAAAATAGCTTATCCATTTTCTTTTATGGGCGATTGTCTACTTGCTCTGTTCCTCTGAAACCATGCCTCAGGCACTCATGCAGTAAAGTAAGTATTTTCTGTCAGAAAACTGCATTTAACTTAGTGTGTAAAAATATTTTAATGAGTATTTTTTCCTTCTTTCAGAATAAAATATCAACAGTCATGAGTGGTGGTGTGAAGAAGAAGAAGAAGAAGAAGAAGAAGAAGAAGAAGAAGAAGAAGAAGAGGAATACAAAGTCCACCCCTTCTCTGAACATCCAGATGATGTTGGAGGCAACAGTGAATGAAATAAAATTGGTCCTCGTGTAGTTGGGCGTAATACCCCATTTCGCTTGTGTAGAAAAAGGAAACAGTAGTAGTGCAAGTGTGATCTTCTAACCATATCTTCTGTCATAGCTTTTACTACACTTACTAAAACTTTGTGAAAATATATTTTTAAGGTGTCAGAGCAAGCAATATGTTTAGTGCTTTATGCTATTCAAATAGCCACCTTCGTCTACTCGCGCTAACATAAGCATTTCATATCATTGTGCAAGAGGTTTTCGCGCCATGAGATGATATAATCCTTTGTCATCGCGCGTGCACAAGCCACGCTGAGTAGTCAGTGCTTTGCCGAAGTTCAATGCTTGTAGACGTATTGATGCATCACTCCAATTCGCGAGGTTTTCTTCATTGTGTAATCATTGTTTCAAATGCTCGAAAACTCCGAATTGCCACAAAACTACAACTCTCAAGTTTTGTGTATTACCTGCAATTAATTCTACTATTGCAGAGTTATTATATACGTATATTCGTGTTACGCTGTATAAGATAGTGTTTCATTGTGAAATACCTGTTTCAAGATCACCATTCTTACAGTGAAATTTACATGTAACATTCATAAGTTTGTTATTTAACACAAATCAACAAACTACAGTGATTATTTCAAGTCTTATAATATATAATTTCTAGACACGTACTGATCAGTTTTCCCGCCAATATTACATCATACATAATTCCAGTTTAAGGAGCATATATTTCATTTATTTCAACTATATTATTCAATCATTTATTAGTTAATGTGCGAGACAAGTTTCATTGTTCTATAACATGTGCTGATTGTAATTCTATTTAGATTCGTGAATCTCTGTGCTTAGTGACATCGATAAGTCCATTGTTCTACCAACTCCTACCAATCCATTATTTCACGGTCCTCCATCTAACCAGAGGTTCTTATTCCTTTTATTCCTAAGGTAATCCCACTCCAAACATTGAACCTCCGGGACGGATGTAATTATTTACAATCTTTATACTCTCACACGTGTATTGGTTTATCCCGTGTGCTTCTCGATTTCGTTCTCTCAGTATTACATATCTCCCGCGTCGGTCAGTTCGAGTTCTAGCAATTCTGGATTTCTGGCCGAGGGTATAATCTATTTGGCAGTGCCCAGACACTCCAAGAATGCAGTAGCAAATACAACTAGTATCAAGACAGTAGTGAGCAGTGCTAAAGGCTAACATCCAACAAGCGGTGACTAGAATATCAAGATTCTGCAACAGCAAATCTACAAGTCATTTTCACAAGATTCGTCAAGTAGTTTCTTCATATCAACATGGAGAACGAGCTGCGAGCTTTAATCAAACGCAGGGAATAATCAAACGAGAACTCACTTATCTTCAAAAAGTCTGTGTGGATCTTAATGAAGATACAGATGTATTTATGTTAAAAGTGCACTTTGATAATTTAAATGAAATCTGGGACAGATACGTAGGTATTCAAACACAAATTGAATCCATTGTGGAAGCAGAAGCAGAATTAGATTCACATTTTGAACATAAAGAGGCTGCAAGAACCTGCTACAAGGAGATTAAAGCAAAACTTTGAGCTCTTATGTCATCAAGAACAGTCATTGCATAGTGCGAATTCTGTGAACAGTCAGCGATCACAACATAGTGGTAATTCACACCATAAATGCCAATCGTCTACTTCACAGTGTAATAACAGAGTCATACAGGTAAAGTGATCCCTATACAGGCCATGGAGGCCCAGAGGGTTCCAGGAGGTTGAGGCTCCCAGATTTTGAACATTCGGCACATGAAGGTGGTAAGGTTGTCAGCCTTACGCACCGGCCGCCTTTACCCCCAGGATTGCTCCTGGTACTCATTTCTGTTAGAGGCTGAGTCGACCCCAGGGCCATAGTGCCACCAGAAGGATTAGGCCAATTGAAAAATCTCAACGACCTCATCGGGAATCGAACCCGCGACCTTCCGGTTTATAGCGCAGCGCCTCAACCACTACGCTACGGCGTACCCCAACAGAGTCATACAACTGCCTACATTTTCTGGAGATGTGACCAACTTCAAACATTTTTACTATACATTCAGTAGCCTTGTGGTGAATGAGTCTTTAGATCCAATTCAAAAGTATCATTATTTGTTATCATCTCTGAAAGGACAAGCGCACAATTTAGTGCAGAACTTACCTGTCACCAGTGACAATTTCTCTGTGGCATGGGATTTAGTTTGTGCGCGCTACAACATTAGATTAGTTGCGTCAGCTCAAATACGAAATCTGCTATCATTACCAACAATGAAAACTGATAATGAAACAGAGTTACGTAATCTTCTAAATAAATTCCAGAGTAATCTAAACGCTTTGGAAGCTCTTAATCTTGAAATTCCATTACTTGAGGTTATGTTGACGCAGTTGATTTTAGATCATCTTTGTGAGACCACACGCAAAGAGTGGGAAGGAAAAATCAACTCGCAAGGTTTTACATCTCTTCAGGAGCTGATAGCTTTCCTGGGAGCTAAGGCATATTCCTTAGAAGTTTTAGCAACTTCAAACAACACGTCCAGCCCATCGATGGGAAAGGGTGATACGATCACAATAGACTTCAGTCAAGCAACTCAACAGTCTTATGTTGCTATAAATAGTGATGTGTCCTTGCTGTCAAGACAATCACAGTTTATCTAAGTGCAATAAATTCTTGCAACTGAATGTAACACAACGATGGAATGTGATACAAGCTAAAGGTTTATGTGCAAACTGCTATTCTTCTAATCATAAAAGGGAGCAGTGCAAACTCAAATCGTTCTGCAATTGTGGCAAGTCTGTGCACAGTAAATTCTTACATAACATATTTAACAAAAAAAGGTCTTTCGCCGAAATCAGATTTCAAAAAATACTTCTTCTGAGGCTACAGCTGACCTGCCAGCTAGTTATTGTTCTTTCAAGGAGAAGTCTAGTCAAAGGGAAAGTCTTTTAGCAACTGCTGTAGTACAACTCGAAGATAGATAAGAAAATTTAGTGCAATCTCAAGCGCTATTAGATTAAGGAAGTCAGTTAAATTTCATAAATGAAAAATTGGCCAACAAGTTACATCTACCTACCACAGCTGTCGACACTCACATTAGAGGTATAAATGTCATCTCATCTTGTGGTCACAGTGTCAAGGTTAATATGCGATCCAGGATCCGCAACTTCCAAGCTGATCTGAACTGTTTAGTGATACCTCACATTGTAAACAAACTTCCTTCTGTCCGTATCGATCCTACCAAATTTAACATTCCTAGTGAAATTCCATTGGCCGATCCAAGTTTTACATTCCTGGTGATGTACAATTACTCATTGGTGCCAACCTGTTTTACCAATTGTTCAAAAATGAAAGAATTGTCACTCCTAATCATCCCATCCTTAGTAACACTGAACTTGGTTAGATACTTAGCGGATACGTTCCTAAGACATCAATCAAAAGCAAAAGAAAGTCACATTCGCTCAACACAACTTGTTTGTAACAGTCGATAATGTTGACACACAGCTAAGGCGTTTCTGGGAGTTGGAAGATTTTCCTAAACCCAAACCTAAGGAAGAGAGATAATGCGAACAACATTATGTGCAAAACACTATTCGTGCAGATGATGGTGTTTTCGTGGTGCAACTACCCAAGAATCAACATGAAGATGTATTGGGTGAATCCAGACAGCAAGCATGAAACGCTTAGGACATCTGGAACGCAAGTTTCAAACCAACTCTATTCTACGAGAAGATTAGACTAAATTTCTGCAAGAATATGAAGAGTTGGGACACATGAGAAAGGTTTCACCTCCACAGCCAGGTGAATAGTGTTTCTACTTACCTCATCATGCGGTCATCAAACCCTCCTCGTCTACAACTAAAACTAGAGTGGTTTTCGATGCATCAGCATAATCATCTTCAGGCAAGTCACTGAATGACATTTTGAAATTAGGTCCTACAATACAGGATGATTTATCTTCAATTTATACTTCGGTTTGGAACCTACAAGTATGCATTTTCAGCTGACATTTCTAAAATGTACAGACGCATAAGAATGCATGAAGATGACCAGAATCTACAACGAATAGTTTGGCGTTCAAATGCTAACGAACCCATACAAGATTACGCTTTAACTACTGTAACCTATGGTACTAAATCTGCTTCATTTTTAGCCCTAAGGTCTCTGCATCAGCTATCAATAGAAGAAGAAGCTAAGAATCCACTCGCTGCCCAAGCAGTGCGAATATCCTTCTATGTAGACGAGTGTTTAGCAGGACATGACAATCTCCAAGAAGCTCTATGAATTCAAAGAGAACTAATACTCATGCTGGACAGTGGCGGATTTCCATTGCGTAAGTGGTGTGCTAACCAAGAATCTTTATTGGAGTCTGTCCCTTCTACTCATCGAGAGACTCAATTGACCTTGGCTCTTGATAACAGTGAGAATGCACACGCTCTTGTGTTAATGTGGCATCCTGCAACAGACAATTTCCAGATACAATCCCATCCTCTCCCGACTCACACACAATGTAAACTGACCAAGCGTACTATCCTATCTGTGATCTCTTCCATCTCTCATCCTTTAGGCCTTGTAAGTCCAATTGTCATCAACACCAAGATATTCATGCAATCACTATGGATTAAAAAACTTGATTGGGAGGAAGAAATACCTTCTCATCTAGCAGAGAGATGGATTGCTATCTATGACATCTTATGTACTATACATACAATGCGTATACCACGTCATGTTCTCACATCTGGTACACTACATGATATACAAATACATGGCTTCTGTGACTCTTCAGAAAAGGCTTATGGTGCATGTATATATCTTCGCTCTGTGAACAGTAATGACGAAGTTACAATTCAATTATTATGCTCCAAGTCTAAGGTTGCCCCTCTAAAAAGGCAAACCATACCACGACTTGAACTCTGTGGTGCAGTGCTGCTAGCCAAGCTATACAGCAAGGTGTTAAGTGACCTTAATATCCAGACATCAGAAAATTACTTATGGTCTGATTCAGTTATTGTACTTTCCTGGATAAAATCAGACTCACGTAAGTGGAAAACATTTGTATCCAATCGTGTTTCTCAAGTGCAAGAACTTTCTGAAACTGCAGCTTGGTGTCATGTCTCAACACAAGATAACCCAGCTGATCTCGTTTCAAGAGGTGTTTCCTCGGAGCATCTTTCTGATATTGATTTCTGGTGGCATGGTCCTCATTGGCTCTCTCAACCCACAACATCATGGCCTGAACAACCACAACAACTAAATGTTCAAGATTCATCAGAGCAACTTGTTTCAGTCCACTATAGAAGATAACTTTATCACAAGGTTCTCTGATCTACGACGCCTTCAGAGAGTGACTTCTTACATGCATAGATTTATTTCTGTATGCCGACATGAAACCAAATATCATGGACCGCTCACAGCAGAAGAGCTACAACACGCTCTACAAACATGTATTAGAATCGTTCAGAAAACAGCTTTCGCTCATGAATTAACAGATCTTCACAATGGAAAGAAAACATCTGTTAAAAGTTCAATACATTCACTAGTTCCATTCTAGGAACAGAATATCGTAAGAGTGGGTGGTAGATTGGAGAAAGCAGATCTTACACATGATGCAAGACATCAGGCATCATTCAACTGCATTGATAGTGGAATATGAACATCGCAAACTAAGACATGCTTCTCATCATCTATTCATAGCATCTTTACGACAAGCCTACTGGATACCTTGTATTCGAAGAGTAGTGAAATCCATTTTGCATAAATGCCTAACCTGTTTTAAGCTGTAAGCAGAAGTGCGCAGAAATTAATAGGAAGTCTTCCTAGTTACCGGATAACTTCGGCTAGGCGCTTTCTCCTTACAGCAGTGGATTATGCTGGCCCATTCATAATAAAATATGGTGCTCCTCGTAGCAAGAATACTGTTAAAGCCTACATTGCCATTTTTGTATATTTGGTATTTAAAGCCATCCACATTGAGCTTGTCTCTGATCTTACATCAGAAGCATTCATAGCCGCACTAAGAAGATTTACATCACGTCGAGGACTATGTAAGGAGATCTTTAGTGATAATGGCAATAACTTCGTTGGAGCCAACAACAAGTTAAGAGATCTACGATTGTTGTTGAAGTCAACAGAATTTCAAAATGCAGTTCAAAATTTCACTGCAAGTCATGATTATACTTGGCGCTTCATTCCTCCCAATTCACCACATTTTGGGGGTCTACATGAAGCCGCAGTCAAGTCCATGAAATTCCATCTTAGAAGGATGATGGGTGCTCAAGTTCTCACATAAGAACAGCTTTACACTCTACTTACACAGATTGAAGCTTGTTTGAACTCTAGACCACTCATTCGTCTCAATTATAATCAAGCTGATTTGTCATATCTTTCTCATGGTCATTTCTTAATTGTGGAACCCCTCACTTCTTTCCCATCGCATCCTCCTACCGAAGACAAAAGATAAGTTCAGAAATGGCAGCTTCTACAAGATTACCTGCAGCATTTATGGAAACGCTAGTCATCAGAGTATCTTCATTCCTTACAACAAAGGCAGAAATGGTCCTGCTTAAGTGACAACGTTCGAGTTGGAACCGTAGTCATCTTGAAAGAAGACAACAGCACTCCTCTTCAATGGAAGTTAGGTTTTATTACCGCAGTACACCCTGGTGAGGATGGTTTAGTGCGAGTAGTATCAGTGCGTACTTCCAGTGGTGAATACAAGCGTCCTATAGTGAAAGTGTGTCCTTTGCCTAAAGATGAGTAGCAAATGGCATTCATTATGTTTCAGCATATATAACATGTGTACACTTATAGCTTGCACTTTCTTTTCTTTTGTTAAAGCATATGCATTAACGGCCTGGTGTATGTCAGTGCAAGCAATGTGTTTAGTGCTTTATGCTATTCAAATAGCCACCATCGTCTACCCGCGCTAACATAAGCATTTCATGTCGTTGTGCAAGAAGTATTCGCGCCATGAGATGATGTAATCCTTTGTCATCGCGCGTGCACAAGCCACGCTGGGTAGTCAGTCCTTCGCCGGAGTTCAATGCTTGTAGACGTATTGAGGCATCACTCCAATTCGCGTGGTTTTCTTCATTGTGTAATCACTGTTTCAAATGCTCGAAAACTCCGAATTGCCACAAAACTACAGATCTCAAGTTTTGTGTATTATCTGCAATTAATTCTACAATTGCAGAGGTATTATATTCGTCACAGCTAACATCCGTGTTACGCTGTATAAGATAGTGTTTCATTGCGAAATACCTGTTTCAAGTGCACCATTCTTACAGTGAAATTTACATGTAATTTTCATAAGTTTGTTATTTAACGCAAATCAACAAACTACAGTGATTATTTCAAGTCTTATAATATATAAATTATATATTTATATTACATATGTATTTCTAGACACGTGCGGATCAGTTTTCCCGCCAATATTACATCATACATAATTCCAGTTTAAGAAGCATATATTAAATTTATTTCAACTATATTATTCTATCATTTATTAGTTAACGTGTGAGTAAAGTTTCATTGCTCTATAACATGTGTTGATTGTAATTCTATTTAGATTCGTGGATCTCTGTGCTCAGTGACCTCGATAAGTCCATTGTTCTACCAACTCCTACCAATCAATTACTTCACGGTCCTCCATCTAACCATAGGTCTTTATTCCTTTTATTCATAAGGTAATCCCACCCCAAATAGGAGGATAGTTTTAAACTCAAAACAACGAACAAGTTAAAAGACTATACAATAAGGTAGTGCACTGTGTTGAAAAATAGTGATGTTAACTATCTTATGATAAACGGTAATTTAATTACTGAAATAATGTTTAAGCATGAGCTCATGCACACAGAAATTGTTAAATATGTAAAAAGCAAAATGATCCCACTTCATGGGAGAACTTATCTATATATATGATGTTATTTCTAATGAAATAAACAAGCATTCTCTGGTGTTGGATAAAAGTAATGTAATTTCATTTAATGAACGATACAAACTTACGTTTATAACTATGTGCCGTTCGAATTATGTACATTATCCACTCCTTATCCAGTCACACTCAATCAGAATTAGCTGTGATATATCAAGATTATGAACGAGGAGAAGAAGATGCTGAGAGAAACAGGTAAGTTACATCATGTTAAAATTACAACTTTCAAAACAAATTAGCGTTAAGTTGAAATATGTACTACATTTTCTTACTAGGACCTCAAGCGAACAGACAAAGTGTAATTTCAAACTTTGCGCAAATATAACATTTCGCTAACTTGAATTGAATTTCATAAGCACTAACTTTAAACTGTATCACAGTTTATAACATAATAGCAGCACTAATTTCAATCATCGTGGACTGTTGACGTCATCATATTAACTTGGATGGTGGACATACATCATATAGACGGGGTTACCATCGTAATAAAATTGTAGTCGATTCAAAAGATCCTGCTTAAATTTAATTTAAAGTTAGTATATAGAGAAGGTTCTCATCATAATTAATACTGAAGAGAAGGCCAAATTTAAATCAGTGTAAATTCAAATGATCCTGCGTAAATTTAGTTTATAGAGGGGGAAGTCACTATCGTCAAACGCTAAATTTAAATTACAGTTTAAATTCAAATTATCTCGCTTAAAATTAGTAAAAGAGCGGGTTAGAAACCTAAATAAAACTGGAGGTACTTATGGCGCTAAATTTCAATTGAAATTACAGTTTACCGCCGGCGATGAAGCTTAAAATTCAAATTTCCCGCCTAATTTGAATGCATAACAAGATGACGACATAACGTCATTAGACAAAATGGTGTTTGGAGGGAAATGACATCACAAAATGGCGAACAGGGGTAATGACATCATACGATGGCGTCCAGAGGCTAGGAAAAGGGCAAAAGCTATCATTGGGCAAGGAGGTCAGGGGGAGGGGCAAAATATATCATTGGTTAAGGGGCGAGGCAAGGCTAACATTGGCCTATGTCGTGGCCAGAGGAGGAGATAAAGGCTGTCATTGGTCAACAGGCGTGGCTAAAGGAAAGGCACAAAGGTTATCATTCATCAAGGGGCGTGGTCAGGGGAGGGAGGAGGTAGTGACGTCTTAGGGGTGGGGGTAGGGTTGGGTGGGGTGTGGGATGGCGTCATCGCCCTCCCCTCACGGGTGCCGGAGCTGATTTATAATTACTCATATTGCAGGTTTTGAAAAATAAATAAGGACGCCTGGACATCCTTAAAATGTAATTATATATTTAATGTTTAATGTTTAATGTTTAATAATCACACCTTACAGCAATATAACATGCAATAGGCTTAGTCAAAATATAATAAAATAACATACAAATTCAAATAAAACTTTCATCCAAATATTCTTGCACAGTGTACCAATTCTTATTTAGTAGTAATACTTTTAGTCTTTTCCTGAAAGTGTCAATGCTTCTAATTCTTTTTAATTCGTCAGGTAACTTATTAAAAAATTTGGTACTTAGGACTATATGACTCTCTGTAGTTTTCTTCAGTCGATACCTGGGAATCTCTAGAAGATTGTTTCCTCTGGTATAATGAAAGTGAATATCCTTCCTAGTAGTTTGCACATCCACAGCACTATGAACCCATATGATACAAGAATATACATAAATTGAGGAAAGAGTCAAAACATTCAGATTCTTAAAAATTGGTTTACAGTGCTCCGTAGGGCCAGATCCAGTGATAATCCTTACTGCCTTCTTTTGAAGAAGAAATACATTTTTTGCACCCGTACTATTTCCCCACAGAATTACCCCATAATTTAGATGAGAGTGAAAAAAAGCAAAGTAAGCATGTAATAATGTGCTAGGTGGAAGAAGCTGTTTGAGTCTTCTCAATAGATAAATTACCTTAGACAGCTTACTGCAAATATGTTCAATGTGGCAATGCCAATCCAACTTACTGTCCATCCAAAACCCCAATAAGTTTACAGGTTTCGAAATTACTTCGGTGTTTCTGAGACTAAATACAATAGTCTGGGTTTTACTCAGGTTCAGCCCCAGTCCATTGGCATTAAACCAATTAGTCAGCCTAGCCAAAGTATTATTCATATTAATCTATTTGTAGTCGTTAAATGTTTTCAGCACAGTTGTATCATCAGCATATGCAGTTATTTTTTCTGGTATTGCAGCAGGAAGATCATTTACCGCAATAAGAAACAAAAAAGGCCCCAATAAAGAACCCTGAGGCACCCCAAATTCAGTTAAATAAAGACATCTAGTAACCCTATGCTCACCTCCCTGATCAGCATGGGTGACACTTTCGAAATCTTACTACCTAGCTCAGAATCTGATTCATTCCCCTCGGGCACAGATCTACTTAACGTACTTGTCTTTTTATCTCCTCTGGCTGTAGGAAGACGTTTCTTGGATATTCCAAATACATCGCAAAATGCCTTACAACATACCCTAATTTACTGTCCACGGATTTTTTTTATATTATATGTAAATGAAACTTGTCTTCTACTTGAAGCTGCATTCACCCTTTTCTTTACGTAAATCCCATAACATTCTTGCCTCTTTATCAGTCCAAACAAAAAAAAAAAGCATTTTGCACATTATAATCACCTATTTTATAAAATTCACTGAAATTGTCGTCTTTCTTAATGTCCTTTAACAAGTGGAACTTACACCACTTCACATTAGCTGCCACAGCTCTTTCACTGCAATTACACCCGAAATCTTGCTTCTTTGCCGCAATCACATCATTTGCTTTATCGCTAATGTATTCTAATCCTAAATTCCTACAAATCTTAGCTCTTTTCTTTTCCACTTAAGACTCATTTTTCCGATTTTTCGCAGCTTCTAACAACAAATTCCTCTACACCATCCACCATGATAGCATCAGCTGACGAATGTGAAGTGTCTACCTACAATCAGACGCACCTATCTGCCTTACCGCGCAGACATGTGAATATAACGTTACTTTAATACTTTTGCTTCCGAGCGGGCATAGCCCTCTCTCTCATAGGAGAAATGCGATTCCCTTAATTTATGAAAATTATCTTTCAAGAATAGACAGGGAAGGAACCACACAACCCTTCAATATTATGTTTACAATTATACGAGTATATGTACTACACAGAGGTTTCAATAACTCAGATTTTAAATTTTTTCGGCTTAGATCACTCTCACGGGATGCCTCAATAAATTGACTCATTTTGACACCTGTAATTAATTTGAAAATTTATTGAGGCATCCCGTGAGAGTGATCTTGGAAATAAGAGCATCGCGAATTTTTTTTTTTAGCATACGAATGGAATTGTCGATGTATTCAATTTTCAACGCCCGCTCTGATGGATCCATTGCATTACAATGTTATGGGACACAGAAATCTGATCTTTTACATATATGAAAGGAAGAGGGATAATGAATGTAGGCCTAAATAGGAAAAAGATAAACGACTTGAACGAAACTCAGTGTGCAGGGGATTTTTGGGCCAGGGAACTGGAATCTGTGGTCATTTTTCCCAGCCGGCGCTTTCTAATCGTGGAATGCACTCCTAATCCGGATTTTTAGCTGCTTAATTATAATTATTAATCGCTTAGTTTAAGAATGATTCGCATGTAAGTGTTAATAAATATAATATTTAATTATTTTGCTCATATTTTTTTTTTGTTTGTTTTTATTTTAGTTAATTATCGAGAGCGAGTTGGCCCTCATCCAAATTTTCGTTGAACAGGTTGGCTCATCCCCTGATAAGTCCGGATTAACGAAGTTTTGCTGTAAATAAGTACGATTATATGGTTATAATAGGAACAACTAATGATATACTCGTTACGCCAAAACTATGTTCTGAAGTTTATTTTATATTATCTTTTTATAGTTTTATAGGCTATTTAGGTGCCTAATGCTGGATTTAAGCATACAGAAAGTTAAAGATTGGAAACCCGAGAAACAATCATCCAATCCCAACACCGAGAATGCCTTAGGTCACACACTATCACTATGGTATGCCTACTTCTTGCTGTAATACTAATTCATGAACACATTTTAATCGATTGTAGAATGAGAACTAGTCATGCTAAAATATTATTTTTTGATCTTACATATTATTTAAAATCAGGCTAATCGAATATCTCTCCAAAAAACGCTAATCTTTTGTTTAGGTATAAATCATTTACGTTTTATTGTTTCTTGTATATTGTAGATCTAAGATAAGTTACTTATTTTTTTCTCTCTAGTATAACACACTTTACTAAAATAGTTTTATTTCATGTAACATAGACTAAATTCACTACTGTATATGTACGGTATGTATCTAGTGTATTATTATTACTTATAGAACTATGTTAGTGTAATGGTTTGTTTCTTCTTTTCTGTCTCTGGTTGACTGTAAGAGAAGGCCCTAAGGCCTTAACTCTGCCAGATTAAATAATGATTTATTATTATTATTATTATTATTATTATTATTATTATTATGTAGAAATATGCCCTCTTTTCCCCCAGCAGTGTATTTTAAGTGAAACTGTAATATTTTCACATAGCGTTTGTAGTATTTGGAAGTCTGAAATCTTCCTGCATGATGACAAAGTCTGACTGCGGGAATAGAGTTCGGCAACTCTACACCATTTTGATTTGTCTGCCTATCTAAGCGAACATGAAATTGACTGGCATTTAAAAACATAATAGTTGCACTAGTGATGGGAGATTTAGTTAATTTAAAGATTCGTTCAATACGATCTAGTTCGCGACTAAGAGTACCTCAGAAGATTGCTTCTTTGATTTCGCGAGCTGAAGATGCAACGACAAGAGGGGAAGGGTCTGTAACTCATTTAGTTTGTTTCGTTCATTTAGTTCGCTCACAGGCGAAAAGATTACTGCATGTTGCAGCAGAATACTAATTATTTACAATATCATGCATCCTACAGGCGTGGTAATTACTCTTCTGAGTTTACATGATACACGTACCCTTTACTCTTGCATGATATTAAATTCACGCGAAGTGATGTGTTTCAGTATTTATATTCTATTCATTTTTATTTTATTCTTCGGCTCTCATATATTTGCTTTTGTTTTTATCAAGGAACTTTTAAATTGACCAAGACCCTAACACTGAATTATTTTAACATATCACAGATTGTTTAGAAATGGGAATAATCTCAGTCAACGCACATTACACTGTTCAGTTTTTATAATGTTCGACTAAAAAAATACACTTCCTGGTTTTAATTTGAGGTAGACCCTGTAACTCCATGGCCATAATGCACGAAACATGAAGCGGTGATATAATACATTAATATGTCATATTATTATAATATAAATAATATAACCCACAACGCATAGAGAAGTCTGGTACTGGTTGCGTCCAGCCTCGTGAGGACAACTGAGAGGCTACTTTAATAAAGATTTTCTACTGATTTAGTGAGACCTTGCAAGTTATGATATGATATGCATATAAACAATGACAAAGTGGGCATAGATCGCAGTTCGTCTCATCAGACTAACAATAGTGGCCCCGGTTTACAATTCTTATTTGTCACTTCTTTTTTTTCCAATTGGACCGGAAAGTCCTTTTCAGAGGGACTCCAGATTTCGAGTTTGAACATGCAGCCCCTTAAATGTTAGATCGTGACGGGATTGAAAAGAGTAGAAGTGTAAATTTACGTTTTTTTTTTAACATTGCATGCCGTAAATAAAGTGAATTAAGGAATAAGATGTGACAACACTATACACTACACTAAGGCCGATTGTATAAACAGTTTGAGCTCGGATCACTGAACTCAGTTCACGCTCATGCATGAACTAGGATCAAAATTGAACTTTGATTAGTTGACCTTAGATCAGTAATACGATTCCAGTCTGAACTTAGATCAGAATTGATCTCCACTCAGTGATATTTATACAATCAGTCCTAAACAGTGGCACCAACTTATATGGGCCCATGGGGCTCGAGCCCACAGAATAATTTCCCTAGTATTATTTTCATAATTATATTTATTATTATTATTATTGTTACTACTACTACTAAAAATAGGTGGTTTCGTTGTTAAATAAGTGAAAAACGAAAATCGAGCTATTCTTGGTAAGCGTAACATGATCTCATCAGCCCCCTGGGAGGAATCAGTTCAAACTAATTTCAGAAGATGTGAACATTGTTCTAGTGTCTGTTGTCTTTACGTGTTATCTATCATGGATAAATTTGTGATCAAACTACCACGGATGGAAAATACCCTCGAACAGTCCCAGGAAATTGTTTATAAACATTCAGTTCGGAAATCTATCACTGATGAAACTAACATAATATTTAATAATCTAAGAATAAACGATTTACAATAAAAAAATAAATCACACATCTACAGAACTAGAACAATGGTTACAATACAATAAGTAAAATTAAATGTAAATAAAAGAATCTACATATCCTTCAATCAGCATCTTCGAGATCCCATCCAAATAATAATTAACAATGCTGTTATTAAAGAAGCCAACTCCACCAAATTTCTAGGTATATGGGTGGACTCAAGCCAGAAATGGAAGGTACATGTAAACTATTTAACTGAGAAACTTAGTTGACTTTGCTACGCCTTCCGGGTTTTTACAAAAATAACATCTATTGAAGTGTTAAAAACAGTTTACTTTGCTTATGTGCAGTCATTACCATCGATATACACTGGATCGCTAACAGCAGTGGCTCAGAGCACCAGAAAACGGTCCTGCCACCACGTGCCTCCCCACACCACCGGTGGGCAAGAACAAGAGCTCTTATAAGCAGTTTGAAACACTCACGAGACACCTCTCCACCAATTCAACAGGATTGTGTGCAAATAATCACCCTCAGTTTATTGGTAGCAAGCCGACAGTTAAGTTTATAAGAGTAATTGATCAGTTATTTGATTACTCAAATAGCCATGACCCATTAAGCTATCAAACAAAGATTATGATGACAAAATGCTGCCTGATGCTTCAAAATTAGTTATCAAAATTAAAAATTGATGGTATTTCTATTTTATATCATCCAATGAAAACATTTGCCATTTTTTTTTTTTTGTGATATATGTTCTATTTAAAAGTTAAGAGACAGTTTTAGCAACGAACGATTTTAAGTACTTGCTTAGTTATAAGTCGTTACAAGACCATGTAGAGCTATTTTTTTCTTCTGTTAGAAGTGCAAGTGGTCATAATAACAATCCCAACGTTAGGCAGTTTCAATGGGCCGTTAGAAAACTAATGTTCAGAAATAGTGTAAGGCCATCAGCTAATAGCAATTTTTTACAGTTTGACCCAAACCATCAGAATTCAGTTCCAAGTTTCTCAGAGGTAGATAAAATAGTAGAAGAAGATAATACTGACTCTGACTTACTAGAAATAGCAGATATTTTGGACAACTATGTAGAATCTTATTACAAAGATAACATTTTGTATTATATCTCAGGTTTTGTAGTTAAAACCATTCAGAAAAGACTAAATGTGAGGAATGTTGTAATTGTTATTGACAAAGAATGACAACTTAAGTAGGTACACAGTAGGGTTCCCAGACATCCCGTAAAATTCAGGAGTTGTTCGAAAGAAATCTTCGGGGTGCAGTTTTGTCCCGTATTTTAAATTTTTTTAATTGTAATTATTTTTTATCCTCCAAAGATAATCCAGAAAAATGGGATGGCAGTACTGGTTAACATTTGTTAGCTTCACTGCGATTTGCGTGACCATTTGGGATACTTAGCATGAGTATGATCATGTGGCGTAGGGAAGGGGGGTCCAGGGGTCCGGACCTCCCCCGAAATCAAAACATAAAATTCTATTTAAAGTTGTTTAAGCTCTATTTTGTAAAATATTTTATTATTTTATTTAATAATAAAATATGAACTTGTAAATGTAGGCCTATTATTTCCATTGTTCAATGAGTTATTTAACTTTTCTTATAAATAGTAATAAGTGTTATAACTTAGGTAACAATTTCTTGTTTAAGTTGGCATGTCTTAGAGTATGGTAAACAAATTTACTAACTAGTTTTCAGTGCTAAAAAAGTGAAAAAAGGGATTTTCATTAGTTTAATATTTAAAAACTTTCCCGAGGGTGAGTCCCCCACACCCCCAGGCATTTTCGACCCTCCCCAAAATTATTTTCTGGCTACGCCACTGGTTGCACCAGTGACTTAGTTAGAAAATTTCAAAATGGAAATGTGAATAGCTCATTTTCTAATTTTCAAAGATAAAAATGGAAAAGTAGAATTTCAGAAAAACAAACTGTGTGTAAAAACAGTAAAAGCATTATTTATTGTAAAATTGTCTTTCTATGAAGATTATGTGGAATTCTAATTTCCATGAAATGCTGCTTCAGAATAAGCAATTGTTGAATGAAATTCATTCCTTAAAGAAGTATGATTCATGAGTGTGATTTGTAATACAATTAAAGGTGAGCCTATTATTTATCTTTTGTTGTTGTTTGTTTTAAATTTGAAATAAACTAGGGCAAACTCACATGTGGTACCCAATGCCTTGGGATTGTATTGTTAAGTTGTTCTCAACACAGATCAAAGTGTCCCGTATTTTTTCCTCATATTTCTGGGAACCCTAATTTACACACATTTACTGATTTTGTATCAAGAGGAAAATTGTTAAGGGCATCTGAAGATGCTATAAAAATTGTGAAGTTTAGGACAACATTGTATTTCAATAATCATACCGATTTTGTAAACTTTGTAAACACCAAGTTCAATTCCTTAAAATTGTATGCCATCATTTAGCTAGAGAGAAAACAAGCTCTGCTATTTCAACAAAGTTTGGATTTCGACAGAAATGTACGAAGTTGATCTTGTTTAGTAATGTGTAATCTTTTTTTGTGTAAAAATAAACATGATTGTTGCATAAGAGTAGTCTGTCCTTTTTTTAACTTCATACCATTTAAATAATGCAATATACAATTCGAGCAAGCATAAAACAACGACAACATAGGGATTGTGCCATTTAAAATAATGCAGCTGCCCGTGCTTCTTGCCTCCCGATGGTGGGGGGAGCGCCCGACCTGACTGGACCGAATTTCTACCGTGCAGTCAGCAATTTAGATATTGATAATGTAAAATTTCTGGGCTTATGGATTGACAATAAACTATCCTGGACACCACATATCAACTATATCACGACTAGGCTGTCCAGAGTCATATATTTAATAAGAAATCTAAAAAATCACATCCCTGACACATACGTAAGAACAGCTTACTTTGCCTTCTTTCACAGCATAATCTCGTACGGTATCTTGCTCTGGGGTAGTAACAGTCATGTGAATGATATTCTCCTACTGCAGAAAAAGATTATCAGAATAATAACAAATTCTCATAAGTTAGCACATTGTAAGCCATTATTTATCAAAACGAAAATCATGACTGTAATAAACTTATACATATACACACTGCTTATCTACATAAAAAAGAAAAACTTAACAGAAACAGAACAAAGACAAGACATTCACTCTCATAATACAAGGAATAAGCAACGTATCTACCTACCTTATCATAGACTCTCCAAGTCTTTAATCGGTTTCGATGTGCTTGGCACAAGAATATATAATAGTTTACCTTTGGAACTTTTACAGCTATCTATTACAAGATTTAAAAAGACTCTATATGACTGGTTAATTACCACACCATATTATGATGTACAGGAATTCTTAAATGACAAGGACAAACTAAAAACAATATAAATTACAAAGAGCAGATTGCATTTGGTCCCAATGTACAATCCTAAAATAAATTTTGGCTTACCCATTGGTCTCTGATTCTATTTGGCCTCAGATTTGATTTTGCATTTGTTTTTTAGTAATTTAATTAGCCATGATAGTGTAACCTATGTTTTATCAATTTGTGTATTAAGTTATGTACATGTGTATCTACATGTCTATATTAATTCTATTGTACTGTGTATTGTATTTTGTTACATGTATGTATAACCCATTGACGTTGTCTATAGCTGATAAGCTCCATGGCAATAAAATATTATTATTATTATTATTAATCCAGTGTGTTTATAAATCGATGGTCATTACTAATATATGGAATCATTACTCGGGGATCCTCCTCAAAATCTATACGGATATTTAAATTGCAGAAACGAATACTCAAAATCATTAAACATGTCCCTGTTAGGACAAACAGCAAAACCATTTTCAAAGAGCTTGAAATTTTACCATTACCTTGCATTTATATTTGGGTGACTGTTTGTCATATTCATAACAATAGGAAACTTTTCAAAACAAACTCAAATTTCCATGATCATGGCACTAGAACATCAGATAATATACATCTAAATTTCCACAGGCTTACCAAAACTCTTAACAGTTTATCGCATAGAGGTAGGCCTACTATAATGTATAATCATCTTTCCCCTTGCATTAAAGCACAGGAAATACAAAACAGAAGTAAAATTATTACTATTAACACATTTGCCAACTAATGTAGGTGAATACTTGAACCTCAACCTCTAACAGATTATTAGTTACATAGTTATTTTTTGTGATTATAGTAAATCTTTAGAACAAATGTTAGATTCAGAAGATTAACTAAAGTTAAAAAAATGACAATGTGTCTCCCTTGAAGATACCGGTACTGCCCTCTCTTTCTTTCTGTTTCAGGTAATCACAAAATCAAGAAGACAGGGATTGTGCTAGTGACCAATGGACCCAAGTGGACCTGTGAATTTCATCCTACTTTATTGTATATTAATTGTATTAATGTTTAAATTTAAATTTTGTTTTGAAATTGATTTTATAACTGTAACTTAATGTAGATTTTCTCTGTAATTGATCTGACGCATCCAATAACATGTACATGTTCTGAAGGACTAAATAAACCAACACCTACACCTAAACCTAAACCTAAAGTAGCCTAGGTTAGTAGAGTAGTTCATAACTTGGTGGAAGGGGGCGGTAGAAGCAGTTTGGGGGGAAGGATTAAGTTTTATGGACTGCAAAAGTTCAACAATGTTTTGAAGCGGACCTACAGGAAAAATAATTGGTGACACTGTAGTAGGATATTGAAATTATTTTTACCATTGTTGTTCAATCGATTCACTTATTTCCTGAACTACTCTTTTGAAAATTGCAGACTAGTTCACTTAGTTTGCCTCTTGAATAGTTCGTTTGCGATCCACCCATCACTAAGTCGCACACATACTCATGCCAAACAAGGCACCGATGGGAATGAAGGTGATAAATGGCTAGATGTTATCCAGGGATCAGAAGGGCCTAAAGTTTCCTGACATGCGTCTCACTAGTGAGGAAGAAAACCACCTAGGATACATGTCCCGGCCAGGAATCGAACACGGGTCTGCTGCGTGAGGAGAGAGAACGCCACATCGGTGGATGGAAAATTCAATTACTTGGACCTAAACAGAACTAAATAGAAAACAGACTTATATAAATAAAGTTATTAATGCCAAAATAAGGCAGATCGCAAAAAATGGTTACAGTCAGTAAACTAATCAAGAAACAAAAAGAAACTAATAAAACAAAAATGATCACAACTCACATCGATAAATAAAGGTAACAAAAAGTACAACACAGGTATAAAAACCGAGGCTCATAAAATGAACTAGTGCATAGAGAAAGAATAATATCAACATAGCTTTAAAAAAAAATAAATAAATAACCTTAAGCATAAACTACATAATGTAGACAAATGCAAAGAAGGTAAGTAACTTACGGGGCAAAAAAATTAAAATTTAACAACCTTAGGAAAATGCTCATAGGACTAACTGATAGGACATTTGAAAACATTTATAGAGAACACATTTCAAATTTCAAACGCAACAGAACAAAGTAAGCTTATGCTAAACACTTAAAGAATACAGCTCATAAATTACTTAGTATGGAAGAATCTATAAAAATCTTACGCACCCGAAAGAAAAAGTAGCATATTTAATACCTTAGAAAACTTCCGAATATACATAAATAAGCATAATATTATCATGAATTCATGAGCAATATTACGAGAGGTCCGGACCTCAAGTTATATATTTTATTGTGCCTAGCGTACTTAGGCTACTCACAGAGTTAAACATGTAAATAATAATAAAAAGAAACCACGGAAAATAATAATAAAACTACAATATTTCTGTCATTCTTGTATCATTGTAAGCGACAGCCTATGGCGACAATCATTATCCATGCAATATAACGCCACATGCCTAACTTACATTCACTGACATTAATGTTTACCCACTTACAGATGACTTGTAATTTGGAACACTTACAGCTTTTAGCCTATAACTGATGGCAAAATTCCAAAAAGTTCAATCTTACACTTTTCACCCCCTTAAAAACTCTCAAAGTGGCGGATAAGTCACTGCAGACCTTTTGTGGAGGCTTATGGTAGCTAAACGGGAATCGATTGTACTTCAAGTAACGGATGCTGTGGCGCCAACTTTTTAAAAACATTGGGTGGGCTCAAAAACGTTTTTTATTTCGGGTTTTTGGTCACTACTACACATGACTCATCATTATGTAGCAAGGAGTGTTGCAAAATATTGGTTTTTCATAATAATTCATCACAAGCATCATCATTTTCTTCTTCTATCCTTAGACAAATAGCTTATTCTCCCTAATCACTGTCTCAAGCTGATTTAATGAATCATTCTTAATAAATTCATTCTTTCTACATGTTCCTTCCGCTCTGACTTTTTTATTTTTAACCAGTCACCATTGTCCAATAATTAATCCATACTCTTGTCTTATATCACACTTCCTTGCCTTGACCATTAAATGTCCTTCCTGTAATGTCTTAATCGAAGCATCATTTAAATTCTAAATCCAATTTTCCGCAATTCCATGTGTATATTCAGAACAACAATGTGATTAAGCATTTCTTCTGAATGCAAAAACTTCTTTGGTCTTTTCAAGGCATAACTAGATCTTTCGGCAGTAGATGTGGAAACTGCATTAACAGAGTAAGAAGTAAACATTTAAATGTCAAACGATCGTGAACGAACTGAATCAAGAGGAGATCATACCAGTCTAGAATAGCATGATTCTTTATTTAATTAAATAATGCAATCCGATTTTTAGTAATAGCAATAAATAATTATAACACATGGAAAATTATTGGGTGGGCTTAGGCCCCAAGGGCCCATATAAGTTTGCACAACTGAATGGATGAGAGCTCTACAACTTTATGGTCCTTTGACTTTGGTCGTATCTCCTTCGGTTATGCCTTAAATAGATAGATATTGTTTTTAATTTTAAGTAAATTTTGTACATTCTCCACACATTATGTAATTTTTTACAAACTTACAGGACAGCTAGAATCATAAAATTTGGCAGGAATATTGGCACATTCAACTGCTATGACCATGCCATGTTGGGTGATTCTAGCTGCCCTATAAGTATGGAAAAACTGACTGTTTAGCATAACATCATTAACATCTACCGTAGTCTAAATCACCCACTCACTGACATTAATGTTTACCCACTTCCCCATGAGCTAGAAACCTGAAATTTGGTAGCCATATAGCTTTTACCCTATAACCGAATGAAAAATTTTAATTTCGTACATAAAAAAAATCAAATATTTTTACTGACAATGTTTACTCACTTCAAAATGAGCTAGAAACTTGAAATTTGACAACTGTAACCGACGCGAAAATTTCAAAAAGTTCAAAGTTTTAACATATGTACATGTTCCCTATACAAATCTACATGCTTTGACCAATTTGTACAAAATTTTGCACACATACCCACTTCAACCCGAAAAAAAATGTGGTCAACCTTGAAATTCAAACAAACCATCCCTTGAAAAATTAAAAAATTAATGAGAATATTAGTATAATAATAATAATAGACATAAATCATAACAATTACAAAAGACTTCGTAACAAGACTACTCAAGCCATTAGAAATGCTAAGCTAAGACATATGTACACAATTATAGAACCACATACCCCGACTTCATCTTTATGGAGAAACCTACGCAGCATGGGTTTAGGCAAAAGAAAAGAGCAGGTAGAAACCATGCCCATTTCCCTTGATGTATTGAATGAATACTTCACAACTGTTGATTCAAAACCTGTAAACAAAATCCAGACAACTACTGAACTACAAAATGAACCACCCCCTGACAGAGACAAATTCCATTTCACTTACATAACTGAACTTGATGTTAAAAAGTCACTTAGAGGTGTAACCACCAAGGCAGAAGGAATTGACCGGATAGGCATCCTTACATTACGCAAAATAATAGACATTATACTTCCGACTATCACACATATGTTTAATGCTTCCCTCATTATCTCAGCTTTTCCCAACTAGTGGAAACAAGCATTAGTACACCCTCTGCCTAAAATTGCATCCCCCGCTCTGCCCAAAGACTACCGTCCCATAAGCATCCTTCTAATTCTCTCTAAAGGTTTGGAGCTCATAGTACATAAACAACTTACCCACTACTTGAACGACCACAAGCTTTTAAACGAATATCAATCATGTTTTAGAATGGGACACAACACAAACACCGCATTGCTAAAAGTTACTGAAGTAATACGTGAGGCAATTGACAATCGACAACTGACAATATTGACTCTGTTAGACTTCAGTAAAGCATTCAACTCTGTAGACATCGACCTACTGTTACTCAAACTAAAATCTCTTAATTTATCGAATAGTGTTTTCTGGTGGTTCGGGTCTTACCTTTGTGGGCACCGACAATCAGTTTTAGGTTTAATTAGCTCTGCTCGCTCTCCCTGGAGAAATTGTATGGCCGGTGTTCCACAGGGGTCCGTTCTGGGTCCTCTGTTGTTCACTATCTACATAAACGACATTACAGACACGATTAACCATTGTAAATTTCACCTCTTTGCAGAAGACTTACATATTTACACGCACACTACTCCTGAACTGTTGGACGATACAATTGACAAGGTAAACAACGATCTAGTTCTCTCTCACTCTGGTCAGCCAAATATGGACTCAAACTAAATCCTGACAAGACAAAGACAATCATCATTGGTCACCATCGACTACTAAATACCATCGATCTAAACAATGTCCCTTCTGTCAAGCTAAACGATATCGCTATAAAACACAAGGATTCTGTAAAAAATCTTGGAGTTTATATTGATAAGAACCTAAGCTGGAATGTTGATATTACAGAGCTATGTAAAAAAATATCTTCTATATAATCTATTCGTTTATGAGCTTTAAAAATTTCCTGAAATTTAAATTAAGAAACATACTTGTTGGCACACTTGTAATCCACATTTCGATTTCTGTGACACCCTACTTTCAGGCTAAAACGAAAATCTATCACAAAGACTTTGCAGCGACTTCACAATGCTTGTGCACGTTTTGTCTGTAATGTACGTCGATATGATCATATTTCACCCTCTCTGGAGTTCTTTTCTTGGCTACCTCTTCATGAACACAGAAAGCTACATTCTCTTTCAATGTTTTACAAACTACTCTTCGCGCTAAAATTCCTCCTTACTTGGCCTATCGTTTTCATTACCTATCAGATTATCATGATTTTGGAACAAGATCCCATCAGAACACTACCTTAACTATTCCCCCACACAATACTGAATTTTATTCCTCATCCTTCACTGTCGGGACAGCTAGCCTGTGGAATTCCTTACCCGAGAATATAAAAGGCTGCCAACACTCAGAATGTTCAAGATGAAATTAGTTGATCACTTGACCACATAGTGTACACTAACATAATCTAGATCTATATAATATAATTATGTTTCTCTTTTTATTGTTACTATTATTATTATTATTATTATTATTATTATTTATTCTTAAATAGATTATTTGGTAAGGTTTGAATGTATCCACCTATGGCCTTAAGGCCTTAACTACACCAGAGGGAAATATAAATAAATAAATTAGTCTACACTGAACTCATCAAATGCAATTCAGTTCTCATGACAA
Organism: Ectobius pallidus; assembly: GCA_964059195.1. NCBI lineage: Eukaryota > Metazoa > Arthropoda > Insecta > Blattodea > Ectobiidae > Ectobius > Ectobius pallidus. Next base: position 30,843,616 of record CAXKWD010000006.1, read on the forward strand.
CAATATTGGTATGGTAAGGTGCATCTTTATTTTTATATGCATATTAAATACATTATCCATAGAATAAATCCAACGCACGGGCCTAGACGGCCGTTCGTGCTTTTACTACGCACAGGACAAAGAAAGAGAAATGTAACACTAGTAATACAAAACAATATAATACGATAACTTATAATATAATTAGATAGGTTATCAATATAATTCATTGATCTATAGTAAGTAAATAATGGAGAATGAAATCCACGAAAGTAATTCACGTGGTACAGTCACATAACTTTTTCTACCCTGGTCATGGAGAATATAACTTTCTCACTTCACATTTTGATGCAGAATAATTGAGGTCGTATTGTGGCGACAGCGTAAACCAGTTGTCTCAGCCGGAGTGTGTGCCAACGAGTTGGTCATGTAATAGGGGTTGGAACATTTAAGAGGTGGTTTCATCCAAAATTAGTTTTTCCTAAATTTTTCTCCTGATTCTCTTCGCTTTATGTGTCAAATCTGGTAAAAATTGGTGAAAGAATGTAGATTTAAATTTAATTAATTTCTATCTAACACACTGTGTACACACAAAAGTTTTCGTCATTTGCATAGTATGAGGGTGATAACACTTTCTTTAGAGTCAACAATGTGATGAGCACTGCATGTTAAACCACACTGTTTGCATATGCACTTATTGGTGGCCTCGTGAAATCGGCTTTCATTACATATGCGTTGATCAAGTCCATGGGCCGCTACTCTTGTGTATAGATAGCGCAGGTAAAAGTTGGATTCTTTCCACTGCTGGTCATTCATGGCTGGGGTGCGGTAGATGTCTGGGTCTATATTATCTGTGTTTTGCCGCCTCTCGTCTAAAAGTCTGCTGCAGGCTAGTGTGACTTCGAGGTCATGTGTAACGATGAGATCCTCTATGAAAGAATTTGTGATGGTGAGAACATAGGCGATTCTATTATTCGTGTATTTAGAGTTCATAGGCGAGTTCAAAGAGTTCTTTTTCGATATGATGCCTTGATTCTATCCAGTTTCTTCAGGTTGTTGTATGTTAGGTGTGTCCAAAAGAGCCGGGCTGCGTATGAGGCGATGGGTGCGATTTTCAGGTGGAAGAGACTGATCAGTTTTTACTGCCAGTTTTCAGAGTTTTGGAATGTCGAGGGTTGCCTTAATCGCTGCAACTGATTTTTCTTCCACATGTTTGGAGAAGGTTTGGCCTATGGTCTGAAGCATTATTCCAAGGTACTGGTAGTATTTGACAATCTCTAGTTCCTGGGCTGCATATGTGAATTTGTCCATCTTTGCTAGTCTTCCACCTTTTAGAAATCTCAATACTTTTGTTTTGTCTCTGTTTATGGTGAGGTCTTTTCCTGGGACCATGTTTGCAAGCTGTTGATTGCCTTTTGGAGTTCCTCCATTTTCTTTGCTAGGATGACCATATCATCGGCATAAAGATGCACAGTCACATTCTCTGTTTGGACTCTTTTTATGACGTCATGGGTGAGCACGTTGAAGATTATGAGGCTTAACGGGTCACCTTGTAGGACACCATTGGTTTGCTTGACTTCCTTAGATTCTTTCAGGACGTTAGTCTTAGTTATGGTGTTTTCTTGTAGCATGTTCTGGATTAGCTTGAATATTTCGTTGTCAGGTCAAGGACCGTTTGTAAGTTGCGGATGATGAATTTCCTATTCATTCCGTCAAATGCCTGTTTGTAGTCGATGAAAACTGCATATGCATGGCCTTTGGGTCTGTCTAGTGAGTTGAGGAAGTATTGGAGAGCTTTCTCTATTGCCTGCATCGTGGACCTTCCTGGATGAACCCATACTGTTCTTCGGGGATCACATTCATCAGTTTGTCATGGATTTTTTCAGGAGGGTGTTATTTAGTGTTTTAAATGCAACACACTCCAATGTGGTTTCTCTGTAAGCTTCTGGGTCGTCGTGGTTTAAATTTCCCTTGTAGAAAACTTTGATTAATGATCTTCTCCATAGGGAGGGCTTGGTTTTACTTTCTAAACATTTATTATATAATGCTGTCCTTATGTTCAAGGTGTATGGGAGTGCTCCTTTGATCAATTTACTTGTTACGTTGTTGGGGCCGGCTGATTTTCGGGATTTGCTCTTCCCGATGACATACTGGACTTCCATGGAAGTTATTATAGGCCTATATTTTTCTCCTGGTGAGTCCTTCTCCTTGTTCCTTATCAGCACGTCTTTCTTCTGGAGCAGATTTGTGCGTCTCCCATGTATCCATGGTTATGGATGGTGTTATGCGCGATTTCCTTGTGCCGAGTGCTCTGTATGGTTTGCTCTCCACATCCTTTATAAGTTCTCCCAGAGTCTGTGTGTATGCTAATCTTTATTCTTCCAGTAGGGTTCTATATCCTTGTCTTTCTTTCATGTATGTCAGTCTGATTTCTTGCACGTTGCAGTTTTTTGCTTTATGGAATTTTTCCAGGAGCTCCTTTCTGGCTTTATAGCAGTCTGTGTCGAACCACGGTTTATTTCGTCTTTCGGGTGACTGACTTTCGGCAGATTCAATTAACCCTTGTTTGGGGCTGTCAGTGCTTCGTCGATGATTCCTGTTTCCATCTGTGCAAGCAAGTCTTGCTCATCGACGTTCTGAACTACTAGCTCTGGGTCGATTCTTCTTTGTGTTCATCTGCTTGCCTCACTTTTTTCTTCTTTCCAGCATTGTGTCACGTTGAACGTAGTTATGTCTCGGAGGTGTTTTCTTAGCGGTAAGTTTGCCGAGTTTACAATAACATTTTGCCTTTGTATATTCAGCCCTTTTCCCTGATAAAATATGAGATCTAGTGCGCTGGAGCTGTTACGTGCTATATATTTGAATTGCTGTTTTTCATTGATTGAAATGAAGTTCTTCTTCCAGTAAGTCTGATAGTGCTTCTGCCTTGCTGTAAATTTGTCTATCATACAGTTAAAATCTCCAGCTAGAATAGTTGGAAAGTCTGGTGTGGTATGTTCCAACATAGTTGCAATGGCTTCCACCACTTTTGCTGTGAAGTAAGGTTTCAGGTAGGCTTACATTCCGTGTATTTGAACATCTTTGAGTCTCACAATCACTGTTTTCTGCTGCACATGTTTAGCTCGCTTGGCCAAGGTGAAGTCTTTAGTAGCATGATACTCCACCTAATGGTCTCCCTCTTAGTCCAGTTTTTGCCAGTGAGCGAACACCGTAATAACCATTTATATCTAAAGGTTTCTGAATAAAAGTCTCGCAAAATATTAGAACATCAGTTCTTAAGATTTCTTCATCTGGGAGTAAGTTTATACTGAGATGAGACCCTCCACCTTCCATAGGAGGTTTTGGAGTCTTAGTATGTTGTTTGTTTTAGTTCTGATACTGAAAGGTCGGAATATCACTCTTTCCGGCCAGAAGCATTCACTGTCAACTAGGTTTTTGTCTGAATCGAGTACTGCTACTTTAAGCATTTATTCCTTCCTCTAGTGTTTAGCTCTGTGCATCTTTAACATTTCTTAGTCCCTGCCCTTTCATGTATTCCACGACATCTTCTGTATTTTCATCCAGACAACCTATTAACAGCCAATATTATTTAGACAGTCCAGGCAACGAACGAAAAATAGAAAAAAAAAAATCGTGTAGTTTTGAAATTTTGCAGAGTTGTCGGAGGGAGTGTCCTGAACAACATACTAAAAGTCCCCGAAGGTGGAGGGTGAGCGGAGGGCAGGGGTAGGGTTCATATATTTTTGGAACAGAAATACGGGACACTTAGGGCCTACAAATATTCAAAATAAATAAGAGGAGGCAGCTAATAAAAATATTAGGCATACAGTTATTGTAACAATTGTCACTCAAAACATTATTTCTTTACAAAGAAATTCTTGTTACTTACATTTAGCCTACTTGTTTCCATATTTTTCAGATGAATGTACCGTACTTCATTTAAAAGAACTGGATTCTACACTATATAATCTACACAGACATTCTTGAAGAACACTTTAACAATGTGCATAGATTTCACTGTATCTATGGAAAGTCTGTTTTTCTTGTCAGTTCATTTGATAGAACAACCTTTCAATACTTGCATTTTTAGTTCCTGGAATACAAGGTAGGTAGCGCCACACGCAAACGACGAAAATCTGTTTCTGCGCATGACGTCATCCTGCGAGTAAGTTTTTTTTAACTCAGCGCATTTTCTTGCGCATGCATCGAGAGTGTTCCTAAACACAGCGCTGGAATGCATCAGCTCCTTTCCAGCGCATGATTCATCGCACGTCAAACGCTTCAGTCGGTCTTTAGTACTGATGGAAGGAAATGCGATTGACCATTGTCGTCTGCCATGATACTATGGTCGTCTGCTTTTCTGTATATTTTTTAATTTTATTTTGAAAACCTGTAGAGCAGCAGTACTACTCTGTGTCTGAAATTTTTTAGTGTAATATAGTTTAATGGTACTATGAATACAGGTTTTAAAATGTACATAGTGGGTTAAGTCTAGATTGTGGTCCTGACTTTGTCTAGTAACGAAGGGGTTTAACGACAATAAAATTCTTATTTATTTATTTTATTTATCTAAATATAAGTTATTCTTATACTGTTAATGAATATTTCGAATATGACTTAAGAATTTATAGTTAGTAATAGTTAGTAAATGTACAGAGTGGACCAAAAGTCGCGATCGGATATTTTGTATGTTAGTTTATGCAATCATAAAATGCCACAATTGACGTAAAAACTTTATTTATTGAAGTAGCAAGTATTAAGGGATGGAAATATGGTAAAATAAAGTTCCCTGGGCCTGTCAGCGTCATTGTTAAACGTCCCAAGTTTCGGTAGATGCACCATCGTTTTCCGCGAACGGTTGAATGCGCCGCCATGTCCTTCTGCTTGCCCACCTTAGCATTTCGGGAGTGATCGTTCTGAAGATACGGATGATCTGTCTTTAAGTTGTTCAACAGAATCCATCCGAATCATTCCAAACAAGATTTTCTTCTAAGGAGGACCAGAGCCAGTTGTCGCACAACGAAGTTCTTGGGATCTGCACTTCTGCCTTGTTACATGATTTCTTTCTTTCCTTGTTGATTTCATCGGTGAACCCTCCAATGATTCACTCAGTCGATTACTGACATCATCGCCGCAATATTTTTTAGGTCTTCCGCTGCGTTTTGCATCCAATACAGAGCCTTTTGAGAAAGTCTTCTTTTTCAGTTTTCGTAGTTTGGCTTCAGTGGGAGCTGCTTTATTGAAACGAAGAAAGAAGTTCTCTCTTATTTCTTCGTATGTTTAGCCACTTTGTTCTTTTTCATGAACCCACACTAACAATGAGACGTTCCTCAATCGCATATTTGCTTGTATCCGCCATTGCTTACAACACAAACATAACACAGCGCTTCACATCGACAACAATCGCCTAATAAACCCGCGCGGAAGAAAACTCTGGCTTGTCACTAAAACATAACAATGTCCTTGCTCCATCGGGAAATCGACAAACTAATCCTACAAAACGTATATGAAGGGGGTAAATATTCCTCTCAGCCTATGAATAGTTTTTATTTAGTTTTCGGTTTCGGAAAATGAGTTATTACAATATAAACATTATCCGATCGCGACTTTTGGTCCACTCTGTACAAGAAACTTAATGTAGTAATTTCACTTATATTGTAAAATTGGTTGTGACTTATGTATATAATTTGTGTTGTAATTTATGTATGTAATCTTTGTACTCCTGACTTTGTCTATTAATGACAAAGAAAATAAAATTATTATTATTATTATTATTACTATTATTATTATTATTATTATTATTATTACTGGCATAGGATAACAATAACAATAATAATAATAAAAATTATACAATAAATTAAGAACTAAAAAACAAAAACACAGTGTGAGTCTTAGAGATACAAGACAATTTTTATCAGTATACTTATAAATGATATAGGCTAGTTCTGTTATATCGTCTAGGGAATAAGGACATAGTTGAATAAGCCATTTTTTAAATTCTGTTTCAAACCTTTCACCTGTGAGTGATTTTATTTCCTTAGGGAATGAGTTATTAAATATGGCTCCTCGAACAAATGAACTGTTTGATGTGAATTTTAATCGTCTAGAAATTACATGATAATCTAATTTTTGTCTTGTGTTGTAAGTATGAACATCGGAATTAATACACGTTAATTTTGAGTCGTTTTTAACCATCAAGACAGTATGATATACATACATTGCATAGACAGGGCCGTGGAGAGAAAGCAAGGGCCCCTACAAATATTAAATTCACCACTGAAACCCAACATCGTCCTTTATAATGTATGCAACAAAAAGATTATGTAATGATTAGGGACCGGATTTTTAGGTTTTTAAAAACACTGTTTTAGGTTTTCCATTAGGTGAAATAGTTTTTTTAGGTTTTTGGTCCAAAATATAGTTTTCAAGTAGAATAATTGGTTTAATGAATTTGAATGTGCTACATAGGATTGAATACATAATACTTGTAAAGTTTAACTTAACAAAATTGACTTAAATTTGTGTAAACTTGCTTTAAGACAATATTATACAATATTGAAGACACTAGACACTACCCTTCTCAGGATTTTTATGGTTGGATGTGGATAATGTGAAACTGATTATTTTCCTTTTTTTTCGGTTGTTACGCATGCTAACCGCACAACAGATCAACTAGGAATGAAAACTTCCCCCTTTTCTTGAAAGGTAAATAATTCGTGTTCTGGCAGGCTTGACAAAATATTACTTTGCCATCTGTAGTGAAATTCAGATCGTCGCCAATCCACTGCCGTAATAAACTCGATTTCATTTGTTTCGGCATAATTAACACGTCTTCTTAAAACTCACAGTGTGACCAATCAGTGTGAATAACAGGGCCGTACACAGCAACAATGGTTGCTCGTTCGAATATTTTAAAAGGAATACGCCGATACTCTTTTCCTCTCTTGATACTGTCCGTCCTAGACGACAATAGGTTGAATGAAATGCTGGAGGTATTAATTTCTACCCGACAAAAATTATTCTTTCCCCGCAAAATATCGATTTCTCAACTGACAAACAAAAAAGACAAAAAAGGAGCCTAAATTAGATATTTTAGGTTTTATATCCCGTTTAGGTATATTTATGTTTTTATACCCCATTTAGGTATTTTTAGGTGCCACAGAATTAATGTGGGTGAATCCTATGGACATGATTCGAAAAAGTGTATGGGCGCTTTTTGTTTTGGAAGTAAGGAAAAAAATAGGTAAAAACCTAAGAATCCGGTCCCTAGTAATGATATTATGCCAGAATGGTACCGGCACTTTATGAGATTGTGTGGTAGACGGGAAAATATCTGTATAAGCGCGATAACTCAAATACGCTTTATCGGATTTTCATAAAACGTGTGCACGCATTTATATCGCCCATGGGACGAAGCCTATTGATTCTGGATGAATTCGGTTGGCTGATACCCGAGTGAAGCCCAATTTAGCGTCTATTTTATGGTAATATATAGGGCCCGGCTTTTTATACTTTTATTAAAGGTATTTTAGCCTTTTATTTTCGTGGAATAGCCCGTTTTAGGTTTTAAACGCATGATTTTAGCCGCCTTAATAAAACACTAACATTAATACCGAAAATTGTATCATTATTTTGACACAGTTATTCTAGTTTTTTTTAAAGAAAATAAACAAATGACTATTCCTTATATCGGCACTCGAAAAATTGCAGAAACAGTTGAGATATTTACCCTTTAATTATACAATTATTCTTTCTTTTTATAATAGTATTTTAATGAAAAGTCTGCAATTCCACGAACGAACACTAAGATGACAATAATTAAAAAATAATAACGTGTTCATGAAAAATGTCAACTTCATTTAAACGCACGTTAGTAAAATAATTTTAAATTTCGATTTCAAAATCCGAAGAAAGAAGCCTGGTAGATAAAATGAAAGCTATGTTTACTTACTTGTTTTTGACAGGCTTGGCAGAAAATTACTCGATCATAAGTTGTGAAATTGGGGTCTTCCTCCAACTGTCGGAAAAGTCCTAATTTTGAAGAATTCTGTTTAGGCACATCAAGCCATCTTAAGGGTAATGAGGGTCAACACACCGCGCAACCATAATGAATAGAGGAGAAAGTGTGATGACTGAGGTAGTTCACTGGTTCCGCCGCTAGGTAGCAGTTACTCTGCTTGAGATTCGCGGGAGCAAGATTACTACGGGCGGTATAGGAAAAATTGCAAACATTCTTAAACAAAATAATACATTCATCTATTTCAAAATGACTCACCTTATCTAAATTGAATTGTTAGATACTTTTGACAATTTTCGGGCTGCTTTACACGTCTTGGAAGATCTCATCTCCATAAATAAACATGGCCGTGTGTAACAGTAATTTCTCAGATTGCAAGAAGCTTGACCGTAACATTTCGTTCCACATCTTTCCAAAAATCGAAGATGTTCACAAGCAATGAACAATAAAATTATATAATATAGGTATGAAACAGCCAAGGGATGATTTGATCTAATATTTTGTTGCCTAGAAAATAGGGTAGAGGGTATGTTAGTATAATTTGATGAGAATTTGTTAATGAATGTACATTTGTATAGAAATAACAACGTATAATTAGGGTAGAAAACAGCTAAGGGATATTTTATAAATCAATATTAATATTACATTGTATAGAATATTACTGAGTAGGCTATTAATTTGTATTAATATTGTATTAATAGTAATATTATTCATATGAATATTAATTTTCTCCTGGTTGTATGGGGTAAGTTATGTAGGTGAAGCACGGTCAAAAGTGTAGATCTGTGTACAAATTATGTGAACAGAGATAATATAAACTAAGGGATGGTTTGTGAATTGCAGGGCACGGAAAATTTCATAAGCAGCACTACAAAAATAGGGCGCGTGATCTTTAAAATTTGGGGCTCAACATCTGATAAAGACGCACATACGCAAAAATTGTTTTGCAATGCATTCTACATGTATCACACAATATTTCAAAGCATTTTCCCTGATTTTTTCATTAAAAAATTAAATCCTCTTGCCTTAACTACAGCCCGCTATTTGCTCAAACCCTCGACCATTCGCCGTTCGCTGTAACTGATGTACGTCTTATGTTGTTAAATTATATTATTAAAAAAAGGAACAAGATATTAAACTAATAAGACATTTGCTATGATAATTATACATAAAAATTACTAACATAAGTGAACATAAAATATGATAAATAATCCAATAAATGCATAAATAAAAGTAGTGCAGATTTACTAAGTTAGAAAAAAGCTTCATTCACTCCTTTTCCCCAGCGGGTCAATCTTGCAGTATGGGTACAAGTAGTCAGTTAATATAGTATTATTATTGAGTCCACGAATAAATTATGTAAAAAATTTTACGTTATTGTTGGTATTTTATGGAAAAGATGCCTGCTAATACCTCAATACCATTATGATAGCTTTAGCTTTAGAGTAATTACTATTACTCCTTAACCATTATAGATACAGGGTGCGGCAAAACATCCTCCCTATTTTAAATTTCAAATAAAAAACAGATGGATCAAAATAAAGATATTGTATTAATATTAATGATATCTACACAGTGGGAATTTAGGGTTTTCAGTATATTACAATAGGTCACCTCACTGCATAAGTGTAAATAGACCTTAATCCTGTCTCCATGCTCTTAGAGCAAAGTTCAACAAGTGATAAACAGTAAACAAAAATTGAATAGGGTATTTAAATCGCGGAATTGGCATTCAGTACAGTATCCAACCATACCGTGGACGGGAGAAAAACGTGCTTACGCTGTGGAATCATTTCTGGTAAACGGGTATTCCGTTGTCGCTGTCCAGCGTTCTTTCCGGATTCACTTCCAAATTCCCCCTCGTGGTGCAGTTCCAGATCGGAAAAGTATTAGCTTATGGGTGACAAACTTTAGCAAGTGGTGACATGATTAAAAGGGTGGGGGAAGGCCACACACGATCACTAGACCTTACACCCTGCGGTGTTTAAACATCGGCCGAGGATTTTGCCAGCCCTAAGAAATGCAATACAGGAAGAGATTGGTCTCATTCCTCAAGAATGTTGGTTAGAACGATGGAGAATTTCCGAAGTCGCATTCAACAATGCATTGTTAGTGAAGGACACCCTCTTGAGTAACACATTGCTCAAAACATGAAACTTCCCACTGTGTAAAATCATTCATGTTAATACAGCTTCTTTATTTTAATCCATCTGTTTTTTATTTGAACTTTAAAATAGGGAGGATGTTTTGCCGCACCCTGTATATAGGTGGTACTCAATTTATAATAATATCCAAATATTTCACTAAACCTTACACGCTTGATCTATTTCTGGACACAAAAATATAATAATAAATGTCGCATAGTCAAATTTGCTTCACCCTCAACATTTCACGATCGTCCCACATCATTCAGACGGCTGTAGCGCCCGGAATAATTACCACTCAATTACTCGTAAACCATTCAAGATATAAAGATGGTACTGAATTTAAAATAAAGTTGAAATATTTCACTAAAACTTTCTCGCTTGAAGTTTTTACGGGACACAAAAATGAAAAAATTGTCGCATAGTCAAATACCGTTTCACCCTCCATGAATTTTTTGTAATTGGTGATGTCTATATAATGAAATAAAAACATTTATGTCCGCATTTTTAAGTCTCTGTTTTAACCATCAGAAGGACTGTGTCGTGCAGATTATTTCTGCACAAATTTCACAGAAATAGGCCCAAGGGTTAATTAAAGATTGCGAGTTTAATCATAAGATGCCAAACTATCATGATGCAGCATTGAGAAGTTGAAACGCAAACGAAGGTGCTGCCAGTGTTTCGGTGGACCGCCGCTCTCCCTATACCCACCATTGTATTAGCGGAAGAGTCATCACACTTTCTCATTCTATTCATTATGGCGCAACTTTACTTCCGACCGACAAAAATAAGTAGACTAGAATGTCACAAATTTGTTATAATACACTTCTCTGTCATCGGTCGGAAACTTGTTATTTGAAAGTTAAAACGACAATTGATTAGTTGCAGATTTCAAAGTATTGCAGACGGCAGACGGCTCGTTTCATTTCCTGCGATGGCGAGGCGGCAAATTTTCGAATTATAAAAACAAGCGACAAAGCGACAAAGCGACATATACATTGTTAATTTTAGTGCGTTGTATAAATTTATTTTTATTATGTCTATTCTTAAAACGCACAAATTCACATCTTTATTTTCCTTTGCATCAATTGGAAATCTATTTAAAAATCACGTTTTTCGGCAAAAGTCCTCTTTAGGCCCTAGGTTTTCAGAAAAAGTCCTGTTTAGCTCATAGTTTTCAGCAAAAGTCTTCCTTAGCCCTTTGAGGGCCCTTCAGTCCGATTTAGCCCTTTTTAGGTTCTATAAGATTCATATGTTCTGAATCAAGAAACGGAAAAACACGTTAATATTTCTAATTAGGAACAATTTTATCTGTATGTCGTCGTTGCCGGTGAAAAACCTCTTATGTGCAAAAAATGAAATTTTACAGGAGGGATAAAAACTGTATTCAACAGAGGTAATTGGATTTTTGAGATATATTTTGCAACAGTTTTCTCTAATGTATAATTAGATATACATTTATAAATCTTCTGTGATGTAATTGTGTATTACTTGAATATTGTTGACTTTTTATTATTTTTCATGCACATAGGAGATTTTTCCCTTCCACGAAAGTGACACATAGGAGATTTTGTTCCATGAAATGTTAACAAGTCTGATATTAAAACATGTTCATTCCGCAGAACAATTTAAGGAGAATTAACTTATACAATAAAATAAACTTTATTTATTTAATCGTTATTTTATTCAGTCCTCAAAGTGTCTGAAAGCATTGTCAATAACAAGATCACAAAATCTATAATCACATCTTCCAGATTAACACTTTTCAACTTTTCTCTTTGTCTGGTTTCACCCTCAAATTGTCTTAAAAAGCATGATAATCACGACCTATAACTAGTTTTAACACTTGAAAATTATTAAATTTGAATTATTATTATTATACGAAGAAACTTCCTTAATGCTATCAGCTTTTTCCTATATTAAAGTCTTCTGTGTAAAATAATTAAATGGATAAATATTAATTTCATAATACGTAATAAAATAATAGTAACCAGAAATTTGTAGCACTAGCATTAAGAGTAGTAGTAGTAGACCCGAAGGGAAAAGACCACATGGAAGACCTAGACATAGGTAAGAGGACAATATTAGGATGGATTTGGGGGAAGTAGGATTTGCGAGGGATGATTGGATGGAGTTAGCACAGAATAGGGTTGAATGGCGGGCTCAGGTAAGCGCGGCAATGAACATTCGGGTTCCATAAAATAGATAATATTCCTTTAGCTTACTGAGGAATTGTCTATTGCCATTGAGCAAGGAAGTAAATAAGTAGTAGTAATAATACTAACAATAATAATAATAGTGGTACTAGTATTAGCAGTAGTAAAATTTACTAGAAAAGGAGCATTAATTTTGTCAAAATGATAACTCAGCATGCCTGCTATATGATAAATTAGCTCTTCATTATTAATTGTTATTGGTTCAGAACTATACGAAGGAACTTCTTCGGTGCTATCAACTTCATTAATAATGAAGTTCTCTTGTCTAAAATAAAATAAATCGAATGACGTTAGTTAATGATGAATGTATTAATAATAGTAACAGTAATAATAATATTAATAATAATAATAATAATAATAATAGCTATAAATATCTTATTTAGAATCCGGAAAACTATTCACAATGAAAAAAAAACTTTGATAAATTTGATTGAATTATTTAAATTTTGTTATAGTTATTTTTCTTACCATTGTCCTGTTAATCAGCTGAAGAATCTTGCGATGGTGCCAATTGTGCTAATTTTTTACTTTTTACCACGGTACCATCACGGAAAAGTACACCTACATCCTGTAAAGTCAACCCAGTCACTACTTTGAGTTTGTCTCTAGTCTTCACTTTAAAAAATTTATGGCCCTGCGGTCAGAGGAATTTTTCAACACATTGAAGGCCAAGAACCAGCAAAAAATATCGAAACAAAGTAATAAAGAGGGGGGCTGACAAACCACATTCCTTGGCTATTCATAAACCCCTTCTGAAGCCCATAATACGTCAAATGTATCTTGTCAGCCAGACATATATACTCGTACATTTACTTCATGAAATAAATTTACAAATTGATATTTACATTATAGCCTATACAGTAAAACACATAGACAGCGAATCACAAAGGCTATGCATGTAAATATTTATTAATATTTGTGAATTATAAATTAATGAATATTGTAATAAATCTATTGTGTGCATGTAAGCGTAATCTTACCAAACCTCTTATGTGCATAGTTGAACACATCAGAGGTGGCTATTTCACGGCAGTCTGGCGAAAATGCATTGGTACCAAACCTCTCATGTGTATAATGTGAGCACATAGGATATTTTTCACGGCAGCAGAACTGCACTGACACATAGGAGGTTTGATATTTTCGTAAATAACATTTTCTGTGGTAGAAATACACATAAGAGCTTTTGTCACAACATGCAGAGCGATCTAAGCTTTCCAACAGAATCAAAACCTCATTTTCGTCAATCGCGACACATAGGAGGTTTTTCACCGGCAACGACGATGTACCAATTTAATCTGTATGTACCAAAATTAATCTTTTGGAAATTATTATTTTAAATGCCGAACGTTAGTGAGGCCTACAGCTTGAGTCCAATAGGATTGCTGCTCCTACTTTTCAAAAACAGCAATTTTTCTTCAAGAATAATCCGTTTCAGATTTACTGATTAATTCCGTGTCACCTTTATACGAGAGGACAATGCAGATAAAACAAACACATAAAACATAACTTACGCTGCTTATTGACTTATAACCAATTTTATTTTAGAGTAAATTTAGAAGATAAAAAATAAAACCTGGTCTGCGACCCCGGCTGCCCCTCCCTCTCGTCGGGCCTGTGCATAGACAGTTAATATGTTCTTATTGATAAACAAGCTTTTACATAGGGAAGTCGTAACTCGTAACACTTAAACTGAAGGAAGGAATGAAGGAAACTGCAATGAGACGGAAGAATCTTCAGATTCAGATACTGATAGTAACATTGATATTTTATTATATGACTGGTAAATAAAACATTATTTTTATACAATTGACGATTTCTTTCAATGTAAAGAATTTGACATATCAACAGCTTTGGAAATTTTACTCAATCAAAGTCACTTAATTTAATTTAATCCCATAAGTTTATTCATAATGTCTTTTGACATATTTTATGCTTAATGGCAATAAAATATGATATTCACATATGGTACGTGAAAAGCATGCAAAGATTTGAAATTTTCAGTATAATGTTTACATACGGTAATCCATCGGATCGTTCTTATTTACATCCCACAACGTACTCATCGCATATCCATCGCATTTTCTCCGATGACTTTAAGAACACTCGCAATGGCAGCATTAAGGACGATTTAGAAGGTGCTTTTCAACATAGAGGACATCTTCCTTTGCCCCATTCCCATGCGCGGCTTAAACAATACTAATATTAGAAGTGTTTATACTTATGTATGTGCGTACATAAATTATTTTCAGGCCAGTTTTATAGGGATGTAGCGAACTATAACCAGCAGATGTCTCTACTGCTCTAGCCGGTATGCGCTAACCGTTCGTCACTTGTTTTACCAGTTGTCGTCTGCTAGTACCATGCTTTTAAATGGAGTTTCATTTTAGCAGACTGAAAAATACATTCGAACTTTTCTATTTTTGTAGCGGGTAAAGCGATACTAGGCGCATTTCTTTGTATACTGGACATTTCCAGAATATATTTACGTGAAAAAATTTAAAGAAAAATTGCAGAAGATAGACGCTATATAAGTCGAAAAGGAGGAGGAAGAATTAGCTGACAAATACTGTGAGAATTCTTAATTGGCTTGAATCATTCCTAAGCCAAAGAAGATGCAGGGTTAAATACGGAGAACAGTACTCCAAATACAGAATTCTACAAACGGGACTGCCACAAGGAGCTGTCACCAGCTGCACGCTCTTTAACATATACATCAACGATCTCCTTGATGAACTAGATTCGATCCCAGACGTCAAATATCTACTCTACGCGGATGACCTAGTATTGTGGACAGAAACAGACAAAAGAGAGCAGTAGAGAAAACTGAACAAACTCTCAACAAGGCATTAAACATCCTTGGAAAATGGTGTGATAGAAATAACATGCAAGTAAACACCACAAAAACTACCTATCAATCATTCTCCCTAGCACACAAACCAATACATCCATCTCTGACGTACAACAACACTGTTTTAACCCAAACAAATCAAATGAAATACTTGGGAATCACCTTCGACAGCAAACTCAACTGGAATAATCATATAAATGAAACTACCTCGCGAGTCTCCAAACGACTAAATATTCTAAAACGCCTATCAGGCTGTAAGTGGGGCTGTGCTCGTTCTACTCTAAACCAAAAATATCAGAAATATGTTCTTCCAGTTATTACATACAGTTGTGAAGCATTAATCACAGCAACACCCTCCTCAATAGCTAAACTTGAACTAGTACAGAACCAGGCGCTGCGCCTAATAACTGGGGCAATCAAAACTACACCCATTAACGCAATGCTCTATGTCACAGGAACTAAACCAATAACCCAACTTATACAAGAAAAGGCACTAACACTGCACGAAAAGTTAATAAGAATTCCAGGCGATCAATACTGGAAAAACTATTCTAACCACAGTGGACAGCTAATAACACAACAAGGTTTCATCCAAAGAACACAAGAAATCAAAGCATCACTGCAGCTCAATAGCAAACCACAATTGCTGAAATACCCACGAAATCCCACTGAAACCGCACAGGTCAAATCCCACCTCGACCATCTACAAACCATAACCAAAAAAGATATGCATCCAGAAACTTTAAAGACTCTAGCATTGGAAACGATGAACACTCGTTACCCCCCAGACAAATGGAAACATATATTCACAGATGGCTCCCAAATAGAAGGCTATCCACACGCAGGAGCAGGTATCCACAGCGATCTATTCTCATTCTACAAACCTCTGGGACAGCACTCTACTACCTACGATGGTGAAATAGAAGGAATTCGCATCGCCCTTCAACAATTATGCTTTCAAAAAGACAAAGTAGAAAAGGCTGTCATTTTTGTCGACTCAAAGGCAGCAATACAATCAGTGAGCTCCACAGACAAACTTATCTCATCAGCAGTAGAAGAATGTCAAGCCCTAATCCATCAACTACAGGAAAACAGCAACAAGGAAATAGTCCTACAGTGGATACCAGGGCACTGTCAGATTGCGGGAAACGAAGCAGCAGATGCACTGGCAAAGAAGGGAACAAAAATAATGCAAACCCATCTACAAGAAACTTCATACCACTCTATCAAATTATACATAAAGAAAATATACAAGAACATACACCAAAAGGACATTGAACAAAAAATAAGTGACAAAAGTTGGGAAAATGAAATTGCTCAAGTTCCTGACTGGCCAAGAAACAAAGCGGTTGCCATCTTCCGGCTAAGTGTCCAACATGACTGTTTGGGGAAGCACCTACATCGCATTGGAATCCGGAACGACCCCAACTGTATGTTATGTAATCTACAAGAGACCATGGACAGAAGCCACCTACAACGTTGCCCTGCCCTATCAAGCACAACAGAATGGGACCGGTATTGGGAAGCAAGAAGAAAAATGTCAACTGTATAACATCCTGTGTAACCCTCAAAAGCGGAACACTTTAATATTGTATTTTTTTTATTGTACTTTGTAAGCATTATGTTATGTTATGTTATTTATTTTTTTTTTCTTAGGTTGCAGAGGTTAATGATATCTTTTCATGTAAACCTGCCATTAGAAATAAACAAAAAATACTGTGAGAAATGTCCTCTATTAACTACATTACTATGTTCCGACATACAATATGTTACAAAGATATGAATATGTATATATAGTGCTGCTAATTTGGCGATTGGGTATGATTCAAAGCAGTGCCGTATTTAAGCCTAGGCAGACTAGGCAGCTGCCTAGGGCGGCAGATTTGAAGGGGCGGCTTTTAAGCTGTTGCTGGTTTTTTAAATATATTAAACAATTTATTCATAACTCTTCAAAATAGTAAACTAATGTAACGCACAATGAAATAGAAATGAATAACATTGACAACAATACGCTCAAATTTAATCAACGATCACAGCCAGCTTGTTCCAGTTCGAGTCCAGATTCAGAGTGTAATAATGTGGCGAACAGTACCCAAAAATGCGGTTCATGTGCTTTATCTGAGATAGGCGTTTCCGATATTAAAAACAAGTTCAATACGCACCTGTTTATTTAATTACTTATTTATTTATTATATTTATTATTACTACCATTATTATTGGCCTACTATTTCAGTTACAGCAATGCTTATTGTAGGTTACTTTGTGGTACATTCATGTGGAAATAAGGGAGCGAAAGTATTTTTCTCTGCCTAGGGGCGCTACGCCCCTGATTCAAAGTAACTGAAAGAATATACCTCTAGGGTTCAGGCAGTAAAATACTAATTGATATACGTAATAAACACTGATATACCTGGTGTGTATTAGCAGACATTTTAATTAT
The DNA here is from genome assembly GCA_964059195.1 of Ectobius pallidus. Lineage (NCBI taxonomy): Eukaryota > Metazoa > Arthropoda > Insecta > Blattodea > Ectobiidae > Ectobius > Ectobius pallidus. The sequence goes on from CAXKWD010000006.1 coordinate 30,861,257, forward strand.
TATTTATTTTCTATATCGAATGCATATTTAGCCTATATAATATTAAAAACGTATTCAAAATCAAAATATTAAAATATGTTTACAACACGAAAACTTACCTTATCCTGTCCATAATAGTTAAAAAAGATGGGAACTTGAAAATCGATTAGACTTTTTTTTTTCTTCTTTTTTCTTCTCATTCCTCATTCTTTCTTATTCCTTTTATTATCGGTATGCTAGACCATCGTTACATGATTTTCATTTGTAGTTATGAGACAGAATATTGTTAAAAATATTTCATTGCATGACATAGCAGAATATAAAGGCAGAATTTTAGAATTATCATACGTTCTTAGCCTATTAAATTGGCAACGCTATTGTCACAATTTTTATTCGAGGCCGCCAATTAACTTGGCTGTTTAGAAATCACAGAATTTATATTTTGATCTCAGATGCAATAGAAGGCTACAGTATTGTATACATATTTATACAGGAAAGTAAAATAAACAGGCCTAAAATAACTAAATAAATTAAACAGGGAAGCGATCTTTAAATATAAAGGTGCACTAGAGATACAGTTTAACAAATGTATAAAACTAACACTATGTATGTGAGATAGTTTTAGTAGTGGACATTTGGGAAACATATTATAATAAGTATTTGGATTAACTAGGTAGATGTGTTTAAATTAACTAGATTTTGTTTCGTATCCAACTGAGGAGTAAAAGAGTCCTGGTGTATGTACATCAACTCTCAAGTGGAACCACTTAAGGAAGCTATGAAAGTTCGCCACTTAAAAGGCTAGCCCATCGAATTGAGATAAATAAACCATATGAATACAATCTTTGAAATCATAGCTACTCTAGAACATATTAATTGCTAAGTACTATACCATAAAATAGAAACCTTTTAATGGAGTATTCCTTAAGCATAAGATTGCAGAATAATTAAAGCAACCAATCAGAATCAAGATATAATAGAATATTATTCCTATTGGATATTGTGCCGCGGGGAGGAGGCTTATGTACTTTTCAGGATTTATCCTTAATTTTGATTTTTGTAGAGAGTTGTGACACAGCACTCGATATTATCAGAAGTTGGTGCTCAGTGCTCGATGTGTAGATCTTACATTATTATCAGAAACTAACACAATGGTGAAAGTAGATCGTAGACTTATATTTTTCTTTTATAATAGCGTGTGTAACAAATCAAATTATTCTTTCTTAACAATAAAACTCCATTATCTCTGATCAGTGAAAATCATTAATCATATTAGAACAGTTCATCCCTCTGATCCCCGAGTCTCTGCAATTACCGAAATGAGAAGCCTGGAGCAGCACCCACAAGAAAACATCAAGAAGTCACAGGTATGTAAATACCAAAAATAAAGTGAAACAAGAAACGGTTTCATATGTATGTAATTATCATTGCGTTACTATGTAATTTTCATTTATTTGTATTTATAATTTACTCTATTTTTAAATGGCACATAACATCTTCTCGATGCTCACGGCAAATTTAATATTAATTTAAAAATTAAAGAATATCCCATCGCCACACTGCATATAAATATTCATACATTGATAACATATTACTGCGAGTCGAGTACAAAATAATGTCGTCTATATCGGAAATATCTCACAATATTTGTTAGTTAATTCTTCCTTTTTAGTGTTATTTAGACCCTATCTACTGTAATTTTTCTTTCGTCTTTCTGACACTTAAACATTCTAGAAGGGCCCAGTAGACAAGGAAGTATGTATAATAGCCTCATATCCTCTATAAAAATATAAAATTACGAACATATTTTTCGGGCTGGGAAGATGGAACGCCATTTAAAAGCATGGTGCCAGCCATTGAGCTCCATTTATACCTGGAGTTAGCACTACAGCCTTTCCCCTGTACTAAGAAGTGAGGCCACTTTTTCGACTAGTCTCGCCCGGAAACTATGGCAAGAAACTATTTGTCTGCTCAATACGAAACGTCAAATCGCCTTTCTTGTATGGAATTATCACATGTTTGGTTTTGGAAATTGAAGATATTGTTGACGAATGATTGTAAGACTGATCTTCTTGCATGCATTATAAGAATAATTAATATTAATATATTTAAAGTATGTCAATATTATAATTAAGATTAATATTAATACGTATGTTTTTACGTGACTTCTGTCGTTTCCATACATGTGGGCCTAACCGACAAAATAGCATGTATTCAGTACTACACTTATTACATTAAATTAGTATTACGTTCAAATCTTTAGAAATTGAAATATATTGTTCTACTTCAAAATAGTCATCATTCATTTTAAGTATATTTTATTGTGATAATAACGTTTAATACCATATTTAGTAATTAAGCCTTAATCCAGATGTTAGCCATTTTTAGGATAGGCCTATATCATAATTCAGGTAGGATGGCAATGGTGGAAAAATCGAAGAACTAATAAAAAAACACAACAATGGGCAGACTTAGTTTTGCATAAAAGAAAGAGCTGAGGTAGGTAATGATTGAAACTGATTAGAAGTATTTGTAAAAGGCTCTCATGTGTAATCTATTTAATAAATTGTTTATCTGGGAGCAATAATTACAGACACAAATAATATTAAGGTAGACACAAATCAGGAAATGGTAGTTTTTATGCGGGTAAGAAACTCTTAACTTCTCGTCTAATGTCCACAAATCCAAAAATAAAAAGTTATAATACAATTATCCTGCCGGTTGTATTATATGAGACATTATGTGAGACATGGTCGCTTACTCTTCGCGGAGAACAAAATCTGAAAGTGTTCGAAAACAGGATGCTTAGGAAAATATTTGGGCCTAAGAGAGATTAAAATGAGGACTGGAGAAAACTGCTTGATGACGAGCTTCATAACCTTTACTCGTCACCGGATATAGTAAAGCTAATTAAATAATTGAGGATGAAATGGGCTGAACTTATTGCACGCATGGGGGAAGAAAGACATATTTAAAACATATTGACGGGGAGACCCGAAAGGAATATACCACTTTGAACCTAGACGCAGGTGGGAGGACAATATTAGGATAGATTCAAGGGAAGTAGGATTTGCAAGGGATGGCTGGATGGAGTTAGCACAGAATAGGGTTGAATGGCGGACTCAAGTAAGCGGGGCAATGAACCTTCGGGTTTCATAAAACATAATATTCATTTAGCTTGCTTAGGAATTGTCCATTGTCATAGAGTGAGTAAGTAAGTAAGTAAGTATCTTCAGATTATTTAAGGACTGCCTAATATGCATTTTTTCAGAGCATAATAAGGTGTGATCTATTAGTAGCCTATGGGGAAATGGTATAGGAATTAATCAAGTATTATTTATCCAGGAAAAAACAATTAGAATAATAACCAATGCTAAAAAATAGAGCATTGCAAACCACTATTTATTGAGACAGGCTTACTAACAATAATACATTTGTATATATTTTATGTCTTGTCATTAGCAAAATATAACATAAAAAGGTATCAAACACGAAGTTCTTATTTATCAGACCAGAAATCAAAATAAATGTGGGAAAACATTATATAAAAAATACCATATAAACTTCAAGAAATGTCCCCAAATTTGTTTTCACAAAAAACTATATTCCTAGCTTTAAAATTTTTTTTTATAATGTTAAAGAATACTTAGAATCAGATTTACAAATAGAATAGAGCAACTTAGCGTTAGTAATTACATGTGTAATCTGCAAGTATATGTTATTCATTTAGTGTCACTTGGGTTATGGCATTAGTATAACTTAGAATAATAATTTTGACTAATGTAATTAAGTTTGCAAGATTGTAAATATTCATAGCTTAGATTCTTAAAGATGTGTATTGATGTAAATAGCTAATGTGACCGATTGCAGTTGCCTAAGTGTTATCAAATATCAAATATATTTTAATTTCTAAGCATTTCAACGTAATATTAATTTAACGTAACTCTTGACAATGAAACGAATAATTATATTCAAATATCACACTTAACTAGCAAGGAATAAAATAGTTTAAAACATAAGAATCTGGGCCCTAGTAATAAATGTTGTATTGAATACGCGCGATTTTGTCAATTAGACTTACATAATGAAAGAGAGGTCACGGGTAAAACCATTCGTATTGATAAAAATGAATTATTTGGAGTTAAAGGTAAGGTAATGTTCACTCTACCGCAATAAATTTTCAGGCATATATGCCTACTTGACATTTCTTGCTGAGAAGACAAATAGCTTCTTGCCAGATTTTCCAGGCGGAGCTAGTCGAAACAGAAACAGTCGGCCTCACTTGCTGTGCTGGACTCCTAACTCCAGTTCTATTCTAGCTCAATGGTGCCAGCAGACGACAACTGGAAAAACAAGTGACGGAAGGCTAGCGCATACCGGCTAGTACACCCACGCTATCTGTCGGAGAAGTTTGGCGAGCTACATCCCTATTGTACCACGAGCCCGGTCCAGAATGTGTGCTTACCTCTGTGATCACTTCTATGCAAGATACCACATAACAAAATATAAATGCAACAACAGAACTATTCAATTAGCGATTATAGCAAATTTCAATTAGGCCTATTAATCTTTTGCACTGGTTTAACAATCGCAACGAGACCTACATGGGGACTGAATCCGCACATACTTAAGATAATTTATCATGGCGCTGTGGAACAGTTGTTATACTGTGCTTCTGCTTACCAAGACATACTGAACAAGAAATATACTCAAAAGAAATTATTAAAAATTCAGAGAGGATTTGCTTTACGTATATGTAAAGCACATCGAACTGTCTCCACTGATGCTGCACTTGTTATTGCGGGAATTATTCCCCTTCATCTGAGCGGACTTTGTGCAGCTGGTATAAGTGATATCAAACGAAATAGGAAAAGCAATTTTGAAAATATTAGATTTGACGGTCATCACCCAGTACATTTCTTGACTGCCGGTCATCCAGAAACTCACCACGAACATCTGGTAATTGAAGATTGTGATCAAAACGACATTATACAAGATATATACAGATGGATCGCGTTTTAATGAAGGAGAGGAAAGGGCATCAGTGGGATATGCATATGTTGTGTATTGTGAGAATAAGGAAATATCCTTCAAACTTTTAAAATTGTCTCCCAATTGTAGTGTTTTTTCAAGCTGAATTATTAGCTATAAAAGAAACCGTGAAATGGTGCGTGGAATCAAAGTATAGCGCGCGAATTCATAGTGATTCACAAGCTGCTCTCCACTCCATTAACAACAGATATAATCTGAATCCGATCTCGGCTGAAATTAGAAATTCTATCCAAGAGCATGGAAACCATATAAGTATGTGTTGGGTACGCGGGCACATTGGAACAGTGGGAAATGAGCGTGCAGATCAGTTTGCAAAATCAGCAGCAGCCTCTCATCAGAATTACTCAAACTCAAAAAGTTCTGTATCATATGTTAAAAGCCAGATCAGGAATCTCATCATCAGTCGCTGGAATGACGAATGGGTACAAAGTACTAATGGTGCATTAACTAAGAAACTGTTTTTCCCCACTGTGTACAAAAGGTTACAGGCTAAACATTTCTCACCAAATTTTATTTTAACGCAATTTCTAACAGGCCATGGAAAGTTTGGTAGTTATTTTACAAGATTCAATGTTATAACAGATGTCAGCTGTTACCAGAAACTGTGAAACACGTATTATTTGACTGTCAATTATTCGAAAGAAGGAGGTTTAATCTTAAATTGCATGCTTCTCAGTGTGAGAAAACCTTTTCCCAAACATGTCTCCATTTATTCTTCAAAGTCTGCTGTTTTAGAGAATTTATCAGTTTTATAACGTATATTCACGACAACTATAGTTAATTACGTACTTAATGTTTGAATTTATATAATTATTAAGATTAGTCTGTAAACTATAACCCTAACGTGCCTCTGTGGCGAAATAGGGTTTCCATCCCTGGATATTAAATAATAATAATAATAATAATAATAATCTTTTGCACATTTGTGCCGATTTTCTTGTATTCATTTATTTATTTCATTGAGAATATAAGATGCATAAACCGAATTACAAAGAAGACTTTTAAGAAAAGTACAAAAATTAAAGTACAAATACATCTAGATTATCTCAAAATAATTTCAAAAACCCGTACTCAAAATATTAAACTCATATGCAAAATATCAATCTCAGATGAATTAGCCCAAATGCTATTATTATATACTGTCATTTTACTCAATAGTGAACATTTTAAATAACTGTTCTAATTTTTTTTTACTTGAAATATATTTTGATTCCCAGTCCTTTTTGCAGATAGCCGTAGGCCTACATAAAAATTTATTATACTAAGGAGAAAACTATCTACTTCCACTATTTATTTATTTTTAATTATGCATCCTTAATTTGGTGTAAAAATGTTTGGATGAAATAAAATAATATGAATATTTTCAAATTATCTGATTAGACCTATAATATTCTGTAGGCCTAAAGAAATACCAAAACAGTAATATGGTAAAAGGCTTTCCACATTACATTTTTTTCATAAAGTTTCATAGGAAAAGTAAGTTGGTTATAGGCCATCATTATTTTCTTTAAAATATAACAATAATAATAATCCATCTTCATTTTGTTAACTTAATAACTTTGATGTCTTTTTTTCAAATTTATATTGTTACCAGTACATGTTTGTAGGCCTACCTGGTCTAAAAATGTGTAAATAAAATTAACTATATGTTAACTTTATATTATATTGGGCCCTTTTTCATTTATCCAACTAAGGAGTCAGCTCTATAATCAAGGTAAACAATTTAGTAGGATTTTTTTTCTTAATTCTGTACCTATCTAATAAATTTATATTTTTGGGCATAAATACAATATTATATACAATTTTGAGCCCCTCCCTATGTTCCTATCCTAATATTGTTTAATATTGTCTAGGTCTTAATACACATAATTATATACTCTGAAGAATCTCGCATTAACAGAAATCGATGAACACACCAGTGCGTGGCGACTCCTGGTTTTTTAGTTGTGTAGGATGGTGTGGAGAGAGCGAATTAACCCATTCACTGCTATTGAGGCGGCTGCCGTCTTCCCTGTTTCTCCTTCCCTAACCTTGATTGGAGTTTTTTCATCTTTGTCGGTCTTATAATCTAGCGTGCTCAGTTTCTGATGACACCATTTTCTGGATGTCTTCTTTCGAATCCCTTTTCAGGTAGCCACTTGTATTCGCGATATTTTCTAGCGTTTTGAGAGCACATTCAAGTCGATCTTCTATCGGGTCCGCCATCTTGGATCTCTTGTAGATTTAAATGGTCATGTAATGGGATTGGAACATTTAAGTAATTTTTCTCCAAAAATTATTAGTTTTCCCTAAATTTTTCTCCTGGCTCTGTGTGAAGACAGGTAAAAATTGGTCAAAGAATGTACCTTTAAATAAAGGTTATACCTAGGTATAATAGGGGTTGAAGCATTTGAGGGGTTAGTTAAATCTGCAAAATTGACTTTGCTTAAAATTTTATTTGGTTCAATAAGTTCTGTGTGTAAAGTCTGATAAAAATTGGTTAAGAATGTAGATTTTGGTCATATAATAAAGTGTAGATTTAAATAAAGGTCAGATAGAAAGGGTTGAAACGGGTGGTTTGTTCTAAAAAGTTCATTCTAAAAAATTCTCTTCGTTCTAAAGGTTCTGTGCAGTGGCGTAGCCAGAAAATAATTTCGGGGGGGGGTGAAAATGCTGGGGGGTTTGGGGATATGGATAACCCACCAAAACAGGGGGTATGGGGATCCGCCCCAGGAAAATTAAAAAAAAATGAACTAATGAAAATCACGTTATATTAGCACTGAAAACCCAGATAGCAAATTTGTTTACTATACTCTAAGACCTCCTAACTTAAATAAGAAATCATTACCTAAGTTTTAATGCTTATTACTAACACATGGAACAGTGGAAATAATAGGCCTACATTTACAAGTTCAGTATTTTATTATTAAATAATATAATTAAATATCTGACAACAAGAAACTAAAATAACTTAAATAGGATTTTAGGTTTCGATTTCGGGGAGGGGGGTCCGGACCCCCTGGACCCACTTCCTACGCCACTGGTTCTGTGTGCAATGTCTGGTAAAAATCAGTGAAAGAATGTAAATTTGAATAAAGAACATATGACAAGGGTTGAGACATTTAAGAGGTTTTTTGTTCCGAAACTAGTTGTGCCAAAAAATGTTTGGTGAAAATTATTAAAATAATGCAGATTTTAATATAGGTAATATAATAGGTGTTTATAAATATTTAAGAGGTGGTTTCATCCAAAATTAACGTTGCTTAATTTTTTTCTTGGTTCTATAGGATCTGTGTGTAAAGTTCGGTAAAATTGTTCAAAGAATTTAGATTTGTGTTGAGATCACATAATAAAGGTTGACAATTTCAAAGGGGTGGTTTTTTCCGAATATTGTCTCTTAGAATTTCCATCCAATTTTACAGGGTGATGACGATGATGATGAGTGTTCTGCCCGAAGTCTGGTCCAGACCCAGGACGAAGCCGAAGGGTGATGACCACGACATGTCCGAGGTGATTCAGGCAAGGGTGATACCGCGGAGATTTGCCATTGCCTCTTGCGGAATGGGAATGAAAGGACACACAACACCCAGCCCTGAGGAAGGGTAGGGTGTACCATAGTTCGATCTGCAGGGCATGATTTACAATAATTATTATATGTAACAAACAAATATATCGGAAATCTCGAGTTTTTTTACGACTATAAAAGAGCTTTGTCACATCATGTGCCTGACCTTGTAAGTGAATAGATCTGGCAGCATGTAATCTGTACTGTCTTTTAAGGTAGAGACGAACTATACAAGCTATCTGTATTTAGCAGGTTACTTGCTCTCGGTTCATTACTCACAGGGTTATTAAGCCTACGTCATGAAGTTCTACATAAGTTAATTTAGTTGCACAGAAATTTTGTCCTGAAACTAAACCGAACTTCAGCCATTTTCAGGGGCGCCAACGTATATGGGCCCGTGGGGCTGAAGCCCACCCAATAATTTGCCGTAGGCCTATTTTGTTAAATTATTTATTACCATTACTAAAATATGTTTTCTTGTTGAATCGCTGGAAAGCTGAAATCAGGCTATTGTTGACATAATAATATTACCTCCTCTTGTTCCAGTTCACTCAAGATTGTCTGAAGTCGTTTCTCAGTTCATTAAATTTTTACGTCTTAATCTGTGAACGCTTGAGAGGCCCCTCTGCAGTCTCTCTCGGAAAATAAGCGTAACAAAATTAGTATAGGTAATGAAACCTCCACTTGTAGAGTAGGATTACTCCCACAAAGTCTCTGGCCTTGAAGACTAACCCAGCCAGCGAGCTTCTCGTTACGTCTCGTTACCAAGATGCGCGGATTCGCTGCGCGTAAGATCAGTGAGCTACTGCTGGGCAGAGAGTAAAGATCATGCTGCATGTTGCCAGTGACTAGAAAATACTGTAATAGTTGAGTGGAGAGATAATGCCGCAGAGAGAGACAGACAACACGTGGAGTGGGATAGCCAATCAGGGTGCAGCTACCTCCCCTAGCCAGGAACTCTAAGGTATATACGTAAAAACCCAGAGACTTTGTGGAGGTAATCCTACTCTAGGCCCTATGCACCACCATAGGGGTTACAAGAACGAGTCAGTCAATCTGTTAACGCAGTTTCCGCATCCACCGCCATATTTTTATGCTTTTTATGCATTCATAAAAAACTTAGTCACATTGTTTTTAAATATATATATAGGCTAAGGAGAGTGCAGGAACGTTAAATTCAGAAGTTAGATTATGCTTGTGGTTAATAAAAATCACAGGAAATATATTATTTTAATGGGCAAAGCAAGGAATTGTGATACAAGATGTAATAGTTCTAGTTTATAAGGGAAAATTCTAACCTCCCGCACATTTATTAGGACATTAAACGCTAATTACAACTATACTATTAGAAGGACAATAAGACCAAGTACACCAAAAGATAGCTGACATTAAGGACGATAGTTTGACATATAACACGACATAATTAATTGAAGGACGATTACGCTATTAATAAATAATCAATCAAAACGACTAATTATTACAGGACCTAATAGAAATTTATATCATTTGAACCGGACGACTAATCCCTTCAGGATGACATACTTTTTATTAACGTTACATCTATAGAATTAGAGTAATTAGGCAATTCAGATCATATAATAGAAAAATAGGCGTTCCTGACCACAAAGTCAGACTCGTGGCGCCCACTACTTTGACAGATGTTGATGAATCGCTAAACGGACACCACGCTTAAACTCAACGGAAAGAATTTTGAAGACTTAGCAGAAGAGATTGTTAATGAGCCAATAAGGAAAGACTAAAGGCAGAGTCAGACCAATGACATAACTGCAGAAAAAACTAAACCCATGAGATATTAGCAAAATCCCAGGACGGGAGCGACACTATCTGGGACATTACTTCACGACTCGGACTGCAAACTTCAGACATCGACATAGATTAGAGACTACGACATTTTAGCTAGCATTAGGCAAGTTTTTATTAACCCGCGCAGAGAAATAGGTTATATACCATACAGACATGGGAACGCGCGAGAGTAATTTATTATATAGTAATCAAAGTAAATATTGGTATTAAGGTGGAGCTATTAATTGTCACCTAAGTTATCAACGAATTCCGCGCTATAGAAATTGAGGATAGAAAATCTAAACATTAAATTACCAGCGCGTGTGTAACACTTTATACGGAAGTGAACCAAGGCTTGTAAACTACAGAGGTAGCGTATTCCGGCGAGTTTATAGGACAGGGGGTTGCGGCGAGCAGGCGAGTGTGTGACGTCACAAGATTCCAGATCTCGCAATTTTCAGTTTTTACTCAGTCTAGAAAATCTTACACCGCGTGATTAAACTCGTAACCTTTAATTAACCCGTGGTCGGATTCCTGTGAAATTTATACAGAAATAATCTACACACATCAGCCCTACTGATGGTTAAAACAGAGCCTTAAAAAAGCGGACACAAATGTTTTTATTTCATTTTATAAACATCACCCGTTACACAAAATTCATGGAGGGAGAAGCAAATTTCACTATGCGACAATTTTTTGTATTTTTGTGTCCCGAAAAAACTTCAAGCGAGAAAGTTTTAGTGAAATAATTGAATTTTAATACAAATGAAGTTCCAGCCCCATATCTCGAATGGTTTACGAGTAATTGAGTGGTAATTATTCCGGGCGCTTCAAGGTGTCAGAATGATTTGGCGCTTCAAGCACGACAGTAGAGAGCATGGTGCAGCTGACAAAGCTTCTACCTACTGATCTCGGCCGCTTGACCGCAGTCTTTTAGGATAGATATTACCAGTACATACTGTTTTTAATAATACAAATGGAAGGTGCTTTAGAAAGTGCAATTAACTGAACCATTATGCCGGGCCAGATATGTGCTGTGGCAGTGTGTAACAGTAATTTTGTAGATTGTAGAAAACAGCTAAGATGTGAACTGTTCTGTTATTCAAGTTACTTAAAATGTTCTTCTGATTCTACAGCATTTGTCTTTAAAATCTTGTAAAAATCTCCCAAAGGCTCTAGATTTGAATAGAAATTATATAATACAGGTAGGCCTATATAACAGCTAAAGGGTGATTTGTTCTAATATTTTGTTGCCTAGAAAATATTCCTCATTCTGGAGGTTATGTTAGTATAATTTGATGAAAATTTGTTAAAGAATGTATCCTATATTTGTATAGAAATTGTACCTTATAATAAGGGTAGAAAACAACTACGGGAATTTTTATGTATCAATATTAACATGTACAGTACTAATGTTATTATTACATTGCGTAGACTATTGTAGAGTATTAATTTGTGTTAATATTGTAATCAAAGCAATACATTTATATTAATAATAATTTTCTCCGGGTTATATGGGGTAAGTTATGTAGGTAATGATTGGTGAAACACGGCCAAAAGTGTACATCTGTATACAAATTATGTGACGACAGAGATAATATAGACCTAATAAACTAAGGGATGGTTTGTGAATTGCAGGGCAGGGAAACTTTCATGAGCAGCACAACGAAAAGAGGCGCAGGATCTTTAAAATCGACGTCTCAACATAACAAAAAGGACACAAATTGCTTCGCAATGCATTCTACATAAATCACACAATATTTCAAAGGATTTTTCCATGAATTTTTCATTAAAAAGTATCATCGTCTTGCCCTAACTATAACCCGATAGCATTTTCTTAAAGCCTCGGCAATTCAATTTTAACTGTAATACGTTTTCATGTTGATAAATTATATTAAAATATGAAAAGGGCGTAACAAGGTATTAAACTAATAAGGCATTTGATAAGGTAATTAGAAATAAAAGTTACTAGCACAAAGGATCAAAAAATAAAATAAATAATTCAACAAATATCTAAATAACAGTAGTGCAGATTTACAAGATTAGGAAAAAGTTTAATTCATTCTTTTTCCCCAGCGGGTCAATCTTTCAGTATGGGTACAAGTAGCCAGTTAATATCCTTTATTATTGAGTCCACGATTAAAATATTTAAGGATTTTTACGTAATTGCTAGTAGGCCTATTTTATAGAATAAAAAAGACCTCTGTACCGTTCCGATAGCTTTATCGCCTTGAGTAATTACCACTCTATTACTCGTAAACCATTCAAAATATAAACGTGGTACTTGATGTATAATAAAATTCAAATATTTCCCTAAAGCTCACATGCTTGAATCATTTTCTGGTCACAGAAATAAAATAAGCTCACATGCTAGAATCATTTTCTGGTCACAGAAATAAAAAAATTGTCGCATAGTCAAATATGCTTCTTCCTGAACATTTCACGGTCGTCACAAATCACTCCGACACTGAAGCGCATGGAATAATTACCACTTAATTACTCGTAAACCATTCGAGATATGGGGCTGGAACTTCATTTGTATTAAAATTCAATTATTTCACTAAAACTTTCTCGCTTGAAGTTTTTTCGGGACACAAAAATACAAAAAATTGTCGCATAGTGAAATTTGCTTCTCCCTCCATGAATTTTGTGTAACGGGTGATGTTTATAAAATGAAATAAAAACATTTGTATCCGCTTTTTTAAGGCTCTGTTTTAACCATCAGTAGGGCTGATGTGTGTAGATTATTTCTGTATAAATTTCACAGGAATCCGACCACGGGTTAATTAAAGGTTACGAGTTTAATCACGCGGTGTAAGATTTTCTATACTGAGTAAAATCTGAAAATTGCGAGATCTGGAATCTTGTGACGTCACACACTCAAGTGCTGCGATTGGTCTATCCCGGAATACGCAACCTGTATAGTTTACTGATCTTGGAAGTGAACAACATTATATTATAATTAAAAGATACAGCCTAAGTACGACGACGTGAAACATTATTGACAAACTAAAAGACGACCTTACATCATCTGTGATTTCTGATAAAATTATAAAACAAATCTGCAAACTTTTTGGAACAACTTAAGAAATAAACTAAATTTATCTTCACTATTTTAATTTATGGACTTATAAATATTTCAACCTTCAATTATATCCCTTTCTAGCTTCCGATTCATTGCTCACCTAGCCACGGAGATAAGATCTCGCTCTACCGAACTGAGAAACTAGCCGGACAGCCGACACAAAGCTTGCGTTGCGGTAAATTGCGGCTGTACTTACGAAATCCACCGTAGTACAGCCAGCTTATAAACCGAGCCAAGCGGCGTGCGGGCACAAAGACAAGAGTGTGGAGTACAAGACAATTATTACAAAGTTTGTCTTCAGAAACAATGAAATCATTTCATGCAGGCCTACAGTACTATATTTATATCATAGTCATATCAATATTTTATAAGTCTACTAGCAGGTGCCCGGGATAATTAATTCAAAAATAAAAATTTAAGAGCAAAATAATTTAAAATTCACGCGAATCATTCATAAACTAAACGATTAATAATTATAATGAAACAGCTAAAAATCAGGCTTTGGAGTGCATTCCACGACAAAGAAATGATTTAAATAAAACATCTAGTAAGTAAATAATCGCGGGCATCTGCTAGACTGTTTTATGAAACTCGAAGGTTCATTGGCACTGTTACAGCCCATTCAACCCTATTCTGTGCTAACTTAATTCAACCATCCCTCGCAAGTCCTACTTCCCTTAAATCTTATATCTATTCTACTATTGTCCTCCCACCTACGTCTTAGTCTTCCAAGTGGTATTTTCCCTTCGGTCTCAATTCAAAATAGTTTTGGGACATGTCTTTCCTTCCCCATGTCCAGCCCATTTCATCTTCAGTGATTTAATTACATTTACTACATTCCGTGAAGAGTACAAGTTTTAAAGATCGTCGTTATGCACTTTTCTCCAGTCCCCGTTTTCATCCCTCTTAGGTCTGAATATTTTCCTGAACATTCTCAGATTATATTCTTCCCGAACAGTAAGGGACCATGTCTCACATCCATATAAAGTTCCAGTCCTCTTTCTTGTATTATTTACACGTTCTCTATTAATTTTAATTTGAGTTTTACATTTCATTGTATTATTCACGGTCCTTTTGTTCTAGTTCTAGGTGAATTTGTAAATTTCTATCTTTATCTCAAGTTGTTTTGTAAACTAAACATAATTTTTCTTAATAATTACTTACCATATTATTGGCTGTTAATGGTATTTATTTACAATTAATACTGAACGGCACCCACACAAGGGCAAAGCTCATTTGTGTGTTAAACTTAAATTCTGTATTTTGTGTGTCATATATTCGAATAAAGTAATTAGAATGGAATAGACGGTTTATCCGCAATGGGTTGTTTAAACAGGCTAGGGTCACCAGGTGAACAGATAACTCATACAAAGACGATTCGAATTATATATTATATATATTACTTCTAGGCATATGAAACATTTTAGAAGTTTATGATCAGTCTTCCTCAGTATTACGTATTTCGGAAAAGTAACAAGGGAATTTGCAACGGGAGAGGTATTTTAGTATTGCTTTAGCAATAATATAACGACTGGTTATTTATACATTATTTCGGAGAACTTCGTTCGCGAGTTTTTTAGTATTATTTTTCTGTACGTAATTTATTGTAAGCAAAGAAAATTCTACGTTACCAGACATAATGTAACAATTCCCACCACATAACATAATACTTAAATATCTGGAACCGTATCAATAGGCCTGTAATTAACACAGAATTCCAATGAGACGTTTAGAACTGGATGAATTCGTGAGCTTTCCCATGGGCTTCCTATTCTGCATTTTATGTAATTGTAATTGTAATTGTAATTTATTATCCACCTTAAGTATTACAAGGATACATGGCTTCGTCAGTCAGATCTTTACCTAAGCCTTAACCTAGATACAATAACGATCAAAACATACATTATAATTTGAAAACAACCTTATTCTAGAATTTGTACATTTATTAAATTAGCTACAGTGTATACAGAACAACCAGTTTTTTAAATTATGAAAAGGATGAATTCAGATATTCGTCGACCGAAAAGAATAGATGGTCAAAGAGGATGAGCTTGACTTTTTTCTTAAATTGTGCAAAGTTCAGTGATTTAATCTCTTGGGGAAGCTTATTGTAAAGTTGGATTCCTTTATGAGACATACTGATTTGAGTTTTTGCTAGTCTGCACTGGTTGAAATGGATGTTGTTAGCAATTCTGGTGAAGTGAGTGTGATAGTCGGAATTAATTTGGAATAAGTTTTTATTCTTGTGTATGAAAGCTGTTGTCTCCAGAATATATAAGCAAGGTAATGGGAGAACTTTAAATTCATTGAAAATAGGTTTGGTGTGTGTTCTTAGAGGTACTTTTTTCATAATTCTGACGATACGTCAGAATTCTGATGTGTCTTATATTTCACTAACTTAAAAGGTCCAGCTTCGCTCGGGTTTTGTATTTTGACATTCGAAATTAACTTATGAAGGACTTTCGATTTTTAAACTCTAGATCGTTATATAGGTAATTAGAATTTAAAATGAGGAAGAACGACTTATCACACTCAAACTATTCCCTGAGAAAACGCTAGATGTAGCTTTCTATGGCTCATAGAGGATGTAGAATTTTGCACCCCACGGTTTCTACACACCATGCCTGGTAGGGTTTGAAATAAGAAAAAGAAATTCCGGTAACATAAAATTTGACGGAATATTTTATTTCTCACTCTCATGTTACCATACAAACCTTATCGGGGCTGAAATCAAAAAGAAATTCAATATCACTTTCATACTTTCCTCCTCCAATACCTAGGACATAATAATATACTGTGCGCATAGGACTAAAAAGGTTCCATCTTATTTTGTATCCTTTTACATGCTCAGGGCCTATGATAAACATCCATATTTCCCAACTAAAAATACAAAGCCTACAAGTATGAATAACGTATCAGTGGATAGAATTTTTTTTACCGACTTCTGATATGGCATACTCGTTGGCACTGTCAAAGGTACCTGTAAACACTGCCAACAATACACTGTTGTCATGAGAAGTGTATGTTCAATGTGACTTGTATTTGATTAATTTTTATAATAAGGTATTTCGTCTCCTCGAAAACATTTGATTTTTGGCATTTAAAATCAAACTCTTGCAAAATCCTTTCTTAGTTTTCACTTAGGCCTATATTATGAAACGAAGGTACTACCAAAATTCCAAGCCTCTAACTATTATAGTTTAGGCTCTACGTTGATTCTCTGTCAATCAGTCAGGACAAACCCGCTTTTTATATATACTGTATATACATTTGATGAACCAATGGACGGGAGTATGAAAAGTTTTAAATCTTTGAGCCCACCCAATGTTTTTCAAAAGTTGGCGCCACTGGCCATTTTCACATTGTAATAGAATGCCTTCTCAAACCACATAATGGACTCCCAACGAATTATTATCACGCAGAAATACAGTCAGAAGTTGTTCACATATTCACTATCACGGCAAGAAATACATAAAGGACTTGATATGTTTATACCTTGTCATAAATATCCCTCGTGTGGTCATAAAATATGATTTACGGTTTTGTTGTTTTAAACAGATATCAAAATTCTGTCAGTGCGTGATTATTCTGACTACCGTAGAGAGGTAGGGGCGAAACTATCTTATAGCCTAGGTCATACATGGGCATTGACTGGTTCGCGAACCACTTGTGGTTCTTGACCTTCCCGCATAACACACAAGATGGCATTGCGGACATTCGTTGTACGTGGTGGATTAATACCATGCATGAGTCATACTGTCTTTGCAAGCAGTGACGGGTCGCGACACAGTTCCGATTGGAAAGGCGGGGAAAATAACACATTACGACCCGACCGAGCCAACGCCACCTTGGAACAAGGCCGCAACACGGAACGAGTGACGTCACAGCAGGGGTCCGACTACTTCGCGATATCCTCCAAGTTCGTGCGGAAATATTTAATCAGCGGATGATTTATTTTACTAGTATTTTTGCATGTTGAATATAAATGAAGCACTTTTGTATATTTAGGCCTATGCATGGCAATTTTCGTTTTCATTTCAAGGAACTAAAGAAACCTGTCCTGTTGCCGTGTTATAAAATATTCTGCAAGTTTCCTCCTCATGACATCAAAGTAAAACATTTTCAGTTATTTACAATTTTACTTTTGCAATTTCGTTTATGCTATTGGAATTTTTTTCATATTTCTAACTATATTTTCGGATTTCCGCCAGATTGGAAATAAAAATAAAGGAAAATAACACTCTGTACATTGCATAACATATGAAATCTTAAAGCCTAATTACAAATATATTTAGTACACTTTATTTGTCTTGAAATACATAAAAGACTCAAGGAAAGGGAACATCACATGATTTAAAAAAATAACACAACATTAATGTTATTACTCTTTAATACAAAGTTGTCAGGTGTGCTTACAAATACATTTAGTAAAATTATAACTTTATAAACTAAAAAAACCTGTCCTGTTGCCGAGATATAAAATATTCTGCAAATTCTCATAACATCAAAGTAAAACATTTTCAGTATTTAGGCCTACAATTTTACTATTGCAATTTCTTTTAAGCTATTAGAATTTTTAGCATAATTCTAACTATATTTTCGGATTTCCGACAGAATGAAAATAAATATAAAGGAAAATAACACTACAGTACATTGCACAACATATAAAAGCTTACAGCCTAATTAAAAATATATTTTGTACACTTTTTTTGCCTTGAAGTATATAAAAGACAAGGAAAGACAAGGAAAGGGAACATCACATGATATAAAAATATAACACAACATTAATGTCATTATTCTTTAATACAAAGATGTCAGGTGTGCTTAGAAATAGGGTACATTTAGTAAAATTTATATAGTAAATTTATAAATTTAAATTATCATATTACCATAAAAACAGCCTGTGGAGAAGAGATAGGAAAAAATGATCAGAATAATGCAATGAGGTCCATAGAATGCCTGATACGGAAAGCTACAGTAACGAAGATACTAAGATATAGTAGATATAGTAAATTTATAGTAAATATATAGTAAATTTATAAATTTAAATTATCATATTACCATAAAAACAGCCTGTGGAGAAGAGATAGGAAAAAATGATCAGAATAATGCAATGAGGTCCATAGAATGCCTGATACGGAAAGCTACAGTAACGAAGATACTAGGGTCCCGAAGAGCAAAATCATGGTTCGACTCAGCTTGTTATAATAAGAGAAAAGCAGTAATAAACAACTTACATAAAGCACGTGTCTCCCGAAGGGAAGAGGATCTGTCGCTATACAGTCAATCAAGAAGGGAATACAAAGCCCTCCTGATAAATAAAAAGGAAGACTACATGGAAACACAAGCAGCAAAGATAATAGAGGAAGCAGAGAGAGACCCTTTCAAAACACAAAGGCCCTGAAAGCCAATATGCCCACATACAATACAAATGGAGACATGGGTGGACCACCGTATGAATGACCTACAATGTTTCCCCCTTTATAATCCAATTGTGGTTTCAAAAGAATTTCATCCATCAGAACAACAATAATCTTATCGTCACCATTTAGTAATGTCATTTTTTTAGCAAGATACTTCAGCAAATGTTCTGGGTTCTGCTCCAGTATAGGTGTAGTTGAAAGTTTACTACATAACCTTGATATAGTCATAGGACAAGGCATAGCGATGAGACCACTGGGGTGATATGGAGTGCACAAGTGACCAGAATACTAATGTGTCCCAACTATATCTTGCCTTCGATTTTTTACAGTTTATGAGAGAAACCTATTTTTTCAAAAACAGGATTGCATCCTGATTATCTGGCAATTTTAAAGCTAAACCGCTTAGAATATCAGCCACAAAAACAATGTTGTCTTCAATGCTTGTGCTTTCCACATTCATGAATTTTAAATAAACGGGAAAAATATATATTACGACCCACCCGAGTCCCCCACCACTACTACTCTAACGGGACCCACGTGTTAAGTAGGGGTTTTGGGTGGGGAGAAAAACAATTTATTTCTCCTTTAGTCTCTTCTTCTCTTTCTTTCCCGTCTCTTTCCTCTCACCTCCTCTTCACCCTACCTATCTATCGGAACCCCTAGCGTTATAGCTACGCCACCAATGACAGTTGAGCAGTGAAGAAAGATTTCATATATTTAAGGTACTAAGGGTGACTTCATGCATTCGCGAGTGTTAACGCAAGAATCGCTTTTTCAAATGTTGAAATGTTTTGTTTGTTACGAAAAGAGTATTGTTGGTGCAAGGGAATTTTTCTGCATCGATTAAGCCATGTTTTATATCATAACACGGCGTTTTTAAAAATTGGGAAATATTATGTAAATTTCTATATTTTATATTATCAAATCGGTGTTTAAAGATCGTGAAATATGATGTTTGGTACAAGGGTATTTTTTTAATTGTTCAACATTTTCTATAATTCGTGAAATTTTATTTTGTTTTTTATAATGGTAATTGCAATTATTAGAGCAAGCTGCGGGCTTAACACAGCAAGCGGCGCTTAGTAGCGGCCGGCATGAGCCATAGCGGGGAAGATGCGCGGTAGGCTGGCGGAGAAGGCCGATGGAAAGGGGAGCCGGGTGGGTTGTAAAGTATAATCTTGCCAAATAAACATTATTTAAAAGACAACATAAATCAGATGTGGTACTTACAGTGGTTGGCATTGTAACATTTTGTATCCGACTGATCTGTATGTCATTTACATGCACTGACAGGCTGAGTTTGTCATCGATTATAGCATGACAAAGAACTTTAGGATATGGCACATATAAAACACAGGGACATGTCTTTCTTCACCACTATCCATTCCTTCTTCAGGTCACAATCACGGATTATGTTATACAATTCATCAAGTGAACTAATTGAAGTTTTCTTCATATGATTTTCCTGGTTCAATATACTTTCTGCTACAGCTGCATTCAGGAAAGCATTCTCCAATCGTTGTCTACGATCCTCTGGGTCTTCTCTGGATGTTGATGGAGTCGACAAGTAAGTAGGGCATTCAGGCAAGATAGAAGGTACTGCGCCTGATGAAAAAAAAAAAAAAGATTAAGCATAGGCCTACATAACCTTGTAGTAGACAAAGTATCAAAAACAGGTTCTGGTAAAAACTTAAGAATTCTGAATTTGTGTTTTATCCTTAACAGAAGCTTTAGGCAGAAAAACGGCAATGAAGTCCTAAGACTTAACAAGAGCGAGGAGTAGATAATGAACCTTTTAACACAATTGTATTTGGGAATTAGGCCCTACTAGGGGACTAGGGTGAGACCGATTCTACTCTTATTCCTAGGCTTCTTAGTAATCTGAACAGGATAGCTGAAAAAAAGGAACCAACCTTTTCTCAAGCGTGGCCGATCCAATGGTGCAGTTAATAACGTTCCAGTTTTTGGGTCGTATACTGATGTAGTCCTTTCAATATCACATGGATTGAAATGTAATTCACACACCTGAAAAGAATCGAGAAGTGCCGATAATAGGCCTATGGAACAGTGTTTTGCAGATGACAAGCCCTATTGTCCTTCAACTGCATATATACGCGGTCCAATCAGAGACGGCGAGACGGAGGGAAGACTCTTACGGCAAGCGGTAGTCTTTTAGCCCGTACACGTGATTGGCGGTGAAGGAAAAGGCTTCTCATATGAAAAATACTGTAGGTTATGTTACATACCTAAAGTAAATAGCCTAGGTAGTTCCCAGTTAATATTAAATGCAGTTTTAAAATAATCTGAAAATATGCCTATTTTGATACATCAAAGCCTAAATAGGCTTATTCAAGTACAAAATGCACAATCTGCATCTAAATGTGGTAAATATTAAAAACACTTCAAATGTTCAACTCACCACAGAATTGGGACGTGGATTCAATTCCTTCACAAGCTGCCGTGCAATACTTCTTCATATATTTTATGTATATATGTAAATATATACATATTAAGAATGCATAGGAATCGACCAACTTAATTTTTAGATAATTCTTTATCTCCGAATGCAATTAAATCTCTTCACCACACGAGCTTACACATACAACGGTACGACATAATAGGACCCCTAGCCGTGACGTCACTGCTTTTCTGGTCATGCGTGTTGCGGCCTTGTTCCAAGGTGGCGTTGACCGAGCCCCCCACCACTACGAGAAACCTAGCGGCGGCATTAGAACTACTAGGAAAGTAGCGACGGTGGCGACATCTAGTAAGGAAATGGTGAAAGAGAAAAATAATTTATTATTCCTTTATTCTCTTCTTCTCTTCCTTTCCCATCTCTTTCCTCTCTTCCTCTCACCTCACCTACCTATTCGAGACCTATTCCTAACAGTAAATTTTGAATCGAACGGGGATCGAACGCATGACCCTTTGCATCGTAGCCAAGAGACTTTAGCCGTTACGCTACGAAGGACAGTTGAGCAGTGAAGGAAGTTCCGGTATATTTTAGTTGTCTAATTTAGTTGGCGCTAGCGAGTGTTAACGCAAGAATCGGGTTTTCTAATTTTGAGATGGTTTGTTTGTTATGAAAAGAGTAGTGTTGGTGCAAGGGAATTTTTCTGCATCAATTAACACGGCGATTTTTAAAATTGGGAAATATTATGTAAATTTCGATTTTTTATATATTGTGAATTTTTTTTTCTTTCAAATCGGTGTTTAAAGATCGTGAAATATGATGTTTGGTACAAGGGTATTGTTTTAATATAATTCGTGAAATTTTATTTTGTTTTTATAATCGTTTTTAAACATTGTGAAATATTATGTATGGTGCAAGGCAATCATTAGAGCAAGCTGCGGCTTAACACAGGAAGCTGCATTACCGGCGCTTAGTAGCGGCCGGCAGGGGGGTAGATGCGCGCGGGACGATGCGCGGTAGGCGGAGGGGAAGCCTGCCTGGCGGAGAAGACGACCGGGCCGATGGAAAGGGGAGCCGCTCGGGTCGCAAAGTGTTTACTTGCCGAAAGGCGTTATGACACATTCTAAGCCTTTGTATAATGAAATAATTGCACACGTAAAAGAATAATTAAAAATACAAAATTGTTTGTATTATTTGTTTCTTGTAGTGTACATTATAAAGTGAAATTAGTGTTTCCCTAAGAATTTGCAACCGCCACTGCACTTATTGTCTGCTTGTGTCTCCATCTACCCGTTCTTGTCGAACAATGTGTAAGTTGACAAAAGTTTGCGGGTTGCGTGTCAGTGGATAGGGGTTTGCCCATGTCTGGCCTAGGTAGTGAAGCAATCTCGCTTATTGCTAGATTCAAGGTTTGTGGATACAAACCCTACTTAGGACGTCCCTTTCTTCGGAATGGACTGAAACGTGGTCTCGTATCGTACATTTTCGGAACATTTAAGAAACACATCTTGCAAGAAAGAACCCTTGGAAAAAATTACGGACCGCTTCAAGCTCCTTCTTCCTTCCTGGTTCATCACTGCAGTCCTTGAAGATAGAACTAAAATAAAATCCCTCCTGATAAAAAAAAATCGGTAGAGAGCATGTGGCAAATTGCGTCAGCTCAAAGTCGTCCTTATTCACATTTTTGTCCAGTACGAGACGTAAATAAGGTTTGCAGACAAATAGCTAGAGGTCACTTATGCCAAGTGTGGTGGGACTAATATTAAACTATACTTGAAATAAACAATGGTCTAGAACAGGGACGGGGACGGATTGGGATCAAAATTCCGGCCCGGAATAATTTTTTTAAATTAGTGTACACCAAGAAAAACTTATAATAGTAATAATAATAATAATAATAATAATAATAATAATAATAATAATAATAATAATAATTGTATCTGCGGTGGTTTTTTAGTCAGAAGGAGTCGCGCGGGTCCGCACGGCTCATTGCGTGTCACTGAATTCGCTAACTCGATGGGACGGTTGGAAACTGTTGGTAACCACTGTATAAATAAATCCTCATTAATTGCACCAAAACCTAAAAGAAATTCTCCAATGATGCCCTAAGATGTGTTACTGTAATAGTTAGACGCAGAGCATCTTTCGCATGGAAAGAGCTGGTCTTGTATTCTTATATTTACTTTTTTTTTTCATACCCAGGCGACTTTAACCATTAAGTCGGTGTTTCTTTATGTTAATTGATGTGACCACGCCGGTCTTGGTTTTTGATTTCCAAAACAAAAGCAACGTTGCTATGTCCTCTTATTGTTATCACTGACCCCAGTTCTTCCCTCTTTAACAATTCACATACCGGTAATACAGTCCCTGTAATGGAGTCCCGTGAAAATTTTAGTACTGATTTGTCTAACCAACAAAATCGTGTAAAGTACATATAGGAGAGTCAGAAAAAGTTGGGTAGACATCACCATATTCTGGACCGGGTGTTTTAGACGCCATTTTCCAAAATGGCCGACACAGATTTTATTTTGTATATATTTCTGCTCCTGTGACAGTCATACTCATCATTTAGGTGTCTAAATATGTGTTTTTAAGGGCAAGGAATCGATTAAGATGGATTGTGAAGTTACCTGACTGCTATTTAGTAAAGAAAATAAGTTATTTTGGATTTTAAATAAAAATATGAACAGAAGTGAAATAATATTCTCATAGACACAGAAATAAACTCTGTTATGGAAAACTGAGTGTAAAACTAGCATACTTTTTTCTCAACCTATCTGTAACATTGTTCACCACATTTGCAATACCCTGTGCATGTCAAATATTGTCATTTACATTTAACCTGCTAGAAGCACATGCTCTACAACGGCGCTATTAATAGTTCAGAAGGCATTTTGTTAAGGCACAGATCTGGTTTTAGCAAACCATTTGCATCTTTGCACCATCCATAATCTGTCAGCTGCAGGCTTGTGACAGGAAAATAGTTTTTTGATAGGTTTAAGCATTCCCGTAAAACAAAAAACCATCCTCGATTATGTCCATTTCTTATTGAAAAAGATGAGGGTAGCTCTACTTGTGTAATGAAAAACGAAGTTCATATGTCCTACACTTTGATGATGGATAACTTGAACAAGTATTCCTCTGCTTTGTCGAGTGTTTCTTCAGACAGAGTATTACCTTCTGCAAATCGAAGTAGTAAAGTTTCTGGCGATGCTTTTAATGTAGATGGTTTTCTTCCAATCTTACTTGAGACATCACAACCTGTAAGTATGTGGGCCTTATTTAAAGTGTTGCAAAGTGCAGCTCGCAGTTACCTTCCAAGTGTGTGTAGAGGCACATAGCTCATTTTACCACCCACTCCCACTTTGATCCACAATTCTTGCAATCCATTACTGAATAGTTCAAATATATATCGAAGGATGAGAACAACGACATCAGTGTCATTTGATAGCACTATAAGGCATGTTATGCCAGACTGAACAGTACCGAACAGATGAATTATAATTCTGATATCTGCTTCTTCAACAAAGGTTCGAAGGTCCGAGCAAGTTTAAACTTCTTTGTTCAATACTATTAATGCATCCCTGCTGTCACTGTCTCCTGTGATGGTT
The DNA here is from genome assembly GCA_964059195.1 of Ectobius pallidus. Lineage (NCBI taxonomy): Eukaryota > Metazoa > Arthropoda > Insecta > Blattodea > Ectobiidae > Ectobius > Ectobius pallidus. The sequence goes on from CAXKWD010000006.1 coordinate 30,886,167, forward strand.
TCACTTAGCACTGTAGTGAAGTCAGTCATTTTTGCCGTTTTTAAAATCTAGTAGCAGTAGCCAATTGGAGCATCTCTTTGTTTTTATCTGAAGACCAGAATCGGTCCATCTGTATAGGAATGAGAGTGTCCTGTTTGATTTTTATCAGTTCGATGGGATCATTATTTCTTCGTCTTTCTCTTTCACCTTCTTTGTGTGACTGCTCAATGTAGCTGCCAAACACAAAGTCTACTCGTTTAATTATCTTGCAGTTACTTGCATTACTCCACAGTTGATCAAATATATTTTTAAAAGTTAGTTATGAGTTGTCGAATTTGTCACATAAAATCAACTATGACAGCAGTATCCATTACACCACGCTGTTCAAAACAGTATTCCGTCTGATCGAGTTTCATCTTTAGTTCAGTCAATAGTACATGCTTTACAGGTTTACTTGTGCAGCCACTACTATCTAACAACATACTAGTTGGCAACAGATTATATTGCAAAATATCTTTCATAGTTTCTAGGGATGGGTCGATACCAGATTTTCTCGATACTCGATACTCGATACCGATACATGATTTTTTCCTCGATACTCGACACTTCGATACTCGATACCTTTAACATTTCCAGTTTCAATAAACAGGTACACTTAAATTAAAATTTGAGATAACTGCTTAATACCAACTAAATTAATTAAGTCTGCATATTTAATGAGACAAAATTTAATATCATCAGTAGCCTATAATTATTTTTAAACTCTACATTAAACTAAAATTAGTTTTTTAAACAGTCCACTTACAGGTTTTTGTTAAAAAATACTCGCATTCTCACTTAATTGCAGAATTGCAGGATTACAAAAGTATCGAGAAAGTATCGAGCGAGTTTTCTGAAGTATCGTTCGATGCCGATACCATGCAAGTATCGAGAGTATCGAGGTATCGAAAGTATCAAGGACCCATCCCTAATAGTTGCGCTATGTGCCACACAATTTGGAAGTAACTGGAAGCTGCACTTTGCAACACTTTAAATAAGGCCCACATACTTATAGGTTGTGATGTCTCAAGTAAGATTGGAAGAAAACCATCTACAATAAAAGCATCGCCAGAAACTTTACTACTTCGATTTGCAGAAGGTAATACTCTGTCTGAAGAGAACACTCGACAAAGCAGAGGAATACTTGTTCAAGTTATCCACCATCAAAGTGTAGGACATATTAACTTCAATATTCATTACACAAGTAGAGCTACCCTCATCTTTTTAAATAAGAAATGGACATAATCGAGGATGATTTTTTGTTTTACGGGAATGCTTAAACCTATCAAAAAACTATTTTCCTGTCACAAGCCTGCAGCTGACAGATTATGGATGGTGCAAAGATGCAAATGGTGTGCTAAAACCAGATCTGTGCCTTAACAAAATGTCTTCTGAACTATTAATAGTGCAGTTGTAGAGCATGTGCTTCTAGCAGGTTAAATGTAAATGGCAATATTTGACATGCACAGAGTATTGCAAATGTGGTGAACAATGTTACAGATATTCTGAGAAAAAAGTATGCTAGGTTTGCACTCAGTTTTCCATAACAGAGTTTATTTCTGTGTCTATGAGAATATTATTCACTTCTGTTCATATTTTTATTTAAAATCCAAAATAACTGATTTTCTTTAATAAATAGCAGTCAGGTAACTTCACAATCCATCTTAATCAATTCCTTGCCCTTAAAAACATACACTTAGGCCCGGTTGCATAAAAGCTCCAGATATCTTCTAGACAGCTAATGGCTCTATAGATTTTATACACTCTATAAACACCTTCCGTTTCCGAAAGCAAATACGATCGGCAAATAGCGATACGTCAGATAAATGAGTTGAGCACTTTGTCAATAGATGGAGACACGGTGCTTACTCTAATATCAAGTTGGCCGTGATTGAATAGCAACCAATCGGAGCGCTTCTTGCTATTCTATCAAAATGGCTGAATTATCTTTCTGCTTTTCCTTGTCTGCTGTTTCTCTGCTAAAATTAATGTAGAACGTGAGATAAACTACGGTAATTTCGATTTCGAGACTTGTGCATTAGAGAAAAATGTCACCCATCACAATCTGACAACATAATGCGTAAAACGTAACACATTAATAGGGATGTAGCGAACTAGAACCAACAGATGTCTCCACTGCTCTAGCCGGTATGCGCTAGCCGTCCGTCACTTGTTTTTCGAGTTGTTGTCTGCTGGTTCCATGCTTTTAAATGGCGATTCATCTTAGCAGACTGAAAAATACGTTCGAACTTTTCTTTATTTGTAGCGGGTAAAACGCTACTAGGCGCATTTCTTTGTATACTGGACACTTCCAGAATATATTTACGTGAAAAAACTTAAAGAAAAATTGCAAAAGATAGACGCTATATAAGTCGAAAAGAAAGAAGAATAAGCTGACAAATACTGTGAGAAATGCCCGCTATTAACTACATTACTATGTTCCCGACGTACAAAATGTTATGCAGATATGGATATTTATATACAGTACTGCTAATTTGGCGATTGGGTATGATTCAAAGTAACTAAAGGAATATACCTCTAGGGTTCAGACAGTAAAATACTAATTGATATACGTGATAAACACTGATTTATGTGGTGTGTATTCGCAGACATTTTAAATATTATTTATTTTCTATATCAAATGCATATTTAGCCTATACCGTCATATTAAAAACGTATTCAAAATCAAAATATTAAAATATGTTTACATCACGAAAACTTACCTTTCTTGTCCCTCGTAGTTAAAAAAGATGGGAACTTGGGAATCGATTAGGCCTTTTTTTTTCCTTCTTCTCATTCTTCATTCTTTCTTATTCCTTTTACTATCGGTAAGTTATGCTAGACCATCGTTACATGATTTTCATTTCTAGTTATGAAACAGAATATTGTTAAGAATATTTCATTGCATGACATAGCAGATTATAAAGGCAGAATTTAATAATTATCATACGTTAAGTTATGTAGCCTATTAAATTGGCAACGCTATTGTCACAATTTTTATTCGAGGCCGTCAATCTAACTTGGCTATTTAGAAATCACAGAATTTATATTTTGATATCAGATGCAATAGAAGGCTACAGTAGCCTAATATACACATATTTATACAGCAAAGTAAAATAAATAGGCCTAAAATAACTAAATAAATTAAACAGGGAAGTGGTCTTTAAATATAAAGGTGCAGGAAATATACAGTTTAACAAAGGTATAAAACTAACACAATGTACTGTAATTATCATTGCGTTACTAGGTAATTTTAATTTATTTATTGTAATTTACTCTATTTTTAAATGGCCCATAACATCTTCTCGATGCTCATGGCAAATTTAATATTAATATAAAAATTAAAGAATATCCAATCGCCGCACTGCATATAAATATTCACACATTAATAACATATTACTGCAAGTCGAGTACAAAATAATGTCGTCTGTATCGGAAATATCTCACAATATTTGTTCGTTAATCCTTCCTTTTTAGTGTTATTTAGAGCCTATCTGCTGTGATTTTTCTTTCGTATTTTTGACACTTCAACATTCTAGAAGGGCCCAGTAGACAAGGAAGTACGGATAGTAGCCTCATGTCCTCTATAAAAATATAAAATTACGAACATATTTTTCGGACTGAGAAGTTGGAGCGCCATTTAAAAGCATGAAGCCAGCAGAAGAAAACTGGAAAAACAAGTGACGAACGGCTAGCGCATACCGGCTAGTACACCCACGCTATCTGTCGGAGAAGTTTGGCGAGCTACATCCCTATTAAGTTATAGCTAATTTACCACAGAAAGGAATGCTTCGATGGTTGTTCCCATTTCTAATGATGGGCAATTTAACGCTGAAAAAGGCATGCTTGAAGCTGTTCCTTATTTAATATGATGGCCTATTTATCCATAGGTAATTGCTTTGACAGCCTGATTCTTTCCGAAACTCAATATCGTCAAAGATCTAATTCTTTCAGGGAATACTTTTTGCTTTACACATCTCTAGGCCTATTTATTGCCTCAGGATGAAGATGACGAGAAAGATGATGATTATGTATTAATATTCGTGCTGTAAACTGGCAATATTTTCTTCATAAAGTGTTGCATCAGAAAATAAAATTAATATACTTAAGCTACATTTTTTCCCAATCTGAATATCATCGTAGGCTACTTCTTGAAAGGATTGCTGTATTTCTTTCAGGGAATATTTACTTCTGTATAGACCTAGGCCTTATGCGATCTGGCATTGAAGATGACCAGCAAGAAAATAATATTCGCGATGTTTTCTTAAAATATTAACTTACAACAGAAAATGAAATTAATACAAATAAACGATGGATACATTAATAGCCTAGGCTATAACAAAGATCATCTAACCGATAATATACAATTTTTCTAGTACAGTATTATGAATTATTTCACACACAAATTAATAACCAATGCCAGCTTCATTACTACTTTTAATTTTAATACCATAACAAGCTAGTAACATAATGTAAGATTAAATGCTAACATAATAACGAAACATACATCAACATAAATATTTCGCATTTCCGCCATGTTGCGTGTTTATCTACCGTTTCGCCAGATATCTAGTGATTTATGGTGCGATAGTTTGTAGGGCGTTCTATCGAACGATTAGCCGCCATCGAACGTTTCAGAAACGCTTACGGATTGAATAATGCCATCTAGTAGATATCTTACGTTTCGGAAACCCGGCGTTAGACACCTAAATGATAAGTATGACTGTCACAGGAGCAGAAATATATACAAAATAAAATCGGTGTCGGCCATTTTGGAAAAAGGTGTCTAAAACACCCGGTCCAGAATATGGTGATGTCTACCCAACTTTTTCTGACTCTCCTATTTGTACTTTACACGACTGTGTTGGTTAGACAAATCAGTACTAAAATTTTTACGGGACTCCATTACAGGGACAGGAGTAACACGTGTTATCGTTTAATGTAACTAGATCTTGCAAACCCTGCGTTTCATTCCACGCGGAGTAGATTAGTAGCCGTCACAGGAATTATTAAATTTTGATTGACTGAGGTAACTAACTAATTGGTGCGGTAAAAATAAAGAGCATGATTGAGCTGTCGGCAAACTTTTCCTTATAACAAAAGGAAGTCGTCTGCAAAGAATAACTGGACTATAATATTGTTGTAACCTTTTTAGCAGCAACCTTTTTGTAACCTTATTTCGCGTCTGTTCGCTCCTCTCACGTAGCGGTCCAGGGTTCGAATCCTGGTCACCTAGGTGGATTTTTCCGGGGTTTTTCCTCACTCGTGAGACAAATATCAGGTAACTTTAGGCCCTTGTGGTCCCCGGATATCATCTGGTCGTCATTATCATCTTCATCCCATCCTCGCCTTGTTTGGAGTGAGTGTGTGTGTGTGAATGGTGAGTCTCGTCCTATGTGTTCGTGTTGTTTCGGAGGTGGCCCCGGCATTGGGCTGATTACTCATCCGGGGAGGCCCTCCATGTCCTTGTCTGGTCACAAAAGTATGTATGTGATCCATAGATAATCCCTCTCCCGACAGGTCGCGGCCCTGTAAGGCCCGGACAGCCTGGGTCGCTTAAATGTCCCTAAAAGTGAGAGGTGAAACTAAGAGAGAGAGAGAGAGAGAGAGAGAGAGAGAGAGAGAGAGAGAGAGATATTTCGGGCCTGTAAAGATGGGCGTACGCAATACTGTTTTTAGCCGAACTTATCCCAAGAAAAGCCGCAGCAGCGAGGACAACATAATCTTCTGAAGTCGCCATGATGACTGTGCAGTAGTAATGCAAAATTCCCGGGAACTTAATCCCGAGGAAATATTCCCAGGGAATGGTTCCCGGAAATGTTCCCAAAATTTCATAAATTCCCTGGAATTTATGATTTACTATCAAGATAACTCGGATACCTATTTGTTATATTAATAATAATAATAATAATAATAATAATATAAAAAAAATTATTCCTCAGGTTCGCGAGCGACCCCTGGTGATCCCGTAAGGGGATATTCTCAGCGTATTTGTTACCGGGGTGCGCCAGTCCCCTACCTACTTAAACCTAAGGACACACACACACCCAGTCCTGAACCCAGGAAAGGAATTTTTCACTACTGAAAAATTTCCGACCCGGCCGGGAATCGAACCCAGGCCGCCAGAGTGGAAGGCAGGCGCGCTACCGACACACCCACGGAGGCGGACGCCTATTTGTTACTTAATTTTAATTAAATAAACTAAAACTAAATAAAACTAAAGAACTGTCATAAGTTCAAAGATGGATATATAATTAATGAAAGTACATAAAAAATGAACACTTATTAAATACGTATTATACATTGTAATGCTGGGTTTTCACACAGTTAACAATGAAAATGATAAAATTAATAATTAAAATTTGCCCCGGTTCTTGAAGGTCAATAAAGAAGATTAACAAAAGAGTTCATTGAAGAGACTGACTATTAATTAGACACAAATTACAGTAATAATCATAAATAGTACGAACCCAAACAACTTTTAGAAATAGCCTTCTTCCTTTCTTGACTTCATCTTAGAAGTTGGCCTAATCACTTTCTTTGAAATCCATTAGATTTTCTTCATCATCATCCTCTTCTTTTTCTTCTTCATCAGAAAGGATGCCAATATCTTCACAGCCATCATAGCCTTCATTATCATCATCATCATCTAGGTTTTCTTCTTGATCCTTCCCTTCATCTGGATCGTCTGGATTACCAGCACTTTGGGTTTGAACTCCAGTAGATTCACTCTTCTTTTTCTTCTTCTGAGGTTGAGCATTCATCAGTTTCCAGTTGTATGAAAGATAAGTGAGTTTAGCTGCTCTCTCAGATGATAGGCGGTTCCCACTCTTAGATTGCATCCATGAAGACGTCTGCCAAGTCGCAGGTTCCTCTTAGCCCTCATAAGTCATGAAAGAACTAAATTTCCCCCTATACTACAATAGGATTAGCCCAGACCATGGGACTGATTTATGAATAATTATTTGACTGTAAACTTATTATATTTAAATTTGTGTTTGTATAATATTGAAGGTGTTGGTTTTGGGGATTTTATTTTAAATACCAACACAATCTATTAACAATTATGTTACATTTCTTATCTTTAATTCTGTTTAAATAAGTGTGAGGTATCACTTTGTAACATATAAGTTTATAACGAAAACCTAAGAGATTATTACGAATTATTATTTTTTAAATGAAGATGTCTTAGGGTACATTGCTTTTGACAGTAAGTGAAAAATTATATCATAGGAAAAGGTAATACTTCCCTAGACGATTCCTAGATAAACATGTGGAATTTTACTGAAAGTTTCATTTTAAGGTACCTGGACCGTTAATAGCAATAAAACATTCAAAACTAACGATTTTTATAAATGTTCACTTTGGGAATATTTCCTGCCTAAGGAAATTTTATAAATTCCTTCCCACTAGGAATATTTTTGGCCCAAATCCCTACTGTGCAGTATAATTTATGTCTCTCTGAACTTTAGTTATATAACCTATTTGTTAAACAAAAACTACATATAATTTGTTACATGTTACATAACTTGTTACATGTTACATATAACATGTTACATGTAAGTTAATAAGTTTATTAAACAAATTACATAATGTAAACGCACCTCAAAATAAGTCATCTGCGAATGCTATGACTTGACTTCGTGGGGCGCTGATCAACATGGGGGATTACCCAGTAGGGTGGAACGAAAAACATCAACTTTTGATTTTCAATTTGTAATAGCGCGGAAAAGTTGCCTTTCGGTGTAAATAAGATAAATTTAAAATATGAAAAATATTGGATTATGTCTTGAGGTGCCGCAAGGACGTTAAAGTTTCATAAAACACACACTTTTTGCAATTTTTTCAAACACTTTTGCGAAACAATCCGCTTTTGATTTTTAATTTGTAATAGCGCGGAAAAGTTGCCTTTTGGTGTAGATAAGATAAATTTAAAATATGAAAAATATTGGAGTAGGTCTTGAGGTGCCGCAAGGAGGTTAAAGTTTCATAAAAACACACTTTTTTGAATGTTTTCAAAGATTTTTGCGAAACAATCATCTTTTGATTTTTAATTTGTAATAGCGCGGAAAAGTTGCCTGTTGGTGTAGATAAGATAAATTAAAAATATGAAAAATATTGGAGTAGGTCTTGAGGTGCCGCAAGGAGGTTAAAGTTTCATAAAAACACACTTTTTGGAAATTTTTCAAAGATTGTTACGTGCTCGATTATGAAATAAAAAGTTTCAAATAGGCATTATAATATGAATAGTAAGATAAAAACAGCATTACTATATTTACTGAACTTTACTGCTATTGGGTGTGATGGAACCGTTGTAAACACTGGACATAAAAGTGGTGTGATTTCTTTGATGGAAAAGGAAATAGGAAGACCTTTACAATGGTTAATTTGTCTGTTCCATGGTAATGAGCTACCATTGCGACATCTTTTTTGTCATTTAGATGGTAAAATGAAGGGACCCAATGAGTTTAAAGGCGAAATAGGTCAGCAGCTAGAAAACTGTGCTAATCTACCTGTGGTTACTTTCTTGCCAATTGAAAATAACCTTCCTCTTTTGGAGAACAAAAATGATTTAAGTACAGATCAAAAATATTTATTGGATATGTGTATCGCTGTATAAGTGGAAATTGCACACTAGATTTATCTTTAAGAAACCCTGGAAAAATTGCTCACTCCAGGTGGTTGACATTAGCCAACCGCGTGCTTAGATTGTATGTGGCAACTGAAAATCCAACTGAAAATCTTAAGACTCTGGGTGAGTACATTGTGAAAGTGTATGCGCCTGTGTGGTTTAATATTAAGTTAAAACCTTCATGTATTTATGGTTCCAAACATCTGTTTAACCTTATCTCATATTCACGCTATCTCTCTGACGATCTCAAGAACGTTATAGACCCGATTATTGAAAGAAATGGGTACTTTGCTGCTCCGGAAAATCTCCTTTTGTCCATGCTATGTGATGAACGCAAAATTCAAAAAGAACTTGGTTTACGACGTGTTTTAAAAGCAAGAACTGAAAGTAGAGGCGGAGTCAGGAAGTTTAAAGTTCCAAAGATAAACTTTGATGCAAAGGATTACATCGACATGATCTCATGGCCTGAAAATGACGTAACTGAACCACCCTTGTTCAAACATGTAGGCCTATCCAGTGACTCTCTCAAAGACTTTATACGGAAGGTATCTGAAGCTGAACCAAATAGTAAAATGGATCCGGTTATCGACTTTCCCCGGCTTCCTTGTCACACGCAAGTAGTGGAAAGAGCTGTGAAGCTGGTGACCGAATCGGCTCAAAATCTCTGTGGTTCAATCGCAAGAGAAGGATACATAAGAGCAAAAGTTGACTCACGTGTGAATATGCCAAAATTTAATACAAAAAAACAGTTTAATGTGGCAAAGAAGTAGAAACAAACCTTTTGCTGCTGTAACATTTTTTATCATTAAGGATACAGAAGTAAGAAATACAAAATTTGACATTACAAAATTTTTATTATTATTATTATTATTATTATTATTATTATTATTATTATTATTATTATTATTATTATAATTAATTGTAATTAATAATTTTTTCAATTCTAATGCTTATATATGTATTTAAAACCAAGTTTTGTAACATTATATGTACGAAAAATTCATAAAAAATAATTTATCAAAGTTTATAATTTCTCATTTTTTTCAAATTTTTTTACAAACTTTAAGCTCTTTGCGGCACCTCAAGATGTTCCAGTATTGCAACCAAATTTTGTTTAATTCTTTTTGAGCCTAAAAGGCAACTTTTCCGCGCTATTACAAATTGAAAATCAAAAGTTGATGTTTTTCGTTCCACCCTATTACCCAGTATTCACTATTTATACCATTCACACAATTCACAGAAATATACGACATTTAGCTGCCTAATTCGCTATATTTCTGTGAATCCTGAATAAACTATTTAGTAATGAATTACCTATACTGCTTTCCTTTTGGGATTCACATGTTTTATTATGCATTAGGCAACTTGACGTTTTTACCATAAGTTTGCTTGGAGTACCAGTACCAGTACTGACTTATGGACGAAGGAAATCCATGAAAACAACATTTTGTATTTGGCTTAGGTACCTTCTGAGGATGTGACACGAAGATTGGTGACAACTTTCTCATATTTTTAGGGGATTTTACACGTTTCGCGAAAACGACTATAACGATCTTCTTTAAAATTTGACCATGAGGGGCTACAACTTTTATTTAAAACTTTTTTCGAAAAAAATCGAAATGTGTGCTCTTTGCAATATGGCTTCTTCCTCTATATCAGAATGTGAATTGAGAAAATCATATTCGCAATGTAAGTAAGAAAGTTACGTGAGTGCATTAATAGAATTTTTTTGGTTGTGTATCTTCGGGGATGCGATGCGATGTGGTAACGACATTCTCTTAATTTTACAACCAATTTACATGAAGAGACTGTCATACATAATAAGAGGCTAACTTTTATTTGGGCAGAGGAAGTTATGCGAGGTTCACATCAGATGTTTTTTTTCACAATGGTAGGCCTAACTCAAATTTCTTATAATTCTGGTATGAAGCGGAACAAATAAGTAGGGCCGTAGCTAGGCGGTGGCTAGGTGGGCGACCGCCAAGGGCGCAGGTACGAAGGGCGCAAAATTAACCATGAAAAATCCCGATTTTTTAGGCTGGTGCAATTTATCAAGCAATATAAATTCCACGTTAGTGGAAGAAATCTTTCAGGTTATTAAAAATCAATGCACGTGAACTATCTATACCTATAGTATTATGCCGATTGTCTACAAGCAAAAAGCAGTCATGCAACGTCCTTTAATTAACACGATTCATATTGACAGAGTAAAACATAAATCATGAACAGTATGGAAAGATATAATGACAATGAAAATTAATATGTACGTTATTATTGTGATGAAAGTGGTTCAACTCAATCCCTTTCCAGCTGATTGTCGTCCTCAGTGCTACTACTGTTGGCAGGATTGATTACAAAGCGATCAACAATGGCATCGCTCATACTGTTACATGCTGCATGCAAAAATGACTGACCAACTATATTATTACAACAGAAAAAGCCGAATGCGCAGATCTCAATTCCCTTTGTTATTACTATTTTATTATAAATTAAGTGTGAACTAAAATTTCTTATTTTAAAAATGTTTAGTTTTTTTAATCACACAATGTATTAATGTAAATTAAAATTAATTTCTGTAACTTTACATTGAATAATATGTGTTGTGATCCGCGGCCGATGCACGCTCTGCCAGCTGGCAGTACACATGCTGTTTGTTTTGATCAAGTTCCCTTCTATGGCCGGCGCTGATATTATAGTCGCTGCTATTATTTTTAATTATATTATACTGTATTATTATTAGGGCCCGGATTCTGATGACCTAAAATTGTTTGAAAAATGACCTATAAAATGACCCCAAAATTTAAAGAAAATGACTTAATAATAATAAAGAATGACCTAAAAACTGATATTTTATTTATAAAAAATTATTATTGTACACACAAAATTATAGCATAATTTGTACATAATTGTTAAAACCTTAAATTCAGAGAGGATGTTGTAGGTCTAAAAAACTTTGATTTTTGCTGTGAATATTCTTTCCTTATGGAATTTTATACTGGCACTGAGGCCCTGGCGAGTCAAACATCGGTATTTCCTTTCGCGGTCTGCCGGATTATATTGTTTATTTAGGGTAAACAGTAGTTTGCACTCTCAAATACAAGCAGGTGGCAGACTCTGGTGCCAAGTCAATCTAATAACAACAGTAATGTAATACAACATTTTGGCGTTCCTTTGATTCTCGTTTCCGACTGAGACATGACAACACTTCAACATAGAGTGTGTCCTTCTTGCATTAAACAAACACTTCAAAGACAGCACCGCTGGGGACGAAATAAATGCCCTAAAAATATAAAATTGCATACAATGTCAAAAAATGACCTCATAAAAATGCATTTCTATAATCTAGAGTCCATGATTATGATTTATCTACAAATTGGCAATGTCTATGCAGCATCAATAAAAAAGATGACATGTCATTAGAATCTGGGCTCTGATTATTATTGTATTTTTTTAACTAAGCGATTTTTAAATTAAACAGTGAAACAATATTAATGTTTGTGTTGTTTCGTCTCTTGTTGATGTTGGCGTTGCTTCTGTTGTATAGGTAAGAATGATTTCAGTAAAAAAATGTGCCAACTAAAACTACCATGACCATCATAGCTTAGTCTACATTATTAGTTTTGATCTATTAGGCAGTGGTTTTTTAATGAAATGGGACCAAAAAAAACCTCCTGCAAGCGAATTTAAGAAAATCAGTTTTACAGAAATTTAAAAAAATTGTTCATTTGGAGGGCGCAGATTTGTCAAACTCGCCAAGGGCGCAGAAGGACCTTGCTACGGCCCTGCAAATAAGAATACTTACATTAATTCGAACTGTCCAACTACCAAACTGGTACTAAGCATTACATATTGCTCACTCAGGGCCGTCGCGTGGGCAGGGCGACCGGGGCGATCGCCCCGGGCGCCGCGACCAGGGGGCGCCGTGGTAACGGCAAAAATAAAACAACAACATTTGAAATAATATGTTAGATGTACATAACGTATTTTTTAAAGTTAAGTATAACTGAATTTTGAATATTACGTTGTTTGTATTTATTGAACAAATAAATATTTGCTCAAAATTGAACAGCTGGATTTGCTTGTATACTGTTAATAATAATAACCTAATAATAATGCGTGTTTTACCCCATTATGTTTATATGTATTTGATAGTGTCGCGTCACGTCGCTCGCTGTGTGTTTGTGTTTGAATCCTTACAGATAGGTGAGTAGTTATAGGCGAGGTTTAAACTAAAATGGCCGCCAACCGACGCCGCCCCCAGCGTCGCGACGCCATGACGTCATGGGTATCATATGAAAGCGCGCGTTGTGCCCTTTCGTCCTAAGGTGTTCCGACGCCGCCCCCGACGCCCTAGTTGTGCCCTTTTGGCAAAATGACGTCATGGGTATCATATGAAAGCCCGCGTTGTGCCCTTTCGTCATAAGGTGTTCCGACGCCGCCCCCGACGCCCTAGTTGTGCCCTTTTGGCAAAATGACGTCATGGGTATCATATGAAAGCCCGCGTTGTGCCCTTTCGTCCTGAGATGTTCCGACGCCGCCCCCGACGCCCTAGTTGTGCCCTTTTGCCAAAAATACGTCATGGGTGTCATATGAAAGCGTGAGATGTGCCCTTTCGTCCTGAGATGTTCCGACGCCGCCCCCGACGCCCTAGTTGTGCCCTTTTGGCAAAAATACGTCATGGGTGTCATATGAAAGCGTGCGATGTGCCCTTTCGTCCTGAGATGTTCCGACGCCGCCCCGACGCCCTAGTTGTGCCCTTTTGGCAAAAATACGTCATGGGTGTCATATGAAAGCGTGAGATGTGCCCTTTCGTCCTGAGATGTTCCGACGCCGCCCCCGACGCCCTAGTTGTGCCCTTTTGGCAAAAATACGTCATGGGTGTCATATGAAAGCGTGCGATGTGCCCTTTCATCCTATGGTGTTCCGACGCCCTAGTTGTGCCCTTTTGACAAAAATTCCCCACACCATACTTAGGTCGTTTGCTCTATGACGTCATGGGGTTAGAATTGAAACATGTCACGACATGCACCAACGTGACGCTATTATAGCTAGATAGTGTAATAGTGACATACGTACAATATTGCGCAAGGGCACATGATAGTTATGAAAAGATAAAATAGGTTTATACTTACATAATCAATTCTTCTTCCTTTCAGCATCCTTTCTTCTTCCAGATGAACACTCTTACTATTACTATCGACTAAGTGAAATGACTTTGTAAGGAATAGGAATTGGTTAAGGTTATAGTTTCATTTCAGAACGTCACAACCTTATTATTATTATTATTATTGTCAATAAGGTTGTCACGCTCCTATGAAATAAAGTGTATAAACAAATGGTTTCACAGTAATAGAGCTGGATGATTTATTTCATCGGTAACCATGTCTAATAAAGACAGAATTTCACAACTTGCAGGAACACTTTGTTTGTTGTTTATATAGTTAAACACTTCGCTTTGCGTTAGTACAAACTTATTCATAATGTCATTTATTATGATAGAATTCATAACGAGGTAAGTAATGTCATCATTACGTAATACAATACGAGCACTATCGTATTGCATCACACATTCTTTCAAGTCTTTACGTGTCTGTAATTTGAAAGAGTCTTCTTTAAACAGACAATGTTTAGAATAACACATATTTTCACACATTTTAGGTAAATGTAACAAGAACGAAGAGAGGAGGTAGGGCGACAAAATAACACAAGCACCGTTAGAAGTTCCAATCTCCGCACATCCAGTGTAATTCACAATGGAGTAGAATCCGAAACTGATGTATCGGTCCTTTCTGTTGTTGAGGAAATAGGTTCTGCGGGCTAGCACTGTAGGAGCAACTCTTGGGAGTGTTGCCGACACAGCTTCCTTCACAACCTTGTCGATCATCATCTTCTTCTGTTTCTTTACAGATCCTGATGACGAAACCTGAAACACATAAAACAATACCCGTAAGAAATCTAATTTTATACAGGGCCTGATGATGAAACCTGAAAACAAAACAATCAAATAAACAAACAAACAATACAATACAAGCATATGAGTAATGAATATACATACCTTTTTACATTTGCTGGTTTTGCTCTTGCTAGTAGTAGTAGTCTCTGATGATGAAGACATCACGATAGAACTAGGAGGACCTCTCGTTCCAGACACTGCAACGAAACTGAGCTAGTCCGATGAAATCGAGCTGCTTTATATCTTTTCGTTCTGAAATCAGAAAGTAAAAGTTTTAACTTGAGCGCAACCTACTTTTCCAAGCTAACAATAAATCCATGTAGATAGATACTTACAATGCACATGTCCTGGAAAACATCTCTGACCTCCAACCTTCCTCGTTCCACAGAGAGTTCCAAGGAATTTGTGGAAGATGCGGACGACCTCTATGTCTGGAGACGTAGTAAACATGTTTACATACTCCTGCATCGTCCTTCCATTATTCATGAAGTATGTGAACAAACAGGCATAATGTCCACATACTGTCGTTGTCGGTCCCTGGAGTCTTTGAGTGTTGTACAGCCATTGTATAGAGTTTTGTTTTATAAATTTTGTTATCCCAGGAATGATGGGTGGTAGACCAAAAGAATCAAAGTAATAGGCAAAATTCTGATTTTTGAAAAGCACGGCAACCCAATGAGAACCAGGTGAAGAATGAGGATCAAAGTTAATGACATAAATCTTAGGTTTATGCGTTACAACAGATGGTAACATATCGCTAGGGTAAACCCCACCGAATGTTTCTACGTGACGTAAAGCATAGTTTATTTGGTTACTATTCATTATTCTAAAAATCTGTAATCACTCTTCTATCTTTAGTGATCTCGATAGAGTTATCGTATTCGGAGTAGAGGATACAAGTGATGGCTTGTTCTAAAGCCTTATCGAACTTTGCTTCTATTCTAATGTTTCCACTACAGGGCAAACTTCTATGACCATGCGATGCCGAAACATCAGGCGTAAGATCATACATCAGTGTGAAATACCCATTTATATACATGTCGTGAGTGATTAGCATCCCGCTATTGCTATGATGGATCCCCGAACCTTTAAAAAGTGTATCGTAAGCTAGAGTAGTAGTCTTCTCATGATCTGTGGAAATGTGTAATCCTTCTGATGGAATCTGTTGTCCATTAACGTACAAAGCAAAAGAACTCAAAGCAAAATGTCGAAACTCGTAGGGATTGGACTCCACTGTGCCGGAGAAAGAAGAATTTTTCACCATGGAGAAGAGAAGACGCTTAGGTAGAGTACCAATGTATGCATTATCTATAGAAATGGAGCTTGCTCCCGAACTAAACGTAAATGTTTTCAAATCCACTCTTGTGATAGGATAGTGAGCATTATGACCTTTCTCTAGAGTTTTGATGTGTGCTAGTAGAATGCTGGGCGAAGCTTTAATTTTCCTCACGTACAGACCTGCATCGAGAAACTTAAAGAAGACTTTTGAATTGTCGTTTTCACCCAAGAGATAAAACTCTCTCTTTGCTTTCGTAAGTCTTATATGCATGTTTACTCCAGGCAGTAAAAGTTTAGACAGATTGAAAATATCACCGTGTAGTTTACCTATCATGACTAATACTTTAGAATTCTTAGACTTGTTGTACCTTTCGGTCCAACCGTCGTTTTTAACATTAGGTCCCAACGTTCCGTTTAATGCCACCAATTCTTTAGGTTCTGTCAAACCTTCGATAGCTTTATCGGCATACCAGAAACCGTTTGTCAGATGAGTTTTAGAAGCATCCTCACCGTATGCAAACAATGTTTCAAGGTAAGACCTGTAATTGTACAAGTCCTCCGAAGGGGTGATTGATGTCCCGTTCAAGGAAACGCTGAGATGACTGAAAAGTGAATGAAGCAAGTTGTTTACTCCTGTAACCTTATCGCCTGCACCTATATCTGCCCCGTCGCTTTTAACGAATTTTCCCTCCACCATGAGTTGTACATTTAAATCTGTATAATGTTCGCTGTCTGCAGCAACCACGAATTCGAGAACGCTCTGTTCCACCGGAGTAATGGCTTTGCATAATGTAGTAACATTTCCCACCACCGATGTTTGAATAGGGCTCCTCTCGAAAAGGTCGAACTCTGACTTTGTCACGGCAAACATCTTTACACGACTGACTACTTTCTCCTCTTTACATCGTTAAATATATCTCGCATCTTAGGAGACGCCCTTTTTCTCTTTTTACCCCTACCCTTCATTTTATTCACGAGTTTCTGAGTTGATTCGTTTACTCTATTAGCAATAATATCTTTTACCTTATCACCTTCCTTTCTACTTGCTATATCGGTTAAAATATTTGCTCCTGCCGAAAGAGTTTCACGACCTACCGCTTTAGCACCCGAAAAGAGAATTGGTTTTATCATTCTAAATAATCCTCCCAAGAAACTACCTATTCCACTACCGTGTTGAACATAGGGGCTGCCGCTGTAGAATGGACCAACATTGCCTAGACGCCCTCCCGACTGATTCACGTAGTATGCTGTAAGGTGGTCCATCGCAAACTAACTCATAACACCATCTGCCTTCTCTTTTTAAAATGTAAAACGAGCATCGTAGGTTTAGTGCTATCCGTTATGTTAGCTAGTTCTCCTAGTTTTGTTGTCATTTCTATACCTATCACCTGAAATTCGGAAGATTCGACAGGAACGTAATAAACTTCAGGAAAGACATGAGTTGCTGTATTTAAAGGAAACTGAATAATTCTAAGACATTTAACGTACGCATCTCCTACAAGTTGCGGTTTTATTATATTACAGTATATAAAAACAAGTTCTTTCCTATTTAGATTTGTTTTCACAGATTTCGATTCCGATGTTTCATTTGGTGTCGAAGCTTTCGTTTCCGATACATTCCCTTGAGAGTAACTAATTTCGCACAAGCCCACATCCCAATGATTCCTCTCCAGCTTTATGCTCTGTGCCAGCTGCACCTGGAAACTAGCAAGGGTGTTACTAGGAAATGATTTGTACGATGCATCGCTCAGGAGAGTAACGTAAAATTCTTCTTCTCCCATTACGCTAAATCCTTAGCTTTAACCCAGGAATCAAACTCAGGACCGTAACCTCTCCAGCGAACGAGATGTTCGGTACTACCCCTTACTTTACGACTGCGTAGAATTTTATCTATCTTGTAAACAGTGTCTTTCCCAATAGTTACTGGTGTGAGCTCATAACTGTAAAACTGTCCGAAAATAGGACTGCCCTTGAGATCTTCTAGTTCATATACAGGTTGAGGAGAATGTTTAATGACCTTGACGATTCTGAATATTTCTGTAGAATAGTTTTGCTCGAAACCTTTAGCGAATTTCATTTTCTCTCTACCTATTCTTACCGTTTGCCCTACCGAAAACTTTACAGGTCTCGGTTTCACACGAATCTGTTTCTTTGCCATACGTCGCCATATTTTCAAAACATCTTTATCGCTAACCTTAGTAGGGGCCATTCCTGTTGTATTGTGTACGCTATCGTTATATCCCTTCACAAACTTATCCAACACGTCGAGATACTTGTAACTGTTCTTGAAAGTAAAATATTTGTACATTTTAGTTTTTAGGGTCCTATTAAACCTTTCCACGACGGAACATTTAACATCGGGATTCCTACACACTTGAAACTCGATATTCTCTTTCCTTAACAAGTCTTGAAAAGATTTGTTTAGAAATTCTTTACCCCTATCGGTTCTTACAGCGACAGGATTCCTAGCGGACTTCTCCAACACCTGTTTAAATCCCTCTGTCACATCCTTACCTCTTTTAGATTTTAAAGGTACAACCCATACGTATTTGGAAAACACATCGATAACAACAAGTAAATATCTTGCGTTGTCATTATGTTGTGCAATGCTTTGTACATCGGCTAGATCAAGTTCAAACACGTCGTAAAGGTTATTTACAGAATACGGATTCCTAGGAAACTTTCTCCTGATTGGTTTATGTAAGGAGTAAACATCCTGCTCAACTAACCATTCCTCGATATTTTTATCTGTAATGCTAGAAGCTTGTGAAAGTTTAGCAAGAGTGGAAAACCCCGTAGATGCCTCAGGGTCGTAATACAACTTGTGTAATGTTTCATTCATCATCTCCGTTGTTTATAGGTACTCCACCTAAGCTCTCTCGTTGGAAACAATTTTGCAATGACTTGTTTGTATTTAACTGTTTTAGCGGTTTTAATATCGCTCTTATGTCCTTCGGTCCTAGTTAAAATGTCTTTGTACGTGTCGAGGTCTTCCTGCGTAACAAGATTCATATCCACCTTCTTCCTAGTAAGCAACTCCCATAAACCTGCACTCGCATCGTATTTTATACCGTTAATGATCAAACTATTGTTTAACAATTGAATTTTAAAATTACCTATCATGTACTCTCCCGTCTCTTTCTGTTTATAGATTCCAAACTGTGTGTCTACAATCTTTGGCGATGTTACATAAGCCGATAAATATTTACCTGCTACATCACCTATAACGTTACGTTTAGATTCGTCCTCGGAGATGGGTTTTTTCTCGGGTGATAAATCTCTAACTCTTTTCCTCGATTCAGCTACTTCCTGTTCGAGTATTCTGTTCTGTTTTCTCTTGAATATAGGATCCTCACTCTCGCGTATTTTAACCAACTCTTTGTACGGATCCGTAACATCAACTGCCGGGTTTGAACCTTCGACACAACGTTTTAAACGCTTGTACTCTTTAGCACTAACCAGAAACATTTTCTGTAACATTATGTTAAAGATCCCAAGACGGATAACACGGAGGACAAGAGAGGAATTAAAAATCCTCCTTTCTGTACCAAAGTTTTCTTTTTCTCAGACAAGGATACGTTCCTATCTAGAAGATGTCTTAAGGAATGTTTATGTTTAAACAGCTTACGTTTAGAACACGAAGATAATTTACACTGACCGTTCAAAACATTAAGAACACAGTCTATAATAGCAAGTATCAGGTTTTTGTTTGCACTTTTTAGAATAACCTTTCGTACCTTGGGAGTTGCCTTTTTAAGAACTTGTAACATATGGTAATTGGATTTTATCCTTTTCATCCTTTACAGGGACGTAAACCTTTGTAACCTCCGAGGGAAATATTTTAGTTCTAAATCTAAGTAAATCGTTTGTTCTTTGACAAAAGTCTATTAGTAAATAACCGTGAGGTTTTCTTGTTGCGTCTTGGAAAGCTTTATAGAAAGACCTCCAATCTTCAGGATACACTTGTCTTGCTAGAAAAGTAATTTGATTTTTATCTCTCAGGTTTCTAAACAAGACCATATACTTTGTGTTCAAAGAGATGTCTCTGCTGTGAGCAGACTGGTGAAACAGGTTTTGTGTTATGAGAATAACTGAAATGTTTCTATGATGACAACCTTTTGTAAATATAGAACTCACTTCTGTCGAATAAGCTTTGTCCAGTAAGTCGTCTAGAATAATGAGTCTGGGTTTAGTACAATGTTCTTGTTTAAAGTCAGGAAGACCTTCGTGGTATGTCACGGTAGTATTGAATTTTGTCTGGGGAGGGACAGCGTTACTTTCACTAAAACACCACAGAATACTTTCGTATTTGCTCACGTTACACAAATGGTGTAAATTATTAATAAGTTTTACACAGAAAGTCGTCTTTCCAGAAAAAGACGGACCTGATACAATCAAAGAAAAGGGATGGTCAAATTTTATTACAACCATAACAATGTTTAATCATAGGTGGGGGTCCATCCAAGCAATCGTAAGGAGAATCAGGGTAATGTTTAAAGCATCTAAGACACTTTTTTAAAAGATCGTTACGTTGCACACTTTCAGGTAATTTATGATACACTAAATATATGCTCTCGGCTCCGCATGCCGTTAAAAGTTCAGGGGACAACACCTTCAACTCTTCACCTGTGTGATGAATAAGCGTTCTAAAATCCAATAATTTTCTAATTGACGCACACTCCAGAGACGACGACGAGTCCATACTGAGATGGTGCTCTCGTCTCGTTTCTATTTATACCCGAACGGGAGGGAATCGAACCCTCCGCCAACTCTGCGTCTTTTTCGAAAACAGAGTCGGTATATCTTATTCTCGCCTTCAGACACGATCTGTGGGCCGGGCTTTCTCTTAATTTTCCTCTCTGTCCTCACAGAGATAATTGCCGCGGGATCACCATTTAAAACCATGGTTTTAATGGCGTCGAAGTTGACATCCTGCAACGTCTTATAATTAAGAGTAATACCTCTGACTTTACACACAGAGGTATTTGCGGTGCTGTTTGAGGGAACGGTAACCCTAAAACCATAGTTCTTGGGGCCCCCGCTTGCAAATTCCGAAATGTACGCGTCCTCCCCGTAGTCTGTGAGTTCACTGGTCATGTCGCCTAAATAGTCACCTAAAGGCACAGTGTACCTTTTAGCGTCGTCAGGCGTCTGTGTATAAATCACACTGTCCGTGTCACAGTAGATGGCTCGACGATCTAGCTTGTCCAGGTAGCCGTAGAGGTTCATTCTACCTCCCGTTGTCACATAAGCACCGTGAACGACACTAGTATGAGGAAGAGAGTCCTGTTCCTCCTCTATAGGGATCCAATTAATCCACACGACTTCATCATTTGCAAAAAGTAGTCTCTGAATTTCAATTCCGGGTGTCGTGAGGAACCTATACAGCTCTTTAGGCTCTGTAATAAGCTTTCTTTTACCCTGGTTAGACCTCTGGACGAGCTTTCCCCAGAAGGAATTCAAACAAAGCTTACTAATGGTCCTTTTTCCAGCGTTCTTCACGATTTGTTTGGGGTCTAACTTAACACCTTCGTGTTCGTAAAACAAATCGATATATTCCTGTTTCTGGGCCTCTGTTTTCACCCAACCAGGGTATCCGCTGGATTCTGTCTTAATCTGGAGGAAAAGGTTGATGTAATCCACGAATAACCCTCCCTCACGAGTTTCACGCGAGTATTGCGTGACACTGTATTCGAGAAATTCGTGGATTGCCATCACCCTATAGCCCTTATTTACAGCTAGTCTCACTTCATCAACTACCCATGTACCAGTGAGCACTCTCTCTTCCTCTTTCGCATGTTTGCAGCTACCTTGTTCGACAGTCATAACACAGGTGCGGCAAAGGGGAAACAAGAGCCTACCATTCCACCTGAAAGGTAAAACGGGATGGTAGAGCCCTTGCGGTGGTAGGACAGTACATTTAATGAGGCCTTCTTTCTTCATCATTGAATCTATATCTGTACACTGGTCACTAACGTGAACAGCACCCATGACGTCATTTTGCCAAAAGGGCACAACTATGGCGTCGGGGGTGGCGTCGGAACACCTTAGGACGAAAGGGCACAGCGAGGGCTTTCATATGATACCAATGACGTCATTTTGCCAAAAGGGCACAACTAGGGCTTCGGGGGCGGCGTCGGAACACCTTAGGACAAAAGGGCACATCGCGCGCTTTCATATGACACCCATGACGTCATTTTGCCAAAAGGGCACAACTAGGGCGTCGGGGGCGGCGTCGGAACACCTTAGGACGAAAGGGCACATCGCGCGCTTTCATATGACACCCATGACGTCATTTTGCCAAAAGGGCACAACTAGGGGGTCGGGGGCGGCGTCGGAACACCTCAGGACGAAAGGGCACATCTCACGCTTTCATATGACACCCATGACGTCATTTTGCCAAAAGGGCACAACTATGGCGTCGGGGGTGGCGTCGGAACATCTCAGGACGAAAGGGCACATCTCACGCTTTCATATGACACCCATGACGTATTTTTGGCAAAAAGGGCACAACTAGGGCGTCTGGATGAATCGGGAACAGCACAGAGCCAAAGGGCTTAATTACATTATTCGAATCGACTACCATGACATCACGGGACTGTGACGGATCAAAGGGCTTAAGTATAGAGACTGTTCCTGTTGCGTAACGGGAATACTAACCATAGGGCCTAAATCCTAAACAAGGAGTCTGGATGAATCGGGAATAGCACAGAGCCAAAGGGCGTAATTACATTATTCGAATCCACTCCCATGACGTCGTGGCGTCGCCGGTACAAAGGGCACAACTCAGGCGTCGGGGGGCGGCGTCGGTTGGCGGCCATTTTAGTTTAAACCTCGCCTATAACTACTTAGGTGGAATGTCGGGTGGTTGCACGTGGGATTAAGTTTTTTTTTGGGGGGGGCGCCTGACGAAATCTTGCCCCGGGCGCCAAAAAATCACGCGACGGCCCTGTGCTCACTATTTCTGTGTATATTTTCTTTTACCATTTGTTTTCCTTTCTTTTTTTTCTAAAATTCTAGTCTTTTCTTTGTATAAGACGGAACGCCGCACAACGCCGGTGCATTGTTGTGTCGTTAGAAGGGAGGGTAGTTAACGTTTAGCTCATTCTGTGCGCCTGCACCGTGCCATATATTCTCTTACACGTCGGGGATTATGTTATTATTACAGTGGGCCCATGGAATTAATACTTCCGATGAGGTTGTTTCTAACGTGTTTTTTGTTTGTTAATTCATTGCTTAAAAATAATGTTTAATAGGCAACTGTTTATTGAGTAAAACCAAGACTAGTCACCTATATAGTAAAAATAAATAAAACAAATTTTGGGACCTATGTTCAAAGCGGGCCTTGGGGCGGGACACCCCTCCCCCCTTGGTACGCCACTGCTCTTAACAGTTTTGAAACAACCATCTCTGAAACTAGATTACTATTCGATGGTAGGACAAATAAACAACCACTGTTTTCAAAATGCTTACTTGATGGTTAACAAGGAAAACATACAACTCATGACAGAGCTTCTCTGGTTTCCGCCTTAGCCCTCCAAGAGATTTCTCTTGCAGGACACGTAACACATCTTCTGCACGATGTTAGGCTATATTTATGCCATACTATTTTTAAAAATTCTAATCTCGTGGTCTGTTACCAAATAATTTTTTTTATAAAAGATAATAGATCAAAATATATTAAAACAAATTAACCCTGTGGCGCTGCATCCCTTGCGGGACAGCCGACCACCGATGCGACATCTACCATGGGCAGACGGTAGGATTGAGATCTTGTGGTCAACATGTCGACACCCACAGCCGTTATTAATGACAGTCGTGACCAAATCCGCTACTTCCTTATAAAATAGCTCCTCAGTTATCAAAACACGGCTGAGTACACCCCGACCCAGACCTCACTTAAAAAAATATTTTAAAAAATAAAAATAAAAAATCAAAACAAGAAGATTTCCCTTTTTGGACCCAGACCGAAGACCCATGGTTAACGTCTCTAAGTGCAGTGCAGGGGGTCAACAACAACAACAACAAAAATCAGAAAATAACACTATACTTACTCAAATAATTTACAAGAAGGTTCTGCATGTAGGCCTAGTACCAAATCATGGAACTCTTTATTTAAATCCTAATATAAATTTTACTATTTTAAAATTTTTGATACATGTAAAATAACAGTCACAATATGTTTTAATTCATTTAAAATAAAACTACAATAGTTTTAATTTTTAAAAATAGTTGAGCATAAATATAACTTTGTAATGAAAAAGTATGTTACATAAGGAAACCTAGAAGAGATATATCTTTGAGGGTATTAGGCTTGCATATAAAATAATCCAACGAAAACGAAACAATCTGTCCTCCGTCTGTCTGTCCTCCGTCTGTCTGTCTGTCGGTCCGCGATGCCCAGCGAAATCTACTCAACGCAGAGATCTGAAATTTTATACATAGGCGGACTAAAGGGTCGGAATGTGCACCTCAAAGCCGGAATTTTAATTTTCGCTTTCGTTCGTGAGTTATGAGTGAAAAATGAGCAAAAAAGTGCATTTTTTGCGTTTTCGAAGCATCAGTTTCAGTAATATATTTCAATATCAAATCACTTACAGTTGGCTTTAGCTATTTTTGTCATCATACCTCATACCTTGGAAATAAAAGCAACGCGATCGCTTGATTTTGTTAGTCCATCCTAGACGATTCATTTGTTTAGAGTGTCAAGGCCCACAGACATAGCCTATGACATTTTCAACCTACACGGAAGAAGGAAAATCAACCCTAAATATGGTAAAACATTTTTCGATTTGAACGAAACTTACTATACACGGGTTTTCTGGGCCAAGGAACTCGAATCTGAGGTCGCTTTTACCAGGGGACGCTACCTAATCGTGGAATGCACTCCACGTGATTTAGGTGTTAATAAATATAATGATTTAACTATGCTCTTAATGTTTAGTTTTTAGTTTTTCAAATAATTATCGCGGGGGAAGCCGCGGGCATATGCGGGCACATGCTGTTTGTCTGTCTCTCCACGATGCCCATCGAAATCTACTGAACGCAGAGATCTGAAATTTTAATGATAGATGGACTGAAAGGTGGGCGAATGCACCTCGAAGCCGAATTTTTAATTTTAGCTTTCGTTCGCGAGTTATGAGTGAAAAACTGGCAGAAAACGTGATTTTAGCGCTGTCGAAGCATCAGATTTCAGTAATACATTTCAATGTCAAATCAATTGCAGTTGGCTTTGGCTATTTTTGTCATACCGTGGAAATAAAAGCATCGCGATCGCTTGAATGTTGTAAGCCCACGCTGGTCGATTCATTTGTTTAGAATGTCAAGGCCCGTAGGCATATGAAATTTTCAACCTACACGGAAGAGGGATAATCAACATAGACCTAAATAAGGTTAAACATCGCTCGATTTGGAAGAAACTCACTATACAGGGATTTTCTGGGCCAAGGAACTAGAATCTGAGATCGCTTTTACCAGGCGACGCTATCTAATCGTGACATGTAGTCCACGTGATTTAGGTGTTAATAAATATAATGATTTAACTATTATGCTCTTAATTTTTAATTTTTGAAATAATTATCGCCGGCGATCGCTTGATTTTGTAAGTCCATCCTGGAGGATTCATTTGTTTAGAATATCAAGGCCCGAAGACATATGAAATTTTCAACCTACACGGAAGAGGGATAATCAATATAGGCCTAAATATGGTCAAACAATGTTCGATTTGGACGAAACTCACTGTACAGGGATATTCTGGGCCAAGGAACTCGAATCTGAGGTCGCTTTTACCAGGTGACGCTATCTAATCGTGATATGTAGTCCACGTAATTTAGGTGTTAATAAATATAATAATTTAA
The DNA here is from genome assembly GCA_964059195.1 of Ectobius pallidus. Taxonomy (NCBI): domain Eukaryota; kingdom Metazoa; phylum Arthropoda; class Insecta; order Blattodea; family Ectobiidae; genus Ectobius; species Ectobius pallidus. The sequence continues at coordinate 30,911,905 of CAXKWD010000006.1, forward strand.
CTATTATGCTCTTAATTTTAAATTTTAGACATAATTATCGCGGGCGAAGCCGCGGGCACATGCTAGTATATTAATAAAAGGAAGTGTCTGTCCTCCTCCGTCTGTCTGTCTGACCTCCGTCTGTCTGTCCGCGATGCCCAGCGAAATCTACTCAACGCAGAGATCTGAAATTTTATAGGCCTACATAGGCGGACTAAAGGGTCGGAATGTGCACCTCGAAGCCGGAATTTTAATTTTCGCTTTCGTTCGTGAGTTATGAGTGAAAAACGGGCAGAAAACGTGTATTTATTGCGTTTTCGAAGCATGAGTTTTCAGTAATACAAATCAATTACACTAGGCTTTGGCTATTTTTGTCATTCCTTCGACATAAAAGCATCGCGATCTCTTGAATGTTGTAGCTCGTGCTGGTCGATTCATTTGTTTTTAATGTCCAGGCACGCAAACATAATATGAAATTTTCAACCTACACCGAAGAGGATTATTATTATTATTATTATTATTATTATTATTATTATTATTATTATTATTATTATTATTATAGGGATAATCAATATTAGCCTAAATATGGTAAAACGTTGTTCGATTTGGACGAAACTCACTATACAGGGGTTTTCTGGGCCAAGGAACTCGAATCTGAGGTCGCTTTCACCAGGTGACGCTATCTAATCGTGATATGTAGTCCACGTAATTTAGGTGTTAATAAATATAATAATTTAACTATTATGCTCTTAATTTTAAATTTTAGACATAATTATCGCGGGCGAAGCCGCGGGCACATGCTAGTATATTAATAAAAGGAAGTGTCTGTCCTCCTCCGTCTGTCTGTCCGCGATGCCCAGCGAAATCTACTCAACGCAGAGATCTGAAATTTTATAGGCCTACATAGGCGGACTAAAGGGTCGGAATGTGCACCTCTAAGCAGGAATTTTAATTTTCGCTTTCGTTCGTGAGTTATGAGTGAAAAACGGGCAGAAAACGTGTATTTATTGCGTTTTCGAAGCATGAGTTTTCAGTAATACAAATCAATTACACTAGGCTTTGGCTATTTTTGTCATTCCTTCGACATAAAAGCATCGCGATCTCTTGAATGTTGTAGCTCATGCTGGTCGATTCATTTGTTTTAAATGTCCAGGCACGCAAACATAATATGAAATTTTCAACCTACACCGAAGAGGATTATTATTATTATTATTATTATTATTATTATTATTATTATTATTATTATAGGGATAATCAATATTAGCCTAAATATGGTCAAACGTTGTTCGATTTGGACGAAACTCACTATACCAACTCACTATACAGGGGTTTTCTGGGCCAAGGAACTCGAATCTGAGGTCGCTTTTACCAGGTGACGCTATCTAATCGTGATATGTAGTCCACATGATTTAGGTGTTAATATAATGATTTAACTATTATGCTCTTAATTTTTAATTCTTGAAATAATTATCGCGGGCGAAGCCGGGGGCACATGCTATCTTAAAATAATAAAAGTACGTGTTTGTCTGTCTGTCCACGATGCCCAGCGAAATCTACAGAACGCAGAGATCTGAAATTTTAAACATAGATGGGCTGAAAGGTGGGCGAATGCGCATCGAAGCCGGATTATTAATTTTAGCTTTCGTTCGCGAGTTGTGAGTGAAAAACTGTCTGAAAACGTGATTTTAGCGCTGTCGAAGCATCAGATTTCAGTAATACATTTCAATGTTAAATCAATTGCAGTTGGCTTTGGCTATTTTTGTCATACCGTGGTAATAAAAGAATCGCGATCGCTAGAATGTTGTAAGCCCACCCTGGTCGATTCATTTGTTTAGAATGTCAAGGCCCGTAGACATATGAAATTTTCAACCTACACGGAAGAGGGATAATCAACATAGACCTAAATATGGTTAAACATCGTTCGATTTGTACGAAACTCACTATACAGGGATTTTCTGGGCCAAGGAACTCGAATCTGAGATCGCTTTTACCAGGCGACGCTATCTAATCGTGACATGTAGTCCACGTGATTTAGGTGTTAATAAATATAATGATTTAACTATTATGCTCTCAATTTTTAATTCTTGAAATAATTATCGCGGGCGATCGCTTGATTTTGTAAGTCCATCCTGGACGATTCATTTGTTTAGAATATCAAGGCCCGAAGACATATGAAATTTTCAACCTACACGGAAGAGGGATAATCAATATAGGCCTAAATATGGTCAAACATTGTTCGATTTGGACGAAACTCACTGTACAGGGGTATTCTTGGCCAAGGAACTCGAATCTGAGGTCGCTTTTACCAGGGGACGCTACCTAATCGTGGAATGCACTCCACGTGATAATAATTATAATGATATAACTATGCTCTTAATTTTTAGTTTTTAATTTTTGAAATAATTATCGCGGGGGAAGCCGCGGGCACATGCGGGCACATGCTGTTTGTCTGTCTGTCCACGATGCCCATCGAAATCTACTGAACGCAGAGATCTAAAATTTTAAACATAGATGGACTGAAAGGTGAGCGAACGCACTTCGAAGCCGAATTTTTAATTTTAGCTTTCGTTCGCGAGTTATGAGTGAAAAACTGGCAGAAAACGTGATTTTAGCGCTGTCGAAGCATCCGATTTCAGTAATACATTTCAATGTCAAATCGATTGCAGTTGGCTTTGGCTATTTTTGTCATACCGTCGAAATAAAAGCATCGCGATCGCTAGAATGTTGTAAGCCCACGCTGGTCGATTCATTTGTTTAGAATGTCAAGGCCCGTAGACATATGAAATTTTCAACCTACACGGAAGAGGGATAATCAATATAGGCCTAAATATGGTCATACATTGTTCGATTTGGACGAAACTAACTGTACAGGGGTATTCTGGGCCAAGGAACTCGAATCTGAGGTCGCTTTTACCAGGCGACGCTATCTAATCGTGGTATGTAGTCCACGTGATTTAGGTGTTAATAAATATAATGATTTAACTATTATGCTCTTAATTTTTAATTCTTGAAATAATTATCGCGGGCGAAGCCGCGGGCACATGCTATCTTAAAATAATAAAAGGACGTGTTTGTCTGTCTGTCCACGATGCCCAGCGAAATCTACTGAACGCAGAGATCTGAAATTTTAAACATAGATGGGCTGAAAGGTGGGCGAATGCGCATCGAAGCCGGATTTTTAATTTTAGCTTTCGTTCGCGAGTTGTGAGTGAAAAACTGGCAGAAAACGTGATTTTTGCGCTGTCGAAGCATCAGATTTCAGTAATACATTTCAATGTCAAATCAATTGCAGTTGGCTTTGGCTATTTTTGTCATACCATGGTAATAAAAGCATCGCGATCGCTAGAATGTTGTAAGCCCACGCTGGTCGATTCATTTGTTTAGAATGTCAAGGCCCGTAGACATATGAAATTTTCAACCTACACGGAAGAGGGATAATCAACATAGACCTAAATATGGTTAAACATCGTTCGATTTGGACGAAACTCACTATACAGGGATTTTCTGGGCCAAGGAACTCGAATCTGAGATCGCTTTTACCAGGCGACGCTATCTAATCGTGACATGTAGTCCACGTGATTTAGGTGTTAATAAATATAATGATTTAACTATTATGCTCTTAATGTTTAATTCTTGAAATAATTATCGTGGGCGATCGCTTGATTTTGTAAGTCCATCCTGGACGATTCATTTGTTTAGAATATCAAGGCCCGAAGACATATGAAATTTTCAACCTACACGGAAGAGGGATAATCAATATAGGCCTAAATATGGTCAAACATTGTTCGATTTGGACGAAACTCACTGTACAGGGGTATTCTGGGCCAAGGAACTCGAATCTGAGGTCGCTTTTACCAGGCGACGCTATCTAATCGTGGTATGTAGTCCACGTGATTTAGGTGTTAATAAATATAATGATTTAACTATTATGCTCTTAATTTTTAATTTTTGAAATAATTATCGCGGGCGAAGCCGCGGGCACATGCTAGTATATAAATAAGAACTCCTGTAGTTAATTCCTGGTGGTGTTTGGAAGTGTTCATAATCTTCACATTCTTTATATTCCTTTAAAATAATAACTCCTTTGTTTCAAATTTTGCCCCGACATTTTAAAGTCATTTGAGCACATACAAATTTTTCGCAATACTTTTAAGTGCCTAAATACCCGACCTCTGCTTATTGTGTTCATTTATTACTAAGATACAAATATTTAAATAGGTACATCCATTTTTAAGTATAAATAATTAAGGAGTGGGCATAGTCTATGTATTTATTCGTGATCAGTAGATAGATATCATATCAATTCCAGCAGATATCCGTGTGCTGAACTTGAAATAAAAACGCAAGCTCCTAGCTGGCGAGTCTGAGCTTATTTTTAATTTAGATTTTTATTTACAATCTGCGTTTTACCATGAGGGTATATAGCACGATATTTAGTTTAAATATACATAAAATTTACGTTGTATAGCATAAAACACAATGGTTAAATTAGTGTTCCAGGAAATTAAGCAAAATAAACATGTTAGGTTTTAAGGTAGTGTCTTGTAGATTTCACAAAATGTGGAGATGCGATCACTTTTCGCAGAACTATGGTGGAGTTCCTCATATAAGGTGACCTATTTTTGTCTTGTTTGCAGTGGAGTAGTAGGTGTATCGCTGTTTGGTTCTCTTCTGAGCATGAGCATTTCGATGATGGTGTTATTCCAATTTTAAACAGGAATGGCAGGAATTTTCCATGTTTTGTAAGGGACTGTGTGAGTAAGAATGTTGGATTTATGAATGTTCCCTGTCTGTAAAGCTAGCTATTATATCGTTAAAATCAAGTTTTGATGCCGTTATCATGTTCTACCGATAAGATAGCAAAATGTGATGGTAGTCTATGCTTTCAGCCATACTCGATATTATGTAGTTTTAAAGCAATTTAGTTTACTGAAACCGCGTCTTCAAGATCCTGCCCTCACTGGCAAGGCAAAGTGCAGGTTATACTAAGGCTAATAACAACTGTAATTTTTAATCAGCCACAGAAGCCTTATTCTTGAATTAATGTTTATACCTTTTCTTGTGTGTATTTATTTAATGTCCATGTTTGCGTCCCCTCTTTGCCTCGTCGCTCCCTCGGTTTGGTCTCGTTAAAAAAATATAATAGAAGTGTCAGAGATCACCGTGGAAAAGTGGCTGGACATTGTCGACACTTAACGGCTGTGGATATATGCCTACCACATGTTAATAGCTATTTATGTATCAAGTACGCAAAATAACGGTTGAGCGGACGAATCTAATATTGCGGCGAAGGCTGAAATATTGGATGAGTACGCTAAAGATTTTTTTAGTAAAAGCTCTGTAAATTATATGAAATGAAATATAAACACCGTATAATTAATTATAAAAGGGCATAGTCAGCCATTTGTTGACGCCATATTCTAACAGCAGCCTATATCCTATGCTATGGACCAATATGAAATGCGGATTTAGATGACAGTGAGGATTTCTTATGAATATTATAGCCATGTTGGCTTGTTCCTATATTTGTTGTTATATTTATAAGTGTTCTGTAAAAAAAAAAAAAAACTGGTAAAGTTTCTTATCAACGTACAGAAACAATGTTGCCATATATTTGTTGTTTTATGGTCAAGTATTTTGTTTCAAACCCTGTTACGGTTGGTATAACTAGTCACTGCCATCTGGATTTTTCAGTTGTCATGACGACTTTACCGGCCTAGGCCGGTAAAAATTACGTTACCGGCGTAGGCTGCCAAAGTGCTTACTTTTCGGCGAGTTAAGAGTCCGACAAACAGTTGTTTCCAGTGGCGGACGCAGACATTTTTTCGGGGGGGGGGATTTGAAAAGGTAGAATGAATACTAAAAAAGATTAATCAACTTACATATACAATTAGTTTATAAAACTGGCCACTTATAGTACAATATTTTTCAAATTTCGGGGGGGGGGATGTAACCCCCCCTATCCCCCCCTGCGTCCGCCACTGGTTGTTTCTATCTCTTCCTTCTCCCCTTCAAAGTTATTTTCTTAATTTAGTATCATCCTGCCAGAGCTTGAATTTTACATAGTAAAAAAGTGGGACGCAACCGCAGGGTACGTAAAACGTCTTGTGTGTCCTGCCTAAATCTAGTGATCACCGTATTTTACGATTTGTTTTCATACTTGCATATGTGTATACTTGCTTCTCGTATGTTATGGCCTATGATTTAGTTAAGGTTTTAAAATTAATATACCTATAATTTAACGTACATTTTTTGTTAAATTAGTACGTTTGAAAAGCTTGACATAAAATGTACAATCATCTGACCGCATTGTAGTCAAGACCCTCTCCATTCAATATCAAGAATGGAATAATTGTAATGAGGCCGTGGTTTCTTCAGCATTTGTCCATGACGTATTTCCGTTAAATCTATTTCAGATACATGCGGTTTTAGTTAGTGACACCCCCTCCCAGAAGACCGATTTTAAAGACGTTTAAACTCCAAAAGAAATTGATCAAAGAGCTCACAAGATGCAATTATAGAAATTACTTTTAAAACACTATAATTGCGCATTCTAGGTATCTTACCTCAATGTCCGGAATCTCCCTGCTGAGAACGGACTTCTTGTGCTGCAAAGACATGTCCTCTACACTTAAGCGCCTTACAACAACTGCAAGCAGCTGTCAGACTAGTGGGCAAGGTCATGTGATAAAACCTATCCATATTGCTGCAATGAAATTCAATGACCTAAATGATTTATTTTCTTACTCGTATCGCATACCACAGTAGTTTATCTCACAGTACTTACCCATGGTAAATACGGAACACTATTATCAATGGTTTACTTATTTATGAAAAATGAACAATGATAATATCCCAGGGTGCAAGAAGAAGACCGAAAATCTTTATGAATTTTTATCTAAGTGGATGACTTAAAAAGCAAAAGATGCTGGAAAAATAAATTTCATATATTAATTCGAAGTTTTTCGATTATGACAAGAAATGTTTCTCTTTATTTGTCTTACCCTAGTGACTATTATTGTTGTTTCTGGAAAATTACTATTAATTTGCTTAAATTTTTAATATTCAACACAAAATATATAAATCCCTACAGCTTTAATTTTAATCAATTTTCATTGGAATGATCCGAGGAGAAGGTAAGCAGCTCATATAACTGCGCTTTAAAAACCGAAGCCTTTATTTGTTATACTGTATGGATGAAATGACTGGGTCTGACCACGGCCCAACAGCCCGAAAGACTCCGACCGTTAAAATTTACGTAATTGTAAAAACCTTCTTTATGTACTCATATCATGATACCGAACGCAGGTATGGAACTGTGCTTCTAATGAAGTTCCCTTATTACGATAATTGTTTACAACCTTGTTTTTTTCAGCTTTTGTGAAAATCTGTACTTTTTAATTGCATACCGGTATTTAAGTAGCCTAATTTTTCTCTACTGATATTTGATATATAATCTCATATAATGTTTTCCCATTTCGATATACCAAAGCCCCCTAAAGTTACATTTCTCTGGTTTATTGTCCCTTGCGGTTCCTTCTACATGTTCGTTCCACTCTGACTTTTTAGGTAGATTTCGAAGAAAAATCTACCTATTGCAATCGATACTATGTCATGATTTTCGAAAAATCTTTCATATCTTTACGTTTCATGCTTCCCTAAGTACGAAACCACCGCCCGTTCAATTCTTTTTGTGATATTTATATATATATATCTCTTTCTTTACACGCTAGCGGCCGTAATTTTGAAGATATTTGAACCAAATTTTATTATGTTATTTCTAGGCCCAATAGTTCGGACAAGTTCGTTAATGAGCAAAATTGGCCCATGAGGGTGGTCGGGGGAGGGGGTTGAAATTTTGAAAACTTTATATCTCGGCCCCTATGAAGTATAGAGGGAAACTTTGTTTGAATAAATAAGAGTACTCCCTATGGAGATCACAGTGACACCAACGATTCGGGGGTTTTGGGGGTACGAGTAGGGGTGGGGGGGATGGAAATTCGAAATTTTTGAAACCACGTCTTGTGGAGTATCATTGAAATGCTCTTAATGAGTACACTACAAATCAATAACTAGTTTCTTGATAGCTCTCATTTAAGGCGAGATTTGAATGTTTGAAAAAGTGCTCTTTCCTCTTTTTTGCAGTTCTTATTGCGGGTTTGTCATGCCGAGGCTAAAGAAGAAGAGTGCTGCGCAGCAACAATAAATTAAACAAAAAGCACTTCGAAATCTACCTCAGCCTGTAGGCCTGCCTAAAGGGATTTTTTTCTTTTTAACCAGTCACCAATGTCCTGTAGGGTACTTCAAACTCTTGACTTAAGCTATAGCACAATTCCTTGCCTTGTCCATTAAAGTCCTTCCTGTGATATCACAAGCACCATCTAATTCATCTAATTTGTATTATCTGACCAATCCGCAGAGTTTTCATAGCCACGCCCACGCTGAAAGTCGTAAAAATTGAATAAACTGAGAAACGATTTCAAACGATCGTAAGTGAATTGGAACAATAGGAGATCGTACTAGGCTATGTGTATCAACAAGAGCCTGTTTCTCGTTGTACAGCGATTCAACAAAGAAACAGGATTTTTAGTAATAGTAATAAAATCAGGTAAACTGATGTGACGAAGTGCCAGTATGTTTTTGTTTAATCAGTTTGTTGCAGTTATGATATCCAGAATACAAAAAAAAAAGTTAAATTGACCGGTTTCAGGATTTGAACCATGAAACTCCAGAATGTAAGGCCAAGACGTTACCATCTCGGCCACCTGGGTCAGTTTAACGGTCTAGTTGGATAAGCGCATGTAAAGCAATACTGTTATTTGTCACAGCTAACTGTACTTTAATTGCCAAAGCCTTATAAGATCACAGTAAAACAATGGGCTATGTTGTCATGATAACTGATGTGCATTTCATAAATTCTTTCGAATACGTATATTACCATAAATTAGACACTAAATTGAGCATTACTCCGAAACAGGTCAACCGATTTTATCCAATACCAATAGACGTCTTCCCATGGACATTATAAATGTGTGTACAAGTTTCATAAAAATCCGGTAAAGCGTATTTGAGTTACCGCGTCTTTAAAATAGACACTAAATTGGGTTTTATTCCGATACCGGTCTACCGATTTGGTCCAATATCAGTAGACGTCTTTCCATTTACATTATAAATGGGTATACAAAGTTTCAGGAAAATCCAATAAAGCATATTTGAGTTATCGGGACTTCTTGTATATTAACATAAAAGGCACTAAATTGGGCATTATTCCGGTACTGGCTAACCGATTTGGTCGCATATCGATAAACGTCTTCCCATGGACATTATAAATGCGTATAAGAAGTTTCATAAAAATCTGAAAAAGCGTATTTGAGTTATTGCGCCTTTAAAATAGACACTAAATTACTCCGGTAACGGTCAACAGATTAGGTTCAAATTCAATAGGGTACTTCTCATGGACGTCATAAATGCGTATACCAAGTTTCATGGAAATCCATACAGCGTATTTGAGTTATGGCGCCTTTCTAATATAATCTTTTAAAATAGGCACTAAATTGGTCATTACTGCGGTACCGGTAAACCGATTTGGTTCAATATCAATAGGGTTCTTCCCATGGACATTATAAATGTGTTTTCCAAGTTTGATGAAAATACGAAAAAGCGTATTTGAGTTATGGTGCGTACAGACACACGGACAGACAGACAGACAGACAGACGGACAGACATTTTTTCGTCCCCCACACAATCTCATAAAGTACCATAATAGTAAAGTAAAGTGTTCCCTATTACAGGCCATGGAGGCCCAGAGGGTTCCAGGAGGTTGAAGCTCACAGATTTTTAGACATCGGCACATGAAGGTGGTAAGGTTGTCAGCCTTACGCACCGGTCGCCTTTACCCCCAGGATTGCTCCTGGTACTCATTTCTGTTAGAGGCTGAGTCGACCCCAGGGCCATAGTGCCACCAGAAGGATTAGGCCAATTGAAAAATTCCAACGACCTCATCGGGGATCGAACCCGCGACCTTCCGGTTTGTAGCGCAGCGCCTCAACCACTACGCTACGGCGTACCCCAAAGTACCATAATGACACTTAATAATTATATTAATAATCGTAATGAGTTTTATGTGTGATGTTTACCTTTAGTACGAATATTATTCTGAGAACTAGTTTGCTTGCTTGGCATCATGCTAATTTAATTATCATCTGCTCTCTTTTTTCTTAAAAAATATAATAGTCTACATAGGTGTAGGGTACGTAAAACAGAATTTCCAGAACTATACCATACTTCGTAACCGTCTATTTCCTGAACTTTGAATTCTACAGAAATATCATTCAGGTCAATTTTATAAGAACTTTTATGTAGTTTAATTTTGTGCATAAACTGTTTTTTGCTAGAACCTATACATGTTTGTGTAGTTAGGGAAAACTGAGGGAAATGACAGAGAAAGCCTGTAAAATAGTGTTAGTAACATTAATGCTTCCAAATCGGAGTCCACTCTGCTACAGATGCTACATTCTAGTGAGAGAAGAAGAAATATATCTGGGTAGAAGTGGCGACCACTCGTGGTTGTGTAAGTTTCTAGTGGCGACCAGCGGTAGCGGCGTTTGTGGCTGACACGACCACTAAACGCCAAGTGTGCGCCTGGCCTAATTCTTCTGATGGCATGAAGGCCCTGGGCTGACTTACACTCTTAACAGTAAAGAGTTCCGAAGCATTCCTATGGGTATAAAGGTATCCAATGCATAAGGCTGATAATAAATCTTAGAATCATCATTTAACATTTTGATTTTGCAATTTTACTTTCCATCTCTGGTTTACTACTTGAGAACTTCTGTGTTTACCAATTTTATTATCTTGGAAATATTAAAACCAGTCATTTGAGTGGTTAGGATAATGACATTGCATATAAGTACAGTCTTTTACAGTTTGAACTGTTACACCATATCAGGTCAACATTAGTCAACCACACAAAAACATGAAAGTTAAACTCGGCAGTTTACTTCATAAATACTTATAGTTATTTTTAAATGTAACACGTTCACAGTTCACTGTAAAAGCTGTAACAAACTCTGAAACTACTTCAGCTGAATGGAACTTGCTTTTCAGATATGGCTGATGTGTGTGTAATGTCACAGTTTCATGCTGGTAAATTTACAGGCATGTAAAAAAGACTCCTGTAAGATAATATTCCAGCACACAACGATTGTTATGGTACATGCCCAAGTAGCAGTACACAACCGTTGTTAAATAACTATAACCAATAAACTAAAACCACTTATATATACTATAATAGGCCTAACGCGTCAAAATAATGTATATAAGTGAAATATGGCTTCCTTAGAACAAAGAGCCATGTGCCTTTACCTAGCCTTCCACAATAGTTCAGGCCTTGGTAGTAGACTAAGAGCGTGTCTTGAAAAGACTATTCAAGAAAATATACCGGTAATAAACTACACAGTATAATGTAGTAACCAATGTCCACCTTATACCACAAAGTATAGTAAATTGCAGAAATTTTATCTGATACAAGGTTTAGACTACTAATCTGAAAACTTTTGTCGATAAAGATTAAAAATTATTTTACCGGCCTAGGCTGGTAAAGTTGCCATGGTAACCGCTAGGGGACGTAGTTTCAATTATGGCCCCTCTATATTTCTACAGTGTCTTCCAGTGTAAGTTCAATTTGATATGTTAAGGTTTCATTGTTCATTGTCTATTAACAAGCATAGTAAACCTTGTCATTTAGAAATCATGGATTTAAGAAATAAATTAGATAATAACTTTATACATTTAATTGACTGGTTACAAAACTGAAAGTGTCCACCTTAAACCCTTGTCGTAGCACTTATCTGGGGCCACTTATACAATATAAAATAATACAGAAGATACAAGCACTCGTAAAAACAATGTTGTCACAATATTAAAATCTTATTAGTCCCAGATGCGTCCTTCGTTATTCGAATATGCATTTCGATGCATGTTGCATCAGCGTCAGTTCTGTGATAAAAATATAAAATTTTTTGTAGTATTTTCGGTCTATTTTAAGACCTTATGATAATACTCATAACATAACTGAAGTCTATTAAGAAGCTATATAAATCTGTTACTAACCTGTCTTGCAGAGATACAATAGTCATTCTGTCTAATGATATACTGATGTATGAACAGGTTGTTTACTTATTGCGTAATTTAGGTCACAGCTGTAGCGAGTTCAAACAGGTGATTATGGTCAATTGTGTTTTCATTCAGAATATTATTATTATTTTTGTAGATTTGGAAGTGTTCTAATATATTAAGTTAGATAATATTATTGTGGAGGATTTCTAATGTATTGTCTATGTTATCTATTCTATGTCCACTACTTAAGAAGATGTTTAACATATGCAAGTGACCTAGCAGGGAATTAATAAGTTTAATTAAAATATGTTAATAATAATTATTTGCTCTCAGTAATACAAATAATATTAAGTTCAATACATAGCTGGTGTTGGATATCAAAATGACCAGGAGAAAATGAAGTGTTCATTATTAATATTCATATTCATATTAATTAATAAAGTAATGTATAAGAGTTAAGTAATTTTATTTAAATGTTAAATAAAATGAATAGTTATGAGCAGTGGAAAGTAGTAAAGAACTCTTTAGGTGCTTGTTTAAAAACACAACCTTCGATAAATTAGAAAAAAACTATGTCTGTATGATCGTCTCATTTTAAATGGCTATCAACATGAACGCCAAGAAATTTAACAGTTTCTGTTAAAAATAAAATTATCATTCATGAACCTGAAAGTAAATACAGTACTAAGGATTTAGTTTTTTTCTTCATTTAGCCATAAACCATTAGCATGAAACCATAAGGAAGCAGACTTGGTACTAACTTCCATGTTGTTAAGCAAATTATTTCGGTTCATATCAGAATTAATAAAAGTCTTGTCATCAGCATACATCAGTCTCTTGGTCTACACATTACTTGGTAAATCGTTTACAGCAATTAAAAATAAAACTGGGCCCAAGTTTGATCCCTGTGGTACCCCAGTTAGTAAAACAGTTTCAGTTGAGTACGACCCACCTATGTGTACTGTTTGTCTACGGTTACATAAATAAGACTTTAAAAGGGGCAGCTCCTTACCACATATTCCATAAAATTCTAGTTTTTCAAGCAACAGCTGATGATCAGTGCAATGAAAAGCCTGGCTAAGCTCACAAAAGGTTCCACCACATATATATTACTTTTCTCAAAAGATGTTAAAATAGACCATACCTGAGATTCAATTGCTGATAATTAAGAGGAAGGCACCAATATTAATGAACTTCTTTTTTAGTTTTCAATCCAAAATCTTGTGCAAATTACCGGTAGGCCTAATTATAAAATAACAATAATAATAAATAAGCTCATTAGATCCCTTAAGGGCCTCCTACTGATATAGGGTAGTTCACATGGGGAGTCAGTCCACATGACTTTAAATGATTGGTCTCTTTAGTCAGTACCTTTATAGTGGGGTTGCAGGTACTTGGTTAATCCCATGACTTATCTGCCTTTTCATGGGTGTCAGCATGCTCACCCCAAGCCCCCCCCCCCCCACACTCCTGTTATCTGCCAATGGTAGATGATGCAGTGGTTGGATGGTAGGTCTAATCCCTCCAGGGATGTAGTACCATGAAGTTTAATGTTCTTTATTATTAATTTTTAGCAAGAGAAAAACTGAAAATTAAAACATATAAGGTATAAGTTTATACATATTAAGGCAGACACAAACCCAGGTCTTCTGCATGGAATATTAGAGCTTATGACACATACCGTTCTTCAGCGATATGCGAACATCTTCTTGGATCTTGGTTTCGTCCTCACTGTGCTCATTTCAGTGTTGTGTATCAGGCACTCAATCAAACAGCACTTAAATAAATGGTGCAAAATATGTTGTACAAACTTCCTCGCATATATGTATTAAAAGCTAGTATGGAAAAAAGTAAATTATAGAGACAATTAAATTTTATTTAATACATTTTCATAAAACTAACAAGTATCTAGAATGGAAAGCATCAGGGTCGAAATTCATGTTCAATGCTTTTACCGTGAAATAATAATAATAATAGCAACCATAACTTCGGGTTTGCATGGTTTCCTCAATCTGAAAGGCAAAAATGCAGGACACATTGAGATATCGCCGAACAATAGAAGCAAATGCTGCACGAATGAGTTATTACAAGAGCTTACTGGTAAATTTGGGCGGCCACGAGTTTGATTTGAACCCAGGACCTCTTCTCTATTACCCTCTACCACCACACTCTAATTGATTTTGGTGTGTTCATTACGACTGTGGTAAAATGACTACATCTGACAACAATAATGAGATTATAGTATTCTTGTTACTATGGGCAACAAAAGAATATTCATATTTTAATTTGAATATTTTATGTTCCGAAATTCGCATTAAGTCATGTTATTTCGTTTTTATCTTGATACCTATTAATTTTATAAAGAAATGTATTAAACGAAAAATGTTTATTTCAATTTTCTCTACAACTTAACTGTGGTAGGCTTTCATGTATCGCCGACTGTAATGGAGATAATCTATAAAGATTTAAAATGGATATGAGTAAAGTACCCGCAAGTCATTTTTACAGAAACACAGATATAGCCATTTCTTTAGTCATATATAGAAGTTTCAGATTTTACATTTTTATTAAAATCGTTAGAGCCATTTTTTCTTAACTCAAAATTTTGACAAAAGTTTTCAGGAAAGTCCCCTTAAAAAAAAAAAAAATCAGGTATGAAAACCAAATTTAGGGCGGTTCGATGAAATTCCGAAAAAGTCCTTAATTCAAAAAATAAAGTAAATACCATGAACCATTTACCTGCTGTGCTTGTCCACAGACAAACAGATGGACAGACAGATGGACAAACGTCATTCCAAAAACCCCTTTTTTCAGTATCTAGGTATCCTGAAACACGTTTTCCCGGTGTTATCTCGAATTCGATTTTTTGTCCCGATCACAATACTTTCTCTATACGAGAAAGTAAAAGAATTCACATTTCAAGAGTCTGATCTTTTTTGTCTAAGGGTATACCACAGAGTATGAAACAGCTGGCACGTAGAGTCAGATCACAGAATGATTAACATAAGGAAAATGCACAATAGAATAAGGTCCAGATCACACTGATTCCAAATTAAGGTAATCACTAGCTATCTAATATCACTATTGCAATGATAATTCTTTCACACTGGTCGCTTGTAGGCTAAGCTGGAAAGGTAGAGTCAGAACGAAAAATTCAATGCTATAGCCAGGATTTGAACTACAGATCTACAACTCTCTATGTCGCTACTCTGCCACTTGAGATACCATGGCATCATGCCGGTCAGACCCTACTTTTCCAGCTTAACCTACATGTACCAACACATTGTCACGGTAGCCATTTCATAAAATATGGGAATTTTTCCCTCAAAGAGAGATGTTATAAAACTATTGTAATTGGGTGGTCAAATATAAGTTTAAAACCTCAAATTCAATGAATATTAAGGACTTAGGTGTATCTGAAGATGTTTCATGTGTAAAATCTATAGATTTACTTATTTATTGTGTTGTTGTAACTTTTTTGCCATTTTTAGCATGATTTTAACACTCTTTAATACCACGTAGTCAAGAGCAATCAGCTATGTCCATTTTGAATTGAGAAAATATACATCTTAAGGTACAATTTGGTATAAGATTAACTTCAAAAAGTATGTGAGGTTAATTACTATGTAGAATAACAAACAGTGACTTTTTGTTCCACCCGTAATGTTGATCATCCAGAACGAATGTGACAGCAGTGCAGAACCCTCAGCCTGTCAGTACTAAATAGATTCTCTGTTCTAGATACTGAAGATGATACTGTAGATGAAGAAGAAGTCCAACCACCCAGACCAGCTACTACATGTAGGCCCACTAATAAGAGAAAGATTTTAGTTTTAGGTAGTAGTCACGCCAGACACATGGGACCTGCTCTTCAAGATGCTGTAGGAGACGATTTTCAAGTGCAATGTTTATGTAAGCCTAATGCTGGACTTAGTGATGTTGTTTCAGGTATCAAGGGACTGACCGAAGGATTCACCAAGGAGGACCGGGTTGTGATTATTGGAGGAGCTGGAAACAGCATGGACAGAGATCCGAGCTATTCAGTTGCAGCAGATCTTGATTAGTATTTCTGAAGGTAGCATGCATACTAATATAGATTTTGTTGAATTATTCCACAGATACGACAAGCCCTCGCTTCGATCAAAGGTAAAAGCTGTAAATGATAAGTTGTGGAACTTCTCTAGTGATCATATTAATTTCAATATTTTTTATGTTAGCAACTTAAGAAGGGAAGAGTATACAAGGCATGGACTACACCTCAACCTTCGAGGAAAGACGACACTGGCAAGACTGGTTGCTGAAGAGTTGAAGTGTAATGTACTAGATTGTAACAGGCCTATTCCTGTCATAGATGGTGGCTTGACTCGTTTTTAGGGGGAATCTAAGAGAAAGAATCCAACAGCTTAGGTCTTTATGCATATCTCAAGTAAATAATAGTAATACACTCAGGCCTAAAGCTAGAACTAATAAATCATTTGCACTATTTCATCAAAACATAAGGGCTCTTGAAAATAAAATTAAAGAATTTAACTTAGCCAATCAGGATACAATTAATTCTAATAAACAGGAAATTCAAGTTATTTGTTTAACGGAACACCACTGTGCAGATACAGATCTGGAACAATTAAAAATTGATAACTTTTCCCTATGTTCAAAATTTTGTAGACGTTCCATAAAATGTGGTGTGAGTATATTTATCAAAAGAAACTTACATTTCAGTGATATAGACACAAGTTCCTTCTGAAAAGAACAAGATTTTGAATGTTGTTCAGCCAGAGTGGATTCTGACAATGATACATTTGTAACACTAACTATTTACAGGGCACCATCAGGTAATTTCAATTATTTTATAAATCAGTTAGATAGGGTTCTTAATTAACTATATAGTACTAACGAAAATATCATACTGTGTGGGGACTTTAATGTAGATTTCTCAATTGATAGTGAGAAAAAGATCAGACTGATATCTTTATTGGACAGCTGTAATCTAGATTTCATAGTAAACTTTCCAACTAGAATTCAGAACAACTCCCAAACAACAATAGATAATATATTCATAGATATAGAAAAACTTTTAATTTTAAAGTACTTCCAATATTAAATGGATTATCAGATTATGATACACAAATGTTAGTGCTGAACAAAAATAAAGTAAATTCGAACAGTAAACATGCCCATAGTAATATGACTAGAGTAATGAATGATAATTCAATTTTAAATTTCAAACAAGATCTTGCGAATGAAAACTGGGAATCTGTGTTATCCTATCACAAAGTAGATAGTAAAGTAAGTGAATTCCTAAATATAGTGTCACGGCATTTTGAGGCAAATTTTCCAAAAGAGAAAACTGATAATTTACCTAATTCAAGGAATAACACATGGTTAACTGCTGGTATTAAAATATCATGTGCAAACAAAAGAGAGCTCTACCTAAAATATAGAACCAGTAGCAACCAAACTCATAAGGAATACTATAAAAAGTATTGCAACATACTGAAGAAAGTAATCAAAGAAGCAAAAAGTAGGCAATTTTCACAAGTAATTAATAAATCAAACAATAAAGTTAAGACTGTATGGAATATAATAAAAAACTACACAGAGAGAACAAAGGGAAACAATGATTGTACATCACTAATATACCAAGACAGAAAACTAGATAAGTTATCAGACATTGCAAATGCTTTTAATAGTCACTTTATAAATATTGCAGAGAAATGTATTCCTACAAATAATATTAGCATTAAGGCAGTAGACCTACTGACAAAATCTACAGCTTGAAACCATAGATTTCAAATGAACCTGACTTCCCACATAGAAATTGAAAATATAATCAAGTCTCTCAAAAGTAAAAGCTTGTCTGAATAGGATAAGATAAGTAATAAGTTGTTAAACCTATATCGCTATTAACCTCATTTTCAAAAGTTTTTGAAAAGGCTATGTACAACCGCATAATACACTATCTTAATTTGAATAACATTCTTACATCATCTCTATTTGGATTTAGAAGTGGCATGTCCACTGAGAATGCTACATTTCAACTCACCACTAAAGCGTTAGATAAAAAGAAGTACGCTCTGGGAATTTTCTGTGACTTAGCAAAAGCGTTTGACTGTATCATGAAATATTACTTCAAAAATTGGATCATTATGGGTTGGATAATTTAACACCTAAGTGGTTCAAATCATATCTGTCTGATAGAAGTCAAAAGGTAATAATAAATGGAAATGAATATAACTTAGGGGTTGTTAAGAATGGGGTACCTCAGGGATCAATACTAGGGCCTTTGTTCTTTTTAATTTTCATTAATGACTTGCCCTATAACTTAAGTGACGAATCTTCGCAGATGATACTAGTGTACTTGTAACAGGAACGTCACAAGAACATTTATCAAGAATAGCTACAGAGATCGCCTGGAATCTGAAAGCTTGGCGAATATTAAAATTCGAACCTGCCATTGGCAGTGCGCATGCGTGGAGTGCTAAAGTCCACAGTGAAAATGTAGTCTACGGTTCCATGCGCTTAAGTTAACCAAGTGGATATTAGCGTGATACCGTCAATGTCTTCAACTCAGCACGTTTCGCTTGAATTTTAATTCCCGCCGCCTCTGTCTGTGACGTGGTCCATGCTTTCAGTTTGAGGGCGAGCTCTGTACAAAGGCTTTTCACGAGTTAAACACCTGGTTTCTAGCTAATAAAATGACACTTAATATTGATAGAACCCACATTATACAATTTAGGACAAAAAACAGATAGGCCTATATCTCAAATCTTGAAATTAATTATCAAACACAAATCATAAAAGAAATTAGCAATGTAAAATTTTTAGGACTACAAATTGACCAAAATCTTGACTGGAAGACACAGATAGAAATGATAAGTCCAAAACTGAGTTCAGCGTGTTCTGCTTTATGAATTTTGAATATTAAAACAGGATGCATTACTTATGGTATATTTTGCATATTTTCATTCGGTAATGAGGAACGGAATCATATTCTGGGCAACTCTTCCCATAGGGAGAAAATATTTCGATTACAAAAACGGGCAATAAGAATAATATGAGGAAAGAAAAAAGGGAATCTTGTAAACCACTATTTGAAAAATTAAAAGTCCTCACTCTTACAGGGGAGTATATTTACTCTGTTATGTGTTATATAGTAGATAATATTGATAAATTTCATACTAATTTCAGTGTACATGGACGTACAACCAGAAACATGAATGATCCACATAGACCAACTAACTCGTTAGAACTCTTTCAGAAGGGTGCTTATTATTCTGCAATACAGATATATAACAAGCTTCCAAGCAACATTAAATTATGTACAAGGTTTAGGAATGAAGTTTTTTTGACAGTGAAACTATACTAATTATTCAAAGTAGTCGAACGTTTGAAACACTTTTAGCTCACTTACGTACCTTTACTAGGACATGTTTCAAGAGGTAAGTACCCTCCCATCGTCAGCTAGCGGTCGACTGGCATTCTGGCGACTGTGTTGTGTGAAGTTCTGTGTGCTGCCATCTGTTTTCTTAGTGGTGAGTATCATTACGTCATCTGCGGGCGGGATCTCGAAGTTCGAACTTCGAGATCCCGCCCGCAGATGACGTAATGAGACTCACCACTAAGAAAACAGATGGCAGCACACAGAACTTCACACAACACAGTCGCCAGAATGCCAGTCGACCGCTAGCCGACGATGGGAGGGTACTTACCTCTTGAAACATGTCCTAGTAAAGGTACGTAAGTGAGCTAAAAGTGTTTCAAACGTTCGACTACTTTGAATAATTAAATTATGTATCCAAAGAAAAAGCAAACCTTTCAAAACATCTGTCAAGGAATTTTTAATAACTCACACCTTCTACAATTTGGAGGAATATTTCCAGCTTGAATAAATTTGGCAGCTTGCAGTTTGTGTATATTATTGATATAACATGCATGTATTTTTTGATCTGACGTGTTCTATATCCTTGAGCCCTGCTCAACACAGGATCTACAGGACGAGATATCTACATCTATACTATTTTCACTTTAAGGTCAAAGTAGATGTAAACAAACTCTAAAGTACCACTCCGCCGAGCATGTGACAAACCATGTGGAGTTTTACCCGCCATGGAATGAGGATTTGTGTGTATTCCAGTGTTCTCAATAGTACTTTTATAATATTTTTTATGACATGCACCATTGTTGAAAAATGTGATATTTATTTCGAAAAGATCGATACATCTGTACAAAATTAGGCTTAATATTAGTATTTAAGAAAGTCATAGACAGTTAACAAGAAGATATTAACGAGTATAAAAAATCACTCTCAGTTTGCAATGTTGGCTGCCCACTTCAGAGGCGTTTCCTTGTTGAATTCATTAATTTCTGTTTGTAACCGCCCCAATCCCATCAGAGCTGTAAGTTACATTTAACTTTTGACGAAATTTCTAGCACACGACTTTGTTGTCCTCACGTACGTGTTGTAAAACCGATATAAATAAATAAATGAACGCATATTCAGCAGGTCTTACCAAGTTATTGGGAAGGGACTGTGGCAAGTTCATTCCAAGATGGCGTACTTGAGCATTCACACAGCTGTCGTAAACGCCTACAATTTACATCTGTTGTAACGGTTTAATTAGTTCACTTAGTTATTATGCGTCATGAAAACCTGATCAAATTAATTTTGTTTCATATAGAGATCTGCTTCAGAAACGTGTTTTTAAATTTCTCTGCACGAAAATAGCTACAAAAAGGTACGGTTTGAACCGAACTATTTTATTAAGAGCAAGAGTATGCATACAAAGCAGCAAAAGTTACAGTTCGTCCACTAGCCAATGAGGCGCTACCTTGTCACGTGGCTTTGTTTACATCTACTTTGAACTTAAAGTGAAATTAGTATACATCTACATCTACATAGTTTTATTACATTATTATTGATGAGTTAAATAAATGTTCTGACAATGTGGAAACAGTTTATAATTTGTATTTAATCCCTCATATCTTCATTAATAAAAACATTAAGACCTTAACAGTAATAGCAGAACAAACTCTTTTTGTGCACCATTAAAGTCATTGTCCAAATCATGTCGCACCCGTAATAGATTTTGAAAAACAAATTTAAATGTTAAATAATTCTTTGCATGTAGTGTGGAGGAGAAGGCAAAGAAATTTCATGTAGGGTGTATCATTTGTAATTCTTCCTTTCTCTTGAAGTTATTTCCGAATTGCTATAGCTTTCATGGTATAACCATATCGGAAAATTCAGAAACACAGAAACAATTCCAACAAAAGAAAGAATTAAGAATGTTACACATAACATGCAAAAACAAAACGCAGACATACAAAACACAGAAACTTATTGATAAATACGGACAAATTAGAGGAGAGGACAGAATCCCACACCAGGGAACCAACCGATCCATGCATGGGAGGAGTTATATATCAGTCAGATGGAAGAAGTGTCGAAAATCGGGCCATGAATCTACTGAACTCAGGCCACGAAAACCTACATACATACCGGTACAACATAACTACCTGTCACTCACCTGGAACTAACTGCAATAGGGATGTAGCGAACTAGAACCAACAGATCTCTCCACTGCTCTAGCCGGTTTGTCACTTTTGTCACTTGTTTTCCCAGTTGTCGTCTGCTCATACCATGCTTTTAAATTGAGTTTCGGGTTATTCCATATGAACTCAACCAGAGGTCCCCTGGTGACCAACTCAGATTTGACTAAAAAAATTGTGCTGGTATCTTTACATATATAATTAATAATTGCCGAATTCTAGGCCTAAATTCCCAAGGGTTTCTGCGCTGTGGCCCTTTAAAAAAAGGTCTGTTGTCCATTTTTGACACTGGCAAATTGCACATGTTCCTGTGCACCTTACGCCGTAGCGTAGTGGTCGAGGCGCTGCGCTACAGACCGGAAGGTCGCGGGTTCGATTCCCGATGAGGTCGTTGGAGTTTTTCAATTGGCCTAATCCTTCTGGTGGCACTATGGCCCTGGGGTCGACTCAGCCTCTAACAGAAATGAGTACCAGGAGCAATCCTGGGGGTAAAGGCGGCCGGTGCGTAAGGCTGACAACCTTACCACCTTCAAGTGCCGAATGTCCAAAATCTAGGAGCCTCAACCTCCTGGAACCCTCTGGGCCTCCATGGCCTGTATAGGGATCACTTTACCTTTTACCTGTGCACCTACTTTTGGATGCCAATATTTCTGGAATGGAATATGATATCTGCCTGAAATTTGCTATACTGAGCAATTTGAACACAGGCTTTCAGAATCTGTCATCAGAAAAGGTGTACCGGTACCTCTTCTAGTTTCTGAGCTACTGGCCTCCAAAGCAGTGATCTTTTTATGTACGAAAATGAAGATTTCAATTTTCGCGAGGCAGCTATCATACTAGAATGATTCACAACAGGCTATTGTTACTGGATTCCTTTTATTTGAGGATGTGGCCATCTGCAGAAGGTTTCTTGACTAAAGGGCTCTAGAAAGGGCTCCGGTGCAAAAAATGCACTTTTGGACAAATCTTTGACTGACAAATTCACTGTGTGGGCAACATGTGCAATTTGCCAGTGTCAAAAATGGACAACAGACCTTTCTTTTAAGGGCCACAGCATAGAAACCCTTAGGAATTTTGGCCTAAAATTTGGCAATTGTTCATTATATATGTAAAGGTACCAGCACAAATTTTTTGAGTCAAATCTGAGTCTGTCACCGGGGGAATTTTCCACACTCAGGTTGAGTTTATATGGAATGACCAAATCATCTTAGCAGACTGAAAAATACGTTTGAACTTTTATATTTTTGGAGAGTAAGGTGCTAAGTTCCTTTTCTTTGTGTTATTTAGAGCCTAGCCTATCTACTGTAATTTTTATTTCGTCTTATTGACACAGAAACATTCTATAAGGGCCCAGTAAACAGAGTATGTAGAGTAACCTTGTGTCCTCTATAAAAATAGCAAATCACGAACATATTTTTCGGTCTGGGAAGATGGAACACCAATTAAAAGAACGTTCAGAGCAGACAATAACCTGAAAAACAAGAGACGAACAGGAAACGCATACTGGCTAGTGCACCCATGCTATCTATCGGAGAAGTTTGGCAGGCTACATCCCTATTAACTTATAACTAATTTCTCTGCATGTAAAGTTCTAAGTTATCAATGAGGTGCATGAACGGAGCCAACCAATGATAGTCTCTAGTGACAAGCTGGCTACATAACACATCTAGAGCGTATTGAACAGTGTGTGTGGAATTTGAGAAAATTCATGAAAACTGTAGGTCAATAGCAAAATTACCCTTCGGACTTAATTTATAACTTATTAGCAATCTTTTTCAAAAATAGATAAAGCTTATATAAGTTATTTAATTATAATATCATACCTCTATACAGTGTGATAATGTAGTCTTAAATAGGCCTATTTTCACTGCTGAAAACTGTTAACTATTATTATAGCTTACATAAGCAAATATGTTGAGGTGCATGTAATGAAGCAAAGTAGTCATTTTAAACTTGCATTAACACCGAGGATTTTGGATGAAGCTTTCTCAAGAACTTGAACAACATTGTTAATTTCTTCATTAGTCAACATGTTATTTACAGTCACACGAATACTGTTCCTTGGCTTGAACTTCTCAACATTGAGATATGCTGCTGTGATAACAGCCACACCATGTTCTATGCAGAAGTCGACAATCTTGTTAAGAGTATCACACTCCAGATCTGGATTCTCAAAATTAGCTTGCAGATACAAGTGCTTCACTGGTGAATCAGGGTCACCTTGCAGTACAAATGAAGACAGTGATGATAATGCCTCATGAACAAGCTGGCATCGTGATTGTAGCTTCTTAAAAAGAGATGGATCTTTTTCCATTATATCTAATGCTGTAATAGCAGCTGTGGCTAGAAGTGGTGGAAGAGATGCGGAGAAGCAATATCCTAAACCAGAAAGGCGCTGGTGTTCAACAACAAATGTATTACCAACACAAAAACCACCAATACTTGCCAAAGACCATTCCATGCTGCTCACTACCATGTCAACTTCTTCTTTGGGAATGTTAAAGTAATCTGTAACTCCTCTTCCATGTTCACCAAGGGTGGCAAATGATATATTTTCATCTATAAATAACCGTAGTTTGTACTTTTTCCTCAACTGAACTAACTGTGGCAAAGGACAAATATCCCCACTGTTCATGTAAATGCCTTCAACAATAAGAAACCTACGTGTCACTTGAGCTTTCTTGGGGTTTTTCTTATCCAAATCTGCCTGTTCTAACAGCAATCTTTCCAAGTCTTCCACATCATTGTGTTTGAAGAACTTTACCTTACTTCGAGAAGCATCCAAACCTTTATGAATGGCAAAGTTAACATTCTCATCAACAAAAATAACATCACCTCTTTTAGCATAAGCTGGAATAGCACTAGCAATGGTTGAGAACCCATAAGAATACACAACAGCTTCTTCCATTTCCATAAACTGGGCTATCCTTTCCTCTAGTGCTAAATGAACATCAACTGTTCCATAGAATCCTCGAGGTCCACATGAACCAACTCCATACTTCTGAAGGGTTTGGATTGCACTATCTTCTATTTCTTTATTTCCTACAAAGCCGAGGTAGTTGTGAGTTGCCACATTCAGACAACGATGACCATCGACATCAATATATTTGCCTGCTTTTCCATTTACAACTCGACGCCTTAATGCTGGATGATTAGGAGGTACTTCACCCACTAACGGTTCTGGGGTCCACTCCTCAATCAACTGATCTTTTTCTTTCTCCGACAATTGTTCGAGTTCTTTTGGATTATAGCTTTTATGGAAAATCAACCATAGTATCCACATCAACAATCCAACTTCAAGAAAAACATGATAAAAAGGAACTTCGTTCAGAGCTTGAAACATTTCTACCCACTGAGAAGCCATTCAGTTTAAAATGCAATTATCTTTAATCAAATGCTCAAGTTCACTCACTAAACACACTTAATTAAAGTGATTTAGTAACAGTAATAATATGTATGCATTCCTTACTCGAAACACTTAACCTCTTAAACCCATAGACTTCCCTGTTAAGTGTTTTTAACCACGCCCTCGCGCCTGCAGCAAGATGACTGACGCTGTCACTGTCACTGTAAACACAAATGCTGCCAACAGACATAACCTTGAGAAAAATAAGGTATAAATTCCATGCATTTACGAAAAATTTAGATAAGCTCACGAAATAGCCTTCAAACACAAAGAACAGAAGCCACGTCCTCGGTCAGAATTGAAAGGAAAGAGAGGTGTAAATCCGAATGTGATAACTAGCCGTTAAGTATTGGTAACCTTCAGTGGCGGACGCAGACATTTTTTTCGGGGGGGGGGAATTTGAATAGGTAGAAAGAATACTAAAAGTAATTAATGTAGATGTAGATGTAGTTATCTCGTTCTGTAGATCCTGTGTTGAGTGGGACTCAAGGATATAGAACACGTCAGATTACAATATGCAAGCAAGTAATAAAAAATGATATATAATATACTACACTCATAGGCGTACCGAGGGGGGGGGGTTTGGGGGTTTGGGGGTTTGAACCCCCCCCCCATTGATTAAAAAAAAGGAAAATTGTATAATTTTTTAAAGTCTGCCCATAAATTACTTAATACAAGTATAAAGCGTGGGAAGCTTAAAACTCGTTATTTTGCGTCTTGATTTTTAAAATTTTCCGGGGGAGGACCCCCGGAAGCTTAAAACTCGTTATTTTGCGTCTTGATTTTTAAAATTTTCCGGGGTAATCCCCGGAAGCTTAAAACTCGTTATTTTGCGTCTTAATTTTTAAAATTTTCCGGGGGGACCCCCGGAAGCTTAAAACTCGTTATTTTGCGTCTTAATTTTTAAAATTTTCCGGGGAAGCCCCCGGAAGCTTAAAACTCGTTATTTTGCATCTTCATTTTTAAAATTTTCCGGGGGAGGACCCCCGGACCCCCCTCTTCCTGAATGTTATAACCCCCCCCATATGGTCGGCCTGGTTACGCCTATGACTACACTATAAACTTATTCAAACTGGAAATACTCATCCATATTGTAGAAGGTGTGAGTCATTAAAAATTTCTTGAGAGATCCTTTGAAGGATTTGCGTTTTCTTTGAATACATAATAATTTAATGTTGTTTGGAAGCTTATTGTATATCTGTATTGCGGAGTAATAAGCGCCTTTCTGAAAAAGTTTTAATGCATTAACCGGTCTATGTAAATCATTCCTGTTTCTAGTAATATGTCCATGAACACTGCTATTAGTTTGGAATCTCTCAATATTATCTACCATATAACACATAACAGAGTATATACCGGTATACTCCCCTGTGAGAGTGAGGACTTTTAATTTTTCAAAGAGCGGTTTGCATGATTCTCTCCTTTTCTTTCCACACATTATTCTAATTGCTTGCTTTTGTAGCTTAAATATTTTATCCCTATGGGTCGAGTTACCCCAGAATATGATTCCATACTTCATTATCGAGTGGAAATTTGCAAAATACACCATGCGTAAGGCATCCTGTTTTAATACCTGATTCAGGACTCTTAAGGTAAAGCTTGCTGAACTTAGTTTTGGAATTATCATTTCAATATGTGACTTCCAGTCGAGATGTTGATCAATTTGTAATCCTAAAAATTTGATATTACTAATTTCTTCTATGCTTTGTGTTTGGTAATTAATTACAAGGTTTTGGGCACATCTTTGTTTTGTTCTGAATTGAATAAAGTGGGGTTTTTCGATATTAAGCGTCATTTTATTGGCTTGGAACCATATATTTAATTCGTGAAAAGCCTTTGTAGCTACTCTTGCCAGTTGTTCCTGGGATTTTCCTGTTACAAAAACACTAGTGTCATCCGCGAAAAGCAATACCTTTGTTTCGTCACTTAAGTTATGTGGCAAGTCATTGATGAAAATTAAAAATAGCAAAGGTCCTAGTATTGATCCCTGTGGTACTCCACTTGTAACTACTCCTAGATTAGATTTGTTTCAATTTATTACGACATTTTGAGTTCTATCAGACAGGTATGATTTGAACCAATTCAGTGTTAAATTATCTATTCCATAATGTTCCAATTTTTCAATTAATAGTTCATGATTTATACAGTCGAATGCTTTAGCTAAGTCACAGAAAATTCCCAACGTATATTTCTTTTTATCTAGCGCTTCCAGTATTTCTGTGGTGAGTTTAAATGTAGCATTTTCAGTAGACATGCCACTTCTAAAACCAAATCAACTTACATATGAAATTAGTTTATAAAACTGGCCACTTAGAGTACATTATATAGCCTTTTTTCAAATTTCGGGGGGGGGGGGGGGAGATGTAACCCCCTATCCCCCCCTGCGTCCGCCACTGGTAACCTTCCCAGTTCAGATATTTGAGAATATCCACGTCACCCCATTCTACTCCAGGGATATTTGAATGAATGAAAGGAAGAGCGCACTAACGTGAATAATATATTTTGGTTCCCATAATGTTTTCATAGTGGCTTCATAGGCGTAACCAGGCCGACCATATGGGGGGGGGTTATAACATCCGCGGTGTCTGGGAAAGGGGGGTCCGGGGGTCCTCCCCCGGAAAATTTAAAAAATCAAGATGCAAAATAACGAGTTTTAAGCTTCCGGGGTATCCCCGGAAAATTTTAAAAATCAAGAAGCAAAATAACGAGTTTTAAGCTTCCGGGGGTCTCCCCCGGAAAATTTAAAAAATTAAGACGCAAAATAACGAGTTTTAAGCTTCCCACGCTTTATACTTGTATTAAGTAATTTATGGGCAGACTTAAAAAAATTATACAATTTTCCTTTTTTTAATCAATGGGGGGGGGGGTTCAAACCCCCAAAACCCCCCCTCGGTACGCCTATGAGTGGCTTACCCATTATGTCCACAAATCTGATTTATAACTGGGCAGACTGGGAATTTCGCACGGCGGCAAATTTTTTATGCCGATTTTTTTTTAGGTAGAAACAAAAAAGATTGAGTGTAGGCCTATTACATATTACAAATATTTTTAGAATTGATTGTAAATGAAATAGGGATGTAGCGAATGTAGGGAATGTCTCCACTGCTCTAAATAGCCGGTATGCGTTAGCCGTTCGTCAGTCGTCACTTCTTTTTCCAGTTGTCTGCTAGTAACGTGCTTTTAAATGGCGTTTTATCTTAGCAGACTGAAAAAATACGTTCGAACTTCGAACTTTTCTATTTTTGTAGCGGGGAAGGCGCTACTAAGCTAATTTCTTTGTATACTGGTCACTTCCAGAATATATTTACGTGAAAAAGCTTAAAGAAAAATTGCAGAAGATAGACGCTATATAAGTCGAAATGAAGGAAGAATTAGCTGACAAATACTGTGAGAAATGCCCACTGTTAACTACATTACTTTGTTCATTATTACGATTAATGGCGGAAAGTTCTAATTCGATTTGTGTTGGTGCTTAAAATTGAAGGGCTTAGTGGAATAAGGGGGTATCCCTCATTTTGGTCAAAAATGAGCTATACCGTATCTCACGATGTTTGAGAGCGCAAGAAAACAACTCCCCACCCGCTGCACACTGGCCCACGTGCTGTGGCTCCGCGCTACTACTGATCCTACAAACATAAACATACCACTGAAAACCATGGTTTTAAAATAATGCTAAGGGAACTCACCAGTTAATCATCCGTTTCTAGAGGTTCAATTCCGGACATGTCATCAGCACCATCATCGTCGTCGTCGTCGTCGTCGTCACTGTCATCGCCTACGTTAATAATTAGAGGTTCCACCAGCTCCTCTGTCAGGCAATCTAGACGCCACATATTTTCTTCTTCCCCACGCACATGACGGATGCAATCTTCCCATTCACGCGACGATATATTTCTTACTGCCTCGAGCATGAGTTCTCGCACTTCTTAAAGTTTGAAGGTTTTATTGTTCCTAGCCACATGCCCTTTCAGTTGGCTCCAAATTAATTCAATGGGGTTAAGATTGCAATGGTACGGTGGTAGTCGTAGAACCAATCTTCCAGAATTTTCGGCAATTCTGTCGACTCTGTACTTGCGGCATTCAGCTACGAGGTGACTTGGGATACACTGCAATAGTTCCAGCTTGTGGTAATTTTCCTCAAAATGCAGTTCTTTTGAAATCAGCCACTCCTTGATTTTAATATTAGTCCACGATTTGTTGGGAATTCTTTCCACCATTACGCTGTGATAAGGAGCGTTGTCCATAACTATAACAGAGTCCTTTTCCAGGCGTGGAAGAATTTCACAAAACCATTTCTCGAATCTGTCCCCATCCATTTCCTCGTGGTAATCTTTAGTCGACTTGGACTCGAAAAGAAGAAGACCCTCATCCACAAACCCTTTTTCACTACCAATATGAAGCACTATCAGTCTTTTTCCCTTTCCGGTGGGGTTCTTTAGTCCAGTCGATAGCCCGGAGAGGAATGCCTGTTTTCGGGTTTCAATAGTTTTGTCCACTAGAACTTTATTAACAGTGTGGCCCGCATTCACCCACGTTTCGTCTAGGTAATATATTACCTTGCCTTGAGCCCGGTGCTCTTTTATTGCCCTCAAATACCCTAGTAGCACACTTCGTTGGCCCAATGTTGGGAAATGGTCGCCATGTTTCGTTGGTCAACGGTTAGGAATGTCCGTCGGGGTTCGGTTGGCAAAGTGCATTTTACCCAACCAACTGCCAACTGTAGCCAACCAATATCCAACAAAATCCCAACAGTTGGGAATGTTCGTTGGCGATCTGTTGGGCCATCATTGTAATGCCAACAGAATGCCAACTGTTGCCATCCGAATTCCATCCATAAGCCAACCAAAATCCAACGATTTCCCTACATTCCTCCATTGGGTTCTGCTTTTTGCCTTGGTTTCATGTCTATTTTGTCACAATTAGGTAGTTGATAAAATATTTACCCCAGCAACTGCAATTTAAGAATGACTTATAAATCCATGCAAATCTTTCGCACTTCACCCCTTTTGATAATAGTCCAAGAAAACCAAGTATTTAGCTAACTAATAAATTCACTCATACAGATTCACAAAACACAGTATACAGTTCATATGTTGCTCTTAATTCAACCGTATACTGTATTTTGTGAATGTATAAGAATGAATTTATTAGTTAGCTAAATGCCTAGTTTTCCTGGGCACCTATCAAAAGGGGCGAAGTGCGAAAGATTTGCATGGACTTGCTAATCATTCTCAAATTGCAGTTGCTGAGGAAAATATTTTATCAACTACCTAATTATGATAAAATAAACATGAAACCAAGACAAGAAAGCAGAACCTAATGGAGAAATATAGGGAAATCATTGGATTTGGATGGCTTATTGATGGTTATACAGTGCTTTCACTGTACGACTTGGTTGGCAATCGCACGGGCCGCTCCACCAACACAGATTAACCGCATGCGAGGCCAGATCACGGTACTCCAGGCAAATCGATATATTTCCGTAATTGTAATCACAATAAAATATGAAAATATAAAATAAAAATACAAACTTACCTTATCACAGGAGATGTTGGAAATGCCGTCCTTCTGCATCATTACATCTACGTCACCTTTTGAGGAAATTGCTATTCACACGCAGTAGTTCTAATGTATAATTATGTTGTGGCATTTTTAAAACACTACAAGCAAAACTAAAAACTACTTTAACCATAAGAAAACACAAACACTGCTGTAATAATTATTCACGTGTGAACACAATCAGATCACATGCTAGACTTCAGTGGTGAGACGAGACATCACTCTGGAGCTTGATGCATGAGTCACGGAGTCGGCCCGCGCGATTGCTGGCCAAGTCGTACAGTGAAAGCACTGTAATACTAATGGTCGAGAACTTCATCCCATGTTGCATCTTCTTCCTCCATTCTTCTACATTGGCAGATGGTTGTCTTCATGACTGAAACCGCTATTTCTTTATCAAGTGGCTCCTCGTCTTCATGAGGCTATGTGCACCTTGGTCCAGAATTCTATACCTCAGAAAAATGGTGATACATGGTATAACATAAGGAAAGAATCTTGGCTATAGGCTAAATAAAATTCAGAGAAATGAATAATGAATAGTTTATTGTTATTGCTGCTTTACAAGTTATGGATAAGTCAGATATATATATTATGAACTACATAACATATATTAATAAACTTCATTTTTATGTAATGTGAGAATAGTTGATTTATGTAAGTTGATCTTTCCACCTTATGCCCTCAATATAGTCTAGGAAATCCAAGAATGTTACCATTAACGTTTACAATATTATATGGTGTTAATCTGTATATTCTCATATAGGCCTAAGTAACAATGTGCAATCTTTTAGCCTACTGTGATTAGTTAATTTGTTATACAGCTGTCTTGTGACCAGTTATAGCATCACCATTATTAGGCCTATACGTTAGAAATATAATCAACTCTATCAAGTAACTTCCATTCTATTTGCCTGTATAATTTAAAAACATAGTTCATAACAGAGTTAAAAGGCGTATTTACATTATGTTTGAAAAACAGTCTAATCTGATTAGCTTAACCTGTAAGAGCTTAATTTCTAAAATGCTGTTCCATCTATTCCTATAGACCTATGCACTTAGATTAGCTTATTCATTATCAAATAATATTTAAAAGACTTCAATATAGGCTTAAAAAAGCTTTAAAAATTTGTGTAAAATCTCTTCAAAATTCATAATAATTCTATTTATTATATTCTTAATTTACATTCAATTACAATTTTGATTGTAAGATGCAGTTTGTAACATAATCTGAGTGTGTTCGAAAACAGGCTGCTTAGGAAAATATTTGGGCCTATGGGAGAGATGGAAATGGGGACTGGAGGAAACTGCATAACGACGAGGTTCATAATCTGTACTCGCCACCAGATATAGTAAGGGAAATTAAATCACAGGGAATGAAATGGGCTAAACATGTTGTGCGTATGGGGGGGAAAGACATCTAAAAAATGCTGAGTGGGAGACCCAAAGGGAAATGACCACTTGGAAGACTTATACGTAGGTGGAAAGAAAATATTAGGATGTAGATTTAAGGGAAATAGGATTTGTGGGGGATAGTAGGATGGAATTAGTACAGAATTGGGTTGAATGCCAGGTGCAAGGGTATTTTATTTTTATTGTGAAATATTAGGTGACATGCCAATCGCAATTACGCATTACCGGCGTTGAGCAGCGGCTACAGCCATGACGGCATGACCTGCAGGGAAGCGTGGCAGGTGGCATTCGGGAAGCAGCCAGGCGAGTGGAAAGGGGAACGCGTGGGGCACAAAGTTCCATTATTCCCATTTTATTCCATAATCTAGTAATATTTTACTTTTACAAAGACTGATGTTAAGATCATTTCATTATAAATTGAATTCTACAAACTGTAGCCTATTGGGGTTATAACCAAAATTGTGACTGAATGTAAGCCTAAATTAAGAATAGAACAGATAGAATTCTTTAGAAATTTGTGAAGAGATTTTACATGATTTCGTAAAGATGTTTTAAATAACCTAATCTATTAAGTGCACATATAGGCCTATAGGGATAGATGAAACAATTTGATGGAAAAGCATTCTAGCAATCAAGTTAAGCTAATCAGATTTAGACGGTTATTCAAACATAATGTAAATGCATTTTTTAACCCTGTCATGAACTATGTTTTAAAATTATACAGGCAAATACAGTGAGTTCCACGCAAGAGTTGGCCAATGACGCGGGTTTCTGCGGCGCGGCTGGCACAGCTCCAACTCCCGAGCGATCGGGTGAAATATCTATGCAAATAATGCCGGCGTCTTTGTAATGATTCAGGTTCTCACATTTACAGTTAAAATTACAATGAAAATAACCACGTACCTAATCACAAGAGATGTTGGAAATGTTCTCCTCTTGCATACGCGCAACATTGGCACCTTTTTTAGGGAATTTTCTTTCACGCGCTTAAGTTCAGCTTCCGAGATAGAATTAATTTCTTTTGTGATATTGTCTTTAAGTTCTTCTTATGTATGGGAAATTGATCTACCGGTATACACTTTATTTTTCAAGTTCCCCATAAATAATATTTACATACAGTTAGAAGAAATTAATGACAATATCACATAGGCCTATCAAAAGAGAAAGTAACTCTGTCTCGGAAGCTGAACTTATGCGCGTGAAAGAAAATTTCCTAAAAAGGTGCCAGTATTGTCTGGATGCAAGAGGAGAACATTTCCAACATCTTTTGTGATGAGATACGTGGTTATTTTTATTGTAATTTTAACTGTAAATGTGAGAACCTGAATCATTACAACGACCGCGGCATTATTTGCGTAGATATTTCACCCGATCGCTCGGGAGTTGGAGCTGTGCCAGCCGCGACGCAGAAACCAGCGTCATTGGCCAACTCTTGCGTGGGACTCACTGTAGAATGCAAGTTACTTGGTAGAGTTGATTATATAACTAACGTATTAGGCCTAAAGCTCTATCCACAATGTGCAGGTGGCAGTCTGTAGTCGGTAGTCAAAGTAAAACAAGTGGTGAGTAATGTACGCCATTCACAAAATACAGTTGCTGTCAGCAGTCGAGAAATTCATCTTCGACTAAAGCTCTATCCACAATGCGCAGTCGTCAGTTGTTAGTCAGTAGTCGGAAGTTTGCTTTTGCAATCGGCCGCTTGGGAGCAGCACTCGAGTCGTCTACAATATGCTGTCGACATTGAGGTTAGGGAAACATTTTACAGAATAAAAAAGGTGGAGGAATCTCTTTATAATTGGATAATATATGTTATAAACACATCTTGCTTTCTCGTAGTATGCTAATCTGTGTATTTGCACTAGTAAATAATTTTCATTCGTGTAATATGTTACTTGCAGACGTTCAGTTCGTAGTCAGAGATGAATTTCTCGTCTGCCGACTACTGTCTACCAACTGACGATTGTCAGCTGTCGTCTGCAACTGCACATTGTGAATGGCGTCCATTGATCACCACACGTTATACTTTGACTACAACCTACCGTCTACCGACTAACAACTGCAGACTGCGCATTGTGGATAGAGCTTACCTACCCCAACTGCAAGTTACATATTACGAGATTGAAAATTATTTAGGCCTACTAGTGCAAAGAAATAGATTAGGTTACTATGAAAAGCAAGATGTATTTATTATAGCCTACATATTATGCACTATAAATCGATTCCTTCCCTTTATCTGTACTGTAAAATGTTTCCCTAACCTCAATGTTCACTTCATATTTTTTAGACTATATAATGAGGGCATCTGCATTTTAATAATAAATCAAATATTTATACCTTAACATTTTTACTTGATTCTAGACAAATAATCATGCATGCTCCATGTAGGCTACTTGCAAGTTTGAAATCTTGAAAATCCCGCAATTGATGTAGATTTTGAACTGTAGAACTGCTGATCTTGAACTGCGTTTCAATTCAGTTGGAATTGCGTTGCTTATATATGATGCTCCTTCTCTACTTCCTTCTGCCTTTCTATATGTAAATCATCTGAAACAAATTTGCAATAGGAAATTACAGTACTGTAACGTTGAACGAACCTTTCAATTATAATATGAATGCAACACTCATAATACAGTATTGTGTAAAAATGATAACGTTATTTTAAGAGAACAATCAAAGGGCTTACCTAATGTAGATGTAGATGTAGATGTAGATGTAGATATCTCGTCCTGTAGATCCTGTGTTGAGCGGGGCTCAAGGATATAGAACACGTCAGATCAAAAAATACTTCCTTAATACAATCAAGATGGCGAATGACGGTTATGCGATGTTATGCGTGGTTGTCGACGACCTACGAGCTATGCCGGAAATTTCCGAAGAGGACTGGAGCGCGCAGGATGAGAAGCTTGAATAATTAATGAATTAACACAGTTTATTTTATAGGAAATAAAAATTTTACGCTTGTAATGTTATTTCAACACTTTTTAATTTTAACATAAATGCGATTATATTCCAACAAAAAAAATTGTTGGGCCAACAATCAAACCCCAACGGTAGGACGGTCGGGGAAAGCAGCCGATAAATGCGTTGGCGCAACCGAGGAAATTACAACTAACGTTTTCCCAGCATATCCCAACCATGCCAACCAAATCCTTCCGATGGGCCAACGAAGTGTGCTACTAGGGTATTTCCTTCGCCACAGCACAATGTCATCTCTGTCGAGCAACAAACACTGACGATTCCGTTTCTCAAATTTAAATCGAAGCACTTTAGTAAGCGTCGATGCAGGGTGGCGCGCGAGAAATTAGGCAAATCTTTGTCATTACGCACCGCGGCAAGAATTTTGTCTACAGTCGGTATCTCATTACGGAAATAAAACTGATGCACTATGCTACGAATTGCACATTTCGTTGCTTCATCGTGTCTTTCTCCTAGTTGTTTAGCCCGGCGAATTTTTTTAGGGGTGGTCAACTTTTCGCCCGACTTCACCTTACTTCGTAGTCGATAAATACTGGCTTTAGACACGCCTGTTGCTTCAGCACTCAACTTAGTCACTTCGTCAATAACCATTCCGGGATTGTCGGCGGAAATTTTGTTGAACACATTTAGCACACACACTTGCTGGCCTCGTTGCAGCGGTTTGCCTTTCGAATGCTTCTTCACTGAAAGTTCCTCCATTACAACTATTATTTATATATGCACCCAGACTATAAAATGCTAACTTATATTACATAAATAAAAATATGACATGCCATCAGAAACCTAGCCCTGATTATTATTCGTACAATAGCTCTCAGTAAGAATCTCTGCATCAGTCAACGTATTTAACTGTATTAATACACAACGCACGTGTTTTCTTGAGAAGGGTTCGCTGTTGATTTTTTGTGTTCGCAATCCCATCCAATGTTAATCTGCATCCTCTTAATTACATTTTAAAAGCATTTTATGCTCTTCATAAACCCACCAAAAATATAATATGTATATCTAACTTCAGTTCTCTACAATATCATAAAAAATTAAAACATTAAAGTATTGTAAATGACCGTAAACAGTACGAACGACGACAAGGACAGGGGGTGAGATCCCTAGAGTAACAGCCACCGACAGGCAGGCAAAGCTCGTCTGCTGGGATGTCACCGGGTGGGGGAGTTGTTTACCTGCACTCTCAAACACTGTGAGATATGGTTTAGTTGCATATTATGTAACCTGAGTCCATCTAGTGTTAGTTTATTGTACTCTTAGAGTGTGGGATAGCCCCCCTGAAAAGTTGGAGAGGATAATAAAAGTCCTTGGAACTGTTGTCAACATTTTCTGAGTGGAATATGGAGGCTATCCCACACCTCTTTGAAACCCTCATCATGATTGGTCAGCTGTTTACTGGATTGCCCAATGGGGGAGCAGCTTTCATATCACATGTATATCATGTGCATGTGGATGTACATGGTTCAAATGGGCTAGTTTGAGAGCATAGAACACAGGTTCCTGGTTCCAGGCTATACGTATTTGCCATGTGATGCTGATTTTGGCATCATTGAAAAACTAAAACGTACTGTACACTAAAATGTACTGTATATACACCTCAGGAGTAGGCAAATCTCATAAGAAATGCAAGGAAAAATAAACCATTCACTGTACTAGAAATGAGGAAAGAAAATTTTGTTAGTCTGACTCCATTAACAAGCAAACTAACAAAAAGAAAAAAAATCCCGTTCTGGCAGAAATGTGGACTTTCGAAAAGCATCGATTCCAAGATTCGAGGGTGGGCATAAAGTGGACGTGCATTTCAAATACAGTGATTTAGGCACTTATTCTACCATCAGCTTTCAGAAAGGGAAAGGAAAGTCACAGAATATCGCTGGCATAGTTTTCGAACCAAAGTACCTCAATGGGAGGCCAATCAAGGCAGCTAAATTTCGTGACATAAATTCATTGTTGAAGTTCATACCCCCAGTGTACCATGACTTTTATTTAAATTTAAAGTCAGACAATATGTGTGAAGGGGAGAGAACAATGGACACGATTCATTTGATATTGATGTTTGAAAGTTTTTTGTCACTTCTGTTGTAAATATTATATGATATCTAGAAGTTAAGTAAAAGTTTATAATATTATAAATTAAAATATTTTGTCCTACATTTGCAGAAAGTTAGATCAAAACCTTCCTAATATAATACCAAAAGTATTTCGTGATTGGTAATTTTTTACTTGAGTTATGGAAAATCTAATAAAACACTAAATATCTCAAAAACACAACTTTGAGGGATACCCCCTTATTCCACTAAGCCCTTCAATTGTTGTAGCCTGTTTCTAATAGTAATTTAATAAGTTAATCTTATATTCTGATTATTTACTATTCTTCTTCCATTTAGGTACCTGATCGGGCGATTTAAATCGTTACAGTTTGCTTTTCTTTTGTAAACAAAGCGAGTGAATGAATTGTGGGCTAAATCCAGAGCGCCCCTTAAGCTCCGCCCACTCGATATTCACATTTGCACGGACTGTATTTTGTTTCTTAGCGAAGCAGGGTGACCAGCTGTCCTTCTATATTGTCGCAAGTGCCTTGTACCCACTGACCTTGTATACTATCGTAAGTGCGTTGTACCCAGCTCATTATATCTCCCGCGAGGTTTATCAGCCTGCCACCGGTATCTAGCGATATGACGTCACAACTCCAACGTCCAATCACGAGTTTCTTCATAATACAGTAGAACCCCGATAATTCGAGCTAATTGGGGCTGAGGCTACCTCAGGGCCGTCGCGTGGTTCGTTGGCGCCCGGGGCAAGATTTCGTCAGCCCCCCCCCAAACTCAATTCCACGTGCACCCTCCCGACATTCCACCTATCTGTAGGGATTCAAACACAAACACACAGCGAGCGACGTGACGCGACACTATCAAATACGTATAAACATATGGGGTTAAACACGCAATGAGCGACGCGACTTGGGGCGACGTGGACTGGACAAGTTCCAAACCGCATCGCGTCCAGTCGCTCGTTAGCAAAAGTTGCGCGTCGGGTTGCGTCGCTGTCTGTGTTTTTGTGCCCAAAAGAGACACCTAATCGGATTACCTTACAAAAATACCAGAAATAAAATTATTTAAATTTTTTAATAAGATTGTATTGAAAATCAAATTAATACAAGTTTAGTAATATAAGAAAATCTTAACAATCATAAAAAATACTATAGACGTTATTAATGGACTACAAATTAATAGTGTGGGAAACCTCGTTACATACATTGAATAGAATATAGAAAAGGGAACCGCGTTTATCAAATTAAGATAAGGTACTAAACATTAAATGGCATTCGCCTGGTTTTTGCACGAGAAAATGTCGTTAGAATTTCCTTCAAGTCTGTTTTTTGTGCTTCATCGTTTTCAATGGACAAGATGGCCAGAGAATTCAGTCTCTCCTGTGACGTAGTTGATCGTAAATATGTCTTTATAAGGATATATTTATTTTGGGATAACTTAGCAAATATAGGCCTAAAGTTATTGGTGTCAAATATTTATTTGTTCAATAAAAACATACAACGCAATATTCAAAATTCAGTTATACCTAACTTTAAAAAATACGTTATGTAAATCCTACTTATTTTTTCAAATGTTGTTGTTTTATTTTTGCCGTTGCCACGGCGCCCCCCTGGTTGCGGCGCCCGGGGCGATCGCCCCGCTCGCCCCGCCCACGCGACGGCCCTGGGCTACCTCGAATTACAAAAAACTCGGATTATACGGAAATATCACTAAATCATTGGGTAAATCATAAATAAATGTTTAATGAGCACAATAATGGTTTAAAAAATAAATAAATAACAATATAGTAGGCCTAAATAACTTTGTTACGCCTGTATGTAGGCTATATTGGCAAACATTTCCAATTTTACATCGGCATCCTTTAAGGTTTAAGTCTGAGTGGAACGCGAAAGCGGCGCTACTAGGAAAACACTTTTAATTATACCTTTGTCGCTGAGTAGGGATTACTAAATCAATACAGTATTCTTTTCTGAAAGGATGGTATGCACTGTACAATTGATTGGCACGAGGTCCCGACAAAGAAAGATCGAACCTTTCTGCCAATCTGTAATAGAAATGCGTTAGCAGTCTGAAGAAAAGCTTATTTTTGTGTATTATGAACGAAACCCCTTAGTGGGACAGTTTTACTTGCATTTTTGTACATGGAAAAATTGTAAGGAAGCTCAAAATGTAACACATTCGGAAGTGCGTAAAACTTACTTGCGGACACCGTATAAAAACGGGATTTTACTCTAGTTTTATGGAAAATTTTAATTTTCTTAAACCAGCTCGAATTACACGGAACCTCGAAATACCGGGGCTCGATTTACCGAGGTTCTACTGTATACGAGGACAGAAGAATTCGCTAGATCGTGGTATAAAAGAAAGTGCTGGGTGGATTGGGTGGGATACCACTATCCCAAGGTGCTACCTGTTTTTGGATTTTCCCAAACTGTGTTTAGTGCAGCGTGTATATAGAACTCAGATTTGTGACTTTCTGGATTTTTTTATTTCTTGCTCTCCCCCGGAAGGGGAGGAAATAGGTTTAAGATTTAAGCACACTAACAGACATGGAGAATTCATCTCAAAACGTGGTACAGGAAGTAATGAAATATTCTCTTGGTGAAGTGAATACACATCAAAATGAAACTATCAATCAACACAATTCATCTGCTATCAAGGCAACCATCAATAAGGAATCTTATCGTTATCTTCATACGGACGCGGGTCCTTATTTTGTATCAGTGAAACATAAATCCAAGGACTGTGAC
This sequence comes from Ectobius pallidus, assembly GCA_964059195.1. NCBI lineage: Eukaryota > Metazoa > Arthropoda > Insecta > Blattodea > Ectobiidae > Ectobius > Ectobius pallidus. The sequence continues at coordinate 30,951,705 of CAXKWD010000006.1, forward strand.
GTGCTATTTGAGTGAGAATATTTATTTGAGAGGCGCCACTCACTCTTATAGACAATGAACAAACTACTTTAACACTTGACGTTAACCTTCCAACTATTGTCACATAAATAATTGCCGACAGCTTCAGCCGAAGACGGGGCGAGTTAATGTTAGGAAGGTATATTATTTTATCTTTATGAAAAACAGTCAAGTCTTCTTTTCCAAACAAATTTAACACAATTTTATTCAATACCATGTGCATTAATTAATTTACTTATTTAGTTTAGTTTGAGAGACCTCCTCAAAAGAAAATATTATACAGTGCAAGAAGTCAGTCTTTTGTCGCTCCTCTTCTTTATTCCAACCGAATACTGGTCGTCTTGACTGAATCCTGAAGTTCGACAAAATACTTCTACTTCCTCAGTCCTCTTGAAAATAGGTCTCATACACATATAACACAGTCTGCAACTTAGAAAAATATTTCTACATCTGGTCACGATGTATACAAAATTTACTCACTGTAGGCCTACTCTGTTTCTCAAACAATTCTTTACCTATCTTGGCCTACCAGAATCCTATTATACCTCAACTGATTCTCTCTTAGAAGAAGATAAAACACACTTCTAACTTACTCTTCTTCCCACACAGGAGCTTATTTTATCTCACCCTACCAAGTTCAGAATTACACCTAATAGTAATTTCCCTATTACTAACAATATCTTTGTACTTCTTAAATGATGCGTAGATAAATCAAAATACTTCACGTAACAAAACCTTGTAAAAATAATTACAGTTCTTTCCCTCAGTCTAATTTAAGACTCTTACCAACTGAACTTTGTATATTAAATTTTCTAGCCAATTTACTGTTACAGTACAAATATGAGGTTTTACTTTTTACTTTGTAACGTAATTTCTTTTTCCTATGGGGAAAATATCCAGTTCTCTTAACAATCTGTCCGCCTATTCTCTTCTTCTCGTAGCACAAGTTACTTCTTATTTAAGTTTGTTTATAGCTCCCAGAGTTATTACTTGCGGAGAAAAATATAGGTCATTGTACTTATCTGATTTGTACTGATGTATATGTGACCACCACGCCGCTCGTCTCTAGGCAATGGCCTCATCACTGCATGTCGACCCACACAGACGAAGTAGCGTATTCTTCCACTCGTATTCACTGCCAGCCATCACAATCGCATCCCGCATCTCCATATGCGGCTCCTCCACATTGGGGCAGAACTCCACCGCAGAAACACCGCCCCAAGGTTGCAAGCAAAATGATTGGCATATACTGAACTCTCACCTTATGACGCGACTCTTATATTTGAATTAACAAGATACCACCTCGGATCTAATTATAGCTTCTACAGGACTTCTTCATAACACTCATGTTTCCAGAGTGAATGATACTTGTAATAGTGATCACTTTCCACTTCAAATTCACCTTAATCACACTTCTACCATCTGGGACACTCTCTATAAGAAACATAGAGCTGGGAAAATTAATCCGCACATTTTATCAATATTCATAGTTTACCACCTCTCAAACGTTAATGAAAACCAGCTGAATTATGAAAAAGTAGAGATGATCCTCACATCTTATCTCAAAATCCGCCAACCTTATGAAATAGTTTCTACCTATAAAAAACAGCATCCGCCATGGTGGAACGCTCGATGTGCTGAAGCGACGACAAGCAATGCACCGATTCAACAGGTCAAAATTTGATTTCATACAAAAAAACAGGAAGCTGTCACCAAACGGGTCCTTAAAAATCTAAACGAACCGGATGGAAGATGTATTACTCATCCATTAATCAGTCCAACACCACAAAACAGATCTAGCATCAACTACCATGGTTTAAGAAGAATAACTCCACGCAACTTTTACCCATTGCAGGCAACGTGGATATTCAGCATAACTTTCTCTCCATGGTGGAGTCAACCACTGTACCGGAAGTGCCTATCTTTTCCCCCAGCATCCATGCAGAATCACAGCATCCAATTATGCAACAAATCAGCAATCAATAAATCTCTCATGTATGGCAATCCAAGACCCGTCCTTCGAGTCCAGGTCCCGATGATATTACTTATTCTCTTCTCAAGGCTCTTCCTCAGGAATTTTTGAAGATCTTGGCATCAGTTTTCACCAAGATATTACTTACTGGACAGATCCCACCATCTTGGAATGTGACACTTATTCATCCAATACAAAAACCAGGAACCTCTGGCCTAACAGCCCAGGACTATCGGCCGATTTCTTTACTTCCTACACTTCAAAAAACTTTCGAAAAAATACTGACAGACCACATCGCATTCTATTTAGAACGCAATGTTTTATGGCCTCGAACTCGATACGGTTTCCGTAAACATTATAACGCTGAGATTAACACATACCTTTTATCCACTGATGTACAAACAGCTTTCGAACAAAAAACAAAAAAACAAAATTGCTCCCTTCTTTCTGGATGCTTCATAAGATTATGAATCAGTAAGAATCCCTATCCTCATGACCCGATTAGAAACATATGCTCTTCCAATAGCCATAATGAAAACTCTAGGCCTATATAATCTCATTCACTCACGTACCATATCTCTGGTTCGCCTCTATAATAACCCTGCAACCAGAATTGCCACACAGGGTTCACTTCTCAGCCCCCTCCTGTATGCACTATATGTACAAGACCTTATGCCTCCTACTCATGTCCCTCTATGCATACTTCAGTATGCGGATGACATATGTTTATAGCGGTCGCTCAACTCAAGGAAGATCCAAAGTGATATCGAGGAATTTCAAATCTCAGTCACTATTTGTATATCTACGTTGGAGCATCTGGGAATTAGTATTAATATGCAAAAAACTAAGTTTATGATTTTTCAACCTGGGATCCCACGTCTAGAGAAGTTTTTACATCTTCCAAACTTCAGACTCAAAATGGTATTTTGAATACAATGCGACATTGTATTCAAAATTTGAATGTGAATTTAAAGACTAGACATTTGTACACAATTCAGTACATGAATGCAACATTTTTCATTCTCTAGCCTGGTAGTTATTCCAAAGTGCGTTTTTCTTCGGTCTATTATGAACATCTTCAAATATCACACGAATACTTGATAAAATTTCGTAGCTTATAATTTCTAGCGATGTATCGCCTTAGGCCTATATTATTCTGTGTTGTTTGAACATATGACGTGCTTGGTTAAACAATGAAGGTGATAATTTGACTCAGTTCTTAATGGTTTTTGGCTGTTTAAATAATGGCCCATGATGATATAGTCTTTCTCATTGGTCACCGAAGACGTCAATTTAGAAGTTTCACCCAATCAAATCTCAGATGATGTAATTTGATTGTAGATGATATAATTTAGTTAACCGCGCAATTGCTCGCAATATATACGAATTCCCATGCCTCAAGCGTCAGTCCCGATCCTACCTATTTCGCCAGCGGGGTCAAAATGGCCTATTGGCCTCAGCGTTGTGCTCCATTCATTTTTTGTCACAATGCAGTTTCATCAGTAACGTCATATTCGAACCTGAATATGTGCGATGCAGTACAGGCAGACACAACATAACCTCCAAGTTCTTTATCTACACTGTGATTTGGACGTCCGTGTGATGGCCCATTACATCCACCATTCTTTGTCACAACGCAGTTCCATCAATAACTCACATAATATGTGCGACACAGTCCGCACATAACATTCTACATTGTCAAGCTTACTTCAGTGATATGTGTTCCCAGCTTAAGCATTACATAACCCATCAAAATGACGAACAGAAAGAACAGATAGAAAGATGGCGATACAACACAGACGGGAACTTCTAGCCACTGCCGCGCGGATACGAGTCGACCAATAGCAGATGATGGGGATGATATGTTTCCCCGAAACTAGTTCTTGAAAGAATGTGACGTCAGTGGAGCTTAAAGCGTATAGAAGTTGACCATCAGGTCTAAAAATTCTTAACAGATTGATCATTCTAAGTTAAGATCAATCATACTTACTCCCGACAAATCCAATTATACCTGGCGTACCACAAGAAGCTAATCTCTCTGCGATATTATATAATATCTACACAGCAGACTTCCCAAAAAATCAAAACTGGTTTTTCTCTCAATACGCCGATGATGCAGTTATATGTACATACCATCGACTTTGATTTACATACTGCATACACCAGACTTCAGACTTACCTCAGTACAAATTAAGAACGGCTAAAATAAAGAAAAATCAAGATTACTCCTAACAAATGTTCAGTTGTTATTTTCAGAAGGAGACGACTTCAAGAACCATTTCAGTTTCAGTTATTTAATGAGAAAATTCCAAGAAAACGTACAACAACTTATCTGGGAGTTATATTTGATCAGAGGCTCACATTCCAACCTCATATAAAATGGACAGCGGAAAAAGGCAACTCAATTTCCTCCATATATATCCTTTCTTCAAACCTCCTTCATTAAGTATTTGGTCCAAGAAGATCTATTATATCATGCTAATCAGATCGAAACTTTGTAACGAAGTGAAAGGTAGCGTGGAAATATTTGCAGTGAACAGTAGTTAAACCACCCGTAACCACTCAGTGTTTGTGAAAGTTTTACTCTACAAGAACCAGTTTGTGGCAGAAAGTACGAGAGTCTGCGCCTGCGCCATAGTTTGAAAAGGACAGAGAGGGAGTGGAAGAAAAATTGAAGGGAGACAGTTAGTAAAAAGAGTGGAGGAGTACGTGCTTGGACAGAGAGTTAGCGGGAAGTCGCCGAGGAGGGCGGGCGTAGCCGTTCCAAGTTAATTATAAAAATGAGTGAAGGTTGACGTCGAGAAGAGCGGGCCTAGCCCGTGGGACGGGTGCATACCGCACCCCGCCGTACAGTTAGATGTTGGAGAGGATTGAGAGCGTTGGGAGTTAGCAGTTGACGATGGAGAGTTAGTTAGTGAACGCCAAGCCAGACGGCCTTAGCCCGTGGGGGCGGATGCATACCGTACCTGGCTCCAGTGGAAGAAAATTCGGACTACACCCGGCCTTACCATATAAAGTGATAGTGTAAGAAAATTTGTACTGCACCCGTCATCGTAAATGAACTATAAGAAGGAAGTAGTAAGTTCCGAGCAGTGAGTTGGTTGGAAGAAAGTAACGATGTAGACTCCAGAGAGGACAGTTCAGAACACAAGGGAGTTGGACGGCATCAGAGGCATACGATTAGATATGTGGGTGGTGTACGTTGGACGGCATCAGAGGCATACAATTAGGTATGTGGGTAGTGTACGTTGGACAGCATCAGAAGCATTCAATTGGATATGTGTGTGGTGTACGTTTGGTCTGCGAACCACAGAGTGTCAACCTTGGAAGGAGAGTTGTGGACAGTCGATCGTCGGGAGGAGTCATGAGTAGTCATCAGTCGGGAGGAGTCACCAGTAGTCATTGGTAGTAGGCAGTCAGCAGTAGACAGTCGGCGCAGTCAGTCGACGAATAGAGATGTGTTGAGGAAGTTGATCCGAGGAAGAGATCCTTGGAAGTGGGACGTCAGGAAGGACTCTGTCGAATAAGCCTTTGATGGTCTGAGTTGGGTGAGGTTACTGGAGTGGATTCTTGAGCGTTCGTGGTTGTTATCCTACAACTGAGATGGGATGTAACGTGGTATGGGTCTGCGAGTCACGTACTGCCAACCTTGGGAGCGGTGTTTCTGCAGTGGAAATCTACCCCGATACAGAAGAACAGCATATGGAGATGCGGGAAGCTATTGTGATGGCTGGCAGTGAATACAAATGGAAGAATACTATAATTAAGGAATCGCGCACAATGTGCATTATCTTAACCTACTTACAAACACCCAGTCCTGAACCCGGGAATCGAACCCGGGCCGCCGGAGTGGAAGGCAGGCGCGCTACCGACTCACCCACGACGCTACTTCGTCTGCGTGAGTCGACATGCAGTGACGAGGTCATTGCCTAGAGACGTACGGCGTGATTGACATATATATATCAGTACAAATCAGATAAGTATAATGACCTATATTTTTTCTCCTTAAGTAATAATTCCGTGAGTTATAAACAATCTTAAATAAGAAGTAACTTGTCCTACGAAAAGAAGAGAATAGGCGGACAGATTGTAGAGAGAAGTGGATATTTTCCCCGTAGATAAAAATTACGTTATAAAATTAGAAGTAAAATCTCATATTTGTAATGTAACAGTAAATTGGTTGGAAAATTTAATATATAAAGTTCAGTTGGTAAGAGTCTTAAATTAGATTGAGAGAAAAAACTATAATTATTTTACAAGGTTTTGTTACGTGAAGTATATGGATTTCTCTACGCATCATTAAGAAATATAAAGATATTGTTAGTAATAGGGAAATTACAATTAGATGAGGAGTATACTCAGAACAAATGTATTTACGTATGCTTATAGACTTTTTGAAGTGGATAGTTGGAGTTCTGTCGAAATACAGCTAGCTTCTTCTAAGAAAGATTCAGTTGAGTTTTGAGATGTAATATGATTGTGGATTCTGGGAGGCCAAGATAGGTAAAGAATTGGTTGAAAAACAGAGTAGGCCTACAGCGAGTAAATTTTGTGTACATCATGACCAGATGATGAAATATTTTTCTAAGTTACAGATAAGAGTACTGAGAAAGTAGAAGTGTTTTGTCGGACTTCAGGATTCAGTCAAGACGACCAGTATTCGGTAGGAATAAAGAAGAGGAGCGACAAAAGACTGACTTCTTACACTGTATTATATTTTCTTTTGAGGAGGTCTCTCAAACTAAACTAAAAGCATTTAACTAATTACTGTACATGTTATTTAATAAAATTCTGTTAAATTTGTTTTTTATAACTTGACTATTTTTCATAAAGATAAAATAACTGACCTTCCTAACATTAACCCACCCCGTCTTCGGCTGAAGCTGTCGGCAATTATTTCTGTGACAATAGTTGGAAGGTTAACGTCAAGTGTTAAAGTAGTTGGTTCATTGTCTATAAGAGTGAGTGGCGCCTCTCAAATAAATATTCTCACTCAAATAGTGCGTCACAACTTATATATGCTTATATGTCCTGGTCACCAGCAAACAAGACCTCATAGAACCTCTTAAAAGGAAGTTCAACGATCAGTATTAAGAACTATCACAGGTACTGATTAAAGGACAACGAATAATTTTTCACAAGAAATTCTACACATATACTCAGTGGAAGATGCCATGAAAAATTTATAGACAATGTTTGTACAGTCTATCATTTGACATACAAATCCTTTAAACGTGATCTGTTTATTAACTATTACGAGGGTTGATCTGTATGCTCCACCCCTGACCCACTTCCTGTTGAGATAAAATTATCAAAATATTCATGCAAGCAGCTTCATATCTCAAGGTAAACACTGCACTGTTTCAAGCTCTTATCTCTCTCCCTTGGGTCAGGGGATATTTTTCTTGTGAAGGATGTGTGTGTCAGTCATAAAATGGAACCTGTAGAACCTTTAGTTGAAAATCGTTTTCCACGAATATCTTCTTTGAGTTTTGGGAACAATCTGAAGTCACTAGGGGCTAGATCTGGTGAGTATGGTGGGTGTTCCACTAATTCAAAGTCTGCTTTGGCTATAGCTGCCATGGCCACACAAGAGGTGTGACTGGGGGCATTGTCCTGGTGAAAGAAGATTCCTGCACTTAAATTCCCATGTCTCTTACTCTTTATAGAATCTCTTAATTTTGGAATTAAATTAGCATAATATGCTCCTGTGATTGTAGAACCCTTTGGTAAGTAATCAACCAGAATTACTCCCCTGGCATCCCAAAATACTGTGGCCATTACTTTCCCTGCAAATGGATGAGTCTTGAACTTGCGGGGAGGAGGAGATCCCTTATGTTTCCACAGTTTACGTTGGAGCTTCGTTTCTGGGCCATCATGGTGGACCCAGGTTTCATCAATAGTCATAAATCTGTCAATAAATATTTTTGAATCTGCTCTGTACATTTGTAACAGACGTTCACAAATCAACACACACTGTCTCTTCTGTGTTGCTGTCAACATTCGAGGAACCCATCTTGCTGTCAATTGTTTCATGTCCAATTCCATAACTAAAATATTTCTAACTGTGTAATAGGAGAAGCCTGTTAGCTCCACTATTTGCCTAATAGTCAGTCTGCGGTCTTGTATCACTAGATCATGGACTTTTTTGACATTGTCTACAGTTGTAACGCTCACTGGTGGTCCTCCTGCATGTCGATCTTCAAACGATTCCCTACCACATCTAAATTTACGACACCACCTTTTGACTATGTCATATGATACTGCACTTTCTCCTAAAGTTGCACATAAATCCCGATGGATTTTTGTTGGACTCATTCCCTTTTTCTGCAAGCATTTAATAAGAGCTCTTTGTTGTACAGGCTCCATTTTATGACTGACACACACATCCTTCACAAGAAAAATATCCCCTGACCCAAGGGAGAAAGATAAGAGCTTGAAACAGTGCAGTGTTTACCTTGAGATATGAAGCTGCTTGCATGAATATTTTGATAATTTTATCTCAACAGGAAGTGGGTCAGGGGTGGAGCATACAGATCAACCCTCGTATATTTCCTGTGAACAAAATCCAGCCACATCTTACCCATCAAGACATTTTGTAAATCAATGAAATATCTCCCAAAGAAACTGATGAAAATCACTGTTACCAGTTTCATATATGGGAGTCAAGGGCTCAAGCTTGATCTGTGTTTGTATCAAACAATCAGAGAAGAACGATGCTGGCTGGCTGGCGTTTCTATCTCTTGTTTTGATTAACTGTTCTTTTTTTATAGTGGAGCATTTCTTTGTATACTGAACACTTCCAGAATATATATACATGAAAAAGACGAAAGAAAAATTGCAGAAGATAGACGCTATTTAAATAAAAATGAAGTAAAAATTAGCTGACAATTAATACTGTGATAAATGCCCGATATTAACTACATTACTTTGTTCCCAAAATATTATGAACGTATGAATATTTACAAGTATACAGTTCTGGTGGCTAGGTAATTGGGTATGATTCAATGTAACTAAACGAATTTACCTCTAGGGTTCAGATAGTAAAATACTAATTGATACATGTGATATAGGCATTTGGTATGTATTTGCAGACATTTTAAATATCAATTATTTTACTAAATCAAAAGCATATTTATCCTATATCCTATATTAAAAATATATTCAAAATCAAAATATTAAAATATGTTTACAACATGCAAACTTCATATTAAATAGTTTCAAAAAAATGCAAACTCTAACATCGATTAGGCCTTTTTCTTTTTCCTGTCATTCCTCATTCTTTCTTATTCCTGTTATTACCGGTATGCTAGACCGTCGGTACATAATATTAATTTCTAGTTATGAGACAAAATAATGTTAGGAATATTCCATTGCATCACATAGCAGAATATGAAGGCAGAGATGCTCTCAGTCTATTTCACGTTTACGAATTAAACATACAATAAGTTATGTAGCTTATCAAATTGGCAACGCTATGACAATCGTTCCTGGAAGCCGTCAATCTAACTTTGCTATTTCAAAATTACAGAATTTATATATAGATCTGAAATGCAATAGAAGGCTACACTAGTAGTAATATACACATATTTATACTTACTTATTTACTTACTAAATGCCAATAGACAACTCCAAAGCAAGCTAAAGGAATATTATCTATTTTATGGAACCCGAAGGTTCATTCCCACGCTTACCTGAGCCTGACAACTCCAAAGCAAGCTAAAGGAATATTATATATTTTATGGAACCCGAAGGTTCATTGCCACGCTTACCTGAGCCTGCCATTCAACCATTTTCTGAGTTAACTCCATCCAACCATCCCTCGCAAATCCGACTTCCCTTAAATTTATCCTAATGTTGTCCTCCCACCTACGTCTAGGTCTTCCAAGTGGTCTTTTCGCTTCGAGTCTTCCCGTCAGTATTTTTTAGATATGTGTTTCCTCCCCATGCATGCAATATGTCCAGCCCATTTCATCTTCCGTGATTTAATTACCCTTGCTATGTCCGGTGACAAGTACAGGTTATGAAGCTCGTTGTTATGAAGTTTTCTCCAGTCCCCATTTTCATCTCTCTTAGGCCCAAATATATTCCTAAGCACTCTGTTTTCGAACACTCTCAGATTGTGTTCTTCCCGAAGAGTAAGCTACCATATTGTTGAAACATGCAACCCATAGCAAGATTTAGGTTAGGTCAGACATTTATTGCTACATGTGACTGACATGTGTTTCCTATTCATAGTCACGGTTTCTCACTATAATTACTGAATGTTCATGCATTTTTGTTTGTCTTAGTGAGCTTATAGGGAATATTTTGTGTAATTTTGACACTTTGATGGAATTGTATTATGCTAAGAGCGCCATGTTTTTTCCCACGACTTCAATTGTAACTCTTGGTGGCGCTATGGTTCATACAGTGCTACCATATTGCTACAAATTATACTAGAATTTATTCGTATCATGAATATTTAGTGAATTCCCGCCACCTTTACTACTTGGGGTTTGGAAATTCTGTATGAATTCATAAAGCCGACGGTGAAATACCATTCAATAAATGGATGCAGCAACTTTTATGCATCCGTTTATGAGTTTTCCGTAATTACGTCTTTGCGTAAAGCATTCTGAACATTCCCAAATATCACTAAAAGCTGTATTCGAAAATCAGTTATTCATAGGCTATAATAACACGTGTACTTAACCTCACTTGATCACGTGTAATTTCAACACATCGACTGTTTGGGTTAGACAATTAAGTTAAATTCTTTGTTCTATCTATAGTAATTTTATTGACGAATTTCATGGTAAACCTTCCATGACGTGTTGTATAGCCTAAAAGACAGCGACAGCCTGTCGCGTTAAATACGGAAATAAGACTTGAATGTTGTAATGATTACTGAATATCAATATATCACAATATGTATTATTATCAAGTGCAAGTGAACTGAGAACAATAACAACTTTCTCCTTCCGCCTTTCTAAATAAGGCAATGTCATGAGATGTTTTCATCACCCACACCGTCACATGTTTTGTTATCTCAAGTATTATAAAAGCTAAGGTAATGGTTCGTCAAATCGAACTCTGCGACGATCTGTATCACCGACACATTGTACGTGTCTCTACTGTATATATTTCAACTGTACTGTACTTACATCATTCTTCAATAAACTACTTATTGTTTTAACTTTATACTTTTGTATCAGCTGGGACAAAGTCAAGGCTTTGTCCGAATTCTACTCCTTCGAAATAATAATAAATAAGTGTAATTAACAACATTACACTTAGGAAAGATTTAGTTTCTGCAGCCAGACGTGGACGAGGAAACTACTACACCACATCTTTCTTGGTGGCAGCGTTGGGATAACAGCTGAATACTCTTCCTTAATTACTCTTCAGCCTGGTTGAACATCGAATTAACGTCTACATCTGGATCACAGACCTCTAGGTCTATAAGAAGTGGATTGACGACTTCGAGAATTCGACCTGGCGACCTTCTTCGTGAACCTGTCCACATCTTCTTTCCTCTTCGGGACACCCGCAACCCCGGTGTCTCCAGTTGTAGCTGTTCACCGCAGGAAGCATCTCACGTCAGAGTCTAGCTGTAACCCGAGGGAAGCCACAGTTAGACCGATCAATCTGACAAGCGTGTTGCTGTCCAGCCCGCGAGATCGCCCAACCCTGCCAGCGTCGAGGCGCAACACCTACTCTTCTATTTTTCCGTAAGTACAGTATTGCAGGGTTCCCGTTACATTTTCTGTCACTAAAAAGAATAACAAACAAATAAATATGGCGGAGCCTACTGCTCAGGAAAGAATAGAGGCCCTTGAAAGTCAATTGCGATCCTTATTACGATCTAATACACAACATAACTCACTCTCAATTACGGCAGCAGCCAAGTTGTTTGAGAAAGGTTTTTCAGGTGATTCTAGAGAACTTAATGATTTTATTGATAACGTAGAGTCTGCACATGCACTAATAGAGACTACGTCACATCCTGTACTACTCAAGTACGTACTTGCAAAAATAGTGGGAGACGCTAAGCGTACTCTAAACATCCGAGATTCTGATACTTTAACTTGGCAATATGTGCGTGAAAAACTAGAGACCCATTATGCTGTACAGCGTACATTTGAGTTTTACACAGCCCAGTTATGTAGATCCACCCAAAAGCCTAATGAAAATGTAACTCAATGGGGTACAAGGATGGAACAATTAATTTCAAGCATTATTGGTAGTATGACAAAGTTCACTAAAGATTGGACTGTAGATGAAGTATCAGGGGGCAGGAAAACCATGAGCAGGCTAGGACGAAATTTGTTTGTTAACGGAATCGCGAATGAAACTATTCGGGAAGCAGTGAAATTGCACGTGGAGAATTTATCAATGAAAGAAACCATTGATCGTGCGGCACAAGAAGAAAGTGACAGAAAATCTAACGTGTACCTAGGTAACAAATATAGTAACGCTAGACCAGTACGTCCCTTCACAAACCCAAGTGTAAAAAGAGAAAGTATAAATGTTGCAACAGGAATGTGTTATGGATGCAAGAGAGAAGGGCATCACATAAAAGATTGCAATTTAAGATGCAGTAGATGCAAGAGTTATGGTCACCTAGCTAAAAACTGCAGAGTAAAGTTAGGAAACAATAATAATTTCCAAGGAAATAGGACTAACGGGGCAAGGAGTTCGGGAAACGATTATTAGATCTATCCGAGCAGTCGGGACAAGATTTGGGAAGAAAAGACTGTAATAATTTGAATTTTTCGTTACATCAGAAAATTTAAAAGAAAAGATAGGATTAACTTTGCTGGATACTGGTGCTGCGATTTCTTTAGTCAGAAAAGATAGCTTAAATGGAATAAAGGGCATAAATAAAGAAAAGCAATTGGAATTCAAATCAATTACTGGGGAAATATTTAAAGTACAAGGGAGTGTAATTCTCACATTACAGGAAGGTAAGCCACATGAATTTTATGTAACTGACTATTTGCCTCAGGCATATGACATAATATTAGGACGCGACTGGATAGAGGAGAATGACATTAAAGTAACAGTACCTCACTTGAAGCAACAGATGAAAGTGAAAGGGTATTCGGAAACTTTAGTAGAATTTCAGACATCAGATAAAGGCGTAAGATATTGCGAAAAGCAAGAGTTATGCGAAAATGTTTATAGTTGTGAAGGAATAGTTAAATGCGAAAATGGAAAATTTTGCTGTTTGGTTATCAACCTAAATGAAGAAGAAGTCGTTTTGGAACAATCACCCAGAGTAGAATGTTTAAGTTTGAAACAACATGAAATCATAAAATGTAAAGTAAAAAGAAATCAACTTTTAGAAAGTCAATTACGGTAATCCCATATCAAAGAAGGACTTGAAGACTTAAGATTAATTTGTTACGAATATAATGATAAATTCAGATTACAGGGGGATAGGTTAACAGAGGCCAAAGGAATAAATAGTAGACCACTATTGGTGCTCGGTGATATCAATGATAAACACCAAGCATGTGGAAGTTCACTAACCGATGAGAAAGGGAAAAGTTTTACGACTTGTGCTGTACCCATAATCTACACATCTTAAATGATGGTATTACACCAACTTATCGTCGCCATAATTCAGAAAGTTTTATTGATATTACTGGATGCAGTACAGGACTTTTTTCTTATGTATCAGATTGGTCAGGAAGGGATTCCTTATCCAATCATGGACTCATCATTACAGAAATTAGTGATTTAAGAGGCACTTCAGTACTCTCTCCAAATGTTTATCTCACTCGAAAATTTAGAACCCAGAATGTAAGGTGGTCTCACTATGAAGCCACTGCTAGGAAAGTTTTTAAAAACTCTGCAGGAAAAATAGCTGCAATTTCAACTCTCGAGATAAACATTTTTACAGAGGAAATCACTCATGAAATTGTACGACTGTGTCACTCTTATCTTCCTAAACTTTGTACCAGCCACCCAAGAAACTATTGGTGGTCGCCACAATTAACAATTTTGTGGAACAGACTGTTAGTGGCTCAGAGAAGATACAAACGATGCAAGTGTGATGTTCTTAGACATATTTATGAGGAAGCATTCATCTCCATTAGAGTTATATAAGAATGCTATTAAGATGGCTAAAATCAACAGTTGGAAACAGTTTTGTTCTTCTGAAAGCACTAAAAATTCATGGGGCAAAATTTATAAATTTTGTAGAAATCCTAACAATTTTAATAATACCCTGCATACCATCAACATTGGAACAAGATTCATGACTATGCCTTTAGAAACTGCTGAATCACTCATTGAGGCATTCATCCCTAAAGATGAGGTTGATAACGATACGCAGGCAGCATTGAGACAAGAATCCATTGTTGCACCAGAGACTGGAGATGATATACCATTTCACATACAAGAAATTAATAATATAATTTTAAAATTAATTGATAAGAAATCTCCAGGATTGGATGGTATAACTGCAAATATTATCCAACATATACATGTCGCATGCCCTGACTTTTTTTTAAATCTATTTAATAAATGCCTTGCACTTGGCATTTTTCCAGATTGCTGGAAAGTATCCACGGTTAAGGTTATACCTAAGCCCGGAAAACAAAATAAATATACAGCAAACTGTCTCAGACCAATAAGTTTATTACCAGTGATGGGAAAAGTTCTTGAAAAGCTTATCATAGATACAGTAATGTTTAATCAATATATAAATAATAGTTTGCATCAAAATCAATTAGGATAAATGCCCTCTTAAACCTATGGAAGATGCGGTGTATAAAACTGTGCAGTGGATGAAATCCACATATGTTCAGAAACAATTTGGGATTCTTGTATTGTTAGACATTTCATGGTGCATTCAATACAGCGTGGTGGCCAAAAATTCTACATCAATTGAAAGTTAAAAAATGTGCAAAAAATGTATACATGCTTAAAACAAAACTACTTCACAAATAGACGTGTACATTTGACTATCAGCGATACTACAGTGGTTCGAGAGATCAATAGAGGATGTCCACAGGTAGCTGCCTGCAGTCCAGGATTTTGGAATATTCTCTATGAAGACAATCTATAGGAACGAGTACCTGAAGAATGCATGCTTATTACGTATGCAGATGAAGCACTGTTACTTGTTAAAGGGAAAACAGCACATGCTCTAGCAGACGCTATAAGTGAAGCACTGGCAACTCTTTTTCAATGGGGCAGTGATAATAAACTAAAATTCAATCCGTCGATAACTCTTGCAATGTTGGTTACAGAGAAACGCAACTTCCGAATGCCACAATTCAACTGGATGGTCAAGATATATCCTTAGTTAATTAAATGTCATATTTGGGTGTCATTCTAGATACTGTAGCAAGTTGACATATAAGGCTCATTTTAAACATCTGGAAACAAAGGTAATAAAACTGTATAGAAGTTTCTCTATGGCAGCACCCATATGGGGGCTGAATTCTGAGATTTTGACCATCATATACCATGGAGCAATTGAACCAATGGTGATATATAGTAATTGTTGTTTTGAAGATGTCCTTCACAGGAAATGGGCTCAACAGAAGTTGGCCCAAATTCAACGAGGGTTTGTTTTACGTATCATACATGCTTATCAAACCATCTCTACAGATGCGGCTCTCATCATTGCTGACATCTAACCTCTTCATCTTACTGGAATTTATAAAGCCACTGTCACGAATATTAAAAAGAACAGAAATGAGTTTGACATTCCTGATATGGAAATTGAAAGGCTTGCACACCACACAGCAGTAGGACATCTGGCAGAACATTACTTCTTTTGCTCAAACTGACTGTCACAGGTCACATAATTATCACAAAATTACATATATGTTAAATATGTTACAATACAAGAATCTTCAGTGATGGATCATGCCTTGACGATGACGATATAAAAGTAGGATGTTCCTTAACCCAGATAGCACGGAATTATTTTTAGCACGTTTTCTTTTCTTAAATTGCATAAAACAGTTCACTTTAAGTAAAGAATCATATAATAATGAGATTTATTGTTGTAACTTACATACTTCCTGAAATAATGCCCGTGCTTCCAGAAGGACGTCAGCGGAATGCACATTGAAATTAACCAATAACTGAAAATAATGAAATACTTTTCTTCGAGTACTGTATTGTCAGTTATTCACTCTGCTTTGTGTGATAAGCAACAAAACATGTTACATGAAGTGACACAACACATTTCATGCACTGAGTTGTAGCTTTCTTGTGACATTGTCGGCAATGGAGCTGTTTTTTCTTTCCTGTAATACTGTCTGGTGGTAGGTCGGCAACATAATGCTCCAACTTGTCGAAACGAGAATCGGACTTTGATGAACCCGATGGCCGTCCTCGTGAAGAAACCATTCTTCTGTTCGACTCCAAAATAGCAGTGACTATTCTTCGGCGAAAGGATAGATGGTCTAATTTACCACCATCTTGCCGGCAAAGTTGCCACGCATTTTGGTCCGCAACATCGATGCAATGCGCAACGATAGGGAAATACCATTTCTTGCCTCTGATTGATACACGGTACAAAGAAATGTTTTGGTCAGCTCTGTCAATGCCTCCCATGTGTGTGTTATAGTTGTGGATGACTTGTGGTTGATCGACACTAATTCGCTTTTTTTGCTTCTGCGAATAGCGAGATACCTGACGAGTTGGTAAAACTCTATCAAAGTTAGTAGCCACATTCACCACACTAATATCATTCCATCTAGTGACGAGGACATTGCTAGTGTGATCAGACCTGAAGTCGTATGTAGAGTTACTGGCCGCCTAGAAAAAATATATTCGGTATTATCATTATTATTTCTATCGTACTTATCAATATTTCTTAGTTCCTAAATATATTGTAGGGCCGCTTATAAAGGATACGACAGTTAGTTTGACACAAAGAAAGATATATTCATGTCATCTTCACATTAATATTTACTTACGGATATTTTTTTACAATAATGAAACACCAGGTTTTATTCTTCAAAAGAATTTCACAAACAAATTTTTAGGGTCACATTACGCTGACGTCCTTCTGGAAGGAAGGTTTACAAAAGTGGGCTGTGGAGCCTACAATATTGTTCGAAATGTTTGTTTGGTGAATCATTATGGTAAAAGATATATTTGAGGCAATAAATTAATAACAATTTGCAACAAAAGAATAAGAAGAAATATAGAATACATACCCATCTATCCGGAGGTCTTCAATATATTCCATTTCGTTAGAAACGCAACTTCACAGCTGAATATCACCACTAACCTCTCAACAATGAAGACTGAAATAACATAAATATTAAAGCGTGTAGCTTCTAGTTATGAAATGTGATGCTGCACTCGGGCGAGTAATTAAAGAACCTTCGAAAAATAAATGTAATACCAACTGCTGTTCACATCCTTCTGGAAGGACGTCAGCGCTATCTGGGTTAATAGTTTATGAAAGTGAAAATGAAATCTATAATGAACAAATAAAACTGAAGTCACATTGTACTGTGTTTCAAGCTGAACTATGAGCTCTGTCAAAAGCTGTTGAGTGGTGCATAAATAAAAGTGCGCGTGCATATAAGGTATTTCAAGTGACTCACAAGCAGCATTGCATTGCCTAAAGGATAAGTACAATTTGAACATGCTCGGTATAACAATTAGAAATTGTTTAAATTACAATAATCATATCTGTTTTCACTGGATAAGAGGTCACTCAGGTGTGATAGGAAGTGAATGATCTGATGAAGTGGCCAAACGTGCAGCCAAATCAGACTTAAATGAACAATATAACAAGTGCCCAATATCACATATTAAAAGAATGCTCAGAAGCAATGTATAGGCCTACATCTGCTGGAATATTCTTTGACAAAGTAGTAAAAATGGATCATTGACCAGGGAGTTGTTCTTCCCCTCAGTGTAGCCTATAACAGACAGAAATCTTGATATATGATGTGCAACTATTTATAAACTCAGATTATGTCAGGGCATGGTAAATTCAATGTATATTTCGAAAGATTCAAAATTCCAACATCAAATGGTTCACAATACTCCTGTGCAGAGGATAGGCAAACTATATAACACCTCCTTTTCAAATGATAGAGCACATTATGGTTTAAATCTGCACCTCATGGAATGTAGGAATTACTTTCAGAAGCCTTTGTTTAGCATATATTGTAAAAGATGTTGTTCGTCAGAATTCTTGAGATTTGTTCTACATATTTTTAAACATTTATAATTTCTTGTTGTGTTAGTTGAAACAGTTTTATTTTTGTTTTGTTCTTATTCTATGTATAGCTATTCAAATGTTTGTTCTTGTTCAAGTTATGTATGTCTGTATTAACTTACCTACAACCCTAAGGGTACGGCCACACTGCAAGCGGTGCACGTTGAGCGGCGACGCGAAGGTGTATCAAACCTGTGTTAACAAGTGCAGCTGGCCATACTGGGCGCATCGCGGCAATTTTAAGGGGAAGGGAACTCAAGGACAACGCTCTGCAATGCACGCCGCTCAGTCTTGTTTGAAATTTGCAGACGCAAATTTGAAATTTGTGACGCTCACGATGGCAAGCCGAGAGCTAACTCTAGAACAAAAAGAAATATTAATTTCGGAGGTGCAAACTCGAGTTTTCCTGTGGAATGACAGGGAGAAGAATTTCAAAGATGTTTCATTGACGAAGAAAGCTTGGGAAGAAATAGGAAAAACTTTAAATGCTGTGGACAAGCTAACATTGCAAAGCAAATTGCTGCTTGAAGTACTGAGTGCAGTGAAAAATCAATCTAGAACCTAATATGTATAGTGTATATAAAATTAAATAGTATTTAGTATTGTATTAGTATTTTTTCTTAAAATATTTTCAATATCAAATTTAATTAATTGGCATTATTTTAGTATGGAGTTATACCAAAATTTTAAGTTTCTAAATTTTAAATTCTATAGAATATTAAACCAGATGTAATTAACACCTTCAGGTAGGCCTATCGTTTTATCACAAGATTCAATTGTATTTTTTAAAATTTATTTGTTTATTATTTGAGTTCATATTTTCTTATTGTCCATTCTATTTATTTTAGTAACTTTCCAGGTACACTGTATCTTCTATTTTTATAATTTTAAATATGCATACATATATGACCTATATTACTTCTTTTTATTCATTTTACGTTATGCTTAAACCAGCACATGTTGCATCAGCATTGTGTTTACATTCTTTAATAGCCCATTACAATAAAAAAGTAAAATTGTTTGAATTCTTTTTTCTTGTCATGTAAGAAACCGCCTGTGCATTTATTTGAAATTAATGTGACTTAACTTCATCCACAAACAAATTTATTCTAATTAGACTTATTTATAGTCTTATGGGAGCTTTTAGTTTTAAAACATCCTTACCTCAATGTAATGACTAGCCTTTCTGCAGGACTGATGGGCAGGGCCGTAGCAAGGTCCTTCTGCGCCCTTGGCGAGTTTGACAAATCTGCGCCCTCCAATACTGGGGGGTCTGAACAATTTTTAAATTCCTGTAAAACTGTTTATTATTTTAATATAAAAACACTGTTATTATCAAAGTAAACCTAAACCTCAATTTGACTTTCAAGGTACTAAAACCTTATTTTCAGACGATTTAACTACTTAAAAATGAATTAAATAATAAAATCTAGTATCAAAAGTAAATTACATAATAGGCCTGAGGCCTACTAAAATGTTTAACACGTTATTATAGGTAAAAGTATTTTTCGAATAGTTGAACCACTTTCATCTCAATAATAACGTACATTTTAATTTTTATTGTTATATCATTCCATACTGTTCATGATTTATGTTATACTCTGTCAATAAAAAACGTGTTAATTGCATGACTGTTTTTCGTTTGTAGACAATCGGCATAATACTACAGATAGTTTACGTGCAGTCATTTTTAATTAACCTGAAAGATTTCTTCCATTAACGTGAAAATTTTATTGCTTGATAAATTTCACCAGTCTAAAACAAGGCGGGATTTTTCATGGTTAATTTTGCGCCCTCTCTGTACCTGCGCCCTTGGCGGGGGCCCACCTCGCCACCGCCTAGCTACGGCCCTGCTGATGGGTGCCCTGAAGGTCGTAATCTGCTTCTCCAGCCGCTCATTAATTTTATTTAGCAAAAAGTCAAAGTTTGGATAGACATACGCGTGTACTCGAAAAATCTATCAGGAAATCTCCTTAATTCTCGATATAAATGATGGAATTCCCCATACATTCCTCGTTGTCTGTTAATAGGATGAATCCCAAATTTTCTTCTATTTCTTTGGCGAATTTTGGTTTTTAGATAAGAATTATCTAAAAGCATAGACAGACGAGACACTTCGGAGAGTGCCATTACCTGTCAACTCCGCACCGCGCAGCTGACTGTATGGACACACCAATGAGTAGCAACGCACTTTTCTCCCCACTCCCCAAGTTTTCGACTGTAGCAACGTGCCGCTCACCGCTTGCAGTGTGGCCGTACCCTAACATACCCTAGGGTGAAATAGGGTTTTAAAACTTGGAGATTAATAATAATAATAATAATAATAATAATAATAATAATAATAATAATAAAGTAATAAAAAATAATAATAATAATAATTGTCATTATGTTACTATGTCATTTTAATTTATTATATTTTTAAATGGCCTATAACATCTTCTCGATGCTCACAGCAAATTATATATTGAATTAAAATTTAAACAATAACCGATTGCCACACTGCATATAAATATTCATAAATTGATAACATATTACTGTAAGTCAGGTACAAAGTAATGTTTTCTACTTTCTGGAACCATTAGGGCCTCCAGAGAACAAACAAAAAAAAATAATAAAAAAATAAAATAAAAAATAAATAAATAATAATAATAACAATAATAATTTTATTAATCCATTATATCATATAAACATGTACAAGGTACAAATGATATTAGACACGTCAGATCTTACATGCTAAATATTGCTTACATTTGCATTTATTCTCATATTCACACTTTTGCTTACCGGTATATTAATTAAATAAATAAATAAAAGAAAATAAAAGAAACATGGACTGCATACAAATTTGGCCTTATATGAGAGTTAATTACAGAGCAAGGGAGGAGCAGACATGTTTCTATCGATGAAAGTAGGCCATATATTCATCTACTGAATAAAATGCATGCTGTAGTAGAAAGGATTTGACCTCACGTTTAAATTTCATAATCGATTGCTGTTCTCTAATTTGGTATGGTAGTTTGTTAAAAATTTTGGTTCCTATGTTTAGTACATTGTTTTTGTAGATATCTGTTCTACAGCAGTGGTTCCCAAAGTGGGGTCCGCGATGGTGTTTCAGGGGGTCCGCAGGCTGTTTAAGAAGGAATAGGATATCCCGTAATTTTTTCAAATTACATATCTTCTATAAGTTAAACAAAATGTTAAAACCTAAAACATTCTTGGCTTTAATAGTGGCTATGTTGTACTTGAAGTTGAAAGTGACTTAATATTGAAATTATCAGACATTAAACCTAACGTTCCAGAGCTAATTAATCAAAAGCAGCTTCACTTATCACATTAAGGAGTAAACTCTGTTTGTTACCACTGATATTGTTATTTTGTCTATTGAATTTCGTACATTTGAATCAAAGTATTTATTTAGTTTCTTATTTCAAAACCCAGAGGGGGTCCGCGAAATTTAAATTTTTTTTCAAGGGGTCCGCGGACTGAAAAGTTTGGGAACCACTGTTCTACAGTATTGAACATGTAAATCAAACTTGTTCCGTGTATTATGTTCATGTACATCTGAATTTGTTTTTATGTTGTCAATGTGTTGTTTTATAAAACATAAGATTTTTTGTTTCTTGAATATTGGCTATCTTTACTCTTCCTATTCTATTCATTATTCTTATTGCTCTCTTTTGTATTTTAAAGATTGTTTCACTTTCTCGGTTGTTTGCTCAAAATACTACCCCATATTTCATATGTGATTGGAAACGAGCAAAGTATATATTCTTCAGAACGTGATGACTTATTTTGTCCTTGAGAGAGGTGAGCATATAACAAACAGAACTAAGTTTGAGAGCTAGGCTAAATTTTTTATATGTGTATTCCACTTCAAAGATTCATTTATATGAATGCCCAGGAATTTCGTTTCTTGTTTGTATTTAATTTCCTCTTTATTTAATTGTAACTGAGGTTTTTGTTGGTTTTTATTTTGCCTACTTTGAAAGTTCATTGCTATTGTTTTATCTGTATTTATAATAAGTTTGTTAGTTTGGAACCAGTTATACAAATCATTTAACAATGTATTACTTCTTTCTTGGATTATTTTTTCATTTTCCCCCAAAACTAAAATATTTGTATCATCTGCAAACAGAATGATATCTGGTACAGATCACGCACCTCAGGTCTGCCGGTCTTCCACGTCACAGAACTACGGCCGCCAGAAGATGACGGGAGGGGTTGGTTGCAAGTTCCTCATGCGTGCATGTCATAACAAAAATATTAGTTCTTTAAGTTAAATGAGAAGAAAACTCACCAGTGCAGGTCACAGCGAAATTGATACCATCTGCCTTCCTTAGTCACTATCACTATCATCACTGGAGCTAGCGTTGTTATCACTACTGCTTTTATCACTATTCATTTCGCCTAATGTTACAATTAATTGATCTACAACTGAGTTGATGATACCTTCATTTTCCATATAGATATTTTCTAGCCTTTTTACACTTTCACAAAGAGGTTTCCATGCATCATTCATTGTACTAAACTTTTCTTTGCATAACTGTCTAACATGTTGCATTTTAAACATGGTATTTCTAACACCAACATACTGTTTCATTTCAGCCCAGGTTCTTTCTATTGGATTTAAATCCGGATGATACGGGGGGAGATGAAGTACAGAATGACCGTAAGCCAGTGGCGGTATCTCCTATGTGCTGCAGTGTTTTCTGCTCGTCGTATAATGTTGTTTTTAAACGCAATATTATATTTTCTTTTGCGTAGATTTTGAACTTGGCACGTCCACGCGAGAATTTCTTTGCTGGTAGCTTGGGAGTCAAGAGTCGGTAATGTGAATATTATCTTTTCCGCCTCGTGAATGCATTTTTCGAACAGCGCAGCGTTCGTAGGGTGTGACGTCATGCTCGACCTTGACTGCAGGGAGTATACGGGAGTTTTAAACTGCAAAATGCGCTGTGGCAGCTGGCAGCCCGGAGTGGGATTCTGAGGGAGGTTCACGTCTCACCGGCGCGGCGGGCGTTTTGTTAGTTATGTGAGAAGATCTTCCACCATCTGACAGTAGGGGACCGTGATGTAGCGAGTAAGCAATGCTTTTCATATTCACCACCAAATTCGAATGTGTTAAATTCAGAAAAACCCGGATTCCACAACCCCGATTAAGTATTCTGTTGCACTAGGAACACTAAGTGACTTCCTCTACCTCGATCATTAAAAATACTATTTTCTCGTCTCTTATTCCATTTCGGGGAACTCTCACGCGATTTTCCCTGCCCTAATTATTATTATTATTATTATTATTTATTAATATTATTATTATCATTATTATTATTAATTTTTATTTTTATTTTTACTATTTTCTCTCCTCACACAACGTTCGACGAGACGAGAGAAATTAGCAAAAAAATAATTAGGGCAGAGAAAATCGCGTGAGAGTTCCCAGAGATAGATCAAGAGACGAGCAGTTTAGATAGGCCTACTAATAACTTTTAAAAATATTTTAAGTTTGCTGTATGAAATAGTATTTGCAGCACACTTTCGTTTTGAGCCACGAGCCGCTACTGCCGTAAGCAGCGCATATCCGATCCATAGAGAATTTCTTTTGTGCTGGTTCATGCAACAAAATAAGTTTGTATAATTGTGGTTTGAGAATGCTTTCATCAAAATCAATATTATGTTCATGAAGCCAGGCAATCATATCACACTTTTTGCTATTTGAATTTGGGGCTTTATCAACTTGCACATTATGATATGGTGCATTGTCTACAATGAGAACAGAATTTGGCCTCAGATTTGGTATAAGTTTTTCAAGTAACCACTTTTCAAAATTTGTAGCATTCATTTGATGATGGTAGTCTCCACTGGCTTGTGTCGACTTCCATATCAAAAGTGCATTCGGAATAAAGCCATTCTCACCCCCAGCGTGAACTATAATTAAACATTCACCTTTCGAAATTGGTTGAAGTAGGCCTTCATTAGTGTCATCATTCCATGAATTTCCAGTTACGTGAGAAGAAAGAATATACGTTTCGTCCATATAAACAATAGGTCTTCCTTCTTTTCTATATTTTGCAATATTTCTCAGAAAAGAAATTAGTGTTTCCCTAATATCGTGTTTTTCTATTAATATTTTTCTATTTGTTTTTGTTTTCCTCCACCTGAATCCTAAATTACGCAAAATTTTCCTAGACTCGTTTTCCCGTCCTCGTAATTTATCTCTTCCTTTAGTTTTTCACGAAGTGTTTCCACAGTTGGAACGCATTTTTCAGTCTTATAGAAATTATGTACTATTCATCTTACAGCACATTCATCAAAATTATCTAGCCCCGTCACTGGTTTTTTACAGTTACACTTTTTATTAAGCGTACTGAACGTCAATGGAGACGTTGCAGCGGACGTCAGTTTTTCTCCTTCATTTTTAATTTTACGTATCGTACGTAGGCCTACACCCGTAGCAGAAGCTGTTCTTTCCTGTACTTTTCTTAGAGGGATTAAGACTTCACCATTTTTAGCTTCACTATGCATAAAGTTCAGGACATTATACACTACCTCTCTTGTTAGGCTATGCACGACTTTACCATTAAGTTTGGATAATATAGGTGGCATTTTCAGGCAAATCTAATGACACTACACAAACAAATATAACTAAATATTCTTTCAAATAAATCACAAATGCGGACCACTACTACCTTCTAGGATACGCACGCAAGCAATACTATAGCTCTTTTCTAGTCTCCTGGCGCCTGTCCTACATGCCGTCCGGGGAAGTGGAGAGCGGGGAATATACCTCTGACCAATCACACAACCGATCACCTAGCGGTGGCTCTGAGAGTTACTCAGTAGCGAGATGAATTTTTCACGTTCACTTCGCTCTTTCAGTTGCTGCGTTGCCAGTTAGATTTGTTGCTTAAATTTACAGTGTGTTTAATACAGTACAGCATTATAAAAAGAGCTTATTTCACCTTTTAGGATTATCGTTATTTTGAATAGTTATCTCGTGTTTTATTATCTAAACGTAGTGTATTTTATTGTTTATAGTGTATAGTGTATCATATTGTATATATTGTGTACATTGTATATATTGTATCGTGTTGTATATACTGTAATATTGTAGTGTAAAAATCTTAGAATTTACCCTCATTACATGTGACATTGAAAGGTCGTTCCCACCTATAAGAACACTATTTCAGACAGACGTCAATGTCCCTAATTAGCATCAAATTTTAAAACAGTGAGACATAGGCCTATTTAGATTATTTTCCTTAGTTTTACCTCTCTCCATTGTAGGTTCATTTATGCGACCCATGCCGCCCGGGCCTTATAGTGCTACAACCTTCGGGAGAGAATTAGAGTTTGGATCACAAACACATTCATACTTTTCTGAGAAGACAAGGACTTGGAGGGCCTCCCGGGATGAGTGATCAGCCCAACAACACGAACACATAGGACGAGACACACAATTCACACACACATGCACTTCGAACAAGGCGAGGATAGGAAAAAGATGATAATGACGGTCAGCTGATATCCGGGGACCACAAAGTCTTCAAGTTACCCGACATTTGTCTCACGGGTGAGGAAAACCCTTGGAAAAACCCCACATAGGTAACTTGTCCCGACCAGGATTCGAACCCGGGCCCGCTACGCCACAAAGGTGGATCTGAATAATTTTGTTTATACAAAATTGTGAATTGGTGAAAAGTTTGGGATCTTTTCTGTATTCGTCACATTTTTAAGGCTTCTTTTCCACATCACAATATTCGAAATGTTTGTAATGCCCATGATTTAGGTAGAGAAATTTGTCAATGTAAGCCTACTATATTTTTTAAGATTGGATTTCTCATACCTGTGGAAATACACGTAAATACACTGTTTTATCCTATTCTTGTAAATTGACGGTTGTAACATGTGATTTATAAATTTCAAATATAATTATTCTGGCTAGAGATATCTCATAATTCCTTTTCCTAGCGGTAATATGTGGAATTGTAAATTTGTTTACGTACATTGCTTCATTTGTTAGGCAACAATTCATTCTCGTTTCTCGATATTAATATCATGTCTGTGTTGAGATATAACATGGATACTTAACAAATAACCACAAAATTCGGTACTTTAAACGTTACCGTACGTCAAATGAATAGATGGACAATGGAGAGGTTGACAGAATGTTTATTTTTTCTATGCTATGCTACTACAGAAATTGTAGTATACAAGTTTGTATAACTTGTTATAGCTTCGATAACTTATATGCCGGACATGTGCAACCCTTAAATGACTATGCAAAACGTCGGTCACCTAACTGTGCCATTAAATTAACGAATATAAATACACTGGTAGGCCAATTAATTACAATTAATCTAATGAATAAAACTCATAATTATGAATTTCTATAGGCCTATTTCATGGATTTTGATTTTAAACGCACCGCCACTTGCCACGGCAACATTGTAGAAGTATCGTCTGTCTCTTTCTTTCACTGTCTTCTCACAGCGCTCCGGATTGGTTTGTTTGCCGCACCCCGCTCCCCGGACGGCATATAGGACAGGCGCCACGAGACTAGAAAAGAGCTCTAAGCTCTCTCGACCGCATGTTTTCGAACTGATCTGAACAACCCTCCCCTGCATTCCAAGGAATGTTTTGACCTGAGTTAACGGTCGTTCAGAGGCACTCTTGAGGTGCGCGATCTGTACTTTAATATTTAATGGTAGATCATTGATATATAGGGATGTAGCGCCACGGAGTTTAGTTTTTAGATTATTGATATATAGCAAAAAGAGTAATGGAGATAAGACTGATCCTTGTGGAACACCATGCTTTACTTCTTTTTTACTTGATGTGTATGTTTGTATTGTAGGTGTATTGTCTCCACTCTGTATTTCTACAATTTGACTACTTTTTGTTGAGAATGATTTTATCCAGTCGTTCGCAATACCTCTAATTCCATACGTTAATAGTTTTGTTAGTAGAATACTATGGTTTAACACATCATATGCCTTGGTTAAGTCAAGAAAAATTCCAATTACTTGCATCTTATTGTCAATTGTTTTTTGTACCTGATTTATAAGGCTGAATATTGCTGTTTCCGTTGATTTGTTTTCTACATTCTGACATTCTGTTAGGATATTATGTTTTTTAATAAATGAAATTGGCCTGTTTTTTTTTTTTTAATTTATTTATTGAAATAATACAGCATGTTCCATTGCTTAAGTGCTGCAATACTACATGCTATGTCTCATTAAAAAAATTAAGTATATACAAGTATCTACAATGTTAGATACATTAAATCATTAAGTTAATAGTTTCTGAGCAAATTCTAATAAATTACAATTTTCTTATAAAATTCTATCATTGTACAGCTGTGTTATCTAAACCTGTATTATTATTAACTATAATGAACTGAAGTCTATTGCGTGTATAAAGCGTTTAAATGATGTATAGTGTTTCACAATGAGTTGATCTGGAGGAACCGGCCATTGCCCGTGTTTGATTGCAATATGCTTTTTTAAATTGTCTCTCTGTTGTTAATGACTTTAATGAAAGTAAATCAAAGGTCTTAATAATTTCAAAGAAGAAGAAAGACCGGGCTGAGAAAACAAATATATTTTTAAACTAAAAAGCCTTGGAACAGGTTAGAGAATTAAAATATCAACGAAAAATTCAACTTTGGTAAACATATCGGCAAAATAACAGAAAAAGCACTACAAGTAGTAAATATCTTGAGTAGAGCAGCAAAATTACAATGGGGACTAGGGCACTGTGCCTTAAAGACAATTTATAAAGGAGCCCTGCTCCCAATGTTAACATACGGCTGCCCAGTTTGGTATGAGGCATTGCAAACACAGAAAAATTTAAGGAAACTGCAGCGAATACAAAGATTAATTAATATCAGAATGGCCAAGGCTCACAGGACGCTGTCATTTGAAGCCTCGTGCGTGGCTGCCGGAGTTCAGCCTATAGGTATAATAGTGTCACAATCTGTAAAGATCTATGAAGCAACTCATCAAAGTAAAGATTTCCGTGTAGATTATGACAAGCCTCTACAAGTAAAGGACTGCCCTCATCCTGCAGACAGAACATCAATTGAAGAAATTAATAGTTCTCTAGCATATGAGTTGGAAATCTACACAGATGGCAGTAAAATTCATGGAAAAGTAGGCGCAGCAGCAGCATTTTATAAACGAGGACAATTATTTCATACCATGAAGAACAGACTTCTCAGTGATTGTTCCAACAATCAGGCGGAACAGATTGCGATATTAAAAGCTATTGAAGCAATCAATGAACTACCTATCCCACTCGAAGAGAACAAGGTAGCAATCTATACGGACAGTAAAATTACCCTGGATTTACTTCAGAACAACCGCAATCACAGCTACCTTATCGAGCAGATCAGGAACTTGGTAAGAAAACTCAAGGATCACAAAATACATTTTGGATGGATAAAGGCCCATGTGGGATTTGGTGGTAACGAGATGGCAGATAAGCTAGCTAAGGAAGCAGCAGGAGAAGAAGATAGAGAACCGGTATACTCGAAAATTCCCAAAACTGCAATAGTTCGAGAAATTAAAGAAGAAGGTCTAACAAAATGGCAGGCGGATTGGACCAACACGACTGAGGGAAATTAGCCTGTTATACATGAGTCTCTCAAGGATTTTTGAGAAGACTGACAAAAGGGATATAGGTCTGTAGTTTTCTTTTTCAACTTTTTTTTCTTTTTTGAACACTGGTATAATTTTTGCACACTTTAGTTTATCTGGGAATATACCTGAGGATAGAGATGCATTAAATATATCAGTTAACGGCGCATTTATGTGTTCTATGCTTGCTTTTACTATGCTGTCCTGTACCTCATCAATGCCAGCTGAAGATTTGTTTTTTAAGTCTTTTACAATTTTTAGTACCTCGTTTTCAGTAACGGGAATTGTGAAGAATGAATCTGTGCAAAAGTTTATTTTTTCTGGTCTATTACATGTGCTTCTTTACTAATGTATCTGCTATTTCTGAAAAGTAAGTGTTGAATAGCTCAGCTACCCTATGGGGGTGTGATTCTCTACCTTCTTTTAAGCGTAATTCTATAGTTTTTTCCACATATGTATTGAATGTTCCTGACTCTCTGTTTATTAATTGCCAAGTTGCTTTAGTTTTGTTTGGTGCTGCTGCTATATATCGATCATTTTCTTTTCGTTTGGCATCTTTAATTACTTTTCTGTATATTCTGCGATAATTTTGAACATAATCTAACATTTCACGGTTCAGGGTATGTGCTTTCTCTAATCTGCTCTAGAACCTTAATTTTGCGCTACATATTTTAATTCCTTTTGTGATCCACGTTTTTGTCTTTGAGTGGTTAGATTGGAATAATTTGAATGGGAAAGCAACATTATAATAATAAAGGAACGATTCTAAGAATACATGAAATTTACGATCAACATTAGATTCTACATAAAAATCTTCCCACTTTTCTCCTTGTAATAAAACTTGAAATTCTTCAACGCTCCTACTATTGATTTCTCTTTTTCTAATTTTTCTTACTTCTTTAATTTGTTTTTGTACTTTTAAGCCTAGGGTTTGTGCTTGATGGTCTGAGAATCCAAGATGTATGATTGATGTGTATTGAACTTCTTCTGGATTATTAACTATCATCACATCTAGAGATGTTTCTGTGTTTTTGGTTACTCTAGTTGGTTCTTTAATAACATTTTCTAAATTGTACATTAATAGGAGATTATGTATATTTAATAATTTTGGGCTACTTTTAAGGAAATCCACATTCCAGTCTCCACACAATATTAATGTTTTACATTTTTGCCTAAGTTTCTGTATTACTGTTTCGAGTTTGTTTAGGAAGTTTTCAAAATCACTATCTGATGTCATGTATATACAAATAACAAAAGTATTAGCATCTACTAATTCTATGCCCGATAATTCAAATTCTTTATCCTGATTTAATTTATAAAAGTGACTACTTTCTTTTGTTTGAATATTTTCTCTTACGTAAATACATGACCCCCCATGACCATAGATTTCCCTACAGTATACACTTACAAGTTTGAAGTTATCTATGTGAATTGTATTTTTTGCTCCCTGTTTTGCCAGTGTTCCGTTCCTTAAGATTTCTTAAGATCTGTCTGAAGTAAAACTTCAAGTTCTATTGTTTTGTTACTTAGATTCTGTACATTGTGGTGGAGGATATTTAGGATTTTTTGCTTTTTAACCTTTCTACTGCAGCTTACAACTAACTCATCATTACCTGAGGAAGTGATTACAGAATTCACTTTTAGGTCTACATTCGTAAGTTTTGAGTTTTCAGAGGTGCAGTCTGACATAAAAAATCTTGAAGATGAATTGGAGTTCGCTGCGTTCATCCTGATGATCTAGTAGTGCTCTCGATGGTTGGGCTGTTGCGGTGCTCTGGTTGGACTGCTTCTATTAGTGTTGATTCATCACTTTCTTCACTTTCCTGGGATGGGGCAACTTTAGTAGGTGTCCCTTTTTCTTGTTTAAGTATTCCAGATATCTGCTTTATAGCTCTATTCAGTAGATTTCAAAATTTTGCTTTCCCTTTTTTGTTTAAATGGATGCTGTCCCTTCACAAATAATTTTCCTTAATCCAAGCATTCCCATTTAGAAATACACAACCAAGATTTCTGCAGACCGTGTCAAAGGTGCCATTTACAGCATCCACATATCTAATGTTCTCATCTTTTCTCCTCAATATCCCACTAATACATAGCTTGGCTCTAGGGTATAGTTCCTTTGCCACTTGCACAATATGCTCCATTTTGTTCATAATTTTATTTGGTGAGCTTGACAGGTACATATTATTGGTTCCTGAGTGCACAATTATCACTTCTGGATCATCCTTGTTTTCACGAAGTTTCATCTCTAGATGTTCGATGTTGGAGCCAGGGAAGCAATATACAGCAGCATCATCAATGTGTTTGCCTGTATCCCTAATCATAGAGTCACCTATTATAATGGCAGACTTTTTTTCAAAGCAACCTTTAAGAAAATTGTCCATACTGTCTTTATTTTCTCCATTATTTTCACTGAGATCACAATCTGAGACACTGAGACACTCACCTCTGTTGTATTAGGCCTTTTATTGGTTCACATGTTGACGACGAGGTGTCATCAGGGTTAGGTTTCGATTTTTCTTGCAATGTTTGGAATTTATTTTGGCTCACAAAGTTACTAGTGTGATCTACCCGTATTGTGTGGTTTCCTTCATAATTCAGAGGCCTTCTATATCTTACTTTCTTCCATTTTTCAAGTCCTCCATTGAGGTTACCGTCAGTTCGAGATTTATTCAGGTTATGTTGGTCCTCTTTTTCATCCGTGAATATACAGTTTCTCATAATACTATTTTCTTCTTTGAGATTCTGAATTTCAATACACATCCTTGTAATTTCTTTATTTACAGTCTCTAGGTCTCTTTTTTGCATATCTATGATCAGTTGTAGTAACGCCACGCTACCCAGTGGCGTAGGAAGGGGAGTGCGGGAGCTGCGGGCCGCCCCGGGTGCCATCACCCAGGGGGTGACAAAATAAAAATGTGTCTTTGTAAGTAAAAAATCACTCAAGGGAATTTAAAGAAAATAATAATATTATTTAAAACAATTAAATAAACTTAACAACTTTCAACAAGTCAACATGCGTATTGAAACTTCTTTTAGTTTTAAATTCAGTCAACAAAGGTAATAAAACGCGGCTGAACTGGCCGCTGTGTAGATAAGAACAATAATATTATGGTTAGGGGGAGGGGTGTTTATTTCTGCCGATGCTTGTCTCTGCAGTTTTATTAATTTAAATGAGACTTCAACAATCGGTGATATTTTATATCACTCAAGCTGCAACCAATTCTACCCGCTGTGGCAGTCATGACTTTGACGAAAATAAACTACGAATGTGAGTTGACTCCGAAGTCTCCTTCAATCTAGATTTTGAACTGGGATGTGCGCATATTTAAGAATAGATTATTAATAATACAGTTCCATAAAATAGTCACGTTAGCCTACTTGTTTATGAAATTTCTTGGGATCAACCTATAAAAAATTGATGTATAATTCACATAACTTCCTCTGCCCAAATAAAAGTTAGTCTCCCCTTAAAAATAAGAGAAAGTTGTCGCCAATCTTCGTGTCACATCCCCAAAAGGTACCTAACTCAAATACAAAATTTTGTTTTCGTACGATTTTCCATTGCAAGATGCCATATTGCAAAGAGCGCGTATTCAGAGTGGGCGGCTTATAACTACCCTTCAGAGAATTATTTCGAAAAAGTGTTTCAAATAAAAGTTTTAGTTCTTAGTATAACCAACCCACGTGCAAAATTTAAAGAAAATCGTTAGAGCCGTTTTCGAGAAAACTTTCTTTATGTAAAAATAAGGAAAACGTGTCTCCAATCTTCGGTTCACATCTTGAAAGGTATCTGACTAAATACAAAATTTTGTTTTTTATCAAAATTCATCATCTTTCCAAAATTCGAGACTTTGCTTGGAAAACAAAATATATAAATATAAAAAAATCACTCAACAAATAAAAATTTTCACAATTCGGGAGTGTATTTTGGCCTAGAAATATGTGAAACAAAAGATGTTCGCTTTATTAACGGTAACACCCACAGTCTGTGGCTCACGAAAACAATGTATATCTCTCTATCTATAACGCACTTTAGATTAATAATAATAATAATAATAATAGAATTTATTGTCGTTTAACAGTACAATGTACAGCATAATGTACTTGATATGTATGTCTTTTCTTAATCCTAACAAAATTTGCTGAATTAGGTTAACTATTGTCTTATATGCACCATTGGTAGCACTGGTTACAACATGGCGCCAACATGGTAACTCGAATCGCTTTATGGATGGTTGATTCATAGTATATCATGATTTCGGAGCTTAGTTTTGTTTTTATATAACAAAGTAATTATTACTAATTTTGCATAATCCATTGAGTTCACGAGTTACATCAGATAAATTCGTTGCAGCTGCATCTATCAATAAACTCTTAAACTCTCGTGGGATTACCTATTTACCTTTGACTATCCAAAAAATAACACTTGGAACTGTTCCATCTTTTAATAATTTAAAAGGGGGGGGACAAGATATTTTCCGCACCGGGTACCACCCAAGCTTGCTACGCTACCATGCTCCATGCATGTATGTTGGTTGCATCCAGGTTTTGTTTGTTGCCTTATTTTGCAGATAGGCATGTTCCCATCTTTTTTACAAGATCCATCAACATTGTTATTGTGAATATTTACTTTCTTTTCCTCTTCATAGCTATTAGTTTCATTATCATTCACAGTTTTACCGCCACTGTACTTATGCACTTCTACTCGATCAGCCATCTTGAATAGGATTCAAGATGATTCATATAGGTTCCTAACATTATAATAGGCCTATAAACTGACCTCATTCTAATATGTTTATGACAATTCTCAATACAGTAAAGCATTTTTTTTTTCTTAGAAGGGCAAAAACACCTAAACCTTCTACTTTCTTGTTATGTGCAGTTCTTATATATTTTATAGGAACATTCCTAACAATAATTGTACATAACATACCAAGTTCATTACATATACTAGCCTCATTCAGCCATTGTGTAATCTGAGCCTCGAAGTCAGGATATTTGTCTCTGAGTCACTTGCCATTGTTATCAATGGTATGCAATCACAGTTTAAGTCTATCAAACATGGTGTACCACAGGGTTCTATATTGGGCCCTATTTTATTTATTATTTATATAAATGATTTGCCTAGTGTCTTGTCTGTCTATAATAACACATCTAAAGATTTCCTAAATTCGTATCTCTATGCAGATGATCTGGCTCTGACTGCTGTAACTGACTGTGACCTCAACACCTTAAATCTCTTAAAAGTTAGTGATGATATTGTTCTAGATTGGACTGCAGCTAATTCTCTATATGTTAATGACTCTAAAGTTACTGACTTGAAATTCACTTTTGATAGGAAACATCAGTACTTCTATAAGGATGCTAAATTTCTTGGCATCGTCCTCCAAGGAGGTTTAAATTGGTCATCTCATGTTGTATTAATCTCTAATAAGATTGCCAGAGGCATATTTGTGCTTCGCAGACTGCAAAAATATGTGACTAGAGAGGTATTAATTTCTGCATACTATGCTTATGTTCATAGCCATTTAACTTATGGTACTCTACTTTGGGGTAATTGTAGTTCTGCACTTAACATCTTCAAATTACAGAAGAAGGCTTTAAGGATAATCTATGGTGCTGATTGGAAAGCCCACTGCAAACCTCTTTTCATCTCATCTGGTATTCTCAGCCTACCATCTATATATATTTTACAGTGCTTGTTATATGTCAAGAGTAATTCTGATAACTTTAAAACTTATTCTGATGTACATACCTTTGGCACCAGAAATTGCAATAACATTTTACAGGATCAATGCTTGTTTGCAACAACCAAACATAATTTTAGGTACATGTCAGTGAAAATGTTTAATTCTCTTCCGGTTGCTACTAGAAATTTAACTTTTAAACACTTTAAAGGCTTAGTACTGATGAAACTAAAACAAATCTGCTTCTACAAAAATGATGAATTTTTTGAGGTAGCCAAAAACTTTAAATAATCTTTCAGTACCTACTATTTGACCTACACATTGCACTTTTTATTTATTTATTTATTTATTGTTTTGTAGTGTTGTATTGATCCTGTATTTCTTTGTATTTCTTTGTATTTCTTTGTATCTCTTTATATTTCAATGTATGTATTTCTAATATTATTCTTGTACCCTTGTACTATAATAGTTTGTTATATTGTTGTTATATTGTATCCTATACCGCAGAACTGCGGTCAAAATGGATTAAATGAATATGAATATGAATATGAATAAGAAATGAATTAAATATAATTTATTTCCTATCATCTAAAATAAAAACACTTGCCATTACATTAACACCACCAAAAGTATGACATAATAAGCCAACTGTCCCAAGGGACCACCAGAAATAGCAGAGAAAAATGCAGACTTGCATTTAACGATCAGTAACAATGACTTGTTACAACAACAGAAACTTTTTCATTGATTCAGCCTACCTAAAGACCCATGGAGCACATAGCTAAAAACGCATGCTGCCATTGTTAACAGTTTTGCCAACATATGAAAAAATAAAATCGATACTGGTCTGGGAGTTCAATGTTATGGGCAGAGTGTTCACCCTGATGCAACAGCGCCAATTATTATTATCATTCCACCTGCAGCATGGTGCAATTTTGCTACCAGTTCATATTTTTTTGCTTAACTTCTCTCAAACTGAAAAAACAAACTTTATAGACATAATGTGAAACATAAACATGTATGAATTACCAGGAATATAAAAAATATATACATGACAGTAAAATAATATAATGCAATGATGCACAGTGGGTATACAATATTAAATAGCAACATACATGTGCTGTAAAACTGTGATTAAGCCTATAATAAAGCAGTACAGTTATTTAAATAATATTATAATAAGCAGAATATTTCATATTTTTTCTACTTCACTTTGCGAATATTGTAGCACTAAAATAAGAACTGGTAGCAAATTGCACTGTGCTGCTGCTGGTGTTTCAACAAATAGTGCTGCAGCGCAAGGCCAGAAAAAAGGGAGATAAGGATAATCAAAATTAAAGAAAACTTCCTCCCTCCAGCCAGAATTGAACCCAGAGCCTCTGGATTTATAAATCGCTTTGTTTCACCATAAAAACTAAGTATCGGTATGTAAAAATAATGCAATTTTACTTACATGAATAGCAGCGGAAGTTTACTCTAATTTTGCACTATGAAGTCAGAAACAGTACTGAAGGCACATATAAGGATTGATAGAATACCTAAAGCGATAATGCGGTACAGTCTTTGACATGGCTACAATGAAGAAACAAATGTCGTTGGTAGCAAATCTGTACCAGTACTGGTGCTCAAGGGTTAAATTATGTTAATGAATAAATTAATTATTGGACTCCTGCATCTGTGAGACTAAAATTGAATTTGCGAAAATTCTGTTTCTAATGATACTACATAGATACCCAAGTGAACTGCTTGACTCTTTTACACAGTTAGTTTCTTTATTATTATTGGGAGTAAAAATGTTGCAAAATAATAATTTGTTTTTATGTGAAAACGTATGAAGTTTGGTTTGATTGTCAGTTTGAACTTTCTTTGCAACAAATGTCATAATAACTCTTTGAGTAATGAATCGAAAGCAAATAACTAGCTAAAAATATGTGGATACATGCAACATTCAACTAGTGTTTGCAGTATTGCAGCATTGATGCAATCTCTGAATGTAGTGGATGCATGCACAAGAGACCTATGCATACTTCATGGGTTTCTGTGCACTCAAGTGTACTTAATGAAGCAGATTTAAATGATTAGCTAATTTACATGTAATAAATATAAAGTCTATGAGTAACCTAAAGTAAATAATTAATTTCAATAATAAATGAACGTCATATTTAAAGTTACTCTTTCTCTCCGTATAGAATACACTGGGTATTTCACATGTGCAATATCACACATGTTTGCTGAATCACCAATCATATGTTAAAGCCCTGCATTGCTCCCCTGCCTCTTGCATGCTTCATCCATCCACTTACTCTTGCCATGTCAAAGCCCGTAGATTCGTGGCCCAGTAGGTGAGCCTAGAATTCTGCTAAGCCACCCTTGAGGCTGGCGTGACAAGCAGCTCAGACATGCTGAGTACAAAAGCATGGAAAATCTTTTTAAAAGTAGGTACTTTAGAAGCAAATTAATCCGAATTATTGTGAAATTGGGTGTGTACTACTCCAATGCCATGAACTGTTTGTAGACAGTGTAGGACTTAGGGCATGTGCTATTAAAAATATGGTGAATGGTGTTCTCAGGACATATTATCTGAAAAGGGAATATTATAACAGATTTGTAAACACTTTTGGAACAAATATTTCATTCATCTTACAATACACAGTACATTGAACAATTAGCTACAAATATAGGCATTTCATTGATCACAATAAGTGATATGTAAGTGGTTCACTTGAACATACACTGGCTTTT
This sequence comes from Ectobius pallidus, assembly GCA_964059195.1. Lineage (NCBI taxonomy): Eukaryota > Metazoa > Arthropoda > Insecta > Blattodea > Ectobiidae > Ectobius > Ectobius pallidus. The sequence goes on from CAXKWD010000006.1 coordinate 30,988,956, forward strand.
GTTCTGCACAGTGTTATGGGTAACAATAAATGTCTGAATAAATCATTTTAAGACAATTAAGTACAGTATCTTTGTTATAATCTTTCATTTGTTATAATTTTTCATTTTTGTTGCAGATTGATTTTATTTTGGTGTTATGATTGCTTCTTGTGCAATATAACATTAAAATTCTTTAAAATTCCTTTCTTTCACACAACTCACACTCATACTAGAAAATATTAACTTACATTTCTTTACATTGAAAATTCTTAAATTCATAACGTCAAAGGGATGACATGTCATTAGAATAGATGCATAATGTTAAAGGAAAAAATTGTATCTACAAAATTGATTGCAGTTCCTGTAATTTATCATTTTCTTTGTATAATCTTGCAGAAACGAGAGAAGTGTAAACATTAATTTAGTAGCCTATTCACGAAGAAGATTCAGTTGTTAAGTTAGGTACCAGTACTCAATTTTACACATAACCAGTACACTCAACACAAACTCTGTTTCCTGATGTCCATAAGCCATGGACAAAATTAACTCAAAATTAAGGAAAAAAGATTTTAAAAAAATAAATAAATAATAAAAAAAAAGTCATGGGGGAAGGAAATCATAATATTACTAGTCAGAGAAGAATACTATAATAAGTCATGGTTATGGATTGTTAATTATTTGTAGTACAGTCAATGCTCAGTAACTGGTAGAAGGGGCTGACAATCTGTCCGAGTTACAGAAAATTTGTCATACCAATGGGAAATGAAATTGGACCTCAGCAATGAAAATTGACATTTTATCTAGGCCTGGAGTAGCACTATTGCATTTTAATGTGGCATGGTAAACAACACATATAAGACACATGTTTGATTAACACTACTATATGAGCGTGATGTAGACTGGTTCCTCAGATACAATTTGAAGACGCTATCAGTCCTCTCTTGTGCATATTTCTGACATTACCTCCCATGCAGCTCTGAAGTGTCTGTAGAATGAGTGTAGAAGAGGGAAAATTCTGTGCAAGTTACCTAAAGTCCGAGATAATCTATGTCTGAGCTATCAAGCATTGACTGTAATAAATATACTGGTACCAGTATTCAATTGTTTTAAGAGCTTCTTGGCATTTTGAAAACAACTAACAATCATTTCTTTTCTTGTTTATGGAAAAATAAAATAAATTCTATTTCAAATCAATGATACAATATGAGATTCAAAAACTGTTACAAGTAGATTAGTACATACTTTCTTTGAAAAGAGCACTTAACATTACTCTTACTTTATGATGCTCAAGGCAAATGAAATGAATTATACAACCTGATTGTCAACTCACTTTTATGATCATGATTTCCTTATAGCAACTAACTCCTTGAGTACAAATGATTTTGTGTGTATAATGTACACAGATATATCCTTTCACAAGTAAGAATATCTCAAATAATCCTTTTTTATGGAACTCACAAAGAAAACAGTCTGTTGATAATTAAATGGTCTAGAGTGCTTTATTTTTCACTGGTGGCCGGCCGGCGGGAGATAGATGCTGCCGCATTGAATAGCGCATGCAGCTATCTCTCGCCGGCCACCAGTCAAGAATAAGGCACTGTATTACATCTTCAAAGTCACAATGATTATATAACGCCTTGAAAAATAACATATTTGTAATACCTGCACAATGTCATTTTTAAGATACTGAATTTGAAATTTTGAATAAATAGTTCAAGGTCTGTAGTTTGTATCTTAGCAAATATTATATAACACAGCAAAAGAGGTATTTAAAATACAGGTATCTACCATAAAATTTCACCATTATAATGCAGAACTTGGAAAGATAATCCTAGATGTGAGGTGTGTTTTAAAGTACCGATAATTATTTAAAAAAAAAAAAAAACAGAACAATACCTCACACCTTACACTACTACTCCACACAGTCACCACAGTTAATCAGGCACTTGTTGTAACGGGAAACCAGTTTTTGCATGCCTTCGTCAAAGAATGATGCTTCCTGTGATGAAAGCCAAGCCTTCACTTCTTGTTCCACAATATCATCATCATTGAAATGTTTTCCACCAAGGAATTTCTTCAGATGAAGAAACAGATGACTGTAGGGAGGGTGGTCGAATTGTTCCCAACCAATTGATGTGATCAGATCTTGAGTTTGTTTGGTTATGTGTGGCTGGGCATTGTCATGAACCAAAAGGATTACATGCAAAAGCATTCCACGCCTTTTGTTCTGTATCACAACAGAGCTTTCATAATATCTCATTATATCTTTGTTGAATGTCACATTTCAACGACAATGTTGTTGTGAAACAAGAAGTGCAGACTTGGCTTTCATCACAAGCAGCATCATTCTTTGACAAAGGCATGCAAAAACTGGTTTTCCATTATGACAAGTGCCTGTTTAACTACGGTGACTATGTGGAGAAGTAGTGTAAGGTGTGATGTAATGTATGATAATAAAGTATTTGGAAAATAATGTTCTGTTATTTAAAAAAAAAAAACTACCGGTACTTACTTTAAAACATGCCTTGTATGTTAGCAAGGGTAAAATAAAGGGATAAATAAATAAACAGAACTGATAACATTTTATGTTGAATTTGGTGTTATTAAAATAACCAAGGACTCGTTGACTCTGTGTCTCTTCCATAGTGATGAAAAATAAAATCACATAGGAAGAGAAATAGGAAACATTTAGCCTAACATTTAAAAACCATTGGATATATTTTTGGCAAAATTTATTATCTTGGGCTTGCACTGGGTAAGTGGTTCTTGACCCAAGCTCCATTGTAACAGAAATGTGTTGCCAAATGGACTACTCAGTGCAAGCCTGAGAAGTTATTCTTATTTATAATTTTGAATTACAATTGTTTACATCACTAATTATTTAAAAATATAAAGACCCACTCCTTCAAATTTCATGCAAATAATTCATAATGAACATCTTATAATAAATATGAAACAAGTATGGCTGTAAGAAGCATTTAAAAAACAGGAAACAGATATTCTGGAGTTCTTTGACTTGATTAGAAATAGATTATGAAGGAGGGGTATTAAGGTTCAAATGAATAAGTAAATGTGTATAGAAAATAAATATTTATTATACTTTAAAAATTATTTACAATTAAAACATAAATTTCAAAGTGATTCAAAATTCCGTGCTCTCAACTAGATAACAAATTGGTTCAAACCTATGCCAAAACAGAATGTTTTCTTGGATTTCTTTAAAATTGTTCTATAATTAGATCAACAGTATAAGTATTCTTAACATTCAAAATCTGTTCGGATACCAGTAGATAGGTACCAAAAGGTGTTAATTACTGTGTAAACTGATTGTGTAAGGAAACACATACACCTGATTTTCTTTATGTGTTACATTTTTCTATATACTGTAGAGTATATTTTCTCATTTCACTATTTAATCTGTTGATAAATTTTGCTCTTACTTATCTAACTTATTACAGAGCCAAGCTCTCTTACATTTAAGGACATACATATTAGTGCCTCATGTATTTCTGAGTTTATAAATTCAATCCTTTTGCTATTTTAATATACCTTCAAAAACTATTTCTGTCCTTCATATCAATATAACCAATTGTAGAATGTGCAACAATCCTTCTAGGCTGAAGTGCACAACGTCAATAAATATTCGATAGAACCCTCTGTTATCAAATCAAATCATATTAACATTTTTATCACACTTAAAATTCTGGTAACAATCCTGCGACCATTACACATTTATGTTACCAGGGAAAAGTTTTACTATAAATTATGATAAAGTGAAAAGTTTAGGAAAATTATTTAAAAAAGATGCTAGAATTATAAATGTACTATTTCAAGGTTGATTATGTAGACATTACACAGAAATTAAGGTAGCAATATTACAACTCAAACGATTAAATTTAAATAATTTTATATTGTGTGATTTATGTGTAAATAGAAAAGATCACACAATTTATTACAACTAGTTATAGACTCACAGCTATAAAATTTATGTACCACGTACCAATATCACGGCCGCCAAGGAGACTTTCAGCTAATGTCACAATATTGTGACAATAGCTGTACATTATATAACAAAAGATAAGTTGGATTATAATCAAAAGCAAGGTTACAGAAATTTTGTATAAATCACGTATTACATATTTAGCATTTTAATGCAGTTGATGTGCACATAAAGATAAATATTGATCACAAAAATAATTGGCAGCATTTATTAAGATAAGTCTTAACACATCATAGACTATGATTTCAAAGCTTTGTAACATTAACTGATATAGGCTCTGATTAGCCATAATACATAAATTAATATGAACATTTGTTAATGATATATATATTCAGATAAATTAATGCATGGTCTGGATCTGGAAGTTCAGATTTAATCCCCAGAACCTCCTCATACTTTCTGCAGGAATGAAATCTATTATGTTGAATTGAATCATGCTTAATCTAAAGACTTTTTAAAGATTAATGTCAACATTTTTATACAAATTAATCAGTCATTATTACTGATTTAATTATAAATTAATCAGCCCACAGCTGATGGAACGCGAACAAGTGCAACAAAACAAGTGACGTGTCAGTGTACTCCCCTAAGGAGTAGCTCTCCGATGAGCAACTTACGAGCTGCCCTACCGATGGCAGGAGGCCTTAGCCATGTTGCCTTCATCTTCATTGGTGCTGAAGTGTTTTCTGAAGGCAGCATGGGCCTTTGAAACATCAAGAATCATTGACCTTTATGCCTGGCTGACAACCCGTAAGATGTTCATACATTCCCTATGCCAGGAAAACTTCAGATCTTACAGTCTTACTATTATTAATATCTTCTTTATCATTGAGAATATAGATAATGGCATCATCACATATAGCTGACAGCTTTACTTTACTGACATAAATCTGGTATCACTTCTATTATGCTAGTAACTATGTTGTTAGTTGTTACAGTTGCACAAAATTAAAATTTGCATTGTTGGTATACCATGTTGTTTTTAAGCATAAACAACATTCATTAATTCAACTTTAAAAGATATCACACATACTACAATTAATTTTTCTTAATAGTAGCTTTTTGGTCAATATATAGAGATGCCAAGATCTCTTTTACTTCAGTCACTCTATAATTTAAAATATATCCAACTCAGTTTACAGAAATCTTACCAAAGCATCTGTTAAAATAAATAAAACCAAATGATGTAAATTTGATTATGGTTCTATGAAGTCAGATGTTTTTGTCATGCTAGTCCATAACAATTCTCCCTCTAAGGGGGCTTTTATAAATTCATTAAAAAACTGCATGAATTCAAGCAAAATTAAAAAAAAAAGAATAACATTTTTGTAAATTTTAATTTTGTCTGAATGGAAACCATCTGCATAGTTATTTCTTTTTAAAGAGAGTAATTGCTCATTAAAATGATTTGGACCTACACAGAGAAAGTTCTAAATTACACGTCAGCAGAAATTACAAGATTTTTAAATCAATTAGGCCCTATTATTTTTTTTTTATATAAAGCATTTTATACTCATATTGAATGTACTGTTACATGTATAGTACCAATACTATACAATTGCAAAACAATTGCTTTTGTTACAGAAATAAATGGAATGGGCAATATTATCATATTTGTTAAGGACTTGAATGAAGTGACGTATTTTGCTTTTGAGAGAATAGTGACATAAGAGTATTGGCACTTGAGCAAAATAGATCCGTAATAGGAAATGAGAAGAAGAAAGATAAGGAAATGCTATTTCTTTCCTACTTTTGTGTAACGTATTCTATCCTGAATAATAGTTTCTCGGTCTTTCAACTGGCTCTCCCAGAAGCTGCCATAAGCTCAGAATCAAACCACCTACTCACCCAGTTGGAACCCCAAAAAATCATTATCCAATCTCATCACCACTTAAACCACTTATATTTTAACCTTTTCTCTTTCTGTTGAATATTCATAAAATTATGCGTAATATCATTCATCCAAACTTAAGATTCAAATCTTCTCATATTGCAAAAGCAATATATCAGTGATATATAACATACAATTTTTTTTAATAAAAATACCTACAGTATTATGACACACAAGACATTAGTAGGGGAATCACGAATTCTGATGCATACTCTATATACAAGTGCATACACAATTGACATGCATCCATAAATATTTTGTATACATCCATACTAGCATGCATACATGTACTCTTTTCTTATATCATAGCCAGTATTTAATTTTAACTGTAAATCCAGTATTTATGAGTATATAACGTTTTCTAAACAAACAGGAGGGAACACATGTATACCTAGGTAGGCCTACATCCACTCCTGTTAATATTGGTATAAGTATACTGTAATGACTCAATGAGGATCAGCTAATCAATTTAGTGAGAGTTTCAGAAAAAATAATTCTCTATATTATATATTTTAATTTTTAAAAATTGCACGTTACCCATTTTAAAGGAACTGTGTTCACAAATAAGTACTTTCATGTCAATACAATAAAAACCACATTTGGTAAAATTAGAATTTGAAGTCATGGTTAGGATGACCATGTCTACTTTTACAAGGACAATCCTCCTGTTCATGTCTTTGTCTGGAGAGTTCTTAGAAATTACAAAATTTCGTCCTCTTCCCGTATTGTTAAAGGAAATAATTTAATGTGTTTTATATCCTCATTGAACAGTGTTGAGAATGTATCAATAAAAGAGATAAATTAATAGCTGGATAGATGATTTTTTATTTTTCTGTACTCAAATGCAGGTATTTCCTCTTTTATTCCTGCTTTCTACATTCTGCATCTACAGAATGCTGTACATTACCTGCTTATGTTATTTTATGTTGGGTAAAAGACATGAATCACAATATTTTTCCTTAATATTTTTCCTCCTTTTAAATCGATTTTGTTGTGTCGTTCATAAGGCCACCCCAGTAATGGCTCCATTCTAACAACGAACAATAAGTTTGTATGTGTACTGTACCAGTACCTTCATACAGTCTCAATGAGATCATATTATTATGTTATCTGATAATTACAATATATAGGCCAATATATATTTGACAAGTACCAGTAGTCACAAAGAAAATTACACTGTTATGTAGCATATGAAGATATATTTGATATAAAGTGCTCTATAGTTATTAACAAAACAAAACCAATAGTAACATGTGCATTTGTTTTGAAAATATGTATATGTTGCACATTTTTTCCTTACTCTGTTTGTCACAACCAAAATAATAAAATAAAACTATCATTCAACAATTGCTTATTAAAATAATTATTCGTAAACGGGATTTTTAAAAATACTGTTACAGTAACTCCTTTGAAAGAAACAAGAGCAACTGATACAAAATTCACACTTCATCACATGCAGACCATTTTTTAGCACAAGTTTTTTTTTTTTTAGAAAGATCCTTGTATTTCAGTTACTTATCAGTACACTTGTATAGTGTGAATACATATAGCACTGTACAATCTGGCTACCTGGTATTTCTATTGCATGTTCTTTAAATTGTTCAAGTAAATCTAAGTTGTCATTCCTGTAAGGCAAACAAAATGGTCTAGCATTACAAGTCCATCCCCCATCCCTGTCACAGGACTTTTATTTTCCTAGGGCAACCATGGTTGACTAGATTGTAATGATTTGGTTTCAGACAGTGGAAAAGCATGGGAATTTTCATATTGCAGGATGAGGTTAATGAATCTTTAATGAAAATGGTGCCCTTCTTTTATTCGAAAAACACAAATTTTTCCCTAATAATTCAAGATAATTAATAGATTATTAAACGGTAGACAAAATATCTTGAAGAAAATAAATATTAAAGATTTGTGAATTACATGATGAACTCACAGTTACACCATTTTCTAGATTGGTTTGATCCTCATATACTTTTTTCTGAGCATAGACATGGATAATTCGAGAAATGAATTCCCGAATTTGATAAAAAAACTTTCATTCTCTAACCTGGAGTTTTTATTCCAGAGAAAGGCCAACAAATTTCTGAAAAATTGCGTTAAAAGAAATACATATTTAGATAGACAGTTCTTTTCTCTTTAATTTCATACATTAATTTTTAAATTCTGGCTGCTAGTTCCTTAGATAGAGCCTTTTTTCTAAGAAGAATAATTTTACCTTATTTTAGCCATCTATCAAATTTCAGTATTTTTATTCTTTCCTCTCTGCTAGAAGTTCTCATATTGACTATTAGTTGTCACTAATACACTAGTAAGTAAGTGCAGCCAAGCTGGGGTAAGAATAAACTGATTAAACTTCGTATTTTCATTTCTATCCCGACATGTGTTTTCCACGCATTTTGATACAAGTTTCCCATAAGAAGGAAATCACTTAGTATTCAATTGTTTAAAACATCAGAAGTCTTCTATAAATTAACATATCAAGGTGATTTTGGTGTCATTTTGAAGCTTCAAATGTTCTCTAGTACTTGACATTGAGAAATGTTTGATATATGAATATTCTACTGTGTTCTAGATTTTTGTTTATAATGATGTCAACAACAAAAAAATGTTTTCCAGTTTATATAAATCTATGTAACAATTTAAAATCTTAAATTACTTTAAAAAAAAAAACAACCAATGTCAGGCACTAGAGAATTATTCTCTCTACAAAATACTGAAAATTATGTGTTTCTACCTTTCATAGTTTTGAAGTAATCATGTTTCAAGTTTATAATCTAAATTTTCAAGAAAACAATTTTTATAAATAAATTATAAATAATTACAAAACATTTTTTGTGAAATGTCTTAATATACAGGTGTATAATATATATAGAAAAAAAATTGAAAGCCCTGATGCATAAAAATAAAAATGTCATACCTAAAGGTATACATATACCTTAACAATAAAATGTAGGGAAAAAAATTCTTTATCACGAATTCTATGTTGGGTTAGCTCTGTGGAAATGTTATATAATGTCACCGATTAAATAACCAAACTATAACATGTATTGGTAAATACATGTCTTGTGCTTTTTCTTCTGTCTCTCTTTCATATTCTTTAAATCTAACAGCTAGATGGAAACAGCATATATGTATCACTCCTTCCTCATGAGTGATTTCAATTAATTTAAACTCAAATCTATCCTCATCACAGTTTGTATTTACATTAGGTAGTAAGTTCAGAATGGAATAATCAGTATTTATTCAAGCATCACAAAATTTGTTGTATTAAGAATTTTCCTCTAGCTTTGCTGTGCAAGCTTATCTCCTTTATTGCTGTTTGTCTCCTCTACCTTTATTTACACACCGGTATTTACCAATCTGAATGAAGTGAATAACATTTCTCAGAAATAAAAATACATAGCCTACAATGTAACTGTGAAAAGAATGGAAAACATTTATATCTAATAACAGAAAGAATATAGTTCCATGAAATCAATACTGGTACCGGTACCTTTCATGTATGAAATTTTAATGGAAAACTACAGGTAAAACAATAAAGCCTCCTGCATTTACAGGCTGCCAACAGGGACAATGGAGATTGTGCAACTTATCTGAATTAATATTAAGTACAAGGAATGTTACATTCATTATAGTATTTGCTTTCATGTAAGTTGACAAATTTAAATCTATTCAAGATCAGTGCACTTTACAAACAATCTTAGTGAATCCTGTATTTCCATCAGATTTTTCCTTATTATTTATTAATTCCTTCCTGGCATACACATAAATCTTATTGATAACTTTCGCCACTTTATTAAATAGCCTACTTAACTATGAAACTCAAGAACTCAACAATTTAACTCTCAGCAAGCAGTAATCTTCGTCTTTCCCTGTCACTAGTTTCTTGTTCCTGTATAACTGTTCTCAACTGTATCTCTATTGGATCATTCTTAACATTAATTTTCCTACTCTTCAAACATGAAGGACATTGTCCTAAAAGATTTTACTATTAAAATCTTATACCATATGGTATTGTATTCCATTATCTCACATTATTTCTACATAACCTGTGCACTGAGCCTGCATGGTGTAACTATTCAATTATTCATAAAGGTTTCCCGGGTTGTCAGCCAGGTTTGTAGGTCAATAATGTCCGACGTTTCGGAGACGAACGCTGCCTCCATTCTCAAGGTTCTCAGCAACCTTGAGAATGGAGGCAGCGTTCGTCTCCGAAACGTCAGACATTATTGACCTACAAACCTGGCTGACAACCCGGGAAACCTTTATGAATAAACTTCGCCAGGAAAATCTTAAATCTTACATTATTCAATTATTATTAGATCTACCAGTATGTGGATGGATTTAGATTGATGCATTCAGTCCCTCCAAATTTAAATCCATATAAATTCTTGGCATTGTATTATTGATTGATCTATATTTTACTCCTTCATGCATAACTTGTTTAGTAACCAGAAATTTTAAATCCAACTCATATCTTTTAATCACATGGAATAAATGTGCCAATTATTTACAAAAGTTAGTTACACTAATAGCTATTCATATCCCAAAAAACTAGGATATTTACATCTTTGTAAACAGTTAGACCTTTCCATGTAAACAGGGATTATATTGAGTTCGGATCATATTCAATTCAATTTAAATGTGCAAAGTGTATTGATCAGGTCTATTCTAATCATGAAGTTTAGCTCAACTCGCTTATATCTGAAAAATCTTTTCCAGTAACTTGCTCTGTTCATGAATACACCTTCTGTAGAGTTAAAGGTTACATTTAGGCCTAACAGTCCAAAGAGGGTTACAGGAATTAGAGTAAAACCAGTGGCCTAGCCAGTGGGTGGGCCAGATGGGCATAGGCCCATCCAAAAAAAAGTGACTCAAAGTCTTCTATTTTCATGAACTACAATACGCTGTGAGAACTATCTGACATAAAATTATGTGTTAACTGTAAATAAGGAATTTCTTTTAAAAAAAGTTAACCCTTTGGAGACTTTTAACAAGCCTGCCTCGTGAGGAGGTAGGAAGCCCAAACAGTTCCACCATGAGCTGGACTCTTGTTGAGTTAGATGTTACTGCAAGCAGCAGGCAGTTGATTTCGTGTACAAAATGCCTTCCAAAGAGGAATGAAGTAATAAATGCATTCCTAACGATAAAATAGAACAAGTACTAAATTTTGTTCTATGCAGTAAATTGTCATGGAGTGATTATTCAAGTGATGAAATGATTAACAATGATAGTATAATAGTGCGCAGTAGTTCAATTTTATTTATTAACATTCTCATTCCCATTTCTATAATTTCTTGTTTCTTTGCAGCCATTGTGAACTATTCTTCTTATTTATGTTTCAATCTATTGATTGACAACACTAGTAAAAGCAGGTTTAGGAACATCCTTCCCTCTTTCAGAACCTTGAAAGTAACAAAAGATAACATGCTGTTATGCAACAAAGAGTGCGATAGACAGACCACATTCCTCTGCTATTCATAAAAGTTTAAAATTCTGCTATTCATAAAAGTTCAAAATTCAGAAACACACACAGGGGTGACCAAACTACATGAAAAACACCAGAGATAGAGCCTAGAAGGCTTGGCGAATGTTATTCAAGTTAAAACATGAGGGTGAACTACCAGCACTGGGGACATTTAAATATGTTTCCAGTGCATGGACTCGGCCTCTTTAAATGCAGCTCCAGTGGGTTAAATCAAAACTTGTGTGTGAGCTATATTCTGAACTACAGAACATGAGCATGGGTTTAGCTTTCCAGCACCTACTCCAAGATTTACAAATGATACTGATTTGTCCCATCACAACTGCATCTGCAGAAATAACTTTTTCTGCATTACAACGAATAAAAAATTACACCAAGACAACTATATCAAGCATAAGGCTGTGTAATCTAGCAATTCTATCCACTGAGGGGGAGAAATGCTGGAATTTGTTGAAGGACCCATCATCAGTGATAGATTCATTGCTAAGAAATCTCAATGGCTCCAGTTATTCGCATGAAGCATTTGTATAGGGATGGCTTGCATCATTGTTGTCATAATTTTGCATATTATTAAATAAGACTTCCAAGAATGAATGTTGACGGCAGTGACTTTGTCACAGTATGAGTCAGGTACTTTCTAAACCTTGTAATATCTGGGCCCACCCAAAATAATTAGTCTGGGTATGCCACTGAGTTAAATCCCTGCACATATTGAACACACCTATCCTTGCAGAATGGTTTAAATTTCCTTAAATTAGAAGCAAAATATCCTTATTCTTTCCTTACCCAGAACAACAATATAATGGATAAATTAAGTGGAAGGAAAGGAAATAGACATTAAATCCATGTCTGGGATATTAATACAAGTAAGAATCAGCTTGAAAAATTTTATGTCATAACCAGGATTTGAACACAGATCTTCGGCTTGATGCGCCGATGCTCTACCATTGAGCTACCATGACAACATGCCAGTCTGACATCAAATTCCTCAACTGATTCAGAAGACAAGGCAAACCGAAGATCCGTGTTCAAATCCCGGTTATGACATAAAATTTTTCAAGCTGATTCTTACTTGTATAATGGATAAAAATTACAAAAACTAAAAAACATAGCATGGTTTCACATAATATGTTAAGGTTGTATCTTTGTTAACAGTTTAACTCTATTACAGAGATAGAAGTTTTTCCCATAAAACTTACAGGAAAATTCTGAAAATAAATTATTCCTAGTTGGATTGAAATTCATTTTTTTTATGCATCATCATTAGAGGCACCTGTTTTATACAAAGTCCAAAATGTGAAATATTTCATGAAAAATCACAAATTTGACTAAAAATGCAGAAATTATTCACCTTCAACAAAAATTGTGTGTGCATGTGTGTTTAAACGAAGGCAAATAGATTTGACCTGCTATTAAAATCATATGCAAAGGTGTTATGTATTCCTGCACTATCCTAGCAATACTTCTCATGAACTAGTCTTCTAATAAATTGGTGAACAGCTATTACCATAATTTTTCATTCATTAAAAAATGTTTTCCACTCTCTTCTACTGTGCTTATTTTCTGTTACTATCTTCATTCTTATCCCAACCCTTTCTTTGGGAATGTAACAAAAGTTATTTAACAAATGAATGTTACATGTTTGAAAAGTAATAACAATATCGTTCATGGAAAGACACTTTTAAAAATAACACCAAAATGTAACTAAGAAGCAAGATCAGCAGATGAAGTGCACTTGCTTCACCAATCATAGGAATCATGCTGCGGATGAGGTCCAGGTTGTTGGGTGTGTAATCTTGTTGGCACAGGTGTTGTCTTAACACCTTCGTACTGAGCAAGCACTTCTGTGTACATCTGAAAACAGTCACTCATCATTATGATCTGAAAATTTGGGAAGTTCTGCAAAATATATTGCACTAACTTTCTCACATACACATGTTAAGATTAGTATTGTGTGACTTGAGGCTTTTCCAGCATTGAGATTTGAAAATGTTTTCTTGGGCTTCCAACAGAGTGATTAGGAGGATTGATTCCAAGCTTTCAGGAATTACTCCACTGCCATCTTCAGGGAGAAGTAAGCTAATTTGGAAAAAATCTTTATTATATAGGAAAGATGAAGACGAAGAGCTCTGATTGGTTGGGAAGAAAAAATTGAATTGAATAGTAGTGTGGGATGTGTCAATGGTCCTATTGATCCAAGACCAAAACTTCAGTAGGGATGGCAATCTATAGCTTAGCCAGTTGACAGCCAGTATTGGCCTCTCTCGCACAAGCTGTCCTGTGGCCTTTGAATACATAAGGACAGTATTTAAACCACCACCCAAAATAAGAAGTCTCTTATGCTCAGTGAAAGACGACTGGGCCAAAAACATCTGGTGTCTACCGCATTCCGCGTGAATGTGGCAAAGCATATATTGGCCAGACATCACGCACCACTGAACAGTGGTGTAAAGAATACCAAAGGTGCATGAGGCTGTTCTATCCCGAAAAGTCAGAGTTAGCCAAGCATGCCATCTACTTGGGACCTGGCCATGGAATCAATTTCGTTAATACAACCATGCTTTCTAGATCACTTGGCCATTGGGACAGGCTAATCAGAGAAGCCATTGAGAACAAATTGGTTCAAGACAATTTCAATCGAGATGGAGGATTTAAAATCAGCCCCATTTGGAATAGTTGCATTCATAATTTAAAAGACAGAAGAAAAAGAGTGGTCTGGAAAAAGAGCGATATTATCTAGAGACCAAAGAAAATTCTTGATTGGTCAACCTGCCCATTTGCTCAATGATTCCTGATTGGTTGACCCTCCTCAAATTCGAGAAACTTCGAGATGTCACTTGATTGGCTGACTCTCCCACGTCCAAGGATATAAATACCAGCACCCTCTGTCCATTCAACACTTCAGTCTCCCTGAAGTTGGAGAAAGCATGTTCCTCTGAAAAGTCGGAACTCTTCCAATCACTCAGCTGGCTAGCAGTGGCGGCTCGTGGCCGGAAAATTAGGTGAAGAGAAAAAAAATGCCACATGCTTATGTTAATAATGGAATTCACCCAATAGCGGCTCGTGGCTCAAAACGAGGGTGTGCTGCAAATACCATTTCATACAGCAAACTTAAAATATTTTAAAAAATTATTAGTAGGCCTATCTAAACTGCTCGTCTCCTAATCCATCTCTGGGAACTCTCACGCGATTTTCTCTACCCTAATTATTTTTTTGCTAATTTCTCTCGTCTCGTCGAACGTTGTGTGTGAGTTGTGTGACGAGAGAAAATAGCACAAAAAAATCTGATGTGAAAGTCACATAACTTCCTCTGCCCAAATAATTCACATATCCTTGTACAGAATCGCAAGACACAATTTTACGCTAATTATCCTATAAATACCTCTTCTTTCAACGATGCGACTAAAAGCACAGGCTATATAACAAACTTAAAAAAAGAACAAGTGACTGCAGACGTGTATTGAACTTTCCGCCGTAAAGAATAATTTCCGAAATTTATCGAATATTTCCTTCAGATACTTCTTTACTCTATGCATGGCCAACAATACATTCTTATCACTTCACATTCTTATAGAATAAGAGGCCATGAAAGAGCGCATATTCAGTTGTTCATTACGCAAGACAAACTTTCTACAAATAGTGGGTGAACAGTGGGTGGCTTGTAACTACCCTTCAGAGAATTTTTTCGAAAAAAAGTTTCAAATATAAGTTTTAGCTCTCAGTAAAAGGAACACATGTGCAAATTTAAAGAAAATCGTTAGAGCCGTTTTTGAGAAAATCGCAAAAAACGAAAATTTCTTCATGTAAAGTCCCCTTAAAAATAAGGGAAACTTATCGCCAATCTTCGGCTCACATCTTCAGAAGGTACCTTACCCAAATACGAAATTTTGATTTCATACGATTTTCCGTTTTGGAGCTAGCTTGTTCACAGACTCTTCACACACACAGACAGACACACTGACACACAGACATGTTTCCAAAAATAAATAGCATTTTTGGATTCAGGGGGCCTCAAAACGTGCATTTATATACAAAACTCAACTTCGAATTTGGGGGTCGAAAACAATACTTCCTCTATGGTACGGGCAGAGGAAGTAAAAATAATAATAATAACAATAATAATGATAATAATAATAGTAATAGTAATAATAATAATAATAATAATTAGGGCAGGGAAAACCGCGTGAGAGTTCCCCGGAAATGGAATAAGAGACGAGGAAATAGTATTTTTAATGATCGAGGTAGAGGAAGTCGCTTAGTGTTCCCAGTGCGACAGAATACTTAATCGGGGTTGTGGAATCCGTGTTTTTCTGAATTTAACACATTCGAATTTGGCGGCGTCAGACCATCAGACGGTGGAAGATCTAACGTGCCCACCTCTTTCTCCGAGCTGACAGTGTGAGCTGCTGTCGGGACGGCTTCGTGGGTAGTCTGTTCTCGTCACCTAGCGGACGTGGGATAAGCGAGAAAGCACTCCTCCGTGTGCTTGCCATCCTTAGTGAATCCTTAGCTAATTTTAGTGGAACAGACTACCCAAGCCTCTGGGAATATTCAGCTTCAATGCTAGGAGGACTACTGCCACCTAGCGTTGACACCAGTAGTGGAGGGAAATTCAAAATTGTAGAAATACATTATAGTAAAAACAAACATTCGTGATATGGAAAATAAACTTTAAAAATACGTATTGTAAAGGGAAAATACTGGTGAAGTGCTACTTCACCTACTTCCCCTGAATAGCCGCCACTGCTGGCTAGCAACCTTAGAACAGTACACTCAGAAGACCAAACGCCAGGAAAACCTCAAGTCATTCATCAGAATAAATTACAATAAACAAATTGAAAACATAGAAAGAAGGTTTTTAATTTGTTTGTTTTAGACAAACATAAAGATGTATCTAAACCTTAACAAGTAACTTCCATTGTAGATTCTACTTTATTTCTGAGTTATGTAAGATACAACTATCTAGATTTAGTTTGTAGGCTTCCATGGCCATTGTCATACATAAACTGATTGTACTGACTATCTGGGTTGGGCAACGTTGTGTTTTTAGCATCTAATGTTTCGGACATCCTATCATGTCCTTCTTCGGAGAAAGATTCACATTAAAAAGAAGTGAAAAATAAAGTGTATAAGTCAATTTCCCATACATTAGAAGAACTTAAAGACAATATCACAAGAAAAATTAACTCTACCTCGGAAGCTGACCGTGTGCGCATGAAAGAAAATTTTCTGAAAAGATGCCAGTGTTGTGTGGTTGGAAGAGGAGGACATTTCCAACATCTCTTGTGATGAGATATATGGTTATTTTCATTGTAATTCCAACTGTAAATGTGAGAATCTGAACCATTACACAGTTAGCGGCTTTATTAGCGTAGATATTTCACCCGATCGCTCGGGAGTTAGAACAGGGGCTGCCATGATGCAGAAACCCGCATGATTGGCCAACTCTTGTGTGGGACTCACTGTATATTTCTGTATAAAAAGACAATTTTCATCCAGCCTAATATAATGGCTGCCTCATGCATTCAGCCTGCTATGAATGATGTGTATATTACGTCTTAACTAAGATGGGAGGACATGGTTATGGCTAGCAACGCACCTTTGTTGTAGTATAGTAATGATTTGTCATTTAAAAAGTATGTGACCATTAAACAGTTGTTACCCCGGTACTGATCAACCAATTTAGTCCAAAATCAATAGACTTCCTCCCAAGGATGTTATAAATATGTATACCAAGTTTCATGATAATCCAATAAAGCTTATTCGAGCTATCACGCATACAGTCACATGGACAAACAGACAGACTTTTCCAGTCCACCATACAATCTCATAAAGCAGCCTACCATACTGGCATTTAATAAGAAAAATAGAAAATTAATTTTTCTGTAAAATAATCACATGCTGTAGGCTTACTGCACATTTTCTTTAGGATGGTTGTCAGTGCATGCAATACTTGCCTGGAAGTTTCTTCGAATGTATTCTTCTTCAGTCTCACCACATCTATAGCTATAATTATAACCTCCTCCACCCCCTCCTCCATTTTGAAGGAATGGATTCGTAGGATTACCACCTGCAATGGAGAGAATTGTTAATGGTCTATTCCCAGGAGTTCTGTGTATAGCCTAATATATCTTATATCACCTTGTACTTCTGATGCTATATATTTATTTCTTTACATTCTTAACTTGTTATGTACCAGTTTTAATGCAGCGAGAAACAACGGAAATAGACAATGTTTTTGAACTCCCCTACTTCCCGACTGCGAGGTGGTCACAAGAGTATGTGCAATCGGGAGCTTGTTTAAAAATTTCCATTCCAAATGGCTGGAAGAGTTTTCAGCATTAATAGGCCTACAAATTTAGAGGCTTCCTGAATTAAAAAAATGCAATTTTCATAAATATCTCTCTCTGTATGTTTGTATGTCTTAGTGCCTGAGAACAACCTATCTCAGACATAATAACCTTCTCTTAATTTTAGCATCACTTTACAAAAAGAAAATTTAATTATTTGTGATTTTTTTGATGATACTTTATTTGAAATATTTTTATAAATATTTCCTGAAGGGAATAGAATAAGCAAGAAATAATTTGCACAAATACAGACTTGGTGTTGCCTAGTGAGCAACACACCTTTAAATGTGGTAAGACACTCCCAGGATGTGATAGAGAAAGTTATGTGAGTGTACCACATTAGATTGTGCTAGTTTATATTACATGAAATAGTAAAACAACTTTCCAGCCAGAGTTACATTATTATAAAAATGGTGAAAGTCAGGCTACTTTTTCTCCCATCATTTATGTTACATGGGTAGAAAAAAGTATTATATCTTATCCCAAATTTGATGTTAAGATTTCAGCAAAAATAATTTAGTGAGATTACAGAAAAAATAATTTAGTGAGGTTTCCTTTGTCCAAAAATAACATTTTACCAAAAGAGGTCTGTGTTTCGGTCTGTCCATCTGTCTGCATGTCTGGAAACAGTACAGAAAGGAAACCAATGTGATCAGTGGCGTAAACAGATCACTTGGGGCCAGGGGCGAATTTATTTTTGAGGCTCCCTCCCCCCAGCAAAAGCTACCAACACGGCTATTTTTTAACTTCTTTTTCTATGACTATCTTTTTTGTCCTTCAGTTCGTCTCCATGGGCTAATCTATACATAACAATAATAGACTGAATAAGGGAGCGAACTCATGCAGTATTTAATATAATTATTTATTATTATAATATTAATACAATAATATTAACTGATTATCAAAATATAAATGTGTGCATAATTACAAAGTAATGAAATGGATAAAAGGTTATGTTTACATATATGACAAAGTCAACTAAATTTTAAGGCGACAAACAATAGTTATAATTTTTTCGGAGAATCAGATAATAAATCAACAAAATCTGGATTATATTAATTCAGAATATGTAATAGTCACATTTAAAGTGGCCTTTTTATAGCTTTTCCATCAGAAAATTATCTAATTGTCTCATAAAAGTTTATTTTCATAGCTAAATTGTTCTCGATATATAACATTGCTAGTCCATTTAGTCTGATTTGTCTCATTGTTGAGCACAAATATTTTTTTTTTATTAATTTCAGTTTTGAAAAACTTCTTTCACAAGTTTCAAGTGAAATGTAAATAGTTAAAAACAACTTTTCTCCTGATTTCTGTGTTTAATCAAAAGAGCCTTGTTTGTTTTGGAAAAAATCAATGCCTCGTTTTACAAAATCAGGTGGAACATTAATTTCTATATTAGGGCGGGGCATCAATGGAGGCCCCCATAGTAAGCGGACCGCCTCCACCGCCCCACCCTAGGAACGCTACTGAATGTGATAGAAAGAACATTTTATTGAAGTTAGGCATCTTCCAAGAAATATGTTGGCAATAATCTA
This sequence comes from Ectobius pallidus, assembly GCA_964059195.1. Taxonomy (NCBI): domain Eukaryota; kingdom Metazoa; phylum Arthropoda; class Insecta; order Blattodea; family Ectobiidae; genus Ectobius; species Ectobius pallidus. The sequence continues at coordinate 31,008,202 of CAXKWD010000006.1, forward strand.
TTATTCTTATCACCACTTTATTTATGTTTTAAAACAATTTGTAATTATATTCACTCTTATAATTGAAACATGGCGGTGAATGATGTGGATAGTCTGTATTGACATGCTGAAGAAAATGTTAATTTTATAATAGAAATGATAGAGAAGGACAAAAGAACGGAAAAGAAATGGACAGGAAAAGATGTGGAATCTGCTAATGTAATTAAGGAAACTTTAGTGCAGTTTAAGGAACTTTTAAAGGATCGAGGTGAAGGGTCATATGTGAGTAAACCTTCTTTTGCAAAGGTAACTCATGGTGGTATGATTGCACAAAGGGCCGAAATAACCAGGAACGTAGTCATTGTGTCTCGTAAATATCCTGAATCTGTGAAAGACTCAGAACAAACTTTGAAACTTGTGCAATTTATGCCTAAACTTAAAGGGGGAATTAACCATGTCAAGAAAATCAGAAATAACAGTATTCTATTTGAGTTGCGAAGCAAACGTGAATGTAATGAATTTGCGGAGGCTATTCAGGAGCATAATGTTGAATTGTCAGTTAGGATCCCAGTGAAAAAGAATCCTAGGGTCATTATACTTGGAATTGATAATCAATTTGAAGAACAGAATCTTGTGGAATCCATTATTGAACAAAACGCAGCGGTTAAGCAGTGCCTTCTAGATACCACTGAGCCATTAGCACCCGGCTTTTCAAACAGTCTCCCAATGGACTAACTTAATACGCCATAATTGAAGTGACGCCACGGATCTATCGTGCAGTGATCTCTGCAGGCAAGATATACATAGGTTATAGTAGATGTACAGTGAAAGACGTACATCATGTAATACGTTGTCATAAGTGTTCAGGGTGTAACCATTTTGCTAATGAGTGCAAATCAGAAATGAAATGTTCTTTCTGTGCCGGAGGCCATGATGTTTCTCAGTGCATTGAAGCACAATCTAAGTGTGCTAATTGCAAAGAACAAATCATAAATGGTTAATGAGGCAGAATTTTGAACCACTTAATAGCAGTCATCGAGCTAGCTCATTTGAATGTCCCCTATATAAGAAGAATGTAAATATTGTAAAATCAAAAATTAATTATGGCTGAGATTAGGCCTACTATATTTCAACAAAATCTGCACAAGTCTCTTGCACCAACGCAAGAAATTATTTTTACTTCTGACATATTATGTGTTCAAGAACCAAATGAATTTGGTCTTAATGCATCAATACTACATCATAGGATTGAGTCTATTAATCAAAAGCAAAATATTAAAGCAGCTATAATTACAAGAAATCGAAGTGTCATTAAATTAATCCAGTATTGCTCACATGATAGAGTAGGCCTATTTGTATGTGTAAACATTTCTGATCAAGATGTGTACATTTGTAATGTCTACTGTGCTCCAGATTGTGATTTTAAGGTGGAACTGGATTACTTAGAAGTTATTTGTAAGGACTTGTATGGTAAACATTTAATTATTCTTGGAGACATTAATGCTAAACACTACTCATGGGATAGTGCCAATGATGCCAAAGGAACAGCTTTCTTTGACTTTTTTTGCATAATTTATCCCTTCTAAATACAGGGAAAAAACACACATTTGTAGGTAACAATTCCAATAGTTTCATTGATGTGAGTGTTTGCAGTTGCTCTCTACTGCCTTTTATCCTTAACTGGGAAGTTAGTGATCTACCTATGGTATCAGATCATGCATTAATCACAATAAATATTAAATTTCTATCACCATTAACAACTAATATCAAATCTACTAGTCGATACAACACCAATAACATAAAATGGTCACATTTTATGTGGTCTGCCAGGGTTATATTACATCCCATATCTGCAAAGTTTAAGGAAATTTCTTCTGCAGATGCACTAAATGTTACAGTGGAACAATTGAAATCATAAATCTATGTGATACTCATCTTCCAAAGAAATTGGGAGCCTCAATCAAGAATTACTGGTGGACTGCAGAGTTAACCATATTGAGGAGATGCATGTTAGCCAGCACGCAAAGATATAAACGTTCTCAATGTGACCTATTACGAACACAGTATGAACAAACAATATCATCAAACAAGAATATAAAAACAAAATCCATCAGGCAAAGTCTAATGCATGAACGGAATTATGTTCTGTACAGACACCACAAAATCTGTGGAGAGTCATTTATAAAATTTGTCGCAAGCCCCAGAACTTCAATAGATCGCTCACAACCATAGAAACAGATACTTGACTCACTAGAAATTCACGTGAAACAGCTGATGCACTAATTAAACATTTCTTTCCTGATGATACAGAAGACTCAGATGTACAAAAATATACATGTCTTGAATCCCACCTATCACCTGATACGGAAGAGATCCATATTTACGGTCGAGGAAATTGAAAGAGTCGTCAAGAGACCACTTGACAAGAAGGCATAGATGGCATAACTGGCAATGTTGTTAAACGTGTGCATTCCAGTTGCTGAGATTTACTCGCAAATATTTACAATAAATTCTTCAGTTACAGGTGTTTCGAGACTTATGGAAAATAGCAAATGTTAAAATTATATTGAAGCCAAACTGTTTGAACAAACATACAGCCAGTGCCTACAGACCTATTTGTTTGTTGTCGGTGATGGGTAAAATTTTTGAAAAACTGGAGAATGATAGAATTATGTATCATATGAATTACAACAGCATGCTAAATGTGAATCAGTTCGGGTTCACTCCTCAAAATCTACAGAGGACGCAGTATTAAAGGTTGTAAACTGGGCGAAAGAGACTCTTAGGAGGAAACAATTTGGATTATTGATCTCTCTGGACATTAAGGGGGATTTAAATAATGCATGGTGGCCAACAATCTTACTACAATTAAAGAAGAAAAGATGTCCACGGCAGTGGCGGACGCAGGATTTTTTTTCGGGGGGGGGATTTGAATACTATAAAAATTAATTAACTTACATATTATACACTGGCCACTTAGAGTGCATATATAGCCTTTTTTTCAAATTTCGGGGGGGGGGGGATCTATCCCCCCAATCCCCCCCTCTGCGTCCGCCACTGGTCCACGGAACTTATTTAAATCAATGCAAAACTACCTAAATAATCATAAGGTACAGTTGTCAATAGGCAATATAAATGTAATGAAACAATTAAGTAAAGGATGTCCGCAAGGATCTTCCTATAGTCCTGGTCTGTGGACAATTTTGTATGATGAATTGTTACAATTAGAAATGCCAGATGGTTGTGTCATAATCGTGTATGCAGATGATGCTCACGTACTGGTAAGAGCAAACTGTATCACTGATATTAGGTACAAAGCTAACGTTATATTGAATAATATTTCAACATGGGGAAACCAAAATAAGTTACAGTTCAACTCTAACAAGACTAAAGCAATGTTAATTACACAGAAGAGAAAGTTTGAAGCGTTTTCTATTCAGATGGACATGAAGGATATAGAATTGGTGGACAGCCTATTATACTTGGGTGGGATGTTTGATAAGAAAATGCAATTTAGAGATCATTTTAACTTGCTGGAAAGGAAGGCACAACAATTTCATTCTGCATTAGCAAGGGCAACCAGAACTACCTGGGGTCTAAACTCTGAAGTCCTTCGTAGCATTTACTATGGTGCATTTGCACCATTAATATTATATTGTATGCCTGTTTTGGAGAAGGTCCTTTATATGAAGTAGGCAAAACGCAAATTATTACGAATTCAACATGGATTTATTCTACGAATTACAAGAGCATACAGAACGACTTCTACAGATGCAGCGCTAATAATTGCAGGCATCTCACTGCTATTTTTGACTGCAATGGGTAAGGTCGAGATCTCTAATGTAAAAAGGCATTCTGTGTATACAGATGAACATCAATTGATTTTTTAATCTAAAGTTCCTTTTGTAGTGGCTGGTCATCCACGAGAACATATTATAACTGTTGTTAATATAGGACTACTCACTTGTCTCAGACAACATAAATTTCACATATATACTGATGTATCTAAAATGATCAAAATGATCTAAAATGATCTTACTACTGTAGGTTGTGCATTTGATAAGAATAAAGAATTATTTTCAGATACGGTACATTTAAACTTGCATGAATGTGCTCAGTACATCAAGCTGAACTATTCACTATTTGGCAAGCAGTATAATGGTGCATCACTAATGGATTCAGCTGTTGTATATATAGTGACTCTCAATCAGTGTTGCGGTCCATAAATAACAAATATAACTTGCACTGGATGGCTAGTGAAATTAGAAACTTAATATCAGGATATGATAGACATATATGTTTACCATCGATATGTGGACACACTGGAGTTGCAGGAAATGAAAGGGCAGATGAACTGGCTAAGTTAGCTGGTACTTACGACTTACACCCTGCTTACTCTGTATGTCCTATCTCATTTGTCAAACAAAAAGTTCAAGAATCTTATAAAAGATTTATTTTTCCCTGAAATGTATGATTGTATTCGATTCAAATATTTTTCAACTGGATTCATAACTACACAGTTTGTTTCTGGGCATGGTAAATTTGGATATTATTTTGACAGATCAAAATAAAATCAGGTAAATGGATATAACAAAGTGCCAGTATGTTTTTTTTAATCAGTGATAAATGCAATTATGATAGGCCCATGCAGAAAAGTTATTTTTGTAATAGATCTCCGAGTTAAACTCCAAAAACAAAATGCGCTGGCAATAATAATAATGATAAACCTTTCTTAAACCCGTTTATTCCCTTGTAGAGATCCCTAAAATTTTTGTCTTTACAATTTTCCTCTAATTAATTTACTCTGTCTTTGAGATAGTAAATAAATAAATAAATAAATAAATTTAGCCTGCGTACATCCCTTAAAGGGCAAAGGCCTCCTGTTTACACAGGGATTAGCTCATTTGACGCTCCTAAGGTGAGCTATTCCTAGGGAGCCACTGAACAATATCACTGACACTTTTCACTTATGGATTCGTTACCGTTGATGGTGCTGGTGTTGTAGTTTGCTCTAACCTCTGGTGGTGTGGTTACTATTTGGTTCCAGCTGCTTCCACTTTTCCCTGTCTCTTGCTTCCCTCGACCATTGTCCTCCTGCTGCTCTTTTGAAGAAGTCTGACCATCTTGTTTTTTGCCTCCCTACAGTCCTTCATCCTTCCCTTGGGTCCCAAATAGTCACTCGGTGTGTCCACCTATTGTGGTCCATTCTTGCGACATGTCCTTCTCATCTCCATTTCAGACTGTCCACCCTTCCAGCTGCGTCCCTCAGTTTTGTCCTCCTTCTGACGTCAGCGTTCCTGATTTTGTCCCTGGTTGAGATTTTGAGTATTCTTCGTTCCATCCTTCTCTGGCAGACTTGTAGCGAATGCTTCTGCTTCTCAGTTAGGGACCATGTCTGGCAGCCATATACTGAATGAATGAATGAATGAGCCACATGTGTCCCATTCAGGGACCCACATGTGTCCCCTCTGACGAGGGGTAGCTCGGTTAGAATCTCATATGGTGAGTTGGTCCATATGAGCTTGGTAAACACTTCAATTTCACTAAACTTCTTCCAGCAACTCGGTGTGTAGGCTTCTCCAGACATCTCTGTTCTTTGCTACGCTGTACCCCCGCTGTACCCCGGCACGCCTTCTGAAGGAATCTACCCACCTCGTTCTTGGTCTTCCTCTCTCCCTTTTGCCGATCCTAGGGTCCCATACAGTAGAGATGTTTCCCCATCTGGTACCTGGAAGTCTCGCTACATGACCACCCCACTTCCACTTCAGGCTGCATGCGCGCTGGGCCACGTCGGTTAGTCCTGACATCTTTCTCAGTCTTTCTGTTGAAATTCTGTCCCTGAGGGATATCCCCATTATCCGCCGTTCCATCTTCCGTTGGCAAGTTTTTATGCTATTCTTCTGAGCTGATGTCAAACTCCATGTCTGGCATCCATACAGGAGTGAAGGGAAGATGCTGGATTCTAGTGCCGCTAATTTTAGTCTTTTGTTTAATGATCTGTCCATCAGGATGAATTTCAGTCCCCAGAAAGCTCTCCATGCTGAGGAGATTCTCCTCTTTATTTCTTTCCCCATATGGTTTTGGAATGATACAACTTGCCCCAAGTAAATGTACTCTGACACATATTTTAGATCTGATCCGTTAATTTTGATGAGTGTTGGTTGTCTGTTTGTCATGACTTGTGTCTTCTCCATGTTCATGTGTAGTCCGGACATTCTACTGCGGTCACTGAGCTCCTGTAACATTTCTTGAAGGCTTTCTGCCGTTCTGGCAAATAAGACTATATCATCAGCAAATCGTAAGTTGGTGAGTCTGTAGCCATTCATTACAATTCCAAATTTGCTTCCCCATTTTATCTTACGAAATATTTCTTCCAACACGCTGGTGAAGAGTTTAGGGGATATTGGGCCACCTTGTCTTACACCTCTGTTTAGTTTGAAAGGTTCCCCTCTTCTTTCTGTCATCACTGTAGCATGTGAGTCCTCGTATAATTTAGCTATTAGTCTTATGTACTTATGTTCTACTCCATGTTTAGTCAATGCCTGGAATATACTTGGGTGTTCCACAGAGTCGAAGGCTTTTTTGTAGTCGACAAAGGCAATGTATAGCGGTAGGTTAAATTCGTCCGTTTTTTCCATGACCTTCCATGAGCTTTATTGCTCACTTGGATCAAGGCCTTTTCAAGTGAGTTATATGATTCTTGCACACCCTGTTCTGACTGAGGTTTGATATCTCTCAGTTGGTTTTGTAGTAGATTATTGAAGTTCTTAATATCTATTTCCTCGATATTGTGCTGTGTTGTGTTCTTTTGATATCTTCTTCTTTTTAGTGTTAGTTTGGCTTGTACCAACCTATGATCTGTGCTGAATTTGAGGTTTTGTATGATTCGGATGTCTCTTATCTCATTTAGGCTATCAGTTAGTATATAGTCCAATTCGTTCTTTGTGGATCCATTCGGATGTCCCATGTCCATTTGGAGTTTGGTGGTTTTCTGAAGAACGTGTTTAGAATTTTCAATTGGTATTCCATGGCAAATTGCACTAGCATTTCACCTCTTTCGTTTCTGGTTTGGTACCCATAGGGACCTACTGGAATTTCGCCTGGGTGGTCTTGCTTTCCTACCTGACTATTGAAGTCACCAATAACGAAGTTACGAGCCGACTTGTATTTTATCAGTGCATTTCCTAGAAGGTGGTAGAACTCTTCAATGTCTTCGTCACTGCTCTTAGCAGTTGGTGCATATACTTGGATGATGGTTAGTTTTTGCTTATTCATCTTAATTATTAGTACTATTATTCTCTCAGATATTCCTATTATTTCTTCTATCATATACTTCATATCTTCTTTTATTAGGAATCCTACTCCTCTTTGTCCTTTCGTTTTTCCAATATAGCAAAATATATCTCCGTTTTCATTTTCAACAATGGCTTCGTCTGCTTTCCTAACCTCGCTTAGTCCGAGTATGTCATATTTGATGTCTTTCAATGTGTACTGTAGCTCTTCTTCTCTTTCTTGTGTTCTTAGTGTATTTACGTTTAATGTGCCTATAGTAAGTTCCCGTTCAGTTCTTGTATTTGTGGGAGTCTTGTGGGTCGCGTTCTGATTTATGTGTTCTGAGTCGGAGGTAGGGCATCCCAGTTTAACCATTGGTTATCTATCAGAATTTTCTGATATCCTACCTTTGTGTCTTTTCCTTTCTCTTTTTCTTCTCTTGCACGCCTTCTTAGGAAGCTCTGAATTTCTCTTTCTTGCCTTGTTAGGTCGTTATCTATGTAACAATCTTGGCCTATACTAGTGTCGGTAAATCACATTTGTCCAGGATCTCCACCTTAGTACTCGTTTTCTGTTTTTTGTCCATGAGAATTAATTTAAGTGACCAAAACTTTTTCCAAGCCAATCCTATTCTTCGTTTAATTTCCTTATCCATGCCTCCTTGTAGGGAAATGTTCCTTCCAAGGTAGACATAGTCTTGGACATACTCTATCTGTGTGTTTTGCAGGTTAATCTGTTCTTCAAGTCCGTTCGTCATAACTTTAGTTTTGTTAGGGTTCATGATTAAGCCGGCCTCTCTGCTTACCCTGTCTACATCTGCTATCATTTCTTTCAATGTGCTACCAGTATGATATCGTCTGCGAATCTAAGGTGGGTTATCTTTTGTCCGTCTATGCGAATACCATAATTGCTTTTCCACTTTATTTTTCTGAATTGGTGTTCAAGTAGGCTTGTGAATAGTTTGGGAGAGAGAGGGTCCCCCTGCTTCACTCCTCTGTTTATTGGGAACCATTCCCCTTCTCTTTCAGTCTTGATTTTTGCTTTGCTGTTTTGATATATCTGTTGGATTATTGAAACGTATTTTGGTGCGACTCCTTGTTGTGATATTGCCTGTAATACGTAGTTGTGTTCCACTGAGTCAAATGCTTTATTGTAGTCAATGAAAGCGATATATATTTGTTGGTTGTATTCTTGGATTTTTTCCACCAGTTTGCATATTGTTTGTAGGTGATCTGTAGTACTGAACCCCGATCTGAAACCTGCTTGTTCTGTAGGTTGGTTTTCGTCGAGTGTCTTTTCAAGTCTTTTTGTTAGTACTTTTATGCAGATTTTGTAGATGTTCGATGATAGGCTGATGGGTCTATAGTTGTTTATGTCGTCCTTGTTTCCTTTTTTTGTGTAACAGGAATATTACACTTTTACCCCATTCACTAGGTATATCTTCCGAGGTAGTGATCTTGTTGAATAATGTTGTTAGTGGTGCTATCAGCTCCTCCTCTCCCATCTTTATGTATTCACTGAATATCTGATCTTCGCCAGGGCATTAGTTTCCTTTCATACTCCTGATAGCCACCCTCACTTCGCTGTGCAGAATGTGTGGGGTGTTGTCCTCTATGTTCTGATGAAGTGTCTGCTGAGCGTTGTGGTATCTTGTCTCGTTACTGGAGTATAACTTGCTATAGAATTTGGTCGCCTGTGTCATGATTTCCTCTCTTGATGTCTCCCTTGCCCCTGCCTCGTCTCTTACTCCCAACATCCAGTGCCTGCCTCTGGACATCTCCTTCTTAATTTTCTTAATGGATTTTGAGTTGCTCATTACATTTTGAATTCTTTGAAAGTTGTCCTCTCTTAAGTCTCTTCTTATTGCTCTTTTTGTGTTTCTGTTGAGTGTCTTGTATTCTTCTTGTGTTTGTAGGTTATTTTCCTGTCTTTCCTTCAGACGCTCTCTCCTTTCTAGCATTTCGATTGTTGATGGTGTTAATCTACTCTTCCTTTTGTCCTCCCGTCCTGTGATCTTAGATTTCTGGACTGCCTTCTTAATGCATGCTTCTATTTCCTGGTATAACTCTTGTGAGTCTTTTGTTTCTGGCTGTAGTATGGTCTTTGTGTTTGCCTTCAGCTCCTTTTTGAATTGTTTCATATTTATTGTTGATGGTTCTGTTCTTGCATGTTTGAAATAATGGCGTCTCTTCTTTTGGTTAGTCATTTTCAGGCGTACCATCCTGTGGTTGGTGTCAAATTTGAATCCATTTACCACTTGTACATCAGTTACATCGTCCATTCTGTCAGTCATAATGAAGTCTATTTCATTTTTTGTCTTCCTGTTGGGTGCTATCCAGGTCCATCTGCTTGCGTCTTTTTTCTGAAAGAATGTGTTTGTAATTTTTAGCCTGTGGCTGTAGGCAAAGTGTATAAGTTTTTCACCCCTTTCATTTCGTTCTCTGTAACCGTGTGGTCCTAGCGGTTCTTCTTCCTCTGAATCTTTATGACCTATTTTGCTGTTGAGGTCGCCCATCACGAATAGCCTATCTGTTTGGTGTTTGTTCATTGTCTTTTCCAGTAATTCATAGAAGTGGTCACTTTCTTCTTCTGTACTGGCCTCTGTTGGCGCGTAGACTTGTATGATGGTTATTATTTGATTATTCTGGCGGATATCGAGTTGTGCAATTCTTTCTGAGATTCCTTGTATACTTACAATGTCGTTCTTCAGATGGCTTTTAATGAGAAACCCAACTCCCTTCTGTCCTTTTGTTTCACCAATGTAGCTGACTATGTCCCCGTCTCTTTTCAACTATAGCTTCCTCTAGTCATCTTTCCTTTTTCCTAATGGTTCTAGAGACTTCTCCTTTGGCATTGTTGAGATTTTCGACAGCAGTTTCATTTGGATTCTGCAACTGTTGAAACATAAGCATATAGCCTAAGAATTTAAGGTTAAGGTTTCAAGGTAATGCAGATATTTTCTACTCAATATAATTCACATTTGCCATTACCTGTGCTAACGTAATTAATAAATTTTCATGTAATTTTGTTTGCCTTAGTGAGTATAAGGAATTATTTCTTGTAATATTGAATATTTTCATGCTTAAGAGAGCGGCCATATTTGTTTACAAGCATCGTTCATCAAATGCTCACTAGAGGCGCTGTGATCGATTCAGCATCACAAACATAACACAAATTAAGCTGAAACCAGCTCATCGCTTGAAATCTAGCGAATTATGAATTTCGATACATTGTGTGATCGGAATTTAGAAACTTCTTACGGATTCATAAAGAAGGTGATCAAAGGTCATGCAGTAAATGAATGCAACATTTTCCATACGTTAAATCAATAGTTTTTCGTAATGACGCCTCAGCATAAAGCATGTCAAATATCTCTAAACCCACTCATTGGAAAACCGAAACTCGTATGTTACTACAACACCTGTCCTTAACCTCAATTATTCATACATCATTTCAGTACATAGACTGTTTGACCAAACAATTAAAGGAAAGGTCTTTGTCTTTAATTAGGGACTTTAACTAATGAATTTTATGGTAATTCTGATAATGACGTAATGAATTAACCTTATTGGTGAAACCTAACTCAGGGCGGCAAATCTCATCGAATCAGAATTAAGATGACATAATTTGTTTATGTTATAACAATTGCGCAACCAACGTGTATAAAAATCGCCCGGGGGCAAATTGCCCCGCCAGTCGTCAAAGATTCATCTCTAGAAGTGCACGTAACTTCTTGCCGCTTTTGAGCGGCAAGAGAACAAAGAAGTACCTCAAGTAACGGGTGAAACATAACCTTCGTACAATCTTCGCAGTAACCTCAAATCATGTAAGTTTGTTCATCACAACACAGCCACGCCACTGCGAGCTGTGAGTTCACCCGCCCACATGCGGTACACAATCTTCAACGCAGTAACCTCAAATTATGTAGGTTTGTTCATCACAACACAGCCACACCACTGCGAGCTGTGAGTTCACTCTACTACATCGCCCACATGCGGTACGCAATCTTCAACATTCAAATTCATGCGGTACGCAATCTTCAACATTCAAATTCAATAAGCGCATTCTTAACACACTTCTCCAGTGAAGTTGTTCAAGTGCATCAAGTCAGTACCACTCAACAAGTGCAAACAATCATGTACAAACATAACCTCATTCTCTCAACCTAACACTCCACGCTGTAATGTAACAGCAAGTACTCACTGCAACTAATATTCACTATTCTAAACGTCTTAAATGCTGAAATCATTCACTGCAAGGTAAAGACCATTTATTGCAACGCATTTTTCACTTGTCAACCTTCAACTTCAGAAGAACGTCAACCTTCAACCTCAGAAGAACATCAACTCAACAATGCAAGAAATAAATCTCAAGATATCGTATGGACGGTGTTCAAGTGACTGTGTTTCATATTTTTTATCTATGTAATTCTCAGCAAGTAACAGTGAATTTTCTTTTTCTTTTTCATAAGCTTATATATATACATATATAATTCAAGGATTTTAATTAATGATTCAATAGTGCATATACTCTACTAACAAATAATCAGCTCCAGTGTTTGTTAATAAATAAAACTAACCTCAAAATTTTATTGAAATTTTATTTTTTGGTATTCTAATGTAGGGGCAAAATTTAGTTTTCTACCTTCCCTTATACAGTCCATCCTACCAGAACCTTAACCCTACAGCAACCATTGTAGTTTTGCCTGCTTTCTTGCATTTACTAATTTCATCATCAAACCACAGTTAATTTGGTTTCAGTTCAAGTGGACCTAACTTTTCTTTTGCGGATACTTTAATGTTGTTTTTAATGCTTTTCCAGGTTTTTTCTACATTTATATCAATCCTAGCACCCCTGCAGTGTTTTCTAGAACTGCAAATCCATTTGAAATCTCAGCTTTAAGCCTTTTTTTTATTTTGTCTTCTTCTAGCATTTCCAGATTGAAAATATATCAAAATTTTGCCTAGTTCCTTGTTTAATGAAAGTTTCTCCCGTAAGGCTGCAACTACCAGATAATGATCCGAATCGCAGTCAACACCCCTAAAAGTTCAAACAATAATTATACTAGACTGCCTCCTTGCATCTATTAGCACAGGCTCGACTTGATTGTGTGCCTTTCCATCTGGCAAAGTCCATGCATATTTATGAATATCAAAATGTGAGAATTTTGTACTCTTTACGATAAAATTTTAACACGACAATATTTTAGAAGAAAAATTCCTTAGACACTGTAATTCAAACCCATGACCTTCGGCTTTCCTTGCTGATGTTCTATCAACTTTGCTAGCCAGAGTTTGACTCAAGGCTCTCAGAGAAAGGGATTTACATCATAATTATAGTTATGATTATATAGTACTAAGACTTGAGGCTTTCTGTGCGTTGATTACTAATGATGGTTTCACGGGCTATAAGCCGAGTAAAAGGATATATTGTATCCAAGCTTTCGGTCGCTGACATCTCTGCGGCCTTCTTCAGGGAAATGAGTGTAGAAAAGTGGGTGGAGAGAGCTTATATATGTTTGGAGTGAAAAAAGAAATTCTGTGATTGGAGGAATAGGGTTGGCGTGTATCGGCCAATCGGAAAGCGGGAATTTTCTTTATAGTAAAAACATTTAACAAGCAATCGGTCCATATCAGGACCAATGAGAGAAAAATAAGGAATAATAATGTGAGTCAGAGCAGAGTGGTTTAGGGGGATAATCGTTATGAAATGTGAATAGAAATAATCGGTCCAAATCAGGGCCAATGATTAAAAAGAAGAAGACATGGGGGTCCGGGAGTTTGGAGTCTTGCTACTGTTGGAGGTTTCTTGTGTTGAATCTCGATACAGCTTCAGGGATGGAGCCCAGGCGTTGCTGAGGAAGAGTCCACCTTCTCTGTTGAAATTGTTGGGATGAGACCTTATTTCTATTGCTTCTTTTATGACACGGTCCCAATAAGCTGTAGAGTTGTGCATGATTGTGGTTTTGTCGAACATGATTCTGTGATTCTACACTCATTTCCCTGAGGAAGGCCGCAGAGATGTCAGCGACCGAAAGCTTGGATACAATATATCCTTTTACTCGGCTTATAGCCCGTGAAACCATCATTAGTATATAGTACTAGTTTAAATGGCCCGGCGTCGCCCGGGTTTTGTATTTTGTAATATGAAATTACCTTATGGAGGACTTTCGATGTTGAAACTCTAGTCCTTATATAATATGTATGTAGAATTTGAAATGAGGAAGAACGACATATGGCACTCAGACTACTCCCTCAGAAAACGCTACATATAGCTTTTCATGGCTCATAGAGGATGTCGAATATTGCATTCCATTCCTTCTACACACCATGCCTGGGAGAAGTGCAAATAAGAAGAAAAAGAAATTCCGGTTACATAAGATTGTATTGTCTTGACAGAAAATTGTATTTCTCACTCTCATATTACCATACAACCGTTTCGGGGCTGAAGTAAAAAAAAAATTCACAATAAAAACCTGGGACATAATATACTGCGCGCGTAGGACTGAAAATGTTCCACCCCATTTTGTCTTCTTTTAGATGCTTAGGGCCTCTGATAAACATCCCTAGGCCTATTTCTCAACTAATACAAAGCCTCAGAATTTGTTAAAGCCCAGTATTATAATATAGTTTCCAAAGCCCTATGTGAACACCGTAAACAATACTTTCATTATGTAAACAATTGACAGCAGAACTATCTAAATTTGCCTCATTTCACATTTCCTACTTTTCCCGTGGATTTTCCAAAAATTTTCTTTCATACAAACCTTGTCCTGACAATTACGAACACAACAAAAAAAAGAATCAGCCAAATTGGTCGAGCCGTTCTCAAGTGATGCGGCAACATACATTTTGGAAATTCATTTTTATTAATATAGATTATGAGGTACACTAATTTAGTGATTTTCTGACCAGGTTTCAGCTGTTATTGTACTGTAACTTTTTTGTGTGGAGTAATTTGAATTACCTCCTTCTGGTATGGTTCAGGGGCTGAGCCCTGACGGGCTCGCGCAAGTAGGCCACATAGGCGGGCCCTTTTTGCACCCCCTGGGAAACTGAATGATGTGCATGCCCTAAGGCCCCCCTGTCAACAGACTCCACCACCGGCCCCCACGGAGCTCCCCTACGTCCAGCTAAGACCAGGTACCACACCACGTGCACCGTACCCAGGGTCCCTCGTACAAGAGCCCCATAGGCGTGGCACACCATGACGTGCGCCACTAACCCAGGGTCCTTCTGAGAGCCCCAAAGGCACGGGACACCACCAGCAACTCTTGACCACAGGCAACGGGGCAGGACGGGGAAGGCCCGCAGCAGAGTCTGCAGCAGGAGCTGGCCCGAAAACCAGTAAAGGGGAACGGGATGATAATGAGGGGGGAAAGGAAGTTGAAGTGGAGAGTGTTGGTGGAATGAATGAAGGGGGAAACTGGAGGATCCCCGAGAAAAACCCCCAAAGGTCACGGCTTTGTCCACCACAAATGACACGCCCGCCTGCCCCGAGATTTGAACTCGGAACCGCTAGCATGCCAGGCCCACGCGCTAAGCATGAGCCACCGTGATGTCATCTCCTTCTGGTAAGTCATGGTTTCTGCCTTTTTCTAGTAAGTGGAACTGTAGTCTGACTGATCTTGTCCAACCAGTTCATGCAGGCAACTGTTTGACAGTGCACTATGAATTGGATTACTAGGAATTAAGAGAGACTCTTCTCCTCCTGACATATTCATATATAGCACCATAGCCAGACTGATGCCAGTTCATGCAGCTAACTACTGTTTGACAGTGCAGTAGGAATTGGTTTGCTAGGAATTAAGAGAGACTCACCTCCTCCTGGTATGTCAAGATTACCACCAGTTGTCTGGTATGTGGCACCATAGCCTGACTGATCTTGCCCAGCCAGCTCATGGAGGCGACTGCTTGATAAAGCTCTTGGTATGGGGTTACTTGGAACACCGTGAGGAGCTAAGTGGGCTGTCTCTTCTGCAACCTAGAAAACAAAACAAAATAGAAAAATTATATAATTAATTTGTACATCTGCTCTGTTACTTATTTCCTGAGAAGAAAGTGTTTCTGAATGTATGAGATTAAGTGAAGCTGTGGGTAATACTTAACATCTTAAGATCTTATATGTGTAATATAATTTGTACACTGTACAGTAACTCAAATAAAAAACGTCGGGACTTGTATGCAGTTAAAATTAAAGTTTTAGTTCACAAGTTTCCTATGAAAGACATAAAATACAGGTCATTCTCGGAAGATATGAGACCATGCGAAGGCAGGAAAAAATGAATAATGCAGAAAGCGCAACACACGATATTCAACTTAATGTAGCCCTATTGTCATAATTCATTTTGCATTGTGTCATGGTGCCACATACATGAGAGAAAATGTAGTTAGGGCTGTAATTGACCTAAATTTTTCAGCATCTGAAGCAGCAAGAAGGTTCCATATTTTTGAAAGAGCAGCTCAGAGGTGGGCACTTCACTATAATGCAACCAGAAGTTTTCATAGGAAACGTGGATCAATGGGCTGCATATTTCGATGCTGGAGCAAGATGCTAGATTGGTTGCAGAAGTTGAATGTAATCCGTTTCATACTGCTGCATCCATGTAGGCTACTTCTCAATTCCCTGGTCATCTTCAAACCATTAGGAACTGGGTAAGATCTGCTGGTTTATGTTCTAGGCAAGCACTCTCTAGAAAAGTCCTGAAGGAAGAACACAAAAACGTGCGCCTCATATTTGCAATTGAAAAAACTGACTTTGAGTGGAGCAGAGTGATACTTTCAGATGAAGTTAGTTTTTCAGTACATCTTCGGGACCAGTTCTAATGTATCAACCATTCAGTACCCGGTACGATCCCAAAAATACTGCAACTCGTGCAAGGAATGGGAGGATAAGTGTGACATGCTGGGACTGGATGTCTCATGAAGGGGCTGGCATGATCAACTGAATTAGTGGGTGGCTAACAGTGGAAATACCGTCGGTTTCTAGAGAGGTATATGCTTTTTTACGGCAGACTTCGTTTTCCTGATGGAAACACTGCTCGATCGGTTCAAATCTCGTTTGCTGAAAAACCATATATCGAGATGATAAACTTCCCAGCGCGTTCCCCAGATTTAAATCCTATTGAGAATGTGTGGGCGGAAGTAAAGGAGCACATGGGAAGGAACTGGCCGAACTCACCTCCAGCTTCTTAAGTAGAACTGTGGGAACTAATTCAAACTGCTTGGGACACAGTGGCAGACAAGGATAATAATTTTCTAAACCTTGTACAGTCAATAGAAGTTATAGTAATGGATGGTGGATGGAATTCCTACTGAGCGTGTGGCTCTTTTTTTTTTCACTTATTCTTATTTAAGTTCATTATTAAGTTTCATTATGTTATGTTCTATTTTCAGTACATTTCTTATTATATGTCCAAAATTCGACACCAACAATGATGATTCATTAGAAGTAATTATTATTTTATTCCTGTCATTGCCTCATTTGAAAAAATAAACATAAATAAAAATTTTAAAAATATACAAGATCCCACTAAGGATCAAACCCTGGTCCCACATGTTCAATTCCGATGTCTTGACCAGTACTCTATTGCAAACAGACAAGAACAGTTTACATAATTGATGAGATTGTAATATCCAAGCTTGAAAATACGTTTAAGCCCAAGAACCGGTATTATAAAATAAATTCTTAAAAAAATGCTCCTTGAATAAACATATTCCTGCGAACTTATTCATTAATAATATTATAAGAACTTGCAGAATATGGCAGATGTGAGGTATATAGCCACAGCCTTCTATATACCTTCGTTTTGGAATAAAACTGGCTAAATAATCAAGAAAATACATGGATAGACAATAGGCAGATGTGACCCTAACCTTAAAGTCTTCCGGTACATGCGCATATGCTTGTTCGTGGTACTTTACCAAATAATGCCTGTTTTTTTATTTGATCAACTGTACATGTATATGATATAGGCCTAAATGAATAATAATTTATTATGATTATTATTTGCCATGTCTTGAGCTTACTAAGGCCCGTTCTTACGATGTCCAGTTAAGTAGGAGTAAATGTTAACTGGTAGTTTATTTTACGGTCGGAGTAAAGTTCCAGTAAACGCTTCTTTGTTCTTATCATCTTCTAGTTAAAGTTTACTCCCAGTTAACGCAATCAGACAAAAGTCACAGCAGTTGGTACGAGCGTTTCTCAGTTGTTTGCAGCAGTTTTTCATCTGTTTTCATTGTTTGGTTTGATTTTGCAATGGATAATAAGGTTATGGCTGATATAAAAAAAATAAAGAGACACAGGGATTTCTTTTCAAGTGAAGAATAATATTGTCTCTGAATGATATCGACTAAAAGCATCATATAATTCAAACTAAATAACACACAGTAAGGTGTGGCCATAAGAGCAAAGCTCAAAAAGACATATCAGAAAAACCTATTGTGAAATATATAACCTCCTTTGAATTTAATTATAGTTTGCAGTATACAGTACGGGCAGTAGTGTGCAATCAGTTGTCTTACAATTAGCCTAAAAAGGTCGCATAATTTGCGAGGCAAGACCTAAAACCTAATAAGTTGTGTATGAAATGTGTAGCTAATAACTACAGGATATATTACGAGATGTTTTCAAATGAAATTATTGGCTCTTAGCATAACATATTAAAATACATTATGTATAGGCCTATATAGTTTATATATTACGCTTATTATACAATTCCTGTTAAATAAGAATAAAATCCGCCTCAAGTAAAGTGGTTGTAAAAATGAAAAGAAAGGTACCACGTTTCGAAACCCCATCCCCGAAGGATGAAAAACCCAAATATGATCTGATGTACGGATAGAGGAAGCAAATAGTAAAGTAATTGTTTGTCCAAACTTTCATAATAATTTGATATAGTTTTAAATATTGTTTTTATTTATTTTTACATATATTGGCATTGTTCCTCATCACCACTGACATTACGAAAGCAGCTAAATAATTTCATCTCCCCATTTTAATTCAGGTCGCGAGAAGTATAACCTCAAAAAATCCTCCGGTTAGGAGTTTACTTGTACATTTTCCTACAGTAAAGATTACTGCCAGTTAAGAGATTTTTACCAACAGTTAACGCCTAACCAGATATTGTAAAATCGATCTGTCAGTAAAGTAACCGTAAAAGTAGCCGTAAATATTTTACTGGAGATGGTAATAACGGGCCTAAAACAGAAACACTTCCTTTCTAGTGATATCTTGGAGAGTTTTTTGTAAGCTATTTCAAAAGGTAATTGTGTTAAATATGATATTACGGAATTTGACTTTCAGCTGTCACATGCAGATATAGCCATATTCCACTTATAAAGGGCTAAAAGGCTAAGGACTCTTAACTGTTTGACTCAAATGTTGATTTTTTAAATTGGTATAATGTAGTGCAGTTGCATTTCCTCATGGATTTTATATATGATGATAAGATGTCCTAATAATATATAGCTAATGTAATTACGCAGTATATTAATTATGTCATCTAAAATCCAATTGCTTGACAACTTTCGAGGATGTTATCAACCACCAATGACTGATAATTGTTTCATCAATACAGAATTACCATTTTTTTAGACAATTAAATATTAATTAAGTGGAGGGAAAGGAGATAGACATTAAATCCATGTCTGGGATATTAATACAAGTAAGAATCAGTTTGAAAAATTTTATGTCATAACCGGGATTTGAACACGGATATTCGGCTTAACGCGCCGATGCTCTACCATTGAGCTACCATGACAACATGCCAGTACGACATCAAATTCCTCAACTGATTCAGAAGACAAGGCAGACCACGGGAGGTTTCTCCGTTGAGAACACGCATCCAATGGCGTCCTACATTTGTAGGTACTTTGAAGCCAAGTTATTATTTATATACTATTAATTAAGTGGAGGGAAAGGAGATAGACATCAAATCCATGTCTGGGATATTAATACAAGTAAGAATCAGTTTGAAAAATTTTATGTCATAACCGGGATTTGAACACGGATCTTCGGCTTAACGCGCCGATGCTCTACCATTGAGCTACCATGACAACATGCCAGTACGACATCAAATTCCTCAACTGATTCAGAAGACAAGGCAGACCACGGGAGGTTTCTCCGTTGAGAACACGCATCCAATGGCGTCCTACATTTGTAGGTACTTTGAAGCCAAGTTAGTATTTATATACTATTAATTAAGTGGAGGGAAAGGAGATAGACATTAAATCCATGTCTGGGATATTAATACAAGTAAGAATCAGTTTGAAAAATTTTATGTCATAACCGGGATTTGAACACGGATCTTCGGCTTAACGTGCCGATGCTCTACCATTGAGCTACCATGACAACATGCCAGTACGACATCAAATTCCTCAACTGATTCAGAAGACAAGGCAGACCACGGGAGGTTTCTCCGTTGATAACACGCATCCAATGGCGTCCTACATTTGTAGGTACTTTGAAGACAAGTTATTATTTATATACTATTAATTAAGTGGAGGGAAAGGAGATAGACATTAAATCCATGCCTGGGATATTAATACAAGTAAGAATCAGTTTGAAAAATGTTATGTCATAACCTGGATTTGAACACGGATCTTCGGCTTAACGAGCCGATGCTCTACCATTGAGCTACCATGACAACATGCCAGTACGACATCAAATTCCTCAACTGATTCAGAAGACAAGGCAGACCACGGGAGGTTTTGTCTTCTGAATCAGTTGAGGAATTTGATGTCATACTGGCATGTTGTCATGGTAGCTCAATGGTAGAGCATCGGCTCGATAAGCCGAAGATCCGTGTTCAAATCCAGGTTATGACATAAAATTTTTCAGACTGATTCTTACTTGTATTAATATCCCAGACATGGATTTAATGTCTATCTCCTTTCCCTCCACTTAATTAATAGTATATAAATAATAACTTGGCTTCAAAGTACCTACAAATGTAGGACGCCATTGGATGCGTGTTCTCAACGGAGAAACCTCCCGTGGTCTGCCTTGTCTTCTGAATCAGTTGAGGAATTTGATGTCGTACTGGCATGTTGTCATGGTAGCTCAATGGTAGAGCATCGGCGCGTTAAGCCGAAGATCCGTGTTCAAATCCCGGTTATGACATAAAAATTTTCAAACTGATTCTTACTTGTATTAATATCCCAGACATGGATTTAATGTCTATCTCCTTTCCCTCCACTTCATTAATAGTATATAAATAATAACTTGGCTTCAAAGTACCTACAAATGTAGGACGCCATTGGATGCGTGTTCTCAACGGAGAAACCTCCCGTGGTCTGCCTTGTCTTCTGAATCAGTTGAGGAATTTGATGTCGTACTGGCATGTTGTCATGGTAGCTCAATGGTAGAGCATCGGCGCGTTAAGCCGAATATCCGTGTTCAAATCCCGGTTATGACATAAAATTTTTCAAACTGATTCTTACTTGTATTAATATCCCAGACTTGGATTTAATGTCTATCTCCTTTCCCTCCACTTAATTAATAGTATATAAATAATAACTTGGCTTCAAAGTACCTACAAATGTAGGACGCCATTGGATGCGTGTTCTCAACGGAGAAACCTCCCGTGGTCTGCCTTGTCTTCTGAATCAGTTGAGGAATTTGATGTCGTACTGGCATGTTGTCATGGTAGCTCAATGGTAGAGCATCGGCGCGTTAAGCCGAAGATCCGTGTTCAAATCCCGGTTATGACATAAAATTTTTCAAACTGATTCTTACTTGAATTAAATATTACTTTAATGAGCCAAATGAATTATTTTATAATTTAACGAAAGTACTTGCTAAGTTTTATATAATGCAATATACGATAGTCCTAACTTGATAATTATAACATAATGACATATGAATTATGTTTCATTGCGAACTTCACAAAACCTTTAGAATATTTTATTACTAAGCCAAGGGCAACACACTTTAACTACCAAATGATTTAATGAAAATCGTTCCCAACATATATTGAGCTAGTTACTTGTGTCCAGTCTTTAAAGTCGTAATCAGTTTTGATAACATGTTGTGAAAATAGCAAAAATAACAATTGAATGAAATTTAGTGATGTTAGTAACTATTAAAGGGGAAATTCTGAAAAGTTGGCAACAAAACGCTCAACGAATGTACTGGACAAGACTCCAACTACAAATCAACAATTGACTTGCATGATGTTTCTATGACATAATGTTACCCAAGATTGAATCATTTACATTTTAACATAAAATGAATATAAATTGGTAAGCCAAATATGACAAATATAGTGTACATGAAAATACTTATTAACCAATAATCAAACTTTTTAGATAGATAATGGGTGGAGTGAATAAATATGAAGTAGTTACACTAGTATCAAGAACTAGTACTAGTAGGCCTAATTACGTTCAATAGTTACTAGTACAAGTACCAGCTTTTACTTAATTTTGAGTGAATAACCTTATACTAGTACTTATAAATTAATCCTGGATGAACATGAGTAATTACTATCTGCTGCTTAGCTATGCAAACTACATGTAGCAGGCCATGATTACTTAAAGTAGGCCATGATATCTATATAAAAAGAGGAAGTGTTTGTCTTTCTGTCTGTCTGTTTGAATACCATACCCAGCCAAATCTAGAGCATGCAGAGGTCTTAAATTGTTTACATAGATAGACTAAAGGATGTCTGAATTCACCTTAAATTTTTGCTTTCGTTCGCGAATTATTAGCTCCCCCCCAAATAACAGACAGAATATATTCTTTTTCACTATTGCAACATAAGATTTTAGTAATAGGCTACTTTTCGATTGTAAAATTAATAAGTATTCTTCCTCTTTTGCCATATCAACTGGGAAAGAAGAGCATTGCAGAAATAGATTTTTTCAACATAACGCATGGAGATGTCAATTGCTTTGATTTTGTTAGCCCGCTTTACTTGATTTATTTGCTTATAATATTACAGCACGAAGAAGTCTGAAATTTTTAACGTAGGTGAACAAGAGAGAGATCAGCAATGTAGATCTGAATGGGAAACACTGCTCAATTTTGACGAAACTCACTATGCAGGAAGGAGTTGAGCCTGGAACTCGACTCTGAGGTAATTTCTTTCTGGACAGTGCACTCTAATCGCAGAATGCATCCCGAAGCTGGATATATTTTTAAAATTATTATAATCTTTTAATTGTTTATGAATGATTTGCATTTAAGTGTAAGGTTCATAATTCTATGGTTCCTTTTACACTTCAGTTCAGGGTAGGACCAAAATGAAGGAATAGTACCTGCTCCTCAATGTTGCAATACAAAACCGCTGTCTCACTCACTCCCTTTCATTTTGTAGACAAGGAAGGTGGAGATCTGGCAACTTTCCTGACAACCAGTTGCCAGTTTGTAAAGTTGTGACTGTGGGATTAAAGAAAGTAGAATTGACAGACCTGAATAGTCAGCAACTCTGCAGTGTACTGTATCTCCTAACACTATGGTCCTACCATGAACTGAAGTATAGTCATTCCACTTTCAATCTGTGTGCCCACATGGCAGCAGATGATTCATTTAGTAGTTTTAATTATTAATTTACTACGTATAACAATAATAAAATTGGGTAATTAATGCAACTTATTTAAAAACGGTGTAAATTTTAATAAATCAAGTTTTAATTTTTTCCTATTAAGTGTATTATTAAAAATCTAGCGATTGCTTTAATAAATGTTGGCGAAGTCACGGACATGCACTAGTTTAAAGTAAAACAAAATATAATATATAATGTCAATACTACATAACCTCAATACTTCATAAGATTGGACATGTTGATGAAATAAAAACAACAAAAGAAAACTGTGAATTTGTTTATATCCAAGACCAGCTAAGAAAGAAACCTGAAGTAAACAAAAACCAGTATGTCTGTCTCACTCTTAAGTCATAGGAGTAATGTGCTAGAGTGAGACAGACATATTGGTTTTTGTTTACATCAGGTTTCCTTCTTAGAGCGATCAGACTTTAGGTAATAATACAAAGAAAAAATTTCGATCATAATAGTACTATGAATTCTGACTCTGATAGCCAGGATCACTTAAAAATGAAAAATTTATATCTTCTGCCTGTTTGCTATGTGTTTCAACATTTTCATCCACTCCATAATTTCCTTTCTAAATCTAAATAAATTTTGATAGTCAACTTCTTGAGCCTCCATTTATTCTCTGTACACGTTTCTCCTCCTAATTCTTGTAAAAGCAAGCATTTCAGATAAGGCATTACAATCTAAAGCAAGGTCTATACCACACTTGAAAATTCAGAGTATTTACTGGTATAGATAAGTAAATACTTGTTTTTATTAATAGGGTATATTTTGCAATAGGTAGTACTTGATGTAGTATGTGCTGATTACTAATAAGCAACAATACTTACTGAAATATTTTATTCACTAAAATGTTAATATTTATTAAAAATTTTGCAGTAACAGCATTTACTGTCTTTTATTTACTCCGCCCAATATAAAAAAACACACGTGATAATGATACATCTTAAATGCATGAATAACATAACCTCAAATTCAGTGGGACGGAACAGCTGCTGTATCCTTTGTTATTGGTGATGAAACAGGACAGCCATCACCCCAACATCAACAGCAAAAGGGTTTTCTAGGAATGAAAATGAAGGTTTAAGTGTTCGCAAATCATTAAATCTGCCATTGATTTCTTCAGTAAGATCAGACATTTTACACAAATAATCTTCTGTTTCCACCTGAACATCAAGAAGGCTTTCAGTAATTTTCTTTAAACGTTTGAAATAATGGAGTATTTTAGTGTCAAAGACTATGAAAGCTAAATTCACTCTGAGCTAAATCAGAAATATGTTTTTCTCTCCTTTGTAATAATATGTTTAGCATTTGTAATTGCTGAACCACGTCTGTTAAAGAAGCCAAATCTAACAACCACTGGCAACCAAGTTCAGGGAAATGTTTTGTCTTTTTCTTGCATAAACTGTTTGATTGGATCAAGTAATTGAAAAAATCTGCCAAGAACATTACTTACTGATAGCTAACTGACTAAGCAGTACCAAGATACATCATCAGGAAGCTCGTCATTGTTCATGTCTTCGTGGAAGGATTCGAACTGTCATTGTGATTTGGCACTTGAGAGAATCTAGTTCACAATTTTTAGAACAACCTGCATAACATGCGGATATTGAAAATATTTTCCTGCTAAACATTCTCTGAGAATAATACAATGTACAGGTAGGAAATCAAGGTATGATTTGTCAGCATTTAAAATCCCATTAAGCCCTTGTTTCTTGCCTGTCATAGATGGTGCACCATCAATATCAATGCTGAAATTCACCGAGATTTTCAATAAACACCATCCAGGGCTTCTTTAATGTCACACCCATGAGTAGTATCCTTCAAAGTAACCAGATCCAAGAGCTTCTCCACCACCTCCAAGTCTTTTGACACAAACCTCACAAATATGGCTAGTTGCGGCTTATCTTTGATATCTGTAGACTTGTCCAAAGGCAGACTAATTGCTGAGCACTCATTTAAATGTTTCTGTAAATAATTATAAATATTGCCATTAATAACGGAAACTCGCCTCTCTATTGTGTGCGTGGCAGCAGGCATTTGGTCGATCAGTTTTTGCAACTTTTTATTTTCAGGTTCCAAAATAGAAAAAACTTGTGCCATATTCTTCTTAATAAATTCACCCTCTGGCTTCTTTGCTTTTGCAATATTAGAAGCCAAGACAAAGCCAGTTTCAGTTGTCAAATCTGCTTCCTTGGTAAAAATTGGCATAACCTTACTCTGACCATGAAGTCTTTTAAAGATTTTAATTTAGTTTTCCTTAACTGAGAGTCAACAGGAAAACCAGTATGGTTACTGTCATGATGGTGTTTCAGGTTACTGGCCTTAACTGAGACGTTATTTGACACAAAGACATTGGCTTACCATTTCTTTCTAAAAAAATGAATTCCTCCCACTCTTTAAAAGCTTGAATCTCCTCTTCATATTTACTCTTCTTAGACAGCATCGTAAATGTTAGGATACTAGCAATTAGGCCACAACTGTATTCAAACGAATGAACAGCACAAACAAAAATGACTTCACTTGCTACTGCCTATGTGAGCACGATTGGCTAACAACTTAGCTGGCCACCATGTCAGAATGAACTTGTACAGACTTGCCATGTTGACATGCAGCTTAGCGTATGTGCAGTCACGTTGCCAAGTACAAGACAGTGGTGCATGAACATGCCTGGTCATTACATTGTGAGGCA
The DNA here is from genome assembly GCA_964059195.1 of Ectobius pallidus. Lineage (NCBI taxonomy): Eukaryota > Metazoa > Arthropoda > Insecta > Blattodea > Ectobiidae > Ectobius > Ectobius pallidus. Next base: position 31,033,698 of record CAXKWD010000006.1, read on the forward strand.
AAGCAGAGTTTTCATTAAATTATATTAATTATATACTTTCTTAAAATCTGTATCATATTTACTCTTAGCTTGGTTTCAAGTGCCACACGAGATTGGCTCAAGAGCTGCATGTGGCTTGTGAGTCTTGATGTGGCTACTCCTGGGACTATAAAAAAATATTTCTGTTTCTTCATTGGTTTCCAAGTGACACAGTGAGTCACATGTTAATTCAGCAACATGCAGAATGAACCACATGCATGTTTACTGACTGTTAGAAACTAGTGCAGAAATAAATATTGTTGTTGTTACAGTGGCATACCAAGGCGAGGGCAGGAGGGGCGGATTCAACCAGACCATTGATGAGTCTTGGTTTCTGTGAATCAACAGTTGTCTATTAAACAACATTATGCATTTCTGAAAAATGCAGTAATTAGAAAAAAAATTAGAAACAACCACATCGAAAATACCATAGGGCTATTGTAATAAAATAATATAAGTCCCAATGAGCAAGAGAAAGAGAGGGCAATCTCATTTGTCAAGCTTAGCCCTGATAACTCTGTTGCAAAAAAGTTAATTTTCATGATTTAATAACAACATTTGCAGAGACAATAGCTCACAAGAAATATTTTTAATTTATGTACTGTTCAGTTTATCATTATTTTACATTTTAAATCTTTGCTGTTTAGGTTTTCTTTGATTTGTACATAAAATAATAATGTGAATTCACAGCTATTTATTGAAATATCTTTTCAATAGGCCTACCATAACTGAAGGAATTTTCTCTGGTCACAAATAAGTACTGGTACTGGTAAAGTAAAGTAAAGTGTTCTCTATTACAGGCCACGGAGGCCCAGAGGGTTCCAGGAGGTTAAGGCTCCCTGACTTTTAGACAATCGGAACATGAAGGTGGTAAGATTGTCAGCCTTATGCACCGATTGCCTTTATCCCCAGGATTGCTCTTGGTACTCATTTCTGTTAGAGGCTGAGTCGACCCCAGGCCCATAGTGCCTCCAGAAGGACTAGGACAATTGAAAAACTCCAATGATATCATCGAGGATCGAACCCACGATTTTCTGGTTAGTAGCACAGCGCCTCAATTACTATGCTATGGCGTACCCCCACTGGTACTGGTACTTAGGAAATTTATAACAACATAAAGTTGCCTAATGCATAATAAACACAAGAATCCCAAATGCAAAAAGTAATCCATTATTAAATAGTTTATTCAGGGTCCATGAAATATAATGAATTGAGCAACTTACTATGGTATATTAGTGTAACCTGTGTGAATGGTATAAATAATAAATTGTGAATTCTAAGTAAACTTCCATATTGACTAGCGCCCCAGGCCCCCATCATGAGTGTATGCCCCTTTGTTGTTATTATTGTTGTTATTATTATCATTGTTATTATTACTTTAAATTCTGTTGTTGTAGACAAAGTTCTTGAAACTATCCGGGCTGAATTTTTATCCCAGACTGACCCTGGTCATGATCTTTCAGTTTGAACCTCCTTGTGCTACAGTGTACTCTGAATACCTCAATGCTGCTCTCACCTCATATGTTTCATTTCTTACCTGATGAGGATCTTCTGTTGCTGGTAATTCTGATACAAATCCAGTCTCTTTTCGATAGAAGTTAATGAAAATAAATCCAGCTAGCACAAACACGCATATGAATCCATACCCACGGAATGTAGCAGTAGTCCCTGTAAACATGAAAGGAAATTTAATAGTTTTATAAGTTACAGCTATTTTTCATTTTCATTATTTGCAGTAATCAGTGGAAAAAATAATTTTATGGTAAAGTTTACTAGCACAAACACGCATATGAATCCATACCCACGGAATGTAGCAGTAGTCCCTGTAAACATGAAAGGAAATTTAATAGTTTTATAAGTTACAGCTATTTTTCATTTTCATTATTTGCAGTAATCAGTATTCTACTTAAGTATTCTACTGAACTTATCATTCAGCTTCTCATTATGTCAATTATGCAATTAAGTGTAACTTACACAACAATTGTTTTTATTGAAGTTGATGAATGAAAATTGATTCAGTGTTATTCTTTACATGGATGTGTAACAGAGTTCAGTAACTATGAACATGAAGGTACCAGGGGGCTGGGTTGTGCTTTTGCAATCTTTCTTTCTTCAGATGGTACAATTATAAACAATTCAAAGTCCATATCTGATGAATTTGCTACTTATTTTCAAAGTGTATATATCTCCAAATGAAGTCATCTTATAAAACACTAGATACAATTATTATGCACACATAACATTCCTTATCTCTGTACCCAGTAGACAGTGTAGAGTATTAGATTGCTATTAACAAGCTTAAACAAAAAATATCAGCAGGCCTTGATGGAATTCCTCCTTGCATATTAAATGTTGTGTGAAAATATTAGAATTCCCTTTGCTATTAATCTTTAACCAATTACATAACTCTCAAATATTTTTGGATATGGAAACAGTGGCGTAGCGTAAGGTTAGACTTTGAGATTGAGTCTACCTAAATAATATAAGAAAATAGTGGATTCAGTGCCAGATTCACTGAATGGCAATACAATCGAGATGCTTTGAGTCAATCAGTATGAACAAAGGTCCCACTTTTGAATCAGCAGCAGATAACCGTGTATGATACATTGATGATAGCAGTCAATGACGGCAATGGAGGAATATTTTTCCTCAGTGCACCTAGCAGGAATGGCAAAACATCCCGCTTCGATTCTCGCACAAGGTCAAATAGCACTGGCCGTAGCATTGTCAGGAATTGCTGCCACATTATTAGGAGGACAAACAGCCCATTCAGCACTCAAACTGCCACTGAATTTGCAAACAATAGATGAACCGACGTGCAACATTGCCAAAAAATCAGCAATGGTGAAAGTACTACAGAATTGCAAAATAATCATTTGGAATGAGTGTACGATGGTGCACAAATGAGCATTGCAGGCACTCAATCGAACGTTGAAAGATTTGCACAATAATCAGGACCTCTTTGGAGATACAATGATTCTGCTGGCCGGCGATTTTCGGCACATGCTGCCAGTCATTCCAAGATCAACAGCTGCTAATACTTGCTTAAAGCCATCATATTTTTGGAGATACGTGAAAACTCTAAAGTTAACAACGAATATGCCAGTCACGTAGCAAAATGATGAATCAGCAGAAGTGTTTTCCACACAATTATTAGACATTGGCAATGGAAAAATTTCGGAAGAATTGATCACAAAAGTATTCCCGAATATTGATGCAAACTACAAAAACCATGTTTTGTTGAGTGAACGAGATATTTTAGCAGCAAAGAATAAGGACGTAGACGATTTGAACATAAAAATTCAAAGTCAAATCACTGGGCAATTTTTATTTATTTAAGTCAATTGATTCAATTACTGATCCAGATGAAGTCGTCAATTATCCAGTTGAATTTCTCAATTCATTGGATTTGCCAGGAATGCTGCTGCACAGTTTGCAGCTCAAGGTCGGCTCGGTGACAATCATGTTATGCAATCTGAACCAACCGAAACTATGTAATGGAACAAGGCTCGCTGTTAAGAAGCTGATGAAGAAGGTGATTGAAGCAACGATAATCATAGGGAAGTTCCAAGGCGAGGATGTTCTGATTTAAAATACCACTCATTCCAACCGATTTGCCATTTCAATTTAAGGGTATCCAGTTTCTTGTTCGCCTTGCATTTGCAATGACAATTAATAAATCGCAAGGCCAATCGTTGGAAGCGTGTGGAATAAACCTTGAATTGCCATGTTTTTCCCATGGGCAGTTGTATGTGGCATGCTCGAGAGTAGGTAAATCATCGGCGCTATTCGTTTTCTCTCTGAATGGAAAGACAAAAAATATCGTTCATCACCAAGTGTTCCGATGAATGCATTACTTAATTTTTGTAAATGTTTGTAATATTCTGATATGAGTGCTCTGCAACCTGGTCTCAACATTAAATCCTAATTAAAATAATCTATCTATCTATCTTCTATCTACATCTATTTATTTTTTTTTAATTATGACAGGACAATGACTGTTGGATCAACTAGTACTGCATAGGAACCGTCAATGTTTCCAATTGGGAACACTCCAGTTTACACATATACCGGTAGAAAAAAAAAACGAAAAAAAAAAAACAATATTTTCACATAAATAAATAAAATTAGCCTAGACAGCCCATTGCTTTCGATGTTGTGGGCGATGACTGTCCTGTTTCATCACCAATTACAAAGGAGGTGAAATGGAGTTGGAGCTACTAGAACTGCAAGAGGACGAAGGACTAAAAGGACTTAAATGAAGTAGAATTTTGGAAGAAAGTTCCAGAAGAAAAACACCTACTAACAAAAGAGTGTGCTAAGAGACTTATCTCTCGATATTTGGGATTACTTATTTGTGTGAATCTCTGTAATGAACGCTTAAGGTCATTAAATCTAAATCTAACTGATGAACATTATAGTGAACTCGTGCAAATTGCGCTTATCAATTATCTCCCAAATTTCAAACTACTAACGCCAAAAATGAAGAATCGAAAAAGCACTTCTCAAAAGTAAATTTAAACTTATTTCTTGTTGTGTAATTGAACTATATGTGTATAGTGAAAACAATGTGGTTCGCTTCCAACAGCTTCATAAATTTGCGGCTCCCTAAGTTAAGGTTAGTGGCCACCCTTGATATATAGCCTATAATTTGAATAGGGAATGTATTTCAAATTATAATTATATTAGATTTAAAACATTAATTAAATAATAGGCCATAACATACAAGAAGCGAGAATACATAGTTTACGGTCTTTTCTATTTATTACAAATATGAAAACACACTGTAGCATACAGATCGCACTAGATTTAAGCAACATATACTACGTGTTTCACATATCCCACAACTGCTTTGTACTTGACATTTTTTAAAATTTTGATCAGAATCAAAATAATTTCAGTTCCATATTTAAGAACCCTTGTTACAAAACATACTGCAGTGGTGCCCACGGGGAGGGAGGGGGTTTAGATACAGAGTGCATCATTGAAATTTCTGAGGGGTTTGAAAATAGTTGCAAAATTAGCATTTTATATGTTAAAATTAAAAATGGTCAAGTTTTATAAATTCATAAGGTAATAAAAACCTCTTGTAATTTTTTAGAAGTGAATAAAATATTTAACATACTGTTCAACTTGTAGGCTTAAAGTTATATCACAGTTAGTGAAATGCACTTGCTTATAACTAAGTGCTACACTGATGAAATTGAATGTACGGTATATGTGAATTCGAGCTCAGACATTGTCGGCCCATCGTGTTGTTATCTTGCCTGCATTGTTGTTTATTTATCTTTCTTAATGCTTAAGGTGCCAAGAAGTTAAAACAATCAGTTCTTCATAAATCTGTTTTAGAATATGTTCTGTATGTAATCATTTGTTTATCAGTTATGTATATATTATATACAAGCAGCCTCATTAAACATACTTTTTCAATTGCATGTTTTTCAACCACTAGATGTTTTATTTAAAATAATTTCTTTAACAGAAAAGTAATTAGAACATTATATTATTTAAAACTGATATCATTTTTACATAAATTACATAATTTTATTTTTAATGAAATTGTTAGATGCAGTAAATAAATAATTAGAACAACAAAAACGAATATTGTACTGTCATATGGACAGTATGATTCAAAATGAAACGATTAAAATGATCCACAGAATCATGAACCTTACCCTTAAATGCAAATCATGCATAAACAATTAAAACAACTGATAAGTTAAAAATCTGGCTTCGAAGTGCAGTTCACAATTAGAGTACACCGCCCTTAAAGAAAATACCTCAGATTTGAGTTCCCTAGCCCCCCCCCCCCCAAAAAAAAACCTCAAATCATTCAATGTTTATCCATTTAGGCCTGTATTCCATCCACTTACTTAAAAAAATTCTGATCTCTGCCCATTGTAGTGTATAAACACATGAATCAAACATGAAGTGATTGACAAATTGATGTGTTATATTGCAAAAATTCCAATTTTAGCAATGCTCTTTCTTTCATGGTTGGTATGATATCAGAGCAAGGCCATCTACAATCGATATTAAAATATATTAGCTAAAAATGGTACTTCTGGTACTTCACGACTTTTTGACAGTTTTTGATCATAACTCATGAATGAAAGGGAAATTAAAAATCCAGCTTTGAGTTGCACTCGGACATATCTACATTAAAAATTTCAGTTCTCTGCATGGTGGGGATTTGGCTGGTCATGGCAGCCAGACAGACAGATGGATAAATAGACAGACAGATAAATACTTCCTCTCATTGCATAGACTAGCAAGTGCCTGCAGCTTTGGCCATGATTACTTACTGAACAGCTATATGTTTTATTTAAAACTAGCTTAAAAGGTTTTGTATTTTGTAAATTGAAATGAACTTATGGAGGACTTTCGATTTTAAAACTCTAGTTCCTTATATAATATGTATATTGAGGAAGAACGACATATCACACTCAACTATTCATTCAGAAAACGCTAGATATAACTTTTTATGGCTCATAGAGGATGTTGAATGTTGCATTCCATTGCTTCTACGCACCATGCCTAGGAGGGGTTGAAATAAGAAGACAAAGAAATTCCGATTACATAAGAATGTACTGTCTTGACAGAAAATTTTATTTCTCATTCTCATATTACCATACAATCGTTTTGGGGCTGAAATAAAAAAGAAATTTAATATCACCTTCGTACTTTCTTTCCCAAAAACCTGAGACATAGGGTAATATACTGCGTGTGTAGGATTGAAAATGTTCCATCCCATTTTGTTTTCTTTTAGATGCTTAGGGCCTCTGATAAACATCCCTATTTCTCAACTAATACACAGCCTACAGCTGTGAATAACGTATCAGTGGATAGGATTTTTTTACCGACTTCTGATGTAGCATACTCATTGGCAACCCTTAAGCTTTCTCTGCAATATGACCGTTTATTATACATCAAAATGTGAAGTGAGAAAAATATTTTTTCCATGTCGAGCATAGAAAAAGTTATTTGATTGCATCACATTGTGCTTTATTTTCGTGGATTTCATTCTTCAAGAATTATTTTCACAAATGTATTACATCGATAGCATCAGAGTTTGTTAAAGCCCAGTATTTGTATTGTATTGTATTGTATTGTATTATATAGTTCCCAAAGACCTATGTGAGCACTGTAAACAATAGTGTTGTCATGATAACTGAATTGCATTTCCTTTTTTCAGTTATAATATTTTCTGAAATTATATAAATTTTCAAGGGAAGAATGGCTTGTATGAATTTTAATGTTGACCGCGTTACTTCTCGGGCTTAACTGGGTATGTGTGCAAAATTTCCTGCAGTTGGTCAAGAAATGTAGATTTGTATAGGGAACATACTTACCCAAATACATATATACATACATACACACTTTCGATTTGGCTTGGTTGCAAGACTCAAACTTTTTTATTATTTATGAAAACTTGTGAGAGCAGAACTTTCAAACTGTGCCTATGTCACACTTCTTTTGTCACACTTCTATTTTGTTATGTAAACATATGACAGTAGAACTCTCAAGTTGTGCCTCATTTCACATTTCCGACTTTTTCCGTAGTTTTTCCAAAAATTTTCTTTCATACAAACCTTGGCCTAACAATTACGAACACAACAAAAAATCAGCCAAATCGGTTGAGCCATTCTCAAGTAATGCTGCGACATACATGTGGCAATTGATTTTTATTTATATAGATATTTATTTAACAGAAATGTAATTAGAATAATTTTATTTTTTATTACATTGTTAGATGCAGTAAAAAAATAATTAAAATGACTAAAACGAACCTTTTCCTGCCATATGGGATTTGAAATGAAAAGATTAAAACTTACCACAGATACATGAACCTTACCCTTACATGCAAATCACACATTAACAATTAAAACTACTGATAATTAAAAAGCTAAAAATTTGGCTTTGAAATGTACATCACAATTAAAATGCGCTGCCCTGGAAAAAAATGACTTCAGATTAGAATTTCCTAGCTCCAAGATCCTCTGTCCAAAACCCTGAATGTTTTCCCATTGAAGCCTATATTCATTACCCCCTTTCATCCACCTATATACAAATGCACCTAGTACCAGATCTGAGATAGGTCGAGGTGACCATGGCACATTCCAGTGTCTCCGAACATTTATGCGATATGCAAATAATTCCTCAATGACTTAAAAAGAATTTCAATATATGTGGCGCGTCCATAAAGTAAGTTTCCCTAGGGCCGTTTACAGAAACAAAACAAAATTTCATGGAAATATTTGTTGCAACAGACATAGCAAGTGTTCAGCTATTTTTCAACATATTCACCACAGGCATTGAGACATTTGTCATGCCGTGGGACCAACTTTTGGACACTTGTGTCGTAGAAGACTGCCACCTGGGATTTGAACCACTGTGTGACAACCATCTCCACTTCTCTGTCATTCTTTGTCATTTACTGAGGTGTAGGTAAAGATGGAAATCACCAGGAGGTCCAGGCTGTAGGGTGGATGTTAAAAAACCTCCCAGCCAAACTTTTGCAGGAGACTTTCAGGGAGGTGTTGAAGTCTCCATCCTACAGCTCGGACCGCACACCCAGAGATTTTCATCTTTTCAAGAAATGACAGTGAATGACAGAGAATGGTAGAGATTGACAGAGAAACAGAGAAGGTTATCACACAATGGTTCAAATCCCATGTGGCAGACTTCTACGACACAAGTGTTCAGAAGTTGGTCCCACGGTATGACAAATGTATCAATTCCTCTGGTGAATATGTTGAAAAATAGCTGAACACTTGTTACATCTGTTGCAGTAAATATTTACATGAAATTTTATTTTGTGTCTGTAAACGGCCCTAGGGAAACTTACTTTGTGGATGCACCTCGTAAAAAAGATTAGTTCTCTGCATGCCGTTATTTTATAAACAAATTAATCAAACTGAGGGGACTATCAAAACTGAAGGGATCAACATATTGATGCCTTATGTTGAAAAAATGTACTTTGGAAAATTGAAAACTATAGTTCAGCAATGCTCTTCTTTCCCGGTTGTTATGGTAGCAGAGTAGGGTCTTCTGCAATTAATTTTACAATTGAAATATTTTAGCAGAAATTGGTACCATATTTGTCGGATTATAAGACACATTTTTTTTACCTTGAAAACAGAGCATTGAAAGTTGGATGTGTCTAATTGTCTGAAGTAAAATAATAATAATAATAATAATAATAATAATAATAATAATAATAATAATAATAATAATAATAATAATAATATAATAAAATTACGGTAATTACTGCTGGTAATACCATAATGATATACAATGTGTTGTATAAAATAAGTTAGTTGCAACTTGTGGCACAGACTATACGTCACTACACTTCTCACAACTGTAAGTGGGAAGCCACGTAAACAACGCAAAAACAAAGGAATCTGGGTTCCTTCAAACAAAAAGAGTTGTCTCTTTGGAATGGTCTAAATGAAGACAATGATCTGTAAACAGCCTTGTTCCATTACACTTGCCTTATGTCATGTTGAGTGTGAGACAGTGTAAAAGTACTTTCAGTACATTTCTTAATATTTACACAATGCCACCTATACAGATGCACTGATTCCATTGAAAAATATTATGATTTGTGTATGCAATGAAGCATATTATTCCCTTCAAAATTTTCGCTTAGAATCACATTACATTTTTTCCCCTGAAATTTCCATCCCAAAATCAAGGTGCCTTTTATGGTCTGAGTCCAAAGAATACAGTAATTTAATAGGGGAAAATCAAGTTTTCTGTTTTTTTTATATTTTTTATCATATCTCGTGAATGAAAGTGAAAATTAAAAATCCAGCTATGAGGTGCATTCGGACGCCGTTCAGGCCATCTATGTTAAAAATATCAGTTCTCTATGTTCCCTAGATTTATTTAATTTAATTTAATTTTAATTTTAATTAAATTAAAATCCCTAGATTTAGCTAGGCATATCCTTCTTATTGTTTAGATACAGTAATGCCTTTTCTTTGGGAACAAGTTTTAGAGTAGACCTACTGTTATTCCACTATTTGTGGATACCTTTGGTACTTTTCATGAAGTGAGGTGTGAGTCATAAAGCTATGGGGGGCCTCCTGCATATTTTAAATAGAAATTATAACAGGTTGAAAAGATAGGCTACTTACCAAAATAGTTTACAAATATTCCTCCAATAACAGCACCACAACCACGTCCCAAACCATGGTGGATCCCTTGAAGTACTCCTTGTGCTGAACTTCGCAGTTGCTGGGGTGTGTTGTGTGCAATGTAAGAGCAGCATGCTGCCCACACTGCTGCATGAGTGATACCTGTATATAAACAAAATATCCTCTATACAAGTGATGCTAATGTTATTGTTCATCATTATAAAATATGCATGGAACTATGCACAAAAATCTTAGGAATACACACTTAAGTATACACTAAAGATATTAAATAGCCTTACTGTGGATACCTTTGGTACACTTTACAGGAGAAATTCAGATAACTTTCAACTAAAACTTCACTTTCAGAAAATTTCTACCTGTAGAAGTAATATCAACTTCATTGTAATTGAAATGGAAAAATTAAGAATATAGTTTTTCCCCTGAATTTCTTGTTGTAAAGGAATACATTTTTACTTCTTCTGCCCGTACCATAGGTAGGCTACTATAGGTAGAGGAAGTATTGTTTTCGACCTCCAAATTCGAAATTGAGTTTTTAGCATATATACACGTTTCAAGGCCCCCTGAATCCAAAAATATTATTTTTGGAAACATGTCTGTGTGTGTGTCTGTCTGTGTGTGTGGAAAGTCTGTGAACAAGCTAGCTCCAAGACGGAAAATCGTATGAAAACAAAATTTTGTATTTGGGTCAGGTGCCACCTCTCCCAGGAGAGAGGCCTGTGCCCCTAGGGGACATTATGGGCTAATACTAATACTACTAATACTAATACCTTCTAAAGATGTGAGCGGAGGATTGGCGATAAGTTTCTCTTATTTTTAAGGGGACTTTACATGAAGAAATTTTCGTTTTTCGTGATTTTCTCGAAAACGGCTCTAACGATTTTCTTTAAAATTTGCACATGTGTTCCCTTTACTGAGAGCTAATACTTTTATTTGAAACTTTTTTTCGAAAAAATTCTCTGAGGGTAGTTACAAGCCACCCACTGTTTGTAGAAAGTTTGTCTTGCGTGATGAACAACTGAATACACGCTCTTTCACGGCCTCTTATTCTATATAAGAATGTGAAGTGAGAAAGATGTATTATTGGCCATGCATAGAGTAAAGAAGTATCTGAGGGAAATATTCGATAAATTTCGGAAATTATTCTTTCCCGTGGAAAGTTCAATAAACGTCTGCAGTCACTTGTTCTTTTTTTTTTAAGTTTGTTATATAGCCTGTGCTTTTAGTCGCATCATTGAAAGAAGAGGTTTTTATAGGATAATTAGCATAAAATTGTGTCTTGCGATTCTGTACAAGGATATGTGAATACTGCTAACTTTTATTTGGGCAGAGGAAGTTATGTGACTTTTACATCAGGTTTTTTAAGGTTAATACATGCCTGTATGATGAAAATGGCTGCGTATTCAGAGTTCATCTTCCCCTTGAACACTGTTGCTATTTTCTGCAAGTGACTTTGAACACTATTTTTTCTGGAACATTTTATAACAACCACACTATAATAGTAGACTACAGTTTTAACAACTATATTCCAAGAAAATTGAGTAGTTGGTGTTCTGAAATAACCAAACTGTTTAAAACTGGCTAGATTTTGGACCGTGACAACTTAATATAGTCAAATTTAAATCTGTTTTAAATAACACATTGTTGCAATAATGATACCGTACATAATGACTGGAAAATGATAGAGTTGAGGTGTCAAATGTGTTAAAAATGGGTAACAGAATACAAATTTGTACAGATAGGCTACACTTATACCTAACAATTCCAAAAAATTCATATAAGCTGTAAAAACAGTGCTCTATTAGAAACATTTTTATTCATGATTTGAATTTATGCAGTACAGAAATTTCCATTATAAAGGTGGAGGCCAGTCTTTTCAAACAAGCTTGTGTTAAGGGGCATTATCCTAAGTTCTTCTCTGTTTCTTGTGTTATGGGAGTGTACTTGTGAGTTAATGGTATACATGTTTAAATTTGATTTGACAAATGTCACTATTTTGTAAATATAAATACAAGGCAGATGCAATATATTTAATTCTTTGAAAAGTTTTCTGCAACTGGTTGTTTTCTTGACTTTTACCATAGACCAAATAGTCCTTTTCTGTACTTTGAGCTAGTGCTGTATTCCCCCAAAATATTATTCCCCATTGTAATACAGAATGAAAGTGGATTTCCACATTCATAACTTTTGACACAGTATAAAGTGCAAAGCATATTTTACAAAGTTTTTCTGCTGTTTTTAATTTGAAGAGACCATTTTAGATTTTCGTCCACCCACAATCTCAAAAACTTAGTACTTTCAGTGTATCTTACATTATTGTCCCCAAATGCTACTGCTGGATGCACAGTGTCACTGCCTTCTATATACAAGTAAGAATCAGCTTGAAAAATTTTATGTCATAACCGGGATTTGAACACGGATCTCCAGCTTAACGCGCTGATGCTCTACCATTGAGCTACCATGACAACATGCCAGTACAACATCAAATTCCTCAACTGATTCAGAATACAAGGCAGACCACGGGAGGTTTCTCCGTTGAGAACACACATCCAATGGTGTCCTACATTTGTAGGTACTTTGAAGCCAAGTTATTATTTATATACTATTAATTAAGTGGAGGGAAAGGAAATAGACATTAAATCCATGTCTGGGATATTAATACATTAATAGTATATAAATAATAACTTGGCTTCAAAGTACCTACAAATGTAGGACACCATTGGATGTGTGTTCTCAATGGAGAAACCTCCCGTGGTCTGCCTTGTATTCTGAATCAGTTGAGGAATTTGATGTTGTACTGGCATGTTGTCATGGTAGCTCAATGGTAGAGCATCAGCGCGTTAAGCTGGAGATCCGTGTTCAAATCCCGGTTATGACATAAAATTTTTCAAGCTGATTCTTACTTGTATTAATATCCCAGACATGGATATAATGTCTATTTCCTTTCCCTCCACTTAATTAATAGTATATAAATAATAACTTGGCTTCAAAGTACCTACAAATGTAGGACACCATTGGATGTGTGTTCTCAACGGAGAAACCTCCCGTGGTCTGCCTTGTATTCTGAATCAGTTGAGGAATTTGATGTTGTACTGGCATGTTGTCATGGTAGCTCAATGGTAGAGCATCAGCGCGTTAAGCTGGAGATCTGTGTTCAAATCCCGGTTATGACATAAAATTTTTCAAGCTGATTCTTACTTGTATTAATATCCCAGACATGGATTTAATGTCTATTTCCTTTCCCTCCACTTAATTAATAGTATATAAATAATAACTTGGCTTCAAAGTACCTACAAATGTAGGACACCATTGGATGTGTGTTCTCAACGGAGAAACCTCCCGTGGTCTGCCTTGTATTCTGAATCAGTTGAGGAATTTGATGTTGTACTGGCATGTTGTCATGGTAGCTCAATGGTAGAGCATCAGCGCGTTAAGCTGGAGATCCGTGTTCAAATCCCGGTTATGACATAAAAAATTTTTCAAGCTGATTCTTACTTGTATTAATATCCCAGACATGGATTTAATGTCTATTTCCTTTCTCTTGCCTTCTATATCTTACAAGCCATGCTGCTTGAAATCTGGCAACACAGGAGGTAGTCCTATCTGTGGTGGTCTGTGGGAAGCATTTGAATACGTTTTTATTGCAGATAATTTTCTTCATCACAAATACTGACTTTATTTAGGCCAAATCAGTAGGCCTATATTACGTAGCCTATACTTGTGATGTGCATAATAACGTAATGTGCGGTGACTCCACATATCTGAAGGAATTCGTAGTTTTCAGTATCTCCTCATTATACGTTATGATGTCGCGTTTTTTCTTATTTTATTGGTAATAACCTCACTTAACCTGTTAGGCCTACGAGCTCTGTTATTTGACCCACAACAGAGTCATATTTTATTAAGCTGCTACACTTCTCTGGGTCATTTTGTGCCACCACTGAGCTAGTTGTCCCAGGTTTAATATAACCTAGAATACTGATATCTCTTTTCTTGTCACATGCACTTTGTGGAAGACCACGCCCATGACTGTCACTGAAAAGAATAACTTTGCCTAATTCCTTGGGAACACTCAGCTTTCCGTTATTTGCTGTCAAGTCATTCATTCGTTCATCCTCCGGTGGTGAACTGTGTTGATTCGCCAGCACTTTTGAGGTTAAGGTTTGAATCCCGTTCATTACCTTCACCAAACTGTAGGAAAACGCTGGTAGTAATATTGGGAGGATAGGAGATTGCATATACTACAATTTGGCGTCTGCCACATTAAGATGAATTAGGCCTACTGTGAGCAGCTTGATAAAAGTTCATACCAGTAAAAGTGAATCTATTTCTCTACAATTCTTCTTTAATACCAGCCAATTCTTCCTTAAGGACACTAATATCATACCGTACCTCACTCTGGTATTCGTTTGTAGCTGATGAACACTAAATTCTTCTGTGAAAAACTGTTCTCTGGTGTACTCAATTAGAGGTGACGGTTTATATAAATCTCTCATTATGTACACGGTTTTTACCTTCCCTATGCTCTCCAGTTGCTCTTCAGGTGTATCCAGATGTTCTCTAAATAATAGGCGATGACTGGGATTACTTTAAGCTGAAATATGCTTAATTTTTCGATGATTCTGATGGAGTTCATTGCTTTATTTACAACATGTTCATAGCCGACAGGACTACCGATGCGATGTTTCCAGATTTAACAGCATGGCTTGTAAGAAATAAAGAAGGCAGTGACAGTGTTAATGTTCTGTATATGGTAATTTGTGCTGTGCAAACCATTCAAGTAACTGATATACTGTCATATCTAAATTGGACTGCAGTGAATTTGAGTTCACACCTAAATTAATATAGGCTACTGGTATCATCACCAAAAAAAGTTGGATTCCCATTCTTGATGGAAGAATCTAAATGATTAACGTACATTAAAAATAGGACTGGGCCAGGGATTGAACCCTGTGAAACTCCATACTTTATGTCCCTAGTATATGAAAGAGAGGCATTGATTTCATACATTTGTTCCTTTATGTAATTGATTTCTACAACCTGCTGCTAAGTAGGCACCTGTGTAGCGGATAGTAGAAAGGAATAGGTTTGTTCAATCTTGAAAAAAAAAATTACCTATGAAAATTGCATTATAAGAGGTACTAGAAGTGCTGTCCCTCTATTACCACACATTTGTGATACCTTCATAGTAAATTTGCATTTAGGACTACATGCACACTTTATACTTCCATGAATCTTATCTAATTCAATTCTGATGTTGTTCTATTCTCTCTACTATTTCATGATTCTTCTCAGTCAGCTCATTTGGATGTTTTCTTGGTTATTTATTTGACACAGAACCTATTTCCTTAAACTTAATTACAATTTACATCCAGTGCTTTTGCCTGGGATCAGAATACCAGGATGCGAAATTTGTACATACTTTTATCCACAATAACCTTTTTTTAATATGTCTGTATAATAAAGACTTGCTTACTCAAGGAGAAAATAGATGAAATAGGAGATCAATTAGAACAGCATCAAAATCGAATTCAGCAGGATTAATGAAAGAAGAATGTGTAGGCCTATATGTAGACTTAATTGAGAATTTTCTGTGAAGATGTCATGAATGTGTGGTAATGGAGGGACAGCACTTCTATTGCCTCTTATAACCAAAATTAGGACAGTAATGTACATTTTTCAGAAGTAAAATGTTATTATGCAAGATTACCATTCTTTTCTACATGGGAGCCAATTTACCCAATGTTGCTGTCACTCCTGGACATGACATGCTGGGCAGTGGAACTACCAAAGCACGGAACTAATAAAAAAAATGCTCTGCATAATTATTAAAATAGGAGACTGAAAGGAAATAACAATGCACTAATATGTGAACTACCTGAATTATATTGGAATTTGCTTACTGGTACTTTTTAATGATCTCACCTTGCATAAATTCAAATGGAAGAACCCACCATGGATTCTTTAGCCAGGAGATGTATAGGAATCTTAAAATGTTTCCAGTAAGCCCCAAACATAATACCTGAAAGAAGCAAGCATTGTTTTATTCAATACTGTATTTAAAAATGTATTAAATAGGCTATTTAATTACAGTTTAATAATGCGGTAATATTGTCTATAGTATTTACTGGTAATCTATATAATATATTCTATTGAAGACAATTTTTCCTGGGTGTGAATCAAACACAAGTTTTCAGCTTATGCCAATACCAGCAACACTCTGCTACTCAGTAGAGATGGGCGAATCATGAATGAGTCACTCATAATGAACAAATGAATATTCTAAAGAAACAAATCATGATTCAGTTAAAGAAAAGAACCAATTCCTTTGTGAAACAATTATGAAATACGTGATTTAGTTCAAGAAATGAATTGAAAGCTTTGTGAATTGAAAGTCAATCCTAAAATGTGTTAATTTATCATTCGTTTCGACTTCTCAGTATTCACTCCTTTCTCCTACTACAGCAAGGATATTGAGGGAAGGGGATGTAACTTGACCAAATGTTCACTGTGGTGTTTGTGGCAACTGTTAACAAGATTACCTTTTTAATAGACAAACGTTTCTTAATTACTGTATGTGAAGTATGTATTTTGGCAGTTATGTTACTTTTAAAAGGCCTATCTGTTGTAGTGTATAATGGTACAGTGTGAATATTTAATTTATTATTACTACCATATAGGCTACTCATATTACTTATGCATATTCATCTTTCCTACATGCAGTGGTGTAGTCAAGAGCATATGCAGGTACTGTATATGCAATGTATCTTCAGCATAACCTTACTCATTAGTGTATATGTTTATGTTTATGTTTATGTTTATGTTTATTCGTTCTTCTATGTACAGAGTATCATAATATGGAACGTCAATATAACTTATCTTCTGCTTTGGCTGTGTTTTATTTATTTATGTATTTACTTACTTGTTTGCGTATTTGACAATAATGATAATGCTGTCATTCATTCAAGAGACCAATGTGAGAGTGGCCTGTGTGGATAGGTTCTCATGATTCATTAAAAGTGATTCTGTAGAGTTAATAATTTAAATTATTATTATTATTATTATTATTATTATTATTATTATTATTATTATTATTATTATTATTATTGTTATTATTGTTATTATTATTATTATTATTATTATTATTATTATTATTATTATTATCAAAATTTTTAGATTCACAGCGTTGAGGCTGGATTTAAGATTCTGCTCCAGGTTGCCACCAGCCCCCTCAGGAGCAGATTCTTCATGGGTATGGTCCTTATAGCACCTTCCTCAAAATGTGAGCAGTTCCGAGCAGGGCGATCTCTTGAATTTTGGAAATCTGTGCTTCTCCCATTATCTGTGATATATAATATATTCTATTGAAGACAATTTTTCCTGTTGGGACACATATATTTTTTTCCAGGTTTTTTTGGTATCCTACCCAGTGCTCCAACTATAATATTATATTATTATTATTATTAACATCATCATTATCATCACTATAAGTATTATTATTACTATTATTATTATCATCATCATCATCATTCATCGTTCATCAATCATAATTTATCAATCATCATCATCGTCATTGATTATTATTATTGTTATTATTATTATTATTATTATTATTATTATTTATTATATTTCTCCATGAATTTCATCATTTGAAATCTGAAATCTCTATAGGCCTAGCCATCCTTACATGCCTATGGGTGTAAGTGCATTGCTACTGCCTCATTTTCAAAGCAGTGAAATATTTTGCATTTTTTGCATAAATGAAATAATTATAATTTGATCAGTTGGCAACACTTGTGTTCATTCTTATCTCCACCATGTGTTTAGATTGAAATAGTTAGTCTTTTTGTTTCATTTCTACTGAGGTGATTCAATTATCCACAACATGCTGTCATCTTGTGAGTGAACAGTGAACATGAAGGAATTAGTACCAGTAACACTACTCTGGTTAGAAAGATTATCGAGACAACAAAATCGACAAAGAGGGCAAAAAAAGAACTAACGGATGGTGTATAGGAGGCTAGTAGATGAGCAATGGTAGGTTGGAAATGGAATTAGGTAAGAATGGACTGTAAGTTTCTGAAACCTTCGCCTTGCCTATACATGAAAGAACAAGAATTTGTAACCTTCTGGTGAATAAATGATATTTATTTTAACACTAAAAACTGAGATTATAATATACACTGAAAGATTGTTGAAGTTGATGCTTGAATTGATGATCTTGAAGAGATGAAGTTTCTTGATGCTGATGATGATAATTAAAACTGTAGCAGTTTGTACTGAAGTTGAAGTTAAAGTTCCAAATAATGTTTATAAATTAATTATGATGAAATATTTCTTAAAGTAATAAATTACACTTAATAATGTGTAATGTGTTGATTGTCTATAAATCCTGAAGTTAGATAGATAAGTTAAACACTTTGAAATGTGTTGGAAATGTTCACAAAGGAAACGGATATGTTGCAATGGCAAGCGTCTATATGACGTCACCTTGCGTGCCTAATGCTATAGCGTCACCAAGCGAACAATGAAAGTTTATGGTGAAATTCTTTCTTCACGTAGGAAATTAATTTTTAATTAATTGAAATTGGTTTCAATTAAAAGGTAGATGTGAAGTTGAAGATTTTCTTCAATTAATAGATATAAGAAGTAACAAGATATGTTAAGCGTGCCCACGCGACGCTATTGGTTGAGTGATATTAGTAATCAAATTTCTTATCTGAAAATTGATGAGTTAAAGTTGAAAATTAAATCCTTGCTGGATTGAAGATTGTAGCAGTAGTTCAAGCTTCCAGTTCCTTGGATACTGAAGGCTGATGATGATTGATGTTATTGGGAAATACTTTCCCAAAACAGGAGTGAATGAGAACCAACGTCTGCTTTCTTCAAACTCGACGTGTGGACTGAACTAACTGAACGTTTGAACGCTGCACTGGCGTTTAGAGGGAAATCCCCAATAAACTTAGCAAAATTATATTTATAAGAAAATGCGTCACAAGTAATTCTGACGTGAAAAAATACTAACAAATGGAATGGACAATAACACCATGGATTTAAAGTATAAATCAAATATAAACACTATATAAAAAATCGATATAATAATAAAAATTTGCATATTTGTTTGAGAAAACTACGTGAGTTTTTTGTTGGAAATTGGCAGCATTGAAAATCGAAGCGAGTCAGTATCGATATATTGTCAGATCGAAATACACTCGCGAACGATTCCTCAATAATAGATGAATATCACCAAGCGAAACACACATGTAATAACTTATTTATTTCTTTTAATAAACAAATAATGGTTTTAAAGGAACAATATTAAATATGTAAGGCTGTGAGTATGATGCCAGACACTTTAACATTATTCTAAAGTCCGTGGAACGTAAATATCAAACGTGAATATGCACGTTTAAAAGTGGGGTTATGTTTGCTTAAAAACTATCTTATTTAGATCGAGTAATATTAAATTATGATAGATTATACAAAACTAAGTTCAGAATCGCAATCTACGTGTCAAATATTAAATCTGAACATAAATGTGGAAATATCTACAATAAAATGACTTTAATGTGATGTCGTAATTTAGGCCTATGTTTTGGTTACGAAAAATCATAGTTTTGCTTTCAAGTTTTGTGTAATTTTACAGATGGCAAACACTGGATGCTAGGAGTTAAAGACGCCAAGGGAAAAAGAGAAGAGATAACTAGTCAAGCCACAGAATTTTATAAAGAACTATATTCCAGTTCCAGGAACAGAAATATAAGTGACCCAGTGTTCACCCTACCAGACAAGGAGGAGGACAAAGTGCTACCAATCATCAATAGCGAAATCAGAACAGCTATTAAAGAATTGAAAAATGATAAGTGCCCTGGGGAAGACGGCATCCTCAATGAGTACCTAAAAATGGGAGGGGAGGTCATTTTAGCAGCAATCAACCAAGTATTCAACCACATCTTAGAGACAGAGGAAATTCCAGAAGAATGGATGAACAGTACTATCATCTTACTACACAAAAAAGGCCCGAGAGACGAGATCAATAACTACAGACCAATAAGCCTCATGTCAAACCTCTACAAAACATTTATGAAAATAATAATCAAGAGAATAACAAGATCACTAGACGAACAACAACCAAGCGAACAAGCAGGGTTCAGGAAAGGATACAGCACAGCGGACCATCTTCAGACGATAAACCAACTCCTAGAAAAAACACAAGAATTCAACATGAAGCTATACATGGGGCTTGTGGACTATCATAAGGCTTTCGATTCTGTGGAGCATGATTGCGTATGGCAGGCAATGAGCAACCAAGGCATACAGAAAACCTATATCAGACTACTTGCAAAAATATACCAGGGCAGCCAGGCGAAAGTACACACAGAGAGAGATGGGAAGAGATTCGCATTGAACAGAGGAGTCAGACAGGGCGACCCCCTCTCACCGAAGCTGTTCTCAAGTGTGCTAGAACACCAAATCCGGAAACTGGACTGGACAAACAATCATGGCATTCAGATAGATGGAGTCACCCTATCCCATTTAAGGTTTGCAGTTGATATCATTCTACTGGCAAAAACAGCACCGGAATTGCAAAAGATGCTAAATGATATAGACAGAATCAGCAGAGAGGCAGAACAAATCAAAAACAAAGCTGATGACCAATGCAGAGGAAGAACCAATAAAGATCAACGATGAGGCACTAGAATACGTGCAAGAATACATTTACTTGGGACAAAAAAAATCACTAAAGGACAATATGGCAAAAGAAGTGAAAAGAAGAATCAGCCAGGCTTGGAAGAAATTTTGGAGCATGAAATTTATATTAATGGACAAATCCCAGAAAATAAGCTTGAAGATAGAGGTACTAGAAAAATGTGTAATACCAGTGTTACTATACGGCTGCCAGACTTGGGCACTAACATCAAAGCAGAGGAAGGCACTACAGATATTATTATTATTTAGTATTCTGCCTAGTGGCAGGTCCATGTCTTCGTACGGAGAATTTCTGACGCCAGTGTTCCCTATCTCCAGCTTCGTCCTTCAATCTGCTGTATCTCCTCCCATCTTTCATGTCATCCAGATGTTGTATTCTTCTCCTTCCTCTTCCAGCAGTTCCTTTGATCTTCCCTTCGATGACATCATGTATGAGTCCCTCGTGTCTAAGTATGTGTCCGATCCAATTGGCTTTCCTCTGAATAATTGTATTCAGAATAATTTTCCTCTCTCCTACCCTTCTCAGTACTTCGTCATTTGTCACCCGTTCTGTCCACTTGACCTTCTCTATTCTCCTCCAGCACCACATTTCGAAGCTTTCTAGGTGTTTCTTCTCCCTCTTTCTCATGGTCCATGTCTCTGCTCCGTACAGTGCAATGCTCCAGATGTAGCACTTCACCAGTTTCTTCCTTAGTTCCAAGCTCAACTTGCTGGTCAGTAGAGTCCTCTTTTTGTTGAATGCGGCTTTGGCCATGGTGATTCTTGTTCGAATTTCATTTGTGCAGTGGGCATCCTTTGTCAGCAAGCTTCCCAAGTACTTGAACTGCTTCACATTCTCCAGTTCTTGATTGTCGACAGTTATCCTCAAGGGTTTCTCTCGTTTTGATATTCTCATTACTTGTGATTTTTCAATGTTAATTTCCATGCCATATTTCCTTCCTGTTTCCACTAATCTGTTCATCATGTATTGCAGTTGTCTTTGATTCTTGGCGAACACTACCAAGTCATCTGCATACTTGATGGTGTTGACGAGGCGTCCTCCTATCCTAAAGTTTCCGCATCCTTTCAAAGCTTCTCTTGCCAGCCAGTCTCCATACAGGTTGAAGAGACTCGGTGATAGACAACACCCTTGTCTGACTCCTCTTCCTATTTCCACTCTGCTTGTTTCTCCTTGTTTTAGTCGTACTTTTATTCTTTGTCCCAAGTACAGGTTGCGAATTAGTCTCCTGTCTCTCCAATTGATTCCTATCTCCTTAAGGATGTTCATCAATTTTATCCAGTTAACTCTGTCGAATGCCTTCTGCCAATCTATAAAACACGCACAAACTTCATCGTTAACAGACAAAACTCTCTCCGACAATATGCTCACCATGCCTATGGCATCTCTGGTACCTTTTCCTTTACTAAATCCAAACTGGTCCTCTCCCAGTGCTTCTTCAATTTTGTGTTCTAGCCGTCCGTTGAGTATTCCTGCAATGATCTTCGCCACGTGTGAGATCAGACTAATTGTTCTGTAATCACTACATTTCCTGGCTTTCTGTTTCTTTTCAAGAGCAACCATTGTGACATCTAAAAAATCTTTAGGCCATTCTCCAGTTTCATAGATTTTGTTGATGAGTTGCGTCAACGCTTTCAAACCTTCGTTTCCGATTTCTTTCAGCAAATCCACCGGTATGTCATCGTCTCCTGTAGCTTTCCTCCTCTTCATGTTCTTAATCGCATTCTCTACTTCTGTTGACAATATGCTGGGCCCTTTTTCGTCTTCTTCAATCACCTTTTCTGTCTCGATTTCAATGTCTTGCGGATGATGTTGCTTATCGTAAAGTTCCTTTATATATTCTTCTCATATTTTCAACACCTCTTCTTGTTCCATAGCCATTTGTCCTCTAGAGTCTTCTATTCCAAAATTTCTTACTCCTTTGTTCTCACTCCCTCCCAGTTCCTTCGTTTTCTGATACATGAGGTCGTACCTTCCTCTCCTTTGTAGTTCTTCTATTTCTTCACACATTTCTTCCATGTACTTTTCCTTCGCTTTGTCTGTTTCTCTCCTTAGTGCATTGTTAAGTCTTTTGTATTCTTCTTCGTTCACATTTTTACATCTCCTCCTTTCCTCCATCTTCTCCAGCATCTCATGAGTGATCCAGGGTTTCCTCGTTCTCTTCGCTTCCCTTCCGACTTGACTCTTTAAAGTATTCAACAGAGCCATTTTAATATTTTGCCATTGCTCTTCCGTACTTGCACTTACATTTTCATCTCTCCCTTCACTAAAGCATTTCTCTATGGATTCTGTTACTGCCTCCTTATTCTCCCTTAGCTTTTCCAGGTCCCACCTCTGCTTTCTCCTCCCACTCCTTTGTATCCTCTTCAATCTTGTACTGATGTCTGCAACCAAAAGGTTGTGATCTGAGTCTATATCGGCAGCCGGCATAGTCTTGGTGTCTTTCACACTGCCTCTAAACCTCTGTTTGACGAGTATGAAATCTATCTGATATCTATTGATGTCTCCTGGGCTCTTCCATTTGTATAGTTTGTTCTGCCTTTTCTTAAACCAAGTATTCATCACCACCAAATTGTTACGCTGACAGAAATCCACTAGCATCCCTCCTCTGTGGTTTCTTCTTCCTAATCCATATTGTCCCACGATGTTTACTTCACTACCTTGTCCGACCACACTATTCCAGTCACCCATTATTACGGTGTTTACTTTTCCTATGCCTTTAGTGTGGATGATGTCTTCTATTTCGTCGTATATTTTCTCTACTTCTTCTTCGTCATGGTCTGATGTTGGCATGTACACTTGAACTATCAGAATGTCTACTGGTTCTGCGCTTATTTTCACAAACATTAAACGATCACTATGGCACACCACTTTAGTCACACTTTGCACTAATTGATTTCCCATCACTATTGCACTACAGATATGCCAACGTAAAATGGAACGAAAAATCTTGTTCATCTCAACAAAGGATAGAATAAGAAATGAAGTGATAAGGTAGAAAACAGGTATGTACGAGGTAACGCTGAGAGCAGACAGACTGAAATGGCAATGGGGTGGACATGTAGCAAGGATGGACAGCACAAGATGGGCATATAGAGCAACCATGTGGGACCCGAGAGTTGGAAAGCGAAACGTAGGAAGGCAAAGAACCAGGTGGGCAGACGTATTCAAGAAAGTGGCAGGCGATCAATGGTCGAGGAGAGCACGAGACCGCCAGGAGTGGAAAAAGCTCATAAGTGGAATCAGTGAAGTGTGAAAAGAGTAGTGCGAAAGTGATCTATGTAGAAACTGTGAGACGACCTAACACCCTCCTTAGGAATAGCACCCCTAAGAAGCTTCCCTAGCTATCCCTGCACTGCAGGAGGCCTTGGCCCTTAATGGGATGTTACAGGCTAATTTTATTTATTTTTATTTATATAATGTTTAAAACAAAAAGAATAAAAAATCAAACTATTGAATCAAACATACAAATCATTTTGTGAATTAACCATCTACATGAAATCAGCTTAACCAGCTAAATTAACCATCTCTATTACCAGTACTTGTTGGTCATGGTGATATAGAGGTAGTGTTAAGGTGACCATATACCCAGTTTTTCGCTGGATAGACTGGATTTTGAGTTAATTGTTCGCCGTCCACCAACAACTCATAACCATAAATATGGTTGAACCATAAATGAGGAGCATCGTTTCAAAACGTATTAAATGCACTCTTGGTCAAAATAGAGTTTGATACGATTTCCCCCTATTTCTTAAGCACTCTTTAACACTATGAACTCAGAATGGAACATTTCATATTATATCCCGTGTTAATTCACTGTCAAAGTTGATGTATCGGATCAAATCGTATTATGTGCATGGGAATGAATGGTTCAAAACGTATTATGTACAACTTAATTTTTACACCGGGCATTAAACCCACGTTTCGACTCATATTTCCCAATAATTTTTATGCTGATTCGTCCGTAAGTTTAGCTGTTGTATGTTATTTCATCGTATCATCATGGAAGGAAGTGAAGCTGTTCCAAAAAGATTGAAAGGAAGCAGAAAACGAACCATGACTGGGATAACCAAACGACAGCTAGGTAAGTGACATTTTGGTTTTTGGATCAACATTGTGACAGTATTTTTATATTGTACTTTTTAATGTACCAATGGAGTTATGAGAAATAGTGTAACTATCAAAAAATTACGTTTTAAAGGTCAAAATATTCTTGTTGAAGCCATTTTATTATTGTGCTCGCATGGCATTTCAGATTCAGTGTGAAGCCGGTATTTAAAATAAGAATCATCTACTGGCTGATCTGGCAGCACACAAAATTCGTTTTAAAACCTTCCACAAAATAATGAGTTAGCATCCAGCAGATAGAAGAAGTTTCTGCTTTGATTTGCAACAGGTTTGCAATTATGATTAGCGGCAATTATAAATTTGCGAAGCTTACTATTTCCGCCAAATATAGTTTTATGAACTTTGTCACTGATATCAGTAAAAGAATGAAACAATCTTTAAATTGAAGGAGACTGAATGTGGCAGGTAGCATCAGGTGTGATCTCTTATTTGGAGGAATTTCATTTTGAGGATTCAGTCACCACTATTAGACTTCACTGATGGCTGCAGAGGTCAAAATAAAAACATGTCGCCTATGTAATTCATGCTCTTGTTAATTGGTCACTTTCCTCCGGGAATAGAATATTACATAATATAGGCTCAATATATTTACACTGAGGACTAGTTTTAAGCATAGTCTTAGCAGAACATGCTTCCCCATTTCGTGTTGTAAAACGTAAGAGAGGTAAGGCATCTAAAAGTGGAGAAAACTATAGCCCTAATTTTAAATGCTTTTAACACTTTTGTGAAAAGTTCGCTCAATTTTCTGTCCATATGAAATTGACATCAGAGTTCACGGGAGTGTCAGAAATTAGCACATTCGGAATTCTTAAAGAGGTGAGGAAAGTGTTGGATGTACAATGACGTGTATGTGAAACCAGCAATTCGCAAAATTGTATTTTTCCCCCATAACTCCATGAATCAGAAAAGATGTCAATAAATAAATAAGGATGCTGAGACAGAATGAAAGCTTAGTATTGAAGCTAATAGATGTCTGGGTGTATAGCGTACTTCATGTTTCAATGTTGTCAGCTCTGCCTACGGAATGAGGACTAGGGAGTCGAGCGCCCAAGATCGTGCGCGGGTAGCCGCAGATCACGTGTTTGGGGTAATAAAATATCTCCGAAAATGCTCCTACATTATGACTCCTGAAAAATATAGAGGACATTAAAAGTTTGTGGGAAAAGTAAGATCACCTGGAGATGATTGGGACATAAGAGATTATAAAATACTCATCAAATAGTTCAAGAAATTGGATGGAATAAAGGACATGAAGAGAGTAATTTTGAAGAAAAAACTATGAATCATCACAGTGAAGATGGAGCCAATGTATAGTTGTGATTACCCTTCAAAACAATTCACGACATTACTGAAACGAGGGACAAGTATGGAGAAGGTGCCTGAACCTTTAGTGGTTGACAAAATGAGAGCTTTGTCGGATGCAGAAAAAAGACATAGATGAACTTCTGAAAGCAAAATTTGGTGATAACTGAAGAGTTTGCCACCTCTAAATTTTGATGCAGCACCTCAAAATGGCGACCCTGAGGGTTTAGACTGACTGCACGAGAAACGGGACTTGAAAGACTGTGATGTTGGAATAGCTCTGTTGTAAAATTCAAGTTGTTTCTTTTATGCACATGTAAAGTGCGTAAATTTTGTCTTCAAAATGTGTGCAATTATTGTGTTAACAAGTGATTAATGTTAGCAGTGTTATTAATACTAATTTGTCTGCAATATATGCAATTAATGGCAATGATTTAAAAACATATTTTCTTTCGAATCCAGCTGATGTTTGACCTCCTCTCTACTTTTTACTGTCTAATCGGTTCAGAACGTATTATGTCCAGCGAATCGGTTCAAAACGTATTATGTGTAAAATTAAAACTAAAATATAATGCTCGTTAATTGAAAACCAATTTCAGATTTTGAGGATTTTGAAACATTACCTTAATATCTAAAATTTCACGTCTTAATTTTGCAGATATACAGGGTCTTTATTATAAGTTGAGACGGGGCGACCGGTGTTTTCACTCTCCGCAACGGAGTATGCATTAGCCGCGGGCGGCGTGCGCGCGGCTTCCCTGCTTAGAGTGTAGGCTATATAACGTATTACATATCTTACCTTATAACATATGTTGGAAGGACATTCTTAAAGATAAGGTTTATCGAACAAATCCTCACACATTGGAGGAGCTGAAAGAAAACATTACGAATGAAATTAGGGGCATTAAAGTGGAAGAACTCACTCGCGTCAGCCAGAATGTGGTTTCCAGATACAATGCCTGTATAACACAGGAAGGACGACACTTCCAACATATGTTATAAGGTAATATATGTGATACTTTATATAGCCTACACTCTAAGCAGGGAAGTCGCGCGCGCGCCGTCCGCGGCTAATGCGGACTCTGTAGCGGAGAGTGAAAACACCGGTCGCCCCGTCTCAACTTATAATAAAGACCCTGTACTTCCTGGTTTGGGAGTAAATCATTTTTCCTCTTTCCTGAAAAATGTTAACTTATGCACTTAATATGTTTTGAAACGATGCTCCTCAAATATCACCCACAGGTAGACTTTCTTAAAACAAACCTCAAAATTTTAAAACAAATCACGAAAATGCTCAGCCACGTAGGTTTACATAGCAAGTCTGAACACTGTTAGGAAAGAATGCTGTTTCGTTATGTCAATTAGTTCTTAGTTAGCCATGTTTTATTTTTATTTTGTAGTTTATTCATTATGGCAGGCTTTGCTTAGCATTCTCCTTTGTTTGTTATTTAAACAAATGAAATTGTTCATAGCTATTATGATATTTTATTTTTTGTATGTTAATATCCAATCAGATGTTGATTAACATATCTTGTTATTTAAATAGCCAATTAGGCTTTGCTGAAGTCATTATTACATTTTTAAAATTCTTGTCTTGTTATCCATTCCATCAAACTTTTTCATTCTTTCAAGACACACGTTTTTCTAGGCTCTTCGAGTCTTTTTCATCAAGTCAAGTAGCTTGAGTTCTGTTCCACAACATGTTGCAGCAGATCAGCTTTTTCAAGATTAATTCATGGGCTTATAATGCCTATTAATCTCCTGAAGACTTCAAAATAGCTTCAGAAATCAATCACCCATTGTGTGATTTCTTTGATTCGTTATCTTCAGAGATATATTATAAATATTCTCTTCATGGTCTTGGCATTGCCAGGATTCAGAGCCAGCAATTCAACATAATTATCCGTAATTGGTATTATTATTAAACCATTCAAAAGGTATGTGTCACTTTGATAATTACCAATGCTTCTGAAGAAGATCTCAGCTGAATAATTTCATCACAAGTTAATTTCCTTTATGTGCTTTGAATTAAAACTGATTTGAATAGCCATCTCGAGCATAGGCGTAACCAGGCCGACCATATGGGGGGGGTTATAACATCCGCGGGGTCTGGCGAGTATGGAAGGAGAGGGGGGTCCGGGGGCCCTCCCCCGGAAAATTTTAAAAATTAAGATGCAAAATAACGAGTTTTAAGCTTCCGGGGGTTCTCCCACGGAAAATTTTAAAAATTAAGATGCAAAATAACAAGTTTTAAGCTTCCGGGGGTCCTTCCTCGGAAAATTTTAAAAATTAAGACGCAAAATAACGAGTTTTAAGCTTCCCACGCTTTATACTTGTATTAAGCAATTTATGGGCAGACTTAAAAAAATTATACAATTTTCCTTTTTTTAATCAATGGGGGGGTTCAAACCCCCAAACCCCCCCCCCCTCGCTACGCCTATGATCTCGAGGATGATTCCTTTCATGAACTTTAAATCAAAGGCTTGTAATTCAATCAAGAATTGTGCTAATTATATGAAATTCACAAGTGTTATTCAATAGCATTTATGTATATCCAAGTGATCAGCTTGTTAATGAACTTGCACTATTAACATATTGTAACAAGGGCTCGTCGGGGTTCAAAATTAGGACACTTGTCTTCTGATTGAAGAAGGAAGGTTCCTTTATTTCGTGTAGCTATACTCAATACACAAGCAGATAACTCCTGATTGTTCTCCAGTTTACTAGACTGTTCGCTGCTCACTTCTACTGTTCTGATTCAAAGTCACAGACCTGTCTCCGTTCAAACACACTGTGCGGACTTCCAAGTCATGGCAACTCGATACCATGTCGGGCAATCCACAGTCCAAGCTGCACAACACATGATCCACCTGTCGCTCTCTGTTGTGCACTGAGTTCACCGGAACGGCACTGTCTTAGTTTAGTTCAGTACACCCGTCCCTTAGTTCATCAGTTCACTTTCTTCAGTTCACACGCGTTCACACACTGTATGGACTCCCAAGTCAGGGCAGCTCAATGCCACATCGGTCAACTCCACAGTCCTCGCTGGCCCGCTGTGCTGAGTGCACTAGAACGGCACTGCCTCGGTTCACACACTGTTCAATTCACACTTGTTCACACACTGGTTCCCCAGCTCGCTCCTGTTTATATAGGGCTGTCGAGTCTTCTGGAGCTAAGCAACAAGAAATTTCCATCCATCCACGCACAATCTGGAAGTCTGTGGCGGTGCACAGCCACACCCCTTAGTGCACAACTCCTCCCCTCCAGAGCGCATAGTCCACTCACTGTGACGTGTCTCCACTAAGCCACACCCAAGCCACACTCAGCTCCAGTCTGTCCAATAGGGGGCCACGATCTTCGACGTTAGGCAATTTCTTGCTGCTTCTGGGCAAATCGCAGCATTGTGACAATATAAATATGTTGATGATTTTTTTTAACATTTCATGTATTGTTTGTTAATTACAATAAAAATTGTGATCTCATCATCTCAAAAAAGAAGTATTGGGCAAACTTGTGATAAGATTAACTTTCAAATAAAATCCATTCTTTCCTATTGCAAATTACAGTCCGCTTGAAGCTACTTTGCCCGTACAAATGCAATAAAAAATGACGTTCACATTGTCAGATCTTCATAGCCTAATTAAGAACTAGCAGGTGTCCATGGCCACCCGGGATTATTTACTCAACTACTAGATGTTTTATTTAAATAATTTATTTGACAGAAAAATAATTAAAACATAATATTTATTAACACTTCTATCATTTTACATAAGTTGCATGAATTACATAATTTTGTTCTTAATTATATTGTTTTACAAATAGAACACGTTTCACAAATAAAATGCAATGCCCGTGGTAAAACAATCTCAGATTCAAGTTCCCTAGCCCCAAAAAAATCCCGCATAGTGAGTTTTGTCCACATCATCCCCCCCCCCCCGGTTGCTATGGCAAACTGAGCAGTATTCAGTATTAATTTCACAATTGAAGGGATCAGTGCCAAAGTGGGCTTTCTCCAACAGCAAAAATGAGGCAGAATTATGCATGTCCACGTGCTTTTCATTTATGTAATATTGTGCAGGTATTGCGATATTGATGTATAAGTAATTAAACTATGGTATTCATTGAACTTTACTCTTTGGTTTTTCCTTTTTGAGAAATGGCACATGGACCACTATGCCTCTGAACCCTTCAATTACAAAATTTAATACTGTTTTTTTAATAGGTGGCGTTGGGTGTACATGAAAAACAAGTTTAAATATTGTCTTAGATTCTGTAAATTCATTTTAGGTTCATAAATGTTGAAACCTCCACTGTTTTGTCTGAAGCAATTTAAGGTGGGCTGATGTTAAAAATGAATGAAAAAAAACGCACGATATTTCGAGGAGTCAAAATTTAATGTGTCCTCCATTTTCAAAGTTTGGAAGTGGTCACCCTAGGTATTGTGACTGCCTTTAGATCCAAAGGTCATGGGATCAAACCCAGCAGTGGTCAACTGATTTTTCAGGATGTAAAACTCCTGTCTCCAAGTCCTCTGGGAGGGACTTTAAGATGGCATGGGTGTATAAAGGAACTCCAAGCCTAAATTAGAGCCTCTGGATAAAAATCTTCAGCTCTTTCACATTATTTTCTGGAAATGTTCCCCTGTCCCCTCTCTTGGAACTCACCGTAGGGGTTACAGAAAGAAGTCAGCCACAACTGGTACTAAAGGCATATTCATGCAACAAAATTGTGGTACCAGTAGGCCTATAATATAGCCAATAAGTTTCTTTAAACTTAGTTTGGATTAAAAATATGAATGAACATATTATTGTCCTTTTTTGTTGTAATTTTCCTGTCTTTTGTCTGTTTGGTTACCCTAACCTAAGTTGACTTCCACAATTTATTTTATATGAAGTTAAACATTAAAATAAATTTAAAAAATCATGAAAGTAAAAATATAAAAGCTGTTTGGATAATTGATATTTTGGATAATGATGTTCAGATTATTGATTTTCTACTATGTAGTGATGTACATTATCTTAGAAATAGATTTTACTTCTGTAATGGCCCAAAGCATACTACTTCTTCAGACCATGAATTTCAATACCGGTACAAAGAATAATTGTAATTAATTATATTACATTGCTTCCACTTCAGATGGTGGACCAAAGGCTTCTGTTGCCTTCTTGTGTTTCATGATTCTCATTGAAATTATCAGTAGTGGGTCATATGCAGCCTTCAGGTTCACCAATATCTTTTATGAAATAGAATGATAATACTACAGTTAGCTGGTACCGGTACATTAAGTATACTTGTGAGTGAATATCTTAAGCATAAAAACAAACTTTTTAAAAATATTTCAACGATTACTCTAGGATCTTTTAGGATTGTGGAAATTGGAAAAGTATTTGAAATCAATGAAACTCACATGTGTTTAATATGAATGTGAGCAATTCTTTACCAGGTTTGGAATCACATCAAACAGCTCTAAAACCAACTCTTGAAAGTTATATTTCATTTCAGAACAATGAATTGTTTTGACACAAATTATAGATTGTTGTATGGTTATTCTCCTAATGATGTGTGAATATAATTTTTTGCTTGCTTACCTTAACATGTCCAATTTGTCTAATTAGCCGAAAACTGAAGAAGTAAGCAAATATCTCAGATATATGATTAATGACAGATGCAACTCCAAATAAAGTTGGTGAGCCTCCATAATCCTGAAATTAACATAATAATTTTTAGAGCTTAATTTATTCACATATTTACATTAAAATTTAAATTTATTTAATTTCTTAGGTAGTGTACATGGCATGGATTTGTCACACATTACTTAGAACATAAAAATGTGTCTGTGTTGTGTGTGTGCATGGAATTCCAACTCCATTGCTATGATACATTTGGGGTCCACACTGCGGCAGATGGTTGGCAGAAGGTTATACACCTCTTGGGTGGTCCACACATTACATGTGTAACTGGAGGAAGTGTAAGGTGTGGAGAGATGAGTGTAGTGTGAAGAGGAAACCCGGTGCCGACATTAGCCTACTCTTGTTGAAAGCCACTAAGGAGATGACCAGGTTTCATGTAGGCCTACTCAATCAACAGACGAATCACTATCAACAGTAACATATGCCTCCCTGTCATATGCACTGCGAAAAGTTTGGGATTGAACCAAAGTACATTTGGTGCACAGACTAGTGAATAGAAGCTGTACACCACTACCTCTCCTAAATCCAATCCTTGGGGTCAAATTTAAATTTCTACCCCTATCAGGAATCAAACCCAGGCTGCCAGGGTGGAAGGCAGGCATAATCCAACTGTTCACTATATTAGGACACTAATATCACAATTCACTTAAAGAGTATAGACTGTTTTCAATGAAGAATAAAATCAGGTAAACTGACAAACAAAGTGCCAAAATGCTTTTTTAAACAGTGATAATTGCAATTGTGATAGGCCCATGCAGAAAAGAAGTTATTTTATGAATGAATTGAAGTCAATCTAATATCAATCTGTCAGGAATTACATTAGGTATATTTGCTCCCATAGGAACATTTAAACTGAATAATACTCACATTAAAATATAATGTTGATATTGGTAGTCATACATATTGATAGAATGCACAATATTATATCAATATTCAATGGCTAGTTGTGTTTTAAATCTTTTATTTACATTTATTTACACTGACAACATTATGAAGAAATGAATGAATCAAGACGGGCTAAGAATATCGATAAACAACTGTCAATTTGTTATGTTATGTTTAATAAGTTGTGAGTGATGCAATAATATTGTAGTGTGTTATATCCATTACAAAATTAATATTTATACTAAATTGGAAACGAAAGCATAATCTTTAATAAGTAATTTTGCCAATTATTTCTACTTACAGAAACTAATACATCTTAACGTGTCCTGATTACATCAGTTATGGGAGCTCAGCCACTGATTAGCTGTCCATGAACCAATCAAAATGCTTCGGATTGTCGGAGAACGAAGATTACGATGTAATAGATGTGATCGTTAATTTGTCGGTATTTCAGTACCGATAAACCAATTCGGTCCAAATTCAACAGGCTTCTTCCCATGGACGTTATAAATGTGTATACCAAGTGTCATGAAAATCCGATAAAGCGTGTATCAGACAGACAGACATTTTCCCGTCTCCACACACAATCTCGTAAGGTACCATACTGGCACTTAATAAATGTAAATAAAAGATTTAAAACACTACAACCTGTAGAATAATTAAACGCAGGTGCTGTTGATAATGTTATGCATTCTATCAATATGTTTGACTACCGATATCTACGTTATATTTTAATGTGAGTATTTTTCTTATTCACTCCTGTGCAAGCAATATACCTAAGGTAATTCCTGACGGATTGATTTCAGCAGTGGTGGCTCATCTATAGGCAGTGAGGGAAGTGAGGCGGTATGCGCCGGTATGGAATACCGTCTCTGGTTTTAAACGTCCAATGGCATACCGGCACTGGTTTCAATAGTGAAATAGCATACCATCAGTGAAAATCAATGGCTATTTAATACAAATTGTTAATGTTCCTTTGAGTCAAATAATAATTATTTTTCATGATAATTCATCAACTCGTACGCTTTCATTGGCAGCCATTGTCACTATAACTTCTGATGGTTTTTGTTTCTATCGTATTGACCACACCACTAGATTCTACGTTTTAAAAATATTTCTCGGTAAAAAAATGTTGTGGCTTTTATATTGTTTAAATAGGTCTTAAATGCAGCCTCTGTCATGGGAACATTCTTACCTTCTTCCACTATGGCAGAAATTTTTTACATTTTATAGTTTATTTTGTTCAACAATTTCTTGTTCTTAGAGTGTTTTATATGTGATACATCTTAATTAAAAGACTTTATTGAAGTAAATAAACTAAACTCAATGGCTCTACATCCCTGGCCTACCACCCGACCGCTGCTCATCTACCATAGATGCCAGGATTGGGGGCATGTGTTCAACATCCCAACAACCACTTGTTATTGATGGTTTCCGTGATGTGAAATAATAAAAGTCTGTCAATCAACAGTACATGGCTTCATAGTCTTGGGTTGTGCTCCTACTTGGCAATCATCTATAGAGTAGGGTTGGTTACTCATGAAGGAAGTTAACTAAAAACACCACCAAGTGAATATCACATATCCTGCATTCACATAATTATTATCTTGTAAAGGAGGTTATGCACTTTTTTACATTGAGGTATGTTAGGGAAACATTTTAGGATAGCATACCGCCTCTGGATTTTTCTCACTTCCTTCACTGTCTATAGGCACTGTGTAACTGCAGCACCCCCTATTTCCACTTGATATTATCGAAAACATTTAATATAATGAGTCCTTTTTTTCTTTGATTCTTTCTTTATAATTGTTTAATATATAATCCTTAAGCTTAATGCCAGTATCTATCCCCCAGTTTATTAAAAAGAGAAAAGAAAATTGTATGGAACTGTGCGCTTCACAGTTCCAGTGGTGTGGTGTTTGACTGTTGTGCACATGCCCACATAAGCAGGTGCATGCTGCGACTGGCGAGGGAGAGAGAGCACTGTCGCTTCTGCAGTACCAACCTCAGTTTATTGGTGGAAGGTTGTGTTTTATTTTTGCTCTGCATGTGTTGTGCTTCGATTCTTTTATTTAACAGAAAATTTTGCAAAAGATAGAATTAGGTCACATACCGGCCAAGCTCCACTTGCTGTTGCCTGCCTGCTCGCTTCCCCTGCTGTCCCTCGCTTCCTTTTTCCCAGTTTCATCTTTCCCACAATAGATGGCATTGGTAGTAATTCGAATAGAGCCATCTAGTTGCTTCCATTTTAAATTACTCCCCACCCTAAACCCTTCCTTCCCAGGTGGGTCCCATTAAAGAGTTGGTGGGAGGAGCGTAGTGTGCGACTTAATACTATTTTTTTCCCGAAAACTTTAACCATGGCAGATCAAGGAGAAAATGATTGATCTTATCGTGGAAATTAAAACAAGAAGAATGGATTTTATTTTTAAACAAATAAATCAAGCTTGAACTGTAACAGTTTATATTAAAGTAAGTAAAAAATTTGATTTTGTTCTTTTCGGGTTTTATCAAGTTTGTGAATAAATTTTCTGTTTATATAGGCCTACCTATGTTTCCTTTTACACAATTTTAAAACAAAGGCTGAAAATTTTCTGGATCAGCACCCCCACTAATTTTAGCTAAGAGCCGTCACTGGATTTCAGATTGACTTTAATTCATTCATAACCTATTTGGCTGTTCTAAATCTGAAATAAACATGTCAGCGAATCATAGGCCTATGCTTACATCATTAATATTATTGCCAGTGCATTTTCTAAAATGCTGACATATTTTAAATATTTCTTATATCAGTGTACACGAATATGAATTAAGGTTACGAATCCACCTTTAGACCTTTGTTCATCTGCAAGTCCTGCTTAATAAATTGATCTGGAGTTTAACTCGGAGATCTATTACAAAAATAACTTCTTTTCTGCATGGCCTATCATAATTGCAATTATCACTGATTAAAAAAGCATTTTGGCACTTTGTTTGTCAGTTTACGTGATTTTATTCTTCATTGAAAACAGTCTATACTCTTTAAGTGAATTGTGATATTAGTGTCCTAAACCGTTAACTGTGTTCAAGTCCACCACTGTTGAACAGTTGGATCATGCCTGCCTTCCACCGTGGCAGCCTGGGTTTGATTCCTGATAACTTAGGGGTAGAAATTTAAATTTGACCCCAAGGATTGGATTTAGGAGAGGTAGTGGTGTACAGCTTCTATTCACTAGTCTGTGCACCAAATGTACTTTGGTTCAATCCCAAACTTTTCGCAGTGCATATGACAGGGAGGCATATGTTACTGTTGATAGTGATTCGTCTGTTGATTGAGTAGGCCTACATGAAACCTGGTCATCTCCTTAGTGGCTTTCAACAAGAGTAGGCTAATGTCGGCACCGGGTTTCCTCTTCACACTACACTCATCTCTCCACACCTTACTTCCGCCAGTTACACATCACCATGTAATGTGTGGACCACCCAAATCTAAATCTATATCACTGTCACTAGCAACATCTGAATTTATCATCAGCATACAGTAAATCCATAATTCCATCATCATGCAAGGGCAGGCCTGACGAGACGGGGGGGGGGGGGGGGGGGGGCAGCTGGGGCTGTAGCCCAGCCGATCAGGTTTTATGTTTTACCTTCTTAATTTACTCTAACATAAAATGGATTATAAGTCAATAAACAGATCAAGTTATGTTTTATGTGCTTATTTTTATTTGCATTGTGCCGTAGGCCTATAATGGTGAGAAAGAATTAATCAGTTAATCTGAAATGGATTATTCTTGAAGAAAAATTGCTATTTTTGAAAAGTAGAAGCAGAAATCCTTTTGAACTGAACAATAGGCCTCACCAACGTTCAGCATTTAAAATAATTATTTTCAAAAGATTAATTTTGGTACATACAGATAAAATTGTTACACACCTGTGCAAAGTTATCCCCGGGATTCCTTTTGTTTTGCTATTTTTACATAGTTGGATCTGTAATTTAAGTATTTGTATTTTTAGTCGAAAAGTCAAAGACACAAGTTGTAAGTGATTATTTTTATGATTATTGATAGCATTTTTCCAAAATACATATTATTATTACCCAGTGCTTCTTTTCTAACTAAAAAGGTGGCGGTACTCATAGAAACCTTTTAACTGAATTTCACGGGAGCTCCCACACTTCTCCCCGTAGACATTTTTCTGAATTAATGTCCAAGAATCAGGCCTATCATGGCGAGAAATGTTTCTCCCTTTAATTGCAGTCAAATTAGCGGTACTTCCGACGTACTCTTCAGATTCAGTATATTCACTGTTGGCAGGTTTATGAGATACTTCAAAAACATTCTCATACTTTCGTTTATTACGCACCGGTACACCGGTACACCGGTAATTATTGAACTCAGGATACACTGTTCTCTACTTGTGAACCACGTGCACCCCTTGTTCCTACAATCGTACTAAACAATTATGAATTCCCTTGCCTGTGCAACACAAACCAAGGGTTTTCTTTTCAAATTTATGTAAGCAACGAATGCAGTTAAATTTAAACAAGCACTAACCCCTGATTACCGTAACTATAGTGGTTAGCTACTTACTACTTGTTTGTTACTACATTAGCATTAACTGCACTTGGTGCAATTCTTATACCGTTAGAATGGCCTTGACCACAGGAGCAGTTTGCTGAGGTCTGGAAAAACCCATCCCCAACCCTCTTGCAGTCCAGTAGCCACGGCAATTAACAGAAACTATCATGTGCTCGTATGTAGGCTATTATGTATGTAGAAATCTAACAAAATCAACAAACAAACTTGATTTTAAAACATAACTTTATGGGAATTGTGATAGAAATATTCTGAGTAATATTTAAATTTTATTTTTAAAAAAGGAGCCGGTACTGTGTACCGTTGCGTATCGTCACAAAAAAAGCACTGTTATTACCTCTTATGAGCACAACTGAAAAGCGTTTAAACTCATAAGGTTTTATTTTTTGTAAACTATTACTAACATTTTTAATGACAAAAATATGTCTTCAAGTAGTAGGTTACTTACATAAGATTACTATAAAATATTTATGTAATATCTTTACATAATCTTTTTGCTGCATACATTATACGCAAAGGACGAGGTTGAGTTTCAGTGGTGAATTTATTATTTGACGGGGGCCAGAGAAAATTTGTCTC
The DNA here is from genome assembly GCA_964059195.1 of Ectobius pallidus. NCBI lineage: Eukaryota > Metazoa > Arthropoda > Insecta > Blattodea > Ectobiidae > Ectobius > Ectobius pallidus. Next base: position 31,071,748 of record CAXKWD010000006.1, read on the forward strand.
TGGGGTCCTTGCTTTCTGTCCACGGCCCTGTGCAAGGGCCTCTGATATATATTTTTTTGTTCCCTAGCCATACCAATAGGCCTGGTCTCAAAGACCAAAGCAAAACTGTAAATAGAAACTAAAAAGTCTGCATAGCTATATTTCCTAACTGTATTAAACAAACAAAAAAAATATGAAAATAATAAAAGGAGAGGAAAGAATCCAAGAACATCTGGCAACTTGCTATTCTATGATAAATGACCATATTTGAAACCTTTGACTCGAACTATAAAAGTTAACATACAACAAAGCAACCTACTCCATAAAATTGAAGATTTCTGTGGCCCATTGCATGCCACTGGCTGAGTAAGTACGAAGTTTTCCAAGCCCTGTCGTCAATGTGTTAACAAAGAAAGTGATTGGTGAACTGAAGAAGAATCTAGCTGCATACAAAGGTACATTCGTCTATTACATGTGCTTTCACAATCATAATTTCTGGTCGATGGACTGCACATCAAAAGTAATACGTAAGTTATATGATAAAAAATCTTATGTGAAACTAACATAACTTCCTCTGCCTAAATAAAAGTTAGCATCTTAGTATAATATATTATGTAAGACATTCTCTTCATGTAAATTGGTTGTAAAAATGGAGAAAATGTTGTTAACACATCACAGTGCATCCCTGAAGGATACATAACCCAAATAAAATCTGATAAAAATACTCTCCTAACTTTCTTTCTTTAAGCATATCCAATACATTTTTCTCGCTTCACATTCTGATATAGAAAAAGAGGCCATATTGCAAAGAGCGTTTTCATATTGAGTGGCTTACAACTACCCTTTAGAGATTGATCAATTTCATTCTTTTTCCGTTTGTGGTATATGTTTATTACAAAGAGAATTGTCCACCTGACCACAAATAATTTTAACCAAAAGTTCAATGTATGCAATGTTTACTTAGCCCTTCATTCTTCAGTAGTGTAATATTAATTAAATATATTATTAAATATATGTAAGTATTTAATTAATATTACACTACTGTAGAATGAAGGGCTAAGTAAACATTGCATACATTGAAATTTTGGTTAAAATTGTGGTCAGGTGGACAATTCTCTTTGTAATACCCTTTAGAGAATTTTTTCACAAAAATGTTTCAAATAAAATTTTCAGCACTCTTCAGAATTTTTTCGAAAAAATGCTTCAAATAAAAGTTTTAGCTCTTGGAATCAGCACCCCATGTACAAAATATATTTTAAAAAAATTGTTACAGCCGTTTTTGGGAAAATTGTAAAAAACGAAATTTTCTTCATGTAAAGCCCCTTAAAATAAGAGAAAGCTGATGCCAATCTTCATTTCACATCCTCAAAAGATACCTAACCCAAATACAAAATTTTGTTTTCTTATAATTTTCCGTTCTGTTCACAGACACACACACACACACAGACACACACACACACACAGACACATACACAAGACATATTTCAAAACATAACGTTTTTGGATTCAGGTGAACCTCAAAATGTGTATTTATGTTAGAAAGTCAAATATTTCTTCTACGTGTCCTATGGTAAAAATTTATGGATCTAAGTGTCCCATATGTTTTTATCACATTTCTGGGAACCCTATCCTTACCATGCCTTCCTTAGGACTACCAAGAATGCTATAGATGATACCTCATGTGCCTCTTGCAATGTGTTAGTTACCACTCTTGTGCAATGACGAAATTATTAATATAGAAATTATAGTAGGCCTACTTAGTACTGTTTGAGATCACTTTGTAGATGTTCTTAGTAATAGCCTACTGAATGCAATAAATATGTGAAGGCTTTATAAAGCAAACCATTGAAGAAAAAATCATTAAACGGGGCAAAAAAGTTGTGTTTCTGAAGATGAACTGTGCCTTATTCAATGCATTTAGGGTCTATAAATTTCACAACCTGACACCAAACTGTCTTACAAAATTTCTTAGAAAATAGCTGTTGGATGGCAATGAACTCCAAACAAGGGGAAAACGAGTAGTTCCAGAGTAATACAAAAACCTGTCAGGTGTGTTTCAATTATTTTGTGTGTTTTGAAAAAGAGTATGGTCATTTAAAAAGAACAGTTATACTAGCATGAATGTCTAGCTGCTGAAAAAACTCACATATTCATGGAAGTGCAGTCAATTTAACCACTACAAAAATAAAATGTTTTCTAGCATGACTCCTCTAACACTGATGGATAATAATAATAATAATAGTTTATTCATCCTCTGAACATTTACATGTTATGGGATATGTTAACTATACAAGATCAGACAGAGTTGTGTTACAATTTGCATATAGAACAGAGAGAGAAAACATTAAATCTTATATACATTTATTTACAGTGAAAATAATTCAGCATTGTGGCATTTTTCTTCAAATTCCTCTATACTGTATATGGCATTCTTTGTTAAGAATTTTTTGATGTAGGTCATGAAGTGTTTTGTTTTGAGGTTTCTAATTTTGTGTGGGAGGTTATTATATAGTTTGGGACCTATGTGCTTATAGCTATTGTGTGTTTTTGTTAGTCTTAAATATGGGGTGTCTAGGTCTGTTTTTTGCCTTGTGTTGTGGGTATGGATCTGACTGCGTTCACTAAAAAGATGTTGGTTCTCCTTTGTGTAGGACAGAGCATGAGATATATAGAGAGATGGTTGTGTCATGATGTTGCTGTTCCTAAAAGCCGTTCTACACGTTTTTTGGTTATCTATGTTATATATACATCTAATGGCCTTTTTCTGCCATTTGAATATGGTTTTTGCTCCAGCAGAATTGCCCCAAAGAAGGATCCCATATTGTAGATGTGAGTGAAAAAGAGCATGGTAGACGGTCAGTAAATGTTTCTCGCTGAGCACAGATTTAAGTTTACGAAGGAGATAAAGAACTCTAGAGAGTTTTTTACAGAGTTGTTCTGTATGTGCATTCCAGGTCAGCTTTTCATCTATGTATATGCCTAACAGTTTCACAGATGTCTTCGGATTTATGTCAGTCAATGAGTTGTTGAGATGAGAGGTGATTATTTCAGTTTTGTCTTGGTTCAACAATAGTCTGTTATGTGCAAGCCACTGGGATGCCTCATTAAAGACTTCCTCGTTTTTGTTTATTAGTTTAATTATGTCTGAGTCAGTTGTAATTAGGGTTGTGTCATCTGCATATATAGCCGATCTACAGGATAGATTAGGGGTTAAGTCATTTATAAAAATAATGAACAGAAGGGGTCCTAAGACTGAGCCCTGGGGGACGCCTATGTTGATTTCTAGCATGTTGGAACGTTTATTGTTTTTCTGTACTATCTGGTGTCTGTTGGAAAGGTATGATTCAAGAAGGTTTAGTTCAGTACCGGTACTTCTAATTCCGTAATGTTTTAGTTTTGTTATCAATAAGACACATATGTGGTGATAAAGGATCTTAAGAAGGGAAAGTAGTGTAAATAACACATCCGTGAAGATGAGTTTTTGTTGTGATCAAATTAACCTCAAGTCCATGGTTATGAGTAGGGACCGGATTTTTAGGTTTTTAAAAACACTGTTTTAGGTTTTCCATTAGGTGAAATAGGTTTTTTTATGTTTTTTGTCCAAAATATCGTTTTCGGGTAGAATAATTGGTTTAATGAATTTGAATGTGCTACATAGGATTGAGTACATAATACAATTGTAAAGTTTAACTAAACAAAATTGACTTAAATTTGTGTAAACTTGCTTTAAGTCATTATACAATTGAAGAAAGAAAGCATAAACAATCAAAAAAAGTAGTGAAAATAAGATTGCCTCACATTTCCTGGTTACAGTATATTACTAAATATTTTTCAAGATTCTCAACTGTGAATTCTTCCTGTTATCTCTTAGTTAATAGTTAATACTGTATTTAGACACTGCTCTTCTCAGGATTCGAATCCGATGCTTCTAATTTAGTGAGTAAAATACTTTACGGTTGGATGTGGATATAATGTGAAACTCGATTTCATTTGTTTCGACATAATTAACACGTCTTCTTAAAACTCACAGTGTGACCACTCAGTATGAATAACAGGGAAGTACTAAAGGCAAACAAAAAACAAGCGGTTTAAAACACGGAAATATATATCCTTGTTCATACATGGCAACAATGGTTGTTCGTACGAATATTTTAAAAGGAATACGCCAGTACTCTTTTCCTCTCTTGATACTGTCCGTCCTAGATGACAATGGGTTGAATGAACTGCTGGTATTATTAATTTCTACCCGACAAAAATTATTCTCTCCCCGCAAAATATCGATTTCTCAATTGACAAACAAAAAAGACAAAAAAGGAGCCTAAATTAGATATTTTAGGTTTTATATCCCGGTTAGGTATATTTAGGTTTTTATACCCCATTTAGGTATTTTTAGGTGCCACAGAATTAATGTAGGTGAATCCTATGGACATGATTCGAAAAAGTGTATGAGCGCTTTTTGTTTTGGAAGTAAGGAAAAAAATAGGTAAAAACCTAAAAATCCGGTCCCTAGTTATGAGTTAATGACAGTAAAGACAGTAAAATAATGTTATTTTATTATTTTCAAAACTTTTCCAAATGGAGGTAGCCCCTATTGACTCAATGGACTCAGTATAAAGTACAGTCGGTCAAATAAAAAACGTCGGGACTCGTATGCTGTTAAAATTAAAGTTTTGACGCATTAGTTCACAAGTTTCCTATAAAAAACACAAAATACAGGTGATTTTCAGAACATATGAGGCCATGCGGCAGGAGGGAAAATATGAACGAGGAGGGAAAAAATGAAAATCGCGGAAAGCGCAACACACGATATTCAACTTAATGCATTGTCATAATTCATTTTGCTTTGTGTCATCGCCACATACAAATGCTAACGTGAGAGAAAGTGTAGTTAGGGCTGTAATTGACCTGCATTTTTCGGTCTCTGAAGCAGCGAGAAGGTTCCATATTTATGAAAGAGCAGCTCAGAGGTGGGAACTTGACTATAATGCGACCGGAAGTTTTCATAGCAAACGTTGATCTGGCCGGACGCGTATTTCGATGCTAGGATTGGTTGCAGAAGTTGAGCGTAAGTTATTGATTTTGCACTAGAAGTACCGGTATTATAAAATAAAATCTTAAAAAAATGCTCCTTGAATAAACATATTCCTCGCGAATCAAATTATTAATATTATAGAAATTTGCAACCAAGAATATGGCGGATTTGAGGCATATAGCCACAGCCTTCTATACATGTTTGTTTTGGAACAAAACTGACTAAATAATCAAGAAAATACATGGATAGACAAGAGGCGTGTGTGAACCTAACCTTAAGTCTTCCTGTACATGCGCATATGCTCGTTCGTGATACTTAATCAAATACCGCCCGACGTTTTTTATTTGACCGACTGTACACTCATAGATATTAGTACACACTGACAAATTGCAATTAGTAAAATAACACAAAGATAGAGAGAGAAGTAAAAAAATAAAGTATTAGTTTATATGTAGATGATAGTGAAGAATTTGGCAAGAAGTAACAATGAATAAAGTGTGTATTGACAACAGAAATAGTAGGTATTATATCATGTTTCCTGATTAGATTTTGTATTATTCTTATAAATATAAGTTGCTTTACTTAATCTCTTAAAAAATTTCATCAATTTTGAGTTTCCTTTCATCAAACATATCATCCCAAACTACTAGTAGGCCTACTGTCCCTAATGCCTACATTGTTGGTGTATATATACACACACACACATATATATATATATATATACAATTACAGATATGGACATGTCTTTTACATACCTGAAGATGCCAAAACAGGAAAGTGAATATGAGCCCGATGCCAAATCCCATGAACCATGATACAAACAAGAATGATCCACACTTGAGATTTGCAAATTGCTTCAGCACAGTGATCCATTCTGGAATCTCTCTTGTCGTTTGGGCAAACATTTTCGTCTGTAATGCAAGTTAGATCAACACTTTAATAAAGTGTTCATAAAATTTTTTTGAACCTGAAAACTTGCAGCATTCAGAAAGAAAATAAGTAAATTTTCAACTTGAGCTGATCAGTTTTTAGAGAACAGTAATTTTGTCATCTGCCCTACCTAACAAAATGCCGTGTTTTCCATATGAGTATTAATAATATTGTAAGTTATATAATTAGTTAGGTGTAATAATAATAATAATAATATATTTATTCACCATAAATTTCTATACAGAAATATTGGCTTCGTCAGGGAACTAAATCTAAATCTAATAACCAGGGCCCGGATTCTGATGACCTAAAATTGTTTGAAAAATGACCTATAAAATGACCGTAAATTTGAAAGAAAATGACTTAATAATTATAAAAAATGACCTAAAAACTGATATTTTATTTATAAAAAAATATTATTGTACACACAAAGTTTGTATATAATTGTAAAAACTCTAAATAACTGTAATGTTGTGAATGTTCTTTTCTCATGGAAATTTATACTGGCACTGAGGAACTGGTGAGTCAAAATTCGGCATTTCCTTTTGTGGTCTGCGGATTATTGTTGTTTAATTGAGGGAAAACAGTAGTTTGCACTCTCAAATCCAAGCAGGTGGCAGACTCTGGTGCCAAGTCAATCTAATAACAATGGTAATATAATAAAAAAAATTGGCGTGTCTTTGATTCTCATTTCTGACTGAGACATGACAACATTTAACACCGAATTTTTCCTTCTTGCATTAAACAAACAACACTTCAGCGACGAAAAAAGTTAATACACTCAATGTAAATACATGAAAATGACTAAATAAGGAAGCAAATGACACGAAAATGACAAAATAATGACCTAAAATTGAAATAAATGCCCTAAAAATATAAAATTGCATAAAATGACAAAAAATGACCTAATAAAAATGTATTTCTACACTCTAGAGGCCATGTTTAGGATCTATCTGCAAGTTGGCAATATCTGTGTAGCATCAATAAAAAGATGACATGTCAATAGAATCCGGGCCCTGCTAATAACTAACAATTCTTATAACTAACTGTAACTAATACAGAGTGAAGGTAAGATTAATTACAATATTAGGGTTATATCATATAACTCAGTAACTAAGGTAAGATGTTACACTTACCTAGTAATGAGTTCCAGGTTCAGGAAGTCATCAACAGTGTACGGCATATGATACAGGAGCATTTTTTTAACTGCCTTTTTGAATTGACTTGTTTGATAGGTTTTTAGCTTACCTATGATTTTGTTATATAAAATTATGCCCCTGTGGAAAATACTCTTAAGACTGCATGCAATTCTATGAGTAGATAGGTGGATGTGCTCTGAGGTTCTTGTGTGATGTGCGTGGTAGTCAGGTGTATAAAGTCAGACAGAATTATGACTATTATTTTAAAGTAAATATGCTTTATTTTCACATATTTGTGAATTCCCGTCTTAAAACATTATTCTAAGGTATTTACTTCAAATTAGTTTTAGGGTTAGGGATCTGGTAAAGGACTGTATAAGAGGAAGGGAGGAAAATGAATTTTGCCCCTACATTCGTAGGCCAGAAATAAAAATTTCGAGAGATTGGGGTTAGAAATATTTATTTAAAAAACTGGTGCTGGTTAGTTGTTAAGTTATCCACTATATTGAAGCACTGTAATTTCAAAAGAAAGACTTTTTTCTTTGATGGATATTGCAATTCAGAAAGAACTTCTACTGTCTTAAAGGACCGAAGGTGAATTCAATTACTAAGACAAGGATGTGTAAATTGTTTCTTTCCTACTAGCTCTTCCCTTAACATTCCAGCCATGAGCTGCCACTGGCACACAGATACGTATGCTGAAGATGGCATAATCGATTCAAAATTTTTCATCAAGGTTCAAGGAGCATTCCAACTAGTATTCTGATGCCTGAATATTACTCAAGTATGAAATGTAACCAGTAACAAATACAGGGCCGCCACATATCAGGGACAGGCCCAGGACCATTTACTGGTCACGGGCCCCTCATCAATCGCTGACCATCCTCATACAGTTGTCTGATTTAAGTAAATAAAAAAGGATAGTTTACTTTCACCATATTAATTGGTGTAAACACTGTAAACTTGTGTTACGTTGGTCGTTAGTTATGATATTTGAAACCATATTTCCGACATTTTTTTATTACTTACTTACTTACTTACTTACTTACTTACTTACTTACTCAATGGCAATAGAAAATTCCTCAGCAAGCTAAAGTAATACTATCTATTTTATGGAATCCTAAGGTTCATTGCCACGCTTATCTGAGCCCGCCATTCAACCCTTTTCTGTGGTAACTCCATCCAATCATCCCTTGCAAATCCTACTTCCCTTAAATCTAACCTAACCTTGTCCTCCTACCTACGTCTAGGTTTTCCAGGTGGTCTTTTCCCTTCAGGTCTCCCAGTCAATATTTTTGAGATGTGTCTTTCCTCTCCCATGCAAGCAACATGTCCAGCCCATTTCATCCTCCGTGATTTAATTACCCTTACTATATCCGGTGACGAGTACAGGTCATGAAGCTCGTCATTATGTAGTTTTCTCCAGTCCCCATTTTCATCTCTCCTGGCCCAAACATTTTCCTAAGCACCCTGTTTTTGAACACTCTTAGATTATATTCTTCCCGACCAGTAAGTGGCCATGTCTCACATCCATGTAATACAAACGGCAGGATAATAATCTTATAAATCTTTATTTTTAGATTTCTGGATAGAAGACGAGAAGATAAGAGTTTTTTAACTGCATAATAACAAGTTTATCCTTATTTGAGTCTACACTTAACTTCTAAATTAATATTATTTGTGTCTGTAATTACTGCTTCCAGATATTTTAATTTCTCCACTTGTTGGAACGATTTACCAGCTATTCTAATATTTGGTAGAGTATTATTTTGACGTTTCATGACCATATACTTAGTTTTTTCTGTATTAATTTCCAATCCGACATTCCTGCAGGCATCGAAAAGACTTTCTACATTTCTCTCAATTGTGTTTAAGTCATCGCCCAACAGACAAACGTCATCTGTGTAAGCTAAAATCGGGTGATTGCCATTTAATTCTAGGCCTACTTTGTTTTCCTGAACTTTCCTAATGGCATATTCCAAAGCGAAATTAAAAAGTAAAGGCAATAGTGCATCTCCTTGCTTCAATCTGCTTCTAATGGCATATTTATCTGATATAAATTTCCCTACCCTGACTCTGCTATAGGTTTTATTTAGACACATTTTGATCAGCCTAACTAACTTCTTTGGTATCCCAAACTCAATGAGGATATTGTACAATTTGTCTCACCTAACTGAATCATATGCTATTTCTAAATCTATGCATGGCTGGTGAACAGACCTATTATATTCCTACTTTTTCTCCAAGATTTGGCAAATACAAAATATATGAATATATATATATCAGTATTTTTTTCATTACTAGGCCTTATAATAGTATTTGTTTTTTGTTCTAAATTGTGTTGAAATCCTGATTATTAAATCATTGTGTTGAAACATCTAAATACAAAATTCGACACTACTTTAAAATGAATATATTGTGTTTATATTGCAATCAAAACAATTTCAAGAACCAAGCATAAACAAAATAAGGAGTGTAAATATTCAAAAAGCAAAAACTTAAACATTACAGCGGTATTATATTATACCAATAGTTTAAAAATGAAAATAAAAGTGGGGCTATTTGCTAAAATATGTTACAAACATAATACCAACATAAACACCTAATTAATTTAGCACAAACTAAATCGGCATTTTGAATAAACGTAGTGCATGTTTCCACCAATTGAGAAGCTTAGCTTGACTGAGGGCATGCGGATGTCAACTTCACTTTTAAAGACTGCCGCAAAGTGAAGGGTCATGTTGAATACTCAATAACTAAACACAAGGAATGAAAGCAATCCTCATTAACGCGATCACCCGGCGTGCAATGCGAAATACTCAGAATATATTATTTGTAAAGTGCATGAAATCAAACAGTAATTCCACTGGAATTTTAAACTGAAGTTTATAAAAGTATCCCTGGCAAGCAATAAATTTTATTTCATGAGCCAGGGAAATTTTATTACGAGAGGGGAAATCCCCCATCCCCTAATTAATTCAAGCCCTTGCTTAGTCTCTTCACTTCTCTGTGGAACTTCCTTCTCGTTACTCAAGTAACAGAACATTTTATCAAACTTTTCCAGTTTTTCATAAAATTATATTACATCACCGGGACCGAGACGAGCCGAGCCCCTTGGGGCCCCGGGTCCAATGGACCCGGCAGCCCCCCCCCCCCCCCCCATGTGGCGGCCCTGAACAAATATTGAGCGAACATTCTACATGTCCCAACATGGAGTCACTAGAATACCACAAATTTAATTGAGTTTTGTACAGAAAATTTTTGTTTATTAAGTCATAATTTATGTAAATAAAAGTTATTCAAAAGCATTTTTGTGCTGAATTTTTTTTTTTTTTTTCCGCAATTATTGACGGAATTTGCTTATTCATGGTTGACACGATCCCAATTCTGCAGATGATAGTCAGGAGTATACTGTATATGGTTAGGGAGAATAATATATTCATGATTATTGAAGCCATACAGTTCAAATGAAGTTGCTCTTGTTATCCTTTAGTGTTTGCTTGTCACCCACCAAGAAGGTGGCCATTAATGCCTCACTTATCAGTTACAATTACAGTAATCTTGTAATTTACGAGTTAGGCATTCAGTGGTGATTACTGGATGTCATGCATCTGAACCACTAGTGGTACATCTTTTATTATGCCTACTGATGATCAATATTTGATGTAGAACCTCTTGATCCCAGGTGATCGATTAATTTCATCTACAGTTTGTTGCAGTAGCTCCATATTAAGATGTGGAGCTACCATTCTTTAGGCCTGGAATTCAAACCCATTTGATGCAATTATTTCTTCTTTAATTATGTATGCAATCTTTTTTTCATCTGAAGAGATCACAATAAAATTAATATTGTTAATGTTATTTTTAGGCTACTTTTTTTTAACTATTCAATAGACTTTTATGAAAGTCTTTTTTATTATCTGTTACCAATATTACAGTATAAAAATAAAACTGACACAATACATTTCTATCGTGCTTTTAACCCGTCATTGCCCAATGCAACCTACAGGTGACTTTATTTTAAGAGCAATAAATTGTTTCAACTGGCATTATATAAAGTATGTTTGACAAGACATTTTCCTGATATTGCAGTGAATCTATCGGCATGTTGTCATGGTAGCTGAAGTGGCAGAGCAACAGCATGGAGAGCCAAAGATCAGTGGTTCAAATCTCGGCTATGGCATTGAACTTTTCACTCTGACTCTACCTTTCAAGCTTAGTCTACACACAGCCAGTATGAAAGAATTATTATCATTCCATCCATTATACGATTTGCAGTTTCATGCCTTAACTTAACCCCTTATTTTTATGCTCAAACATAAGTTATGCTTTTCAATTTGGCATTTTGGCTTTCAGTTAGTTAACTAATTCTTCTCATCAGAAGTAGATGCTATATTACTATAAATTGGTTTAAGAGACCATTAGGCCTACTTGCTTTCAGTCATCTGATGGAGAATCTTGTGCAGAACTGGCTTATCTTACTCCTGTGTTTCCTGTAAGCAACTCTTCCAAATACAATGCTTGATGTAATAATAATTCTCCATAGCAACCAAATGGTTATATTATGATGAATTGAGCAACAGTGGAATGATATATGGCAGGGGAAATGACAGCACCCCAAGAAAACCTGCCCAACCCCATTTTATCCACCACAAATTCCACATTGATCCACCGAGATTTGATCCCGGGTCCCAGCATTGAAAGGCGAGCAGTCTAACCATCCAGCCTTATGGCTGCCTTTGTTATAATAATTAATATTACGTAATTGAAACATTATAATTTGTTATTAAAGTATAACTTTAATTTCAATTTACATTTATAACTAGAAATTAAATCTTGCATGTTAGTATTTGATTTTTTATATTTTTAAAATAAACATAGTGTATTATTCTCGGCATTGTGTCTCCAATGTGTTTTCACTTAGTTTATGTGACAGAAAGTAATCTCACCTCGAGTTGTGGAGGTGGTTTGGTAGGAATGGGCAGGCTGTTGGTATTTGCCAGCTGTGGCAAGTTAAGTTGTTGTGCCAGTTGTGCCTGCATGGCATCTTCATGAGACAGTTCTTGTTGTTTCTCCTGTATCGTCACCTCTGGTTCTGGAGGGAAGTCATACTTGAAGGTAATCTGAGTGGCAGTTATCAAGGCTGCCCCCATGAGGACAGAAAAAGTGGCAAAGCAGATAGTGTAGTTCTTCTCTTTAGCATCAGGACCACAGGGATGGTCAGGGAACGCTGTGGAGTGATCTAGAGCTATGCCCACAAAGAACATAGCAAGGCCCCAGCCAAGAGAGCCAAACATTCTTTGATGGCCATATCTGTCAGCATCTTCCCCCAGCAATGTGATGACTGCTGAATCAGCTAGTGTGATGGCTGGAGCACTGAAGAACTCTCCTATTACTACCAGAAGTAGCAGTAGGAAAAAAGCCTTCTCTATATCCTGCAACAAATAAACCATCTTGTCAATCATAATAATGTTATTTAATTAAGTTTGTACAATATGTATTCAAAATGTTTAACATCACGTGTCACACATTGATCATAACGTTTCTGAAGATTACTGAATACATTGATGAACAAAGTTGCTGCAGGGACACAAAACATGACGTTATGTTCTGGTGTAATTTGAGATATTTGTAGGTGGGTGATCTGTCTTGAAAACTGATTCTTTCAGCATGCCCCATATGTAGGCATCTGGGGCCATGAGATCTGGGGAGAAGGAGGGGTACAGGAATGAAGTTCCATGGGAAATTAGACCATCTCCGAAGTGATGTCGTAGAAGGACAAGTGATTCCCCTGCTGTGTAGGCTGTAGCTCCATCTTGCTGCATCCATTATCATTGGAAGGGTAAGTTTCTGGCAAGGCAAAAGCGACACTAACCCCACAAGAATGAGTTAATAATGAGTTTCTGTAGTGAATGTGGTTTACTGTTTCTGGATTCTGACAGCATCCTCAATAAAATCACTCCTCGAACTGTTCTTTAACATGAACCAAACTTAGCCCATTCTGATGTCCTAATCAGTATGACCATAAATAATTTTCCACAATAAACACCTTCTCCTGTTGTGAGAACCATAACTTAACAGCAGAAATAAACACACCACTGGATTCACAATAATTTTTATTGAACTCTTAGTATTAGTATTAGTATTAGCCCGTAACATCCCTATCGGGCAAGGGCCTCTTTCTATGAAAGGTAGTTGGGTTCTTGCAGACCCGGGTAGCTAGTCCGGGAGAGATCAGTCTTTGATAGTGTCCAAGTTAAGTTTTATAAGGTGTCTCCAGGGATAGTATACAATAAATAAATACTTCGTTGCTAAGGAAATATGGACAGCAGATGAGCAATAACTTCAGTGTCATTTGTTTTATCACATATTATGGTATTTATTTCAATGATCAATGGATATTAGATACATGGATATGGTCCAACACAGAAACTTTCCCAGCATTTCTGAAAACTTGGATACAGAACAGCACTGACAACAAAGAACAAAACTCTTATCAGAATACAACCCAGAAACAATACACAACACATAGAAACAAACACAGCAGAATGGAGTTCAATTAATGCCCCAAATTGTATATTGGGGAAAAAAGCCCAAATTTTAAAACACAATACACACAACCACTGCCTTCTTTATTTCTTACGAGCCATGCTTTTAAATCTGGCAACATTGCATCGGTAGTTCTATCGGCTATCAACATGCCGTAAATAAAGCAATGAACTAAATCAGAATCATCGCAAATTAAGAATATTTCAGCTTAAAGTAATCCCAGTCATCACCTATGGTTTAGAGAACATCTGGACACACCTGAAGAAAAACTGGAGAGCACAGAGAAGGTAAAAACTGTGTACATAAAGAGAGATTTATATGTACCATCACCTCTAATTCAGTACACCAGAGAACAGTTTTTGATAGAAGATTTACGTGTTCATCAGCTATTACCATCTACAAACGAATACAAGAGAGAGGTACGATATGATATTAGTGTCCTTCTGGAAGAATTGGCTGGTATTAAAGAAGAATTGAAGAGAAATAGAGTAACCTTTACTGGTATGAACTTTTATCAAGCTGCCCACAGTAGGCCAAATCGTAGTACAAGCGATCTCCTATCCTCCCAATATTACTACTGGAAAGTTGATTCAGCGTTTTCCTACAGTTTGGTGAAGGTAATGAACGGGATTCAAACCTAAACCTCAAAAGTGCTGGCAAATCAACACAGTTCACCACCGGAGCCAAGAATGAATGATTAAATGACTTTCAGACAGCAAATAATGGAAAGCTGAGTGTTCCCAAGGAATTAGGCAAAGTTATTCTTTCCAGTGACAGTCATGGGTGAGGTCTTCCACAAAGTGCATGTGAAAAGAAGAGAGATATCAGTGTCCTAGGTTATTAGTCCCCTGTCAAATGTACAAAAACAGGCTCCCATGTGCTCCTTGATGATGCAAGTGTGGGAGTAGTCTCAATCTCTTCGTTTGACCTTGGAGAAACATAATTTTGATGGTGCGGATCTTGAAAATGGTGCGGGCAAAAAACAAAATGGCCACCATCGCAAACACGTTTTCCTATTTATATAAGTAACCACTGGGTTTACGAAAAAAGTTTGAAACAAGAAATATAGCTACATAGATTCTGCACAGAAAAGGTTATTACAACTTTTATGTAGGATCAACTGTTTTCTCATAAAAAGTATTTTTATATTTTTCAAAATTAAAAATGAATGTCTCAGTATGAGGGTTTGGCAAGAGCATATTTACATGCTTGACATTATTTTTAGGACTTGTAATTAATTTATAATTTTTTACGGTCCTATATTAAGCTATAATTATATTTCTTTGTTTGGAAATGGATGTCAATGACTATAAGGGAAAATGGATTTTGAAACCCGGTGAGCTGCATATTATAAGTTGCTCAGCTCTGAACAATGGTAGAGCTCATTGAAGGTTCTGGTGTACCTGACATAGTAGGTTGAATGTGGATTATATTCTGGTGCAACAATGAAACAAATCCTTGATGGTAAACACATCAGAAGAGCAATTGAAGCTCTCATAACTACTGCCTCTGTGCTAACTATCCTACATCTAGAAGAATTTGAGAAAGAATGTCCAGGACAAGTAGGCAGACTGTTTGAAGCCTCATTTGCAAGAACTGGTAGAAAAACTGACAGGTAGTGATAAAAAAGAGCTTAAAAATGTACATACCACAGTATTAGTTTCTACCGTAAAAGAAAGAAGACTTTTTGAAGAAATAGAACACTTTTCAGCAACAAGAAAGCTCAAACATCCTGTTTTCAAACTAGCGTGCACATATATGGATATGGTTCAAGCAATAAAAGCTGTAAGAACATTGGCATCCCTCCAAGAGTTTGTAAAATACTTCTTTACATTTAATAGATTGAACTATGCTCAGATGATCACCCTACATCTTCCAGAGATGGAAAACCTGGAATCCACAGATCCAGAGATTTGGAAACAATTTATGGAAGGTAATTGGGTTGTGAACAGAAGTAAAGTGTAATTTTGTGCTCTAGCTGCTGATGAAGCTCTGGAACACCAAAATTGGAAACTAAAGATACCGTACATGGGGGACTTGTTGGTATGTAACACTTAATGAGAATGTTCGAAATCGATTCTTCCTTGCTAATTCGAAACTAACTAGAATTGCATGCGAAATTGAAAACTGATAGGATTTCAAAATGCAGAACGAAGTAAACGTCATGAAGTGTCTGTTAAACTTCAACATCGCTGTATAATTACACAAAACTTGGAAGTAAAACTATGATTTTCGTAGCCAAAACCTAGGCTTAAAATTACATTACATTAAAATCATTTTATTGTAGATCTTTTCACATTTATGTTCAGAGTTAATATTTGACACGTAGATTGCGATTCTGAACTTAGTTTTGCATAATCTATTATAATAAATATTATTTGAGCTAATTAAGATAGTTTGTAAGCAACCTAATCCCACATTCAAACCGTGCAATATTCACATTTGATATTCATGTTCCACGGACTTTAGAATAATGTTAAAGTGTCTGGCATCATACTCACAGCTTTACATATTTAATATTGTTCCTTTAAAACAATTATTTGTTTATTAAAAGAAATTATAAGTTTATTACATATATTTGCATGGTGACAGTCATTTGTCGTTGTGAAATCATTTCGTGAGTGTACTTCGATCTGACAATATATCGATACTGCCTCGCTTTGATGTTGCCAATTTCCAGCAAAATACTCACGTAGTTTTCTCAAACAAATATTCAAGTTTTTATTATTATATAGATTTTTTATATAGTTTTTATATTTGATTTATACTTTAAATCCATGGTATTATTGTCCATTGCATTTTTTAGTATCCTTTTCACGTCAGAATTACTTGTGACGCTTTCTCTTATAAATATAATTTTGCTAAGTTTATTTGGGATTTCCCTCACAAAGCCAGTACAACCGTTCAAGGCGTTCATTTAGTTAGTTCACACGTCAAGTCTGAAGGAGACAGTCGTGGTTCTCATTCATTCCTGCTTGGGAAAAAGTATTCCCAGCATATCATCATCATCAGCATTCTACAGTGTCCAAGGATCTGGAAGCTCATTTTCAACTAGAATCTTCAATCCAGCAAGGATTTGAGTTTCATCTTTAAATCATCAATTTTCAGCTAAGAAATTTGATTATTAATTTATCATTCATCAAGAGCATCTCGTGGGCACGCTAACAACATAGCTTGTGACTCCTTATAAGTCTCTTATTTGAAGACAATCTTCAATTTAATCTATCTAACTTTTAATTGGAAACAACTCCAATTAATTATAATTAATTTCTGCGTGAAGGAAGAATTTCACTGTAAACTTTCTTTATTCGCTTTGGGACGCTTTGCATAGGCACGCCAAGGTGACGTCATATAGACGCTTATAATTTCACCATCTTCGTTTTCCACATGTCTTGTTACCTACCATACTTTCACATAACTTTATAAGAATACAATATAATATATATTATACTAGCTTAAAAGGCCCGGCGTAGCCCGGGTTTTTATTTTGTAATTTGAAATTAACTTATGAAGGACTTTCGATTTGTAGGCCTACATAGAACTTGAAATGAGGAAAAACGACTTATCACACTTAAACTATTTCCTCAGAAAATGCTAGATATAGCCACGTTTCTGGCGTCACCATCAATACTGCTCTGTCAAACCATTTCCTAACATCGCATAATTTAAAAGTTTTGTTATTTCTGGCCACAAACCCTTTGATAAAACTCCATACCAGTTCAATTGGATTCAAATTGCTATGATAAGGGGGCAACCTCACTACTTGATGGCCCGCTTTATTTGCCATATCATCAACCACATATTTATTTTCATCTTTGTCCGCGAATTCCTGTGCTAAGATCACTAACTCTGCCTTAACACTTTTATCATTAAATGTTACATTCTTTTCTTGTAGGCATTCCACAATATCTTGCTTACGCCAAGAAGTATTTGGACGCCGATAGAGTTTCACACTGTGGTATGATGCATTGTCCATAACTATTAAACTGTTGGGTTCACGTTTCGACAAAACATTAGCAAACCAGTTATGGAATACCTCTCCATTCATGTCTTCGTGGTACTCACCTGTTTTCTTTGACTCAAAAATGAGCAAACCCCCATCTACGAAGCCTGTTTCACCACCTATATGCGTAAATATTAGGCGTTTCCCCTTACCCATAGGATTTTTTAAACCTTGACTTAATCCTTCCCAAAAAGCTTTTTCCTTTGATTCAACAGTAGTGTCATGCCAAATTTTAGGGGTGGTGTGTCCTGCATTTACCCATGTCTCGCCTAAGTAATAAAACTTTCGACCCTCTGCTCGGTATTGCCGTACAGCTCTAAGATATCGTCTTCTCCAAAGTACAATATCATCACGATCTACTTTCACATATTTCATTCCAATGTCCAACAATAACTTCTAAATTGTTGTTCTTTTAAAATTAGGTAGGTCGGAGTCCTCATTGACAGCACAAAGAAGTTTATCCACAGTTGGAGGTATGTTATCAAAAAAGAATTGATGAACTTTTGCTTGAATAGCACTTTTAACAAAGTCATCAATGTTATCTAAAACACTATGCAGCTTTTCAGCCTTTCTTGGGGGAGTTTTCACCACACCAGCACTTTCCAGATACTTCTGGTACTTCTGAATTCAGATGTCAATTTTACAACGTCCTCAATTGCAAGTGCTGGATATATATTTTTTAAACCCATTAAACACATTCAATATAATTTCCTTCTGTCCACTTCGCAAAGATTTTCCTCTCTTATTTTTAATTATGCCACTTGGGCCTGGTTGAATTTCAGTCATTATGTTTAATGCTTCTCACAGACTGGGATTATAAACACCACGTTTCACTGTTCACTGAAATTTGTATGTTTACATTATTCACAACAATGACTCTCGCAAACTGGAGGGTTATATCACGAATGCCACGTTTCGCAATACATTGAAACATTTGCAATAAGTTGATATTGTTATCTTAAAAATTTTCGTCACATTTTATGAGCTTTTACTGTTATAAAAATAAAATCTAATACCGCACTATATTGTCTTGTAGCATGATGTGTGGTGTGGTTCAAATCACGTGCATTTGTTTACACGGACTTACATTCTCAAAATGAATGGATAACACACTTTCGATTTGGTTTGGTTGCAAGACTCACTTTTGTCTTTGTTTGTTTTGTTATGAAAACATGTGAAAGTGGAACTCTCAAACTGTGAATGTCACACTTCTTTTGTCACACTTCAATTTTTTTAATCTTTTTTTTATGTAAACAATTGACAGCAGAACTCTCTAACTTTGTCTAACTTTGCCTCATTTCATCACATTTCCGACTTTCCCCGTGGATTTTCCAAAAATTTTCTTTCATATAAACCTTCTCCAGACAATTACGATCACAACAAAACAAAAATCAGCCAAATCGGCCGAGCCGTTCTCAAGTGATGCGGCAACAACCCTTTTGTAAATTCATTTTTATTAATATAGATAATATAGTATAAGGTAGTATGGATTCAATGTCAACCAGGATGGTTCACATTTACACATCCAGAAGGTGATCACCAGCAACCGTCAACGAGCTCATTGATGATGACATTCAGCATGCGCAAGATTGTTGAACGTATTGCCAACACTCCAGCAGCAGGCTGACCTTTTCTTCTTTGATGAATGTGCTATTTATCAAAGTGCACATGTGAGGAATGTGTATGTGTGGTCCAAGGAAAATCCCCATTATTATGAAGAGCTGGAACATAACCCCCCCACATGTGATGATCTGGGTTGCTATGTCCACTAAACACTTGATAGGTCCCTATTTCTTTGATGGCCAAGTCAATCAACACTCCTATCTCGCCATGTTACAGACACTTTTTGTTTCAGAGCTCCAAAGAATGAATCTCCTGGAACCTTCCTGGTTCCAACAGGATGGAGCACCACCCCACTATGCCATCACTGTCAGGGAATATTTAAATGAAGTGTTTCCCAATAAGCGGATAGGACACAGATCGGTACATCTTCCGGCGCCTCTGGATTGGCCTCCCAGAAGCCCTGATCTCTCGTCTTGTGACAAGGCCCTCTAGGGCATTATTGAGGAGAAGGTATCACAACAAGGATATCAAACAACAGAAAAATTGAGGGACGCTATTAGGACTGCCTTTGATACAATAATCAACAGAAATGTGCTTCGTAAAATATCACACAAGTCATGGCGACGCATCATTTTGTGCCACGAAAATAATGGTGGCCACCTTCTGGATGTATAAATATGGACCATCCTGGTTGACGTTGAATCCATACTACCTTATACTCTATTATATAATATGTATTATATTGTATTGTTATAAAGTTATGTAAAAGTATGGGGTAACAAGACATAGGACCACTCTGTATAAATTCGGTCCTGGAATGGTCAAATATAATTTTGACAACTATGGAAATGTGTTTGCTAATTTCTTCTTAGGGTTGTGTGAGTAGTGTGACTTTATG
Organism: Ectobius pallidus; assembly: GCA_964059195.1. NCBI lineage: Eukaryota > Metazoa > Arthropoda > Insecta > Blattodea > Ectobiidae > Ectobius > Ectobius pallidus. The sequence continues at coordinate 31,091,841 of CAXKWD010000006.1, forward strand.
TTTAGTGAATAAAAGACAGAAAATACTGTTACTGTAAAATTTTAAGTAAATACTAGCATTTTAGTTAATAAAATATTTCAATAAATACTGTTGCTATTAAGTAATATGATACATACTAGATCAAGCAGTACCTACTGCAAAATATGTGAATAATAGCAAGTATTTACTTATCAATACCAGTAAATATTTTAAAATTTCCAAGTGTGGTACAGACCTTGCTTACAATTGGAAGCAATTTTTAATGCCTTATCTGAAATTCTTGTTTCTACAAGAATCAGGAAATGGAGGCTCAAGAAGATGGTTATCATATTTTTTTTAGATTCAGGAAGGAGAATATTCATGGATGAAAATATTGAAACACATAGCAAACAGGCAGAAGCTATAATTTTTTTTTCACTTTTAAGTGATCCAGGCTATCAGAGTCTGAATTCATGGCACTTAATTAAGACTGAAAATGTTATCTGTGTATAAGGCCATTACTTAAACAAATTTAGAATTTTTGTTGTTGCTGTTTTTATTTAATCAGCAAGGCAAATTGTATATGGTATTCAGGTTCACAATTTTATTTTGTTTTATTTTAAACTAGCAGGTGTTTGTGACTTCATCCACATTTATTAATGTAATCAATAGACTTTTCAATAATGGGTTTCACTCAATAGGAAAAATTAAAGCTCCTTTCATTAAAACTTATACAGTTTTAAAATAAATTGCATTGATTAACTAAGTTTATTGTATTGTTATACGTAGTAAATAATTGGTTAAAACTACTAAACAAAGCATGTGCTGCCATATATGCATACAGCTTGAAAGTGAAATGATTAAAACAAACCATAAAATTATGAACCTTACACTTATATGCAAATAATTCATAAAAAATTCTAAAACAAACAAAAATCTGGCCAAGACCAGCACAACACCCACGCCACTTAGGCACACAACACAGGCACCCATGGAAACAGCTAGTGATGTGCTAAAATAGTGCAAAATGACCATCCGGATCACCAAAGGTAATTCTAGTTTGCAAAGTCAAGTGTTTAAGTATCATAAAAATAGTAGTAACTACTTAATTTTTAATTACTCCATCCATTGTTTGAGTGATTTGTGATTTATGTATGGTATGGTTATGAGTTCAGTTGAGGTTACCAGGAAACCATTTGTCTTTTCATTTCCAACACATATCCATCTTTTTAGCATATCTTATTAACAAAATCTATTTGAATAAAAATATAGCCTATATATACCAGCAATGCCTCACCTGTGTACGATACACAATGGAGCTAAACAGAGGTGACACCCATCCTCTGTGGACTTCTTCGTTGTAGTTTTGGGCAAACTTGACATTGAGAGGTGATTGTCCTGCAGTTAGGAACTGATGGTAGGATCTTGTGTGTCTGGATAAAACAGGTGTGCTGCCTGGCTCTTGTTTCTGTAGCTCATTATTTGCCAGAAGGAATAGATGGGTGTTGTCAACTTCTCTGACTTCTCTCTTGTACATGCGATCCTCTGCTTCTGGTGTCTTGATAATGTAAGTGTGATTAACCTTCAAGATGCAAGATGTGGCTGGAGGTTGGATGAAACCCAGCGGAAGTGTGAAGATGATCCAAGCAGAAAGAGATGCCAGCAACAACATCTTTCCTTTCTGCCACCTGTAAACAAAAACAAAACATTGGTTAACTGTTGCAAAATTGAGGGATAGGTCTACTATCCAGAAAGAATAGGGTTCATATTACAAGGTTTACTAGGTTTTATATTAGGGTTTATATATTTCTAAATGCTAAAAGTTCTAAAAAAGAAAAATTATATATAACTTCCTTTTTTTTCAGGTGACTGAAAGGAAATAATGGTCTATTAAATCAATCAATCATAAATAGCCTTTCTTCTGAAGGGAAGAATTAGTTAAATTAGAATTTGTTTAATTTATCACTAAAAAATTGTGTGGATTACCAATCAATCCTTGGACATAAAGCCCTCAGACCTCAAGTAAGATACCTCTCTCATAGAGCGAGACAAAATCATCAAAAGTGTGTCTTTGAGCAATATCTAATATGCTATCAGGCCATTCAAACTTCGAACCAAGTAGAAGAAAGGAGCCTCAAGATAAGGGCAAAGAAAAGGACTGGAACTTGCGATTTTATTTACCCTGGTAAAATCGCATGATCAGAAACTAATACTTTTAAATCTATAGAACACCTTAGCACAACTTTCAAATTACTTTCAGCATGAAGAACCCAAATCATGAAGATGAACTTGGGTTAACATTACCAACACCTTTCGAGTTAAAAGTTGCAGATGGTGGTTTCAACATTGGAAATTGACATGTCTGCTGAATGTTATGAATAGGGTGTAGACTTTGCACATTAGCATCTTTTCACTTAAGCAGGAACATACACTGTACAGAGTGGACCAAAAGTCACGATCGGATAATGTTTATATTGTAATAACTCATTTTCCGAAACCGAAAACTATTTAAAAACTATTCACAGGCTGAGAGGAATATTTACCCCCTTCATATACTTTTTGTAGCATTAGTTTGTCAATTTTCCGATAGAGCAAGGACATTGTTATGTTTTAGTGACAAGCCAAATTTTTCTTGCGTGCGGGTTTTTAGGCTATTGTTGTCGATGTGAAGTGCTGTGTTATGTTTGTGTTGTAAGCAATGGCGGATACAAGCAAATATATGACTGAGGAACGTCTCATTGTTAGTGTGTGGGTTCATGAGAAAGAACAAACTGGCGAAACGTACGAAGAAATCAGAGAAAACTTCTTTCTTCGTTTCAATAAAGCAGCTTCCACTGAAGCCAAACTACGGAAACTGGAAAAGAAGACTTTCTCAAAAGACTCTGTATTGGATGCAAAACGCAGTGGAAGACCTAAAAAATATTGCAGCGATGATGTCAGTAATCGTCTGAGTGAATCATTAGAGGGTTCACCGATGAAATCAACAAGGAAGCGATCGGCAGAAATGCAGATCCCAAGAACTTCGTTGTGCGACAACTGGCTCTGGTCCCCCTTAGAAGAAAATCTTGGGTTGGAATGATTCGGATGGATTCTGTTGAACAACTTAAGAGAGAGATCATCCGTATCTTCAGAACGATCACTCCCGAAATGCTGAGGCGGGCGGCGCATTCAACCGTGCGCGGAAAACGATAGTGCACATACCGAAACTTTGGACGTTAAACAATGACGCTGACAGGTCCAGGGAACTTTATTTTACCATATTTCCATCCCTTAATACTTGCTACTTCAAGAAATAAAGTTTTTACGTCAATTGCGGCATTTTATTATTGCATAAACTAACATACAAAATATCCGATCGTGACTTTTGGTCCACCCTGTACATGCAGAGCATTAACTTATTTCCTTATTTGAGAACACTGATAATAATTAAGGCCCGGAAGTAAATTCTCATCAGAAGATGAAATATAAAAGCAAATATGCTCTAAAATTTGTAAAATTTGCTCGGAATTAATAAAGTAAGTTCTCTCGCTTAAATTACTTTAATACTTTACGTTCTTTGTTAGCTGAATTACATTGTAAATAACGAAAAATACAAGTTCTATAAATTGTTTTATTACATTACAAAACTTTTAAAAACCAAAGTCAATGCAATGAATTTGAATAACTTAAAAACTAATGAAGTGAAATGTCGCTTTAACATTGTATAGTCAGTTCTGAAAGCATTAGGGTATGTACTGTACTGTGCGTATTCCACACAGTACATTTTTCCCTAGAATTCCGGGGCGGGCGGGCAAAGAGAGTTAAGTCCACTTTCTTGTTAGTGAGAATTAGAGTGACATAACACACTATACCAGCCCAACATAGCTTTAGAGATGGATAAACCCATGAGGCACACATCCATAACTACCGTACAATTTTGATTATGACTTACTAGACTTAACACAAATGTAGAGAACATTTTTATCTATGACTCTATGGACACATCTCAATTTTTTAGGATGGTGAACTTTTCAATTATCAATTTCTCTCTACAGTATACTGTCATTCCTTCAAGTTTCTTTTTGGTGACATAAGCGCTTCTCTTTCATCCAGGATGGGGGTAACTCATGTCTAGGGAAAAATACTGGAGAGCCACTACTACTGTTCAGCAACACTGGGCTGTGATGTCATTTCCTGCATAACACCACCAAATTTGAATGTTAAATTTACAAAAACAGATTCCACAATCGCAAGCATGTGTTCTGCTGATCTTGGAACACTCAAGTAACTTTCTCTACCTTAATAAAATTATTGCTACTTTCTCTCGTCTGATTCTAGATCTTAGAAAACACACACAATATTCTCAACCTTAAGCACTGAAAATTTCTCGCTCCATCTCTGGGAACTCTCACACGACTATTTTACCCTAATAAAATTGTTGCTATTTTCTCTCCTATTAATTCTACCTCTTGAAAAACTCACAGAACTTTCTCTACCGTAAGTATTGAAATTACTATTATATCGCATCTTATTTCATCTCAAGGAGCTCTCACACATGACTTACTGAGCCCTAATCTTTTTTTTTCCTATTTTCTCTCATCTTATTCCAGCTCTTTGAAAAACTCACATAACTCTCTACATTAAGGATTCAAATCAAAATTTTCTTACGTTTTAATCCATCTCTGGAAACTCTCACATTACTTTCTCTACCTTAATATACTTATATTATATATATATATATATATATATATATATATATATATATATATATATATATATATATATATATATTTTTTCTCTCTCTCATCTTACCCCACCCCACCTCTTGAAAAACTCACACAATGTTTTGTACCATAAGCAGTGAAATAACTAATTTCTTATTCCATCTCAGGGAACTCTCACATGACTTTCTTTACCCTAATACTTTATTTTTTATCATTTTCTCTCTACCTTATTCTTCCTCTTGGGAAACCCACTCAATGTTCTGTATAGTAAGCATTTAAGTAACTATTTTCTCCCATCTTATTTCACCTATTAGAACATTCACACAAATTTCTCTAACATAAGCATTGAAATTACTACTTTCTCGCACCTTATTTCACCTACTAGAACACTCGCACAACTTTATCAAATTTAAGCATTTAAATTACTATTCTCTCACGACTTATTCCATACCTGAAAACTTTCGCGTGACTTTTTTGATCTTGTTATATAATTATATTATTATGCAGATATAATGTTATGTAAAATTAAGGTAATTTTGAACGAAGAAAAAAAAACTGATGCCTGATGTCGTTCAATATTTTTAATTTTCTTAAATGCAAATGAGAGTTCCACTATTTGTCATTATGTATTGTTACTATAATTTAGGCCCATGGTGGCCAAACCCTAGCTTGTAAGCCGAATGTGGCTTTTCTAACATTCCCATGTGGCTTTTAATAGATTCTGAAGCTAAACTGAAAGTAACTGTTTAATTTTCCTGGCCTGTCGTTTTAATTTTTTTCCTCAAAAACTGATTTCAGGCATGAAAACAGTTTAAATAAAGTGGATGTGAAGTGGTTGAATTTTGAAAGGAGCCCCAGAAAAAATGTATACAATAAAAATATGTTTTTAAAGTTATTTCAAAACCAGTGGATAAAAGTTAAAAAATTAAAATACGATGTTTCGACTCTGCCCTTGAATCTTCCTCAGGTTTGAAGCATCACCTGAGGAAAACTCAAGGGCAGAGTCGAAATGTCATGTTTTAATTTTTTAATGTTTATCCACTGGTTTTGAAATAATTTTAAAAACATGTTTTTATTGTATTTGACTCAGTGGAATTTGGGACTGATATAGATGTTTTATTTAAAAAATGTACATTGTTGCATGCAAAAAGATTCATTTCCATTTTTGGGACAACCTATTCGTGTGAGTCAATGTATTCCATGATGAAGTTAATGATATCTAAGCATGAAGCAGTTGTAACTGATGTAAATTGAACTGAACTTGCGAGAACCGCCTTGACTGGCCACCTACCAGATTTCAAGCAATTAGCAAGCAAAGTGGATAGTGTAAAAAGTTCATGACAACAAAAAATCTTGTAATTTGTGGAAATTATACTAATGTTTGTTAGTGTACTACATTAACAAGATATAAGTCTGTGGTTAAATATAATGTTTGCTTTTTGTTACTTTATTTTAAATTCAAAAAATTCACACTTAACCTTAAAAAAAATTTCCAAACTTTTCTCTCAAAATGTAGCTCCAAACACCATGGTATCTTGCCACCCCTGCTAGAGAAACATAACACTTGAATAAAAATCCTCATATATTATATAAAACATTAATCAATCAATTTTATATTTCTTCTTTTAAAGAATGTTATAGAATTACATAGGGACTTACTCTGAAACTTGTTCATGTCTTTCTAGTTGGCACTATTAGCCTTTGAAACTTATTGGCGAGTTTTGGTCAACTTCACTCCGTTTTGTGGTACTGAGGAAAATGTTTCGTAATGAATGTTACCATTAACCCTTTACGAGCCTTACTTTAAAAATATAAAATAAATAAAAAATATAAAAAAAATTGAATTTGTACATTTTTAAAATGAATCATCCATGTACTTCAAGCGTAGAATTGATTAAGAAAATTTTAATACAAGAGCTGGTATCCATCCATGAATATCAATCATAACAAGAGAAAAAAATCCATATATTTTTCATAAAGAATAGACTGTTATTCTTATAGCTCTCTTTATACAACATTGTTAGGTGATGAATTTATATTTTATAAGTGTATAATGTTTTCAGTCAACATTCAGTTTCAAAGATTGACTGCTGTGGCGTGTGTTCATTCACCACAGCCTAGCAGGGGTGACCATATAGCAGGGTGTTGAGAAAGGAAAATGCGAATGTGCCCCTAAGTATAAGGAAAGCTTCCTTAGTTTAGTTTAGTTTAGTTTATTTCATCCTCTGGATCATTACAAAATGATATGGGACACAATTTGATGGAGTTATACAATAAGTACTGTTGAAGTGGACAACAAAATACAATACAATACAATGCAAATTAATAAAATATAGATGATTACAATACAATACAATACAAATGAATAAAACATAAATGATTACAATAAAAAACAAATGAATAAAACATAGATGATTACAATGAAAATTATTAATTACTACAGGATTTAGCTTGCTTACATTGACTAGTCGAGACTATGAATGGAGTTGTTTTAGTTAAAACGTTGAGTCTAAGTAATCTTTAATACTAAGGAACTTGCCATTCAGGAGTATATCTTTTAGTTTTCCCTTGAAAGTTTTGATGTTGGATTTTGTTATTTCTGGTGGCAGTTTATTGTACATGAGAATTCCTGTGTGAGATATGCTAAGTAAGCTTTTGGTAAGTCTATGGCTGTCCAAATGTAAGTTATTAAATGTTCTTGTGTGATGATTATGTATCTCAGAGTTTAGACGAAATTCGGTTTTATTCTTGTGGATGAAGAGTAACGTTTCAAGTATATATAAGCACGGTACAGGTAAGATTCCTATTTTTCCAAGGAGCTCTTTGGTTGGGTAAGTGGAAAATTGTTTTAATTGCGAAGGTAACAGAAATAATCAATTCTGATAGTACTGAAGAAGGTCACAGGTCACAGACTTGAATTTAAAATGTATATATAGGCCTACAGAATGTCCCGACAAAAGGTTCCAATATTGAGAGAGGTTGTAGTATGCAACAAAGCAAGACAAAAAGATCCCATAAACATTGGTCGTAAACTTCACATCTTCGACATTAGGGACTTTGTTTGTACGATGCGCATATCTTGCCTATTTTAAAAGTTTGTTGTTTGTTGGTGTTCCAAAGGATGCGTGATTCCATGAGACATAGGGTGGAAGGCTGCATTGCAATGGATAGTGGTCACATTGAGCACATGTTGTGAAAAGTAGATCAGAGACACGGTGATCATTTTTAGTAGATCATAATTCCGAAGATATGAAGTTTATGACCAATGTTTATGGGAACTTTTTGTCTTGCTTTATTGCATACTACAACCTCTCTCAATATTGGAACCTTTTTTCGGGACATCATGTATATATATATATATATATATATATCAGGCGAAAAGAGAACTTAATTTTACATGGAAATGCAGATAAGTTTAGTGGAAATTAACAGAAGCCCCCAGTCTTATAGAATCCAGATCGCATGGTATATGTGGCTTGTCGTCAGATGTTTTGGAAAACGTCACTTAAATTTATAATAAAACAACTCGCTAATAGTCAGCTTAAAGAAATTATAATCCACATTAATATTCTTAATTACATGGTAGTGAAGTGAAGTTACAAGAGCAAGTAAAGAAATTAAAATTGCAAAGTGCGAATTAGCAAAGTAAAACACCCAATAAGAAGTGATCATTTTTGGGAAATTTAGACTCTCCATTAGCATTAGGCCTATTAGGCCTACTATAGTACAGCCAGAAACACAACACTTATTTTCCCTAATCTATATTAATAAAAATGAATTTAAAAAAGGGTTGTTGCTGCATCACTTGAGAACGGCTCGACCGATTTGGCTGATTTTTGTTTTGCTGTGATCGTAATTGTCTGGAGAAGGTTTGTATGAAAGAAAATTTTTGGAAAATCCACGGGGAAAGTCGGAAATGTGATGAAATGAGGCAAAGTTAGACAAAGTTAGAGAGTTCTGCTGTCAATTGTTTACATAAAAAAATTGAAGTGTGACAAAAGAAGTGTGACATTCACAGTTTGAGAGTTCCACTTTCACATGTTTTCATAACAAAACATACCTCCAACTGTGGATAAACTTCTTTGTGCTGCCAATGAGGACTCCGACCTACCTAATTTTAAAAGAACAACAATTTAGAAGTTATTGTTGGACATTGGAATGAAATATGTGAAAGTAGATCGTGATGATATTGTACTTTGGAGAAGACGATATCTTAGAGCTGTACGGCAATACCGAGCAGAGGGTCGAAAGTTTTATTACTTAGGCGAGACATGGGTAAATGCAGGACACACCACCCCTAAAATTTGGCATGACACTACTGTTGAATCAAAGGAAAAAGCTTTTAGGGCAGGATTAAGTCAAGGTTTAAAAAATCCTATGGGTAAGGGGAAACGCCTAATAGTTACGCATATAGGTAGTGAAACAGGCTTCATAGATGGGGGTTGCTCATTTTTGAGTCAAAGAAAACAGGTGAGTACCACGAAGACATGAATGGAGAGGTATTCCGTAACTGGTTTGCTAATGTTTTGCCGAAACTTGAACCCAACAGTTTAATAGTTATGGACAATGCATCATACCACAGCGTGAAACTCTATCAGCGTCCAAATACTTCTTGGCATAAACAAGATATTGTGGAATGTCTACAAGAAAAGAATGTAACATTTAACGATAAAAGTGTTAAGGCAGAGTTAGTGATCTTAGCACAGGAATTCGCGGACAAAGATGAAAATAAATATGTGGTTGATGATATGGCAAATAAAGCGGGCCATCAAGTACTGAGGTTGCCCCCTTATCATAGCAATTTGAATCCAATTGAACTGGTATGGAGTTTTATCAAAGGGTTTGTGGCCAGAAATAACAAAACTTTTAAATTATGCGATGTTAGGAAACGGTTTGACAGAGCAGTATTGATGGTGACGCCAGAAATGTGGCAAAAGGAAATCAAGCATGTAGTGGCTATATCTAGCGTTTTCTGAGGAAATAGTTTAAGTGTGATAAGTCGCTCTTCCTCATTTCAAGTTCTATGTAGGCCTACAAATTGAAAGTCCTTCATAAGTTAATTTCAAATTACAAAATAAAAACCCGGGCGACGCCGGGCCTTTTAAGCTAGTTCTGTATAAAAATACAGTTTTCATTCAGCATAACGTATTTAATATCTGATTGATGCATTTTCGCTAGCCAACATGGCCTGCTATAGATGATGTGTATAGACCTATTATGACGTCTTAACTGAGGTGGGAGGTCGTGGTTATGGTTAGCAAAAGACGGCAGTGCATCGCGGCTTTGTAGTATAGTGATGATTTGCCACTTAAAACGAATGTGACCGTTAGTTAGTTGTTACTCTGGTACCAGTCAACTGATTTCATCCAAAATCAATAGGATATGTCCCATGGTTGTTATAAGTGTGTATACCAAGTTTCATTAAAATATGATAAAGTGTATTTCAGTTACCGTGCGTATAGACACACGGACAGATAGTCGGACAGACGGGCAGACATTTTTCCCGTCCACCATATAATCTCAGAAAGTACCATTCTGTCACTTAATAATTGAGCACAAACATTTTGTTTTAAATACTGTAAATATGAATCCACAGAGTTCGTACAAACCCTCGAATAGTAAGAATAACGACGTGGTGGATGGCACTGATGGATAACTCCAAACGCTTCTAAGTACTGATGAAATGGAGAAGGCTACAACCGTTAATCTTATAACTTCTATCTCCTACAGGTTGAACATAGCTCTGAAGTACAGAACTGTAGTTTCATAGGGCTCTTTCTTCCACTGGTTCGTTTATTCTGGTTAACCTTTATGGCATTCAAACCCGATGTTGGATCTGCATGAACTCTCAAGAATCCTTTTCCTTGAAAGCTAACCTGTCATTATGCCGTAAGCTACCATTTATAGCTAGGCCACATACTTCTTCATACACCTTGTAGCTCTTCTTTCTAAGTTCGTCCACTATAAAGATCTTAGGCGTATTTGATGATGACGTATGTTTCTCAGAAGCTCTCCATGTCTGCACGAACCTGAAACATATGCCATAGATTCTTTCTCTGTAGGCAATGCCTATTGTCACTTCTATGACCTCTTTCCATTTTCACTCGACAGTATAGTATGGTTCCTCATCCAGGTTTAGCACATGTGTACTACAACTCCAAGATCATTTGTTGTAGTGGACACCAAGAAATGGATCCATGCTCTCACAATCCTTCTCGAATCTTCTTAGCGGTGTAAAGACCACTGTGAGATTTTAAGGCTTTATCAAATAAAGATGTTCAGCGTCTATTCATTTCAACAGGCCCCTATGTCTTCAGTATCTTCCCATGCAACATGACAACCACATGAGGTTAAGAATCACCTCTTGGCTTTACAGATGCATCTATAATAAAGTGCATGGATTCTTCATCTTGTATCCTGTAGAAATGTTAAAATTATTATCTTTTAGGAACAAGGCATAATATCCTTTTTGGATTACTGACGTAACTTAAAAAAAAATTATAAACAAATTTACCGGTACCATATGTCAATGAAAGGAATCTAACCTGTGAATTTAATATTCTGGTTTTCTTTTGTTAAGATAATCTGCAGAATGTATTTTATAATCAGAATGATGTTACATTTTACAATGTGGTATTTCGTTCTATTGAAAATTAGGTGAATAACTGTTTAAATAAAATTGTATTAAATGTTTTCCATAGTTCTTCACATTTTCAAGCTGGTTTTCCCTAAAAATGTAGATTTAATAATGGGACAAACAAACGGCACAGAACAGTAATGAATTTTACAAAACACAAAAATCACAGCTATTAAGTAATTAGCAGAAAAAAGTGGAATTTATGGAATTTATACATTACTAGAATCACAGACATCATGGCAGAGTGTTTCATTATAGTTCATACTATGTCATCTCTAAGTCTTGTTTAGGAAGTTTAGACTACCAGAAAGTTCAACTGGTTTTACCATAAGTGTTTTATCCCAAAAAGACATCCAGAGGCCTGTTTCATAAAATAACTGTGGTAGGCCTATATGATAATAAATCTTGGTTTTTGCTAGCCTACTAAAGTATGTTTCAAAAATAAATGTGAGTTTAAAATAATACTTAGAACTACTAGAGTTATCTCAATTTTGCCTCAATAAATAATAAATTTTCTTTTATCTAACTACTAGCTTGAAAGATCTGGTCGCCCAGGTTTTGTAATCTGTAATTTGAAATTAAGTTATGGAGGACTTTCGATTTTGAAGTCCATATATAGGTATCTAGAGTCTGAAGCGAAGAAAAACAACCTATCACACTCAAAATATTCCCTCAGCAAACGCTAGATATATATTTTATCAAACATAGAAAACTTAGAACTTTTTGCAACTCGTTACTTCTACATACCGTGTCTGGTAGGGATTGAATTATGAAGAAATAAAAATTCCGCTAACTTAACGTTTTACTGTCTTCATGGTTATTTCATTTCCCACTATCATGTTGTCATACAACCATTTCTGGGCTAAAATCGAAATAAAATTAATATCACTTTCACACATTCTTCCCCAAAAATCTGAGGGATAATCTTTTTCTGCATACATAGGACTACAAATGTTCCTACCTATTTTATCTCTTTTACATGCTTAGCTTACGATAAACATTCCCATTTCGCATCTAATACAATGCCTACGGCGATGAATAACGTATCTGTGGATAGGATTTTTGACCGACTTCTGATATAGCATACTCGTTGGCACAACTGATTAAGCTCAGGGCCAGATTTAAGAGTATGCCGCCTATAGGCTAAAGTCCATTTGCCGCCCCCTCTATAGTTCATATTTGCTTAATACATTTGTTTTATACAACAAAAGGATAGAGTTCATTGGTGTTTTCATCATTTTTAAACATAAAGTTCATTTACTTTAGATAAAACTACAATTTTAATGGTTTACATAAAAAATTATATAATCTACTTGTTTTTTTTTACTTACTTCTTTTAAGATTCGTTAAAAAATCAAATGGGTTTCGAAATAAATAAATAAATTAATTGTTCTTGGAGATCAGTGATCACTATTTTAAACAAATTTTTATATTTTAATGCTAATGACTATCTTTTTCGTAATTGAAGAACTAATATCAATTTGAATTAAGTTGTCCTACACTGTGAAAATGTAGTTGATTACTGGTTTATTTGTTGAAAAATATACAAACTTCTCTAAAACAACTCACCCCACGTAATTCGTACGGAAAATATTATTAACGTATGAAATACTTCATTTTAACTTTTGAATACATTGCCAAACTGCCGCCCCTGAAAATTTGCCGCTCTAGGCTGCAGCCTACTTAGCCTATTTAGAAATACGGCCCTGATTAAGCTGTCCCTGCAATAAGACCTCTTATTCTACATTAAAATGTGAAGACAGAAAATAATATTCTCCATGTCCAGGGTAGAGAAAGTTTTGTGACTGCATCACATTGTTCATTATTTTTGTGGATTTCATTCTTCGATAGCTTCTCTAATTTGTAAAGCCCAGTTACTTGCAATTTCCAAAGCCTTATGTGAACACTGCAAACAATATACTGTTGTCATGAGAACTAAATTGTGGTTTCGTTAATTCAGTATAATATTCTCAGAAATTATGTAAATTTTCAAGGGATGGAGTGGTTTGTTTGAATTTTAATGTTGACCGCGTTACTTTCTGGGCTGTTTGCAAACTTTCTAGCAAATTGCTCAAAGAAAAGTAGATTTAAGTAAAGTAGTTCTGTATAAGGAACACACGTACCCACATATCAACATATCCACACACCCACACACACATTTTCGATTTTATATATTAGATACAAGTAAAAATAATTACTACTACTAAGAGAAATCTACTAAAGTAAAATGCTTACTATCACAATAATGAAAATTACATGAAACACAAAAATGTACTCTTTTAGAAATATAAATTTCCTGCAGTAAGTTACTAGAGTATTTTTTACTACACTTTCATGAAGCAAGCCTCAGGGCTTTATCCATTCGGTTATGCATGGGCGTAAGGTGAAATTTTGTTTGGGAGGGGTTCAATGCAAAGTTGTCTCAGCTCTATGTCCCTGCGCACATTGTGAATTATTACTTTTTTAATTACTAAACAGTTGTATTGTGATAATTAACACACTGTAATAAATTAATATACAGCTCAGTCTTTTAAACGGTTTTTCTTGAAACTCATTTAAGCTAGAGTCTATAAATAAAAACTTTCTTTTGAAAATTTATCATAATACTGTATGGTGGATAGGGCACGTTTTTAAAGTCATCTGTAAATCCACCGCTGGAAAATCTCAATTAATGCCGATTACTTCATGATAATTTTGTGATGAGCTCGTGATTACTGTTGGCTTTACAAACAGGTTGATGGATTTTGGCGGGAGTATTAGTTGTCGTTTGACAGATTCCGAAGGGATTTTTGTTTACTAGTAATACATCACTGTTATTAAGCTGAAAAACTATCAACACCACGAGTTTTTGAAATTTGAATCTTAAATAAATTACGATAAATCTTAAATAATGCTTTGATATGTACAAAATTGTAAAATATGTAACAATCGATCCAAAGTTTTTTTTTATATATATATATAATTTCTTCAAAATATTGCAGATATTTCAGATATTTCCGGAGGGGTTTCAACCCCCTGAACCCCCCCTTACCGTACGCCCATGCGGTTATGACATATAAGATGAGTTCGAATGTGACTCAGTGACGTTTTGATGTGCCAGAATATTATTAGATAAAGTCTAATTTTAAAATAATACTGTACATTATTTAATAGCAAATTTTACACAGATAAGTTGACATTTATGAGAATTTGATAATAAAGGCTGGGGAGAATTTAAATGCATGAAAATAATGTAGTATGATTTAAAAATTAGAAACATGCTGGCATATCCAAAACTGTATTATAAAGCAAATTAAATCACATAATCACTTGTTGACAGGGATGGGAAATCTAAATAAAAACATAGAACTGAGTTCTGAACTTGTGAACATGATGTAAATAGAATGTTAAAAAATATATGCCATACAACCTTTATGTTATAGCCATATTTGACTTCGCAATGGAAAACGAGAGAAGCAGTGAGATCCGTTTAGTTGATACGGTTGATTCTCAATGCCATTCTCTAGCAACAACACAACAACAGAAGACTGGTTTGAACAGTTCTATTGTGTAATTGTCTCACAGCTGCTAAGAGATAGCATTATATTGGCAATGTTTCATCCCAGAATGGTTCATTGTATTGCTTCAGCGACAAACTCTATTGGAATATTTCCGCTACCAAATATAAACTGGTAGAATAAGATTTCTAGCTCTTACTGTTATGTTATTTATTATCCAACAAGAAACTGAGAGCCCTATTTCACTCTGGAATTTATTCTGGGCTAAGCTAATACACTGTAACAATTTAAAACAGTAACTTAAATCATAGAACTAATTAAAGTAATATAAAATATGGCATATAATAACAACATAATATATTCATTGAAATAGACTCAGGAGCTTAATTATTTCGGTGATTAAATTTTCAAGTATCTTACTGTTATTAGCGGAGAATGTATAACGAATAAAGAAATGTATTGTACTCATCACAAATTTTGTTTAATCGCGACCATAGTACTGTAACGTAGCAAAAGCTCGCACACCAAACATTTGTTGTGAACAGAAGTTAACTACCCTGTAACCACTGTGTGCTTGTGAAAGCTGGTACTTTACGAAAAATAGTCTGTTACAGGAAGTACTAGATACTGTGCCTGCGCAAGTTTTGAAAAGGTGGAGTGACAGTTAGAGACTGGGACAGTCAGTTGGAGGACACTGAGAGAGTTGGTGGTCAGATTGAGAACGAGCGAGAGGGTGATCCGCTGATAGAGGCGGGGAAGTAGAATTCATTTTCTGGGCCTGTGACGGTCTGTGTTGTGCCCTGCAGTCAATATGGGAAGAAGAGAAACTGCACACTATCAGCTTGAAACTGCACACTATCAGCTTGAAACTGCACACTATCAGCTTGCGGACCACAGACTGCCAGCCCTACAGGCTGAATTTCCTGCCGATGAGGTTCTACCCGTATATAGAATAGGATTACGTCTTGCTACGAAAAGAACTGCAGATCCCTGTGGAATTGGAAGACGCAAGAAGTTTGAGCTGTATTGTGTATGTGAGGTCGTGCATATGCTGTATCGTATATGTGGGTCACACTCACACTCGAGGTCCCCACTCCCAGCCATGCATACGGTGATTTCCTGATGTCAACATTCCAAAATAATTAAGTAACCAAGTTTACCTTTATCTCGCATCTGTAAATGGAGAACACTGTATTCAAGGTTGTGTTAACTCACAAATTTAAATAATTGTTGTACAGAAATGGTGATACTTAATTAATTATAATAGACAAATAGAATTCTTCATCTCTCAATAATATGAGTATCAAATTGTAAGGTCATGGTGGCCACATAAATTTACTCTATGAGGAATTAAATCAGATTATTGGGAGTGTAGAAAACTGAGATTTCAAGGGAATAAGTTGGAAATATATTGATATTTCTTCTCAGTGAGGTATAAAAGATTGGTGTTATGCAGAAGTTTTGTTGGTAGGGCTAAGAAATATTAAAATTAGCCGAAGATTTCATTAGGATACATATATATATATAAATTTATTCTAGAATTTATGTAGCAATGGAAAAATTAAGATAAAAAGAAAAGAAAAGAAACGAAGGAAAAGAAAAGAGTATAAAGAATAAGTTACAGAGGTCAATGGAAATTTCTGTAAAGATAATGTAGCTGTAGGATGTTCTGTCTTCCAAGCCTAGTAACATTGCAAGAAGTTTACTAAATAAAATAAGTAATATAATTAGTCATTTGAATGATAAAGTTTACTAAGAAGGAGGGAGTAAAGTTTGTAAATATATATTTATATATACTTGGGAAGGGCTGAGTAGATGTTACGACACCGAAGCCCAGTAAGCTGAGAGGAGTAGGTATTTTGAAAACTGAAACCCTAGATTTTGATGTGGTTAAGTGAAGCTAAGGATTCTGGGCTTTTGGGACAAACATCCATCCCACGGAAGTGCCAGTGTTTCAAAATTATTTTTTTATGGCCTTTAATATTTTCCTGGTTTTGAGATTGCGAAGGTGAGTCGCCAGTGATCATCATCAGGATCTAAAGGCAATGCCTTGTTGTAGTAGCCATGTCTTCCTCTTCATCGCTGTTCTCTTTAGATTTTCGTATGACAGCACGTCCATATCCTTTATCATGTTTTTAATAAATGAATTTCTTGGACGTCCTCTTGATTTCTTTCCCAGTATTTTCCCTTCAAAAATGTTAATGTGTAGATCATTGTGCCGAAATGTATGACCCACCAACTTTGCTCTTCTACTCTTAATTGAATTCAGAAGGGATCTCTCTTCCATCACTTCATTAAGCACTTCTTCATTTGTTTTCCTATCCACCCAACTCGTCTTTGTTAGCCTTCTCCATATCCACATTTCTGCTGCTTCTAGTTTCTTGGCTTCTGCTTTTCCTATTGTCCATGTTTCACATCCATAAGTTAATACACAACTTACAAATGTTTTGGCAAATTTTTCCTTACTTCCATGCTTAAATGGTTATTTGTGAGAAGATTCCTTTTGTTCTGAAATGCTTGTTTAGCCAGGTTTATTCTTCTCTTAATTTCTGTGTCACACTTGCTAAACTTATTGATAATGCTACCCAAGTAACAAAAACTTTCGACCTGGTCTAGGGCTGTACCGTCAAGCTGTATGTTGATTTTAAAATTTTCATTTGTTCTTCCGATCACCATGGTTTTTGTTTTCTTTTTATTGATCTTCATTTTAAAATTTTTCAATGCATCTGATAGAACTTTAAGCATTTTATTCATTTCCTTTTCTGAATCAGCCACTGATTCGCCAGTGATAGCCTTTGTAATTTCATGTCAGTTAAGATTGAAGTAGGCCATAACCAGTATATTTGGAGGGGGGGATAAGGAAGAAGTTAATCTGTGTGAAAATTAGATTTATTCAGGTAGAGAAAAGTACAGTTACTGGTGGTGTAGGCCTACATCAAAACAGGACATTAAAATATTTTTGTAGTTTCAGACTGGGTAGGTATTTGTGGTGTTCTTCAGACTTGGGACTACTTCAAAGAAGATTTGAAAACAGAGAAAAAGTATCAATTCAAATGTACAAGTAGAATTTGTGACTATAATTAATTGGTTAAATGTACAAAATAGTTACTTACCGACTAATTAGATGAAAGTCTCTCAAACCAACATAAATCAATTCAAGAGAGCTTAAATTGTTCTGAACATTTATTAACTAATGTACCGGTATATGTTATAAAATAAAATTTGTTAAATCTGTTCATTGAAAATTTTGAATGTTTCTAATTTTTCTATTATGGTTAATAGAATTTATATCCAACTTGAGCCTAAGTGTACAATGCATTATAGCCTATGTGTACAATGAAGTCTTCTCATGCGACTTTTCAACCAGGCTGATTTTACTGTAATTTTGCCGAAGGACCACAATCTTTCATGGCATGGGGCACTTTAAGATGCAGTAAATCTACAAAACGTGTCAACGTGAAATCAGCAATTCGTAAAATTGTGCATGTTTTTTCCTAACAACGAACTTCTTACAAAAGAAAAGGTTTTGTTAACAATAATTTATTAGCCTGATCTTCCAATTAAAATAGATGTTCCCTCCACAAACGAATGACTATCTAGTGGGCTTTGAAAATCAGTGAAGCTGAACTATTGTAGCTCTTCATTATATTAGTTAATTAGCAGATCCCTGTGGCTTTGCCCACGATAATAATTAATCAAACAGATAATAATCCGGCGTTGAAGTGAACTCCACGATTATAAAGCGCAGTATGGAAAAAACGACCTCAGATTCGAGTTCACTGGCCCAGAAAACCCCTCCATAGTGTGTTTACTCCAAATCGGACAATATTTGCCTATTTACGCTTATATTCATTACCCCTCTTCGGTTCAAGTTGAAAATTTCAAATTTCAAATGAATTGACCAGGGTGAGCTTACAAAATTCAAGCAATCGCAATGCTTTTATTTCCAAGGTATGACAAAAATAGACAAAGTCAACTGCAACTTATATGACAACTGAAATGTATTACCACAGTATAAGTATTAATACAGTACAGAAACTCAGCCCGTTTTTCTGCCAGCCGAGCATGCGCGCGCATTTACTAGCGATCGTAGCGGCCATAAAGTAAGACAACAGAAACTACTCCGGGAAGTATGTAAATAAATAGGAGTGTTGTATTTATTAGAACACGCTATATTCGAAAGGACCTTATTATTCTGCTGTAAATTTCAGTAATAATAAAAGACAAAATCCTGAATTGCATTTCTTCACTTTCTTGAAACATCCAGAAAGGTAAGAAAGAAAATAAGTAATATTTATTGTAGGTCTACTGGCTTACTCGTGATTCTGGTGTGGTTATGTTTCAAGTTACTTTAATGTAATATTTTAATATTTTATTCTGTTGTAATGATTTCTGGTGTATAAAATAGGTCATTAATGGTCGACAAGAAAACCTAGTAACAAAATATGTAAAATATTTGAGTGAAAATTACCGTCTATGCTTGACACACGCCGAAAACAGACAGTTTATGAATTCCTATAAAAACTCGTCGACGGTGTCTTCAATTCCAAATGCTCCTGAATTTTAGGTAGATTTCGAAGAAAAATCTACCTATTGCAATGGATACCACTTTATGATTTTCGAAAAATTCTTTCATATCTTTACGTTTCATGCTCCCCTAAGTACGAAACCACCACCCGTTCAAAAAAAATTTTTGTGATATTTATATATAATATATATATATTTATATCTTTACACGATAGCGGCCGTAATTTTGAAGATATTTGAACCAAATTTTATTATGTTATTTCTAGGCCCAATAGTTCGGACAAGTTCGTTAATGGGCAAAATTGGCCCAAGGGGGTGGTCGGGGGAGGGGGTTGAAATTTTAAAACATTTATATCTCGGCCCCTATGAAGTATAGAGGGAAACTTTGTTTGAATAAATTAGAGTACTCCCTATGGAGTTCACAGTGACACCAACAATTCGGGGGTTTTGGGGGGTACGAGTGGGGGTGGGGGTGAGGGGATGGAAATTCGAAATTTTTGAAACTACGTCTTGTGGGGTATCGTTGAAAAGCTCTTGATGAGTACTCTACAAATCAATAACTAGTTTCTTGATAGCTCTCATATGACCCGAGATTTTAATGTTTGAAAATAATAACACTTAAAAGAATTATTATAATATCATAATTTTGTCTTGTTTAGCGGCTTTGCTAATTTTATTCATTGCTGATCTTGCGCACGGCCTCCCAGAATATTATATCCTATTCTTGTTGTCAAAAAAAATGATTGTAGGCTCTTCCTCTTTACCGAATTCAGTTCTTATTACTGCAGGTTTGCCATGCCAAGGCTAAAAAAGAAGAGTGCTGCGCAGCGATAATAAATTAAACCAAAAGCACTTTGAAATCTACCTCAGCCTGTAGGCCTGCCTAAAGGGATTTTTTTGTTTTGTTTAATGAAGTCCATCCTGCAGTAATTGACGCTATATAGACCTACAATAAATTGAAGTCGTATATTGCCATATAAGGCAAAGAATCAGAATACACTGTCAACAATGACGTGCAGGATGAACAACGTGACAGACCTATAATATAATTTACGTAATTAATATGTAGGCTATTTATTATCATAATTTGAATTATACATTATATTAAAGGGCAATGATTTTAAAGGAAAAATTCTAGGCCTAGGTACAGTCCTTAACAGTAGCCTATTTAGATATTGTTTACCTCTTCTTAACTACAATATAATACATTATCTGTTTTATTATTTCTTAAATTTA
The DNA here is from genome assembly GCA_964059195.1 of Ectobius pallidus. Taxonomy (NCBI): domain Eukaryota; kingdom Metazoa; phylum Arthropoda; class Insecta; order Blattodea; family Ectobiidae; genus Ectobius; species Ectobius pallidus. Next base: position 31,112,399 of record CAXKWD010000006.1, read on the forward strand.
AAATTAGATTTGCATTAAATAAAAATATTCTGTATTTTTCTCTTTTTCTCTTTTAACATAACATATTTTGCAATGTGTTTATGTATTTTCCCAAGCCATTTCATATGATGAGAATGTAGCTATACTTAATCTCCGCATGGAGCGCTAGTGTCGTCCAGCGAACATGTTGTCATAGGACAACTTTACTGTATTAATACTTATACTGTGGTATTACTGAGAACCAATGCTTCGAAAACGCAAAAAATGCACTTTTCCTGCTCGTTTTTCACTCATAACTCGCGAACGAAAGCTAAAATTAAAAATCCGGCTTTGAGGTGCATTTTCCCACCCTTCAGTCCACCTATGCTTAAAATTTCAGATCTCTGCGTTCAGTAGATTTTGCTGGGCATTGCGGACAGACAGAAGGACAAACACTTCCTTTTATTGATATAGATGTTCATCTTTACGAGTTTAGTAGTGCTGTTTAGTATAAATACAGTTTTGGGCTAAATCCAAAAACAGGTCGCCCCTTAAGCCCCACTCGATATTCACATTTGCACAGACTGTATGATGTACATATTTTGTTTCTGAGCGAAGCAGGGTGACCAACTGTCCTTGTATATTGTCGCAAGTGCCTTGTACAGTGAGTCAAATAAAAACGTCGCAAGTGCCTTGTACAGTGACTCAAATAAAAAATGTCGGGACTCGTATGCAGTTGAAATTGAAGTTTTAACGCTTTAGTTCACAAGTTTTCTATAAAAGACATAAAATACAGGCCATTCTCGGAACATATGAGGCTATGGGACGGGAGGGGAAAATTAACAACGCGGAAAGCGCAGCACACGGTATTCAACTTAATTGCCATGGCGCCACATACAAATGCTAGTTTGAGAGAAAGTATAGTTAGGGCTGTATTGACCTGCATTTTTTGGCACATGAAGCAGCGAGAAGGTTCCATATTTCTATCGTTAAAAAAACATTTTATACAGATCATGCGCATAGCACATGTATTTTTATTAAAGTTAAATAAAACAGATTACATGGGGTTTGCATGCATACCCCTCAAAAAGAAATTAATTCTAATTACTGAATTAATCCTATGGATGATATAAAATATGGAACTCCAAAATGGAAGTTAATAATTAATTTTCATTCAGGTTGTTGTACGTAACAGTACCGAAAATCATAAAGGAGGGAAATCATTTCAGAGAAGTTTAAGTTTCTATATTATACTCCCAGTAACTACAACACTGAAAATATTTTAACTGTACTTAATTTACATTTTATTTAAGAGAAAAAAGTGAAGTAAACGTACTGCATATGATGTTTACAAGTTTCCGGGTTTGCAGTAGAAAAGGACTTTTATTAAGCAACAGTTAAATTAAATTTGAATTTCCGACACGTAATATATGACACCTGTATTGGCCAATTAATGCGTAGTCTATTATATCAGAGTTTAAAGCTTTGGCAAATGCAAATGGACTATATAATGTCAAATTAGGATACATTTAACACATAATAATAATGAAAGTATTCCTTTAATCAAGAGAAAAAATCAACGATATTGAGGAAAGGTCAGGTTCTCCCTTTCTTTAAAAGCCGAAATAAATAACTTTACCCTCTGAGTGCGTTGACAGGGGAACAGTATACAGTTTGTCTCTTTATGAAACCGTCTTGAAAAGATATACCCACGAACTATACCCATAAGATTAGGGACACGACTTCTGAGGTGATTCATGTTATAACAAACTGTGGGATTGGTGCGTACGAAGAACTGACTTCAAATGGATCAACACTAAAGTCCATAGAAAGAAAGCTATTGATTTTGGACCAAATCGGTTGACCGTTACGAAACAAACAACCAATTAACGGTAGCATGCTTTTCAATAATAAAATCAGGTAACTGATGTAACAAAGTGCCAGAGGAAGTTAATAGGCCATATAAAAAACTTTTGAGTTTTAGATCACTGTTTCTTGAAAAAGTTTCATAAGTATATGTGAAGGAATAAGTGGGATAACTAGAATATTAACAGGATAATTTTACAACAAATTTCCCACGTCAACAATAGCCTATTATTAAAATCAGTATGAAGTCTTTTATACAGTAGAGCATGTTCAATTAAAATTAAAATTAGTCAAACATTAAACAAACTTTTTGTTCTACATAAATAATGTAAGTGGAGCAAAAAGTGTTTTTAATGTTTGACTAATTTTAATTTTAATAGCCTATTACTTTATTTTGTCATAACATGTGAAGCCGTACAAATACGCACTAAAAAAATTTAAAAACTTCAAAGTTTGTTTTGGAGTGGGAAATTAAAATATCGAACGTTTTAGAATTTCTCCATCGGTTATAGGCTAAAAGCTAAAAGATCGTCAAATTTCAAGTTTATAGCTAATGGATTTTGAGATATCTACAAGTTTGAATCTATTACTTTTTGTTGTATCTCCATCGGTTAGAGTTAGACTCTTTTACTGCAAATATTTATTGTATATTTTCCTCGCGTTATGTAATTTCTGTCACATTTATAGGATCGATAAAATCGCAACATTTGGCTGGAATATTGGCACATACAACAGCAATACGCGTGCAAGATTTGGTGTTTCTAGCTTCCCCATGAGTATGGAAAAACTGACTGGATAGCAATGACATCACTCAATTAGACAGCGTAATCATCCCCTTATTAAATTGATATTTACTCACTAGACAGTTTAAGAAAGGCAACCAACCAACCAGAGCAGTGACTGGTTCGAGAGCCGTAAGTTCGAGCATCAAATACACTCGTATTTTCGGCTCAAAGAGGAGGTGTGGACTTGTGGAAGTTGTATAGGGAGTTAGGATTCACCGCACCCTGTCAGGGGAAAGGGGAGGGTCTTTGATAAAAGCCAAATACGTTTTTCCAGCACTTGTGAAGGTAAGTGGAAACGATGGTGTATGTGATTTTGGTTGGTTGGATGGTTTGGGAAATGAGATGTATGTACAATATTCTGATCTAGTTCACTGTCCTGTAGGCTGTCTGAGTGCTATAGGCATATCTGATCTAAGCGAATTTGGATGATCAGAGAAACTGAGACAAAAGTTGTTCGTAAGGCGACGAATCGCATGTTACATGGGTTCGACGTGGAGATCCTCATAGAGTTCTTGATTCCGAATATGATAATCACATCCAATGATAGTTGTGAGAATTTTGATTTGGAGGGCGTGAATTCTAGGGATTCTGCGTGGGTGTGTTGGACTCCACACTTCACAACTGTAGAGCAAAATTGGACGAATTATTGACTTGTAGAGAAGAACTTTAAGGGGATGCGTGAGTAAATGTGACTTTAATAACGAGTATAACTGAATAAATCGTCCCATTTCTTTTTTCCTGGTTGTTTCTATCTATGGAACATATTTTAGGCGTTTGTCTAGAACCAGTCCAGGTATTTGGTGCAGCTGACATACGGAATCAGTTAACCATAGGGTTTGGCAGCACATTTCGGCGTCTCCTGGTAAAGATTATGACTTGAGTTTTTTTCAGTGTTAACCTTGATTCTCCATTTGGTCATCCAAGCCCCTATCTTGTTGAGATAACGCTGCAAAGAACGAATGGCATAGTGCAGGTGGAAGTCCCTCGTGTAGAGCACGGTATCATCAGCGTATAGCCTGAGGTCGTTTCGTGGGTATTCCGGGGAGTCGTGAACAAATGTGGTGTATAAAAGTGGAGCAAGAATGAACCCTCTATAGGGCATATGTCCGACTGGCATCCATCTATCAGTACTTGAAACGTACGATCTACCAGTAGCTGGCGATGACATAGATGTACTGTATGATTGGGGAATTCGGAGGTTTATCAGTTTGTATAATAGACCGGAGTGCCAAGAGGAGTGGAAGGCCTGCGGAATGTCAAGGCTAACAGCTATTAGGTTCTTGCTAGCAAATTCATCTAGGACACAGGACGTGTAAGTTTATGTAAAGTGGAATGTTGCGCCTTGAAACCAAATTGAGCTAAATTAACTCTGTCAGGGGTTTGAAGGATGGGGTAATGTGTGACGCGTTCAAAGAACTTGGAGCGTTTGCTGTGCAAACTGATGTAATAAATTGATAATGTTATCTTAATAATTTTCATCCACATTATCTTTTACTGTTACAAAAACCAGATCTTAGTTTACAGCATAGTGTGTGCTGCGGTGCATATCACGTGCATCTGTTTACATGAACTTGCATTCTCAAAATGAATGGATCTGTTATTCCGTTATCAGTCAACCGATTTGGTCCAAAATAAATAGGATTCGTCCCATGGACGTTATAAGTGTGTATACTAGGTTTCATGAAAATCCGATAAAGCGTATTTGAGTTATCGCGCATACTGACACACGGACAGACTGATAGACATTTTTCCCGTCCACAGAAAGTACCATTCTGGCACGTAATAACAAATCTTTACTATACTATAAAGTCGCATGTCTAACTCAGGAGTTTCATGACTCACCCCCCAGTTTCATGAAAAGTACTCCCCCAACTTCGTATCACTCCAACCTCATGAATAGTAACCCACCTTACAACAGTGGAATAACAATAGGCCTACTCTAATACTTCTTCCCAAAAGGAAAAGGTATTACTAAATATATGTGAGTGTGTGTATGTAGGTATAAGGGTAAGTCAATAAGTATCATTATCTTTTTTTAAATTTACTGCAACAACAATGCAAAACCTTCAATTACCTCATTTTTCAACATAGTCCCCTTGCTTCTCAATGCACTTGATCCATCATTGCACAAGCTTCCTTGTACCCTCAGAAAAAAAAATTCGGCTGAGTAGCAAGCCATGTATGCACCGCTTCCTTCGGTTCTGGGTCTGTGGTGAATCGACGGCCCCTTAGGGGATCTTTAATTGGGTCAAAGACTGTATGAAAGATGCTCTAACACCTCAAAACCAAGTGGTTGTGGATGGGCGTCCTGTTCTCTCCTCGTCCTTCACACTTGTCGGACCATTTTTGAACTTTTCAATCCATTCCGTACACGCTTCGCCGTGGTAAAACATTCCCCCATATTATGCGGAAAGTCTTCGATGGATTTCGGCTCCTAGTACACCTTCAGACGACAAAAAACGGATCACTGCACGCCGTTCTTTTTTGTGCAAACGCTGAGCGGTGCAGCAATGTTTAATTTGCAACAACATGTCGAAGTGTGCGAGTTCGTACATTGATTTTAAGCTCGTAATAGACTTCGGATAGGCTCGAAGTTACGCCCATTTATTTTTTTCGTCCATGTTTTGAATCTGCTTGGTGATCTACCTCCATTTGGAAACTTACGAACAAGTACTCCTAAATCTACATTTGTGGTGTTTAAGCACCCAAAAACACAACATTTCCGTTAGATTGACTCTTAAACTCAAGTATACAATAATGAGACAAGTAGTTTGGCCATACGAAATTCGATTATTGCAGTGAATGGCGAGCAAAGGGATCTATGACGTCACTCCGTTGGAAGCCGCAACAGTTATTATTCTTCGAAGTTGCGAGAACGAAGCATCATAGAAACATTGTGTTTTTACTGCTACATTTTACCAAACAAAAGATTTATTCTGAGAGAGATTTGATTTTAAGTTAACAGAGACTTTATGAAGTTTCTTAAGAGATTCTGGTGGAATGGCTTTTTTACCAAGTTATACTTGTGTTCCATTCTTAGCTAAAGAGTTAGCTGATTCATTCCTTCGGTTCCAATATGTGAAAGAATTCATTGGAATATTATCTCACTGTTTCTAGTCATGTTTCTACTTTATTTAAGCTATAAATACCAGAACCGTTGGCCTATTTTATACGATTACTTGGGGAACAGGAAAAATATCTATCTGTCTCTCAGTGTGTCTTTATGCGATAGCTTGAATACGCTTTCTTCAGGCTTTCATAAAACTTAGTGTACACACTTATAAAGTCCATAGGAAGAACCCTATTGATTTTGGACAAAATCTGCTGACCGTTACAGGAGTAGCGATCAATTAACAGTCTCATGTGAATATTATAGGAGAAAAATTCCTCCGACACTGGGACTTGAACCCAGGACCTTTGGCTATTCGCGCCAATGCTCTACCAACTGAGCTAAGCCGGAGTTCAATTCAGAGTGCCAGATGGAACCTCTCTCCTATGACTAATTGCCCTAATGGTCTACCTCACAGACAGACAAGTTATGTCATATGCAGTACTGTGAGGCACACTAATTAGTGATTTTTGTGACCGGGCTCCCACTGTTATTGTACAGTTAACATTCAAGATAGATAATCTTTCATGAACCACAGATTATTGTCTCTGTTGGATATTACATGTGAATATTATAGGAGAAAAATTCCTCCGACACTGGGACTTGAGCCCAGGACCTTTGGCTATTCGCGCCAATGCTCTACCAACTGAGCTAACCCAGAGTTCAATTCACAGCGCCAGATGGAACCTCTCTCCTATGACTAATTGCCCTAATGGTCTACCTCACAGACAGACAAGTTATGTCATATGCAGTACTGTGAGACACACTAATTAGTGATTTTTGTGACCGGGCTCCCACTGTTATTGTACAGTTAACATTCAAGATAGATAAGCTTTCATGAACCACAGATTATTGTCTCTGTTGGATATTACATGTGAATATTATAGGAGAAAAATTCCTCCGACACTGGGACTTGAACCCAGGACCTTTGGCTATTCGCGCCAATGCTCTACCAACTGAGCTAAGCCAACCTCTCTCCTATGACTCCTATGTCTAAAATTCAATATTTCTTCAATATGGTCTATTATCTCCATCCGGAACTTTCTTTTATTAGTTTTGCTGATTTTATTTGTTTCGATGTATGGTGCTGTTGTTGATAAATAATATTAGTAGTATTAATGAAAATTCTCCTTAACCTTCACTATGTACTGTACCGTAATCATCATAACATAATCTCTATTAATGACGTTCGTTCACCTCTAAAAAATAGACTATAAGCCTGTATATTTCCATTCACTGCTGATTAATTCGTTTGTGTTATCATAGGTAATATAACGAGACACCCGGGTTTTTCTGAAGAGAATCCGTACCTCGAGTTATTTTTACTGTCACTATTTAGCGAATACTTGCATAATTTTATTAAGCATGTAATGAATAATATAAAACACGAAAATGATTAAAACTACGAGATTTGAAATGCTTAACCACACATAACTTATAAATAACTATTCTCATATCTTCTTTTGTTCATATACATCTTAGGCTATATGCAATCGCTGTGCTTAATGATTAATTGTTTTTTATATAAAACAATCTACAGGTATTAATATGTTTCAGCGTTCAATATTTGAGAATTTAGATGAAAAACATTGCCCCTAGGTGCGAAAAATGAAATGGATAAAAATGAAACTTCATAATTATGACTATAGACACTTGCGATTGGTTAAAATTCCACATATTCCTACACTCGATTGGTCCCTGATTCATGAGCTAAATAGTCATAAGTAATGCCACGAGTGACTTTAAAATCGCGGATAAATTCACGAGAGACGAAGTCGCGAAGTGTGTCAAGTCACGAGTTGCATTTATAACGACTATTTCACAAACAAATTGTAATAAATAATTAATAAAAAATATATTTATTAGTGAGTCTAACGTCTCTCCACGTTTGTTCTGAAGCAATTATTGACGGGTAAAACTGAACTAGCATACAAATAAAAACTACTTGAAGGCAAAAAGAATATTGTATACAAAACTGATCACAACACTCATCAGTTAACACCACTGTAATAATATTAGTATCAATTCTGATATTCCGCCCCCCAGTTGAATCTAGTTGTAATATTGTTCTGTGCAGACAGACAGAGAGGGGGAATCTCGTCTGAAGCCACAATCTGGGTCGGAAAGTGATAACGCCTGCGCTCTATGTTTAGACTGCACGCTGCACAGGTGAGCGGAAGAAGATGCCGCATCACCTCAGCGATAGTTGAACTTGATAAAGCAAATCGATGAATATTTTCTGAGTACAGCGGGATGTTAATGAATCGGCGCGGAGGCTTGGAATACTAACCCGTGACGACATGAGATTAAAATATCAGTAATAGAACAGTCATTTACTTAGATTCATATTTATGAATATGTATCGCAAGAGTAAAAGTTGGAGCTCAGAATAGAGGCATTCAGTGGTTAGAGAAAGGAGCAACGTTAAAAATTAGAACAAACAAAAAATGTGAGAGATCACATTTACTTTACCTTCAGTGACTAATTTTTATGGATAAGAGTGACAGAGACGGTAATGAAAATACTTATCTATATGACACATATATTAGGTTATAATGTTTAGAAGGAAATCCTACAAACTTTTGAATCGGACTAAATCCTAGGTCAGGAACTATCTTGACTTCTTCCAGAGAATAGGACCTTGCGATACAGGCTACTGTACGTTACCTCATTAATATTCATGAAGGAGTAAATTGTTACGTTATTTGGTATTTAATATATCACTACCTTAAAGGGAGACTTACTGTATTTACAACAACAGAGTATCTATACTTTTATCCCCGTGTTGAGATTTGTACTATAGTATAATATTCAGAATGAGATACGGATGGTCCCACAGATCAATGGTGGAGTATCTTCGCTTAAATCAGAAATTTCAATTTCTTTGGGTACACTTAATGTAAAACTAATAACGATTTAATTATTAACTTAAATAAGTGCAGGTTAAGACTGCTATGTAGCGTTGTTTGGACCCGCAAGTAACCAGTTCGTTCTCGACTGTACACAGTTTCGGAACAGACATGTTGGAAGAAGGGACATCCGTTAGGTCATCAATACCATTGTGTTTGTTATTGGATGTAATTTCTGTTCACTGAAAAAGCGGAAAGATCCCTGAATTTGGTTTGTTGTAAAGTTCTGAACAGAAGGAATTTCAACCTAAAACTGCGTTATTATTCCCATCACTCAAATGATTATGACAAATAAGCTTATATAGAAGAACGAACTACTTTCACCCTACACAATACTACACAATAGTTATTAGCTTTTGTTGCTTTGGAATTCGTTACCTGAAAGTAAGTTTAATAAACTCATATGTTAGTTACTATGTTTTCTAGAACATAAAACATGTTTGTAACAACGTCCAATAGAAAACAATACTCTTACATACTCTGTAGTTTGATTGAGAATAAGTACTGAATATCGTTTATTACTTTTATGTTATTCTGAATAGTTGCATTGTTTAACAGAACTCTCTCTTCTTCTATGTAAAGTTTCATTTTACGGGCTGAGCCCGTTAAGGTAAAAAAAAGGGGGGGCAAGTACTTTATAGCGATTTTATAGGATATCCCTAGTTGTCACTGTCGTTCCCTTCCCTTCTGTAGAAATTAATAATTACCAATTTCCTTCATTTGAATTATTACAAATACATCATTCCTACTACTACTATTATCATGTGCGCATTAATCAACATTCGCATACAACATTCAAAATAACATAAATAACTATTTCGTCAGTAAAAATTTTGTCCATAACTTACATTTCGGCAGTCGTGTTTCTAAGAAAGCATAAACGTAAGTCAACACAATATTTAGTTTCGCTCAAAACATTACCGGTCGACCGCGGTGGTCTAGAGGTAGCGTGCCCGCCTCTAGATCCGCAGGGCGCGGGATCAAACCCGATGGATTTTTCAGGACGTAAAAATCCTGGGCACGGAGTCCTCCGGGAGGGACTTTAAGCTGGTGTCCCGTGTCGTAGATTTACGGCACGTAAAAGAACTCCAAGCCTAAATTAGAGCATCTGAACAACATTTCTCGGCCCTTTCAGGTCCAAGAGGGGGGACCTGAGGTCCAAGAGGGTTTCCAGAGGGGGGTTGCGAGGCGATGGACTTACCACCTGTCCCTCTACCCTCTCTCGGAAAATAATCATATCAAAATTAGTATAGGTAATGAAACCTAATGGCACCTTCGCCCCACCTGGGGATCATAGGGTACCAGATACAGATACGGATACAAAACATTACCGAGGAACTTCATTTCTCTCCACTCATTCAAAGTCTGCAACTCCTTATCATACCGACGGATTTTTAAATATTAGTTTAGAGTTTTATGGAGGAACAAAAACTCACTTGAGTGACGTCAACCTTTAAATTTCCTATAATTTTGTGACTGATAATTTTCCATGTTAAAAATATATCCGACTGAGTAATTGCTCTTTCTATATAAAATAACTAATTAACTCATAATATGTTAAGTCAAAGATGTTGCCCTAGAGTTGTTTTGTGTATGTGTAAGTATTTTGTGTATATGCTTAATATGTGTATGTATTTTGTGTATATGTTTAATATTAAATAGTCATTAAAATTATATAAAATTTTTATTACTGTACAACTTCATTATTTTAAAAACATTATAGCTAATAGAACAATTTGAAAATTGTATCATAATCAAAAACTTTGTATGAGTGTGCATGTGTGTGTGTGAGGAAAATTTGTAAGTTCTGTATTTGTAAAGACGTGTCCTATATCAATGTATTTTGTTCATTGGATGAATAAACTATTATTATTATTATTATTATTATTATTATTATTATTATTTGTCTTTCGTATTTTTATCTTCAAGAGAGATATAAATTTCTTTACAAATAGATCAAAATTCAAAACACGCATATGTGTCTGTTTCTGGTATGTTCAACTGTTACAAATAAAACAATTTGTTGCCAACCAAAAGAGCCCACTACATACGAAATTACCAAAACGTGTTTTGATTATTATTCTAAGCTCAAGCGAACTGGTATTTTCCTTTTAAAATGTACCATTCAAAATAATATAAAACGTCGTAAGATATTCGACCGTTTTAAGAACTTAACAGGCTCACTTGAATAACAAAACTTGCTAGCGTTCGTTTTGTTAATTTCGTGCTTGCCTGTTAATTTCTATATACCGGTCTTACATCGTAAATAACTATATATTAGCTGGAGATATTTGTGGTCTTTATTTAAAAGTAATATTTTATTTCATGATTGTTAAAAAGCACTTTATATCAATCTTAAAATTTAAGAAACTTTTTGTCGTGTATAATTTCGAGCATAAGGAACAACGTGGGTTGGTCAACTCAGTGAATTATGTGACTTTTTTCAACATGCTTAATGGGCTCGGTTTGGTTACTGATTTTCCAGAGGAAATTACTGGTCGCACATTCTAAATTATGTAAGTTTTAAGGTTAAATACATAAATTGTAAACGAATGACATGGGATAATTTATTATCATGACTGGCAGGCTATAAGAGAGTAAGCATTCCGGGTACTGAAGACGCTTGAATGACTGTACTATAGTCCTTTCACATTCGCCAGAGGTTTCAAGGCCAAACGTAGCACGCCTCTGATACCCCCACTTACCGTGCTCATATGACATCATACCCCTCCAATGCCAGTCACATGACAAGCCAGTAGGGAGTTCCCCCTTGGTGTCGTATGAGTGTGTGCGACAGCGCAGCTCCTCTGCGCAAAGGGGAATAATGTTGACTGCTGATCAGTGGGGGCATATTAGACGTGAGAAGTTGTGGCCTTGAAACCTCTGGCGAATGTGAAAGCACTATAGTAGCCGGTCTCAGTTGCGATAGCCTTGGAGCATGGTGAGGGAGGCTGTGGGTTCGAGTCCGGCCTTTACCCTGATTACACCTGATCCTGATAGCATCATTTGGTTGAGAACAATTCGACCACCCTCCTTACAGTTCGGATTTGGCACCAAGCGATTTTCATCTGTTTCTTCATCTGAAGAAATTCACTGGTGGAAAATATTTTAACAAAAATAATGTTGTGAAAAAAGAAGTGCAATCTTGCCTTTCATCACAGGCGACATCTTTGCCGAAGCCATACAAAAATTCGTTTCCCGTTACGACAAGTGCCTGTATAACGGCGGTGACTATGTGGACAAGTAGTGTAAGGAGTAATAATGATCTGTTATTTTTATTATTTATCGATACTTACTTTAAAAACACGACTCGTAAAATTTGAAATTGCTTGTATTTTCTCTTAAACATTTGTAATTTTTTTCATGTTAAAGTATATATGTGGCCTGTGAACTTCGATGGGATTTAGCAGGTCACGTGTGTAGTCGAGTGCGCATACACAGATTATTGTTACATTTCGTTATTAGCTTAGGGCTATGCTTTTAATTTTTCTTTCTTTCTATAACAGAACAGAGGTGTGACTTAGCATTTTGTGTAAATATAATGAATTTACCAGTAGCCTATGGGTCGAAAATGGAAAAATGTTCAATTTTGGGCTCAGATTTTAGACCGATAAATTTTACTCCAAACACTTTTAATAGAACACTCCGATTCCACCAATTTTAATTCTCATAAGACAGTCATTAACGACTGTTCTGTAGTTAAGTACACACAAGCTGGAACTGTAATATTTAATGGTAGACCTTAGCTGTATAATAATGTTTGCATGTCAGTACATCTGCCATGAAAGAACTTCTTGCAATCAATAGGCCATAAAAGACATATGATTAAATATCCATTCTATTGAATTGTTTCGGGGAATAAAACTTGTCGGAAATATTATGCTAAGCAATTTTTATTATGGACTTTTAAAGAAAGCTCAATATAAGTTTAGATATTTCTACTTTTTACTTTCTGTGCCCCTTTGAAAAGCCTTCTTAGTGAAGTAAAATTAAATTACAGAATAACACCTTAATAACAGTGCTCACTGTTTCAGTAAGATATGGTATCAAATTAAGCTAACTCAAATACAAAGAGGTTTTATTCTTAGAATAATAAAGGCATATCGGACTATATCAACGGATGCCGCACTGATTATTGCGGGCATCGAACCTTTGTTCCTTACTGCAATAGCTAAAGCCGAACTTACTTTAATAAAGAGAGGAGACCAACAGGAGGGAAATTTCACAGAATTGCAAGTGGAAAAGCCTGTGCATTTCAGTAGGACTGGACATCCGGCCTTCTATCAAGAATTAGGTGACACAAACATCTGCGATGAATTTCATGAAGTTGAGATTTACACAGACGGTTCAAAAATCATTAAAGAAGGTAGTGCAAATCAGGTCGGATGTGCCTTTGTGGTTTTTCGCAATGATGTCGAATTTCATTATCAAATGTTCAGATTATCACCGGAATGCTCTATAGTGCAGGCTGAATTACTGGGCATTAAAGAAGCAATGGCTTGGATAACGACTAACACTTTGAACAGTGGCATCATCCACAGTGACTCTCAGATAGCCCTTAAATCTATCAATAATAAATTTAATTTAAACCCTATAGCGGAAACAATCAGAACGAATCTTCGAATATATCAAAAACATATTTGTCTGACCTGGGTTAAAGGACACAGTGGACAATATGGTAATGAAAGAGCTGACGAATTAGCCAAAAGTGCTGCTGCCTCTGATCTAGATTTCAACTACAGTCTGTGTCCTCTCTCATATGTTAAAAAGCGTATTAAAGAACATATTCTTGTTAAATGGAGCAACAACTGGCTCAGTACCACAAAAGGATTAGTCACCAGGGAGACTTTCTTTCCGACGGTTGAAGCTCGTCTCAGATGTGTTGTTAAACCAGACTTTATAGTGACCCAATTTCTTTCTGGACATGGTAACTTTGGCTCCTACTTTGAAAGATTCAAAGTGATAAGGGAAAGTGGATACCTATGCAAATGTGGTGAACAACAAACTGTGGATCACCTTTTATTTCATTGCCCAGTATTTGAAAGAGAAAGATATATTTTAATAGGACACTTAGACTATTGTAAACTTACTTACACCAAACCATTATTTCATATTTTGTTAAAAAAATGCTGTTCTAGACAATTTTACTATTTTATTTCTCATGTACATAATCGATTATAGGTTAAAGGCATTATGTGATCAATGATACACAGGCTTTGCTAGTATAGAGCAGATGGTATATCTTAGGTTAAATGACATGGATAATTAAGAAAACACTGTAATTTTGTAACAACTATAACCCTAATATACCTTCGGGTCAAATAGGGTTTCGTTAAATTGTATATTCAATAATAATAATAATAACAGTGCATTAAGTATGAATATGCACTGTTAATTTACATGAAGTCATTTCGATGACGTAATAGTTGACGTACAGACAAAGACAAACAAACAATGAAACAGGCAGACACGAAACCTGAAAATGTCGTAGTAGGCCTAACGATTTCCTCTGTAATAAATCATTTTTCCAGAATGATCAAGGAACATTTATGCATGTAAGGTTACGAAGAAACATTTTATAAGTTCTTAAAATTAAAGCGTAAGTGTAATTTAATATATGATTTTCTTTTTATTTATAGGCTATGTATAATTGTCTGAATCACTAATGTTTTTACGTTTAGTGAGTCTTATTACACCACTGCCTTTACAATAACTACGCCGCTTCGCAAATATAACTAAAAGTGTTGGTTTTTGCATGTTAAGTTTAAAGGGCAATGAGTCACGTGGTACTTTGATAAATAGATTGTAGAGGGTGCAATAATTTGCGATTTATTTAGTATCTTTTTAATTGCAGTGGCATTAATTCCTTTAAAGCATTTAATACCTGTGATTTTTCAAGTTGGTACTTAGTTCGGAACTTTACGTTTAAAAGCCTGTAAACCTCACTATTACAGTCTGGAATACATAGTTCACATCAACAATTACCTTGGGACTAAATTTAATAGCCTATATTCTATACATCACTTAGGCCTGAGTGTCTTCTAATATGACCAGCTTTAAACTGTGGTAATAAAGGTTTACATATCCTTAAGTTCTATCTACTAAGCCCTGTATGATTAAGATAAAAGGTCATTGAGGGCAGCACAGTCTTAGACATCAAGATCTTTTTTCCTGCATTAATAATGCACAATAAATGAGCTATGCATTACAAAAATATGCCTAGGTCTATGTAATAGTATAAATCTAAATTTTACACGTAACATTTTTCTTACTGTCCACTTAAAAAAACTGAACTGACAAAACCTCAAACAGAATGAAGGTGCAACTAATATTTGCTATATAATTTATTCATCCATATCTACATACCTATCCGCGAGGCTTCCCCAGAACGGAGCGGAGAGGAATTCGACGAATGGCCGAGATCCTATCAGCAAACCACATTGTCCCGGGTTCATTCCCATCTGCTTGAAGTACACGCCCATCAATGGGAACAAGGATCCAAAAGCAGAGTAGAAGAAAAAATAAAAGGTCTTAACAGTAAGTAATTCCTGATCCACGGATCCACATAGAAATTCGAGAATATCTGATCGTCCACGGATCTTATGGGTAGCTTCTTTAGGTTGTGGATATTTGGTTGGGTCTACTTCTCCTAATTCATCTGGGTCTACCAAAGGACGGATTCCTGGTTGTGTCATCGGAATCTGTTGCGGTTGTCCCATGCCTCCCCCGTAGCCATCTTCCTCGCTGACCATCCTGTCCATCCCGACCATTGCTACTATCAGCTGCTGCAACGACGGGCAACTCTTCTCTCCTCATGAACTCGTAATCAATACGAGTAGCGACGACTCCAGTTTTACCCACAATGCCAAGAATGGGTCAGGCCGCTAGTGTCAGATCAATACCATGGCCCATGTCAATTGCATGGTTAAGATATCTACTCCTACGCTACATAGATTCCTGCTCACTAGATTTGTACGCATTGGACCTCAATCATCTCTCTCAACTCCATGCAACGCCTACTACTATGATATTATTAATAACATGTTAGGTATTAGGTAAATTTCGAAGAAAGACTACCAATTTAAATCGTGACCATGGGGCGAATTCCAGAAAATTTCTACGTACTTTTACATTTCATGGTCCCTAGAACCCTATACAATATATATATATATATATATTTATATTTATATAAACAGACTTTTTATGAACACGACAACTGCCGCATTTTTTTTACAAATTACTTACACACTAATACATGATATAATGAAGGTAGATAGCCTATTCTCGGTCGAGTATACGTTAATTGGCAAAATAGGATCCAAGGTGTAGAAATGGGGAAGGTTTTTGGAAAACTCAAATACCACTGTAACTCCTTTAAAATGAGACATACTGCACCTTTTGAAGTTGTTATACCTCCAAATATTAGTACCAAAAACTTATGTTGGAAAGTCTTTTGATAACACCAACCGTTAGCTCAAGGGATGGAACAAATATGGGTTGAAGGGCAAAAAAATCGTAACTCCCTTAGTAAGTAGTAAATATAGTATCAAATCCATTCAAAGTTATTGTAAATCTTATAAACTTTTATCTTAAAACTTTTGTCTGGACCAGTCTTTGATACGACCAATCCTTACTGCAATAGGTGACCAAAACGAAGTCGCGGAAATAAAAATATTATTACTCCCTTAGTTCATACATAATCGAGTCCGTTCATAGTATTGTTGCAAATCTTCTAAATATTATCGAAATCTTAGATAAACATTAACTTCGAAATCTCCTATACCTGTAGGTCAAGCCGAAAGGGATTAGTATTATTTAGTCTAATTTTCCATGCCATGTTATTTTTAATATGACTGTCTTGCTTTTCAGAACCCGATATGCCGTTACCATGCTGTGCCATTTAAATACATACCAGTAGCATAAATGTTTTAGCTTTACAGCGTAATTTTGGAAAGTGTACATAAAAACATAATGTTGGGATATATAGATTCATTTTAAAGCCTCAAAATATTTCTTAGAATTAGTTTTCAAAATATGTTTAGACCTACCAGTTAGGTCTATAGGCAATATTTATTATCCTTTCTACCCTCAGATTTGAAAATCAATGCCAACATCTGAAAGTAAAGTCAATAAACCTGTGAATCTATAATTTTTAATAATTATTGCTAAAGATTAACGAATTTCTTCACATATCAGGTAAGATCGTATGGGTATGGATACGGAGACTGAAACTGAGGCATCTTTATATGTAAACGCTGTAAAAAGCCTCTATAACCAGATGTGTGTCAGGTTGTGCTTCAGAGTACCATTCTAGCTGTGCAAAATTAAATAATAATATTACTTTTGTGAATGATAATGTGTGGATAATGTGTGATAATGTTGTGGAAATGACCAGGTTAAGCCTGACTACGAATCGTTAGGTACTATTAAAAATGGAGCAAAAATTTGAAGTTTTTTTATATACAGTATTATTCAATAGAAATATGTAATATTTGAGTTTGTGTTTCTGCTGTAGATCCAACGCCACCTTTTAACAAAACCATATTTAACTGTGAAATTAATTGAAGATAGCCTTGCTCGTTTGCCATAGCAACCGGGGAAAAAGAGCATCGCTGAAATCGATTTTTGCAATAACTTATAACAGAACACTTTGTCGATCGATTCTATTTTGTTAACCCGTTCTACTTCATTCGTTTATGACTCGCAGAAATCTGATTTTTTTTCCTTAGTTGGGCAAGGGGAGATCTTGAATGCGCACCTAAATGGGAAAATATTGAAACTCACCAAGAGGGGCTTTTTTGGTAGCTGAGGTAGTTTTGTCTTCCCCGGGCAGCGCACTTGAATCTCGAAATACACCTCAAAGCCGGTGTAATTATCAATCTTTTAGTTGTTTATGCATGACTTGGGTAAGGTTCATGAATCTGTGGTTTTAATCGTTTCATTTCGGATCTGGATACCCATATGGCAAAACAAGATTCATTTTATTAGTGTTACCGTTTATATTTATTACGTAAAACAATTTAGTTAAGAATAAAATTATGTAATTCATTAAATTTATGTAAAAACGATACCAGTGTTAAAGAATGCAACATATTAATATATTATTATTTTTCTGTGAAATAAATGATTTAAATAAATGTTTTAAATAAAACATCTAGCAGTTGAGTAAATAAATAAGTGAATTGTGAGATAAGATTTTGTAGCATAGTGACAAAACAGTTTTATTAGAAGAACTTAATGACACTCGAGTAGCTTATAATGAAATAAAGAAGTTCATGATTTGTGATAAACTGTTGGTAAATGAACAAAATGTTAAGGAAACTCGTCAAGAACAGAAGTCTTGCATCCAATCTATTTTGATAGTAGATGATTTGACTACAATACCAAGGCTACCAGATACAAATACCAGTATTGCTTCTCTCTCTGTTTTTGGGGAAACACTGTAATATGGACAAGTCTTCAGTGCTTAAAATTAGTGACATGGCTTCTGTTAATCACAGTCTAAATTTAGCGATGTTGTTAAAGCTGCTTCCTCAAGTGAGACAAGTGGTCAGGCTAGAAAGCAAATACATTAAAATAAGTGAATGGACTCGGGTGCGATATAGAAAGCGTACTCAAAATGTAGGCAAGAAAAAGGATGACATAAAACTATTTCCAAGTTTGTTGACTTCCATGCTTACAAACTTCATTCTGACAGTGCAGAGAACGAACTTGTTTAGAGCAGTACTTTCCGGAAGTATTATGTGAAAAACTGATACCAAAACATATTGGACAGTACGCATCTTTTCAAGTTAGTGCTTTTCGAAGTAATTTTATGAAATAACACGGTTAAGTACCGGTACGATAAGTTTTCTTTTTTTTTTTCCACAAAGAAAATGACCCGGGAAAAAATAAATATAAGTCACACCTTGGATGAATGTTTCTGCCCGCCACGCCCTCGCGATACACTTTCTTTTATACCACGATCTAGCGAATTCTTCTGTCCTCATATTACGTAGGAACTCGTGATTGGGCGTTGGTGGTGTGACGTCGTACCGCTAACAAAAGTTGACAGGCTTCTGGCTTCTGGAGGATATAATATGTCACATTTTCGAAAACTACAAACAGTGTATCGTACATTATTTGAAAATGCAAGGGCGCTTCGCTTCGGCTACCGCCTCCGCTTCGCGCACTTAACTATGTGGATAGTGTTATGCATTATTTAGACTATATGCAGAGGTGATTGTGGTCTGATTGGGAGTGCCGAGTGAGCTAGCGGGTTGTCATTTTGGTGCAAGGGTTGGTAGCTGGCATTTGGTACGATCGGGAGTTTGGAGAGAAGGAACGGTCGGGAGTGCCGAGATAACAAGCGTGTGGTCGCCATAGCAACGCATTGTTCGGAGCATAAATAAATAAATAAATAAATACTTTATTATCACATACGTCTACAATTGAGCAATGCTCGTAAACAGGTGATTCGTCATGGATTTCTTAATGCTAAACTTAAAACTAAACTAAACTTAAAACTAAACAAAAGTTAAATATAATTATGAATATAAATATGAACACAATATAATAGATAAGCCTATTACATTCAAACACGGGACTGTATATAATCTTCAATGGAGTAGAAGCAGTGATCAAGCAGATATGCTTTGATTTCAGTTTTGAAAGAAGACATTTTGACGATTTTTTTAATGGAGGCTGGTAATTTGTTATACAGTTTTACTCCCATATTTATTGGTCCCTTTTGACAGATTTTAGTGTTAAGCCTCTCATGGTGTAGATCTGATTTTTGTCTTGTATTGTGAAAGTGAATTTCTATATTACTTATAAATGGGGTGTTTTTATCCGAAAGGTTTTTTTTGTGAATAATAGAAGTTCATATATATAAATACAAGGGAGGGGCAGTATCTGTAATTTTTTGAAAGCAGGTTTACACGAGGATCTCGAAGAGGGGCGGCTTACTCTTATCTTTCGCCCATTTTTTCTTCCCCCACATAAAGTACCATACTGGCACTTAATAACAGGCAAATTTGCATTTACTTTCCATTTAAACCTAAAAATGGGATGAAATCAATCGAATTAATTGTTTAGCTGTTATGAGTCCAGATACCAACACCTTCGTGAGAAAACTCATGGCGTCAATAAAATCTAGGAAGCTTGAAATGAATAAATTTATATGTCCTATCAATATCTTTTTTTAACCAGATTTCCGTTAAACAAATACATTTTACAGTATTATTAAATAAATAATCAATTTCAATACCTTTAATTTTATCAGCTTCAAACCACCAACATTCTACAAATTCATATTAAGGTAATCCTCTCTGGGTCATTGGCGAAAGATAGCCGAAGCGAAGCGCCCTTGCATTTTCGAATAATGTACGATACACTGTTTGTAGGTTTCGAAAATGTGGCATATTATATCTTCCAGAAGTTAGTCAGCCTGTCAACTTTTGTTTAGCGGTATGACGTCACAACACCAACGTCCAATCACGAGTTCCTACGTAATATGAATACAGAAGAATTCGCTAGATCGTGGTATAAAAGAAAGTGCATCGCGAGGGCGTGGTGGGTGGGAACATTCATCCAAGGTGCGACTTACATTTATTTTTTCCCCAAAAATGTCTGTCCGTCTATTTGTCTGTCTGTCCGTGTGTCTGTTTGCACCATAACTCAAATACGCTTTTTCGGATTTTCATGTAACTTGGAAAACTCATTTATAATGTCCATGGGAAGAACCCTATTGATATTGAACCAAATCGGTTCACCGGTTCCGTAGTAATGCCTAATTTAGTGCCTACTTTAATAGATTATATCAGAAAGGCGCCATAACTCAAATATGCAGTATCGTATTTCCATGAAACTTGGTATAGGCTACGCATTTACGACGTCCATGAGAAGTACCCTATTGAATTTGAACCTAATCTGTTGACCGGTACCGGAGTAAAACCCAATTTAGTATCTATTTTAAAGGCGCAATAACTCAAATACGCTTCAACGGAATTTTATGAAACTTCGTATACGCATTTATAATGTCCATCGAAAGATGTCTATTGATAGTCGACCAAATCGGTTGGCCAGTACCGGAATAATGCCCAATTCAGTGCTTTTTATGTTAATATATAAGAAGTCGCGATAACTCAAATAGGCTTTATTGTATTTTACTGAAACTTTGTATACCCATGTATAATGTACATGGGAAGACGTCTACTGATATTGGAAGAAATCGGTAGACCGGTACCGGAATAATGCCCAATTTAGTGCCTTTTATGTTAATATATAAGAAGTCCCGATAACTCAAATATGCTTTATTGGATTTTCCTGAAACTTGGTATACCCATTTATAATGTCCATGGGAAGACGTCTATTGACATTGGATAAAATCGGTTGACCTGTTTCGGAATAATGCTCAATTTAGTGTCTATTTTATGGTAATATACGTATTCGAAAGAATTTATGAAATGGAAATCAGTAATCATGACAACAAAGTTACTGTGGTCTTATAAGGCTTAGGAAATTAAAATACATTTAGCTATGACAAATAACTCTATTGCTTTACATGCGCTTATCCAACTAGACCGTTAAACTGATCCAGGTGGCCGAGATGGTAACGTGTTGATCTCACATTCTGGAGTTCCATGGTTCAAATCCCGAAACCGGCCGATTTGACTTTTTTTGTTGTTGTATTTTTATGTGAGTGTGCGATTGTCAAGATATCACAAATCTGTAGAGTTCAGCTGATGCTGGAAGATTTAATCTGATTAAAAAAACTAGACCTTTGTTCTTCCGTAAGCCCTGCTTAATGAATAAATCTGGAGCTTAACTTGGAAATCAATTTTTTTTTAAGTATATTCTGCATATCATAATTGCAATCATAACTGTATCAAACAGAAACATACTGGCACTTTGTTACATCAGTTTACCTGATTTTATTATTAAGTGTCATAATGGTACTATATGAGATTGAATGGGGTCAGGAAAATGTATGTCTATCTGTCCGTTCGTGTGTCTGTACGCGCGATAACTCAAATACGCTTTACCGGATTTTCATGAAACTTTGTATGCGCACTTATAACGTCCATGGAAAGAACTCTACTTATTTGGTACCGAAGTAATGCCCAATTGAGTGCCTATTTTATGGTAATATATTAGAAAGAATTTATCATAGGTAATCCCACGAGAGTTGATGAGTTTATCGATAGATTCGCGACTACGAAGCAGGAGCGAATTTATCTGAGGCAACTCGTCAACTCGAGTTGGATTTATTAAGACTATTCCATGAATAAAATGCAATGGATTATATAAATAATAATTACTTTCGTGCTTTGTTGTGTAAAAACATAACTAACAGTTGTGAGATCACGGCATACTGTGAATCAACCATCCATGAATCGCTTCGAGCTACCGTGGTATAATACAGTTCTACCAATTGTGCATATAAGACATAGTTAACTTCATTCAGGTAAGTTAACAGCAGAACAGAATAAAACCACATGAACTGGCTTGCACCGAATCGAAATTGTGTTCTTAATCAATGTACATTTCTATTATTTCAATTTCCAAACAAGTTATGTTGTATAAAATAATCTGATTCGTGCCCCCTAGTGGCAGCAGTGACTATTAATCACTGCACACTGATACTCGTGTCTCCAGTAACGAGCAGCTGATTTTACCGCGATAAAATGCCATGGTCCTGATTCCTACAAGAATATTGTAAGATAAACGGCCATGATTGGTCTATATCCGAGGAATTGCTAAACGTTTTTGGTCAATATTAAACACGCGGCGTATATGTGGGATAGTCAAATGCAAATCACTTCTCATGACAACATATTGTTCATAGTGTTCATATATGGTTTTGGAAGTAGCAATACATTTAGCTTTGACAAATGACACTCCCCACATATCCCTTCACATATGCTTGTTAAAAAACCGTTAAATCGAGCGAAGTGGCCGAGAGGGTAACGTCTTAGTCTCGCAATCTGGAAGTCTCTGGTTCAAGTTCCATAGCCGGCCAATTTGCCCTTTTTATATCATTATTATTATTATTATTATTATTATTATTATTATTATTATTATTATTATTATTATTATTATTATAGGAATGTGCGATTCTCAAGGTATCATAAATCTGTAAGCCTGGTTACACACATGGCGTTTTTTTTCCGTCGCGGAGAATTTGCCGTCGCCGCCCAAAGACAGTAGTACATTGAAGTGAATTAGAGCTTGCACACGAGGCGGAAAAAAAACGATCGTTAAAATTTCCGTCGGCGGCAGTTTTGCTGCCGCCTGGTGCCACTGGAGCCCGACGGAAATTTTGCCGTCGCTTTGAAACATGCACCTGCATAAACAAACTTACGAAAATAAACAAGGGTCTTCTCGCAGTGGGAGATGCCAGATCAGCATTATGAAGAGGAAGACAATTAATTATTTCTGCTCTCTCTGAAGGGACTGCATAGAATGGTCATTTACATCATCATATCAGATACCGCAATGGAAGAAGTACAGGATCACATAATCCATAACATTAATGAAAATTTATTATAACATAATTGCAACATTTAATATAATTAGTATTTTTAAAATGTGATATGAAACATTCATATAACTCCCTCTACTCTTAATATAGCCTATTCTAGTGTAGAGTACACGGCTGTATTGCAGTAGTGCGCATTCACTTGTATCTGCCTCGTTTCCAAGTCGCATTATTCGCGAGGCAAGACCAAAAAATCCAAGTCTATATTGTATCAAATGAATGGCTTATAACTAGCCTTCAGAGAATTTCTTGAGAGAAGTTTTTCAAATAGTACTTATTACAATATATTATAGTAGGCCTACATAATAAGCCTATAAAATTGTTAAAACTATTTCGAGAAAATTAAGAAAAATTAAATTTTCGTCAAATAAAGTGCTTGTAAAAATGAAAAGAAAGTCGTTGCCGTCCCTCGTGCCGCATCCCTTAAGGATGCACAATCCAAATAAAATCTTAATAAATGCACTCGAATACTTTTGTATAACCTAGGCGTGGCAGTACACCTTTCTTCAAATTCTAATATAGAATAAGAGGCCGTGTTGCAGAGTATAGGTATTCAGTTGTATTAGCCTGATGCAAAGCTTTACCGTTCACCAGATAAGATTGAGTTTCTGTGAACGATGCCTGCCTTGTAACTACCCGCGAGAAATATTTTTTCGAAAAAAATCTTTCAAATAATAGTTTAGCTCTTAGCATAAGCACCTCAATTACAAAATTTAAACACAATTTTTAAACCCCTAGTACCTAGTACTGACAGACGGATTAAAACTAAAAATTTGTAGTTTTCATTCTTTCTGGAATGTCCATATATTCCACGCGAATCATCCTAATAGCATGCTGTGAGAGAAGTGAGTGTGCTGTTTTGGTAGCTCACAAATCTCCTACTTAATACTCCCGCCGTTCGGTCTTACTGCATGCGGAATTGAAGCGGGCACTAAGCGACAGAGTACAAAGAGCGCCATGTCACGTGGGAGCAGTGGGTGGGGGAGTCCCCAGGCTTTTTATGCATACGACTGCAAGTGCAAACTTGAAATCTGCCAGTAAGAACTTCATACTCTTTTTTTTAGAATATCCCCCAATAACTGCCGTAGGAGTCGGCATGCTGACCACATGCCCCAATCCTGCGATCTGGCTATTCAAAATGTGACACTTCATTGTTACGCTCATATTATTGGTAAATAATAATAAATAAAATAATATTTGGAAGAAAGCAGATCGTTCGTTGAAAATGTCACTGTTCGAAATAGTACCCACTGGTGTTTAGAATTGTATCTACATTTTCAAACGTTATTCTGGAAAGATTGATTGCCCTGACAAATTTTACAGCTGTGTACAGCTCATATTTTTGTGAAGGGTCGACTACATTTCCAACTTTGTGATTACAATACAATTGAATTTTTCTTATGTTTATTGTGTTCATAAAATAAGAATATTTGTTAAGTGTTCGAAAATGTACCACCTTACCCTATATCGAGGTTTGACTGAAGTATATATGTTTCTCAGAATTAAATTAACGGATATCATTTCACGACGGAATATCAATAACGATAGAAGCTGCTCCCTGTTCATTTCAAACTACACTGCAATCAACAATTTGAATAACACAGTTAAACTGATGTGAATTGATCTGAAGTTGAAACTATACTGCATAAACCAGCATGATCATACGACGGCGACGGAAATTTTTCCGCCCCGTGTGTAAACGTTTCATTTCTTTGGGCGGCGACGGCAAATTCTCCGCGACGGAAAAAAAACGCCATGTGTGTAACCAGGCTAAAGCAGAGAACTTCTCTGCGGGGTGCACTGCTAATTAGAGGGGCAAGAGGAGGTGGTAGTGGAGGAGGCCGTGAGGGCTGCAATCACAGGTGGCTAAACGATTGCTTATTGGCTGCCGTGCGCGTGATTGTTGCCACCGGCACGTGCCGAGATGCTCTATTAGCAAAGTTAAAAATATTTGCACTTCAGTTGCTTATAATTTCTGTGCAGTTTTATTTTAATTTTCTTATAATTTTCTTATAATTTCTGTGCAATTAGTTTTATTATAATTTCCGACTCATATATTTTTTTGTTGGTATTGCCATCTAGTTTCAGTTTTTAGTTTTTCGCCTCTTATCAATTACAGCATTTACCCGGAAACCCCGGAAAACTACGGAAATCCACAGAATTTCTAGAACTCGAAACATGTGATGTATAGTCACTGTAACCGTTATTGCGAAATAATTCTTCTGCTTCAGGTGTGTCCTTTGCAGGTACAAAAGGGTGAGTATGTGGACTACGAGATATCTGCCATAATTGTGATGGTCACATGCAAAGAAAAGGGGAATCATAACTTCTAAACATGCCAAGCGTAAGTTAAAGTTCTTTTTCTTAGTTGCTCGCTGAAATCTTAAAATCAATGACACTAATTTGTCCATATTACCAATCCAAAATTGTGCTGTTTTACCCAATTGTAACGCTGTTTAAAATTGCCGCGATTCCATCCCCTCCGACTACACTCTCTCTGACGTAAGTAGTGTACGACTTCGCCGCTGCATACCGAGCCGTAATGGTGGGCTTGGTTCTTGCAGTCAATCAGACTGTATTTGGTAACTGCCTAGTTAGTGTGGGAGCTGCGAGGACGAGTCGGACCCTCCGGTTGTCTGTGTGAGTAGCGATGTCGTCACTATTTATTAGCTAAAACTAACTTCAAGTGCCTTCAGCACATTATGCCTATATTCATATTTTGGTGTTAAGATAACTGAGGTAGGAAAGGACAGAGAAAGATGTATTTTCAGAGTTAGTTAACCTTAAGCACTTATAGTCATGGGCCGTCTGGATAGGGAACATGTTTGGTATCAAGTTTATTATTTCAAGGCATCATGAAAATGCCCATGCTAGAATGTGTCCGTTTGAGATCAGTAACTCTGTAGGGTTAGATCCCTCTTGTTCATGAAATGCTAGTTTTCCACTAAGAATTATTTCATACATTTTCTAAATACCCATATTTTGCTATATCATTGTTTGAAGTTTCTCTGATAGAAATATTAGTATTTCCCATTTCATTTATGCTTGCTAAAAGAATTTTTCTAGTGGGCGTATCGTCGCCATTTGCTTACCCCGTTGCATCTTGGGTAGATCTGGTAATGTAATTGCTGGCCCAGATGATATAGGTATTTATATTATTCCTTAACTTCAATTTTCATTGTCTCAAATTTAATGTTAAATTTCACTTCCCTATATTAATAAATTTAATTGAACTGTTATTTGTATTGCATTTGTTAACTTGTGATCTTGCCTGTAAAAATTATATTGCGTATAAATTCTACTGGTTCCCTTCTTTAGTCAGAATGGTCCGAAAGATATTAGCACTCTGATGTTTGAATTTATATAAGGGTTATAGATTTTTATGTAAACCATTATTCAGCTACTTATGAGGTGGACTTAGTTAATATATTGTTCTTGTCCATATAGTTACTTCTCGTAATATATTTTCTGGTTGCAAGTTATATATTGTGTAGCTAATTTGCATAATTATGTGGAACATTCTGGGTCGTTCAAAGTTCACCATGTTAGGTCACGCCAGGCATTTCTTGTATATTTATGGACATTAGCCTCCCTTCTTGTATAGTGATACACACCAGATAGATTTGCCTTATATTTCTTTTGAGATTTTGTAATTATTAATTCTTTTCCTTTTTTTTATCTACAAGCTAATTGCTATTAAAGTACAGGATTAATTTGGTACAAGTAGTTCAGCCCCTTTTCTAATAAATAAATTTTCTATATTTTCTGCACCCATAGTTTCATAATATTTTCTAGACTGTTCTTTCAGACTATATTGCGTGTAGCTGGCTTGCTTACTTTTTCTGTTTTTTGGTATTTGACATTATTCTGTTATTTGCTAATTTGAAATTGCATTTACATTTTTGGCTGATTGCTGGCTGATTTTCTTAACTTACCTTGCCTAGTTTTTGCTTTCTTTACATAATTATTCTCTAATATCATATTGCTTTTTCAAAAGAATACTCCTGCTTATTTAGTTTATTCTTGATTATATTTTGGTGCTACTTTGATATTTAATTACACTCAGGTTTTGGATTTTCCTTACCGTATTTATTTTTTTTAATTCCAAATTATTATTTTCTATTGCAAATTAGGTCGACCAGTTTACCCTTCTGCCGTAGTATTTCTTAAGCAAATTCTAAATAAATTCTCAGTTTATCTTCCCTTCTGTATATTCTAAAATACTTTAAAATAGATTATCTTCTATTCCCTATTGGATAGGCCTAATTATAGTTCATGAGTAAATTTTTCTAAAGTGATTTCTAGTCATTTGCTGATTATAAAAGACTTTGAAACATTCCCTTCTATAGGCAATTAGGTAGGCCTAATTAGTATTTATTCTGGAAATTTCTTTAATACAAATGGTACATAGTTGTGAACTTTGATTTTCTTTTGGCATCCCATTATTCTAAATTACTTTGCCTGGCATTGACCTTTGATAGGCCTAGTTTTTATTTGTGATCCATGCATATTTATTTATAGTATACCAACTTAACTTTTGGAATTTATTGGATTTGCAATTTTGGAATTATTCTTGGTACATGAAAGATAGCTTAATAGTTAGAGATGTTGGGCATTTAGTAATCAATTTCTAGTCATTACTATTTATTGTCATTTATTTAAGGTAGACCTTATATTGTACATTGGTTATATTATACATTAAATCTCATTGTTGGAATTTTGCGAATTTATGATCAAGTGCGATTGCCCTCTTGCTCTCCCATCCTTCTTAACCTGTATTGGAGATGGATCTTCGGCCTTGCTGGGAATTGTCCACATGCTCTTCCAAGTTATATTAAAGTGAGATATTATTAGTATGGAAGTTTTTTGGTACCTGCAAATAAGTATCAGTTATTACATACATATATATTGGATATCAGATTAATTCCCTTTGTAGGAGTCTCTTCATTTAACCTAGTGACCCCTTGAATTAAACTATTCTAATTAATTATTAAATTCTATTATAATTAAATTAACTCTAGCAACATTATAATTTATAACATAACCTAATTCTCATTCGTTGCATGGTAGCAACTTCTCCAATTCAGGTGAGGGAGGAGGGTATATATGTTCCACATATATTACGTTTATTAGTTACTTTTCATTTTGCTATTGTCCAAATTCATTATGGCGGTGAATGCTCAGATATCATGGGATTTTCTTCGCAAAGATGAAATTCTTTTTGAAATAAAGTCTAGGGGTGCATCAGCTGATGACAGTGCTGATGTTGCCTCATTATTGTGTATTCTTAAGGAATTAGCTACTCAACAATTGCCTTCTGCTATGTTATTGAAGATTGAGGACCCTGTTAGTGAATTACGTTTACTTAAACGAAAAGTTACAGAAATTGTAGATTCTGCGACAGAAATATTTTCTGACCCTGATTCTTCTACTAAACAAAGAAATCGTCTTAAACATAGAGCTCGGCATATAGAAAATAGAATTATTCTCCTACAGCAGACTCCGGACACTGGCTTAGATCTGGGAGAGCTTAATAGATTGAGGGAAATCTTGCTGTCCCCTTTTTCTGGTTTAGAGGTTGATGAATCTGATCAAATTGTAGCGTCTGAGAGTGCACCTCAAGGTGGGGCCTCCTCATCCGAGATCTTAGTAAATTTGGAGGTTCCGGCTGTTCAACATAATTCCCCTGTTATGACACTACCATCTGCGACTTCACCCTTGTTACCTCCTCAAGATAATTTTCAGAATTCTTTTGTAAATAATGCTCAACAATTTTCTCAACATGGGAATTTATTAGTGGGACAATTTAATAATTCTGGTTCTCAAAATTTAAATTTATCACCGGACTTTTCACAACTCTCTTTCACCCCACTTAAGATGCCCCATCCACTTCAAAAGATGTTAGATTTACAAAAGCAATTCACTGTTTCTACTGTAGATGAGGCGATTAATTTTCTGAAGTTTTTGGTGAAATTTTCCGAATTAGCTAGGTCTTTTGCCATTCAAGAATTTGTTATGCTACAAATGTTGCTCAGTCTAGTTTCTGATCGTGTTTTGGACATCTTACAATCAGTGTTGTGTTCATCGAAATCTGTTCGCATGTTCCATTCTGAAATTTTAAGGCAGTTCATTCCTTCTAGGCCACGTCGAGCTTTAGCTTCATCTCTTTATTATAGGCCTCAGCGCATTGATGAGAATTTTTCTGATTTTGTTCGTGACATTAAACTCCACGCAGCTCTTTTCCAAATTCCCGATTCTGAAAATCAAATTGTAGAAATGATAATATCTGGATTGAATCCCATTACTCGATCATACTTAACCTTTGCTCCGAGACCTTCCACATTTGCGGATCTGTTTGATCTTTCTGTGACTGTTTCTGAGGTTGAGAGTGGGGATGTTTGTCGAGTCTCATCCAATGCTGTTTCTCAATCTGGACAGGTCGTTTCTGCTTCTAGTAATCGAGCTAATTCTATTAGAGATTCCAGTATTTCAGTTCAAGCTAATGTTAATAGAGATCCTCGTTCCTGTCATTACTGTGGTAAGATTGGGCATCTAATTAGATATTGTACTAACCGTATTAGGGACATTCAGCGTCAGCCTTCAGCTCCTGTTACGGAATCCACTCTTGTCCGTAAATGTACCTATTGTCATAGATCAGGCCATTTGGTTTCTCAATGTAGGACTAAGAGTGCCGATATGATCCGTCGATCTTCTGCTTCTTCGTCTAGAACGAATTTTCAACCATGACTAGAACCTCCCTCCAGCCATGTAGTATTTTCTGATTATGTTAAAGATCGAGATAGACAGCTTATATTATCTATGGGTTGTAGTGGTAGAGTCCCCAGTCATTTGCCTGTTCTTCCTGTTTTTCTGAATAAGCTTTCTACTAATGCCTTAATAGATTCAGGTGCTGCTAGATCATGTATTAGTAGGAGCATGTTGGATAAGCTTCGCATTCCGGTTTCCGCCCTTTTGCCTTATTCTGACAATGCTATTAGTGCTGATGCTTCACTTATTTCTATCTTGGGGAAGGTTTCTCTGAAAGTTAAAATAGCTAAATTCTCTTGGAGGGTTACCTTTTTGGTTGCTAATTCTCTAGTGTTCCCGGTGATCTTGGGGGCCGATTTTGCGCATTTCTCTGGTCTCACTTTAGATTTTCAACGTAGTGTTGTCTACTTCGCCTTTGAACCTAACTATCAAATCAATTTTGCTATTTCGTCTCTTAAGCCTTCAGCTCAAGTATCCAGTGCTTTTGTTGATCAGAATTTGCTTCAGACTGATGATGTTTCTGAGCAAAATGTTGACTTAGATCATTTGCTCCCTGAACAACGTACCCAAGTGCCCCAGATTATTTCTGATTTCCCTCAGGTATTGAGTGACCAGCTCGGGGTTACCAATGTGTTGGAATATCAAATACAAGTTACTGATAGGGTGCCTGTCCGTCTCCCTCCTTACAGACTTTCTCCTCCTAAGCTCATGGTCATGAGATCCAAGATTAATGACATGTTAGATAAGGGCATTATCCGACCTTCTACTTCTGCCTATTCGAGTCCGATATTTTTGGTCCCTAAGGGCGAATCGGATTTCAGGCCTGTCATCGATTACCGTGCTCTTAATCAGAAAATTATCATAGAGTCCATGCCTCTGCCAGATATTCATTCTGCGGCCCACTGGTTCGCCGGAGCTACGGTGTTTTCATCTCTTGATCTCAATAGTGCTTATAATCAGATTCCTTTACATGAGTCTTCTCGTCACCTCACGGCCTTTTCCACAGAGTGGAATCGTTTTGAGTTCTGCAGACTTCCTTTCGGTTTAGCTACTGGGGCGCAGGTGCTGACCAGGCTGTTAGATAAGATTTTTTCAGATATCAAATTCGTCTATGTTTATCACTACCTTGACGATCTGGTCATTTACAGCAAGGATTTTGCGTCCCATATGGAGCATCTTCGGGAGGTATTTCGTCGATTGCAGGAGGCTGGCCTTACCGTCAAGCCAACTAAGGTGCAGTTTGCCAGACCGCAGCTTAGTTTCATCGGGCATTTGATCTCTCCGCAAGGTGTCGCTATTGACCCAGAGAGGACGGTGGCGATTAGGAATTTTCCTCCTCCATGCAATGTGAAGGCAGTAGCTCGCTTTATCGGCATGGCCAATTTCTTCGCCAAATTCATTCCCAACTTCTCGGGGCGGGCTGCGCCCTTCAATCGCTTACGACGTAAAGGTGTCGAATTCAAGTGGACGGAGGAGCACCGCCTCGCCTTCGAGGATATTAAGAGTGCCATCTCCAACCCGCCCATCTTGGCCATGGCTGACTTCTCGCGTACCTTCGTCGTCCAAACTGACGCCTGTGCTGCCGGGCTTGGCGCCGTGTTGCTTCAGGAATTTCCTGAGGGACGGAAGCCAATTACTTATGCTTCTCGTTCACTAACTGCTCAAGAACAACAATTTTCCATATATGAGATGGAAGCTCTCGCAGTTATCTTTGCCTTGGAGAAGTTTCGCATGTATGTCGAGCACGTCAATTTCATCTTGGAGTGCGACAACCAAGCCTTGTCCTGGTGCTTAGCTCGCCCTCGTAAGACGGGCCGACTAGCTCGATGGGCAGTTCGCCTATCAGCGTTTAAATTCTCCACTGTGCACATTCGCTCTTCTGAAAACATCTTGGCGGACTCTTTGTCCCGCATGTTTGAAGGTTCCGCTAGGGCTTCTGTGGAAGAAGTACCGCCAGTTCAGGATTCTGGGGTGTCATCTATACCCCCCCAGGAAGTTATTGCCCCTCTGTTGACTGACTTTCCTCTCGCCTTCTCAGATATTGCTCAACAGCAACTGTTAGACCCCGATTTGTCTGTCATCATCGACAAGTTGAAAGGTGGGTCTGCTGTTAGTAACTTTTGTCTGGTTAAAGATACCTTGCAAATTCAGGTTGGGAGACTTAGGCGTCATAAGCTTGTCCTGCCTTCCTCTCTGAAGGACATGGTCTTCAAATATTTTCATGTCTCGCCCATTGGTGGTCATCTGGGATTGAAGAAAACTCTTGCTAAAATTCAAATCTCCTTCTGGTGGAAAGGTATGTTTTTGGACATCCGTGATCGGGTCAGATCCTGTATTATCTGCTCGATGTCTAAACCCTCTCTCAATACTCGCATGGGTTTATTGTCGTCCACTGTTGCACAAAGGCCCTTTGAAAAGATATTCGTCGACTTCCTGGGAAAACTTCCACGTTCAAAAAAAGGAAATACATTCATCTTTGTTGTCGTCGATGCCTTTTCAAAGTTCTGCTGGTTGTTTCCCATGCGAGACTCTCGTACAGAAAAAGTTATCTCTAGCTTATCTTCCATATTTCAGGTGTTTGGCTTTCCGGAATTTCTGGTCTCGGATAATGGGCCACAATTTATTTCCAGGCAGTTTAAAGACTTTTGTTTCCGTTCCGGCATATCACATATAACCACGACTCCATACTACCCTAACCCCTCCCATGCTGAGCGGGTAATGCGAAACTTGAAGAATGCGCTTATTGCTTACCACCACAAAGATCATTCACAGTGGGACGTGAACTTGTCGTGGTTACAATTCGCATTCAACTCCGCAATACACGAGAGTCATGGTTTCACTCCTTTTTCTTTGCTCTGTTCATTTTCTCCCAATCACCCTCTCAGTAATGTGTGGCATATTTCTGACCTGTTGCCTGACTCCCCGTCTCCTGATGATTTGGCCAGCACTTGGAAAGCTGCTAGGAGAAACTTGTTGAGAGCTCATGATAAGCATGCTGCTGTGTATAATAAAGGTAGAATTCCTAATCCGTATTCCATAGGTGATAAAGTTATGGTAAAGAACTACCCTCAGAGTAAAGCATTGTCGAAGTTCGCTAAGAAGCTGGCTCCTCGCTATGTCGGTCCGTACCATATAGTTGACATTTTGCATGGCGGAGTCACCTTCTTGGTCGAACATCTTAATGATAAGTCTGTTAAAAGGTGTCATATTTCTCAAGTAAAAAAGTGTTAGTTTTCTCTTGTTCCTTATCCAGGGTTCTGTGTAATGTTTAGAATTTAGCTAGTGTAATGTTTTTGATGCACTTGTAATTGTGGTGCAAATTTCAATTGTCAATGTTTGTTATCTATTCTTGTCCTTTTCTTATGTTCTCGTATTTATGTGTATTCTTTGCATATGTAATTGCTTTAAAAGAATCTTTTGTGACGATTTCGCTGCTCCCACGTAGCCGGGGGAGCTGTCTTCTTCCCTCCAGTCTCAATTATTTTAAGGGGCCCCTTATCAAAAAAAAAAGGCAAATAAGAAACTAAATAATCTAGATTATAATCTCGAAAATGTCAATGTAACTAATCAAAATACAGTCTATTTAAAAGAAACAAAAAACTGGGCCCAAGTCAAAAGAAAAATAAACAAGGATTATAAAGGTTGAATGTGACCAGATTTTAAGATTGTAATTAAGAATGTAGATTGCACATACCAAGAAAGTAAAAAAAAAAAATTAATTAATTTAAAAAAAAAAAAAAAAAATTACAAGATATACTGCAAACCATCTCCAAAATTGGACACTTTTCCAAAAAAAAAGGACATGATATAGAAGAAAGCATTTGTGCGGCGATATCTATCTCTTAATTTGGACATTTTGAGAGATAAATTCTTCAGTGAACTGTACAAGTTTTCATGCATAGTGAATCTATTTATCCACCAACACAGATATTAAGACACTTATATTTGTGGGTTGCACCGGTCCCCCTCCCACAGTGATTTTGTGTGTGTTGGACTCTGCTCACCATTTTGAACATTTTGTTTCATGTCTGAGACGACTCTATGAAGATACCACCGACATGGGCAGTGTGATGCTGCGGAGCTCCTGTTGGCCTTATCTGAGGTAATACGCGTGTACCTTTGGTCTGTGGATGTCTGCCCTGACTCATGGGGTATGCAGCCCCAACTTGCTGTTTGTCATCCGACATGGGTGGCCGGAGTCATGAGCCACTTTTTCTACCAGCAGTCTTCTTTCTTCGAGCCCGCTCCATCTTCTGCTATGAAGTATGCAACACTCCTCTCATCGACTCATCGCACCTCTTCTTCACTCAAGAATGGACCTTGTGTGATTTGGTGATTCGTGCGCCTAATCTGGATATTGGCGACGATCTGTTGTGGGTGCTTATGAGATTCTCACTAAATATATGGTATTTCTCGGTGAGTGGTAAATATTTGGCTTAAGGCATGTGCTATTGCCGGCCGCAGTGTTCTTTAGTCTCAGAAAAATGCAGATAAATTCTTCATAAAATGTGAGTAAGTTTTGGGTATATTATATCATGGTATTCTCCCTTCGTTTGATTCCGTCAAAAACATTCAAGAGAACTTATACATCAAGATATGAACTTTTTCAAAAAAAATATAATTACTTCAAAAATTCTTGTTGATTTAAAGACTATGAGTTATTATGAACTGTACTAGGCTAAGATTAATGGTGTTCTGATATCAGGGTCTAAATTGTTCTACTACTGTATTACTTGTATGAATTTTGGGGGTCATATGTGTTTTCTGGGTTTTCTAACTGTTTTGGTAAAAAAAAAATCTTGCAATTTTTTTTTTGTGTAGTCAGAGGGGAGGGCTGTAACGCTGTTTAAAATTGCCGCGATTCCATCCCCTCCGACTACACTCTCTCTGACGTAAGTAGTGTACGACTTCGCCGCTGCATACCGAGCCGTAATGGTGGGCTTGGTTCTTGCAGTCAATCAGACTGTATTTGGCAACTGCCTAGTTAGTGTGGGAGCTGCGAGGACGAGTCGGACCCTCCGGTTGTCTGTGTGAGTAGCGATGTCGTCACTATTTATTAGCTAAAACTAACTTCAAGTGCCTTCAGCACATTATGCCTATATTCATATTTTGGTGTTAAGATAACTGAGGTAGGAAAGGACAGAGAAAGATGTATTTTCAGAGTTAGTTAACCTTAAGCACTTATAGTCATGGGCCGTCTGGATAGGGAACATGTTTGGTATCAAGTTTATTATTTCAAGGCATCATGAAAATGCCCATGCTAGAATGTGTCCGTTTGAGATCAGTAACTCTGTAGGGTTAGATCCCTCTTGTTCATGAAATGCTAGTTTTCCACTAAGAATTATTTCATACATTTTCTAAATACCCATATTTTGCTATATCATTGTTTGAAGTTTCTCTGATAGAAATATTAGTATTTCCCATTTCATTTATGCTTGCTAAAAGAATTTTTCTAGTGGGCGTATCGTCGCCATTTGCTTACCCCGTTGCATCTTGGGTAGATCTGGTAATGTAATTGCTGGCCCAGATGATATAGGTATTTATATTATTCCTTAACTTCAATTTTCATTGTCTCAAATTTAATGTTAAATTTCACTTCCCTATATTAATAAATTTAATTGAACTGTTATTTGTATTGCATTTGTTAACTTGTGATCTTGCCTGTAAAAATTATATTGCGTATAAATTCTACTGGTTCCCTTCTTTAGTCAGAATGGTCCGAAAGATATTAGCACTCTGATGTTTGAATTTATATAAGGGTTATAGATTTTTATGTAAACCATTATTCAGCTACTTATGAGGTGGACTTAGTTAATATATTGTTCTTGTCCATATAGTTACTTCTCGTAATATATTTTCTGGTTGCAAGTTATATATTGTGTAGCTAATTTGCATAATTATGTGGAACATTCTGGGTCGTTCAAAGTTCACCATGTTAGGTCACGCCAGGCATTTCTTGTATATTTATGGACATTAGCCTCCCTTCTTGTATAGTGATACACACCAGATAGATTTGCCTTATATTTCTTTTGAGATTTTGTAATTATTAATTCTTTTCCTTTTTTTTATCTACAAGCTAATTGCTATTAAAGTACAGGATTAATTTGGTACAAGTAGTTCAGCCCCTTTTCTAATAAATAAATTTTCTATATTTTCTGCACCCATAGTTTCATAATATTTTCTAGACTGTTCTTTCAGACTATATTGCGTGTAGCTGGCTTGCTTACTTTTTCTGTTTTTTGGTATTTGACATTATTCTGTTATTTGCTAATTTGAAATTGCATTTACATTTTTGGCTGATTGCTGGCTGATTTTCTTAACTTACCTTGCCTAGTTTTTGCTTTCTTTACATAATTATTCTCTAATATCATATTGCTTTTTCAAAAGAATACTCCTGCTTATTTAGTTTATTCTTGATTATATTTTGGTGCTACTTTGATATTTAATTACACTCAGGTTTTGGATTTTCCTTACCGTATTTATTTTTTTTAATTCCAAATTATTATTTTCTATTGCAAATTAGGTCGACCAGTTTACCCTTCTGCCGTAGTATTTCTTAAGCAAATTCTAAATAAATTCTCAGTTTATCTTCCCTTCTGTATATTCTAAAATACTTTAAAATAGATTATCTTCTATTCCCTATTGGATAGGCCTAATTATAGTTCATGAGTAAATTTTTCTAAAGTGATTTCTAGTCATTTGCTGATTATAAAAGACTTTGAAACATTCCCTTCTATAGGCAATTAGGTAGGCCTAATTAGTATTTATTCTGGAAATTTCTTTAATACAAATGGTACATAGTTGTGAACTTTGATTTTCTTTTGGCATCCCATTATTCTAAATTACTTTGCCTGGCATTGACCTTTGATAGGCCTAGTTTTTATTTGTGATCCATGCATATTTATTTATAGTATACCAACTTAACTTTTGGAATTTATTGGATTTGCAATTTTGGAATTATTCTTGGTACATGAAAGATAGCTTAATAGTTAGAGATGTTGGGCATTTAGTAATCAATTTCTAGTCATTACTATTTATTGTCATTTATTTAAGGTAGACCTTATATTGTACATTGGTTATATTATACATTAAATCTCATTGTTGGAATTTTGCGAATTTATGATCAAGTGCGATTGCCCTCTTGCTCTCCCATCCTTCTTAACCTGTATTGGAGATGGATCTTCGGCCTTGCTGGGAATTGTCCACATGCTCTTCCAAGTTATATTAAAGTGAGATATTATTAGTATGGAAGTTTTTTGGTACCTGCAAATAAGTATCAGTTATTACATACATATATATTGGATATCAGATTAATTCCCTTTGTAGGAGTCTCTTCATTTAACCTAGTGACCCCTTGAATTAAACTATTCTAATTAATTATTAAATTCTATTATAATTAAATTAACTCTAGCAACATTATAATTTATAACATAACCTAATTCTCATTCGTTGCACAATGTCCCTTCTCTAACTTCAGTCAAGAAAGTAGGGTAGTGACTGTGGAAGGTTTGGCAAGATAAATTATCATTCACAGATTTAAAATTAGAATATGAAGGGTGTTCTGCCAGGTTTTCAATCGCTTTCATCCCTTCAGCATCAGGATTTTTTCCAGTATTCTTTGTCATGCTGTAATTGGCGAGGGGGAAACAACTGAAACCTTAAACTATATGGCAATAGAAACAAAAATTATGTAATTCAGAAATTCCCTGGGAATATTGGTATCAAAGAGCAAAGATTAAAAAAAAAAAATTAAAACAAACTCATTTTCTCCGGATTTTCGTGGTTTTCGGAGTTTTCCGGAGATAAGATGTAATTGATAAGGGGGAAACAACTGACCCCTTAATATAGATGGCAATACCAACACAAAAGCATATGAGTCACACATTCTCTTTGAATATTAGGAGCAAAGAACTACGGTTTAAAAAAATTAAAACAAACTCATTTTCTCCGGATTTTCGTGGTTTTCGGAGTTTTCCGGAGATAAGATGTAATTGATAAGGGGGAAACAACTGACCCCTTAATATAGATGGCAATACCAACACAAAAGCATATGAGTCACACATTCTCTTTGAATATTAGGAGCAAAGAACTACGGTTTAAAAAAATTAAAACAAACTCATTTTCTCCGGATTTTCGTGGTTTTCGGAGTTTTCCGGAGATAAGATGTAATTGATAAAGGGCAAACAACTGAAACCTAGAACTAGATGGCAATACCAACAAACAAAAATCCCTAAGAATATTAGGAGCAAAGAACAAAGAATTTAAAGAAATTTTTAAAAGTCAATTTCTCTGGATTGCCGTGGTTTTAGGAGTTTTTTTGGAGATATGCTATAATTCATAAGGGGCAAACAACTGAAACCTTAATCTAGATGGCAATACCAACAAAAAACATACGAACCAGAAATTCCCTTTGAATATTTGGAGTAAAGAACAAAGATTTAAAAATAAAACATAGTCATTTTCTCTGTCTATACGTGGTTTTCCGGGTGTATGCTGTAATTGGTAAGGGGCAAATAACTGAAACCTTAATCCAGATGGCAATACCAACACAAAAATATATTATTCACCAATTCCCTTTGAATACTAGGAGGAAAGAACAAGAATTTTAGAAAATTTAAACGAAGCCATTTTCTCCGGATGTCAGTGGTTTTCGGAGTTTTCCGGGCTGATGCTGTAATTGATAAGTGGCAAACAACTCAAACCTTAATCTAGATGGCAATGCCAGTAAAAAACATGAGTCAGAAATTAGCTTTGAATATTAGGAGCAAAGAACAAAGATTTAAAAAATAAAACACAGTAATTTTCTCCGTATATACGTGGTTTTCCGGGGATACGTTGTAATTTGTAAGGGGCAAACAACTGAAACCTCAAACTAGATGCCAATATCAATAAAATGTGTGAGTCAGAAATTCCCTGGGAATATTAGGAGCAAAGAACAATGAAAAATTAAAACAAATTCATTTTCTCCGGATTTCCGTGGTTTTCCGGGTAAATGCTGTAATTGACAAGAGGCAAACAACTAAAAACTTAAACTAGATGGCAATACCAACAAAAAAATGTGTGTCGGAAATTCCCACGGGGGGGGGGGAGGGTTTCATATTAGTGGCCCATGGTCTAGGAGGAGGATGTTTTCATAACAGATACTGTACTGTACTACAATGTTAATAATAGCACGGCACGGTTCCGACTCGTAACGTAACGGCCACATTCCTCGCATTCCTCACAGAGAAGTTCTTTGCTTTGGAGGTCTATAGTTTTCCTATGCTGGACGATTTTAATCTGATTAAAAGAAACTAGACCTTTGTTCTTCCGTAAGCCCTGCTTAATGAATCAATCTGGAGCTTAACTCGGAAATCTATTTTAAAAAATATTTTTTCTGCATATCATAATTTTGCAATCATCACTGATTAAACAAAAGCATTCTGGCACTTCGTTACGTCAGTTTACCTGATTTTATTAAGTGCCAGAATGGTACTTTCTGAGATTATGTGGTAGATGGGAAAATGTCTGTCCGTGTGTCTGTACGCGCTATAACTCAAATACGCTTTATAAGAATTTCATTAAACTTGGTATACATATTTATAACGTCCGTGGGAAGAAGCCTATCCATTTTGAACCAAATCCGTTGACCGGTACCGAAATAATAACTAATTAACTGTCACATCTATTATAATATAGTCTGCGTTATCCGAACACTCGAAGCATTTTGATTGGTTCACGGACGGCCCTTCAGCGGCCAACTTCCCGTAACTAATGTAAACAAGACACGTTCAGATTTATCAGTTTCTGTATGTAGAAATAATAGGCGAAATTACTTATTAAAGAGCATGCTTTCATTTCCAGAAGTTCTATCCAGCTGGTACTTTACATAGTTCTTAATATTATTCAATTTGACAGCACACAAACACAACATTGATTTTATAATGTTACAATAATATTGCATGAACACAATATACTGAATATTACTATCACATTGTCGCTCGCTTGCTCTAGGCATTGAATAATTAAAGCAGCTGCTGTTGATATAATATTGTGCATTCTACCGAATTGTATGGCTACCAATAACTACCCGTACATTATATTTTAATGTGAGTCAATTTCAGTTATAACGCTCCTATGCAAGCAATAGACCTAGTATTGGCCTAATTCCTGACATTGATTTCTGAGTCATAGTTCTCCATCTGGAAATATAAATGTATTTCTAAACGGAATTTATAATGTTCTTAAGTTTTATTCACACCAGATACAAGGATTTTATTATGTGGTGATTTTAACATTAATTGTTAATTATCTAGTGTGAATAAAACTTAAGATCATTATAACTTATAAGTGCGAACTAAAGAATTTGATGATCTCTGTAGTTTGTTATTACCGTTCGGACTTGTAAATTAAGTCAAGTTGCCAACTAGGGTAACAGTTACCAGTCTTAGTATTACTGGCTTTTTTTAACAATTTATAGAACAGTGATATTCATTATGTGTTTGATAATATTCTGATCATCGCACTACGGCGGTTTTGTGTCGAATGATGGTTACCTGGTGTTTTATCTGGGCGCCACAGTATAGTGCATATACTGAATATTTCTGTTTCTGTTTGTTGAACCCGCCTCCGGCAGTCAGTCGATCGTCGAACACTTCCCTCTAGCTTCAGGGTAGGAAGCGAAGAACACCTTAATATTATTACTTGAATAATAAAGCAGTTTCTTTGAACACTGAAGGAATTTGCAATTTATTTAGTACGTTGAAAATACAAGCACTGTCGTTAACAATAATTACAAGATTTGTTACAGAATAATTAATATTGTTAAAAGGTTCCCGGTAGATCGTTGCTGATGATACAATCGCTGCCGTATACAATTTTAGCTACTCGCGATTGAAAGTAAAAATTCTTCTAAGTCGATTAATTCCCCAGCGAAAGTCCAATTAAGTCCAATTAAGTCCAATTAATACTGTGATATATTCCAGTGGACACAATGCCACGGAGTAGAAGTGAATTTAATTACTGTGGGCATGGGGCCACAGAGATGAGTAGAGTTGACTGCTATAGGCACAGGGCCTCGAAGTAGAGTGAGTTTAATTACTGTAGGCACGGGGCCACAGAGATGAGTTTAATTGACTACTATGGGCACAGGGCTACAGAGATGAGTGATTTTACCCCGCCACGGTAGGCATAAGGAAAACATTGATGAACAAACTTTTACCACCACTCTTCTTAATTATCATTCGTGAATCCCGGCACGTGGTACTATAGATCTATTCTTATTGGCAATTCTCCCGACCAATAATAACATTTTAACCGCCCACGGAACTCAACTGGATTTCCCTTATTATCAAAACCCACAATTTAGCATCTCGGATTTCTAAGAAGTTTAAGTGGGAAACCCGGCTAGCGTGTGTATCACCAGTCAAATCAGAAGTTTCGACCTGAACATAATAGCCGACTTCTTAAAATAACTAAGTGTATCAATACCCTTCTGTTCCAATCTGGGAAGTTGCAGTCGCAGCGTACCTGGCTACCTGCATTGCCTTATCCCGCACCCGTTAGGTATGCTAAGGGAAATTCCTGACTTCCTTGTCTATTCATTTCTCACCGTTGCAATCTCATTTTAATAAACATTTAAAATGATATTGTTAAGCTTTTTTTTCCTTTGCCTTATTTCTAGTTAATAATATTTATAATGAATGTTCCGTCTTTTCACGGTCATTTTAAGACCAAACACGGGCTATGAGATTTTATGATTTTATTTTGAATGGATTTGAGCAATTAATCTGTCATTTATTATATTTTATTTGCTTATCTTACTTATTTCTTTTGCCGCAATAGCACTGTTATATACAACTTTTCTTTGAGTCTTCAGATCAAACGTTTTAACTCCTCTTATTTTAAGAGACAGTTTGATAATGCGAATTCTAAATTATTTGTTCATTTATTAGCCAATGGTTTAATATTTATGAAGCAGATAACTTTTCTTAGAAATTCAAAATCTTTTACAATTGGATTAGTATTTTGACTCAAGCTATCCTGGAACC
This sequence comes from Ectobius pallidus, assembly GCA_964059195.1. Lineage (NCBI taxonomy): Eukaryota > Metazoa > Arthropoda > Insecta > Blattodea > Ectobiidae > Ectobius > Ectobius pallidus. The sequence continues at coordinate 31,154,344 of CAXKWD010000006.1, forward strand.
TGTTTTCACGGTAGTCAAGCGATAAATCATGGGTAAACAGTGAAGTTAAACAGTCGAGAACAAATCAAATATCTTTGTATCGGTTATCAAAAGAATTTCCTAAGTTACAGTTTATGTATACACAATCTATAATAGGCTGCGTACGACATAAATTATTAGTTAAAATTTTGAAAAAAATATATTATGGGGATAGTATAAATATGTCAGAAAATGAAAGTAATACGTCTTGGAACATTATTAATAATACCGTATCCAGTAAGAATCACCATGAAAACATTGCTCTTCATATTAAAGATAATACAATAATTGATAATCCTAATAGTTAAGTTTTAGCAATTGAAGCAACCAGAGTGTCTTCCTTGTGCTGAGGCGATGCGGGGAATTTGCTGTGTATGCATCTAGCGTCCCATTACTGTGTCAGTGAATGCGACGTGTGCCAGATAGCTTAATATGCAGTGATTTCAGTAGCGGCTAGTAGTGATGTTTCTTTTATGTTTATGATGTAGTATATTTAGAGCCAGTGACTGTGGACCGCTGAACATGCCGGTGGAACGTTCTTCCCCTCCCAAACGAAGGGACTTGCGGGAAGTGACAAAAACTCCTGAAGGGAGACCATCAGTCAATGAGACCCCCAAAAGGGCCTCTAACCTCCCGAACATAGATGCTAATTCCCGTATAATGGAAATGAATACCTTTCTCAACGAGGTCTTGCCTAAAGAAGCAAAAATATCAGCTTCACGTCTCCAGCAAGTGAAAGACAAATTTCTGGAATGTGCCTTATGATAGCAAAAAAAGATGGTCAAATAAATGAAATCTGAAAAGAGAATTCAGGGCTACAACAGCGAGTTTTGAACATAACCAAAGAAAATACCAGCCTATTGAAGCCAATGTATGCAACTGTGGTAGCCGTTGCAGCATCAAAACCCTCACATGAAAATCATATCGAACAAGTAGCAGCCAACAAAAATTATGTAGTGTTCATCACCTCAAAAACAAATGAACAGCCAAGAAGTCTGCAGGAAAAAATTAGAAAACTAATCAATCCAATTGAAGACAGAATTAAAATCAACAATATCAAAACTACATAGTAATCATAGAAACCGCCACTGCGGAAGATATAAAAAGGATCCAGAAAAAAAATGGAAAACAATGTTGAAATAAAAGTGGAACTACCAAAAAGCAAGAGACCTCTGTTAATGCTGTACAACATTCCATCAACTCTAACCTGTCTAGAGGTAACAATTTTGGCATATTATAAAAATTGTTATGAGGAAATGAACCTAGAACAATTTAAAATAAAACAAAATTCCGACCAAGATTCCAAACCGGACCAGAGGAGATACTACAGAGAGAGTACCTATATCTCTCCTACACTGCCACAACACCAAAGGATTTATTGACAACTGCACGTTGTGCACAATATCAGGATTTTGGCCATGTTGCAAAATTTTGCAGACAAGAAAAATTAACATGTGGGCACTGTGGAGAAGAAAACTATATGAAAACAAACTGTGCTAAAATAAACCAGGCTGTAGTATGCATACTGTGCAAACTACAAGGAAAATGCTGTAACCAACTAAATTTGAAGGATTGTCCAACATATCGAATGCTGCTCAGCAGACATATTCAGAGGATAGACTATTAGTCCAGTCAATGAAAAGTTGTAGAGGGAAATGGAAGGAACACAATTTTTTACTTTGGGACTTTATTTGGACTAGTAAGGAGGTAAACATACTAAAAGTCCCCACTCCTAGGAGGTGAGCGGGGGGCAGGGGGGCCCTTAGAAGGTCCCTTTTTTCGGTTTTTCGCTTATATCTCGGGAACTATGGGTCCTAGCGATAAGACCCTTCTATACAAAATTAAATTTGATAAAATGCTTCATAAGATTGATTTAATTCATTTTTTCGCTATCTCGCCTAGTTTCCGAGATATCTGCGCTCAAAGTTAGCTAATTTTGAAAAAAATAAAATTTCCTCGCGTTTTTCGCCTTATTTCCTTAGCTAATTCTTCGGCCCTTCGTCCTATAAAAAATTCATAAGGAAGGAAGTCTTAGAACATTAAATTGCCTTCAAGAATGTATGTCAGTTTACGTTTTATCTTCAACCGTTCAAAAGGTAGAGCAGTTTTAACTCTATGTGTAAATTCCGGGATTTTGCAGAAAAACTTAACTTTGGTATTTTACGTTCTTCCACTGCTGAAACTCTATATAAAATCCAATATATATGTATTATATATATTTATATGTATAAATAGTATGTATTATATATAAATGGCACATAAAGAAATTATGTGTATATATAGGCTATGTATTTATAATATATTTTCAAGTATATATGGTGTTCTTCAAAAGTAATATTGTTTGGTGTCGTTTACTAATTTCGAACCCCGAACCTAGTGGAACCACGTTGAGAGCTCCATCATTTACCCCAGAGAAATACAATTACTATAATATATTATGGAAATTTTTGATAATACTCAAAATTGACAATTTATCGAGGATTGACGAATTTTTATTGTTATTTAGGAGCCATAATTACCCTCTACATAGGCAATAATACTTTTATTCAATGTATATAATATATAATGTACAGTTAATATAATATATAGGCCTATATTAACTATACATTCGCTCCGCAAAGGCATTAGGGTAGGATGGGGTAGGATGATTCCAGATTCAACAACAATTTGTACATAACTTTTTTTATTAACACTTTAACTCGTAAATGTTTCTTGAAACTGTATTACATTTACTTTAATAATATATTTACATCTTATAGTACAATTGAACAGCATTAATAATTATAAATTCCTGACTCTCTTGGAGCAGGAGGGTCCTTCCGCGTCATGGTAACTTGGTCCTGGGTATAATTCTGCTTCGTTTTCTTCTTCATCCATTGAGAAAGGGGATACATCTTCTAGGATAACTGGCAGAGGATCGATGTCGAGTTCTTCATCCTCATTTTCCAAGAGGGGACCCCCATTAAGACTGTTCCCCTGGCAGTTTTGGCACGCATGGGAACACTTGAGAGATGCCTTTCTGCACCCGCATTTGGTGGTGGCACAATCCTTTGTGCACCGACAAAAAAAATTAATATATCATCCAGTGCAGCCTGGTGCTCACTGTGTACCGGGGTTAGAAATTTGTTGGTTAACTCCCACCCATACATCTGAGGAGGCAGCTAATGTCCCAATCACATCTCGACTTTGTGATATGCCCTCAGAATGTTGTTTCGCTGCCCCCTCAGTTGGTGGGAGGCACGAGATGTCCGGTTTGATATTGGCTACCGATTTTACATAGGATTGGTAACGGTAAGCGTTTAGAGATTTCTCTTTAGGTGGGGCCCCGTACCACCTCAAAATACACTTTTCCCTAGTTTTCTCTACAACATCCTTGGTTGAGGAAGGGTCTAAGAAAACTGCAGCAGTTCCCTGGATATCTGGAGACTTCAAATACAGTTTGATAAATCCCAGCTTACTCTTTCAGAAGGCTGCTGAGGTGGTATCGCACCCAGTGAAGACATGTAGAAATAGTATGTCTCGCAGCCCCTGGGTAGAAAACAATGTAGGTTTTATGTTTCTACGCCCAGGCTTGACAGAAATTATGTTCTGGTCATAATTTATGTTTTGGCCATCAACAGGACTATTATATCGACATCCTCACCAATAACTGCAACAGCGGTGGTATGTGACAACTCCATAGCCATATCTACAATGAGGACATCCACATCATTCCGTGCTTGCAGGGTTCTGACTCCATGTGCCTGTAGTGTGACTTCCAGCATGTTAATCAGCAGACTTTTGTTGTAGAAATTTGACAGGAAGTCTTCCTGCTTCGCAGTTACGACTGTCTACTGATTGAAATGTATGTCGGCTGACTTGCTGAGACGGTACCGCCTTTGCTGCTCAGCGACCTTTGTACTTGAGGATGAGCTCGTGTACCCATCAAACACTACAGTGCAACTCCTTCCACGATAGTGACTGTTCATAAAATTGACGTTTCCATCACAAATGGCAGATGTCGTGGAACCTCTTTGCCAAATAACTTTGTGCAGGAGAAGTCCTCCGTCTATAACAATGTCAAAGTATGTCACGCGTACATCTTTGATAGTTGGATTGAGCTCTTTCTAGAGAGAGTTTGATACTTATTTTCAAACTTTAGAAAAAAAGTTGTTATTCTTGAAAATTAATTTCCGATCACATACAAGTTTAAAATAAACTGTGCGAGATACCGAAAAAGTGAAAGGAATCAGTCTTGATGGAACATTTTATCAGGTTTAATTTTATATAGAGTGGTATTAACGCTAGGATCCATAGATATAAGCGAAAACCCGAAAAAAGGGACCTTCTACGGAACCCCCTGCCCCCCGCTCACCTCCTAGGAGTGGGGGCTTTTAGTATGTTTAACTTCTAACTAGTCCAAACAAAGACCCAAAGTAAAAAACCGTGTTCCTTCCATTTCCATCTATTCATTCAATCACTGAATGGACTTTACATAAGCATATATATTTCTTGAAAATATATTACAAAATACATATATATATATATATATATTGATTCGTTTATGTGCAACTTATATACATAGTACATACTATTTATATATATAAATACGTAATATTGGCTTGTATACAGAGTTAGAGCAGTGAAATAATGGAAAATACGAAAGTTAAGTTTTTCTGCAAAATTCCGGAATTTACACATAAAGTTAAAATTGCTTTAACTTTTGAACGGTTGAAGATAAAAAGTAAACTATTACACATGCTTGAAGGAAATTTAATGCTCTACAACTTCCTTCCGTATGACGTTTTCGTAGGACGAAGGGCCAAAGAGTTAGCTAACGAAATAAGGCAAAAAACGCGAGGCAATTTTATTTTTTTAAAAATTAGCTAATTTTGAGCGCAGATATCTCGGAAACTAGGCGAGATATTGAAAAAATTAAAAGGATCAACCTTGTGGAGCATTCTATCATCTTTAATTTTGTATAGAAAGATCTTATCGCTAGGACCCTTAGTTTCCGAGATATAAGCGAAAAACCGAAAAAAGGGAACTTCTAAGGGCCCCCCTGCCCCCCGCTCACCTCCTAGGAGTGGGGACTTTTAGTATGTTCACCTCCTAACTAGTCCAAACAAAGTCCCAAAGTCAAAAATTGTGTTCCTTCCATTTCCCTCTACACCTCTTTTTGAGCATTCATTGACTGGACTATATGGATAATTCCAAATATAAGACACATCATGTGGAAGAGCTGAAAAGGATCATTCTGGATGTAAAGTACGACCTTCTGCAGGATATCAAGAAAAGGCTGAAAAGGTCTTCACCCTCAAGGAAAAGAAGAAATTAACTGAGAGCTGAGGCTTACAGAGGATCCAGAATGAAGATACCAGGTAAACTCGATCAAATAACACAGAAAGAACAGACTGAAGGCTATGAAGACAGAATTGAAACAATGGCAAAAGCAGCATGGTGGAAATGGTGGAAGTCAAAGCTGATCACATTGACGTCACCCCCAGAAAGCCAATCAGATTAAACCATTCCCTAGGGAATCAGACTAAATTATCCGACACAAGGACTTTGACAGAAGACAATGACAAGAAAACAAATAAATTCAAAAATTCAGGACACTTACTTAAACACTGAGACATGTAAAAAACAACCTACAAATAATCCAGAACAAATCTATAATGACTTTGAAACAATGTTAAGACTGTCTAGACTTGAAGAATATGCAAATCTGACTATAGCACCAAGACACTTGACATGAAAACTCCACTCCAAAGGAGAGGAAATAACTTTCCCAAAGCCTGAAGCTTTCGATAGAATGCAACTAAAGGCTGTAAATCTGCCTTCATATTCTCAGGAGCTTCTGATCCTTCCTAAAATGGCATTTGGAAGGAGAACAAGTGCTGTGCATCGATGAGTTGTACAGTCAAATTGTAAAAACCCATGCACGTGCAGCATTCAGTCCAGGAGTGGAATGGCCCATAATGCCAAAAACATGCTCTAAATAGCATCCCTAAATGCTATGAGAAGCAAATCTGTCCTTCAGCAGGTGAGGAAGCTAGCCGAGGAAATTAATGTGGATATTCTTTGTCTACAGGAGCCATACTCAATAGTGGGTAAAATTTCATAATGGGTTATTCTCCAGAAAAGGGCAGATTCATGTCGCAATTGATTTTTTGGTGTAAAATAAGTATTTATGGATTATGAATTATTATGATAAGTTAGATTGAAATAAGTTAAGGTCTATTTGATCCCGTAGTTCACCTTTTAAACAAAAGTTACAATTTTCTGCATTTTAGGGCATAGTATGTGAGATCTCACCTCCTTGTTATGTCCCCATGCCTGACTTGTCATTTTCATTCTTTCATAATTCAACAGACCTTAATTTGTTTTCCATTTTAGTGTTATTATAACAAGAACAAACAGCTCAAAAAATGAGTCATTAATAACTGAAAAGAAAATATATCATTTTGTAAACTGATGCACTAAACATGCCTGTCCCAAAGTTAGACCTCACCTCCGTGAAACAATATAAAAGTTCAATTATTTCCACAAAGATGGCACTGTAGTCTTTCTATCTTCCTTGGACTCCAACTTTTGGCAGTATTATTATGATTTATATAAAGCCTAGCTGTCAGAGTGTTTTTATGTGTTGTTTTGTTTGTGGGAAAAGGGCTAAATGCAGAGTTGGTTATTGGACTTTCTCACCTCCGTTACCTACACCCAACAGTAAAGTTGTATGTTCTTATATTTACTTTTGCTATAAATTATAATAATAAGGAATGGAAAGTTAAACTCTAGAAGCGAAATTTTCTAACCTCAATTGTTCTCAAGCTGTTTGACAAATTAGACAAAAATCTCAACTCCGTTACTGTTATTCTTGAGTCCTATCCATGGAGGTCTAATTAATGTTGTAATTGATAACATTTAATTGTCTGCATTTATTATTTTTTATTAAAGAAGATACTGGTTAGCCTAATAGTTTATGACAATATATCATGTTTTGATTTAAAGTTTTGATCTGAAGGTGATAATCTATTTAACATAGATAAAAATAAGTAAAAAGTTGTGTGTTAATCCATTTGTATGGTAATAAATATTGTTCCTTTCCATGATAATGTTTAATACAGTCAATTTAATCTAACTTAATTCTCACATAACTTCTATATAATTACTATTTTTTACTATTTTCTCACCTTTGTGAATGCGCCATTTTCTAACCTTGTTAATTTAATGCAAAATACCACTCGATAAGTAGGACTAATAGGCCTACATCACTAGTAGGCCTACTCTGAAGAAAGAAATATTACATAAAAATTTACATGGTCCAAAATATATTTTTTTTTAATTCTAACATTGAAGTCTGTCCTTTTTTTGGAGAATGGCCCACGATGCCAGTGATTTCAAGGATCGTGTCTACAGGAAATGCCCCTATGTTAGCAATAATAGTCTTTAATAGAATGTTAATGTAATAAAACTATCGCAGTTCAATCAACGCACTGCATGTGTGGAATTGCATACGACACAAGGAAGATAGGTATTCGCACGTGTATATTTTCAATTTTCGGATGAAATTGATCCATATCTGGACAAAGTGCATGACATCTGTTCGACGTACATGCAAATTCCAGTCTTTCTTTCAACTGATGCAAAACCTCATTCTGAACTTTGGTTTGTCGAAAAAACTGATGATAGAGGTCTGGCACTAGAAGAACTGGTAAGTGAAATAAATTTATTTATTATTAATGAGCCTAACAATCCACCCACATATATAGGATGTTCTGGCCAAAATGATACAAACATAGCTAATCTTCCAGGAGCTAAATTAATAAGTGAGTGAAACGTAGGGCAAGGCTTAATGGAAAGTGATCATAATCAGTTTTGAAATCAGCAGAAAGATGGAGGCACTTCCGATTACAGTATCTAAACAAAAGCGTAGATATGACATTAGAAATGCAGATTGGGAATTATTTCATAGTACCTTCAAACCTCCGCAGATGACCACATTAAATGATTGTGTTGAGACTCTGGCTGAAGAGCTTACAAAAACAATCCATCAGGCAATGGCTGTAGCTGTACCCCTGAAGAGCTCAATAGTTAAAATCAGTGATACACCATGGAATGATCACTTGCAGAGATTAGGAAGGGAAGCAAGGCAAGCGAGGAGATTTTACTAGGAGTGCCGTTACCATGAAGCAAGAAGATTACTCCTACAGATCTATAAGGGGAAAAAACAGAAATTTCAAGATGAACTCCAACAACTGAAATTAAGGAGCTGGGAGAAGTTTGTTCACGAACAGCTTTCTGCAAATCCGTGGGGAATTTCTTTCAAAATTGCTGCTGGGAAAATTAGACCTTCTACCACATTTTTGACACTATGCAAAGGTAATGATTCTCTCACTACAAATTGGAATGAATCCACTGAACTCCTTTTCAATGTCTTGCTTCCAGATGACTGCACTCAGAGTGATGATCCCAGACACACTTTTCTAAGGAGTGAACTGAATAAACTTGCCACACTGGCAATACTTTTGAGCCTATAACACCAGAGAAAGTAGAGACGACCATCAAATCATTGAAAAGACAAAAAGCACCAGGTACTGATGGAATAAAATCAGAAATTTCCACCATGTTTGTCATCAGATTTCACCTTTTGCGGCTAAACTGATGAGAGAATGCTTGCGACAAGAAAAATTTAGAAACATATGGAAACAAAGGGAGGTAATTATTCTACATAACGGGGAGGATAAAGATCCACTATTACCAAAATCCTAAAGACCTATCTGTCTGCTCATCGTCCTGGGTAAGGTGTTTGAAAAAATACTTTGCCATAAGTTACAAAAACATAGAGAGCAAATTGGAATGCATCCTCATCAGTACGGCTTCAGAGCAATGAAATTTACTGTAGATGATATTGAACAAGCAATTAGGTTGGCAGAATCAGCAAAGGGGAAATGTGTTGTAGGATCATTGATAAACTTCATTGTGAAGCTTTTAAATTTTCAACTAGTACACGTTAAATGAAATATTTGTAAAATTAATTTCCGCCAATGTACTAATAAGCAAGGACGGATAACAACGTTGTGTGCTGAATACGAACAAATTGGATGCAAATGTGGAACACGGTATTTATTGGAATCTTGTGTTGAAAAGAATTTTCATACATTTAAACAATATATTACTGTTAATAGTAAAAAAATTTATGTAGAAGATGTGTGTTTATACTTAGGGCCGATTGTATAAACAGTTTGATCTTGGATCAGAGACTAAATTGATCTCAGTTCACGCTGAACTCGGAAATTTTTGTTGTATAAACGCTAATCTGAGATCAATTCGCACTGAACTAGGATCAATTTTGACTGGAGAAATTTCTCCGATCAAACTAGTTGATCTCTGTTCAAGGGGTTGTTTTCGTATTTGAGACATAAGATTAGCTCATTATAAACATAATATTAGGCCTACTTGTGTGGTTATGATAAATATAAAGAAAATACACAAAATACAATTTCATGCATTTCTAGCTATAACGTGCGTACATTTCTAGCTATAAAGTAGTTGTGCGTATATAGGCTATGTTTTAGGCTCCTTATGATGCAGTGTAACATAACTCTACAGCATAACCTGCACGTTATTATTATGTTGCACTATTTATTATAATACGGAAATAACCCTTGCACCACAATTGCAACTAATACAAAATTATCAATCTTCGCCATTTCATGCAGCTCCCTAACCTTAAACACAGGAATTCTCGATTATCATCTCAACGTTCACTTGATGGCGTAATGGAAAAACGAGTGGCTGTCATACTAGTGGTCCCGTGTTCGAATCTCCTTGGGTTTAAGTTTTTTATTGTAGGAATAGGTAGGTAGGGTAAAGGAGAAAAGAGATTGAATAGTAGAAAGGGGGAAAAGTAAAAAAATTCCAAATTTTCAACGCTGCTAAACGAGAGACAGTTAGGAGACTATGGTGGAACTACTAGGAAATCTCAAGTGGGAGGATCCTAAGGATCCTAAGTTTTTGGATTTTCCCCAAATGCTTTCTTCATTATCTTTCTTTATGTGACCTATTAACTCTTTCAGAACTGATATTTTTCATTGTAATAAGGCAGTCATGAGGTAAAAACTTCAGTGGGCTGTTAAGTTTAAAATCGATAGAGAAAAGTTCAGTGGAATTGGCTACCTGGTTTCCATGAATGACAAACATAACAGATGAACAAAAATTCCTTAAGTTTTACGTCTCCACTCATATACAATTCATGAGACGAAGCATTTATACGTCCTTAGCCGTGAAAATGTTAAGCCGATTTATAACGCCAGGAATGAAATTATCAGAACATTTTTCATCGCATTTTGCTCTTGCACGGATATTATCGCATCCGTCATTTTGGATTCTACAATATCTTTATATTTTCCCCAAGACATTTTCAATTGGGAACGATCCTTTTTCTGCTTAATTTCGATAACACATTTCGCATAACACAGTCTAAATACGGAGGAAAACAGAATAACAATGCTCTCGTCTCGCGATACTCAAATGTTTCTGCGATGTTGCCAAGCGCTCATGTATGAACTAGGATCAAAATTGAACTTCGATTAGTTGATCTTAGATCAGTGTTATACAATGCGACTCGAGCCTGAACTCAGATCACTTTCTGAACTTAGATCATAATTGATCTCCAGTCAGTGATGTTTATACAATCGGCCCTTAGTCATTTAACTTTGACCTTGCCGAGTTCTTGCAACATCATATAACATTTCATACAGTTAATATTGCACATAATTTTTAGTCAGATTAAAACACATTCATATAAACCAGATTAAAAGTCATAGTGCAAATGATGAAATTATAAAAATTATCAAAAGAAATGTGTGTAAAATTTCTTGTTATAAGTCTTCTGTTTTAATTTCTAAAATAGAGTGTTTGTTATGAGCATGAATAATTTAAAATAACTGAACGTGTGTACAGCTAACCTTCTTTTGTTGACACAGATTGTGAAATGTCCACTTGCTGATCACGTGTTGAGTTTTTAAATTACATAAAATACATTTTCCTACAATATACATTTTAAGTCTGTAGTAAACCTGGAATTTTTCTTCTATTTCTTCACAATATATATTAGTTTTGTCTTCATTGAAATTCTTGAATAAAACAGTTCTTGATGGCACACACAATTCTATCATTGATCCTGTGAGGAACTTCTTGCAAATTTCCTTGCATTCAGCAACTTCAACGTCGTTATGGTCAATTCAAATGAAATGCATTTCGTTACACGTCGGTATCATCTTCAGTCAATCCTAAAAAGCGATATTAAGGGGGTTATTAAATAGTTAATATTCAAATAAGTAATATGGTTAAAATGATTTATTATACCTACGTTTGAGTACAAAGCTACTGGACGCTACCACTTTCTACCATGGCTTAGAGGGTACTGACTCCAGAGTTAAACTTCGTATTTTATATTTGGCGTATACAGTTCATAGACGGAGTTGTTGTCTACTGTGTTTTCGTTGATGATATTGGATTTATTTAAAAAGATTTCTAAGTTTTCAAGGGTATTTAATTCGGTGCTCTTGTTATGTATATGATATTATCTCAAGACTGTTATTGATATCGTTTAAAGTGTGGTTGTTGATAATTAAATGATTTGTGTGTGCTGATTTAGTTCTGTTATATTTGAAATCTTTAACATGTTTATTAAATCTGACTTTAAATGATCGTCCTGTTTGGCCTATATATATATGGTTCATGAATGCTTATATATCTATGTTAACTGTACAATAACAGTGGGAGCCCGGTCACAAAAATCACTAATTAGTGTGCCTCACAGTACTGCTTATGACGTAGCTTGTCTGTCTGTGAGGTAGACCATTAGGGCAATCAGTCATAGGAGAGAGGTTCCGTCTGGCGCTGGGAATTGAACTCCGGCTTAGCTCAGTTGGTAGAGCATTGGCGCGAATAGCCAAAGGTCCTGGGTTCAAGTCCCAGTGTCGGAGGAATTTTTCTCCTATAATATTCTCATGTAATGTCCAACAGAGATAATAATTCTGTGGTTCATGAATGCTTATATATCTATGTTAACTGTACAATAACAGTGGGAGCCCGGTCACAAAAATCACTAATTAGTGTGCCTGACAGTACTGCATATGACATAGCTTGTCTGTCTGTGAGGTAGACCATTAGGGCAATCAGTCATAGGAGAGAGGTTCCGTCTGGCACTGGGAATTGAACTCCGGCTTAGCTCAGTTGGTAGAACATTGGCGCGAATAGCCAAAGGTCCTGGGTTCAAGTCCCAGTGTCGGAGGAATTTTTCTCCTATAATATTCTCATGTAATGTCCAACAGAGACAATAATTCTGTGGTTCATGAATGCTTATATATCTATGCTAACTGTACAATAACAGTGGGAGCCCGGTCACAAAAATCACTAATTAGTGTGCCTCACAGTACTGCTTATGACATAGCTTGTCTGTCTATGAGGTAGACCATTAGGGCAATTAGTCATAGGAGAGAGGTTCCGTCTGGCGCTGGGAATTGAACTCCGGCTTAGCTCAGTTGGTAGAGCATTGGCGCGAATAGCCAAAGGTCCTGGGTTCAAGTCCCAGTGTCGGAGGAATTTTTCTCCTATAATATTCTCATGTAATGTCCAACAGAGACAATAATTCTGTGGTTCATGAATGCTTATATATCTATGTTAACTGTACAATAACAGTGGGAGCCCGGTCACAAAAATCACTAATTAGTGTGCCTCACAGTACTGCATATGACATAGCTTGTCTGTCTGTGAGGTAGACCATTAGGGCAATCAGTCATAGGAGAGAGGTTCCGTCTGGCGCTGGGAATTGAACTCCGGCTTAGCTCAGTTGGTAGAGCATTGGCGCGAATAGCCAAAGGTCCTGGGTTCAAGCCCCAGTGTCGGAGGAATTTTTCTCCTATAATATTCTCATTACTTTTGGTGTTTGAGGCAGTAGAACAAGTAGGACTCAAGAAATACTAGGTAACTGGTGTGCAGAAGTAAAATGAAAACTGGAACCAGCAAAGACAACTTATCTTTTGCTTAAAGGAAAGCTTCTACATAATCCAATGCTCAAGATAAATGGACAAAGCATAAGGAGAAGCAGAATGATGAGATACCTAGGGTTCGATCTGGATGAAAAGCTTACCTTCATGCTCCATATTGAACATGTAAGTGCAAAAGCCAACAGACTGATGAACAAATTTATCAATCTTGGAATTACCAAGTTTTGTCTTCCCCCAAGGGTGATGAAATTGTATCATGAGGAAATACTGGTATCAATAATGGGATATGGTGCAGGCATTTGGGCACATTGGTTAAAACACATCAAACCAGCTGTGAAACTCTGTAGTCTTCAAAGGGGAAGACTAACAGGACCTTACAAAACAACGGCGACTGATGCCTTAATTGTGTCATACCACTGGATCTCCTTATAAGGGAAAGAGGAGCTACATTCTGGGTACAAAATAGATTACAGGCTTGAGCAGAGGTAACACTTGACACTCGAGTTGAAACAACAACGGAAGTAAAAAATGTGATACTAGATTTGTGGCAACCAGTTGGGAAGAAAGCAATACAGGACGCAGGACTTACAACATTAGCAAGAACATGCATGAAAGATTAGAACTGCGACATCTACAGCCATCTTAAGGTTTTATCCACTATCTGGACCCATTGACCCTATATGGTTTACTTAAAGGAAAGAGATATTGTGGACTCTAACACATGCTCATGTGGGGGAATAGATACTCCTAAGCATGTGGTTTGGGAATACCAAAACACTGCTCAGTTGAGGGAACCTTTCAGAGACTACTTCATGGTAGGCAAATAGGGAACATAATAAGAGATCTCTACTCATGGAAGTTATTGGATGACGCAGCAGATACTGCTCAGTTGAGGGAACCCTTTCAGAGACTACTTCATGGTATGCAAATAGAGAACATAATAAGAGATCCCTATCATGGAAGTTATTGGATGAAGCAGAAAATAGAGTTTCCCAGAAAGCAAAAGAAAACTATATAAATATCAGACACAAACAGGCATAAGCCGTATTTTATAAGACATACAAGGACACATGACATAAGACAAATTACAAATAAAGGATAACAAACACCTGGATATGACTTCGTGGTGCCAGGATGACCTACTGCTCGATGCCAATGTCTGAAGTCTGGATTCCAGACTATGGATTCCGGTGATGACTAGTACTCACCTGGTTGATGGTGAGATGTAGACATGGGAGTGTACTGTATCTGTGAAAGGTGTGGTATGCTTAGGCGCGACCTCCCATTCATTCATCATCACAAATCCACAAAAATCCCAGATTTGACTCTTACTGTAGTTAGTGCAGTTAGTTTATTATTAGTTATCAATGATTTTGTTTTCATTCTTAAATTGTTAAATTTTTTTCTCTTTCTTTATATTTATATCCTTTAGATCAAGTTATAAATAATTTAGATAACCTATGTAATTATAAATTAATAGGCTGTAAATTGTGTAGTGCATATAGAAGCCTCTGATAGGAATCCAGGACAGGAACCAATAAGTATTAAACTATTAAATAAATAAATCTTAAAACAATTGCTGATGACTGGAAAGCTTATTTCAGAGATGTTCCATTGAACGTTTTATCCAATTTAGATTTATCCATTTCTGGTCCAACATATAACAACATTGACCGGATCTCCGAGTCTACTTATAAAATGGAATTTACAGAAGATGAGGTTCTGAAAATAATAATATAATAAATTAGAAAATAACTTAAGTTTTCGCCTTTCACTGAAGAAATTCTCTGAAGAAATTGCTCAAATTGTGTGCTAATATATTGTTAAACCAAATACTCACCTAATTAATTTTTCTTTCGTGTAAGGAATTTCTACTAATGAGTTAAAGATTACTCAAATTGATCCTGCCTTTAAAATGGCAGATACAAATAACATAAAAAATAACAGACCGATTACAATTTCCAGCAGCCTGTCTAAGATACTTGAATATTGCATGTTTGATAGATTATTAAAATGCATAGTGTGTGTGTTTGCAGTATGCATCAAAATGTGACGCTCATGTTGGAAGGTGCCAGATTGAAAGGTTTGACACGTGATGCCGACTGTCAACTTAAGACATATAAACACTGTCTTGCTCAGATCATTTGTTACCCTGCACAGCCAAAATGTTATATGTCAACATGTTAGAACTGTCATGTGAGAACTGTAATCGCACACATAGAAGAGTTGTTTGACGAAAATGGAGTTGATGAAATATCGTACAAACTGTGGACATCTACAGATAGTACAACTCTCCAGACATGTCTATCTTCTGTGGAAGACTTCTTGGAAACCTTTGCAGAAAAATTAAAGAAACTTCTGCTGCACTCCTTCGTAGCCACCCAACATGAATTTCTACAACATCTGAAAGAGACACTTTGTGATAGTCATTACATTGTAATATGTGATTTTGTAGAGAATTATGCATTTGTCCTGCAGCATGAGGTCCAGTGGTTCCACTGGAACAACACACAGGCCACCATTCATCCATTTGTTGTTTATTATAGACATCCAGAAACCCATGCAATAGATCACATTTCCTTTGTTATCATATCAGAATGCCTCAAACATGACATTGTGAGTGTTCATCTTTTCCGTCATTTGGTCAACTTCATGATATCCCATTTCAATAGAACACCCAAGTACATTCTCAGATGGAGCTGCAGCCCAGTATAAAAAACCATAAGAATTTTGCAAACGTATCTTTTCATGAGAGTGATTTCAATGTCTGTGCAAAGTGGCATTTCTTTTGCCACATCACATGGCAAAGGACCATGTGATGGTATCGCTGGTACTATCAAGAGACTTGCTACCCGTGCCAGTCTGCAGTGCATCTACAATTCTCAGATAATGACACTCAGACAGTTGTTTGAATGGTGTTTTAAGAATATTACAGTGTGTCACGTTCATTACACAACTAACAGTAAGTATGATGAAGAAGAATCTCTCCTGCAAGAGCAGTTTGCACAGATTCACACAATTGTAGGTACCCGCAAGTTACACAGTGGCTGGCTATTACAACATCCAAACAAAAGTTTTCTCCAATTCACCAGACATCAGAAATGAATCTCTAACATGGACCCAACAAGACTCATACCTCGGTGGTACCACAGGGTTTGTTGCATGCATGTACGAAGGTCACTAGTGGCTTGGATGTGTTTTTAATGTTAATGAACATATCAGTGGGGTTACAATTAGCTTCCTACATCCTCATGACCCTTCACTTCCATTTGTATACCCCGAGAAATCTGACATCTTTACTATTGACAAGAAGGATATTCTTACAAAGGTTGATGTAAGAACAGAAACCGGCTGAACATATTCCCTTTCACCAAAAGATGCACAAACAGTGTTACATCTTGCTACCCAATATTGAGGCATGTGGTAAGTCCTGATGGTACATTTGTCATCGTGTTTGGTTGTGTAAATTTGAATCTGTTAGCCTTCCACACATGTGTTTCACTTGAATGGTTATATCATGCGTTGCATCATTGAAGGTGAGAGGTTTCCTTGCATATTACAAATGTTTATTATTGGTCTTTTCACATTGATACCTTACTGTGCATTGCTATAATAACTCTGTTTAACAGTTAACGTGTTTTGCAGAACTCTATGTCACTTTGTTGCAGTCTGTACGCAATTTGTTTTGCTTTATTGCACCACATAGCTGTACATATTAATTTATATCTCCTAAACCCAATGTCGTCCCAACTTGATTTTTTACTACGTTGTACAGTGTAACATGAGTAGTGGTGTTTTGGGGATGACGTAGTGGATGGCTTTGGATGGCTTGGATGGCTTAGCTGACGTCACGCGGCGGGGACATATGGATGGCTTAGCTGCCGCACGCCGGGGTCATTGTCCTTCACGGTTGACTGGTAGGGGGAGATTAATTAGCCACAGGTGTTCGTCACGGTCCGCTGGTAGGGGAGCGACACTTATTGTTATGCCATATAACACTTAAGGTAAATGTATTATGTTATTACCTTTTACTAAGGTATATTAGATACTGCCGCACGCCGGGGTCATAGCCCGACACGGTTGACTGGTAGGGGGAGATTAATTAGCCACAGGTGTTCGCCACAAGTGTTTTGTTCGTCACGGTCCGCTGTTAGGGGAGCTACACTTATTGTTATGCCATATAACACTTAAGTTAAATGTCTTAATGTATTAGACCGCCGCACGCCGGGTTCATTGTCCTTCACACCTGACTGGTAGGGGAGGACATGTAATGTTAACAATTATTTTACTGAGACTGCCGCACGCCGGGTTCATTGTCCTTCACGGTTGACTGGTAGGGGGGATTCCACAGGTGCGCGCCAGATGTACATTTTCAAAACATTTGCCTGTTACGCTCTGCTTGGTACACTTGTAACCGGTCTCGCTTTCTCAAGCCCACGGCGCATGCGCGCCAACGCCTATGTCGTTATACGCATACAAATACACCATCCTCAACCGATTTTAACTCATTCCGCTACCATCTGTCATCATGGAAGCTACTACATGGTTCACGTGTGAACAGTGTTCCGCTAAATATAGACATAAGCATGATTTGAACCGACACGTAAGGCAAAGACATGGACAAGCCCATTTTACCTGTGATGTGTGTGCGGCATTATTCACTCGGCGAGACGTATTAAATACACATATACAGGAGATACATTCCGGTATAAAAATACAGTGTGACAAGTGCGGTAAGAGTTTTACATCTCGACGTAATCTAAACCGCCATTTGAACAGTACGCATCATCCGATGAATCCATCTGAAATGTACAGGCAGCGTGAGGTCCAGACACCGAGACCTACGTCAATACCTGCAGCCGGGCCATCAACAGCCATTGAACCAAGGACAGCGGTAGCAAGACCACAGACCAAACCATCAGTACTTAGCCAGCCTGATGCCGCCAATGGACCAAGTCTAAGAACAGCCAGGCAATCAGTGCTGAAAACGGTCACTACGCCAACAGTACACCGTGTTGAAGTCTTCGAACCAGGGATGCCGATAGGTGTTGCTGAGACTACGCCATCAGTACTTAGCCAGCCTGATGCCGCCAATGGACCAAGTCTACGAACAGCCAGGCAATCAGTGCTGAGAACAGTTGTGGGCGGACAAAACTATGAATACTTGGTACGTATTATTTTACATGTGACAGAGTAGGTGACGTCACAGTCGAATACAAGTCGTCTTATTATTTTTTCCTTGTTCCAGCCGAACGCTTTCGATACTGAAGAGGTTTCAGTGAACAACCGTACCAATATGGGTGGAGCCACGCCCTCACCGCATGATGTGAACACTCCAGCCGGCAGCCATGTCCAAGGAGTCAGGCATGGCCAAGGAGTTTCAACCCAACCCGCAACGCATTCAGCTAATGTAAGTAGTTTTACACATGTTTACAGCCTAGCGTAACGATAGTTGTAATGAACTGTGCGCTACAACGAATTTCCATATTTTTCTGTTGTAGAATGATTTCAAGAAGGTTGAGAGCGCTTTCAAATCAAGGATAGCCACATACGCGGCCACCGATATTCCACAATCGGACCTGGAGAGTGGTATGTCAGCCTACAAACCCAAGATGGAAGCACTAGTGAGGGACTCAGTACAGCAATTTAACTCTGTAAAATTTAATATTTTTGTAGAGTGCAATTTTCAAGACCCGCATGGTAAATCCGCTCTACGCAATTTGAAGTCAAAAAACGAAGTTGCTCTCGCCACAACCAATGTATCTGAAGTTCTAGATAGACAAATAGAGAAAATTCAGCAGGAATTTCAAGACGTAGCCTTGAGAGGGTCTGGGTTCGTGTTCAAATCCATCCATAAAATTGAGGTCCGCATTAACCATTACAAGCCCTTTGCAGGAAGAAAGTTCATGCTCCTACCGCAGCGTTTCAGACATTCAAAATCTCTAGTCAACATAGAAAACCATGACGATTATTGTTTTAAATATTGTATATTGACAAAATTTGTAGAGGACGACAAGGACTTGTGGACTTCTTATCTGGACAGACCGGACTTGGACGAGAAATACGACTTTTCATGTGTAAAATTTCCAGTAACATTCCAAGAAATTGGTAAATTTTCTAAATTAAATAACATTTCGATCAATGTGTTTGGTCTAGATGACAATACGGATGTATACCCAATCAAAATTGCTGAAAAAGAGTTGGACGACCATAGAGATTTGCTCTATGTCTGCGATGAAGTAGATTCGCATTACGTCCTAATTACCGATTTCGATGCATTCATTAGACCTTTCACAACATCTCACAAAACTCAAATCAGAGTATGCAAGCGCTGTTTTGCACACTTTCAAGCCTACGGCACTCAGTCAGCCGACCAGAGACATGAGGCTCATTTGGCAGTATGCAATTCATTCTCCCCCGTAAAATGTGAATTTCCTAAACGTTTAGAAGTGTCATTCACTAAACATGAACATTCGCAAAAGATTAGGTTCGCGATCTATGCGGATTTTGAGTGTTTACTGGAACCTATTGCCGGATGTGAAAACGAGCCTGCAAAATCCTGGACACAAAAGTATCAAAAACATACACCTTTTAGTTACGCTTATTTTATCAAGGACCTGGAAGGCGAACATTCAAATCTACGGATGTACAGAGGCCCCGATGCAGGACCCCATTTTATGAGTTCTCTTGTAAAAGACGTCAAGGCTATTGACGCCATTTTAAATTCAGAAATAAAACCCATGATCCCTCTCACGGCAGAACAAATCAACCAGTATATGACCAGTACCATCTGCCATATTTGCAAACAAGGTAACTTTACCGAAGAAAATTACAAAGTCCGTGACCACTGCCATGTTAGCGGACGGTTCAGAGGAGCCGCCCACAGAAATTGTAACTTGAATTACAGGAACCAGGCATTTGTACCTGTTGTCTTGCATAACCTGTCTAATTATGATAGCCACTTCATTGTGACAGAACTTGGTTTTGACAAGAACCGTATCAATGTCATATGTAATACACAGGAAAAGTATGTGACATTTTCAAAATTTATTCCCTCCTCTTATTTGAAACGGGGAGGTATGGAACTCAGATTTATAGATTCGTTTCGGTTCATGTCCACGAGCCTGGAAAAATTGGCTAACAATCTACCTAAGGATAAATTTATAGAAACAGCAAAAGCATTTGGTGACAATACCGATTTGGTGTGTCGCAAGGGAGTGTTCCCCTACGACTACGTTACCTCGCTCGAAATTCTAAACGAAACAAAATTGCCTCCGAAAGATGCATTTTACAACAAGCTCAGCAATGCGGGTGTCTCAGATCGAGACTATTCTCATGCTGTTAATGTATGGCAATCATTTTCGGTCAAGTCTTTAGGGGAATATTCAGACTTGTATTTGAAAACAGACGTATTGATTTTGGCAGACGTTTTCGAGAATTTTAGACAAATGTGTCATGACACCTATGGGCTAGATTGCCTTTATTACAGTACTGCCCCTGGGTTCGTATACGCAGCCATGTTAAAGTTTACACAGGTAAAGTTGCCTATTTTAAACGATATGGACATGGTGCAGATGTTTGAGCTTGGAATTCGTGGAGGATTATGCCAATGTGTTACAAGGCATGCTGTGGCAAACAACGAGTCGGCATTGTATTACGTCGACGCCAATAACCTCTACGGTTATGCCATGTCGCAAGCGTTGCCTATAGGTAATTTTCGTTGGCTCGAGAAAGACGAGATAGAGTCCCTAGACATTGTCTCCATACCGGCCGATTCCAAATTAGGATACGTCCTGGAAGTAGACATTGAGTATCCAGAACATCTACACGATATTCACACAGATCTACCATTTTGTCCAGAAATGAAATGCCCTCCTGGCAGTAAATTCAAGAAACTTTTGACCACGCTTGAAACTAAACAAAATTACATTGTGCACTATTCCGTGCTTAAACAAGCGTTGCAACACGGACTGAAATTGACAAAGATCCATAGAGTCATTAGCTTTGAGCAAAGCTGTTGGTTGAAACCGTATATTGAGTTCAATGCTTCTAAACGAAGGGATGCCAGTAACGAATTCGAGAAGGATTTCTTTAAGCTATTAAATAATAGCGTATTTGGGAAGACGATGGAAAACGTACGAAAGAGGATAGATTTTAGGCTGGTGTCTGATGAAAAGTCAATGTCCAAAATTGGTAGCTAAAAGCAGCTTTCAGGATAGAACCATATACAGTGAAAACCTTGTGGGTGTTCACCTTGCCAAGACTAGACTCGTCTTGGATAAAGCCATTTATGTAGGCATGTCCATTTTGGAAATATCTAAAGTCAGAATGTACGACTTTCACTACGACACTATGAGTAGGTATTTCGAAAACAAAATTACCCTGTGCTACATGGACACTGATAGCTTCATATACAAGATCGAATCCGACAATCTCTACCGTGACTTGTTAAATTTGAGAGATGAACTGGATACTAGCGTCTACCCACCCGAACATCCCTTGTATTCCACCCAAAACAAAGGAGTGGTCGGTAAATTCTAAGACGAAGGTGCTGGTCATACTATAACCGAGTTTGTAGGCCTTAGAGCAAAAATGTACGCCATAAGGTTTAACGATATGAACATAAAGAAATTGAAAGGCATTAATAAATGTGTTGTAGAGAGAGAACTCTCATTTGAAGATTATGTCGGCTGTCTTCAGAGCGGACAATCGACATTCTCATTAAACAGGTCTATACGTTCCTATAAACATAACGTATTTTCGATTGCCATGAATAAAGTAACCTTAAGCGCTTCAGATGATAAGCGGCACATTTTACCTAATGGCGTGGAAACTCTTGCTCACGGGCATTACAAAATCATGGATGAGGAAGATGAGGAGCCCTCTGCTAAAAAATGTAAAGTGTAGAAATGTTGTAAAGTGTATATACTATGATGTAAGGCAAAGAATAAATAATTGTGTACTATATATTGCTGATGTTGTGTCTTGTCAAAGGCAAAGGAATGTAATATGGGAATGGAAATAAAAAACGCATAACTATACTTGAGTCTTTAATTAAATAAAAAACACAATAATCCACATACATGTGTCTATCCCCCAAGTTCACAAGTCCTTCCTCCTGCCCCCTTCTCCACAAGATATCACATCATTTTGGAGTCTTACAGGTTATTTCTCATATGAATGGTCTTTATCTCGATCTGAATATCGTTATCTCGATCTCAATCGCGTTATCTAGGTGTAGACTCCAAAATGATGTGATATCTTGTTTAAAACCTGAGGTTTGACCTTTTTGGACACTACGACATTTTTACTTAATAAAGACTTGATGTGTGGTAAATACAGTTAGTTGATGATCAACATTGTAGCTGTGGAGGTAAAGTTACGAAATGAGTGGTGAGAACATAGCTCAAAGTAGTGAGTGTGCAGTACCCTTCCAATCGGAACTGATGATGGGGAAGACAAACAGTAAATATAATGCATTTTTCGAGATATTTCATGGTAGTGGGGAACCTTACGGTCTATGCAAACTATGCGAAAGATCGAAGCATAAGAAAGTCGAATTAAAAATGAAAAATCTTAATACTTCCGGTCTGAAGAGGCATCTGATAATGATTCATAAGGATGAATCACAGAAACTTTTCCCACGAGTACAAGATAAACATATATTGTCAGACAATGTGATATATGACAATTCTATACGAGAAAAATATTTAACATTAAGAAAACCCGAGCTTCAGTCGAAACAAGAGATTAGCGATATTGTAAATCCGATAACCTACCCCTTGGAAGAAATCGTGAACTTGAATAAAGACAAAAATCAGCATGAATCACAGGATCCAGAAATGAAATATGGATCATATAAGCCCTCTGATCAAATTCCACAGAAGCATTATAACTATATGCTAGAAAATTTCTACGGGCGAGTATCGGCACCTTACATCCAGAAACTCGTTCAGCTTAAACCGAGAAATGATGATGTTTACGGAATAAAATGGAATCCTGATAGTCAGGTATTCACCATTGGTAAATCGCCCGTCACCATTAAAAACGATAACATTTATATTGGTAACGAGAGGTATATCGTCCGTCCTGGACTGCTTGAACTACTAACGAAAAGTAAACCAAATAAAGATTTATACAACCGTTATGACTTAACCACGTATAAGGAGATTTTGGAGAAGACTAGTGCTCACAAAGAAAATTATGAAGAGAGCGAAAACATACGTAGAGTCAATGGTCAAAAATATAATTATATCGTTAAAAAATTATTTCCGGAAGAGGAGGGTAAAGAAGAAGAAGAAGAAGAGGAAGAAGAAGATGGGGACCAAATTTCAGATTCATTTCCGGAAGAGCAATATTCAGACTCATCCGATGAGGGTTCATCGCACAGTATTGCCGTGCGGGAGGACTTATATAATAATCATGATATAGACTTCGACCCGAATAAACTCGTTGAAAGATTACGACTGTTACTGGCGTCGTCTGCTGTCACACCACATCACAACAACGAAATACTGGAAATCATATCCGAATTGAGGGAGAGAAAATATATAGAATGAACAAACAGAGTCTTGCGATATCATGCTAGTGGTGTGGAGAAGGGGGCAGGAGGAAGGACTTGTGAACTTGGGGGATAGACACATGTATGTGGATTATTGTGTTTTTTATTTAATTAAAGACTCAAGTATAGTTATGCGTTTTTTATTTCCATTCCCATATTACATTCCTTTGCCTTTGACAAGACACAACATCAGCAATATATAGTACACAATTATTTATTCTTTGCCTTACATCATAGTATATACACTTTACAACATTTCTACACTTTACATTTTTTAGCAGGGGGCTCCTCATCTTCCTCATCCATGATTTTGTAATGCCCGTGAGCAAGAGTTTCCACGCCATTAGGTAAAATGTGCCGCTTATCATCTGAAGCGCTTAAGGTTACTTTATTCATGGCAATCGAAAATACGTTATGTTTATAGGAACGTATAGACCTGTTTAATGAGAATGTCGATTGTCCGCTCTGAAGACAGCCGACATAATCTTCAAATGAGAGTTCTCTCTCTACAACACATTTATTAATGCCTTTCAATTTCTTTATGTTCATATCGTTAAACCTTATGGCGTACATTTTTGCTCTAAGGCCTACAAACTCGGTTATAGTATGACCAGCACCTTCGTCTTAGAATTTACCGACCACTCCTTTGTTTTGGGTGGAATACAAGGGATGTTCGGGTGGGTAGACGCTAGTATCCAGTTCATCTCTCAAATTTAACAAGTCACGGTAGAGATTGTCGGATTCGATCTTGTATATGAAGCTATCAGTGTCCATGTAGCACAGGGTAATTTTGTTTTCGAAATACCTACTCATAGTGTCGTAGTGAAAGTCGTACATTCTGACTTTAGATATTTCCAAAATGGACATGCCTACATAAATGGCTTTATCCAAGACGAGTCTAGTCTTGGCAAGGTGAACACCCACAAGGTTTTCACTGTATATGGTTCTATCCTGAAAGCTGCTTTTAGCTACCAATTTTGGACATTGACTTTTCATCAGACACCAGCCTAAAATCTATCCTCTTTCGTACGTTTTCCATCGTCTTCCCAAATACGCTATTATTTAATAGCTTAAAGAAATCCTTCTCGAATTCGTTACTGGCATCCCTTCGTTTAGAAGCATTGAACTCAATATACGGTTTCAACCAACAGCTTTGCTCAAAGCTAATGACTCTATGGATCTTTGTCAATTTCAGTCCGTGTTGCAACGCTTGTTTAAGCACGGAATAGTGCACAATGTAATTTTGTTTAGTTTCAAGCGTGGTCAAAAGTTTCTTGAATTTACTGCCAGGAGGGCATTTCATTTCTGGACAAAATGGTAGATCTGTGTGAATATCGTGTAGATGTTCTGGATACTCAATGTCTACTTCCAGGACGTATCCTAATTTGGAATCGGCCGGTATGGAGACAATGTCTAGGGACTCTATCTCGTCTTTCTCGAGCCAACGAAAATTACCTATAGGCAACGCTTGCGACATGGCATAACCGTAGAGGTTATTGGCGTCGACGTAATACAATGCCGACTCGTTGTTTGCCACAGCATGCCTTGTAACACATTGGCATAATCCACCACGAATTCCAAGCTCAAACATCTGCACCATGTCCATATCGTTTAAAATAGGCAACTTTACCTGTGTAAACTTTAACATGGCTGCGTATGCGAACCCAGGGGCAGTACTGTAATAAAGGCAATCTAGCCCATAGGTGTCATGACACATTTGTCTAAAATTCTCGAAAACGTCTGCCAAAATCAATACGTCTGTTTTCAAATACAAGTCTGAATATTCCCCTAAAGACTTGACCGAAAATGATTGCCATACATTAACAGCATGAGAATAGTCTCGATCTGAGACACCCGCATTGCTGAGCTTGTTGTAAAATGCATCTTTCGGAGGCAATTTTGTTTCGTTTAGAATTTCGAGCGAGGTAACGTAGTCGTAGGGGAACACTCCCTTGCGACACACCAAATCGGTATTGTCACCAAATGCTTTTGCTGTTTCTATAAATTTATCCTTAGGTAGATTGTTAGCCAATTTTTCCAGGCTCGTGGACATGAACCGAAACGAATCTATAAATCTGAGTTCCATACCTCCCCGTTTCAAATAAGAGGAGGGAATAAATTTTGAAAATGTCACATACTTTTCCTGTGTATTACATATGACATTGATACGGTTCTTGTCAAAACCAAGTTCTGTCACAATGAAGTGGCTATCATAATTAGACAGGTTATGCAAGACAACAGGTACAAATGCCTGGTTCCTGTAATTCAAGTTACAATTTCTGTGGGCGGCTCCTCTGAACCGTCCGCTAACATGGCAGTGGTCACGGACTTTGTAATTTTCTTCGGTAAAGTTACCTTGTTTGCAAATATGGCAGATGGTACTGGTCATATACTGGTTGATTTGTTCTGCCGTGAGAGGGATCATGGGTTTTATTTCTGAATTTAAAATGGCGTCAATAGTCTTGACGTCTTTTACAAGAGAACTCATAAAATGGGGTCCTGCATCGGGGCCTCTGTACATCCGTAGATTTGAATGTTCGCCTTCCAGGTCCTTGATAAAATAAGCGTAACTAAAAGGTGTATGTTTTTGATACTTTTGTGTCCAGGATTTTGCAGGCTCGTTTTCACATCCGGCAATAGGTTCCAGTAAACACTCAAAATCCGCATAGATCGCGAACCTAATCTTTTGCGAATGTTCATGTTTAGTGAATGACACTTCTAAACGTTTAGGAAATTCACATTTTACGGGGGAGAATGAATTGCATACTGCCAAATGAGCCTCATGTCTCTGGTCGGCTGACTGAGTGCCGTAGGCTTGAAAGTGTGCAAAACAGCGCTTGCATACTCTGATTTGAGTTTTGTGAGATGTTGTGAAAGGTCTAATGAATGCATCGAAATCGGTAATTAGGACGTAATGCGAATCTACTTCATCGCAGACATAGAGCAAATCTCTATGGTCGTCCAACTCTTTTTCAGCAATTTTGATTGGGTATACATCCGTATTGTCATCTAGACCAAACACATTGATCGAAATGTTATTTAATTTAGAAAATTTACCAATTTCTTGGAATGTTACTGGAAATTTTACACATGAAAAGTCGTATTTCTCGTCCAAGTCCGGTCTGTCCAGATAAGAAGTCCACAAGTCCTTGTCGTCCTCTACAAATTTTGTCAATATACAATATTTAAAACAATAATCGTCATGGTTTTCTATGTTGACTAGAGATTTTGAATGTCTGAAACGCTGCGGTAGGAGCATGAACTTTCTTCCTGCAAAGGGCTTGTAATGGTTAATGCGGACCTCAATTTTATGGATGGATTTGAACACGAACCCAGACCCTCTCAAGGCTACGTCTTGAAATTCCTGCTGAATTTTCTCTATTTGTCTATCTAGAACTTCAGATACATTGGTTGTGGCGAGAGCAACTTCGTTTTTTGACTTCAAATTGCGTAGAGCGGATTTACCATGCGGGTCTTGAAAATTGCACTCTACAAAAATATTAAATTTTACAGAGTTAAATTGCTGTACTGAGTCCCTCACTAGTGCTTCCATCTTGGGTTTGTAGGCTGACATACCACTCTCCAGGTCCGATTGTGGAATATCGGTGGCCGCGTATGTGGCTATCCTTGATTTGAAAGCGCTCTCAACCTTCTTGAAATCATTCTACAACAGAAAAATATGGAAATTCGTTGTAGCGCACAGTTCATTACAACTATCGTTACGCTAGGCTGTAAACATGTGTAAAACTACTTACATTAGCTGAATGCGTTGCGGGTTGGGTTGAAACTCCTTGGCCATGCCTGACTCCTTGGACATGGCTGCCGGCTGGAGTGTTCACATCATGCGGTGAGGGCATGGCTCCACCCATATTGGTACGGTTGTTCACTGAAACCTCTTCAGTATCGAAAGCGTTCGGCTGGAACAAGGAAAAAATAATAAGACGACTTGTATTCGACTGTGACGTCACCTACTCTGTCACATGTAAAATAATACGTACCAAGTATTCATAGTTTTGTCCGCCCACAACTGTTCTCAGCACTGATTGCCTGGCTGTTCGTAGACTTGGTCCATTGGCGGCATCAGGCTGGCTAAGTACTGATGGCGTAGTCTCAGCAACACCTATCGGCATCCCTGGTTCGAAGACTTCAACACGGTGTACTGTTGGCGTAGTGACCGTTTTCAGCACTGATTGCCTGGCTGTTCTTAGACTTGGTCCATTGGCGGCATCAGGCTGGCTAAGTACTGATGGTTTGGTCTGTGGTCTTGCTACCGCTGTCCTTGGTTCAATGGCTGTTGATGGCCCGGCTGCAGGTATTGACGTAGGTCTCGGTGTCTGGACCTCACGCTGCCTGTACATTTCAGATGGATTCATCGGATGATGCGTACTGTTCAAATGGCGGTTTAGATTACGTCGAGATGTAAAACTCTTACCGCACTTGTCACACTGTATTTTTATACCGGAATGTATCTCCTGTATATGTGTATTTAATACGTCTCGCCGAGTGAATAATGCCGCACACACATCACAGGTAAAATGGGCTTGTCCATGTCTTTGCCTTACGTGTCGGTTCAAATCATGCTTATGTCTATATTTAGCGGAACACTGTTCACACGTGAACCATGTAGTAGCTTCCATGATGACAGATGGTAGCGGAATGAGTTAAAATCGGTTGAGGATGGTGTATTTGTATGCGTATAACGACATAGGCGTTGGCGCGCATGCGCCGTGGGCTTGAGAAAGCGAGACCGGTTACAAGTGTACCAAGCAGAGCGTAACAGGCAAATGTTTTGAAAATGTACATCTGGCGCGCACCTGTGGAATCCCCCCTACCAGTCAACCGTGAAGGACAATGAACCCGGCGTGCGGCAGTCTCAGTAAAATAATTGTTAACATTACATGTCCTCCCCTACCAGTCAGGTGTGAAGGACAATGAACCCGGCGTGCGGCGGTCTAATACATTAAGACATTTAACTTAAGTGTTATATGGCATAACAATAAGTGTAGCTCCCCTACCAGCGGACCGTGACGAACAAAACACTTGTGGCGAACACCTGTGGCTAATTAATCTCCCCCTACCAGTCAACCGTGTCGGGCTATGACCCCGGCGTGCGGCAGTATCTAATATACCTTAGTAATAGGTAATAACATAATACATTTACCTTAAGTGTTATATGGCATAACAATAAGTGTCGCTCCCCTACCAGCGGACCGTGACGAACACCAGTGGCTAATTAATCTCCCCCTACCAGTCAACCGTGAAGGACAATGACCCCGGCGTGCGGCAGCTAAGCCATCCATATGACCCCGCCGCGTGACGTCAGCTAAGCCATCCAAGCCATCCAAAGCCATCCACTACGTCATCCCCAAAACACCACTACTAACATGAAGAAGCAAATTTTTTTTCATCGATTTTGAAGTGAAATGTTTTGAGAAATTCAAGATCAACAGTTAAGGTCAATTACCGTACCTTAATTGTTTACATTGTTTAAATATAGCCATGATACATATAATTTAAAAGCTTGTTCCCAGATATTTCTGAAATTACCTGTTTCACAGTTCTATCTCTATTAGAACAGAAGTTACAGCCGTTTTTGTCAGCAGTGTTTATCAAATTTTCAGCACATTGTCCGAATTTTGGGCAGCTATTATTTTTGTACTCCTGGTGCTAGAATTCTGTAGTTTGGAATTTTTCATTCTCTCATCATGTGCAATGAACACACCAAATTTCATGAAAATTGGAGATGATCAGGTTGAAAATTGTAGGCTTACTTTTCTGTGCTGATGTGACATGGAATGACTCAAGCATGAGTACGTTTCTAGTGCACAGATGCTCTTGCAGTGGCACCCAAAAAGGAAAGTACGCATTCCGGTGCTGGCAGGCCTTCCATTCACTTGGCGGATAAGTTACCTGATGAGTCCTTTTCCCACCCATGAGGAAAAGGATCCGGGATTAGTGGTTAGCTTTCCAGGCTTCTGAACACAATTCCGGCCTTGTAGTTGGCACGTTTATTGTGTTGTCTCAAGGTGTCTTTACAAGGAGTCATTTGGAAGCTCTCAAATTGCTTGTAATTCCCTTTGAACATCTGGTAGTGCAACTCATCACCAGATTTCACCTTGCATTTGGGGCATACAACTGGCAGGCGAATTCTTCTATATTGTCATCAGCATCATTAGACAGCACCCAATCTCTGCCTAACTTGCTGAACGCTTCAATAAATCTTTGTTCCTTTTTGCACAAAAGCTTAAATCCTTTAACTTTTCCCTGGCCAGCAAAAGCACCAACTGTGTCGCAGCCAGACCAGCAATAATACCAAATAAGAGCTGTTACAAACTGTTCGCTTCTATTTAATAGGCAGATACTATCTGGGAAACTTGAATAACTGTTGAAACACTTTTTTCTATACCAATACCAAAGTTTTTGCTTTTTATGGTTTTTCAAAAACCTATACAGCCAAAAATAATACATCCATATCGATTGAAAAGAAAAATTATTCATATGAGGTAGCGGCGTTCCTTGCTTGCAGCATTATTCTGGAATCAGCTTCTTCTTGAGTGCAGAACAGCTCAAGAACAGTTTCGCTCCTAATATAAGTGATCCTGAAGCAGATTTCACCAATTGTTACTAAGATTTCTAAGCTTCCAATTATGTTTTTAAATTTCTCTTCTTACCAACTGTCAACAAAGAGAAGATTTTCTACATAAGATTCGCCAGGAAAGCCTCAAATCTTACATGTCAACAAAGAATTTTACCATTATATTTTTGCTGTAACTGTTCTTTAACAGCTTCCTCCAACAAACCACTTTGTGGCCACCCTTGATTTCACTAAATTTGATACCTTCAGCGGTTCCTCCTTTTTCCCGCTCCAAAGATTTGATCGAAACATCCCGATAATACTGTGTTCTCTACAACTTGACTGTACTAAGTTTTCACGTATTATGCAATGTAATAGAGATAGCCCAGAAAAATTGGACATAGATAAGAGTAAAGTACACCCTGAGTGAGCGGTTCCCAACCGGTCGGTCACAACTCGATCCTAAAGCTATCAGAAACCATTGAATAAACCATCAGAAAAGATCAGACAAATCGTGACAAATTAAATTGTGTTTTGATTGTTTTCTTGGTTCTTGATTTTTGGCATCTGGGGCAGTCAACAGAACCACTACATCCCTCCCAGATGTAATATAGTATTCTTACTTAAAAACAGCAATTTTGCCTGAAAAATTAAAATGGTCTTTCTGTACTTTTATAATTGTTGTTTTTATCTTCACCTAGGAACACTATTTAGTGAGTATGAAACCACTTGTTGCATATATTGCAAACATATATCTATTGTTAAATAAATAACTGTTTTGCTACAATGTGCTTATATTTTGTCAACCATTTTCAAATCAGAACATAAATTGCTTATCAATAAAATCAGATAAACTGATGTAACAAAGTGCCAGAATACTTTTGTTTAATCAGTGATAATTGCTATTATGGTATGCAAAATTTAAGTTATTTTTGTAATCGATTTCCGAGTTAAGCTGGAGGCATTGAGTAATGTAACTTTTAACTTTTATAAACTATTTAGAAACAGAATTGAAATAATATTAAAATGTATTTATTCTCATCTGTGGTATTATTTCATTTTCCTCTTGACGTTTCATAAGCTGATTCATCAGGTAAATAAATGTGGCACAGCATCTGGTTTTAGGCGTCATTGCTTTCTTGGTAGCAATCCTAATAATTCCTGTTGTAAATCCCGCAGATAATCTTCATTATTAAAGTCTCTAGCATAAACAATGTTGACAGTAGATCTATCCGCACGTTTACACTTAAACAGCCAGATTTCGGCAATTCCTTTATTCTGAGGGAAACGGTGATAGATTACATGTCCAGTGTCTAGAGTTTTTCTGCAGGAAGTTTTGCCTGTAGCAACAGCACACTCCATTTCAATGGTAGGAGTAGTGTTTACGAAATTAACATAATTGTTTATTTTAATACAAATCTACTTCAATATTTTCTTTAGCATAACACACAACACGCTTGTTACCAGAAAAAAAATTGTCAGTCACTTACTTTCTATTTTTAGGCACTTGTCCCTCATTTCTTCGTAACTCTTTGGCTTTCCCTCTGACCCTGTTGGCGTCACAAGACCCTGTGACGCGATTGGAGAAAGTTTAAAAACATGTCCAAGTGGTACCCCCTTAAGGCGGCCATTCACTATCGCTCCAAACGTCCAAATGGAGTGGTGTCACTCCAAAATCTCATAATGAATGGGAAGGCTGCCGTCCGTTTGGCATGAAATTATCGGTCTGCTGGATATCCAGTCCAGCAAAAATCCATCCGTTTACTCCATCAGTCCATCAAGCCGTTGTACAATGAATGGGGAAAACTACCACCCCGGAAATCTGCTAGTCAGAGGCCAAACCCACATCCAAGTAGCCTCATTCTGGCCACAGGTCTCCTCCAGTGCAGACGTGTTTTCTCATTTCAGCGCCTTGTCAGGGCGAGACTTTGTTCTCGAAGTAATCGAATCCCATAAACAGTTTCCGTGCCTATGGCAAGTTACTAATTGCGATTATCACAACATAAACGGTGCAAAAATATGTTGCACAAACTTTCTCCCATATAGGCTGTAACGTGGTTGAAGGTTCCCGCGATCTCGCTCCCTCTCGGCTCATTTGTTTTGGTCGCCATTAGTGTTGGTGCTGCTATCTGCGTGTCTTGGCGAGGTACTATCCTTGATGGCGAAGCATTAAGCAGATCGTTCTAGGCCATTGCCTTGTGAAGTTGGTTGTGCTTCCAGCCGAGGAGGGGACCTTCGCCTTGCACGTTGTAAGTTAAGCATAAATAACCAAACTACTAAACTCCGTGGCGCTACATCCCTGGTGGGACTTGGCCTACCACCCGACCGCTGCGTCATCTCCCGTAGGCAGATGGCAGGATTGGGGGGCATGTGGTCAGCATGCCGACACCCACGGCCGTTAATGGTGGTTTTCTTGACCGGAGCCGCTACTTCTCTATCAAGTAGCTCCTCAATTTGGAATCACGAGGCTGAGTGCACCCCTACCAGACCTCCCTACCTCAGAAAAATCCGAGGAGGTACCGGGAATCGAACCCGGGCCGACGGATCTGTAGTCAGCTATGCTAACCACAAGACCACGCCGGCGGACTAAGTTAAGTATACCACTATGAATTTGTAACATTAATATGTGATAGGTGCCTTCTGCGCCAAGAAAATATTATTGATTCAGTATAACAAGAATAGGAACTGAAGTAAGCAGATATAAAGCTATATCCCTTTCAGTGGCGGCTATTCAGGGGAAGTAGGTGAAGTAGCACTTCACCAGTATTTTTCCTTTACAATACGTATTTTAAAGTTTATTTTCCATATCACGAATTGGTTTTTACTATAAATGTATCTGTATTTTTGAATTGCCCGCCACGCCACCACCTGGTGGCAAACCTAGGAGACACTGAGATCCTGAGAGGGCAGCGTGCTTCAAGTCGGCCGTGTGAAGGTGTACTGGAAACCACGCCCTCCGTTGCATGGGTAGTCTGTTCAAATAAAAAATGAGGATGGCAAGCAGCAGTTTTCTCGCTTATCCCACGTCTGCTAGGTGACGAGAACAGACTACCTACGAAGCAGTCCCCCTTGTTCAGGCATTTTCTTCGCCGCGCCAGCACCGCACTGTCAGCTCGGAGAAAGAGGTGGGCACGTTAGATCTTCCACCGTCTGACGGTCTAACGCCGCCAAATTCGAATGTGTTAAATTCTGAAAAACCCGGATTCCACAACCCCGATTAAGTATTCTGTCGCACTGGGAACACTAAGCGACTTCCTCGACCTCGATCATTAAAAATACTATTTTCTCGTCTCTTATTCCATTTCCGGGGAACTCTCACGCGATTTGCCCTGCCCTAATTATTATTATTATTACATACATACATTCTGAGTTTTCCCTCAATACAGAGGCTGTCCTCCAACCAAACAATACAAACAAATTAAAACAAAGTATCCACATATCACATTTCAACACAATCAATACACTTTTCTGAGCTTGTCATTATTTGTTAATAATCTGTCTCCATTTTTCTCTGTCCTGTGTATCTTCTTCCACTGCACCAACTCTTCCCATTGATATCTGTACATTGTTGATCCATGTAGTCGCAGGACGCCCTCTTCTTCTTCTCCTTCCAATTTCCCATTCAAGTATATATTTTGGTATCCTTCCTTCTTCCATCCTTCGTACGTGACCATACCACTGTAGTCTCTTCCGCTCAATAGTATTGTTAAGGTCTTCTTCCACTTCCATCCTTCTTCGTATTTCTGCATTCCTTATTTTGTCTCTTCGTGAGACTCTGGCTGATCTTCTCCAAAAATCCATTTCTAATACATTCAGTTTGTTCATATGTTTTCTGTTCATTGTCCAAATTTCTGCTCCATATAACACTATACTTTGCAATATTGACTTAAATAATATTCTCTTCGTGCTACAAATGATGTTCCTGCTCCATAAGACTGAGTTCAACATTCCAATTACTTTCCTCCCATTATTTATCTTTTGATTGATATCCATGTCTGATGTTCCCCCTTTTTCTAAGATTGTGCCTAAATAGCAGAAGTTGTTAACCTTTTTTATTCTTTCCCCTTCGATGTACAATTCATCTGTATCATTGGTTAAGTATTCTGTTTTTTTATAATTGATCTTCAAACCCCATTTTTTGTATTCCTTCAATAGTTGGTTACACATGTAGTTGGCATCTTCTCCATCTTGTGCAATAACCACTTGGTCATCTGCGAAAAGTAAGTGATGTATATATTTTCCATCTGCTATTTCTAGTCCCATTCTGTTGCATTTCCGAGACCACTGCCTCAGACTAATATCTATATAAATTTTAAATAGTATTGGTGACATAGGGCAACCCTGTAGTAGTCCTTTACTTGTTCTAAATTGTGGTGATAATGTATTTCCAACTTTGATCTGGCAATTATTATTTCTATATATTTCCTGTAAAAATTGAATTAAGGAAACATCTATGTTTGCCATGTGTAATGCCCTCCATAGTAATTTTCTGGGAACGGTATCGTACGCTTTCTCCAAATCTATGAAAACTAGTCCAATATTTTCTCCTTTCTCTGTACATTTCTCTAAAATTTGTCGTAATGTGAATATGTGGTCTGTACAAGATCTACCTGCTGTAAAGCCACACTGTTCTTCTTGGGTTTGGAACATAGATTCTAACCTCCTTTGGATTACTTTTCCAACAATTTTCATCAGTGAGTTCAACACACAAATTCCACGATAATTTGAGCAGATTCTGCGATCTACTTTTTTAAATATCGAAGTTATATATCCTAGTTTCATTTCATCAGGTATTCTATCTCCAGAGAATATTTTGTTCAAAAACTTTGTTATTAATTTTATTATTTTAGTACCACCATATTTCATAATTTCCAGATTAATATTACCTGGTCCTGGTGATTTCCCATTTTTCCCTGACATTATCGCGTCCATTACTTCCTTCTCAGATATTTGTAATTCGATTCCTTGAAATGCATGTTCACTTTCTTCTTCTGCAAATTCCTCTCTGTCTTCATTTAGTAATTTTTTGTAATAATCTTCCCATTCCTGTAATGATATTATTTGGAGGTTCGCTTTTCTTTTGGTTTCTTGCCGAAGTCCTTTAAGTATGGACCAGGCCTCTTTTGATCTTCTGAAACTTAACTTACTATTCACATCTGCGCAAGTTTTTTCCCAGGTTTCATTTTTTGCTTTCCTTATTTTCCTCATAACTATGTTCTTCTTTTCTTTGTATAACCATCTTGTTTCCTCAGTCTTAATATTTAACCAAGTGCTGAAGGCAATCCTTTTTTCTTGGATGGCTTGCTCTATCTCTTCTGACCACCATTCTGTTTTCTGTTTACGATTCTTATGTTCTTTTTCTCCTAGTACTTCTTGTGCTACTTTTATTATGTTTAATTTTATATACTCATACATTTCTTCAGCGGATCCATCAAATGTTTCGTCTAATGTATTATCCATTCGACAGGTAAGTAATTTCCTTATGCTTTCATCGTGTAAGCTGTCGATATTAAGTTTATTATTATTATTATTATTATTATTATTATTATTATTATTGTTATTATTACTATTATTCTCATCATCATTATTACTATCATTATAATTATTATTATTGTTATTATTATTATTGTGCTATTTTCTCTCGTCACACAACTCACACAACGTTCGACGAGACGAGAGAAATTAGCGAAAAAATAATCGCGTGAGAGTTCCCAGAGAAGGATTAAGAGACGACCAGTTTAGATAGGCCTACTAATAATTTTTAAAAATATTTTAAGTTTGCTGTATGTAATGATATTTGCAGCACTCCCTCGTTTTGAGCCTCGAGCCGCTATTGGGTGAATTCCGTTATTAACATAAGCAAGTGGCATTTTTTTCTCTTCACCTAATTTTCCGGCCACGAGCCGCCACTGATCCCTTTTCTATTCATATCAGATATATGGATGTAATTATTGCCTTAATAGGTTGTTCACGGGCATGATTTTCACTTATCAGAGCAGGGTTTTTAAATATTAGCATGGGATAATGGAAAGATTGCGATAATGGAAAGTTTTTTAATATGGAAGAAGTTTCATCTATGCCATGTTTCTGCATGTATGACGTCATGCTCGCTCGATTAAACCGGTTGAGTTTCGAACGAGGTGACCTATGACGTCACATCTTCGTCAGCTTAATATGTTTCTTAACGGCTTAATCCAAATTTGCTCAGTTTGCCTTTAGCCTATTGATTTTCTCTATATTTTTCTCTTAAAAGAAAATTGGCCTATCATGGTATTCATGGAATTATTGATTTTTTTATGTCAGATATAATATACGTCTAGCAAAAATGCTTTGTATGGAAAGTTCAATGTCTTGCTATCCCTGTAGTAATTCTCGTGTTCTTATAGAGTAAAAGCTACCATGATCAAATGTTGAAATACTATTTTGGATGGTAGATATTTTCTTCTCTGTCTCATGGGATAATATCGAAATTTTGATCTCCTAAAGTATTATTAAGTGGGGTTATTTGCTCAGGTTTTGTAGTCTCGCCGTATGCAAATTCTGTGGATTTTCAAGGTAGTCCTTTGCTTCTACATAAATATTTTTTTTTCTGCTTTATTTGTTTAACATCAGTTGGTGCTATTCAGACACATAGATTTTCTCGGGTTAAAATCTACGGAGTAACTTGTATGGCCATTTTCTATGGGTTCAGAATATTCCTAGAAATCCGTTAATTCTTTGAATTGTCTTTTGATTGATTTTGGGGTAATTTACAGATTGAGATAATAATTATTCTAGGCCTTTAGGAAATTCTATATAACATTTACTAAAACCAGTTTTTTGTTGTTTCAAATTTTGGATTTTTGTAACTGAAATTTAATACACTTTTTTCATGTTATTCAAGCACTTTGCTCATTCAATATTATGATCCATAATACAGTTTTTGTGTTTTACAAATCTTGAGATATGAAATGAAATGATTAGCCTAAATGTCCCGTTAAGGGCAATGGCCTCCTCGAAGAGGGTAAGCTCGAATACACCTACATGTGGTGAGCTATTCCACATGAGGGATATTTGTGCTCTTTGGCTTTTATGCAATTCCTGGTCTATGTCCACTTACATTAGTCTGGGTCATTGTGCACTTCATTGTAGTTTACGTCCTTACACTTGTTACGGTCCTATACACTTGTCTTCGTAAGACTTCGGTCGCATATGCACTGGTTTCAGTCACTGTTCACTTGTCTTCTTAAGACTTTCCAGTCATTCCTATTTCTTGCTCTGGTTGACCACTGTCGTCCTACAAGTTCCTTGAAGAGATCAACCCATCTCTGTCTTGGTCTTCCGGGGGATCTTCTTCCAGTACGAGGGTCCCACATGTTCACCTTAATCTGTGATACACTTTTTATTGAAGTTTTCCCCCTGGAAATTCATATATAGCAATTGGTAACTTAAAATTTGTAATTTTCAAAATTTATAATTCACTTATTGAATCCCAGATAGATATTTTTCAAATTCAAATTTTGAAATCACTTGAAATTCTGATAGGCCTTTTATTATTGTGCATAGGCCTTGAGAAAATTGAATATAGCAT
Source organism: Ectobius pallidus (assembly GCA_964059195.1). Taxonomy (NCBI): domain Eukaryota; kingdom Metazoa; phylum Arthropoda; class Insecta; order Blattodea; family Ectobiidae; genus Ectobius; species Ectobius pallidus. Next base: position 31,192,062 of record CAXKWD010000006.1, read on the forward strand.
ATCTTGTAATTTTTAAATTTTGTAATTGACTTATTGAATTTCAGATAGATATTTTAGAAACTCAAATTTTGAAATCACTTGAATTTCTGATAGGCCTTTTATTATTGTGCATAAGGCTTGAGAAAATTTGAATATTGCAAATTTTGTAATTTTCAAATTTTGTAATTGACTTATTGAATTTCAGATAGATATTTTTCAAACTTAAATTTTGAAATCACTTGAATTTCTGATAGGCCTTTTATTATTGTGCATAGGCCTTGAGAAAATTGAATATAGCATAGTTTGTAATTTTCCAATTTTGTAATTTTCCAATTTTGTAATTTTCCAATTTTGTAATTGGCTTATTGAATTTCAGATAGATATTTTTCAAACTTAAATTTTGAAATCACTTGAATTTCTGATAGGCCTTTTATTATTGTGCATAGGCCTTGAGAAGATTGAATATAGCATATCTTGTAATTTTTCAATTTTGTAATTGACTTATTGAATTTCAGATAGATATTTTTCAAACTCAAATTTTGTAATCACTTGAATTTCTGAGAGGCCTTTTATTATTGTGCATAAGGCTTGAGAAAATTGAATATTGCAAATTTTGTAATTTTCAAATTTTGTAATTGACTTATTGAATTTCAGATAGATATTTTTCAAACTTAAATTTTGAAATCACTTGAATTTCTGATAGGCCTTTCATTATTGTACATAAGCCTTGAGAAAATTGAATATAGCAAATTTTGTAATTTTCAAATTTCGTAATTTACTTGCTGTATTTCAGTTTGATAATTTTCAAATTCAAATTTTGAAATATTTTTCCCTGGTCCCTAATAGACCTTTTTCATTCCTTGCAAGTATTTTGATTATTCAATATATTCATGCCTAATTCAGTTTTTTGCAATAAGTATTTCGTAAATTGAATATAGTTTTGGTATTTCAGTTTTTGATAAGTGCATATTTTGCTATTTTGTCAGTGAAGTTCAGATAGATATTTTGATTGAATATAAATATATTGCACATTTATTATAATATTTGATTATTCCCTTTTTGGGGTTTTTCTAATTTTGGAAACTTATTCATACTAAGTTTTTGCTACTCATTTTTCATCCTATATGAGTATGTTTTGATTAAATAAAATTTTGGTAATCTGGTGCTTTAGTATTTTTCAAGTTTGGAAATTATTTATCAGGTTCTGGATAGGCTGTTTAGTTGCATTTAACCATTTCACTTGGTTTAAATTAATTCTTGATAGGGAACTGTGTTCACTCTACTAATAATGAAATTTTCTTCCTGGTCAGCGTATAGTGTTTTACTTTGATGCTGACTTATTGCATTCCTGGTAGGATAGGTTTGTTTATTGGAATTTCTAATAAATAAACCAGTGGTCTTTGGATCAATTTTATTAAGGATTATTTGTACATAAATATAGTTCTATTTAATAATATTGGATATATGTTAAATATATGCTCTTGATTGTGGGTCATGTTAGATGACTCTTTTTCTATAATTACAATTTGGTATTTAACCAAGTCATGAAATGTTGCATTGTTGAGAATTTTCTTGTTCAATTGTTATTTGATTAAATTCTATTGTTTAAAAGAAATTTCTTGCTGTAGGGTTTATCTTCATTTAGTATTTTCCTCCCTTATACTGGTGTGCTCTGGAAAGGTTAGATTTACTCCTCAAGGGCATTTTTCCTCATGCTTCCAATATTAAGTGTTACCTTGATCTTTGATTGAAATTGTCTGATAGTGACTTACGATTTTGAGACTTAACTAAATATAAAACATAATCATAATTAGTGCAAGCTCAAAACTTAACTCAATAAAATTAAATCAGCGTTGCAAGGCCTACGTGTTAAAATGCTGGCACAGAAGAAAGTAAATTATAGAGACAATTAAATTTCATTTATTACATTTTCATAAAACTAACAAGTACACTATCTAGAAAAGAAAGCATCAGGGTCGATCCTTATGTTCTGCTTTTACCGTGAATTAATAATAATAATAACAATGATAACAATAATAATAATAATAAAATCAGGTAAACTGATTTAACAAAGTGCCCGTATGTTTTTGTTTAATCAGTTATGATTGCAATTATGATATGCAGAATACAAAAAAAAGTCAAATTGGCCGGTTTCGGAATTTGAACCATGGAACTCCAGAATGTGAGGCCAAGACGTCACCATCTCGGCCACCTGGGTCAGTTTAACGGTCTAGTTGGATAAGCGCATGTAAAGCAATGGTGTTATTTGTCATAGATAACTGTATTTTACTTTCCAAAGCCTTATAAGATCAAAGTAAAACAATAGGCTATGTTGTCATGATAGCTGATTTGCATTTCATAAATTGTTTCGAATACGTATATTACCATAACATAGGCACTAAATTGAGCATTACTCCGAAACAGGTCAACCTATTTTTTCCAATATCAATAGACGTCTTTCCATGAACATTGTAAATCTGTATACCAAGTTTCATAAAAATCCGGTAAAGCGTATTTGAGTTACCGCGTCTTTAAAATAGACACTAAATTGGGTTTTATTCCGATATCGGTCTACCGATTTGGTCCAATATCAATAGACGTCTTTCCATGTACATTATAAATGTGTATACAAAATTTCAGGAAAATCCAATAAAGTATATTTGAGTTATCGCGACTTCTTATATATTAACATAAAATTGGGCATTATTCCGGTAATGGCCAACCGATTTGGTCGAGTATCAATAGACGTCTTTCCATGGACATTATAAATGCGTATACGAAGTTTCATAAAATCCGATAAAGGTATTTGAGTTATTGCGCCTTTAAAATAGACACTAAATTGGGGTTTACTCCGGTACCGGTCAATAGATTAGGTTTAAATTCAATAAGGTACTTCTCATGGACGTCATAAATGCGTATACCAAGTTTCAAGGAAGTCCGGTACAGCGTATTTGAGTTATAGCGCCTTTCTAATATAATCTATTAAAATAGGCACTAAATTGGGCATTACTCGGTACCGGTGAACCGATTTGATTCAATATCAATAGGGTTCTTCCCATGGACATTATAAATGTGTTTTCCAAGTTTCATGAAAATCCGAAAAAGCTTATTTGAGTTATGGCGCGTACAGACACACGGACAGATAGACAGACAGACGGACAGACATTTTTTCGTCCCCCACACATTCTCATAAAGTACCATACTGGCACTTAATAATCAATCTGTATCTTCAAAAAAGCATATAAGTAGTATGGTACAGCGTATGTCCCCAAAAGAAGATAGATTGGCAACTACCGACGCCTCTTCCAGACGCCTACCGACGCCTCTTCCTGTGACGTCACGGGAAGCGATTCCTAGTAATGTACTTGTGCCCTTTCGCACCGACGCCTCGTTTGGGAGTTAGGCCCCATGAACCGCTATTCCCGTTACGCAACAGGCTCTACACTTACGCCCTTTGATCCGGGTTGGCTTATGTCGTCATGGTACTCATTCGAACCGTGTACTTATGCCTTTTAAGCCTGTGCTATTTTCGGAGTCCCAAATCGTATTTCTGCCCTTTGAACCAGGTGGCACTACATCCCAAGACGGGACACGGCCTATCACTATGGCTACGGCTAACGCTGAATTCTAAGCCTGTGCTATTTTCGGAGTCCCAAATCGTATTTCTGCCCTTTGAACCAGGCTGGCACTACATCCCAAGACGGGACACGGCCTATCACTATGGCTGCGGCTAACGCCGAATTCTAAGCCTGTGCTATTTTCGGAGTCCCAAATTGTATTTCTGCCCTTAGAACCAGGCTGACGCTACATCCCAAGACGGGACACGGCCTATCACTATGGCGGGGGGCTAGCGCCGAATTCAAAGTCGCAGTCTTATGACGTCAACAGTCTATTTATTTAATAAAAACTGGTTCAAGGTAGGTTTGAACCAGCGCAGTCGTGAATACCGAACAGTCGCTTTAAACCCCGTGACCGTGTGTGCAATAAGGACATGTGATAAACTATAAGGCCCTCTTATTCTTACCGATGCGAAATTATTATTTAATCAACAAGATTCGTTTTCACAATAGCAGTGTCTAATACTGGAAAAAACTTTCTAGCCCCATAGCCCTAGGCTAAACTACAACATTGTTCTAATATTGAAACATTTTAAAAGCATTTCATCATTAGGGTCTATAGAGAGATTTGTTCAAGGTTACAACCAATCCTATGTTGTAAAGTCATTAAACATCGGAACAGAAATACTTAGGTCCTATTCTTACCGATGCGAAATAATTATTTAAACAACAAGATTCGTTTCATCATTCCAGTGTATAATAGTGGAAAATTTTCACGGTCTATCCCCCAGGGCGAAATTACAGCAATGTTCTAATACGGAAATAACTCCCTTTACGACACTTTCAAGTTTAAAACTAAATAATGAAAAACACGTCTTCAAGGTTTTGTTTAAGTATAAATAGAGGTGAAATGTAAAAGTATCATCATCATCATCTCTTACGGGTGTTAGAGAACATTAAGTCTACTTCCAAGTGTTTTCGAGACTAATTACATGTAAGTACCTAAAATACTTTACTTTTACTTTATACTATAGTATATAATTAATGAATTAGGGAGTGTTTTATGATAAATGTTAACAATAACTGAATTACCTAACCACATCTTTTATATAGTAATAATAATAATAAAACAATGCTTAATACAGAGGCCTATATGTCATTCATAACACCAAAATATCTTTTAATATTCAAGGCTATGTGATCATATACCGAATAAAAATTCCATCTCTCGTCATCGATTTTAAAATCGTTTAACGAATTAAGGTAGTGTACATACTGTTGGTACAGGTCCTGGGTTCATATGAAACTTAGTGTCGCCCGACTTTACCTATAGGCTATAGTAATTAATAACTCATTCGTGTGCATAGGCTGTATTGTTCGGGGATATCTCACTAGGGTTATATCCGTATTAATGTAATGAACATACTATTGGTACAGGTCCTGGGTTCATATGAAAACTTAGTGCTGACCGACTTTACCTATAGGCTATAGTAATTAATAATTCATTCGTGTGCATAGGCTGTGTTGTTCGGGGATATCTCACTAGGGTTATATCCGTATTAATGTAATGAACATACTGTTGGTACAGGTCCTGGGTTCATATGAAAACTTAGTGCCGACCGACTTTACCTATAGGCTATAGTAATTAATAACTCTTTCGTGTGCATAGGCTGTATTGTTCGGGGATATCTCACTAGGGTTATATCCGTATTAATGTAATGAACATATTGTTGGTACAGGTCCTGGGTTCAAATGAAACTTAGTGTCGCCCTACTTTACCTATAGGCTATAGTAATTAATAACCCATTCGTGTACATAGGCTGTATTGTTCGGGGATATCTCACTTCGCCTATAGTCCTATTAATGTAGTGTACATACTGTTGATACAGGTCCTGGGTTCAAATGAAACTTAGTGTTGCCCGACTTTACCTTTAGGCTATGGTAGTTAATAACTCATTCGTGTGCATAGGCTTTATTGTTCGGGGGGATATCTCGCTAGGCCTATAGCCCTTATTTGTACCTCTGAGAATGTTTTGTAACACTTAAAATAACATTTATTTGTGAGTGATAGAATTTCATAGTTTTAATAAATACAGTTCTCACTCAATATGCTTATACTTATTTTACACTTAACTCATATACTGTGAATCATTTATTACATTTAAGATATTTTCACGAAACGTTTTAAATATTTACATTAACCCATCCAAACATACATTTGCAATAAAAAGTGACCCAGCGTGAATGCTCCCATTAAACCATTGCTTCTTCACCCCTATGACCTCAACAAGACAGGATTTCCATGCAAATGCTTTTTTTTTTTTAATATTAGTTTTGTCATCAGTTCTCAAATATCCGTTTCATAGCAAAATGGTTTTCTTTGTACTTTAAAAGTAGTTTACATCAAGACCGAAAATGTAAATTAAGATATTTTCCAGGTCATGGAAAATATGTCTACAGCTTTTTGTTTTAATAAACTCTATTTACACTGACCCTTCCAAACATACATTTATAATATTTTGCAGAAGAATTAGGTGTCGGAACGGGAACATATTCGTATGATAGATATTTTTTAGAAAATCCTATAACATACATAGTTACACCTTCCCTATATAAGAGACTGAATGGGTCGCTTTGTTCACAGTTTATCATAGAACTTCTATCCGTAAGGAGCTAAAAACTGTAAGCCCTCAGTTGCAGGTGAAAAAAAGGTGAGTCTATATTACTTTATTCATTTTTATAAAGTTAAAATCAAAGTTTTCCCTCATAACCTATTTGCTGTACACTTTTAAAACAACATTACATTCACTCATTAATTTCTCCTTGTTATAGGTTTTATCAGCAATCAAACGTTCTTTAGTAGTGTTGTAAGACAATGTCTATCCCTTGTATCGATATTTGCTCGTCATCAGACTCTGATAGCGAAATGGATACCTTTACACTGTCCGATTCTGAATCTAACGTGTACACAGTCCAGGATAGCGAACCTAGGACCTATACGGTTCAAGATTCACCGACAGGGACTGTTACACTTTCGGATTCCGAATATGGAAACCCTGCAGATGTGTACACGATCTCTGATAGCGAGCCTGAGATAGATACGCAACCAGAGACTGGTACACTTCGCGGAAATGGTGTAGGTAACATTACTTTACCAGAGTCTGACGATGCCGTTGATGATAATGATGTAAATCTATCTGCGCCCAGCACATCGAATAATACAAGGGGAAATGTAAGAGACCCACCACCCCCTACATTTCATCTTGTAGAGAGCGCTCGTAAAGAGTACTCTAGGTTCGATGCTGTTGGGTTGCAGATGATTATCAACCTAACTGAACCATCAGGTGATGTAGAATCAGATCATTATTTCAAGAGGTGTTTGAAAGATGCCATCGACTATGCTTTAGTAGAGGCTAATGACTGGGATTTCTTTGGCGTGTCCATCTACAATGAAGTCAATCAGATGGACAAACCGATAGGTCTGAGTTTTAGGAGAAAAGATCAGTTTAACATTGAGGTATTGAAAAACGTCGTCAGTAAAGTATGTCAATCTAACGCCAACTTCCGTGTTACCGACCGTTTGCGTTTAGTAGTCGACATTGTTCATCTACCTAACGGAAACGGGGGAGGTATCAAGACGAAGGGCCGTAAGATTGACTCACTGGCCCATTTGAAGCGAAGTGTTATTCAGATAAAAACACTAATGAACTGTTTGGCATTCGCTGTAGTGATTGCAATCGCTAAGGTGGAAGAAGACCGTGATTTCCGTGCTTACATTAATCATGACATGACTGGCAAGAAAATCAAGGCAAAAGTTGCCAAATTTATTAAAGATTCAGGCGTTGATCTCAGTAGAGGAGGGGGACTCCCTGAGCTTGCTGTGATTCAAAACTATATCAAAGATAAGTATAGGCTAGTGGTTTATAGTGGTTTCAAGCTCGCTAAGATGTTATTCGACGGTAACAACGGACAGGACAAGAAAAAACTGTATCTCTTGTACGATCCCGAGACTAGACATTACCATACTATAACCAACTTAAGGGCAGCTATGGCTGTTAGATACATCTGTGAGGGGTGTAATAAAGGGTTTCAAGTAGAAGCGAAACATACCTGTGATTATGTTTGTCCTATGTGTAGATCGATACCGCCCTGTACCGATAAAGGTTTATCCTTACTATGCAATGTATGTGATAGAACCTTTAAAGGTCAAGAGTGTTTCGATAAGCATAGAAGCAATCTGATCGAAAGACGTCCTGTCTGCATGGCTCTTCAAAAGTGTAAAGAGTGTAAAATGCTTAAAACACTTTGGAAAAGTCATGAATGTTACAAGTCTTTCTGTCAGTATTGTAAAAAGCAGCAACCATCGGGACATCAGTGTTACATGGCCAAGTTGACGAATAAAGATGACGCTAAGAAGTCTTCTTCCTCAGCTAAAGACAGCACTTTAATGGTCTATTATGATATCGAGTCGACCCAGGACACCAGACTCGAGGGCAATACGTTTCTTCACGTACCGAACCTATTATGTGTTGAACAATCTTGTTCTACGTGTGAGTCATCCAAGGATGATGTGTGTGCTAGATGTGGACCACGTAAACATTCTTTCTGGGAAGATCCAATCCGTGGTTTCATGGAATATCTAAGAACGAACAGACCCCAGTTTGAGAAACTCATTATTATAGCTCATAACGCCCGGTCTTACGACCTACAGTTCGTTCTTGACTTTGCTATTAAGGCCGGATGGGTTCCTGACGTTGTTATGTCCGGATGCAAGATACTTTGCCTAAAGTTTGAACACTTGGTCTTTCTAGACAGCTTAAACTTTATCCCACTACCTTTGCGAAGTTTCCCCAAAACTTTCGGTCTGGCTGACGTGGCCAAGGGCTATCACCCTCATCTATTCAATACGATCGCTAACCTCGATTACGTTGGTCCACATCCTGGTATCGAATTTTACGGAGCGGAGACCATGTCTAAGGAAGGTCGCGAGGTCTTTCTAGAATGGTTCGAGACCGTAAAAGACGATGAAGCATACGATAATCGCGCAGAGCTCCTAAAGTATTGCCAGATGGATGTCACAGTCTTGAGAGAAGCCTGCACTCTCTTTAAAAGACTTTTCAAGGAAATAGCGGATTTCGATATCTTTGAAGAATCGATCACTATTGCGAGTGCTTGCAATCGCATCTTCAGAAGACTTTTTCTCAAAGAGAATACAATAGGTCTGGTTCCTCCCTGCGGTTACCGTAAAGCAGACAAGCACTCTAAGAAATCCCTCATGTGGCTTATCCACGAAGCCAGGGAGAGGGGAATATTCATCCGTCATGCAGGTAATGGAAGAGAAGTTCGCCTGCCCGAGCTTCCAAACTGGAAGGTGGACGGTTTCTGTGATGAAACACGAGAAGTTTTTGAATTCCTCGGCTGTTATTATCACGGCTGTCTCTGCAGACCCAACAGAGATGTACCCGTGATGGATTCGTCTTCTGAATCCCTGTCCGTGAGATATGAAAACACCATGGCCAGATTGAAAGCTATCCGAGATTGTGGGTATACTGTTCATGTTATGTGGGAATGTGAGTTTAAAGAGGTGCTCGAGAAATTCCCGCAACTGCGCAATGACCCCCTTGTCGGAGACTCTCCTCTGGTCTTGAGAGACTCGGTTTACGGCGGGCGAACTGAAACTATGCGCCTCTACCATAAAGCGGAAGAGCAGCAGAAAATCCTCTATGCAGACGTTATGTCTCTATACCCATACGTCTGCAAATATCTCAAATTTCCAATAGGGCATCCCACTGTTCATGTAGGGGATCAGTGTTTGGATGTCGATGCCATGATGAAAAAGGAAGGAGTCATTAGATGTACCGTCCTGCCTCCGCAACAGCTTTACCATCCCGTTTTGCCTTTCAGGTGGGGTGGTAAACTCTTGTTTCCCCTTTGCCGTTCCTGCGCTGCTACTATGGAGCAAGGGACCTGCACTCATGATGAGGAAGAGAGAGTACTCACAGGTACTTGGATTGTGGATGAGGTGAGACTGGCAGTAGAGAAAGGGTATACTGTTCAGAAAGTCCACGAATTCTTAGAGTATGAGGTTACCACCTACTCTAAAAGTTCTCGTCAAGGAGGACTGTTCGCAGACTATATCGACCTGTTCCTTAAAATAAAGACAGAGGCCAGCGGATACCCTAGCAAGGTTGTGACAGCAGAACAGAAAAAAGAATATATCGATCTGGTCTACGAGAGAGAAGGCATTAAGTTAGACCCTACCCAGATCGTGAAGAACGCTGGTAAGAGGGCCATTAGCAAGCTTTGTCTCAATTCTTTTTGGGGGAAATTTTGTGAAGATCCCAACAGGGCAAAGACGAAGCTTGTTAATGACTCTCTAGAGTTGGTTACCCTCCTCACGACTCCAGATATAGAAGTGAAACGGCTCCTTTTCGCCAGTGATGAAGTCGTGTGGATTAATTATATCCCCATAGAAGAGGAACAGGTCCCACTCCCACACACTAGCGTTGTACATGGGGCTTATGTAACAACTGGTGGACGCATGACCCTTTACAAATACCTCGATCAGCTGGATCGAAGAGCCATATATTGCGACACAGACAGTGTGATTTACACTCAGACCGACACAGACGAGTACGTCGTCCCCATTTCAGACTTTCTAGGCGACATGACAGATGAACTTACAGACTATGGACCTGACGCTTACATCTCAGAATTTGCTAGCGGAGGACCCAATAACTATGGTTATAAAGTTTCTATCGATGAAAACACCACAAAAACTGTATGTAAGGTCAGAGGTATCACTTTGAACTACGATACTTTGAAAGTGGTTAACTTTGACACCATCAAGAGTATGGTTTTAGGTGGTGATCACAGTGCAACAGTATCTGTGAGAACCGAGAGGAAGATTAAAAGAAAGCCTGGCCCGACTTTAGTGTCAGAGCCTGAGGATAAAATGTACCGTCTCTGCTTCAGGAAAAGGCGTAGAGTTAGCGATGGGTTCGACTCCCACCCCTACGGGTATAAATAAGGACGAGGAGACAGTACCGTGTCAGTATGGACTCGTCCTCGTCACAAGAATGTTTTGCAGTGAAGAAGTTGTTGATCAATAGAACCCTTATTCATCATACTAGAGAAGAATTGGCTGAGTTATCCCCGGATTTTTTAGCTTCTTGTGCAGCTCAAAGTATTTATCTAGTTTACGATAAACTCCCTCAAAGTGTGCAACGTAGTGGAATAGTTAAAGAGTGTCTTAGATGTGATAAAAATTACCCTGTTCACGACTGCTGGGATGGACCCATGCCTATCATAAGAGACTGTTATGTTTGTCGTAAAGTTTGAAAACCCTTTCACTTTAATTGTCTCAGGTCCAAGTTTTTGTGGTAAAACTACTTTCACTATAAAACTGATCAACAACTTGAAACATCTATCTAGCGTAGGTAAATACAGCAGAATTTTGTGGTGTTTCGGTGAAACTAATGCCATTCCTCCGTCTAGCAAATTCAATACCTCTGTGACGTATCATAAAGGTCTTCCAGACTTTAAAGAGAAACAAGACTGTAGTAAACCTGTTTTAATAGTTTTAGACGATTTACTCGACAAAGCTTACTCTAACGAAGTATCTTCAATATTCACAAAAGGTTGTCATCATCGTAATATATCTGTGATTTTAATCACTCAGAACCTTTTTCATCAATCTTCGCATAGTAGAGATATTTCTCTGAATACAAAGTATATGGTCTTGTTTAGAAATCTGAGAGATAAAAATCAGATTACTTTTCTAGCTAGACAGGTGTACCCTGAGAATTGGAGAGCGTTTTACAAAGCTTTTCAAAACGCTACGAAGAAGGCCCACGGTTATATGTTAATAGATTTTTGTCAAAGAACTAACGATTTGATTAGATTCCGAACTAGTATCTTTCCGTCCGAAGTTACAAAGGTTTACGTGCCTGTAAAGCATGAAACGGATAAAATCACATTACCATACCTTACAAGTTCTTAAAAAGGCTTCGCCCCAGTTGAGAAGTTTTATTCTAAAGAGCGGTAGCCAAGAGTTGATACTTGCTATAATAGAGTGTGCTCTGAACGTTTTGAACGGTCACTGTAAACTTCATTCGTGTTCTAAACGTAAATTGAACAAACATAAAGAATCTTTGAGACATCTTGTCGATAGAAAAGTTCCTCTGTCTACGAAAAAGAAAACTTTAGTTCAGAAAGGAGGATTCTTAATTCCCCTCTTGTCGGCTGTATTGTCGGGAATCGGTTCTTTAACGTAATGCTACAGAAAATGATGTTACTCAGCATAAAAGAGTACAAAAGTTTAAAACGTGGTGCTGATGATTCAAACTCGTCAGTTTCTAGAGATCCTTACAAAGACTGGATTAAAATACGTGAAAAACAAGATCCCATCTCCGCGAAGAGACAGAAAAGAATATTGGACGAATCTAGTAAAAGGGATGTTTCACCCGAGAAAACTTCAACATTCGAGAAAACTCCGCCACCTGAGCCCGTAGATGTAAAACCTAATGTTATAGGAGATCTTGCAGGTAAATACTTGTCTGCTTATGTAAACTCCCCAAAGATTGTAGATACTGAGTTTGGAATCTATAAGGATAAAGAATCGGGAGAGTATATGATAGGTAATTCTAAAATACAAATAGATCACAACACTTTAAACATTAACAATAGGAAGTACAACACAACTGTAGGTCTATGGGAACTTCTTACTAGGAAGAAAGTAGACTTGAAACAAATAAGTGATGACGACCTTGACATGTACAAAGACATTTTAATATCGACCAACGGACACTAACATAATAACGAGCTTAAAACCTCTAGAACCAATAAGTATAAACTAGTCATTTCTAAATTATTTCCAACGAAAAGGTGGAGTTCTTATAATCAGAGAAGATGAACAGATTACATGACCTCTATTACAATCCTGGAGAACCTACGGGTTTTTCCACTGCTAGTAAACTTTCGCAAGCTTCTACCATTACAGATAAGAATATAGAGGAATGGTTGATTGCACTAGATGTTTACAGTTTACATAAACCTACTAGGAGAAAGTTTCCAAGAAATCCTTATTCGGTAAACAACATTTACGACATGTTCGAACTTGATCTAGCCGATATGCAAAACATTGCGCAACATAATGACAACATACGCTATCTATTTGTAGCTATTGACGTGTTTTCCAAATATGCCTGGGTTGTTCCTCTAAAATCTAAGAGAGGTACCGAAGTGAAAAATGCATTCAAGTCAGTGCTGGAGAAAACTATTAGGAATCCTATCGTAGTGAGAACAGATAAAGGTAAAGAGTTTCTAAACAAAACGTTTCAAGACTTTTTAAAGAAAGAGAATATAGAGTATCGCGTTTCCAACAACCCTGATGTTAAATGTTCGATAGTTGAACGTTTCAATCGCACTTTAAAAACTAAAATGTACAAATATTTTACTTTCAAGAACAGTTACAAGTATTTTGACGTGTTGGATAGATTTGTGGCAGGATACAACGATTCCGTACATAGCAGTACAGGAATGGCTCCTGGAAAAGTTACCGACAAGGATGTCCTGAAAATATGGAAACGTATGAGAAACAAACAGCCTCGTGTGAAACCTAGACCTGTACGCTTCAATGTGGGGCAGACTGTTAGAATAGGTAAAGAGAAGATGAAATTCGATAAGGGATTCGAACAAAACTATTCCACGGAAATATTCAGAATCGTTAAAGTAATCAAGCATTCGCCTCAACCTGTATACGAACTCGAAGATCTTAGGAACACTCCTATTTTGGGTCAGTTTTATAGTTATGAACTCACGCCTGTAGCTATAAACAAAGACACTGCTTACAAAATAGATAAAATTGTACGAACACGTAAGGTAGGAGGCAGTAAAGAACATCTCGTACGGTGGAGAGGTTATGGTCCAGACTTTGATTCTTGGGTTAAAGATAAAGATTTAGTATGATGAACGAAGATTTTTATATCACTCTACTCAGTGATGCGTCATACAAAACTTTTCCTGCCAATACTCTAGCTAGTTTTCAAGTGCAGTTGGCACAGAGCATAAAGCTGGAGAGGAATCAGTGGGATGTAGGCCTGTGCGAAGTTAGTTACTCTCAGGGGAATGTATCGGAAACGGGACCTACGAAAACCAATCCTTCGAAAACAAATACAAGTAGGAAAGAACTTGTTTTTATATATTGTAATATAATACAATCACAACTTGTAGGACATGCGTACGTGAAATGTCTTAGAATCATTCAGTTTCCTTTAACTACAGCAACTCATGTCTTTCCTACAGTTTATTATGTTCCTGTCGAATCATCCGAATTTCAGGTGATAGTATAGAATTAACAACAAAACTAGGAGAATTGGCAGACATAACGGCTAGCACTAAACCAACTATGCTTGTTTTACATTTTAAAAAGAGAAGACAGTCTAGTTTATGACTCAGTTGCGATGGATCCGCTCACCGCTTACTACGTCAATCAATCGAGAGGGCGTCTTAACAATCTAGGACCTTTCTACACCGGTAGCCCTTATGTTCAACAAGGTGGAGGTCTAGGTAGTTTCCTGGGTGGACTGTTTAGAATGATAAAACCTGTTCTTTTTTCGGGTGCTAAAGCATTAGGTCGTGAAAGTCTCTCGGCTGGTGAAAATATCTTATCTGATATAGTATCTAGGAAGAAAGGTGAAAAAGTGAAGGACATTGTCGCTAACAGAGTAAACGAGTCAACTATGAAACTTGTGAACAAAATGCAGGGTAAGGGTAGAAAAAGGAAACGTTCATCAAAAATGAATACGAAAACTGAAATAAGAGATATATTTAGTGGTGTAAAGAGAAGAAAGTAGTCAGTAGTGTCGAGATGCTTGCCCTAACAAGGTCAGAGTTCGACATCTTCGATAAAGCTCCTATTCAGGCAGCAGTGTTGGGGAATGTTACCACATTATGTAAACCCATTACTCCAGTCGATCAGAATGTTCTCGAATTCATAGTTCCTGCAGATAACGATCACTATATTGATTTAAACGTACAGGTCAAGGTGGAAGGACAATTCGTTAAAAACGATGGGAAAGAGTTAACCGATACCGATAAGGTTACAGGAGTAAACAATCTCCTTCATTCGCTCTTTGAGCAGTGTAGCGTTTCTTTAAATGGAACACCCATTACATCATCTGAGAACTTGTATAATTACAGGTCGTATTTTGAAACACTCTTTGCATACGGAGAGGATGCCTCAAAAACTCATCTGACTAACTCGTTTTGGCATCTAGATAAAGCTATCGAAGGTTTAACAGATCCTAACGAAGTTGAACTAAACGGAACATTAGGAGCAAACGCTAAAAACACCGGTTGGGTTGAAAGATATGAAAAGTCTAAGAAATCTAAAACAATAGTCATGATTGGTAAACTTCATGGTGATATTTTCAATCTATCGAAACTTTTATTGCCAGGTGTAAACATGCAGATACGTCTTACAAAATCAAAGAGAGAGTTTTATCTTTTAGGTATGGACAAAGACTCTAAAGTTTTCTTTAAGTTCCTCGATGTAGGTCTGTATGTGAGGAAAATCAAACCTTCTCCTAGTATTCTGTTAGCACATGTTAAGACATTGGAAAAAGGTCATAATGCCCACTATCCCATCACGAGAGTGGATTTGAAAACATTCACATTTAGTTCGGGATCTAGATCGATTTCTATCGATAATGCTTACATTGGTACTCTACCCAAAAGACTCCTCTTTTCAATGGTGAAAAATTCGGCTTTCTCAGGCTCAGTGAATTCCAACCCCTACGAGTTTCATCATTTTGCTTTGAATTCTTTTGCCATGTATATAAATGGTCAACAGATTCCTTCAGAAGGGTTAAACATTTCTACAGATCACGAAAAGACTACAACACTAGCTTATGATACTCTTTTTAAAGGTTCAGGGATCCATCACACCAATAGCGGTATGCAAATCACTCACGACATGTATATAAATGGGTTCTTTATGTTAATGTATGATCTAACTCCTGACGCCTCTGCTTCGCATGGTCATAGAAGTTTACCTAATAACGGTAACATTAGAATAGAAGCCAAATTCGACTCAGAATTAACACAAGCTGTTACCTGTATTCTCTATTCGGAATACGATAACAGCATTGAAATTACTAAAGACAGGAAAGTAATGACAGATTATTAAGAGAGATGAATACCACTCAAATAAACCATGCACTTCGTAATGTTCACACTTTTGATGGAGCTTATCCTAGCGATCTACTTCCTTATAGAGTAACAAACAAACCTAAAGCTTACATCATTAATCTAGACCCTCATTGCTCACCTGGTTCACATTGGGTTGCCGTGTTTTTTAGAAATCAGCATTTTGCCTATTACTTTGATTCTTTTGGACTACCACCTCTCATTCCTGGGATAACTAAATTTATTTGTCAAAATTCAATAAACTGGTCATACAACACTCAAAGACTGCAAGGACTGACAACCTCTGTCTGCGGACAGTATACCTGTCTGTTCATCTACTACATGGATAGAGGATGGACCATGCAAGAGTTTGTGAATCTCTTCAACACGACAACAAGTCCTGATAGAGAAGCTGAACATCTCTTCCATAAAGCCTTGGGATCGTTGTGTGGAACGAAGAGAGGAGGAGGCCAAATATGTTTTCCAGAATATGCGCGTTGTAAGTATTTAGCAACTGGGTTCATTATTAGATTAGAAAGTAGGTTACACATATGTTATGACCTTTACTCTGTTTCCAGAACAAAGCAGATCAATTTCGTCAGCATAGCTCAGTTTCGCTGCAGTGTCTGGAACGAGAGGTCCTCCTCCTAGAACATTCGTGATGTCTTCATCAGAGACGGTCAAGAGCAAGACAAAATGTAAAAAGGTATGTATCGAATGTATTGTATTGTTTTGTTTCAGGTTTCATCATTAAGCTCTGTATAAAATTAGATTTCTTACGAGTATTGTTTGTTTTCTTTGTTTCAGGTTTCGTCATCAGGCTCTGTAAAGAAACAGAAGATGATCGACAAGGTGGTGAAGGAAGCTCTGACAACAACAACGACGTTAAGAGTTGCTCCTTCTGTAATAGCACGCAGAACCTATTTCCTCAACGCCAGAAAGGATCGATACATCAGTTTTGGATTCTACACCATTATGAACTATACTGGGTGTGCCGAGCTGGGAAATTCTAGCGGTGCTTGCCTTATATTATCGCCCTACCTCCTGTCTTCGTTTTTACTGCATTTACCTAAAATGTGTGAAAATATGTGTTACTCTAAACAGTACATGTTTCGAGAAGACTCTTTCAAATTACAGACTTGTAAAGACTTGAAAGAGTGTATGATACATTACGATACTGCTCGTATCGTTCTACGTAATGATGACATTACATATCTAGTGATGAACTCTAGCATAATAAATGACATTATGACTAAATATGTTCTCATGCAAAGTGAAGTGTTAAGTACATAGACAACAGACAAAGTGTTCCTGCAAGTTGGGAAAATCTATCATTATTGGACATGATTAGTGATGAAATAAATCATCCAGCTCTACTACTGTAAAACCGTCTACTTGTACATGTTATTTCATAGGAGCGTGACAACCTTATGGCTAAATAATAATAAGGTTGTGACGTTCTGAAATGAAAAGTTAACCTTGACCGTTTTCCTAATCCCTACATAGCCCTTTCACTTAGATGATAGTAATACTAACACTAACAGTACGAAGAAGAAGAAAGTGTTGCAGCATAGGAGACAAAGAAGAAGAAATAGTTATGTAAGTATAAACTTAATTATTTATTCTTACCTAGTCCTTTTGGGAAATCATCATCTTTAACATAGGGCCTTATAGTTTATCACAGGTCCTTATTGCAGCAACTACATTTTCTATTTCCAACGTCACAGGTTGTAACTATAGATAGAGCTAACTTTTGCATATAATTGGGGGTCTTAGCACACTCTTGCCCTTTTTGCATTTTGAAGTTCGCGGAAGTCGCCATCTTATAGTGTGTTACAGAACTGCCATCTAGTTGGCAAAATGTGAGAGTAATGCCTTAAGCCAGTTTTTATTAAGTAAATATAAAATTAACAGGCATAGAGTGTTGACGTCATACGAGTGTGACTTTGAATTCAGCGCTAGCCCCCCCCGCCATAGTGATAGGCCGTGTCCCGTCTTGGGATGCAGCGCCAGCCTGGTTCAAAGGGCAGAAATATGATTTGGGACTCCGAAAATAGCACAGGCTTAGAATTCAGCGTTAGCCGTAGCCATAGTGATAGGCCGTGTCCCGTCTTGGGATGTAGTGCCACCTGGTTCAAAGGGCAGAAATACGATTTGGGACTCCGAAAATAGCACAGGCTTAGAATTCAGCGTTAGCCGTAGCCATAGTGATAGGCCGTGTCCCGTCTTGGGATGTAGTGCCACCTGGTTCAAAGGGCAGAAATACAATTTGGGACTCCGAAAATAGCACAGGCTTAGAATTCGGCGTTAGCCGCAGCCATAGTGATAGGCCGTGTCCCGTCTTGGGATGCAGCGCCAGCCTGGTTCAAAGGGCAGAAATACAATTTGGGACTCCGAAAATAGCACAGGCTTAGAATTCAGCGTTAGCCGTAGCCATAGTGATAGGCCGTGTCCCGTATTGGGATGTAGTGCCACCTGGTTCAAAGGGCAGAAATACGATTTGGGACTCCGAAAATAGCACAGGCTTAAAAGGCATAAGTACACGGATCGAATGAGTACCATGACGACATAAGCCAACCCGGATCAAAGGGCGTAAGTGTAGAGCCTGTTGCGTAACGGGAATAGCGGTTCATGGGGCCTAACTCCCAAACGAGGCGTCGGTGCGAAAGGGCACAAGTACCGTGTCCCGTCTTGGGATGTAGTGCCAGCCTGGTTCAAAGGGCAGAAATACGATTTGGGACTCCGAAAATAGCACAGGCTTAGAATTCAGCGTTAGCCGTAGCCATAGTGATAGGCCGTGTCCCGTCTTGGGATGTAGTGCCACCTGGTTCAAAGGGCAGAAATACGATTTGGGACTCCGAAAATAGCACAGGCTTAAAAGGCATAAGTACACGGTTCGAATGAGTACCATGACGACATAAGCCAACCCGGATCAAAGGGCGTAAGTGTAGAGCCTGTTGCGTAACGGGAATAGCGGTTCATGGGGCCTAACTCCCAAACGAGGCGTCGGTGCGAAAGGGCACAAGTACATTACTAGGAATCGCTTCCCGTGACGTCACAGGAAGAGGCGTCGGTAGGCGTCTGGAAGAGGCGTCGGTAGTTGCCTATCTATCTTCTTTTGGGGACATACGCTGTACCATACTACTCATATATAAGCTTAAATATATTTTTTTCAATATTTGATGGTAATATATATATATATATATATATATATATAAGGAAGGGATACGATGCAAATAAGGTTTTTTACAGATCGTTGGACCGTGGAGGTATTCCGATAAGGAAAGGTGGGTCGCCAGCTGGAAAAGCTTGGGAACCTCTGCTCTACGTGCTTTTTACAGAAAAACAGATAGAGCCATTTCATTATCCATATATAGAAGTTTCAGATTTCACATTTTTATTAAAATCATTAGAGCCATTTTTTTCGAAAATCAAAATTTTTTACAAAAATATTAATGATAAGTCCCCTTAACATTTTAGTTATAAAATTCAATTTCAGGGCGGTTCGATGAAATTCCGAAAAAGTCCTTACCCGCTGTGGTTGTCCACAGACGGACAGACGTCATTCCAAAAACACTTTTTTCGGTTTCTAGGCATCTTCAAATATGTGTTACCGGTGTTATCTCGATTTCGAATTTTTGTCACGATCTGAATACTTTTTCTATACTATGTATATGCGAGAAAGCAAAAACATCACACATTCCGTGGAAATATTAATAACGCGTGAACGGGTCCGCGCCATTGGGATTATGAGGGAAGAAATGTTACTAAAAAATTTATGTATATACATATAATATATATTAATATTTATATAATTATATATATATATAATATTTCGAAAACCTCTTCACACTTGTTGAACTCGTTAGGCACAAATGGAAATCAAAACATTTCCCGCACGATTTGCAATTCAAACTGTGCCGCTATTCCAAGGCCTCTCGTGCTCGCGACACATTGGTTGTTTCCATTGACCTCCATTTATAGCTGGAATTCTCACTACATACATTCCTCTGTACTAAGAAGTGAGGCCACTTTTTCGACTAGTCTCGCTCGGAAACTTTGGCAAGAAACTATTTATCTGCTCAATACGAAACGTCAAATCGCCTTTCTTGTATGGAATTAACACATGTTTGGTTTGGAGATTGAAGATGTTGACGAATCATTGTAAGACAGTTCTTCTTGCATATATTATAAGAATATTTAATATTAACGTAATTTAAAATAGGTCAATTTTATAATTAATATTAATACGAATGTTTTTACCCGTGAGTAGTGTGCATTTCTTCATATGTTGGGGCGGGTCAAAGTCCACATAGTTCAAAGTCTACCGCTGACGTCATCCAATATGGCGGCGCGTGACCAGAAGTAGGTTTCACATTACATTACGAAGCGTAAATGCAACAACATCAATATTTGTAGCCTTTTATAATTATATTTCGTTATAGATTGTTTCCCCGTAAGATGAAAAATTTTCTAAAACATTAATTTTTTACTATGGCCCCGGGTTCGACTCGGGTTTGCTCGTTAGCGTATAATATAAAGCAATAATTTTCACTTTGGTCCTAGGGTAAAGGCGGCCGGTGCGTAAGGCTGTTAACCTTAACGTACATATTATTATTATTATTATTATTATTATTATTATTATTATTATTATTATCATTATTATATTACTTCTTTGTTTACACATCGAATTCTAAAAGATATTACGATAGCATATATTTTAAACCTTCATATATTTTTTATAATTATATTCCGCCATACAATTTTCCAGTAAGATGTCTATTTTCCTAAAACCTAGCCCTGGGGTCGACTCAGCCTGGAGTAAATGCGGCCGGTGCCTAAGGCTGATAACCACGTCACCTTCATATACCGAGTGTCTAAAATCTGGGAGCCTCAACCTCCTAGACCTCCAAGGTCTGTAAGGGATCACTTAAATTTATTATTATTATTATCAGACGCGATCGGAAGTGTAGATATAGTGATATTTTAAGCCTTCATAATTTTTTATAAATATGGTAGCTAACGTCTTTATATTTCATCATACAATTTTGTCATAAGATGATAATTTCCCTAAATCCTAGCCCTGAGGCCAACTCAGCCTCGATTTGGCTACTGGCTTACAAGTTAAAACAATAGATTTTACTATTAAGCTTCAAAGGCGTATACTGCGTAAGGATGATAATTTTCAGACATTGTATGTCTAATCCAGATTACGGCATTATAAAATTTGCGTACAAGTTTTATAAAGAAAGCCAGCGAGTGATTTAAACATGTGGTATTATAGTATCGTACGCGAGAGATTTGCGATGACACATACAGAACTCGCAACACTAGTTTTGCTGACGTTAGATTACAGTAGTAATATTTCTAATATCGCACTCTCGTCACCTTCATTCTCTCATCTTTAAATGTTATAACATCACAGCCCCATTCCCTTTACTTTTTAAATCGCTTCATTCATTATGTATTTTATGATTAATTTATTAATCAGCGCCATTCTGTTGCGGCATATTAAAAGTTGTTATTATGTTATAGCATAGTAAAATGAATTAAACATATGGAACTAACCTTGTATCACTGCCGTAATCAGAATTCGACCTGCATGTCTGCGTGCGTAATTCTTATCACTTAGTCTCTTTAAACATCAGTCATGCTTGTCCCTTTAATTATTAAAAACCATTCATGTGTCTTGTGTATTATATATTAAAACACTGCTTCATCTCTGATGATATATTATTAATAATGCATGTATCGTATAACATGTCAGCATTTATTGCAGGAAAATGAATATTTTATTTCCGTATCTTATGCCATTGTCCGGAAGACACGCTTTCAGAAAAGCGCTGATCAGAATTAAATATCGGATATCTGCTGATGTCAGCGGAAATGTTACTGATTCATCAAGTTTATTAGAATTATATATTTTCCCCGTTGCGATGTTAGAATTTACATATGCCAGCAATTTATTGTGAGAAATTATGAACATACATTTTCACTAGCATATAATGTCATAGGCTTCACGCTTTGAGAAAAGTGCTGATTGGAATTTCATATCTAATTACTGATGATTTCATCATTTTTAAACTTTCCACTGGTAAAATGTATATTTTCCCATCGTGAGGCTAGAATTCATTACGTCATCATAACTTCTCATTTCCTAACCGTCGATAGGTTAGAACTCATTGCATTCAAGGTCATATACGACATGCATCGAGAACAAGTATGTACACGTTCTGACCGGAAGTTTGTATCATATTACAGAACAAGCTCGGCTAACTCATGGAGTCAATATATAAGGCGATGACGTCACCGCATCACATTCACTTCTTAGCAGACCGTCGTCGACTGGTAGTGTCCGTGAGCGAGAGTGTCCACACAATTTTCCAAAATATGACGCTTATCGTCGTTGCCATATAAAGTTAATTTATTCAGAGAAATCGAAAATACATTATGCTTATATGATCTGATGGATCTGTTTAACGAATATGTTGACTGTCCGCTCTGTAGACAACCAACAT
This sequence comes from Ectobius pallidus, assembly GCA_964059195.1. Taxonomy (NCBI): domain Eukaryota; kingdom Metazoa; phylum Arthropoda; class Insecta; order Blattodea; family Ectobiidae; genus Ectobius; species Ectobius pallidus. Next base: position 31,214,305 of record CAXKWD010000006.1, read on the forward strand.
AATCTTCAAAGTTGACTTCTTTGTCATTGACGTTTTTCTTAACGCCTTTCAATTTCTTGATTACCATATCATTAAATTTTATGGCGTACATTTTCGCTCGCAGACCTACGAACGCATTTATGGAGTGACCAGCTCCTTCGTCCTTAAATTTCCCGACCACCGTTTTGTTTTCGATAGAACACAAGGGATGTTCGGGTGGGTAGACGCTAGTATCCAGCTCATCTCGGAAATGCATCATATCACGGAAGAGGTCATCCGTTTCAATTCCATAGACAAAACTGTCAGTGTCCATGTAGCAAAATTTCAAACCTTCTTTATAAAAAATTTTCATCGTGTCATAATGAAATTCATACATCCTAGTTTTCGAAATTTCCAAAATAGACATGCCAACATAGATGGCCTTTTCAAACACTAAGATAGTTTTTGCAAGATGGACACCAATCTAGTTTTCGCTATAAATTGTCCTATCCATAAAGTTACTTTTCGCTACCAGCTTTCGAATTTCTTTTTCACTTGATACAAGCCTAAAATTTATGCGTTTCCTCACATTTTCCATAGACTTGCCAAGAACGGCGTTATTCATTAATTTAAAAAAGTCTCTCTCGAAGTTGTTGGCTGCTGCCCTACGCTTGGCCGTGTTATAGTCAATGTAGGGTTTCAACCAGCAGCTTTGTTGAAATTCGATAACTCTATGGACCTTGGATAACCTCAGTCCGTGTTGCACGGCTTGATTAAGTACCATGTGATGAACAACATATTTATCTTTTGAATCTAAAGTGGTCAATAATGTTTTGCTTTTACCACCTGGAGTACCATCTCAGCACAGAACGGTAGATCAGAATGAGCATCGTGAAGATGGTCTGGATACTCAATGTCAACCTAGAGCACATATCCTAATTTAGAATTGACAGGTATGGACATGATGTCAAAGGACGCTATCTCATCTTTGTCGAGCCAGCGGAACTCGCCTGATGGTAATGCCTGTGACATCGCATAGCCGTAAAGGTTATTGGCATCAACGTAATACAGGGAAGATTTTTTGCTGACTCGATATAATCCTCACACATTTCGTTGTTTGCAACAGCGTGCCTTGTGACACACTGACAAATTCCTCCTCGTTCAAACATCTGGATCATATCCATATCGGTCAAAAGCGGTAATTTTACCTTTGTGAATTTTAGCATCGCAGAATATGCGAAGCCTGGAACAGTACTATAATACAATCAATCCATCCCGTACGTCTCGAAACATATCTCTCTGAAATTTTCAAAGACGTCGGTCAAAATCAAAACATCAGTCTTCAAATACAAGTCTGAATATTCACCTAATGAGTTGATCGAAAAAGAATTCCGGACGTTCTTCGCGTGAGAGTAGTCTTGGTCACAGACGTTCTCATTCGCGAGTCTATTATGAAATGCAACTTTTGGAGGTAATTTCTTCTTCTTCAAAATTTCAACTGAGGTGACGTAGTCGTAGGGGAACACACCCTTCCGACACACCAAATCGGCGTTTTCACCAAACACTTTTACTGTTCCTATAAATTTATCTTTTGGTAGATTATTTGCCAACTTTTCCAGGCTGCTAGCCATGAACCGAAACGATTCTACAAATCTCAACTCCATTCCTCCCCTTTTCAAATAGGAGGAGGGAATAAATTTTGAAAATGTTACATACTTTTCTTGTGTATTGCATATGACGTTGGTTCGGTTTTTATCGAATCCTAGTTCTTTCACAATAAAATGTGCGTCATAATTGGAAAGGGTATGCAATACAACAGGGACAAATGCCTGATTTCTATAATTCAAATTACAATTTCTGTGGGCGGCTCCTCTGAACCGTCCACTGACATGGCAATGGTCCCTTACTTTATAGTTCACATAGGTAAAGTTACCCTCGCCACATATATGGCAAACAGTTGCACTATTGTATGTCCTAATTTCATCTTCTGTCAGAAGGGTCATGGGCTTATTTACACTATTTAATATTTTATCGATTTCTTTAACATCAGCGACGAGCGAGCGCATAAACTCACCGCTGGCGTCCTCCCCTCTAAACAGTCTCAATTGAGAATATGCGCCCTCGGCATCTTTAATAAAATAGCAAAAACTAAAAGGTTTATGCTTCTGGTAAGGAGTAGTCCAGCTTTTCTGCGGATCTCCCAAACATCCTGATATCGGTTCCAATAGACACTCGAAATCCGCATAGATGACAAACCTGATCTTTTGCGAATATTCGGGCTTTTTGAATACGACTTCAGGGTTTTTAGGGATTTCGCATCTGACTGGGCTGAACGAGTTACATAACGCCAAATGCTCTTTTAACCTTACGTCAGCAGACTTGCCAGCGTACGCTTGGAAATGTGTAAAACACAGTTTGCAAACTGTAACATGAAGATGGTTGGCTGTCACAAAAGGTCTTACAAAAGCGTTAAAATCTGAAATGACTATGTAATGAGAATTTTCCTCGTTACATACATACAAAAGATCCCTATGATCATCTAGCTCCTTTTCAACAATTTTCATAGGAAACACGAAATGAGAAATGTGATTCCTATCCCGTTTTTCCTCTAGGCCGAAAACGTTGATCGAAATATTATTTATTTTTGAAAACTTTTCGGTATCGTGAATCGAAACGGGAAATTTTACACAGTTCCAGTCGTACTTGTCGCTCAACTCTGGTCTATGAAGGTAGCTGGCACGTAAATCCTTACCGGAATCCAGAAATTTCGATAAAATGCAGTACTTGAAACAAAATTAATCATCATTATCAATATTAATTAACGAATTAAGACGCTGGAATTTTTCAGGAAGGATCATATGCCCACACCCTGCATATGGTATGTATTCATTGACACGAATTTCAATCTTGTGGATGCTATTGTAAAACCACCCAGACCCTCGTAATTCACTGTCCTGCATCTCAGACTGAATTTTAGATATGTGTCTAGATACTACTTCATGAATATTTGATGTTTTGAGAAGCCATTCCTTTCTAGTTTTAAAATACCTCAACAAGAATTTAGCTCTAGATGTTTAAATTCACACTCTACAAAAAGATTAAATTTAATTGATGCAAATTTTGACAGTGATTCTGACAGAAGGTTTTCAATTTTATACTGGCACGATGACAGGACAGATTCCATATCGCCGGCTGGGAAATTTTTTGCGGCGAATGTTGCCAGTCGTGACCTGAACGCTGTTTCCACGGGTAAAAACTCACATGTTTCTGCCGATGGTGAGTTGGTCTCAGCGCCGCGATCCATTCCATCTTGTTTCTGTAATAACGAAAAACAACGACATTAGCAATCGAGATTTTTTAAGCGTATGGAATAATAGAATACTAAGATATTTCACTGTACATACCTGTGGAATATCACGCGTAACCATGGTGACACTAGGTCGATATTGGCGGTTGGTCTCTGTATTCTGTAACAAAGGAAAAATAATATTGAGTTTTATGGTAAAAATAAACAAAACTAAGTTTTCTGTCTTGTTTAATCACTGAAATATGAAGTCTTGCATTCAGTAACATGAAAAAAATATTGAGTTTTATTCGATTTACTATGAGAGAAAAAGTTTGATGTCTTGTTTTTAATCATAATTTCACTACATACCTGTAAATTTACACCAGAAGGCCCAGGTTGGTTGACACTTGGTTGGATGGAAGACGGTTGTATAACACCAACACCCAATGGTCTTGCATTCTGTAACAAAGGAAAAAATAATCTTTAGTTTTATGATAAAAAAATTAAAATACGTATTGTGTCTTGTACAATCACTGAAATATAAGAAATAATGATAATAATTTCACTACATACCTGTGTTTGTACACCGGAAGGCACGGCCTCCTCTCCCAGGATCGTTGGACGGTATGTGTCTGCTACTCCGTCCCCGCTAGCCGCTGGTAGATGGAAGCGACCGGTGTTGTTTTGTCTGGCATCGTCCTTCCAGTCCTCGCTCCGTTCTATAAAAATAAAATGTAAACATGTGTTTCATCTCTACTGTGATGTATGTATTTACATTTTGAAAAACATGTTTGATAATGTAATAAAACGTACCTGTAATCGAGCGGGATCTTGGCTTTGACCACCACAGCGCACGGGAATCCTTGAGGTCTCACCTCCGTTGCATGATGTCCCGGCTTCAGCATGGCTCCTCTCCTGGTGCATACTTAAGTATCGTGCCGATGAGAAGTTGGAGTGACATATGTTACAGGTGAAGACAGTAACGGAATAATTTTCACGGATGTGTCTTTTTAATACATTACTACGAGTAAATAACACACTGCAGATGTCACACTTGTACTCCGTTTTCTTATGGCTCTGATTAATATGCCTTACTAGATGTTTCTTGTGTCTATACCTTGAAGCACACTCCTCACACTGGAAGACGGCGGCGGACGAGCTCTCCATGATGCGTAGTCGACGACGGTCTGCTAAGAGGTGAATTTGATGCGGTGACGTCATCGCCTTATATATAGACGCCATGAATTAGCCGAGCTTGTTCTGTAATATGATAGAATGAAGGTGACATGAGTGCGAGATTAGAAATATTACTACTGTAATCTAACGTCAGCAAAACTAGTGTTGCGAGTTCTGTATGTGTCATCGCAAATCTCTCGCGTACGATACTGTAATACCACATGTTTAAATCACTCACTGGCTTTCTTTATAAAACTTGTACGCAAATTTTATAATGCAGTAATCTGGATTAGACATACAATATCTGAAAATTATCATCCTTACGCAGCATACGCCTTTGAAGCTTAATAGTAAAATCTATTGTTTTAACTTGTAAGCCAGTAGCCAAATCGAGGCTGAGTTGACCTCAGGGCTAGGATTTAGGGAAATTATCATCTTATGACAAAATTGTATGATGAAATATAAAGACGTTAGCTACCATATTTATAAAACATTATGAAGGCTTAAAATATCACTATCTCTACACTTCCGATCGCGTCTGATAATAATAATAATAAATTTAAGTGATCCCTATACAGACCTTGGAGGTCTAGGAGGTTGAGGCTCCCAGATTTTAGACACTCGGTATATGAAGGTGACGTGGTTATCAGCCTTTGGCACCGGCCGCATTTACTCCAGGCTGAGTCGACCCCAGGGCTAGGTTTTAGGAAAATAGACATCTTACGGGAAAATTGTATGGCGGAATATAATTATAAAAAATATATGAAGGTTTAAAATATATGCTATCGTAATATCTTTTAGAATTCGATGTGTAAACAAAGAAGTAATATAATAATGATAATAATAATAATAATAATAATAATAATAATAATAATAATAATAATAATAATAATATGTACGTTAAGGTTAACAGCCTTACGCACCGGCCGCCTTTACCCTAGGACCAAAGTGAAAATTATTGTTTTATATTATGCGCTTACCAGCAAACCCGAGTCGAACCCGGGGCCATAGTAAAAGATTAATGTTTTAGAAAAATTATCATCTTACGGGGAAAAAATCTATAACGAAATATAATTATAAAAGGCCACAAATATTGATGACGTTGCATTTACGCTTCGTAATGTAATGTGAAACCTACTTCTGGTCACGCGCCGCCATATTGGATGACGTCAGCGGTACACTTTGAACTATGTGGACTTTGACCCGCCCCACCATTGAACAAAAGCACACTACTCCCGTGACTCCTGTCGTTTCCATACATGTAAACCTAACCGACAAAATCGCATTTATTCAGTCTGAAAGTGTTCGAAAACAGGGTGCTTAGGAAAATATTTGAGCCTATGAGAGATGAAAATGGGGACTGGAGAAAACTACTTGATGGCGAGCTTCATAACCTTTACTCGTCACCGGATATAGTAAGGTAGTAGTTTACTTTTGGTGATGACGACATGGAAGGGTCAGTGGAAGGGTCCAGTGGAAGGGTCAGCTTTGTGACGTCATGGAAGGGTCCAGTGGAAGACGGTTATGACCGTTGGCGCCTTTTTTTTTATTAGATAAGCCCTTATAACCACCTGGCCCTTCCGGTCAAGATAAGACCACCTGGTCCATTACGCCTCAATGGTCAAGATAAGACCCAGCTGCTATCCGGTCAACCGTATCCGACATGGATGGGGTTAAGTAAGACCTTTTGGCTATTATTATCCCACGGTAGCCCATCCGGTTAAGATATGGTTCATTGCTTTCAGGCATTTGTATCCATGCAATGATAAGTCCGACATGGTTGGATGGTAGAAGTTAAGACCTTTTTTAGCGCGGAGGTGGCCACACACTGTGGTCACCCCACTTCCGGTCGAGATAAGATCCGCTATGCATCATTATAAGGGGCTACTTTAACCCCGACTCGCATGAGTAGGTCCTGCACTGTGTGTTCATTCAAGTCGAGACATGTTTCGGCGGCAAGTTTAAAAAATAACGGTCATTACTACAACGCATGCACACACACGCATTTTTTACGGTTCGTACCCTAGCGCCATATGTTCCAGCGGGTACATCTCCAACTAACACTTTTTGGTTATCAATTAATTATTTTTTTTTTTGAACATTGGGTATATTTTTTATTTCATTTCGCTATTAAATATGATTCCGAATCGAGTATATTTACGAGAAATCGATACAATGATTAATTTCATCGATTGATTTGTATTTTATTCCATCCAAGTCAGATTGGCCGAGCGGTCTAAGGCGCCAGACTTAAGTTCTGGTCTCCATAGGAGACGGAGGTTCGAATCCTTCATCTGACATATTTTTAAAATTTAATAATAAATTAAGGAATCGCGCACAATATGCAATATCTTAACCTAAGACCCAATCCTGAACCCGGAAAAGGGATTTTAATACAGTTTAATCCTGACCAAGACTATAAGTTTCCCTATCTAACCGTAGACCATTATAAACAGCCAAGTTAATTTAAATAACACAAGATGACGATATAATGCAGGTAACATTTATTCAATAAAAACAAAGAGAAAATCGTATGTATTCTTTAGAAAAATCACCTTTAAATTTTACCATTTATTCATGTTTTTCATATAACACACAACATGTATGGATTTATTTTAGTTGTTGTTCCACAAATTTCTAAGACACGTCATATCAATATATTTATTTTTTTACAGAAAGGTGCTTAACGTTACATGTAAACATGCAGATGTCAGACCCACATATCACGCTACAGGAAACTGTTCAACCTTGTGTAACATCATTCAGGTGTGGTTCAATAAAAACAATACAATGCTATTAACTGTATTTATTCCAACTCATGATATCAAAACTCTTCAATCAAATACCATGGCAACATAATGCCATTAAGATCTAGCAAACCATGGAAACTTCCTTTCTTATCACGTCTTGCAGTGTTATCACACAATACGGATAAATATTTTTGAATCGTCACAAATTTATAGCATTAGATCCTATACTGTTATGAAAGTTACCATTTACGGAAAAATTTAACCCGTGAAATAACGCGAATTTCGTAAATAAAGCTACAATGTCACATTTTGAAATTAATATCGGAGTACGGTAATCAACTAGCTAATTACTGCAAACATTTCTATTTCTGAAGTTAATCAGTTGTCACACACGGCAAATTCTACACTAGCGAACACCTGTATCTAATTGTGTCCTTCCGCCCACATATATCCACACACACATGTATAACATGAGTGTTTAAAGTGTTATGATTTTCTTTCGCAAATATGCTCTGGTTAGTCATTTCAGAAATAAATAAAGTGATCTCTATACAAACCATGAACGCCCACAGGGTTCCAGAAGGTTGAGGCTCCCAGATTTTGGACATGTGATGGTAAAAAGGTTGTCAACCTTACGCACCGGCCGCCTTTATCCCCACGATTGCTCCTGGTACACATTTCTGTTCAAGGCTGAGTTGATCCCAGAGACATAGTACCACCAGAAGGATTAGGCAGGAATCGAACCCATAATATTCAGGTTTAAAATGCAACTCATTCTATAAATATTTTTTATTCTACCACAAATTATATCATTAAGTCCTTCATTATTATGTAAGTTGTCATTTGCAATCAAATTTAACCGTGAAATAACACAAATTTCGTAAATAAAAACATTTTGAAAAATAATATCGAAGAACCTCGGTTCCAGTAAGGGTAACCAACAGTCTTTTTAACTAACTATAGTTATTTTACCATAATTCATACTTCTTGCTCTATGTATTATAATATTGCAATGGTTGGTAACATTTTTTGTGATCAACCAGAAAACTGAAACATAATCTCATAAATCGATAATATTTTGGGATTCGTCTTATAGGACAGATAGAACTCCGCGGCGCTACATCCCTGAAGGGACAAGGCATACCAACAGTCCGCTATGTTATTTACCATAGCCAGATAGTAGGAATGGAGCCATGTAACAAGCATGCCGACACCCATAGCTGTTAATGGTGGTTTCCATGACCATAGGATAGATAGACTATACAGTAAAACTATAAATCTTTAACGAAAATTTATATCTCGTCTTAGCTGAAAGTCGTCTTATAGAAATATACTGCATTCATCGAACTTAAGCATTTTACAAAATAATTTTTATTGTTATAATGTTTAATGTATAACTGTAACCGTGACTTATATAGTTCAAATTAATGGATAATATTGCTTCTATATTATACTTAGTTTTTATTTATTTATTTTATTATTATTATTATTATTATTATTATTATTATTATTATTATTATTATTATTATTTCATGGTAAAAACATTGAACATAATGATCATGTCTGATGCTTTTGCGGTCTAGACACTTGATAGTTTTATGAAAATGTAATAAATAAAATTTAATTATCTCTTTTTCTCAATGCTAACCTTTATCAAGTATATGCTAGAGTGTTTATATAAAATATTTTTACATCATTAATTAAATTTCGTAGACAGAGCTTATAAGGTGGATGGTACATTCTTTGCAATATTAAAAAAAACCCGAGACTAAACAATCAATACGTTACTATATTATTATATAAGTTACCGATGTCTAGTGATTCACAACCGGATTCATAGTACAAAAAGGTTCATACTATACGATACTCATCCCACACACATAAACATGCTGTCTACTACCTATTCTTTCTTCGTGATATACATTTTCCCTAAATAGCGATACATCGGGTATACTCGGAGATCTTCGTTTCACATCGTTCTTGCAATGCAATGAACAAATATTTTAATTTGAACCACAAACTACCAATGTAAATTACTTAGTCAATTAAATTAGCGGACAAAACCGCGGGCTCTATCACGAACAAACCACCTCTGAAGTTGGCAAATAAAATTCATCTACACACAATCAGTTGAGAATCGATTCAGTATTACATATGAGTAATAGAATCAAGAAAGCAGTGGTATTTATCAATGTCCTACTACATAACCGAATCTGTGACCATGGAATGTACTCTAAAGCCAGAATTTTAGCTTTTTCATTAATTATTATCGTTTTAAATATTATTATACTCTTAACTTTTCAATTAATTATCGAGGTGAAACCGCGAACACCTGCTACTTATTAACAATTTCATCATGTTCCACTTATACTTTGACACCATATACTTTATTGTTGATGTGTTACCAAATATTCATTTCATCACGCATTCAAAGCTGGAAAAGTCTTCAATACGATAATTGTAACAATCAGCCGCATTTTATTAAAAATACAACTTTGTCACATTTATCACGCCTATGACTATATCGGTGTAAAATTCCCACATAAAAATAAAGTTCAATGCGATTTTTTCAATCCTAGGACTAAAACGGTGTAATACTAACAAAAACACCCATGAATTGCTTGTAGAACGCACACTTATAACAAGAAACATACCAAGACACAAACCTAAAATACCAATATCTAAAACAAGACTAATCCTTTAGGATCATGAACACACCAAGACCAAACCTAAAATAACTGGATGAGGAGGATCAATCAACTGAAATATACAAAAAAGTAATATTCATATATAATTTATACTTATATTTTTATTTCATGTATAAACGGCTTTTAATATAATATTGTGTTACAATAAAAAGTTAATCAAATATTTTTAATGTTAACGCAAGAATTCTTAAGTGTTTGCAAACCCGAGACACGTCACATATTCCTGTCTCCCACATTATTTAACACATAGTTTTCAGAAAATGTCTTTCTTCTTCATTCGATATATTCTAGGTTCTTCAATTCGGATATGATTTCTTGTATCTCGTTGTTATGCGAATGATTCCCTGCTTCAGACAAAAGCAGAAGCAAACGTAATCTATCAATGTCTGCGTTGGGATCATAATCTAATTTGTGTTTCGTATATAACTCCTCCCGCAAGGCAATACTATGCGATGAACCCTCATCGGATGAGACCGAATATTGCTCTTCCGGAAATGAGTCTGAACATTGGTCCCCATCTTCTTCTTCCTCTTCTTCTTCTTCTTCTTCTTCTTTACCCTCCTCTTCCGGAAATAATTTTTTAATGATGTGAGGATATTTTTGAGTATTGAGTCTATGTTTGTTTTCGCTCTCTTCATAATTTTCTTTGTGAGCACTAGTCTTCTCCAAAATCTCCTTATACGTGGTTAAGTCATACCGGTTGTATAAATCTTTATTTGGTTTACTTTTCGTTAGTAGTTCAAGCAGTCCAGGACGGACGATATACCTCTCGCTACCAATATATATATATTTTCGTTTTTAATGGTGACGGGCGATTTACCAATGGTGAATACCTGCCTATCAGGATTCCATTTTATTCCGTAATCATCATCATTTCTCGGTTTAAGCTGAACGAGTTTCTGGACATAAGGTGCCGATATTCGCCCGTAGATTTTTTCTAGCATATGATTATAATGCTTCTGCGGAATTTGCTCAGAGGGCTGATATGATCCATATTCCATTTCTGGATGTTGCGACTCATGTTGTCTTTTGTCTTTATTCAAGTTCACGTTATCTTATAAGGGATCGGTTATCAGATTTTCATCATCGCTAATCTCTTGTTTCGACTGAAGCTCAGGTTTAGTTAATGTTGAAAATTTCTTTCTTACAGAATTTTCATGTTTCGCATTGTCTGACGATATATGGTTAACTTGTACTCGCGGGAAGAGTTTCTGTGTTTCATCCTTATGTGTCGATAGTAGATGTTTCTTCAGACCGGAAGTATTATGATTTGTCATTTTTATTTCAACTTTCGGTCTATCGCACAGTTTGCATATACCGTAAATTTGATCACTCCCATGAACTATGTCGAAAAATTCATTATATTTACTGTTTGACTTATTGCCCATCAGTTCCGATTGGAAGGATACTACACTACTTCGACCTGTGCTCTCGTCACTCATTTTGATACCCACATTCACAGATTCAAGGACGAAAAACAACTAACTCTATTTTACCAAGACAGCAAGACCGAGACAGCAAGACCGAGACCAAGACCGACACCACGACCAAGACCGAGACAACAAGACCAAGACAGCAAGACCGAGACCAAGATCGAGACCAAGACCAAGACCGAGACAGCAAGACCGAGAGTACCAGCGAGAGACATAACGAGAGACTCTAAAATAATGTGAGACTTTGACTTAAAACCCAGAGTTTTGATCTTCTTTGGACGCTATGAGATTTTTTAACTTAATAAAGGGTTGATGTATGGTAAAATAGAGTTAGTTGTTTTTCGTCCTTGAATCTGTGAATGTGGGTATCAAAATGAGGGACGAGAGCACAGGTCGAAGTAGTGTAGTATCCTTCCAATCGGAACTGATGGGCAATAAGTCAAACAGTAAATATAATGAATTTTTCGACATAGTTCATGGGAGTGATCAAATTTACGGTATATGCAAACTGTGCGATAGACCGAAAGTTGAAATAAAAATGACAAATCATAATACTTCCGGTCTGAAGAAACATCTACTATCGACACATAAGGATGAAACACAGAAACTCTTCCCGCGAGTACAAGTTAACCATATATCGTCAGACAATGCGAAACATGAAAATTCTGTAAGAAAGAAATTTTCAACATTAACTAAACCTGAGCTTCAGTCGAAACAAGAGATTAGCGATGATGAAAATCTGATAACCGATCCCTTATAAGATAACGTGAACTTGAATAAAGACAAAAGACAACATGAGTCGCAACATCCAGAAATGGAATATGGATCATATCAGCCCTCTGAGCAAATTCCGCAGAAGCATTATAATCATATGCTAGAAAAAATCGACGGGCGAATATCGGCACCTTATGTCCAGAAACTCGTTCAGCTTAAACCGAGAAATGATGATGATTACGGAATAAAATGGAATCCTGATAGGCAGGTATTCACCATTGGTAAATCGCCCGTCACCATTAAAAACGATAATATATATATATATTGGTAGCGAGAGGTATATCGTCCGTCCTGGACTGCTTGAACTACTAACGAAAAGTAAACCAAATAAAGATTTATACAACCGGTATGACTTAACCACGTATAAGGAGATTTTGGAGAAGACTAGTGCTCACAAAGAAAATTATGAAGAGAGCGAAAACAAACATAGACTCAATACTCAAAAATATCCTCACATCATTAAAAAATTATTTCCGGAAGAGGAGGGTAAAGAAGAAGAAGAAGAAGAAGAAGAGGAAGAAGAAGAAGATGGGGACCAATGTTCAGACTCATTTCCGGAAGAGCAATATTCGGTCTCATCCGATGAGGGTTCATCGCATAGTATTGCCTTGCGGGAGGAGTTATATACGAAACACAAATTAGATTATGATCCCAACGCAGACATTGATAGATTACGTTTGCTTCTGCTTTTGTCTGAAGCAGGGAATCATTCGCATAACAACGAGATACAAGAAATCATATCCGAATTGAAGAACCTAGAATATATCGAATGAAGAAGAAAGACATTTTCTGAAAACTATGTGTTAAATAATGTGGGAGACAGGAATATGTGACGTGTCTCGGGTTTGCAAACACTTAAGAATTCTTGCGTTAACATTAAAAATATTTGATTAATTTTTTATTGTAACACAATATTATATTAAAAGCCGTTTATACATGAAATAAAAATATAAGTATAAATTATATATGAATATGATGTCCGCCGCGATGGGTGTATAGGTAGCATACTTGCCTTCTACCCTGGCGGTCCGGGTTCGATTCCCGGCCGGGTAGTGGATTTTTCAGCAACGAAAAATCCCCCGGGTTCAGGACTGGACATCACCCAGGAAAATTAAAGGCTATATTAAAAAAGCCTAAATTAAAGTGTGGTGATGACTGCTAGAAAAAGAGTAGAGTAGGGTATTCACAATAGATCTATAAAGGTCGCAGTGTTGAGAAGCCAGCAAAAGGCTTGTACTACCCCCTTGTAATCTAATCTAATCTAATCTAATCTATATGAATATTACTTTTTTGTATATTTCAGTTGATTGATCCTCCTCATCCAGTTATTTTAGGTTTGGTCTTGGTGTGTTCATGATCCTAAAGGATTAGTCTTGTTTTAGATATTGGTATTTTAGGTTTGTGTCTTGGTATGTTTCTTGTTATAAGTGTGCGTTCTACAAGCAATTCATGGGTGTTTTTGTTAGTATTACACCGTTTTAGTCCTAGGATTGAAAAAATCGCATTGAACTTTATTTTTATGTGGGAATTTTACACCGATATAGTCATAGGCGTGATAAATGTGACAAAGTTGTATTTTTAATAAAATGCGGCTGATTGTTACAATTATCGTATTGAAGACTTTTCCAGCTTTGAATGCGTGATGAAATGAATATTTGGTAACACATCAACAATGAAGTATATGGTGTCAAAGTATAAGTGGAACATGATGAAATTGTTAATAAGTAGCAGGTGTTCGCGGTTTCACCTCGATAATTAATTGAAAAGTTAAGAGTATAATAATATTTAAAACGATAATAATTAATGAAAAAGCTAAAATTCTGGCTTTAGAGTACATTCCATGGTCACAGATTCGGTTATGTAGTAGGACATTGATAAATACCACTGCTTTCTTGATTCTATTACTCATATGTAATACTGAATCGATTCTCAACTGATTGTGTGTAGATGAATTTTATTTGCCAACTTCAGAGGTGGTTTGTTCGTGATAGAGCCCGCGGTTTTGTCCGCTAATTTAATTGACTAAGTAATTTACATTGGTAGTTTGTGGTTCAAATTAAAATATTTGTTCATTGCATTGCAAGAACGATGTGAAACGAAGATCTCCGAGTATACCCGATGTATCGCTATTTAGGGAAAATGTATATCACGAAGAAAGAATAGGTAGTAGACAGCATGTTTATGTGTGTGGGATGAGTATCGTATAGTATGAACTTTTTTGTACTATGAATCCGGTTGTGAATCACTAGACATCGGTAACTTATATAATAATATAGTAACGTATTGATTGTTTAGTCTCGGGTTTTTTTTTAATATTGCAAAGAATGTACCATCCACCTTATAAGCTCTGTCTACGAAATTTAATTAATGATGTAAAAATATTTTATATAAACACTCTAGCATATACTTGATAAAGGTTAGCATTGAGAAAAAGAGATAATTAAATTTTATTTATTACATTTTCATAAAACTATCAAGTGTCTAGACCGCAAAAGCATCAGACATGATCATTATGTTCAATGTTTTTACCATGAAATAATAATAATAATAATAATAATGATAATAATAAAATAAATAAATAAAAACTAAGTATAATATAGAAGCAATATTATCCATTAATTTGAACTATATAAGTCACGGTTACAGTTATACATTAAACATTATAACAATAAAAATTATTTTGTAAAATGCTTAAGTTTGATGAATGCAGTATATTTCTATAAGACGACTTTCAGCTAAGACGAGATATATATTTTCGTTAAAGATTTATAGTTTTACTGTATAGTCTATCTATCCTATGGTCATGGAAACCACCATTAACAGCTATGGGTGTCGGCATGCTTGTTACATGGCTCCATTCCTACTATCTGGCTATGGTAAATAACATAGCGGACTGTTGGTATGCCTTGTCCCTTCAGGGATGTAGCGCCGCGGAGTTCTATCTGTCCTATAAGACGAATCCCAAAATATTATCGATTTATGAGATTATGTTTCAGTTTTCTGGTTGATCACAAAAAATGTTACCAACCATTGCAATATTATAATACATACAGCAAGAAGTATGAATTATGGTAAAATAACTATAGTTAGTTAAAAAGACTGTTGGTTACCCTTACTGGAACCGAGGTTCTTCGATATTATTTTTCAAAATGTTTTTATTTACGAAATTTGTGTTATTTCACGGTTAAATTTGATTGCAAATGACAACTTACATAATAATGAAGGACTTAATGATATAATTTGTGGTAGAATAAAAAATATTTATAGAATGAGTTGCATTTTAAACCTGAATATTATGGGTTCGATTCCTGCCTAATCCTTCTGGTGGTACTATGTCTCTGGGATCAACTCAGCCTTGAACAGAAATGTGTACCAGGAGCAATCGTGGGGATAAAGGCGGCCGGTGCGTAAGGTTGACAACCTTTTTACCATCACATGTCCAAAATCTGGGAGCCTCAACCTTCTGGAACCCTGTGGGCGTTCATGGTTTGTATAGAGATCACTTTATTTATTTCTGAAATGACTAACCAGAGCATATTTGCGAAAGAAAATCATAACACTTTAAACACTCATGTTATACATGTGTGTGTGGATATATGTGGGCGGAAGGACACAATTAGATACAGGTGTTCGCTAGTGTAGAATTTGCCGTGTGTGACAACTGATTAACTTCAGAAATAGAAATGTTTGCAGTAATTAGCTAGTTGATTACCGTACTCCGATATTAATTTCAAAATGTGACATTGTAGCTTTATTTACGAAATTCGCGTTATTTCACGGGTTAAATTTTTCCGTAAATGGTAACTTTCATAACAGTATAGGATCTAATGCTATAAATTTGTGACGATTCAAAAATATTTATCCGTATTGTGTGATAACACTGCAAGACGTGATAAGAAAGGAAGTTTCCATGGTTTGCTAGATCTTAATGGCATTATGTTGCCATGGTATTTGATTGAAGAGTTTTGATATCATGAGTTGGAATAAATACAGTTAATAGCATTGTATTGTTTTTATTGAACCACACCTGAATGATGTTACACAAGGTTGAACAGTTTCCTGTAGCGTGATATGTGGGTCTGACATCTGCATGTTTACATGTAACGTTAAGCACCTTTCTGTAAAAAAATAAATATATTGATATGACGTGTCTTAGAAATTTGTGGAACAACAACTAAAATAAATCCATACATGTTGTGTGTTATATGAAAAACATGAATAAATGGTAAAATTTAAAGGTGATTTTTCTAAAGAATACATACGATTTTCTCTTTGTTTTTATTGAATAAATGTTACCTGCATTATATCGTCATCTTGTGTTATTTAAATTAACTTGGCTGTTTATAATGGTCTACGGTTAGATAGGGAAACTTATAGTCTTGGTCAGGATTAAACTGTATTAAAATCCCTTTTCCGGGTTCAGGATTGGGTCTTAGGTTAAGATATTGCATATTGTGCGCGATTCCTTAATTTATTATTAAATTTTAAAAATATGTCAGATGAAGGATTCGAACCTCCGTCTCCTATGGAGACCAGAACTTAAGTCTGGCGCCTTAGACCGCTCGGCCAATCTGACTTGGATGGAATAAAATACAAATCAATCGATGAAATTAATCATTGTATCGATTTCTCGTAAATATGCTCGATTCGGAATCATATTTAATAGCGAAATGAAATAAAAAATATACCCAATGTTCAAAAAAAAAAATAATTAATTGATAACCAAAAAGTGTTAGTTGGAGATGTACCCGCTGGAACATATGGCGCTAGGGTACGAACCGTAAAAAATGCGTGTGTGTGCATGCGTTGTAGTAATGACCGTTATTTTTTAAACTTGCCGCCGAAACATGTCTCGACTTGAATGAACACACAGTGCAGGACCTCCTCATGCGAGTCGGGGTTAAAGTAGCCCCTTATAATGATGCATAGCGGATCTTATCTCGACCGGAAGTGGGGTGACCACAGTGTGTGGCCACCTCCGCGCTAAAAAAGGTCTTAACTTCTACCATCCAACCATGACGGACTTATCATTGCATGGATGCAAATGCCTGAAAGCAATGAACCATATCTTAACCGGATGGGCTACCGTGGGATAATAATAGCCAAAAGGTCTTACTTAACCCCATCCATGTCGGATACGGTTGACCGGATAGCAGCTGGGTCTTATCTTGACCATTGAGGCGTAATGGACCAGGTGGTCTTATCTTGACCGGAAGGGCCAGGTGGTTATAAGGGCTTATCTAATTTTAAAAAAAGGCGCCAACGGTCATAACCGTCTTCCACTGGACCCTTCCATGACGTCACAAAGCTGACCCTTCCACTGGACCCTTCCACTGACCCTTCCATGTCGTCATCCCCAAAAGTAAACTACTTAAGGTTAATTAAATCACAGAGGATGAAATGGGCTGGACATGTTGCGAGCATGGGGGAAGAGAGATATATTTTTAAAATATTGACGGGGAGATCCGAAAGGAATAGACCACTTGGAAGACCTAGACGCGCAGATGGGAGGACAATATTAGGATAGATTTAAGGGAAGTAGGATTTGCGAAGGATGGTTGGATGGAGTTAGCGCAGAATAGGGTTGAATGGCGGACTCAGGTAAGCGCGGCAATGAACCTTCGTGTTCCATAAAACAGATAATGTTCCTTTAGCTTGCTTAGGAATTGTTCATTGCCATTGAGTAAGTAAGTAAGTATCTTCAGAATATGTAAATACTGTCTAATATGCATTTTTTCAGATCATAATAAGGTGTGGTCTAGTAGCAGCCTATGGGGAAATGGTGGAGGAATTAATCAAGTATTAGTTATCCAAAAAAGCAATTAGAATAATAACCAATGCTTAAAATTAGAGCATTGCAAACCACTATTTATTGAGACAGGCCTACTGGCAATAATAAATTTGTAAATTTTTATGTCTTGTCATTAGTAAAATATAACATAAAAAGCTATCAAAGACGAAGTCAAGTGCTTACATATCAGATCAGAAATCAAAGTAAACTTGATCTGGTTAGGTGTAGGCTAAACAAAACAAAAGGATACCATAACATTATTGGGACAACATTATATAACAAATTACCATATAAACTTCAAGAAATGTCCCCAAATGAATTTTAACAAAAAACTATATTCCTAGCTTTAAAAGAAAGTGAGCGTGGAACGCCACGTGACAGAAATGAAACTTGTTTCATTTTGATTATTGAATTTTTTCAATTTTCCACTGTTGGACTTTTTAATATTGGGTTTTTGAACTTTTAAATTTTGGATCTATGAATTTACAGTAAATTTTTGGATTTTTATAAATCTTGGATTTTTTTATTTTTAAATTTTGGAATTTATTATTTTTTAAATTTTGGACTTTTGAATTTTTTAATTTTTTAATTTTTTTTTTATTTTGGAAGTTTGGAAATTTTAATATTGGATTTTTAATTTTTTAACTTTGGATTTTTGGATTTTTAAATGTGGATCTTTAAATTTTTAAATTTTTGATTTTTTTATTTCTTAAATTTTGGAGCTTTGAAATTTTTAATTTTAGATTTTTAGATTTTTTAAATTTTGGATTTTGGATTTTTTATTTTTTAAGTTTTGGATTTTTTGATTTTTTAATTTTGGATGTTTGAAATTTTTAATTTTGGATTTTTTAATTTTGATTCTTTTATTTTTTTATTTTTTGGATTTTTAATTTTGTATTTTTGTTTTTTTTTAATTTTGGGATTTAGGATGTTTTCAATGTTAGATTTTTGATTTTTTAATTTTTAATTTTTTGATGTTTAAATTTTGGATTTTTTTATTTTTTATTTTTTAAATATTGGATTTTTATTTTTTATTTTTTTTAATTTTGGATATGGATTTTTAATTTTGGATTTTTTATTTTTTAAATTTTGGATTTTTGGACTGGATCTTTCATTTTTTAATTTTGGAATTTAGGATTTTTTAAATTTTGGATCTTTGATTTTTTATTGTTTTAATTTTTAAGCGCGGTAATGAACCTCCGGGTTCCGTAAAATAGATAATATTCCTTTAGATTGCTTAGGAATTGTCTATTGCCATTGAGCAAGTAAGTATTATTATTAGGGCCCGGATTTTTATGAGCTAAAAAACTTAAAAATACATATTTTTTATGTGCTAAAAATTTTTAAAATATGTGCTGAAATTTTAAAAATATGTGCTAAAACTAAAAAAAAAATATTATTCTGAAAAATAAACAAAAACACCAGAATGTGTACTGAAACTCACCAATTGCAGTTAAACATCAGATGTAAAATGCTGATTGGAGTTGCAGTGCGCAACACAAATATCATCTCCAGATTATGGATCACAAATCTTTGCCTATTATCCGAGAATAATGCCTTACATTGAGAAAAGGAACGTTCTACATCACACAATGTTAACCTTGCATATTTGAAGAGGTGTACTGTATATCACTAACTCACACACGATCAAGTTCACTTATGTTTTGACCTTCCAAAACTTAAGCGACTTTGCAGAGGGTTTGGTAGCCACCATCTTTCTCAAACACACCTTTAAATTTTGTTCTTAGAACTTCTATTTTCGAACCTGAGATAGTGTTAAGTTGCCTTTCAACATATTGTATTTCTTTAACTGATCTACGCAATGTTGAGATGGGGTTCTGTTCTTCCCCGATAAGCAAGTGCAAGTGAGTCACTCTCACCTCATTGCAAGTGAAGCATTTGTGTTGAATTCATTCGAGATACAAATTTTTGTTGTAAAATGTTAAAAGAGAATGAGGAAAAGTACTAAAATATTTATTTATGGAGAATTTGTATGTGTGTGTGTGTGTGTCCTTTATGCATTACTACACCATTCATCCGATCGCCATGAAACTTTGGGAAGTTGTTGAGTACATTCCCGGGAAGGTTTCTGGGATATTACATTTTTAATTTTTTCTTTCGTTCGTGAGTTATGATTGAAAAACTGGCAGAAAACGTGTATTTTTTGCGTTTTCGAAGCATCAGTTTTCAATAATACATTTCAATGCCAAATCAATTACAGTAGGCTTTGGCTAATTTTGTCATACCTTGGAATAAAACCATCGCGATCGCTTGATTCATTTGTTTAATATAAGAGGGATAATCAATATAGGCCTCAATATGGTCAAACGTTGTTCGATTTGGACGGAACTCACTATACAGGGGTTTTCTGGGCCAAGGACCTCGAATCTGAGGTCGCTTTTACCAGTCGACGCTATCTAATCGTGGTATGTAATTCACGTGATTTAGGTGTTAATAAATATAATGATTTAACTTTTATGCTCTTAATTTTTAATTTTTGAAATAATTATCGCGGGCAATCGCTTGATTTTGTAGGTCCATCCTTGACGATTCATTTGTTAAGAATATCAAGGCGCGCAGACGTATGAAATTTTCAACCTACACGGAAGAGGGATATTCAATATAGGGCTAAATATGGTCAAACATTGTTCGACTTGGACGAAACTCACTATGCAGGGGTTTTCTGGGCCAGGGAACTCTAATCTGAGGTCGCTTTTACCAGTCGATGCTATCTGATCGTGGTATGTAGTCCACGCGATTTAGGTGTTAATAAATATAATGATTTAACTATTATGCTCTTAATTTTTAATTTCTGAAATAATTATCGCGTCCGAAGTCGCGGGCACACGCTAGTGTAAAATAAAATTTAGAATTTGCGGTTTTCGGACCTTGATATGAGCTTCAGAAAAAAAAAATACATTAAAAATCCGGAAAAGTACTAAAATATGTATTTATGGAGAAAATATCGAAAATATTTATTCACATAACTTTTTTTATAAAATACTAGCATGTGCCCGCCGCTTCGCCTGCGATAATTATTTCAAAAATTAAAAATCAATAGCATAATAGTTAAATCATTATATTTAATAACACCTAAATCACGTGGACTACATACCACGATTAGATAGCGTCGCCTGATAAAAGCTACCCCAGATTCGAGTTCCTTGGCCCAGAATACCCCTGTATAGTGAGTTTCGTCCAAATCGAACAATGTTTGACCATATTTAGGCCTATATTCATTATCCCTCTTCCGTGTTGGTTGAAAATTTCATATGTCTGCGGGCCTTGATATTCTAAACAAATGAATCGTCTAGGATGGACTTACAAAATCAAGCGATGACCTGCGATAATTACTTCAAAAATTAAAAATTAAGAGCATAATAGTTAAATCATTATATTTATTAACACCTAAATCACGTGACAACATACCACGATTAGATAGCGTCGTTTGATAAAAGCAACCTCAGGTTCGAGTTCCTTGGCACAGAAAACCCCTGTATAGTGAGTTTCGTCCAAATCGAACAACGTTTGACCATATTTAGGCCAATATTGATTAGGCCTATCCCTCTTATAATAATAATAATTCTCTTCGGCGTATGTTGAAAATTTCATATGGGTGCGTGCCTTGACATTAAAACAAATGAATCGACCAGCGTGAGCTACAACATTCAAGCGATCGCGATGCTTTTATTTCTAAGGTCTTACAAAAATAGCCAAAGCCTACTGTAATTGATTTGACATTGAAATATACTGAAAATTTATGCTTCGAAAACGCAAAAAATACACGTTTTCTGCCCGTTTTTCACTCATAACTCACGAACGGAAGCAAAAATTAAAATTCCGGCTTCGAGGTGCATTTCCCGAACCTTCAGTCCACCTATGTTTAAAATTTCAGTTTTCTGCGTTCAGTAGATTTCGCTGGGCATCGCGGACAGACAGACAGACAGACAGACAGACGGAGGAAGACAGACACTTCCTTTTATTAATATAGATGTGTTTTTATGTGAAATAAAATTTGGAATTTGCGTTTGCCGGACCTCGATTTGGATATAAAACTTTGTTTTAGGAATGTACGCATCAGGAAAAAAAAAAATTACATACAAATCCGGGCCCTTATTATTATTATTATTTTTACTACTATTACTACTACTTCTACTACTACTACTATTCCCATTTGCAGGTCCTCGTACTTGGTCTGAAAAATTTCCTTTGACTACTCGTAATCATTGAGTTGATTGTTCAGTCCGCTCCGAAACACGCTAGTAATTTCGTGACGGTTTTGAGTGTGACACTAATTTCGTGACGGATTTAGCGTTACACAAGTTCCCGATTAGCCCCCGCCTCTAAAGAAGTTTCACTTCAAAAATCCTTTTTTATAATCCTTTTTTTTTTAAAGAATATTTAGAATCAGATATACAAATAGAATAGAGCAACTCAGTGTAAGTAATTACATGTGTAATCTCTATGTATACTTTGTTCATTTAGTGTCACTTGGGTTATGGCATTAGTATAACTTAGAATAATAATTTTGACTAATGTAATACTCTTGAGAGTATTTGCCTATAGGTGTTATCAAATATCAAATATATTGCAATTTCTAAAAATTTCAACGCAATATTAATTTAACGTAACTCTTGACAGTGAAACGAATAATAATATTCAAATATCACACTTAACTAGCAAGAAATAAAATAGTTTAAAACATAAGAATCTGGGCCGTAGTAATAAATGTTGTATTGAATACGCGCGATTTTGTCGGTTAGACTTACATAATGAAAAGAGAAGTCATGAGTAAAGCCATTCGTATTGATAAAAATAAATATCTGGAGTTAAAGCAAATACTCTCAATAAGTAATACCGTCCACTCCCTGTGTTTTTCCGGGACACGCTACTACTAGCGCCGCCAGTGAGCAGGAATGGGCAGTTACTCGTCAGCTGATATAGTTAACGTTTGTCTGTTGTGTTTTGTGTACGAAAATATAATATAAATTCTAGTAAAACAGAGTGCCCACGGGGGGGGGGGGGTTAAGACGCAGACTGCTTCATTGAAATTTCTGCGGGGGGGAATATTATCGTGTTATGAATTTTCTGGCCGGGGGTTGAAAATTGTTGCAAAATTAGAGTTTTATATGTTAAAAATAAAAACGGCCAAGTTCTATAACTTCAAAAGGTCTCTTTTAATTCTTTATAAAGATAAAGATGAAGAATTTCGACAGCCATGGGCGTACCCGGGGGGGGGGCGCAAGGAAAAAAATGTATATTATTAATTATTATCGTCAGGTGTTTTTCTTTTAAGACAATTATTTTAATTGCAGAAGTTTTACCAAATCGACAACATGGAAGCAGAATACACAGTGGATTAGGAAAGGGGGGTTCAGACCCCCAAGAGTCAAAACCTAAAATTCTATATTTGTATTTAAAAAATATATTTATTTAATTAAACAAGAATTGTTGGTGTGTCAAATATGATATAGCAGTTATTTTCTTTTCATAACATAATGAGTAGGCCTATTATGTCCACTGTTCTATGTGCTATTTAACTTTTCTTATAAATAGTAATAAGTCTTATAATTTAGGTAACAATTTCATGTTTAAGTTGCCATGTCTTAGAGTATAGTTAACAAATTTCCTAACTAGTTTTTCAGTGCTAAAATAGCGTAAAATATGATTTTCATTAGTTCAACATTTAAAAATTTCCCGGGGGTAGACACCCGACTTAGGTAGCATTTTCTTGTTTACATTGGCATGTCTTAGAGTATGGTAAACAAATTTCCTAACTAGTTTTTTAGTGCTAAAATAGCGTAAAGTGTGATTTTCATTAATTCAATATTTTAAAAATTTCCGGGGCTGGGCCCCCCACCTAGGTAATGATTTCTTATGTACATTGAAATGTCTTAGAGTATGGTAAAGAAATTTCATAACTAGTTTTCAGTGCTAAAATAGCGTAAAATGTGATTTTCATTAGTTCAATATTTACAAATTTCCCGGGGTGGACATCCGACTTAGGTAACATTTTCTTGTTTACATTGGCATGTCTTAGAGTATAGTAAACAAATTTCTTAACTAGTTTTTTAGTGCTAAAATAGCGTAAAATGTGATTTTCATTAATTCAACATTTAAGAATTTTCTGGGATGGACCCCCGACCCCTTTTTTGGGGGGTATTCCAAACCCCCCGGCACTTCCGACCCTCCCCGCAATTATTTTCTGGCTGCTTATTATATTATTAATATAAAATACAATGTGGCCCAAGAAGTTAAAGTGACAAAAAATAAATTAATTAAAAAAATTGCCCCCCCTAGAAATTATCATATGGGCGCCCTTGTCGACAGGCAATTGGGTTGGGGGTGAGCAATGAAGTTTGTGGGGTCAGCAATGAAGTTTTGGGGGTGGGCACCCCTGAGTAAAATAATAAATACAACATAGGCCTAAAGAAAATGTCCGGTTATGTGGGTGGCATGATATGTGCCGTCTATGGTTGTAATAATTATTTTGAGAGTGAACTAAGTAAAATCGTTAATTAGAGTGTGTACAAGACTGATTCATTCGGATGTTCATTGGCTTACCATCCGAATTGTTTTACATGTAAAAATTTCAAATTAAAAAAAAAAGTATATATTGTAGAAAGTATCTTGCAAATCGTATGAATTAAAATTTAAAGCTGATTTTCACGAAAATGTATTAAAGTGAAACAATTAGTTTTAATACTTATTAAAACAAAGTGTGTGTGGAACGCCATGCGGCAGAAGTGAAACTTTTGTTTATTTTTTCAATTTTGGATTATTGGATTTTTCAAATTTTGGATTGTTGGACTTTTTAATATTGGGTTTTTGGACTTTTTAGATTTTGGATTTTTTAAATTTCTGACCTTTTTATTCTTTAATTTTGGATTTTTACATTTTTTTACATTTTAGATCATTGAATATTTTTAGTTTTGTATTTTTTAATTTTTTATTTTTTATTTTGGATTTTTTTATTTTTATATTTTAGAATTTTATAATTTTGGATATTTATGTTTTAAATTTTGGATATTAAGATTTTTTAATTTTTTATTTTTTAAATTTTGGACTTATTAATTTTGGTTCTTTGAATTTTTTTATTTTGAAATTTTAGATTATTTAAATGTTGGATCTTTGATTTTTTATTTTTTGTATATTTTAATTTTGGATTTTTTAACTTTTTAAATTTTGGATTTTTTAATTTTTAATTTTTGGGCTTTTTCAGTTTTGGATAAGCCTAATCATTGAGTTGATTGTTTTTTGTGCAGTCCGTTCCGTCACACCTCACTAATTTCGTGACGATTTTGAGCGTTACACAAGCTCTCGATTTACCCCTACCGCGGCTAAAGAAGTTTTACTTAAAAAATTAGCGTTATCGTCATTTAATTAAGTTAGTTTATCGGTAGTGTAAATTGTGTTATTTCCCGACCTAATTCCTGCATTATCAAGCACAAAAATAAGTTACTGTGTCATCAGGACTTTGAAAAACAAATTTATTTCTGCAGCTATATAGGTTCATTAAGTAGCTTCTGAGACTGCTGCCCATTCCCACTCAACAGATGGCACCTCTGTGTTAGTGGACAGTTTGAACAAAGGGAATAGAGTAGAGTGGGCGGTATTCTTATTGAGAGTATTTGGTTAAAGGTAAGGTAATGTTCACTCTATCGTAATAAATTTTCAGGCACATATGCCTACTTGACATTTCGTGTTGAGCTTCTTGCCAAACTTTCCAGGCGAAACTAGTCGAAACACTTTCTGTTCTACAGTGTTAGCTCCAGTTCTGTTTCAGCTCGATGGTTGTTTCAATTGTATTCTATCCTCTCCGGAAGATGTCAGAACCACATATATATAGAGATAGATCGGCAATGGTGTATGCTGTACTATTGGCGGCAGCGAAGCCACGTTGATGCGCGGACCGCCATATTACTACACTGTAGCAGCTGATCGAGTACAAGCCGCAAGAGCGTTACAGCGATGTGAAGTTTAGCATTTTAGCTAATAATGTAATTGGACTGAGGAGTATAAATACTTTGCCTAAAATGGTGAATACATGTGTGGTATTCGGGTGTAATTTTTCAAACTACGACAAAAAGAAACAAGGAAAGGAACATGTTTCAATACATTCGTAAGTAGGCCTTTCATTATTATTGTTAGCCATTTCATGCATTATACATGCTTTAGTTTCTATGAATGTATTATATTTGTAAATAACCATAACCTAATATTGTTAACTATTTCATACACTGTAAATAGTCATATATTACTTTAGCATATAGAAATTGCAAATAAACAACCTCAATTTATGCGTATTTTTTGCATTGTTAATAATGAGGGCCCGGATTCTGATGACCTAAAATTGTTTGAAAAATGACCTATAAAATGCCCCTAAATTTGAAAGAAAATGACTTAATAATTATAAAGAATGACCTAAAACTCATATTTTATTTATGAAAATTATTATTGTCACACAAAGTTATAGACAAATTCATACATAATAGGGATGTAGCTCGCCAAACTTCTCCGACAGATAGCGTGGGTGTACTAGCCGGTATGCGCTAGCCGTTCGTCCGCTGGCTTCATGCTTTTAAATGGCGCTCCAACTTCTCAGTCCGAAAAATATGTTCGTAATTTTATATTTTTATAGAGGACATGAGGCTACTATCCGTACTTCCTTGTCTACTGGGCCCTTCTAGAATGTTGAAGTGTCAAAAATACGAAAGAAAAATCACAGCAGATAGGCTCTAAATAACACTAAAAAGGAAGGATTAACGAACAAATATTGTGAGATATTTCCGATACAGACGACATTATTTTGTACTCGACTTGCAGTAATATGTTATTAATGTGTGAATATTTATATGCAGTGCGGCGATTGGATATTCTTTAATTTTTATATTAATATTAAATTTGCCATGAGCATCGAGAAGATGTTATGGGCCATTTAAAAATAGAGTAAATTACAATAAATAAATTAAAATTACCTAGTAACGCAATGATAATTACAGTACATTGTGTTAGTTTTATACCTTTGTTAAACTGTATATTTCGTGCACCTTTATATTTAAAGACCACTTCCCTGTTTAAATTATTTAGTTATTTTAGGCCTATTTATTTTACTTTGCTGTATAAATATGTGTATATTAGGCTACTGTAGCCTTCTATTGCATCTGATATCAAAATATAAATTCTGTGATTTCTAAATAGCCAAGTTAGATTGACGGCCTCGAATAAAAATTGTGACAATAGCGTTGCCAATTTAATAGGCTACATAACTTAACGTATGATAATTATTAAATTCTGCCTTTATAATCTGCTATGTCATGCAATGAAATATTCTTAACAATATTCTGTTTCATAACTAGAAATGAAAATCATGTAACGATGGTCTAGCATAACTTACCGATAATAAAAGGAATAAGAAAGAATGAAGAATGAGAAGAAGGAAAAAAAAGGCCTAATCGATTCCCAAGTTCCCATCTTTTTTAACTACGAGGGACAAGAAAGGTAAGTTTTCGTGATGTAAACATATTTTAATATTTTGATTTTGAATACGTTTTTAATATGACGGTATAGGCTAAATATGCATTTGATATAGAAAATAAATAATATTAAAAATGTCTGCGAATACACACCACATAAATCAGTGTTTATCACGTATATCAATTAGTATTTTACTGTCTGAACCCTAGAGGTATATTCCTTTAGTTACTTTGAATCATACCCAATCGCCAAATTAGCAGTACTGTATATAAATATCCATATCTGCATAACATTTTGTACGTCGGGAACATAGTAATGTAGTTAATAGCGGGCATTTCTCACAGTATTTGTCAGCTTATTCTTCTTTCTTTTCGACTTATATAGCGTCTATCTTTTGCAATTTTTCTTTAAGTTTTTTCACGTAAATATATTCTGGAAGTGTCCAGTATACAAAGAAATGCGCCCAGTAGCGTTTTACCCGCTACAAATAAAGAAAAGTTCGAACGTATTTTTCAGTCTGCTAAGATGAATCGCCATTTAAAAGCATGGAACCAGCAGACAACAACTCGAAAAACAAGTGACGGACGGCTAGCGCATACCGGCTAGAGCAGTGGAGACATCTGTTGGTTCTAGTTCGCTACATCCCTATTGTAAAAGCTGTAAATGCAGAAAGGATGTTGTACGTTTAAAAACTTGGATTGGAGCATCTGTGAAGAAAATAAGAAAATTGTTTTTAAAGTAGATCCTACAAAAAAAATGTTGCAATATTTTAACCTAATAATTTATTTAAATATAAGAATATACTTGCTATAAATTCATGAAAATGACAAAATAAGGAAGGAAATTACATGAAAATGACAAAATAATGACGTAAAATTGAAATAAATGCCCTAATAATATAAAATGGCATAAAATGACAAAAAATGACCTAATAAAAATTCATTTCTGTAAACTAGAGGCCATGATTAGGATTTATCTACTAGTTGGCAATGTGTATGCAGCATCAATAAAAAGATGACATGTCATCATAATCCGGGCCCTGTTAATAATATTATGCTTTAGTTACTAGGAATGTTTTATATTTTTATAAATAACTATAAGCATACATTGATAGCTATTTCTTGTATTATTCATACTTCCTTAAGAATTTAAGAATGTGTTATAATATTTGTAAGTAACTATTAACATATAAGCCATCTTATGCACTATAATATTAATATTAATATTAATATTGAAATAAGTTCCCCAAGTCGCAATGAAAGCAAACTCAAAATTGGCTTTCTTAATATTCAGGGTATGAAAAATAAAGAAATAGTTCTTAATGATTTCTTGATAGAAAATGAACATGACTTCATTTGTTTAAGTGAGCACTGGTCTAATGAGCTTGAGCTCCAATATAGTAAGGTTAATGATTATCGGTTAGTGAATGCTTATTGTAGAAAATCACATAACAGGGGGGGAGTATCTGTGCATATAAAAAACTCACTCAACTTTTCCGTTAGTAAGTTAGATGTAGATTTTATTTGTGATGAGATAAATTTTGAAGTTAGTGGTGTAGTTGTTGATAGGCTTAAATTAGTATTAATAAGTTTATACAGGTCACCAAATGGAAATGTTGATGTATTTTTGGAAAAGTTTGAACTCTTGTTAAATTTCTTGTGCAGGCCTAAATGGAAAAATTATGATTTTGTAATTGGTGGTGATGTAAACTCAGAGTTTGACATTACTAAGACAAAGCGCAGTGTTATTGAGCTGAAAAACTTATTGAGACAATACGATCTAAGGTTTGTAAACTCAGAGCCCACTAGAGGGTCATCATGTCTAGATAATATTTTTACCAACTTGAAAGTATCTAGTGAGTCATGCCAGATAGTTGAGTTTATGTACTCTGATCATAATGCCTTGGCCTTCTCGTGGGTTCCTAGTAGGCCTATAGATGTTGATGATCTAATGGTTCCCAATGGTAATGCAAAGGTGGTTATTACTAGACCCATAAATGCTGACAAAATTGCAAATTTCAGAGATAATCTGTGCAATGTCAATTGGTTAGGTCTCTTAACAGGAGTAGGTACCTCAAATAAATATAAAGCAGATGAAGTGTTTACAATTTTTTTAAATAGGTTTTTACATATATTTGAAAATTGTATACCACAGCGAAAAATTAAAGTTCCAAGTCGTAAAGAGGAAAGTATCTTAAAAAAATAATAACTGGTACTCTCCACAACTTGCAAACATGAAAAAGCAAGTAATGACCTTAAACGACCTTAATAAGAAAAGTAAAACAGATAGTCATTAGCTTATATTAAGTATAGGGCTGAGTATATGAAAGCAGTTTTAGAAGCAAAAAAATCTTTTAACTCAAATGTTATAGAAGAATCGAATAATAAGTGTAAGGCAGCTTGGAAACTTATCAATAGTGTGGCAAAGGACTCCCACAAGGATAATATCACTGTGTCTCCACAGGAATTTAATGATTTCTTCATCGAGTCAGTTAAAGAAATAAATCATAGTATTGTTAAGCCTAGTATTAGCTCCTTTGAGCTGTTGTCCCAAAATTGTGTAAAGCCAATGGTCTATCTGAATCCTTTCAACTTTCATGAAGTCTCCCCTGAAACTGTATTAAATATTGTTAGAAAATTTAAGTCATCAGATAGTTTAGATATATATGAATTTCTTGTAATTTGCTTAAGAAGGTAATTGGTAGTATAGTTTGTCCCATAACTTACTGTGTAAATATGTGTTTACTTGAGGGTTACTTTCCTGCAGAACTAAAGGTGTCAAGAGTTGTGCCAGTTTTTAAAAAGGGAGACAAGGGATCTCCATCAAGCTATAGACCCATTTCTTTGGTCCCTATATTTGCAAAGGTGCTTGAAACTATTATGTATCTACAGTTGTCTGATTACTTTGAACAACAAGATATATTGAATAAACTGCAATTTGGTTTTAGAAAGAAATTATCAACAATTGATGCTATAGAGTCATTAACTAACATTGTTTATCAAGTATTTGAAAGTAAGGGCTTTGCCCAGGCCACCTTTTGTGACCTGAGCAAAGCCTTTGACTGTGTCGAGCATGATACACTTCTAATGAAAATGAAATTTTATGGTCTAGATAATGTTGGTTGGGATCTGTTAAAATCTTACTTAAGTAACCGCAGACAAGTTGTTTGTGTTGGAATGGAGAAATCTGATATTGCCAGTGTTACGTTGGGTGTTTTGCAGGGATCTGTATTGGGTCCTTTTCTGTTCCTTGTAATGATTAATGACCTTCCATCTCATATAAAAACCCATACAGTATTGTACGCAGATGACACAACTTTCTTAAACTGTTGCAATGATTTCAACAATCTTAAAATTGCAGTTGATGATGCAATAGCCCAAGCATCAATATGGTTCGAAGCAAATGGGTTCTTATTAAATGCAAGCAAGACACAGGAAGTTGTGTTTAGTTTAAGTGACAGGCTACCTTCTGATGAATCTGTAAGTGTTAAGTTTTTAGGTGTATATATTGATGACAAGTTAGATTGGATTCAGCACACAAATTATATTAGTGGTAAACTGGCCAGAGTTATTTACTTATTAAGAAGTCTCAAGAACTGTGTACCCGACAAGTATGTAAGATCATCCTATCTTTGTTTTTTCCACACTTATATTTGTAAAAACTAATCTTTCTTCATTCCAAACAAACTCAAAGGTACATTCCTATAATACAAGAAATAAAAATGATTTAGCGAGTATACCACATAAAACTAGCTTATTTGAGAAAAGCTTCACATATACAGGACTGAAATTATACAATGGTTTACCCCAATCCATTAAAGAAATACCTGCACTATGTAAATTTAAAAGAAAGGTATGTGAATTTCTTCACAGCCACTGTTTTTATTCAATGGATGAATTCTTTGACCACAATCATTTCATAAGCAGTTTTATTTTTCAAATTTTTTTATTTATCTTGATTTCAGATAGCCTGCTAGAGGATTTGCGGCCGGATAAACCCACGAGTTCATATAGTGACAGTGTGAAACATGATATGGACCAAATGGCCTCATGTAGTGATGACTTATGGAAAAATTACTTAATCATTAAAATCTCCATGTACTGTAGAACTAGGACAGGTGTTGAATTATTCTGGTAATAGGGTCATGCAACAGTTAGGACTGGCTCAATCTTTCGGAGAGCGGCTTGGTTGACTCTGGTTCCCTGTTGCTAGGGTTTTGTAGGTGGAGTGAGCTCGTTAAGGCTGGAGGAACCTTCATCTACTTTTTCTGTTCTAAATTTTATACTTATTTATTTACCTTCATTATGTTACATTGTCATGTAATTATGAGTTACTATTTGAATACTACATGAACAGGTATTTATCCTATTCCTAATTATTAATTTTTATTACTAGAAGAGATCATTCAGTATTTATAACCTATTGATATAAATAATTAAACAACAGGATAACTCAGCACCTTTGTATTTGTATTTGTATTTGTATTTTTATTTTTTGTATTTTTATTTTTTATAATTTTACTTATCTGAATTATAAAACTGGTACTTAGGCTATAAATTAATATAAGTCAATAATTTGCTAATATCTATATTTTATACTCTGTAAAGAAATTTTCATATTGTACATATTTCTTCAACTGTAAGTTTATATTTGTATTTGTAATTATATTGACGTGTCCCATAACATGCATATGTTCCGATGGACTTAATAAATCAAATCAAATCCAAAGTATATTAATATATGGTATTTTACTGTGGGGCAACAGTAGCCATGTCAAGGATGTTTTAATATTACAGAAAAAAGCAATCAGAGTAATAAATGGATCATCCAATAGAACCAGTTGTAGACCTATATTTGTTCAGTGTAGAATTATGACAGTAATCAACTTGTATATTTATTCTGTTCTGTTACACATAAAAAAGAAGTTACCAGAACTGAAACTCAGAGAAGATGTACACAATTACAATACTAGAAACAATAAACATATTTATATACAACACCATAGATTAGCTAAATCTATCAATAGTTATGAAGTAATTGGACCAAAATTGTTTAATAAACTTCCATTGTGTATGCAAGACTTTAACATTTCGTTGAAAGTGTTCAAAGAAAAACTCTATAATTATTTACTGCTTAATCCGTTTTATAGTATTACAGAATATCTTGAAGCCAGAATTGTATTGTAAAATTTTAAATTTATTTTATGCCCCTTTGTATACTTTGTAAATATTTTGTAGAACTTATTGTTGTATATACTGTACTTAGTTTTAAGATCCATTGACGTTGTCTATTGCTTTAATTACTCAATGACAATAAAATTTCATTTATTTATTTATTTATTTTTATTTATTTATGCTTTAATTTATGTTTGTAAATAACTATAACCTAAATATACCTCTTGGTACAGTAAGGTTAAACTTTTGGATAGTAAATTTTAAATTTTGGATTTTTTATTTTGGATCTCTGAATTTTTATTTTTTTAAATTTTGGGTTTTTTGTTTTTTTAATTTTTTAATTTTTGATTTTTTATTTTTTAAATTTTGGATATTTGGATTTTTTTACTTTGGATTATTTTTTTAAATTTGGATTTTCTAAATGTTGGGTATTTGAATTTTTTATTTTGGAATTTTGGATTTTTTAATTTTATATTTTTAATTTATTTTTATTTTTAATTTCGGATTTTTAGACTTAAAATTTTGGATTTTCGTTTTTTAATTTGAATTTTTGATTTTTTTATTTTTTTAAATTTTGGAATTTTCGATTTTTTAAATTTTGGATAAGCCTAATTATAGAGTTGATTGTTTTCTGTGCAGTCCGTTCCGTCACTCCAAACTAATTTCGTGACGATTTTGTCCGTAACGCAAGCTCTCGATTTAATCCTACCGCGGCTAAAGAAGTTTCACATAAAAAACCTAATTTTTAGCAAGTAATAGGAACCAGTACTTGATAAAAATAGCAAGAGGACGTGCTTTTTCAATGTGGTTTCAGTGTGGTCACTAGTGGATACAAAATTTCAATAGAAAATTGTGAAAATAGACTTTAATCTAAGTTCTCGTGATAGTTTCCCATTGTATTACGTGTAGTTCAATGAGTGTCTTCAGGTGAGGCAAGATGGCGACATAGCGCAAGGCTAGGCTTCACCGCCGTGACCCAGATTGCCGGGCTGTGGTCAGAACCGTTCAATTACTTAAGTTCCGGTCTGGTATCTGTTTTGGACTTCCGGCCGAAGGGTTTTGCTTGAATTAAAGGTTGTGGTTGTTAAATATTATTGAATATGAGTAAGTTTATTCTTAGTCTGGTGTTAATCAGGAGTGAAGTAATGCATTAGATTGAAGGAGGAAGTGTTCTTGCTTAAATTTTGGATTAAACATGTAAGTAAACATTAATTTGGCTGTGAAATGAGTTTCATTACCGGTTACGTTCCCTTTCAAACATGCTAACATTATAAATAAATAAAATAATCATTTTTGTTATAGATTCTAGGTATCATTAATACAGAAAAATGTCGGCCAGCCTTTCCAAGAAGGACGTAGAAGAAGTCAGACCTTACGTAGAGAGAGCAGTACAGAAGTTTTTGGGTTTTAGTGAGCCTTCCCTAGTAACAGCAGCATTAAATTGCTTAACTTCAGGATATGACAAACGCAAAACTACAAGTGAGTATCGGTATACCTAATTTTAAAATATACTCAAATTAAAATTTACTTTTGGGGAGGGGGAATGGGATTGTCAGTCACTCTGCTCCCTTTGGTAATTTTTTTTTTTCACTCGAAAATTGGCCAAAATTCATGTTATTTTATTCTTGTGAACTTGTAGAATCCATATATAAACACATTTTTCTTCTTCAATATTCTAAATATAAGCAAAATTGCTATAAAGTTCACTGAAAACTAACCTAAAATGGTGCACTAAAATGCTGAATACTGATATGTCGTCTGCTTGTGCGAGTGTTCAGCTACGGCAGTAGATGGAGTCGATAGGTCACGTGGTGCAGAAGTAGGGCTGCCAACATCAGTGATCAGTTCCTGTTGCTGTCATCTGTCAACAAGGTCAAAAAATGGGTCACTATTAAGGCATTTGGCATCCTTCCTCCAGAGGTACCGTACTAACAATGATGGTCCGATAATAAATCCTCATCTCTGGAGGGAACATCACCTTGAGATAAGACACCGCCTTAACGGACACCATGCAGCCTCATTGGTATTCACACATCCGCCCCCATACTCCCTACTCATTTAAAATTAATTATTTCTTGGGGGCTCTGCCCCCAAACCCCATCCTTATTTAAACTTAATTAGGCTCTTGAGAATAAGTCCCTTAAGATTTTTTCTAAGTCCACTTGACTTTTTCTGTATCTCCTGATTTTTTGGAAAGTCTACACATCATGAACCTTTTGAAATGTATCCAGATAGCCTATAGCCTATTATCTACAAGGTAACACGAACATTTATATCATTTATTTATATAAAAAAATTTGGCATAAACCAAATATCGGGTGCCAAATAGGCTCCGCCCATCCCGCATTCCGTTGCTATGGCGACAGC
The DNA here is from genome assembly GCA_964059195.1 of Ectobius pallidus. Taxonomy (NCBI): domain Eukaryota; kingdom Metazoa; phylum Arthropoda; class Insecta; order Blattodea; family Ectobiidae; genus Ectobius; species Ectobius pallidus. The sequence continues at coordinate 31,249,199 of CAXKWD010000006.1, forward strand.
AGCTGTCGGCCGGCGACCTCTCGCACCGATCCGTTCCGACCGTTCCCGAACGTGTCCGCCTTACCCACTCGACACTCAACACTACCCTATTGAAAATACGATTCCCACGATGCGAGAGTGCCCCTTGTACCAAATATTGAAAATACGAGATGCCCCTTGTACCAAATATACCCACCTAAGTATTTAGAACATTATCATTCTTACTACTCGTCATGTATTACACGTCTCTGTAGTACAAAGGCTAGAAGTTTTCTCGATTTTTATTCCATTGAGCACTCATGGTGTAGTGGTCAAGGCGATGGACTATAACGCTAGCGGTCCCCAGATCGAATCCCCGTAGGTGCGAAAATTACTAGGATAGGAATAGGTCCCAAATAGGTGTGTAGGGTGAAGGAGAGAAGGGAGGTAATAGGGAAAAGAGGAGGAGAAGAGGAGAATAGAGATAAAAGGGTAAAATAAAAAAATTAATTTTCTTGTGTTTCTGCTATTTCCGCCAGATGTCTCTGCGCCGCTACTACTAATTCCACCATTACCAGACTAGATGTCTCCCACTGTTTCATTTAGTTAGTCCCCGCCCTAAACCCCTCCTTCCCGGGCGGGTCCCGATAGCGAGTATGGGAAGAGCCTATTTGGCACCCGATATTTGGTTTTTCCCAAAAATTTAACTCATAATGTGTGAAGCCCAGATCAGAAACATGCACCATTTTGGATAAGAGACATGATGTATTGCTGGAAATGTGTACCCTGGGTCATGCCACAGGAGTGCTACTTGGCCATGTTTTCAAACTTTCTCCAGTCCTGCGGTTTTGTCTTGTGACGTCACAAAGTTGGCAGACCATCCCTTTCCCGTAAGGAGTGAATGGAAAACAGCTGATTAAAAAAATTAATATTTAATTATAGGCAGCAAGTATCTCATGTCGTAAGATGTCAACCTCAAGTATAATAACTGTTCTAATAGACCATGTGGGAGAAATTGTAAAAGTCGATACGGTTTGGTTTAAAAATTGTATCTTTTGAAGCTATTTTTAGAGGTTTAAATTGAGTCTGCAGATGATGTCGAGCTAACTTAATGTATTATACTTTAACGAGACAAGACTATTATTCTATATTGTTGTTATTCCAAGTAGGGAGGAATTGTTATTTTTTTCTTAATCCTTCACTAATTACAGCTTTACCTTTATTAATATCATAATACTGTAAATAATTAATATCAATTGACTTTACTGTAGAGTGTTTACATCATTTCTTAGCCATTCTATGCACGGTTTAAAAAACTGAGAGTTATAGGCCTAGTTATTTATAAACTACTTGCAGTAAATATAAAATATGTTTTCAAACTTTCTCGAACCCCGCGGTTTTGTCTTGTGACCTTACAAGGTTGACAGGGTCAGAGGGAGAGCCATACAGTTGCGAAGAAATGAGGGTCAAGGGCCTAGAAATAGAAAGTTAGTTGACTGACAAATTTTGTTCTGGTAACATGTGTGTTGTGTTATGCTAAAGAAAATATTAAAGTAGATTGTGTATTAAAATAAATACAGTTTAGTTAGCCTATGTTAAGTTTACGATAAAAACTCTTCCTACCATTGAAAAGGAGTGTACTGTTGCTACATGCAAAAATTATTGGAGGAAAACTATAGACACTGAATATGTAATTTATCACTATTTCCCTCATAATAAAGAAATTGCCAAAATCTGGCTGTTCCAGTGTAAACGCGTGGACACTGTCAATTGTTAATGCTAGAGTCTGTTCTGTCCACTTCGATAATGAAGATTATCTGCGGGATTTACAACATGAATTATTAGGATTGCCACCAAGAAAGAAACGACGCCTAAAACCAGATGCTGTGCCACATTTGTTTCTACCTGATGAATCAGCTTGTAGAACGTCAAGAGGAAATGAAAAAAATACCAAGCGTGAGAATAAATAGAATTTAATATTATTTAAATTCTGTTTCTAAATAATTTTAAAGAAATGGATTTCCAAAGGTTTATTGAAAATCGTTGAAGTCCTCGGTGGCTCAATACGAGTGTTAATGATCATGTGACCTCCGTTTTGTCCCGACATTAGATCTTCTAAACCACAAATAAAAGTTTAGACCCACTTTAGATAACAAGAGAAAATCATTTGAAAAAATCAAATTCATTTCGTCCTTCATTTGTTCATAGCAATTTCCATTTCATTTTGTTTATTTTTTAATCGATTAAAGTATTTACGTTATAGTCATACACACTAAAATGATACCCTTGTTAAATTATTAGAATAACTTATTATAGGCATTACGATAAAAGTTGTAACATTTGCTGAATTATTATAAGTAGGCCTGTTATACTTTTCTGTACAATGAAGTTTGTTTTAAAATAACACAGGTTCTTCAGACTTGCTTGACAACTAATTTTGCATTGTACCAAGATGCTGAAAAAATATATTGTGCAACACTTTTCAAAATTTCATGAACAATTACTTACATAAAAATTTATTATTTTCATTAATTTTAACCTCTAAAAACAGCTTCAATTACTACGATTTTTAAACCAAACCCGATCGATTTTTACAATTTCTACCACACAGCCTAACAGAACAGTTCTTATACTGTGGGTTGGCGTGTTAGAACACTTGATAGTTGCTGCCTGTAATTAAATATTAAAGGTTAAAACCCATCTGTTTTCCATTAATTTCTTATGATAGAGAGGCTGCCTGACATCCTTGCCACGTCACATCCCGCATCCAATGACCGCTTAGGGTGGCAAGTAGACTAACCTTTAGTATTTTAAGAACCTTGGGGTCATGCTGCCAATTTGCATGTAGAAACAGATTCTAATGAATTTGTGAACAATGCAACTTCATAATTTATTAAAAGTGATGCTGTGGATGAAGCTACTGCAGCTAGTAATTACATGCAACAAAATGTTTGTTCAGGATTTAGGCCTGTATGTGATGTAAATGAATGTCTTTAATCTTATAATAATTAATAATAATAGTACGGTAACAATAATAACATTAATAATAATAAAGGGGTAATATTGTAGTTGACGGGTCCCTGTGTGCACCAAGCCATATTGCCTTCATGCTGCCAGTCTTATTGTGCGGTCGGTAAAGACGGTTTCTACATAGAATGCCATGAGTCAAGTAAGCAACGTTTTTCATCTTCACCCCCAAATTCGAATATGTTACATTCAGATTCCACAACGCCGATTTTAAGTAGTTAAAGGTTTAATATTGAGATGAGCGCAAGAGCCCGTTCTCCTCACAGGTGACAGTTAAATAACCCCGTTCTGCTTGAGGGTGATAGTTAAAATTGGCGGCACAATCCTAATGACGTGGACCCATTCACGCGATATTCACATTTCCACGGACTGTGTGTTGTTTTTTGTTTATGAGCAAGGCAGTGTGACCAACTGTTCTTGTACAGTCGGTCAAATAAAAAATGTCGGGCGATTATTTATAAAGTATCACGAACGAGCATATGCGCATGTACAGGAAGACTTAAGGTTAGGTACACACCTGCCTCTTGTCTCTCCATGTATTTTCTTGATTATTTAGTCAGTTTTGTTCCAAAACAAACGTGTATAGAAGGCTGTGGCTATATGTCTCACGTCCGCCATATTCTTGCATGGAAGTTCTTATAATAATAATGAATAAATTTGCGAGGAATATGATTATTCAAGGAGCATTTTTTAAAGATTTTATTTTATAATACCGGTACTTGTAGTGCAAAATCAATAACTTACGATCAACTTCTGCAACCAATCTAGCATCGTGCTCCAGCGTCGAAATACGCGGCCGGCCAGATCCATCTTTCCTATGAAAACTTCCGGTCGCATTATAGTAAAGTTCCCACCTCTGAGCTGCTCTTTCATAAATATGAAACAATCTCACTGCTTCAGAGGCCGAAAAATGCAGGTCAATTACAGCCCTAACTACACTTTCTCTCAAGCCAGCATTTGTATTTGGCGCAATGACACAAAGCAAAATGAATTATGACAATACATAAAGTTGAATAGTCGTGTGTTGCGCTTTCCGCGTTGTTCATTTTTCCCCTCGTTATTCATTTTTTCCCCTCGTTATTCATTTTTTCCCCTCCTGTCGCATGGCCTCGTATGTTCCAAATATGATCTCTATCTTATGTTTTTTATAGGAAACTTGTGAACTAATGCGTTAAAACTTTAATTTTAACTGCATACGAGTCCGACGTTTTTTATTTGACCGACTGTATATAGTGACAGCAGGCAATTTTATGCCGTGCACCAGCCAAGCTCTGCTGTTTTGTTAGGTTAGGAACGTTTATGTTAGTTAAGGAGCAATATACTGAATAGCACGAGGCAAGCTCCACTGTTTTGTTAGGTTAGGAACGTTTACGTTAGTTAAGGAGCAATATACTGAATAGCGTGAGGTTTCTATCACAACCACTATTTCTTACGAGCAGCTAGTGGCTTGTACCGTTGTAGGTCTGTCAGACTGTTCACCCACAATCATATCACGTTTAGCGATATGATGCCACACCTCCAATGTCCAATCACGAGGACGAGGACTGAAAAAATGGCGGAGAACAAAAAAGTTTTTGCTATCGTGATATAAAAGAAAGTGTATCATTTAGGGTGGGTGGGTGGGTGACCCACCGTGGGTCAGACCAAATCATTTGCCAAGACATCATCTCCTCTCCACACATCTATCTATAACAAAATTCGTGTGATATAAGTGTTTTATGAAGAGAATCTCGGTTCTAAAAAATGTGTCCGCGCCAATGGGATTTTACCAAATTGGCATATTGACTAGTAGTTAAAGGTTTAATATTAAAACGAGTGCAAGAGCCCGTTCTGCTCACAGGTGACCCCGTTCAGCTCGTGGGTGATAGTTTAAATTGGCATAGGGACTAGTAGTTAAGGGTTTAATATTAAAACGAGCGCAAGAGCCCGTTCTACTCACAGGTGACAGTTAAATAACCTAGTTCTGTTTACGGGTGGCAGTTTAATCTGCATAGGGTCATGTGGTTAAAGGTTTAATATTAAAACTAGTGCAAAAGCCTGTTCTAGGCCTACTCATAGGTATCAGTTAAACAACCCCGTTCTGCTCTCAGGTCACTCTGTATATTTTTTTATTACTTTCTCGCCAGTGATCCTGGCATTATAAAACAATGACACGGCTTTTCATACTCTGTATATTTTTACCATTTTTAACTTACTCATATTTCTTTCTGCAGAGCAAAGAATGAATGAACGTATTATGTATTTTTTCTTTGTCAGCATCTCGTTTGTTACCCTCACTTCCAACATTTTCATTTATAAATTAAATTGCTTTCTTTTCCAGGTATATCTTAAGAATTTTAGATAATGTTGAAATAGGCTATGTGTTGTTTCAGATAAACTGGCATCACTTCTTGATGAGAAGAAAGCATCAAGACTTACAGAAAAAATATTTGATCTAGCAGATGAAGTAAGATCAAGAGAGCGTTCTAGAAAACGACATCATGATGATCCAAGACAAGATGAAAAAGAATCTTCAAAGAGATCAAAAACAAAATATTCTGAACCTGAAGCTACCACAATTCCATCGCCGGGAAACCCCAGCCCTGGACAGCTTACAACATTACAGGTGATTCATGCATTAGTACTTTCTGTAATACTGAATCATGATAATTCTTTCAGAAGCATTTATCTAGGGGAAAATGTTCACAGATATGCGAGTTCTCACTTTGTAAATCCCCTATTAATGTAGTTTCGTTTTTACATCATGCATCCTTTTTAAAGTTGCTTCCGTTTATACATTGGTGAAATTAATAATTTTGTAAGCATCATGTAGATCTTTTGGAAATGCAATGAGTTGGAAATAATTTGTTATACCGTTAAATGGGTTAATTTTGGCCACCAGAGAAAATTTTTGCCATTCTGTTGTCCAGCCTGTATGTTTGTAGATATGCCATCTAGCGAATTAACTATTACGGTAACTGTTTTGAAACTTCTTACTTAGTACTTTTGAAATAGTTATTTTGCTAGGTAGCATCTACAAATGTACAGGCTGGACAACACAATGGCTCAAGTTTCTCCAGGTGGCTGAAATTACCACATTTTATGGTACCTGCTTTTTGTCAATTTGTCTGATGGATGTGCATTGGAGGGTAAGCTAATCTATTGTTTTCTCCTGCAATCTTTAACAACTGAGACGCTGAACCTAAAGTTAAAACCAGTTTTCATTTTATCATGAACAAGTGCTTGTGTTTATATGTTACAACACAAACTAAAAATTGTTCTTTTCTTCTCTCCATACTGTGGGGTGGGTTTCAGATCATATGAATATGATACATCGCTATGTTTCTTAATTTCAATAGCTTTGCAGAATAGGGAAACTATCCAGAAGATACATTTAACACATGAGTAATTGGCGATGCAATAAGTTGTTCTCTTTTTAAATATTTATTCATTCTTTATATATACAACAAAGCATAATGGCCATACCATGCTAAAGTGCGCATGAACGTTTGATTTTATAGTCAGTTTTTGTTGTTAACACTTTCAGCCCAGTCATGGTAATACTACCATCAGCATTTAAATACCCTTGCACCCAATACTGATAGTACTACCATCATGAGCTAGCCTCAATTTCAGAATTGATTGTAAGAAAACTATCTGCGTTATTGATATGGAGGTTGTGACATTTGAAAGATCAACTCTTACAGACTAGCTGGTAAAACGGAGCACAGTAGAGTAGCATACTGAAGTGTTGTGCCCCCTATTAGAAAGCACTGTAATGTCGCAGTTGTTAGTTGATAAACATGTGCCCATAGTTGGCTCAAGGGTATAACTTATGAGCTCTGGTGTAGGCATTTTTATCATGAAATGAGTCACATATCCCCTTACATTTAGCAATGCTCTAAATCAGCTATTGTGTTCACAGTTCCTACACAATGAATGTGCCGGGATTGTGTGACCATGTGTGATTAAACATCCTTTCTACAAGAAAGGAAAAATGGTAGAAATAATAAATTATTCAGATTCTGAAGGTTTGAGTGTAAGAGTGTAGAGGAAGATTTTGTAAATAAGTTGTGTATAAATTTTATCTTATTCACTTCAGTTTATATAATGTAAACATGCCGACATATCTAGCTGAATCCAGCTTTTCACCATGGGCCTTCTGTCAAAATTCTGTGTACCTCACACTTTCCAATAGAATTTAAATGATTTATTAAATTCACTTGGAATGGGAAGACTTAATCAAAGCGGAACAATATTAATACATAATATATTAGAGAACACTCACTACTTCATTTTATTCATTACTTACTACAGTAAAATACCAGTATAACAAAATAAAATAGTTATTTAACTTACTGCTAACCTTTGAAAATGCCAAAAGTGACAGATCCTTCTAAGCAAAATGGCCACTAGTTGCCGAAGCGTTAGTGATAAAAATGTGAAAAAAATTGTTTTGTACTCCCAGATACACATAGTAACAGAAAATATATACTTAAAAATAAAATAAAATAGGTCAGCAACAAATTATTTTATTATTGGATGATTTCATATGGATTGGCCCTGAAGTGGAACAATATTAATACATAAGTTAATATATTAGAGAACACTCACTACTTCATTTTATTCATTACTTACTACAGTAAAATACCAGTATAACAAAATTTAGGGGACCTAAAAAATTAATTAGTTGTAAGTTAGTGAAATTTTGTTGTACTGAAATCAGGGTCGGCTTAAACCAAATGTTTTTTTAACAAAAAACTAGGTGTACTATAGTTTTTTAATTTTTTATTCTTGCTATTTTTACTACTTTTTACAGCTTTTGGAACAGCTATGACAATTGTTTTGCTTACATGCTTGATCCAAAGCAAATCAATAACCTTGAAGTGCTACATCCAAGTGAATCTGAGAAGACTAACTGAAATTGTACCAGTGACAATGTTCTGGACTTCATTTTTTGAAAAAGTCTGTGATCTTCTTCTGAACACACACAGTCACAAAAGACCGTTCAAGATACCCCCAGCTACTGCACAGGAATTTAAAACAGATTCTGGCACATTGCTTTGTGATAGGAGAAAATCTTCAAGGCCCCATGCCATATTTGTTGCACAAGAGTCAAACTCTGTTCATCACTTTGGGGCACATCTTCCTCTTCCACCTCATCATCACATGGACTTCTATCATTCAAAATGTCAGCTACGATTTCATCCTCAGTGACACTTCTTGTTGAACTATTACATCACAGTCCACATTGACAGATTGACATTTGCTGGCAAATCCAACTTTTCACAGAAGCGCTTCCAGTTCTCCTCTGTTTCTGAGTCGTCCAACACTTCACTTTCAGTGATGTCCTCTGCACAAACCACTCCAGCTTTTCTAAAGCAGTTGACGATTGTTTCTTCTTTAAGCAATCTCCATGCGGCACTGAACATCTGCATTGCCTTCAGTATGTTCACATTAATTCTCCCCAAGGCAATATTACACAGCATACTCTGGACCACATGATCTCGGTAATGCCACTTCACTACATGAATTATCCCCTGATTCAGCAGCTGCAGAATTGAGGTTGTAGTTGGAAGCAAGAATAAAACTTTCACATGCTCCAAATGGCGAGGCAAGCAATTATGAGAGGAGCAGTTGTCTATTATGAGAAGAATTCTCCTCCTTTCAGCTTTCATTCGACGTTCCAGGCTGAGCCCTCCCTATGAGATGTGGAAGGAAAAGTTAGGTTCCCACCCTCGGAAGAGCTAACCTAAACTGAAAATGGGCCAGCCCAGAGGATAACTGGGTTCTCGGGAAGAACATTGAAAATGAGCAAGCCTAACATCATGTTTTTGTTTCTTTCTAAATTTAATTAGGATATCTCATAGATTTTGTCTTCTTTTAATCTTTTCAAAATCAAATTTTACCTAATATTACAAGTTTAGTTCATTAAAAATTGATGCAGAGAAAAACATACAATTCATTAATTTCAAAAATAAATAATCTCCTTGATATCTTTATACAGTTTTAAAATTAAGACATCCAGGATAAATATTTACATCAGAGAAGAATTTAAAACCAATCACAATAATAAAATGTCTGAAGGCTTAAGACCATTAATTTAGAAAATTAATTTACATGCTATAAAGAAAAAACAAAATTTATAATGGCTGAAAAGGAAAATACAATTAAAATGGAGACAAGGCCTAAAAATATTACGCTTGGACTACCTCCACGGTCCAAGACGTAGGTCCTCCTCAAATGGCTTGAAGGTGCTTGGTGAAAATATAAGTCAGGGATCGAATCGAGAAACAGCAAAATTAAAATTGAAACATTCAAAGAAAAAAACCTAATAATCAAAAGATAAATCCCGGCAGGAATGTTTGAGAGCCAGCCACAAAAACACGCCAAAAGTCAGCATGAAAGAGTCGCCATGCCAAAGGAGACAAAAAGAATTTCATAACACAAGGAAAGTCTACACTAAAGAAACTACGAGAGCAAATCTAAATACTAAATAAAATCAGCAAATGAAAAGAAAACAGAAGCCAAAAGTTACAAATGCAATATTCGTCTTACAATGACGTCCAGGGAAACGTCCCCAAACGACATATGTATTCCATCTCGAAATGGAAACTACACTAGGCCCAGGCTCACAAACATTTCTGCCTTCTGAGCTTGGAACTAAAGAAAGTTTACAACATTTGTAAAGCTCTTAACTAGCAGTGAACTCAAAAACTAAGCCTGGGTAATACCGTATTTATCCGAATATAAGCTGCACCTGCCTTTTTAGCAGTAAAGTAAAGGAAAAATAATTAAATTAACCCCAAAGTGAAAAAATAAATTTCCTCATTTTCATAATATTAAAGTAACACATTTCTTAGCCATATAGGCCTGAAATAAGAAAAAGAAAGTATCAGCTGACTTAACCCATTGGCGCACTTCCCCGTCTGCGGGACGGGCGATAAATCCAAGTCCAAACGCACTTTGCCGGCTGCCAGACGGGTTGAGCAACCGACACCTTTTCTTGTAGTTCTAGCTTTCTCTGAGTAGATGGCATAACATTCCATATACCATTTTAAAGCTGAATAAATTCTCTATGCAATGGTATGCAATATGATATGCTTCATATCGATCTTCAAGGTATAAATCGATCGTGAATATGTGGTCGATATGCACTTTGGCGGCTGCCAGACGGGCTGAGCAACCGACACTTCTTCTTTTAGTTCTAGCTTTCTCTGAGTAGATGGCATAACATTCCATATACCATTTTAAAGCTGAATAAATTCTCTATGCAATGGTATGCAACACGATATGTTTCATATCGATCTTCAAGGTATAAATCGATCGTGAATATGAGGTTATTCCCGCTTTCCGTTAGTAGATGGCATGACATGCCTTATTAGCGTATTATACCCACAAAAGTTATCTACCTTATTGTATTCAACACAATAAGTCAAGTTTAAGTTATAAATCGATATAATGATCATGTGATCATGGGATTCCGAGGCACTCAGTTCGAAAAATGGCTTCGAGGAAGAAATTGTGTGTGGCGTTCCAGACTGTTTTAGGGTGTATCACACCACAAAATACCTGTAAACAAACATTCCAGGGATCAACAAAACATCACAGCATAAAAAGGGGTATGCAGTTTAGTCCATAAAATTGAATTTGCATGAAGTAATAATAAATGTAAAGAAATCAATTTTTGCCTGAAAATATTAGTGTTTATGGGTGCGCTGTGCATAAGAAAAGTAGTGTGCCAATGGGTTAAGATATCTAATTATATTTAATGTAATTAAATAATTCTGACGAAAAAGAAAACAGAAATCAGTACTTTACACTTCATATGACTCAGTGTTGAATTCCGCACGATTTTTCTATTTTTTATAAGTGCATTTTCAGTTACCATCAGTTCAAAATTGCCTTTATTCACATTCTCATACGTTACGGCATTTTTTTACTTCTGAGCAGCTCATAATACATGCATATTCTGTAATACTGCTATCAAAAATGACAAAATACGCAAAACATCACTTGCTTACGCATCTTATCGATGCTTCGATTAAAATCGATATATTTTCGATGTTAAATCGATTAGTATATCGATAGTCCTGGAGAATCGAGATAATCAATAGATGGCGGTGCTTGGAGGAGGGGAACCAGCTACGATGGATCAACTGGCTATATTGTGTTCATTTTTGCCGTTATTGCCTGAAAAGACTTGTACGCGATTTTAAGCCACAGGCATATTTTTCTGGGCTTAACGTAGGAAAAAAAGTGCGGCTTATATTCAGATAAGTACGGTAGCTGGTCCAGAGCGGCCAAACTCACCTCGGAAATCGCCATTAGAGAAGAAGAAAGATGCCGGACGTGACATAGGCTTCTAGCCACGAAAGTAAGCTTCTGCAACTCGACGCCAGAGAGCAGCTTTTGGCCGAGCAACGATACAAGCCAAAGAAAATGCCCCCACTCACTACTAGGCGTCGCCACAATACGACAAGAGGAAATGAAACTTTGGTTACCCAAACAACCATCGCTGAGCGTGGAAGTAATGTAAAACAATTGAGTTGGCACCATCGCCTGGCTCAAGGCACAACAACCACTCATCCAATGTTACGGATGTCATCCATGCTGTAATGTTGTGCCTGTATTCACAGGGCAGATGTTGCGGTCCCTTGAAGCATCTTGGCTTCGCAAACTTTCCAGTTATGAGGGGCTTTAGTTTGTCTGTCCCTGTGGAGTTTGTGCACAAGAGAGTAGTGATCCATTCTTTTGAACTTTTGCCCCCAAAACACTTTTCCCCCTTGAATTCGAGAGTTTTGTTTGGCATCAGTTTGTAGAATAATGCAGTTTCATCTGCATTATAGATGTCCAACGGGGAATATTCTTTTATGGAAGCTGTTAGTGCCTCCAGCAGCCATGTAGATGCACCTTCCTTTGGAGAATCGTTACCTTCACCAATTATAACTTTGTGGTGAAATGCCGTACCTTTCTAGGGTTATCTGGCAATCATTTTCTCTTGACTGTATCTGTGACCATTTTGGTTGTTTTAATGGTAGGGTCACTCGTAGTTTGATAAAGTCCTCTCGGATCAATTCCATGTAAAGCATGTAAAGCAATAGTGTTATTTGTCATAGCTAACTGTATTGTAATTGACAAAGCCTTATAAGATCACAGTAAAACAATTTATTACACTAAAATAGGCACTAAATTGAGCATTACTGCGAAGCAGGTCAGTCAATTTTATCCAGTATCAATAGGCATCTCCCCATGGACATTATAAATGTGTATACCAAGTTTCATAATAGTCCGGTAAGGCGTATTTGAGTTACCGCGTCTTTAAAATAGCCACTAAATTGGGTTTTACTCCGGTGCCGATCTACGGATTTGGTCCAATATCAGTAGACGTCTTCCCATGTACATTAAAAATGGGTATACAAAGTTTCAGGAAAATCCAATAAAGCATATTTGAGTTATCGCGACTTCTTATATATTAACATAAAAGGCACTAAATGGGGCATTATTCCGGTACTGGCCAACCGATTTAGTGGAATATCAATAGACGTATTCCCATGGACATTATAAATGTGTATACGAGGTTTCATAAAAATCCGATAAAGCGTATTTGAGTTATTGCACCTTTAAAATAGATACTAAATTGGGTTTTACTCCATCAACAGATTAGGTTCAAATTCAATAGGGTACTTCTCATCTATGTCCTAAATGCGTACACCAAGTTTCATGGAAATCCGATACAGCGTATTTGAGTTATGGCATCTTTCTATTAGAAAGGCGCCATAATCTATTAAAATAGACACTAAATTGGGCATTACTCCAGTACCGGTGAACTGATTTGGTTCAATATCAATAGGGTTCTTCCCATGGACATTATAAATGTGTTTTCCAAGTTTCATGAAAATCCGAAAAAGCGTATTTGAGTTATGGCGCGTACAGACACACGGACAGACATTTTTCGTCCCCACACACAATCTCATAAAGTACCATACTGGCACTTAATAATTCCACAATAGAAAAGAAATCTGTTGAATTAACAATAGTGATTTATGGTGAAGAAGTTTGGGAACATCCTGTATGTTGTTATATATTAAACGGTACTGGAATGTCTAACTAGACCTGCAATAGCCTGCATTGCTTAGAGTGGAGAGACAGGTGCAATTAAGTAATCACTGAACTGGCTCATTGCCACATAAGGTGATCGTAAGATAGAAACGTGTTACGTAAAGAAAATGATAAAAGTCTGAAGTTTTTAATATAATAAATTAAATAAAGGTTTTTTGAAGTAAAGTCCCTCACAATTGTTGAAAACAGGTTACTAGTAAGTAATGAATAATAATGTAGTGAGTGTTCTCTAATATATTATTTAATTATGATTTATTGTTTTCACTTGACAAAATTTCAGATTTTTTCACTAGAAAAATGTAACAGATATGATTTTTTTAAAAACCTCAATCACATGGGTGAAGATATATTTAAATGGCGCCAGGTGCAAAGTAATAACTGGGGTTCGGATGTTTATGACCTAAAAAACTGGAAAATATGACCTTAAATATGCCCTTAAAAATGACTAAATATGACCCAAAAAATCGTAAATATGACCTAATAAAAGAAAGTATTTTCTAATAATAAATGTACCACTTTTAAACGTCTAATGAAACTAAATTACTACATCGCATGAATGCAATCAGGATCGTATTTTTAAGAATTTTACATATTATTCACAGTTTTGCTTGTAATGGACATCTTATTTTAAAGCATTTGCTTCTGTGTGATTGCTTCACCACTTCAATATAATATTTTGTAGTCCATGCGTGTCCCTATAAAACGTGAAAAATTGCATTAATTTAAAAATTAAATTTCTATTAATTGGGCATAAACATTAAATGAATGAAATAAATTTCAAAGTAGGCTAATACGTACCAGTTTTCAGTCTCCTTTTTTGTCTGCATTACACTATACAACCACGTGCATTTTAAGATTATCGAATGAAATCTTCTTCTGTTGTCACTTAATATCGTCTTAAACCGCGAGAAGCTCCTTTCGACGTTACAGGATGTCACAGGTGCATATTTGAAGAACGTCATTAAATCGTTTTGCAGCCGTCACTTTAATTTCACACACTTTGCAATACAAAATTTTCCCGTCGGTGCAGAAGTGGTTTTCTCCAAACTCCTTAACAAAACTTTTTAGTTTTACACTTTCAGAACACTTATTTTTCGGCATTTTGATGTTACCTGATACCACTACAAGTGTGAACTGAAAATCTTTTAAAACTGTATCTATTGAAAGTTGTTAACAACAAGGAAGAAGGCGTTAAAACCCCGTGCATTGTGCTTCAACTACCTGCACTTGTTACTTACTGTCCCTTCACATTCCAGTTACAGTCAAACCAAAATATTAGTAACTCTTCCTCGAAAAAATTTTAACTCTACGATTTAGTGCCTACAGTATACTGTGCAATTGTGCTCTTTTACCGAATTTATTACTGAAATATGATGTTAAATTAAAAAATGACCGAAATATGACCAAAACTATAAAAATGTCCAAAATATGACCTGTGCAATTGTGCTCTTTTACCGAATTTATGACTTAAATATGACATTAAATTTAAAAATGACCGAAATATGACCTAAACTATAAAAATGTCCAAAATATGACTTTATATGCAAAATAAAAACGGTCCAATTAGGATAACAAAAGTGCAATTCGTGTTTAATTTCAGTTTGCGGCAAGATTAGACGTCAGGATAAAAATATGATATGTCATGAACATCCGAACCCTAGTAATAACTATTTGTGTTCTTGCATTTCATATAACTATGGAATTTAAGATGGAAATATTATAATGCATATACTATAAATTTATTATAGTCCTTTCAATGTAATATTTATTTAATAAAATGTTTTCTTCTATAACATTATTTATAATACCAAACTAGATATAAATTTGATGCCTGTATTTGTCATTGAAACCAAATTTTGTCTTCTAGTCCAGGCAACGAATGAAAAATAGAAAAAAAAAATCATGTAGTTTTGAAATTTTGCAGAGTTGTCGGAGGGAGTGTCCTGAACAACATACTAAAAGTCCCTGATGGTGGTCCCATTTTTAGGGTTTTCGCTTATATCTAAACAATGGTGCATCGTAGAGGAAAAATTGCTATATACAAAATTAAAGCTGATAAAATTTCCTACATGTTTGATCCTGCACATTTCTTCCTATTTCCATTTCTTCCTAGTTTTCGAGATATCCGCCAACGAAAATAACAAATTTGAGAAAAAAGCTCTTTCGCCTCGCGCTTTTCGACACACTTTGTCTTCTAGCGCTTCATCCCTTAGGTATACAGCAATGCTATCATGAAAGAAGATGTAGGGAAATAAATTCACTTTAAAGTGAGTACTCATTTGTTATTTTGTCTTCAAATGTTCAAAAGTTATAACAATTTAAGTTTCGGTCAAATTTCGAGATTTCGAAAGAAAACCGTACATCGCACTTTCTCTATATTTAGGGGTTATATCTTTGTATATAAACTGTATATTGTGTACAAGTAAGAATCAGCTTGAAAAATTTTATGTCATAACCGGGATTTGAACACGGATCTTCGGCTTAACGCGCCGATGCTCTACCATTGAGCTACCATGACAACATGCCAGTACGACCTCAAATTCCTCAACTGATTCAGAAGACAAGGCAGACCACGGGAGGTTTCTCCGTTGAGAACACACATCCAATGGCGTCCTACATTTGTAGGTACTTTGAAGCCAAGTTATATTTATATACTATTAATTAAGTGGAGGGAAAGGAAATAGACATGGATTTAATGTCTATTTCCTTTCCCTCCACTTTGTTGTAATTAATTGTATATTGTGTATATTTACATCATGAAACAAGTGGATAAATATCACACAACCATTGAATTTATTAAAAATCCGATCACGGTACAAGCACAGGACATGTAATGGAAAATACATTATATTCCAGGCAAGAAAGGAAAAATAAGGACAAAAAAAATCATGTAGTTTTGAAATTTGGCAGAGATGTGGGGGAAAGTGTCCTAAACAACATAGTAAAAGTCCCCATGGATAGGGGGTGAGCGGGGGGTGGGGAGCACTTTTGAATGTCATTTCTCGCAGTTTTCCCTAAACACACAAAAGCTAAGGGTTCTAGCAAAAAACAGTTATGCACAAAATTAAACTACATAAAAGTTCTTATAAAATAGATCTGAATGATATTTTAGTGCATTTAATAGTTCAGTAAATAGAAGGATATGAAGTATGACATAGTTCTGGAAAATCTGTTTTACATACACCTATATATTATTTTTTTTAACGAAAATGAAAGCAGATGATAATTAAATTATTATGATGCCAAGCAAGCAAACTAGTTCTTAGAAAAATATATTTACTAATGGTTAACGTTACACATAAAACTCATTGTCATTATTATTATCATTATTATTATTCTTGTTGTAAAGCTTAGCCGTTTTATGTTCCATTAAAAAAATTACCAGTATTTTGAAAGATGGTAAGGAATTAGATATATTTATTAGATATTGTAAGAATAGTAGGCCTACCTATTACTTTAAATAAATGTTTACTTGTCTATGTGGCTTCTGAGAATATTTGCACTTCATATTTTGTCACTGTGCAATTCGGTGTGGTGGAAGATATGGATGCAGAAAAGCTGGTATTAAATGCTTATCCGTTTGTGGAACCTGTCATGGTACGTGCACCAACAAGTATACCTTTAGAAGAAGAAGAAGAAGAAAAGTTTAAAATTGATGATGTCCAAGCAAAATAAGTTGTTCAGGCACTCTTTAATTAATGTTGTATATGTGTATAAATACTGAATGTTCGGTAGATAGAACAATATAACCCTACGATGTACTGGGATTCCAGTATTGGAGACTGAAAAAATAGACAACTAACATTTATTTAAAGTACTATGTAGGCCTACTAGGTCTTATAATTATTAAATATATCTAACTCTATAGAATTTTTCCAAATTATATTTTATAAGAAAAATATAACGGATAATAGGCCTGGTTTATATTTCTTATAACGTACACTCATACCATGAGATTTTTGTAAGCTTTATAATAGTAATTATAATAATAATAATGAGTTTTATTTTTGATGTTTACCTTTAGTACGAATATTATTTTAAGAACTAGTTTACTTGCTTGGCATCATGCTAATTTAATTATCATCTGCTTTCATTTTCGTTAAAAAATATAATATATAGGCCTAGGTGTATGTAAAACAGAATTTCCAGAACTATGTCATACTTCATATCCTTCTATTTCCTGAACTATTAATGCACAAAAATATCATTAAGATCAATTTTATAAGAACTTTTATGTAGTTTAATTTTGTGCATAACTGTTTTTTGCTAGAACCCATAGCTTTTGTGTGTTTAGGGAAAACTGCGAGAAATGACATTCAAAAGTACTCCCCACCCCCCGCTCACCCCCTATCCATGGGGACTTTTACTATGTTGTTTAGGACACTTTTCCCCACCTCTCTGCAAAATTTCAAAACTACATGATTTTTTTGTCCTTATTTTTCCTTTCTTGCCTGGAATATAATGTATTTTCCATTACATGTCCTGTGCTTGTACCGTGATCGGATTTTTAATAAATTCAACTTTAATAATTGTGTGATATTTCTCCACTTGTTTCATGATGTAAATACACAATATACAGTTTATATAAAAGATATAACCCCTAAATATAGAGAAAGTGGGATATACGGTTTTCTTTCGAATTCTCGAAATTTGACTGAAACTTAAATTGTTATAACTTTTGAACATTTGAAGAGAAAATAACAAATGACTACTCACTTTAAAGTGAATTTATTTCCCTACAACTTCTTTCATGATAACATTGCTGTATACCTAAGGGATGAAGCGCTAGAAGACAAAGTGTGTCGAAAAGCACGAGGCAAAAGAGCTTTTTTCTAAAATTTGTTATTTTCGTTGGCGGATATCTCGAAAACTATTGGAAATACAGTCAACTCCCGATTATCCGGGTGCAGATTAACCGTTGGCTATTCCTTTAAAAAAATATTTTATTTTTTACTTACTGTACGTAATTTATTTTTCTTGCGATCTCTTATACCCTTGTGAATTGAGCTTATGGCTCCTGCTGATCGAGCTGCATTTGTCGACCTTGAGTTCCTCCCAGTCTTTCTCACTAATGAGGGTCCACATGCTGTGACCCTTAGAAGAGGGTGGTATCGGAAGAAGTTCCTGGAAATGTGGGCGTTAATGCATAACATTTGTTTTTGGTTTACCTCACGTGTCTAGTCTTTAGTCTTTTGCAGATATTTGTCGTTACACAGTGAGAGTTAAGTTAACCTAGTGAAAATGTCGGAAGTGAAGCGTAAAAGAAAAGTTCTTAGGCTCTGTTCCGATATTCGCAAGAAGGAAAATGCGGTTAAAAAAAAGTGTTAGACTATTTCAGCAAAGTGTAAAAATTCCTTGAAAGTGCCAAACCAAACTGTTAATACAGTAGTGTTTTATTGTTGTGCTGAAACAGTCTGTGACCTCTGATGGTGAATGATTCTAGCACTGAAGTTTTAAATAATTTTTCAATTACAGTATGTTTGGGTATAATTTTGTTTTAACCGTGTTTTCGTTTATCCATGAGGTGGCTACCACCCATTATCCCGGATAATCGGGAGTTGACTGTAGGAAGAAATGTGTAGAATCAAACATGTAGGAAATTTTATCAGCTTTAATTTTGTATATAGCAATTTTTCCTCTACGATGTACCATTGTTTAGATATAAGTGAAAAACCTAAAAATGGGACATTCTGTGGGCCCCCCTTCCCCCCGCTCCCCCCCACCTTTGGGGACTTTTAGTATGTTATTCAGGAGACTTCCTCCGACATCTCTGCAAAATTTCAAAACTACACGATTTTTTTTTTCTATTCGGTGTTTTTCGTCATTTATTGACTGGACTATTGTATGAATTATTATTCCTTTTGGTGAATTACATACTTTAGAGGCCCTTAGAAGCCAAATATTTTGAAATCCTTTCTTAGTGCGCGTGTACCGAGTTTCACGTTCCTAGGCTGTATAGTTTTTGAGAAACTGTGATCAGTCAGTGAGTCAGTGGGTTTTAGCTTTTATATATAGAGATGAACTGGAGGAGATCCTATGAAGTTATTGATCAGCTGCAAGTGTAAAAAATAAACAAATTACCTGTACATTTTCCAACAATATTTTCTTCCATAATTCTATTGTCTGTGCATGTCATTTATAAATTTTCTCTGCCTATAGAAAATTGTATGTTATTAACCCCAATTTATCCAAAGGAAAATGTTTCTGTGGACCTGACCATGTACAGAGCTCATTCTGTGTAAGACTGTTTAATTCACCTACATCTTTTCAATGTTTTTAGATTAAAGAGATGATGGCAAATGCCCAGAAGATGATAGAAGAAAGGAAGCGTGCTTTAAATGCTTTGAGAGTAGATGAGCCATCTTCCCGTTTTATGGGTCGAAATGAAGATGGAGGAATTCGACCGAATATGTATGGATTAACTGCTGGAGTGCCAACATTACTACAGAGGGGTGATGCAGACAAAGCAAGGAAAATCGCTCAGCTTCAGGTACGTTAATATATTGTATCAACAAAGTGAATGTCTGACTAGTTTTTACTCCCCTTCGTATTATGAGTCTTTGTAATCTGCACTGATTTTGAGTCATCTGTTGGTAAGTGAAATATTGTTTGATTATTAGGTTAAACAAGTACAGAATGTTAAATGGTGATATGGGATGTGTGCATTTCATACTTACTGTCCTGGTAATACTTCATTATACTTTCTAGAATTAACATTTCGGTTATCTTGTTGCGAACTTTTTCAGTGTAAGTAGGCAAGATTTAGCATTCATGTTACAGGGTCTCCTTTATTATCCTAGATCTCCACTGATCTTCTCCATGTATTATGGCAGCCTGGTCAAATAGCAGGCATTTCTGGTTTCCACGGTGTGCTGCTGTAGTTTCTGCAGTGTCTTTTGTACTCACTCACCCTTCCCTTTATCATAATACAGTGAAACTTCGATTTTACGATTTCCAATTTTACGTCAAGAATTTAAAATCCCGGCTTAACGCCCATAAGAGCAATAAATAATTTTTCGTGATTTTACGTTTTTCTCGACTTTACGCAGGAGTTTTTGGTCCCATGGTATATGAAACCTCGATTTTACACGGAATGTGGCAACTTCGGAACAAAAGCCTCCGTCGTCACCATTATAGTCCTCCTTGTTCTGTTGAAGAGCATAGGTCGTCAACATGCTATCTCGGTGTAGCTACTTCGTTTCTGCTTCTTTGCACATTGTGCGCACTTATAATACTTTCGTTTGTTATAAGCCTTTGTTTCTGCTTCTTTGCACATTGTGCGCAGTTCTTTATTAATAATGGTTTCGCGGGCTATAACGTTTCCTTTCCTTCTTGGCTCCGTGACTTATACTTCCGGCGGTGACGAGTTTGGTTCTTCATTGTGAACGTTAGAAGAGCTTCGTCAGAAGATCAAATATTTTATAATACTGTTTCTTTACACTAAGTTTGTATCAAGTTGGTAATCATAATGGCTACAAATCCAGCAAAAAAACGAAAAGCGTTTTCCATCGCGGAAAAAATGGACATCCTAGCTAAAGTCGATGCCCACATGGGCACACGTGTTGATCTAGCGGCGAGTATGAATTTACCAGTGTCAACGCTAAATACAATAGTAAAAAATCGCTGTGGCATTGAAAAGTGTTTTGCAAGTTGTGGAACATTCTCAAAGCAGAGAAAATCTTTAAAATCAACGCCGCTCGAGGAGCTAGAAAATACTCTCTCCATGTGGTTCAAGCAAGCTAGAACAGCAAATGCGGCCATCGATGGAACCCACCTAAAGGAAAAAGCTTTGCACATCGCTGCCAGACTTGGAATAGACAATTTCAAAGCGTCGAATGGCTGGATCGACAAATTCAAGAAACGCCACAATCTGTGTATAAAGCTCTGTCTGGAGAAAGTGCTAGTGTGGCTCCCGAAACTGTTGAAGAGTGGAAGGACAACCTTCAACATTTGGTAGAAGGTTATGATCCCAAAAACATTTACAATGCAGACGAAACTGGCCTGTTTTTCAATCTTCTTCCAAACAAAACCTTGGCATACAAAGGTGAGGCATGTCATGGAGGCACAAAATCAAAGCAACGAGTGACTGTGTTGCTTGCTTGCAATGCAGATGGCTCTGACAAGTTACCTCCACTTGTTATAGGCAAGTATAACAAGCCACGGTGCTTTAAGGGAGTGAAAACACTGCCAACAAAATACAAAGCTAACACAAACTCTTGGGTGACTACAGGATTATTTGAAGAGTATCTTCTCCAGCTAGATCGACAAATGGGTGCTAAAAACAGAAAAATAATTCTGTTTGTTGACCAGTGTGCTGCACACCCAAAAAATACTGCACTGAAAAACATCAAGGTGGTATTTTTCCCTCCAAACTGTACCAGCCAGCTACAGCCTTTGGATCTGGGTGTAATCCAAGCTTTTAAATGCTATTACAGGCGACAGGTCATAAGAAAGGCTGTTGCATTAATAGATGGGGGACTGCTGCAAGATGCGACAAAGATGAAGCTAAGCATCCTGTCTGCAATGCACTACATTGCAGAGGCCTGGAGAAATGTAACTCCTACAACCATCCAGAACTGCTTCAAGAAATGTGGGTTTGCTGTTGAAGATGGCTGCATTGAGGATCCCTTCACACTTAGTGTTCAGGAAAAGCAGGGATGGGAATCCATTCACCCTGGAGTAGAATTTCAAGAGTATGCTGCTTGCGACGACAGTGTGAATGTTTGCGAAGTGCAAAGTGTAGATCAGGTGCTAGATGATAACCTTGCTGCAGTCGAGGAAGAAGAAGAAGAAGTAGAAGGCATAGATCAAGATGGGTGTTGTGAGGTTCGGGTAGAGAATGTCAACTTCTTAGATGCCCTTCAAGGCTTATAACAAACAAGAGCTTATTTTCAAAAGTTCAGTGTACCTAATGACATTCTTGGCATGTGCCAAAAAATGGAAAATGAACTGTACAGACTAAAGGCTCAAGAACAAACAAAGCAAACATCTTTGTTAGGTTGGATTAAAAAGTAAATTATGTTTGGGTAAAGTCGCATTGCAGGGGGGCCCACTTTGAAAACCAACTTTCTCCTCATAAAACGCTTAATATCACACGTATTTTGTTATAGATAGTTCTCTCGAGAGGCGATGTTGCCTCTGCGAATGATTTGATCCAACCCACCCTCCCTAAACGTTACACTTTCTTTTATAACATGATCTAGCGAAAAGTAACGTGAATTCCACCATATTTTTATATGAAGAAACTCGTGATTGGACGTTAGAGGTGTGATGTCACACCAGCTGAACACGTTTAATTCTGGGAAACAGGTTCACCAATACAAGAAACCTCCCCTTCTGCAGAATTCAAAATGCCCTGCTAAATTAATATCACCGTTCATAACCTAACAGAACCTGTCACTAATTAGTAACACCGTTCCTAACCTAACTGCCACTAAACTAGAATTTCAGGAGAATTTAGAATGCCCTACTAAATTAATATCACTGTTCATAAGCAATGTACAAGAAGCGTCATGTTCATCAACCTGCCACGCTGAGAAACAAAAAACATCACCCGTCCGTGGAAACGGACATCACGAGATGGGCCCCCCTACATTGCGACTTTGCCTATGTTTGTTTATAAAATGCAGCATTAGGTCAGCTTTTAGTTTTTTTATTCTTTACCTTTTGTGTGTTCAAAATTACAGTAGATCTATCTTTATTTATTCATTTGGTTATTAAAAAGTGAGTTAAAGGTATTTTAATGGTGTAGCCTATGCTTTGTTTTGTCTCCATGCTTCTCTCTTACTATTCCTCGATTTTACATTTTTTTGGGGGGTCCCCTATAGAAGTGTAAAATAGAGGTTTCACTGTATACAGAGAAAATCAGGGGTGGCCGGGGAGATTGCTAGTCATTCCAGTGACATAAATAGGAGTATGGAATGCAGGTAAATTCCGCTATTAATGTCCAACTTACACTACCCTGTGGTACTATCCGCGCTGTTTTTACGGGGAAGTGAGGGTCGGGGGAAACAAAACATAGCCAGTCCACCAGTCTTTCTGCAGTGTTGTCAACCAAAGACACATTATTTCAGCAGAATCGCTCATATGGTAAACGCACAGCAACAGCATAAGTGTGAGGTATGTGGATAAACAATAAATTGGATGCAGAATTGGATAATTACTTACGATATTTTATGTTTATATTTTAATGCAGTGCAATAATATAAACGTGGTAACAGTATTGTGTAACAATTAATTACACGTCATATGGCTTTGGTTATCAAATAAGAATATTATACATAATATAGGCTCAATGTTTTTACACTGGATGACTAATTTTGAGCATAAAGAAGAGCCTTAGCAGAATATGCATCACCATTTCGTGTTGTTAAACGTAAGAGAGGTAAGGCATCTAAAAGTGGAGAAAACTATAGGCCTAATTTTAAACATATTTAATACATTTTTTCAAAAATTCGCTCAACTTTCAGTTAATGAAATTGACATCAGAGTTCACGAGAGTGTCAGAAATTAGCACATAAGGAATTCTTAAAGAGGTGAGGAAAGTATTAGTTGTACAATGACGTGTTTGTGAAATAAGCAATTCGAAAAATTGTTTTTTTCCCCATAACTCCATGTGTCAGAAAAGATAATGTCAATAAATAAGGATCCTGAAACAGAACGAAGCTTAGTATTGAAGCCACTAGATGTCAGGGTGTATAGCGTACTTCGTGTTTCAATGTTGTCAGCTCTATCTACGAAGTTGAACGAAACCTACCGAATGAGGACAAGGGAGCCGAGCGCCCAAGAAATCGCGCGTGGGTAGTAGAGAGAGGAAGTGTGTAGGAACTGTACTCCTTATGGTTTAGAAAAAAGTGACATAAGGGACATTTGAGAGACTTCGCAGTATACGGAGCAAAGGTTAGCTCCTTTGGGAATGAAAAGACAATAAAGAAGAAAGATCAAGCAGTTAAAGAAGACAAAGTTAACTTACTGATTTACTCAACCATAATCATGTTCCTTCTAGTGATTGGAGGAATAAACTGAACCTCAGAGTGTCTGGCCTAGGAAGGAGGTTATGGAAATTTTGGAGAACAGTTGAGGTTGTAAAGAGAATCTTTTACAGATATGTTATCTGTAATGAATTTTATGTATTATTATGTCCACTCAGTAACTAGTTGTTAGGACAGAGAGTACTGAACCTTGCTCCACAACAGCCACTGGGGGCTTCATAAATTATTATTAAACATCAAAGCAACTACCTTATAATTTCACTTTTTTCTTTTCCCTGAGAAAATTTATATCTAGGGTGCCATCTCCGAAATTTCACCACGACAGCTGAAGGGTGGATTTCTTATAACGTTCTATTCGTTACAGCTTTTACCAGACTAGCTTTCAGTGACACGGGCTAGATCAGTTGCATAAAATTCAGGAATTTTCAAATGCATTCGAAAGTTTATGTACAATTACTGTACAAAAGAAGCAAAGCAAGATAAATATTTATATTGCTGATATAAGCAAAAAAGTATACTATTGATACATCACATTCTTCTCAGAAATCTTCTTTTATCCTCTAGTCTTAATTATATACAGAATCTAATACATAATTAAATGAGAACTTCTATAGAATCTTAATGTAATTTTACTTTCTTGCATATACGTAGTACAGAGAAAGTATTGTAATCGTGACAAAAAATCAAAATCGAGATAACACCGGGAAAACATGTTACAAATTGTCTAGAAACTGAAAAAAGTGTTTTTGGAATGACTTCTGTTGTGGACAAGCACCACGGGTAAACGGTTCATTGTATTTACTTCACTTTTTGAATTAAGGACTTCTTCGGAATTTTATTGAACCGCCCAGAATTTGATATGTATAACTGAAATATTAAGGTGGGGGACATACAGCTTTCATGCTGAAAAATAGCTGAAGGTCTTTTTTTTTTTCTCTCCCTCTCAGCAATGAATTGTTCTGTAGCCTTGCAATCTAGCATGCTCTGTATTGACTAGTTCTACAATTGCATACTATTTTCAGAATTAATTTAATTATTACAGTTAATGGGTAATTATCATAGGTAATCCCATGAGAGTTGGCGAGTTTATCGATAGATTCGCTACTGTGAAGCAGGAGCGAATTTATCTGAGGCAACTCGTCAACTCGAGTTGGATTTATTAAGACTATTCCATGAATAAAATGTAATGGATTATATAAATAATAATTACTTTCATGCTTTGTTGTATAAAAACAAAACTTAACAGTTGTGAGATCACGGCTTACTGTGAATCAGCCATCCATGAATCGATTCGAGCTACCGTGGTATAATACAGTGGTACCAGTTGTGCATAACTTCGTTCAGGTAAGTTATCAGCAGAACAGAATAAAAGCACATGAACTGGCTTGCACCGAATCAAAATTGTGTTCTTAATCTATGTACATTTCTATTATTTCAATTTCCAAACAAGTTATGTTGTATAAAACAATCTGATTTCATGCCCCCTAGTGGCAGCTGTGACTATTAATCACTGCACACTGATGCTCGTGTCTCCAGTAACGAGCAGCTGATTTTACCGCAGTAAAATGCTGTGGTCCTGATTCCTACAAGAATATTGTAAGATAAACGACCGTGATTGGTCTATATCCGAGGAATTACTAAACGTTATTGGTCAATATCAAACACGTGGCATATGAGTGGGATAGTCATTACAAAATGGCAGCCAAATTTTGTGCACTGAAGTGCCGTTTCCCTGATAATTTTTATAAATACCAATATTACTGGGTGATTCTTTTTTCTATGTGTTTCTAAATATCATATAAACAACATAGGATCTTTGCATTATCTGCAGTATAAATATTTTTTTTAATGATTCATCACTGATGCTATTTGTATATATTTGTATTTGTATTTGTTTAACTATAATAAACATAAACAAAAAAAACTTGTTAATTTTTTTTTTTTTTTTTCCATAAGAAATATTTTGAAAAAGAACTATTAAAGTTACATCAATGATTCTAGATAGTGTTGTTCAATAATATTAAATATACTTGCATGCAAAATTTCACTTCAATATGTTAATAAATGTTTGAGTTATCAAGAGTTTTCAAGAGACCAAAAAGCACATATTGTGTAGGATGTCATCGATAATAATTCTGTATTCTCAATAACACAACATTGAGATCAAATTCAGTTATCTCCTGGGTTAAATCTAGGTTTCCATATAATGTTTATATAAAAGCAAGATATTTCGATTTAAAAAAATAAATTAAATTTAAAAAATTGAACAATTAAGGAAAAAGGGGGACAAACATTTCATTCGCAAAATTTAGGGAATATTTACAATTTACCTTTGTCTCATACACACAAATTATCCCAATTGACTTCTTTTTCTTCTGCAGACTGGTGTAGATAATTTTTTCCACAGAAATAGATGCCTCATTGTCACTTGTATGTATTCTGTCAAGAAGTGGGGTTTTTTCTTTTATATCATAAAAGTCAGCACATATTACTCCATTAAAGTATGTTTTGACTATGAGCAAGACCTTCACTGTTGTAACTTTAATTAAAGTAGTGTGAAACACACTGGCCAATCACAATCTTAAAATCGGGAGAGTGGGACATTTAGTCAAAAAGCACGACTGTCCGGGGAAAAACGGGACAAATAGACACCATAGTTAAATCATTTGTTGAAATTGAGTAGATAAATGATCTCATAGCAGTCGTTACTAAATTTGATAATTTGTAACTTCCAGGTTCACACTATACAGTTACAGTGCCAAAATCAATCATCATTCACAAAGAAGGTTTCACCCAGAATGTAGAGCAGTTTTTCCTTAATACTTCATAACTATTACATAAAATTATCAATTTGGGAGGTAATAGACAATTTATAATATAAAAATAATAATGAGATGGATTGTGACACACTAACTTCACTAAAATACACGCTAACCTGGATTGCAGTTTCAAAGGGATTCCCCATTCTTCTTCAGTTAGACTCCAGTGGAGTTAGTGTGTCACATTCCATCTCATTATTTTTATATAATAATTACTTCACTGTATAAAATTCCTAAATAGTATGATAAGACAAAATATATATATACTTTTTATAAACGAAACATGTTACATGCTTTGTAGAGAAAACTTGGATAGAAATTAAAATATCAGTGCCATTTTATTTTGAACTAATTTTACAAAGTTGTATGTTTGCAGGCTCAAATGCAGCCATTAAGCTCATTGAGTAGACATTTAATACAGGAATTGGGGGTTTGCAATTTTATCTTGAACTAATTTTTGTGTTTTAATGTTTACAGGCTCAAATTCAGTCCAAACTTTCAACAGGAGCCATAAGTCTTCCTCCTATTCGGCCCATAGTTCAAGACAAACCCACACCACTGATTTTGGATGATGAAGGGCGAACAGTGGATATTACTGGCAAGGAAGTGCAACTCACACATGTTGTTCCAACTTTAAAGGTAATTACAGTGCAAATCATGAGATTATATTTTATTTCTAGTTAGTATTGTTGAAAAATAATACTCCTGCGTATCCATTTTATAACCTAATTAGCTTAAAGGGCTCGGTGTCACTCGGATTTTGTTTTGACATTCAAAATTAACTTATGAAGGATTTTCGATTTTCAAACTCTGAGTCCTTAAATAGATATGTAGAATTTGAAATGAGGAAGAATGACTATTTTAATAAGATTGGCATCAGAATTATGGTGTACATGGTAAGAAAGTCGGACTCCACCAAAGAAAATTATAAATGGAAAGAAATGGTGTCCTATAGAAGAGTCTCCTGCATTTTACGCATATAGAGCTATGACCTATGCACATTAAAGGGCTAACTAGAGATGTTAAAATATTTCTTGCTGAAAAGTAATTGTCTGATCGATTTTATTTCCTAGGCTAATATCAGAGCTAAGAAACGAGAGGAATTCAGGCAGCAACTGCAAGAGAAAGTAGTTGAAGACCTCTCGGAAACACACTTTTTCGATCCACGCATTGGCATGAAGTCGGCTGTTCGTACGAAGAGAGCCCTCAGGTTCCACGAACCAGGCAAGTTTCAGCAGTTGGCAGACAGAATGAGGATGAAGGTATGTTTTTACCCTCCCTGATGTGTAGGGGCGAGAGCAAAGGTATTGTATGTTCCTTTTCCTCATTAGGATAACTTTACGGGATCACTCTCCTGAGATCGAGACATACCCATAACACTTCTCCCATTCTTGTTATATGAGAAAAAATGTCACATTCCATTTCACATTTTCATAATTTATATATTTCTTAATTCATTCTGACATTAGTAAAACTAAACAGTATAGAATATTTGCAGTTCAATATCCTTCAATTATCTAACTTGAGAAAATTACCTGAAATTGGTGTTGATTTTTTTTATTTTATTATTAGTTCTTTTAGGTAACTTAGGGAGTACTTGAATAAAGAAGTTAATCTTAACATGAATGTATGGAAACTGAGAGAAATTTCACTGACAAACTTTCATAAGGTGTTAGGATTTTGTAAGGAGGAAAGTGCCAGTTTACCAACTAAATGAAATTGCTTTCATTTGATATGTAAGCTCCCACCTTCAGACCTTGTCTTCTTTATTATACACCGAACCAGTGATTTTTTTTCTCCTTGAAAAAATGGTGTACTTTACTTTCCAATGTATAAGACAGAACCCAAAATTTAACACTGTTTTTCAAGAAAAACAAAAATTGAAAATAAAAGAATGAACGTTGTTGATTGTATTGTTGGGAGCTGACGAGATGATCCGTGATTTGGTGGTGGCATGCAGGGGGAAGACGGTGTTGTGCTATAACTGCACGGGTAGGGGAGCACTGCTATTGGCTGCAGATAAGAGCCCCCTAGTCCTGCTAGGGATCATCTCATCAGCTCCCAACTGTACTTTCCATGACAACTAATGATAAATACCTGATAAATTAGGTGAGATCGCTTCAGCAGAATTCCACTACTGACAGTCTGAATTGCACAAGTAGTTACGAGAATATCATGGATGCTTTTGCTTTATCTGGCTTAACAAAGTTCTTGGAATATCAAAAGGATTTGCATAACAAGGATTTTGGGAGCTTGCAAGGCTTTGGAAAAAAGAAGCAGAACAAATAAACAAATAAATTTATACATTAGATTAGGTTAGATTAGATAACGGGGGGCTTGAAGAGAGTTTAGAGACCTCCCGCACATCAGCCTAAAAGGCTTATTGTGCTGCCCCTTTTGGTAGAGAAGCTCTTGTTGGCTTCCTTTCCCAAAGTCTTCCCTGGATATTTGCCAGGGTAGTGCAGTCAAGCAGGGTATTGGATACCTTCCTCCTGCTTGCTTATGCTTTGCGCCTCATCCCGGTGGGTGAGAAGATCTTATTGTTTCCCAAAATCTGTTCCTTGAACAAGGTGTAGTATTTTAGTTCCAATGTCCTTTTCATTCCCCAGGTCTTCCCTGGATATCGAGAGAGTGAACCTCTTTCTTGCCAGGGCTGGGCAATCAAACAGGATGTGTGAGGCCGTCTCTTCATCCTGTTTGCATAGTCTGCAGATGGGATCATCCTCATAGAGTCCCACTTTGCGTAAATGTTTTCTGAAGTGACCATGCTCAGATATTAACGCAACCACTTTCCTTATTCCTCTTCTGTCCAATTTTAGGATAGATGAGGAGATAGTGCTGCTTGGACCCAGGACCAGTTTCCTGGCCTGTCTTTGTCCTGGATAGGTTTGCCACCTCAGTTGGTGTCTTTCCCTGGTCCATGTTTTAACCGAGGTTTTAGCAGTATTTGTACTGATTCCTACCACGGTTTCAGGGCCGACAAAGGGTATCTGTGTACCCTTTTTTGCCAGTTGATCTGCTTTTTCATTTCCTAGAATTCCCTGATGCCCAGGCACCCACCTTAGTTCAAGACTATTGTGGGATGAAAGGGCAGCAAGGGAATTCAAACATTCCCATACCAGTTTTGATTTAACCTGGTCTGATGAGAGCGCCTTTAAAGCACTCTGGCTATCTGTGAGGATGAGAATTCGCTTACCACGGTAGCCTCTCTCAATTCCTCTGAGTGCACAGCTCAATATAGCAATTATTTCTGCTTGAAACACTGTGCAGTATTTTCCAAGGCTTATACTGACGTTTGTCCTTGGAGATAGGCTGAATATGCCTGCACCTGATTGATCCCCTATGCGGGATCCATCCGTGAACCACACAAGTTGGTCCCGTCCTCTATCAGGTGTAATTCCTCCACTCCAATCATTTCTAGAACCAAGAGTGGTCTTGAAAGGAGGAAAGGAACAGTGTTGAGTATTCATGAGATCTGACCTCATATTCAACTCTGTAATGTCCAGGAAGCTTAATATGGAGGTATGGGCAGTTGTTGAGCTGCTGTTCCTCCAGTTCCCTGTTTGCACTAAGCGATGGGCAGTAAGCCTGGCCTCCGCTTGTAAGTAAATGTCCATGGGTGGGAGGTTCAACAGTGTCTCCAATGCAATGGAAGGAGTACTTCTGAAAGCCCCCGTAATACACAGACATGCTAGTCTCTGTAGCTTGGTAAATTTTCCTGCTACAGTTATCTGTAATGTTTTGCGCCACCAAACGATGGCACCATAAGATATCTGGCACCTGACCATTGCAACATATAGCCAATGGCTTATGTAAGGTTTTAGGCCCCAGGTGGTTCCAATAGTGCGTTTGATGGTCACAAGTGACCATCTAGCTCTACGAATGTTATTTTCGATGTGGTTGTTCCAAGTCAGTTTCTTATCTAGTACAAGGCCTAGGTATTTAACTGATTCAGAGTATTCCAGGATTGAATTGCCTAGTTTGAGTTTGCCCAGGTCCTTCAAGTTCCTCCTGTTTGAAAAAGGGACTACAACTGTTTTGCTAGGATTAATAGACAAGCCTTCCTGCTTGCACCAGTTGTGAATTTTCCTCAGACCACGATTCATCATGTCTGAGACTGTATTGGGAAATTTCCCAAAGACAACAAGTGCTATGTCATCTGCATAGCTTTGTATGTAGTATCCTTCCTGGGTCATTTCTTTGAGAAGATCATCCACCACGAGACTCCACAGTAGGGGAGAAAGAACCCCCCCTGTGGGCATCCCCTCGTGGCGACAACTCCCATTGTAGCCCCAAGAAGGCTGGCTGTAATTTTTCTGCTCCTGAGCATGGAGTTTATCCAACTACAAAGACTGTCATTGACTCCGTACTTTTGAGCAGCCATGACCATAGAGTCATAGGAGGTGTTATCGAAAGCTCCCTCTATGTCTAGGAAGGCCCCTAGGGCTATTTCCTTCCATGCCATGGAGTCCTCCAGTCTGCTAACTAGGCTGTGTAACGTCGTTAAGCAAGACTTAGATGGCTGGTAGGCATGTTGGTTTCTATGAAGAGGAGTATCTGATAGTACTCTTCTTCGAATGTATCTTTCGACCAGTCTTTCCAAAGCCTTCAGGAGGAATGATGAAAGACTGATTGGTCGAAAAGCCTTAGCCTCGGTGTATTTATTTCGCCCGGGCTTAGGAATGAATACTACTCTGGTAACTCTCCAGGCCTGAGGAATATAGCTAAAAGCTATACTGGCTCTAAAGAGGTTACAGAGAAGAATATAAAGTGAGTCAGGCCCTTTCTGTAGTAATGCAGGAAAGATGCAGTCTCCACCTGGCGACTTGAATGGGCTAAATTTATTTATTGCCCATTTGACGCTGTGTGTTGTGACCACTTGACGTGCCAGTTCCCATTCTTCCTGTGATGCTCTTGGTCTAGAGTTTTCACAGTGTCCTAGGAATTCGCATGTCTTGTCGTCATCATGTATGCACTCGGGGAAGTGTGCCTCAAAGAGTACTTTGAGTGTTTCTTCGGCCGAGCATGTGAAACCACCTGTAGGCTTACATATTGTTCCTACGGGATTGACTATACCGTGGGCCAGTGCTCTTTGTAATCTGGCTGCCTCTGACAGGCTAGATATCTCCTGACAGTAGGCTTGCCAAGAAGATCTTTTGGCCTTACGTATGCTTTTATTGTATTCAGTGAGGGCTATATGATATTCCCTCCAGTCTCTAGTTCTTTTAGCCTTGTTAAGGAGGTGTCTTACTCTGCGCCTCCTATATTCAAGGTCCTGAGTCCACCATGACACTTTCGTGGATTTAATCCTCGTTTGCATGGGGCAGTTATCATGATAACAGTCAAGTATGGCCTCTTGAATCAAGTAGGCGACCTTGTCGATATCACCAAAAGATCTAATCCCTTCTATCTGCCCAATCCTTCCTGAGAGATCCTCTTTATAGGGATCCCACCAGGTTCTCCTGGGATTCCTGTAGGGATTGGTTCTTTTTACTACATTAATATTAAAGGAAATGTAGTTATGGTCCGAAAGTGATGGTTCATCCAAGACCCTCCATTCGGTAATCTGTGTGGAAATATACCCAGTACAGAAAGTAATGTCTATAACTTCCTGCCTTATGCGGTTAGCAAAGGTAGGCTTGTTACCGACATTGAGTATGTTTAGGTTATTGGAGAGCAGAAAATCTAAAAGATAATCACCCCTCTTATTGATATCCTTGCTTCCCCAAATTTCATGATGAGAGTTGGCATCACACCCAAAGATGGTCTGTTCGCCACTCCTTGTACAATATGCGACCAACTGCTCTAGTTCCCTTGTGGGAGGATTGCTACCGTCATAGGGGAGATAAACAGAGCTCAGTATAAGGCCTTTGTTCCCTCCTCCTACTTAGCAGTCAATCCTCACCGTGGTGATGTCATTAAAACAAAATTCTAAAAGAGGTAAACATTGAATACCGTTACGAACAAGGATACAACTCCTAATATGAGTGCCCTTGTTGCAGTATATCAACTTCCCTTGGCATTCTCCTAGCCCTGCAATACGACCCCTGTTAATCCAGGGCTCTTGAATCAGAGCTAGATCTATTTCTTCAGTATTGAAGATTCTACAGAAGGCAGCCGAGGCTGCCTTCTTGTGCTGAAGATTGATCTGGAGGACCTTTAGTACCATCCTTGGTTTGAAGAATAATTCTCCCAAGGTCTACAAAAGGCTTTACTACCTAGATCTTGGTGGCTTATACTCCATATCCCTGTCTGAGGCTTGCTGTAAGACAGCTTCCTTTTCGAGGGAAATGGTTGTATATGCTGAGGGTTCATATATGTGGTCCTCAGAAGTTGTTTATTTGTTTCCACGTTGAGCTTATCCATCTTCTTCGTGGCTTCGTCTAGGCCCGGAGTTGGTCTCTTAGGTTCTTTTTCCCCAGCTGAGGTTGACATGACCACCTCTGATGAGTTTACATCGATGCCCATCTCCATATCAGAGGCTTGCTCTAAAAGAGCTTCCTCATCAAATGAAGTGGGTATCTGTGCTGAGGGCTCACTTACGTGGTCCTCAGAGGTTGTTTTGGAAATTTCCTTCCGTGTATCCATTTTGGTACCACGAGAAGCTAGGGAATTAAACAGTCCGCCCAGGTAGAGCCCCGCATACCTGGGTAAGGCTTATACTCTGGAGGTCGCCTGGTTTCCAGAGGCTCCGTTAAAGACTCATTAGCCCTGTGCCATTCACCCCTTCAGCACGGATTGCACTACACCTTAGGGTTGGGCTTGGTTAGCCGCTTCTTCGTCTGGTATCTCCCATGTGGCCACCCTGGCATGAGTAACTCTGCCAGTACAGCCCACAGGTTCGCAGATACACGCAAGCCCCCCCACCAACTTCAAGGTCTTGCGGCTACTAGGGGGGGAATTTATACATTATGTGGTGAGTCCCACACAAGAGTTGGCCAACGACGCAAGTTCCTGCGGCGCGGCGGGCACAGCTCCAACTCCCGAGCAATCGGGTGAAATATCTACGCTAATAAAGCCGCAATCGGTGTAATGATTCGGGTTCTCACATTTGCAGTTAAAATTACCTCATCACAAGAGATGTTGGAAATGTTCTCCTCTTGCATCCACACAATACTGGCACCTTTTTAGGAAATTTTTTTTCACGCGCATAAGTTCAGCTTCCGAGATAAAGTTAATTTCTCTTGTGATATTGTCTGTAAGTTCTTCTAATGTATGGGAAATTGATCTATATGCTTTATTTTTCAAATTTCCCCATAAATAATATTTACATACTGTTAGAAGACAATATCACATAGGCCTATCACAAGAGAAATGAACTCTGTCTCGGAAGCTGAACTTACGCGCGTGAAAGAAAATTTCCTAAAAAGGTGCCAGTATTGTGTGGATGCAAGAGGAGAACATTTCCAACATCTCTTGTGATGAGGTACGTGGTTATTTTCGTTGTAATTTTAACTGTAAATGTGAGATCCTGAATCATTACACCGATCGCGGCTTTATTAGCATAGATATTTCACCCGATCGCTCAGGAGTTGGAGCTGTGCCTGCCGTGCCGCAGGAACCCGCGTCATTGGCCAACTCTTGCGTGGGACTCCCTGTATAAGACGTATTACGGCAGAAAAGGGTGTGTTATACATCTTAAAATACAGTATATGGTATATGAACAAACGTACTATATAACATTATATCGCAAGGATGGTGCTTCTTTTAAAGAAGCTAAAAATATTTCTATAGCTTTGTTATGTGCCATTTTTAGAGAACTGGAAAACTGGCACTGTCTTCTTGTACATAGGAGTTAGATTGAGTCAAAGAAGCTGCATAAGGCACGACAATTGTGTGTTGCAGGCTCAACTGGAGAAACTGCAGAATGAGATCTCACAGATTGCAAGGAAAACTGGTATAACGTCTGCAACCAAGCTAGCTCTCATTGCTCCAAAAGCTGAAACAAGGGAGGAGGAAATTCCAGAAGTTGAATGGTGGGACTCTACTATTCTTAAAGAAGAGAAGTGAGTATCATTATAAAATTCTTAGTCTTGCTTCTCCTGTTGAATCTTAGTCTTTATCTAATCTGCTTAAACTTTGAGAAGTGAAAGCAATTTAAAAGTTCTTCACTGTGAAAAATTCCACTGGTTAAACAATTAAAAGCTCTATATGACTTGAAGTTTCTTGGATATAGTTTGAATAAATTATTCTCAGGTGGTTAGCCATTTCTTTCCTACATTGTGATGACCAGCTTCCTCCATCATAAGGGCTCACCTGGCTGACAACCCGAGGAAGTTATACTTTGTCATAGTTCTAAACATTAGTCGATTTTCAATGAATGTGTGCTCTAATTTGCTGAGAAGAATATTAAAGTTTACGGTATGCATTTTAATGTTATATTAGTAGTATGCTGTAATACTTCCCTAACTCAAAAGGTGAAAGTTCGGGTTAGGTTAGGTTTTTCACTGGACCCACTCTTGTAGAGGAAATCAGGAAAGGAAGGTGACCCAAGGGAGATTATAGTAGATCTAAACATCCAGATTTTTAATTAAATACAATTCTGGGCGCCAAAATTATTTAAATAAAAAAAACTGAAAGCTGAAAGAGGTAATAATTATTTGAAACTTTATATTACAAGGGATACATAATTGAAAATCTTTATGATAAAACTTCTTCTGTTTCTTGAAGATTGTTACATACTTTAAAGTTGCATTTCAATTTACAGGGAAACGAAAACAATATTTTCAATTAAAATTTATTAGAGAACAAAACCTTTTCACTCACACATAAATAAATTTCAGATTAAGGTGTCATTTATAGTTTAAAACATTCTTGACTTGAAATTAAAAATTCAATAGAGGATAAAACCCTTTTAAAAATAAAACAAATACACAAGTACTGTAGTCCAAAGCAGAGTACTTCCCTGCGCGGTGCACTGCTGATTAGAGGGGCAAGAGGCGATATATTGCTCCGGTGGAGAAGGAGGAGGTGAGGGGTACCATCACAGGTGGCTAGACAGATTCTTATTGGTCGCCAGCATGCTTGCGCGCGCAACGGCCACATTCCTTGCATTCCTCACAGGGAAGTTCTTTGCTTTGGAGAACAGTATATTATAACCCTTATTTACAAAAACAAAACACAGACATTACCCATTCATTTGTACTCATGCAGAATTGGCATACCATTCTAAGATCATTTTTCTATCTTTATTCCCGGCATGAATGAAGGTACAAAACGAGAAACATTTAGAAAGTAAAACAGGTAAAATTAAAATAAAAAGGCTGAAAACATCAGATGCTGCTTTACCAGAAGGCAAGTGGAGGGACTGCACAAAACTAAATAATATATGAAATATCAAAAGAATTAGAAGAACCAGCTAATGCCAAAATAAAAAACTAAAACAGGAGAAAGAGAAAAGGGGCAAATTAAAATCTATGTTGAAATCATCTGAACCATAAAGAGGAAAGCAAAATTTAAATAACGAAACGAAGGGCCAAATAAACTGAATTAGGCCTAACTATAAAATTACATTATTACTTAAAAGACATCACTCAAAATAAATTTCAAATCTAGAAATAAAAACCAAAAGCCCACCAAAGAAAAAATGGGGAAGAGGGCAGTTAAAATACATATGATGCCACAATGGCTGGAAACAAAAATTAACCCTAAAGGAAAAGCAGTCCCTCACCTAAAGTGAACATCACAGATGATAAAGATTAATTATGTTTAAAAAACAACATACCTTTGATGAAATAGCAACAACGAACCAAACCTGGATATCAGAGCCATGAAGGCGGAGTGCCAAGCTCCATTGATCTGTAACATGTTGCTTCCATAACGGCCATTACCCAAGTTTCCAATAGAGTCAACGAGACCCAAGCAAAGCTGGGATATATATATATATATATACCAGCAACCCCTTTGTCTCCAGCTGCTTACATGCTTGATAGCCAATCTTGATAGGCCTTACATGGCACTTAGTAACAGTTTAAACAAAAGAAAATCGGTCCATAAGCAACGATGAGATAAACCAGCAAATGAAGTAATATGTTATGCCCAATGTACAGCCCAGACCTGCGAGAGAGAAGGACCTACCCTTAAAGATGCCGAACGAAGACTTCAGTGAAACGTCGGGAATAAACAACCCAACTGGACCACGGCCTACAAGCCCGGGAAATCTGAGCAATCATGATGTAGCAGGCCGTGAAAGCCTACACTGTTATGTTATGCCTTGCTTGGCAACACCATTATATGTTGAGGGTGCAAGCCACAAGTAGTCACTGCAGCTGGGCCAAGCCAGCAGAGAATGACAGGGGAAATCTCCATGTATATGAGCAACCGCTTATGGAAATACATGAACTGAGTTCTTTCGCTATACAAATCTCATATTCAATCTATGGAAGAAACCCACCACTCAAATGTGATAGCAAATTCTCTTGAAATATGCCTTTGGCCTCTTATGTGTTATAATAAATATTATGGTAGGGACCATATTTTTTGTAACAGCAATAACTGCGAAATTTTACAAAACAGCTTTCCTTTGCTATATTTAGGAAAAAATTTTTGATTGTGCGAAATGTTTAAATAAGCATGAAAGTGCCCATTCCATATGTAAATTGAGAAATGTGTACAACAATTTGATTCAGCATTGTAATATTTTCTTTTAATGTGATTTTTTCCTTCATTTTTTTATAGCATGCTTCTTTTCCTACTATTTCTATGGCTATGGAAAATTTATCCAATATGTATGATCAGTTACAGCAAAGACTGAGGAATCTACACTATTCAGTGATCATGATACACTTTTTTTTCTGCTCTCTCCGGGCTGCATTTTGGATGTCTATGTTATATTGCCCGCCACCATGGGTGAGTCGGTAGTGCGCCTGCCTTCCACTCCGGCGGCCAGGGTTTGATTCCCGGCTGGTTTGGGGATTTTTCAGTAGTGAAAAATCCTTTTCAGTAGTGAAAATTCCCTTTCCCGGGTCCAGGACTGGGTATGTGTGTGTGTCCTTAGGTTTAAGTAGGTAGGGGACTGGCGCACCCTGGGAACAAATCGCCTGTGAATATCCCTTTACAGGATCACCAGGGGTCGCTCCCGAACCTGAGGAATACCTTTTTATGTTATATTGCAGCAAAGAGAGTGGATTCAATACTTCAGAATTTTTCCACACACACATTTCTGTGCATACAAATTACACCATTTTAGTTACATAAATGCCCACTTCTTCAAAATTTGTTTTCATTTTGCATAGTTTTTAGCAACAAACTGAGTTTATATATGAATTCTGTAGGTTTTAAAGAACAATATAACTTCAAATATGGCCATTTTTGTGGTTCTGAAAAATAACAGAGCATCCAGAATGCCAAAGCATCGCCATACGGATAACTGTATAAAATATTTTATTTTTCGAAATACCCACAAAATTGGAGGATGTTAACTGTGTTATCAGCCATTTTATTTTACCAAAAAAATACAGTTCCTTTAATATATTAGATGTTGTTATATAATTTTGTCCAAATTCAAAGAAGAAGAACTTGGATTTTTTAAAATGCATAATATCACAGGTATTAGTTATAAATATTTTGTACTGGTGGATTTGTTTTGATCAGTTTACCACAAAGAAACACGGCTACCATGCTTGCATTTCTACTTTCTTGTTTGATTGTGATTGTAGTAAGTATTAATTTTTTCATTTCAGTTACAATGTACAAAATGGAAGAGCGAACTTGATAGAATCTGCAGTTACCAATCTTGTGGAACATCCAATTCAAATGAGACCACCAAGTAAGTATTGTAAATTACTAATTTCTTTTCTAGCTCGAAATAATCCCCAACACATTTGCTGGCATGGTGGACATGGGTCAAGTGATGTGCCATAACAGGCACCATGTCCATCAAGAATAGCTTCTTAAGTTTGCTGCTTTCATGTTCATGTCTGGTTATATATACCGTAATGAAAAATTCAAGTAGATGTGTCTAGGATGGTGTGTCCTTGAGTATCATAGATAACCACGAGTACAGTGGAACCTCGATAACACGTTTTTCTAGGGACCGAAAAAAATAGATGTCTTAAACGGGAAAACGTACTACTGTAAAATTGTAGGGAATGTAGATATGTTTTCTAAGTTGCTCAGAACCACCCAAAAGTGCATCCTAATGGCTCAGAAGTACCCACAGTGACACTCAGGAGCTCCTATGCCAAACCGTTAGTTACGAGAGATTTATATTATGTAAACTAATGCATAGGCCTAACAATTTGATTTTGAAAATTAAAAAAAAAATTGAAGGAATGTATGGGAGCCATATTTAATGAAAAACCAGACGAAATTCACAAAAAAGCATCCATTTTATTCTAAAACATCACACATGAAACAAGTTGCACTCCACAATCTATTAACAAACATAAAATATTGTAAGTGTGCAAAATTTCACACATGCCAATATGTTTCATAAACAGTCAGTCTGACATAGAGATTACACAAAATGCTGATGAAATGCGATGCAATACCGATGTGAGAAGCACGATCTGCTTTTTTGGCCTACATTTCTTCAAATATTCAGGTATTTTCTTCTCCTCACCACACGAACCGTAAGAAATTAAAAATATATTTCACTACCTGGAGATCACAACAAAATTATCGTGATATAAAATGGCGGCCAAAACAGCTGATGCTGCAAAATTTGCACCAAGTCAAAATGACCAATGAGAAGCAAACTACAATGGTTCAAAATGGCTGACGATTGGTCCCATAGAGCAAAGGTTGAGACTTGACACCAGAGAGTGCAAGAATTTTGACATAGAGATTACACAATCGGATGCACGAACAAGGCTTGTGTTTGGCAAAGTGTGATTGGCGAGCCAAATACGAACATACTAAGCGTTAAACCAAAACGTTTTAAGAAACATTTACCATATTTTATGGACCATAAGATGCACCTTGATTTTAGGATGGAAATTTAAAGGAAAATAAATTTAATGTGATTCTAAACGAAAAATTTGAAAGGAAATAATATACTTCATTGCATAAACAAATTATATCCTTGTACAATGGAATCAGTGTAAATCACTTCTAACTTACAACCGACGTACGAAAATCTCTTCTGTACAGGTGGCATTGTGTAAACTTTAACAACTGATCTGATTTCTCATGAAAGACTGAAAATACTTTTACACCTTCAGCATTTGATAAGTGTAATGGGACAAGACTGTTTAGAGTTCTCTGTCTTCATTTAAATCTCCCAGCGGAGACAACTCCTTTCCTACAAAATAACTCAACATTCCTTTCTTTTAGCTTCCAGCTACCCTGATTTTACGATTGTGACAAGTGCACTGATGTACAGTATGTGACAATATTTGTATCTATCTTTTTACAACACCTTGTTTATAATTGTGGTATTCTGGCAATATTTACTACAATTTTAATTTTTTAGTGTACTTCGGACCATTAGACGTACCCAACTTTCAAGGCTTTGTTTTCAAAGTAAAAAAGTGCATCTGATGGTCCGTAAAATACGGTAAACATGTAATTAGTAAGATTGGGACCGGGACTTCCAAAAACCGACATACTATGCGGGAAAACATAGTAATGAGGAAAATGCTAACGAGGTTCCACTGTATTATGTCGCCTGTTTATATTATATTCAAGCTTTGTGTGATTTACAATAATGGCCAGGGATGAAAAAATAAAATTAAAAGTGGCAGGGAATGTCTTATACTGCTTGTTACTTTGCAAAATGAATAAATGAGGAAATAACAGTCACTTTTTTACGAGTGGAATCTTTCATAAAGTACTGAAATGCATTGATTGCTTCATATTCCTACATCAAGATATTCTGTTCTTGAAAGATTTACTGCTTGAACTATAGTTATTGTAAATATTAAATTGCATTGGAAGTTAACACAGTGAAGTTACATAACATAATAATTACATAAGGAGTTGAAATTAACACTAGCTTTACTTTCGGTATAGTTTACCTGAATTGGTTGGTAGCAATGGCATCGTAATTAGTTTAGGTAAACTACAAGGGTCATTTAATAATTAAAGAGACGAATTGGTCTGGGGAAAAGACGGTTGGTAGTACAAGTTTGATACATTTAGGATTTTAAGTTGGCATCAGTGGGATGAGTTCTAATCAGCTGATGGATCAACATTGCTCTGTTTATAACCTCAAAATAAAGTTAAACGATGCCGGGTCTTCTTGAAAATTCCACATTGGTTGAAAATGTTCTGTGATTTGTTTTTTGATTGCTGAAGGTGAAAAAACAGCTAATACAAGGTGCGGCAGAGGAAACAGACGTTTTTTAGGTAATCATAACTCAGAAGATTTTAAAGTTAAACAATATTTCATTACACAGAAATGAAGCTTGTATAATCCAGTTTCTGTTGATTATTTCAGAATTACCTCCGAAAAATAACATATGTCAAGTGACGACCTTCTTTCTGTGTACGCTCTCGTAACCTCACTTCAAAATTCTGCATTGCTCTTCCTAACATTTCTTCCTCCACATTAGTGATTTCTACACGAATGAACTCTTTTAGGTCTTGGATGTTGCAGGGTTTGTTTAAGTAAACGTTTGATTTGAGGTAACCCCACAAATAATAGTCACATATGGACAAGTCAGGGAGCGAGACGGCCAATGAATGTCGCCTGTTTACTCTTCGTCTGCGTAGTTCCGGAAAAAGGAACCTGTTGAGCATTTCAATGTAGCATACTGAAGTCACTGTCAGTATGGTATTGTCCTCTTAAAAAAAATAAGGACCGATGTTTCCAAATTTAGCAACACCACACCACACTGTTGCTGAGTATACCCAGAAGAAGGCCAAAACGTCGGTTTTAGACATGATGACACGGCGCCACCAGGACGGTCAAGGTTATTATTAATGAGATTGCATGTTAGATAATTCCATTGTTGCATCAATTGACGACATTTATTTTTCGGAGGTAATTCTGAAATAGTCAACAGAAACTGCATTATACAAGCTATATTTCTGTGTAATTAAATATTGTTTAACTTGAAAATCTTCTGAGTTATGGTTATTTGAAAAATGTCCGTTTCCTCTGCCGCACCTTGTATATACTCTAGAACAGCGTTTCTCAACCTATGGTCCGCGGACCACTGGTGGTCCTCGAAGATGGTGAAGATGGTCCACAGACATAATTAAAAAATATCATAAAGCAAGTGGAAAGTAAAGAAGTAACATTTTTTCACATATTTCGTTATAATGACCTATAATTAATACCCCAAATATTAAGAATATAGCCCTTCTTTTAAAAATGGGATGTAAAATTAGGGGTCTGTAAATTTTTTTTTTAAACATTTTAGAGGTTCTCGGGTTCAAAAAGGTTGAGAAACGCTGCTCTCTAGAATGACTAAAGTGTATGGTGAAAGTTGTATGTACTGTGGAAATTTTTACAAATGGGTAGAACAGTTCGAAAGTGGTCAAACACCGTTCTGGCCGGCCTGTTGAAGTTGCGATTTAGCACCCTCTGATTTCTATTTGTTTGGTCCACTGAAGGAGGCATTACATGGGAAGAAGTTCCAGGATAACAAGGATGTCAAGAAATTTGTGGGAAATTGGCTCCGACACCAAGACAAAGAGTTCTTTGCAGCC
This sequence comes from Ectobius pallidus, assembly GCA_964059195.1. Taxonomy (NCBI): domain Eukaryota; kingdom Metazoa; phylum Arthropoda; class Insecta; order Blattodea; family Ectobiidae; genus Ectobius; species Ectobius pallidus. Next base: position 31,291,692 of record CAXKWD010000006.1, read on the forward strand.
AGTATAAAAAAGCTAGTAACCCATTGGGACAAGTGCATAAATGTTGATGGGGATTATGTTGAAAAGTAGGAAAAGTCTTTTGTAAAAATAAACGGTTTTTTTTCCAGGTCAGTTTGTCTCTTTAATTATGGAATGGCTCTCGTATACTGAAAGTAAAATATAGAGTTAATTTCAATTCCCTATTTAAATATTACATGGTTACTGTAATTTTCTTTACAGCTGAACCTTTGAAGCCAGTATATATGCCTGTATTTCTGACAAAAAAAGAAAGGAAAAAGCTGAGAAGGCAGAATCGGAGAGAGGCATGGAAGGAAGAGCAAGAAAAGATACGTCTTGGTTTGGAACCACCGCCTGAACCTAAGGTCAGATATACTGAATAATGGATTTGCTATATTATAATAATTAGCGAGTTTATCTACACCATACGGCATCTCTTGCATCCATGTTTCCATCTTCTTCTATCACTCCAGTCCGTATTTGTCATTTGCCTATCTTCCATAGACTGTCTCACACAATCATTCCACAACAGTTGCAGTGTTCCCCTTTTCTTTTGCCAAGGAGGCTGCCAGTTAGATAGTTTTAATGGCCACATCTCAGATGTCATTCTTCTAAGGTGACCGACCATACCAACCTAGAGATCTTCCTTCATTTGAGTTGATTATATTTACTGCTGTCACTTGCATCTGCTCTTGTATAGCTTCGTTTCTAATTTTCTGAAGTTTGGAGACACAGCAACTTCTTCTTCAATAGTCCATTTCCAGAGCTTTTAATTTATTTTCATTCCTCTTTGAAACCTCCCATAATTCTGTGCCATACAAGACAATGCTTTCAACTATTGTTTTATAGATTCTTCTCTTTATATCTGAATGTATGGTATTGTTCCAAATAAGTTGTGTTGGCGACATTAGACACTACAATCTTTCACGTGAGTGTGTGTTAACCAAAGATGTTATCAAACCAAACATTTTCCGTTAAAGCCGCAAATTCGGCTTCTGTTTCCGCATCAGATGGATTCCGGTAATTACAGGTAATTTTGTATGTATAATGCATCGTAACTTACGGGAGCAGGAAATTTTTCCGATGGAGACAGTATTCCGGTTCATAAAGGTTCCACTGTTGGCAGGTTTTACTGTATACTGTAATGGTAATTACAGAGTGGCGGCTGATGTTGCTGTCTTGGTGCTTCGTGTACACTGAAAACTCTGCAGTTTCCTGCTGCCCAGGAAACCTTGGAAGGCCACTAGAGGCACTGAAATCAATGTTGCCATATGACTGATGACTTGATTCAGGTGAATTCAGGAATTCCAGATAAATCGTGGTTCAAGCAGAACCAGTACTAAAGGAAAATTAGTTATAAATCGTGGTTCGAGCAGAACCAGTACTAAAGGAAAATTAGTTATAAATTGTGGTTCGATCAGAACCAGTACTAAAGGAAAATTAGTTAGAAATAATTCAAAACCTATTGCAAACCTGATGTAAAACTTGTGACTGCATTATTACAAAAATAAAACGCACGAAAACACAAATTTAAAGCACAACCACGATGGAACAACTGGAAACAGGTCTGCACAGGAGAAATGCCATGCTGCATCTGAAGCAACCATGTCAAGAAACTTGCTGCTAGGCTGCCGCACGGCAAAAAGGGGAGTGGCTAGTGATGTAGGCTGGAAATTTTTTTAGTGGGAAGGAACTTATAAAGGGTCTTCCAATAGGGACTTCCGAACTTTGACAGTTCGTAGCGGTCATATTGTTGAAGCTACAACTGTCGAATTGGCTGTCATTTATTCAGTTTCTTTTGCCAAATCACCATGGACGGATATAGCATTCAACAACACGTGCAAATGATAAAATTGTTTTATCAAAATTGTTGTTCTGTTCGGGAATGTTCCGCGCGCTTCGCCCATTTTACGGTCGCCATAATCGTCCTACCGAGAGAACTATTCGTAGTGTGGTGGATAAATTTGAGTCCACTGGTTCAGCAACCAATCAACCAACACCCGTACGACAACGAAACGCAAGATCTGCTGAAAACATCGCCGGTGTCCGTGAGAGTGTGCAGGAGAATCCGAGGCAGTCGATTTCGCGTCGCTCACAAGAACTAGGCCTTTCGCAGACCACAACTTGGCGAATTTTGTGTCGTGACTTGGGCCTGCACCCGTAAAAAGTTCAAATTACCCAGGAGCTGAAGGTAAACTACCTTAGACAACGACGTGTGTTCGATGAATGGGCTCTGGAGCAGTTGGAAACAGACCCTAATTTTCATCGAAAAATCATCTTCAGCAATGAGGCCCATTTCTGGATGAATGGGTACGTCAGCAAACAAAACTGTCGAATTTGGGACGATACCAGTCCACATGAGATCCAAGAGCGCCCAATGCATCCCAAAAAAGTCACTGTTTGATGTGAATTTTGGGCTGCCAGCTTCATTGGTCCATATTTCTTTCAGAACGATGTTGGCCAGGCCATCACCGTCAACAGCGAGCACTATAGGTCGATGATTAACAACTTCTTTTGGCCTAAATTGGATAATATGGACACCAACGAGATGTGCTTTCAACAGAACGGCGCTGCGTGCCACACAGCTCATGCCATATTGGACATTCTGCACGAGCGATTTGAGGGCATGGTCATATCACGTGGAGGTGATGTGAACTGGCCACCGAGTTCGTGCGATTTGACCCTGTTAGAATTTTTCTTATGGGGTTTTCTTAAGTCGCAGGTCTATGCGAATAAGCCATAAACCACATCGGCCCTCAAAGACAACATAACTCATGCCATCGGTCAAATTCAGCCTGATTTATGCGCCAGAGTCATGGAAAATTGGACATTTCGGTTGCGCGTCCTCCAGCGAAGCCGCGGCGGACATTTGCAGAATGTTATATTCCATACATAATGGCATCGATAGGCCTTTCAAACGAATAAAAAATTTCGATGATATCTCACACATACTTTGTTTTATTTAAATTTAAAGATAGGAAGTGCTTAATGAAAGACCCTATAAAATGGGAATATTTCCAGGAATATCCTTGGTGAGGAAATATTCCCAAAAAGTGGGAATTTATAAAAAAAATCCTTAGTTTTGAAAGTTTTAATGCTTATTTACAGTTCAGATACCTTAAAATTCCACATATTGTTTATCCTGGAATCATCACAAGAAAGTATTTACCCTTTCCTATATAATTTTTCACTTATTTTCAAAAGCAATGTATCTTGAGTTTATTTTATTTTCAAAAATAATAATAATATGTGATAAGTTCTTATGTTTTCTTTATAAACTTATATTTTATAAAGTGATACCTCACATTTATTCAAACAGTATTAAAGATAAGCAATTCTCTATAATTATATAAAAGGCAATGTTAATATGTGGGTCCTTTATAGATTAAAAAAACTACTGGACCGATTTACATGCTGTTTTTTGCAAAATAATCTGCATTGTGCGGAGAAGGTTTAAAGCTAAATCCTTGATGTGACAGTAGAAGGAAAGTTAGGGGCCTACTTTCTGAAAACATTACACTCAATTGTTCAAATGTAATGCAGTTCTCATGACAACCTTGTTTGCAGTGTTCACATAGGACTTTTTCAGTTGCATTTTACTGTGCTTTGACAAGTAAAATATCAGGTGTGATGCATCACACAACTTTCACTACCCTGGACATGGAGGATATTATTTCCTCACTTCTCACTTTGATGTAGAATAAGAGGTCATATTGCAGGGACAGCATTTATAGTTGTCTCAGCCTGAGTTTGTGCCAATGATGGGTAGCGAGTAATGCTATACCAGAAATCTGTAAAACATTTTATCCACTGATACTTTATTTATCGCTGTAGGCTTTTTATTAGTTGAGAAATAGGGATGTTTGTTGTAAGCCCTAAGCATAAGAGACAAAATAGGATGGAAAATGTTTAGTCCCATGTGCGCAGTAAAATATTGCCCTACATTTTAGGGCAAAAATATGTGAAAGTGATAATGATTTTCTTTTGATTTTAGCCTGGTAAACGATTGTATGACAACATAAAAGTGGGAAATAAAATACCCCGTAAATACAGTAAAATGTTATGTTACTGGGATTTCTGTTTCTTATTTTAACCCCTACCAGGCATGGTGTGTAAAAGCAATGGTTTGCAAAATTTTAAGTCCTAGGCCTACTTGAGCGATAAAACCCATCTAGCATTTTCTGAAGAAAGAGTTTGAGTGTCATAAGTCGTTCTTCTTTGCTTCAAAATCTATATTCCTATATATAAGGACTCACAGATTGGAAATAAAAACCCTTCCATAATTTCATTTTGAATTACTTGCATAATACAAAACCTGGGCCTTTTAAGCTGGTTTATTATAATTGCTAATAGATTGTATTGGCACTTAAAATAAAATGCCTGAAACCTTCAAATTAACAATTGTTAATTTTACACAAACACAAATTTAAATATAATAAGTTTATAGTCTAAGGTCACAGATATAACAAAATCAAACATGCATATTTCTAAAAGTTGTTTGTGTTCATATTGTTTGTGATTACTACTGTATTTGTAAGTATTTAATAGTCATTTTCATCAATCAACTCTTTTGTTAATGTTATTTATTGACTTTCAAGAACCAGGGCATATTTAATTATTAATTACCTCATTTGTTAAAACCCAGTAAAACATTATAAAATGTTTCATATGTAATTAATTTCTGTTTGTTTATTAAGTTCTTTCATTAATTATATTTTAATCTTTGAACTTATAGCAGTTTTTTAGTTTTATTTAACTTAATCATGATTAAATTTATGTATTATTTAACAATCATTTGTTACTTTATGTAACAAGTAGGTATCTTTGAGTTATCTTGCTCGTAAATCATTAATACCCGGGAATTTTGGGAATATTTCCGGGAACATTCCCTGGGCATATTTCCTTGAGTTTAAGTTCCCGGGAATTTTACATCACTAGGAGTGGCTACTGAAGTTATAGTCTGGTGGTTAAGAAACAAAAAAGTGACGAACTATGCATTTTTACTTTAAAAGGTCCCATTTCGCACACATCTTCCTTGACCCCTGTGGAGTATTTTTGGAAGGAGCGCCAACGCAAATTTTGCAGCGGAGGGGGGAGAGGGGGGGTTCAAAATGGCGGCTGCACTCACTCACTAAATCGCCTCTAGCTCCTAATCCCATGGTCCGATTTCAATGTTCTTTTTTTCAAATTAAAGGTAAAACTAAATGGTATAAGACACTGCAATGATATTTTCGATAAGTAAAGTGAAAACCCTTTAAAAAGTTAAAAATAATAAAATATGTTTTTCTTTTCGCTTTTATTATTATCACAGTTTTTCAGAAAGTGAGAATTCGTAACTTTTTCTCAAATAAAAAAGAAAGTACTTTTTTACGCTTTAATTTGATACCTTAAAACACCCATTTCCATTAACAATTAACCCTACAGCGGCCGTTAGAAGAATACAGGTACAATGTCGCGGCTCGTTTTCGGCCACGAATATCCTAGCGTAGTGCTTACCAAAGCATGCTAAACCGACCTGCCTACAGCGAACAGTGGTACGGAACATAGTTTCACGTGTGTTGGTAGTATCCTATTGTTATCAAATTATCTGTGTATATTAGCCTACGTCCTAGCATTCTACAAATACGCCAACACCAGTAAATGTTACTACGGTAAGTACTGTTGAGCTGCGCTTTTCTAATGATAAGGATATGTTTTCATTACAATAAGGTTAGTCTCAAATTTATAATGGAAGCATTTATGTCAAGAATCATGTTCAATCCATGGAACTGCTCATTTTTATAACTTCGAATGTTGAAACAAAATTTTCGCTTATACGTTTAACGCCCACTTAATGAAGCCCTACTACTGTGTAATTTTCAACGAAAAAATATTAACTTCATCAATTAATTTGAACGTGCTGCTAAGGAAACTGATAAAACACGCTCATAATTCATTTTGCAGACGAAATCCTACCATGTTTATGAGAAAGAAGATGATCCGATGACCTTCCAAGACTGACACACCAAAATGCGCTCAGAACGACCTCTGTTTCTTTACTAGGAAACACCTTGGTGCATCTAGTTTTCGGTCATAATTTTGTTATCTCTGTGAAAAGGTACACGGAAGTATTTGAAGAATATCTAAACTTTTGAGTGGCTGAACAACTGTGCTGTGTTGATTTCTTTTTATATAGGTAAATGTGGGATGTCCAGTAAGAGGAAAGTCGGCCTGATTATTTATTAGCCAACCCATAAGAGAGGCTTAAGGAATTGTACTATTAATGGTCGCCGTCGGGAATATTAAAGGGCACGTATAGGGCAAAAAGTAAATAAATTAGAAAATTGAAAGGGAAGAGAGAAGAGAAATGATTTAAATTTTATTGATTAGATTCCCGGCAAAGACCATCACATGTGCAGAGCTGAGTTCATGGAAATTCTGCCTTGCCACGTACTCAGTATAGCCACAGCGAATTAGCTCTTGACTAGATGCTGCCACTTCTGGAAGTGTCATCCATACTGGCACCCATTCACCGTTAATCTTAGTCCAGCCCCAATTGGAAGGATCTTGGTCTGGTTGTATCGGTTTCAGAGCTTTGTCCCATATCATTCCTCTTGGTATGCTGTCCTCATTGCATGCAGTTTCAGTGCATCGGAAGTTGATGGTATATTTTCCATCAACCTGGGACCTTTTCTCTTAAGTAAAAACTCTCTTCATCGACATTTTCCGCACTACAAGACCTGTCGCACAGAACGACAACATATCTATGAATTCCAGAAAAAACGTCTTCTATATTTCCTTTTGCTAACAAGAGGAAACTCTCAGTAGTATTTGGCAGACATCCACGCCTCCCATGCCTTAACTTTTCTTCTTCCATTGAACTGTGAAACAGTATTACAGTCAGCGAATGCATGAAAGTAGGGAAGAGCCTTAGATATAGAATGTCCTAGTCCTCTTGCAATTTCATGGATAGGAATGTGTTGGAAATCTTTTCTTGTCCCAAAGGCAATCCAAAGACTGTTTATCCCAAGTTCTTCAAAACTGGATATGGAGATAACTATAATATCGGTCTCCACTGACCGGATCTTTTCCTTCTGAAAAGGGAATGTTCTAATTCCCTGTGAGAGGAACTTTAAGAAAGACTTCTTGTTTATAGATTATTTTAAAAAGGTCTCCCACTTTTTAGGCCAAACAACATACAAGCGTGACACTGATGACATTTGATGTGAAACATATGGAATGTTTTGTTCAAAGGTATGTGCTCCTGTATGAGGTAATATGTGAATGACTGCAGCTCCATCTAAGATTTTAATATCAACTTTTGGCTCAGTTTTTATTTCTTTTTCATTAATGTAAGTCGAAAAGCACTTATGCAGACTTGACTTATTCTTACAAAGTATTGGCTTTCCATGATTTGAAAGGGAAGGAGGCCAAGGCTGATTTTCATGTCAACAAAATTCTTGGAAATCTCCTTCTCTTGTTTGACTCGATATGTTCAAATGGCTGAAGAGTGCATTGTCATTTCGTAACACCTGTAATCTTGATAAGTTTTGTTTTCTATTTCGTTCGTAGTTTCGAGCAAAAGTTGCATATCTGGGTTTAGTTTTATTTTATCCATGATACTTTTGTCAGAGCTTACCAAACGTTCCTGAAATAATTGAGAAAACTGTTTACCCCCTCTTTTACAGTTAACTTTACTGTTTTCTCTACAGTTTCTGATATAATTTTTTTATCAATTGTAAACAGTTTTGTACACTCTTCAGAGAAAAGATTTCCAAAATTTGCCACAGTATGAACAAGAGCATCAACTTTCTCTCTGTATTTTAATTGGAACAATTTTTCATGGTGCCCAAACCTGTCAGTGTCGAATTCCCGACTAAAGGTCTTCTCAAAATCCTAAATATGTATGGTAATCTGAGGTCCAACAATCATAAACTTCCGAAAGGCATCATTATAAAGCCAAATATTCCTCCGTGAAGCATTCCCCTGTTCATGTATGTGATCCAGTGCCATGGCTGAGGTTTTCATGGTTTTCCTTACAACAAATCCTCCTATGTTGAAGATTTCCATCACTGCTGAATGTTTGTCTTTCAGAAGGATCATGTTACGAAAATGTAATGAAATCCATCTTGCTTAATTAGCATGATCAAGGGCAAAGAAACATGGAGCAAGACGAAAAACTGACTCAATATAGAGAGAAAAATTCTCCTCTCGAATGGAACGCTCATAGGTGAGAATAATAAGAATTCTTTTCAAAGTTATTTCCTAGTAAAGAAACAGAAGTCGTTCTGAGCGCAATTTGGTGTGCCAGTAATGGAAGGTCATCAGATCTTCTTCTTCATTCTCATAAACATGGCAGGCTTTCGTTTGTAAAGTGAATTACGAGCGTGTTTTATCAGTCCCATTACCAGCACGTTCAAATTAATTGACGAAGTTAATATTTTTTCGTTCAAAATTACACAGTAGTAGGCCTACATTAAACAGGTGTTAATTCTATAAGCGAAAATTTTATGTTCCAACATTCAAAGTTATAAAAATGAGCAGTTCCATGGATTGAACATGATTCTTGACATAAATGCTTCCATTATTTGAGACAACCTTACTGTAAAGAAAACATATCCTGATCATTAGAAAAGCGCAGCTCAACAGTACTTACCGTCATAACATTTACTGGTATTGGAGTATTTGCAGAATGCTAGGACGTAAAACACACATATAATTTTATAACAATAGGAAACTAAAAACACATGCGAAGCGATCTGTTCCGAACCATGTTTCGCAGTAGGCAGGCCGGTTTAACATGCTTTGGTAGCGCTACGCTAGGAGACTCATGGCCAAAAACGAACCGTGCCATTGTACCTGTATTCTTCTAACGGCCGCTGTGGGGTTAATTGTTAATGGAAATGGGTATTTTAAGGTATCAAATTAAAGCTAAAGAAACGTACTTTCTTTTTTATTTGAGAAAAAATTACGAATTCTCACTTTCTGAAAAACTGTGATAAAAATAAAAGCGAAAAGAAAAACATGTTTTATCATTTTTAACTTTTTAAAGGGTTTTCACTTTACTTATCTAAAATATCATTGCAGTATCTTATACCATTTATTTTTATCTTTAATTTTAAAAAAAGAACATTGAAATCGGACCATGGGGTTAGGAGCTAGAGGCGATTTAGTGAGTGAGTGCAGCCGCTATTTTGAACCCCCCTCTCCCCCCTCCACCGCAAAATTTGCGTTGGCGCTCCTTCCAAAAATACTCCACAGGGGTCAAGGAAGATGTGTGTGAAGTGGGACCTTTTAAAGTAAAATTCAGACCCTTAACCACCAGACTATTATGCACTGGCACACTCAACTGAGTTATCAAACCATCTAGCGACAAAAGGGAGGAAACATGTGCCATAACACGAATAAAACAATACGTCTGTCAAAATAATGATACACAAGGAAATTCTTAGTATATATTGAAATTAATCTGATAATTGTAAGAAACTATATAATATTTTAACGGGTTTACATAGCATGTATTCCTTAAAGAGGACACCCTTTCCTTCCATGACAAAGAACACCAGCGGTATGGTTCTGTTGTATTTTTATTGATTTTATTTATTGGTAATTAATTATATTTTATATAGTCTATAGCATCTTCATGATGCTCACTGCGAATACTGATTGATTGAATGTGATTGTAATAAGGAGGATAATGAAATTTACAATAGACAAATCAGGACTTTCCTCTCTCGTTCTCACAAACGAGCCAGCAAGCCCTCTATTGTATTGAAAATAATGAAAATACAAGGCTCGTCCACAAAGTAAGTTTCCCTGTTGCTGTTTACAGAAACAAAACACAATTTCGTGGCCATATGTATTCCAACAGATAGAGCAAGTATTCAGCTATTATTCAACATATTTGCCACCAGGGTTGAAACATTTGTCATTCCGTGGAACTAACTTTTGAACACCTGTGTCGTAGAAGTCTGCCGCCAGGGATTTGAACCACTGTGTGACAAACATCTCCACCTCTCTGTCATTCCCTGTCATTTCTTTAGATGTAGGAAAAGATGGAAATCACTGGGAGCGAGGTCTGGGCTTTAGGGTGAACGCCTCCCAGCCAAACTTCTGCAGGAGACTTGCTAGGAGGTGTTTAAACATCCACCCTAAAGCCTAGACCTCGCTTCCAGTGATTTCCATCTTTTCCTACACCTATAGAAATGACAGAGAGGTGGAGATGTTTGTCACACAGTGATTCAAATCCCTGGCGGCAGACTTCTACAACACAGGAGTTCAAAAGTTGGTTCCACGATGTGACAAATGTTTCAATTCCGGTGGCGAATATGTTGAATAATAGCTGAATACTTGCTGTTTCTGTTGGAATATATGTGTCCATGAAATTGTTTTGTTTCTGTAAACAGCCCCAGGGAAACTTACTTTATGGATGCGCCTTGTACATTCCTTCCACCTGACCCATTGTATTAGAGAAAACATGTTGTACAGTGAATGCTAACTGTTTCTTGCCTTTCATATATTTAATTTTTTTATCTTAACTGACATTTTGTGCAGGATTATGTTTTTTTACTACTGCATTGGCTCTATACATTGAATTATGTTGTTTTTACAAGAAATTCGAAGTTTCAGGATGATGCATACTTCAAAGTGAGAAAATTCTTCCTGTTGTTAGAAATTCAAGTTCTAAATTGTAACCATCACTGTATAATGCAACTGCCATGTATGGATTATTTTTATAGTTTTCTCTCGTAGAAATTAAACATTGTGATAAGTAGTTTATCATTAATATCAGCTGAAAATGATTTAATTTAATTTAACCTGTGTAGAAACATAATATTGTTAGATGGTATGTTATAATGTGTTATATGATTTTAATATGCTAATTTTATTATTAACTCCTTACATTTCAGCTAAGAATTTCGAATTTGATGAGGGTATTAGGAACAGAGGCAGTTCAAGATCCTACCAAAATAGAAGCTCATGTACGAGAACAAATGGCCAAACGTCAAAAGGCACATGAAGAAGCAAATGCAGCAAGGAGGCTAACAGCTGATCAGAGAAGGGATAAGAAAATTCGTAAACTGAAAGAAGACACAACATTGGGAGTCTGTGTTACTGTGTATAGGTAAGTTCATTCTATAACCAGCTGATGTCAGAGAATAGGAAAAATGTGTCTCACTTATTTCCAAGTCGTGGGGAAATAGTTAGCATGGCTGCCTTCCACCGTGACAGCCCAGATGTGATTCCCAGCCAAGTCATGAACAAAACTCGTAATGTTTCTTTATTAAGAAAAAACACAAGTGCAAATGAATGTATACTTTAATTTCATATTATTTGTTCACTGTGATGAAACCATTTGAACTTGACATCGTACATTTAAATAGTTGCCACACTATAAATTAAACTTTAGAACTTTCTGCTTCACATAATTGTTGTAAGTAAAAGCTTACCAAATTAGAATGTACGTTTCAGTGGTAGAGATCAGCTGATGATGATGGGGAGGGAACCATCGAAACCCGTTTCCCTACTCAGAATACTCAGAATTCCTTTAAGGCATACAAAACACAACACTTGGTATTTAGAGTATAAGGGGAAACAACTTAAGAGCAGAAGACTTAGTGTATAAATCATTGGTAAGACTAAATTTAGAATATGCTACTATTCTCTATCCCATTTAAGAACGATCCTGTTCAAAACAAAGAGGCGTGGCCGTCATAGCCCGCATGTGCGAACGCACATGTTCATAGTGTTTATGTTAGTTTGTTTATTCTTAGTACAACTGACTCGCAGGGTCGTCGTGAACAATGAATCCTTTGTTTTGTTTGCTAATTGATATACTATAATGATGACAATGCCAGTGAGAGTTTGTTATTTCACGTGTAAATCTTGATATTATTGTTGCATGAACTTAAGAACACTCGTTAGCCACACCCTGCTAATGGCGCATGCTAATGGCATTAACCAATCACGTTTTGTCAAATGATGCGAATTTTCCGCGAACTCTCTGTGAGTACTCCTCCCCTTTGTTTTGACTAGGATCAAACTAGAATGGGATATAGAATAGTGTGTGGGTTCCATATCAGGCAGGTCTAAAAACACAGTAACAGACTTTACAGAGAAAAGCTGCAACATTGGTCACAAATAAATATGAAATAAAAGGTGCAAAAATATGTTGCACAAACTTTCTCGCATATACGTGTTAAAGGCTAGCACAGAAAAAAGTAAATTATAGGGACAATTAAATTTTATTTATTGCATTTTCAGAAAACTAACAAGTATCTAGAACGGAAAGCATCAGGGTCAGTCTTTATATACAATGTTTTTACCATGTAATAATAATAATAATGATAATACTATTAATAATAATAATAATAATAATAATAATAATAATAATAATAACAACAATAATAACAATAACGACAATAATAACAACAATAACAACAACTACCATAATAATAATAACAACAACAACTTGGGATTTGCATGGTTTCCTCAGTCTCAAAGGCAAAAATGTAGGATACCTTGAGATATAGCCGAACAATAGAAGCAAATGCTGCACTAATGAGTTATTACAAAGAGCCACTGGTAAATTTAGGTGGCCACGAGGTTTGATTTGAACCCAGGACCTCTTCCGTATTACCCTATACACCTCACTCTAATTGATTTTGATGTGTTCATTACGACTGTGTTGAACTGACTATATATCAACAATATCTAGTTCAGGCCTGTCCAACTTCATAAGTACTGGGGGCCAAAATATTTCTACAATTGATGCTGAGGGCCAAACACTAAAAGTTTCACTCACATAAATATAACAGTAAAGTACAGCAGACCAAATTGCTGAAATAGGATTCATTACCAGTAGGCCGAAATTAGAAATTAACATGAGTACTGAGGATTTTCAGACTGCTTCACTAAAGTATGGTTGTCCACATATATGTTAGTAACCGCCAGTCTTAGTAGGTGTAACAAGGAATCATCAGTGAGGAGTTCCTATATTTATTTTTCATGAATTTCGTGTTCGAGAAAGCACTCTCACATAGATAAGTGCTTCCAAACATTGAGGAAAGCTGCAAACCAAAATCTCTAAGCTGAGGAAACCTGCTCTCTTGAAGTAGCTTGAAAAAGTTGAGCCTTCTCTCAGACCTGGTTTGAAGAAAAGGATCAGCCTGAAGATCGCAGAACTCCAGTTGATACATGGATGGCTGATTCTCAATGTCCATATTCAAAGGTCATTAAAAAGCAGCAGTTTACCTTTAATATTTGCAAAGTCAGAAAATCATTGATTGAATTATTGAATAATAACTTCAATATTTTCACAAAACTCAGAAAAATTACCATCTTCAATTTCTTCTGACAGCTGTTGACAAAATGGAAAGTGTGTTAAATCCTTTCTTGATCAAGTTGATTTCAGAAATTTTAAAACCATTAACATGACCTCTAACCCTGAAGTCTCTGGTTCAACTCATTCAAGTATTGTGTCTTGTCAGTCATGAAAGCAAGCTGCCTTAGAAAGTCTGGAACTTCAACTAGTGAAACAAGATTTTCACTACCTGCACTCAGCCAGCGTACATTTGCGTGGAGTGATAGATCTCTACATTGGGCTTGTATATTAGATTAAAGGTCAGATTCTGTGAAATAATTTAAATGCATTTTCGGTATGCAACTAATGGGAATCTCTATTCATAAACATTATAACATGAAAATGAAATATCTGTTTCAACAATGGCTGGTTATGTGAAGGTCATTGCATGTAGATTTGTCTCATCGCAGCTAGGTAAAGGATGGTCATACTAAGAATTTTCACCTAATCAACTGACAGGTAAGATATTGGGTTAATGTACAGTATAATCCTGATTATCTGCAAAATTGGATGTTGCAGCAACCATAGATAACAGAATTCCACAGATAATCTGCAAAATGACAGAAAACGACCATTTAACAGAAAAATGCTTTTGAACAATTTTTATTTACAGAAGCCTACTCATACAATTATGACTTAATAAACAAAAGTTTTCTATACTAGCAAGTTTGATGATTTAGTTTTTCAACAAAAAATTTATAAATGGTTTTGTTTTTGTGTGTAAACAAATTATTTATTGAAGTTTTATTAACCATATTTTGTCACAAACTGATGCCTCTTCAGATTTTGAATAAGCCTGTCAATGAATGCTAAAGCTCAGGGCCGTCGCGTGGTTTGTTGGCGCCCAGGGCAAGATTTCGTCAGGCGCCCCCCCCCCCCCCCCCAAACTCAATCCCACATGCAACCTCCCGACATTCCACCTATCTGTAGGGATCCAAACACAAACACACAGCGAGCGACGTGACGCGACACTATCAAATACGTATAAACAGAATGGGGTTAAACACGCAATTAGCGACGCGACTTGGGGCAACGTGGACTGGACATATTCCAAGCCGCATCGCGTCCAGTCGCTCGTTAGCAAAGTTGCGCGTCGGGTTGCGTCGCTGTCTGTGTTTTTGTGCCCAAAAGAGACACCTAATCGGATTACCTTACAATTACCAGAAATACCAGAAGTAAAATCATTTAAATTTTTTAATAAGATTGTATTGAAAATCAAATTAATACAAGTTTAGTAATGTAAGAAAATCTTAACAATCATAAAAAATACTATAGGTGTTATTAATGGACTACAAATTAATAGTGTGGGGAACCTCGTTACATACATTGAATAGAATATAGAAAAGGGAACCGCGTTTATCAAATTAAGATAAGGTACTAAACATTAAATGGCATTCGCCTGGTTTTTGCACGAGCAAATGTCGTTACAATTTCCATCAAGTCTATTTTTTGGGCTTCATCATTTTCAATGGACAAGAAGGCTAGAGAATTCAGTCTCTTCTGTGACGTAGTTGATCGTAAATATGTCTTTATAAGCAAATATTTATTATGGGATAACTTAGCAAATATAGGCCTAAAGTTATTGGTCTCAAATATTTATTTGTTCAATAAAAACATACAACGCAATATTCAAAATTCAGTTATACCTAACTTTAAAAAATACGTTATGTACATCCTACTTATTTTTTCAAATTTTGTTGTTTTATTTTTGCCATTGCCACTGCGCCCCCCTGGTCGCGGCGCCCGGGGCGATCGCCCCGCCCACGCGACGGCCCTGCTAAAGCTGCTCCAAAACCATAAAACTAAAAAGAAAGGCAAAGACCCTGGATAATAAAGACTATACTGTATATAGCAAGGAACTCAACAAGATTTTATTTTATTTTTCAGGGTGAAGGAATTATCAAATGCTTCAAAGAAATTCAAAGTAGAAACAAATGCCAAGCAGCTGTTCATGACAGGATGTGTTGTGTTGTTTAAGGATTGCAATGTTGTAGTGGTTGAGGGAGGAACAAAACAACAAAAGAAATTTAAAAGGTAAGGTTCAATTCACAATCCACCATATTTCTGATAACACTTATTTTTCTAAGGTGAAACTATGTATGTCATAATTATTGTGTGTGATGTCTGAATGGCTCAGACAGCTGATGTTATTATGTCTGCCACCACACTGGGACCTGTACTACCGGTCACGGGGCAGTATGTCAGTCTGGTTCACTTTGTTATTGTATGTAGATGTTTCAAAGTTGCAATAACGAATGACACATGTTACAGCAAAGAATATTTATGGTAGAGATATATTTCAAAAAGCACATTTAAAATTCGTTAGAATGTATCCTGGTATTCCAATCCCTGACACAACTACTGTACTTAGACTTTTAAATAAGTTTCAAAAAACAGGTCTGTGTTGAATCAAAAAGCAAGAAAATTTCCACATGTGTAGGTTAGCAAAATCATATACAGTTAATTAAATTCACTTGGAATGGGAAGACACAATGAAGTGGAACAATATTAATACAATATAAAATCTTGGAGAACACTATTGCTTCATTAATATTCATTACTTACTAGTAACCGGTTTTCGATAGGACCTCCCTACCATCGTCAGCCACGTCCAACTGCCTCAGTTGAATATTAATGAGGTAGTGAGTGTTCTCCACAATTGTATGTATTCATATACAGTGAGTCCCACGCAAGAGTTGGCCAATGACGCGAGTTTCTGTGTCGCGGCGAGCACAGCTCCAACTCCCAAGCGATCGGGTGAAATATCTATGTAAATAAAGCCGCAATAGGTGTAATGATTCAGGTTCTCACAGTTCAGTTGATATTACAATGAAAATAACCACATACCTCATCACAAGATATATTGGAAATGCCCTCCTCTTGCATCCACACAACACTGGCACCTTTTTAGGAAATTTTCTTTCACACTCATAAGTTCAGCTTCCAAGACTGAGTTAATTTCTCTTGTCATATCATCTTTAAGTTCTTCTAACAGTGTGTAACTATTATTTATGGGGAAACTTGATAAATAAAGTGTATAGGCCAATTGAGAAATTGGTACATTGCAACTCACCCGAGTCCCCCACTCCTAGCGGTGGCATTTGAACTACTAGAAGCGAAGGTAGCGCCATCTCTTAATGAATTGATGAAACAGAAAAAATAATTTGTTTCTTCTTTATTCTCTTCTTCTCTTCCTTTCCCGTCTGCTTTCCTCTCTTCTTCTCACCTCCTCTTCACCCTACCTACCTATTTGAGACCTATTCCTAATAGTAAATTTTGGATCGACCGGGATTCGAACCCGGGACCCCTAGCATTATAGCTAGGAGTCTTGACTACCACGCTACGAGTGAATGTTGAGCACTGAAGGAAGCTTTCGTATATTAGAGTTAAGTTAGGGGGGTTTTCATGAGTTTTAACGCAAGAATCGGTTATAAGTAGTGTTGGTACAAGGGAATTTTCCTGCATCAATTAAGCCACATTTTATGTTATAATACGGCGTTTTTTATAATTATGAAATATTATGTATGGTACAAGGGTATTTTTTGTATTGTGAAATAGCCTATTTTGTTGGAAGGGTCGTTTTTATAATTGTAGAATATTATGTGGAGGTGCAAGGGGCTTTCTTTATTGTGAAATATTAGGTGACATATCAATTGCAATTATGCATTACCAGCGTTGAGCAACAGCTACAGGCATGAAGGTATGCGTTGTGGGGAAGCGGAGCAGGCGGCATGCGGGAAGCAGCCGAGAGGGGTGGAAGCTGCCAGGCGAGTGGCAAGTGGCAAGTGGAAAGGGGAGCAGGGTGAGTCGCAAAGTACTAACTTGCCGGCCAATTTCCCATACATTCTTGGTATAGTCAAGAAACCTTCTGCAGATGGCCACTTCCTCAAATAAAAGGAATCCATTAAAAGCCTGTTGTGAATCATTCTAGTATGACAGCTGCCTCGTGAAAATTTAAATTTTCATTTTCGTACATGAAAAGATCACTACTTTGGAGCCAGTAGCTCAGAAACTAGAAGTGGTACACCTTCTCTGATGGCAATTTTGAAAGCCTGTGTTCAAATTGCCCAGTGTAGCAAATTTCAGGCAGATATCGTATTCCATTCCAGAAATATTGGCATCCGAAAGTAGGTGCACAGGAGCATGTGCAATTTCCCAGTGTCAAAAAGGGACAACAGACCTTATTTAAAGGGCCACGGCGCAGAAACCCGTAGGATTTTTTGCCTAGAATTTGGTAGTTGTTTATTATGTATGTAAAGGTACCAGCACAATCTTTTTTTTAGTCGAATCTGAGTTGGTCACCCGGGGACCTCTGGTTGAGTTCATATGGAATGACTCCATATTTACCCGAATATCGCACATGCCTTTTAAACAATAAATTCAAGGGGAAAATTTAAATTAACCTCAAAGCGAAATAATAAATTGTCTCTTTTTAATAACATTGAAATAACACAGTTTGTTACATCCCACTGAATTTTAGGTTAACTAAGTTGAAGTTGTGGTTGCCTACATTTAATTTGTCTTATTATATATTTTTTATTTGAAATGTTTGATTAATGTTTAATAATTATTCCATACAGACGTATTTCATATTTGTCTTACCAATTTCATTGTGTGTTAGAATGTAAATTTAAGAATAATTATATCATAAAAACATCATGCGATTCATTTGTTGAATTTAATTGCAGTTTTCTCCGCTATGCAATCAGCGCTATGCTGCCAACTATTTCAGTTGCCAATCTCACTAAAATTTCACTAAATTGTTGTTTTTATTATTTTGCAACATAGTATTTAAAATTTGAATAAAAATTTAAAGTCTTGGCACTAGTAGATGCTTCAATAAATTAAGGTATCATTGGACATCAGCTCAGTCGACCGTAATTCAAAATTGGTAATGAAAGTTTCCAAATATCACACAGAATGCTCAGTGAAATTAGGTAATTTATAACTAGAGGTGTTTGTTTTTGTTGATTAGCGATAAAACGAAATGATGTATTCTGATGTCAAGATTACATTATCTTGATATATTAAGATGTTAGGTACCATTTGCAGGCAAATGCAAGCCGCGAAATAAAGCAAATTTTGTAAATATAACCACAAACGCCATTTTTTTCATTTTCCCCATTAATCGGAACGGGTATCACATGACTCACGCAAAATGCGCGGGACAAAAATAACAAAACAATTATTTGAAAACTGTTTCGCAAAATAACACCTTCATGCCAACCAACTTCAGGAAGTAGTTACTGCTTCTGCTCTTGGAACTGTTATCTTGTAACTGCTTCATGTAGCAATCACCGTTTCTTTATAGCTTCTTCCTGGCCTGCACACATTGTCTGGGTCCTCATGGGATTATTTCCTGTAACTATGTAACCGCTTCCTGCAGCAATTTTTTTGTAGCTGCTTCTTCTAGCTTTGTCTTAGCACAGAAATAGAAAAATAACACCATGGTGGCAAAACAGTTTCTTCAACAGCAACAGAATAGCAGGTTATTTTGAAACTGTTTCGTTTGAGAAGCAGTAACAGTTGAAACAGTTTCACAAAACGAACAGTTTTTCCACAACTATATGCATGTATTGTTCTGTTCCATTGTGGTAGCCAACAGTCTTTTTAACTAACTGTAGTTATTTTGCTTTAACTTCTACTTCTTGGCAACATTTTTGTGATCAACCAGAAAATTGAAACCAAAACTTTTAAAAATTGTTTCTTTAACCTTTTTGAAAAAGTAGCAGAAATTTTCTTGTTCTGTTGAATACATGCCTATTACTGTTATTATTATTATTATTATTATTATTATTATTATTATTATTATTATTATTGTTAATAATAATAATGACAATAACAATAATAATAGGCCTAGGAATAATAATAACAATAACAATAATGACATATGCATGACATCCTACGTCTTTAGTGTCTTTAAAAAAATAAAAACACAAAACACCACCTATTGAATTTTAAAACAACAAATCTTACAAAAATAAAAACATTTTCAAACACCTCTGTTTATAACGTATGATGTTTTATCAACTTAGGCCTGTTTTGTTATTTATGAGTTAAACTTAGTGTTTTGTTTAAAAAAAACAGAAAGTCATTTCTTTTTTTGGATTTCAGTCATTTTTTGGTCTGTTGAAAAATTGGTTACTCTACCTTGATAAAACCATATTTCTTATTGGTTATTGTCATGAAAGCTTTTTTTTTAACAAATCAGGTTTCGTAGATGATGCCGTAATACTTCTGATATAAAAAGGCTTCGTACCCTGAATCGTTCTAGTCTGCCTGCGGCGTCGAGACAGCTGATCGATCTCAGTGTGATGGCCCATTACTTCACCTTTCTTTGTTACAATGCATTGTGATTCACCTAATATTCTATAGCAGTTTTGTTGGCGCAGTCATTTATAACAGTTTATGTTGAGGGTAGTGATTTTCTAACAGTTTAGGTTGAGTAGATTAATTTGTTGCTAAGGATTACAGATTTATAGAATAAAATATGTTAATGCACACCAGTAATCCTTAAATCACATACCTTGACCTGCTATTTTCCCTGGCAGCCAGTGAGCGATGAGTTCTCTCTTTCTCAAGTTGAATCATGGTTGACGCACAAGCTTGGATAAAAATTGTTGAGGAATCGTGGGTATAAAATTTTATATCTAATACCAAAGTTTTGATGGAATAACGACAGTTTGTAAAGTTTAAAAATGAACCACTTGATTTATTCAATAATATTATATGTTTTAAAAATTGAATGGATGGAACGGTCTTTCTTAGTAATTCTTTTGCTTTAGCCTTATTTTTCAAATTGATTAGTCAATTAGCTCCAATACTATAAATGTCCGTTATTTAAGTTAGTGTCCATATAATTATGTCACCATGCTTTATGTATTCTTTACGTTATGATTCCAGGGTTTAATAATACATATTCTTTATATAAATAATTATTACAGTACCTTAATGTATTTTGGTGTAATCCTTGATTTTGTTTTATTTTATTCAGTCCATCGGAACATATTACATGTTATGGGACACGTCAATATAATTACAAATAAGAATAAGAATTTACAGTTATAAGCAATATGTGAAAATCTTACATAATATACAAATAAACATTAACATATTATTATAATAATTTACAACACAAATACAAAATTTATAATACAATTATGTACAAAAATAAAAATTCAAATACAAAGGTGCTGAGTTATCCATTTGTGTAAGTAGTTATATTGATAATGATCTGATATTATAATTATAAACACTGAAAGAATTTTTCTAGCAATAAAAATGAACTTATAGGAACGTGTTAAAGTAGTATTGAAATATTAGGTGGTACTTTTCACTTTTAGCTAACTAAGTAATTTTGAAATAATACATATCCGTAATCTGAGTGACATGGACTCCGCCTCGGAATTCCAACTGATATCTGACCAAGAGTCCATGAGGGTATGTCGTTTTATACTCTAGGGAAATATTCATATGCCTCTTGAAAGTTCACAGAAAATAGTGCGTTTTTAGGGAATATTGCCTGCTCAAAATAAGATTCTAAATTCTGATTGTTTGAAATAGTTAGCGTTACTACGAAAAATTTTGACTTACGGACGTTAGCCTTCGCGTTACTCTAGGAACGGGTTGAGAAGTATATTCTATTCTCACGGTTTTTTGAGTGCACGTGAAGCAGTGGGGATTCTGTCTTTACATGTCTTAGCGTTCTTCAAGGAGAGAAAATTTGTCATGCCTCAGTAGAAATTTTGTGTGAGCGAGAAAAAATTATTTATGTTTTAAAATAAGTTTTAGGTAAACAGGGTATGTTCCCACCATTTTGAGTAATTGTATTACATCTACTGTACATAACAAATATATAATTTAACAAGATAATTTATCAGGATCAAAATAACATTTGAAATTAAATAAATATTGATTAATGTCAATATTCATACTAAAAAATAAGTAATTACTTTGATTATGATAAACTAATTTCTGCCACAATTCAATAATATTAACACACTGTAGAGACATGCATGTTATTGAAACATAACCTCCAAGTTCTTCAATCAACACGTGTGATTATAATTCCATCAAGATGGCATCGACCATCATTAAACTTACGTTCAGTACCTCCTTACGTCATTTCCAGTAACCCATGGCCTGCCGGTCACAATAACTACAACCATTTCTTCATCGCTAAGCTTACTTCACCGATATGTGACCCCAGCATAGTGTTAAATATGTGAAGTTAATCATTAATAACTTCATATTCTTTCAACATACATAATCACAAGCCAGCGATTACTTGCCTTTTGAATTATATAAAAAAACATTCAGTGGCCAGTGATTTAAACTTTTCAAAACCTGACATCCCATAATCTCAAACTGCATTTGAAGTACATTCAATACATTATCGTCATTTAAGTGTATTGACAGTTACGTATCCACACATAATCTAAAAGTAGGTTAGCTCTCAACGAACAGTGACATCGCTTCAACACACTGACAATTTATACATGCACATAACATCTCTATATCATTTGGTGACTTTAAATTAAAATTACTTCATTATTTATCATTATTATTCTACAAGATATTTTACAAACAATTACCGCAAGCAACTACCTTATTACAGACTTCAACTGCAAGAATATCAAGAATTTCTTGGACAGTATCAACAATTAGAAGATTGTCTAATCTATTCATATTCATATTTGTATTTTTTTCATTCTTCCTTTCTTTCTTCAATGTAGTTCAAAGTGTTTCCATATATATTTATTAAACAGGCTACAAGCCCAGAGATTTAATAAATAGTGTTTAGTTAAAATTATTGTCTTCCAAGCCATTAACGGATTTGCAACATTTTATGGATTCATCCACTAACATGGGGGGGTGCAAACCTTTTCACATTTTTTAGCTGAAATAGGCCTGAAGTAAGAAACAGAAAGTATGAGCTGACTTAAAATGTGACATTCTAATTTTATTTCATCAAACGTATTAGCAAAACTCATGGAAAGAATGATAGTTGCCCGCTTAAACTGGTACCTGGAAACGCAAAACCTACTTTCACAGGCACAGGCAGGCTTTAGAAAGCACCAATCAACTGTACAGCAGGTTGCCTTTCTCAGCCAAGATATAAAAGACAGACTCAACAGGAAAGAATCTGTATTAGCAGTCTATGTTGACTTCAAAAGTGCATATGACTCACTACCTCGACTAAAACTTCTTAACAAAATTATTAACTTAGGAATAAATAGCAAGATGCTAAAATGGTTTTACAATTTTCTAAACCAGAGATTCTGCAGAACCATCTACAATGATAATAGCTCAAAAGTAAGACAAACCCACAAAGGACTACCACAAGGCTCTGTATCAAGCACTACTCTGTTCAACATCATGGTAAATGACCTACCAGAAAAACTAAACAAGATAAAGAACATTAAATGCGCTATGTATGCAGATGACCTAATAATCTGGACTTCAACTAACAGCATAAAACAAGATACTCTCACTCAACAAATGACCAAGGCATTAGAGGAGTTATCAAATTGGTGCACAGAAAATGAAATGACTGTGAATTTAAGTAAAACAAAATACCAGATCTTCACCCTACGCCATTCAAAACCAAATATAAGCTTAACACTGAATGGTCAATACATAACTGAAACAGAAACTTACAAATACCTTGGAATAACACTTGACTCTAAATTGACATGGAAAGAACACATAAACAAAACAATAGATAAAGCCACGCACAAACTAACAACGTTAAAAAGACTCGCAGGTTGCAAGTGGGGATGCTCAACTAGTACATTAAAAGCAACATATAGAAGCTACATTAAACCAATCCTCTTGTATGGAAGTGAAGTAACACTTACAGCAAACCAGAGAGATATGGGAAAACTTGAAACTTTCCAAAACCAAGCCCTTCGACTGATAACAGGAGGAGTAAAGTCAACACCTATCATGGCACTACAAATCTTCACAGACAACCTCCCACTCAAATATGAAATGGAGAAAAGAAACCTACTGCTGAAAGAAAAACTACACAGACTACCCCTAGACACCTATTGGAGAAATTACAGAAATGAAGAGAGGATACTGAAAACACAAATTGGATTCTTGCAGAAAGCAGACACCTTACACAGAAAATACAACCTCCCCAAAACAACAAAAATGGAACCTCTACCTCTACCAATTTACCCTATAAAACAGCCTGAGATCAACTGTAAAGAAAATCTTTTGGAAAATGTGATATCAAAACAAGCAATAGCTACAGAGACTCTTAAGATACTAGCCCTAGAAACCATTCACACTTGGTATCCTGAAGACCAATGGCTTCACATATATACGGACGGTTCACTTATCAGTAAAGAAGGGAAGGCAGGGGCAGGCATTTACAGTGAACTCTTTAGTTTCTACATCTCTCTGGGCAACCTAGCAACTCACTATGATGGGGAACTAGAATCGATTAATATCGCATTAAAACAACTCTTATATCGCATCAAATCTTTCTCCAAAGCAGTAATTCTGAGTGATTCCAAATCAGCACTTCAAGCTCTGTCATCACCTTACCCCTCTAGTAGCAGAATACGAGAAATACTCAGCTCTCTAAAAATATTACAAGGCCTCAAAAAAGATGTCTACTTCCAATGGATACCATCACACTGCGGCATAATGGGTAACGAAAAAGCAGATTTACTAGCGAAGAAAGGAACATGTATTACACAAAACTCTTCAGTAGAAGTCTCATATCACATGGCAAAAATACACATAAACTATAAAATAAACTCACGATGGAAACAAGAATGCAAGGAGAAAACAAAAAATAAGCAATGGAAAACCCTGCTGGATAAGAAAAATTATATTCCAGATTACCCAAGAAACCATTCTGTCGCTTTATTTCGGACGACCACTGGACATGATTGTTTGGCAGCTCACCTACACAGAATAAATATATTTGAATCCCCAGCTTGCATACTTTGTAAAGATCCAGTATCCACAATGAACAGAGACCACCTGCTCCAATGTAAAGCCCTTACATCAACTAGTGAAGAACCTTCATCACAGCTAGTCAGAAGATACTGGGAAGCCAGAAGGAAAATGGAGATCCTCCAATTCCTAGAGCATTAGCAACCAACCAACCAACCAACATTAAATAAAACTGACAGAAAAGAAAATAGAAATCAGCTCTCTACACTTCATGTGACTTTCAATGTTGAATTTCGCACAATTTTTATATTTTTCATAACTGCTCTTGCAGTTACCATCTGTTTAAAATTACCATTATTTGTATTTCTTTACATCTAAGCAGCTCATAATAGACGCGTGTTCCACAGTACCACTATGTAAGTGATAAAATACGCAAGACATATCATAAAATGAATATTGCTTGCTTACGCAGTTTTACAGATTTTCTACCATGCTTAAATTAAAATTGAAGCTTTTTCAATCTCAAGTTGATTAATATATCAATATTGTTGGATGGAAAGGTGAAATCAGACTGAAAAATTCAATGCCATAGCCGGGATTTGAACCAGGATCTTAGGCTCTCCATGCCACTGCTCTAACCAATAAGAGCTACCGTGGCAACATGCCGGTACAACATTAAATTCTCCAACTGACTCACATATCCAGGATACCATCAGGCGTTCTCAATATGAGATATCAACCCAGTGGTGACTTACAACCGGTAAGTACTTTAAGACCAGGCCTTCATAGTAAATCACTAGTAGGTCACAGTGGAATGATAATTCTTTCACACTGCTAAGATGGAAAGGTGAAGTCGGACTGAAAAAATCAATGCCATAGCACATCCTGGTTCTGATGTCTTAATTCTTCATTATTGAAAGTTCTTTGATACTGTCGTCGGAGTGCGTTTATTCTCTTTCTCATTAGTGTCAGTTCTTGAGTCCATTATGGTACAGATTTTCCTTTATTCTTCTTAGTTCTTGCCCTGCTTAAGCGAAATGATCCTTTACATGCCCCAATGATGCAAGCTTGACACTGTTCGACTATATGTTCTCTGTCAGTGTAACTCCCGCATTTACAGCTAGTTATTCATCTAATTCCTCTTGTAAGAGTTGGGATGTATACGAATTGAAAAGGTTACGTGACAATGCACCCACGCAACAAAGGATTGAGTGATGGAATTTTGTGCAGAAAGGAAACAAGTGTGAGTATATTTCGGACAATTTTATCAATAACGAGAAAACTGTAAATTAAAGATGCATCATACATATACTAAAGTGAAGCATATTAAATCAGCTTTCATCCAATATAGTACATTCCAAAGTCAGCATATAAATAAATCAGCAAAGCATATTTTATTAAACCCTCCAGCCAATTTTAATCACTCGAGATATAAACTGATATTAAAATGAGCAGAAAAATATAGCAAAGAATAATAACAAATAAAATAATATATTGAAAGAAAATGTTAGAAACTAGAACGACTTTTAGTTAGACAATAAGACCCTGACTCTTAACTCAAAATCTCATTTCCTTAGTCCGATATATCAACAAAAAAAACTACAAACCTTCGTTTCCCATGGCAGTTAATGCAATATGAACCTAAAAATGGTGTTCCCAAGCTAAAGGAAATTTGAACAGCCAGCCAGTGAAATGATTTTTGAGTCAATTCCACCTGAAACTGTAACCAATGTAAGGATAAGCCTAGTTTTGGAAAGGCTTAAATAGAACTCCAGACCCCAGAACAAGGCATTCTGGTGTCCACCATCGATTCTGGCATTACCTTTTCTGGCATTCATTTTCATCAAGGTATTCACATTCATAAAAGAACTTATAAAAATTTTATTTGTGAGTTTATTAACGTATATCTTAAAAAGACGTGTACTGACTAATATTAATAGATCACGTTGCCAGAGACTATCAAAGTTTATTAAGTTTAACACCTCAACAGAACAACCGAGATATTAATTAAATTTAGGGAACTAAAGGAAATCATTGTGGACTATTTAAATCAACCAACGAAAACCAGTGCGCCTTGTGTGTCCTATATTTATTCACTACCTTACACCGCCTCCAGTGTTCCCCGTCAGCATGTTTGTACATAGAACCCTGAAACCACAAGAGTCATCATAAGCTCTACTGCAAAATTGCATCTTTACCTATTTCATCCATACTAACTGTTATAATCGACCGTAGATAATTCACAAACTGTCCAAAGCAGCCACACTCTCTATTTTTGTGGCACTTAAATGTAGTCTTAAAGTTTTTTCTAGTGACGTGTCAAATTTTCCGTAATTTTCCTTTTTTTTTTTTTTTTTTTTTTAATGTATTTTGTACCTCTGAAAATGTTACAGCGCTTTGAGTTATATTGCCTTTCGTAAAGGATATAATTTTGTGGTCCAGGCAACTTTCTTCCATGCCACAATTTCATTCTGTTATGTATCCGAGAAGTTGATTGTTAGTAATTGTTAAGTCAATCCAGCTTTTAGCTCGTGCTATTTGAAGCGTTGGTATTCCTGTATTTTCATTAATTATATGTAATGACAGAAATGTTATTATTCTTCCAGGGCTTTACTGCAACTGTTGTTTGTTATATCAAACCATAATTTATTCCTCGCATTGGTATCAGCTTACCCTTATTATGCCATACCCTGGGGTTTCGATTTTTCTAATGTATGTTTCTACAGTGTGTCCCACGCAAGAGTTGGCCAATGACGCGGCTTCCTGCGGCGCAGCGGGCACAGCTCCAACTCCCAAGCGATCGGGTGAAATATCTACACTAATAATGCCGCGATGAGTGTAACGATTCAGGTTCTCACATTTACAGTTAAAATTACAAAGAAAATAAACACATACCTCATCACAAGAGATGTTGGAAATGTTCTCCTCTTGCATTTTAGGAAATTTTCTTTCACGCGCATAAGTTCAGCTTCCGAGATAAAGTTAATTTCACTTGTGATATTGTCTTTAAGTTCTTCTAATGTATAGGAAATTGACCTATAGGCCTACACTTTATTTTTCAAGTTTCCCCGTGAATAATATTCACATACTGTTAGAAGAACTTAAAGACAATATCACGTAGGCCTATCACAAGAGAAATGAACTCTGTCTCGGAAGCTGAACTTATCCGCGTGAAAGAAAATTTGCTAAAAAGGTGCCAGTATTGTGTGGATGCAAGAGGAGAACAATTCCAACATCTCTTGTGATGAGGTACATGGTTATTTTCATTGTAGTTTTAACTATAAATGTGAGAACCTGAATCGTTTCACCCATCGCGGCATTATTAGCGTAGATATTTCACCCGATCGCTCGGGAGTTGGAGCTGTGCCCGCCGCGCCGCACGAACCCGCGTCATTGGCCAACTCTTGCGTGGGACACACTGTATATCTTCTTCAATAATCGAAATACATGCTTGAAATATAAAACTTATCTTTATAATGCACTTCAATTATCACACAATGTTCATCTGAATATTGACTTATTACTGTAGTATCACTATGATTGTTGCAAATTACTATGACTGCTCTTTTCCTGTTATCACTGCACACAAATGTTCTCATTGATTTAGGAAATTCTGCTAATTTGTTGTTGACTGTGTATGGCTCCTTTATACAGGTTATTGATGAATTAATAACCCATCATAAATGAAGTTTTGGCAAATATATTAACTCCTTGGACATCTAAATCTATATTAATAAGAGGAAGTGTCTGTCTGGTCTGTCCGCAATGCCCAGCGAAATCTACTGAACGCAGAGATCTGAAATTTTAAACATAGGTGGACTAAAGGGTCGGAAAATGCACCTCGAAGCCGGAATTTTAAATTTCGCTTTCATTCGTAAGTTATGAGTGAAAAACGGGCAGAAAACGTTCATTTTTTGCGTTTTCGAAGCATCGGTTTTGAGTAATAGATTTCAATGTCAAATCAATTACAGTAGGCTGTAGCTATTTTTGTCATACCTTGGACATAAAACCATCGCGATTGCTTGAATGTTGTAAGCTCAGGCTGGTCGATTCATTTGTTTATAATGTCAAGGCATGCAGACATACAAAATTTTCAACCTACGCTGAAGAGGGGTAATCAATATAAGGCTAAATATGGTCAAACGTTGTTCGATTTGGACGAAACTCACTATACAGGGGTTTTCTGGGCCAAGGAACTCTAATCTGAGGTTGCTTTTACCAGGCGACGTTATCAAATTGTGGTATGTAGTCCACATGATTTAGGTGTTATTAAATATAATCATTTAACTATTATGCTCTTAATTTTTAATTTTTAAAATAATTATCGCAGGCACATGCTAGTTAGATATAAAATATAAACTTAAAACAACTATTACTAAGAAATAAACAAGTATGTACTAAGAAATAAACCAGTATGTGAAAGATACTGATGTAAATCAAAGCAAGCTAGTATAGTAAGTTCGTATTCTAAAGGTAATATCAGTACAAAACATTAAGTAACAATGTTTAAAAAATGTATTATGAATGTAGGCCTAACAAATGCATGTAATTTTACTTTCATAACGAGGCATGCTGATGAATTCTAAATAGATTTTTTTTTTTAAATAACTAAGAAATTCTTAGTAATCGACCGCCAGGGAAGCGGATGGGTTAACACACTTTCCATACCAGTAAACATTAATGAAAACATATCTCTCTTTCTCTTTCTCTCTCTTTCCCTTTCTCTCTCTCTCTCTCTCTCTCTCTCTCTCTTTTCTATCTTTCTCTCCTTCTCTTTCTCTCTCTCTTTCTCTCTCTCTTTCTCTCTCTCTCTCTTTCTCTGCATTGTGCAATGTTCTGAATCTCTATATATATAAAAGGCTTTGTCCTGACTGACTGACTGACAGGAATCAACATAGAGCCTAAACTATAACAGGTAGAGACTTGGAATTTTGACAGTACCTTCGTTTCATAATGTAGGTGCTCACTAAGAAAGGATTTTGAAAAATTTCTATTTTAAATGCCAAAAATCAAATGTTTTTGAGAATAATTAATCCCTTTTTTCACAGAATTATCCAATCCAAATCACATTTGACATTAAAACATATTGTTGCCAGTTTGTCTCAGATGGGTTTGGAAAAAAAATGAAAGTAGAATAAATTTGACAAATGAGAGAACTATCAATATCCACGAAAATAATGCAGTTACATAACTTTCTTTACCCTGGACATAGAGAAAACATTACGAGGTATGGTAATATACATATATATATATATATATTATATCACAGAATGAAATCCACGAAAATAATGCAGTCACATAACTTCCTCTAGCCTGGAAATAGAGAAAACAATACGAGGTAAGGTAATATGTTTTGGGAAGAGATGTATGAAAGTGATATCGTATTTCTGTTTAATTTCATTCCCAAAACGGTTTTGTGGTAACATGAGAGTGAGAAACAAAATTTTCAGCCACGATAATACAATTTTATGTTACCGGAATTTCTGTTTCTTCTTATTAGAACCCCTACCGGGCTTGCTGTGTACTGTACAAGCGTTGGGATGCAAAATTCTACATATAGCCATAAAAGCTATAGCAAGCATTTTCTTAGGGAATAGTTTGAGTGTGATAAGTCGTTCTTCCTACTTCAAATTATAAATACCTATATAAGGACCTAGAATTTAAAAATCCAAAGTCCTTCATAAGTTAATTTCCAATTACAAAATAAAAAATCCTAGCGACGCCGGGCCTTTTAATCTAGTGTAGTATAAAGTAATTTATTTCACAAAATACCCACCGAAATCAGCCATTTTATTTCACCAATAAATCAGGACCCTAGCAATAATGCATATTTACCTCGTTCTGAAAATAATGTTCACAGTTGGGGTTTGTAGGGAATTATAGAAAAATTTATGTCAGACGTAGTTACCAGAATATTCCACTTTATTCCAAAATCTGATCGTCAAAAAATAAAAAGTAATCAGCTATTGGATCTGTGTTTCTGTTGAACTGTGATGGTAATATGGGACCTTGGTTGATATTGTAAATAGGGGTGGGCCTGGATCTGAATCAGTCCACAGACTGTATTACAGATTTAAGCTGTTCATCACTTAGCACCCTCTTGGATGCCATTTCACTACCAAAACCGTAAATAAATATGAAAGAAAGAGGCAAGAAAAAATTACTGCTGCCCTTCAAGATTATTTTCTTGACTGATGCAGTCCACGAGGAAACCATGTGATGAAGTGCAGGAAGTGTAGAAGAGACTTCCCATGACATTTAGTATCAATTTTGTCCACTCCATCGGCGGTGATGTGAATTTAATGTATTAAATTTCATGTGCAAAGGGTTAAGTTACAAGGGTAGTTATTATGCATTTTTGCACCGATTTGATATTTCAAAGAAAAAAATTAGAAAGCTGATTGATGTAAATATTTACTTTGATAGGATGGACAACTTTAGAAATTGAATTTAAAACTTGGTGTACCTCCCACAACTTAACCTTAATGCATTTACTTATATTTGTGAAGTGGCCTAAACACAAGTTTGAGCATAAAGAATTACTTTGTGATCAGCATGCAAGGGCCTTGGACTGTAGCACTGCAAAATTTGGAAATAAATAACATAACCAACAATTCCTGCAAATCAGAAGCTAGAGAATTCAAAATGGCAGAACAGGAATCTACAAGGCAAGGCCACTCTCACCCAGAATGTCAGTGGAGTGCAACTACAGATTTAGGTATTCCTCAGGTTTGCGAGCGACCCCTGGTGATCCCGTAAGGGGATATTCTCAGCGGATTTGTTACAGGGGTGCACCAGTCCCCTACCTACTTAAACCTAAGGTCACACACACACCCAGTCCTGAACCCAGGCCGCCGGAGTGGAAGGCCGGCGTGCTACCGACTCATCCACAACAAAGATAAATAAAATTAAATACTGCAAAATAATAATAATACCAAACTAAATTAACTCTAAAATGGCGAAATTATGTGTTTCAACTACCAAAAGTAACAAAACACATTACTTACTAATTACTAGAAAACCTGAAAACAGTAAAGCTTCCTCAAAAGGAGGGACATGACGCCAGATCACATACTAATTTCTAACTACAGGGTGCGGCATTTATCGTTTCCCATTTTCAAAACCGAGTGACACATT
The DNA here is from genome assembly GCA_964059195.1 of Ectobius pallidus. Lineage (NCBI taxonomy): Eukaryota > Metazoa > Arthropoda > Insecta > Blattodea > Ectobiidae > Ectobius > Ectobius pallidus. The sequence goes on from CAXKWD010000006.1 coordinate 31,323,082, forward strand.
TATTTAACAAATAAATAAGCTACATTGAACATTTTTAAATGTCTTACAGTCTTGGATTTGCAATTCTGGTCTTACTTTTTCAATATGATGTCCTTGAGATGCCCTCCACTAACTTCAACACATTGCTGCAGTCTCCCTCGTACACTGGTAATTATGCAATGTGTGGTGTCTTTGCATAACATTTGCAATTTCCTGCAAATCCACGTATAATCCACAAGCGGCCACTTCACAGTCCTAAGGTTGTGGTGTGGTGTGCCATTGCAGCACAGGGTATTATTGGCCCTTATTTCTTTGAGAGCGATAATGGTGCTTCGGTGACTCTCAACTCTGAATGTTACAATCACGTGCTGCAAACTGTCTACCCACCAGAATTGATATTGGATAACTTGGATATTGAGAGACTATGGTTTCAACAGTGTTGTAGGGTAGCACATACTGCACATCTTTCAATGGACACCCTTCATGCTGCTTTCCCCAGCCGAATTCTTTCCCTCCAAATCTCCCGACCTTACTGCACCAGATTTTTTTCTGTGGGACTATCTGAAGTCTAAGTTTTCGCTCATGCCCTCCCTGACATTAACAGTCTTAATAATGCAATTCAGCAGGAAAGTGCAAATGTTATGCAAGACACCACACACCGCGTAATGGCCAGTGTACGAGGGAGATTGCAGCAATGTGTTAAAGTTAATAGAGGGCATCTCAAAGAAATCATATTCAAAAAGTAAGACTAGAATTGTAAATCCAAAACTGTAAGACATTTAAAAATGTTCAATGTAGCTTATTTCTTTGTTAAATAAATGTGTTACATGGTATTGAAAATGGGAAACTTTAAATACTGCACCCTGTAGATGCAATTATAATGCCTCAATATTACCTTGTTTTGTAGGAAAGATTGAAATAAAACACTGTGAAACTAGATTATAAATACAATGCAAAACAGTGAAGAACTTTGCCGAACCAAATACCGAAATTACTGTGACGCACCATCATGTCTGCCTTCAACAGCTGCTGGTCCAGAAGTGAAGGTATCCTCTGCTTGCTCGAATGGGAAGCATCACATATTTAACTGAGTAGCAATGGAATAAAGGAATGGCATTCTGCCTTGGAAAACAGTTGCTTAAGGAGTGGTCCATTAGGTATTACAGGGCAATTTAGGATAGTTTATGATTTAAGATGTGCAGGGGTGGAGAAGTATAAACAATTTTCAGTTTATCATTCCCTTTGATATTATGTTCATTAGTACATCATTACAGGAGGAAACTGACAATTTTTTTGCATTTCATTAAAAACCATAAAAACAAAAAGAAACACATTCACAACGGATCTGAAACTCTGTCTATGTAGACTTTTTAAGTTTCAGATCCATTGTGAATGTGTTTCTTTTTGCTTTTATGGTTTTTAATGAACATTAGACAATGGAAAAAGGACTAGTGATGAAATATTTGCATTTGTCTATTATCATAAATGAACAAGAAATACACAAATTAATTCAGAACCACCAGTTTGCATAGTGAACATTACATTAGCAGTGAAAGGGTTAAAGCAAGCAGGTTAGAAGGACTGGTAATAAAAATATATCTTTGCTTATAAGAATGAGTTACCTTGCTAAGGAATTTAAGTGCCTGGTGTATATTCACAACAGGAATTTAAATATTCAGCTTGAGGGGTTAATAATAGGTGAATGCTCGACATCCAGGTAATGAAATCTTCTTCTGAATAATAATTTTAAAAATTAGTAATATAACTTGAAGTAAAAGAAAAAGTTCATAATATTTTTGCATTTATTGTCCACAGAAAATCAAAATTTCTTTGAAGTCTTGAAAATGTTAAAAATAGATTATGTTACAGATGTTTGATTAATGGTTGTTCATTTGTCTATGGTTACTAAGTGTAGTTTCGCCAGTTTCATAGTGTTCTAATGACTATAATTATTGTTGATTATCTAAAATGCAAGTAATTTGTTCCACACATAATTACTGTTTATTATTTTACAGGTTAATGCTCAATAGGATAAAGTGGGAAGAAGACACAGTGAAAGATGGCGATGGCAATGAATCTCCTAACAAATGTGTGATGGTTTGGGAGGTAAGATTCTCCACATTAGTGAAAATAATCTTATTTATTTATCACTCTATAAAAAAGTACTATATATATATTTAACAAAACATATGATTTAACGAATTATTCGCTTAATGTATTATAATTTTACATTAAGATTCTCATATTATCCCTTTGATAAAATGATGCTATATATGCTGAAGAATTTGAGAGAATTCATATTGCGTGTAAATAAACATTCAATAACAAAGGATGGCAGTAGCTGTGTTCTGGAGAAATAAATTTTGGCAATGAAAGTTCATTGAAATCACAAGAAAGTAATTAAAAACATAACAGTATAACTTGGCAGTCGATCTCGGTGGTCTAGAAGTAGCATACCTGCCTCTAGGTCCAAAGGTTGCACGATCAGACCCAACTGCGGTCGATAGATTTTTCTTGTAAAAGTCCTGGGAGGAACTTTAAGCTAGGGGGCCTGTGTTATAGATTATGGCACAAAAGAAGTTACAAGCCTAAATTAGAGCCTGTGGACAAAATTTTTCAGCCCTTTCACATCCAAGTAAGACCTTAGTTTCCATAGGGGTTTTGTGAGGCGATGGGCTTACAGGAACCTGTCAATCTGCCCTCTTTCGCAAAATAAGCGTATCAGAATTCACCTAGGTAACAGAAACCTCCACTTGGAGGCCCTACACATCAACACTTGGGGCAATAGGAAATACAGAGCAGTATATCTTGGCACAGTGAACTCTGGACCTGATACTATACTGAAGGCCTAATAAATGAAGGTTTAGTTTGTACACTCACCGGGTTTAGAGTTGATTGTGTCGCATTAAACAGATGTAATATTGATATTCGTTGCCTCAGCAATTAATCTCAAAGTTAACCCTACATAAAGAAGCCAAAGAGGGGTATAATTCAAAATCTGATTAACAATTCTCAGTTCTTCTAATAAATCCAAATCTATATGGTCTGTTATAAAGAACACTTGTGGTATTAATAGCAAACCTGGTCATAATAAAACTTACGTATCTGCTGATAAGTTTAATGATTATGTTTAGACGTTGTTGACAAAATTTTAACAGATATTCAAATGAGTGAACATAACTTTCCTTTTATATGGAGACACTTCTCTTGTTGGGAGCTCTGCCCCCAAACTCCCAGTGAGATTTTCAGGTAAAGCTTTTTTCCTGAACTGACACCATATCAGAGATAGAGTCCATGTATTTAGACTGCCTTATAGCCTATCATCGTTTAGCCATAAAATTTAAAAAAAAAGGCAAAGAGTGCCGGAAGACTTCACGATTTTTTAGGGGTAAAAAAAATTAAAATTTGAACTTTATTGAATTTTGCTTTCCGTTACAAGCTAAAATCTCAGGTTTCTAGCTCGTCTGGAAGTGAGTGGTGGAAGTGGTTTAGCCATGCGACTTTATAATATAGGGATGGCAGGCAGGTAACATTATATATAAGTCATATAATTTTAAGGAAGTTTCTGTGGATAATGAGTACAGTAAGATTATGTCTTTTACGAAAATATATGACATCAATTCAACTTTCATAATCATATGTTGTTGAACCCTTAACATTTTTAATAAATATGTGAATTAAACAATGTTATTTTCCCGAACTGTTTAAAGTTCCTAAAATTACACCTATTTTTAAGAAAGGAAACAAATTGGATGTTAAAAATTATAGGCCTGTGTCAATTTTACCCAAAGTTTCTAAAGTAATTGATTCAATACTTAACAATCAAATAATTCAATATTTTGACAGTAATAATCTTTTCTCAGTTCGTAAGTTTGGGTTCCGTAAGGAACTTGGTACTTGTGATACTGTTATTAAACTTGTGTATGATTGCCTGATTGGACTTAATACGAAAAAATCTATTTGGTGTAAAATGTACAATTTGTTTAGAGCCTTTGACACAATCTCGCATGTGACTCTCATTGAAAAATTGAGTCTTTATGGGTTTAGCGTTGAAGCTTCAAATTTAATTCAGTCATATCCAAACGGAAGACTGCAGTGTATGCATGTTAAAGGTAATTTTTCTCAATTTAATTCCATAAAACATGATGTACCTCAAGGGTGCGGTCTTATTTATAATTTTTAAAAATGATTCACCTAGTGTTTTTTCAAACAATTTTATATAAGCATACATTTATACAGATGATCTGGCTGTTACTGCCGTCTCTGATTGTGACTCAACACTTTCAATTTGCTAAAAGATAATAATCATATTCCTAAAGAGTTGACTACTGCTAATTCTTGATATATCAACGACTTCCAAGTCACTGACCTGAAGTTGTCAGTGACCGAAAGCTTGGGTGTTTATCCCTTCACTCAGCATATAGCCCGTGAAACCGTTATTAATAATCAGTGCCGAGAAAGCCTCAAGTATTATATTGAACAGTTTGGCAAAAAACTTCAACTTAAGCTTATACCAGAAAATAGGAATTGGAAGTATGTTCATAAAATCAATAATACAAGTGATGGCTGGTGCAATAATGAGACAGAGCCCTTCAGTGCCAGTTCAAAACTTGTAGAATCCCTTCATGAAAAAAAGAAGAAATGCTGCCCCGTGCTCCAATCAGAAGACTGATGACTTCTGTTATTGTTGGTGGTGATTTATTTTTTTATTTTATTTTTTTTAAGTTTATAGTTGGCTACACGGTGAAGTCATATAACATAATGATATACAAAGTGATAATTTCATCACTAAACTTCACTTATTAAAAAAACTAACTAAACTAAACCAATAATGGAAATATAAATCTAACAAAATTATCTCTAAGGAAAGAGAAAAAAAAAATACTGGTCAGTTTGGTTTTATTTTTAAAAGGAGAATGCTATATAATGTATACCGGTATTATTCATACTTTCTGAAGGACAACTGTCTTTGCCTCTAAAATACAGAATACAGATCCAAATTTAATACTGGCATGTAGTAGATAACATTTTTGGATGTTTATTACTAAATCAATACTTTGGATTGTATAAATGATGGTTTAGAATCATTAGGAAGCTCTTCAAGGCCAGTGTGGCTATTGCTCTTATGAAGTCGAAAGTGAAAATAAATATGCATCAGAAGTAGGCAAAAAATTCAGAATGATGTATCTTGCCCATATCATAAGTCGAGTCACCTGGATAGAGGAAATCCCATTTACTGATTTGGAATAAGTAAAAAGTAAAGTGATCCCTATACAGGCCATGGAGAGGGCTCCAGGAGGTTGAGGCCCCCTGATTTTGGACATTCGGCACATGAAGGTGGTAAGGTTGTCAGTCCAACGCACCGGCTGCCTTTACCCCTAGGATTGCTCCTGGTACTCATGAGTCGACCCCAGGGCCAGAGTGCCACCAGAAGGATTAAGCCAATTGAAAAACTCCGACCTCATCAAAAATCGAACCCACGACTTTCCGGTTTGTAGCGCAGCGCCTCAACCACTACGCTACGACGTACCCCATTTGGAATAAGTACCCAATTGGAATATATTATATGCCATGTTTTCATTGTGAACTTTCTGAGGTTGATGTTCGTATACTTCAAATCTGATGGTTGGGTCAAAGGTTATGGTGTTTTCTGTCAATGGCTATGATATCCACTCTTCTAATGCTTCCTTCTTTGGCAAGACAGGTAACTTCCTCATGGACTTCATAACCTTTGTCTCTGAATGCGTTGGTTATTTTTTATCTGGCATTCTGGAGAAGCTCTACCATGACGACTGAAGCCTAGAACATGAGCAAGAGTTATTTTTCTTTCTTCTTTTTCTTCCCCCCCCCCCCCCCCACCACAGTGTCTGCAATCTGTGAACAGGAGCTAGGTTACCTCTTACATCTTCTACCTTATTAGGGAAAATTTCCTTGGTATTATTAGAAAACTCTCAACTTCCAAGTCCCTAATCGAAGAGAAATATTTATTTCTAGTTTTTTTGAGAATGCTGCATCCATTTACAAGTTTTACACAAGATTCCCAAGCAGCTTTGAAGACACTCAAGTCTTTATTTATTATTTTTTTTTTTTAAATACAGCATTGAATCTGGAGTATTGGAGGAAGATGACATATTTATTTAAAGGAAGGGTAAACTTAAAAAATACCATTTTTTTTATTTTAATCTCATCGCACGGAGCTTTGAATTACGAAACGAATGGTGATCTCGCGAACTTCAAGCGCCTAATATTACGCTTTGTACGGGTGAAGTAAAAAGCTACTGTGACGTCACGATTGACTAACTCGCTGACAGGACGACAGTTGCTGTAATGCTCGCGCGTGTGTTTCTAATGCACCACAAAGTCACACAAATTTTGTGTTTGTTGTTGATAGAGATGTCTGCAATGTTACCTTATAATGACAAATCTCGGTATTCACAAATTAATATCACACGAAAAGAAAATGACAAGGGATCATTGAAAGAATTGCAAGGAAGAAAAGAAAATACGGAATGGTGTAAATGTGGGCTGTGCATACAAATGAAAATGGGCCACGAATGTGTGTGTTGTTGGGACTGTGAAGGAATTTGTGAACAGAAGGGGGTTATAGGCTGTATAACACAAGATGCCTCATTCGATAGCATTATTATAAATAAAGACACACTAGTTGCCAGTCGTTAGAGCTAATACAGTTCAAAAACAAAATATTTTTCAAGATACGAACAGAGTCACTTTCAGATTCAGAATCATCTTTTGCGGTAGTAAAAATGTCTGAAATGCTAAAAGAGCTCTAAATCACAATTTCTAGATGAAACATTCAATGAATCTGTGAAACATTGACATAAGTTTCATTTCCTAGCTCACACTGAACGCCTACGCTGTTAGAAACTGAATTTTCGTCATAAATACTAGATTCCACATTCATGATTTGTCCATTCCCGGATACTGATGGATTACTGTTCGAATCTTGCAACAACTCTCTCATTTCCTTCTTCAAGTTCGACGATTTTCTTTCCTTCATTGGCGGTGTTTCAGAATTCGCACGCAAAAGAAGTGATGGCACAGCACTTCTTTTTTAAACAGATTGCGGGGTTTCTGCAGTTAACTGTTTTCGTAACTGTACCGAAAGCTCGGTATCATTTTCTTCAAAATGTTGTGAACAAACCGTACTGTATTTACTAGGAATAAATTTTTCTCTTTTTATTTTTATCAGCCATTGCTTATAACGTTCGGGTTATCTCTGTTTGGAAATCGATGGAAAGATATTTTAAGTGTGTTATCACTCTTCGATGATGAGCATGTACACCCCACAACACAACAATAAACCATTGTTTGAACAGATACTCGCTAAAAAACTGTAACAGTAGACAGAATGCTGTGAACTATCTTTCACCGGGCGAGACTGAGTCAAGCACTCGTCAAGCGTGACGTCATGCGCCCACCGCGTTACAATAAACATATTTGTCTTGTGATTAAAAATGAAGATGTAAAACATTTCTAACAGCAAATATAATTCCTTAAAAACATTTTCTTTCTTCTAATAACAAGCCAATCAAGATTATTAAGGAAAGACATAGGAATTTGAGCAGTATTGGCATCTTGAAAAGGGTAGGTGATCGAAGGCCAAATAAACTGGTTAATAGTAGTGAACTTTGTTCAAATTTTAGAAACCCTCTTCTAAAATTTGAATAAAAAACTCACTATTATCAACCTGTCTATTTCCTTTCCAAGATGCTAATACTGCTTAAATTTGTATGTCTTTCCTTAATAATTTTAGAAGAGGACTTCTAAAACTTGAACAAAAGTTCACTATTATCAACCAGTTTAATTGGCTTTCAATCACCTTTCCTTTTCAAAATGCAAATACTGCTCAGATTCCTATGTCTTTCCTTAATAATCATGATTTGCATGTTAGCAGGTTTAGGTTTTTAGATGCAAGTTTCATATGAAAAAGGAATGGAAAAGGTGCTAAAATAAGGAAAGGTGCTGTTTTAGTCAACTAATTCAACAAATCATCCTCATCCTATTCTAGTTTATTGAGCTACAAACAAATAGATCAAATTATCTCCCAGTCAGAAGAGGGAAAAAACATGAAGCTGTTGTACTTAAGACATTAAGCATCTCTACATTTAAAAAGAAAAAAGTATGTTTCTCTTAGGAGATAAAACACATTTGTAGTTGCTAAAGCTTCTTTTGATATCCACCAGAAACCAGTGGGGTAAAACTTCTTATTCACACAGAATGGCAAGATTCCTCAAATACCTCTGCTCAGGATAAAGCACTAGTAATTGAATGATTTATGACTCAGTTAGTTTATTTTTTTGAAGTGAAACTTCTTTAGCCGCGGTAGGAGTAAATCGAGAGATATTGTAACGCTCAAAAATCGTCACGAAATTAGTGTGATGTTCAAAATTGTCACAAAATTAATGAGGTGTGACGGAACAGACTACACAGAAAACAATCAACTCAATGATTAGGAGTAATCAGCTGCTATACGATTCAAAGGACAAAATAAAATACTCAAAGGGGAAACTAACGATAGAAGGTGATGGAAAGGAAATTTTTCAGATCTGGTACGAGGACCTGCAAATGGGAATAGTAATAATAATAATAATAATAATAATAATAATAATACTTATTTGCTCAATGGCAATAGACAAATCCTAAGCAAGCTAAAGGAATATTATCTATTTTATGGAACCCGGAGGTTCATTACCGCGCTTAAAAAATTCATTAAAAAAATCGCAGACCCAAAATTAAAAAATTTAAAGATCCAAAATTTAAAAGTCCAAAAATCCAAAATTAAAAAAATTAAAAATCCAAAATTAAAAAAATCCAAAATTTAAAAAATATAAATATTAAAAATTTTAAAATTAAAAAATCCGAAATTTTAAAAATAAAAAATCCAAGATTTAAAATCTGAAAATTAAAAAATCCAAAATTAAAAAATCTAAAAAACCAAAATTAAAAATCGAAAATACAAAATTAAAAATCGAAAATACAAAATTAAAAAAACCAAAAAATAAGAAATTCAAAGAATATAAATTTTTAAAATCCAAAATTCCAAAATTAAGAAATTTAAAGATCCAAAATTAAAAACTCCAAAAATCTAAAAATTAAGATTTAAAAAATTGAAAATCCAAAATTGAAAAATTAAAAAAATCGATAATCCAAAATTAAAAAAATAAAAATCCAAAATTAAAAAATCCAAAATTCCAAAATTAAAAAAATCAAAGATCCAAAATTTAAAAAATCCAAAAATACAAAATTTAAAAATTAAAATCCAAAATTTAAAAAATCCAAATATCCAAAATTGAAAAAGTAAAAATAGTCAAAAATCCAAAATTAAAACAATCCAAAAACCCAATATTAAAAAGTCCAATAATCCAAAATTGAAAAATTAAATAATCAAAAATTAAAAAACGCGTTTCACTTCTGTCGCATGGCGTTCCATGCACACTTTTTTAAAATAGTTTTATAATTTTGTTTTGCAGTGAACTCTCAGTTATCCAAGTTAATTGAGACTGTAATGTGCATGAATAATAAGAGGGTGTATCAATAAATAACCAGACCGATTTAATTGTATTTAAATAAACCGCCCTGGAACGAAACGACTGCTATCCACGGAAAGGTGGATCCTTCGTCTAGCAGTGCTGTGAATCCCAGTCAAGCAGAATGATTCAGTTAGGTGTTATACCCGAATATCGCAGGTGGTGTTTACTGTACCCAACATTGAACTGAAACTGCAGCAATGCGCATCGATAAAGTTTTGTGTTCTTCTAGACAAAACTCCTACAGAAACCTTAGAAGGCAAGCATATAAAGACCATGCTTTAGGCAGAACACAAATCTATGAGTGGCACAAAGGTTTCGAAGATGGTAATGAAGACCTTCAAGATTCTTTGCGCCCTGGAAGACCCATAAAAGCAAAAACGGAAGTTAACATCAACACAATTGACGCAACTGTGCAAGAAGATCATCGCATAACAATTTTGAAGGTCTCAGATATAATGAATTTGTCTTTAGGAATCAGATCTTGCCAAGACAGGAAGGATCTTGCACCAAGACAATGCGCTGGTTCATCGAGCGCGTGCAACTCAAGATGTCATCGAAGAATTGGGCATTGAGATCATGCCTCATCCACTTTATTCTCCAGATCTCGCACATTGCGATTTTCACCTCTTCCCTAAAGTGAAAAAGGAGCTCCGTGGTCGCCATTTTCAAAGTGATAAGGAGTTAAACAACGTTGCCATGGGTATACTGAACAGACTGTTAAAAAAGGGGTTCAGTGAGGGTTTCAAACAATGGGTAAATCGTTGGAATAGTTGTATTTCTTCAAAGGGAGAATACTTCGAAAGTTTTCAAGTAAATTTGAATGAAATAAAGCCATTATGTGTTAATTACAAAATTAGTCCGGTTATTTATTGATACACCCTCGTAAAAAACATTAATAATACAAATGTTAGAATTATTACTATTCTTGCTTCAGGTAGTGTTGTTATGGGCTAAACATATAATCTAATGGGATTTTAATCGGCTGTAGATGCTAATAAATTTGTCATAATGCTTGTACTTGGAGTTTTCATGAACAGTAACAATATATATGAATTTTAACCCTTTGTATGAACAGAATATGGTTATAACCAGGTGCGAGATTTTAAATTTTCTGCACTTAATATCGAATTTCTCACACTTTATGTCATCATATTGTGCATAGAAAATGTTAAATGGGTTAAGGTATGTAACATCTTCTGTGCAGGAAATTCAAAATCTCACAGCCAGTTATATCCGTATTCTGCACACAAAGGGTTAAAAAAGGAGGAAGAACCTTGCACAGGTAATGTACCCATGGATAACCAAGAGTTTGTTGTATTTTCAAGAAGATATAATTTGTTTCCTGTACTGCAGTCATAACTATGCATTTAATTTTAACTTGCATATATTTTCAGGGAACTGTGAAACAGAGGAATTTTGGTGAAATGAAGTTCAAAGTGTGTCCAACTGAAAAACTTGCAAGAGAACATTTTAAAAAACATTCTGTTGAGCAATACTGGGACTTGGCATATAGTGGTGCAGTGCTTGAAGCAACCGACGATATATAATTGTAGTTGTGAATTGTACAATCATACTGAACACTGAAGAGGGATTCGAGGTATAATTGTGATTTTCTTATGTATGTAGAAACTAATTTCCTAGTTAATCAATACATCAATATATTTCAAAACATGTGCATTTCTACAATGCAAACTATTTTCTTCTGAGTGTGTTTTTTAAATAGCTAATGCCCCAGTGCACCAAACTCAGTATTCAGAACATATCGCGATTGGTACAGTATAGCGGTGTTTGAACATATTAAAAATAAACTCAATATCACATTCCATTTAATCTTTTGAAAATTCATTACTGAACAATAAGGCAACAAAGAAATTAAACATAAAAAAACAGAAAGCCTTATTTAAAGTATTAATGAACTTCATTTTTCTCCAATATAATTGTGATTTTCTTATGTATGTAGAAACTAATTTCCTAGGTAATCAATACATCAATATATTTCAAAACATGTGCATTTCTACAATGCAAACTATTTTCTTCTGAGTGTGTTTTTTAAATAGGTAATGCCCCAGTGCACCAAACTCAGTATTCAGAACATATCGCGATTGGTACAGTATAGCGGTGTTTGAACATATTAAAAATAAACTCAATATCACATTCCATTTAATCTTTTGAAAATTCATTACTGAACAATAAGGCAACAAAGAAATTAAACATAAAAAAACAGAAAGCCATATTTTAAGTATTAATAAACTTCATTTTTCTCCAAATTATTTAAAGTGGTTGAAATTGAGGGCGGTATATATCATACCTGCACATACACAAATATAATTATAAACAGCCCTTTTTTGGCTTTATTCATAACTGGCACCTAAAATTTCCACTCACCGAATGGGAATAAAAATGAGGTTATGTTAAACTCAGAACAGAGTTCCTTAGTGAATTGATTGCCTTGGATTGCTCACATGTGAGAGAAAGTCTTAAAAATATAAAAGGTAATTTTATTTAAATGTGTAGACTGTTAGGGGGATTATGTTAACACAAATAATGAACAACAGTACTATTGTAAACATTACATCTTATTACTGCCGAGAGCTGATGAGTCAGGTACCATGATAAGCAGAGAGAGGTAGAAGCGAGCAGCCATGGAAGACACAAACATAAATTACTCCATGTGATTGACTTCATAGGAAAGTTATGTTGAAGTGATATAGAATAATGGTATGGAAGCATCGGTGCACAGGTTTTCTAAAAATATACCCCACTTTTGAACAGTTTGCAAAACTGGAGAATGGTGCACTTGGGCATTAGAATCCTACAAGGTATGATGGAATTCGCACAGTGAAGTTGAAGTACTTTATTAAATTTATGTGGGTTGACTAGCACAGAATGTGTTTTGTGAACCTTGTCCGCATCTTGAGCTACTTCTCAACTGTTGGGCCTCGTGTGTAAACCTTTGTGTACCACTAATAATTTTATGTACTGACAGTCATTTTAACTTCTATTAGTATTTAGTCTTACGTGAGTCTGTTTTCAGATATTTTGTTATAAAGCTTGATGTTATAGGAAACAATCTTTGTAAAAAATATATATATTTTTTTTTTTAATTTAATTTACAGTAGAGGATTTAATGTACAGTTGGTCAAATAAAAAACGTCGGGACTCGTGTGCAGTTAAAATTAAAGTTTTAACGCATTAGTTCACAAGTTTCCTATAAAAAACATCAAATACAGGTCATTTTCGGAACATATGAGGCCATGCGACAGGAGGGAAAAAAATGAACAACGCGGAGAGCTCAACACACGATATTCAACTTAATGTATTGTCATAATTCATTTTGCTTTGTGTAATCGCTACATACAAATGCTAAAGTGAGAGAAAGTGTAGTTAGGGCTGTAATTGACCTGCATTTTTCGGCCTCTGAAGCAGCGAGAAGGTTCCATATTTATGAAAGAGCAGCTCAGTGGTGGGCAGTGGCGTAGCAAGCTTAGGTGGTACCCGGCGCGGAAAATTTCTTGTCACCCCACCCCATTTAAATTATTAAAAGATGGAACAGTTCCAAGTGTTATTTTTTGGATAGTAAAAGATAATCCCACGGGAGTTTAAGAGTTTATCGATAGATGCAGCTGCAACAAATTTATCTGATGTAACTCGTAAACTCAACGGATTATGCAAAATTAGTAATAATTACTTTGTTATATAAAAACAAAACTAAGCTCCGAAATCATGATATACTATGAATCAATCATCCATAAAGCAATTAGAGTTACCATGATGTCGCCATGTTGTAACAGTGCTACCAATGGTGCATATAAGACATAATAGTTAACCTAATTCAGCCAATTTTGTTAGGATTAAGGAAAGACATACATATCAAGTACATTATGCTGTACATTGTACACTGTACTGTTAAACAACAATAAATTCTATTATTATTATTATTATTATTAATCCAAAGTGCGTTATAGACAGACAGATATACATTATTTTCGTGAGCGACAGACTGTGGGTGTTACCGTTAATAAAGCGAACATCTAGGCTGTTCTCCAAGCGAAATCTCGAATTTTGGAAAGATGAATTTTGATAAAAGGACAAAATTTTGTATTTATGTCTGAACCTTTCAAGATGTGAACCGAAGATTGGAGACACGTTTTCCTTATTTTTACATAAAGAAAGTTTTCTCGAAAACGGCTCTTACGATTTTCTTTAAATTTTGCACGTGGGTTGGTTATACTAAGAGCTAAAACTTTTATTTGAAACACTTTTTCGAAATAATTCTCTGAAGGGTAGTTATAAGCCACCCACTCTGAATTCGCGCTCTTTGCAATACGGCATCTTGCAATGGAAAATCGTACGAAAACAAAATTTTGTATTTGGGTTAGGTACAGTCGGTCAAATAAAAAACGTCGGGACTCGTATGCAGTGAAAATTGAAGTTTTAACGCGTTAGTTCACAAGTTTCCTATAAAAAAACATAAAATACAGGTCATTCTCCGAACACATGAGGCCATGTGACAGGGGGGGAAAAAATGAACAACGCGGAAAGCGCAACACACGATATTCAACTTAATGTATTGTCATAATTCATTTTGCTTTGTGTCATCGCGCCACATAGGCCTACAAATGCTACCTTGAGAGAAAGTGTAGTTAGGGCTGTAATTGACCTGCATTTTTCGGCCTCTGAAGCAGCGAGAAGGTTCCATATTTCTTATAGAGGTGGGTACTTCACTATAATGCGACCGGAAGCTTTCTAGGATCTGGCCGGCCGCGTATTTCGATACTAGATTGGTTGCAGAAGTTGAACGTAAGTTATTGATTTTGCACTACAAGTACCGGTATTATAAAATAAAATCTTTAAAAAATGCTCCTTGAATAAGCATATTCCTCGCAAATTTATTCATTATTATTATAAGAACTTCCATGCAAGAATATGGCGGATTTGAGGCATATAGCCACAGCCTTCTATACACGTTTGTTTTGGAACAAAACTGACTAAATAATCAAGAAAATACATGGATAGACAAGAGGCAGGTGTGAACCTAACCTTAAGTCTTCCTGTACATGCGCATATGCTCGTTCGTGGTACTTAATCAAATAACCCCCGACGTTTTTTATTTGACCGACTGTACCTTTTGGGGATGTGACACGAAGATTGGAGACAACTTTCTCTCATTTTTAAGGCTAACTTTTATTTGAGCAGAGGAAGTTATGTGAATTATACATCAATTTTTTATGGGTTGATCCTAAGAAATTTCATAAACAAGTAATGTGACTATTTTACGGAACTGTATTATTAATAACCTATTCTTAAATATGCGCACATCCCAGTTCAAAATCTAGATTGAAGGAGACTTCGGAGTCAACTCACATTCCAAGTTTATCTTCGTCAAAGTCATGACTGCCGCAGCGGGTAGAATTGGTTGCGGCTTGAGTGATTGTTGAAGTCTCATTTTAAATTAATAAAACTGCGGAGACAAGCATCGACAGAAATAAACACCCCTTCCCCTAACCATAATATTATTGTTCGTATCAACACAGCGGCCAGTTCAGCCGCGTTTTATTACCTTTGTTGACTGAATTTAAAACTAAAAGAAGTTTCAATACGCATGTTGACTTGTAGAAAGTTGTTAAGCTTATTTAATTGTTTTAAATAATATTATTATTTTCTTTAAATTCCCTTGAGCGATTTTTTACTTACAAAGACACATTTTTATTTTGTCCACCCGGGGCGGCCCGCACCCCCTTCCTATGCCACTGGTGGTGGGAACTTTACTATAATGCGACCGGAAGTTTTCATAGGAAGTGTGGATCTGCGGAAGGCCGCGTATTTCGATGCTAGATTGGTTGCAGAAGTTGAGCGTAAGTAATTGATTTTGCACTAGAAGTACCGGTATTATAAAATAAAATCTTAAAAAAATGCTCCTTGAATAAACATATTCCTCGCGAATCTATTAATTATTAATATTATAAAAATTTGCAACCAAGAATATGGCGGATTTGAGGCATATAGCCACAGCCTTCTATACATGTTTGTTTTGGAACAAAACTGACTAAATAATCAAGAAAATACATGGATAGACAAGAGGCGTGTGTGAACCTAACCTTAAGTCTTCCTGTACATGCGCATATGCTCGTTCGTGATACTTAATCAAATACCGCCCGACGTTTTTTATTTGACCGACTGTACAAGACAGACACACTCAAGATACTGAAAGACAAACACACTACACTATAGATGAAAATCAACAAACAGAGAATAGGAAGAGTAGTTCCACAAGCAGAAAGAAAATTGCAGTCAGAAAGAATGAAGAAGTACTGGGCTCACAAAAAGAAGAAAACCTCAACCAGAAACCTGACTAAAGTGGTCCTATGAAGGCCAAAAAATTAAAATTAAAATTAAATTCAATTTTTAAAGAAGACTTGTAATTCCAACATATCAATAGTTAAATCATGAAGACCATAAAACCATCATTAGGGTACACATGGAGATTTCCCAAGTATTTTTCTGAAACGTGTTCTTGTCAGTAAGCTTGGTAAGTGCGGTAGTTGTAGCTAATAATGTTTGTTGATTTATAATCTAACTAAACTGAAAGTCATTCTGGAGAATACAGTATTTGGGTGTTCATTACTCCTGCATTCAGTTTATGTGTAAATCCTCCATTTTGCTTGATTTCCGACAAGTTCTGAAAAATACCAATATAACTGTACTATTTATGGTTCAGTTAATGTTTTCTTGCTGTTTTGAGTTATTCCCAAGTTAATCCCAAGCTTCCATGAACAATACCTTTTGCTTAATCTTCTTTACTGTTCTCTGTTGTTCAAGCCATATACTTAGGCCTAATTGTATTTAAAGAAACATTCTTAAATTTTTTATAGATTATAACTGAATGGATGAAGTACCCCCACAAAAACAATTCTCCTAATTCACATTTTAGAAAGTTCATTGTAATTTGTTCTGTACATACAGAAGTGCCTTAAAATTTATTTTAGATTTGATTGCGGAAATATATCTTGTTGATCACAAAGCACTTTACAGGTTGGAAACCCAGGACCCTGGGAAGCTGTATTAAAATAATTGAAACTGAAGAGTTGTCAAGTGATTTCATGAAGATGGTTATTGCAAACACTTAAAATGTTACCGGACCATTAATGGAAAATTTTTACCTTTTGTTCCTCCCCCCCCCCCCCCCCCCCCCATAAATTCCCTGTGTTAGGTAATGTGGTTCTGAGAGTGAATTCATTACTTTGTTCAACATATACAAAGGCGAATCAAAAAGTAAGTTACATTAGCTCCCCGTGAGAGCACGCTGTGTGTGGTGACTGTGGCCAATGCAGAGCAAGCTACAGTAACTGCTGACACGTCCGATAGAAAGGTTGGTGTGGTATCCTGTCGTGTTGTGTGTGCAGAGCGGGCTAAGCTCAACGGCGCATCAACTGGATGTTCACTCCAAATTGGAAGTGCTTGCAACGATCAGATTTCTATGGGCTAGATGGCTCAATTGCATGGACATTCACCATGAAATCACTGCTGTATATGGTAAGCGTGCAATTTCTCGCCCAGGCATTGTAAAGTGGTGTAAGCGATTTGATGCCGTAAACACAGACGAATATCATGAAGACAGGCCTGCGACGTCCAGTACCATTGCAAATGTTGACTGTGTGGATGGGATCATGAGAGAGAATCGCATAACACTGCAGGAAATTGCCAGCATGCTGAATGTTTTATATGGCAGTGAACATTTTGTATGTTCACCAGCACCTTGGATTTTGTAAACTGTGTCAAAGATGAGTCCAACGACTGCTCACCTATGTTCACAAGGGACATTTCCAATCATCACTGGCAATTTTGCAACGGTATTCTGTGGAGTTTGCAGTGAATCATCACAGGGAATGAAATGTGGGTTCACCACTTCACCCCCGAAACAAAGAGAACATCGATGGAATGGGTGCACACCACATCACTACCACGAAAGAAGGCCAAGGTCCAACCTTCAGCAGGAAAGGTAATGGTGACAGTGTTCTTTGACATGGAGGGTGTGGTGCATGTGAAATTTATGCCGAAAGGCACGACAATCGGCTCTGCTTTGTTGAACCGGTTGCGTAAGGCAATTAAAGAAAAGAGGAGGGGAAAATTGAGCAGCAGAGTGATTTTGTTGCACGATAACGCAATATCTCACATGGCTCGCCAAAAGTCCAAACTGCTGCAGCGATTCAACATCCTCCATACAGTCCAGACTTAGTGTCATGCGATTATGTGTTCCATAAGCTGAAAAAGGATCTGGATGAACGATGATTCCAAAACGATGAGGAGGTGAAAGCAGCTGTCTCCAGGTGGTTACATAGTGCTGGAGGTGATTTCTACACATCCGGAATCGAAACGTTGGTTGACCGTTCCAAGAAATTTTTACAGTCTGTTGGGAACTGTGTGGAAAAGTGAACGTACATTGTATGTTGTCATAGCCATGTTGCCTATGTGTAGGTGGTTTTAAAAATGGCCATAACTTGGAAGTTATGACAGTTGGTAGGGGGAGGATATTTAGGCCACAAATTGGGAAGTCATTTATGACCGTACGTTGGTTCTAATGATGTTGGATGCCATTTATAGCGGTTGCTGGGGGGATGGATCGAAAATATGGGGTATTATTATTATTATTATTAAGTAGCAGTGGGGAATGCCGGCTAGGTAGCTCAGAGGATCGTAGTTAGCATGAGAGTTCTTATCTGGGTTGTGGCTAGAGAATATCGAAGTTCTGTTAACTTAGGGGGTTGGTATGAGGAATTTGGGAGAATTAAAATAGTTCAGGTGATTTCAAGATCTAAATATATTGTTCCAAAAGATTTTACTTGTATTGCAGAATGAATATTTAATGTTGAGGTTAGATGATGTAAGTTCGTCGATTAAAGTCTGTCAACACTTTGTAACTATATCAAATATTATATAAGTAAATACTTTATTATTCTTACGCGCTATTCGTCATTTAATTATCTTCACTTGTACTAATTCGTCGTATCTATTTATATTGCGCTAAAA
Source organism: Ectobius pallidus (assembly GCA_964059195.1). NCBI lineage: Eukaryota > Metazoa > Arthropoda > Insecta > Blattodea > Ectobiidae > Ectobius > Ectobius pallidus. Next base: position 31,341,639 of record CAXKWD010000006.1, read on the forward strand.
TCTACTCAAAGGATATTCTTATTAACTTTCACTAATTATTCTTTCACTTAATCAATTATTATCAATGTCTTTATATATATTGGTATTAACTTACGCGCTTCGCTGCTTTCCTACTATTCCATTTCACTTTGAGCTAAATAATTATACTGTCTCATGAAGTTACTTAATATTTTATCGTAAAGTTACGTGGTGTAATTCTAGTCTCGAGTGTCGTGAAGTAGGTCCTGTGTCTGTTGATCGAATGATCCTGAGTCCTGGGGCCGTGGTGCTAATATCTCCTTAGGGTGTAGTGGGGGAGAACAGTTCTCATTGGTTGTGTTAATGTTTGAGTTATTTCTAATTGGTGAAAAAGACTTTGGTCTGCTATACTATTTAAAATAAAGTCCGTTTCAGAGCGCTTGGGATGCTACTTGAGCTTGGGTCATTAATTCTAAAATGTGTCAAAATCCCTAGTCGCCGTCCAGTCTATGACACCGGATGTGGGAGGGGCCGTGTTTATGTATTCGTATCAATAACTATGATAACTGAAGGTTATCATAGTCTAGGTTGTTGTATCTGGATGGGGTGATTTATTCTGCTTCTATTGATACTAGTCTGTAATTTGTGTGATGGAAATCAAAAGAGTTATTAATGTTTTTATATTAAAATGATAGAAAGGGTTAATAAAACATTTAGTGTTGTATATGAAACTGTAGTAGATGTTGTCCGTTATTGACTGGTGTAATTGGTTTTGTTGTGGTTATTTCCTTTATAGAGTAATTAATGTTTAAAGTTAGGTGTGTTATGTGGGGAAGACTAAACTGTAGGGTGCATATTGTCAGTTGAGAGGGGGCTATACATGACATTGTCGGTTGAATGGAGTACTAAGTACGATTACAAAGTGTAACTTACTTTTTGATTCGCCCTTGTATCTTAGTGAGTCATTTTCCACCATGAGGTATACAAAAAGTAAGTGTAGAATTTGAAGAAAGTTTGAAGTCCTATATTGGACTTGTGTTGTGGGTTCTTCTTTATTCGAAACTAGTTTTGATAAGAGTGATAACCAAGATAGTGTAAGAAACAGTACACAACCTTACAAACAAACAGACAAACTTTTGCAAAAACAGTTTCCATAAAGTTTGAGCAGGTATTATTAAATTTAAAATTTTGAATTTGCTCAAGCCGTATGATTAACTTATTGCCATGTAATGTTCTTAATTTTTTTATTTGTATTTGTTAAATCTTCACAGCTATAAGCCATGCTCCATGATACAATTTGTTGGTTTAAAAAGTTGTATCGACCAACATTTGGGAGTATGTGCACAAGAGAGTGCATTATGGTCAAGTGTAACCCAAAACAGTTGTACATTACTGCAACATTGATAATGCAATAGTCTTAACATCTGACCTAAACTGAACATGGAAGAGGTGAGGTAAGGATAAATGTCAGATAATGCATTAAGGGAAAGAAATTAGTAATAAAATGCTGAAATATCATTATGTCTGTAGCTCTCACCTCTGACTATTGTTCCACTTAAGTTAGCGCCATCTCGAATGCACTTAATCCTTCATTGTGTGTCATCTTGTTTGCTTTTTTCTCTGCTCTAGAGCTTAGTTTTTCTTTATTTTCATAACCACTAACTAGATTTCCAGTGTCAGTGTTGGTCAGTTCATACTGCTGATCCTGTTCGCACAGTTTTATAGCTCGACATAATGGGATACTACAATGTACCATTATACAATCCCACCAAAAGTACTTCTTCTTCTTGGTGATAAAGTCCTGTAAGAAACTTGGCCTCCTTCATAAAACCTGCTCATTCCTCTATTTCCAGCCTTCTGTCTCCATCTCTTAACCCATTAATGCCACTGAAAAAATACAGATTACCGTATTTTTGTGATTTTTCTAATATATTATATATAGATGATGCTGATAACTAATAAAATATATTTTTAAGTTTTGTCTATATTTTATTCATTTTTTAATGTATATGCTGGGAAATAAGCCTGTACTTACTGTGTCATTGTCACTTGTGTCATTGTTGCTCTCAGTAGTGTCATCTAGTATTATTCGCTACATCACGGTCATCTGCCGTCTGACAGTGGAACTATGTAGGGATGACTAGTTTAAGGGCCAATCTAAAGTTAAAAGGCTAATGTAAACAGTTCTATTCGCCAAAACTACCTTCTTTCTTCCTCACCCTTATTAAAGTCACTAATATGATTCGTTTAACACAGACTCTGTTACAGAGTGAAGCTGTTCGTCATTTACCACCCTCTTGGATGCTATTTCACTATCGAAACAGTAAGTAAATACAAAAGAAAGAGGCAAGAAAAATTTACTTATGCCCTTCAAGATAATTTGTATTTCCTTGACTGATGTAATCCACGAGGGAATCATGTAATGAAGGGGATTCACTGCTGGAAGTGTGAAAGAGCCTTTCCATGACATCTAGTATCAATTTTGTGCACTCATTGCCAGAGAGGCAGGCAGATGATGTGAATTTAATATATTAAATTCCATGCTACCATGGAAGACATTGGATTTAGGGCCGATTGTATAAACATCACTGACTGGAGATCAATTATGATCTAAGTTCAGAAAATGATCTGAGTTCAGGCTCGAGTCGTATTGTATAACACTGATCTAAGATCAACAAATTGAAGTTCAATTTTGATCCTAGTTCATACATGAGCACTTGGCAACATCGCAAAAACAGATGAGTATCACGAAACGAGAGCATTGTTATTCTGTTTTCCTCCGTATTCAGACTGTGTTATGCGAAAGGAAGGGGAAATATGATCGAAATTTAGCAGAAAAAGGATCGTTCCTAATTGAAATTGTCTTGGTAAAATATAAAGATATTATAGAATCCAAAAATACGGATGCGATAATATCCGTGCAAGAGGAAAATGCGATGAAAAATGTTCTTGTAATTTCATTCCTGGCATTATAAATCGGCTTAACATTTTCACGGCTAAGGACATATAAATGCTTCGTCTCATAAATTGTATAGGCTAAGAGCGGAGATGTAAAACTTAAGGCATTTTTGTTCATCTGTTATGTTTGTCATTCATGGAAACCCGGTAGCCTATTCCACTGAACTTTTCTCTATCGATTTTAAACTTAATAGCCCACTGAAGTTTTTACCTCATGACTGCCTTATTACAATGTAAAATATCAGTTCTGAAAGAGTTAATAGGTCACATAAAGAAAGATAACGAAGAAAGCATTTGGGGAAAATCCAAAAACAGGATCCTCCCACTCGAGATTTCCTAGTAGTTCCACCATAGTCTTCTATGTCTCTCGTTTAGCAGCGTTGAAAATTTTGAAAATTTTTATTTTTTCCCCTTTCTACTATTCAATCTCTTTTCTCCTTTACCCTACCTTTCGTATTAGTTGCAATTGTGGTGCAAGGGTTATTTTCGTATTATAGTAATTAGTGCAACATAATAATAACGTGCAGGTTATGCTGTAGAGTTATGATACACTACATTATAAGGAGCCTAAAATATAGCCTATATACGCACAACTAGTTTATAGCTAGAAATGTACGCACAACTGCATATAACTAGAAATGTATGAAGTTGTCTATTGTGTATTTTCTTCATATTTATCGTGACCACACAGGTAGGCCTAATATTATGTTTATAATGAACTAATCTTATGTCTCAAATACGAAAACTGAACTGAGATCAGCTAGTTTGATCGGAGAAATTTCTCCAGTCAAAATTGATCCTAGATCAGTGCGAATTGATCTCAGATTAGCGTTTATACAACAAAAATTTCCGAGTTCAGCGTGAACTGAGATCAATTTAGTCTCTGATCCAAGATCAAACTGTTTATACAATCGGCCCTAAATGTATTAAATTTCGCATGCAAAGGGTTAATAGTTTCATAAACTACTTCTTTAGTATGTGTGAGCATCTCAGTTGGTATTTCCAGTTCTTGGTTTATATGTTCCTTATGTGCTTGTGTCTCTTGTATCTCAGACAAAGTAAATGAATTAAAAGTAAATAGTAAAGATAAAAATGTTAGGGATCTAGCTCTACAAGAGAATAAATGAGTTCAAGAAAGGTTTTCAACCTCGAACAAACATAATTCAGGACAATGATGGCGTTACACTCACGGCTCCAAATAATATTTTGAATAGGTGGAAAATTTTATTTAATAAATTATTAAATGTACATGGAGATGTCCAAAGTGCAGAAAGTGAAATATTCACAGCAGAGCCATTGTTTGCTGAACCAACTATAGGTAAACTAAAAACACAAAAATCTCCAGGGGTTGGCCAAATTCCAGCAGAATTAATTAAGGCAGGTGGGGACATATTAAACTCAGAGATCCATAAACTCATTCTTATGATTTGGAGAGAGGAAGAATTGCCAAAGGAATGGAAAGAATCTATTATTATACAATCCATAAAAATGGAGATAGGGCCAAATGTAATAACCAGGGCCCGGATTCTGATGACCTAAAATTGTTTGAAAAATTACCTATATAATGACCCAAAAATTTAAAGAAAATGACTTAATAATTATAAAAAATTACCTAAAACTGATATTTTATTTATAAAAAATGATTATTGTACACACAAAGTTATAGACTAGTTTGTACATAACTAGGAGGTGCCCGTGGCTTCGCCCACGATAATTCATTTCAAAATTAAAAATTAAGAGTATAATAATTATTAAAGCACTATATTTATTAACACTTGCACGCGAATCATTCATAAACTAAAAATATTAATGAAACAGCTAAAATTCCGGCTTCAGAGTACATTCTACGATTAGAAAGCGCCCCCTGGGAAAAGTATATCAGAATCGATTATGCAGTTCCAAAGGAACCTGTGAACACATAATACGTATTGTTTCTCAACTGTTTATTGACATGAATATGATGTGAATTTTATTTGATCAATTCAGTGTAATTTTCAGAAATTATATAATGTTTCAAGGGAAGGAATGGTTTGTTTGGATTATTATTATCAGCGATATTTCAAGAGTTAAACCATCAATATTTTACTGCTGGTGCCCCCGGCTTTGCCCGCCATTATTCATTGACTCCAGGATTTTTAAGAAATTTACACTGGTAGATTATTAAAAATGTTTGTGGTTCACGACTAATGAAAATTGTAAGTAAAAATAAAATTAGAATATTTGTTCATTGTGTTCATTTCACTTAGGCCTTATAGGCTATAATAAAGAAACGGTTTTCCTAATTTTGTAGTCGTCATGAAAGTTTACACTGCGAGAGACGAACATCGCCGAGTATACCCGATGTCTCACGAAGCAAGCGAGCAAGCACGCTATTTAGGGCCGTTGAATTATATAAGAGTAGATTGTAAAAACTGTAATGTTGTGAATGTTCTTTTCTCACGGAAATTTTTACTGGCACTGGTGAGTCAAAATTCGGCACATCCTTTTGTGGTCTGACGGATTGTATTGTTTATTGAGGGTAAACAGTAGTTTGCACTCTCAAATCCAAGAAGGTGGCAGACTCTGGTGCCAAGTCAATCTATTAATAGGAGTAATATAATACAAAACTTTGGAGTTTCTTTGGTTCTCACTTCCAACTGAGACATGTCAACACTTTAACGCCGAACTTTTCCTTCTTGCATTAAACAAACAACACTTCAAAGACAGCACCGCTAGCGACGAAACAAAAGTTAATACACTCAATGTAAATACATGAAAATGACTAAATAAGAATGCAAATGACACGAAAAGGGCAAAATAAAGACCTAAAATTGAAATAAATGCCCTAAAATATAAAATTGCCAAAAATGACCTAATAAAAAAGAATTTCTATAATCTAGAGGCCTTGATTAGGATTTATCTACATGTTGGCAGTGTCTATGCAGCAACAATAAAAAGATGACATGTCATTAGAATCCGGACCCTGGTAATAACTATCGAGGAATTTCTTATCAACATCATCCAAATTTTGTTCAATATACTGTAACAAGGGCTCGTCGGGGTTCAAAATCAGAACACCGAGTTTCTAATTGAAGGATGGAGGATTCTTTATTTCCTATCAACAATGGTCAATACAGTCAGAAAACTCCTGAATGTTCTCCAACTCACTCTTCTGTCCGGTGCTTACTGCCACGTCGCAGCACTGTCCCAGTCCAATCCAGATCAGCTCGCCAGCTCTTCCGTTCACCCTTATCTCCAGTCACTAGTTCCCCGTTGACTAGGCCTTCCACTCGCGGGTCCCTCCGTTGACTAGTCCCTCCGGTCACTGGCTCCTCAGCTTCCCAAGTCCTCAGCTGTGCTGATCGGTTCACTCCGTCCGGGTCCTCAGCCCTCAAGCCACACTTACTTGAGGTCGCGCTGATCAGTGCTCTCCGTCCAGTTCACACTCTGACGCTGACTCCCTCCAGCTGTTACTGACTGTTCTCCCATTGACTGGCTCATCACTCCTCGCGGACTGACTCCCTCCGGCTGGCCGTTGCTGTCTCTGACTGACTCTCTGCTGCTCAGGAACTATCTCTCTCAACTCCGAATTTCTGACTGACTGCTACTGTTACTCTGACTCGTTGACTGTCTCTGCTACTCACGAACTCTCTCTCCTCGGATTTACTGACTGACTGTTTCAGCTCGCTCGCGGCCCTTATATAGGCCCGACGAATATTCCAGAGCCGATGCCTCAAAAGTTCCGCCCGCGTGGAATCTGGAATGCGCGCTGCGCCGCGTGGGCACACCCCTTAGCGCGAGCTCCTCCCTACAGGCCTTTCCCCCGAAGCGTGGCTCAATAGCCATGCGGCTGTCACGCCCACTAGCGCTCGTCTTCCACCCATCCACTAGGAGGCCCTGAGAGGCCGCAACGTTTCTAGACTCCGTCGCTCTGGCAATTTCTGGGTGACTCCTTTTCTGTCAGTTTCTAGGCGAGTCTTTTCTGGTCTTTGTGACAATACTTGTGTCAAGATTAATCTCATATGGAGATGAAATCATTGGAGATCGCCAATGTGGATTTAGGCGATATAAATCAACCATTGACCAGATATTTTGTATTCACCACCTATACATAGATTTTAAAGAAGCATATGATTCAGTTAGGTGAGAGAAATTGTACAATATCCTCAATGAGTTTGGGATACCAAAGATGTTAGTTAAACTGAGGCCCGGTATTATAAAGAAAGTTTAACTCTGGTTTAGGTTTAAACTTGAGTTTTTCATGTTTTTGTGTATTATAAACCTTAACCTCCAGTTCATCTTCAGTTTAACTTTACTGGAACTCATCTTCGGTTTAACTAGAGGTTAAGGCAATGTTTCATGATGGCAGTCCCTGCTATAAATATGGATATTGCAGATGTATTTGAGGAATTGCTGAGCGATGAGGAGGAAGTTATTCAAATAATTGAAAGACTTCGGAGACCCAGAATTTTCCGAGATAGACATAACCACTTTCAGATATGGAATGAACACGAGTTTTTAGATAGATTCAGACTGACAAAGGAGACTGTCCTAACCTTATTACAGCAAATTCGAAATAGGATACAACATGCAACAAGAAGGTAAGAACTCTAAAATCGTATGTAATGTTATTTGCTTCCTAATTAAAATAATATTACATATATTTAAGAACTTAGGCCAATATATATGTTTTGTTGTTACAGAAATCATGCTGTACTGCCACTCGATCAGCTACTAATTACATTGCGGTTTTTTGCTTCTGGAAGTATGCTGATCACAATGGGAGATTTCGGAGATGTACATAAATGTACTGTATCACGCATTGTATCCCATGTAGCAATAGTGCTAGCTTCCCTTGCGCCACAGTACATCACATTACCACAGGATGAAAATGAGATCTCTGCTAGCAAGATGCAGTTTTACCAGATTGCAAAGTTTTCAAGGGTTATTGGTGCTTTAGACTGCACTCACATTAAAATACAGTCTCCTGGTAAGATTCACTTGTAACGTCTTATATTTATCTAATTTTTCAACAATTATCAGATAAAAAACAAGCAACTTACATATTCTTAACCTTACTTTTAGGAGGAGATAATGCAGAGCAGTACAGAAATAGGAAAGGATACTTCTCTCTAAATGTGCAAGTGGTGGCAGATGCTGCATTAAAAATAAAGAATGTGGTGGCGAGATGGTCAGGATCAGTTCATGATGCCACTATATTTAACAACTCACGGTTGCGAGCAGAGTTTGAATCAGGAACCTTTGGTGATTCGGGATATGGCGTTAGGCCTTATTTAATGACACCTCTCTTACATCCTGGCATTCCTGCAGAAGCACTCTATCATGAATCACAAATACGCACAAGGAACGCTATTGAAAGGATGTTTGGTGTATGGAAACACCGATTTCCTATTTTGTCTTTGAGTATAAGGATGAAATTGAGAACTGCACGAGTAATTATTGTTGCATGCGCAGTTCTGCATAATATTGCAAGAGAAATGAATGATCCCGAACCAGAATACATTTACCAAGATCATGAAGAATGGGCTGCAGGGAACAATGAAGAACATGATGTAAACAGAGGAGGTGAAAATGTAAGACAGACACTCATACGAGGTTATTTTGCAAATTTATTGTAATGAAATAAATAAATGTAGTTCTGTTACTAGTTCAATTTCTTTTTTAATAACAGAATTTCCAACTTTAGTTTTTCTTGTACCAGTTCATTTTCAATTTCCATGTAATTTAATTTTTTTTTCATGTTCATCTTTCTTCAGAATCATATCCTGCCTCACACTTTCCTTCTGCAGCTCTATCAACTCGGTTCGTGCAAGGGAAAGCTTGCTGTGCTTGATGCGGCAGTCTTTTGTGAGGTCGGTCTTCTTCCTCTTCACATTTCTGTTGGATGGAGTTGCAACGTCATCTTTTTCACTGATTTGCACCTCTTCTATCTCGACATTTGGCAGTAAGGGTGCCGAGATGGGCTCCTTTAGGGTTGCCGGATTCCACGTACTCCATTTATTAGATGCATCGCTTACTTCTCCATTCATGGTTACTGCAATTAGGCCTACATCGTCACTATCGAGAAACAGTTCTAGTCCCGTGCAACTTTTTCCTCCATTTCTTTGATCAAATTATCCACTGGCGTAATGTTTACAGCTGTTGGTTTGCCACCACTAGTTTTGTAGATCTCTTGCCTTTCATCTGCAAATTTCTTTTTACTGGTTTTCTTCATATTTTCGTATTTCATTCGGAGATTTTTTGCGGTTCTCATAATCGTGCCACTAACGCCATTGAAGTTCACACAAAGTTTATCCCACGCATCTTCTATTTGTCTCCATGTCGTTGAATCAGTTTTTCTGCACTCAATCACTGCACTGTATTTTTTTACCAGATCCACGAGAAGTTCTGTTTCCTTGGCAGAAAAATTAGCACGCTTAGCATTCTTTTCGTTAATGCCTGCCATTTTTGCTACTCCAAATACACTCTATCTTCTTTTGTTTGTGGGTAAACAACGATCGAATGTCATATTTTCTCAGTCAGCAAGTCTACCAACATCTTGCACTACAGTTGAAATCAAGTAGAACATTATAAAACGGCAGCTACAGTTAAACTTTAGATTAGATTCTGCTTAATCTAAAGATCAACTTTGTTTATAATACCGGGCCTAAATGAAACTAGCAGAGTCAAGGTAGGGAAATTTATATCAGATAGGTTTGCCATTAAAAGCAGCTAGCTATTTTAATGATTGTTAAATGTTGGTGAAGCAGAAAATTATCATAACTAGCATTAAGTTGAAAGTAGGCAGAAGTTAATTCCCAACTGGCATTGGTGCTCCTGAGCCTTATTCTCATTTCCTCCTTCGAGTCCTAACACTTTCTTCCAAGTACAACATCCTTACTGAATTCTCTTTCTTTATTTAGAAAAATTATATTTCTTATCTTTGACGTCATATTAATTAATTAATATGAAGAGTTGCTTTATCATTTCTAATTAAACAGAACACCAGTAACACTCTAATATAACTACATTTTTTTATAAACAAACAAACAAATCTTCTGAGATGTAATTTTATAAATCTATTTTGTACTTGTGTGCTTTAAAATAATAGGCCTAATATTCTTTTATTTTTTAATATGTTCTATAGGACAGTTATAGTTCACCAAGCAAAATATTGTATATCCACAGTATTGTCTTCCCAGTACAAATACAGCAGTTGAGCATGTGTTTTATTTGATGAATAAGACATGGATAGCTGAGAAGACTCTCGTAATTAATACTGATGGTGACAGTTACTTTGAAATACAATTGTTCAGAATTCTATGACTTATCAAAGGGCAGCAAGCATCTTCTGAATCAAATTCATTCTTTACACAAGTATGGGGATATTAAGTACTGAGTGTTAAATACTGTGTTTATTAACCGACTAAAGCATTGTGCCCTAAGTAGTAAATGTTAAGTGTATTTTTATACAGTATGTATGAATGTTTGATATTATGTTTGTGTTATACTAGCACGAGCCCACAACTTCGTCCACGATTATTTACTTAACTACTTTACTGAACTAGATGTTTATTTGAATCATCTCATTAACAGAAAAATAATTAAAACATATATTTATTAACACTGACATCCTTTTTATATAAATTGCATGATTTTATTCTTAGTTATATTGTTTTATGTAATGAATAATTAAACAAATAAAACAAATCTTGTGCTGTCATACAGGCATACAGATTCGAAATGAAACAAAACATACCACCGATTCATGAACCTTGGCCAAATGACAGACAGAGACACAGAGAGAGAGAGAGAGAGAGAGAGAGACAGGCATAGTCAGTTGTCTGAATCATTCAATTGTTTTCCCATTCAGGCATGCATTTGTGATCCCCTTCTGTCCATATATGTGACAGAAATCACAAATGAATATGGTCTTGTTAATAGGTGTTGTTGGGTGTGCAGGGAAACACGAATCCAAATATATTTGATTATTATTTGGCATCTTTTGTTCAGTTCATCCAAAGATTTATTAATGTACAAGAATAACTGTGCATTATTGCATTCCGGAGAACATATATTCAATATGGGTCCTGGCTTCGACTCCCAGAACTATGTTCCCCTTAGTTTAAGGTAAATATTCAATATTATCAACTTTAAATAAATCACACTTTTCACTTGAGGCTTCCAATCCAAGTACTGTAGGGCCTATTTGCTTTATACAGGGGTCATCCAAAAATTAAGTTCCCATCGCCAATAAAGAAAACAAAAGAATCCTAAGTAAGAAATATTTATTGCAATATTCACAGATTCACTATCTACTTTTCTACATAGTCGCCACTGTTAGTGTAGTGGTGTACCAGCAATTCTTTGTCCCTGTCATAGGACTCTGCTGCCAACATCTGGAGCAATGAAATCACAGCCGTCTCTACCTCAGTGTCGTCGTGGGAATATTTTCCTGCCAGAAATCACTTCATGAGACAGAAGAGATGGAAGTCACTTGGCATGAGGTCGGGGCTATAAGGTGTATAGTCGAAGATCTCTCCCATCCAAACTGAAGCAACTGATTATGTGTGGTGTTGGCTGTATGGGGCCATGAATTGTCGACCAAAAGTGTAATGCAGTTGGTGGGAGACAATATCAGTGCAACCATTTTCTCCTAGCGGTGTTCACCAACTACTGGCATCACAAGACTGAAACTGCACAGTAGCATTCCCACATACTGCTACACATGAGTAAGCGCATCTGACTAGACATGCCATCTGTAGATGCGATTGGAACTTACTTTCTGGATGAACCTCGTAGCAGGCTGGCCTTTGTTTGTTAGATTTTATTTATTTCTATTTTACTGGCTTCAAGCACCACCTTTTGTGAAAAGTTTAGATTCTTTATAAATACAGAGTGCTTCAGAAAAATGTATACACACTTTGAAGTGTCATAGAAAATCTATTTTCCGTTCTACAGGGTTAAATTTCTGGAAATGGAAAGCTTCAAGTCCAATTTGAAAAATACATTATTTCTGATGAAAATGTGATTGTTCAAATGTTCAAATGGTGGCCTTCAGCATCAATACATTTCTGAGTACAAGTCACCACTGATTCCGTACATCGTACCAAAGTGTCCAATGAGATTTCTGCGCACACCGCCTGAATCTCATTCCAAAGTGTGTCTAAGTTACGTTGTTTACGTTTGTACACATCTTTTACTGTGCCCCTTAAGAAGAAATCCAGTAGCGTTAGGTCTGGAGAGCATACAGGAAACTCGATTGGCTCCCTGCATCCTATCCACTGCCTTGGCAAATTTCGGTTCAGGTATGCTTGTACGTCCTTTGACAGTGTGGCAGAGCTCCATCTAGTTGGTAATAAAACCGTATAATGCACGAATGGCAGGGAATATGGAATGAGCAAGCATTGTTTGGTACTTTTCATTGTTGCATGATTATGGTACATTTGTCGGACGGTTGTTGAATCTATTCTGCTGCAATCTGTTGAAGAAATATAACATTACTTTCTCCCAGAAATTGAACCTTGTAGAACGGGAAATAAATTTTCTATAATAGTTCAAATTGTATATACATTTTTCTGAAACACTCTGTATATAACTCCAAGCCAACAATAAATTCTTCTACCTAGATAACTGATGATAATGGTGAAACCGATTAGATTTAATGAAGTGAAATAATAGGTTTGTTCCAGTACAGAGACTGCAATTGTTTGAGGATTTGTTGTACTATGCATGTGTCAACATTTTCCTATCAGAATGATAACAATTCAATCAATAGTTTTTGTCGATATATATTATGGCTGATATTGATTCATATTTAAGATGAACATGAACTATATGTTTAACAGGTTATACTGCCAATCAACTAAATAAGCCTAGTGATATTGCTAAAATATATAATTTAGTTATAAACATATCAAGGTCCATGGAGAATGGCATACTGCACATGTCTCTGATAAGTACTTCAAGAGAGAGATTATTGGATTTGCATTCCAGAAACACATGAGATTGATAAAGTCAAAATATGTGCTTGTGTTCGGTGTGCTACTGGAACATTCCTAATAAAAAATTTCATTTAGTAATTAGCTCCAAAATATATTCTGTCCTATTTCTGAATACAGTGAAACTTCTCTTACCAGACACACCCTCTTAACAGACAATTTTTCTGGTCCCTGGGTCACTACAATGAAACCCCATAATAATTAACCTCTCCAAGACCGACACAGACATAAAAATTCTACTGTAAAAGATTCTTCTGCCTCTTAACAGACACTTGACTTGAGAAAGTCATACATCTGCATTGCACTTTGTTTCTTATAAAATATTTTCAGTTAACTTAGTTTTGACACAGTATGTACAGTCATCAAATAAAAAAAAGGGCATTATTTGGTAAAGTACCACGAACAAGCATATGCGCATGTACCGGAAGACTTAGGGTTAGGTTCACACCTGCCTTTTGTCTATCCATGTATTTTCTTGATTATTTAGTCAGTTTTGTTCCAAAACGAACATATTGTCACAAAGCCCAGAAAAGAATCGCCCAGAAACTGACTGAAGAAGGACTCACCCAGAAAGTGCCAGAACGACGGAGTCTAGAAAGATCGCGGCCTTCTAGTGGATGGGCGGCAGACGATCGAACGCTAGGGGGCATGACAACGGCACAGCGATTGGGCCACGCTTCGTGGGGGAAGGCCTGTAGGGAGGAGCTCGCGCTAAGGGGTGTTGCCGCTGCGCGTATTCTGGACCATGCGCAGAGACTTCCAGACATCGACTCTAGAACATTCGTCAAGACTATATAAGGAGCGGGAGCAACCTGACGCATACAGTTCAGTTCAGTTCAGTTTGTGAGTAGCAACGGCCAGTCAGAGGGAGTCAGTCCGCGAGGAGTGATGAGCCAGTCAATGGGAGAACAGTCAGTCCGTAACAGTGGGAGGGAGTCGGCGTCAGAGTGTGAACTGGACGGAGAGCACTGATCAGCGCGACCTGAAGTAAGTGTGGCTTGAGGAGCTGAGGACCTGGACGGAGTGAACCGATCAGCGCAGCTGAGGACTTGGGAAGCTGAGGAGCCAGTGACCGGAGGGACCCGCGAAGACTCCGCAAATGACCAAGGGGGTAAAATTTTTAATTTGTTATGGTGCCACGTTTAAATTAAAAAGAAAGATTATAGTGATACGTAAATTCCAGTTTTTTTCAAATATAACAAGTGAAGTGCATAAGTGTATATGGATTCCATCCCTGAAGAAATGCAGTAATTGAGGTAGGTGGTGTAGCTGTAGTTATTACCTCCAGTGAAGCGTACCACCGGTGAAGAAGTACCCATGTCGTAGAGGAAATTACGAAAAATTGTGTGAGTAGTAAACCACGAGAAATTGTCTGAAGAATTAATTATACTGCAGGAGGCTGTGCATAAAGCCGTAAATATTCAAGAAAATGTGATTAGAGCCGTGGAAACGAGCGGCATTTCGCAGAAAGCCAATATGGATTAAGACATGTAATGAGAGTGGCAGTAATAACAAAGAAATATAAGAGAAGTCGCCACGAAATAAGATAAATTTATTTACATGAAATAGGAACCATTTTTTGATGAGCAGCAAAGGATTAAACCATTCAGATGTTATAACTTAGGATACATTGCCCGTCATTGAAGAACCTCAGAAGTGAAGAAGTGTAGAATTTAGCATGCGGAAATACGAGGACAAGTGAGGAAAATGGTAGATACTTGTGTTCGATAAGGCCCAGGCACTCGGAACAAGATATCGATAGCAGAGTTCATCCTCGGGTACAAGGTGTTGTACGTGGAAGCTTAGCGAATGCTTCGTAGAAGAATTGAAGAAATAATTGTGTTACAAGAGAAGCACAAGAGATATTACTGAAGAAGTGAAAGAAATATATTATCAGAGAGATAATTGAGAATTTTTTGGCATGTGGGTTATCAGTTGAAGAATAGAGCATGCGGTTGAGAGGTTATGGTGGCTGAAACGACGAAATACTACGAGAATGACGAGGCAATGGAGACAAGTTATGAGAGGGATTAAGCAAATAAGATCATATTTTCTAGGAATGGGGAAGATATGGAAAGGAGAGTTGGTGTACGACTGAAGTGGACGGAATAAACTTATCGCTACTCTAGGGAAGAGAGTGATGCGATGTCTGTCTGAAGAAATGGGCAAAACGGTCCAAGCCGGCGGGAATGCTACCCCGGAAGAGAGAAGACGAGGCGGAACAATCTTACCTATGAGAAGAACTGATCACCACATGTGCGACCGATCGAACCACGTTAGGAATCAGACGGCCACGAAAGTGCAACCAGTAGCCTACGTGAATAGTCAACAGGCCACAAGAAGGGTGAGATCATCAGCGTGTGTTAGATTCAACCCCACTGAAGAATTCGGAGAGCAGTATGGCAGCAGATGACAGTCTCATAATCTGTGGAGCAACATTCTTCGAAACCAGCAGGAATCTTCATCTTCATTTTTCTAATCCATTTTTTAATGTCCCTGTAATCCATTGTTAAAGCTGCAGTAACATCGAGTGAACCAAGGTAGGTTGTGAGTAACCCATTGGAATTCCTGAGCCGTGATACAACTGAAGAATTGGTGAGTTAGAAATTTTTATTTTTTCAAGAAAGGAAGATAAGAAGAAGTGCCTTGAAAATTGAATTAATACCGTGATTGCTTTAAAACATTTAATTTTGCATATGAGAACATTTAATTTTTTAGAAAATGTTTTTCCATTATGAAACTATTCAATTCGATTTTTGTCAAATGTTTATAATTTTTTAATTATTGATTATAAAAGTATTTAACTTGATATACATTGTGAAGGTCGAACTTAAGCTTAGAGCGAAATCCATGTGAGATAGATGGTGACGTCAGATGTCACTGAAGTTAACATTGTACTTAACAGATAAGCAGAGCTTAAGAAATTGTATGGTCACATTCAGCTGTTACAAAGTTAGTAATTAATTGGTAATCAAAGAAGTTAATTGTATTATAGTATTAAGATGAAACGTAAACAAACGAAATGAATTATTATTTAAATTTAGGTAGATGGCATAAATTTAGTTTTTTTTTCCTAGAAGAAGGAAAGAGGGACAGTAATATTTTTTTCAAATGTTTTTTTTCATTAAGAATGAAATAATTATTTATTATGATTTTAGAATATTGTGAATTTCCAATTTTTGTAAATACGAGAATTGTGTAAGGCATGATTAAGCTTAACGTTTGCCGTACGGAAGTCGCGAATCCGTGCAGCGGTGGATTGAGTCGATTGTGATTCCCAACTTAGTATTTTATGAGATGGAATTTTTTTTAATTTTTTGATCAAACATTTAATTAAGATATACAGCAGATGTGAATAGTAGAAAGATATATCATGTTGTTTTGGAACATAAACATGTGTTTAGATGTTATTACAAATAAATGAGATGTTTAATTTTTCATTCGGTAACGGATATTTGAATTTTGCAATGATATTGTGCCCAGTGGAGATTTTTCAAAACAGGTGTTTTTTATTTTTTGAGATTGTTTTTGAGTAATTTCATATTTTATACTACGAATTGATTGAATAATCGGATAGAACAGTATGAGTTATTGTATAGTTTTATGGATTATTTTTGATATCAATGTTGTATTTTTTTTATGGTATCTCTATTTACATTGACCAGCCAATGTGACGTTAATAATAATTTCAATTGTGAGGAAATATCACACGGATCAATAACTTTAGAGAAATGTTAACAAAGCAAGTATTAAGAATAGTGAGGAATCTTTTTTTTTCTGTAAAAGAGAGGCATATGAATGATGGACATTTTGAAATGACCAGGCAAGTTGAAATTAATTTTGATAAGATAATTGAAAATATTTAAGGGTATGAAAAGCATCATACATTAGGAAAAATTCAAATGTGATTTGAAGAATAGAAAAGAAAATTAATTTCAGACAGGTGAAGCTGTACAGTTTATAAGACAATCACCAAGTTAAACACAGAGAGAGTACGGAGCTGATAAGGTATTTTCATGTTATGACGTCCTTGAGACAAAGATAGAGTTATCAGTTGTTGCAAGTATTAGATGACAATTACAAGGCTTATAGAATGATAATACCAAGTGCATGAATGGCCGATTGCTTAGGCGAGTGTGAATCAGAATCTTCACTGTACGAACATTTAATGTTTTTTTCTGATCGTAAAATATTTAGTTAATATGTGGTAATGGTATTTTAATTTTTTATTGAGAGCTTAAAATCAGTTTTTCAGTGGAAAAATGATATTTTAGTGCTTATTGTTACATGATAAGAGTAACTTGACGTTTAATTCAAAATAAAGCAACCAAATATTTCAGTACTTTTTTCAGTATTTTTTTGTGCGCAAAGTTCATGTAGATTTCAGTAAGTCAGTTGACATGAATGAAATTATTTAACGATTTAAGTGATTTAAAAAATTTGTATTCTTTATTTATAAGATTATTTGTTTTTTGTTGTGGTCACTATTGAGTTGTTTATGGAGAAGAGAGAGTTATGTAGATTACCCCTGCCACTACTGTAGATTATGAAAGTAACTTTACATTACTTTATGTTTTTAAGTAACCAGCTAGCAGTGCTGAAGAGTTTAAGAGTTAATATGATTTTTTTTCCACGTTTTAAAAATATTTTTTTACATAATTATGAAGTATTTCTATTATTTGTATCTGTAATCACACATGAAGGGTGATTAGAGGAAGGTAAGATCTGAATTGTAATACTTTTGTTGCACCGACACAGCTGCTACACAGAGAATCAAAGTCCAGGTACATGTACTGGAGAGGTAGCGTGACGTGAGATACCCAGATGGTAGTAAGATTTCTATACAGAGTGATTACGCTAAGTTAACGAGTTGATAATATTATTTTAAGTCTTAAAGATTATATGGTAATTTGGCAAAGATTTATTATATTTTTTGTTATGAAGCATATAAACTGTATTTGATCTGAGTTAAAGTATAATTGTAATTCAATTGTTTTTACTGTTTTTTAGGATTTTGGAACAACATTTAATTGATTTTTTGAATAAGTGAGTGAACTTCAAGTATACATAAATTGATTTTTCAGATTTTTTTTTTCATTTTGTTTATTATTTTTGTTTATTTGCATTTTTTTAACCAGAGTTATTATTATTACTTTTGCAACGCTGTTTTTTGTATTTTTTATCACTTAATAGATACACTGAGTGCATTGAATGTTGGTATGGGTTATGAGCCATCGCTGCGACGTACCAGGTCAGTCCGTTTGATTTTGATTTTGTTTTATTGTTGATGTGTTTTTTTTAGATTTTTGAAGTTCATGTTTTTTATTTTTTCCCCGAGCTGAGGACAGCTCTTTTTTCGTAGGGGAGGGTATATGTAAGGGTACAGCTTTGTACAGCCCCGATATAATGCAAGTTTAGCATTTAGAGCATTTCCTTAGCATTTCGGATCGTGGGAAATGCAAGTTGGCGTTTTTCCCCGGATGCAAGACGCAAGCAGCTTGGCATGGTACAGTCGAGTAGTGGCAGTATGCAATAGTAGTAGAGTATGTAGGGAGTGAAAAAGAAGTCAGGATGGCAGGAGATTTTAAGTAGGCATAGTGCGTGTGATGGAGAGAAAGGGTAGTATTTTGTGTAACATATTTATATAGTGTTTAACAGGGTAAATAAAAGGGTTTAGTTAGAAGTATCTGTGTACATCATTATAAATAATGCACGTCCCCAAGTGGAGCGAGGGGATGTCGAGGGTTGTGTCTGGGGGGTATTCTAAGGTCAGCGGCGTATCTCTCTACAGCAACAGAGAAGCCGACAACCAGAGATGGAACGACGCAGAAGGTAGGCCCAAAATCCTGATGTGGTGACGGGGTTGGGCACGAGGAGTATGCAGAAGCGAGGGGTTGCGTAGAGATTTTATAAGTCCGAGAGGCACCCGCTGCATACAGTGCACAGAGTATCACATATATGCAGCATAGATAGACCCCGGCCCCGTTACATATGTTTATTTTTTCAAATGTGGCAATGACTGGAATAAAATAATAATTACTTCTAATGAATTATCATTGTTGGTGTCGAATTCTGGACACACACAAAAGAAAGCAAGAAAGAATGATTTTACAACAAATGCATATCTGTGGCATGAAATAATAAGAAACGTACTGAAAATAGAAGATAACGTACTGAAACATAATAATCAACTTAAATAAGAAAAAAAAAAGTCACATGCTCAGTAGGAAGTCCATCCACCATCCATTACTATAACTTCCCTCACTATGTTGGGCATTGACTCTACAAGGTTTAGAAAATAATTATCCTTGTCTGCCACAGCGTCCCAAGCAGTTTGAATTAGTTCCCACAGTTCTGCTTCAGAAGCTGGAGGTGAGTTCAACCAGTTCCTTCTCATGTGCTTCTTTACTTCCGCCCACACATTCTCAATAGGATTTAAATCTGGGGAACGTGCTGGAAAGTCTATCATCTCGATGGTCTTTCAGTGAAACAGGTTTGAACCTATCAAGCAGTGTGCATTGGGCTGTTATCCTGCAGGAACTGAAGGTTTCCATCAGGAAAACGAAGCCTGGCATAAACAAGCATATACCTCTCTAGAAACTGACGGTATTTCCACTAGTTAAACCACCCACTAATACAGTAGAGCGTGCCAGCCCCTTCCTGAGACATCCAGCCCCAGCATGTCACACTTACCCTGCCACTCCTTGCACGAGTTGCAGTGTATTTGGTATCGTACCAGGTACCGAATAGTTCATACACTAGAACTGGCCTCGAAGATGCATTCAAAAAACTAACTTAATCTGAAAATATCACTCTACTCCAGTCGAAGTCAGTTTTTTAACTGCAAATACGAGGCACGTGTCCTTGTGTTCTTCCTTGATGACTTTTTTAGAGATTGCTCGTTTAGAACGTAAACCAGCAGATCTTACCCAGTTCCTAATGGTTTGAAGTAGGGATGGGTCCTCGATACTTTCGATACCTCGATACTCTCGATACTTGCATGGTATCGGCATGGAACGATACTTCAGAGAACTCGCTCGATACTTTTGTAATTCTGAAATTCTGCAATTAAGTGAGAATGCTAGTATTTTTTAACAAATACTTGTAAGTGGACTGTTTAAAAAACTAATTTTAGTTTTAATGTAGAGTTTAAAAATAATTATAGGCTACTGATGATATTAAGTTTTGTCTCATTAAATATGCAGACTTAATTAATTTAGTTGGTATCAAGCAGTTCTCTCAAATTTTAATTTTTAATGTAGGCCTACCTATTTATTGAAACTGGAAATGTTGAAGGTATCGAGTATCGAGTATCGATGAAAAATCATGTATCGGTATCGAGTATCGAGAAAATCTGGTATCGACCCATCCCTAGTTTGAAGATGGCCAGGAAATTGAGCCTTTAGCCTTCATGGATGCAGCAGTATGAAACAGATTACGTTGAACTTCTGAGACAATCTAGCATCTTGCTCCAGTGTTGAAATACACAGCTGGCCAGATCCACATTTCCTATGAAAACTTCCAGTCGCATTATAATGAAGTACCCACCTCTGAGCTGCTCTTTCAGAATTATGGAACCTACTCGCTGCTTCAAATGCCGAAAAATGCAGGTCAATTACAGCCCTAACTACACTTTCTCTCAAGCTAGCATTTGTATGTGGCGCCATGACACAATGCAAAATGAATTACGACAATACATTAAGTTGAATATCGTGTGTTGCACTTTCTGCATTGTTCATTTTTCCCTGTCATCGCATGGCCTCATATGTTCCGAGAATTACCTGTATTTTATGTCTTTTATAGGAAACTTGTGAACTAAAGCGTTAAAACTTTAATTTTAACTGCATATGAGTCCTGTTTTTTATTTGAGTCGCTGTACTTCTTAGAATGCATCCATTAACCACCTGTATGTCCTCATGCCCCCTTTGTAATATGCAAAATTATCTTAAACAATAGTACTGATTTCTCTGTTCTCTCAAACTTGGAAAAGGTCAAAAATACAGGATTCATACTTTCCCTGATAGATCAGAATGAGAACTTTGATTGTCTGCAGGTTTACCCATTGTCAGATATACATTAGACTAGCTGTGGTGATGTTTCAGTGAACGTACATACAATGGTTATTAAAAAGTTGGCAAGTTAGTACTTTACGACTCACCCTTCTCCCCTTTCCACTCGCCTGGCTGCTTCCCGCGTGCCCCCTGCTCCGCTTCCAAGCAACGCATACCTTCATTGCCTGTAGCCGTTGCCGGTAATGCATAATTGCAATTGATATGTCACCTAATATTTCACAATAAAGAAAGCCCCTTGCACCTCTACATACTAGCCGCGCGCGATTTCTTGAGCGCTCGGCTCCCTAATCATTTGGTAGGTTTCGATCAACTTTGTAGGTAAAGCTGACAGCATTGAAACACGAAGTACGCTATACACCCCGCACATCTAGTGGCGTCAATACTAAGCTTTCAATCTGTTTCAGGATCCTTATTTATTTATTGACACTATCTTTTCTGACGCATGGAGTTATGTGGAAAAATACAATTTTTCGAATTGCTTATTTCACAAACACGTCATTGTACATCCAACACTTTCCTCACCTCTTTAAGAATTCCGTATGTGCTAATTTCTGATACTCTCGTGAACTCTGATGTCAATTTCATGGACTGAAAGTTGAGCGAACTTTTCACAAAACGTATTAAATACGTTTCAAATTAGGCCTATAGTTTTCTCCAATTTTAGACGCCTTACCTCTCTTATGTTTTACAACACGAAATGGTGAAGCATGTCTGCTAAGACTCTTCTTTATGCTTAAAACTAGTCATCCAGTGTAAAAATATTGAGCCTATTTATATAACATTCTCTTCCCGGAGGAAAATGATTTATTTGATAACTAAAGCTTTATGACGTGTTATTGTTACGCAATACAGTCACCACGTTATATTATTGGACTGCATTAAAATCGTTGTCTATTAAATGTCACTACATAAAATAGCGAGGATGATTCATCGGAAATAATTATCCAATTCGGCATCCACACTTATGCTGTTGTCGTGCGCTTATTATACGCGCGATTCTGCTGAAATGTGATTTCTTTGGTTGACAACACTGGCGGAGTAGCTATGTTTTCTTCCCCCCCCCCAACTCTCACTTCCCCGTAAATCCAGCGCCCAAGATATGGCGCGCGGGTAGTAATATTCCACAATTACAAAAACGACCCTTCCAACAAAATAGGCTATTTCACAATACGAAAAATACCCTTGTACCATACATAATATTTCATAATTATAAAAAACGCCGTATTATAACATAAAATGTGGCTTAATTGATGCAGGAAAATTCCCTTGTACCAACACTACTTATAAAAACCGATTCTTGCGTTAAAACTCATGAAATCCCCCTAACATAACTCTAAGCTTCCTTCAGTGCTCAACATTCACTCGTGGCATAGTGGTCAAGACTCCTAGCTATAATGCTAGGGGTCCCGGGTTCGAATCCTGGTCGATTCAAAATTTACTATTAGGTATAGGTCTCAAAGAGGTAGGTAGGGTGAAGAGGAGGTGAGAGGAAGAGAGGAAGGAGATGGGAAAGGAAGAGAAGAAGATGATAAAGAAGAAATAAATTATTTTTTCTGTTTCATCAGTTGCTTAAGAGATGGCGCTACCATCACTACTAGTAGTTCAAATGCCGCCGCTAGGGGAGGGATTGAGAGTAGGAGTGGGGGACTCGGGTGAGTCCCAAAAAGTTTAATTTTAACAAACAAAAAAAAAGTGACATCATAAACAATCACAAGCGTAAAAAATGTGATGTGCATAAACTGGAAAGAAGCAGGTGGTGTCTAAAGACTCAAAATGTTTTACAATAGAGTGCAATGAATGGTGGAGCTGTAGCCTAAATCTGATGTACATGTTGATTGCACACAATGAAAATATAGGCCCTAATCATGAAAAAAGTGTTCAAAACAAACATTAAGGTTTTTCACATGTTATTTGATAAAAGTAGGCCTACTCCATTTTAAAAGTGTGATTTTTTTTAACAGTAAGTCGTAGGTGTTAAGCATTTTCACAATATGTAATCTACTCTATGTATGCAGTACATATTGGACTCCGCAGTACAAATACATAGATTACAGCAATGTACAAAGATTATTTTACTCCAAAAAAAATATTTTTTCTTAAACTTCTCTAGCAAGAACACTCCTCTTTAGCAGATGATTTTTATGGTCCCGGACATTTCTGTTAATGAGAGGTTTCAACTGAATGCCTAAAATATCTGCATGTACCACCTGGGGTACATACACCACAGTTTGAGAACCACTGTCCTAGTAGTTTCTTTGGCAAAATCTCAGATGGGGTGAGCCACCACACGTAGGTTTCAAAGACTGAAGCTTTCCAAATAATTTCAAATGTCACCCCTAGATGGATTCTTTACGGCAGGTTAATTCACATGGAGTTCATAATGTCGCTATTTATGGTGAGAAGAAGGAATAAAACTATGCTCTGCATTGTCAGATTCCAGGTTAGTTCAGGTAGCTTGAGGTTAGTGGGAGTTAGGTTAAGAACAGTGATATTAATTTAGCAATGGCATACTAAATCATGCATGTTTCATTATGTGTTAAATCTTGCTCATGTTTCCTATGTTGGTCACTCTATATGAAGGATTTATGTTACAATGTGACATCACACCAACTGAGCTGTACATTCAGTCATGTGTTTCTTGTTGGCTCTTGAGTTACTGTAAACATCACTTTTTTTGCGAGTTCATCCTATAAAAGAAAGTATATAATTTAGAGCGGGTGGTTCATCTATATTGCTGATGAAGACATCTCTCCCGAGAATGAAATATGAGTTTTTATTAGTTTAATGAAGAAAATGTCTTTCTGAAGTGTAGCTCACCCATATGGGACTTTACCATGCCTTTTTGTCACTGCCATGACAATACCTCCTATGCTAAAAATGGCTATTTTGGGTTTTTGTTATACTGTATGCTTGATTACGTGGAAAATGTTCCTTTGTGTTAGAAAAATGCATTATCTAAGTTATGACTTTTTTTAAACTCCTTTGTTCAGGGTCAGATTTAATTGCCATGACAATATCTCCTATGTGCTGAAAGTGTGAAAGTGAAATATATGTATTTGTCAGATTATAAACATATGGGAGGTTTTGCCGTATTGTTGTCTTACAGATCTACACGAAAGACACCTACGATAATGTCTTTATTATGGAATAAGTTTCCTATTTCACACATCCTGTTGAATACGTACAATGAGATATTAAAATACTTAACAGTGTTATAATGTAGGCTTACATGTAAAGGAGATAAGAACTCAATTTTAAATATACACTGCTGATTTATTTCATTTTATGCTCTCTTAATCCCACATATTACCCTAAATACAAACAGTTCGATTTTATTTATTCCTTTAAGATGGGAAACCAAAGACATATTTAGCTGCAGGGAATACTAGTAGAGATAGTCAATGAAAGGTTATTAGTTTATCTGATAACTAGCCGGTTTGGAGCCATGGTGAAGGAGGCTGTGAGATCAAGTCCCGCTCGGGCATGGAAAAAAAAAAAAAGTAAACAAAAGGTAAATGAAGAAACATATTACAGAGCAATCGGCCTATGGCCTGCTAAAATTATATATATATAAAAGCAAACTGATGTCCAGGCAGTTAGAGAGCATAAACCATTAAGTTATGGAGGGGAAACAGAATAAAAGCCACAAGATAATGGTGCAGGAATCTACTGATATTTATTATATCACTAAATAAAAACCAGCTTCTTCCAGTAGAAATAGAGATAAACAGGTCAGTGAACATAATTTGTTGAAAGCTATACACCATGACCTCAGTAATGCTGCAATTTTAGATGTAAGCGGTAGGCC
Organism: Ectobius pallidus; assembly: GCA_964059195.1. Taxonomy (NCBI): domain Eukaryota; kingdom Metazoa; phylum Arthropoda; class Insecta; order Blattodea; family Ectobiidae; genus Ectobius; species Ectobius pallidus. The sequence continues at coordinate 31,366,415 of CAXKWD010000006.1, forward strand.
TATAGTTTACTGTTCATGGAAGATTGCATATTTCATTATAAGTGGAGAAAAGGATAATAAGCTTACAGCTGAAAAAGAAGAGAAGGAAACTGACACAAATAAAGGCAAGGAATTTGTAGCTATGAAATCAAATGGAAAACAAACTTAAAACTAAATTTAGAAGAGCTGCAGGTCATACATTCATGGATTTTAAAAAAGCTTTGAGAAGAAAATCTTACAAAATGCTCCCAAAAGGAAGGAAGAAAATTGAAATCTCGATGTAATCATAAGAAAACCAACAAATGAGTGAAAGACGGTTTTGCTGTCCTATGCGTGTTCATGCAACCGGTCATACATAGATGGACTAAAAAAAAAGCTTTGAGAAGAAAATCTTACAAAACAAAATGCTCCCAGAAAGGAAGGAAGAAAATTGAAATCTCGATGTAATCATAAGAAAATCAACAAATGAGTGAAAGACGGTTTTGCTGTCCTATGTGTGTTCATGCAACCTAGGAACACACTTCAAGTATCCTATGTATGTACCCACTGATTACATTTCACATATGCACTTGGCAAGACCTGAAAAGCCTTACAAGACCTGAATAAGCTTACAGCTGATAAAGTCCCCCCCCCCCCCCCAAATATTCCGGAAAGCAAAGAGTTTTTCCTTTCATCAGGCAAGCAACATGAGTTTGGAGAGAAGTGTGTAACAAACATACAAAATTAAACTTGCAAAAATTAAGATTGCACAATTCAGAGGACTGATGAGCCTGCCTCATAGCTTTTCTCCTAGTTTTTAAGGTCCAGTTGGCTAAATTTAATAAATACAGGTCAAACCATGTGGATTATAAAGAGAACTAATTGGGAATGAATTCCTTGGAGGGATTTAACTCCATTCTAATTTTACCTAGATTTCTCTCCTGGTTGTATCTCATACGGATATAAATTTTGGTAAACTTTGGAAAAATAATGCACAGTATTATTTACACCATAAAACGAATGGGAGCGAAACTTAAGGAGGAATGGTTTATATAAATTTAAAATATCTTAACATTTCCCCTAGTCTAAGGGTTAGTGTGCAAAATTTGGTTGGAATCTGTCAGCATGTTGAGGCTCCCAGATTTTTAGACATCCGACACATGAAGGTAGTAAGGTTGTCAGCCTTATGCACCGGCCGCCTTTACCCCCAGGATTGCTCCTGGTATTAATTTCTGTTAGAGGCTGAGTCGACTTGTCAGCATGTAGACGTGTAAACAATTCAGAACATTGTCATGCTTTTTATGTAAACTTTTCAAGGCAGACAATTGCCATGCTTTTTATGTAAACTTTTCAAGGCAGACAAACCACAGAAAAAACTGATGCAGATACCCAGCACGTTTTGGAAAGAAAAACTAAGAAAAAAAACATCATGGATATCCTATAAGAGTTTGATAAAGGAAAGTAGAAGCTGTGATTCTGAATACTTTTTTCACAATCAAGGAGACAGTTAATTAAACGAAAATTTAAAGATGTGATTCACTCATGGAAACTATCATTAACGGCCGTGGTGTTAGCATGCTGACCACATGCCCCCAATCCTGTCATCTGCCTATGGTAGATGACACAGCAGTCGGATGGTAGGCCTAGTATCTCCAGGGATGAAGTGCAATGGCTTTTAGTTTCATCTTCTGAATTAGTTTATCTATCTATATAAAAACAAATGTATGTCTGTCTGTCCTTTATGCATTACTACACCATATCCGATCACCATGAAACTTTGGGAAGTTGTTGAGTACACTCCCACAAAGGTTTCTGGCATAGTACATTTTTAATTTTTGCTTTCATTCACCAGTTATGAGTGAAAAACGGGAAAAAAACTTGCATTTTTTGCGCTTTCGAGGCACCAGTTTTCAATAATAAATTTCAATTGTCAAATCAATTGCAGATGGTTTTGCCTACTTTTGTTATACCTTGGAAATAAAAGCATCACGATCGCTTGAATGTTGTAAGCCCACGCTGGTCGATTCATTTTTTTATAATGTCATGGCACACAGACATCTGAAATTTTCACCCTAGATGGAAGAAGGATAACGAATAGGCCTAAATGAGTAAATATTGTTCAATTTGGAAGAAACTCACTATGCAGAGGTTTCCTGGGCCAGTAAACTCGAATCTGAGGTTATTTTTCCCATGTTGCACTTTTTAAACATAGAATTCACTTTAAAGCCGGATTTATTGCTGTTTCATTAATTAGGCCTATCAACTGTTTAGTTCAAACCTATGAATGTTTCGCGTGCAAAGTGTTAATAAATATATTTTAATTATTTTGCTCTTAATTTTAATCTTCTGATTAATTATCGTGGGCGAAGCCGCAGGGATCTGCTATAAGCTATAAAAAGCTATAGCTAGCGTTTCTTGAAGGAATAGTTTTAGTTGATAAGTCATTCTTCCTCATTTCAAATTCTTAATACCTATATAAAGACCAAGAGTTTGAAAATCGAAAGTCCTTCATAAGTTATTTTCAAGTTTACCAAATACAAAACCCGAGCAACGCCTTTTAAGCTATAGTTTATAAATAAATGCACTTTATTTTTTGTAATGCATATTGAGTAATATTAAATAGCAAGAATGTTAAACTACTGATGCAAAATCTCCTATGTGATAATCTATAACAAATAAGACCTATGTGATTAATTTAATGTTTTAATAAGCTTTTGTAACTCCACAGTTTTTAGAAAGTTTTTTTTAAACTCCTGAAAGATATTGTCGTGGCAGCAACGTTTTATCTGCCAGCTTTCACTTATCTCCGTTGTTTCTGTTTATTTTGTACTTTCTGTATAATAACTTCCTTGTTATTTATTACTTTTGAAATATAAAAACTTGATAAACACCAAACCCTCTTGTGCCAATAAACCGTAGAATTTATTATATCTCATTGTCTAGTTCAGTCCTGATTATATATTATGTACACAGTTACATACAACGTATACTTTAAGTAATAACAATTACTGTCAACTTAGCCTAGCCCCAAGGGCGACAGGTCGTGACATTTTGAGCTGTTCTCGTTCCTGACGTTTCTGCTGCTGTTCTATTTGCCTTCTTTCTCTTTCTATGCGACGTTTCTCTTTTAGAATTGTATCTGTGTCCCACTCTTGTTGAGTCTGATCTTCCCAGCCTGGTGATTCTTCCCATGTTCCCAGATCAGGGGGCTGAAAATAACAAGAGCATAGACAGCATTTTTCTATTCTCCTTAAAAAATTATTGACAGAAGATCAATTTATGAAATAGATCTTATCAGATAGATATATAAGCTTTCATGAACCACAGATTATTGTCTCTGTTAGACATTACACGAGAATGTTATAGGAGAAAAATTCCTCCGACACTGGGACTTGAACCCAGGACCTTTGGCTATTCGCGCCAATGCTCTACCAACTGAGCTAAGCCGGAGTTCAATTCACATTAGGGCAATCAGTCATGGGAGACAGGTTCCATTCGGCGCTGTGAATTGAACTCCGGCTTAGCTCAGTTAGTAGAGCATTGGCGCGAATAGCCAAAGGTCCTGGGTTCAAGTCCCAGTGTCGGAGGAATTTTTCTCCTATAACATTCTCATAGATCTTATCATTTCACTTTCATTTTGGCTGAGCTGTAGAACTAGATGACAATCAATCATTCTTTGTTCTTTGCCCAAACAGCAAAGCATTCCTGAAAAATACATACAAGGGATTTCGAATCCCTCCATCTGACACTACACAAGTTACTTTGGCAATTCTTTGAGTATTCATTATGTATGTTACTGTCAGAATTTTCAACTTCACGCTATTTAATTCTTAAATTTTAATCCTACTTAGAATGTTCAATTAGTTTCTGTATTGTCTGTCTTCATAGGCAACCCATAGTTATAGGAAGATAAAATAATAAATAGATAAGATCTGATATCAATCAAGGAAATTCCTATTTTATCTCCCTCACATTTTCTCGGGATTTATAAGCGTTATGGCCAGTTTTATTGCTGGGTTAAATTTATAATAATCACGGTTTTGTTAAATGTACTTTGAACTTTTCCTGGTGCTGGTAATATACAATATTTTCCTGGGCTTCTAACCAGGATAACTTCCCACATTTCAGGGCCAATCCGAGTCTCCATTGTCAAGGAGAATGAAGTGCTGGGACTGGATGGTGTTCTTTTTATAGAGCTTTTCCTTGACAATGGAGCCTCAGATTGGCCCTGAAGTGTTTGAATTTATCCAAGTTAACTTACCACTGGTTAAAAGCCCGGGAAAATATTCTATACACATGTTTGTTAACTTTGGACTAAAATATTAACTCTTTCTTGTGACCCATGTGTTTCACCAGGGGTGCCCACAAGGGAAGGGGCTTAAGACGCAGAGTGCGTCATTAAAATTTCTGGGGGGAGTGAAAATTGTTGCAAAATTAGCAGTTTATATGTTAAACGTAATAAATAGTGCAAAATATGTTGCACAAACTTTCTTGCATATACGTGTTAAAAGCTAGCACAGAAAAAGTAAATTATAGAGAAAAATTACATTTTTTAAAATACATTTTAATAACACTAACAGGTACCTAGAAAGGAAAGCATCAGGGCCAATCTTTATGCACAATGCTTTTACCATGAAATAATAATAATGATGATGATTATAATAACAATAATAGTAATCAATAGTGGAGGGTGGATATTTTGAGTGGCTGTTACACATCAGTCAATAAATTTTCTTTGTTTAAGTAATTCATGCAAAATTTATTACCTGCCCATAATGAAATATCTCTATTTGAGCAAAGAATGTACAAAAGAAAAAATATTCTGAGAATCTTAATAAATTCCACAATAAATAGGCCACTGTGAAATCGTCTTACTTGACCAAGATATCAAAATTTTCTTATAGCATAGAAACTTGTGTTTTACCAGTTTTATCCAGTGGTGATAGAATTAAGTGGTCATATTACATGACTCAAGTTCCTATTGATATCAACATTATTCTAAAACACTCCACTATGGCTATGGCCTTCGCTCCACTAGCTTAACTATGTGGATAGTATTATGCACTATTTACACTATCTGTACAAAATTTGTTACTTAAGAAAGTTAGTTGTAGAATTAATTTTAACGTAACATGTCTCATTGTGATACAACCCGCAGTCAATATAATAGTTAATATAATAGTGAGCTGCATTGCCAGCATGGTGGTGATCATTCGCAGACAACCGACAGACCGCATAACCACACGAAGCAGCAATTGCAAAACCACAGTACGAGTAGGATTGTTGTTATTATTGTTGTTGTGGTTATTACTATTATTATTATTATTATTATTATTATTATTATTATTATTATTATTATCATCATCATTATTGTTACTACTACTACTACTACTACTACTACTTAGCTTTAACTGCTTATGGGTCTTAACACATGTTTAGAATGTTTGCGTGAACCATAATAACTCATTCGCTTGCATCTGTTTCTATTGTTCAGTGATGTGTTCTTTTCTGAAATCAGTTTAAACGATTATAATATCCAGTGACATAGTGGCAATGAGTTATAGAAAATAAACAAGTCCTACAATTTTGGTGTTTGCTTTTCCGAATGAGGAAACTATAAAAAACCCAAGTCAAAGGACCTCTTCCCTATTAGCCTATACCACCTCACTGTAATTGGTTTTGGTGTGTTCACTACAACTGAGCTAAACTGATTGCATTCTACAACAATAAGTAGATTATAGTTTTCTTGTTACTATGGACTACAAAAGTCATATTTTAATTAGCATGTATGTTCTGAAATTTGCATTTAAACAGTATTTATTTTGTTTTTATCCTGATTCCTATTAATTATATAAAGAAATGTGTTTAACAAAAAATGGTAGGTTTCATGTAATAGAGATAATCTAGAAATACTGGAAATGGATACAAGTAAAGTACCCCCAAAGTCATTTTTGCAGAAAAACAGATATAGCCATTTTATTAGTCATAATATATAAGAGTTTCCAATTTTAAATTTTTATTAAAATTGTTAGAGCCAATTTTCAAAAATCTTTTTTTTTTAATTTCATGAAAAGTCCCCTTAAAAAAAACCAAATTCTTGGCGGTTCGATAAAATTCAAAAAAAGTCAGTAAATATAATGGACTGTTTACCCGCTGTGCTTGTCCATGGACAGACAGACGGACAAACGTCATTCCATGAACACTTATTTTGGTTTCTAGGTATTGTGAAACTTGTTTTCCCGGTGTTATCTCAATTTCAATTTTTTGTCATGATCACAATATTTTCTCTATACTACGTATATGCAAGAAAATGTTTATAACATCAAAAGGTAAAAAAACCTTTTCTAATTCTTTAGAAGTGAATAAAATATAGGTTACTGTCAACTAGTAGGCCTAAAGTTGTAAACGATTTTACTTGTAACCAATTAAAACATTCAATTTTTCTTAAACAGCCTATCTTAATTCATAGGCACCGACATTGGGGGAGGGGTTACTTCTTATGAAACTGGGGGGAGGGAGTCATGAAGTTATGTGGAGGGTTTCACCATGAATTTTCAGCAATTACCTCCCCCTCAAACATTTGAGTTTTTTTCATATAAGGCAGTGGCGGACGCAGGGGGGGGGGATAGGGGGGTTACATCCCCCCCCCCGAAATTTGAAAAAGGCTATACATGTACTTTAAGTGGCCAGTTTTTTCAACTAATTGTATATGTAAGTTGAAAGTCAAATCCCCCCCCCCCCCGAAAAAAATTTCTGCGTCCGCCACTTATGTATAACTACTAAAAATCCAATTCTTGCACCTTCCCAGAATATTTTCAGGTCGGAGCCTGTCTTAGAATATATTCTGTAATCATTCTACTAACAGTTACGTATACATCATGTAAAAGCAGCCTCATTAAACATATTTTTTTCAATTGAAACTTTTTTTATTATAAATCGAAAGAAAGACGTATGAGTTCAATGTCATTGTAGTTTTCCTTGGGAAGAAGTTTTAGAATAGGCCTACTGTTATTCCTCTATTTGTAACAGGGGTAGGCTACTCTTCATGAGATTGGTGTGATACGAAGTTGGGGGGTTACTTTTTATAAAACTGGGGGTGGGTCATAAAGTTATGGGGGCACCCCTGGTTTCACCATGCATTTTCAGCAATTTACTAATACCATTTTAACACTCTCAGTAAATAGAAACAGTAGCAATCAAGGAGACAATGACTGAGAATTCATTTTTATGAACGCACTTCACTGTGTGATTGTTTGTTTTTGTGAGTGGTGACTGCAAAATTGAAGGAGACTGAGAACAGAAATGGAGGTACAAACATTTCAATTCTGACAGAATATAAGTTCATAATCGAGTGTAAAGCAACAAATGGAGTGAACACAAAAGTGAAGGATGATGCACGGGATAAGATTACAAGGGAATTCAACAGCATACAAGTTTGTTTCGACACCTTTACTGTCAACTGCTTTCAATAATATATATATACCTGTATAGGCCTATATATTTTTTTTCTTAAATTAATTGTTCCTCATGTAAAATATCAAAATGGTTTCTTCTAGACCTTATTCTATTATGAGCAGCATTAAATATATATAGCCTATATATAAATAAAAGCAATTCTACATCACAAACACTTCATTTAAGGCAGCCATTTTGATTTTAGTCCCAAATTACACATTAAATCAAAGGAAAAAATAGGTGTTCAGTTAACATAACCCCGAGCTTAACCTGGATTTAAAACTAATTCTTCTCAGTGAAACAAAATTTCTGTCAAATCAAGAGTTCAGGTTGCAAAACAAAAGATTAAATCTTAACCCCTGTCAATGAAACTGCCAGTTAAGGTCACATTATTTATTGCATTTGAGGCTGTCACTCATCTGTCATTTCCTACCTCTCTCTCTCTGCTGAGTGCAATGCAATTCTCTTTGACATTTTCTTCAGGTTATCCTGTGCAACAAGTCATTGTCTGGCATTAATTCTTGTAATTCAACTTTACATCTACATCTGTTTCTTAGGAATTGCTTTCATATGTAATGTTTTATCATATAATAAATGAGATAAATATAGATAGTGAGGTCCATTCATTTCCAGAGGTAGGTAAATTAACTAGTTCAGTTACCACACATGATGAAAAAAGTTAGGAAGATGCATACCTCTAATGGAATTAGACTTCAAGCATGAGAAACTGTTTGAAGTTCAAAGGAGATACCGGTATTAAAAATATGATGTAAAGAAAACAATGAGTGAGATCCCTTTAGATTGGATTGAAAATACAAAATCTGAACTACTTACAGTGTATAATACCGGGTCCATTGATAATGTAAGGCGAGAAGAAACAGAATCACTCCAAGCAGGTGTGTCATTTTCTCGGTCTCTTATTAATATTTTTGGTTGTTTTGTAATGCGAGGTGTCATATCCTATGAAAAATCCAAATTGATTTATGATTAACAACATAATAATATATTCAATTAATATTTATACAGTACAATTTTCTGTTAACTGAAATAAAGGGCTGACCCCACTTGGGGTAATAAATGTATAGGCCTACTCATTTTAAGAAACTGTCTTGTAAGTTTTCAGTTAATGAAAATACTGTAGTAATTCTTTCAGTGGCGGCTAAAATTAGTGGGGTACTGCTCCAGAAAATGTTTAGCCTTTGTTTTAAACTGTGTAAAAGGAAACATAGATATGTAAAAAAGAAAATTTATTCAGAAACTTGATAAAACCCTAAAAGAACAAAATAATTTTTTTTTTACTTACTTAAATATAAAAGGAACTACAGTTCAAGCTTGATCTATTTGTTTAAAAATGAAATCCATTCTTCTTGTTTTATTTTCTGCGAAAAGATCAATAATTTTCCTTGATCTGCCATGGTTAAAATTTTTGGGAAAAAATAGTATTAGTCGCGCACTAGGCTCCTCCTACCAACCCCGCCTGGAAAGGAAGGGTTTAGGGTGGGGAGTAACTTAAAACGGAAGCAACTAGATGGCTCTCTATTCGAACTATTACCAACGCCATCTATCATGGAAAAGGTGAAACTGGGAAAAAGGAAGCAAGGGGCAGCAGGGAAAGCAAGCGGGTGGGCGAGAGTGGGCAGAGCTTGGCCGGTGTTCGACCTAATTCTATCTTTTGTCAAGTTTTCTGTTAAGTAAAAGAACAAAAACAAAAAAAAATCATTCAAATAGAATAGCTGGAAACAAGATAATAATATAATTCTACACTCTATCACATTCAAGAATATGGTACATGGGTTTTAAGCACAACACACACGGAGCAAAAAAAACACAACCTTCCACCAATAGGCCACTGTTGGCAGTGTGGAAGCAACAGTACTCTCTCTCCCTCACCGGCCGCAGCATGCACCTGCCAGTCAAACACCACAGCGCTGGAACTCTCTTTTTAATAAACTGGGGGATGGCTACTAGCATTAAGCTTAAGAATTATATATTATACAAGTATAAAGAAAGAATTAAAGAAAAAATGGATTCATTATATTAAATGTTATTGATAATATCAAGTGGAAAAAGGGTGTGCTGCAGTTCCACAATGCTTATAGACGAGACGCCACTGAATTCTTATATTTAAATATGCCGGTATCATTTCCCAAGTTTAAGTAAGTTTTTTAACTCTTTCTTATTAACTTAAAGGGATATCTGTTTTTGTTCAATCTGCTGACTTACCAGTTACTGAGTTCAGCTTACTCTGTGTTTATTAAAAGCCATTATGGAAAATACTCACACTACTTTTACTTTGAATTTGGTTTTCTCCTAAAAAATTGTGTTAAGTTTTGGGGTGTATCTTATACAAAGGAACATCTTATACACTGGAAAATTTAATCTCCATAAATACCTTGCCTTGCTTATTATTAACCTACAATCATAAACAAACCTTGTGCATGCATGGTATCAGCCAATTGCTCATGCAGAATGACACACAACAATGTTCTATCATGATACTTCACTATTTCAATTATTCTGAAGAGAATGACTTTTAAGCTAATATTACCCTTTTTACTTCTTCTACCTACAGTACTTATGATACAAATTTTGAGGTCCCCTGAGTTCAAAAGCAGCTATTTTTAGAAACATGTCTGTATGTGTGTGTGAACAGCCAGTTTAAGAATGAAAAATTGTTTGCGGATATGACATGAAGACTGACGACAACTTTCTCTTATTTTTAGTGCCACTTTACATGAAGAAAATTTCACTTTTAGCAATTTTCTTATGATTTTCTAATGATTTTGTTTAATTTTGTACATAGGGTCTTTATATTAAGAGCTATAAATTTTATGTGAAAAGTTTTTTGCAAAAATATCCTGAAGGGTAGTTATACGCCAAGTACTGTTCAAAGAATCTCAGTCAGGCTGAAACAACTGAATATGTATTCCTTGCAAAAGAACCTTTTATTCTGTTTAAAGAATGTCAAGTGAGAAAGGTGTACTGGTATTTCCCATGCTTAAGAAGTTATGTGAGATTTTATTTGGATAGTGCACCCTTCAGGTATGCAAGAGAAAAAGTGGCAACAATTTTATCTTGATTTTTACAACCACTTGACATGAAGAGAATTTTATTTTTCTTGATTTTCTCGAAAATGGCTCTAATGATTTTGTTTAAATTTTCTACATGAATTGCATACTACAATAGGCATATACTATGCATTATGTATTATATATTACACTATACTCTCTCGAACTGTAGTTATTATATATTATACTATACCTTCTCAAACTTAGTTTTATTTAGATATAAGCTTATTATAGTTTATGGTCTCTCATTCACTTCAACAATATTCATGTACAGTATTCTTTTCCACTTTTTAGGTACAGGTATTTTCTCAAAATTTCATTATGTATCCCTTTCCGGACAATGTCATGCAGTTATGTAAACTGCCATATGATTGAATAAAGTATTATTATTATTATTATTATTATTAATTAGAGAAGGAAAAGTAAAAGTCTCTCATACAGAGCTACCTGAAAAGTGCAACTACATATGCAAACAACACCCGGAGAACAAAGTTGTGGTTCGACAGCAATTCCTACCAAGCAAGAAAATTACAAGAGGCCTGACAAAACTAGGAAAACTATCAGCTTCAGCAATATCAAGCTTGAAGAAAGGACTATAAAATGCTAATAAAGCAAAAGAAGAATGAACACATGGAAAGGGAGACACAGAAACTATTAGAAGAAACTAACGAAGACCCATACAAAGCATTTCTCAGGCCTCAACTATGCTTTCCAGCAGACATCCAATAGCGAATGGAAAAAGCACATAGAAACCATGATACTACGACTAAAAAGATAGGTTCTTCCTGTGTGCGAAAACTGGTCCGTCTTGCGCATGACGTAACCGCGTGACAACTTGAGACAAATTTCAGCCGGCTGCAACAATGAGTCCTGACCATGTGAAGTATTAATACTTATACTGTGATGTGACTATCAGTTGGAGACTTGCCGTGTTTCTAGACAGTGAGTGTTTTAATGTATTTGATTCAAAATGGTGATGTGCGCGGTTTTTGGATGTAACAATAATAACAACAAGAAACTTAAGTGCAACAGAATTGAAGCAGAAGGATCAAAAGTGATATATCACACATTTCCAAAAAATTACGAACTAAGAAATAAATGGGTCAGTGCATGTTGCAGGCAAGATAAGTTTAATGTTAAAACTGCGAGGATATGCAGCATACATTTTAAATCTGACCATTACATGCGAGACTTAAAAAGTGAACTTCTAAACTATGAACCACGTATAAAGCATCTTAAAACAGATGCCTTTCCTACCGAACAGCTGCCCAAATCTGAATCTAAAAACCCTTCGTCTCTTATCAGAATTGCTCGTAGTGATAAAAGGGAAAGGAAGAAAATTATAAGCGAATTGTTGTCAGACGAACCTTCAACATCGATGGTTACTGCTGAAGAAAATGTTACCAACACTATGGATCCATTACCATTGGAGGTCATCGACCCAAGAAAATATGAAGAGGCAGGTAAATTAATATTGTTACAAGAGGAATTAAATGCAACAAAAGCACAATGTGCTAATTTGCAAGAAAAGGTGTCTCGACTCATGTGTGAGAATTTTGAACTAAACAACTTAGTTAAATATATGGAGAAAATATTTACCCCTGGCCAAATCCAAAAAATGAGAAAATGCATTGAAGCTGACAGAAATAAACGTGTAAAATGGTCTTTTGATGATGTATCTAAAGCGCTGTCATTATATTCTGCTGGACCACGTGCTTACAGATATCTCTTAAAATTAAACTATCCGCTACCAGCTGTCTCTACCTTAAAGAAATGGGCGAGAGAAGTCACCCTTAGGCCCGGCATATTAAATGTTGTGTTGAATATTTTAAAGAATTGTGATATTTCATCTTTCGAAAAGGTTTGTGTTATCTTAGCTGATGAAATGAAAGTGAAAGAGCAATATGAATATGACGCAAGAAATGACAGTCTTCTGCATCCCTCAAAATATGTACAAGTAATTGAAATACGGGGTTTATTTAAAAATTGGAAGCAACCAATATTTTTTCAGTACAACAGCAAATTATCAAAAGATTTGATATTTAATATAATAACACAGTTGGAAAATATTGGTTATAATATTGTGGCTATGGTTTGTGACTTAGGAGGTAGCAACAGAAGCTTGTGGAATGAGTTACACGTTAACGAGAATAATAATCATTTCTCTAATCCTGTAAATGGAGAGAATGTGTACGTTTTCGGTGACGCTCCCCACCTCATTAAACTTCTGGGAAACCACTTCTTGGATTCAGGCTTTACAATTGATGGCAAAATATTGATGAGGTGTCCTCTTATGGAGTTAATGGAGAAAACGGGATTTTCAGACATAAATGTAGCTCATAAAATTACTGACGCTCATTTGAATGTGAAAAATGTTCAAAGGCAGAAAGTTAAATTAGCCACCCAGCTATTTTCGCATACAAATGCCTGTGCTTTAAAAAGAGCAGGGAATTTGGGACTATTGAAATCTGAGAACTGGGAGGAGTTATCCTCGTTCATGAAATTGGTGAATGATTTGTTCGATGTGTTTAATTCTAAACTGCCAAGAATTGATTCTAGAAAGAGAATGGCGGCTTATGGACTAGAACTAGAAACCCAGAATAAAGTACTGTCTGATATGGAGTCAACTGTGAAAAAGATGAGAGTAGGTCTTAAAAAGCACATGTTACCCTTTCAAAAAGGAATACTTATGAGCATTAAGTCTTTAAGGATGCTCTTCGACAATATGCGCGTTAAGTACAATACCACTTACATAATAACGAACAGACTAAAACAAGACATCTTGGAAGGATTTTTCAGCATAATGAGATACAATGGAGGACTGCATGATCATCCATCGCTGTTGGAATTTAAATACAGATTGCAAAATTACATACTTGGAAGAAATGATGGTGTTGTGTCTTCAGCAGCAAACATTAAAGATTCAAATGACAGGGGTGACATCACACTTACAGAAAATAATTACCAATCAATCACTTCCCTGTCTGACAATGATGACAGCAGTGGAGAAGAAACTATGATCACTAGAACCGTATTTCGTGACTTAGCAAGTGACACCGAAATACCTGAAAGCTTTGATATTACAGAAATTGAATTCGATGGACTCGAAAGTGTTGGTGGTTTTATCGTCAGTAAATTCAGAAATAAATATCCAGAGTTAGGTACAGTTACAGAAAATCTGAGCAGTACTTATGTCGATCAGTTGTCAGAGGGGCGACTATACAAACCATCAACTAAATTTTCGGAAACTCTCTTGCAGCTGTGGAACATTTTTCAAATTACAGGTCTGGCGCAAAAACGCAACTTTATTAAGTCTCTACTCCAAAAGTCCTGTAATGTTGCTGTTCCAGAAGATGTAAAACGTCTGTTCTTCAGAACTGTCATGTTTTTCACCATTAGAAGACGTAATAGAGTCATCAGTGAAGCGAAGGGACTAAAAAGAAAATTTAAGAAGACTGTATCTTGAAAGGTAATATTTCAGTTTCATTTTATTTTTCGTATATTCCATACAACTGGATTATGCTGTATTCTTCATTGGAGTTATAGCTAAATTCAGTGGCGGACGCAGAATTTTTTTCGGGGGGGGGGATTTGAAAAATTAATTAACTTATATATATATAATTAGTTTATAAAACTGGCCACTTAGAGTGCATATATAGCCTTTTTTCAAATTTCGGGGGGGGGGATATAACCCCCCTATCCCCCCCTCTGCGTCCGACACTGGCTAAATTACAATTTATGAATAAGACTTAATTGTTTTGTGTTTCCTTCAAAATGTACGTAATATTTGCATGTAATAATTTTCATAAACAGTGAACAAAATATTGTTATATACGGTATATATGAAAACAAGTTCAAGTATTGACAGCTATTACTCTATTTTACACATAGATAGGCTACATTGAATCCTGTACATTGACGTGAACAGTGAACTAGCAAAATGGTAATTCATGGTATTAATACCGTGCTACATGTAATTCCTATTTATTTAATGTAAATCACTTACAATACCGGTATATCATGCATAAAAAGCAGATTAAAACTACCAGAGACAAAGCGATGATGTACAATGTAGTTATACATTTGTGCATGAAGCAGAAGCATTTGACTCAGCGCGAGCGAGGCGTTTGTCACTGTCTGACGTCACACGTGCGAGAGGCAGGGGGCTATGGCTGCGCAAGAACCTATCTTCTTGTCTTAGTATCATGCATAGAAACAATACTATGCAACAAGGATGTATTACCAGTAAACACAGAGAGATAGAACCTATTCACACAGGAAGAAATAAGAACAGTGATAGAAAAATCAAAATGTCACAAAGCAACAAGGCCAGACGGTCTATATTCCAAACATCTAAAAACTTTACTACCTCTACTATATCTAGTATGTACAGAGCTATTAAATAAATGTGTTGAATCAGGTGAAGTACCAATGCTACGAAAGAAAGTCATTATTAAGATACCATACAAAGGGAAGGGTGAAACGAGAAACCCAAGTCTTACCGAGGGATAGCGCTAGAAGCAGTAGCATTCAAAACTGTTGATGGGAAGAGTCAGTAAATTGGTAAAACCTTTGCTCCCAGAACAATAATTCGGCTTCACAGTTGGGAGATTGACTCAGATGGCAGCTGGAAATCTGATACAGGAAGTTCAAGAAACTATTGCAAGAAAATGAGGAAAGATGTATGTAATCTACATAGATTACTCAAAGGCCTTCGATAAGATAAACAGACGGAGACTGATTAGATACTGGAAGATCTGATAAGACATACATGGATAACAAGACTCATGTCTAACATACTAGCAGAAAACTAGGTGCAAATCATCTTCTTCTTCATTTGTTTAAGCTTTTGCTTGTTCGTCTTCACGCTGAATCCGATGGAGATGATAAACATCCTTCCTTCCATCTCTTCTTTGGACGACCTCTTTCTCTTTTTCCTCTTGGTACAAGATCTCTTGCCGCTTTAATCAATCTATTTCTCTCTGCTCGTTCAAAGTGGGAATTCCATTCTTGCCTTCTTACCTTTGTGAATTTAACCACGTCCATTATACCACATTCTTGTCTGACTGTTTCATTTCTTACTTTATCTAATCTTGTTTTCCCTAATATTGTTCTCAATGTATTCATTTCTGTTGTTCTCATAAGCTGTTTAGTTTTGCTATTTTCTGCTCTAGTTTCTGTACCATATGTTAGTATTGGTCTAACTGCAGTTTTATATATTTTTATTTTGCTCTCTATACTAAGATATTTATGAACCCTGAAAAGGTCGGGGAATGAGGCAATGGTTGCAGTTGAAGCGTCTGACCCAGAGTGGGCGGCTTCAATCAAGTAAAACAGGGGTAGGAAGAACTCCAAATTTTTGATAAAACAATCTTCCTAAGGGAGCAAACCCTGATTAAAAACCGCCAAAGGCCAGCCTAGCGAGCTACCTGAGGTGTATAAATAATAATTGCTCACAGAACCACGCATGGAAATAAATAAATGTGCAAATCTATGAAGGAATAACTAAGTCGAAGTGGATACGGCAAACAAATGGAGTCTTGCAAGGGACCCTTTAAGTCCAGTCCTTTTTAATATATTTACCCATGACGTGACACAAGAGATCAAGAGTCAAACTAAAATGGCAAGAAAGTTCATATATGCTGACAACATGGCCATAGCCTCAGACAACAAAGAATAACTTCAAATAGCGATGATCAAATTATAGGCTGGGCAGAGGAAAATGATACGGCTGTAAACAAAACCAAAATAGAACTAGTAGTCTTCATAAAAGGTGGGAAGCTAGCAGAAAACGATTACATTGTGTGTAATAAATAAAAAAACTCAAAATTAGCAGTACCTAGGGATCACAATCCAAGCAACAGCAACATTCACTATCCACATGAGAGAAACTGTCATCAAAAACAGCAATGCTACTTTTTTAAGCAAAGGTACCGGTAATTCCATCAGCAATCTATAGATTGGAAATAATCGGGCACAAAGAGGAACAAGATATGGGAAGAATTCTATGCGACAGATGTCATGACTAACAGGGAATGGACACATGGAGGATATGACTTGTGACACATGATGACTAGATTTGTTGTTCAAGGATTCCACCATAAAGTGTGCAGAATTATAGGGTTTCATGAGCAAGGCCCAAACCATGTGTGTCAATATTGTAAACAGTGTGAGAGATATCATGCCATAAATTGTGCCCTCAGAAGAGAAACATTAACAAAACTATTCTAGTAACAATATTTATCTACAATTTTCATATTGTGCACATTTCCTTATTAAGTGCCAGTATGGTACTTTATGAGATTGTGTGGGGGACGAAAAAATGTCTGTCTGTCTGTCTGTCCGTCCGTGTGTCTGTACGCACCATAATTCAAATACGCTTTTTTTGGATTTTCATGAAACTTGGAAAACACATTTATAATGTTTAATGGGTTTACCCTATTGATACTGAACCAAATCAGTTCACCGGTACCGGAGTAATGCCCAATTTAGTGCCTATTTTAATAGATTATATTAGAAAGGCGCCATAGCTCAAATACGCTGTATCGAATTTCCATGAAACTTGGTATACACATTTATGACGCCCATGAAAAGTACCCTATTGAATTTGAACCTAATCTGTTGACCGGTACCGGAGTAAAACCCAGTTTAGTGTCTATTTTAAAGACATGGTAACTCAAATACGCTTTACCGGATTTTTATGAAACTTCGTATGCACATTTATAATGTCCATGGGAAGACGTCTATTGATATTCGGCCAAATCGGTTGGCCAGTACCGGAATAATGCCCAATTTAGTGCCTTTTATGTTAATATATAAGATGTGCTTTATTGGATTTTCCTGAAACTTTGTATACCCATTTATAATGTACATGGGAAAACGTCAAATGATATTGGACCAAATCGGTAGACCAGTACCGGAGTAAAACCCAATTTAGTGTATTTTAAAGACATGGTAACTCAAATACGCTTTACCGGATTTTTATGAAACTTGGTATACAAATTTATAATGTCCATGGGAAGACGTCTATTGATATTGGATAAAATCTGATGACCTGTTTTGGAGTAATGCTCAATTTAGTGCCTTTTTTATGGTAATATATGTATTCGAAAGAATTTATGAAATGCAAATCAGTTATCATGACAACATAGCCTATTGTTTTACTGTGATCTGATAAGGCTTTGGCAATTAAAATAAAGTTAGCTATGACAAATAACACTATTGTTTTACATGCGTTTATCCAACTGACCCAGTGGCCGAGATGGTAACGTCTCACATTCTAGAGTTCCATGGTTCAAATCCCGAAACCGGCCAATTTGACTTTTTTTTTTGTATTCAGCATATCATAACTGCAATCATAACTGATTAAACAAAAAAATACTGGCACTTTGTTACATCAGTTTACCTGATTTTATGTTAACATATAAGAAGTCGCGATAACTCAGATATGCTTTATTGGATTTTCCTGAAACTTTGTATACCCATTTATAATGTACATGGGAAGACGTCTACTGATATTGGACCAAATCGGTAGACCGGTACCAGAGTAAAACCCAATGTAGTGTATATTTTAAAGATGCGGTAGGGTAACTCAAATACACTTTACCGGATTTTTATTAAACTTGGTATACACATTTATAAAGTCCTTGGGAAGACGTCTATTGATATTGGATAAAATCAAGTGACCTGTTTCGGAGTAATGCTCAATTTATTGCCTATTTTATGGTAATATACGTATTCGAAAGAATTTATGAAATGCACATCAGTTATCATGACAACATAGCCTATTGTTTTACTGTGATCTTATAAGGCTTTGGCAATTAAAATACAGTTAGCTATGACGAATAACACTATTGCTTTTCATGCGCTTATCCAACTAGACCGTTAAACTGACCCAGGTGGCCGAGATGGTAACGTCTTGGCCTTCCATTCAAGTTCAAATCCCTAAACCGGCCAATATGACTTCTTTTCTTTTTTTTGTATTCTGCATATCATAACTGCATTAAACTGTTAAACTGATTAAACAAAAACATACTGGTACTTTGTTACATCAGTTTACCTGATTTTATTTCTTTATTATACTAACACCTGAAACTTTCATTTGAAATTTTTTCCCAATAAATTCTCTGAAGGATAATTATAATCCATATATTTCATACAGAAACTTATGTTTTAGGCGTTGCTTTGCAAGTAATGCATCTTTGAATAAGGCTGAGACAACTGAATGCACTCTACTTGCAATAAAGCCATGTAGGCTACTCTACAATAAAATATATTAAGGGTAGAGGAAGTTGTAAATTTCACAATAGATTTTTTTTTTTTAAAACAACTATAATTTATACACACCTAGCAAACTACAGAATACAACATTTATTTCTCAAGTTCAGATGCCAATTTGTCTATCACTGAAGCTTACATAAATAATTTACAGAGCTGACTTTATCCAGATTATATTGTAAGTTAAGTTTCTTTTAAATCATTCAATTTATGGAACCTACTAACCTCAAAGAAATCAGGTTGTGGTTCTTCATCTGTTTCTAGGAGTGCTTTCGATGACTGTTGACGGTACATTTCAATTTGTTGTTGGATTGGATTATTCTGAGATCGCTCAGTAACAACAGAATCTGGGCTCTCATCCCAAGTATTCCAATTCTGTAGATCCTGACCCTGTAATTACACAAAATTTAAATACTGCTAATGTTTATAGAAAATATTAAGGGATATAACCCCTCTGAGGTACTCAGGTTCAAATGGCATTGGTCTGAATTATGGTTCTGCAAAGATCTTTCTCTCAACTTATACGATAAATGTGACATGAATTCTTGAATCCATCCTCCTTCATTATCATAACTTTCAATCATTCATCTCATGGAAGAGATAGAATGAGTTCCCTAGCACAAGCACACAGATGTAATTTAATAGGTTAGGGCAAAAGGTCACTGTTCCCAATGACTTATCATGATAATTGTATGGTATCCTAAAAAGAAGAAAAAAAACTCTCATCCATTAAGAGCATAGACACAGTTTAGAGAGTGCTTGAACTGATCAGAGATGTTATAGGTAGTTCATTACGTTTCCTCTCATAATTTTCTTAACATGGTACTTCTTGACTTCGTTTATTTATCTTTGGCCTATTACCGGTATGCACAAATGTGGAACAAAGAAAACATACTATTTTGATACCGGTACCCAAGCTTTCTTTTGATATTATTACTTTGTTCAGTAGGTTGGTGATTTCAGTTAGCAGATGTTCGCCTCCCCATTTTAAGTATTCGTTTAGTATTCCATCCTCTCCTGGTAGTGTAGCAGTGCAGTGCAGCACAATAGTGCTGCTACACAAGAAAGGAAGCCACGACAATCTGAACAACCACAGGCCAAAAAGTTTAATCTCTAACCTCTATAAAGTGTTCACAAAAGTACTGACAAGAAGACTCACAATGACTTTAGATGCCAATCAACCACCGGAACAGGCAGGTTTCCGTGCCGGATTTAGTTCAACAGGCCATCTGCAGTCGATAAGACAGATAATTGAAAAATCGGAAGAATTCAACCTACCCATTCACATAGCTTTCGTTGACAACGCTAAGGCTTTTGATACAGTTGAACATCCTGGTGTTATACAAGCACTAGCAAAGACAGGAACAGAGCACAAATATATAAGGATCCTCGGCAAGATATACACTAATAGAGACTAAGAATGGAGAGAGAGGGAACAACATTCAAACTGGAAAAGGGAGTAAAGCAGGGTGACCCCATACCTCCTAAGTTATTCACATGCCTTCTAAAAATGATTAGGCCTATCAGAAATATGGAATGTAAAGATAAAGCAATGGGTCTCAACATAAATGGGAGGAGGCTCACGAATCTACGTTTCACGATGATGTTGTGTTATTTGCTAAATCCGGAGCAGAACTTGAGCACATGCTTACAGACCTAAGCCAGGAAAGCAAGAAAGTTGGCCTAACAATGAACACAACAAAAACCAAGGCGATGACAAATGCAATGGCAACACCGATAATGATGACAACATACCAGTGGAATATGTAGAAGAATATGTGTACCTAGGTCAGCTGGCATCAGTAAGGAATTTTTTCAATTCGTCCATTCATTGAGTTTAAAAAACACAGACGAACTGATCAACAAAATCAAAGACATTACCATTGGAAAGGATGATATTTTAGTATCCTTTGACGTCAACGCATTGTTTACAAGCATTCCAACTGAGAAACTATCCAACTTACTGAATCAGTGGCTTTCTTACAATAATTTCACATCAGAGCAAATTAAAAGTTATACTGATTTGGTTTACTTAGGCCTATGCATCATTCAAAACAGTTTTATGTTCAATTCAAGTTTTTATTAGGGATGGGTCGATACCAGATTTTCTCAATACTCGATACTCGATACCGTTACATGATTGTTTCCTCGATACTCGATACTTCGATACCCGATACCTTCAACATTTCCAGTTTCAATAAATAGGTACATTAAAAATTAAAATTTGAGAGAACAGTGTAATACCAATTAAATTAATTAAGTCTGCATATTTAATGAGACAACATTTAATATCATCAGTAGCCTATAATTATTTTTAAACTCTACATTAAAACTAAAATTAGTTTTTTAAACAGTCCACTTACAAGTTTTTGTTAAAAAATACTAGCATTCTCACTTAATTGCAGGATTACAAAAGTATCGAAAAAGTATCGAGCGAGTTGTCTGAAGTATCGTTCGATGCCGATACCATGCAAGTATCGAGAGTATCGAGGTATCGAAAGTATCGAAGACCCATCCCTAGTTTTTATACACAAACCAAGGGACTACCCATGGGCAATCCGTTATCACCTTTATTAACTGATCTTTATATCAGCCAATTAGAAATACGGATGACTGAGTCCTTCCCACACATCTTCAAACATTGGCACAGGTATGTGGATGATGTTTTGGCCATTATCCCTAATAGATTCATAGAAGACTCTTAATAAAACTACTCAATCTACAAGATCAATCTATCAAATCTACTATTGAAAAGGAAGAAAATGGTTATCTACCTTTTTCTGGATCTTAAAATTTTTTTAAATGGAGAGAGACTTGAATTTGGGATCTACAGGAAAGATACGCATGTTGACAACTATATTAAGCGAAATGTATTCAATCCAAGACCACATCAATATGCCATATTTCATAGTCTAGTACATAGGGTGATACATGTACCTTTGTCAGATGCTGAATACAAGAAAGAATATCTCCATATTATATAATGTTGCAATGTTGAATGGTTTTAAGACAGATTTTTATTGATAAGATGATTTCCAAACATAAGAAAGCTAAACTGATTAAGGACGCATGTACTCTGAGCAACTCAAATGACAGCAAACCAATATACAAGAAGTTTACCTTTCATCCGGAATTATTTCCTAAATTTGAAAAATCATTCAAAGGACAAAACATAAAATTGGCTCCACATAACAAATTTAACCTGAGGAACATGCTCAACCAGCCATTAAACAATAGTACTCTAAAAACCGAATTATCAGGGATACATCAAATGGAATGCTCGGACTGTCACAAAGTGTAATTAGGTCAAACCAGAAGGAACCTGGATACAAGAATGAAAGAGCATCTCAGGAATATCAGATTAGTACCTGGGTACATACAGAAAAATCTGCTTTAGCCCACCATGCCTACTTCAATGATCACCACATCAAAATAGAGATCAAACTTTTAAAACATATAAAAGATCCATCTGAGTTAGGAGTTCATGGGAGATGATATTCATCATTAAGAACCAAAACAAGATCTTGAATTTTGACGTCCCAGCAGCAGATGGGATATTTAGTTTTTTAGGTAATAGGAGTGGTAACACTGTAGGAGCAGATGCATCAGATCAACAAGACATTGGTATCAGTCAACCACCAGCTGAGGATGAGGGAGTAGCTTTAATCCCTGGAAACTAGTCCTGCAACTTAAAGTAAGTGGAGCAAGAAGTGTTTTTTAAATGTTGACTCTGTACAAGTGTTAACATACCGGTACCGTATCTTCGAGACAGTGCATTTCATTGCCTTTATGATGCGGTGATTCAATTGTGTGCCCTAAAAAAACCCTTAAAATGATGGTGTAAAAATAATGCTTTGTCAATTAAACATTTAGAAGTCAATTTGCTTGAGCAATAATTAAAATTCATATTTCGTAAGCTTTTTCAATGTTAAAAGCCCTTAACTCTGAGTGGTCATTTTGACCTCAAGTCCATGTTAATGTAACAGAATAATCACGTCCATGGTTAAGAGTTATTCTACATTTCCAGCTTAGTCTAATAATGATTTGCAATGCTTTATTACTTACCTCTTAAAATACTGCTTTAGGAGGCTAAAACACATGATGTAATAAATAACGTTTCATACCGTACAAACTTAGTCTATCCCCTAATGTAAAAGCCAGTATGAAGGCTATATCACTGATATAAGTTACTGGAATGGTTTTGATACCTTTAATTTGACTCTGAAAAGTAGGTCTATTAGAAAATATTATTTGGGATAGATAACACTATATAGATTCGAATTGTTCACTAACTAAATACACATAAACACATAAAAGGTTCCTGCTAAAAAAAACACATAAGCTTAAACACTAAACCATTTACAGCCTATAAAAAAATCACTGAATTTAAATGCCTGTCGACTTTACAAGACCTAGTGAATTAAAGGCACTTTCTTAGTGTATTCTTTACCAAGTGGCAATCTTTTTGGATAGCAGTTTTTCTAGGTGGTGTTCCTGCATCTTCAGTAGAGTGTCAACTCATATCTTGTATATCTTGTATATTATGGTGGGGGATTCGAGGTAGGGGTTTGGTCTGAGTGTGTTTAACCATGTCAAATAAAATGTGTTATTTCAAATTGAGTTGGTTGTTTAAAATCAGCGTGCAGATTTCAAATTGTTCTAGTGTAGGCCTATTTAGTTTCTTGCCTATATGTGTAATAAGTAGAATACAATAGAATATACTTTATTTATTCATTTCATCCTCTGAACATGTAGGCCTACATGTTAATTATACAAACTTATACAAAGTACAGTTTTTACAGTTTAAAACAGGGTTGGCATTTTCCCATTCAAAACTAATATATACCATCCCTGAGAGAAAAACTGGTAAATACCGGGATAAATTTGTAAATACCAGACAAAAGTGGGATCAACTTGGACACATTATATGTAACTTAAACAAATTCCAACTTTATGGATTATATTCTTATTCCAAAACATTTCTGTGTTATTTCTTGAGACAATTTTAAAACTAATTTCATAATTATAATGTAATAAAATCAAGTTTTATGGTTCCAATTTGCAATTAATAAACCTTTGCTTTTATTATAGGCCTAATTACTGGTATTTTATTATTTATATTTCATCTGATATTATTAATGGTTTGTCACCTTCTGTGTGGTGGAAGAACCTTATAAAAAGTGGAATTGATACAAACTTTCTCTAATAGAACACCTTCAAGTATAAGAGACTTGAGGCTTTCCTGGCATAGGTTACTTATACGATGGTCTCTTGGGATTCCAACCAGGTGAAAATGTTTGTGTAGACCGAGCTTTTGGCTGCTACTAGCTCTGCAGCCATCTTCTGGGAGAGAAGTGAGGTAGGAAAGGTAGATGGAGCTCTTATATCTTGTAGTTGAGTTCGTGGAGGACAGCCGTGAGCTCATATTGGTTGGAGCAATTCATTGGTCCTGACATTTGAGTTTACATATTCATACCCAGAAAGTTTTCCAAGATACAGAATATTACACTACAGAAGTATCTTTCATTCAGTGATTTTATTATAGGCCTAGTGTTGAAGTTGGACATAAGAATGAATGGTTTAATCTGAAAAGAAACCTGTTACAATTTTATTGAATCTGACGATGAAATCCAATTTAAAGTGCTTCTATAATAATAACTGAAAACAAGGGTAATTTAATGCAGGCCTAAATAGGTTGCAGTGTGAGCTCATAATGTGCAACAACTGTTTGAAACAAATGATGTATCTACTCACAACTCGATCTCCTATTGAGTCAATGTTATTAGGAACCACTCCAATAGCTGTTAAGGGGATGGGGTCTCCAGAAGCTCGGCGTCGACGTCGGAAACAGCATAACGCTCTTTTTATTATTCCAAGTAAAAGTAGAAACAAGGCTTTCAATCTATTAACCATAAATGCTATTGCCATTGCATAGGGGTATGTTATATTAAAATAAATGCACTTCAATACGTATTTTACATACACTTTTAAGGACCCTCGTTTCTTATATATTACACTCTCTAACATACATTTTCGAAATGACACTAACATACATAACCTATAAATACAAATGTCATTTCACAACATTTCAAATATCATAGTTGCATAACATAAGACTTAAAAAAATAGCTGCTATGCCTATTAAAATTTTGCAGACGTGAACAAAATGAGGATTATCCAATTATAGCATTTGTGGTTCTTTAATTGCCATGCTACCAATCAAAATCTAAATTTCACTACTGTACGTTTGTTCCATCAGCAGAGTGCAGACGGCGAACAAACATATGTCCAGTGTCCAGGGTTGCCAGATCAGAAACGTAGAACAGTCGTATCAATGTTCGAAAATAGTCGTATGCTAGTTAAAACTGTCGTATATTTTGTGATTTTTCAGTGTATTGAACGTATTGCGTTAATAATAATAATAATAATAATAATAATAATAACAACAACAACAATAATTATAATTAATCGATATTATACACCTTAAATAGCCATGTAATTGTTAATATTTTTTTTTTGTAAATGATTAGGCGTGTTTTATTATCTACCGAAGTGCCAAATTTGATTAAATACAATAAAATGAAATAAACAGTAGTTGCCACAGTGTTGTAATTATTGCAAAAGGCACAGGACCGCTTTCCAATCATATTGATTTTAACAGCATGCTAACAACAAAAACCATGAGAAAACAACCCTAGTAGCACACTTCGTTGGCCTAACGGAGGAATTTGGTTGGCATGGTTGGGATATGTTGGGAAAACGTTCGTTGTAATTTCCTCGGTTAGCCCAATGTACGTTTCCGTTGCGTCATGCGCTAAGTCCTACCGTTGGGGTTATGACGTTGGCCCAACGAGGGCTCTCCCTACCGTTGGGGTTATGATTGCTGGCCCAACAATAAATCTCGTTGTAATGTGATCGCATTTATGTTAAAATTAAAAAGTGTTGAAATAACATTATAAGCGTTAAATTTTCATTTCCTATAAAATAAAACAGTTTTAATTCATTAATTATTCGAGCTCTTTGTGCGCGTTACATGCTAAAAATTTACTTCTCCACCTCTTCCTGCCAGTCTTCGGCAATTTCCGGCGTAGTTCGGGTCATCACGAAGACGATGAAGATACAACAGTTATTCGCCATCTTGATATGTTGAAGAATCCGAATGGTGTTTTTACTTCTATTAATATTAGGGCTCTTTATTTGTTCTCTGAAAATAACGTTATCATATATTCACATCAAATATTCAAAATACGAGATGTATATCCTTCTTACTATTTATCATGTATTTATCTGTAGTAAATAGGCTAGAAGAATTCTCGATTTTTATTTCAACGATCACTAATAGTGGTTAAAGCGATAGACTATAACGCTAGCGGTTCCGAGATCGAATCCCCATAGGTGCGAATTTTATACGATAGGAATAGGTATTTAGGGTGAAGGAGAGAAGGGAGTTAATAGGGAAAAGAGGAGAAAAGGGATGAAAGGGAAAATAAAAAATTAAATTTTGTGTGCTTCTAGTATTTCCGCCAGATGTCTCTGCGCTGCGCTGCGTAGCAGTTCCACCATTACCTAATAGATGTCTCTCAACTGTTGGGATTTTGTTGTATATTGGTTGGCTACAGTTGGCAGTTGGTTGGATAAAACGCTCCTTGGCAACGGAACCCCGACGGACATTCCTAACCGTTGACCAACGAAACATGGCGATCATTCCTCAACATTGGCCCAACGATCTGTGCTACTAGGGAAAAGGCTGGATCAGCAGCGTCGCCAGGAATTTTACTAAGGGGGGGCAAAATCAATTTCGGACCTCAATTTCAAATGATTAGGCTAAACACAATAATATTCACTTAGTTAACCGGATCGTTATTTTAAACCCAAGCTGGGATCGAATTCGGTAACTTTCGTCACCAACGCAATGGTGTTGTTGAGAGCTCAACAACCGACAGCAAGATACCAACGGCCGGAGCGTGAGCGATTCTGTAACTCCCTGTTGGTATCTGGAGACCCGTTGTTGAGGCCCACCAATAACTTTGTGAATTTTCGTGAATGTTGGCAATGAAAGTAGCTATGAGAAATCTGTCTTAACAAACTGCAATGAATATCATTGGCTGATGGAGTGCGGGAATGTGATTTCATAATTTCCAAACTGGGCGGGAGTTTTATCTTCTCTATATATAAAAGCCAAAACCCACTCACTCACTGACTGATCACGGTTTCTCAAAAACTATACAGCCTAGGAACGTGAAACTTGGTACACATATTGCTACTAGGCTCTAGATGCGCACTAAGAAAGGATTTCAAAATCTTTGGCCTCTAAGGGCCTATAAGGGCCAAAATAGGGTTGTAAAGTTATGAAATTCACCAAAAGGAATTCATACTGCATGCATACAATCCCCATGACAACATAATTTTTTTAAACTACACAGGGGGCTTGGCATGACACTGGGATTTCATGTAGACCTAATGGATATAAAATTATGAGAAAGGCTATCAATAGAATTCCTATAAATTATTATTAACTATTTTTTGGCACGAAGTAAATTTAGAAGGTCCTGGGTTCTATTCTTAAGAGTTGAACTCTTTTCTTATAGCCAGCCTAGGACTGCATTGCAAAAGATAGTAAGTAAAGTGTTCCCTATTACAGGCCATGCGGGCCCAGAGGGTACCAAGAAGTTGAGGCTCCCGGATTTTTAGACAATAGGACGTGAAGTTGGTAAGGTTGTCAGCGGTACGCACCGGCCGCCTTTACCACCAGGTAGTTCATACAATATCAATAGATATAATTTCCTGATTAATTTCTATTTACCATATCATCTATCTATCTTTTACCTTAGTTTTTATCCAAACTTTTGGGGTCATTTAAGCGACCCATGTTGCCCGGGCCTTACAGGGCCGCGACCTGTCGGGAGAGGGATTATCTATGGCTCACATACATACTTTCTTGACCAGACAAGGACATGGAGGGCCTCCCGGATGAGTGATCAGCCAAATGCCGGGGCCACCTCTGAGACAACACAAACATATAGGACGAGATACATCATTCACACACTCACTCTGAACAAAGCGAGGATGTGATGAGGATGATAATGGCTGCCAGATGATATCCGGAGACCACTAGGGCCTAAAGTTACCAGAGCCTAAAGTTACCAGACATTTGTCTCACAGGTGAGGAAAAATCCCGGGAAAAGCTCTACCTAGGTAACTTGTCCCGACCAGTATTCGAATCGGAGCCCGCTGCGTGAGACGAGCGAACGCATCCCCTACGCCCAACTATTTACTGTATGTTTGCCAAAATTGAAATAGAAAGATTAAATTTTTTAAGACATAATCAGAGTAAACTACGGGTGAAGGAGTAAGTTATGTGGAATATAAATACGTCCACCGTGTTGGCTGGACGGCTGATGATTTATAGAAGTACATCGAATCGACTTTAAATTGTGTTCACTTAACCTATATATACATCAATCTAACAATGCGAAGCATTGATGGGTCAGCTAGTTTCATGTATATATTTTGAAAGTGGGCGTTTATATTACACGTACTTCATGTTGCAAGACGCTTATAGGGGGAAAAGGCGGATTTATAACAATAGGAGAAATTCGCAAAATGCCAATGGTTTTTAGTAATGTTTACTGTCATATATATAATAAGGCGGGTATCTCGGGGAATACAATTAGCAAATTTCGCAATAGTTTGCCAATATCTGATTTAAATTATGATTATAAAAAATATGCAATCTCGAAGTAGTTATATATTTCCATTGCAACTCACCTTGTTTGTGTGAAAGTATTAATTTTAACGATTAACAGAAAGTAAGATCAGTAATTTTTTTCGGGGGGGGGATTTGAATAGGTAGAAAGACTTACATACATAATTACCAGTTTATAAAACTGGCCACTTAGAGTGCATATATAGCCCTTTTTCAAATTTCGGGGGGGATCTATCCCCCCAATCCCCCCCTCTGCGTCCGCCACTGAGTAAGATGTAGCCCTTTTCAGAATACTCATTTTAACAAAATGTTGCTGGATTCATACTCAGTGAAAGGAATGAACTTTCCAATCTCTGTTCAAATAAAAGTTAGTCTCTCAGCATAATATAATTATTGTGTATGACATTCTTGTAATGTAAATTGGTTGTATAAATAAAGAGAATGTCCTTAACGCATCACATCCCCGAAGGATACACAACCCAAATAAAATATATTTATTGTACTCTCATAACTTTCTTTACTTTAAGCATGCACAATACATTTTTCTCACTTCACATTCTGATAAAGACTACACTTTAGAGATTTTCTTCGAAAAAATGTTTCAAATAAAAGTTTTAGCACGTATTCAGAGTGGGTGGCTTATAACTACCCTAAAGAGAATTTCTTCGAAAAAAGTTTCAAATAAAAGTTTTAAGTCCAAGTAACTTATAAGCAACCCATGTGCAAAATTTAAACAAATCGATAAAATCGCGAAAAACGAACATTTTTTTCATGTAAAGTCCCTTTAAAAATAAGAGAAACTTGTCGCCAATCTTTGTGTCACATCTTCAGAAGGTACCAAACCCAAATACAAAAAAAAAATTCTTACGATTTTCCATTCTGGAGCTAGGCTGTTGACACACTTCCACACAGACATGTTTTCGAAAATAGTATTTGGGGATTCAGAATATCTCAAAATGTGTATTTAGGCTTAAAACTCAACTTCAAAGTTGGGGTCGAAAACAATACTTCCATTATCTGTATTACCTATGGTACAGGCAGAGAAAGTAAAAAAAATATTCAGTAGGAGTTTTTACTTAATTTATAGAACACAAGCCAATTATACAATTATTTTTATATAGATAAAGCAAATAGTAAAGTTTAAGCAAATAAGAGTATCTTATCTTGCCTACTGCTTTTATGACATTTATAAAACCCTTTAAATAAATTAATTGTGTTTTGGGTTAACTTAAAATGAATTCATTAGTATTTAATTTACACTGTACTTTGAAACATTACAATTGGCCTCATGGTTGTTCATAATTATATATTAATTTAAATAACACCATAATATCACTGAAAAAGTGTCTTAAAGGGGCTCATACACCAAGAGACCATGCCCGAGCAGGCATCGCAGTAACTGTTCGATATCTTCAACACTATTTGCAATAATAAAATGAAATTTTGGACATTAGAAGTATACATTTGGGGGTTGAAATGAGCACAAAAATTATTACAGTGTCACAAATATGAAGGTTGATATTATAAAATTATTTTTTTTTATTTTTCAGCATTTGATTAGGCCTAAGAAACATGATTTCATGCAAAAGTCAATCTGATTGGTGTAATATTTTTTTTTATTCACAGCTGACACTATAATCTAGAGGATAAACCATCAATTTATACTGTGGTATGCCTGATACAATTTTCAGGCATTTTAAAATTTCAATATAAAATTATTACTAATTTTTTCACATGTTCACAAGTGAAATAATCTTGTGTTGCAAATACATCAGATTATTTAGGTTTATCCTCTAGAACACACAAAAAATATGGGTGTGCAAAGTTTCATGCAATTTGGACCATTACTTTAAGAGATATTGTGCCTTTTGTGTTGAGAATATTAAGTTATGGGAAAATGACTTTGAAAATTCAACATGCATTTCAACTTACATATAAGCCACACCCACTTGACGGAAAATCACGAGATACAATATAGCTCATATTATTATAAAAGGAATTAGAGGGAATTTAAATTAGACAAAAAATTGGTAACAGCCAATATTGTGGCTAGATTTAAATAATATTTTCAATTACAATAGGCTACATTGGCAGGGAGGCATATTTTTGGTGCAGTTAAAGACAGATGCTTCTCTACAAGTGTGAAAAGCTTTATAAACTAGTAAACGCTATATAGGCTACCAGTATATTTAAAAGTAAGGACAATGTACATCATATTTTGCTGAGTGATATAGTACACACACACTTACAAAGTAAACTTTGGTACAAAAAAACTATTATATGTATCATGAGTTCATGGCACTTTGCTCAGTTCTAATAAGCACAGTCTTCGTAATTATTTCCTGAAAATTACAAAAAGCCAACATCTCACTACTTGAAGCATCGCTTGAGTGGGATGTCCTTCTCAATTGCAAATGACCTACTTGTGCACTGTTCTTTCGAATGAACTGGACAAAATTTTACACTACATAAAAAAATGTAGGCCTACATAGAGGTGACACCCATCAGTGTTCATTAAGCTTATTATTGGTGCATATTATGTTGTCCACTCTTTAATGCAGATCACATGGATTACAATTCCAAATCTGAAACAAGATAAAGTAAAATAATTAATATTATGTTCAATTATGCAAACATAACCTCAAACATGCTTGTTGCAACATAAAATTATGTATTTAGTTTTTATATTCATAAAAACATATAAACAAATACTAAGAATCTATTCATTAATGGATATATACTGTACCTTCTCTGTTATTACGCAAATATAGCTATTGACACCATCACGAAGTCGCCCAATTAGGATATAAGCGGCCATTGAAACACAAATATGTCGATATTTCTGCAAATTTTGCGATATTTTAGTACTTTCGAGTTGTTGTTGAGCTCACCGAGGGGTTTGCAATCGTCGGTGTGTCACCAATATTTCCATCAATATATTGGTGTGATTTCAAGATCGATTCTTGACACCAATAGTTACAGAATAACTTTTTCTAGTAACATTGGTGTAATCGTAGTTGAGAGCGTTGGTGGAGTTACAGAATACGACCCCTGAAATCGACGAGGCTACAATTCCCTAGTAGCAACGGAGGGATTTGGTTGGCATGGTAGGGATATGTTGGGAAAAGGTTCGTTGTAATTTCCTCGTTTGGGCCAAGTCATTTGTTGGTTGGCGTTCGCGCCCGCCCTACCGTTGGGGTTATGATTGTTGGCCCAACGTTTGAATATGATCGCATTTATCTTCTCACCAGTCTTCGGCAATTTCCGGCGTGTTCGTAGGTCATCGGCACAGCGCCCTTGAAGGTAACGGTCATTCCTCATTCGCCATCTTGATATGTAAAGAAGTTAACGCAGTTTTGATTCTCATTCATATTTCATACATAATATTAGGTAAGCCCTTTGGTTGTTCTCTTAAAATAACGTTATCATTTTTACACGATACTGTATTATGAGTGTTGCATTCATATTATAATTGAAGGTTCGTTCAACGTTACAGTACTGTAATTTCCTCCATAGTAGCACACTTCGTTGGTCCAACGGAGGGATTTGGTTGGCATGGAAGGGATATGTTGGGAAAAGGTTGGTTGTAATTTCCTCGGTTTTGCCAACGGATTTATTCGTTGGCTAAGCCTCCGTTGGCGTTACCAACCAACAGGATTGTTGGCCCAGCAATACATTCCGTTGGAATATAATCGCATTTATGTTACAATTAAAAAAGTGTTGAAATAACATTATAAGCGTTAAATTTTCATTTCCTATAAAATAAAACAGTGTTAATTCATTAATTATTCGAGCTCTTTGTGCGCGTTACATGCTAAAAATTTACTTCTCCACCTCTTCCTGCCAGTCTTCGGCAATTTCCGGCTTGGTTCTTAGGTCATCACGTAGAGACGATGAAGATACAACGGTTATTCGCCATCTTGATATGTTGAAGAATCCGAATGGTGTTTTTACTTCTATTAATATTAGGGCCCTATATTTGTTCTCTGAAAATAACGTTATCAAATATTCAAAATACGAGATGTATATCCTTCTTACTATTTATCATGTATTACACATCTCTGTAGTAAATAGGCTAGAAGAATTCTCGATTTTATTGCAACGATCACTAATGGCGTAGTGGTCAAATCGATAGACTATAACACTAGCGGTCCTAGGATCGAATCCCCATAGGTGCGAATTTTATACGATAGGAATAGGTAGGTAGGGTGAAGGAGAGAAGGGAGGTAATAGGGAAGAGAGGAGAAAACGGATGAAAGGGAAAATAAAAAATTAAATTTTCTGTGCTTCTAGTATTTTCGCCAGATGTCTCTGCGCTGCTAGTAGTTCCACCGTTACCTAATAGATGTCTCCCAACTGTTGGGATTTTGTTGTATATTGGTTGGCTACAGTTGGCAATTGGTTGGATAAAACGCTCCTTGGCAACGGAACCCCGACGGACATTCATAACCGTTGACTAACGAAACATGGCGATCATTTCCCAACATTGGCCCAACGATCTGTGCTACTAGGGATATACTTTTTTTTTAATTTGAAATTTTTACATGTAAAACAATTCGGATGGTAAGCCAATGAACATCGAATGAATCAGTCTTGTATACACTCTAATTAACGATTTTACTTATTTCACTCTCAAAATAACTATTACAACCATAGATGGCACATATCATGCCATATCATATCATATCAGGACATTTTCTTTAGGCCTACGTTGTATTTATTATTTTACTCAGGGGTGCCCACCCCCAAAACTTCATTGCTCACCCCCCAAACTTCATTGCTCACCCCCAACCCAATTGCCTGTCGACAAGGGCGCCCATATGATATTTTCTAGGGGGGGGCAATTTTTTTAATTCATTTATTTTTTGTCGCTTTAACTTCTTGGGCCACTTTGTATTTTATATTAATAATATAATAAGTAGCCAGAAAATCATTGCGGGGAGGGTCGGAAGTGCCGGGGGGTTTGGAATAGCCCCCAAAAAAAGGGGTCGGAGGTCCATCCCAGAAAATTTTTAAATATTGAACTAATGAAAATCTCATTTTACGCTATTTTAGCACTCAAAAACTAGTTAAGAAATTTGTTTACCATACTCTAAGACATGCCAATGTAAACAAGAAAATGTTACCTAAGTCGAATGTCCACCCCGGGAAATTTTTAAATATTGAACTAATGAAAATCACATTTTACGCTATTTTAGCACTGAAAACTAGTTATGAAATTTGTTTACCATACTTTAAGGCATTTCAATGTACATAAGAAATCATTACCTAGGTGGGGGGTCCAGCCCCGGAAATTTAAATTATTGAATTAATGAAAATCACATTTTACGCTATTTTAGCACTAAAAAACTAGTTAGGAAATTTGTTTACCATACTCTAAGACATGCCAATGTAAACAAGAAAATGTTACCTAAGTCGGGTGTCCACCCCCGGGAAATTTTTAAATGTTGAACTAATAATGAAAATCATATTTTAGCACTGAAAAACTAGTTAGCAAATTTGTTTACTATACTCTAAGACATGGCAACTTAAACATGAAATTGTTACCTAAATTATAATACTTATTACTATTTATAAGAAAAGTTAAATAGCACATGGAACAGTGGACATAATAGGCCTACTCATTATGTTATGAAAAGAAAATAACTGCTATGTCATAACTGTTATGTATGTATGTGGATTGTATTATATATGTAGTGTTATATTTTGTATGTGCGCTGAGTAGGCATTCATGTATTAACAAGGCCGTGACTCAGCCAATGAGAAGTCGAGCTAGCTCCCGCCAACTAGCAAAAGAGAGTTCATTCAATAATGGCGGATTGGACTGTTTGGTGTAAATGTACGTCTTAATTAAACCATTGAACTATGTTAATTACTTAA
Source organism: Ectobius pallidus (assembly GCA_964059195.1). Taxonomy (NCBI): domain Eukaryota; kingdom Metazoa; phylum Arthropoda; class Insecta; order Blattodea; family Ectobiidae; genus Ectobius; species Ectobius pallidus. The sequence continues at coordinate 31,400,759 of CAXKWD010000006.1, forward strand.
CATTGTACCATCATTTCACCCGACCAACTTCCTAAGCGGATTGTGTATGTTGTCGAGGACAGTACATAACAGTGGCGACGAGGAAAACAAAACAGTGGAATCGAGGATTTCCAGGTACGCATGCAGGGAGCTATAGTACAAAGTGAAACAGACGCCATTAACCGCCATTCTGTGAACTTCAGTTGGGGAAGGTGACACAGACGGAAGAAAAGTTTAAGTCTATGTTCCGGGGAGGAAGCGTAGGACTTAATTGTGTCACAATTGAAGAGTTTAAGTCTATGTTCCGGGGAGGAAGCTTAGGACTTAATATTGTCACAATTGAAGAGGTGTCAGAGTGAAACATCGAAAATGCTAGGAAGCGTCGGTGAATTTGATGCAAGTCAGGAGACTTGGGCATCTTATGTGGAACGTTTTGAACTATTTTGCGAATGCAATAAAGTAGAAACTGAAAAAAAAGTATGTACGTTATTGACACTGGTAGGTGTAAAGACATATTCTTTGGTAAGAAATCTATGCATGCCAGACAAACCGGCTACAAAGAAGATGGAGGATATTGTAAAGATAATCCAAGACCATTTGTACCCAAAACCTTCGTTTATTGCTGAGCGGTATAAATTTAGCAAAAGAAACCAGTTGGAAAATGAGACAGTTTCGGAGTATATTGCAAGTTTAAAGCAATTATCTATCCATTGTGAATTTGGAGCATCACTTAGTGACTACTTGCGTGATCGACTGGTGAGTGGCATACGTAGTGAGTCAACAAAACAGAGGCTATTGGCAGAACCTTCTCTAACCTATGATGAGGCAGTAAAAATCATCCTGTCTGTGGAAACGGCAGAGAAAAACGCATCTGTTCTGGGGGCCAGTAACAGCGCCGGGGGCGGTGGCCAGTTGCAGCGGATGGCAGCATCTCAAAGTTGGAATGCCGGGGGCAGACCACAGCAGCAGAGGGACAGCAACTACAGCTATGAACCAGCACAACCCAGCGGCAGCAAACAGCAAGTGAAGTGGGGAGTGAAGTGTTTTTGTTGTGGGAAGTTTGGGCATGTCTCTAAAGAGTGCCGTTTACGTGGTTGCATTTGCAACAAGTGTGGTAAACAAAACCACATTGCTGCAGTGTGTAAATCTATACATAGATCTAACCAGTCTAAGGGTCAATCTAAATTCCAGAGCAGTTATAAGAAGGGAACCAAACATAACTATGTGGGAGCGGATTCTCAGTTGGAAGAGACATCCGAAACTACTGATGAAAATCTAGATGGCATTGCTAACCTATATGAAATTAAACCAACTATCACTAGGTTGAGTGGTGAAAAAGAGTTTAACAAGGTTAACAAGTTGAATAGGCCTACTGTAAAAGTTGATCCAGTAAGGTTAGAAGTCAGTATAGAAGGGCAAGGAGTAGTAATGGAGTTAGATACAGGGGCGAGTGTAAGTGTATGTAACAAGGAATTTTATCAAGATAATTTAAATTCATTAGACTTGTTACCAACTGATTTATCTCTTAGCTCATATACAAATGAACCTATTGTACCTATAGGTAGATTATGTGTCTCAGTAGCCTATAAGGATGTTCAAACTAAACTAGATTTGTATGTAATTGAAGGGGGATCTCATCCACTTATGGGACGAGATTGGCTTCAAGCTTTAGGAGTAGACATTTCATTTAAAACCAACTTGTTTGAGTTGAACAAGCCTAAGTCAATTATGGAAACAAATGTAAACAAACTAATTCAGGATTTTCCTGAAGTGTTTACCGACCAGCTAGGCGAGTACAAGGGCGAGCCAATTAAACTCAAGCTAAAAGAAAATGCCATACCTAAATATTGTAAACCAAGGCCGTTACCGTTCACCTTGAAGGCTAAGGTAGAAGCAGAACTTCAACGCTTAGTTGATGCTGATGTATTGTCTCCAGTAACTAGTAGCGAATATGCAACTCCTATTGTAGCTGTTTTAAAAAAATGTGGTTCTGTTCGTATATGTGGGGATTAAAGAGGTTTGAATAAGGATCTTGAAGTGGAACATTACCCATTACCAAGAATTGAGGAGTTGTTCACTGAGTTACAAAAGGGTGAAAGATTTAGCAAGATAGATTTGAGTCAAGCTTATATGCAACTTAAGTTAGATCTGGAATCACAGAAGCTGTGTACCATATCTACTCACAAAGGGTTGTTTGCTTACAAAAGATTACCTTATGGGGTAAATAGTGGTCCTAGTATTTTTCAGAAAATAATTGACCAAACCTTACAAGGTTTACCAGGAGTCGTATCGTTTTTAGATGATATTTTGATTTCTGCACCTGACAATGAAACTCACATTCAAAGACTGAGAGAAGTTTGTAAGCGCCTTTCTTTAAGGGGATTTACCGTTAAGAAGGAAAAGTGTGACTTTTTTGCAAAACAATTAGAGTATCTCGGATTCATTATAGATAAAGATGGTTTACATACTTGCAAGTCTAAGGTAAAAGCTATTGTTGAAGCTCCTGTTCCCAAGAATGTAACTCAAGTAAAAGCTTTTGCAGGACTAGTACAGTATTATGGAAAGTTTGTACCAAATTTAAGTGGTATCATGAGTCCGTTATACAATCTTTTGAGGAAAGATGTTCCATATGTTTTTGATGAAGAGTGTATGAAAGCTTTTAATAAGGTTAAAGAATTACTAACAACAGCACCAGTATTAGCTCATTATGATCCAAAGGCACCAGCTGTATTAACGGTGGATGCAAGCTCAACAGGGCTGGGCAGTGTATTGAGTATAATAGATTCTAAAGGCGTTGAACGTCCTGTGTCGTATAGTTCTCGTACACTTTCTGCAGCTGAACGAAACTATTCACAGATAGATAAAGAGGCAACTGCAGTGATTTTTGGTGTAAAAAAATACCACCAATACTTGTATGGTAGACATTTTATTCTCAAATGTGATCACAAACCCTTACTAAGTATTTTTGGACCTAAGAAGGGTATTCCAGTGTTCGCAGCCGGTAGACTGCAACGCTATGCCTTGTTTTTATCAGGTTACACTTTTGACATTAAATATGTTAAGTCTGAGGAAAATTGTGCGGATGCACTGTCACGCCTACCTTTAGAGGTTAAACATAAGGATGTTACAAGTGATGAGTTAGCATGGTTAGGAACATATTTGCATTGTGTTAAAGAAAGTTCGGCTCCTATTGACTGTGAACTAGTAAAAATAGAAACACAGAAGGACCAACTACTGAAAAAGGTGTACAATTTTGTTATGCATGGGTGGCCCAATTACCTATCAGGGGAAAATAGGGAACTCCAAGCATTCTATCAAAGACAGAATGAGCTAACTGTGGAAATGGGTGTACTTATGTGGGGATATCGTGTGGTAATACCTAAGTCTCTTCAGGCATTTCTGTTAAAAGAACTGCACAATTCTCACTTGGGCATAGTTAAAATGAAAAGTGTTGCTCGTAACTATATGTATTGGCCTGGTATTGATTTAGACATTGAACGTATTGCAAATAATTGTTCTTCTTGTCTTTTGGAACGACCAAGCCCACCTAAAGCAGAGTTACATGTGTGGCAGTATCCCAGTAAACCATGGGAGCGCCTTCACTTAGATTATCTTGGTCCATTCCAAGGAAGAATGTATCTAATAGTGATTGATGCTCATTCTAAGTGGCTTGAGGTTTTTGAAACAGCCTCAACCGCAGCACATCTGGCAATTGACAATCTGAGGTCATTATTTGCACGATTTGGCTTACCACTTTTGGTAGCCAGTGATAATGGACCGCCATTTAATTCGGCTGAGTTTCAAGAGTTCCTAAAGAAAAATGGAGTAGAGCACAAGACATCTGCACCATATCATCCGCAATCAAATGGTCAGGCGGAGAGTGCAGTTAAGTATGTTAAGTACAAGTTACAAAATGTGTTAAGAAAAGGAGTGAATGTATCACTAGCTCTAAGTAGAATTTTGTTTGACTACCGTAACTCTGTACATTCAACCACTAATGAAACACCTGCTAAATTAATGTTTGGCAGAAATTTAAGAACCAGATTTGATCTGTTGAGACCTAATCTGTGTAACAGAGTTTGGCAGAGACAAGAGAAACAAAAATCCTACTTTAATGGTAATCCAACTAGATATTTGTATGTAAATCAACCAGTTTTAGTAAAGGATTATCGTTCAAGGAATAAGTGGGTGGAAGGTATTGTGATTAAACAGATTAGTAAGGTGATGTACTTAGTAAAAATAAATCTTGGTGTAGTCTGGAAAAGGCATATAGACCAAATAATTGCCACAGACATGTGTGAAGTAAGGGATAAGGGAGAGTTAGATGTTAACTGTCGAAGTGAGTCAAGGGATTGGCTAGTATTTGAACCAGTAACCAATCAGAGCCATGCAGCGGTTGAATCAGTTAGTAGCCCTTCCGCTTCTGTAAACTCACCTCAAACACCTCTCCATGCTGAAAGAAAAACATCTGACATAAATCCTTGCAGTCTGATTGAACCTGATTCTGTAAATAAGGATCCTTCGTCTATGGTTGTCAGACGCTCACACAGAGTGAGGAAACAAGTTGAGAGGCTTAATTTGTAATACCTTCTTACCTAATGGTATTATTGTTTCAGTTTTTAAATTATATTTAAATGTGTATGTTTTCAAATTGTTCCAATTTTGGTAGGGAGGTGTTATGTATGTATGTGGATTGTATTATATATGTAGTGTTATATTTTGTATGTGCGCTGAGTAGGCATTCATGTATTAACAAGGCCATGACTCAGCCAATGAGAAGTCGAGCTAGCTCCCGCCAACTAGCAAAAGAGAGTTCATTCAATAATGGCGGATTGGACTGTTTGGTGTAAATGTACGTCTTAATTAAACCATTGAACTATGTTAATTACTTAACATTGTACCATCATTTCACCCGACCAACTTCCTAAGCGGATTGTGTATGTTGTCGAGGACAGTACATAACAATAACTTATTTGACACACCAACAAATCTTGTTTAATTAAATAAATATATTTTTTAAATACAAATATAGAATTTTAGGTTTTGACTCTTGGGGGTCTGAACCCCCTTTCCTAATCCACTGTGGATTCTGCTTCCATGTTGTCGATTTGGTAAAACTTCTGCAATTATAATAATTGTCTTAAAAGAAAAACACCTGACGATAATAATTAATAATATACTTTTTTCCTTGCGCCCCCCCCCCTGGGTACGCCCATGGCTGTCGAAATTCTTCATCTTTATCTTTATAAAGAATTAAAAGAGACCTTTTGAAGTTATAGAACTTGGCCGTTTTTATTTATAACATATAAAACTCTAATTTTGCAACAATTTTCAACCCCCGGCCAGAAAATTCATAACACGATAATATCCCCCCCCCCCAGAAATTTCAATGACGCAGGTTGCGTCTTAACCCACCCCCCGTGGGCACCCTGTTTTACTAGAATTTATATTATATTTTCGTACACAAAACACAACAGACAAACGTTAACTATATCAGCTGACGAGTAACTGCCCATTCCTGCTCACTGGCGGCGCTAGTAGTAGCGTGTCCCGGAAAAAGACAGGGAGTGGACGGTATTACTTATTGAGAGTATTTGCTGCAGTTCATCGCATGATATCTCCCACACTCAGAGCCACATCTCTCACAGACACAGTCCATGCTGGGTTCATGAAAATTCTTTATGCAACACAGTCTGTACAGCAAATCTCGTCACTATATGTGCCGCAAGTCATATCCTCCTCGTGTCCATTCGCGATTCACCATTGCATCTGTGGAATAAAATTCCTCCCAAATGTTTGTTTTCTTGTCGTACAACTCTCTTAGGACCTTCTGATATGCCGGTGTTGCTGGAAGTAGTAATTTTAATCTCAAATCTTCTATATAAAAAGTTTCCTTGGAAAGTTCGCCTAGAACACAAACTTATTCGAAGTGCACCCTGTGTGTTAAATCTTTAATAATACTAATAATCTTTTTATTACAAATATATGAAATAGTGGTATGTGTACGACTATAGTAGTACGTCTGGCAACTCTGCATCTGTCATACAACAGAGTAATGGCGGATAGTTTAACTGGCCTTAAATAGTTCGCTTGTTCTGTGTGCAATTTTCGGTGTTCAGAGTTCTGCTTTGGTGTTTGTTTTAGTGTTTGCTAGTTTTTTTGTTTTGTATTTCTTAATATAAGTGAAATCTCCGTTGTAATTGGAGGATAAGTGCAAACATTAATATATTGTCTTGATTGTTCTTTTTCTGTACGGTAAATATCTGTTTGTTTTGATTGCTATACTATTCATCTTCTCTGTTTTGATTCATTCTGTTGTAAATTAGTAATTGCTGTTGTTGTTCCTTTGTTTTGTATAGTTCAGTTACTCATTGCATGGCCAGTCGGCTTCAAAGGTTTCGGTGTTTCTTTACGTCAATTGATCTGACTAAACCGGTCTTGGGCTTCCGCTTTCCAAAACAAAAGCAACGTTGCAATATTCTCTCATTATTATCACTGACCTCAGTTCTTCCTTCGCTTTATTCAATTCACACGTGTTATTGTTTACTGTAACTTGATCTTGCAACCGCGCATTCACTCCACGCGGAGTAGACGAGTAGCTGTCAAAATCGCCACAGGACATTCTTAGATTTTGATTGGCTGGGGTAACTAGCTAATTGGTGCGGTAAAAACAAAGAACATGGGTTGAGCTGTCGGCAAACTTTTCCTCCTAACGAAAGGAAGCCGCCTGGCCATGCAATGAATAACTGGACTATAATATCTATTGTCCCTAACAACGAGCCTTGATGGCTCATTGGGACCTACAATTGCAGAAATAAATAAAATATTTAATTCTGGCAGTGAAATCTGTTCGTCTTCTTCTGAAGATGGACTTGTGTATTCTTAAGAACTGCTGAAAATAAACCACAAAATATGGAGGAACCATCAGAAAGTATGGAAACACAAAATTCTGATAATGCATTGGCAGGTGTCTCCTTTAGAATAGAGTAGCCAGGTATGCTCAGCCATTAGCGACCGTACCCCTCCGAGCCGCGGGAAACAGCTGGTACAAGGGTAAAATTTCCTGTCGCTGAACAGATTCAATGCGATACATAATAATCCTTGCGCTATTCAGTATATTGCTCCTAAACTAACATAACCTGTCACTGACATAGAATTTAGCTGTCAGTAATTAACTTAATATAGAAGCCTTTTTACTCTTCCACACCTTTTGTAAAACATGGCACGAACCTCGCGCTATTCAGAATACTGCTGCTAAACTAACATAACGTTCCTAACCTAACATAACCTGTCACTGACCTAGAATTTATATATAATTATTTAACTAAATGCAGAAGCTTTTGCTCTTCCACATCTTTCATAAAACATCATTACAATCGTCGTTTATCTGTCGAATTCAATCGGCATGTAGTCATGTTTGTAATATTGGCTACATTATAGTCTTTGTCCCACCGGTACGGCCCGGCTGAGACGGCGGTCACCTTATTCTCAAGTTTAGCGCAAAATATAATCACCAAGGCTGATTTAAGTGCAAAATCTAACCATCTGAAGTTGAACAACAATATAGTAATTAATATAATATTAATATAATAATATAATTTAATTGATAAATATTTTATACTGTTCCTGCCACATATTTATACATTAGAATCTGTAATATAATATTAATATTAACGACTATAATGCTTCTGATATTCCCTGGAGTCTCTACAATAAATATTCTTGATTTGATTTGATTTAGTTTTTATAATATTTGAATACTTGATGTTGCCAACTAGGATTACCTTTGGTGATCCGGAAGGCCGTTTCGAACTGTTTTAGTGCATCATCAGCAGTTTCTGGGTGCCTTTGTTGTGGGCTTAGATTGCGTGGGTGTTGTGTTGGTCTTGAAGGGGTGGAAGTATTTGGTGGGATTTGAATGTCTGGTATTGTGTCAAAGAGTGTGTGTGACTTGAAGTGTAGTAGCTGGTCGTTCAGTATAGATGTTGGGTGTTTTTTTGCGTGTTTGTATATTTTCAGTTGTTCGATTCTGTTTAGTTTGCGGAGTGTGGGATTTTGTGGAGTGTGTGTAGGATTTCCATGTTGGTGTCTATGTTAATGTAGTGGTTTGTGTCAAGTAAATGTTCTGCATAGTGTAGTATAATATACATTTTATTAGTTTTTTAATTCATTTTTGCATACAAGACTAAGTCTCTGTATATAATGCTATTTTCATGCATAGAAGCGCGACAGCCAGGGGTCTTTGCATCTCTGCTGACGGCAGATAGTATCGTGTTAACTTTAATATGAAACTCAATTCATGGCTATTCAGCATTCCAAATACAGTGATACCTCGAGATACGAGTTTAATTCGTTCCGTAACCTTGCTCGTATCTCAAAGCAATTTTCCCCATTGAAATTAATTGAAATGCCATTAATCCGTTCCAGCCCCAAAAATGCTACCCCCAATTGTTTTTGTTACGTGTTTTTGAATAAGAAAAATGTATTTATAAATGACAAATATTGTATAAAAACAATACTGTACTGCCTCGCCAAGTCAGCTACTCGCACACCTTGCTCATTTTTTCTATGATTTCTAAAAAAACTTAGCAAAGATGCTTCGACAGCGACAGCTTGAAAATCTAACAGATTCCTTCATTCATCAATCCAAAGAATGGTTTTCTGCAAACAACTTATTTCTAAATTCAGATAAAAAACAAACAATTACATTCAGTATTGACGAATCTCATCTTTTTTATTTGAGGGTAAATTAGAATATATATAAATATATATATATTTATATATATATATATGTAGATATTTTAGCCTAGACCCTCAGAAATCACAACTTAAAAGCGAAGGACCAAGATGCCTGAAAAATGTAATAAATAAAGCCCGGATTTTCATGCACTATCAAACTTAAAAATATGCATGCATTCATGCACTATCGTATCTCCAAATATGCACAATGAAGGGCGAAACATTCACTATCAAAAATCCGCACTGTACTGCAATATATTACAATTTCTCTTAAAACAATATACGAGTTTTTCCAAATTCTCCTCACTTTAACTCGTGCATTTATCAGTTAGGACATTCTTGAACACAGAAAAAGATCTTTCTTCTTCACAAGAAGTAACAGGGAAGAAGTTTAGTTAAGGAACAGTTAAGGGAAGAAATTTGTCTGAGGGTGAGATCGAATTCCATGTATTTTACACTTTTTCCACACAATACGTCCTTCACTGTTTTCAGAAGTTTGTTACGTCATGTAATACCTTCTTTCTTGCTTGCCATAAATTTACTTCAGATGGCTTTAATTTTTTCATTTGTCTTTATAGGCTTACAGTTCAATCAATTCAATGTATGTCTTGGCAATTGTTATTTTAATCTCAACTCCAAAATGATTTATTTATTTTTTAAACAACTACTAATTTATCAATTCTGTTTTTATTTTATTTATTATTATATTTAGCATAGTGCGTTTTAATGTATTGATTAATTAATCTTATTTTTAAGTCAAGCTATTATCATTGGGTTATCGATTTTTTTATTGTTTTCAACCTTCAGTTGTCCTTATTATTCACTTCAACTTCCTTCTTCAAAAAATGGACAACGATTTGAATGTTCCATTCTCTTTCTCAAGGGCAATGTGCTCTATTCAACAAATTATTTAGCACGTCATACAATGCTAAATTTCGGGCGAAAGGCCTTTTATCTTCATTTTGTGTTGGATTAAGAAATCCAATTATCTTGCATCGTTCAACATAATTTCAACATCACAAGGATTTATCTAGACGTCGCTAAAAGTGCTTCGTTTTATCTCTGGACATTGTACCATCAAAAGGAGTTATCAGTCATTTCAATTCTGTGAGTAATATAATTCACATACCAAAGGTACGTTTTTTCCAAGGACTACGATTAGTCTTTTAATTCGGTGAGATTTAATAGTCATAAAGAGATTTTATGCAACTACGAATTGTATAATAAATACAGACATTTATGCTTGGAAATAAAGTGTTGATAGCTTATTTATACAATCTTGCTTTTGAACTAGTGCTCTGGAATAGTTTTAAAATTCAGCATTCAATACAATCTTCTAGCTTCGAAATAACAATTTCTACAAGCTATATTTATCACGTCAACAAATGGTCCTCCGAATAATACAGTCTACCAGTGCATCTATATGTGTACATGGATACAACTAGAACTGCAGAATTCAAGAATTGCATCTATTCCAGACCATCAAGTTTATGTTAATCGAGCAACGTCATCGCCCACGTGTGCATAATTCTTGTATGTTAATTTACCCATTTGAAGATTGGAAATGCAACCCATTTCTTCTCCTCAATCTTTCTCTCCCCTGCAAGTTATCGCCGGGAATCGAACCCACAAATAGTTTTCAATACGGTCCACTACCAGAGGAAGGGTCGCCTGGCGGTAACATGTTGTTGGTCCACCGGGCAGTTGATATTACTAACATGTTTAGATATTACTGGCTGCTCCGAACCTGAATTATAATCAGTGCATTTGCTTGATTATCATAAATAATTCATCTTATACTGTATAATACATTAAGTCTCTCCAGGCATTTGCAAGCCTGTTTGAATTCATGCAAAGTATTGCATTTAGCAACAATATAAGTGTTGTTTCATAAACATTAGCATCACTATTATTATCAAGTTTTAATAATATCAAGCATATCTCCGTGTCCTCCGTTTGAGATCTAGGTACGGAGCTACCTGACTATCATATTGTAATACTTGTCAATTTGTAAAATATTGTACAATCTCACAGACAACAATACAAACACCTGATACAGATTCTACACAATTTCAAGTGTATTTAACTGTTTTGTCTGTTTATCTCAATCATGACCATTGTAAACGTCTATGCGTAATTCCCGAAACGCGGGCAATTGATTTAACACTGAACAATTATTTATTGTAAAAGACTTTGCAAATCTCATCAAATATGACTAATCCGGGTCCTGAATTCGCGGCCCTTAAGGCTAAACGAACCCCTGTTAAGAGTCGTATTACCCGCCAAGCCAATATAATAGCTGATATCGCTAGCTCTAGTGAAATTTCTATTCAAGACCTGCTTAGGCGCAAAGATACCATGACAAAACTTAGTAATGATTTTCAAGACATACAATCTCAAATCGAGCAGATAGAATTGTCTGATGCCGAAATGGCTTACAGGGAGGAAGTCGAAGAAACCGTTTTCCAAGCCCTCTCTCACCTAGACAATTTAATTTTCCAAAGGCAAGCCCAGCAGGAAGCTGAGGCTAAGTCAGTTGCGGCCCAGCAGGAAGCTGAGGCTAAGTTAGTTGCGGCCCAGCAGGAATCTCAGGCTAAGCTATCTAGTGTCGAGTTTATAAAGACACGATTCCTCAATTATGTTCAGGCTATCCAAGCACTTGTTATAGAAGACAGACAGTCTTATTGCAAGGCTCTGAGTCTGCGCACATCCTTTGAGAAAATATTCAGTGAATACGAGACTGAATATTCACGTATTAGCGTACTGGAGCTTAATGAATCTATCAAACTTCAAAGGCTTCAAGTCGAATCTGCCTTTCATGAAACCATTGGTATTCTTCGAAGTTCAATTGATGAAACCAAGGATCATTATGAGCCCAACCAAGCTATCCTTGCTATTCAATCATCGCCTCAATTTGTCCCCTCTCTCCCTAAACTTCCAGAAATTAGGCTTCCCCATTTCACTGGCGACCCAGCAACCTGGATTGAGTTTAGGGACACTTTCAATTCACTAATCATAGAGCATAAACACATATCTAACATGGACAAATTTCAATATTTGAAGTCCTGTCTAGCACCAGAAGTTATGACAGTGATTCAAAACATTCCTGTCTCTGCTTCTACGTTTGATGTAGCATGGAGCACGCTGTTGGCTAGGTTTGATAATGACCGACTTATCGCTAATACCCACTTAGAGAAGTTATTTTCACCTCCTGTCTTAGAAAGGAATTCCGCTGAATCTCTTCAGAAGTTCGTTGACCATTTTATAAGCACTGTTCATGCTTTGAACTCGCTTAATGTTGGTGTAGAACTGTCTGACTTGATTATAGCAAAGATTGTACTCGACAAGCTTCCTCCATTCTTGATAAAGGAATGGGAATCCTCTCTCGCTCCAGGTAAAATGCCTAGTCTCAAAGACTTATTCACATTTTTAGAATCCAGGATACGGGTTTTTCAAATGACTGTCTCAGCTTTAAGGAGTCAGCCAGTAAAGCCTATTGTATCTAACACAACCATTCCTAAAGGCAAGGTTGCCTCCTCCAAGCCTAAATGCCTCTGTTGTAACAATGGATTCCATGAGCTGCAACATTGTGAAGTTTTCAAAGCCATGGATTTCTCTAATAGAGACAATTTTGTCAAAACACAACGATTATGTCAAGTGTGCTATTACTCTAAGGGTAACGCCCCCTATTGTAGCACTTATACATGCAAGATTTGTAAGGGTAAACATGGCACTTACCTTCATAACCCAGCACATATTAACAGCAACCAAGCTGCCAATACTGCTGGGATAATGTCAGTCTTCCAACCTCAACCAAGCTGTTTGCTCCCTACCGCCACTGTTCTAGTCATTCACAGGGATGGCCATTCTGTTGAAGCCACCGCATTGCTTGACAGTGGTTCTGATTGTAACCTCATGTCTAATAGGTTATTCAACCACTTAAAATTATCGCCTCATCACCAGCGCACTACTTTAGCTGGTATATTGTCATCTAAGGCAGACAGTCTTAAGATGACGTCGATTTCAATTAAGTCTGTCACTACTTCATGGCATTGCAACACCAACGTCATAATCGTACCGGAAATTTCAACTTCGAAATTTCCACGCAAGCCTGTCAATACTACAAATTGGAATATTCCACCAAATCTTTCATTGGCTGACGCCAGTTTCAATATTCCTAAGTACGTAGACTTGTTATTAGGTGTTGAAATATATTCACAGATTGTCTGTGCAGGCCAGATATCTGCTCCTAATATGCCTGTAATTCAGAACTCGCATTTGGGTTGGTATTTTGCTGGTAAATTACCACAACCCGCCAAGTCTGAACATGACATGATTTTGCAAAATATGCACAACCGCCAACCTAATTCAAGGCCTTCTAATAAGGTTTCTAAGGAACCCGACCATTCTAGCGGGTCTCCCACACATTATTCTGCCTTCCTCACTGCTGATCAAGACATTAGCAGGCAACTTTCTCAGTTTTGGGAATTAGAAAAAAATTCTAATTCTGATTCCATTCTCGACGCCTCTATATGCGAAACGCATTTCGTAGATAATACTCAACGGGACTCAGAAGGAAGATATGTGGTAAAACTTCCTTTCTTGTCTGATCCTCAGACCCTGGGCAGCACAAAACTCCAGGCTTGTAAAAGATTCTCCTCATTGGAGAAACGCCTCAATTCTAATCCCACTCTTAGTGAAGATTATCATAAGTTCATGGACGAATATATCGCTCTAGGCCATATGGAACCTTTAGAGCAATCCTCAAACGATAACTTCGACTATATCATTCCTCACCATCCTGTATTAAAACCGTCGAGCACCACCACGAAACTTCGTGTGGTATTCGATGCTTCGGCTAAATCTTCCAACGGCAAGTCACTCAATGAAATACTTGCCGTAGGGCCAACTCTTCAGCCGGATTTGTTCTCTATCCTTCTCCGTTTTAGATTCAAGCCTATAGCATTCACTGCAGACATCGCAAAGATGTATAGGCAGGTTAAGGTAAATCCTGATCATCAAGTTTACCAGAAAATCCTTTGGAGAAGTTCTTTCAATGAACCTATACAGACTTTCAAGCTCAAAACCGTCACTTACGGCACTTCTTCAGCTGCATTTCTTTCCACCAGAGCTCTCAAGCAACTTACAATAGACGAGGGAGCTCGGTTTCCTTTAGCTAGCACTATCATCAACAATTCTACCTACGTTGATGATATTGTGGCTACCGCTGATAGCCTATGTGAGGCTAAGGCAGCTGTTGCTGAATTGCGTACCTTACTTCCTTTAGGTGGTTTCAACCCCCGTAAGTGGAGTTCTAACTCTCTTGAGTTACTTACGGAAATTCCCCCTGAACTTCAGGAACCCCTTGATTGCCGTTCTTTTGGCGAATCTCAAGCAGACTTTCTGAAGGCGCTGGGTCTAATATGGCAGCCTTCAATTGACATTCTTAGAATTGAAACCGCAATTGACTTCACGAAACCTTTTAAGACATGTTCTAGGAGGACTTTACTTTCTTGTATCGCCTCCATCTTCGATCCTCTGGGTTTAATTTCCCCAATAGTCGTCTATTGCAAGATTATATTTCAATCTTTGTGGAAGATTACGACTTCTTGGGATGATCCCATTCCTTCTCCAGTAATTGATAAATGGCTAAAGATTCATAATCAATTAAATAAGATTTCATGTATAGCTATCCCTCGACTGGCATTATTAGAAAATGCTAATGAAATTCAAATTCATGACTTCTGTGACGCCAGTGAAGTCGCTTATGGAGCTAGCTTATATCTACGCTCCTCAGATCAATCTGGTAATGTTATGAGCTCTCTACTTTGTGCTAAATCTAGAGTTGCTCCCATCAAAGCTACTACCATTCCTAGGCTAGAGCTTCTAGCCGCCCATCTGCTTGCTAATCTTATTCATAAGATTTTACCTGCGCTCCAATTAAATATCAGAGCGATTTATCTGTGGAGTGATTCCACTATAGTTCTGAGTTGGTTAATTCGTCCACTTCATACTTTGAATACATTCGTCAGAAACAGAATTGCTGATATCTTAGATCACACTTCACCTAATCAGTGGCATCATGTTTCGTCTCAAGACAATCCTGCAGATATCATCTCCAGAGGAAGCACTCCTCACGACTTAATCCATAACACATTGTGGTGGTCAGGACCTAATTGGCTCAAAGACCATAATTCTCACTGGCCAATCAGTGATTCTTTTGTGAAGCCTGACTTGCTTCCAGAAACTAGAGTAGTGTCCCTAATGGAGGGCACTACCTCTAACCTAACTTCTTATCTTTTAAAATTTGAATATTTGAAAACTATTCGTGTTATGTCTTACGTATTGAGATTCATGAATAACTCTCGTAAGATTCATAACTCTATAAAAGGCCCCTTAATGCCTTCTGAACTCAACAAGGCCCTTCAATGCTGTGTTAGGCTAATACAGCAAGAAGTTTATGCATCAGAGATCCGTGATTTATTGTCAAATCATGACGTCACTTCTTCAAGCAAATTGAAGCAATTAGACCCGTTTCTTGACAAGGATTCTGTAATTCGGGTAGGCGGACGTCTTGAACGATCCAGCATACCTTTCGAAGCCAAACATCAGATGTTGTTACCAGCTGATCATGCCTTCACTAAGCAGCTTATTTATTTCAATCATATCAAGTTGAATCATGCTGGATCCCAACTTGTTATTTCTCACTTAAGAGAAAGATTGTGGATACCATCTATTAGGAAGGTGGTACGTAGTGTTCTAAGAAAATGCACTACATGTTTTCGCTTTAACATTCAAACCTTTCAGCAAAAAATGGCTGATTTGCCTGTTTATAGAGTAAATCCCATTTCTCCTTTCACCAACGTAAGCATAGATTATGCGGGTCCTTATCCAATCAAATTTGGAGGTCCTCGCTCCAAGATCACTATCAAGGCTTACCTCGCCATATTTGTATGCATGTCCACTAAGGCCATTCATATTGAATTGGTCACCAACCTCACATCTCGTGCTTTCCTTGCCGCATTCTCACGATTCACAGGACGTAGAGGTCTTCCAAGTTCAGTGACCTCAGACAATGGCACTAACTTCGTAGGCGCTCAGACTGACCTCAAGCAGTTAGCTTAGATTGCAGTCTCCTGAACAGCATTCTGTGGTTCAAGATGCCACATCCCATTTGAATATACATTGGCATTTTCTTCCTCCAAATGCCCCCCACATGGGAGGTCTTCACGAGACCGCAGTTAAATCGGTCAAGTTTCATCTAAAAAGGATGCTACCCTCTTTTAACTTGACCTTTGAAGAGATGCTTACTATGCTGATTCAAGTGGAAGCTATCTTAAATTCACGTCCACTCATTCCATTGAATGAGGACGTTAACGACATTAGTTACCTTTCACCTGGTCATTTCCTGATTGGGAAAGCCATCATTTCCTTACCAAGCCCTGACTTGTCTGGTGGTTACACCACACGTTCTCGTTGGAATACTCTCCAACAACTTACAAATAATTTATGGAAGAAATGGTCTACTGACTATCTCCACACATTACAAAGACGCTCTAAGTGGACCAAAGTCCTTTCTGACATTCCTTTGGGTACGCCAGTCTTAATCATTGAGGACAATCTCCCTCCTCAAAGGTGGTCCCTAGGGAATGTTCATCATACTCATCCTGGCCCTGACGGTGTTATTCGTGTTACTGTGCGTACTGCCACAGGCTTATTCAAGAGGCCCATTGTAAAACTGGCTCCTCTTCCCAATTCTGAGGCTAATGACTAACCCTTTCATGTCTTTGGTGTTGTTGCCTTATGGTTAGCAACCCTCAATTCATTTCTTAGTTTTTAAGTTCATTTTTCTTATTCTACTTACTCCCCTTTCTCATATCATAATTCTTTAGGTATCACATGACTTCACATCACTTTAGATTATTTCACAAGTGAAATAATCGCGGGCAATATGTTACGTCATGTAATACCTTCTTTCTTGCTTGCCATAAATTTACTTCAGATGGCTTTAATTTTTTCATTTGTCTTTATAGGCTTACAGTTCAATCAATTCAATGTATGTCTTGGCAATTGTTATTTTAATCTCAACTCCAAAATGATTTATTTATTTTTTAAATAACTACTAATTTATCAATTCTGTTTTTAAATATTTAATACATTAATCCACCTTTACCCTTAACATATACTTTACAACTTATTATGAAAATGCATTTCGGCGTATGCTGCGCCATCTTCAGTTCAAATAAGATGTAATGAACACCACAATTCTTCTCAAATAATGTTGTTTATGAAATTTGTTAATTGGTAACCTAGGTCACCGTTGTAGTCAAGTCAAATAAATGATTTTGGTCAATTATGTTTTCATTAAGGATGTTATTTCTGTTCTTATAAATTTGAAAGTTTTCCAATGTATTTAGTCTAACACCCTTATCACAGATATGTAGGACTTCCATGGTGTTATTTAAATTATCCAATCTATGACCACTATCAAGCAGGTGTTTAGCATACGCTGAGCGTAATCTGCCATATTTAAAGTCAGAGACATGTTCATTGAATCTTTGCTTGAATTTTCTACCAGTTTGTCCCACATATATCTTTTTGCAATCAATACATGTCAATTGGTACACTCCACTTTCTTCCATTTTATCCACAGAGTTAGTATTATTGCTGTACAACTTATTCTTTAAGTTGCAGTTTGTTCTGTAAGCAATTTTAAAGTTTTCTTTACGTAGTAACTTTGTTATAGCATGTATTCTGTTATCTGTGTAATTAAATGTAGCAAAATATTTATTATTGTTGTCTTTTTGTAGAGGTGTGAGTTGGCTAATGGGGTTTTGTTTGTTATGTAATTTCATTTTGTGTTTTCTGATTAAATTTCTAATCATACTTTTATTGTAACCATTATTTTCGGCAATTTTCATAATTGTACTGCATTCTTTGTTGTAGTCAGTTTCATTCATGGGTATGTTAACCATTCTGTATACCATGCTGTTGAAAGCAGCCATTTTGTGGCTAATAGGATGATTAGAAGAACTGCCGATAATATTATCCGAATAGGTATTTTTTCTGAATATACCAAAATCGAGTGTCTTGTTGTTTCTGGTAATATTGAGATCCAAGTAGTGTAGTGAATAGTTCTCTTCTTTCTCAAGAGTGAATTTCAGATGATTATTGATGTTATTAAAATCTTTGAAAATATCTTCTACTTTGTTCTTATTGCAAATGATAAGAATTTCGTCAACATATCTTTGATAAGTGGAAATTTTATATTTAAATATAATATTTTGTATATATTCTTGTTCAATATGTTGTAAGTAGGCTTCTGTTATAATCCCTGAAAGCGGCGATCCCATTGCTACTCCTTCTTTCTGTATGTACAATTTATTGTCAAATTTGAAATAATTTTGGGATAATATAGTGTTAAGAAGTGAGGTTATCTGCTTAGTAACACTGGTGTTATCGCCGTTATTTAGAAGCCTATTTTCTATAATTCTGATTGAATCATTTATTGGTACGTTTGTATACAAGTTGGTGATGTCTAGCGATATTATAAGGTCCTCTTTATTAACACAAGTGTCTTTTATTTTGTTAACCAAATCAATTGAATTTATGACATTATATCTGTAGGGCAGATTTAATCTCTGCTTTAATATTTTCCCCAACATTTTTGATATTTTATAGCTAGGGGCATTTAAGAAATTCACCACTGGTCTTATTGGATTATTTACTTTGTGTGTTTTGATTTGCGACCTCAGTTCTGGAGTTCTGGGGTTCATATTTATGCACTTTTTCTTCTCCATTTCACTCAGTATTAAATTAGATTCTTTAACAACTTGTTTGATAGCTGTCTGAGAGTTATCAGTGGGGTCTTTTTCTAAAACTTCTATATTATTGTTTCTTATAAACTCCAAAGTCTTGTTTATGTAGTCCTGTTTGTTAAGTAAGACTATGGTATTGCCTTTATCCGCTTTGACGTGAATTATGTTGTTGTCTTCCAATTTCTTGTTGATACTTTTTAGTATACTCGTATTATGTATAGTTGTCAAGTTTGGACGTTGTTTAGTGTTAAAGTAGGTTTCTTTAATTTTGGTAGCTAACTTTTGTCTTAAACAGTTCTGCTCTTCAAGTTGCATAGATGACAAAGCTGTTTCTGTATCGATTATGACATTGTCTATAATCTGTTTCCCATTCGGTGTTAAATTATGTTTATAACCTAATTGTAATAGTGATTCTTCTTTTTTGCTGAATGTGATATGTGTTAAGTTGATTAATCTGGGGTAGAACTTGTGTTGTATATTTTCATCTGAATCTTGTTTGTTATGGTTGAAACTCTTAGCCAAGATGTTCCTTTCTCTTATAAGATTATCTAGTTTCTTGTTCAAAATGCTGTATTTTTTATCCAATTCAAATTTTAATTTTATATGTATATAATTATCAATGGAAGTCCAATGACTTTTGAGGCTTTTTGATATTTGTAGATGTAAGTCATATACCGTTTTATTTAAAAAATCCTTCTTCTTATGTAGGAACTTTATCTCGTTCTTCAACCATAGTTGTTTTGCTTGTTGCACTGTCTTAGTTGCCACACTGCTATAAATATTGGTCTTTATATTTATATATTTGGGAATAACATTGTTAATTCTACATAAGTTGTTAAATTTTAAGTTAGCAATGGTTCTGCTTAGTTGACGTTTTGTGTTCATAAACCGATTAATGAGCTTGGCCTGGCTGGCTGTGTCAAAATTATTGAAATACTCATTTTCAACAGATAAGGGTTAATATTAAATATTTAATACATTAATCCACCTTTACCCTTAACATATGTTATTCCCAAATATATAAATATAAAGACCAATATTTATAGCAGTGTGGCAACTAAGACAGTGCAACAAGCAAAACAACTATGGTTGAAGAACGAGATAAAGTTCCTACATAAGAAGAAGGATTTTTTAAATAAAAAGGTATATGACTTACATCTACAAATATCAAAAAGCCTCAAAAGTCATTGGACTTCCATTGATAATTATATACATATAAAATTAAAATATGAATTGGATAAAAAATACAGCATTTTGAACAAGAAACTAGATAATCTTATAAGAGAAAGGAACATCTTGGCTAAGAGTTTCAACCATAACAAACAAGATTCAGATGAAAATATACAACACAAGTTCTACCCCAGATTAATCAACTTAACACATATCACATTCAGCAAAAAAGAAGAATCACTATTACAATTAGGTTATAAACATAATTTAACACCGAATGGGAAACAGATTATAGACAATGTCATAATCGATACAGAAACAGCTTTGTCATCTATGCAACTTGAAGAGCAGAACTGTTTAAGACAAAAGTTAGCTACCAAAATTAAAGAAACCTACTTTAACACTAAACAACGTCCAAACTTGACAACTATAGATAATACGAGAATACTAAAAAGTATCAACAAGAAATTGGAAGACAACAACATAATTCACGTCAAAGCGGATAAAGGCAATACCATAGTCTTACTTAACAAACAGGACTACATAAACAAGACTTTGGAGTTTATAAGAAACAATAATATAGAAGTTTTAGAAAAAGACCCCACTGATAACTCTCAGACAGCTATCAAACAAGTTGTTAAAGAATCTAATTTAATACTGAGTGAAATGGAGAAGAAAAAGTGCATAAATATGAACCCCAGAACTCCAGAACTGAGGTCGCAAATCAAAACACACAAAGTAAATAATCCAATAAGACCAGTGGTGAATTTCTTAAATGCCCCTAGCTATAAAATTTCAAAAATGTTGGGGAAAATATTAAAGCAGAGATTAAATCTGCCCTACAGATATAATGTCATAAATTCAATTGATTTGGTTAACAAAATAAAAGACACTTGTGTTAATAAAGAGGACCTTATAATATCGCTAGACATCACCAACTTGTATACAAACGTACCAATAAATGATTCAATCAGAATTATAGAAAATAGGCTTCTAAATAACGGCGATAACACCAGTGTTACTAAGCAGATAACCTCACTTCTTAACACTATATTATCCCAAAATTATTTCAAATTTGACAATAAATTGTACATACAGAAAGAAGGAGTAGCAATGGGATCGCCGCTTTCAGGGATTATAACAGAAGCCTACTTACAACATATTGAACAAGAATATATACAAAATATTATATTTAAATATAAAATTTCCACTTATCAAAGATATGTTGACGATATTCTTATCATTTGCAATAAGAACAAAGTAGAAGATATTTTCAAAGATTTTAATAACATCAATAATCATCTGAAATTCACTCTTGAGAAAGAAGAGAACTATTCACTACACTACTTGGATCT
The DNA here is from genome assembly GCA_964059195.1 of Ectobius pallidus. Lineage (NCBI taxonomy): Eukaryota > Metazoa > Arthropoda > Insecta > Blattodea > Ectobiidae > Ectobius > Ectobius pallidus. Next base: position 31,421,820 of record CAXKWD010000006.1, read on the forward strand.
CAATATTACCAGAAACAACAAGACACTCGATTTTGGTATATTCAGAAAAAATACCTATTCGGATAATATTATCGGCAGTTCTTCTAATCATCCTATTAGCCACAAAATGGCTGCTTTCAACAGCATGGTATACAGAATGGTTAACATACCCATGAATGAAACTAACTACAACAAAGAATGCAGTACAATTATGAAAATTGCCGAAAATAATGGTTACAATAAAAGTATGATTAGAAATTTAATCAGAAAACACAAAATGAAATTACATAACAAACAAAACCCCATTAGCCAACTCACACCTCTACAAAAAGACAACAATAATAAATATTTTGCTACATTTAATTACACAGATAACAGAATACATGCTATAACAAAGTTACTACGTAAAGAAAACTTTAAAATTGCTTACAGAACAAACTGCAACTTAAAGAATAAGTTGTACAGCAATAATACTAACTCTGTGGATAAAATGGAAGAAAGTGGAGTGTACCAATTGACATGTATTGATTGCAAAAAGATATATGTGGGACAAACTGGTAGAAAATTCAAGCAAAGATTCAATGAACATGTCTCTGACTTTAAATATGGCAGATTACGCTCAGCGTATGCTAAACACCTGCTTGATAGTGGTCATAGATTGGATAATTTAAATAACACCATGGAAGTCCTACATATCTGTGATAAGGGTGTTAGACTAAATACATTGGAAAACTTTCAAATTTATAAGAACAGAAATAACATCCTTAATGAAAACATAATTGACCAAAATCATTTATTTGACTTGACTACAACGGTGACCTAGGTTACCAATTAACAAATTTCATAAACAACATTATTTGAGAAGAATTGTGGTGTTCATTACATCTTATTTGAACTGAAGATGGCGCAGCATACGCCGAAATGCATTTTCATAATAAGTTGTAAAGTATATGTTAAGGGTAAAGATGGATTAATGCATTAAATATTTAATATTAACCCTTATCTGTTGAAAATGAGTTATTGCAATAATTTTGACACAGCCAGCCAGGCCAAGCTCATTAATCGGTTTATGAACACAAAACGTCAACTAAACAGAACCATTGCTAACTTAAAATTTAACAACTTATGTAGAATTAACAATGTTATTCCCAAATATATAAATATAAAGACCAATATTTATAGCAGTGTGGCAACTAAGACAGTGCAACAAGCAAAACAACTATGGTTGAAGAACGAGATAAAGTTCCTACATAAGAAGAAGGATTTTTTAAATAAAAAGGTATATGACTTACATCTACAAATATCAAAAAGCCTCAAAAGTCATTGGACTTCCATTGATAATTATATACATATAAAATTAAAATATGAATTGGATAAAAAATACAGCATTTTGAACAAGAAACTAGATAATCTTATAAGAGAAAGGAACATCTTGGCTAAGAGTTTCAACCATAACAAACAAGATTCAGATGAAAATATACAACACAAGTTCTACCCCAGATTAATCAACTTAACACATATCACATTCAGCAAAAAAGAAGAATCACTATTACAATTAGGTTATAAACATAATTTAACACCGAATGGGAAACAGATTATAGACAATGTCATAATCGATACAGAAACAGCTTTGTCATCTATGCAACTTGAAGAGCAGAACTGTTTAAGACAAAAGTTAGCTACCAAAATTAAAGAAACCTACTTTAACACTAAACAACGTCCAAACTTGACAACTATACATAATACGAGTATACTAAAAAGTATCAACAAGAAATTGGAAGACAACAACATAATTCACGTCAAAGCGGATAAAGGCAATACCATAGTCTTACTTAACAAACAGGACTACATAAACAAGACTTTGGAGTTTATAAGAAACAATAATATAGAAGTTTTAGAAAAAGACCCCACTGATAACTCTCAGACAGCTATCAAACAAGTTGTTAAAGAATCTAATTTAATACTGAGTGAAATGGAGAAGAAAAAGTGCATAAATATGAACCCCAGAACTCCAGAACTGAGGTCGCAAATCAAAACACACAAAGTAAATAATCCAATAAGACCAGTGGTGAATTTCTTAAATGCCCCTAGCTATAAAATTTCAAAAATGTTGGGGAAAATATTAAAGCAGAGATTAAATCTGCCCTACAGATATAATGTCATAAATTCAATTGATTTGGTTAACAAAATAAAAGACACTTGTGTTAATAAAGAGGACCTTATAATATCGCTAGACATCACCAACTTGTATACAAACGTACCAATAAATGATTCAATCAGAATTATAGAAAATAGGCTTCTAAATAACGGCGATAACACCAGTGTTACTAAGCAGATAACCTCACTTCTTAACACTATATTATCCCAAAATTATTTCAAATTTGACAATAAATTGTACATACAGAAAGAAGGAGTAGCAATGGGATCGCCGCTTTCAGGGATTATAACAGAAGCCTACTTACAACATATTGAACAAGAATATATACAAAATATTATATTTAAATATAAAATTTCCACTTATCAAAGATATGTTGACGATATTCTTATCATTTGCAATAAGAACAAAGTAGAAGATATTTTCAAAGATTTTAATAACATCAATAATCATCTGAAATTCACTCTTGAGAAAGAAGAGAACTATTCACTACACTACTTGGATCTCAATATTACCAGAAACAACAAGACACTCGATTTTGGTATATTCAGAAAAAATACCTATTCGGATAATATTATCGGCAGTTCTTCTAATCATCCTATTAGCCACAAAATGGCTGCTTTCAACAGCATGGTATACAGAATGGTTAACATACCCATGAATGAAACTAACTACAACAAAGAATGCAGTACAATTATGAAAATTGCCGAAAATAATGGTTACAATAAAAGTATGATTAGAAATTTAATCAGAAAACACAAAATGAAATTACATAACAAACAAAACCCCATTAGCCAACTCACACCTCTACAAAAAGACAACAATAATAAATATTTTGCTACATTTAATTACACAGATAACAGAATACATGCTATAACAAAGTTACTACGTAAAGAAAACTTTAAAATTGCTTACAGAACAAACTGCAACTTAAAGAATAAGTTGTACAGCAATAATACTAACTCTGTGGATAAAATGGAAGAAAGTGGAGTGTACCAATTGACATGTATTGATTGCAAAAAGATATATGTGGGACAAACTGGTAGAAAATTCAAGCAAAGATTCAATGAACATGTCTCTGACTTTAAATATGGCAGATTACGCTCAGCGTATGCTAAACACCTGCTTGATAGTGGTCATAGATTGGATAATTTAAATAACACCATGGAAGTCCTACATATCTGTGATAAGGGTGTTAGACTAAATACATTGGAAAACTTTCAAATTTATAAGAACAGAAATAACATCCTTAATGAAAACATAATTGACCAAAATCATTTATTTGACTTGACTACAACGGTGACCTAGGTTACCAATTAACAAATTTCATAAACAACATTATTTGAGAAGAATTGTGGTGTTCATTACATCTTATTTGAACTGAAGATGGCGCAGCATACGCCGAAATGCATTTTCATAATAAGTTGTAAAGTATATGTTAAGGGTAAAGGTGGATTAATGTATTAAATATTTAATATTAACCCTTATCTGTTGAAAATGAGTTATTTCAACAATTCTGTTTTTATTTTATTTATTATTATATTTAGCATAGTGCGTTTTAATGTATTGATTAATTAATCTTATTTTTAAGTCAAGCTATTATCATTGGGTTAGCGATTTTTTTATTGTTTTCAACCTTCAGTTGTCCTTATTATTCACTTCAACTTCCTTCTTCAAAAAATGGACAACGATTTGAATGTTCCATTCTCTTTCTCAAGGGCAATGTGCTCTATTCAACAAATTATTTAGCACGTCATACAATGCTAAATTTCGGGCGAAAGGCCTTTTATCTTCATTTTGCGTTGGATTAAGAAATCCAATTATCTTGCATCGTTCAACATAATTTCAACATCACAAGGATTCATCTAGACGTCGCTAAAAGTGCTTCGTTTTATCTCTGGACATTGCACCATCAAAAGGAGATATCAATCATTTCAATTCTGTGAGTAATATAATTCACATACCAAAGGTACGTTTTTTCCAAGGACTACGATTAGTCTTGAAATTCGGTGAGATTTAATAGTCATAAAGAGATTTTATGCAACTACGAATTGTTAAATAAATACAGACATTTTTGCTTGGAAATAAAGTGTTGATAGCTTATTTATACAATCTTGCTTTTGAACTAGTGCTCTGAATAGTTTTAAAATTCAGCATTCAATACAATCTTCTAGCTTCGAAATAACAATTTCTACAAGCTATATTTATCACGTCAACAAATGGTCCTCCGAATAATACAGTCTACCAGTGCATCTATATGTGTACATGGATACAACTAGAACTGCAGAATTCAAGAATTGCATCTATTCCAGACCATCAAGTTTATGTTAATCGAGCAACGTCATCGCCCACGTGTGCATAATTCTTGTATGTTAATTTACCCATTTGAAGATTGGAAATGCAACCCAATTCTTCTCCTCAATGTTATCGCCGGGAATCGAACCCACAAATAGTTTTCAATACGGTCCACTACCAGAGGAAGGGTCGCCTGGCGGTAACAAGTTTAAGATCAGGTTTTGAACTAAGTACCTTCTTAAGTTTTTCCGTGTCACACCCATTTTTCCACAACACGATTATAATAAGTTAATTATTCAACGTCTTCAACAATGGCTAGTGACTGACAAATTCTCTAGCATCCTTCGACATCACCAATCTATACACAAACATACCAATCACAGAAACCTTGAACATCCTAAAGACCACACTACAGGAAAACAACACACCAGAACAACACATAACAGAAATCATAAACATCCTAGAAACCATCACAAAACAGAACTACTTCACCTTCGAGAACAAACACTACACTCAACCAGATGGCCTTCCCATGGGCTCCCCCATATCCAGCATACTAGCAGAGATATTTCTCCAACACATAGAACACAACAAAATCCTCCACAACAACAAACACGCACACAAAATAATCTATTGGCACAGATACGTAGATGATATCATCGTACTATACAGAGGCAACACCAGACAATGCACACAACTACTACACCACATCAATAAAATCCACAAAAACATACAATACACAGCAGAATTTGAAATAAACAAAACCCTCAATTTCCTAGATTTCACTATCACAAAAGACAGCACACAGAAACATAAATTCAAAATATACAGAAAACCCACAATGACAGACACACTTGATACACAACAGCTCCAATCACCCCACATAACACAAACATGCTGCATTCCGATCCATGCTCCACAGACTTGAAAACACACCACTATCCGCTGAAGACCACAAAGAAGAACTTAACACCATAAAACACTTAGCCATCACCAATGGCTACAACCACACAGTCGTTGACAACCTACTACACAAAATCAAAACGAAGAAAAATGACCAAAACACAGAAAAGAAAAAAGACAAATACATCACACTCACATACTTCAACACACATACACAGAAAATCGCCCAACAATTCAGAAAACAAGGATACAAAATAGCATTCAGAACAAAGAACAAAACAATCAACAAAATACAACCCACAGACAACAAACAACACACAAACAAGTACAATAACCCAGGAGTCTACAAACTAAAATGCAACGACTGTGTTCACGCAAGCTAAGTTTTTTTCCAGCATATTTATTATGTGCAGTGAATAGTTTAATTCAAATCATCCGCTAGGTTCTTGCGCCAAGTATTAAGTTGAGTAGGCGTAGATTACATCATATCCTGAGCGCGAGTTCTTGGTGTCGGGTATTCCCCCTGTTAGGGCGCCTTGAAGAGCGTCAGGAAGCCTCATCAGTATAAAGCCTGCAGTGATACGAACAAGTCGCGTTCTAACATTGCTCTGATTCTCTAGTAACAAAGGCATCTTCGCGCCCTTTGTATATACACTAGAAATCGTAGGAATAAAACTTCCTTATAAGTTTTATTAGTTTCAAGTAAATTACTTAAACAGAATTTACATATTCTCCGTATTAAAAGTTCATTAGATTCACTTATTAGTTCCACGTAAGTACATAGCGTGTGACGTCATCACTCACCAAGAAGCTATAAAACGTGAGCAATCAAGTGCTAATAACTTTAAATACCTTCATTCTACAGTAAATTTTATTACCTTTAATTTGAGATATTATTCATTGGTATATTACAAAATTTACTAAATTACTTCTAGTGGTGCAACCCTGTTCGCGCCAAATTCCAATTCATTGTTTCAACGTGTTTCTTTAATTATTATTCAGTGTTCATATAGTATTTCTTCGAGTGTTTACAAGTATTAATAAAGTGCAAGTATTTCATTACATTCTAGATTGTTTAACCAATATGTTTCCTTTGATCTCTGTACCCAGTGTCCTCGTGATATAGTCCACTCTTGCTCTAAAATTGGTCCTCCGCTACTCAAAGAGTTTTCCCATGTATTGCATATACATTGTTTCACTTCAACAAGAACTTTTGTTCCTTTAAACCTAACCCTCTCTCGGACCGGATATATTTCCGTCCAGTCCCAAACAGACTGCCCAAAATTCTACATAGGACAAACAGGCCGAAGTTTCAAAACACGACACACAGAACACATACGAGCTCTCAAACAAAACACAGACTCCGCCTATGCAAACCATGTAATAACCACAGGACACGAATACGCAGACATCAATACAGACATGGAAATCCTACACATTAACCACAAAGGTCACACACTCAACACACTCGAACAATATGAAATACACACACACACCACACAAGACAACACCAACATCCTAAACGAACAGTTACAATTCAAATCGCACACGCTGTACGATACAGTTATCCAGAAATGTCTTCCCAACAACAACACCACGGAAGTCAGTTGCTGAAGATGGCCGCTCCATGCGGTTGAAAGCACTCCAACAGGTAACAAAATACCGCAATTTAGTAGTGAGTACCAGTCAATTTATTACTTAATATTTCAAGATCAAAAAGTTATAATTGTATAGTATTAACATTCCTTATATACAGTATAAAAATTAGGATTAAAATGTTATTATCTGTAACAGTTCATTGAATTATACAGTAATGATAAGAAATATAGGTCTATTCAAAATCGTTTACATCATTACGATTTTGAATACGCTACAATTTCTTTTTTATAATCTCTTTTTATGTTATGACAAATCTTGTGATTTGTGACGTAAAGAGTAAAAAATACATTCAGTCTAAATAAATGTATTGCTAGCTCTAACAGTGTAAAACTCTTAGGTATAAATCTGGACAGTACTCTATCTTGGGAAAATCATATTGCTAATCTCAGCAAACGACTCAGTAGAGTCATTTTCTTACTGAGTAACTTGAAATTTATATTACCGGTTCAGTACGTAAGAATGTCATACTTTTCCTACTTTCGTAGTATAATAAATTGTGGGATCATATTATGGGGAAACAGTAATCTAATTGACCAAATTCTAAAACTTCAAAAGAGAGTTGTAAGAGTTATATCTAATGCCGACAACTAAGCACCATGTAAACCATTATTTAAAGAGTTAAAGATCATGACAGTTGTTAACCTCTACATTTTTGAACTACTTATACATGTAAAAAATAATCACAATAGGGTAATATCAAGATCGAATATACATTCTCATAAGACTCGTCACTCACATCTAATAGATCTTCCTCAACATAGATTAAGTAAGACAGCAGCAAATTTTGAATATGTAGGCATCAAACTGTTCAATGCCTTGCCAGAAAATCAGCCATTTAAGAAGGAAAGGTGGCTTCAATGATACGATGGACGCCAGATTTTCTCAGATTTGCAGATGATGTGGTCCTGTTTGCAACAAATGCTCAACACTTACAGGAAATGATACAAGAACTGAACAATGCCAGCATTCAGGCAGGGTTAGAAATGAATATGACAAAAACCAAAGTAATGACCAACAGACAAACAACCCCAATCAAGGTAACAGGGCCGTAGCAAGGTCCTTCTGCGCCCTTGGCGAGTTTGATAAGTCTGCGCCCTCCAATACTGGGGGGTCAGAACAATTTTTTTTTAATTTCTGTAAAACTATTTATTATTTTAATATAAAAATATATATCAAAGAAAACCTAAACCTCAATTTGAAAATGAACTAATTAAGTGTTGGACTTTTAAGGTACTAAAACCTTATGTTTAGACGATTGAACTGCTTAAAAAAGAATTAAATCATAAAATCTAGTATCAAAAGTAAAGTACATAATAGGTCCGAAGCCTACTAAAATGTTTAACACATTAATATAGGTAAAAGTACTTTTTTCGAATAGTTGAACCACTTTCATCTCAATAATAACGTACATTTTAATTTTTATTGTTATATCATTCCATTCTGTTCATGATTTATGTTATACTCTGTCAATAAAAAACGTGTTTCTTAAAGAACGTTGCATGACTGCTTTTTGTTTGTAGACAGTCGGCATAATACTACGGATAGTTCACGTGCAGTAATTTTTAATAACCTGAGAGATTAACGTGGAATTTTATTGCTTCATAAATTGCAACAGTCTATAAAAGAGGCGGGATTTTTCATGTTTAATTTTGCGCCCTCTCTGTACCTGCGCCCTTGGCGGGGGCCCATCTCGCCACCGCCTAGCTACGGCCCTGCAAGGTAAATACGACAGAACTTGAATATGTATCAGAGTACATATACCTGGGCCAACTAGTCTGTTTCCAGCAGAATATGGAGAAAGAGATTAGGAGAAGGATGGCCATAGCATGGAAAGCCTTCTGGGCACTAAAATTCATCCTACTAGACAGAACTCTCAACAGAAGACTAAGGCTGGAAGCACTGGAAGCAAGCATCTACCCAACAATGTTATATGGATGCCAAACATGGAACCTGATGGAAGGACAGAGAAAACGGATCCAAAGCTGCCAAAGAAAAATGGAGAGGAAAATTCTAGGGATAACCTGGAGGGAGAGAATTTCAAATATACGACTTAAAGAAATGACAAAATCTAAGGACATCTCACAAAAAGCCATGCTTCTAAAATGGAAATGGGGAGGACATGTGGCACGCCTCAACAACAACAGGTGGGCATTACGTGGGACCCCCGTAATGGCAGGAGACACCGTGGAAGACCAGGTACGGTGATACCCCCAGTAATGGACATGTAACCAGTAATGGACAGGCTGACATTACTTTTGTTATAATAAGAGTTCAAAGTCAAATTCTGCATTGGTTGTCCATCTGGTGACAGGCAGTACTATTACAAATGTACTGAAAACTGCCACAGGAGGTCAAGTGTTTTCACAGGCTTGGCTTCTTGTGATGACTGTATGCAGCATCCACTTGTTGGAGGAAAGAGTAAAGGAATTTCTTAAGGACATTGACAAAGAATCCATTTTTTGCACAAGGTAGACTTTAACAAAAGTTGTAAGTATTTTTAGTAGGCTACTGCTTTAATTAAGACTTGAAGTACATTATAAAAATTATATTTATGCATAATTAATACCAGACATGTGTTTTAGAACACATGTCCATTATTGGTTTGTAATTTATCATATTTTCCAATAACGGACATGGGGTGTCCATTACTAGATTTCTTGAAATGTTTGTCAGGGAGGGTAGAAATAGAGCCCAATAGGGTATTTATAATGCCATTGAAATGATTTTTGAAAATAAGCATAAAATCCAGTAGTGGACAGGGAGTGTCCAATACAGGCACTATGGGTGTCCATTATTGGAGAGATCCAGCTATATGGCGTATATATTCCAATTACACTCGTTTCTTTTTATATATTGTCTCTGTTGTACTAAGAATGGCTTGTTCAGGCAAGAGACCCTTCTTTAAGTACAAAGAAGAAGATATGGAAAAGGCAATCGAGGCTGTGAAGTATAAGGATATGTCTTTGCGGGTGTCATTAAAGCATTCAGTGTTCCTCGTGTGACACTAATGTAAAAGGTCAAAGAGGGAAAATCCACCAAAAGAAAAAAGGACCCATCATCTGTACTATCTGAGGAGGAAGAAAACAAATTAGTGCAGTGGATATGTGAGATAGGAAAGGTTGGCATCCCTCTTATTAAGGAAGACCTGTTATCTACCGTAAAAAGAATTGTGAGCTATACACATAGAGAAAATCCATTTAAAGATGCTAAAATCTGATTTCACCACCAAAACTATCAGATTTTGAGGCTTGCATCAAAGAATCTAGAGAATGGAATGGAGAAGAATGTGCAAGAGATCTGTTTAATGTCTGGAAGTCTATGAAACATGAAGCCTCTCCACTAGACTTGCATAACTTGTCACCGCCTTTGTTATCAGTAATGTCACCTGCTGATCCATCAACATCTGTAGGATTTCCTGAGGATCCATCAACATGTGTGAGATTCCCTGTGGATCCATCAACATCAGTGACATACCCTGCAGGTCAGTCATCAGTGACATCCCCTAGAAGTTCATCAACATTTGCAACATCATCTGCATGCCCATCACTTCAGATTAGAAATGAAACAATGCCTGCAAAAACAGTATTGGATGAATGTGAAGAAAGTCCATTTAAAAGATCTTTATTTTGGCCTGAAAAACGTGAAAAGTCTACAAGAAGTAAGAGGAAGACTAAAAAGTACCATCCGTCATCACCTCCAGTGAATGGAAGAAATACTGCATGAAAAATGGAAAGGAGAAAACTGAAAAGGAACAAGAAAAGGAAAAAATCAGCTTATCGATGAGGCAAAGAAGAAAGAAAAAGAGAACGAAGGAAATGAAAAGAACAAGATGAAACCACCTCAAAAAATACAGAAAGCCAGAATCGTGCTTCCAGAAACTGAAACTGAGGAAGATGACATCATCTGTGATAATTCCAGTGATAATGTCTTGTCTGGCTCAGATGATGACACCTTAGCACAAGGAAAAAATGAACAGATCCATATTCAGACTGAAATGTACTATACAGTTCATTATGATGATCATTTGCATTCAGTTGGATGTATTATTTCAGTACAGGAAAATTTGTGCCAAATGAAATTTCTAAAGCAAATAATGGAAAATACCTACAACTGGCCTAGCAAAGATGACATCCAAAGTGTTAGTGTATCTTTCATTTTGTGTGGCCCCATTAAGTTGGTGGGTTATGGACCTTTCACCATTGACCAAAACCAACTGCTAAAAATTTGTGCGGCTAATAGATCTTTTAAGTTAAGCAGAAAATGAACTTAATTTGGTGAAATCAGTCACCAGTTTCCTGAAGGAGTTATAAGACAGGAATGTGAAATCATTTTATCCCTTACTTCTAGGCCTGTTTCTTAACATTTTAATTTTGTCTGCTCTATAATTCAAAGTAATGTATAACTTAGCGTTTATGTTAATAATATAGTGTTACTTTACTTTTGTAGTTTGATGTAGAACTGTTGTGAAATTAAATGTTAAATCTTAATATTGCCTGTTTATAGTGTTTCTTTTGATTTGAAAAATGAAAAATATATAAATATTTTCAAATGTCCATTACTGGATCTGAGCATGTCCATTACTGGAAATTGAGCTTGACAGACTGTCCATTACTGGTACTGAAACACATCTTTGAAAAAAAATTAAAAATGGTTAAATTACTAGGAATATCAGTTACTCATTCTGGGGAAGTGTTATTGGAATGTGTGCAAAATTAAACACACCGGAATTTTAACTGCAGACCAGTGGCGTAGCAAGCTTAGGTGGTACCCGGTGCGGAAAATTTCTTGTCCCCCCCCAATTTAAATTATGAAAAGATGGAACAGTTCCAAGTGTTATTTTTTGGATAGTCAAAGGTAATCCCACGAGAGTTTAAGAGTTTATCGATGGATGCAGCTGCAACGAATTCATTTGATGTAACTTGTAAACTCAACGGATTATACAAAATTAGTAGTAATTACTTTGTTATATAAAAACAAAACTAAGCTCCGAAATCATGGCACACTATGAATCAACCATCCATAAAGCGATTCGAGTTACCATGTTGTCGCCATGTTGTAACTAGTGCTACCAATGTTGCATATAAGACATAGATAACCTAATTCAGCCATTTTTTTAGGATTAAGGAGACACACATATCAAGCACATTATGCTGTACATTGTACATTGTACTGTTAAACGGCAATAAATGCTATTATTAATATAATAATATAATTAATAATATTAGTAATAATAATATTATACATTGTTTTCGTGAGCGACAGATTCACGAATTGTGGGTGTTACCATTAATAAAGCTAACATATTTTGTTTCACACATTTCTAGGCCAAAATACACTCCCGAAATTGTGCAAAGTTTTATTTTTGGAGTGATTTTTTATACGTTTATATGTTGTTTTCCAAGCGAAATCTAGAATTTTGAAAAGATGAATTTTGATAAAAGGAGAAAATTTTGTGTATATGTTAGGTACCTTTCAAAATGTGACCCGAAGATTGGAGACGAGTTTTCCATATCTTTACATAAAGAAAGTTTTCACGAAAACGACTCTAATGTTTTTCTTTAAATTTTGCCCGTGGGTTGCTTATACTAAGAGCTAAAACTTTTATTCGAAACACTTTTTCGAGATAATTCTCTGAAGGGTAGTTATAAGCCACACACTCTGAATACGCGTTCTTTGCATTACGGCCTCTTGCAACGGAAAATCGTACGAAAACAAAATTTTGTATTTGTGTTAGGTACCTTTCGGGGATGTGACAAGAAGATTGGCGACGACTTTCTCTTATTTTTAAGGGGAGGTTAACTTTTAATTGGGCAGAGGAAGTTATGTGCATTATACATCAGACTTTTGTATAAGTTGATCCTAATAAATTTCATAAACAAGTAATGTAACTATTTTACGGAACTGCATTATTAATAATCTGCGCACATACCAGTTCAAAATCTAGATTGCCGGAGACTTCGGAGTCAACTCACATTCGAAGTTTATTTTCGTCGAAGTCATGACTGCCGCAGCGGGTAGAATTGGTTGCGGCTTGAGTGATATAAAATATCACCGTTTGTTGAAGTCTAATTTAAATTAATAAAATCGGCAGAAATAAACACCTCTCCCCCTAACAATAATATTATTGTTCGTATTAACATAGTGGTCAGTTTAGCCGCGTTTTATTATCTTTGTTGACTGCACTTAAAAATAAAATAAGTTTCAAAACGCATGTTGACTTGTAGAAAGTTGTTAAGCTTATTTAATTGTTTTAAATAATATTATTATTTTCTTTAATTTCCCTTAAGCGATTTTTTACTTACAAAGACATATTTTTACTTTGTCACCCCCCAGGAGATGGCACCCGGGGCGGCCCGCACCCCCCGCACCCCCCTTACTACGCCACTGCTGCAGACTGCATTAATGCTGTGAAAAATGCAGTTGAAGAGAATTTACCTTAACATGTCCATTACTGGGGGTATCACCCTACCAGGTGGGCAGATGACTTCAAGGCGGAAGCAGGCGTACACTGGTCCACGATGGCAAAGGACAGAACCAAGTGGAGAGCAAAACTAAAGGAAAATAACAAGACAGTGCTATAAAAACAGTGGTGCAAAATCAGTGTTGTGGAAAAGACAATCACAAGACAGACTTCAAGTCAACCTTAGAAGGTTGAAGATCATATGGACTAGCCCTCCATATGTGATACCTGATCGAGCTCCCCCTAATTAGGAGGCCATAGCCCTTCATGGGACAAATAAGGCTTATTCATTCATTCATTCATTCATTCATTCATTCTTCAGGGATGCGACACGAGGTATGGCAACGACTTTCTTTTCATTTTTACAAGCACTTTATTTGACGAAAATTTAATTTTTCTTAATTTTCTCGAAATTGGTTTAACAATTTTATAGGCTTATTATGTAGGCCTACTATAATATATTATAATAAGTACTATTTTAAAAACTTCTCCCAAGAAATTCTCTGAAGGCTAGTTATAAGCCATTCATTTTATACAATATAGACTTGGATTTTTTGGTCTTGCCTCGCGAATAATGCGACTTGGAAACGAGGATGGTACAAGTGAATGCGCACTACTGCAATTCAACCATGTACTCTACACTAGAATAGGCTATATTAAGAGTAGAGGGAGTTATATGAATGTTTCATATCACATTTTAAAAATACTAATTATATTTAATGTTGTAATTATGAATTTTCATTAAACTAATTTAATCCTAAAATATTATGGAAATAAATATTTTCATTTATTATATTACTTCACTTAAAGTTTCTTGTGAATACTTGTATTTTAGTGATTATTATTGTAAACTTCTAAAAACTAATAAAATTCTTGCATATTGTTTATATTGTACAGGGTGGGCCAAAAGTCGCGATCGGATAATGTTTATATTGAAATAACTCATTTTCCGAAACCGAAAACTAATTAAAAACTAGTCATAGGCTGAGAGGAATATTTACCCCCTTCATATACGTTTTGTAGCATTAGTTTGTCAATTTTCCGATAGAGCAAGGACATTGTTGTGTTCTAGTGACAAGCCAGATTTTTCTTGCGCGCGAGTTTATTAGGCGATTGTTGTCGATGTGAAACGCTGTGTTATGTTTGTGTTGTAAGCAATGGCGGATACAAGCAAATATACGATTGAGGAACGTCTCATTGTTAGTGTGTGGGTTCATGAAAAAGAACAAACTGGCGAAACGTACGAAGAAATCAGAGAGAACTTGTTTCGTCGTTTCAGTAAAGCAGCTCCCACTGAAGCCAATCTTCGGAAACTGGAAAACAAGACTTTCTCAACAGGATCTGTATTGGATGCAAAACGCAGCGGAAGACCTAAAAATATTGTGGCGTTGATGTCGGTAATCGTCTGAGTGAATCATTGGAGCGTTCACCGATGAAATCAACAAGGAAGCGATCGGCAGAAATGCAGATCCCAAGAACTTCGTTGCGCCGCTGGATGAAAAACGAAGGTTATCATGCATACAAGCCCACCACCATAAATGACCATAAGTGACCGGGATATGGAAACGCGACGTGTCGCATGTGAAGATTTACTTTCTGCTTTTCCCACCTTAGCGGTTCGTCGTAATGTCTTGATGACTGACGAATGCGCCGTGTATCTCAGCTCTCGTTCGCGTAATGTTTATTTGTGGGCCAAACATAACCCACATTTCTTTGAAGAAATTCAACAACATCCCCCTCATGTCATGATGTGGGCCGGAGTTACCAGTGAAATTATCATCGGGCCATATTTTTTTGACACATCTGTGTCTGGCGAATCGTACCTCGAAATGCTGTCTCAATGGCTGGTTCCGGAACTTGACAGAGTTGGTATTCTTAACACCGTTGTTCTTCAACAAGATGGAGCCCCAGGGCATTTCTGGACTCCAGTTCGGGAATGGTTAAGTACCAGCTTTCCTATGTGGATTGGACGAGGTGGACCTCTCATTTGGCCTCCAAGAAGCCCCGACCTCACAACGTGCGACAACTGGCTGTGGTCCTACTTAAAAGAAAATCTTGGAATGATTCGGAAGGATTCTGTTGAACAACTGAAGAGAGAGATCATCCATATCTTCAGAACGATCACTCCCGAAATGCTGAGGCGGGCGGCGCATTCAACTGTGCGCGGAAAACGATGGTGCACATACCGAAACTTTTGACGTTTAACAATGGCGCTGACAGGCCCAGGGAACTTTATTTTACCATATTTCCATCCCTTAATACCTGCTACTTCAATAAATAAAGATTTTACGTCAATTGTGGCATTTTATTATTGCATAAACTAACATACAAAATAACCGATCGCGACTTTTGGCCCACTCTATACTGTTGAAATTTGGTGGGTTTGTTCCCGGTTTTCTTCATAACTATTTTGTTTTATATTTTGGTTTTTCCACATGTGTGCAAATGTTAATAGTAAACTTGGATACAGAAGATCCAAAGAAGCATGGAATGTACTAAAAACACTACGTACTGAACAAACAATGAAATCCAAAATAAACCTTATAAACACAGAGGATTGGGCCAAATACTTTGAGAAGTTACTAAAAGAAAACCGTAAACCATTTATAGAAGAAGAGACATATGAATGGGAAGGAGAAGGAATTAGTGAACAAGAAGTAGAAAGAGAATTAAAAAATTGAAAAATTGGAAAATCACCAGGACCGGGCGGCATTAACTTAGAACTCGTTAAATATGGAGGGAAAAAAGTCATAAAAATATTATCAAAACTATATAACAAAATATTATCAGGTGAAAGAATACCGGAACAAATGAAAACAGGGTATATCACAACTATATTTAAGAAAGGGGACAGAAAACAATGTTCAAACTATAGAGGGATTTGTGTTGCAAACTCCATTATGAAAATTGTAACAAAAATTATTAAAAGAAGATTAGAAGGAATGTTTCAAGGCATGGAAGAACAATGTGGATTCTCTGCAGGGAGATCGTGTGTGGATCATATATTTACAATTCGGCAGTTACTGGAAAAATATAAAGATAAAGGAAAACAGATTGGACTTATATTTATAGATCTAGAGAAGGCATACGACAGTGTACAGTGGTATTAAACAGAAGTGGCAGTCAGATGCACGTGAGAGATGTGACGCATGTAGGGGGAATCATGGGGAGGGATAAGAATGTTGAACTACACTAGCCGGAGAGGAAAAGAGATTGTGACAAGGTCTCTTGTTTCTTCACTGCATTATACGATCTTACTGCACTGAAAGCAACGACACAACTAACCCATACACCCCTCCATGCAGTACGAATGTTTATTGGACTCGTCTGCATCTACTGAGCATCCATGCTTGGACTGCCACGTCTGATTAATGCCACTGTACCAAGAAAATTATTATGGAAAACATTAACAGAAGCAAAAATTGATAAAGAAATAATAAATGTTAAAATATATATATATTCTGGGTAGGCAAAGGTATAACAGAAGAAATCAAA
This sequence comes from Ectobius pallidus, assembly GCA_964059195.1. Lineage (NCBI taxonomy): Eukaryota > Metazoa > Arthropoda > Insecta > Blattodea > Ectobiidae > Ectobius > Ectobius pallidus. Next base: position 31,438,766 of record CAXKWD010000006.1, read on the forward strand.
ACAAGTAAAGGTCTTTTACAGGTCCTATGTCATAGCCTACTAGATCTTTAAAGGCCTTAACAAAAGGGTAATGGCGGATGAGACCGTCAGTTTCCTGTGTTGTCCGCTACGATCGCTATCTTGTTCTGTTTAACACATGCTCTGTTCATTTAAATGCCTAGTGTTTGCACTCATTTCACCGCAATTTAAAGTATTTTCATAGTTTTATATTGAAAGTAAGGCTGATCTACGGCCAAATAATAACACACAACTATTTTTGAAGTGAAACTTCTTTAGCCGCGTTAGTAAATCGAGAGCTAACCCAAACTTGCATTACGAACAAAATCGTCACAAAATTGTTACAAACAAAATCGTCACGAAATTAGTAGGGCTGTGACGGAACGGACCGCACAGAAAACAATGATTAGGTTTATCAAAGATATATAAAAAAATCCAAAATTAAAAAATCTAAAAATCCAAAATTAAAAAATCTAAAAATCCAAAAATAAAGAATACAAAAATTCCAAGATTTAAAAGAATTACGGGAGCGCGCGGGAGAAAGGTATCAGGCATTGAGTGGGGGGAGCTATTACTGCTTCGAGCTAGTGGTTTGGTATCAGGCATTCACCATCATAAAAAGTCAATTTAAAAAATTAAAAAATTAAAAAATCGTAAATCCAATATTTAAACAAATCTAAAAATCAAAAATTAAAAAAACGAAAATCCAAAATTAAAAATCCAAAATATAAAAATTTCAAAAATCCAAAATTAAAAAATCTAAAAAACCAAAATTAAAAAGTCAAAACTCCAAAATTTAAAATAAAAAAATCCAAAATTTAAAAAATCTAAAAATTAAAAACTTGAAAATCAAAAAAATAAATAATTCAAAGATTCAAAGTATTAAAAATCCAAATTTAAAAAATCCAAAATTCCAAAATTAAAAGATAAAAATCAAATAATCCAAAATTAAATAAGTCCAAAAACCCAGCATTAAAAGGTCCAACAATCCAAAATTGAAAAATTCCAATAATCCAAAATTGAAAAAATCCAAAAATTAAAACAAGTTTCACTTCTGATATGTGTTCCACGCACACTTTTTTCTACCAGAAGTGTTGAACATATAATTAATTACCTAAACAATTCGAAATTTCGGAAGAAAACAAAATTTTAGTACTTACCCAAAGGCTCAGGTTTTTCATAATTTTAGAACTTTTCTGCTGACTCTTTCTCAAATTCTTCAAAATATCCCAGTCGTTTGTAACTTCATGTGCATAGTTATCAAGAATAGGTCTGAAGTATTTTGAGAGAATCACGTCCGCAAGTTTTTATTGGTCGCAGTTTTTACATTTGAATGCTTTAAAAAACAGTGGTGTAGAAAATGCTTTCAGATTTTCAACCAAGTTTTTCTTCCCAAGATAGTTTAAAGCCCTTTTTGTGAAGCGGAGCAATGTTTTCAAGAAGAAAACAAATTTTCTTGAGGGATACTTTAAGGCCCCTCGGTCTTGAGTTTTAATCAAGCACATTAACACACGAGGACAACTGATCCAAGCAAAATCCGCAGTCTGTGGTTTCCTCTTCTACTCTCACTAAATACCTTGCTATCATAGCCAATGCAGAGAGTTCCATGGAGACTGGTTCCTCTAAAAGTTTAAAAACGTAGCAATGAATAATAATAATAATAATAATAATAATAATAATGCAAAATACACATTGTAGTATAGGGGTGCTCATACAGGAGCTGTTAAAAGAAAATCGGATCACTAAATTAAGAAAATTATAACATTTAACATTATTACAATACACTGTACCTTCCATATCAATGTCCAGCAATTTCAGTACTTCCACAGGAAGAATGGCAGAAGTTGTAGGACTCACAACGTCTGGAATGTGTCTGATTGAATCCATCGTCCTAAATGTCTGAGCCTCTGCATTTGAGTTATCAGAGGGATTGATCATTCCACATTTTAAAGTTGTCTCCAATGCATATAAACATGATCTGGCGTCCATCATATCATTGAAGCCACCTTAAATGGCTGAAGAGCAGTTCAATGTCATCACTATTGAAATTTCTGCTCAGAACATAATGAAAACCTATTGATAGTAAATACCTGATTGACTTTATCGTTGATAGAGTTGTTACGTTAAGCGCTTCGTATGTTTCTTGGCTGATTGAATTTTCTTTGCGCCCATTTTCTTGAATTTTTTCAATATATGGAAGAAACACTTCAGCTAGCCAATTAAGCCTGTCATCATTCACTTCCATAAAAATCATTTTGTCCATGTTTCTAGAACGGTAACTTTGTTTGATATTACATACGTCATGTATGTCATGCCATTTTCTAACATGTTCTAGGAACCGAACGGTTTCTTTCAAACTCTCACGATCAGTTACTGCCTCTGGAGCAATCAGGGCCAGAGATTTTAGTGCAGCAGTGACGTTTACAGAAAACAAATACTTCGCCCTTTTTACATTCATTTTCTCAAGATTTGTTGGGAAAACTACCTTTCTTGTCAAGGATCGAATTGGCTTTACAATGGCACCTTTCTGTAAATTGTATAGTTTCTTTATATGAGCGCTAGAAATGAATGTTTCCTCGTATTGCAAGTTCTTTTGAAGGAACTGCGATCGAATGTTCTTTAAAACATGACTAGAGTCAAAGCTGAGAAACAGAGGCCTGTTTGTGTCTGTTGGATGATTTATCTCGGACTTGATAGGACCATTGCATAACTCTTTCATCATATTGACGTTAATAGAGCAATATATTGTCTGTTACCAGTTGTAGAATCAGAAATCCGGTATCTTCAACTTCTGCAATAACTTTCTTAGTCAAAGTAAAAAGTTGTGTACCTGTTAACTGCCGAGTGAAATAAAAGGCTACAGGTATCCTTATGAGTGTAGACAAACCTCATAACAAAAAACACAGCAGCCTATTAGCAACTTTGTCACTCCGCCCAGAACTTTCTAGGTCATTTTCTGAAAACCCCAAGAACTGGTCAAGTTTACGGTCATATCCTATTCTAGCCTTGATAGCCATTTCGTCAATAATTAGGGAACCAACCTTTCCTTTGGCACATTTTAAATTATTCAACTCATAGCTTAACCTCTGTTTCACTAGAGATGTGATTCCTGTCTCACCGTTGGAATAACCTATGTACCGTTTTAGGGTCCTAGGGTGGGGAATTTTAAGACAGTTTGTAGACCTCATGAAACGGTATCCTGTTGGAGATTTCCTGTTCCAAAGTGTACAAATTTTCAAAGTAGTTTCACCATATTTGAAATTGGCTTTCCCAAAAGCCTCTACCTGTTCGATGAGAAATAGTGCTTTCATCACACCATTTTCCCCATCCTTCTGAATTTTTGACATTTTCTCTGAAAGAGGAGACTTCTTAACTTCCTTCTGAACTTTTAGAATACTACTTATGGTTTTTTTAAGTCTATAATTCGACTTTCTTTTCAGAATATATTTGCTCCTTATTTTGTTGGATTTCTCCTTGTAGTGATACACAGGAGAAGAAACTTGAACGCCGACCTCGTTTGAGGTTGGTGTGTCATCTATTACTGAAATGGAAGAATCTACATATTGACTGTTTGACTTATGGCATTTGCTAGGTGGAGCAAGTTTTCTTGGGACCGGGCTCCTCCTGCGCTTTATGGTTTTTTTTTGTGTTCCGGGAAATTTGGAAAGACAGTAGGCACTTTATTCGGAAGAAGAATTTTCTTTGTTGTACTTATGCTATAATCTTCCTCGACAAAGTGTAGACTGCATACTCTTGAACTATCATTAGGCGTCCAAAGAGATCCTTTTCTATCACCTTGACGAGATACAGCAATTTTCCACTGCTCCCGTAGGCCTGATTCTTTGGGGAAAACGTGAAAATGTATATTGCTGTCTTTTTTCTTGGTGTAAGATGTGCAGGAAGGCACGCAACAATGCACCATCTTAACCTTCAAGGAATTAAATGAGACAATTAACATGTTTCCTTATAACGTAGAATCTTATATTAACCTTTACATTAAACGTGAGGTCCAATACTTACCTTTCTACCTGGATCTTGTGTTTAAAAGTGACCACTAACTCTATGAATTGGCAACTTTTCTAAATACACACAATAATTATTACAAGTACACCACTCAAAAAGGCGCGAATGGACTGCTATGCCATGTGCTTCCTAACAGAGCATATGAATGAACAGAACAAGATCACGATCCAGCGGCAAGTTTGAGCAACACAGCAGACCCTCTTTTTGTGCAAGCATTTAGTACGCTTGTCATGGCCTTTAAACATCCAGTAGGCTATGCCTATGTCCCCAATTTTGTTTAAAATATATCTAGAAATATGCCTGAAAGAATGGATAATGAAATGTCGAAAAATGGGAATCCAGTTAGATGAGGAAAAGTTCTTACATAATTTGCTGTTTGCAGATGACCAGGTGGTCGTGGCTCAGGATGGAGAAGATGCAAATTATACGTGTAGAAAACTAAATGAAGTTTATAAGAAATGGGGATTACAAATAAATTACAATAAAACAGAGTATTTAACCAATGAAAACGGATGATTTATATATACCGGTAGATGGAAAGAAGATTAAAAAAGTGCAAGATTTTTGCTATTTGGGATCCATACTTGACTTAGACGGAACATCAAATAAAGAAATACAGAAAAGGATCACTAACGGGAGAAAAGTTATAGGAATGCTAAATTTGATATTGTGGAATAAAAATATAATTAACAAAACTAAAACAATAATTTTTAAAACAATTTTCCAAAGTATAGTATTATATGGGGCAGAGACATGGACAGTAAATTCACACCATAACAGAAAATTAAGTGCTACAGAAATGGATTTTTGGAGAAGAGCTGCAAGAAAATCAAGAATAGAAAGAATTCGAAATTCAGAAATAAGGAAGATAATGAAAGCAGAGGAAACAATTTTAACAACAATAGACAAAAAAAGACTAAATTGGTATGGACATCTACAAAGAATGCCGGAGAATAGGATACCAAAAGCTATAATGAATTGGCAACCAGAGAGGAGAAGGAAAATGGGAAGACCTGCTAGAAAATGGGATCATTGCGTTCGAGACTCCTTACAAAATTTTCAGTTAAACCCAGAAGATGCAATGGACAGAGATAAGTGGTACCATACAATACATTGAACATTCTTTGGAAATATGTTAATTTTATTAAAATGTGTAAAAATTTGGATAAATTTTAATTTAAAATTTGGTTAGAAATTACTGAACTTTTATACAAATGTTATTGTAATAGAGTTGTTGTGTTGGTGGAGTTTAACCTCAGAAAAGAGGAAATCGCTCAATAAATATAATAAAATTCTGGTTTTTATGTTTTGTATTTTTTTGTATTTGTGTTTCAGTTAATTTGAAATAAAATTTTGAGTTTATGCGTGTGACAAGTGTTTTTATAGCTTCTACTTTTTTTACCCGAACTACTGATAACTGGGATTTTGCAAAAAGAATTTTGTTTTGTTTCAAAATTTCAATGAAAACTTAATGGAATTCCAGCCATTGCGGTATGTGATATGATGTATGACGTTTCTATGAAGTTCCTTCTTTGTTAAACTTCAGAGAGACCTGATATAATTAATTGTCTTCCTCTTCATAATGCTGATCTGGCTGCCATTTTCATTCCCACTGTGAGAAGACCCTTGTTTATTTTCATAACTTTGTTTATGCAGGTGCATGTTTCATGTGGGTTGGGTGAGCATAAAGTATCTGCCGGTGAGTCAGAACTTTCTGTCGTCGCGATGTTTTTTAGCATACAACTTGTGAGTGACTACACTTCTCAGCAAGAAGGTGCTCATACTTTATGGTTACTTTTTTAGAATATCCCCCATTGAAGAAAAATACAAGGAAACAAATATAAACTATAAAATCAGACTATGTAACAGAATAACATTGTACTTCTACACACATTTTTGCAAACACAACCCCCCCCCCCAAAAAAATAATAAAAACATTAATATTTGGTCCATACGCATGGTTTCAAAATATGGCCAAAGATCCTTTCAATGCTGCCAGTGCAATATCTTTTTCAGTTTCATTTTTCTCAAAGTTTGTCCATTTGACATCGTAGTTCTCCAATGTGAAGCGACATAAAATAACCTTGGCTCTGATATTTTTAAAAAAATTTTCCGCATGTAATTGATTTCAATATTCTCTTTTCCTTTATAGATTTTGATTCTCTGTACTTTGACTTAATCTGTGATTGTAGTATTTCTGCGTAAATTAACTTAGCTTTTTCCTCACAACTTCGGAAAATCTTTTACACCACTTAAAAGCGTCTTTACCTTTCTTCAAAGTATCTGTTCTTGATCAGCTTGCTGCTTTTCTAAACAATGGATTTTCTGAGAATATTATAGGAGAAAAATTCTCATATAATGTCCAACAGAGACAATAATCTGTGGTTCATGAAAGCTTATATATCTATAATGGATATTCTGCCGAAGCTTCACATTTTTTCTTTCTGCAATTTCAAATTTTTTCTCTAAATTCTTACTCCATCTCTCATCTGTCCTCTTTCTCTTCTACTTGATCCTCGTTTTTTATATGGTAAATGTAAAGGACTCTTATCCTGTAACTGAATTAAATCAGGAGTAGTAATGGAACCTGGCATCAGTTTTTGAATTTCTGGACTGGTAGGTGGAGTATGACTCTCAATGAAATCAACTACTGTAGTATGATTTTATGCTTTTGCGACTCTTTGTAATTCTTGAACATTTTCTCCGTTCTTTTCGAACTTTCCTTCTCTCCCTGTATGTCACCTGTGACACAAGTTTTCTTTCCTGCTTTTTTCCCCTATGGTATCGCTCCCTGTCTTTTCTTTTCTTCATGCTTTGCTGAATTCTGTCGCATTTTTACCCTAGCTCTTCTCATACTTTCTTTTTTTCGTTTCCTTCTCCTCTTCCTTTTCTCTTCCTCACATAATTTTTCTTTACTCTTGCCACCCTGGGACAAATACCAAAAATTTGTAATCTATATTTTAAAAATGATCATTTTTAGATATACGCTACAGACCTGTCCATAGTAATATCATAATATTTATTATAGTGATATTAATCATGAAATCCTCTAAATCCTGCTTTGACAAATACATGATAGGTCTACTATAATTTGTTTCGAAAATAATAAGTAGCCTAGTACCATTCACGATAAATTATTGTAAGTAGCATACCCAAGCCGTCCCTTAAATATGGTGGGCAGGAGTAGGCCTATATCAGGAGGCATTAAAGAGGTCTAACATAGAAATAATCTTGCAAAAGTATTAATTAATAAAATGACAATTTAATGATAGTGTGCACATAGTCCAGTCGATATCCACTGGTGTACCTCCAACACGAGGAGGTACCAGGGATCGAACCCGGGCCGAGGGATCTGTAGTCAGCGACACTAACCACAAGACCACATCGGCGGTCATAAAACACTATAGCAACTTGAAAAAACTGTATAGAACACAAGCCAGGTTGGGGGGGGGGGAAAGCTAATGAAAATTATATTAGAAATGCAAAAAATAAGTGTAAAGCTGCATGGCATATTATTAACCTGGAAACAAGGCGCTCCACACAAGAAAAGAAAAAATTAAGAAATGATATTATTCCAGTAAATGATTTTAATAATTTTTTGGTAAATGTAATACTGTAAATAAACATACTTATGATAAAATTGCTGATCCGATTGACATCTTAGGCACACCTAACCAATCAAGGCCACTTAACAAGTCTGAACTAAAGTCGAGTAGTGTAAATATTGATGATGTTAAAAATATCATAGCTAAGCTTAGTAATTCCAGAGCAGAAGATGCTTATGGTCTATCTAACTAGGTTATTAAAAAACTTAAAGATACACTTATATATCCCTTGACCTATCTGATAAACTGGATGTTTAAAGACTGTATATATCCTGTCTGTCTTAAGATAAGTGTAACTGTACCTATCTATAAGAAAGGTGACCCATTTGAAAAGAGCAATTATCGACCTATATCACTGGTACCTGTTTTCTCTAAGATAACTGAAAGCATAATTAAAAATCAACTGGAAAATTACTTCTTAAAAAAACAATATGCTGACTGATTTTCAATTTGGTTTTAGAAAAGGCCTGCGGTTGAAGTAGTCTCATATATAGTTGAAGGCTTCGAAGCTAAACAGGAAACCTCGGCTGTAATGTTAGACCTAAGCAAAGCCTTTGATATGGTTCCACATAAGCTTTTATTAGATAAACTAAAATAGTATTGTTCACAAGGAAATGACGTGACACTTCTTGAATCATATCTAAAGGATAGACATCAATATGTAAAAATGGGAGAAAAATGTTCTGATCTTTTAAAAGTCATCACAGGTGTCCCACAGGGCTCTGTCCTTGGCCCCTTTCTGTTTTTAGTCTATGTAAGTGACCTGCCTAGTTTTATTCCAAATAGATGCATTTTATACACTGATGATGCTACCTTATTAACCACTCATAAAAACCCTGAGCTCAATGTAGTAATAAAAAAACTACATGATAGAAAGATCTCTTTTATGGTTCTCAGCAAACTCACTAGTAGTAAACAAAAAGAAAACTAAAGAAATTATATTTAGTTTAAACAAGACTAAGGTAGAAAACAAACCTGTAAAGTTACTAGGTATAAACTTAGACGCTACCCTCAATTGGCATGTGCATACTAGAAACATTTGTGTTCGTTTATCTAGAGTAATATTTTTACTAAATAAACTTAACCGGTCCTACTCTGATAGTAAATGTCTATTTTTCCTTTTTTCATGCACATTTCTTATATGGTCTATTGTTATGGGGAAATTCTCCCGGAGCTAAAAATGTCTTCCTATGGCAAAAAAAGGCTATTGGGTGTATAAAAGGCATCGGTAAGAGGGAATCATGTAGAATTCATTATGCAGATTTGGATATCCTAACACTACCATCATTGTATATACAGTGAGTCCCACGCAAGAGTTGGCCAATGACGCGGGTTTCTGCATCGCTGCGGACACAGCTCCAACTCCTGGGCGAAATATCTATGCTAATAAAGCCGCGATCGGTGTAATGATTCAGTTAAAATTACAATGAAAATAACCATGTATCTCATCACAAGAGATGTTAGAAATGTTCTCCTCTTGAATACGCACAACACTGGCACCTTTTTAGAGAATTTTCTTTCACACGCGTAAGTTCAGCTTCCAAGATAGAGTTAATTTCTCTTGTGATACTGTCTTTAAGTTCTTCTAACAATAGCCTATATGACTATTATTTATGGGGAACTTGAAAAATAAATTGCATAGGTCAATTCCCCACACATTAGAACATTAGAAGAGAAATTAACTCTATCTCGGAAGCTGAACTTACGTGCGTGAAAGAAAATTTTCTAAAAAAGGCGCCAGTGTTGTGCGTATGCAAGAGGAGAACATTAGTAACATCTCTTGTGATGAGGTACGTGGTTATTTTCATTGTAATTTTAACTGTAAATGTGAAAACCTGAATCATTACACCGATCACGGTTTTATTAGCGTAGATATTTCACCCGATAGCTCGGGAATTGGAGCTGTGCCCGCCGCGACACAGAAACCCACGTCATTGGCCAACTCTTGCATGAGACTCACTGTACTTGAATGCCTTATCTATGTGAAACAGCATTATAACCAACTGGAATTCCATGATCATCATGACCATGATACTAGGTATAAGGATTATAGGTCTACATATAAATTTTGCTAGGTTAAGTAAAACCCAAAACAGTTTTAATTATTTAGGTGCTAAGCTTTTTAATAAGCTGCCTCTTAGTGCTAGAACTGTTACATTTAATCGTTTTAAAAATTGGTTAAAAACTAAATGTTTTTACAGTATTGACGAGTATGAAATATGTGACATGAATGATTTAAGGTTCTAATTTTATAGTCTTATCTAAATAGTTCTGTATATTATTTGGACAATGTCTATCACAACTGTATATGTTGATCTAACGACAAAAATGAATGATTGAAGTGATAAAAAGTTTTCTTTGCAAACTGCCTTGCATTTTGAGGTTAGAAACAAAAGCTTTTCAGGCTCTTGAGATTATCACATTTTAAAAGTTTTGTGTATTAAAAATTAGGAACTCCTTCAGAATAGCTTAGCCAGCCATGCTCTGCCATTAGCGACCGTGCCCCTCCGAGCTGCGGGGAACAAAAGAGAAACGATCGGCGCAAGGGTAAACTTTCCCATTGTAGATAAGATTCAATGTGAGACATAATAAACCCCGCGCTATTTAGTATATTGCTCCTAAACTAATACAAATGTTCCTAACCTAACATAACCTGTCACTGACCTAGAATTCCACGCCTTTCGTAAAACATCGTTACATGGCACGAACCCCACACTATGCAGAATACTGCTGCTAAACTAACATGATTGTTCCTAACCTAACATAACCTAACCTGTCACGGACCTAGAATTCTTAATGCAGAAGCTTTTTTACCCTTCCACATCTTTCATAAAACATTGCTACAACAGTCGTTTATCTGCAGAATTCAATTGGCATGTAATTATGTTCGTAATATTGGCAACATTGTAGACTTGGTCCCACTCGGTATGGCCCGGTTATGACGGCAATCACCTTATTCACAAGTTTAGCAAAAAATTATTTTTTAACTTAAAAACTGAACTTTAATAAAGACCACAGAAGTGATTGGATGAGCTGTGCCACATGCAAAAACTGAATGAAAACTAGATACTTACCAGCAGCGTCGCCAGGAATTTTATTAAGGGGGGGAAAATCAATTTCGGACCTCAATTTCAAATGATTAGGCTAAACACATTAATATTCACTTAGTTAACCGGATCGTTATTTTGAACCCAAGCTGAATTTGACGAGGCTACAAAGTTTTTTAAGTTAACAGAATATGCTCTTTTGAGCAATGGCCTTGGTGAGATATTATTATAAATACATATTATAGTTATAATTAGTTAATACTTGCTGAACTCATTAAAAAGTAATTCTATTTTTTTTATTCTCCATGCTACAACTGTAAGTTGACAAAGAGTACCACAAATAAATGAATCCATAAGGCAATCCAGAGGGGGGCAGTTGCCCCCCCATGCCGACGCCCATGATACTTACATGACAGAAATCCAATCCAGATGAACAAAGACACTCCACTCTGCAATCTGGGTGCCTTTCCTCTTCAGTTGACTCTCAAAAAAAGTTAACTAGCACACACTGGTGAATATTTTAGGCATTTTTTGAGTGTCCACAGAAGCGACATGAACTCAGGTTGAAAAATAATGACAGTGGGGACCAAAAAAAAAATTCATTCATCATTATGTTAAACTGAAGTATTTTCTGACTACCCTAGTTACTATACTTTTTAAGAGAAAATGTTAAGAAGTACCGGTACAGTATGTTTGATCTTTGGAAGTTCTCTACCTGAGGGTAGTGACATCCACGGAAGTGAGAAATCACCTTCTGTAGACAACTTTTTACAGCTAATTTTTTTCAAGATTTCCCCAAAGTAGAGTACTAACTAATAGATAATATTGTATTTTAATGACTGATTTGGAAAAATTGCAAATATTATAACTAGTTTCCAATATGTTGTCCTGTGACATTAAAATGCAGGTTTTCTGTAGAATGACCCTTCTACAACACTGGTATCAGTAAGTTGCCTGAATCCCCAAAAGTGCTTGGATCGAGAGAGCAATTATGTTGAGAAATAGTTGATAGTTGTCCTACAAAATGAAGTTAATTTTTTTTAAATACATGTATTTTTTATTATTTTTTTAAATCTGGAGACCTTACTTATTGACCAGCCCTCGTACATGATAGCGGCAAGTACTTCCTGATTGTTGGGACTTGGACAAAAACAGGAATTCTGTAACAAATATGAGTGACTGACGATAAAAAAATAAAAAGACATGGCTGCCAAATTTGATAGATTGGGTCCTGAAAGCATGTCACGAGGTATGAACATTTCACAGCAATGGGCTTCAGCTTCTATTACAGGTGACAGTAAACCTCCTTTGTCGACTCCTTTGTCTATATAAGAAAAATATTAAAACACAAACAAAGCGCCACTCATCAGGCTGCAAGTAAAATATTTTAGACTGGAAAACTCAGGTAAGTGGAAAGTGTACAGGCCTACACTAAGCTTTCTGAAAACGAGGTAACTGTGAAAATTTGTAGAAAAGCTTACACAGTATTAAAAGAAACCAAGCTTTCAATGATTTTGCAAGTGAAGTTGATGTGGAGGAGATCAATTGGATCAATATGGGTTGTATTTTGCATTCAACGAATGCATGTATAATAACATAACCTCTCAAAGAAATGAGAAACATGGTCATTAAGAACATTATAGACAAAAATAATTTAATTGCCCTTCTTTCGGATGAGAGCACTACAATAAGCCAATTACCTTCCTTGATTATTTATTTAAGAACAATGCTTCCAGATATGAATGAACCTACTACTTTCTTAGATATTGTGGAGTTATATCAATGCTGAAGACATATTTAACTTCTTGATGGAACATACAAGGAAACCAGGTTTTCATGACAAATATTTGAAGGAGAATCTTGTTGCTTAACTACAGATGGGGCTGCAGTAATGATCGGCAAGAAGGTGTTACATTAATTAAGCATAAATTCCCTCAGATTTTGTTGGCATTGTGCCAATCACAGACCAGAGCTCTTGGTGGCAGATGTAATCAACAAAGATTTCCCCTCACATGTGAATTATTTCAAATTTTTCCTCGACAAGTTATACTCTTGCTACCATCAATCTACTAAGAATTCAATAGAAATGAAGGCCCATGCAGGGCAACTTGACATCGAAATCCTAAAGATTGGAAGAATTCTAGATTCTCAATGGATTGCTTCAAGTTTCAGGACTGTTTCTGCTGTGTGGAAAAATTTTGAAACATTGGGGGCACATCTCAGCACAGCTAAGGATGACATCACAAGAGATAAAAGTGAGACAAACCATGTACAAGGGACTGCTGAAGAAAATGACCAATGTTATTTTATTTTAGACCTTGCATTAATGTGTGATGGTTGGCAGGAGGGTCATTCCATACAAGATTTAATATGTTATGACCGTGGGATCTCAGATTTTTTGCACATTCTAATATATGTGAATTAAACGTTGTGTACAGTGAGATAATCACGTATGAAAGTAATACGATTGGCGAATTAGCTGTAGTGATGATAAAATGTTAAGGGTGTTGAGATGGAGGTACTAATTAAAAATATTCTGTAAAGGACATGTTTTATGGCAGTAAAATAAAAAGGATATCATAATGAAAAGAGATTTGCAAATTTTAAACTTAAAACATATGAAGGGTACAGGGGAAGAAGGCGGAATGTCAAGAAAAATCGGAAATTTAGTTATCAAGCCCATCTGATAGCTGACTGAGCACTCTTTTAGTGTTGCTTATGAAACCGGTGAAAAAAGTGCACGATAAGGAGAAAATAGCAGTTTAAATTTCACCGTACAGGGGATGAAGGCGGAATGTCCATGCGTCAGAGCGAAATAAGACGGCGAGTCAGGAGACAATCTCACTCACTGTCCTCTAACGCACCTTTGCAGGCTTTGAAATGTTGTTTCTTTAATGCAAAAAGGACATACTCATCAATAGTCGCGTGCTGAAGTATATTTACAAAATGTTGCCAAATGTCAGTCGGAAACGAGAGCAAAGAAACGCTGAAATTTTGTATTATATTACTATTGTTATTAGATTAATTTGGCAACAGAGTCTGCCATCTGCTTGGGTTTAAAAGTGCAAACTACTATTTACCCGCAATAAACAATAATATAATCCGACCAGACCGCAAATGAAATTGCCGACAGGAAAATGATGTGACAGTTTGGCACGTTAATTTCTAGGTGGTGTAATGTTACGTTTATCCAGATTCCATTATTAGTGAGTGTTGTCTGACAATAGTAAAACAAACTAGAATTAAACTATTTTAATATGTTTAAAAAATTAACACAGGGTTATAAAACCTGTCCGCCGCCGTGGGTAGGTTGGTAGCGTGACTGCAAATTTGGGCTGCCTGGGTTCGATTCCCGGCCGGGTCGGGGATTTTTCAGCAGAGAAAAATATCTTTCCCGGTTTCAGGACTGGGTGTGTGTGTGTCTCCTTAGGTTTAAGTAGGTAGGGGACTGGCGCACCCCGGTAACATATCCGCTGTGAATATTCCCTTACGGGATCACCAGGGGTCGCTTGCGAACCTGAGGAATAACTTATTTTTATAAAATCTAAAAATTGGACCCTAGTAATGATATTAAAAATTAATCATTGCCTTCGATTTTATGCGCCTAAGTGTTTCTATTTTACTAATGACACAACCCATGTTTGTTTACATGTAGAAAACAATTTTTTCGACCTTTTACTGCACAAAAAATCAGTAATTCCTGAAAATTTAAGGAAATATCTTTTCTACTCCTTTAATTTTTATAAACCTAATTATTACATGCTTTGCGTTTATTTTGTTTTAGATTTTATCCCACTTTCAAAGGAGAAGTACGCAGATGTAAACCATTTGAAGAAATTTTGTTCCACACTGATCAGATGTTCTATCAGTCAATTCCTCATAAGGAATAATTAATGTACGGCAATTAATGTCTCATAATGTAATTAATGTTTAAATGTAAAAATGTAGGCAATGACCACATAAAACATAACTATACCTTTTCACCTACTACCTCAAAATGTTTGTGCATTTCATTGCATTTAACGATTTTTTTACACGTTTGAGTTAATTTTAGAACTTGATATTCACACCACGTGTACAAAACACATTATTGTTACTACAGAATTAAAATGTATTCATAATTGATTTCATACATCAGCGTTTAGAGTACTCAAACTTTAAAAATCGTATCTTGCAAAGCTTTGATTTATTGACATTCCGCCTTCTTCCCCTGTACCGTTGGACATTTTTTCGCATTTAACGATTTTTTTACATGATTGAGTTAATTTCAGAACTTGATATTCACACCACGTGTACAAAACACATCATTCTTACTGTAGAACGAAAATGTATTCATAAGTTATTTTATACATCTGCGTTTAGAGTACTCAAACTTTAAAAATCGTTTCCTGCAAAACTTTGATTTACTGACATTCCGCCTTCTTCCCCTGTACCCTTCATATGAGTTATTTAACTGCGAGTTTTGTGCTTAAGATTCAAAATTGCCTGTTATATTCCTTATCAAGAGTTATGTCGCACCATCTTCTCATGGGATTGACATAGGAAAGCTGCAGCACATCACAGTCATGCAGGGAGAGGAGATCTTCCCTGCAGTCATGACGTCAAGTGTATTGTGGGCGGGAATATCTTGTCATAATGAGTACATTTTAATTTGTTACAAGCTCATTTTTGTTGATTCCATTATGAAACTCTTACAGAATGCATAATATACCCTTTATGATTTCTTTAAAAGTTTTAAAGTAATTAAGAGATTAATAACATTATTTTAAATACATTTAACACATTTTCTGATTTCTTTAAAAGTTTTAAAGTAATTAAGAGATTAATAACATTATTTTAAATACATTTAACACATTTTCTGATTGAACATACCGGTATTTTTTCATGTTAATTTTGTACTGAACGATTAAAATATAAATCAGCATCTGGACAGAACATAGGACAAAATATAAAAAGAACACTGTTTTTCTCCTTGCAGAATTTCCATGCACATCTTACCTGGCAGTGACTATTAGAAATAATTAATTTTCTAGATCAATTCAGAACCCATTTGTAGCCAACACAATAATAATAAACAAAGTATTGTACTGGTACTGGAAGTAGATTCACTCACTTGGTGCTTCTATACCAAAAGACACTTTTATGGTTTAACATTATTTATAATTTATACAAATCATATAACTTATGAAGCCAGGTTGTTCCCAAGTGTACAAAACAAAAAATAGGCTAAAATCATAGAGAACTGGATAAGCTAGCTTGTGTGCCTATAGAGTACAGGTACCATATATACAGGCTATGCCTGAAGGTGCTTACAAAGATCTCAAGCACATCACCTCTAGGAATTTACTGTACTTCATTGCTGTATTCTACTCCAAACTAATCTGTTTTATAGTCTGAATGTAGGGAGTTGCTCATTAACTAAGCCGTTTTAACTTTAAAGACAATTTTATAAAAATGAAAATTGCAGTAAGTTTTTGCTCAGAAGTATTGTAAGCCTACAAATATAAGGGAAAAAAATAGTTTTAAGTCATGCACTAAGCCCCTCCCATCAACTAACAGGACCTGCCTGGAAAGGAGGGGTTTAGGGTTTGGACAGTGAGACATCTAGCATCTGCCATTTGAACTACTGGCAGGGACAGTTTCCCACTTTGCTGCAAGCCAGAGCCTGTATAACCATGCCGAACATCGCATGTGGAAATCCAGCAAAGTGGATAACTAAATCCCTACTAGCAATGCCATCGAGTAAGCAGAGGGTGAAATGCGGGGGGGGGGGGGGGGGGGGGGGGGAGGGGAGAGGGAAATTAAATACTTTATTTCTCTTTTCCTCTCTTCTTGTCTTTTTCCTTTTCCTCTTTCCTCCCTTTCTCTCACATTCTCTTCACCCTATGCACCTATTTGCGATCTATTCTTAAATGTAAATTTTTCACATCGACCGGTATTTGAACACGGCATCACTAGCAGCCTTAACCACTATGCCACGAGTGATTGCGGAGCGGTGAAGTGAAAGTCATCCATTTTAGTTTTGTGAGCTTTAATGCAGTGTGTCTCAGTCAGATTGCACCCGCTTGCCGTGTGCCGCGCTTCTCTTGTGATGACTCAACAATCGGAATTTCCTATCACGATGCCAAAAATGTGTGGATGTAGGAGGAGGACATTTCCAGTATCTCCTGTAATAAGGTAGGTGCCTATTTTCAAACTTATTTAATTTATTTTCATTGTCGCGCACGGACAAAGTCAGTCAACTGCCGGGCAGTTCCTTTGCTGCATACCGTGGATAGGAGCATCATCTGGGGGAACTCAAAGCGCGACGCATGGAATCTGACTGAGACACACTGTACATACCGTCATGTGACAGGTGTTGAGTAATGCTAAAGAGGCTCTGGTGACTGTATTTTTGATATGGTACAAGGGTCATTTTCGTTAACATCATATCTAATTGGGACAAATGATTAGGGAACAACAGTGAGCTGCAGTGCCAGCACTGAGCAGGTTCCTTTTCAGGGTAAAAGTGCACGCAAGGCTAGGTGGCCAGGTGGAGGGGGGCTGAGAGTGGGTGGAGCTTCAGTGCTGCATGACCTAAAACTTTCTGTCACCAAGTTTAAATTTCCATTTATATAAATATTTGAAAATATGACAGGCCTAATTATAGTTGCAGGGTCTAACATTAAGAATATGGTGCAGTATCACCTGAAATAATAGGCTACGGTATAAGAGAATTAATGGCATAATCCCAAGACACTAGGCCCATTCACGCGATATGCACGTTTGTACAGGTGATGTGATTCTTTTGTTTCTGAGCGAAGCAGAATGACCAACCGTCCAGCTCTGCATTAAGGTAAGTAGTGGCAGATAGATTCTACTGTACACAGAGATGTCCAAAGTGAAGAAAATGAAATTCACAGCAGAGCCGTTTGCTACTGTAACAGAAGTAGATACAGCTATAGGTAAATTAAAACACACAAATCTCCAGGCATTGACCACATTCTAGCAGAATTAATTAAGGCAGGTGGCAATAGATTAAACTCAGAGATCCATAAACTCATTCTTATGATTGGAAAGAATCCATTAATATACCGATCCATAAAAAAAAAGATAGGGCCAAATGTAGTAACCATCAAGGAATTCCTCTCTTATCAAGATCATAACGGTACATTTTATCTAATATACCGTACATCTGTCAAGATTAACCCTATACGTGGACGAAATCATTGAAGATCACCAATGTGGATTTAGGCGAAAGTAGATCAACCATTAATCAAATATTTTGTATTTGCCAAATCTTGGAAAAAAGTGGGAATATAGTAGTGGGATTCAGTTAGGCGAGAAAAATTGTACAATATCCTCATTGAGTTTGGGATACTAAAAGAAGTTAGTTAGGCTTATCAAAATGTGTCTAAAGGAATCGCCATTAAAAGCGGCTTGAAGCAAGGATATGTCCTATCACCTTTACTTTTTAATTTCGCTTTGGAATATGCCTTAAATGGCAGTCACCCGATTTCAGCTTATGAGCCAATCCATGGTGACGGGTGTGACATTTGGACAGATTTCATTACACTTATTTCTTTCTACCTCTGAACCATATTGCAGGAATGTCATCAAAGTTTTTTGTGTTCACATACC
Source organism: Ectobius pallidus (assembly GCA_964059195.1). Classification (NCBI taxonomy): domain Eukaryota; kingdom Metazoa; phylum Arthropoda; class Insecta; order Blattodea; family Ectobiidae; genus Ectobius; species Ectobius pallidus. The sequence goes on from CAXKWD010000006.1 coordinate 31,457,058, forward strand.
AACCCATTGGAAGTACAAAATAGTCTGGTGTTTTTTTCAAGGCTGTATACTTGAGCTGGAAAATATATTGTGCATGTGACGGGTGTGAAAATATTTGGACAAAGGTTTTTTCTGATGTAGGTTTAATTGAAAATTCTGTGAATTGATTAGCTTCACTATATTTGTTTTATTTTTTCAAGTAAGAGGACTGATAAACATACTGAAATGCATGATTAGATTTTACAGAAATATTTATATAGTTATTGAAAATTTACTTTATCAGTGTGACGGGTGTGACATTTCGGATACGACAACATCAACTTATAACCGAGACTTAAAACTAGATTTTAATTTGAAAGTAATGAACTTTTGTAATACTGTAACATTAATTATAGTAAGTGGCAATTATAATATATTAAATAATAACTGTAAAAATCAATAACTTATACACTTTAAATCACGAGGATTAGGAACATTCAAGGAGATCACTAGGTAGTAAAATTACATTGGCATAATCTAGTGATAGTGAACAGAACAGTTTGTCTTCAAGTATAGCTACTGAAACTGAACTTGGCCTTTGCTGTTGATTGGAAATGGTGGTGCTACCTTCTTAATAAGAGCCAATAAATAGAGACATTCAGACAGGTTTTATTACACTTTGCACCTTCTGCCTCTGTACCATTTTGCATGAATTTCATGAAAATTTTTTGTGATAATATACCAACCCTGGGGAATCCTAACACATGATCTCAGCATAAAAAAGAATTTCCTTGTTAATCTTTTTTCCACTTTGTCCATATTTTTAACAGGCTTGTGTAAAGTTGTGAAGTGAAATGTTCTTCCGGTACGGGTAGTTAGGCAGTTTTCGTTGTCCTCTACTCTAAAATCCTGGACTACTTGGGAGCCTGATCGCTTCACAAACTTTTACTGAATTGAGGTGGATCTGGTGATTCTTGTCACCAGGACATTTTTTGTGGTCTCTCATACAAAAATAATATTGTGTAGCTATATTGAGATTGGCTGATTGTTTTTCTATCTGTTCTCCTTCATCCATGTAGGCCTATTCATTTCATCGGCTGTTAGAGGTTTTGTCTGTCTGAATTTCTTAGCAGTTCTAAGATACACAGTACAGAAATCAGGCACAAAATTAATTAGGCTATCACTTCTCACTTCTTTATTGTGGTACAATGTCATGCTGCTGGTTGAGGCACTGTGCTACAAACCTGAAGGGCACAGGTTCAATTCCTGATGAGGTTTTTGAGATTTTTCAATTGGCCTAATTCTTCTGCTGGCACTATGGCCCTGAGGTCAACTCATCCTCTAACAGAAATGGGTACCAGAAGCAATTCTGGGGTAAAGGCAGCCAGTGCATAAGACTGACAACCAGAAAGACTGAAGCATGCTATTGTTAAGCCCCTCTTTAAAAAAGGTGACAAAAATCTACCATCAAATTACAGACCTATATTGCTCTTAACCTCATTTTCAAAAGTTTTTGAAAAAGTCATGTACAACCGCATAATACACTATCTTAATTTGAATGACATTCCTACTTCATCTCAGTTTGGATTTAGAAGTGGCATGTCCACTGAGAATGCTACATTTCAACTTACTACAGAAATACTGGAAGCGTTAGATAAAAAGAAATATGCTCTGGGAATTTTCTGCGACTTAGCTAAAGCGTTTGACTGTATAAATCATGAAATATTACTTCAAAAATTGGATCATTATGGGTTCGATAATTTAACACTTAAGTGGTTCAAATCATATCTTTCTGATAGAACTCAAAAGGTAATAATAAATGGAAATGAATCTAACTTAGGGGTTGTTAAGAATGGGGTACCTCAGGGATCAATACTAGGACCTTTGCTCTTTTTAATTTTCATTAATGACTTGCCCTATAACTTAAGTGACGAAACAAAGGTATTGCTCTTCGCAGATGATACTAGTGTACTTGTAACAGGAACGTCACAAGAACATTTATCAAGAATAGCTACAAAGGCTTTTCACGAGTTAAACACATGGTTTCTAGCTAATAAAATGACACTTAATATTGATAAGACCCATTTTATACAATTTAGGACAAAAAACAGATGTATCTCAAATCTTGAAATTAATTATGGAACACAAATCATACAAGAAATTAGCAATGTAAAATTTTTAGGACTGCAAATTGACCAAAATCTTGACTGGAAGACACACATAGAAATGATAAGTCCAAAACTGAGTTCAGCGTGCTTTGCTTTAAGAATTTTGAATAATATATTAAAACAGGATGCATTACTTATGGTATATTTTGTATATTTTCACTCGGTAATGAGGTACGGGATCATATTCTGGGGCAACTCGTCCCATAGGGAGAAAATATTTAGATTACAAAAGCGGGCAATAAGAATAATATGTGGAAAGAAAAAAAGGGAATCTTGTAAACCGCTAATTGAAAAATTAAAAGTCCTCACTCTTACAGGGGAATATATATATACTCTGTTATGTGTTATGTAGTGAATAATATTGATAAATTTCAAACTAATTTTAGTGTACATGGACGTACTACCAGAAACATGAATGATCTACACAGACCAAATAACTCGTTAAAACTCTTTCAGAAGGGTGCTTATTATTCTGCAGTACAGATATATAACAAGCTTCCAAACAACATTAAATTATTATGTATTAAAAGAAAGAGCAAACCTTTCAAAACAGCTGTCAAGGAATTTTTAATAACTCACACCTTCTACAATTTGGAGGAATATTTCCAGCTTGGATAAATTTGGCAGCTTGCAGTTTCTGTAGGCCTATATTATTGTTATAACATGCATGTATTTTTTGATCTGACGTGTTCTATATCCTTGAGCCCCGCTCAACACAGGATCTACAGGACGAGATATCTACATCTACATCTACCACCTCATGTGCTAAAAGTCTAAAATTGTTGGAGGTTGAACGTTTGAATCCTAAAAGCCTTCATGGCCTCTATAGGGATCACTAGATCTTTACCTCACTTCTTTACCACCATTAAAACATTTGTGACATTTCCACCGGTCATCCATAGCCAAAGCTGGTAGATCGTAGTTTCTTTGTCTTGCAAACTACGAAGTTCAGTTCTGTACCACGGAAGTCCAAGAGCCATTTAAAAGATAGTAATAATGAAAACATATGATTTATTCAACATATGCATGAAATAATCACTATACAAAAGTTGCAAAAGGCATTTTCCATAGTGTCACACCCGTCACGCAACATGTGTCACACCCGTCACATCAAAATTATGCCAAAATAGTAGGCATTTCAAAATTATATTTTAGGTGTGTCTTCTGTATTGAAATATCTTAACTTTTACCAAGTTTCCATTTTATACAAGGATTACTTGGCTTTCTACCCAAACTATTACATGTTTTTTGTGACGGGTGTGACAAGGGTACCTTGGAAATTGATTTGATGAATATCTTCACTGAAACTCATTTTAAAAATTTATTTCATGATGACAAAATCTTCACTTATTTGTGCTTTTGTGGGTGAAATTAAAAATTGAAGCAAATCCACTCATTCCACGAGTGTAATGCAGTAGTAGCCAACATGTTAAATTATAAATTTCAGTCAACGAAAAAAATACACATTTCAGCAGTTATTATTATATAACTTAGATACTTTTAATTTAATAGAATTATGAATCTATTTTCAAAATCTACAGTCTTTTCCCTTTACTTTGATATATAACATGTCTATGTCACGTAAAAAAAAAGATGTAACCACTTTTGTCCACTTTCACATGGATTGGCTCTTATGTAGATGATGTTTGTGTGCTGGGTGATGACATAAACACAATTGAGAAAAATGCAGAAAGTCCATGCCTGCAGGAATGTTGGAAAGGAAACTAAATATATGGTTATGACACACCAAAATAAGTGCTACAAAATATTAGAATAACCAGTAAATCAAACAGGTGGAGAAGTTCACATATCTGGGAGCAATAATTAGATACTAATAATGTTAAGGTAGGTCTAGAAGTTAAGAGTAGACTCAAATCAGGAAATGCCTGTTTTTATGCAGTTCAGAAACTCTCATCTTCCTTTCAGAAACATAAAAATAAAAGTTTAGAAGGCAATTGTCTGTGCTGCTTGCTTACTCTTTGGGAAGAACATATATGTGTTCGAAAAAAAGGGGCTTAGGAAAATATTTGGGCCTAAGAAATATGAAAATGGGGACTGAAGAAACTGCATAACGGCAAGGTTCATAACCTGTACTCGTCACCGGATATAGTAAGGGTAATTAAACCACGGATGATGAAATGGACCAGACATGTTGTGTGCATGGGGGAGGAAAGACACATCTCAAAAATATTTTCTGGGAGACCCAAAGGGAAAAGACCACTTGGAAGACCTAGACCTAGGTGGGAGGGCAATATTGAGATAGATTTGAGGGAAGTAAGATTTGTGAGGGATGGTTGGGTGAAGTTAGCACAGAATAGGATTAAATGGCAGGCTTCAGGTCAGCATGGCAATGAACCTCTGGGTTCCATAAAATAGACATTCCTTTAGCTTGCTTAGGAATTGTCTATTATAATAAGTAGTATTGCGCACAATGTGCATTATAGGTACAATGTTAATCCAGGGGAATATCTATTCTGAGCAGAATTGAATCAGCGACACTTATCTATTTTTGCATGTTAATGCGTGATAAGTTTCGCATTGTTCACCGCACAATTCACATTTGCACTCCTCACACGTCTGATGGTAAGTCTTCCTGGTGCAGATGCAATGAAGTAAGTAGACCCAAGATGTTAGTTTGGCAGGACATACTAAATTCTCGTATTTTGAAAATGTACCATATTATATCTCCTGCGAGGTTTGTATTGTTGGTCAACTTATTACCAGAATTCTACTTGCTCTGGTAGTGCGACGTCACAGCTCTGATGTCCAATCACAAAAATTTATATTGTTTTAGGAATTTAATATGGCAGAGATTTCACTACTATTCGCTAGATCGTGTTATAAAAGAAAGTATCATTTGGTTGCAGGCAGGTTGTATGTAGATGTAGATGTTGGACCAAATCATTTGCCAAGACATAATCTCCTCTACACAGAACTATGTATAACAAAATATGTGTGATATTAGGTGTTTTTTAAAGAGAATCTCGGTCTTAAAAAATGGGCCTAGTGTCATACGATTTTACCGAATTGTTAGTTATGCAATTTATCCGAAAACTTTAAAACTGTGTACCACTCATTTGAAAGCAAAATTCAGAAAAATTTCAAGAAGGAAATCAGAGCAAAGATTTAAACTTATAAGGAACTTGGGTAATAAAACCAAGCACTGTAATAACAATACACTTATGACAAATCACATAATTGAAGACTGAAGTGTTAAGGACAGGGGGCATAAAAACTGCCATTATGTAAGATCAGTATATAGTTTGTTTCTATAGCAATTAAGAGAATATTGCATAACTGGTAATTCCTTAGCACTTAAAGCTGTTATTCACTTTTTGACTTCTCCCAGCAGTATTCGAATGGATAATCTTTCTGGCCCTGTTCGTGAGTTAACAGTTCTTCATTTCTCTCAAAGTCTTTTACATGGCCTAGGGCATCAACACCACCTTCTTGCACAGACATACCAGTAATATATGTAAAAATTTCTTCAGCAGATTTAGTTTCCTCTGTACCCCTCCTCTTGAAAAAATGACTGATGTTTGAACAATCCCTGTAGAGAAACTCTAGTGCTTTGGGATGATTACGATCAACAGCTTGGCTTACATCAATAAACCAACACTGTTTATTGTGCCATAAAATGTTGTACTCAGATAAATCAGCATGGACAAGTTGACCTTCTCCATATAACTTTTTCATAGCTACCACAATTTGGCTGTAAGCATCTGTCAGCTCAGCTGGTTTCAGAAAGGCTTCTTTCAGTTTCTCAGCAGGTCTATGACCTTCCCCAATGAAAGACATCACCAGAATATGCTTTTTCAGAGCAACTACTTCTGGACACAGTATGCCAAATTTTCTCATTTTCATCAGATTATGCATCTCTTTCTCGGCCCACATATGTATTATCTTTCTCGGGTTCTGTTTCGAAAATCTATCTTTGAATCTGTAGTCATCTTCAATATATTTGTCTCTTGTCTTAAATTCGTTCAAAGTTGTTTTAAAAATCTTGATAGCACACTCTTTGGGGACAATACAGTCCCGTCCAGCTCCTCCATCAGCATGCAAAACAACAGATTCTTTACCAGTGCTCAATATACCATTCACTCTTTCCAAGACTTCTTGATTAACAAGTTTATACAAGAGTAGACGAGTTCGAGGATCAACAGACATTTCAGCAGTAGCTTGTTCGCTCTTGTCATGCACACGATTCCTGCGGGATTGTTCACTTCGAGAATGAACTTTCAAACTATTGAAAACTTTATTGGATAGTTGCATGTCAAAACCACCACCATCCCCAGTTTGGAATTCAGGCGGGAACATCATAACACGACAAGCATTTCTACGTCCGTTCATTGTAGTATCATGTTTAGTAATCATTCCATCGCCTTGCTTCTTATATCCACATTTAGGCATTTCTTTGAATGCTTTCTCAGTACTCACAAAGCTATCCCATTCTCGTCGCTTGTCATCAATGTCATGTTCTTCTTCATCACTATCATAAACCAGATTTTCTGGGATGACACGATAATTTGAGTAAGAGATCGACACTTTTGATGCGCCGTTAAATTTATTCTCGGTTCTTTTTAGCATGCCATCATATTCTTTGTCAAACTGCATCTGTAGCATCTGTGCAATCATGTGATCACTGTCACAACCTGGAGGACTTTCAGTGATGGATAAAGGTTCCTGCTTCACTATACCTATGTCTTTAATATACCGATCTTCTTCTTTGACTTGCAAATCTTTTGCTAATTCTTCGGACATAATATCTGCAAAACTAACTGTTTCTGTTGGTTGCTGGATCTTACCCCATGGTGAAACTGGTGCACTAACTGCTGCTATGCCTGCATCCATCATGGTGGCCTCCATCACTGATTTCTTAAAAAGTTGTGTTTAATATTAGTTCCTTGCAGATGGTTAAATAACAGTTGTCCCACAGTTGCAATTTATTGCGATGTATTACGCCAGATGTTGAAAACTTCCCTACCACAACAATCTTCTTCCTACCATCCCCTCCCAAACACCTTTCGTCCTCGAAATCAGATGATCTCATCGAATCAGAAATACCAACAGTAACTGATAAAATAAAAATAGTCATTTGCATAAAGAACATCTTATTATACCAGGATACTTTTACTTACGTAAAATCAGAAGACATTACGATGAGTTTCAAATTAATCATGATTATATTCCAAACACCACAAAATGACAGCACAAGGTAATTCCTTCAAGTGACTTGGGACATTAACAATGATTCGTCTTATGTTTTCTTTCTGAAAAGTATGAAATACTTTATAGGCATAATTCCGTCTTTGAGATAAATTATTTGCCAATCATGTAAAGTTCAGAAGATTTGTGAAACCTATAAACAGTTTTATTACAATTCAAAACTAATTAACTTATGGAATCAACTTTTATTAATACATTACAGCAATAATTCAATATTAACTGTTTGATGCAAAGAATATATTTTTCATAGCAAACTACCTCTTGCAATGTAGGCAACAGTAAAATGAATTATTTTCCCTGTACAATTTTTGCTGATTTAGTACGACGTAGGCACTATTTTTATGATTTAAAACAATATTTTATTTCATGCAATCAGGCTAGGGTCTTACTAGACTTCTGCGTCTGACAGTATCTAAAATACCCAAAAGTGTTAATGTTTGTAACGTTGCGCGTCTTGTTAGTTTACTGATGAAATTATGGGTAAATATGTCAGCCAGCGCTTTAACATTGTGTGTCCAAGGTAGAAACTAATCGTGAGTGTGGCCTGTGGTGGCTACTGGCTTGTTGATGTGGAGTGAATGTCAAAGTGGGAAGTGTGTGTAGTGACAATGACAGCTCTAGTGTTTAGGGAAGTGAACAGCTGATTATTATTTAATCATTTATCAATGAATCGTGATCTAAATGTGGCCAAAATGCCTGTTCGGAAGTATAGGAGGGACACTAGTGAAGTTAGCTGCTGTTTAAAATATGTTATATTTGGATTTAACGTGATGTTTTGGGTAAGTAGCGAACCAGCGAGCGCTCGTATTTATGACATAAATATTTTCTGTAGTAATAGACTGCCGTTTAATGTGAATTCGTGGGAATAAGGTTGATTATACTACTATACTTTGTGTACCATTCATAATAGGCTGCAACAAAAGTACAAACTATTGCATTTAATGCAGGGTCTGTATGTCAGGGTAAATATTTATTATCTTTCTTCTTTTTCATAAAGCTCATTAAAACACCGCAAAGTACTGCCCGTAAATGAATAGTAAAATTTGTATGATTTCGAATATAAACGTAGACCACAGAAAGTTGTTCATACAAGTACAAACTTTGTACACTATTGTAAGTTATTTCGAATTCGCCTGAAGGTTCAGAAGTGGCATAATATGGATTTAGATCGTAGGATTTCGATTATTTCATTTTATTGTATTAATCATGTGTGGTCACAAACATATTCTGTTGTTGTTGTTGTTGTTGTTTATAGTAGCACTGAGTGCTAATAACATATAACAGGAAGTCAGTAATGTTTAATGTTACAGTTTCAGCAAAACGTTTGTATTTATCAGCTTGAACTTCCCTATGTAAGACTTGCATACAAATGCGAGTAAGGGAGGGATGGATCACTCTGAATTACATGAAACACAGATGAGTGATAGCTTTATGACATACATTCTGGGCTACAAGAAATTGCTAGTAAAATTCGCTTTATAATCAGGCCCTACTAGAGTGAAAATATGACTATAAAACTATTGCTGTTGTAACTTGTAGTTAGTAAAAGAAAGCCTTTACAAGCCACGTCATTACTGACGTCATGACCGGGAAGGAAAAGCCGGTCTTGCATTCTGCGTGTATTCAACTGCAAACAATAGTAGAGACTCTCTTCTCATATTTCTCTTTTTAGGCGAATTAGGTCTCGATATTAATGTTATCAGTATCATAATACCATTTTTCCAAACTGAAAAGTACAATAAATATTATATAAACACATCTCTTAGACTTTGATTTTATTCAGTCCATCGGAACATAAACTTATTACATGTTATGGGACACGTCAATATAATTACAAATAAAACCTACAAAGACAATTTAAAGTCTTAAGGTGCGACGTAGGAGAAGCCTTAACTTTTCACATTGCCAATATTCAAGCACTGCTCTTAGTGTTTTCGTGGCTATGTGGTTATAGTACTGAGTTGTGGTACAAGAGGTTGCAGGTTCAATCCCTGGTCATGACTTTTTTTTTAATAATATTTATAAGTTTAATTAGTGTACCAGTACTGTATGAAATTTTAAGAATTCACTGTGACTGCCCTGTATAATTCTTAGTGAAGAATTGTATAAGATATTGACAGAGAATTCATAACGTTTTATTCAGTAGAATGCAGTCTGAATCATGACAATTTATTATATTATATAAAGACAGTGGGCGTGCATTTTTAAAATGTTATACGGTAAACTGTATTTACATTTTTAAAATATTACAAAAGAAAAAAAAAATACACACACACAAAGCAGTGGCAGCGAATTCTATAAAGTCTTATATAGAACACTGTTCAACAATTACCAATATAACGATAATACTCTTTATAACGTTAATATGTTGGTCCCAGCATTCTTTCCATTAAAATAATGTAAAATTCCCCTCGGTTTTACGATACTCTTAATAACAATAAACCTCTCCATTACGATTATATTTAGAATCCCGTAAAATTCCTTTTTCCTCGGTACAAGGATAAAAATAGATTGTGAAAGTGCAAAATCATGAACTCCCCGAGCTAACAGAAGAAAACATTGAGGAAATCCAAAACAAGCAGGCGGAAGATGAAGAAGAGGAGGTAGAACAAAGTGTGCATCTAGCCTACCAACCTTAACCGCACTCGGAAGCCATTGCCTCTATGTATGTATTCTGTGCTTTCGAGGCTCTGCAGAATTTTCTGTCGAGTGTTCCATCGGTGCCAGAATGTCATTTAGTGAACCTTGAATCAAATAAGGGCATTGTGTGTATCCCTGTTCATAAAAAAAGCTAAAGAGACTGTCATTTCTGACTTTTACAAACAGGGGCAAAAATGAGTCATCCTGTTCATGGTGCTGTGCTATAATGGAATGTAAAATGTGTTTGCTCACAGTGTAATAATTTAAGGGTGAAGTGAATATAGTTCTTGTAATAAAATTCTTTATTTCTCTAAATACTTAAAGAATTTCAGCTATTGAAGTTGTTTCCTATAAGCTTATATACTACCAAAATTTGAACATTTTTTGTAAATTCTCGATATAACAATATATCTCTCTACAACAATACATATTTCTGGTCCCTGCGAAATCGTTGTATCGAGATTTCACTGTATTTCAGTTTTTAAAATATTCTGAAAAAAAAATAGGCTATAGGCCTATATAATGTAGTGGCAGTGAAGTCTTAACATGTTAAACGGTACAGTGTATTTAGGGTTTTAAAATATATGAAAGCAAAACAAAAGAAAAAACAAGGCTGTTGCAGTGTATTTTTGAAATTCAAGTTTTTATAATATTATAAAAGCAAAAGAAAACACAATGCAATGGCAGTGAATTCTATAATGTCTTATACGGAACACTGTATTTAAGTTTTAAAAATATGTAAATTATATGTAAGGTAGTAGTTGTATTCCTTTGAGTCGCATGCGACTCCTGGAGATCCACACGGATTTTCTAGCAAGATTGAGGGTTTGCTATCCCTAGAAAATATTTGTTCTTATTCTATTTTCCACTGCTTTATGAACTTAGCTTTCCACCGCTTTCTGTCTTGTGTGGCTGTTACCAAGTAGCGATGGGCAATGTAGTTCGTTTTCGAGAGCTAGCTCTTTTGCTCCCGCACACTAACTAGAGTCGTTCAAATGAACTAGTTAGTTCATTTTGGAAAGTAACTAGTCAGTTACTTTGAACAAGTTAGTTCAAACTAACTACACAGTTCATTATCATATCAGCACAGCACGTTCTTTTGTACAACGTATGCGTATGCTACTTGTCTCTAGAAGTTTTCAAAAGCCTCAATAGGTGGCAGGGTAATGTATTCTGTTCTACTTCAGAGCCATTCCATTGTTACGTGTGTTACATTTGGATGCACTTTAGGTCCCTACAGTGATTAAAATATGGCATTAACTGGAACTTTGTACATAACAGAAGATAGATTCAAAGATGTGCTTTCAGAATATATGAAAGTTTTATTAATCAGTAATATACATTAAATATTATTATCATTATAATGGGTGTTACGTATGTTACAAAAATCGGACACAGAATTATCTATCTTACATGGAAATCTCTGTGAATTATGTAACACAAGAACTCCAGGACATTTTTTTCTGGGTAGCCAAGATTACACTCATTAACCTAGTATCTTTGTTTCAATAATTCAGGCTGATTTTCAGAAATTAGAATTTTTTTCTTCTGTTACGTATGTTTCATTACTTTGTTACGTATGTTACACTGTGCAAAATAATGAACAAGAATAATGTTTTACTGTGCAATATTTCAACAATTTGAATGTTTTAAGAACTTTTACATGATAGTTCACTCATATTTAAGTTTTTATAGTCTCTCATGTCATCTATTCGCGACTGCTTATTCAGCATATTCACAGCTAGACCTACCCTCCATATCTGGTGGCCATATCCTCTATCCGCAATCTGGTGGCCATATCCTCTATCCGCAACCTTAGGATGCACCATGCTGTGGTGACAGAGACCCACCCCTTATATATATTATATGTGTATATGTGTATTTACTCATACATATATATACGAAGCAAGGTGTCTTCTCACATGCTTTAGTATTAATTTCCTTGGATTGTTAGTCAGATATTGTTTTCCTCTTTCTCTAAATTGGCCTCAAATACCTCTTTATTTTGTTTTATCCTGTCTCTCTATTTCCTAACTCTTTCCTTTGAACTCATTTCGAACTGTAAGCCAAATAGAATATCTTTCGTTTATGCATAATTTTATGCAATTTTGATTAAATAATAAATAATAAGGCCTAGGCCTATATTAATTATATATTTATATTCATGACACAAACAATTATTTTATTAATTATTGAATTTTACCTTTAGGCCTATACAGTGGTGCAGCCAGGATTTTAATCTGGGGTTGCTAAAACTTAAAATGCACGCTCATAAAATTTAAAAAATTTAATTAATTATAAGCTGGGCGCAAAGGGCTAATTTTTCAATTTTCTTTACAACCCATTCTTATCAATGAAGTTATTATCCTGTTGCAAACATAATTAACATTATTATTATCATTATCTTCATGATCATCAAATTGGATATCAACATATATTTCCTTATCACCTGTTGTCAAAAAAGTTGAACTTTTGATATTTATAGTTATCATACCATTAGGTCTAATCAGAACTGAATCTGCTCCCCCATAGTATTTTATTGTGTGTCTTTAAAGTGATCGTATGAAGCACTGTAAAAAAATGAGTGTTTAAAAAACAGCATTAAGACAATCTAGTCATTGAATGATGGATTGACGGAGAATATAGCACTGGTTGTTGTTACTGCAGTAATATACAGAACTAAACATACTACCGGTAATTTGTTTCGACTTCTGTGATGACTTGAAATTATTGCTATTACGGTACAGAAGTTTTTAACATGTTCTGCCAGTATGAATTCTGTAGCAAACATGGTACAGTGGGATTTGGACTTGATTCAGCACATGTAAAGCGAGGCTGCAAACTAATGCATTTGTAATCGATATAGAATTCCTGTTATGTACGATGAAAATTAATTATTATTATTATTATTAATCCAAGCAACAATTTCAAACACTGTGAAACATTTTAAATAATCTTGCATTCTTATCAGTTATCACTAATTTAACTTGAGTGAAAGGGTAAACTAAAGAAAAATCATTTTGATCCCGGGGGGGGGGGCTTTAGCCCCCTTAGTGCCCCCCCCCCCCCCAATGGCTGCACCACTGGGCCTATGTGTATGAAATCAGTTTCTGCACTCAAGTAGGCCTAACTGTAGGCCTATCAAAAGGCAAATTCATATTTTATTCCAAGGCAGTAAAACGTGTTACGTATGTTACACTTATTGTTTACATATTTTTTTAAGGAAATAGTTGTTCTTTTTGTGAAAATAGTTTTGCAATCATTAGAACTCATGACTAACCTTACTTCCACAAGGTAACAAAGAAATCCACCAGCTCTTTGCGATTAAATAAAAACTTTTTGAAGTTTTTTTGTTACGTATGTTACATTTATGACTAGGGCCCGGATGTTTATGACATGTCATATTTTTTTCCTTTGTGATGTTACCATAGCAAATATAATTTAAACATGATATCATCTAATGTGATTAGAATTATGCAATTTTCATTGGTCATATAATGTCATATTTTAGCTTTTTCTGTATTTTTTGTCATTTTTCCGTCATTTTTCATATTATGGTCATATTTTCAATCATTTTTCATTTTTTCCCATGCTTTTGTTTTTTTTATTCCATTTTCATTTATTTGCTTACAGCCGTCTCAGAGATGGGATTTGAACACCCCTGAATTGTTGCTTGTAACTTCTCAGTATTTTCTTTCTAAAAATACCTTCACAAGATATACGTTGGCCTACGTATATTTCTGAAAATTAGGAGAAAGAGAGAGATGCGTAAAAAGGGACAGATGCAAAGAAAGCGAACGGAGATATTAGGATGGATATTGTCAGTTTTCATAGCAAGGTCAACTAACTGCTTCTGTAAATAACTTGAGCAGGTAGAAGTTCTTCTTGGGGGTGCCAAGGGGAAGGGGTGATAGGAAGGAACAACCATCCCTCAGTTATTGAAAAGATTTCGCTGCATGGTGTGCTTCATCGCAATCTCAATACTCTTGGTTTATCGTCCCTAAAACTAAGGGTCCGATAAGTGAAAAACTGAGAGCATTTGTACGGGAGTTTGGAGATAAGCATTTCAGTACACATGGCACAATTCTGTTCTGTAAGCTGTGCGGAGTTAAGGTAGAATCTAAAAAGCGATTTAATGTGATTTCTAAGTGGTAAGCCAGTGACATTCCACGAAGGTGAGCCTGAATTCAACAGTAATGATTTGACTTATTTCAAATATGCCCCAATAACATCCTGCGACGTTGAGCGGTCTTTCTCCCGGTATAAGTCAATGCTGAGTGAAAATAGAAGATAGTTTTTATTTGAAAACTTTAAAATGCATGTGATCTGTTATTGCAATTCTTTGTGACCGTCCATCATAATGAAACATTTCTTTCATTTTGTGTAGTGTCGAGTGTGTCTTATTGTTTGTTTAAATAAATTCAAAAATTTATTAATAAAGATTAATATTCTTATTTATTAATGTGTTCTCATAAAATTTTAATTGAAAAAAAACCGACAAGATTTTGAAAAAAAAAATTGTCTCTAGGTCATATTATTAGTCATATTTCACCATTTTTTAGGTCATAAAGGATTGCATATTTCTAACATTTTTAGGTCATAAACATCCGGGCCCTATTTATGACTATGACAACTTAATATGCATTTTAAAATAAACTCGCTTGATGGATTAAGATGAAATGAAGCTAATGTATAGAGCAAAAAAGACGCTGTTAACAATGACCTGAGCAGAACTTGTCTCTGCTGGTTCTGTACAAGCTGTCTAGCCAACTAAAAAATACGTTTTTTAGAGATAACACAGCAAGTTCAAAGAGAGCGAACTTTAACCCCATATTTTTTAAAGTAATTCTTCATATTATGTTTTTGGTACTTTGTATAATAAAATATAGATCTTCAAGAAATGTTTGCTGCAAAAATAAACATTATACACCAAATAATAAAAATTACCCCTCATGTCCACTTTCTCATGGAATGGCCCTTCATTCATTATGTGGAACTTTCCACTCAGTATCTTCTTCGCACCCTCCTATCTAAAATAAACATTTTGTAGATGGTTAGGAGAGAAAACTTCGCTGTGGTTTCCTAAGATAAATAATGTAATCTGCCAACCTCTCTTTATTAAATATAGTCATAGAAACAATTGCAGCCACGTGTGCAGCTTTCCGGACCCTGAAGCACCGGACCCCTCAAGAGGAGTCAATGTCGTTTCATGGGAAGCTTACACACGGGCCATTGGTTTTTTTTTTTTAATCTTTATCTTCACCACTATAGCTGACATACTACAGCGGTTGCTCTTCTTTAATTTTCCTTTAGTTTCTTCATTTGAGTCATCTTTATTATAGTCATAGAAACTTATGAGCATGATTAAATTACTACTAAATATGTATGTTGCATGGTAATTAAAAATTTATATTGCTTTCACAACACCTTTCAATGGGTAGCCTATTGATATTTCGTACTAATCCGAATGGAAATAATGAAGAAAATATATAAATACCATAATTATATTTCAGTGTGTTGGCTATTTTCCTGGCATTTCTTCCACACAAATTTATTTACGACAGGTGGTGAGGATTTTAGTTTGTGGAAGAAGCTGATCTTCAGTGGTTTTGTGAAACAGTTATCTGATGTGTGTTTTCCTTAAGTTTTCTTTTCAATTTTAATTACGTTATAATTGGGATATGCCGAGTTTCGTTATAAAGTTTTAGTTTAATTTTTTTCCCGCTGGACATTGAATGTTGCGCGCAAAGGGCTCAAGGAAAAGGAATAGGTTTTCAAGAGGTAAGTTCTATAGGCCTAATGCATAATATCCCCCTTCCCCTACTGTAGTGGAAGACTGAATCTCTTCCCACATTCGCTCAAACAAAGCTGTTACTGTTTTACTGCTACTTCCTCATTCCTTCCAATGCTGTCAGCTGGCTGGTGCAACAGCACACAGCACAATTCTGGAGCACAATCGTGCCAGCACATACAAACCGCACGCGAACTAACTAGTTCAAAAATTTTGAACTAACTAGTGTGTGCACATTTGAGCGAGTCGTTCAAATGAACTAGTTAGTTCGTGAACGACTCATCGCTATTACCAAGTCCTTCCAATTCCGGTCCATGATGACTTGTATTCCTTTCAGCCATCTTGTTCTTTTTCTGCCTCTTCTTCTTGTCCCTTCCATGTGTAATAACATCAAGTCTTTTTCTACTGATTCGTTTCTCCTCATGATGTGTCCAAAATATAATCATTTTAACTTCATAGCCATTGCCTCAAGTGAGTATTTTGGGTTTATCTCTTTATTTACTGATGCATTTGTTCTTCTTTCTGTCCACAAAATTCTTAATAATCTTGGGTAAAATCGCATTGTAGGGGGGCCCACTTTGAAAACCAACTTTCTCCTCATAGAACACATAATATCACACGTATTTTGTTATAGATAGCTCTCTGGAGAGGAGATGTTGCCTCAACGAATGATTTGGTTCAACCCGCCCACCCTAACGATACACTTTCTTTTATAACACGATCTAGCAAAAGTAGCGTGAATTCCGACATATTTTATATGAAGAAACTCTTGATTGGATGTTAGAGGTGTGACGTCACACCAGCTGAACACGTTTAATTCTGGGAAACAGGTTCACCAATACAACAAACCTCGCCTTCTGCAGAATTCAGAATGCCCTACTAAATTAATATCACTGTTCATAACATAACAGAACCTGTCACTAATTAGTAACACCGTTCCTAACCTAACTGCCACTGAACTAGAATTTCAGGAGAATTCAGAATGCCCTACTAAATTAATATCACTGTTCATAAGTAATGCACAAGAACCATCATGTTGGTCAATTTGCCTCTCTGAGAAACAAAAAACATCACCCGTACGTGGAACCTGCACACATTGCGAGATGGGCCCCCCCTACATTGCAATTTTGCCTAATCTTGTCCAGGTCCATAATTCAAAACTGTCTATTTTCTTCCTATCTTGTTTGTTTAGAGTCCAATTTTCACAGTCGTATAATCAGTGAAGGAAGTGAGAAAAATCCAGAGGCGGTATGCTATCCTAAAATTTGTCCCTAACATTCCTCAATTTAAAAAAGCACATTCCCTCCTTTACAAATAATAATTATGTGAAAGGAGGATATGTGATATCCACTTGGTGGTGTTTTTAATTAACTTCATGAGCAACCAACCCTACTTTATAGATGATTGCCAAGTAGGAGCACAACACAAGACTAGAACGTCATGTACTGTTGATTGACAGACCTTTATTTATTTCACATCATGGAAACCATCAATAACAGCAGTGGGTGTCGGCATGCCCCCAATCCTGCCAAAAGTCACAACATTTTTTTTACCCAGAAATATTTTTAAAACTTAGAATCTAGTGGTGTGGTCAATACGATAAAAACGAAAACCATCACAACTTATAGTGACAATGGCTGCCAAAGGAAGCGTACAAGTTGGCCAATAATCATGAAAAGTAATTATTATTTGACTCGTAGGAACATTAACAATTTGTATTAAACAGCCATTGAATTTCAGTGTCGGTATGCTGTTTCACTATTGAAACCAGTGCCGGTATGCCATTGGACCTTAAAACCAGAGACGGTATTTCATACCGGCGCATACCACCTCACTTCCCTCACTGCGTATAATACTACTGGGAATACCATGGTTTGAATAATTTGAATTTTTTGCTGATGCCAGAGTCCTTGAGTATTTTCTTGAGCTTTCCTACTGCTGCTCATTCTAGATTGATTCTTCTTTTTATTTCTTCACTGCATGATGCATTACTGGTTATTACAGATCCCAAAAAGTTGAATTTATCGAATGTGTTCAGCTGCTCTCCATCCACTGTTATTGCAATCTGTTGTACCGTTGTCATTACCATTGTCTTTTTCAAGTTTTGCATTAGGCCTTCTTCTTCACTGTTCTCCTTGACTCTTCTTATCAGTAGTAAATCCTCTGCATTGTCTGCCTGAAGTGTTGTGTCATCTGCATATCTTAGATTGTTTATTTTCCTTCCTCCAATTCTGACAGCTGCTTCCATTTCTTCTAGTCCTGCCTCTCTCATGACCCATTCACTGTAGAGATTGAGAAGTGCAGGAGAAAGATGCACCCCTGCCTTACCCCTTTTTGCACTGGGAACCATTCTGTTGCTCCATATTCGTTCACTACATTCGCTTCTTGTTTGGTGTATTGTTACTACATTGATCAGGTGAAAAGGTAGTCCCATTTTCTTCATGATTTCCCACATTCTGTTATGTTGTATGCTGTCAAAAGCCTTGCTATAATCTATGAAACACATAAATATTTCTTTTTTCCTTTCTCGAGCTCCTCCCATGATCCCATGCAGATTCGCTATTTGGTCTCGAGTACCTCTGCCTTGTCTAAAGCCTGCTTGTTCTTGTGGTAGGCTATTTCTCTTTCTATTTGTTGCTCCATTCTTTTTTGGATAATTCTCAGTAGAATTTTACTGGTATGTGAAATCAAACCTATAGTTCTATAATTAGTGCATTACGACAAAAAGTGACTGTTTCCAATCCTCAGGCCATTGTCCAGTCCTCTAAACCGTGTTGCACAATTCTGTCGGTACTGGTGTAGCTTCTTCTTTTATTATTTTCAGTAGTTCAGTTGGAATGTCATCATTTCCTGGTGCCTTGTTTGAAGGGAGATTCTCTACTGCTCTTTTGACTTCACTTTCTAGAATTGGTGGTTCTTGTTCACAGTCTTCCATTTCTTCTTCTGTAGTCACATCTTTGAATAGTTCAGATGTTTATTCCTCCCATCTTATAATTATGTCCTTCTTATCTGTTAGTAGCACTCCATGCTTTCCTTTTATGATTCCTGTCTTTGGTTTGAATTCACTGCGTAAGTCTTTAATTCCTTTAAACATATCTTTTGGACTGTTTTTGCTGTTTTGTTCGATCTCTCTGAATTTATTCTTTAAGTAGTTTTCTTTGTCTCTTCTTGCCTTTCGAAAAATCTCCATTCGGTTGTCTCACCTTTGTAAGATCTGCTTTCTTTGCCATTCTTCTTTCCTGTGTTTTGCGTACTGTATTTTTAGTTAGCCAATTAGTGTGATTCTTTGGGATTTTTTGGGGAATTATTGAGGCCTCCTTTTTTACAACTTCTTTGATTTCATTCCAAATCCCTTCCGCATCTTTGTCTGCTGTTGTGATGGTCTGTATGTGTTTCCCTGCTGCTTCTTTGTACTGTTGTGGGATACAATTTAAGTTGTATTTGGTCTTTGTGACTCTATTGTGAATATTCTTCAATCTTACTTTATTTCTCGCCACCAGTAGCTCATGATCTGATCCGCAGTCAGCTTCTGTGTATGTTTTTGCTACTTTGATGGTGCTTTTCCTACTTTGATGGTGCTTTTCCATCTCTGTCTGCCTATGATAAAATCTATTTGGTTTTTATATCTGCCATCCGCCATCTAGAGATGTCCAGAGTCAATCTGTGCACTAATTATGTAAGGTAGTGGCAGTGAATTCCTAAATATATGTTATACGGTGCTCTGTATTTAAGTTTTAAAATGTTACAAAAACAAACAAAATGCAAGGCAATGGCAGTGAATTCTAAAAATATTATACGAAACACTGTATTTAAGTTTTTAAATTACTAAAAAACATATAAGGTATGGCAGTGAATTCTTAAATAATGTTATATGGTACACTGTGTTTACGTTTTAAAATATTATAAATGCAAAAAAGTACAAGGCAGTGGCAATGAATGCTATAAAATTTTATATGGAATACTGTATTTAAGTTTGTAAGTAAGATGAAAGCAAAAAAATATATATATGGTAGGGGCAGTGAATTCTTAAATAATATTATATGGTAGGGCCTATACTGAATTTAAGTTTTAAAATATTATAAGAGCAAACAAGTACGAGGCAGTGGCAATGAATTCTATAAAATCTTAAATATGGATCACTGTATTTAAATGTTTTAAATAGAAGGCAAAAGAAATATAATTATAAGGTAGAGGTATTGAATTTTTGTAAATGTTATAAGGTGTGTTTACTTTTTTTTAAATACATGAAAGCAAAAAATAATAGGGTACAAGATAGTGGCAGTGACTTCTTAAAAGCAATTATGAACCATTATATTTAAAAATATTATGAAAACAAAAAAATATAAGGGTGTGGCAGTGAATTCCTAAATTTTATACAGTTCACTGCAATTAGGCTTTAACTATATTATGAAGAAAAAAAAAAGTCCCGACCAGAGTTTGAACCTGCGATCTTGAATTTTATACATTTCACTGCAATTAGGCTCTAGAAAATATTATGGGGAAAAAATCCCTGACCGGAGTTTGAACCTGCGATCTCAACACCATAGCAAGAGTCCCACGCAAGAGTTGGCCAATCATGAGGGATTCTGCGTCACAGCAGCCCCTGCTCTAACTCCTGAGCGATCGGGTGAAATATCTACGCTAATAAAGCCGCTAACAGTATAATGGTTCAAGTTCTCACATTTACACTTGGAATTACAATGAAAATAACCACATATCTCATCACAAGAGATGTTGGAAATGTCATCCTCTTGCATTCACACAACACTGGCACATTTTTCAGGAAATTTTCTTTCACGCACATAAGTTCAGCTTCCGAGATAAAGTTAATTTACTTTGTGATATTGTTTTAAGTTCTTCTAACAGTATGTGACTATTATTTATGGGGAAACTGATAAATAAAGTGTATAGGTCAATTTCCCATACATTAGAAGAACTTAAAAGAGAATATTACAAGAGAAATTAACTCTATCTCAGAAGCCGAACTTACGTGTGCATGAAAGAAAATTTCCTAAAAAGATGCCAGTGTTGTGTGGATGCAAGGAGAGGACATTTCCAACTCCTCTTGTGATGAGATACATGGTTATTTTCATTGTAATTCCAACTGTAAATGTGAGAACCTGCATCGTTACACCGTTAACGGCTTTATTAGCGTAGATATTTCACCCGATCCCTCGAGAGTTAGAGCAGGGGCCACCGCGACGCAGAAACCGGCATAATTGGCCCACTCTTGTGTGGGACTCACTGTATAACCACAGAGCCACGAACAACACTGTGAAGAACGCTTGAATATTGTTTAATGTAAACCGGTAACTTTTCGCCTATGTCTCACCTCAAGACTTTAAATCATCTTTGTAGACCTATGAGACATGTTTCTGTAATATTTATTGTACTGTTCAGTTCGGAAATGTAGTATCACGATTATTAGCCTACCGAGACCTAATTCGTCTGAAATGAGGGAAATTAGAGAAAAGATGCTAGAAGCCAGTCCACTAACTCGAACACCTAACTGACGTCTGCTTGCGCATTGGTATTTCCTTCAACGAGTCTTCATCCATTTGTAAAAATGTTGCTCAGTTTTACTAGTGCCAGGCTACGGCAGTAGTTATATAGGAAGCTATCCAGTTCAACAGTGATGTATTCGTTTGTCTCCGATTCTCTTGTATCTTGTATTAAGTTTACAGTTGTAAAGCTTTGTAACATCCTATACGTCTGAATCACCAGTAAATAGCACTTGTAATACAAATCCATACTTTTATAGGATAGGGCCCTGGTAGCAATGCCAGTACAATTCCAGCACATTGCCTGAAAGAAACTGAAGAAACAATGGAGATTACTGTTCTCAGGGATCAAAACCCAAATTGATGGAATGCAAGCACCAGGCACAGTGTCTGAGCCTTCCCTCTCAGTCCATGTAAACGGGAAAGTTAAAATAAAGTGTATTGTTATGTAGCCTTTGCAAGGACGAGGAGTCAGTGTTTTATTTCAATATTCCTAGAAGCTCGGAAGACTATTTTATGTAGATACTGTAGCCTACATAGTTGCTTGGCTCCAAGACTGGAGCATCCAACAGAAGTAGCCTGCCAACTTAAAGGCGAGTGTCAAGTATAGGCCTGTTATAGGCTACCTTTTTTTGAAACTGCATAGTTACCTCTATCCTGGTCCCCAGTGGTATGGTCTTTGAAGTGTTGTTTTTTTAATGCACGAAGAACAGACTCGTCAATTGTTGCATGTTGAAGTGTATTTACACGTTGTCTTGTGCCAGCCAGAAACAGGAATAAAAAAAACGCTGAAATATTACTAGGCCTATTGTTACTAGATTGACTTTGCAACAGAGTCTGCCACCTGCTTAGATTTGAGAGTGCATAAGTTAACCCTCCATGAAAAAAATGTAGTCTGGTTGATCACAAAAGGAAATGCCAACGCTTGATGCTCCTAGTGAGACGAGGGAAAGAAGAGAACCATACCTAAATTAACTTTCAAACTCAGACTTCATTCTCTATCAACCATCAGTAGCCTACAATAAGATTTTCCTGAGGTAGCCTACTGGTAGTGAAGTTACACTTAGGTCCGTTATTACCACCTCCAGTAAAATATTTACAGCTACATTTATGGTTACTTTACTGACAGTTCGATTTTACAATAACTGGTTAGGAGTTAACTATAGGTAAGAATCCCTTAACTGGCAGTACTCTTTACTGTAGGAAAATGTACAGGTAAACTCCTAACTGGAGGTTATACCTCTCGCGAACTGAAATGAAATCGAGAGACGATATTATTTAGCTGCTTTCATAATGTCAGTGGTGATGAAAAACAATTGCCAATACATATAAAAAAGATTTAAAAAATATTGAAAAACTAGATCAAACTATTACGAAAGTTTGGACAGTCAATTATATTACTGTTTACTTCCTCTACTTGTGCTATAGGTACTACAAGACAAGACGAAGTAGGCTACTGTGTTTGACCCTGAAATTCGATGTCCTGGTTTCAACCTAAATACACGTTTTGAGGTGCCCTGAATAATAATAATAATAATAAAAATATATAAAAAAAACTGTTGGGTGCTCTGGTAGCTGATTGCTAAGCGCCTAACTTGTCAGGATTGGCATGGATGAGCGGGTAAGGCACAGCGGACATATTTCGTAGGATCATGCAAATAGGTGAAGCACATGCACACAATAGATTAATAAAGCTAATAAAAATATAATTATTTAAAACTAATTTATACATTTAAGCATTAACAAAAGTGAATGAAATAATTAAGCAACTTGACTTGGATAAATTGACTTCAACTTGAAACAGTGGCGGCTATTCAGGGGAAGTAGGTGAAGTAGCACTTCACCAGTATTTTTCCTTTACAATACGTATTTTTAAAGTTTATTTTCCATATCACGAATGTTCGTTTTTACTATAATGTATTTCTACAATTTTGAATATCCCGCCACGACTGGTGTCAACGCTAGGAGGCAAGTGTGCTCCCAAGTCCTCTGTCCTCCTAGCATTGAATCTGAACCTTCCCAGACGCATGGGTAGTCTGTTCCACTAAAAATGGGGGCGTGGGCTCATGGAAACCAGCCGTTTTCTCGCTTATCCCACTGTCTTCTTGCTGAGGGGATCAGACTACCAAGTGAAGGTGTCCAACAGTTCTCTCAGTCTCCACCAGACTTCTCTGTAAAGAAGTCACGTGATATTTACTTCTTTCTGCATATAGGAATAGTGAAGCGTCCACGGTGCCTTCTACGCATGCGCGACCTTCCAGCTGTCGACAATTGTTCTGTTGTTGTCCACGCATGCGCGATAATCCAGCAGTCGACAATTTTGTTCTGTCGTTAAGTTCATAACATGGACAGTTTATTCTTTTCCAATATTTAGGAAGCATGAGATCACGTTTCTAAAAATAATATTAATAACTAAAGAAAAATGAAATATTAGAAGACTTCACCACAGTATACGTATTAATACAGTAAAGAAACTCAGTCCGTTTTTCTGCCATACGGACATGCGCGCGCAGATTCCATGCGATCCTACCGGCCATTGAGTAATACTACAATCACTACTGCGGGAAGAATGGAAATAAATAGGAGTCTTGAATTTTTATAGCAATGCGTGTTTGGAAAGGATGTTATTGTTCTGCTATAAATTGCAGTAACAATAAAGGAAGAAATCCTGAATTGCATTTCTTCACTTTCCCAAAAGATCCATAAAGGTAAGAAGAAAAATACGTAATATTTATTGTATGCCTGCTGGCTTACTCTTGACACATGTTCTGGTGTGGTTATGTTTACATTTACTTTAATGTAATATTTTTATCTTTAATTATGTTGTAATTTCTAACAATAGATACTAATGAAATGAAAATGTCAGCAGTCTATATCACGGTTAAACATAACAATATTTAGGATGTCGTATTGTGATCGCTTAAGATAACACAATATTTGCTGCGATGCAGCTTATTTCCTATGTGCATTGTAATGTATATGTCAGGGCCGGTTATGTATACAAACATGTGTGCCGTGTTGGCAGTCAAGAATGGCTATGTGAGCTCTAATGCACATGGCCATTTTGCAGCATGTAGCCGATTTTTTTTCTTTGCTTGCACAAACCTGACAATCAAAGATCCACATGCCCGGTTGTAAGGATCAATGCTAAGGAATATCAGTACACATAACTCAATTTCGTAAAAAAGTGCACATAGCCGATTTTACAGGCGGTACGATATTTATTTTCTCGAACACGATGTAGGCGTAAAGATGACGAAAACATAATCTTACATCATAAATTCTCGGATACATGTGCCATTAAGGTGTTTGCGACAGTAAACTAACATGACATTATCCAAACCTAGGCAAGCAATAGGCTTACCTAAAATAGGCTACTGTTAAGAAGCGTATCTAGTCCAAGGTTTTTCCCACCTTTAAAATCAACGTTTAAGTTATATTAAAGAGTGACCTTTGAATATAGGTTTGTCACACTGCTCGTCCTCAACTTCATTGTTGAGATTGTATTTTGTTTCTGTATCTTACGGCTTCGATCTACCTTCAATTGTTGTAATGATTTCAGGTGTAAAAAATGGGTCATCAATAGTCGGCGAGAAGACCTACTAACAAAAACTGTAAAATATTTAAATGTAAATTGCCGCCTATGTTTGGAACACTTCGAAAACAGCCAGTTTATGAATTCCAATAAGAACTCTTTAATTAAAACTGCTGTACCGACTGTATACTAAAAGCAGTTTTGGAGTATTAGAAATTGAGAAATATTGATAGAAACCTATATTTTTATTTGAATTTTGTATTGTATCTTATGTAATATTGTATTATTTTTGTAAAATGATGACATTTCTATTCTAATGTAATATTAGGCTACTTTTAAAAATAAAAATGAGTTATAATTGGTTTTCCAAGAATCATCTTGAAGTTATTAAAACTTGTAATAAGAATAGCCCTAGGAACTGCAGTGCAAGTTACAGGTAAGTGGCATTTAAAAATTGTGCCTGATCTTAACTAAAATATAATACCTGCTTCATTGTTTCTTAAATTTAAAATTCAGTTTTGAAAGAAGATTTTTTTCTCTTATTATAACATATTTTGTTATGTGTTTATGCATTTTCCCAAGTTATTTTATATGGTGAGAATGCAGTTGTACTCAACCGCCGCATGGAGCGCTAGTGTCGCCCAGCTAACAAGTTGTCATAGGACTTTTAACACACAGTTTCCTTACTGTATTAATACGTATACTGTGACTTCACTTTAATTAATAGTTTCTGTAGAGAAAATCATAGTGCAGTGTCAATTTATGCTAAAACCCCTCTTGTTGAAGGTGCTGGTATCAACGAGTCCTGTAAAAATACAGAACCAGTACTCCAAGATCGTCACGAAATTAATGTAACGCTCAAAATCGTCACGAAATTAGTGATCTGTGACGGAACGGGCTGCACAGAAAACAGTCAACTCAATGATTAGGCTTATCAAAAATCCAAAAATTAAAAAACCCAAAATCCAAAATTTAAAAAATCTAAAATTAAAAAATCGAAAAACCAAAATAAAATAAAAAAAATATTCAAAGATCCAAAATTCAAAAATCCAAATTTATAAAATAAAAAATCCAAATATCCAAAATTTAAAAATAAAAAAATTCAAAAATTAAAAAATTAAAAAATAAAATATCCAAAATTCAAAATCTAAAATTAATAATAAAAACATCCACAATTAAAAAGCCCAAAAACCCAATATTAAAAAGTCCAACAATCCAAAATTTAAAAAATCCAATAATCCAAAATTGAAAAATCCCTAAATTAAAACACTTCTGTCGCGTGGCATTCCATACACACTTTTTTTCTCTTCACCTAATTTTCCGGTCACGAGCCGCCACTGACTTGAAAGTGAAACTTTTCTTACTACTACAAGCTTATTTAATAAACTTAATGTTCCTGTTCTTTTCCATGATTCTTGGAATTAATGAACTGACAACTTATTTTATCACACAATTAATATTAATCTGGGTACTAACATAATACAAACGAAGAATAGGCGAATGCCATTTTTCACTGTTAAAAAATAACTAACACAGATGATGCTTCCGTCGCTGGTCAAGAAGAGAGGGCCCGCAACCCACGCTTTCACCTTTTATAGGGGCCTTAACAAACGCTGTCGATTTAGGCCTGCCCATCTCAAGACACGTGTTACACGTTATTATCATTTCTTATGCCGTTATTACTCTTAATTAATTACAAAATACATAATAAAATCATTCATGTCAAATTATCTAACTTCAAAATAGGCATATTATTCATTTACTCATAATCGTCTGAAATCGACTCTATTCGGTTGGGGGCGGCATTTACTAACCAATAAACTTGCGCGAACGAAATTCCTCGTCATCAGCGATCTCTGTGGTCCCAAGCCTTCATACTGTATCCCACGGAAAATCATGGCCTGGGAAACCAATAGGTCAGCAGATAATTAGAGTCCAGAGGCTCGGGAAAGCCTATATCAAGTATCTTACTGATACTGACATTCCTCGCTAAACCCGACCTGTGGACATCCTGCAAAAGGAATATCGCTAGCTACAATCTTATTCCCATATAAAATACAAAAAATTATATTATACAAAATATAAAATGAATAAATCTTTTCTCAGGCATAACAAAACTATATTTAGGAGCATGTATGTCTGTTTGAGTGCAAATAAATAGCATAGCTCGAGAACGAAATATCGCACAGAGACAAACAAAAAATTATATTTGGGCTAGATATCTTGTGGGAATTTGATACAAAGATTGGTGACGTCATTCTCTGACTTATAATGCCACTTTGCATGAATAAAATTTCGTTTTTCACAATGTTCTCGAAAATGGCTGTGATAATTTTGTTTAATTTTGTACATGAGATGCTTATACTAAACATGACACTTTTATTTGATTTTCTTTTTTTACAAAAGTTCTTGTATGGGTAAGCCGGGCCACATTCTTGGGAAGTCGTCTTATCTGGCGAAAGACAAATCTTTTCATCAAGCTGAGATAACTGAATGTACTTACTGTAGTATTGAGGAATAGTGCAATCATGTCTGTGTTAGTCACTAAGCTATACACACAACTCCATCAAAGGCTCATCAATTAAATACCTAATGTTTTACATTTTATAATATCATGTATTATTTGGTGCAGTGACGTATCCTGAAAATTTTGGTAAGGCATGCAACATGAAATATAAATATATATATTTATATAGGCCTATACATATATATCACTGTTGTCTGTAACATCTGTCATAGGTTCGTTCTTTACTTCTTGAAATAGGCACAAGAGAAAGTTGAATTTGAAATCTCTTTAACATCATTAGAAATCCACGTGCTTTATTTATGGCGAATGTATCCCAATCGTCTTGATTTTCCAAAATGTGGCCATGAAGCTCTTCAAGTTGGGTTCTATGATCTGCGACTTTCTGTACTAAGCGACTTGTGAGACTCCATCGTGTTGGTGCAAGTTTTGGAAATCTCTTCTTTACTATCCTGTCTAATAGGTTCGTTCTTTTCGAGGAATGTCCAAAAAATGTTACAAAACCAGTAAGGTTAGCGAAGACCACCGTACAAGATTTTATACACGACACTGCCTATGATAACAACAGATTCAGTTTGTGGGCGTAACAATATAACTTACAGATATGGCCTGAGGAATTACTTCCCTCACCTTTGCCTGTACTCCATTTAAATGTCCCGCCATGACGGCTGCTCCATCATAGGTCTGTGCTACCACTTTTCCTTTGCAATCAAACTGTGTAAGTTGCTCTATTGCAAGTTTAGCAAGGGAGTCAGCTGATCTATCGGCACTAACGTCGCTAAATCCTACAAATCTTTCAAAGATTTGTCCCTTATAAACATATCTAAATATAGTTGACAGCTGTGAACAGTTGATGTAGGAAGTTTCATCTAGGAAAGTAGCAACAAATGTTGCTGCTATAATCTGACTTTTTATCTCTGTTAAGATAACACCACGAACGCTCTGTATTAAATCATTTTGTATCAGAGGAGATAATCCAGTAAATACAGTGGCAGTAGTCAAGTATGCTTGCAGTTTGTCATCGAACTCCGCCAACAAATGAATTAACTCTACATAATTCCCTCGATTGTTGGAATCGGAACTTTCATTATGCCCTCGAAATGCGAATTCTTGTTGCCCTAAAAAGCATGTGGCTGCTGTCAGTCTCTTAACACTTTTCGGTTCTGTTTCAGAGTTGTATTGTGTTTTGAAACACTTGCCCGGGTTTGTTCATTTAAGAGTAAATCAATCCTACTTTTTATCATTCATATAATGTCAAATTAGTTCATAGTTTGTCAATAGTTGCTAAATTACTTCCAGTCGTTTTTATGTTGTTCTTCTTACTAAATTTGAAGTTTCATATATGTTTTTCTTCATACTTCACTTCATGTAGCACTTGTTCAATATACTGTAAATGTATTAATTATTGTGGTCGCTTGTGACCCTGGCAGTTAAAAAGCTACTTTAAATATATGAATTTTAAAAAATCCTGCTTTTACCAAACAATCCGAAGGATATCCATGCATGGATGTGAGACTCTGATTTTCGTGGCTTGGAATTGTAGTGGGCAAATTGTTAAGATCCTTAATAACTCCGATCCTTACTGATACAAGGAGATTTATCCTCCCCGAGCAACAAACACAGCCAGCAGAACAGCTTACACAAAGTTACAGAGCCGCATAACCAAACTACCTTTGTATAAAATTCCGAGTTATAGGTACGCACGAAGTTCTTCACTTTGTTCTCGATAAGTTTTTCAAATCGGGAGTAGGTCTCCCTTTCTTAACTAACTCTTAACTTATCACTGGATGAACGTGAGTGAAAAGGTTTATTAAATACACTTAATACAGGGAATCCATTTTATGCGGAAACTTTTTAACAGCGTTGCCCCTGCTCACACTTTCCCCGCTGTTGTGCTTGCAACGGCGGGGACCGTGTTCCGTTACTACCGGCAAATCAAGACTTTAACATAACATAGGCCTACATGTAGAGGCTTTTTACTCACCATTTATTTGAGATACTGTTGAAAATGACCCCTTTCAGCAGTAAGACATGCCTCACATCGTTTAAACAAATTATTTGCCACTTTCTGTAATTCCGCTTCGGTAATACACTGCACTGCGTCAATGCGGCAGTGATGCGAGGTTTCCTCATAAAATGGACTCACTGTATAATATCACTTTCAGAATCACCCTTGCTTTGAATATTCAGCGGCAAAATTCACTGAAGTACACTCAACAAAGAATATTCGCACCTTAAAATGCACTGACTCGTGTTGCATGCAAAGTGTCTGTATTTCACGGATCGGAGTTATGACGTCATGGTAGCAGACTAGTGGTGAGAATACCTCAGCACCTCGCCTAGGCATTTAGGAGAACTAATAAGCCAACACGCACAATCTTGCGCAGAAACATGTGCGCCGTCGCCATCTGTTATTCGGCCTAGAAAACACTTCTTTGGAACAGAATAAATGGTTTTCATGCGTTATTGTTGATTCCTCTGCCATTTAAATGGTGCTATTTTTGTATTATTGATGACTGTTAGTAATTTCTTTATTCTACAACGCATGCAGTGCATTCATTGCATTCATGGAGAATACGCCACTGATTTGGTGGATTATTTGTAGATTATTGTATTATTTTATATTGTATTATGTTGATTTTCTAGATCTACACTCTCCCATATCAATGTATATTGATCTCGCAGGACGTAAATAAATAAATAAATAAATACGTACTCCTTGCATCATGACCTCTTATTCTATATCAGAATGTGAAGTGAGAAAGGTGTATTGCCCATGCTTAGGGTAAAGAAAATTATATTGGTGTATTACATCAGATTATTTTTGGGTTTTGCATCCTTCCGAGATGGGGTTAGAAACGTGGTAACTTTCTTTTCATTTTTACAACCACTTTACTTGAGGAGGGACCGCCGGCGTGGTCTTGTGGTTAGCGTCGCTGACTACGGATCTGCCGGCCCAGGTTCGGTCCCCGGTACCTCCTCGGATTTTTCTGAGGTAGGGAGGTCTGGTAGGGGTGCACTCAGCTTCGTGATTCAAATTGAGGAGCTACTTGATAGAGAAGTAGCGGCTCCGGTCATGGAAACCGCCATTAACGGCCGTGGGTGTCGGCATGCTGACCACATGCCCCCAATCCTGCCATCTGCGTATAGGTAGATGATGCAGCGGTCGGGTGATAGGCCTTGTCCCTTCGGGGATGTCGCGCCACGGAGGGTTTTTTTTTTTTTTTTTTTTTTTTTTGTAACTTTACTTTACTTGAGGATTTTATTCTTCTTTAGTTTTTAGACAGGAGCTTAATTTTTTTTAAAGATTTTAACAGGACTTAACTTACGTAATGAGCATAATATGTAATCATTTATAGGCCTATATATTATGTAATTTAATATGTTATGGTAAGAGCTAATACTGTAATTTCATTTGAAAACATTTCGTAATATATCCTCTAGTTATTAGCTACACATTTCATACACAAACATATTAGGTTTTAGGTCTTGCCTCGCAAATTATGCGACCTTTTTAGTCTAAGACAACTTAATGCACACTACTGCCTGTACCGTGTGCTGTATACTTAAATTAAGTTCAGAGGAAGTTATGTGTTTCACAAATGGGGGTTTTCCTTATACGTCTTTCCGAGCTTCGCTCTTATGGCCACACATTACTGTGTGTTTATTTATTTTGAATTATATGATGCTTTTCGTTGATAATATTCAGGAATAGTTTTTTCTTCTGTTGAAGAGAAATTGCTCTGTGTCTTTCTGTACTTTTTTTTTATATCAGCCATAACCTCATTATCCATTGCAAAATCAAACCAAACAATGAAAACAGATGAAAAACTTCTGAAAACAACGGAAAAATGCTCGTACCAACTGCTGAGACTTTAGTCTGATTGTGTTAACCGGGAGTAAACTTTAACTAGGAGATGATAAGAACAATGAAGCGTTAACTGGAACTTTACTCCGACCGTAAAATAAACTGTCAGTTAACATATACTCCTACTTAACTGGACATCGTAAGAACGGGCCTTAACCTCATAAAGATATCTGTGCAGATGTTGTGGGGAGCATTATGAGAGATGTCATGTTACGACATGCAAGCAAAGACAAGAATCCATGACAAATTCTGCACATTGTGGGCATTTTCTATTTCATTCATATATATATATCTGAGTAACAAATAAGCAGTGACTCCAGACAGTCTTAGGCCCGTTCTTACGATGTCCAGTTAAGTAGGAGTAAATGTTAACTGGTAGTTTATTTTACGGTCGGAGTCAAGTTCCAGTAAACGCTTCTTTGTTCTTATCATCTCCTAGTTAAAGTTTACTCCCGGTTAACGCAATCAGACAAAAGTCACAGCAGTTGGTACGAGCGTTTCTCAGTTGTTTGCAGCAGTTTTCATCTGTTTTCATTGTTTCGTGTGATTGTGCAATGGCTAATGAGGTGTATACACGATTAATACAGTTTAGAAGGCAGTGGGTTATAGCTGATATAAAAAAATAGACACTGCAATTTATTTTCAAGTGAAGAATAATTGTTTCTGAATGATATCGACGAAAAGCGTCATCAAACTAAATAAACACACAGTAAGGTGTGGCCATAAGAGCAAAGCTCAAAAAGACGTATCAGAAAAACCTATTGTGAAATATATAACTTCCTCTGAATTTAATTATAGTTTGCATTACACAGTACGGGCAGTAGTGTGCAATCAGTTGTCTTAGCCTAAAAAGGTCTCATAATTTGCGAGGCAAGTCCTAAAACCCAATAAGTTTGTGTATGAAATGTGTAGCTAATAACTACAGGATATATTACGAGATGTTTTCAAATGAAATTATTAGCTCTTAGCATAACATATTAAAATACATTATGTATAGGCCTATATAGTTTATATATTACGCTTATTATACAATTCCTGTTAAATAAGAATAAAATCCTCCTCAAGTAAAGTGGTTGTAAAAATGAAAAGAAAGGTACCACGTTTCGAAACACCATCCCCGAAGGATGGAAAACCCAAATATGATCTGATGTACCGATAGAGGAAGCAAATAGTAAAGTAATTGTTTGTCCAAACTTTCATAATAATTTGATCTAGTTTTCAATATTGTTTTTATTTATTTTTACATATATTGGCATTGTTCTTCATCACCAGTGGCATTACGAAAACAGCTAAATAACTTCATCTCTCCATTTTAATTCAGTTCGCAAGAAGCATAACCTCAAAAAATCCTCCGGCTAGGTGTTTACTTGTACATTTTCCTACAGTAAAGATTACTGCCAGTTAAGAGCTTTTTACCAACAGTTAACACCTAACCAGATATTGTAAAATCGAACTGTCAGTAAAGTAACCGTAAAAGTAGCCGTAAATATTTTACTGGAGGTGGTAATAACGGGCCTTAATGATCACAGTAGAATTTTAGTGTCCAATCACAAGGATGCCGGATGCGAACCATTGAAATGCTCAACCCGACTGGTCCATGCCCTACAAACCCGGAAATTTGCTCAAGAGGGTATAGTGTTTAAATTATGATTTGAATTATGTGCAATAAGGGATTCATGGTTTTGAATTTTTTATAGCTTTTAACAGGCCCTAAATGGCACTTTAAATATTTCGTTGAGATTTAGTGACTGTACTAAGGTGTATATGATACAATCTTAAAAGGCTGGCACCTCCCAGGTTTTGTTTTTTGCGTGTAATTCAAAACTAAATTATAGCGGACTTTTGGTTTCCAAGCTGTAAGTCCTTATCTATATGAATCTATGGTTTGAAGCAAGGAAGAACTACATCACACTCAAACTATTCCTGCAGAAAACGCTAGATATGTGTTTGGTCACTCATACAGGGCTCAGAATTTTGCTACCCATTGCTTTTACACACCATGCCTGGTAAGGATTGAAATAAGAAGAAACAGAAATTCCAGTAACATAAGACATTTTACTGTCTTTATGGGATGCTTTATGTTCCACCTTCTTGTTGCCATGCAACGTTTCTGAGCTAATATCAAAAGTAAATCATTATCACTTTCACACATTCTTCCCCAAAAATCTGAGACATAATTTACTGCACACATAGGACTAAAAATGTTCCATCCTCTTTTTAAATGCTTCCAATAAACATCCCTATTTCTGAACTAATTCAAAGCCTACAGAGATGAATAACGTATCAGTGGAGGGAATAATGTTTACAGATTTCTAGCATAGCTTACATGCTACCCATTCTTGCCATAAACTAAGGCTGAGACAACTGAAAACGCTTTCCCCACAATACCCTTTTATTCTAAATCAAAATGTGATGTGAGAAAATGATATTCTCCATGCCAGGGTAGAGAAAGCTACCAGTATGTGATGCATCACACCTGATATTTATTTACTCCATTACCGCCTAACGTGGGATAACTTTGAAACCTATGAAATACACTTTTTAAATTTGTATGTTGCAAATTATTTTTATTCTATTGAAAATTGCTCTGAAATGGATTATAACTACAGTGAGTCCCATAAAAGAGTTGGTCAATGATACGGGTTTCTGCGTCACGGCGGGCACAGCTCCAACTCCCGAGCGATCGGGTGAAATATCTATGCAAATAAAGCTGCGATCGATGTAATGATTCATGTTCTCACAGTTACAGTTGGAATTACAATGAAAATAACCACGTACCTCATCACAAGAGATGTTGCAAATGTCCTCCTCTTGCATCCACACAACACTGGCACCTTTTTAGAAAATTTTCTTTTACGCTGATAAGTTCAACTTCCGAGACAGAGTTAATTTTTCTTGTGATATTGTCTTTAAGTTCTTTTATCAGTATGTACTATTATTTATGGGGAAACATGAAAAATAAAGTGTATAGGTCAATTTCCCATACATTAGAAGAGTTTTAAAGACAGCATCACAAGAGAAATGAACTTTATCTCGGAAGCTGAACTTATGCGCGTGAAAGAAAATTTCCTAAAAAGGTGCCAGTATTGTGTGGATGCAAGAAGAGAACATTTCCAACCTCTCTTGTGATTAGGTACGTGGTTATTTTCATTGTAATTCCAACTGTAAATGTGAGAACCTGAACCGTTACACCGATCGCGGCTTAGATTCATTTCCATTTATTATTACCTTTTGAATTTCTCCGACAGGTATGATTTGAACCATTTTTGTGTTAATTTATCCAACCCATAATGATTCAATTTTTTAAGTAAAATTTCATGATTTGTACATGATTTAGCTAGGTCACAGAACATTCCCAAAGCATATTTCTTTTGATCTGTTGCTACCACTTCTAAATCCAAACTGAGATGAAGTAAGAATGTCATTCAAATTAAGATAGTGTATTATACGTTTGTAGATAACTTTTCATTAACTTTTGAAAATGAGGTTAAGAGCGATATAGGTCTATAATTTGATGGTTTTTAAAGAGGGGCTTAACAATAGCATGCTTCAGTCTTTCTGGAAATAACCCACTTTCTAAGGAACAATTACATATATGACCATAGGCGTAACCAGGCCGACCATATGGAGGGGGGGTTATAACATCCGCGGGGTCCCCAGGGAGAGGGGGGTCCGGGGGTCCTCCCCCGGAAAATTTAAAAAAATTAAGATGCAAAATAACGAGTTTTAAGCTTCCGGGGGTCGCCCCGGAAAATTTTAAAAATGAAGATGCAAAATAACGAATTTTAAGCTTCCGGGGGTCCTCCCCCGGAAAATTTAAAAAATGAAGACGCAAAATAACGAGTTTTAAGCTTCCCACGCTTTATACTTGTATTAAGTAATTTATGGGCAGACTTAAAAAATTATATAATTGTCCTTTTTTAATCAATGGGGGGGGGGTTCAAACCCCCAGCCCCCCCCCTCGGTACGCCTATGTACATGACTGAGAGATTTACTAAGTTTAGATGAGCAACTTTTTAATAACTCCTCTCATCCCATCCAGATGAGTTTTTATTTTTGAGCAACTTGATTATATTTTCAATTTCTATAGAGGAAGTCAGTTTGATATTGGCACGAATACATTTCTCTGCAATATTTATAAAGTGACTATTAAAAGCATTTGCAATATCTGATAAATTATCTCGTTTCCTGTCTTGGTATGTTAGGGACATACAATCACTGTTTACTTTTGTTCTCCCTGTTTCACTTTTTATTAAATTTCATATCGTTTTAACTTTATTGTTTAATTTATCAATTACTTTTGAAAAATGCCTGCTCTTTGCTTCTTTAATTACTTTCTTCAGTATATTGCAATACTTTTCAGAGACGATATTGTTGATGTAATGGGACAGATACATATGGAAGCACCTGAGGTGGGGAATGTACATGTTCCTGTGCTTTTATACGCAGATGACATGGTGTTATGTTCAATGACGTTTCACGGACTACAGCTGGGACTAGACAGGCTTCAAACTTACTGCGAGGAATGGTCACCTACTGTTAATACAAAAAAGACCAAGACTATGACCTTTAAGAACGGATCAGTTTATAGCAGGGAAGAGACATGGACGTATGCGGGACAATCTTTGGATAACGTGAAGAACTTCGTGTATTTAGGATTGACGCTTACTATGAACGGACGATGGGCAAAGCACATTGAGGTGACGAAACATAAAGCGGGACTGAAATCAGCTGAAACTCTTCGGATATGTAGCAAAATTCCAGACATGCCAATAAGTGTTATGGAAACTCTGTACGGGGCAATAGTGAGATCGACGATGACTTATGGGGCTGAGAAATGGGGTTGGGAAGAAACAGGGAATCTAGATCAGGTCAGGACGCGTTTTTTGAAAGGGATTTTGGGGGTTGGGAGGGGTACTGCAAACTGTGGCATTATGAGAGAGTTTGGAGCGCAAAGTGAGACTATAGAGTGTAAAATTAGGGCGGTGAAATATTGGTTACAACTTATGCTGGGGGATCAGAGCAATATGTTATCCTAAGAATAGGAGGAAATACGTGGGCTTCCAAATTAAGAAAGGGATTAGAAACAATTGGGATGGGATACGTTTGGATGGATGGGCAGGGAAATAGGAGAAGTGTGTGGAGGAAGGTTAAGAACCGTTTGAAGGATATTGATAGACAACAGACAAATGCACAATGTCAGACTATGGTTTCACTTGAATTACAATCGCAGTTAAAATTGGAGTGGGGGAAGGAGCAATACATAGGAAAAGGATCTAAAGTCAGTAAACTAGGCCTCGCTTGGATTAGACTCGGTGCGTGGGGAATGATTAAGATCACAGATGAAAACGGAATGAGAGTTTGTCCATTATGTAAGGGGGAAGAATCATGGTTTCATATTTTGGCGAATTGTGAAGGTTTGGAAAATTGGAGGGAAAAATATTTACCACTATCTTTTATGGAATCAAATAGGGAGCAACGGAAATGTTTGGAGTTACTGACGGGAAAAAAACGTTCAGGAAGGCATTGGGAAGTTTTTATTGAAGGCGAGACAGCTCAGGTTTGAAAAAGCGACAAATTGGAGAGCGGGTGTGGAGGGTGAGGAATAGATTTAGTTTGTTTGTGTTATTTTGTATTTATATTATTTGTTCTTTTTTTGTGTGTGTTTTTGCGTAAGCATGTACGGTCCATGCGGACCCATGCGATTGTTTGCATTGAAATTTGTAAAAAGTTAATTATTGTAATAAACACTTACATGATATGATATGATACTTTTCAGAGTATTCTTTATGAATTTGGTTGTTACTGGTTCTATATTTTAAATAGAGCTCTCCTTTATGCACATATTTTAATACAGACATACAGTAGTTAACCATAGTTTATTTCTTAGATTAGATATGATAGCAATTTTCTTTTTTGGAAAGTTGGTCTCAAAATGTCGCGACACAATAGGTCTATTTAGGAATTCATTTAATTTACTATCTACTTTGTCATAGAAAAACATATATTCCCAGTTTTTATTCACAAGATCTTGTTTGAAATTTAAAATTGAAGCTTCATGGGTATGTTTGTTGGTCGAAATTACCTTATTTTTGTTCAACACTAACATTTGTGCATCATGGTCTGATAACCCATTTTTTGGTAAATGTGAAGATAACTTACCCAAAATTCATCGAGATTCATGGTTTGAAATTCATCCTTGGCTTTTGTGTCACGTTTCATTCCAATAGCCTCTTCTTGCAAAGGTTGTTCCACTGAATCATTGTCAACATTGAACGGATTTCTTGTCTCTTTCCAAGTCTAGTCATCCGAAGAAATGTCAAGAGAATAAATAATGCTTGAATTCTTCTACAAGAAAGTCCAAATGCAAACTGATTTGCTGCTCCCCTCATGCTGGTTGATGTCCTTGTCAAGTAGTTCATTAAGGCGAGTAAACGATGAAAAGTTCCCGGCTTGAAGTCGGTGCTTCCTCAGCTGTATCTTTTCCATAAATCCTCTGATGGCATCATGTAATGACATATTGTTGGAGCTTTGCCCGTGGAGCTTCATATTGAGGTTTAACGCTTCAAAAAAGTCAGTGACAAAATATTGTTTTCTCTGGTGAAAGCATCATGCTGGTCATTTTTATTCTGGCTAAACAGAAACATTTCTACTGCAGATTTTAGCTCGTACAGCCGACCTAACATACATGGGTTGGTTTTTTAGTTTTGGCACCATAGTTATAACTGGATTAATAACTCAAAATAGATGGTTCCAAGTTTCATAGGCCCTCGATGTAGTACAACGTGTTGCCAGCGATGCGGAAGTCGTTGGATCCGTTGGCACTGCCGTTGGCGAAGAGAGCGCTCGGCAGCCTGCTTAACGTCTTCAATGGTACGGAAGTGCTCCCCGCGCATTGTCATCTTCATCTTCGGGATGAGATCATAGTCGCAGGAACTGATGTCGGAGAATAGGGGGGGGGGTGATAAGAGGACCTCCCAGCCCCAGCGATCCAACAATGCCGACACAACGCCTGCTGTATGTGCCCTAGCGGTGTAACCATGAGGTGGCGCCGTTTGCTTCTCAGAGCTCCTCGGAGATGGTCTTGCAGAAACGAACAATAGTACGCCGCATTAACGGTTTGCCCTCGGGGAAGGGTATGGTGAATAATCACACCATCCCAATCATAGGCAAGAATCAACATTACCTTCACATTGGTGGGGGTTGGTCGAACTGTTTGTTTCCGTGGTGATCCGTGGTGCCGCCACTCGTTCGATTGGCTTTAACTGTGGCTCATAAGATCTGGCCCACGTCTCGTCAGTGGTTATGATACGCCGTAAGAAGGCCTCTCCTTCGCGCTCATAACGCTGCAAGTGCATACGACAAACGTCATATCGCAGCCATTTGTGCATGTCGGTTATGTCATGCGGAACCCATTTGGACGCAATCTTCCTCATTTTCAGTAAGTCCTTCAGGATGTGGAGGACAGTCGATGCGCCAGTCCGGTATCTTGCTCTAATTGACGAATCGTTACGTTCCGATCCACCTCTACTAATACGGACACCATCTGTACATTGTCATCACTTACTGGTGGGTGACCAGATCGAGGCATGTGCTCCACACGTTCGCGCCCATCTCGAAAGGCTGCAACCCATCTTGCTACCGTTCTGTACGGTAACGCAGCTGCACCGCACGCCTCCTCCAATCCTCGGTGGCACTGTTTAGCACTGCGACCCCTAGCGGACTGAATTTTTATCCACGTTCTCTGCTCCTGCTTGGAAAACATTTCGACTGTCTTTCGCGAGCGCTGGTTTCACACTACTCATCTAACAGGCGCGACTGCGCACGAGCGGTGGTAGGGACGGGCGAGGTCATGTGCTCTGAGGGAGGGCATGCAGGTCAGCAACCGTCGGTAAAAGTGGCAGCGCCCAACATTGTTGCAACTTGGCACTGAAGCATTGGTGCCAAAACTAAAAAACCAACCTATGTATTACGTACCTTTCGAGAGCCAATGAACTTTGGTATGGAAAATTAAAGTGATATGTTCAGCTCCGAGATCAGCACAAAGACCTTGGAAAGGCCTAGCCTTCACAGAATTAACGACTTGTATTGATACTTTCAGATAATTGCTCAGCTTTTCTGGTAAAGTCTTAGCTGTCAAAGCTCGACTATGAGTAACACAATAAGTTCTTATCACAGCACTTTTTTTTTGGCCAACTTGAGGAATCCCGAACGAGAACCCATCAGTACATATACCTAGACAACTCTTTCCCAAGAAAAACTCACAAATGCACTCATGTCTGAAGCTTTTGAAGTTTCTTACAAGTTTTTGAAAATTGCATTTCTTCTTGTAAACTATAACTGCCCACAAAATGACAATAAACTGATGTTAAGTTTCAAATAAATGGCTTCTTAAAATATACACTGGACCTGTAATGTCAGCGACTGCGATGATGTAATGTCCTCAAGTTATCCGGAGGATTGGGTCTCTCGCTCCCAACCATTTAGCCAAAGACGAGATCTCTTTAAGGTTGTATCCATTTTTGTAGAGTGGGAGGGAAGGTTCATGAATGACGTTCTTCTTTGCACCAGCCTCTTCTGGCTGTCCGCTTTGTGTCTTAAGCCCCCTGCACACAGGGACAGTACTGGCAGCCAGTAGCACTAGCCAGTACTGGCCGCCAGTAAATATCCCTCTACTGTCCCAGTGTGCAGGGGTACTTCCCTTCAACGTCCAGAAGCTACTGGCGGCCAGTACTTAAGGCAGGTTTAGCCCCCTGCACACAGGGACAGTTCTGGCAGCCAGTAGAGCTAGCCAGTACTGGCAGCCAGTAATTATCCCACAACGTGCAGCAGACTACTGGCTGCCACTAAACTCAAACCTGCTTGAGTTTGAGTTTAGTCATTAGTAGAGTCATTCCGTGTCAGATCAACACACCCTTTTAACCTCACCGTTCCAGATTTTGATGAAATTTTGTAGAGAGGTAATTTTCATGTATATTAAGAGAAATACAAATCTTTATTTAAATATTTCAATCCGTTTTGAAAATACAGCCATGTAAAGTACTAAAAAAATAACAAAAATCACATAAAAAACATATCTTTCAACAAATATAGCAACTCTTCTAATTAACCTATACAGGTGAGGAAAGTGTCATTTTTTAGCATTTTTTACGAGCTTTCCAATGACATGTAACACATAATAGTTGTAATGGTTTTTTTTTCAGAATTCAAAGTGAAAAATTTTGATTTTGAATTTTTAAAAAGTAAATTTTCAAAAATCCTAGGAAATAGGCTATACTAATGTTAAATGATGTACCAAGTTTGAAAATGGGATGGGAATGGGTTCATGGTTAAAAAATTAAAAAAGCATCACTTTACAAAAAAACAGGTCAAAAATAACTTATATATCCCAATGGAAAGCATAATAAAATAATTTCGACAAATAAATTGAATCAAGGGAAGTAACTCACATACTTGACATCTTGTTGTTCAATGAAAATTCTTGTCTAATGCCTTATTGGTTTGCAAAGTGTTAAGATAGCACATAAATCCTTTTGATCGGTGTCGTAGGATTTACTGTACATAATACATTTGTGAGAGGTATTCAATAATACATGAATATGTGTTGAACGTAATAATAATAGCAATAACAAGCATTAACGTAAAAATCTTTAAATATTTTATTCGTGGACTCAGTAATAAAACTTTATTAACTTACTACTTGTACACATAGTGAAAGATTGACCGCTGGGGAAAATGTAAGAATCAAACTTTTCTCTGACTTCGTAAATCTGCACTATTTTTATTTAGATATTTGTTGGAATATTTATTTTATGTTTTGTTCATTTATGTCAAAACCTTCCCCATGTAACAGGAAAAAAATTAATATCAATATAAGTATATTACTTTTAATACAATATTAATATAAATTATTAGCCTGCAATATTCTGCACAATGCAATATTAATATTAATACCACATTACTATTTGAGTATAAAATATCCCTTAGCTGTTTTCTACCCTTATTATATGGCGTAATTCCTATAAAAGTATACATTCTTTAACAAATTTTCCTCAAAGTATATTAACGTACACTCTAGAATGAGGAATATTTTCTAGGCAACAAAATATTAGATCAAATCACCCCTAGCTGTTTTTACCTGTCTTAATCTCTACTCAAAACTACATTTTTTGACAAATTTTACAGACAAATCCTCTAAAAGTCAAAATAACTTTTTAGGCAGCTTTAATAACAGAAGAATCCACATCTTAGCTGTTTTCTACCCATGTGTTGTGATTTCTGCAATATTATTCGA
This sequence comes from Ectobius pallidus, assembly GCA_964059195.1. NCBI lineage: Eukaryota > Metazoa > Arthropoda > Insecta > Blattodea > Ectobiidae > Ectobius > Ectobius pallidus. Next base: position 31,498,563 of record CAXKWD010000006.1, read on the forward strand.
TTTTACAACCGATTCTGTTTTCTACCCCTATTACACAATCTATTTACAAGTCTACAATTTTTATAAAAGTTTGCCTACTTTGACAATAAGTTCTATAATATTCTCTATTCTATAATATAATATAAATACTGTTTATATTAATCATAATCATACATAATTAAATAATTGACCCTTGTACTGCCTACTGGCTGCCACTAGAACATCCACTGGCTGCCAGTAACTGGCGGCCAGTACTGGCTACCTCTACTGTCCCTGTGTGCAGGGGGCTTTACACTGAACCGTTGAGTCAATTATGTTGCATCTTTTAGCAAAAGGATTCAATGCAGTCATGTCACTACATCTATTGCTGCCATTGGAAACTAGACCATGAACTTCTTCGTAGACGTTGAAGCTTTAAGCTTTCATGCCTTCTGCAATAAAGTTCTAAATTTTATTATGCCTGGAGTTTCACAGAACATCTTCATATGGGCAGGCGCTCAGAACATGTGCAAGGGTTAGAATGAGTAAGATGAGAGTTAAATATGTGAAGTATTTGATTTGTAATAGTTTTTTTTCACTATATGGCTAGGTGAATCAAGTGATGATTTCTCACAACAAATTGTCTCTAAAGGGATTCAAGTCCCTTAATGATTTAGTAGAGAAAGCAGTCTACCGCGAAAGGTATCAATATAAGTTTTACATAAAATATCACAATATATCAATTAAAACCGTGAATCAGAAGCCATGGAAGACATTTTTTTCATTGCAAGTAATCGCAACTCTCAATGCAAGAGTTAACATATGCTGTTGACTGAGTCGATACCCAATGGCAAGATAGATAGATTTATTTTTGCAGAACGTGAAAAGAAAATCATGACCAGACTCTTGAAACGTTTATTTATTCTGCTGACAAAGGGTATAAAAGTTTGACTGATTCCTGGTATGAAAGCAATGTGGCAAATGTACAGAAGAGCGACTTATGGTTACGAAAACTGCAAGACAAATAATTAGTTAGGCAGGATATACAAATTCAGGTATATAATACCCCATCGTCATGGGATTACTTTCTAAGGGTTCCCGAATGTTGTTTTCCAAGTACTATTTGTGCTTCTGGAGGAAATGATGCTTAAAAAGTGAAAGACAGCGGAACAAAATCGAAAGAAATGTATGTTGTTGCACATGCCATCAAGTCAAATACTCATGTATTTTTCCTCCTCTATAATCAATAGTTTGGCCTAATATGTAATCGTAAGCTTCTGCGGCCCGAGTTGACAGTAAAATCTTAGCTTCTGGGTATCTGCTGCGGCATGTCTAAGCTACACAATTCGTCAGAGGAAAGCAAACTGGATTGGGAACATTCTCAGAAGGAACTGCTTATTACATGATGTCGTAGAAGGAAGATTGGAGGGTACAACTAGACTTGGAAGAAGAAGAATTCAGCTGTTAGACGATTTAAGGGAAAAGCGGAAATATTGGATGCTGAAGGAGGAAGCAGAGGATAGACAGTTTTGGAAAACAAAATTCGCGTACCAAGTTTGAAAACCTGCCGGAAGGCAGAATACTTACTACTACTACTACTACTACTACTACTACTACTAACCATACGTGAGATATAAGAAAAGTAACAAAACAGTCACTCTTTTGCTATGCTACGGAGTTTGCGCACATCGCACCATAGGGTCGGGGACTTTTGATATAATCATCACAAACACTTCCCATAAATAACATATTTTGGGTCAAAAAGTGTGCCTACAAACTTCTCATTGACTAGATTAGATAGAGGAAGTCGTGGTGAGTGTTTCGCATACTTTTGGAATAACCTTTTCTTGTTCCCGAAGCTGAACACAGTTTATGCTAAATCAGATTTTTAGATAGCAACAACCATGTATGCATTGGAACAGCAACGAACGTTTATGAATTGTGCAGGAAAATGTGAAAACCTATAATCAAATATTATTTTATGATACATTCATCGAATTGGAACCACCCTTTCATTTTTTCATCGGAATTGAATTTTGCTGTATGAGTGATAATACATGCATTGTGTTAAATAACGTAATTTCAATTTTCCATTAATCTGTGCGGACCTGTATCTTTCACAGGCACACGCATTCCGAATTGATTTGATGTACATTCACATCACTGAATCTCAATCATATTATCAGATGTGTTATCGTATAATTGGTTATGCTGTAATGATAGTACTGGTGTTGGTTAAATCTTGGTTTATCTTCTACATTCGATTATCTAGATGTTGAAAGGAGCTAAGATAGAGGGATATATTCCTTGTATCGATGGAGTAGAACCATAAAGTCGAGCAGTACTTATCAAATTGTGCTCTGCGAGACTTCCGTGTAATTATTGATCAATTGATGTGCGTCTGATTTGATTATTGATGGTTTATGGCTGTACTGTAGGCCTACGTTTTAAGTGATATTAAAATTTTTATCAAGTGCCAGAATGGTACTTTCTAAGATTCTATAGTGGACGGGAAAAATATATGTCCGTCTGTCTGTGGGTCGAAAACGCTTTATCAGATTTTTAATGAATCTTGGTATACGCACTTATAACATCCATGGGACGAAGTATATTGATTTTGGACCAAATCTGTCGACCGGTTCGAATACTGGTCGGGACAAGTTACCTAGGTAGGGCTTTTTCCAGAATTTTTCCTCACCTGTGAGACAAATGTCTGGTGCCCGGATATCATCTAGCAGCCATTATCATCCTCATCCCATCCTCGCCTTGTTCAGGGTGAGTGTGTGAATGGTGTATCTCGTCCTAAGTGTTTGTGTTGTATCGGAGGTGGACCCGGCATTGGACTGATCACTCATCCGGGAGGCCCTCCATGTCCTTATCTGGTCAAGAAAGTATGTATGTGATCCATAGATAATCCCTCTCCCGACAGTTGCGGCCCTGTAAGGCCCGGGCAACGTGGGTCGCTTAAATGACCCCAAAAGGGAGAGGTAAAAACTAAGGTAAAGATGGAGAGATAATGTGGCAAATAGAAATTAATAAGGAAATTATAGGCTATCTATTGATATTGTATGAACTATCTTTCGCAATAGAGTCCTAGGCTATCTATAAGAAAAGAGTTCAACTCTTAAGAATAGGACCCAGGACCTCCTAAATTTACTTCGTGTCACAAAATAGTTGATAATCATTTATAGGAATTCTCATAATTTTATATCTACTAGCTTAAAAGACCCGGCGTCGCCTGGGTTTTTTATTTTGTAATTGGAAATTAACTTATTTAGGATTTTCAATTTTTAAATTCTAGGTCCTTATATAGGTATTTATAATTTGAAATAGGAAGAACGACTTATTACACTCAAACTATTCCCTCAGAAAACGCTTGATATAGTTTTTTATGACTCATAGAAGATGTAAAATTTTGCATCCCATCGCTTGTACAGTGCACAGCAAGCCTGGTAGAGAAATTCCTGTAAGATAAAATTGTAATATCGAGGCGGAAAATTTTATTTCCCACTCTCATGTTACCATAAAACTGTTTTGGAGATGAAATTAAACAGAAAGCAATATCACTTTCATACTTCTCTCTCCAAAACACTGCGATGTAATAACATACACATTACCATACCTCGTTTTGTTTTCTCTATGTCCAGGGTAGAGAAAGTTATGTAACTGCATTATTTTCGTGGATTTAATTCTGTAATATTTATTTATAACATGAATGATATTGATAACTTCTCTTATTTGTCAAACTTGCAACTTTCATTTTTTTTTCCAAACCCATCTGATACAATTGGCAACAATACGTTCTGTGATTTGGATTTCATAATTCTGTGTAAAAAGGGATTAAGTATTCTCAAAAAACATTTAATTTTTGGCATTTAAAATCAACATTTTTCAAAATCCTTTCTTAGTGAGCACCTACATTACGAAACGAAGGTGCTGTCAAAATTCCAAGTCTCTACCTGTTATAGTTTAGGCTCTACGTTGATTCCTGTCAGTCAGTCAGTCAGGACAAAGCCTTTTATATATATAGAGATTAGGTCTGCATGAAATCACAGTGTCATACCAAGCGACCTGTGTAGTTAAAAAAAATAATGTTGCCATGGGGATTGTGTACATGCAGTATGAATTCCTTTTCGTGAATGTCATAACTTTACAACCCTATTTTGGCCCTTAGAGGCCAAAGACTTTGAAATCCGTTCTTAGTGCGCATCTAGAGCCTAAGAGTATTATGTGTACCAAGTTTCACGTTCCTAGGCTGTATGGTTTTTGAGAAACTGTGATCAGTGAGTCAGTGGGTTTTGGCTTTTATATATAGAGATATGTTACTAGAAACAAGTAAGGTAGGTGCTCTAGTTAAGGCCATGCTCCTGATAAGGCCACTAATACTTTAACGTAAAAGTATCATACTTTGGCCTCAGATTTCAACACCTACTTGAAGCTCGTCCTTCGAAGGTCAACTGACCAGAATTTCTCCATTCCTCGAGGAAAGACAGAAACTTTTGTGAAATACGCGCTTCAGAAATAAAAACAAGATAAGAAATAAAATACATCTAACTATTTAAGTAGATTCATATCAGCATAAAATTATACGTGGATATATAGCTTACATTGTGATCTTTTAAAGCATCTCTTTGTTGTATCTGCATTAACATACCAAGTTTAATAACCGAGATTGCAAATAAAAGATTATAGTGCACCTGTTAAGGCCACATACGATGCGATGCGATGAGGAACGCTATTTCTTGGTAATAATGTTCAAGTTTTGTTTGTGAATATCTACATAATTTATAACATTTAAACAATAATGTTCACACTTTTCATACGGACCTGGGTTTGAGCACGAACACATACATAATTTGCTTAATTGTTTATAATAAATTAATTAATCCATTAATTAATTAACTTTTTATTATGTTTACACTACTTAACACATGTTGATGTGTCAATTTATTTCAGATGGATAAAAAAGTGATTCAAAGAGTACAGAGCTGGTCAGAAGATTACAGTGTACCCAAGTGGCCTTATCATAACTACATGCTCCTCATAAGCCCACTGTCACTTGATTTCATTTTATATTTTTTGCTATCAATGTCATTAAGAGATATAATTGTTTCTTGCCCGAAACAACTTATTATAGTCATCTGTTGATAGCTGAGTGTGAAAATTATAAATTTGGAAATTATAAATACTTTGTTTTTGATTTTGAAAATTAACGTGGCCTTAACTGGACCACCTACCTTATTTCTCAAGTTTCGATGCCATATTGCTCATGGATTAGTTCACCCTTGGTAGGGCGGCCATCATCAAATTAATGGTGTTTTCTTAACTATTCCATATTCTAAGTTAGATATTTCATATTTTCATGTCCAGGTAGGGTTTCTAAAATTTACATTTTCATACTTTAAAATTAATTACATAGGCCTAGACCAGTCAGTTCATATCTATATATATATATAAAAATGAATGTATGTGTGTGTGTGTGTCCTTTATGCATTACTAAACCATTCAACCGATCGCCATGAAACTTTGGGAAGTTGTTGGGTACATTCCCGGGAAGGTTTCTGTCACACTACAATTTTAATTTTAGCCTTCGTTCGCGAGTTATGAGTGAAAAACGGCAAGAAAACGTGCATTTTTTACGCTTTCGAAGCTTCAGTTTTCAGTTATTCATTTCAGTTGACAAATCAATTGCAGAAGGCTTTGTCTATTTTTGTCATACTTTGGAAACAATAGCATCGCGATCGCTTTGGAAGGCAATGGATATCTAATGTTATTATAAAAGCCAGAGAAGTTAATGATAAGGTGATGATAAGGTAATATTAAATATTTATTTTTGCACTCCTTAGCTAGTAAGTGTTTCTTACGAAAGTTGTTTACATGGCTCGTAACTTGACATTACCACACGCAATCTTGTTGCTAGGGGCGACGGGCGGAAAGTGAATTGTTGCTAGGGGCGACGGGCGGAAAGTTACTTTACCGCCCGCAAATGCTTATTTGCGAGCAGAAATGACCAAGGCCTCCCCGCTTTATAAATATTCGGTTGCCATAAACAATAACAAATGCGAATCCCTTTCTGAAATAAGCACCATTCTTCAAGTCTGTATTTACATAATATTTTCAGGTAATATCACAATTAATATAATTAAATTGATATAAGTAACCGTCGTGCAAAAAATAGCATGCAACACACGGACCGTAAAGGCATTTACGGGTCTCGAAAACTTAAAAACCCTCAGCTGCGCCTCGGGTTTTCAATCTGTTTCTTCGACCCGTAAACGTGCCTTTCCGCCCTTGTGTCGCAATATACTATTAACGTGGAATATGCTTCTTATGAAAAATGGTTTACAGAAAATTCCGGGGTAGTTGCTTAGTGCGGGGTCCAGTCTACAACATTTCTATATGTAATCATAAGTAAAATCTCTTATGTAGGGTCGTTAAATATGCCTGAAATGTAACGGAATTATAAGTCTGGACAAATGAATATAGAAACTATGGCCTCAGTAGGCTTATTCCATTCTTCATCTATATAAATAAAAACGAATATATGTCTGTCTGTCAAATACATTTACACACATTTTTTTCATCGTGAGTTTAATCGATTTCAATTCTCATAATCTTCTGAGATTGCAGCAACGCTCGACGGGTAATCTATATAGATCTTCTATATAGCCTAGCCTACATAAAAATGAATGTGTGTGTCTGTCCTTTATGCATTACTATGCCATTCATCCGATCACCATGAAACTTTGGGAAGTTGTTGAATACATTCCCGCAAAGGCATGCTACATTTTTAATTTTAGCTTTCGTTCGCGAGTTATGAGTGAAAACGGGATTGAGATGTACATTTCTTGCGCTTTCGAAACATCAGTTTTCAGTTGTCAAATCAATTGCAGATGACTTTGCCTACTTTCGTCATACCTTGGAAATAAAAGCATCGCGATCGTTCGAATTTTGTAAGCCCACCATGGCCGAATCATTTGTTTATAATGTCAAGGCACGCAGACAGGTGAAATTTTCACCCTAGACGGAAAAAGAATAGTGAATATAGCCCTAAATGGAAAAACATTAGGCAGGGTTTTTTTAGGCCAGGGAACTCGAATCTGAGGTTATTTTTCCCATGCTGCGCTTTCTAATCGTGGAATTCACTTCAAAGCCGGATTTACAGTTGTTTCATTAATTAGGCCTATCAATCGTTTAGTTTAGACCTATAAATGTTTCGTGTGAAAAGTGTTAGTAAATATAATAGTTTAATTATTTTGCTCTTAATTTATAATCTTCCTATTAATTATTGTGGGCGAAGCCGCGGGGATCTGCTATAAGCTATAATAAGCTGTAGCTTATCTAGCGTTTTCTGAGAAAATAGTTTGTGTGTGATAAGTCGTTCTTCCCCATTTCAAATTCTAAATACCTATATAAAGACCTTAAAGACCTCGAGTTTGAAAATCGAAAGTCCTTCATAAGTTATTTTCGCATTTACAAAATACAAAACCCGAGCGACGCCGGGCCTTTTAAGCTAGTAGTCTATAATACTTTCACACGCGGGACTGAAATGATCCGAATCCAATCCCATCTCAGTACGTTTAGTGAGAGTATATTACAATATTTGTACTGTTGGCTAACTTCGTTGTGCGTGCCTATTTGTGTAGTTAAACTGTGTAAAGTAAACTATAGCCATATTTATTCCTCGATTAAAAGGTTTATATTACATTAATAATTTTTGCCACCATAAACAAATTATGGTTTAAAAAAGGAATATAATATCACAATGTGTGTAAGTTTTTATTTAATTTTTAATTTTATTCTTTTAAATTATTATATAATTTACTTTATACTTATAAATTAATTCTTATAAATTAATACTTATAAATTCCTGCCACCGGTGCTGTGGCGGGAAAGCTTTTACATGGAGTTTAAATGGGGTATTTTTTTTTTTTGACCGTAGTTGACCCAGAGTACCACAGCCGGAGGCTACACTACTGGGGAGAATACAGATAATACATAGACAATATTTGTGTACAGTTTGCTATCTAGGTTTCAAGGCTTCGGTATAAATGTAGATGATGATGATGTGAGTGATGAATTAGCGAAGGGTGAATATTTACAACATGGTACAATGGCAATTAATCAGTAGCAATCAGTACATATGTATAAGATGACGATGAGGTGAATGATGAGTTGATGCAGGGCGAATATTCACAACACACTAGAATTACATAAATTGGGAGGAATCAGTATACGTATAGAAGATGGTGATGATGTGAGTAATGAATTTGCGGAGGGTGAATATTTACAACATACTGAAAATGACAAAAAATCGGAAGCAGTCTGTACATACTTAGAGGATAATGAGGTGAATGATGAATTGCTGAAGGGTGAATATTTACAACACAGTAACATGGCAATCAGGAAGTCAAAGTCTATACAGAATTTATATATACAAAAGAGTGAAATTGTGAGCGAGTAAAAAGAGAAGAAAACAAAATGTTTATAGATATGTAAGCTTTCATGAACCACAGATTATTGTCTCTGTTTATGTTCACTAAGGAATCAGAGTTAGTCTTCTTCTGAATTTCTTCTCTCTTCGATGACACGTCGAGTAAAAGTCTTGAAGGCCTCGTGGGTCGTTCTACCGGTCCAGTAGGTCAGCTCCGGCGCCCATTGCACTCCTTCCGCCGTGGCGATGCGTATCAGCTCGCGTCTGGCTTCCCTATGGCGTGGGCAGGTGTACAGCGCGTGGTAGGCTGTGTCCTCCTCACAGTCTTCGCAGCAACACAGACTATCGTCGGCCAAGTTGAACCTCGCCAGGTTGGCCAGGAAGAGGCCATGGCCCGTGTAGAGCTGCGAAGTCTGGGGTTATCCACTTCTGCTGGATCCTCGTCCTGACGCTGGGGAAGAAGCTCTTTGTGAGGAGCCCATTCGGAGTGGTCTGCCATCGGCGCTCCCACTGGCTGATGGTTTGCCATCTGAGGAGGCTTTTGAGCTGAGAGCTTGTTCTGTCTCTATAGGTAGCTTCTGTTACCTGGAGCTGGCCTATTTGTGTAGGCAGACCTTTCTTTAGGTCGTAAGCCACGACCCTTTCATCTAGCAGCAGATCTGCTGGCACTACCCCTGCGATGGTGATAAGGGCGTCTGTAGAGACGGTGGAGTATGGTCTGGTGACTCGCAATAGTGCTTGGCGTTGTGCGGACAGGATCTTCTTTTTTTGTCTGGCGTTGATATAGGGTGCCCATCCCTTGGCCGCGTACGTTAATACAGGCACAAAGACAGCGTGGTAGAGGATCCTGTAGTTAGTGTATCGGTAGCCCCAGTTTTGACCCGATAATCTTCCCAGAGCCTGGAACAGGGTGACAGCCGAGGCACAAGCCCTGTCTACCTGCTTGTCCATTTTGTTTCCTGCCTGGAGCTCCGCTCCCAGGTATTTTAGCTGTTGGACGTTTCTCAGTCTCGTACCGTCAGCGAAGATGCGTGGTGGTCGCTCGGGATCTAGGAAGCCCTTGAGGAGTAAAGTTCTGGTTTTGTCGGTGGATAGTCTCAGCTTTACTTTTGAGCACCAGTCTGAGAAAATTAGCATCGCTTCATTGCCCTTCTGCTCGAGCCCAGTCCTAGAGTTGGCCTCCAGTAGGAGTACCAGGTCGTCAGCGAATGCGATGGCCTTGACGTTCTGGATGTTTTCAACTTGTCGAAGGGCTTCGTCGAAGACAAGGTTCCACAGCTTTGGTCCTAGAACTGACCCTTGAGGACAGCCCATGGTGACTGATTTGGTCTTCTTGTGGAAGTTGTCTTTGACTGTTACCTTCCTGTTGCGGAAATAATCCTGTATGGTCGCGTAGATGTTGGGTGGGCATTGAATTTCTCTGAGTCGTTTAAGTACTTGGGGCCACCAGACATTATCGAAGGCCCCTTGTATGTCGATAAACACTCCATGCACATATTTATATTCGGAGGATCTGATGAAGATTTGGAGCTCCCTGATAGCATCCTCGGTGCTGCGGGCCTCTCTAAAGCCATATTGTTGGTCAGAGAGGGAAATTTCTATGCTGGCGTTTAGTTGGGATAGGATCAGTCTTTCTAGGATTTTTCCCATGACGGGTAGGAGGCAGATAGGTCTATATGAACGGGGTTGAGTAGTGTCTTTGTCTGGGGATTTCAGGATAGGTTTAAGCAGGCCATGTTTCCAGGAGTTGGGGAACATGTGGAGACGAAGACAGGCATTGAACATTTGGAGGAGTTGGGTCTTTAGCTCTAGCCCACCATTTTTTACCAGCTCAGGATTGATGTTGTCCGGTCCTGCTGCTCGTTTGGTTCTTGTGGAGTCAAGTGCTATGTCAAGATCGGTCAGGTCGAAGGCCGGGTGCGGCTCACCATCGTGATGTCTTTCCCACGCCGTCGCTCTTGTATCGCGTTGTTCATCAGTTTCTCCATCTTCCCGGTCATCTGGCACGAGGGCTTCAAATAAGACGTCAATGATGTCCTCCCACGTGGCTGCCTGAGTGCCGTCACTCTTTGTGAGGCTGGAGAGCCCAGTTCTCGGGTGGAGCTTGTTGGCCTGGATCCTATACGCAACCCCCCAGTTGTTCAGAACGCTCTGCCAACTCTCCCGCCTGGTGCGGTGGATTGCTTGGGTGTACAGCCGTCGTTGCTCTGCATACTGGGCTCGGAGCCGCTGCATTTCTGGGGATGCTGCACGTTGGTAAGCTCGTCTTTTGGCGTAGGTAATCCTCTTTAGCTGGGTGAGCTCGTTGTTCTGTAGTCCTTCTGGGTAGGGTCCTCCGAATGATTTGGTTGGCTGCCTGGGTTATGGAGTCTGTAATGTAGTGAATTCTGGCTGCTATGTCCTGTTTGGTGTCTAGTGGTGTCGTGACTTGCTGAAGGTGTTGGGTCAGTCGTTCCTGGTAGGCAGTCCAGTCGGCGGTTTTGAAAACATAACGTCTCTCCTTCGTGATAGTTCTCGGTCCTCTGTTTTCTATTACAGTTTCTATTGTTTTGTGTGAGCTGGAGGTTACGTCGCCTTGGATTTTCCATGAGTTCTGGAGGGCCAAAACCCCACGAGACACAAGTGTCAGGTCTATGTAGGAAGAGCCTTCTGCGGTTTGGAAAGTTGGGCCCTGATGTACTTCGTTGATTGGATGCCAGCCTGTGTCTGTTATCATGTCCTCCACCATTGCGCCCCTCTCATCCGCCGGGTGTGGACTCCACAGCAGCGACTTTCCGTTTACGTCGCCTCCTACCAGTGTGTTTCCTCTGAGAGTCTCTGATATTCTGCGGAGAGACATAAACATGCTTTCCGGAGACAGACTGTACTGTAGATAGGCGCTAGCCATGTGGAAGTCTCCCATAGGGGTGGAGACTGTCACACACACCACATGTGGTGTGCTGAGATGGGCCTGATGGATGATCTCCAGTTCGGGGTTCAGGATAATAATGGCCGCCCATGGAGCCTCGCCCGGACGACTACCGATGAAGGTTCTGTTCTGCATACCAAAGCCAGTCACCTTTTTATTGAATTGGTAGGGCTCTTGAAGCAGTAGAATGTCGACTTGCGCTTCATGAGCCTGCTTTCGAAGCTCATCCGAAACTAGGCGGGATCGATCGGTGTTTAACTGCCAGATTTTCAGAGTGTGCTTAGTGTGTCCCATAGTCGATTCTGCTTCTGAGTCTTTCTTCTGCTTGCATCAGAGAAGGGCAGTTTGGGTCATGTGTGTCGTGGTCATGGGGTGCGTTAAAGCGGCTGCAGAGGACGCACTTCGGTGGCTCAGTGGATTTCTGGCAATTTTTCCGTGTGTGTCCCGTTGCAGTGCAGTGGCTGCATGTTTCGTTCTCAGCTTTGCAGTATTTGGATGCGTGACCCAGGCCTTGACATCTATAGCACCTCGTGACTACCAGATGGTCCTCAACTTTGCAGGCTTGGTAGCCAACAAAGATTCGCCCGCGACTTAGCATCTTCTCTCTTAGTGCTGGGTCCACTTCACACACCCAGTGATCACGGTCGTCAAGCTTTCTCCCCAGTTTGAATTTTAGTTCTATCTTCTTCCAAGTGTCGCTGTCGTCATCGTCTGAGTTCTGGCCCACAAGGGCTGCCTCAACTTCTTCGTTGGACATGTGTCTTGGTATGCCTTTAATTATTACTATTGGCTTTAGTTTTGACGTCTTCTGGACACGGAACCCTTTTCCGTGGAGGGCCGTAGAGTTTATTATTTTTTCAACTTCAGCATGAGACGTCGTTTCCAATACTATCTGCCTCCCGCGTGTTCGTTTCAGGCTGACAACTTTCCACCCCTCTGTTGCAATTTCGACTTTGTCCCATAAATCCTTATAAACTCCGTCGGAAGTGTCTTCTTCTTCATCAGGACGGTCGATAAGGACAGTGTGTTTCGTCTTTGGCTGAGGTCGTGGTGTCTCGATTGTGGCTGTAGGCTTTGCTGCTGCCCTGGCGTAGTTCAGTTGTGGTTGTGGCCTAAGTTGTTGCTTTTCACTATTATTGTTCTTTAGGATTTTATTTTCTGCTTTTATTGTGGCTCTTTCTTCCAGCCAGTTGTTGTGCAGGGTGAGTATTCGCCCAAGGGCTTTGTAGAGTTCCCGCTTCTTGGTTACGGTCTTTTTTCCGCTGCGATATTCCCTGCCAGATAAACCAGCACTTCTACCATGGTTCTGTCGTCATCCTCCTTTGGGAGTAGTTCTGGCGGGATGTCTGGCTGAGTTGGCGTACTGTTCTTGGTTGCTGTCTTTGCTGGTTCGGCAGTGGATACTGGGACGTTAGCAGTACTCGGTCCTGGCGTTGCTTCGCTCTTAGGATCGTGATTAGCTTTGGTTCCCATGGTTAATGCTCAGACTTTACGGGTTAGCAGGTATGATGGTGGGTTGCATCTTTAGGAGATACCCTATAGTAGGTTTATAGTGGAGTTAATGTTACTTGAATGTTGATGCATTAACTGACTGACATTTTTGCCGGGGAAAAGCTCAGAAGCAAATAAATGTGTATCTGCGGTAACTCTTGCCAGACAGCGAAGCCGCTGCGCTGGTAGATGAGGTTGCCGGGTCAGAAGTTGCAATTCTAAGGCGTGTGTACAAGGTGGTCCTGGTGCTGGCACGTAGCGGCCAGACAGGGAATCTGCTAGTAGTGCGACAGTTATTGAGCAATACTGATGATGGCGCGCCACCTAGCTGCTAGGCCGTGAACTAGCTATTTGGGCAATGTTAAGATTTCTACCGAGTTGAAAATCGTTTGGCACTGTTAAGATAGTGTTTGAGTTATTTCGTCTGAAGACAAACAGCGATTGGAGTACAGTATTATTATTTATATGTTGAGATATGAGCGTGGTTTATGGTCATATTCAGGAGTTACAGATGTGGGGGTTGTGTTTTGGCGGTACTAGAGCTGCCATCTAGCGGCCATGCAAGGAGCCCGCTTGTGCTTTGATCTGATGGTAGGAAAGCGGCCTATGTCGAAAGTTGAAGGCGTAACAGCTCGGGGCAGATCAGGGTATTTCTCTTGGCACTTGTGTTATTAATTAATTTGTACAATATGGATGGGTGTGTGATTAGACCTGGGGAAGTGTACAGGTTGTTCGCAGCACTTTGTCTAGTTAAATGTACTTTATGCAGCGTGGTAACATTCTCCACCGGCTGTGCACCGTAGCCGGAGCCTCACCAGCTTCAGCCTCGCTATGGTCGTTGACCGCACAAGAGGTGTATGTATTGTTGTTTCCTGCTGTATTGATGCACCCGTTATTTTTATTGCTGGTGTCGTTATGCGTATTAACTAACCTTGATATACTTCTTCTAATGGTGGTTACTTCTGGTTGATAATCTTGTCGGTTTCACTTTACTATAAGAATTTTTGCGGAGCAGAATCACAGTGGATACTAGCAGGACGCCATCTTGAGGGAACATCAGTTTAAATGGGGTAGCCGCCCACTTGACTGCTGCAGATGCACGCGTCAGCCACGAGCTGAGGGAGAAACTTGTTCTCGCTGCTAGGGTCGCCGCAAGTCGCCGGGTCTAGGCGCACACTTGGCGTTTAGTGGTCACTTCTAATCCCCCTGTGGCGTTCTAAACTGGCATAGAGCTCCCTTCTTAAAGAACTTGGGCCCCTAATCTCTTGCGTGTCGTAATGACTAGGGCAAGGCATAAAAATAGAAAATGTGAAAAATAAAAAATACATTAATGACCTAAAATATTTTTTTTGTAAAATCTAAGTTATCCCTTAAGTTTAAAATATGAGAAAATTAAAGTTTGTATTTCTTTAATGCTAGATTTATAGACTCCATAACTACATTGGATTAAACCTGGATGTAATGCGATTTTAGAATTATACAGATACCAGCAGAAAATAAACAGGAGTAGGAGAACGCAATTATTAATAATATTACCGGTAATGTTAGTAGTGCAGTATATTATACAATGTATGATGTTGCACTCTCACTGTTAGCCTATAATAACTTTATCATAATTTATTACATCCTTTCGACTGCGATTGGTATAAAAATGTATTAAACATAATAGTGTATTGGCATAGCCCATATGCCTACTGATGGTGTAGGCTACTATTATTACAATAATATATTGTACCATACCATGTAATTATTGAAAACCTTATTACAATGTGATAAATGCACAGTGTAGCTCTTACCTTAATTTTGTAGTCATAGGAGATGCAAAATGACCTTTTCCTGGATAAACACGGGAATAATTAACACATAACAGACTTAAAAAAAATTGACTTAGCAACAATTTTTCTTCAATAACAAGAAACGCCGTGCACTGTTGATTTATTGAGAAGTAATCCAACAGAGCTGTTGTAATCAATTTCATTTATCGTCAACCTACTAGTTATAATACAAGCTAGAAACTAACAAATACACAGCGGCATTTTCGATGGCATCTAGGCTAACTATGAGAGGAATACTTCAGGATACTGTTGTATGTTGTGCTACTGCGAAAAACATTTTATATTGTAACCACTCGCCTGCTTCAATGTTACAGTGTCAACTGATCGCCTCGTTTGGATTACTAGTTTGACTTGTGGAATTTGAGTAAAACCCAGATCCTACTTTTGTGTTCATGCTGAATGTAGCAGCAGGAGGGTCACATTCTGCTACTTAAGCATTCACACCAAAGTAGCATGCCACTTGCGACGTGCTACCAGGATGCACGCTGCACGTTACTCACTTTAAAATTTATTTATTTGTTTAAATACAAAAATACTTTTCCCGTGCATAATGCGAATTTAATTATTGCTGTAAATATGTCCAGGAGGGACCTGCATTCCATAAGAACTGTTTTTGCTGACTGATATTACATGATATCTGTATATCTAATAAAGTATGAAGTATTAATTCTTAAATCAGCAGTGCTTATTATAAAGTCATATTGATACTTCAGACGAGGTAGCCTATAGTCAGGGCTGTAGTGTATTTCGTGATGTTAAACCATTAAGCATGAAACAAAGGCATTCTCATGGGGGGAATCACTAATAGCCTATGTTTAAGGTCATTCCCCATGGCTATTAGTAACTTTACCGTTATAATCGTCAAATTCATTAGGCGCAGTTCAACATTTAGTTTATTTGAAAATGATATTTTATCAGCAGTGTTCCTGATCAAGAAACAATTACGTTGGAGAAATAAGGCATGAGACCAATAGGCTTAACTTATGTGCACTTAAAGCTCTTCCTCTTTGTTAATAAAGTTAATAAATATAGACTAGCCTGTGTAACATCAACTAATCATAGTAGCTTTATCACCTCTAAACATGATGAAAACATGACTTCAGTATGAAAACATGCATTCTTACCTGCTTAATATCTTTCGAGAAACAGAACTTTCCAATTAGTGTAGATGGGAGGTATAGGTTAATAATATAATTTAATGTTTCATGATTTAGTCCGTAAATAAAATGAATTACGCTTGCATCTGCTGCGGAATCATGGAAAAAAATTATACTAAACAAACGATGAATATAAGGCAGAAAAAATACCGCAAATTTGTTGCGAAAAATATTTGTATTGTTCGTAATATCATAATAACTGTCACGGTGGCTCATGCTTTGCACGTGGGCCTGGCATGCTAGCGGTCCCGAGTTCAAATCTCGGGGGCGGCGGGCGTATTATTTGTGGTGGACAAAGCCGTGACCTTTGGGGGGTTTTCTCGGGATCCTCCCGTTTCACCTTCATTCATTCCACCAACACTTTCAACTTCCTTTTCCCCCTCATTATCATCCCTTCCCCTTTACTGGTTTTCGGGCCAGCTCCTGCCGCGGGCCTCCCCCGTCCTGCCCGTTGCTTGTGATCAAGAGTTGCTGGTGGTGTACCGTACCTTTTTTGGCTCTCAGAGGGACCCTGGGTTAGTGACGCATGTCAGGGTGTGCCGCACCTATGGGGCTCTTATACGAGGGACCCTGGGTACGAGGCACGTGGAGTGGTACCTGGTCCTTGTTGGATGTAGGGGAGCTCCGTGGGGGCTCGTGGTGGAGTCTGTTGACAGGGGGGCCTTAGAGCATGCACATCATTCAGTCTCCTAGGGGGTGCACAATGGGCCCGCCTATGAGCCTACGTGCGGGAGCCCGTCAGGGCTCATCCCCTGAACCATACATAGGCTACATACATAGGCTAGGCTACAATATCATAATAAGTGCAGGCATTCAGCGCTTATATTAGGTGTAGAAAAAATAGTTGATTAGACATAATTTTTATAAATGTTTATATGAAAGTTTTGTAGAATGAAAGTATGCAAATATAAAATCACAAAACCACGTAGATAGTAGGCTTTTTATTTACTTTTATTTTAACAATGTTTACTGTGAACGATTTATCCCATTGGTATAATAATATATTTAGCCTTATCGATTCCCTTATAGCTTAAGTTCTCCTGCTCTCCTCAGGGACAAAGCTCGGAAAAAAGCTCATTGGGTGAGCGAGTCCTTACTTATATTTTGGAAATACGCTGTGAAACAGCATTGACCCAGTACAATAAATGTCACTTAACCCGCACAATCTATACTATAGACCTATACAATGTCTTCTGCTTCCGTGCGATCTTATTACACCAATTATTTGTGTCACTGTCTCTTGTTTTTCTCATCCACTTGTCATCACCGGCCGTTCATCTGAAGGAGTCGGCCCATAAGTTTTCTGTCTCCCTATTTTCTCCTGCCAGGTTTGGGGTTTCATACTGTTGTTTTATGCGTCCTCCTATTATTCTCTACTCTTGCTAGGTGGCCACCCCATTTCCACTTCAGTCTGTGTGCTGTGAGAACGTCACTCATGCCCGTCCTCATCCGAATGTTCTTTCTTGTTCTACCTGTACCTTTAAAGAATGACAGGTTTGACAGCCATACAGACCTATCTACAGGGTGCGGCATTTAAAGTTTCCCATTTTCAAAACCGTGTAACACATTTATTTAACAAAGAAATAAGCTATATTGAACATTTTTAAATGGCTTACAATCTTGGATTTACAATTCTGGTCTTACTTTTTGAATATGATTTCCTTGAGATGCCCTCCATTAACTTCAATGCAATCTTCCTTTACGTGGTGTGTGATGTCTTACGTAACATTTGCACTTTCCTGCTGAATTACATTGTTAAGACTGTTAATGTCAGAGAGGGCATGAGTGAAAACTTTAGACTTCAGATAGTCCCACAGAAAAAAAAAATCTGCTGCAGTAAGGTCGGGAGATTTGGAGGGAAAGAATTTGGAAAGAATTCGGCCGGGGAAACCAGCATGAAGGGTGTCCATTGAAAGATGTGCAGTATGTGCTACAACACCATCCTGTTGAAACCACAATCTCTCAATATCCAAGTTACGATGTGTCGATTCTGGTAGGAAGAAAGTTTGCAGCAAGTTCAGAGTTTTCAGTCTCCGAAGCACCATTATCGCTCTCAAAGAAATAAGGGCCAATAATACCCTGTGCTGCAATGGCGCACCACACCACGACCTTAGGACTGTGAAGTGGCTTATGTGGATTAGGCGTGGATTTGCAGGAAATTGCACATGTTACACAAGACACCACACAATGCGTAATGGCCAGTGTACGAGGGAGATTGCAGCAATGTGTTGAAGTTAATGGAGGGCATCTCAAGGACATCATATTCAAAAAGTAAGACCAGAATTGCAAATCCAAGACTGTAAGCCATTTAAAAATGTTCAATGTAGCTTATTTAAGTTTTAAATAAATGTGTTACACGGTTTTGAAAATGGAAACTTTAAATGCCGCACCCTGTATAATAGTGAACATTTTCATGGTAAAATATGGTATACTGCATCTCTTAATTAAAGTTAATTACCTAAAGTTTAAGAGTGTGTAACTGGGCAAAATTGAACGCCGTTAACCGTAGAGCTCTATCGAGAACTTTTCAATCATGGTTTTATTCAGTACTAGCATGTGCCCGCGGCTTCGCCCGCGATAATTATTTCAAAAATTAAAAATTAAGAGCATAATAGTTAAATCATTATATTTATTAACACCTAAATCACGTGAATTACGTACCACGATTAGATAGCGTCGCCTGGTAAAAGCGATCTCAGATTCGAGTTCCTTGGCCCAGAAAATCCCTGTATAGTGAGTTTCGTCCAAATCGAACGATGTTTAACCATATTTAGGTCTATATTGATTATCCCTCTTCCGTGTAGGTTGAAAATTTCATATCTCTACGGGCCATGACATCCTAAACAAATGAATCGACCAGCGTGGGCTTACAACATTCAAGCGATCGCGATGCTTTTATTTCCACGGTATGACAAAAATAGCCAAAGCCAACTGCAATTGATTTGACATTGAAATGTATTACTGAAATCTGATGCTTCGACAGCGCTAAAATCACTTTTTCTGCCAGTTTTTCACTCATAACTCGCGAACGAAACCTAAAATTAAAAATTCGGCTTCGAGGTGCGTTCGCCCACCTTTCAGTCCATCTATCTTTAAAATTTCAGATCTCTGCGTTCAGTAGATTTCGATGGGCATCGTGGACAGACAGACAAACAGCATGTGCCCGCGGCTTCCCCGCGATAATTATCTCAAAAATTAAAAACTAAAAATTAAGAGCGTAGTAAAATCATTATAATTATTAACACCTAAATCACGTGGAGTGCATTCCATGATTAGATAGCTTCCCCTGGTAAAAGCGACCTCAGATTCGAGTTCCTTGGCCCAGAAAACCCCTGTATAGTGAGTTTCGTTCAAATCGAACAATGTTTGACCATATTTAGGGTTGATTATCCTTCTTCCGTGTATGTTGAAAATTTCAGATGTCTGTGGGCCTTGACACTCTAAACAAATGAATCGTCTAGGATGGACTAACAAAATCATAGTCCCCTGTCAAATGTACATCCGTGTGCTCCTTGATGATGCAAGTGTGGGAGTAGTCTCAATCTCTTCGTTTGACCTTGGAGAAACATAATTTCGATGGTGCCACTCTTGAAAATGGTGCGTTTGAATGGTGGGGGCAAAAAACAAAATGGCCGCCATCGCAAACACGTTTTCCTATTTATATCAGTAACCGTTGGGATTACAAAAAAATGTTTGAAACAAGAAATGTAGCTACATAGATTCTGAACAGAAAAGTGTATTACAACTTTTATGTAGGGTCAACCGTTTTCTCATAAAAAGTACTTTTATATTTTTCAAAATTAAAAATGATTATGTCTCAGTATGAGGGTTTTGCAAGCGCATATTTACATGCCTGACATTATTTACACGGCCACTGGATACTTCTAACAATAATTAATATGTTAAACACTAATAAATTAAAAAATAACCCCTTTCCCTTATGTTGTGCCGTAGAAAACTGAAAGATAAAAAGTACCACTATAGTTTTAACCTTTAATGAAAATACTGTGGAAGAAATACAATGTTTGCAGATTTATAGGCCCATAGACAGAGTGGATACACTCCTATAATTACATTTTTAATTATAATCATCGTCACTTTCAATACAAATCTCACTTAGACCTAAATTTTCATCATCGTCCAGCTCGCACTCTCCCATATTGTCACAACGGTTGGGATTACCTTCGCAAGTGCACATTTCAGTACACCGGAGTCCATTTGACTGACATGTAGCCTACATGGAGGAGAGCAACGCCTTTTGGAGCATGAGCAGCGAAAAAGTTCCAAGATAAGCTCTGGTGCACAAGGGTTGGTACAAGCAACAGACTCGTATGCACTCCCTACTTTTTTCCATCCAAAATCTGAGGGCGGTGGGTTATTGGGATGCTTATTTAGGTCCTGATTCCATTCAAAACATTGAAGGTGAGCCCTTAGCCATGCCAGATCCAGTGCAGATCTTGTTGGAGGAACATCTTGGCATTTTTTCTGTGTAAACAACAACCATCGCACAGGACCTAATATGTCGGTCAGTGTAGTTTTGGGGATATAAAGCTGCAAATGAACGCTTCCAAGATAGTCCTGACATCTTCAGTGAGTGAAAGTTTAGTCCCCAATTTAGCCAAGGCTTCTAGCGGCGTATCACTTGCAGAATTAAAAGCTTTCCACCACTTTATTTTACCTTTGCCAGCAAATAATCCTGTTACATCAGCTCCTAAAATTGTGTGTAATCCAGGGAGTGCAGAGGCTTTCAGAGGTCCAAGTGCTCTGTAAATTGAACCTAGTTGAATGAACCTTAGCCGAGGAAAAATGCAAAATCTTTCGAAAGCTGAGGATATCATCTTAGTGCTAATATCAGGATATCAGTATCGGGGGAGAACACATGAGTAGTTTTAATTCCTTTCTGTGCTAAATAAGATGCATGTAATATGATCTTTGTGTTGGCCTCCTCCTGCGTACTTGCAAGACTGGATATATCATCGCCATGTGATGAAGCTGCTTTGTCCCACCAACTGAGTAAAAACTGAGTACAAAAACTACAAGGACCTCACTGTAATTACTGAATTCAGCAATTACAGTGAGGTTACTGTAGTTTTTTACTCTTACAAAGAAAACTCATTGAAGAAAGAGACGTGAGAGATTCGGCAAAAGGGCCCAGATCCAATGCAGTGCAAAATCGGACCAGAAACGAAAATTGGAAGTATACCAATGCACAAATTAGCTATGTGTTCTCCCCCGATACTGATGTCCTGATTTTAGCACTAAGATGATATCCTCAGCTTTCGAAAGATTTTGCATTTTTCCTCGGCTAAGGTTCATTCAACTAGGTTCAATTTACAGAGCACTTGGACCTCTGAAAGCCTCTGCACTCCCTGGATTACACACAATTTTAGGAGCTGATGTAACAGGATCATTTGCTGGCAAAGGTAAAATAAAGTGGTGGAAAGCTTTTAATTCCGCAAGTGATACGCCGCTAGAAGCCTTGGCTAAATTGGGGACTACACTTTCACTCACTGAAGATGTCAGGACTATCTTGGAAGCGTTCATTTGCAGCTTTATATCCCCAAAACTACACTGACCGACATATTAGGTCCTGTGCGATGGTTGTTGTTTTCACAGAAAAAATGCCAAGATGTTCCTCCAACAAGATCTGCACTGGATCTGGCATGGCTAAGGGCTCACCTTCAATGTTTTGAATGGAATCAGGACCTAAATAAGCATCCCAATAACCCACCGCCCTCAGATTTTGGATGGAAAAAAGTAGGGAGTGCATACGAGTCTGTTGCTTGTACCAACCCTTGTGCATCAGAGCTTAGCTTGGAACTTTGTCGCTGCTCATGCTCCAAAAGGCATTGCTCTCCTCCATGTAGGCTACATGTCAGTCTAATGGACTCCGGTGTACTGAAATGTGCACTTGCGAAGGTAATCCCAACCGTTGTGACAATATGGGAGAGTGCGAGCTGGACGATGATGAAGATTTAGGTCTAAGTGAGATTTGTATTGAAAGTGACAATGATTATAATTAAAAATGTAATTGTAGGAGTGTATCCACTCTGTCTATGGGCCTATAAATCTGCAAACATTGTATTTCTTCCACAGTATTTTCGTTAAAGTTTAAAACTATAGTAGTACTTTTTATCTTTCAGTTTCCTACGGCACAACATAAGGGAAAGGGGTTATTTTTTAATTTATTAGTGTTTAACATATTAATTTTTGTTAGAAGTATCCAGTGGCCGTGTAAATAATGCCAGGCATGTAAATATGCGCTTGCAAAACCCTCATACTGAGACATAATCATTTTTAATTTTGAAAAATATAAAAGTACTTTTTATGAGAAAACGGTTGATCCTACAAAAAAGTCGTAATAATCTTTTCTGTGCAGAATCTATGTAGCTACATTTCTTCTTTCAAACCTTTTTTTGTAATCCCAACGGTTACTGATATAAATAGGAAAACGTGTTTGCGATGGTGGCCATTTTGTTTTTTGCCCCCACCATTCAAACGCACCATTTTCAAGAGTGGCACCATCGAAATTATGTTTCTCCAAGGTCAAACGAAGAGATTGAGACCACTCCCACACTTGCATCATCAAGGAGCACACGGGAGCCTTTTTTTGTACATTTGACAGGGGACTATCAAGCGATCGCGTTGCTTTTATTTCCAAGGTATGAGGTATGATGACAAAAATAGCCAAAGCCATCTGTAAGTGATTTGATATTGAAATTTATTACTGAAACTGATGCTTCGAAAACGCATAAAATGCACGTTTTTTGCTCATTTTTCACTCATAACTCACGGACGAAAGCGAAAATTAAAATTCCGGCTTCGAGGTGCACATTCCGACCCTTTAGTCCATCTATGTTTAAAATTTCAGATCTCTGCGTTCAGTAGATTTCGCTGGGCATCGCGGACAGACAGACAGAAAGACAGACACTTCCTTTTATTAATATAGAAGGTCCATAGCGATTGTGTCCAGTTCTTCGCTTCAGGAGGGTGTGTTGGGAAGGGTGGATCAGGTAGGATATGTATCAATTTGGGGAAGACGGGATGGAAGGGGCTTTTAACGACCGGTATAGTAATTTTGCTTAAGGGCCTTCTCTTCGGAACTGGGATTATTTAACGTGCCTTAAACCTACGGGCTCGTAGTAGCGGCTTTGTCCTACTACTCTTTCCCAAGGAAAAAAATAATGTTTATGTCTTGACGAGCCAAAAGCACACACAGCTGGGTTTGAACATTTGTAAGTTGACAAGCATAAGGCGGGGAGATGAATCCAGTGCAATTCCTCGTCTAGGCATTCCCTTTTAGGCAGATTAGGCTACATTTGTTGCTTCAGTTGTTTCGTTAAACTTCGAGCGAGAGTCGTCAGTCAGTGATTCTTAATATACGAGGAACGTCCACAAAGTAAGCTTCCCTAAGGCCGTTTACACAAAAAAAATCATGGAAATATTTATTGTAACAGATATAGCAAGTGTTGAGCTATTTTTCAACATATTCGCCACAGGAATTGAGACTTTTTGTCATACCGTGGGACCAACGTTTGAACTCTTGTGTCGTAGAAGTCTGCCACCTGAGATTTGAACCATTGTGTGATAACCTTCTCCGTTTCTCTGTCAATCTCTACCATTTTTTGTCATCCACTGTCATTTCTTGAGGGGTAGGAAAAGATGAAAATCTCTGGGTGCGCGATCCGAGCTGTAGGGTGGAGACTTCAACACCTCCCTGCAAGTCTCCTGCAAAAGTTCGGCTAGGAGATGTTTCAACATCCACCCTACAGCCCGGACCTCGGTCCTACACCTCAATAAATGACAGAGAAGCGGAGATGGTTGTCACACAGTGGTTCAAATCCCAGGCGGCAGACTTCTACGACACGTGTTCAAACGTTGGTTCCACGTTATGACCAATGTCTCAATTCCTGTGGCGAATATGTTGAAAAATAACTGAGCACTTGCTATATCTGTTGCAATAAATATTTTCATGAAATTTTGTTTTTTTCCTGTAAACGGCCCTAGGGAAACTTACTTTGTGGACGGCACTCATATAAAATTGAAAGTGTGTATGTGAGTTTGTAGGTATGTTCCCTGTACAAATCTACATTTCTTGAGCAATTTCCTTGAAATTTTGCACACACACCCAGTTCAACCCGGAAAGTAACGCGGTCAACATTAAAATTCAAACAAACCACTCCTTCCCCTGAAAAATTATACAATTTCTGAAATGTTACAAAGAATTTATCAGATGCAAGTCACATTGCTTGTACAAAGCTCATGACAACAGTGTATTGTTTGCAGTGTTCATAGGTAGCTTTGGAAGTGCATGATACTGGACCATGGCAAATTAGAGAAGCTATCGATATAATTCATTTGTGTAAATAAATAATCAAGAATGAAACCCTTGAAAATAATGCACAGTGTGGTGCAGTCACATAACTTACTCTACTCTAATCCAGTTGTCTCAGTCTGGGTGTGTGCCAACGAGTATGCTCTACCAGAAGTCGGTAAAAAATCCTATCTACTGATATGTTATTCATAGCTGTAGGCTTTGTATTAGTGAGAAATATGGATGTTTATCATAGGCCCTAAGCATGTGAAAAAGACAAAATAGGATGGAACATTTTAAGTCCTATGCGCAATAAATTATTATGTCCGAGGTTTTTGGGGAGGAAAATATGAAAGCTATATTGATTTTCTTTTTGATTTCAGCCCCGAAACGGTTGTCAATTAACATGCGAGTGAGAAATAAAAAATATTACGTAAAAGACTGTCTAATTTTATGTTAGGTATCAGAATTTCCGTTTCTTCTTATTTCAATAGTTTTATGTGTCATAAGTCGTTCTTGCTCATTTCAGAGTATGAGTTTGAAACACGAAAGTCCTTCATAAGTTAATCTCGAACTACAAAATGTAGAACTCGGCGTCGCTAGTAGGCTAATCTAATAAAAAAATGAAAGGATCTATATGGTGGTGTGTTTGTTCTCCATGAAAATCTAAATACTTTAACCAATTTTTACTAGATTTTTCACACTGATCTTGAATAACCAGGAGATAATTCTAGGCAACATTACTATTGGATCAAACCTCTCGTTAAATATTTTCAGCCCATATTGTTTGATCTCGATACAATTCTATATTCTTTGACTGATTTTCACCAAACTTGCGCAAAACCCTTCTAGAACGAGAAATTGGTAGGCTACAATAACATTTGAACAATCCATTCCTTACCTATTTTCAACTCCTATGGTATGATCTTTAAGCAAATTTAAATCGTTCGGTTGATTTTTACCAAAATTTACGGAAGACCCTGTAGAGGAAGCCGAAAATTGTAGGCACTTAGAGGGCAATATAGTTGTGGACCTGCAGCCTATCGCTCTGCCCTCCACAAGACAATAACTAATTTCATTTTACGGTAACGAGTCTTTCCTCTTGAGACCTCGACACTCCGGATATGGAATTAGTTAAAATTCATAAGAAAAAGAAACTGCGGTGTATGAGTTTGTAAGCTGTAATTCCGAAAGGAAAAGATCAGGAAGGTACAGTAATGAAACTAACCGGTTTCATGACTTCTTCGTTTGCTGTATTCTTGACTGGGATAAAGCACGAACGTAGCCTGTGTTTTAAACTGATAGCACTTCGTCCAGCACCCCAACGGGCCAATTATTT
Source organism: Ectobius pallidus (assembly GCA_964059195.1). Classification (NCBI taxonomy): domain Eukaryota; kingdom Metazoa; phylum Arthropoda; class Insecta; order Blattodea; family Ectobiidae; genus Ectobius; species Ectobius pallidus. The sequence goes on from CAXKWD010000006.1 coordinate 31,523,999, forward strand.
ATTTGAGGTTGTAGAAGCTATCTCTGTGCCTTGCTCCATTTATCAGACGATAAACTTTATGTGCAAAAAAAGTAGCTCTAAGGCTTTTGTGTTATCTCGTTAATAAGGGGTAATTTCAACTAGAACAACCATTTCTTACGGAAGGAATGTAGCTCCGGTCTTCTACTTGAGATCTAAATTCACATCAAGGCAGACAAAAATCCCTCTTTATAGTGTCAGCCAAACACATTTAAAAATCCGTTTATAAATAGATTGCTTTGATCAGCTTTTCCGATTTGTAGTTACTCTGGATAGACATTCCTTGGAATGGTTTGAAATGTCGAATGGTTAGCATAAGTCTTCCTGTATTCACAGGTTCATTCTTGGCGTAGACTTTTCGGGTATTGGAACATGCCCTTGTTTCTTAGTTTTGATGCTCGTAGAACTCCTTACTCTTAGAATAATGGTTTCTTCGCCTGCTTCATGCGTACACAATGGCGTAACTAGGCCACTTGGGGCCCGGGGCGGATTTATTTTTGAGGCCCCCTCCCCCACCAAAAGCTACCAATAATATTAAGTTAACTGATTAGCAAAATACAAATATGTGCATATTTAAAAAGTAATGAATGGGAAAACAAGTTATGTTTAAATATGAGAAAATAAAAAGCTAACGAAATTTTATGGTAACAAACAACAGTTTTAATTTTAGTCTGAGAATCAGATAATAAATTAGCAAAATCTGGATTATATTAATTCAGAATATGTAATAGTCACGTTTAAAATTGTCTTTTTATAGCTTTTGCATCAGAAAATTGTCTGATTGTCTCATAAAAGTTAATTTTCATAGTCAAATTGTTCTCCATGTATAACATTGCTAGTCCATTTAGTCTGATTTGGCTAATTGTAGAGCGCAAATAGTTTTTGATTCATTTCAGTTGCAACTGAAATGCAATTAGTTAAAAACAACTTTAGTGCTAAACGTAAGTTTGGAATTGATTCTTGAAAAGTCTTTGAACTTTAAAGAACATCAGTCACATTAAGTGTTTTGTTAAGTTAATTTATAAATTAAGACTTGCTCTATTTTCTTCAATTAAATTATACATTTTCTGCACGTGACCCATAGGGCATCTTCTAGAAGCCTCTCGCGGTAGACTCATGAATGTATTGTTAATTTTTTCCGTCAATGTTAAATGAAATTAGGACATGTTCTATTTTCATCAGTTAAATGATGCATTTCAGTGCAGTATCCACCTATGCATCTCCTAGTAACCTCTCACGGCCGACTCATGAACCGGAGACCAAAACATTGGTAACTGGAGTCAATTTTTTTTTTATTGGTAACACGTCAAATACGCTATATTTTCATTTCATACAAAAATTCCTATGATTAAAAAAAGAGGTGGAACATTAATTTTGATATTAGGGTGGGGCATCACTGGGGGCCCCCATAGTAAGTGGGGCCCGGGGCGGACCGCCCCGCCCTAGGAACGCCACTGTGCGTACATAGCCTCTTCTCTTTTCCATTCATTTGAACTAAATCTCGAGATTGGCAGATTGGAATGGTCACCGAAGGTGGTTGAATATTCAAACCAGGACAACTGCCTTAGAGAAATACGATTTCAGTATATATCGACGCCACAAATAAATATACAAAATAAATAAAATCAGGTAAACTGAAAAACAAAGTGCCAGAATGCTTTTGTTGAATCAATTATAATTGCAATTATGATATGCAGAAAATAAGTTTTTTTGATCAGATTAAAATCGTCCAGCATCAGCAGTACTACAGATTTGCGATATCTTGACAGTCGCACACTCACATAAAAATAAAATAAAAATTGAAAAAATCCATGTGAAATTGGCCGGCTACGGGATTTGAACCACGGATCTCCAGAATACGAGTCCAAGACGTTGCCATTTCTGCAGTCTGGCTCAGTTTAACGGTCTAGTTTGATAACCGTATGTGAAAGAATAGTGCTATTTGTCAAAACTAAATGTATTGCAACTTGAAATTCTTAAAATATATCAATATTTCACAAGATTCAGTAGCAAAGAACTCCGCTATTTATTTCACTGTGCGTACATAGCCTCTTCTCTTTTCCATTCATTTAAACTAAATCTCGAGATTGGCAGATTGGAATGGTCACCGAAGGTGGTTTAATATTCAAACCAGGACAACTGCCTTAGAGAAATACAACTTACAACTGCCTTAGAAAAACTGCCTACCTTCTGTAGGCCTATATAATAGTATTCATGTAGTACTCAATTTCAGCTAGATCAACGAAGTAAACAAGCATCTGACTGCATTGCAGACAAAGCCCTCAATGATTACAAATGCGGCATTGTAGGTAGTATAGGCATGATTTAAAAAAAAAGGTTACCTTTAATTAGTTATTACGCTGGTACCGGTCAACCGATTTGGTCCAAATTAAATATGCCTCTTGCCACGAATGTTATAGATACGTATACCAAGTCTCATGAAAATCCGATAAAGGGTCAATTCATTAGAAATGAACCAAATTTAATAAAATTTGTTGCTCAATATTTTTGATTTTCCTAATTTTTTACCAGTTACTCCCCAATATTAGGTGAGTTCAAAACTAAGGTAAAATTTTTTTTAGGCTCATACTTTTGTTTTGGCGGCCATTTTAAGTTTGCTTTGTAACAGTTTTCCGTCCAGAAACATGTTTTGCACAAATGTATGTAACTCTGTTAATTTTATAGATAACAAGGCAAAATAAAGACCAAAATTATCAGAATGTAATGCTCTAGATCAGCGGTTCCCAAACATTTTTGTCCTGGGAGCCACCTACACCTAGACATTTTTTCGCGACCCACTACTACATAACGATAACCAATAAAGGCTATATAAAATGCAGCACATGTTTTTCATATGCCCTTCAATAGTTTTATTGTGTTCAAATGCTAAATTAAACACTATTTCCTTATATTAAAAACAAGTTTAATTTTTCCCGCCCTTTTCGCGACCCACCGAAATTGATCCAGCGACCCACTGAGTGGGGAACCACTGCTCTAGATCTTTGTTTTAACATAATATTACCTAAGTAGTGAGGAAAGAGATGAAAAAAAATTCACAACTACAAATTGAAAATTAACTTAAAACGGGAGTTTTAGTGCCGCAAAATTATTAGAAGGAAGAAAGACTCACCCTTAATTTTTTTCTTGTGTAGATCTACTAAAGGACTACTTGCTGTAGAAGTTTCAAGCTTGAGAGCTTTGCTCTTTTCTTTTTACAATTTTTCAAAAATGCCCAAAAGCGTATTTTGGCAATATTTGAAGTAGAATATCTCAAAAGGGCCTAAGTGAAAAATTATGAAATTTATACAGATTGCATCTCTTTATAACATAAAGATGTGATAAAAATTTGGTGACTGAGACTCAACTGGTTCCTGAATAACAGTGCTTTGAATTTGGCCAAAAATTGCGTTATACGCACACAAAATTTAACGGTAATTTAATAGTAAAAATTCACTTTGTAATTATAAATATAGAATTTTTGTGAACCTAAGTTTATTACACAAAAGAATTGTATATGTAGGCTACATTTCATCAGTTAGCATGACAAATTTATAATTTCCTCCAAGCTTTGAAGAGTGTTGAAATTTCGGTGCATAGTTTGCAGTTATGGCCAACTTCGATGCACTATAACTCTGGAACCAGTTGAGTCTCAGTCACCAAATTTTTATCACATCTTTATGTCATAAAGAGGTGTTATCTGTATAAATTTCATAATTTTTCACTCAGGCCCTTTTGAGATATTCTACTTCAAATAATGCCAAAATACGCTTTTGGGCATTTTTTTATAATTGTATAAAAAACAGCGAAGTTCTCAAGCTTGAAACTTCTACAGCAAGTAGTCCTATAGTAGATCATTACAAGAAAAAATTAAGGGCGAGTCTTTCTTCCTTTTAATAACTTTGCGGGACTAAAACTCCCGTTTTAAGTCAATTTTCAATTTGTAGTTGTGAATTTTTTTCTTCACTTTCCTCACTAGTTAGGTAATATTGTGTTAGAAAAAATCTACAGCATTTCATTCTGATAATTTTGGTCTTTATTTTGTCTTGTTTTCTATAAAATTAACAGAGTTACATACATTTGTGCAAAACGTGTTTTTGACTGAATTACAGTTACAAAGCAAACTTAAAATGGCCGCCAAAAAAAGTATGAGCCTAAACATTTTCTTATCATAGTTTTGAACTCACCTTTTATTGGGAAATAACTGGTAAAAAAATTAGGAAAATAAAAAAATGTCGAGCAACTTGGCCTGGCTCATTTCTAATGGATTGTCCCTAAAGCGTATTTGGGTTATTGTTATTGTTCATCATCATCATCTTAAGGCACCACAACTTCGAATGTGAATGTTTTGGCCTTCTCAATAATCCTTTTCCAGGCCCTCCTGTCTTCTGCTATCTTTAGGTTTCCCACCTTCATCTTCTTCAGATCATCAATCACATCATCTTCCCATCTTGTTTTGGGTCTCCCAGTCGTTCGCTTTCCTATTGGTTTCCATTTGTATATTTTCCTTGTCACTCTCTCATTGTCCATTCGTATGACATGTCCCAGCCAACTTATTCTTAATGATCTGACATAATTTACAATATTTTGGTTTTTAATTAAATTGTTTAATTCAGCATTTGTCTTTATTCTCCAACAGTTATTAGCTCCTCTAGATGGCCCAAATATTTTCCTAAGGATCTTTCTTTTGAAAATCATTAATTTTTGTTTGACCTCTTCCTTCAGGACCCATGTCTCACAAGCATAAGTAACTACTGGTCTGACTAATGTCTTATATAATCTTAATTTAACATTCTTGGATATTAGTTTACTTTTGAACAAAGTTTGATTTGTATAGTAAGCTTTATTACCGTTGACCAGTCTTTCCCTTATTTCTTCCTCTAGGGCATTATTTCCATTTACCTTAACGCCAAGATACTTAAAGCTTGGCACAGAATCAATTTTCATATTTTCTATGGTCAGATCTTCTTCTGCATTGCTCACATCATATTTTCCCCTACATTTTAGGTATTTTGTTTTATCATGATTTATTACTAAGCCAAATTGTTTGGATTCTTCCTTCAGCTTCAAGAATGTTTCAAACATGGTTTCCTTTGTTCGTGTCGTTATCATGATGTCATCTGCATAAGCTATGCACTGTTTCAGTTTTGTTGAAATGTTTCCTCTTAATTCCATTTGCTTGAATATATAATCAATTGCCAGTCCGAATAAAGTTGCTGATAATGGGTCACCTTGATTGACTCCTGTTTGTATTACAAATCTTTCACTCACTTTGTTATTTATTTTAACCCTCGCAGTGTTCTCTGTTATGGTTGTGATAGTTAATTGAATTAATTTGTTAGGCACCTTGTAGAATTCCAAGCAATCAATTATTTTGTTTCTTTTTATTGAATCAAACGCTTGAGTATAATCAATGAAGATGTTGTATAAATCTATTTTGTATTCGTGACACTTCTCAAAGATTTGTTGCACTATGAATATGTTATCTTTTGTTGATCTGTTTTCCCTGAAGCCCATCTGATAATCTTCTAGCTTGTTCTGTATTGTTTTTATTAATCTTTTGTTCAGAATTATTGCAAAAATTTTGTATACTATGTTCAGCAAGGTTATAGGTCTGTAGTTTGCACAATTCAATTTGTCACCTTTTTTGAATACTGGATAGATCAGACCTTCTTTCCATTCTATTGGCATTTCGTTTTCTTCCCATATGCATTTTATTAGTTTATACAATTCCTGTTTTAGTTTTCTCCCACCGTATTTGATCAATTCCGGGGGTATATTATCAGGTCCTGGTGCCTTGTTCACTTTCAGATTGCGTATAATTTGGCATATTTCGTTATACGTTGGTGCTTCCATTTCTGTTGCGACTTCTGAGCATCCTTCATTAATTCTTAGGTGCGCTGCCCTTTGGTTATCTTCCGTGTGATTTGCATTAAAAATGTGAATAAAATACTCTCTCCACCTATTTAAAACACTTGTCACCTCTGATTGGATTTTACCCTCCTCATCCTTGCACATCATCGGTGTCCCTGTATTCATGTATTTACAATTCTTTACATTTTTGTAAAATTTTTTTACACCATTAAATCTAAAATTTTCTTCTACTATTTGCAGTTTATTATTAATCCATTCTCTCTTTTTGTTTCTGCATATCTTATTAGCTTCTTTTCTCTTATTTTTATAGACTTCTTGGCTTGCTCTTGTTTTAGATTGCATGAATTTCTTTCTTGTTTCGTTTTTCTCTTCTATTATTTTCTTACAATCATCATCCCACCATTCGTTCTTTTCCTGTTTTCCTTGTTTCTGAATTGTTTGTTCTGCAGCCTCGGTTATTGCACTTTTAAGTTTGTTCCATTGCTCATTTACATTTTTACTCTCAGTGTCATTTTCATTTTCATCTTGGTTCTTGAGCTTATCATATAACACATCTTTGTATTGCTTTAATTTCTCTCTATTTTGCATATTTTGTTTATTCCACTTGAATGTTTGTTCTGTTTTCTTTTTATATACTGCGGGAAGCGATTGCTTGAAAATTACTTTCACCAACATGTGATCTGAGTCAATGTTTGGCCCTCTTAGCGATCTGACATCTTCTATTAGGTCAGATTTTCTATTGGTAATCAGAACATGATCTATTTGGTTTGTTGTTTTCTTATCAGGTGATATCCATGTAGCTTTATGGATCGTTTTGTGTTGAAATTGTGTACTCATGATTTTTAGATTATTTTGTATTGCAAAATGACAAAGCATTTCTCCATTTGAGTTTGTTATTTCATGTAATGAATGAACCCCTGTGACTGTTTTATAGCATTCTTCCCTCCCTACTTGAGCGTTGAGATCTCCTAATATTATTACAGTGTCACTTTTTGCCACATTTCTCATTATGTTTTGCAGATCTTCATAAAATTGTTCTTTCATTTCTGTTGCTTTTCCTTCTGTGGGTGCATATGCATTAATTATTGTCACTTTGTTATATTTACTTTGCATCCTGAGTTTACACAATCTTTCATTATATGAAACAAAATCTATTATTAAGTTGGATACATTCTTTTTTACATAGAAACCAGTCCCAGCCTGGCCCGTTCTCTCTTGTGTTCCGCTATAATATAATATGAAGTTCTTCTTTATGTTTATTCCATTTCCACTCCATCTTATTTCTTGTAAGGCTACTATGTCTATATTTATCTTTTGTAATTGTTCATGCAGTTCTTGCATTTTCCCTACTTGTAGTAGAGTCGTTACATTCCATGTACCAATAATCACTTTTTTCATGTTCCATTTGACTCGCCTTTGTCCATTACCATTTATCCGACCGGCCAATTCATATTGAGATTTCGAAGCATTTTCCTTTTTTACGGTGATAGGGAGCTAGCCTAACGTCCAACCCCCAACCTGGAGGACCAGGTGATTGAATTTCGGGGTTTTCTTCCCCTAGACCAGTTGCTTCCACCTCAGCTTCAGAGCCTGGTCTGCCCCTCCCTAACATGAGGTGTCTCATCCGCTGCCTCCGCCATTGGGACTCTCACTCCTCATCTGCCTTCAGCACCGTTGGACCTCCTCTTCTGAGTTGCTTCTTTGTCTGGACCCTCACCTATGACCTGTCCTGCAAGGGAGGCCCTGCCAGTAGCTATGCTACCACCGGCATAGCCCATAGGGTCGTAGGGTCACGCAAGCTCTCCCACCAACGACAAGGTCTTGCAACTCCCAGGGAGAGTATTGTTATTGTTATATACTGTATTACCATAAAAAGACACTAAATTAGGCATTATTCCGGTACCGGCCAACCAATTTGGTCCAATATCAATAGACTTCTTCCCATGGACATTACAAATTCGTATACAGTGTTTCATGAAAATCCAATAAAGCGTATTTGAGTTATCACGCCTTTAAAAAACACTAAATTGGGTTTTACTCCGGTACCGGTCAACCGATCTGGTCCAATATCAATAGGCTTCTTCCCTTGGACATTATAAACGCGTATACGAAGTTTCATTAATATACGATAAAGCGTATTTGAGTTATCGCACGTACAGACACACGGACGGACGGACGCGGATGGACAGACGGACAGACATTTTCCCGTCACCACACAATCTCATAAAGTACCATAATAAATAAATACAGAGTAGGGAAATAGTGTGAAATGTATATAGGTATTTCAAACAGGTGCACCAAGATTACCCTAAATGTGCAATTCAGCAGCGTGTTTCGGATGCTACAGGAATTTCATTCTGCAGCATTACGAGAATTGTAAAAGAAGGTGAGAAATTTGTTCGAGATGGAACGAGATTTAGTACTCCACACAAAAAACGACCAAGAAAAGAGTGAAAACAGACTTAAATGATTTTGATAAGTGTGTAATTTCTCGTAGAAGGACGGTGAATGAATTTCACAAAACAAATGAGGAAAGGCTAATTTTAAAAACAATATTACCTGTCCTAAAGAACAAAATTAATTTTTCTGGTGGTAAATGGGCTTTAAGGCAAGTGTTGAAAGGTTTACATTTAAGGCGGAGGAAAACAGTGAATAACCGGAAGATATTAATTGAGAAAATGTACATCCGTAATTTACGTCTGAAGTATTTACGGTGTCTTACGGGGTATTATGAACCGCATAGTTTGGAATGAATGGTTCAGTATATGTGTTCTCTTCTGCCCCTTCTCCATTGCTACCGGCGGACAATAATCTATCTGCGTGTGTTTGGTTCAGGTCCTAGCGTCCCAGTTATAGCAATATAAAGCAGGGGATTGTAATACACAAGATTTGAGTCTGGTCAGTGTGGTACTGCGTAACCCACGTTACCTGAACCTGTGTTTCTTCTGTGGTGTCCACCCCTGCACAACAGTCTTCTGAATCAAGGTAATAAATTCATTTTACATTACATTGCTTGTAGATTCATTTAAATGGTATCACCCTATAACAGTACGTTAGGTTACTAGAATATGACCAAAGAGAAGATAATTTTCAAACATCTTGTTATAAATAGCTCTGATTGCTGAGGAACAAGCTTGATTGGCTCATAGTCATACATCACGCACGCTTCCTCTAGGCTTAGTGTCAAGAGACTTCCATGGCTTGTTAGTTTCAACTTCCAGCTTTGCGAATCGAGTTTATTTCCCTAATATAAAGTTCGCTTAACCTACTTCATATAAGAAATTAGGCTAACTCTACAAACCCTAACTAAACTTAAACGGCATTAACATTTAGCCTATTGAAGGTCCATACCGAGTAAGAAAACTAAAAGGTTGGCATTTTAAGATGAATAGTTTCCTGCGCTGCTACGACCAACCAGACATACAAAGCAAACGTTACATAAAACTCGGACAAATTCACGTCATATTTGTAACCAGTGGCGTGCGGTGTAATATTAGGCGAGAGAGCAATGTTACCAATGGTGCATATAAGACATAGTTAACCTAATTCAGGTAAACTAACAGCAGAGCAGAACAAAAGCACACGAACTGGTATGCACCGAATTTAATCAATGCATGTTAGTAATATTTCAATTTCCAAACAAGTTATGATGTATAAAATAATGTGTTTTCATTGTGCTCAGTTGCAGCATGTGACGTATTAATCACCGTACGTTGATGCCTTACGTGTCCAATAACGAGCTGACGTTCTATGAGATAAAATTCAATCTTCGCGATCCTAGGAAGGATATTTTAAGATAAAAGATCGTGTTTGATCTACATTGGAGGAATTGCTAAACATTATTGTCAATACCAAACACGCGACGTATGAGTGGAATAATCACCGAAAACTGTTTATGGTCAACATTTTAATTTTCCTCGTTTAAGAAGTGAATTGAGTTGCAGCAGAGTTGAAAAGAAGTGAACTTCTAATTACATTAAAAGAAACTAATATGAACAGCGCACTATATGTGCTTTCAAAATTATGTGAATTGATATTAACAATTCCAGCAAGTAGTGCTTCTTTGAACGTTATTTTATTTTTCATTACGAAATAATAAGCACGGCAAACCAAACAAGTTTTCCCATTATGCGATAACAGTTTTACTGTTCAAAATTGAACTTTCTCGCGCATGATCTACTTTCCAATTTCACAAATTGTACGATCGGTTTAAATAATTATTTTCTTTTCAGAAAAGTCCCGAGAATCAAATCCACGCTTTAAAAGGACTATACCACTCATACGCCGCGTGTTTGATATTTACCAATAACGTTTAGCAATACCTCGGATATGGACCAATCACGATCGTTTATCTTATAAAATGCTTGCTAGTAATATGAGGATGGGATTTTACCTGATAAAATCGTGAGCTCGTTACTGGACATGTAAGCATCAATGTGCCGTGATTATTACGTCACATGCTGTCATTAAGCAGCAGATTATTTTATACAACAGATTATTTTATGCAACTTATCTTGTTTGGAAATTGAAATAATAGAAATGTGCACTGATTAAAAACACAATTTTGATTCGTTGCAAGCCAGATCGTATGTTTTTATCCTGATCTGATTTAGCTTACCTGAATTAAATTAACTGTTTTATATGCAACATAGTAATGAGAATCGATTAATGGATGGTTGCTTCATAGTATGCCGTGATCTTGCAGCTGTTAGTTTTGAATTTATATAACAAAGCACCGATCAATCGTTGCGGCATTCAAACCGCTTAACAGATCAGCCGCAACATCACCCTCGCCTTCTTGAAGGAGCGAATCTCTTCGCTCGTAGTCTGTATTTATTTATTTTATGTATTTATTTGTGACGCCGATGTATCCAGTAGGTAAATCAGCTGGTGTCTTCTTTTCTTCTATCCAGTCAGCATTGCCCGCGGTGGGACTGATATCAGAGCGATGTCGGCCAGTGCAATAGTCTTGTGGTTTAGCAGTTTGTAAGTGAAAGGAATGGGAGTGTTTCTGCTGAGTGTGCACCATTCTGCAATTTAAATACCGTACGTAAAATTACATAGTTTTCCATCGTAATAACTAACTAATTCTTCTTTAATCCTCTGAATTCTGCTGCTACTGTTACAATTTTTATATAAAACCAGAAGTTCAGTACCACTAATAACGTCACTAGGGCAGTTATCCCGTATTCAAAAATGTTGTTTATATGTTCGTCGTGTGCCGTCATTTCTTGCACATCTATAGTGCCAAGTGTCACCTTATAATGTCTTTCTTCCTGATGAGATGTAGTTTGCCACCTTATTTACGAGGGCTATTTTTTTTTCAACTTCCGATGGGGCATAAAATGAAAACCACAGTGCAAATCAAAACTGTTTTATTTGGAACATTTAGGTACACCTTCTAGCTACTCTACATAGTCACGCTCCGATTGAGACATTTGTCGAAGCGTGGTACCAACTTTCCAATACCTCTTCATAAAAGCTTGCCGCCAGCATATTTCGAAGGATCTTCAAGGCATTGTGAAGTGTTTTGAAATTCTTCGTTGGTGTGGAAGCACTATCCTCCCAGATCTTTCTTCAGCTGCCGAAAAAGATGAAAGTCACTCGGCACGGGAACGAGTTTTTGAAATCCATCGTGACGGGGGATGAAACGTAGATTCGTTACGACAATCCAGAATGAATAGAACAATCCAAACAATGGATGCACACAAATTTCCCGAACAAACCCAAGATCTGGCTTCCACATCAACGAAGAATTTTAATACACTTCAAAATGCCGTGAAGACCCTTTTCAATACGCTGGCGGCTAGCTTCTACGAAGAGGGTATTGGAAAGTTGGTAATACGCTACGACAAACTTCTCAATCGGAACTCAAGCATGTAGAGATGTAGCTAGAAGGTGTTCCTAAATGTTCCAAATAAAACAGTTTTGATTTTCCCTGTGGTTTTCATTTTATGTCCCATCGGAGGTTGAAAAAAAATAGCCCTCGTATGTTAAAAAATCTGTAACTGTCGCTCTGATTGAAATTTTGTACATTAACACCATGTAATGGTTAGTTTGCTAGGAACAGTGTGAGCTATTTCAATTTTGGATCCGTGGTTTAATCACAAGGATAAGTTTCCGAAATTATTGTTATTCCTTGGAGATGAAGACTACACTTGCACGGTAGGTGAATTTTGAGAACACCCATTTCTGACTCAGTATTCGTTATATTTACAGTGCTGTTTCCTCATTTAAATTCTACCTTAATATGTGCTGTTACGATATAATCTCTAAATCCCAAGTCAACAATTCGTATAACTTATCTTCTTTCTTACATTTAAACTCAACATTTATTGTTGTCGTGGAATGGCATTTCTTTCCACAACAAATACTTAAAGCACACTAAAAATGAATCTGTTTCTGTTAGGTAATTTGGAATTTTGCATAAATATTCATCCTCTTTGTTATAATTATTGTTGCCTACAATTCTTGAGATAAGTTAGATCCATTTTCAAATGTGACATCAACTTTCGGAATATCTAGAAAACAAATTTGATTATTCCATTTAAAATGTAAATGTAAATGTCATATCTTGTTTGTTTTCTGATCGGAACTTTTATGATAACTGAAGTTTCTAATACCGTTTGATTGCAGCTTGTAATAGGTGCATTGTAATAAAATTCTATGTGCGATGGTCCAAAAACGAGTTCATAATTTCGATCATTCAATGTCTTTAGGATGACTTCCAAATCTTTCTTCAATGTCTGTTTTGCAAACATTTATTGATTGAATCATCCTTATGTTTTCCGAAAATGTAAAAACCTTATTAGAAACTTGAGCTCGATTCCCACTAATGCTAAAATTTGGTGACGCACCACGCCAAATTCTGAAGAGGTTGCATTTTTTATTTGATTATTTATAATATTTTCTTGACTACTGAAATTTCTTTAAGCCCGGTGTATCTCCAAGGATTGGTTTTTATACTCTGATGAGAGTGTGTCTAATGATAATCCATATTCTTTGACTACTCTCACCATCGTATTATAATGTTCCGCTATATTTTGTTATTTTTTGCTACAGTTTGAAGATCCATATCCGTCGCTGACTTTATCTTCCATAATTTGTTAAAGTGATACTTTTTAGTTTGACATATGAACTATATAGAAGACATAATATCAACTTTATTAACAACAATTACTTATATAATATATTCATATTCTGCTAGTTAGAATTATGTTTAAGTATTCATATTTAATCACATAGTTTATGACTCTCATTTCTTGTATCGATAAAACTTTAATGACAACGTAGTGTTAACAGACATGATTCATGCCTTTTACAAGTTGTACTCAGAGCTACCAGCACACACACACGGAAAGGGTTGACCTCTTCATTCTTCTCTCGGGCCCGGCCCGAGTGAGTGGCGTGGCCACAGACAGGTCTGCTGCCTGACTCTCTTTGTACAAATTTAGATTCCTACTTATACCAGCAGAATGCTTAGATTGTACTACAGTATGTGTAAGTAGGCTGTACTCAGCCGTCGTGTTTGACAGTTGTGGCAATCACATTCCTTAAGATTTGCATTCTGAAGATTAGCCACAACACTATTCATATTGGTTTGGGAGTTTCATTTTAACTTGCTTGAAGTATTTAAGACTATACAGAAGCGTCACAGAAAAACACGTTACTTAGGCCTAATAGCGGTCCCGTCCAAGCCAGACATTTCCTTTTCTTTTGGTACAATTCAGCTCTGACTTACAGTTTATACTCCAAACTGTATTTAAATTTTTGACAAATTGTTATATTGATGTATTTATTTATTTACTTCCCTCTGGTGTAGATACGGTCTTCTCTTCGACTAATCAGAAGTAGACACTAACAAACAAAACTTAAATAATAATATAATTTAAGATACTTAAAACTGTATTAAACTATAATATTGAAATAGTTTTTATCTTTAGTAGGCTACTTAGTTAACTGTATGCTGCATTTAATTACCGTATATAATATGTTATATCTGATCTATCGTAGAATATGCTATTCCCATCGTTTCCTGTAGGCTCTGCACAGAGGTGTACATATTCTGATTTTAGCTTGCCTGCCCCTTTGAAATTCTGCAACCAGTCACAGCTTTTAACTTGCTTGACTTGAAAGCAAGCCAGATTACAACGATGATAAGAAATACTGTCGCTATGAGTCATAAGCTCTTCATAACTTGGTGGGTTGCTCAGGACCTAAGGAAACTGCAAGGCCTGGCGGAAAGAATATGAAACTGGGTATAGCAGTGCACTGGTAAGTCGCGCAGTTACGTAGTTGAGGAACTTCAGATGTATTTAGAGAATTTTACCCTGAAGGAAGCCGAGGAGAAATTAAAATGTGGACAGTTTGAATTAATTATCAATGAGCAAAAGTACTAGTCCGGCATGGAAAAAATTTTCAAACATTTTCGAGAAAACATCATAAAATCATTAATAACAATAACAAAAATCCCTTTAGGCAAGCCTACAAGCTGAGGTAGATTTCGAAGTGCTTTTGTTTTAATTTACTGTCGCTGCGTAGCACTCTTCTTCTTTAGCCTTGGCATGACAAACCCGCAATAATAACTGCAAAAAAGAGGAAAGAGAACTTTTTAAAACATTCAAATCTCTCCTTATATGAGAACTATCAAGAAACTAGTTATTGATTTGTAGAGTACTCATCAAGAGCGTTTCAACGATACCCCACAAGACGTAGTTTCGAAAAATTTCGAATTTCCATCCCCATACCCCCACCCCCACTCGTACTCCCAAAACCCCCGAATCGTTGGTGTCACTGTGAACTCCATAAGGAGTACTCTAATTTATTCAATCAAAGTTTCCCTCTATACTTCATAGGGGCCGAGATATAAATGTTTTAAAATTTCAACCCTCTCCCCCGACCACCCCCTTAGGCCAATTTTGCTCATTAACGAACTTGTCTGAACTATTATATATATATATATATATATACATATACTGTATATAAATAGAAATATCACAATTTTTTTAACAGGCGGTGGTTTCGTACTTAGGGAGGCATGAAACGTTACGATATGAACGAATTTTTTGAAAGTCATAAGGTAGATTTTTCTTCGAAATCTACCTAATAATAAAAATAATAATTGTGTTAAGACGCTAAAACGATTGTTAAAACTTTATCCACCTTTTATTTATCTGCATGGTGAATTTCTTCTACCAGCATGTCGAAAAGCAAGAAAGTATTACCTACACTCAGCAACTACAGTTGTTTAGCTGATAGGAATGTCGCAAGCTTATTCTGACTTGCCTAGGCTGGGTTTGACCTGACCCATCAGGCTTAAAGAAACCTGCCTGCTTCCTAGCTATGACGCTGGCAACTTGCTTGCCTGGCGTTCAAGCGGGTTTGGGCAAGCTAAAATCGAGATTTGTACACCTCGAGCTCTGCAGCATATGAGAGAGTTAAATACTGTGTAGCAATTTACAGAGCATTTATTCACATTTTAAGCACGTCCAAAAAGTTCCTTTATCCTACTGGTTTTTGAGGGCAGAGTAAGAATGACGGAAGTTCTGTGTACGTAACAGCTGCATGAAAATAAAATATGTGGTCTAATTTACATAGCTGAAGTTAATGGCGAGCAGAACGTACAAAGAAAGCGTAATTCATTACCTACAATAAATTCCCCTGTCAAATGTACAAAAATAGGCATAGGCTCCCGTGTATAATAATAATAATAATAGAACAAGGTAATAATTCAAAAGTGCTGTAGAAAAAAAAATCACGAAATGATTGTACATATCTTATTATCTAATTATTAATAGCTGTATTGTATATAACATTATCATTCTAAATTCTTAAATAACTATTGTAGTAAGGTGTACTAGAACGCGTATTGTTGTAACAATCAATCATGTAGTATTACTAATGTAATGGGACATGATGTTAATAATTTAATTAAAAAAAAAAAAAAAAAAAAAAAAAAAAAGGCTCCCGTGTGCTCCTAGATGATGCAAGTGTGGGAGTAGTCTCAATCTCTTCGTTTGACTTTGGAGAAACATAATTTCGATGGTGCCACTCTTGAAAATGGTGCGTTTGAATGGTACGGGCAAAAAACAAAATGGCCGCCATCGCAAACACGTTTTCCTATTTATATAAGTAACCGTTGGGATTGCGAAAAAATGTTTGAAACAAGAAATGTAGCTACATAGATTCTGCACAGAAAAGGTTAAACTACAAATTTTATGTAGGATAAACCGTTTTAAAAGTTTCTTCATCCGGGATGTACATTCGCAAGAGGAGGACATTTCGAACATTTGTTATAAGTTTTGTGTGTTGATATGTTATGAGTGTACCAATTATTGAACAGTTCCTAACGAGAAAACAAAGGATTACGGGACCTATGTTCATATGAACTTTTTTCCTTCTTTTGGTGTAAGGAACCCATGGCCGAAGTTTGTAAAAGTATTTTTTGAAACCCCCTGTATACATGTTGAGAAAGCATAACTGCGCAGATTCAAGGACGTACTTAGGCTACTTACTTACTTACTCACTCAATGGCAATAGACAATTTCTGAGCAAGCTAAAGGAATATTATCTATTTTATGAAACCCGAAGGAGCCCGCCATTCAACCCTATTCTTTGCTAACTCCATCCAACCATCCTTCTCAGATCTCCTTCTCGTAAATCTATCCTAATATTGTCCTGCCACCTACGTCTAGGTCTTCCAAGTGGCCTTTCCCCTTCGCTAGATAACTTTAAAATAAATATGAAACCTATTTTGCGTTTTGTCATTAGTATAAGGTGCCATCCTTGCACCCGGGTTTCCATATGTGCGCCTTCGCCACCCTCGGGAACACGTCCAGCCGTTTTTACCTCCGACGTTCTCTTGGTACATCTGCGTGATTCCCCTTGAAGGGTCACGGATACACTTACTCATAGAATCAATAACACTCCAACTTTCTAACTAATCTATCCCCATTTTTTACTTACTAACCCATCTGTACACTTATACATATATACACTTCCTCAACTACATGTTAAATATATACACCTTCTCACCTACATCGCATGTCTCATCTTCTGACATGATTCTGCTAGCTCTTTCCAGCGGGTGCCAGCCAGACAGGCTGCTGGACTATGTTCCCCAGGCTACCAACTTACCACCCTTACATTAGCTATATAGTTTATGAGATAATTAGGTCGAAAGGTTTCGCAATCTCTGTCACGCGTACAAAAACATATTACTACAGCATGTAGACACTCTTGCTTGTGCAATATTTTGCGGATTATATAGTTCACGTAATAATATTTGTATTCATCTGTATGCAAAAACCGCAAGAAGATAAAAAGTAAAAGATTTGGTACATTAATATTCGAAGCACCCTAAATACGCTACACAAGGAAAAATTACGAACCTCCGTGACTACGTAACGAGTTATGGAGGTTTAAAAGCGCAGAAATAATTAATTACCCATTGGTTAGCTATTACGAACAAGCTGCGAAGTATATTGTTGTCAATGCCTGAAATATAAGCTTGCAAAACTGCGAATTCTGTTGGCTTGGGAAATATTCCTCCGAGGTATTTTAGTAAGTTTTGCTTGAATGTGGTTGCAATGTGGAAAGTTAAAAGTTTTAAATACTTCAGACTTGGATAAGCTTACATTTATCCTGAGGATGCGAGGAGGCTGGTAACAGAAACCCATGAGACTCATTAGGGGAGTGCCCGCGAGGTAATATCCAGTAATATAGCGTTAACATCTCATCCACCTATCGCATGAACGACTCATGAAATTAACACTCTCGCTAGGCTGCTTCACTCAGCTCATTCTACCACTGCCACAATATTGTGTGATATTCACGTGAATAACAAAAAACTAGGAAATGGATTAATTGATGCAAAATGAATTAATGAGTCGGGTATCAAAAAACGTCACCACCGGTAGTTTTATTTGCTTTACTTTTTACGAAGAGTAGCATCAGGACAGTTTTATTCCTGCTACGTCTTATTCTAACATGATAGGATAGTTTAGGTACCTACTTATGTGCAGAGGCAGGTATTTGAAGATTAATACTATCGTTTGCATGTTTTAATAATTGGTGACAGCGGATATTATTGGATATTTTTATGTTCTTGGCGGATATTGTTGGAAATTCTAATTATTTTGGAATTGAATTATTAACTCAACCCAATATGAATATTACTTTCCAGTACTGTAAATCAGGACCAAAAATAACATGAAAGGTTAATTGCATTCTTGGAAAGGTGTAAAATCAAGGAAAAATGATTAGATCTGATTGTTATACTTTAAATACTATTCAATTTTCCGATACATAATTATTATTTCATGTTACAGATTAAAACTTTGTTCTAATATTACATCCTATGGTATTTTAAATTATGAAATCCCAAAAGGTTCTGCAACTTGCAAATGATGAAATCTATACTGCAGGATTGTACAATATTAGTTGCAATTAAATTAATGGCTTTTCTTTGATGATTAGTAAAGTAATTATGACAGAATTCTCTTTTCAGGGTTAAGTTTACGCGACAGGTTATCTAAAATAACCGCAAGGAGCAAGTCTGGAATCAGTTTAATCTATTAGCATTTTTAGCTTTTTTAAGTCCACTTCACACTGTAGCGTTATCGAAGCTCGCAGCTTGTCTAATAAGTTAATACTAAGCTGTCTACTTTACTCAACAACTATTTAAAATAATTATTGAGTTAAAACTGAATAATACAATTCTCGTCCAGAACACAGCCTTAAAATGTGAAAATCGCTATCGAACGACAAGATAGTGGTAATTCGAAATTGTGTCCATATTTCGTTTTTGGGACCCCATTTCGCGATATGTTGCGACTGTTTTATTCAGAACATGCTGTTAAAAATTTACCTATTATTTCCTCGCAAGCATATATGTATTATCAGGTTTTTCTTCATAATAACTATTTGAGATGTTCTACCAGTTTTTTTAGCGTTCTTGTTTTTACAAGTCTTCACCAGTATTTGAGATGGTGCAAACTCCATTCTACCCTATATTTGTTATTTATTTTGCAAATATTTCTTTTAAGTAAAGCTTATTTATGTAAAACTATAATACAGTATATTTATTCTATATTAAAGGCAGGAATGTATTTTTTTTAAATTCCTGAGGGGAATCTGGCACTTTCCTTTTCGGGTTTATGTTGTGACATATACTTTGTAATTTACGTCTCGTTTTGTTAGAGTCAAGTATTATGCACAACGAAGTCGCACGGAAGCAACAGAATTAAAAATGCGCTTTTTAGATTTTGAGTAAGGCATTTTTTCATGTGTGTACATTAATATCAGTGAACAGTTTCCTCCTCATAGGAGACAGTGGTCGGCATTCCAGACCTAATACAGTGATACAAACAGTGCCAGAGTTTAGTACATTGAAGTCAATTCTTCCGGGCTTATTTGCCGTCGTCCGTCAGTTTTGCTGTCTGACGTTTTGCCGCGAGCTGCGTCGGTCATCTTCAGAGCATTTCTATGGCTGTCGGGTGTCAACTGCTGCTGCTTTGACCAAGACCAAGACCAAATAAGCTAACTGAGATGCCCGCAATGCGATGATCTCGACTCCGATTCCATACCTGCATACGAAATGCATTGCTTGAAATGAAAACGGGTTCCTATCCTATAACTTAAATTTGCTTACGCTAACGATGTTTCGCATAGGGGTTCGGGCCGTGTCCCTTTTTAAATAAAGTTCCGGTATTCACCTTATAACCAGGGAAAACCGCGGAAAACCCTAGTCGGGGATTTGGTCTTGGTCCTCCATTCTGTAATGCCTGGTTGGGGTTGAACCAACCAGTTGGGATACGTGTCAGCTGAAGGCTTATACATAGTGAGAAGGGATATTATTAGGCTGAAGGCCTCAAAAATTCTGACGACTTTAATCGTCCCCTGGGAAGCGCAGGCGCTTTCCAAGTTGCCGTACTAAAGGGTTCTCAGAATCTTGAAGCTTAGAGTCGAAACTCTGTGCAAGGCTTCTAATGTGGGTGGTAAGTGGTGGAACCTTTAGGTCTTCATGGATCTGCCTGTTACTGACGTACCAGGGTGCGCCCGTAGCGAGGCGAAGACATTTCGACTGCACGGCTTGTAGTCTTGCGACATGCTTGAGTGCTGCGGCCCTCCATGCTGGACTGGCGTAGTCGAGCAGAGGTCGGATGAGTTGCTTATAGAGCAGCGCTCCATTCGCAGGTAAAAGTCCTCCTCTGCCGTTAAGCAGAGGGGATAAAATTCCAAGCCGTTGCATGGCTTTTCCTCTAACCTGGGTAACGTGGGGTTTCCAGGTCAGCCTTTTGTCCAGGGTTACCCCCAAATATCCGTGTTTCCGGATAGAGACAATCCTGGCATGTTTCCATGCAGGTGGGAAATATTGCCTCTTAAGGACCGAATTAAAAATTTTGGTGACGTAGATGATTCCCCGTTTTGGGAGGTTCCTCAGGGCCCTGTTGGGAATACCGCTAGGACCCGGAGCCTTACCAAGCTTGAACTCTTTTATAGCCTTGACGACCTCTGATGGAGTAGTTAATTCGTGTTGACTTGAAGAAGCAAACTCAAACGAAGTCAGTTCCCTTTCAACCAACTCAATCACGGCAGGATCCGAAGGATCGTCAACCGGCGTAAATTGAGATTCAAGATTGTTGGCCAGGGCCTCAGTTTTCTCAGAATCTGATAGAGCGAGTCCTCCTGGCACTCGTAAGGGGGGTGTGGGATCAGAGATCCGCATCATCCTGTTTGTAACCTTCCAAAGGGACGTTTAAGGATGAGAGGGTCTCATACCAAACGCCATTCTTCCACTTCTTCAGTTCATAGCTAACAGACCGCTGGAGCCTATTAACTTGAGCCTTGATAGCAGTGTCCCTAGATGCCTGCCACTCCCTTCTCAGCCGGTTTTTCTTCTGAATATCAGAAAGAATTGCCGGCGGTATTGAAGGTCGTAAACAGGTTTTCGCTCGACTCTTTGGTGCTGATGCCTCCAGAGCTTCCGTAATCGCTTTGGATAAATCCTCAATCCTGGCATCTATATCCTCCTCGGAGTTTACCACGGGGTTCCCCGGGAGTCTGCATTTCAAGTGGTTCTGGAAGCTAGTCCAATCTACTCGTCTAACGTCTGGCCTGTCTGGAAGGGTTGCGAAGGATGTACGACCTTGGTGGTCGACAAGGACGGGCAAGTGGTCTGAGCTGAGGGCTGGGCACACAGTAAGGCTCACTGGTAGTGAGAGGTCCTTGACAACCACTATGTCAAGTACATCGGGAGAGTGTGTGGTACAGTAAGGATCGGTTGTTGGTTCATCCGATTCGTAGACGATGCAGGAAGTCCCAGTTACATGCTCTGCCAGTTGCAAGCCCCTGGCATTGTTAGCCCTTAAGTTCCAATCCGTGTGTTTGGCGTTGAGATCACCTGCTAAAATCACAGGTAGTCCGCCCCCCAAGACACTCGGTCAGATATGCATCTATCATGTTCCGGGTTGGAGATAATTAGACGGCCACGAGTTTGATAGGCCTACCTGCAATCACAACGTGAATAGCAGTGGCTTCCAGTTGCTGCAGACCCGAGACCGGCACGGTGCAATGATCAATGCCCTTTCGGACAAGGATCGCTGTGCCACCCCCCTGAGTGAGTCTGTCATTTCTATAGCAAACGTAATTTGCCAGTCGAAATCACAAGCCCTCCCGAAGGTGAGTCTCGCTCAGGAGGCATATATCAATGCCATGATGACTGAGGAATATCTCCAGTTCCGCTTCTTGCTGTGAACTCCATCGGCGTTCCATTAAGCGAACCTCATGAAGGGCCGTGCGTTCCTTGCATTAGTTTGTACTGCCATAGCCAGCTAGGAAAAGGGCGATAACTTTGA
This sequence comes from Ectobius pallidus, assembly GCA_964059195.1. Lineage (NCBI taxonomy): Eukaryota > Metazoa > Arthropoda > Insecta > Blattodea > Ectobiidae > Ectobius > Ectobius pallidus. Next base: position 31,545,745 of record CAXKWD010000006.1, read on the forward strand.
GAACTGCCTTGGGCCCCGTAAGGCCGATATTTATACTGTCTTCTGCGCGCTAATTGGTCGGCGCTCCTCCGTGGCTTGTTGTGCTTTTTTCGATTGATCTGTATCCCTTAAACTGTTTCCTAGTTTTTTTATTTTTGCATTTTGTTTTTGTTATAGCAGGAAACCATGTGATGTGTACTTTCTGTGATTCTTCCTTTCGGTTGAAGTTGTTTCTATATTTGTGTATTTCTATTGCTTCACGGTATAATCGGGAATAATACTTTGGTATGGTGCTGAGGAACTCCGTTTTATGGAAGCTGATATCGTGGCCCAACTGGAGTGCATGTTCGACAACTGCCGATTTTTCCGTGTTTCCCAGTTTGCAGTAACTGTTATGTTCTTTTAGCCTGATGTTGATGCTTCTTTTCATTGTTCCAATATACACTTGTCCACAACTGACGGGATTCTGTAGACGCCCTCCACAGAGAGAGGGTCCTGCTTGTCCTTTGCCGAATTAAGATGTTGTTTTGTGGGTGTGTAGATTGTTTTTATTTTGTGCTTTTCCAACAATTTACCAATGACTGTTCCAATGTAGGGGAGAAATGCTGTGATTCTATATTCCGTGAATCGGTCCTTTTCAAGAACACTCGAATTAGCTGCTCGTTTTATTTCCTTGGAGCTGTATCCGATGGCCTGTAATGGTTCGTGCAGGTGGTTAATTTCTCCTTCTAGCAGATGGGGGTCACATATTCTTTTTGCTCTTTGTGTTAATGTTTTGATTATTTCACATTTTTTGTGAGGTGTTGAATGGAGCTTTTGTGTATGTATCTGTCCGTATGCTGAGGTTTTCTGTAGAGCTTCCAACTAAAGCTGAGTTTGTAACAGGCAGCAAACTCACTGCCTACGACTTTCTGATATTTTGTCTGTTTTCATTCTCCATAGAGTAAGCTGTGGTCTCCTAGCAAAAGTGTGTATTCCACTGCTCCAGAGAGTATTCACAAATTACACACTTTAAGCTATTAACCTTGCCAAAAGCGTAATGGGCCAAGTCAACTAAACAAAATTAAAATATAATTAAAATATAAAATATTATAAATTCATCGAGTTAAGATTACAAGTAACGAATTCATTTATGTTATAATAAGGGTCATTGGGCAATCAAGTCTCTAATTTCGTTCTAAAACAGTTAAGTACAGCTCTCTTAATTCATTCGGCAACTTGTGTTTAGCACGAGTTCAAAACATTAAAAAATTCTGAGAATATTATAGGAAAATACTAGGAGTTCTACTCCTATAACATTCTCTTGTAATGTCCAACAGAGACAATAATTTGTGTTTCATGAATACATATATCCATCTTGAATGTTACTGTACAAGAACAGTGGAAGCCCGCTCACAAAAATAACTAATTAGTGTGGCTCACAGTACTGCATAACTTAGGTAGACCATTAAGGTTAAACGGAAATGGAAATGGCGCTGTGAATTGAACTTTGGCTAGTTCGGTTGGTAGAGCAGCGGCAAGGATAGCCAAAGGCTATGAGTTCGAGTCCCGGTTTCAAAGGAATTTTTCTCCTATAATATTATCATGGATTGTTAAACTGAGACAATAATCTGTGGTTCATGAATGCATATACCATATCCATAAAAATTTGTTTGTCTTTTTTATTATTATTATTTATAATTTATTTAATAAACACAATGTGTACAGGCAATGTGTTTGTATTTGACAGTCTACAAATGGAAACATGCAGATTGTCCTTGTATCTATTATTTTGATCGTGAGTGTTGCTATTTTTTTTCTAATGTAGTTTATTAATTCCCTTATGTACACATTAATCACGGTCATTCTGTATTTTATGAACAGATGTGTAGTATTGTCCAGTATTTTTGATTTATTCATTAACCATTAGTCCTATACGTATTTCTATTGTTTACATATGGGAGTTATTTTGATACATTTTCCCCGCAATATACCAACATAAATAAATAAAATTAGATTCATAAACTGCAAAATATATTGTTCTAATATATGGCATAGGCAGACTATAAAACTTCTTATGAGATAAATTACTCTCAGTAATTTAGTCGTAATTCATAACGTAGCTGACATGGTATTCCGAAGTTAGATTGTAGTCATAATATACCAAGGCTCATGATATGTAGAAATGTTATTTTCTGAATCCGGCATGAATAGGCCTACATGTTTCGAGATCTACAGAATACAAAAGTACAATTTTCGGAACCGTATGTGTATGTGGGAGTGCGTATTTGTGAACAACATTACTTAAAAACGAAGAATCATATAAAAATTAATTTTATATCTGGCTTAAGTATCTTCCTGAGATTTCCAACATATAATTTATATATATAGGCCTACACACACACATACATATATAAATACATACATACATACATACATTGATATGGATATATCTTCGCATATTTTACCATATTATTTTTTTGGGTACGAACAAACAAATTCATATTAGTCCCAAGTGAATATGCTCAGAAAAAAAGGGTTTGTCCCTAAATGTTTAAACCTAGTCCGTACGAATTATCTGTACACCTGCAATTTCTATACACACACATTTAAAGTAACGAATGCGAAGTGTTTTATTTGTTTGCTTTTTTTCCATACAATTGACAATTTTCTGCAAATTGAGTACAAAGGTTATTTCATGAACCACATGATCAGCGAAATAATGCATCATCAAAGCGAGAGTCTATCACTTCGTCTAGATACCTTAGTAATAAGTTTTTTTCCGTGTGTCATTGGCACCGGGAAAAGCTAACTCGCAGTGCGCTGTTGCAATTCTGCTCAACCTGTAAACATATTATCTCATAAACCATACAGCTATTGACAAAACGCAAAGTATGTTTTATATTTATTTATGTTATTGCTAGCTACGACCCCCGTGAATCTGCGCAGTTATACCCCTTTCCACCCTGTATATATATATATATATATATATATATATATATATATATATATAGTACATATTTTAATTACATCGAGTTCGAGAGTTAATACAATATTTCCTGTACCGGTGTATGTGATAGGCCTGTGGTTATTAACTAATCTTCACATACATTTCTCGTACGTTTTAAAACGGACGGCGAACAGTAAAACTGAAACTTCAAAGAAAGCATCCTCTATGAATAGCTGTGGTTGATTTCCATGCAGCTTAATAAAAGGAACATGTATTTTTGTTGTTAAAGAGAGCTTGGTGAGAGTAGATATGAAGCCAACGGAACGAGGTTAATCAATGTGTAACCAATAAAGCCGAAGGCTGACAAAAGTTCTTCAGGCCGACGCTTTGGAAATTTCTCGAAAGAGGTAAGCAAGCAACTGATAAAAAAATAAAAATAAAGCTTCTATTTATGAAACAAAAGTGACTCGGCCATGGGACAAAGGATTTCCATCATCGAATTTATTTTAAATCTGAAATTTCGAGATAGAAGCGGCTGTTTCGGCTATTTGAAAATACAGATTCTTTTCAATTGAAAGCTACGTATGCAGTTAACATTGAGTACAAAATGTCGTTCATTTAAACACGCATTGTATTCGTACTTGCTATTCTGTTGCAGTTATATGGAAATAGAGATCGCATTCAGTCATGCCGATATTGACAATTTCCACCGATTATTGGGATCTAGTGACAGAAGAATGGCGGGTTTTATTAACAAATTACCATAAAACAAACAGACTGTAAACATTGAAATACCGATATAAAATAAAATTTAGATGTAAGAGTGGGATAATTATTATCTTTGTAGAGCCGGAAGCCTTGTGGTTATGTCGGAGATGATGTAACAGTTTAATTTTTTTTTCCGAGAATCGGAGTGAGAAAACGTAGTTAATCATCCAGTTCAAAAGTGCGAAAACACAAACATATTCTTTTTTATAATTTTTACCACTGAATATCCGTTTTAATTTTTTCGGGTTAATATTGCAAAAAGTCATACATTCATCCAAAGATAATAAACCCCAGTCAAACTGGTTTAGGAATAGTCGTAACAAAGAATGTTCCTATTCTTTAGTGCTACATCGGTAATGAACTGGAACCAAATGGTTTATCCTTCCTGAATATGGACTCATTTCGAATTCTAAAATATTCTCCACTGATAAAAACTCGATTTCTCACACCAGTTTATAACTTTAATTTTACAATATTTCAAAACTTGTTTTGTGTTCGACGATAGTCTACTATAATACCCTTATTACATGTGACTTAGCAGTATCATATTGATGTCCATTATAGTCAGAATTTAACAGACTATAACACTGTTTGGTGTCCATTAATATCGTACACGGAACAATCTTGAAGGCATGAGTGCAGCAAATCAGACTGCATAATATACAACCTGTATTTCAAATAAAATCAATTCTGTACGTGTTAATATTATCCTGAATTAAGTTCATTTCTTGTTTCAAAGTCCGTTGATTTGAGGTTAAAGCGCCAAGAGGATCCTCAAGTTCCCCTCACGCCATCACCTGCCATCTATCGCAAAAGATGAGATTGACGAAAACTTACTAACAGCTGATCGCCGAGCTCAGCCGTCTCGTTTGTTTGATGATTCTAAAAACCCAAAACTTAAACATTTAGGTATGGTCAAATGACATTTAATTATGGTCGAACAAAAACAGTCGATACGGCTTGCCTATAATGGCAATTAAGACACTCTTATCAAAATCAAAACTAGCTTCGTTCGTTTCCTAAACAACATAGGCCTACTCCTGTCTTAATCATCTCTGTATATGTATAAAAGGCTTTGACCTGTCTGGCTGATGACTTAATGACAGAGAATCAACGTAGAGCCTAAACTATAATAGGTAGAGACTTGGAATTTTGACAGTACCTTCGTTACATAATGTAAGTGCTCACTAAGAATGGATTTTGCAAAATTTTGATTTTAAATGCCAAGAATAATATTTTTTGAGAAGACTTAATCCCTTTTTACACAGAATTATCAATTCCAAATCACAGTTCACATAACATATTGTTGCCAGTGGTCTCAGATGGATTTGGAAATAAATGAAATGGGACTTTGAGAAATTAGAGAAGCTATCAATATAATTCAGGTTATAAATAAATATTAAAGAATTAAATCCACGAAAATAATGCAGTCACATAACTTTCCCTACCCTGGACATGGAGAAAACAATACGGGAGAGAAGTAGTAGTAGTAGTAAGTAAGTATTCTGCCTTCCGGCAGGTTTCAAACTTGGTACGCGAATTTTGTTTTCCAAAACTGTCTATCCTCTGCTTCCTCCTTCAGAATCCAATATTTCCGCTTTTCCCTTAAATCGTCCAACAGCTGAATTCTTCTTCTTCCAAGTCTAGTTGTACCCTCCAATCTTCCTTCTACGACATCATGTAATAAGCAGTTCCTTCTGAGAATGTTCCCAACCCAGTTTGCTTTCCTCTGACGAATTGTGTGTATGATTGACTTCTTCTCACCCACTCTACTCAGAACCTCTTCGTTTGTCACCATGTCCATCCATTTTATATTTTCTATCTGTCTCCAGCACCACATTTCAAAACTTTCTAAATATTTCTTCTCTAATTTCCTCAAAGTCCATGTCTCTGATCCATACAAAGCAATACTCCAAATATAACACTTCACCAGGTTTTTACGTAGCTCTAGGTTCAGACTACTAGTTAGCAGAGTTCTCTTCTTCATAAATGCTTTCTTGGCCATGGCAATTCTTGATCTTATCTCCTTGGTGCAATAGGCATCTTTCGTCAGTACACTTCCTAAGTATTTGAACTGGTTCACGTTCTCTAATTCTTGATTTCCCATGATAATTTGAAGCGGCTCTTCTCTCTTCGATATCCTCATCACCTTCGATTTACCTATGTTGATTTCCATTCCATACTTTCTTCCTGTTTCCACCAGCCTGTCAATCATTCCTTGCAATATTTCTTGTTTCTTTGCCAGAATCACCAGGTCGTCCGCATATTTGATGGTGTTAATAGCGTATCCTCCTATCACAAAATCCCTAACTCCTTCTAAGGCTTCTTTTGCTAGCCAGTCTCCATAAAGGTTGAACAAGATGGGTGACATACAACATCCTTGACGCACACCTCTTCCTATTTCTACACTGTTGGTCACTCCATGTTCTAGACGCACTTTCACTTTTTGTCCCAGGTACAAATTGCGGATTAGTCTCCTGTCCTTCCAGTCAATGCCTATTTTTTTGAGTATGTCCATTAACTTTTCCCAGTTCACTCGGTCAAAAGCTTTTTGCCAATCAATAAAGCAGGCAGACCACGTTTATGTTTCTCTCTTGATACATGTTGTTCAACCGTAAATTGTTTTTTCGGCAGAAACCCTCACATCACATAATTTGCAGAACAATATTTTTCCATCATTGGAAAAAACATTTTCTCCGTACTCGGAAACAAATCGTTTTAATTTATCAAACGTACTTTCTTTCACTTTGGGCATTTTACTGAACTCTTCTGTCAACAAACTATCTCATACAACTCTTACAGACAACTGAAAGACATAGTGAAAGTCCTCCTACCTGAAAATGAATAACAATAGGATGCTCGGATTAGTTCATGATGCACATTCCTTTAAAATAACAAAGCAGGTATAGTCGCATCGCTTATCTCTAACGGAGCTGTGTCCCAAGTGTTGTTTCTTTAATGCAAGAAGGACACATTCGTCAATAGCCGCTTGTATTTACAACGTTGTTTTCTTGGAAATGTAGACTAGTTCAAAATGCTTAAAAATAGGAGAAGCAGGTATTGCTTATACTGTATTTTCTTGGAAATGTAACAAGAGTTCAAAATGCATATTCCTTCCAGTAACGCTGCAATCTGCTTTATTTCCTGTGGATGTTATTTGCTTTTACAGTTATAATAGACAAGCATTAAAAATAAAAAATAATAAATAAAAAAATTAAAAATATAATGTACCGGTAATGTAAGACTTAATTTAAAAAACTATAAAAATGCCGAAAAAGACCTAAGATGCCGAAAAAGTCCTAAAAATGCCGAAAATGACCTATAAATTACCAAAAAATGACCTATCGATTGAAAATTACGAAAAAATGTAAAATAAAACAAAAAATGCAAAATAAAACAAAAAATGCAAAAACAAATAGCTCTTATTTGATCAATTAATTGATGATACACATTTATATATATTCGAGCTATCTTTTAACCATCATATAAAAAAGATGGTCCGCCGGCTTGGTCTTGTAGTTAGCGTCGCTGATTACAGATCCGTCGGCCCGGGTTCGATTCCCGGTACCTCCTCGGATTTTTCTGAGGTAGGGAGGTCTGGTAGGGGTGCACTCAGCCTCGTGATTCCAAATTGAGGAGCTACTTGATAGAGAAGTAGCGGCTCCGGTCCAGAAAACCACCATTAACGGCCGTGGGTGTCGGCATGCTGACCACATGCCCCCCAATCCTGCCATCTGCCTACGGGAGATGATGCAGCGGTCGGGTGGTAGAAAATGTCCCTCCAGGGATGTAGCGCCACGGAGTTTAGAGTTTTATAAAAAAGATGCAAAATCATCAAATGCCTTGCCCTAGTGATAAGTATTTCTTGCTATTTCAAATTCTAAATACCTATATAAGGACCTAGAATTTAAAAATCCCAAGTCCTTCATAAGTTAATTTCCAATTACAAAATAAAAAACCCGGGCGATGCCGGGCGTTTTAAGCTAGTCGATATATAAACACACTGGATTGATGACTGCGCGGTAGGAATTCGGTCCAGTCAGCTCGGGCGCTCCCCCCACCGTCGGAAGGCAAGACGCACGGGCAGCTGCATTATTTTAAATGGCGCAATTCCTATGTTGTCGTTGTTTTATGCTCGCTCGAATTGCATATTGCATTATTTAAGTGGTATGAAGGTAAAAAAAGGACAGACTACACTTTTGTAACAATCATGTTTATTTTTACACAAAAAAGATAACACATTACTAAACAAGATCAACTTCGTACCTTTCTGTCGAAACCCAAACTTTGTTGAAATAGCAGAGTTTGTTTTCTCTCTAGCTAAATGATGGCATACAATTTTAAGGAATAAATTTCCAATGTGCTTAATTAGAGTTAATTGATACATGGCATTTAAATACTGAATCCTTAAAATACAAACATGTTTTTGTGACTATGAACTTGGTGTTAAGTTTACAAAACTGGTATGACTGGTGAAATACAATGCTGTACATAAATTTAACAATTTTTATTACATCTTCAGATGCCCTTAACAATTTTCCTCTTGATACAACATCAGTCAAGTGTGTATCTACTTAAGTTGTCACTGCTTGTCAATAACAATATCACAACATTCCTCACATTCTGGTCTTTTCCGAATGGTTTTAACTACAAAACCTGAGGTATAATACAAAATGTTATCTTTGTAATAAGATTCCTCATAGTCATCCAAAATAACTGCTATTTCTAGTAAGTCAGAGTCAGTATTATCTTCTACTATTTTATCTACCACTGCACACTCTGAGAAACTTAGAACTGAATTCTGATGGTTTGGGTCAAACTGTAAACAATTGCTATTAGCTGATGGCTTTACACTATTTCCGAACATTAATTTTCTATGTCCTCATATAATATGTATGTAGAATTCGAAATGAGGAAGAACAACATATGGCACTCAGACTATTCCCTCAGAAAACACTAGATATAGCTTTTTATGGATCATGGAGGATGTCGAATGTTGCATTCCATTGCTTCTACATACCATCCCTGGGAGGAGTGCAAATAAGAAGAAAAAGAAATTCCGGTTACATAAGAGTGTATTGTCTTGACAGAAAATTTTATTTCTCACTCTCATATTACCATACAACCATTTCGGGTCTGGGGTAAAAAATCAATATCACTTTCATACTTTCCTTCCCAAAAACCTGGGACATAATATACTGCGCGCGTAGGACTGAAAATGTTCCATCCCATTTTGTCTTCTTTTAGATGCTTAGGGCCTCTGATAAACATCCCTAGGCCTATTTCTCAACTAATACAAAGCCTACAGCTATGAGTGACGTATCAGTGGATAGGATTTGTTACCGACTTCCGATATAGCATACTCACTGGCAGACACTTAAGTTGTCCCTGCAATACGATCGCTTATTCTACATCAAAATGTGAAGTGAGAAAATGATATTTTCCATGTCAAGGGTAGAGAAAGTTATGTGACTGCTTTATTTTCGTGGATTTTATTCGTCAAGAATTATTTTCACAGTTATGTATTAAATACTTCGATAGTATCAGCATTTGTTAAAGCCCAGTATTATAATATAGTATCCAAAGCCCCATGTAAACATCGTAAACAATACTTTCGTTATGTAAACAATTGACATCAGAACTCACTAACTTTGTCTCATTTCACATTTCCTACTTTTCCCATGGATTTTCCCCCAAAAAAATTTCATACAAACCTTGTCCTGACAATTACGAACACAACAAAAAATAAATCAGCCAAATCGGTCAACCCTTTTGTAAATTCATTTTTATTAATATAGACTAGCTTAAAAGGCCCGTCGTCGCCCGGGTTTTTATTTTGTAATTTTAAATTAACTTATGAAGGACTTTCGATTTGTAGGCCTACATAGAACTTGAAATGAGGAAAAACGACTTATCACACTTAAACTATTTCCTCAGAAAACGCTAGATATAGCCGCTACATGCTTGATTTCCTTTTGCCACATTTCTGGCGTCACCATCAATACTGCTCTGTCAAACCGTTTCCTAACATCGCATAATTTAAAAGTTTTGTTATTTCTGGCCACAAACCCTTTGATAAAACTCTATACCAGTTCAATTGGATTCAAATTGCTATGATAAGGGGGCAACCTCAGTACTTGATGGCCCGCTTTATTTGCCATATCATCAACCACATATTTATTTTCATCTTTGTCCGCGAATTCCTGTGCTAAAATCACTAACTCTGCCTTAACACTTTTATCATTAAATGTTACATTCTTTTCTTGTAGGCATTCCACAATATCTTACTTACGCCAAGAAGTATTTGGACGCCGATAGAGTTTCACACTGTGGTATGATGCATTGTCCATAACTATTAAACTGTTGGGTTCAAGTTTCGGCAAAACATTAGCAAACCAGTTACGAAATACCTCTCCATTCATGTCTTCGTGGTACTCACCTGTTTTCTTTGACTCAAAAATGAGCAAACCCCCATCTACGAAGCCTGTTTCACTACCTATATGCGTAACTATTAGGCGTTTCCCCTCACCTATAGGATTTTTTAAACCTTGACTTAATCCTGCCCTAAAAGCTTTTTCCTTTGATTCAACAGTAGTGTCATGCCAAATTTTAGGGGTGGTGTGTCCTGCATTTACCCATGTTTCGCCTAAGTAATAAAACTTTCGACCCTCTGCTCGGTATTGCCGTACAGCTCTAAGATATCGTCTTCTCCAAAGTACAACATCATCACGATCTACTATAACATTAACCTCACTTCTTTTCACATATTTCATTCCAATGTCCAACAATAACTTATAAATTGTTGTTCTTTTAAAATTAGGTAGGTCGGAGCCCTTATTGACAGCACAAAGAAGTTTATCCACAGTTGGAGGTATGTTATCAAAAAAGAATTTATGAACTTTTGCTCGAATAGCCCTTTTCACAAAGTCATCAATGTTATCTAAAACGCTATGCAGCTTTTCAGCTTTTCTTGGGGGAGTTTTAACTACACCAGAGTCTCTGTATTCACTACGCACTTTCCAGATACTTCTGGTACATATACCGGTGAATTCAGATGTCAATTTTACAACGTCCTCAATTGCAAGTGCTGGATATATATTTTTTAAACCCATTAAACACATTCAATATAATTTCCTTCTGTCCACTTCGCAAAGATTAACCTCTCTTATTTTTAATTATGCCACTTGGGCCTGGTTGAATTTCAGTCATTATGTTTAATGCTTCTCACAGACTGGGTTATAAATTATAAACACCACGTTTTACTGTTCACTGAAATTTATACAATACTTTCGATTTGGTTTGGTTGCAAGACTCACTTTTGTTTTTCTTTGTTTTGTTATGAAAACATGTGAAAGTGGAACTCTCAAACTGTGAATGTCACACTTCTTTTGTCACATTTCAATTTTTTTAATCTTTTTTTTATGTGAACAATTGACAGCAGAACTCTCTAACTTTGTCTAACTTTGCCTCATTTCATCACATTTCCGACTTTCCCAGTGGATTTTCCAAAAACTTTCTTTCATACAAACCTTCTCCAGACAATTATGATCACAACAAAACAAAAATCAGCCAAATCGGTCGAGCCGTTCCCAAGTGATGCGGCAACAACCCTTTTGCAAATTCATTTTTATTAATATAGATTTGAAGCATCGGACAGTATTTTGTCATCATAATCTTTGTTTGTTAGCTTAATGGGTCCTTTAAAGTGTGTCCCAATGGGTCAAGGCTATTCAAGTAATCAACTAACTGATCGATTACTGTTATAAACTTAACTGTCGGCTTGCTACCAATGATTGTTTGCACACAAGTAATCGACTGCATTTGCAACATTTGAGCTTATCGTTTTTCTGCTGTACTCTTAACATGATTCATTTTGCAATTCGTAAAGAAAATATGTCTGTCTGATAATTTATTAGCAAATTTTAAGCCATGCTAGCCTATTTTTTAATAACGTTAAGACTTTCTATGTACTTAAAATCGACTGTTCCATCTGGTAACTCAATTATCCTAATATTAGCTAGTGCGTTGCGGCATAATTTCAGCATGTGTGCAGTGTCCAACGTTACATAAATATCATAATCTAAGCCAGTGAATCTGAAATATGGTTTATCTGGAAAATTGCTACCTAGTTTTTTCATTGCACTTATGTTGGTGCTTTCTCCATGAAATGTGATATTATGAACTTTAATATTTACTTCTTGGAATTTCATTATTGCCATTTTTATTAGCTGAGATAAAACTACTGCATTAAATATGTTAATAAAAAATACCCAATGGCAGACTTAAAGTTACGTTTCAACGAAACAATCTGAAATACCAAAGCTTCACTTGCTGGCTCTTCATGAGCGTCAATTTTTAATCCCTCTACATCAACATATCCCAGGTTATTTCCATTTTTTTCATCATATATGATTTGTTTTCTAATACTCATAGAGTAGAAGACGAGGCTTAGGTGTTTCAAATGATCTTTCTCTCTTACAGTCAATTTTAAAAACTCAAAAACCTCTTCCAAGAAACCAGGGTAACAGTTGAATCGAGAAATCCATTTTCTCAGTGTTGACGGGTGTGGTAAGTTCAGGTTTTGCTTCCTCAAATAGTTGTAAGATTTTGGAGAGTAAAAATGCAAGGTGAGCGCAAAATCTTTCATTTGTTCTCTAATTTTTTTAAATTTACTTTTACTTTTATTGTTTAGAGCATTTAAAATTAAATGTAAGAGAAATCCTGAAAAAATTTTTTCTAATATTTCAAGTAAATGGCGGCTTTAATTTTTTCTAAATGTGAAAATAAGTTCCTTCATAAATGTTATTTTACTGTCCCTTCTTTTCAGCCTCGCCTTTGAGACCCTCTAATCATCCTTTTCACATATGCTTCATTGACTTTGTGAGCCCAGACCGCAACCTCTTACTCCACGATGACGGCCCGAATGGCACCATGGTCTTAACCGTTTATAATTTAATCTTCAGTTTTCTTTGGCCTATGCTTGCCAGTTTCATCATTGTTTTCGGCCTTAACACGCACTGCGATTCTCATCCACGTGTATTCCTAGATACTTTGCTGACTTGGATCTTGAGATGGCATTATTGTTAATTCTTATGGTGGGATTCCTCTTCAATTTACCTTTTGCTGCATTTCGCATTTTTGCCTCTCTGCACCACTCATCTGCAACCACGAATACAGAGTTTGCCTGTTCCTTGTGTCAGGTTGTGCTAGGATAAGAAGAGCATCTGCGTACGCTACACAGACGTCTCTCCTCTCCGGCAACTAGCTGAGAAGTGGCTTCTTACCTGTGTCTCAGAACTCAGGTCGTAGGATGCATTAAAATTTATTTTGCTTGCACTTATTGTCTGGTTTAATTTAGCATTTTCTGCCTGTAAAATTTATTTTGCTTGCACTTATCTGGTTTAATTTAGCATTTTCTGCCTGCAAACTAGCCTTTCTTGCCTCTAACTTGCGATCCTCTACATAAGAGCATTCATTGCCTCCTGGAGATTCACTTGGGTCATGTTGGCTAAATGATGGCATTCCCAAAGGTGTTAAGTGAAAGGCGCGCACTTATGCATGCTACACAACAAACGAAGTGAGCAAATGCCCTACCTATGAGATGTTCCTGTAAAGGTAAATAGACAAAACCGACTGAGATACCCATCTCTCCAAGCCGGCAATGATGAAATACTATTAGGGCTTTCTTGTACAGGTGGCAGAGGAATAAGCGACCAGAAACCAGAGACGTAGAATTACAGACTGTTTCAATTCCGGAAACCAGTGACATAGCTATACAGACCAAAGCAGATAAAGCGACACAGACGATCTTTGGAGACTCTAACTCAAACGACATACCAAAGACTAAGACAGAAACAGCGAAAAAGGGCTTGGACTGTTGGAACGCACTGCTCATCACCGTTGTGAAGAGGGAAGCGATAAACTTGAATAAGGTTCAGGACAATCAGATAATCTCTACCCAGGATATTCTAACCTTAGGGACCCGACGTCGATTCACGAGGACTTCGAGGGATGTTGCAATGCAGCAGACTCGCGGAAGTCGGGAATTTGACAACGGCCCTGAGATACAAAATCAAAACACGTGAGAGGTAGTACACCTATCATCCATAGACAGATAGACTAAGAATATCACAGCTAAATGCTATGGTAAGTGCTACCGTACTCACTGAGGTGAGGAAAGTTTCAGAAGAGCTTCGTTTGGATGTGCTTCGCTTACAAGAACCCTACAGTATCACCGGTAAAATCCCAACCATTCCAGTAAAGTAGATCTTAAAATAGTTGAAGCATGGACTTATGCACCAGTAGGCCTAAACACTGATGAAGCTGTTAAACCGTCATTTCCGAAATGCACCATTCTAAAGCGTAGGTCCAATTAAAAATATATGTATATCATGTTGAGCCGTTTAACATTTGAAGTCTGCGGCATTGATGTTCACATTTGTAATGAATAGAGGTTACTTTCTAACAGCTAAATCAGATGTAACAATGATATGAGCAGATGCAGTTCTGTGTCGCAGTTAATAAATTGATTCATTAAATTAATAACGGATTCATTGTGAATCCGTTGGCAGATCCCAAACCTGTGGCATTTATACTTCCTTTACATTTATTATAGACTTTCTTTAGATTGTAGACTCAAGATTTGTATCTATAGATGGCAGTTGTTTCAATACTGTAATGCTTGTAACGTCTGTTAGTGTTCTTTTTAATAAAAGAAGTTACCTGAAACACTACCAGGGAATGATAGCTATTCAGATAACCGCAAACACAACGCACATTAAGTAATAATTAAGAAAGGACTGAGCACACATAACCCAATTGAAAAGGTCCAGATCTTTCATACTGTTTATCTTTATTATTCTGTATATTCGTAATTAACTAGAAGACTGGTGAAATATTTACAAATCATTTATTAAGTTACACAATACTGCTTTCATATTTCTTTAAACATTACAGAAATAGTCATAAAATATTTATTGTGTTACATATTATAAATTCTTTGGTATCAATTTAATTATCGTAAAATATTTACTGTCATTTAAATATGATTTAAGTGATACAACACTTATTTATGTATATTACAATATTATCACTGCTAAGCCGCATATTTAAAGCTATGCCGAAAATCGGACTGGATTTACGTGATAGAGAAGCTTAGTAAACAATAACAAAGAATTGGACTGACCAGAACCACGAAAGCAAAACACTTCATGAATATGAAATAGCGTAAGAAACATTGAACTTTAATAGAACACCTAACTCGACAAATTACTATCACTTACGTAAGAAGAGCTGATAATATGGACATATAAATTAAAAATCAAATCCAGATAATAAATTTAATTACATGCCGGTACTAGAAGGTTGCCGTTAATATGAAATGAATGTATATCAACAAAAGGTGAGCAAACATAACAAATCTTTCAATACATTATTACGTGAAGCAGACTTTCAAGATCAAGCGCGATTACTCAGCTACAGTAAATAACATCACTAACTGAAATCAACATAATAAACAACAATGCTGAACAAATCAGATATTAAAGACATAGAATTTACTCACAGCACAATATCCAGTGCGGTTTCAGATTAACTTTAAATAGATTTAAATTTTAACATGGCGGCTTAACCAAGCACTCAATTCACAGCTTGTTACAAATAAATTACTTTGAATATGCAGGCTACATATATATTCTTAATTGCAATATAATTACTTTAATAACGGGTGCTCTTGATAATATAAAATCAGGCTCATAATAGAGTAAAAACAAATCTGGCCGCTCGCCAGAACTTACTGGAAGCTACATGACGTGGATGTTACGTACTGCTGTTATAAATAATTTTGATAGACACATTAATTAATTGTAAATAACCGAAGAAATGATAGTACCTCGACGATAGAAAAAGAAGATAGGAAAGAAAACGCCTAACAAAAGAATCCCTTAACACAACCAAAGACGAAAAGACAAGAAGAAAGAAATAGGAAGAATGCGGTCCACTTACACAATTACATTATAACGAATCCGAGCGGCTACATCTCTACACAAACAAGAGCAGACCCGAAGAGCCTATATGCTGACTCGACCAAAAGCTGTAACGGAGTGTAGCAAGGTACAAAAAAGTGCGACATATGGTTTTCTTTAGAAATCTCGAAATTTGACCGAAACTTTAAATTGTTATAACTTTTGAAAATTTGAAAACAAAATAACAAATGACAACTCATTTTAAAGTGAATTTATTTCCCTACAACTTCTTTCATGAAAACATTGCTGTATATCTAAGAGCTGAGGCGCTAGAAGGCAAAGTGTGTCGAAAAGCGTGAGGCGAAAGAGCTTTTTTAGAAAATTTATTATTTTCGCTGGCAGATAGCTCGAAAACTATTGGGAATAGAAAGAAATGTTTAGGATGAAACTTCTAGGAAATGTTATCAGATTGATTTTTGTATATAGCAAAATTTTCTCTATGATGCACCCATTGTTTAGATATAAGCGAAAAACCTAAAAATGGGACCTTCTGCGGGCCCCCCGCTCACCCCCCACCTTCGGGGACTTTTAGTATGTTGTTCAGGACATTCCCTCCGACAACTGCAAAATTTCAAAGCTATACGATTTTTTTTTCTATTTGGTGTTTTACGACCTTTATTGACTGGACTATTAAGGAGGCTCAATATTCTGAATATAGGCGGGAATTTTAATGCAGTAAAGACGTACACTGTATACATGATTTAGAGTGATGATGTGACGGTCAAACCAAAAGTAAAGGTGATAAATCAAGCCTAATATACAGTGTGTCCCACGCAAGAGTTGGCCAATGCCGCGGGTTCGTGCGGCGCGGCGGGCACAGCTCCAACTCCCGAGCGATCGGGTGAAATATCTACGCTAATAATGCCGCGATGGGTGAAACGATTCAGGTTCTCGCATTTATAGTTAAAACTACAATGAAAATAACCATGTACCTCATCACATAAGATGTTGGAAATGTTCTCCTCTTGCATCCACACAATACTGGCACCTTTTTAGCAAATTTTCTTTCACGCGGATAAGTTCAGCTTCCGAGACAGAGTTCATTTTTCTTGTGATAGGCCTATGTGATATTGTCTTTAAGTTCTTCTAACAGTATATGAATATTATTTACGGGGGAACTTGAAAAATAAAGTGTATAGGTCAATTTCCCATACATTAGAAGAACTTAAAGACAATATCACAAGAGAAATTAACTTTATCTCGGAAGCTGAACTTATGCGCGTGAAAGAAAATTTCCTAAAATGCAAGAGGAGAACATTTCCAACATATCTTGTGATGAGGTATGTGTTTATTTTCATTGTAATTTTAACTGTAAATGTGAGAACCTGAATCGTTACACTCATCGCGGCATTATTAGCGTAGATATTTCACCCGATCGCTCGGGAGTTGGAGCTGTGCCCGCCACGCCGCAGGAAGCCGCGTCATTGGCCAACTCTTGCGTGGGACACACTGTAGCTATAGCTATAGGTACTATTATTTCAAAATTACTTTTAAACACTGTTGCAATCAAAACAAACTAATAGGCCTACCTTTACTACAAAAAAAAAAAAAAAATGCTGTTCTACTGTTTTAAAATTTCAAAGTTTATTTTGGAGGGGAGAAGATAAAAAAAATAACTTCCTGGAATTTTTCCATCGGTTATATGCTAAAAGCTATAAGTTTGTCAAATTTCAAGATTCTAGCTCAACTGGAAGTGAGTATACATCAATGTTAATAAGTGGTTGATTAGACTGTCGTAGATGTGAAAGATGTTACGGTTATCTGGCCAGTTTTCCCATAGCCTACTTATGGGGCAGCTAGAATCACCAATTGTTTTACACTTATGGCTGTTGTATGTGCCAATATTGTTGCCAAATTTTACGATTTTATCTAACCTGTAAGTGGGTCAAAAATTACATAATGTGAGGAAAATATACAACATTTACTAAAAATATACAAATGGTGCAAAATATATTGCACAAACTTTCTCGCATATACGAGTTAAAAGCTAGCGCAGAAAAAAGTAAATTAGAAAATAAATTTTACTTAATACATTTTTTTAATAAACTAACATGTATCTAGAACGGAAAGCATCAAGGCCGATCTTTATGTACAATGCTTTTAACGTGAAATAATAATAAAAATACTAATAACAATAATAATCAATGGCGGAGTGTGGATATTTTGACTGGGTTTACACATTAGTCAATAAATTTTGTTTGTCTACGTAAATTATGCATTTGACAAAACTTATTACCTGCTCATAACGAAAGAACTCTATTTGAGCAAAGAATGTTCACAAGAAAGCTAAAATATCCTAATTCATTAATAACCTAAAACACTAAATCATACTTGGAAACTTCTACGTGATTATGATTATCACCAGGGCCCGGATTCTAATGACGTGTCATATTTTTATTGAAGCTGCATAGACATTGTCAACTTGTAGATAAACCCTAATCATGGCCTCTAGATTATAGAAATGCATTTTTATTAGGTCATTTTTTGTCATTTTATGAATTTTTGCATTTTAGGGCATTTATTTCAATTTTAGGTCATTATTTTGTCATTTTCATGTCATTTCGATAATTATTTAGTCATTTTCATGCATTTACATTGAGTTTATTAACTTTTTTGTCGTCTTATTTTCCCATAGGGTAATATTTAAATAAATTACTTGGTTAGTATAATGCAACATTTTTTGTAGGATCTATTTTAAAAACTATTTTCTTACGTTTCTTGACCTAGAACATCCTTTCTGCGTTTACAGTTTTTACAATTATGTACAACTTTGTGTGTACAATAATAATTTTTATAAATAAAATAATGGTTTTTAGGTCATTCTTTACAGTTATTAAATCATTTTCCTTAAAATTTAGGGTCATTTTATAGGTAATTTTTCAAACAATTTTAGGTCATCAGAATCCGGGCCCTGATTATCACGCAGCCATAGCACAAGATATGAACTTTAAATATTTAAGGACCATATCAAATAGTGAGGAAACCGACTGGCGAATAATGCTATAAAAGAAACTAATAATACATAAAACTTCATACGGAAACACTATGAAATGCACGTACTACGGTTACTGTTTACACCATTTCCCTCGTGGGCGACGTCATCATGCGCGCCGAACGATATTAGGTAACTGCGCATGGCAAATGAGCACCCCTTGGGAGTGTAGTGAAGTCAAAATTCAACCCAAAATTTTTAACGTTAATTGCTCTCTCTCTCCCCACCACAATTACGAACATATCCGAACATCCGTTCGGCTGATTCGGTTTTTCTAGAACTTTTCCATGTGACTAGCAGAGAGTCTAACATACTACAACAGTCAAATATCATCTCTGGTGCCAATACATCGAAGTAGAGTTCTTTCAATATAGCAGAAAGGAAGCAGGCATATATCTACAAATACATGCGTGCTTCATACTGTATACAGTATCTCTACAAGCTCAGTTGATCAATTTGCCAATCTTTACGTAGTTATTACAGCCTTATGATTAAATTTCAAGTTAAAATATACAAACACGACTGTTATTTAACGTGGGCCAGTTACACAAAATATTATGCAATAAGCAGACTGGTTAAAAATTTCCACATGTAAAAAATGGCGCTTTTCTCATAGGTGATGAAGATGACGACATATTTACCATCTTGAGACTTGTAGTTCTCCTGATTACGCCGTGTGGATTAATATGAGCTCATTCAATGGTAAACATATTTGGAAACATGAAAATCACTGAAGGAACGTACAAGTTTCTTAAATTCTCAAAAATGTTACGTTGGAGCTCAAAACGTTTTTTTTTGTTGTAAAACATTTCGAACATCTTTCGTTACATAAATTCTGCTTCGCCCGACGTAGTAGACCAATATTTCATAATTTTATTAAATTCTGTTAAAAGAAATTCATATTATAGTATCGAGAATTATTTTATTTTGGCGTATAGTTTATTGTACATACTTAGGAAGAGATGCTTACATGTATAGAGAATCCGGTCACATGATAACTTAATTTTCTCTTGTAATCCGAGGATTACGTATGTCCCTCGCCTTGCAACATGTATTCAAATTTGCATGGACGTGGAGAATCCAGCTTTGCGGAAAAGCATATGAGCTAGATATTCTAAAAATGTGAAGCAAAAGGAGAAAAAGAAAATCTAATGATTTAACCACACGGAATAAAAATGATCAGGGTATTGAAATATCTTCGATAACTTAGTCTCTAGAGGTTCCTAGTATTTTCACTAAGCCTATCCAGAAGAGGGATCTGATGCAAACAAAACCAATATTAAAGCGGCTTACGCTTCGTCCGAAATAAATAATTTGTCCTTAAAGCGTTTGCTAACTTGATTCATAAACAACTAACAGTAGCTTTATTTTAGGTTTAAGCAACACAAAAATCGCACAATATCAAGTAATTTAAACAATTTGCCATCTAACTTTGTAGTAGTTAATGCGAAGTAGGATATACGTATTTCAGTAAAATGTTCGCTATATAGCACAACAAAAATTAATTAATGGATATTGTATTCAGCACCAGTATTGGATATTGCAACCGGACCGTCACAAGTTCACACTGCAAATATAATGAACTACTGCATCGGTTAATATAAAAATACGGCACTTTATTAAAAATTCATTCAACTTTTTACAGTTACAGGTACATAAACCGCTACAAGTTTAGTGTTATGCAATAATAAATCCATGTATATAAGCTGGTTGATTTCAATTGCAACATTAATGGCTTCGTTATGCGAAAGGCATTTAAAACGCAGAATAACTGGATTAAATGGATTCGGCTTTATGGGTATTTTACAGTGAAATAAAATATTAACACCATTTAAATCATAACTGAACGAGATTAAATGGAGCATTACAAAAACCTGTTAATTCATAATGCTCGCAAAACTGTTATATAACAGAAATAAATATAGCGTACGGACTTGATTCCATTTGTGAAATCTTCTGTTTTTATCTCACAACCACGCATTCAGTAAATCACTACTAAAACTGCTTAATGTTTAAATATATGAAGCCCAGAAAGAAAGAAGCAGGTCTTCGCAACTTCACGAAGAGTTGAAGTTGAAACGATACACACCGTAAATTACGGTATATACAGTAAATTACAGTACTTTAAACTGTACTCAATTAATTTGTAGTTATAATTTGTTAATAAAAAGCAAAAGCTAATAAAGTTGTCACTACGTAATAGGAAACATTACGCTAATCTTCATGATAGATGATAATGTGTTAAATGTTAAAGCTCTAGTAAATAAAGTATTAGTCTACATAACTTCAGCTTGATGAAAAAAATAATCTTTAAGATACTGTAAGTTATAGACCTATTAACTTAGAATAACATAAAATAAAATAAAATAGAAAATGATACTATCTGCTCAATTACTTTTATATTAGGCTTTTCGATGCGTCAGGGCATCTTGCTGAGCCGATGCAGATGTATCTAATATACAGTATAAGATTGAAAGTGTGTGTGTGTGTGTGTATGTATGTATGTATTTTTTTAATTCACTTTATTTACTCCATGTTCCATTACAGGTAATACTACATGTATTTCTTATCTTCTACAACTGTTTTTGTTCTATTTTACAATTTTGTTTGTTCTTAAACTAACTTTGATCAAGATAACATTTGATTACAATATGGTGCCAAAAGGTAACTGTTTGCGAATTTATTAAAGTTCTCGAAGTATATTTTTAGTAGATCTTTTTTGTTGGGCCAGTTTTCAGTCTTTAGTACTGTTGCGATTAGTGAGTCTCTTTCTGTTTCGATTAATTTGCAGTCATTGTCTACTGTTTGCAGGTCGTTGTCGCAAGGGCATGTATGCATGTATGTGTGTGTATGTGTGTATGTATGCATGTATGTATGTATGTATGTATGTATGTATGTATGTGTGTGTGTATGTGTGTATGTATGTATTTATTTTTTATTTTTTTATTTATTAGCATAGTCCACATGCCTCATTACAAAGTAATAATACATGTCTTATTATACGAGGCGCGTTCAGAAAGTAACCTCCGATCGGTCACAGTGCGGGTAGTGGGGGAGTAGCGACGCCATCTGTGCATTCACGCACTCAGCAGGTCAGTCGGCATCAAGCCGTGGTCGAGTGAACGTCGTACCTGCGCTAGTTTAGTTTTTGTGGCAGTTTGAAATGTGTGCTGCAATAGAAAACCCCGCCAAATGTGAAGTGCGTGGTGTGATAAGGTTTTTTACAGCCAAAGGATATTCTGCAGCAGCTATTCATCGTGAGCTTTGTGCCGTGTACGGACCAAGAGTTATGAGTGAAGGAGTTGTCCGTGAATGGGTACGTTCATTTAAGAGTGGACGAGAAAACGTTCATGATGAAGAGAGGAGTGGTAGACCATCATTGGTGACTGACGAACTCGTTCAGACAGTTGATGCAAAAGTTCGTGAAAATCGACGTTTCACAATGTCGGAGTTGTGTACTGATTTTCCACAGATTTCTAAGACTCTCTTGTACGAGATAGTGACAGCAAGATTGGGTTACCGTAAGGTCTGTGCACGATGGGTGCCCAAAATTCTTACCGACCACCACAAAACTCAAAGAATGGCCTCTGCATTAGACTTTATGTCACGTTATGCGGACGAAGGAGAACCATTGTTCAACAGAATCGTGACCGGTGACGAAACCTGGATTAAGTACGTGAACCCTGAGACAAAAGAACAATCAAAGATGTGGGCACATTCAAATTCGCCTACCAAACAAAAAAAAGCCCGGCAAGATTTTTCTGCCAGAAAACTGATGGCAACGGTGTTTTGGGATGCCAAAGGGGTGTTGTTGGTTGAATTCATGGAACGTGGGACGACCATTAATCAAGACTTGTACTGTGAAACACTAAAAAAATTACGACGGGCTATACAGAACAAACGCCGTGGTATGCTGACTTCCGGTATCGTTTTTGTGCACGATAACGCCCGTCCTCACTCTGCTCGCAGAACAACAGCCCTTCTTGAGTCCTTCAAGTGGAACGTTTTCAACCATCCACCTTACAGCCCAGATCTGGCGCCAAGCGATTATCACCTCTTCATGCATATGAAGAAATGGCTCGGGTCCCAGCGGCTTGATGACGACGAAGAGCTCAAAGATGCGTTCACAAGCTGGCTCCAGGCACAAGCGGGTGTTTTTTATGCAGAAGGAATTTCAAAGCTTCTGAAGAGATACGATAAGTGCCTCAATCGTTATGGAGACTATGTAGAAAAATAGTGCAAAGATGTAGTTGTAAGATGTATATATTAAAATATTTTTATTTAACTTGGTGTATTTTTGTAAATCAACCGGAGGTTACTTTCTGAACGGCCCTCGTACATTATTTACAGTTGATATTATCTTTTAACTAGAACTTGTGTATTATTTTTTGATTATATCCTAATTACCTAATTAAGCTAATTATTTCTACTTCTTAACAGTTAACTTATTTCTAATTACTCTTACAATTAATTATAATTTTTCAAAATCTATTTTGTTTAAGAATCTTGTAAAGTCTTGGAGGTAATGTTTAACTAGTTCGTAATTTGTTACTGGCCACTGTCCACCTTTTAATCTTATGTTTTGTTTTAGTTCTTGTATTTCGCTGTTTAGGAGAGTACATTCAAATATTAAGTGATTCACAGTTTGATCTTCTTGTTCACATTTACACAGTGCACTTTCCTGTATTTTAAATCTTGTATAATATTCTCTTGTCTTCCCATGTATGTATGTATGCATGCCTGTATGCATGTATGCATGTTATGTTCCCTATACAAATCTACATGCTTTGACCAATTTGCATGAAATTTTGCACACATACCCAATTCAGTTCGGGAAGAAACGCAGTCAATATTAAAATCGAAACAAACCGCCCCTTCCCTTGAATAATTATATGATTTTTGAAAATATTACACTGAATTCATCAAATGCAATACGCATTACATGAACAATTCTCATGTGTGTTCCCTATACAAGTCATGGAGACCCAGATGTTTCCAGCAGGCTGAGGCTCCCAGATTTTTAGACATTCGGAAATTGAAGGTGGTAAAGTTGTCAGCCTTACGCACCGGCCGCCTTTACCCCCAGGATTGCTCCTGTTACTCATTTCTGTTAGAGGCTGAGTTGATCCCAGGGCCATAGTGCCACCAGAACGATTAGGCCAATTGAAAAACTCCAACGGGGATCAAACCCGCGACCTTACGGTTTGTAGCGCAGCGACAGTTCTCATGACAACAGCGTATTGTTTGCAGTGTCCAGAGGTACCTTTGGAAGTGCATGATACCGGGCTTTGATAAATTCTGAGGCTATCGATATAATACATTGGTGTAAATAAATAATGAAGAATGAAATCCACGAAAATAATGCAAAATGGGACGCAGTCACATAACTTTATCTACCTTGGACATGGAGAATATAATTTTCTCACTTCACATTTTGATGTAGAATAATAGGTCGTGTTGCGGGGACAGCGTAATCCAGTTGTCTTAGCCTAAGTGTGTGCCAACGATGGATATCGAGTATGCTATGTCAGAAGTATGCTATGCTATGCTAAATATCCTATCCACCGATATGTTGTTATTCATCGTTGTAGGCTTTGTATTAGTTGAGAAATAGAGATGTTTATCGTAAGCCAAGCAAGTAAAAAGAGACTAAATAGGATGGAAAATTTTTAGTTCTTTGTTCGCAGTAAATTTTTATGTCCCAGGTATTTGGGGAAGAAAATGTTGTTAATTTAAGTGTTACAGATATGTGAGTCATCAAATACAAATGTTTTTTTATTATTATTATACTTGTCAAATGCTGTTAGTAAGGCATTTGCGTCCATAATCACAGTTTAAAAACAGGAGGTAAGTAAAATGTTACAACTTAGTTAAGTCACTGTTACAGCTGATCCTGTAAGCAGGACTTCTGTCATTTTTGGGTACAAATACTTTTCCGTCCTTGACCCACACGAATTGGTAATATTTGATTCTAGAGGTATCCTTTGTATTGTTCAGTAGGGAACGAGATCCTCCTCTGACACAACTGGTGTTTCGTACACTAAACTCTTTAAATGTCCCCACACAAAGAAGTCAAGTGGGGTAAGGTCAGGAGAACGAGCAGGCCATGCAATGGGCCCACCCCGGCCAATCCAGTTTTCACCAAACGTGTCACGTAGATGCCCTCGAACTTGAAGACTGGTGGATATCCGCGAGTTCAACAAAACTGTAATCTTCCATCGTCCGTACTCAGTGCCTAAGAACAAGCAGAATAAATAAAAGCAAACAGCTACCTAAACTGTGTAAAATCTGCAACGTGTCACGTGTTTGTCTTGCGCAGAGATGTTTGTTTCTACTCAACGATGTCTGTCTCCGAAGGTGACTACTGACGTACCTATTGGTTTCCGGCCTATGGTTATATAACAAAACAAGTTTGTTTTGGTCTCCTCTACAATCCATAGAAGTTTGTGTATGGAATTTTGCAACACCCTGTATAACAACTCATACAGTATACGCATAATAAAACAGATTAATAATTAGAAAAATACAAGCTGAATAAATGTTAGTTAAAACAAGATAACTAAAATGCAGATACAATTTATTAAGTAACAGTTAACATTTCATGAAAAACACATTACCAAGAAAGGATTAGGCTAGTGAAAAATACCAAATGGATTCAACGGGGAACAAACCCGCGACCCTCCGGTTTGTAGCTGAGTGACTGAACCTGGGAATTGTACTATGGAAATCAACTCTAAACCTAGTCGCGCTCAGTAATGCCTGACTGGAGCATAGAAAGTGACAGAGCTATTTAGTTCCTATCACGGATCATAGTAATGGCTTTAGAATCGGGTTGCAGCGCTCCGATGATTCAGAATTAGCCACTTTTCATGTCGAATGCAATACCTGGGTACGCACTGCAAGTGGGTTTCTCCACTTTGGATTCTTGTTACTATTTACCCTTGATTCTCTTATCTCTGTGTCTTCTATGCATTCACTTCTTTAATTGAAATTGTCATGCTATTCGGGACTCAGTGGCTCCATTCAAACTATTAAAAACCCATTGCTTTAACTAATTATTAAATGCCAGTATGATACATTATGAGATTGCATAGTGGACGGGAAATGTCTGTCCGTTTGTCTTTACGCGCAATAACTTGAACACACTTTATAGGATTTTCATGAAACTTGGTATATACGCAATTATAACGTCCATAGAAGGCTATTGATTTTGGACCAAACAGGTTGACTAGTACCGGAGTAACGACTAAGTAACAGTCACATGCTTTTTAAATAGCAAATCATCACTGTACTACAACAAAGCTGCGTTGCTAGCTAATCACAGCCACAAAAGTCAGTTAAGACGTCATAATATACACATCATTCATAGGTGTGATTCGTAGTTGACCGAATGCAAGAAGCACTGCCTTCTTGATTTCTCAAGCCATGCTGCTTGAAATCTGGCAACACAGGAGGTAGTCCTATCTGTGACGGTCTGTTGGAAGCGTTTCAATATGTTTTTTTTTTTGCACTCCTTAACTAATTAGTGGTTTACGAACGTTGTTGCCTTGGATCGTAAGTTGACATTCCCACACAATCTTGTTGCTAAGGGCGTTGCAATGCAGTCAAATTACTTACGGTGCTTGCGCCACGTCATAATTAATTACGATACACTTCATAATAAAAGTCTTTATGGACAAATCCCCCAGGACAAATATTCGGTTCCCATAACAACAAACACATGCGAATCACTTTCTGAAATAAACATCTGTCTTCAAGAATGTATATACATAATATTTTCAGGTAATATCACAATTAATATAATTAAATTGATAACTTATAAATAATCATCGTACAAAAAATAGCATGCAATACACGTGCCGTAAGCGCATTACGGATCTCGGAAAATTGAAAACACTCGGCGCAAGCGCCTCGTGTTTTCAAACTATTTCCTCGATCCGTAATCATGCCTTACGGCACTTGTATCGCAATATACTATAATGTGTATAATTTGCTTAAGCACAGTAGGCCTGTATCGCATAGGGCAGAGTTTCTCAACCTTTTTGATCCCGAGGACCTCTAAAATGTCTAAAAAATTTTACGGATCCCTAATTTTACATCCCACTTAAAAGAAGGCCTATATTCTTAATATTTGAGGTATTAATTATAGGTCATTATAACGAAATATGTGAAAAAAGTTTACTTCTTTTCTTTCCACTTGCTTTATGACATTTTTTAATTGTATCTGTGGACCATCTGCGCCATCTTCGCGGACCATAGGTTGAGGAACGCTGGCATAGGCTATTCGTGTGATCTGCATAGTAACATAATAGTTGTACTTTCATTTTATTTTTCAGTAATTATAAATGTTGTAGGCTATTTTCAGCTTCCTTGTTGCGAGTTGACTCTCAGAATGTTACTCTCCACTACCTCTAAGACAGTGTTCTCAGACGCGTGTCCACATACC
Source organism: Ectobius pallidus (assembly GCA_964059195.1). NCBI lineage: Eukaryota > Metazoa > Arthropoda > Insecta > Blattodea > Ectobiidae > Ectobius > Ectobius pallidus. The sequence goes on from CAXKWD010000006.1 coordinate 31,572,882, forward strand.
GGAATGCAACTCTCGAGAGTTTCTCGCACTCTCAGCTCTTAAGTGGACATGAGCCTTTAGGGTGAAGTTGAAGCCCTGCTAGGTCCGCCATGCTCTGCCATCCCTCTAGAAACGAATTATCATTATTGCCAACTTCCACTTTGAATAATATAATCTTTCTATACTAATGCTAGCAGAATCTTGTAGTGTTCCTCATAATTATTTTTAAAAAGTACAATTAGTGCAAATCTATATTGACTTTTTCCTTTTCATATTGGCCACTGCAAAATATCCCTCCTACGTGGCAGGACTATGTAGATTCCATTCTACAGTAGACTGCCAACTAGATGTGAGTGCTCTGCCATGCTTGGTAATCGTTTATAGATTCTATGGTTAGTGCTAAATTCCGAGGAAAAATGTATAGTTCAAACTATTACAAGATAGAAATCACGTTTTTTTTTTGTCTGCTGCTTGAAGTAGGAAATCATTGTGAACGAGGGTTCTCTGGATATTATCTACTGAGGATAATGCAGGGTGCTTACTGTTGTAATATCAGGTATACGCCTACAATTTATTTTTGCAGTCTGCCTACTTCTGGAAACTCCGCAAAACTAAGCAGGCTTTCTTTAAAATGGTGCTCTTTAAAAAGAAGATGGAAACTGCTGCTATGAATATTATGGAATTGTTTGGTTCATATAATTGTTGGGAGATTCTGTTCAGTTTTACGAATGAAATTTCCTGTAATTTTAGTATACTTATCTCTGTGCGGACCTATTCTTTTTTTGCAGGTAGGCCTATGTGAAGAAAGTATAGAGTATAGAATGGTGTTTTTGAAAACAACACATAATTTTTTTCAATTAAGTTATTTTTTGTATATTATTTTTGGGGGTAAATGAAAGTTTTAATACTTTTACCAGTTCGGAAAAAATGAACGTTTTGACAAAATGATACATCGATAATCCACATTTTAGAGAAATGCGATTGGGAAAATGAACGTAGGTTATCGACAAAATAATTTCGGTGAATGGTGTAGGTGATCTGAGTTCGGGGAAATGAATTCGGGCGGGAACGTGTTGCGAGTAGTATGTGACTGGTATTGTTTATGTTACTAAATATTCAGTGTTTCTTGATATTAAAGTGTTTCGCTTTAGACTCCATGCCGCGATGTTTTTTTTTTCTTTTTACAATCCTTGCGTATACATCTATGTGTATTTACACACACATTATGTATATATATACCGTATATAAAGAGCGTGAAGGGGAGAGGAACATAGGGTGAATAGGGTGTAGAGAACTCTCTGGAATAAAGTCGATCTCATATCATCAGTTTTTTAACATTTAAGGTAGTATCAAACCATATTATTATACATGAGTATAGGCTAAATGTGGTTTCTGGCCTTACATTCTGTATAAAGTTTGATTATTTTCCAATGCGTATTCAGTTCGTGTACAAAATTTAAAAAAAAATCGTAAGGCCCGTTTTCGAGAAAATAGAAATATATATATATAAGCTATATACTGTATATAAAGTGTTATTAAAAGTAAGAGAAAGTCATCACCGTATTTCATGTCACATCCCCAAAGAATATTTTTTATCCCAAATATAAAATTTCGCGTTTGTACGGTTTTTATTTTTCGATTTTCGCCGTTCACACCGAATCGAATACTTGACTAAGGCAGGCTTACCCTTATTTCTCTACCTATGGTGGAGAGAGAAAGTAACATTTAATGTTCAAACTACATGAAGTGAGCTCATCGATGCCTGTGTGAGGAGTAGCAGGATATGAAAGCATCCCGATTTTGCTCAAATAGACTTGTAATAGTGTTACACGCCCTGGTGTTACTATAACAAGACATGAAGGAATCTCGTCTCTCATGAATTCATGCACAGGCGATACTTACGAGGTAGGTATAAAAACTGCTTGTTTCTATTCTCATTTATCTGGTTCCAAGGAGTGCAAAATACTGTAGCTTTGTATTTTTTTAAATTTGTAACATAAATTCGTGTAAGCCTATGTGGAAGCCTAAACTCATTCGACAAAAATATGTATCTTGTATTTTCCTTTCCATAGCTGCAAAATAGGAAGTTCATTGCCGCGGACTTTTGGGGAAAGGAGAATACGTAAGTTACCCTTAAATGTACAGGTCTGAATTTCTCACACAATATAAAAATACATGCCGGATTGTAAAGGAAGTAATTAACACAATGATTAGGCCTATAGTTTGTTTGTTATACCTTATTCTGCAATTTTACATTCAATTTAAATTTTTATTCCATTTTCTTTTCCAAAACATTATAAATTTAAAACAAACTACTGTATCCCATAGGGTTAAGTCATCTTTTCTTCTCGACCAGGATCACAACTCCTTTTGAACTCACATCAGAGGTGTGATACTTATTAAGTGCCAGTATGGTACTTTATGAGATTGTGTGTGGGGGACGGAAAAATTTCTGTCTGTCCGTCTGTCTGACTGTCCGTGTGTCTTTACGCGCCATAACTCATTACGCTTTATCGGATTTTCATGAAACTCGGTATACGCATTTATAATGTCCATGGGAAGAACCCTATTGATATTGAACCAAATCGGTTCACCAGTACCGGCGTCAAACCCAATTTAGTGTTTTTATTTAAAAGCGCCATAACTCAAATACGCTTTATTGGATTTTCATGAAACTTGGTGTATACATTTATAATGTCCATGGGAAGACGTCTGTTGATATTGGACCAAATCGGTTATCCGGTACCGGAATAATGCCCAATTAAGTGCATTTTTATGGTATTATATAACAAAAGGCCCCATAACTCAAATATGCTTTATCGGATTTTCATGAAACCTGGTATATGCATTTATAACGTCCATGGCAAGAAGCCTATTAATTTTGGACCTAATCGGTTGACAGGTACCAGAGTAACGACTAATTAAAGATCACATGTTTTTTTAATTTTTGTCTACCGGTATAATTTGACAGTTAACACTATTCCTTCACATATGCTTATCAAACAACACCGTCAAACTGACTAAGTTGACCAAATGGTAACGTCTTGGACTCGTATTCTGGAGGTCCCTGGATCAAATCCCGGAGCCGGCCGATTAGATATGGATTTTTTTAATTATATTTTTTATTTTTATGTGAGTGCGCGATTGTCAAGGTATCACAAATCTGTAGTTCTGCTGACGCTGGTCGATTTTAATCTGATTAGAAAGACTTATTTTCTGCATATCATAATTGCAATTATAATTGATTCAACAAAAACATACTGGCACTTTGTTATATCAGTTTACCTGATTTTTTTATTTTTTATTATAGGGTTTTACTTTTAACCAGGATTTTACTGGTAAGAATACAGGGTTTCAATATTTCACTTGAGATATTATCATCAGAGTTAGATGTACATTCGCTTTATTGAAGACTAGCTGACCCAGCAATGCTTCGCATTTTTAGATTAATGGCCGGTTCCACCGACATTCTTTAAATATACCCAAACGAAGACTTTAGTAACGCGCCATTGCTGTATAACGTCTGCGTTAAGTGGACACTGTTCCACCAACACTCTAGACGTTGAAATAAACACCCGTTTTTCAAACGAGCGTTAGAAGACAGGCAATCTTGGCATCCCAAGCTTCTCATACATTCACCGTCGCTACTGCCAACATACAACGTTAAACCTGAGAGCATACACTGCACACGACTAGAAATTTTCATACTATATAATTCAAAATTATAAACAAATTGGGTGAGTATTCTTTCTTTTTATTTATCGAGATGCAAAAGTCTTATGTTATACTGTTTTCATGCCCGATTCCTTCGCCGTTCAAAGTCATTTTTCCATTGGCAACGTTGGCTGCTATGTTTCAGAGTAGCTAGCAGAAAATAAACAGGAGTACAACCTTTTTTCAAATGGGAAGCGTTTTGTTCTTCTCCTTGCTTAGATACGCGGTCCAATCAGAGACGGCGAGACGGAAGGAAGACCCTTCCTGATAGCGGTACTACTTTAGCTCGTACACGTGATTGGCGGTGAAGGAAAACGCTCCCCATTTGAAAATTTACTTTTAGAACCCAATTATTACTAATATTAATGCTATTAATGCAGTATATTATACAATTTATGATGATGCACTCGCACTATTAACCTATCATAACTTTATCATAATTTATTATATGCTAACCTGCAATCTTTTCGACTGCTATCGGTATCGAAAATGTGAATTGAGCCTAGGCTATACGCCTACTGCTGGTGTAATATTATTACAATATATTATACCATATCAAACAATTATTGAAAACTATTACAATGTGGTAAATGTACAGCGTAGCTTTACCTTAATTTTATAGTCATAGAAGATACATAATGGACTTTTCCTGGAAAAACACGGGAATAATACACACACAACACACTCAAAAACGATTTGACTTTGGCCTAGTTTTTTTCTTTAATAACAAAGGACATTGTGCACTGTTATTTTATTGATAAGTAATCCAATAGAGATATTATAATAAATTTCACCTATCGTCAACCTACTAGTAATAATACAAGCTATAAACTGACAAATACACAGCGGCATTTTCAATGGCATGTAGGCGTAATTATGAGCGAAATACTTCAGGATACTGTTGAATGTTGAGCAACTGCGAAAAAACGTTTTATTTTGTAACCATTCTCCTGCTTCAACGTTACAGTGTCAACTGATCCTCTCCTCTGAGGGACTGGTTTGTTTTGTGGAATGTGAGAAAAACCCAGATCCTACTTTTGTGTTCAGGCTAGTGCAGCAGGAGGGTCCCATTCTGTTACCTGACTGCTCTAACGTAGCAAAAGAAATAAATGAATCACTCCCTTGTATTCATGTTATTCTTCAGAAACTATAATTAATGCATTAATGTACTGGGTTTACTGTTTAATGCGGATAATACTGCATATTGTAGCATGCAAGCAGGTTCAGCCATCTTGTTTTCAAACAAACGCGAGATTTAACGCAAGGAATTTCTGTCTTTAAGTTAACGCAAGTATTAACGGGCGTGAGGGAGTAACCAGGATCGGTGGAACGTAAACATGACACAAGCAGGAGAAAACGACGCGTTTTAGCCGTAACGAAGGTCGGTGGAACTCTCCATAAGAGAACACAATTTAAAGTCGGTTTGATGTACAGTTGGGGGGGGGGGAGCTGACTGACTAAAATATCTAAGTTGCCGATATGAGCCACTGCGCATGCCTAGCGGCATTCACAGGTATTGAAATTTGTTTTAGTGTCAGTAGTAAGGGTGGGCGTTTAAAGTAAAATGGCCGCCACCCGGCCCCGCCCCGGCGTCGCGACGTCGCCCCCCTTGAAACATGTCACGACATGCACCAACGCGAGGTCCTTTGCTCCATGACGTCATAGGAATTTTTCAAACAAAAGGATACGCTCTTACGTGTTATGGTATCCCCTGGTTCATACCACTTATGTCCTTTGCTCCATGACGTAGTTTATTATGCAAATACGTTCTAAGAAAAAAACGTTCATATCCTATTAGCAAATCTAGCATGTGGATGGAGTTACTGTAACAAGCACTATACATAACATCATGACTAAGAGGAAAAGAATTCCTTTCAACAGCTTATCTTTTTTTTTTTTTTTTTTTTTTTTTTTTTTTTTTTTTTTTTTGCGAAACAACAGGAACACGGAAGTTTTTCTTAAGGGAGAGAGAATTTTAAAGGTGTGACGTCTAAACACTATACATAACATCCTGACTAAGAGGAAAAGAATTCCTTTCAACAGCTTATCTTTTTTGCGAAACAACAAAAAACACGGAAGTGTAGCCCTGGAATGTATCCCTTGGCTTGTTTAGAGATAAAATATATGATACAATCTTTTCTCTTGGGGGAGAGAGAATTTTAAAGGTGTGACGTCATTAATGTAAGTGTTTCAGTTTTCTGTATAAATACATGTTTCTGTACAGTTCTAAGTTAATAGTGACCTCATAGTGTGTTTGCGAAGTCATCCATCTGATCCTCTGGTAAGTAATCATATTTTCTTTTATTTACTAATAATTAAGTGACAGTTTATTGTTTTTTTTTTTAAATGATTGCGCTGGGCTTTTATAGTGAAGCCGCTCTTTATTAATTGACTCAAGGATTTTATAATAACAGTTTTAGTACAAAATGTTTGTGGTTCAGAGCTATGAAAATTGTAAGTAAAAATAAAAGCTAATATATGTTCATTGTGTGCGTTTCCACCTAATTATATAGATAGTTTGAATTAAAGAAGTTTCGGTGTCACAACAAAACAAATATGAAAGCCCGCGTTGTGCCCTTTCGTCCTATGGTGTTCCGACGCCTCCCCGACGCTCTAGTTGTGCCCTTTTGGCAAAAATACGTCATGGGTGTCATATGAAAGCGTGCGATGTGCCCTTTCGTCCTATGGTGTTCCGACGCCGCCCCGACGCCCTAGTTGTGCCCTTTTGGCAAAATGACGTCATAGGTATCATATGAAAGCCCTCGATGTGCCCTTTCGTCCTAAGATGTTCCGACGCCGCCCCCGACGCCTTAGTTGTGCCCTTTTGGCAAAATGACGTCATGGGTATCATATGAAAGCCCGCGCTATGCCCTTTCGTCCTAAGGTGTTCCGACGCCGCCCCCGACGCCCTAGTTGTGCCCTTTTGGCAAAATGACGTCATGGGTATCATATGAAAGCGCGCGTTGTGCCCTTTCGTCCTATGGTGTTCCGACGCCGCCCCCGACGCCCTAGTTGTGCCCTTTTGGCAAAATGACGTCATGGGTGTCATATGAAAGCGTGAGATGTGCCCTTTCGTCCTGAGGTGTTCCGACGCCGCCCCCGACGCCCTAGTTGTGCCCTTTTGGCAAAAATACGTCATGGGTGTCATATGAAAGCGTGAGATGTGTCCTTTCGTCCTGTGGTGTTCCGACGCCGCCCCGACGCCCTAGTTGTGCCCTTTTGGCAAAAATACGTCATGGGTGTCATATGAAAGCGTGAGATGTGCCCTTTCGTCCTGTGGTGTTCCGACGCCGCCCCCGACGCCCTAGTTGTGCCCTTTTGGCAAAATGACGTCATGGGTGTCATATGAAAGCGTGAGATGTGCCCTTTCGTCCTGAGGTGTTCCGACGCCGCCCCCGACGCCCTAGTTGTGCCCTTTTGGCAAAAAAGACGTCATGGGTCGTTTAGAACAATTGAGTTACGCCTTTTAACACTATGTTATCCATATTCATCCCAAATGTTGTAATTAGGCCCTTTGGACCAAGGAGAGGTTAAAGACGTCATGGTAGTCGATTCGAACAATTGAGTTACGCCTTTTACCACTCTGCTATCCCCCATTCATCCTGACAGCTGTAACTAAGCCCTTTGGATCAAGTAGACTTTAAGGACGTCATGGTAGTCGTTTCGAACAATTTAGTTACGTCCTTTCGCACTATGTTATCCATATTCATCCCAAAGGCTGTAATTAGGCCCTATGGACCAAGGAAACGTTCTTGACGTCATGGGAGTCGTTTCGAACAATGTAATTATGCCCTTTCGCACTATGCTATCCAAATTCATCCCTACGGTTGTAATTAAGCCCTCATGACCAAAGGGAATGTTGTCAGGTCACGGGAATCGTTTCTAACAAAAAAAGTTACGCTCTTTCGCACTATGCTATTCCCCGATTCATTCATTCATACACCTTTTACCATTTAAGCTCTTTGGTAGAAAATGTGTACGCATAGAGGCGCTGTTATGCAATTAAGAGACAGGAGGTAAATATCAAGTGTTCCTACTATACTTACAGATACTGTAAGAGGGACCTATGAAAACAATTACGTACAACATGCCTGTAGAGCGCATTCCCTAACAATGTTTTGTTATTAAAAGATAAATAAGTTTATACTTACATAACCTTTTATATTTCATCTTCTATACAGCATCTATTCTCCTTCCAGATGAACAGTGTTATTATTAACTATATGTAAATGACTGTGTGTAATGATTAGGAAAACGGTTAAGGTTAAATTTCTTTTCAGACCGTCACAACCTTTTTATTGTGTATCATAAGATTGTCACGCTCCTGTGAAATAATGTGTATAAACAAAGGGCTTCACAGTAGTAGTGCTGCATGGTTTATTTCAACATACTGGGTTTACAAACACGATGACAGAATGGAATTTCATCACAAGGAAGTGATTGAAACACACACACACACACACATCCGCGTCAGTACTTGTTATGTGTAATCAATACGACATGCATAAAAGAGTTTTAACATGTGATCTCATACACTCTATATTTCCTAAGTGTCTATAGCTCTACGTGTGATTGAAAGTGATAGTGATTCAACTGCTTCTCCTTCCAGAAAAAAAACCATTAGCATCAGAGGTATGTTTTATTTAACTTCAGGTTTGTTTAAAAACACGTAATGAATATTGTCTATGATCCATGACTTTAAACTTAAAACAATTTGTTGTGCACATTTTGCTTCAGGAAAAGTATGGAATTTACAGACAGTAATACATTTAGGTAGAATATTTAAATTTGGACAATTGAAATCAAATAGATCGTAGACCTCAACAGACGGAATAACGTTGTGTAGAAATTGTTTCTTCTGACAACCTTTCACAAATACATGATCACAATTGTTGAAAATGTTTCTTACAATATTTTCCATGTGACCATAATCTACAAATCCATGATCGTATTTTAATCCATGATGAAAATGTTCTAAGTAATGTTTTGTCATATCGTTTACAACACGGTCTTCAGGGCTGTTGAATAATAGATGTACACTGTTTTCACATTTCAAATCACAAGAAAAAATTCTTTTACAAAAAATTGACCTGTTGATTGTTCGACAAAACCCTGTACGTCTGCAACTCGGCCACCCTCTACGATCAAAAGAAAACAATATATCACTAACATAATTCATAAGGTTTGGTCAGTATAAAGTACATAAATCATAACCTTTTGTTCTTTTTCTTTAACATCTAAAGTAATATTGAACACTACTGGTTGTGAGATTGAAACACACCTTGCCCCATAAGTAGTGTTATTGAATTTCTCAATTATAGATACCATCTGAAAAGAAAAAAGGTATTTAATATAACATTTTTATACACTATGTCAACAATAAACTCTAGCTGATAATGACTAACAACTTACTAACAAAATAGTAAAACATCGAAACTGATAGAAATAGGAAAACAAACAAACATGACGTTACTTACTTCGTTAATTGTAAAAGAAAAGACAAAGTCTATGTTAGAAGAACAGATACTGATGCTGCCGACAAGTATGTAGTCTACAGTATTCACAGAACGAACGATGAAACAGTGTTTAATGATGGGACAATAAAGTCAACCTTTTTATAGCGATATTAAGTAACTGTTTCCCCCCTCTTTGAACTTACATTCGTTTCTTGTTTGAAATAGATAGACTTAGATGTAGGAATGCGATTTCCTAGGATAGCGTCATAACATATTTTCTCTAACCATTTCATCATATACTAGAAATAGATTTAACCCTCTTTCTCTTCAGAATAACAATATAACTCAGTCGTCAAATGGTGAAACTATGTTATATTCTCCTCTCGTACCCTACAGCTATCTATAAATATAATAGTGAAAGTATTTGCTATCTTAAAGTAATCTTCGAAACCCATGTAGATCAACATGTACAAAATTAATTTGAAAATGTCGACATGTATACTTAAGTCGCTATGAAAACTAAATGCTTTATACAAATCATGGTTGAAAAAGACAAAGCATGCCTTTTCATACTGTATAAAACACAACTTGTGATTAAAAATTATACTATTATTACTAACATGTACCAAATTAATTTTAAAATATCGACATGTAAACTTAAGTCGCTATGAAAACTAAATTATTTATACAAATGTCTTACATGTACAGTACAACTGGGAGAAAATATTACTAACATGTACCAAATTAATTTTAAAATATCGACATGTAAACTTAAGTCGCTATGAAAACTAAATTATTTTATACAAATGTCTTACATGTACAGTACAACTGCTATGAAAACTAAAATATTTATACAGCTCTTGGTTGAAAATCTGACAATACGTGCCATTTCATACTGTATAAAACACAACTTGTGATTAAAACAAAAACTGTTTTCCTTTTAGGATGTTGTAACAAAGACCTTGAGATGTCGTTAAGTAAGTAGGTAGACAAGTATGACAAACACAGCAAATACGTTACGACATTGTACACGTAAGTCTTTATGAAAACTAAATTATTTATACAAGTCATGGTTGAAAGCTCACAAAGCGTGTCTTTTCATACTGTATAAAACAAATCTTGTGTTAAAAAAAACAGTATAAAGTATTTAAATGTAGAAAATATTACTAACATGTACCAAATGATTTTTGAAAATGTCGTCCTTGTACACGTAATTCGCTATGAAAACGAACTTATTTATACAACTCCTGGTTAAAAACCGAGGGAAACGATTCTGCATTACCTTTGTTATTCACATAGTTTGGAGAATGACATTACACATCGTTATGAAACTAACTTATTTATACAAGTCATGGATGAAAACCGAAAAAGCGTACCTTTTCATACTGTATAAAACACAACTGGTGATTGAAAATGTACAACTTTATTCAGATGTAGAAAATATTAGTGCTTTCACAGCACAACTTGTGATTTAAAAAACTCAAGCGTGTCTTTTCGTAGTGTATAAAACACAACTTGTGATTGAAAAGTACAATTGTATTCACATGTCAGAAATAATAATGTTATAACAACACAACATGTCCTAGATTAATTGAAAATGGCATACATGTACACATCACTTGCTATGAAAACTAAAATAATTATACAACTCAAGGTTGAAAACTGATTGAAAAGGTACAACTTTATTCAGATGTAGAAAATATTAGTGCTTTCTCAACACAACGTGTGATAAAAAACTTTACAATATTATTAAATGTACCAAATTAATTTTGAAAATGTCTACCTTCTACACTTCCATCGTTATGAAACTAACTTATTTATACAAGTCATGGATGAAAACCAACAAAGCGTACCTTTTCATACTGTATAAAACACAACTGGTGATTGAAAATGTACAACTTTATTCAGATGTAGAAAATATTAGTGCTTTCACAGCACAACTTGTGATTAAAAAAACTCAAGCGTGTCTTTTCGTAGTGTATAAAACACAACTTGTGATTGAAAACGTACAATTGTATTCAGATGTTGTAAATACTAATGTTATTTCAACCCAACATGTGCTAAATTACTTTGAAAATGTCATACATTTACACTTCACTTGTTATGAAAACTAAAATATTTATACAACTCACGGTTGAAAACTTACAATGCTTGGCTTTTCATCTGTATAAAACACAACTTGTGATTAAAATCGCTATGAAAACTATAATGTTTATACAAGAATAGACAAAGCGTGTCTTTTCATAATGTATAAACACACAACTTGGAATTGAAAATGTACAATTTTATTTTATAACGAGAAACTACAGAAAACAGATGGCTCAGATACACTTAAAGCGTGAACCCAACTTAGAGTGTAAGATTTATTATATCACAGCTTTGGTTAAGCTATGTTAGGTTAGGAAAGGTTGGGTTAGGGTATGTTCACAGCTTTGGTTAGGTTAGGATAGGTTAAGAAATGTTAGGTTACGATATGTTAGGTTACGGTATGTTAGGTTATCTCGGAGGAAAGAAAAAAACTCGTCGCATAACCCAACTTATAGTGTACGATTTATTATATCACCGCTTTGGTTAGGTTAGGTTAGGAAAGGTTAGGTTATGTTACGGTATGTTTGGTTAGGTTAGGAAAGGTTAGGTTATGTTACGGTATGTTTGGTTAGGTTAGGAAAGGTTAGGTTAGTTAGGATCACCGCTTTGGTTAAGTTAGGTTAGGTTTGGAAAGGTTGGGTTAGGTTACGACATGTTAGGTTAGGTTAGGAAGGGTTAAGTTAGGTTAGGTTACGGTATGTTAGGTTAGGTTATCTCGGCTGAGGAAATTAAAAAACTCGTCGCGCGCGACGAGTTTTTTCTTCAATTTCCTCCGAGATAACCTAACCTAACATACCGTAACCTAACCTAACTTAACCCTTCCTAACCTAACCTAACATGTCGTAACCTAACCTAACCTTTCCAAACCTAACCTAACTTAACCAAAGCGGTGATCCTAACTAACCTAACCTTTCCTAACCTAACCAAACATACCGTAACATAACCTAACCTTTCCTAACCTAACCAAACATACCGTAACATAACCTAACCTTTCCTAACCTAACCTAACCAAAGCGGTGATATAATAAATCGTACACTATAAGTTGGGTTATGCGACGAGTTTTTTTCTTTCCTCCGAGATAACCTAACATACCGTAACCTAACATATCGTAACCTAACATTTCTTAACCTATCCTAACCTAACCAAAGCTGTGAACATACCCTAACCCAACCTTTCCTAACCTAACATAGCTTAACCAAAGCTGTGATATAATAAATCTTACACTCTAAGTTGGGTTCACGCTTTAAGTGTATCTGAGCCATCTGTTTTCTGTAGTTTCTCGTTATAAAATAAAATTGTACATTTTCAATTCCAAGTTGTGTGTTTATACATTATGAAAAGACACGCTTTGTCTATTCTTGTATAAACATTATAGTTTTCATAGCGATTTTAATCACAAGTTGTGTTTTATACAGATGAAAAGCCAAGCATTGTAAGTTTTCAACCGTGAGTTGTATAAATATTTTAGTTTTCATAACAAGTGAAGTGTAAATGTATGACATTTTCAAAGTAATTTAGCACATGTTGGGTTGAAATAACATTAGTATTTACAACATCTGAATACAATTGTACGTTTTCAATCACAAGTTGTGTTTTATACACTACGAAAAGACACGCTTGAGTTTTTTTAATCACAAGTTGTGCTGTGAAAGCACTAATATTTTCTACATCTGAATAAAGTTGTACATTTTCAATCACCAGTTGTGTTTTATACAGTATGAAAAGGTACGCTTTGTTGGTTTTCATCCATGACTTGTATAAATAAGTTAGTTTCATAACGATGGAAGTGTAGAAGGTAGACATTTTCAAAATTAATTTGGTACATTTAATAATATTGTAAAGTTTTTTATCACACGTTGTGTTGAGAAAGCACTAATATTTTCTACATCTGAATAAAGTTGTACCTTTTCAATCAGTTTTCAACCTTGAGTTGTATAATTATTTTAGTTTTCATAGCAAGTGATGTGTACATGTATGCCATTTTCAATTAATCTAGGACATGTTGTGTTGTTATAACATTATTATTTCTGACATGTGAATACAATTGTACTTTTCAATCACAAGTTGTGTTTTATACACTACGAAAAGACACGCTTGAGTTTTTTAAATCACAAGTTGTGCTGTGAAAGCACTAATATTTTCTACATCTGAATAAAGTTGTACATTTTCAATCACCAGTTGTGTTTTATACAGTATGAAAAGGTACGCTTTTTCGGTTTTCATCCATGACTTGTATAAATAAGTTAGTTTCATAACGATGTGTAATGTCATTCTCCAAACTATGTGAATAACAAAGGTAATGCAGAATCGTTTCCCTCGGTTTTTAACCAGGAGTTGTATAAATAAGTTCGTTTTCATAGCGAATTACGTGTACAAGGACGACATTTTCAAAAATCATTTGGTACATGTTAGTAATATTTTCTACATTTAAATACTTTATACTGTTTTTTTTAACACAAGATTTGTTTTATACAGTATGAAAAGACACGCTTTGTGAGCTTTCAACCATGACTTGTATAAATAATTTAGTTTTCATAAAGACTTACGTGTACAATGTCGTAACGTATTTGCTGTGTTTGTCATACTTGTCTACCTACTTACTTAACGACATCTCAAGGTCTTTGTTACAACATCCTAAAAGGAAAACAGTTTTTGTTTTAATCACAAGTTGTGTTTTATACAGTATGAAATGGCACGTATTGTCAGATTTTCAACCAAGAGCTGTATAAATATTTTAGTTTTCATAGCAGTTGTACTGTACATGTAAGACATTTGTATAAAATAATTTAGTTTTCATAGCGACTTAAGTTTACATGTCGATATTTTAAAATTAATTTGGTACATGTTAGTAATATTTTCTCCCAGTTGTACTGTACATGTAAGACATTTGTATAAATAATTTAGTTTTCATAGCGACTTAAGTTTACATGTCGATATTTTAAAATTAATTTGGTACATGTTAGTAATAATAGTATAATTTTTAATCACAAGTTGTGTTTTATACAGTATGAAAAGGCATGCTTTGTCTTTTTCAACCATGATTTGTATAAAGCATTTAGTTTTCATAGCGACTTAAGTATACATGTCGACATTTTCAAATTAATTTTGTACATGTTGATCTACATGGGTTTCGAAGATTACTTTAAGATAGCAAATACTTTCACTATTATATTTATAGATAGCTGTAGGGTACGAGAGGAGAATATAACATAGTTTCACCATTTGACGACTGAGTTATATTGTTATTCTGAAGAGAAAGAGGGTTAAATCTATTTCTAGTATATGATGAAATGGTTAGAGAAAATATGTTATGACGCTATCCTAGGAAATCGCATTCCTACATCTAAGTCTATCTATTTCAAACAAGAAACGAATGTAAGTTCAAAGAGGGGGGAAACAGTTACTTAATATCGCTATAAAAAGGTTGACTTTATTGTCCCATCATTAAACACTGTTTCATCGTTCGTTCTGTGAATACTGTAGACTACATACTTGTCGGCAGCATCAGTATCTGTTCTTCTAACATAGACTTTGTCTTTTCTTTTACAATTAACGAAGTAAGTAACGTCATGTTTGTTTGTTTTCCTATTTCTATCAGTTTCGATGTTTTACTATTTTGTTAGTAAGTTGTTAGTCATTATCAGCTAGAGTTTATTGTTGACATAGTGTATAAAAATGTTATATTAAATACCTTTTTTTCTTTTCAGATGGTATCTATAATTGAGAAATTCAATAACACTACTTATGGGGCAAGGTGTGTTTCAATCTCACAACCAGTAGTGTTCAATATTACTTTAGATGTTAAAGAAAAAGAACAAAAGGTTATGATTTATGTACTTTATACTGACCAAACCTTATGAATTATGTTAGTGATATATTGTTTTCTTTTGATCGTAGAGGGTGGCCGAGTTGCAGACGTACAGGGTTTTGTCGAACAAT
Source organism: Ectobius pallidus (assembly GCA_964059195.1). Classification (NCBI taxonomy): domain Eukaryota; kingdom Metazoa; phylum Arthropoda; class Insecta; order Blattodea; family Ectobiidae; genus Ectobius; species Ectobius pallidus. Next base: position 31,588,059 of record CAXKWD010000006.1, read on the forward strand.
CAACAGGTCAATTTTTTGTAAAAGAATTTTTTCTTGTGATTTGAAATGTGAAAACAGTGTACATCTATTATTCAACAGCCCTGAAGACCGTGTTGTAAACGATATGACAAAACATTACTTAGAACATTTTCATCATGGATTAAAATACGATCATGGATTTGTAGATTATGGTCACATGGAAAATATTGTAAGAAACATTTTCAACAATTGTGATCATGTATTTGTGAAAGGTTGTCAGAAGAAACAATTTCTACACAACGTTATTCCGTCTGTTGAGGTCTACGATCTATTTGATTTCAATTGTCCAAATTTAAATATTCTACCTAAATGTATTACTGTCTGTAAATTCCATACTTTTCCTGAAGCAAAATGTGCACAACAAATTGTTTTAAGTTTAAAGTCATGGATCATAGACAATATTCATTACGTGTTTTTAAACAAACCTGAAGTTAAATAAAACATACCTCTGATGCTAATGGTTTTTTTTTTCTGGAAGGAGAAGCAGTTGAATCACTATCACTTTCAATCACACGTAGAGCTATAGACACTTAGGAAATATAGAGTGTATGAGATCACATGTTAAAACTCTTTTATACATGTCGTATTGATTACACATAACAAGTACTGACGCGGATGTGTGTGTGTGTGTGTTTCAATCACTTCCTTGTGATGAAATTCCATTCTGTCATCGTGTTTGTAAACCCAGTATGTTGAAATAAACCATGCAGCACTACTACTGTGAAGCCCTTTGTTTATACACATTATTTCACAGGAGCGTGACAATCTTATGATACACAATAAAAAGGTTGTGACGGTCTGAAAAGAAATTTAACCTTAACCGTTTTCCTAATCATTACACACAGTCATTTACATATAGTTAATAATAACACTGTTCATCTGGAAGGAGAATAGATGCTGTATAGAAGATGAAATATAAAAGGTTATGTAAGTATAAACTTATTTATCTTTTAATAACAAAACATTGTTAGGGAATGCGCTCTACAGGCATGTTGTACGTAATTGTTTTCATAGGTCCCTCTTACAGTATCTGTAAGTATAGTAGGAACACTTGTTATTTACCTCCTGTCTCTTAATTGCATAACAGCGCCTCTATGCGTACACATTTTCTACCAAAGAGCTTAAATGGTAAAAGGTGTATGAATGAATGAATCGGGGAATAGCATAGTGCGAAAGAGCGTAACTTTTTTTGTTAGAAACGATTCCCGTGACCTGACAACATTCCCTTTGGTCATGAGGGCTTAATTACAACCGTAGGGATGAATTTGGATAGCATAGTGCGAAAGGGCATAATTACATTGTTCGAAACGACTCCCATGACGTCAAGAACGTTTCCTTGGTCCATAGGGCCTAATTACAGCCTTTGGGATGAATATGGATAACATAGTGCGAAAGGACGTAACTAAATTGTTCGAAACGACTACCATGATGTCCTAAAAGTCTACTTGATCCAAAGGGCTTAGTTACAGCTGTCAGGATGAATGTGGGGATAGCAGAGTGGTAAAAGGCGTAACTCAATTGTTCGAATCGACTACCATGACGTCTTTAACCTCTCCTTGGTCCAAAGGGCCTAATTACAACATTTGGGATGAATATGGATAACATAGTGTTAAAAGGCGTAACTCAATTGTTCTAAACGACCCATGACGTCTTTTTTGCCAAAAGGGCACAACTAGGGCGTCGGGGGCGGCGTCGGAACACCTCAGGACGAAAGGGCACATCTCACGCTTTCATATGACACCCATGACGTCATTTTGCCAAAAGGGCACAACTAGGGCGTCGGGGGCGGCGTCGGAACACCACAGGACGAAAGGGCACATCTCACGCTTTCATATGACACCCATGACGTATTTTTGCCAAAAGGGCACAACTAGGGCGTCGGGGCGGCGTCGGAACACCACAGGACGAAAGGACACATCTCACGCTTTCATATGACACCCATGACGTATTTTTGCCAAAAGGGCACAACTAGGGCGTCGGGGGCGGCGTCGGAACACCTCAGGACGAAAGGGCACATCTCACGCTTTCATATGACACCCATGACGTCATTTTGCCAAAAGGGCACAACTAGGGCGTCGGGGGCGGCGTCGGAACACCATAGGACGAAAGGGCACAACGCGCGCTTTCATATGATACCCATGACGTCATTTTGCCAAAAGGGCACAACTAGGGCGTCGGGGGCGGCGTCGGAACACCTTAGGACGAAAGGGCATAGCGCGGGCTTTCATATGATACCCATGACGTCATTTTGCCAAAAGGGCACAACTAAGGCGTCGGGGGCGGCGTCGGAACATCTTAGGACGAAAGGGCACATCGAGGGCTTTCATATGATACCTATGACGTCATTTTGCCAAAAGGGCACAACTAGGGCGTCGGGGCGGCGTCGGAACACCATAGGACGAAAGGGCACATCGCACGCTTTCATATGACACCCATGACGTATTTTTGCCAAAAGGGCACAACTAGAGCGTCGGGGAGGCGTCGGAACACCATAGGACGAAAGGGCACAACGCGGGCTTTCATATTTGTTTTGTTGTGACACCGAAACTTCTTTAATTCAAACTATCTATATAATTAGGTGGAAACGCACACAATGAACATATATTAGCTTTTATTTTTACTTACAATTTTCATAGCTCTGAACCACAAACATTTTGTACTAAAACTGTTATTATAAAATCCTTGAGTCAATTAATAAAGAGCGGCTTCACTATAAAAGCCCAGCGCAATCATTTAAAAAAAAAAACAATAAACTGTCACTTAATTATTAGTAAATAAAAGAAAATATGATTACTTACCAGAGGATCAGATGGATGACTTCGCAAACACACTATGAGGTCACTATTAACTTAGAACTGTACAGAAACATGTATTTATACAGAAAACTGAAACACTTACATTAATGACGTCACACCTTTAAAATTCTCTCTCCCCCAAGAGAAAAGATTGTATCATATATTTTATCTCTAAACAAGCCAAGGGATACATTCCAGGGCTACACTTCCGTGTTTTTTGTTGTTTCGCAAAAAAGATAAGCTGTTGAAAGGAATTCTTTTCCTCTTAGTCAGGATGTTATGTATAGTGTTTAGACGTCACACCTTTAAAATTCTCTCTCCCTTAAGAAAAACTTCCGTGTTCCTGTTGTTTCGCAAAAAAAAAAAAAAAAAGATAAGCTGTTGAAAGGAATTCTTTTCCTCTTAGTCATGATGTTATGTATAGTGCTTGTTACAGTAACTCCATCCACATGCTAGATTTGCTAATAGGATATGAACGTTTTTTTCTTAGAACGTATTTGCATAATAAACTACGTCATGGAGCAAAGGACATAAGTGGTATGAACCAGGGGATACCATAACACGTAAGAGCGTATCCTTTTGTTTGAAAAATTCCTATGACGTCATGGAGCAAAGGACCTCGCGTTGGTGCATGTCGTGACATGTTTCAAGGGGGGCGACGTCGCGACGCCGGGGCGGGGCCGGGTGGCGGCCATTTTACTTTAAACGCCCACCCTTACTACTAGTGTCGATTGTTGACTTAGCCCATTTCGAAACCCATTAGAAAATAAGGTAGTAAAATTCATTTCTGGAAATAATCCGTTAATTAAGTAGTTAAATATTGCGGCCATCGAAAAATAGTGGGAAAACAAAGAATTTCCATCCTTGGCGGGATTCGAACCGAGAACGTGTTACTTACCAGTCGAACGCGCTGTCCTTGTGTTACGGTATCGCTTAACAACCAATGTTCCTAATAGTCTGTTATGAAACACGTGATTGACAAGGAGACTACACCCGATTAATTGCTTGAATTGAGAAACAACTTCACGTAATTTGCATTGCTTGTGAAAACAAACGTTTCTGTTACATCTCTTACATTTATTTACGTATCACTGGATTGCGAAACTCGCGACTAAATAACATTATAGGCTGCACCTTACCAGACATTTATAGTCGATAACGAGAGACCAGTACTATTTCTTTTCAACATGGCCGCTAATACAGAATTGCGTATCAAACTGACAGCTCTGCTAGATACTGGATTTTCCATGTTTCAGGCAGCAGTTAGGCTAAGAATGGCAAAAACGACTGCAAAAAGGTGGGCTCGTCGATACCGTGAAACTGGGGTGGTTGCTAGACGTCCTGATTCTGGACGTCCGAGAATTTCCATGGAAAGAGAGGGCAGAACGTTGCGCAGAAATTGTGCGCATGACCCCATCATGTCTGCAAACGAAACGAACTGTCTCTCGATTCTCTGGAGGCCGTAAGACGGTTATCAATCGTCTTAAGGCTTCGGGTGTTATAAACTATAGGGCTGCTCGTAAACAAACTATTACAGAGGGGCAAGCGATAGACCGCCTAGCATATGTTAACAGTCTAGATCAGCGTTTCTCAACCTTTTTGAACCCGAGGACCTCTAAAATGTCTAAAAAAATTTACGGACCCCTAATTTTACATCCCATTTTTAAAAGTAGGCTATATGTAGGCGTATATTCTTAATATTTGGGGTATTAATTATAGGTCGTTCTAACGAAATACATATTTTTTTTAATTCGACGGAAACACAGTTGTTGAATTGGAACTAAACTATTGACAGTAAAATTATATTTTGAACAGACTTTAATATGTATTACCAATTTATAATGTAACTAGGAATTATGTTATTACTCACTTTTAATGAGACGGTTGAGCTTGTCGCCTCTTGCAGAGTTCCTGGATATTCGGCTCATTATTAGTCAAATTTAGTCGAAGAACAGCAGATACATTAAGTCGGTTTCTGTATTTTGTTTTTAGTTAAACTAGCGATGAAAATCCCTTCTCACAACTCCATGTTGAAAACTCCATGGCGCCTCTAATAACAAATTCCGACAAAGTCTTATTTTTTAGGGTTTTGAATGAAAGAGGGAATAATAGACGTCAGTGCATCAGGGGGTTTGAAACTGTTGTTCGTAACTGCAAAAGTAAGGAAACTTGCAATATGACCTGTATTTTCGAATATTTTAAAAACTTTGACATCTAGTGTCCATTTCATGTGAAATATTTTTACTTCTTTACTTCCCACTTGCTTTATGATACTTTTAAATTAACTATGACTGCGGACCATCTGCACCATCTTCGAGGACCACCAGTGTTCCCCGGACCATAGGTTGAGAAACGCTGGTCTAGATGATTTTGATTGGGGAAGAGTCATCTTCTCCGACGAATCCCAGATCTCGACTAGTTATACCGGACCTGTTCTTGTTTTACGCGAGGCTGGCCAACGGAACAGTGGCTCGTGGGTCGTGCTTTTGTGGCTCCAAACCCAAAGCAGGGACACATTAGCGTCATGTTCTGGGGGTGGTTGTCTCGCGACGGAGCAGGAATGCTACAGCGGATAGATGGGACTCTGCGCGTTGATCAGTATATTAATATTTTAGAGCACGTGTTTTACCCTTCTGCACCTTGAACGTTATCCCGACGGACCAATATTGTTCCTGCAGGATAACTACGCAGTTCACAAATCTGTGGCCGTTCAGAGATGGTTATCGGAGAGGCCAAAGATCGAAGAGATTGCTCTGCCTCCCGTTTCACCTGATCTGAATGTGATCGAAAATGTGTGGGTCAAACTAAAACGAAGGACGCACACACTGGTTCAGACAGACCACCTCGGAATGCAGACGAGCTCTGGAAATATGTTCTAGAGGCCTGGGAGGTTTTCGCGCAGGATCTTGACTATTTCCGGAGGCTCGTTACACACTCATTACACAAAATTCATGGAGGGAGAAGCGAATTTCACCATGGGACAATTTTATTTTTGTCCCGAAAAAACTTCAAGCGAGAAAGTTTTAGTGAAATAACTGAATTTTAATACAAATGAAGTTCCAGCTCTGTATTTCGAATGATTTACACAAAGCGAACACAAATTTTCATTTTATAAACATCACTCATTACACAAAATTCATAGAGGGACAAGCAAATTTCACCATGTGACAATTTATTTTATTTTTGTGTCTCGAAAAAACTTCAAGCGAGAAAGTTTTAGTGTAATAACTGAATTTTAATACAAATGAAGTTCCAGGTCTATATCTCGAATGGTTTACGAGTAATTCAGTGGTAATTATTCCGGGCGCTATAGCTGTCGGCATGATTTGTGACGATCGTGGAATGTCGAGGAAGAAGCATATTTGACCATGCGATTTTTTTTTTTGTTCCTGTGACCAGAAAAGGATTCAAGCATGTAATTTTTAGGGAAATATTTTAATTTTATTGTACTTCAAGTACTATGTTTATATCTTGAATGGTTTACGAGTAATAGAGTGGTGATTACTCCAGGCGCTAAGGCTATCGGAACGGTACAGAGGTCTTTTTTTTTTCTATAAGATAGGTCTACTAAAAAGCCTTAAATATTTGAGTCGTTGACTCAATAATGAAGGATATTAACTGGCTATTTGTACCCATACTGAAAGATTGATCCGCTGAGGAAAAGGAATGAATCAAACTTTTTCCTAATCTCGTAAATCTGCATAACATTTATTTAGATGTTTGTTGAATTTTTTATTTTATTTTTTATCCTTTATGCTAGTAACTTTTATGTCTAATTAGCTTAGCAAATACCTTTTTAGTTTAATACCTTGTTAACCTTGTGTTTTCATATTTTAACATAATTTAACAAAATGAAAACGTACACCAGTTTAAACGGGTGGTGAATTTCGAGGCTTTAAAAGCATACTATCGGGTTACAGTGAAGGCAACACGACGGTACTTTTTAATGAAAAAATCATGGTAAAATCCTTTGAAATGTTACGTGATTTATGTAGAATGCATTGCAAAGCAATTTGTGCATATGTGTGTCCTTATATGATGTTGAGACGCCGATTTTAAAGACCCTTCGCCCTCTTTTCGTAGTGCTGTTCATGAAACTTTCCCTGCCCTGCAAATCACAAACCAACCCTTAGTTCATTATATTATCTCTGTCACATAATTTGTATACAGATCTACACTTCTGGCCGTGTTTCACCAATCATTACCTACATAGCTTACCCCACATAACCAGGAAAAAATTATTATTAATATAAATGTATTGCTATGATTAAAATATTAATACAAATTAATACTCTACAATAGTCTACACAATGTAAGTTAATATTAATATTAGTACTGTACATGTTAATATTAATATATAAAAATATCCATTAGTGGTTTTCTACCCTTATTATAAGGTGTAATTTCTATACAAATATGCATTCTTTAACAAATTTTCATCAAATTATATTAACATAACCTCTAGAATGAGAATATTTTCTAGGCGCAACGGTTCGGTTATTTGCACTCCCTAAAACACTTTCTAATTGACTATCATGTACTTTTCGTTGGCCCCGCCTTCCACCCCCGGAGTACCTGAGCCATAGGCTATATCTCCGGTCCAACAACCGATTTCGCATTTGTTCTAAGATCATCGCGTCGCTTTCTCTTGATCATAGAACACGGGGAAAGTGTTTGATGAATTTACTTTGGATTTTTTTCCCGTCACAATTTTACTCTTATTCATTTGTTCATTTGTCCGTTGTCGCGGGGGGGGGGCGTGTCCCCGATCTGGTATTCACCTTATAGAGTGAGGGAAACCCCCCGAAAACCTCACTCAGATCGGTTGCTGCGAGGCTATCCCGCAGCTTCCGAGGCAAGTCTTGGGCAATCTGCCATACATCCGTCTTGCTCGGTAAGGCCCCGGGGGATCTGAGCATTCCCCCAAGGTGGATTCGTCTCAAATTCGGTGTGTCTTAAGCATCATCTTGTTCTTGTTCTTTCCTGCTTTCTATCACGTGGCGTGTGAATGTTCTGAAAGCAGTGTTAGCTCCCTTTGTCGTCCAAAAACTAAGTTCTGGTGGCCACATTTCGCCTGCTTGTTTGGCTACCTCTCTTAGGCCAATACGTGCTTTCCCTATGTCTCGCGCATGTATAGAGGGCGTGGTACATTGTATCAGGCTCACAGTCTTCACAGTAACATAGATAATCCTCTGCTAGGTTAAACCTAAATAGGTTTGCTGCGAAGTAGCCATGTCCCGAATAGAACTGGGATGTTGAGAAATCAGGAACGATCCATTTTTGACTGAGCCGTCTGCGGACGCTAGGGAAATAGTCCTTTGTTAGGAGGCCCTTTTGGGCATCTTTCCAGCGTCGTTCCCACGCATGTACAGTTGCGCTTCTAAGCTGCTTCATTAGTTCTAAACGGTTATACCTTTCGTAAATGTCTTGATTTAGTTCCCACTCTTCAATTCGAGTAGGGAGGTGTTTTCGAATTTTGTAAGCATTTACTTTTTCCTCTAAGAGCAAATCTACTGGGATTTCTCCAGCAATAACCGGTAGCGCGTCATTTGATGTAGTCGAATATGCTCTGGTGACTCTAAGTAGAGCTTGTCTCTGTGCTGTGATCAACTTACGTTTATGGCGTGAATTTATGTATGGAGCCCATCCATTGGCAGCATATGTAATTAGTGCCACGAATACTGCCGAGTATAGCCTTTTATAATTCGTATATTTGTAGCCCCATGTTTGGCCTGATAGCCTACCTAACGCATGGAAAAGGTTTACCGTTGTAGTGCATATTTTTTCGACTTGCCTATCCATCTTGTTGCCGGCTTGGTGACTATCATGTACTAATAAAAACAATATGTATTGGTAATTTCTATCCTAAAAGACTGTGGTCAGTGGCGAAGATCAGTAAACAAGCCTTGGTCAGCGGCGCCATGCTCTCAGGTCCTGCTCATTCAGACAGCTAAAAGCGCCCGGAATAATTACCACTGGATTACTCGTAAACCGTTCAAGATATAAATGAAGATTTTTCGGGACACAAAATTACGAAGAAAACTGTCGCTTAGTCAAATTTGCTTCTCCCTCCATGAATTTTGTGTAACGGGTGATATTTATAAAAGGAAATAAAAACATTTGTGTCCGCTTTTTTTAAGGCTCTGATTTAACCGTCAGTAGGGTTGTTGTGTGTAGATTATTTCTGTACAAATTTCACAGGAATCCGACCAAGGGTTCACTAAAGGTTACGAGCTTAATCATAAGGTGTGAGCATTTTCTAGACTGAGTAAAAGACGGGAATTGCGAGAGTTGGAAACTGGCGACGTCACACATCTCGCCAGCTCGCCGCAACCCGTCCTATAAACTCGCCCGAATACGCAACCTCTGTAGTTTACAAGCCTTGCCATGGTGGTACTTAATAATCCTGTGACAAAACTCGACTCATAAAAGAAAGTTAAACGCGTTAGTGTGATAGTATTATCTGTCTTGAAGCTGTCAGTTTCCCGAGATTTGCCTTAGTGGAATATATAGTCCAGTCAAATTATCACAAAAAAAGTCATGTGGATGCAAAATTAAGGGTAGAGCTAATTTTTTTATATGATGTCTGGGATGGTTTTGAGAGTAATTTCTGACATTTTGCCAACAAAATTTTTTGCCGCCGGAGCCGCCATCTTGAAAAAACTTCAAAATTTTCTATTTTATTTCTGTTTTTGCCCATTATCTGCCAAAATACGCACGTGACAAAATATTTTATTATTTATCCTAAAAGTGGACTAAATTTGACACCGTTTGAGATCAAATTGAGTTTTCTACCATGAATAGTTTCGGAAATACAGCTCTCCGAATTTCAGCAACATTTTGCAAAAAAATAAAAAAATCTGAACTTTCAACTAGTTTTTGCTCGCTATCTTCTAAATGACCAAACCTTGAGTAAAATTTCGAAGGGTAACTTTTAAAGTAGAGTAAATTTGCAACAAGTTGAGTATTTAATGTTTTCATACCTATTATAGGTCACCAGATACAGAGGTATCTACAACTCCTCACATTTCAGAAAACTTATCGAAGGTACGAAAGTCTAGTTTTGCCTAGGATATTCTAAATGGCGTTTATCAGTAAAAAACCTGTGTTGTCTTATAGTTAAGTTTTACATTGTAATTAACAACCAAAACAGTATTTCCAACAATTTATAGGCCTAATGATAAAAGACTAAAAAAAACAATGTAAAAAGAAAATAAGAAAAGTTGGTGTAGGTACAGCATTTTGATTTGGAGAGAACGGCGTTTTATTTTAGAAGAACACTTTTGCAGTGTCCTCTGAAAAAAATTACTTCCTATAGCATATACAGTTGTCCCAAAATGGAAACATGTTATCGGAGGAATGGCGCTAAGAGGCTCTTTGTCACTGCTCCGCATACCGTTCTCTCCGGATACATCTGTTTTTATGTGTTTGTACCAGGCAACCTTAGGCATTTTGAAATATTTTCAGACAAATTATGACTCAAAGGTTTCAGTTATCTTCGATGGTTATCCTTCTGACGCTAATCAAACAAGCACAAAGAATTGTGAGACTCCGACGGGCTACGAGTCCATCTCCTGATGTCGTCTTTGATAGAACTACTGTTTTGAAAAGTTCACAAGAAACTTTTCTCACCAATGAAAACAACAAGAGGCGCTTCGTAGAATTGGCAAAAGCTGGAATAGGCTGTTAAAGATGTCTTGATTGTTATCACTGCCTTCTCAAAAGCATCTCAATACGACACTGTCTTTGTAGTTGGGGAGGACATAGACCTTTTTATTTCCTCACTACATTACCATCCCCTCATATAAAGAATATCCAAAAGTACGGAAGAAGCAAAGCTGCAGACATCTTCTAATCAAGGCAGTCATTTCGCCACAGCTTCTCCAACATGCTGCTGTTCATCCATGCTTTCAGTGGTTGTGACACAACATCTGCAGTTTTTGGCCACGGGAAAACCCACTTCTGTTCGCCGATTTTGAAACATCCTGAACTAGAAGAGGAGGCTAATGTAATTCTGAGCCCTCAAGCTACATAAGGAGAAGTGGCTGAAGTGGGCCAACATTTTTTGGGTCACTTATGTGGAGGAGACCCTGCTACACAAACACTTGACGAACTTCGGCACGGAATATTTGTAAAAGCTGCAGGAAGAATGAAATTTAACTTAGCGAACTTGCCCCCAACCAGTGATGCGGCTCAACTTCATGCCATGCGAACATACCACCAAGTTCAGGCATGGCTCAGAGAATACAAAGACCCTTTGAAGTGGGGCTGGGTGAACACACCAAGAGGCCTCTTTCCCCTTAAAGCCAAGAAGTAGCCAGCTCCAGAATCAATTCTGAAAAGTATTTCCTGTACCTGCAAGAAGGGGTGTTTAAACGCTTGTGGGTGTCGTAAAGGCTTGTGGGTGTCGTAAAGCTGGATTAAAGTGCACAACGATATGCAAACATTGCAATGGGCAGTCGTGTGAAAACATACTAATAGTCCTGTCCTCCGACAGTGAGGATGATGACACTCCTGATGAGCCAATTAATTCGTTTTTGGATGAAGACGCTGAAGAGTACTTTATCCACACTGGCTAGATTGTGAACATCATGGACGAAATAGCAGACGTCAACTGCCCAAGTCCCTCTAAGTGCCGAAGACTATGAACAAACAAGTTATTCAATGCAATGTTTCACCAGAACGCCAGCTAAATAAAATCTTTTTGTATATAAATGAATGTTCTGTGCCGTTATTGCTCCTAACTTGTACGCACATGCATTTATTCAATCGTTGCTGTATATATATTTATAAACCTCTGTATTTTGTGACCTGAAAGAGGTAGGATAAGTTTAAAGTACTCAATGCAATGTTTCACCAGAACTCCAGCTAAATAAAATCTTTTTGTATATAAATGAATGTTCTGTGCCGTTATTGCTCCTAACTTGTACGCACATGTATTTATTCAATCGTTGCTGATTTTAAACCTCTGTATTTTGTGACCTGAAAGAGGTAGGATAAGTTTAAAGTACTCGACAAGTTTCAAATTACCTCTAGTTTAAGTTTCCATATGGAGTTTTACTATAGGTTTGGACATTTAGAAGATAGCGAGCAAAAACTAGTTGAAAATTCAGATTTTTTTATTTTTTGCAAAATGTTGCTGAAATTCGGAGAGCTGTATTTCCGAAACTATTCATGGTAGAAAACTCACTTTGATCTCAAACTGTAGAAAATTTAGTCTACTTTTAGGATGGGTAATAAAACATTTTTGTCAGGTGCGTATTTTGGCACATAATGGGCAAACACAGAAATAAAATAGAAAATGTTGAAGTTTTTTCAAGATGGCAGCTCCGGCGGCAAAAAATTTTATTTGGCAAAATGTCAGAAATTACTCTCAAAACCATCCCAGACATCATATAAAAAAATTAGCTCTACCCTAAATTTTGTATCTACTTTTGACAATCCGATTGGACTAATAATCTACCTCCGTAAATTTTAATCAGGAATCCATAATTAGGCTACACCAATTTGGGAAAACCAGGAACACCGAATGTCACAGGTACTTACCGTATATTTACGAAGATAAGACTATAGTTGAATCATAAAAAAGGCCCCGAAAATCCGGGGTCACAATTTATATAAATTACAACCAGTATAAAATTACGTGGGGTACGCAATAGCGTAGTGGTTGAGGCGCTGCGCTACAAACCGGAAGGTCGCGGGTTCGATTTCCGATGAGGTCGTTGAGATTTTTCAATTGGCCTAATCCTTCTGGTGGCACCATGGCCCTGGGGCCAACTCAGCCCCTAACATAATTGAGTACCAGGAGCAATCCTGGGGGTAAAGGCGGCCGGTGCGTAAGGCTGACAACCTTACCACCTTCATGTGTCGAATGTCCAAAATCTGGGAGCCTCAACCCCCTGGAACCCTCTGGGCCTCCATGGCCTGTATAGCGATCACTTTACTTTTTTATAAAATGACGTATTGTGTTGTCAAGATCGTATTATCTTGATATATTAAGAAGTTTGGTACCATTAGCGGGGACATGTGAGCTTCGAAATAATATGAATTTCCTTTCTAGGCTACCGGTATGTGTATCACATGACTCACGCACAATGCGCGTGTCATACTGTTCCATTGTGGTGCGAGTGTGTGGACTGTGCTTAGTGACGTCATTTTGAAAAAAATAAGATCGAGGAATCTTTGTTCCAGTAATGGTAGCCAGCAGTCTTTTTTAATTGTAGACATTGTGCCCTAACTTCTGCTATCCACCCTGTGAATTATAGGCCTAATAGTGCGACGGTTGACAACATATTTGCGATCAACCAGAAAACTGAAACAAAAACGAAACATTTTGAAGTTGTTTCGTACACATAAATTATTGGGCCGTTGATAATTTGGTGGTAGTCTTATAGGACAGATATATGCTAAAACTATGACACTTTGACGAATGTATACCTCGTCTTATCTGCGGAAATATACGGCAACCCAGTACACGTAGAAACAACTTACCCACCACAAGGAACACTCACAGCTAACATAGCATTTTCGGGATCTGCTTTCTGAAAGAGAAAACGGGTATTAGGCAAGGGTTGAAATGAAATTATCCCCGTCCTTGGAGTGGGATTTAGAATGCTACTGCTGTCCACTCATTCCTGACACAACCTGAGAATAAATTTTGTGCCAACTTTCAGAAAACGAGGACAGTAAGTTAAATCAACATTTTTTTCAGTTCCCCATTTGTCGTTTACACGCACCCTAGGTTGAGAACAGCTGGTCTAGAGGAATATCTGGAATGAGACGCCATCATTCCCTTGGTTCCAATGGCTCCATCCGGCTACTGAGCTACCTTTCATTTATATCTGTCTAACTGCTCATCTAATGATCCTCTTCTGCTTGGAGGTTATTATTTGCGTTCAGTCTCCCTGGAGCAGATGGTGCAGAATCTCAATACGTTTAGCTAATATTGTAATTTAAAGAGAGGGAAACGGATGGTAGGGGCAATTACATTGATTTGCTTGACTCCAGCCCGCTTTTGGTTTTAGGATTTATTGGGTACGTGAATGGTGGGATTACATTTAAACTGTAACGAATGTGAAAAGGGGAATCATTATTGCTTGTGGAAGTAAGATCTGTGTATCAAGTCTGCAGATCTATTCATGTTACAAACGTTTTCACATGATGTAGTAGGCTAATAGGATTTAAAGCTTTAGTGGTTTTATTCACTTCCTTTATGTTAAGTGCAACATATCACAGAATTACTTGAGAACAGCGATTCTTGATAAGGATTCTAGCAAGTAAAACTGTTGGAGGATGTTAAGTTTTGTTCTGCTATTGTTATATTATAACTGATTGTTTTATTGGGCTGTCAACACGAGGCCGCGGGCCGAATGGGGCCGTGACCTCATTTTTTCTGCCCGCGGAGCAGGCCTCTAAATTTATAAATTACCATCAAATACGAAATATGCACAATTCTTACATTAACGATAAAATACAAATAAAATAACATGTGAAGTATTTTACAATGTCCTGTAAGACATTTAAAAATGTTCAAGTAGCTTATTTCTTTGTTAAATAAATGTGTTACAGGGTTTTGAAAATGGGAAACTGTAAATGCCACACCCTGTACTTTATTCCAGAAACATACTTGGTTACCCTAAATTTTGACCCTGTTTCTGTCCCTAATTCACTCGAAAACCTTCCAATCTGTCAATAAATAAATGGTGCAGTACATGTTGTACGAACTTCCTCACATATAAGCGTTAAGATTCGTATTATTGATGTGTTTCGTATTGCAACTGGTATTGTTTATTGGGATTCGAAACCATTCCTAACTTGATATCACATTTCACATCAAGGTTAATCGTGGCTGTCTTGTTACTACAACCTCATAAACAATAGGAAGCGATATTTTCATACGTGTTCTAAAAGTATGAATTGAAGCCTTAATTAGTTCAATATCTCGATAACGATTGACTTTATGAAAAATTTAATACTCTGTTTAATAAAGAAATGTTATTTTTAACAATCTGTACAACTTTATTGTGCAGACTTTTTCATGTTTCTTCTACCGTAGTTCTAGCCAAGAAAAATTGAAATGGACACGAGAGAAATAACTCCTAAGTCATTTAATAATAGAAAAACGAATAGTCTGTTTTATTAGACAAAATTAGACGTTTTAAAATCTAAATTTTGTAATAATAGGCCTAGTTAGGTTTTATTTGTAAAAAAAATCAAATTGTTACGCTTATTTTGTTTTTTTATTTATTACATATTGATCAAGTTATTGCCTTAATCGACTAAAGTAGTGTACAAAATAATTTATATTCTTATTTAGGATATCAGTCGGAATGTAAATAACTAAACGTAGTATTTCTCCCTGCTTTCCTCCCGTCCTCCGGTGGTAATGGTATCATGAGGAATTGTGTTTAAGAACCGTCAAAAGCAGCCACGTGAAGCAGGGCAGGGCTGGGTGAGGAAGAAATGCTTCAGTTGGCTATTGAAATCCCACGAGTTCGTGTAGCTATAGTGCACAACGTTCTGCTCTGAATCTTGTCCCACTGTTTATTGTGACCATTTCTATACTCGTTAAATTGAAATACAAGAAATAACAATGAATGGGTGATGTTACCCGGAAACAGCTGCTCTTGCGTTGTTTAATGACCAGTTTAGTGTTATTGCAAATAAAATAAAACCTCAGATAAGGGGTGTCGACTGATAGATGTAGGACAGCGTTTCTCAACCTTTTTGAACCAGAGGACCTCTAAAATGTCTAAAATTTTTTACTGACCCCTAATTTTAACCCCATTTTTAAAAGAAGGCCTATATTCTTAATATTTGGGGTTTTGATTATAGGTCATTATAACGAAATTTGTGAAAAAATTTACTTCTTTACTTTCCACTTGCTTTATGATATTTTTTAATTATGTCTGCGGACCATCTGCACCATCTTCGCGGACCATAGGTTGAGAAACGCTGATGTAGGATATACACGCCTAGCAAGTCTGGTTTTAGACAAATCATTAGGAAAACCAATAAGGAATTATTAATCACCGTAAATATTTCCAATAAAGTTGACAGTTATTATGAAAATTGAAAAGAGTCGCATGCTTTTATAAACACAACTTTGTGAACCTGTACAGAATACACGGGTACATGGCATTAAATTAAACATAAAACTATTTGGCACTTTGTGATTAAGTTCATGGTTTAAGCGCTAATTAGATTATTAGTCCTGTAAAATTGGATCAGCTTACTGCCAGATTGCTCTTTCAATGTAGGCCTAATCACCGAGTCTGACACTCGCAAACACAAACGGTAGCCACTTCCCTAAACGTTGTCAAACTGTGCTGAATATGTGCTTCACCATATACGTAGTAATTTTTCTAAATTTACTTCCAACATTATTTTTAAAAACTCGAAAAGGCAAACTTTATTTCTTATTCCTTCCTCTGCCGATGTTAAAAAAGTAGAAAAATAGGCTACGGATAATACAGTTCTTATCAAGTAAAACACGTTTAAGTTTATGGATCAAGTAGTGCTATTTCATTCAACTGTTATTTCGTTAAGTTGCACACAAATCGTTGTTAAATTTCTTAAAGTTTCAATGTTCCAAGATCAGTGCTCAAAGTCATTTCGTAATAAAGACTTGAAAATCTTTCGATTCTTTAAGCTGGAAATATCTTGGATTTTACTTTTGGTTCAAAATGATTCCTACATTGCACACTGTGTATCGTATAACAGTTCTGAGATTCCTAAATCATGGAATCATATTCCTCCCATGTTATTTCAAACTGGGTAACTTAAAAAATTGGCATTCAAGCCAACGATATTAGTAAATAAGCTATTTAAGAAAAATTAACATTTATGTTATGAGTATCGTGAATGATACTATAGTCTATACAGTTATACACTAAAGAATATCAAAACACAAACTACAAGACAGGTATACATAATTAATAAATAGACTAATGAACAAAAAGTATAATATAGGCCTACAATATAAACAGAAAACATCAGAACGTTATATCTAGTGCAGGTAGGTCATAGAATGTGTGGAGAGTTAGTTATAAAACACTCAATGATGCCATACTGGAATTTATACAAGATTTTAAGCAATTTGTTGCATAAATACATGATGTATTTATTACACTGTGTTGATAAATTACGCTGTGCAATAGACATTTTGTTGCAGAGATACTAATAACAACCAACTTTGGATATTCTTATATCACTGATTTCGAAACTGGTCATGAGAATGTTAGATTGGTATGGTTTTTATGTACATGTGGATAATAGTTTTCATACATTTTGAAATTATAATTGTAATAACTAATTATTACGAGTACGTATATATGATATGACAAAAAAAATTGGTTGGACATGTAAAACATATTTTCCATATAATTCGACCCTCCTGAACTCGAATATGTCAATACAATTTTTTTTCCTTCCGGATTTCGAGAAAATTCCGATTTTATATTAATATAAAATAATTTTCTGCGTAATAGTAACCAAATAATGAATGTAAGTTTGTAGGTGAAGCTGGATGGTGGGTAGAGGCTAGAACTTTGAACTCAGTTTCCGAACTGCTATTTTGCTGTGAACGTTTTCAAAGTCCAAAATTGAAAGAAAATCACCAGTCAAGCCTTCTACATTTACAGAAAAAAAAGAGAGAAGTGAAAATAAAGGTCAATCATAAAGAAAATAAGAAAATCCAGTTTGTACAACTGTACTCGAGATAGAGGTGTACATTTCTGATTTTAGCTTGCTTGCCCCTTTGAAATTCTGCAACCAGCCACAGCTTTTAACTTGCTTCAGAAGAGAGCAAGCCAGATTACAACGATGATAAGAAACACTTTCGCTATAGAGCTCTGGGCTTTTGTAGTTTTTCCGCCTGCCACTTGAGCGCGCTGCTCTCCACATTCAGGTATTGTCAACTTCCGGTTTCCTCATTCTTGTGTGTTTTCAATATGAGTTCGGGACGGTTCGCCAATTTTACAGTGAAGGAGTTAAATAGGATGTTATCCGAAGATGGTGCAACAGATATTTCATAGTTAACAAAGCAAGAGTTGATTGCAAGGTGAGAAATCAAAGCTACCTGTCTTCTGAAACGTGCCTGCGGTTTCAAATATGTTTGTATACTGTTGCACGATTTATTTTCATTTTTTTTTTTTTTTTTCAAATAAGCATGAACTTTTTCGTATAATAACTTATTGAACACACAGTCTAATATACGACGCTGTTTGTTTTGGTTGCAGGTTGCTCAGGCGAGAGAAAAATCCGGATAGGAACTTTGCCTTACTCGAAGTTGAGGTTATAGAATCAGAAAGTACCCACGACTTTCCTTCGACAAATTTCTTCAAGATAAATTCATTCAAGAAAGAACGGGTTAAACTTTTTTATGAAGACTCCATAACCACTTGGTTCGAAAAGCGTAGGGCAGGCTGGCCGGACTCTAGCAATTAGAAAATTCATCAAGTTCAAGTTAGTGAATAAGAAGCATTATGCACAAGTACAGGCACAGATGTTACTGACTGATATTCACAGGTGTGGCTTTGTTATTTGGACTAAGAAGGGCATCATTATTCAACACACAAAAATTAACAAAGCATTTTCTGAGGGGATACTTCATCATGTAAATGTTTATTATCAAACAGTATTTTTGCCTCTTCTGCAAAATACCAATAAAAATGATTTGTTGTAGAGTTGCTATTGTCTTTTGATTTGTTTTAAATAAAATAGCTGAACCACCATGCTTTTTATGACTACGACAAAAATAAGAGGCTACTTTAAAATTTTGAGTATTTGACAAATTTATATTTTTTGGGCTCAGCCAGTGTTCCGCCATCCCAATTACCTCCAAATTATTGTCTGATGACATAATACATAACATATCTGATTTACCTATAAAACCTTGAATGTTAAGAAACATGACATTTACAGAATTAGTGTTATAATCAGGGCCCGGATTCTGATGACCTAAAATTGTATAAAAAATGACCTATAAAATGACCCTAAATTTTAAAGAAAATGACTTAATAATTGTAAAAAAATGACCTAAAAACTTATATTTTATTCATAAAAAATTATTATTGTACACACAAAGTATTGTACATATAATTGTAAGTAACTGTAATGTTACTTTTGTTGTTACTAATGTTCTTTTCTCACGGAAATTTATACTGACACTGAGGCACTGGGGAGTCAAAATTCGGCACATCCTTTTGTGGTCTGCCGGATTATATTGTTGTTTATTGAGGGTAAACAGAAGTTTGCACTCTCAAATCCAAGCAGCTGGCAGATTCTGGTGCCAAGTCAATCTAATAACAATAGTAATATAATACAACATTTCGGCGTTTCTTTCATTCTCATTTCCGACTGAGACATGTCAACACTTTAACGCCGAATTTTTCCTTCTTGCATTAAACAAACACTTCAAAGACAGCACCGCTAGCAACGAAAAAATTTAATACACTCAATGTAAATACATGAAAATGACAAAATAAGGAAACAAATAACACGAAAATGACAAAATAATTACCTAAAACTGAAATAAATTCCCTAAAAAAATAAAATTGCATAAAATGACAAAAAAATGACCTATTAAAAATGCATTTCTATAATCTAGAGGCCATGATTAGGATTTATCCACAAGTTGGCAATGTCTATGCAGCATCAATAAAAAGGTGACATGTCATTAGAATCCGGGCCCTGGTTATAATTAACTACCTATAGGCCTATTAGGATTACATTTTTCTTTATCAGGTATTGATCTACTTGTTACAAGAGTTTCTATTACAGGCATACTATCCAGCCCGGACCCATGTTTTCCTAAAAATTTGTATGTAGTTTGTTTTTTACTCACTTACAATACAGAATGACCATTTGTCGGTTACGGGATAAATTTCGATTGACATTGACATTCTTAAATGCCAAAATAAATTGGCAAGAAAAATTACACTGAAAAGATGAAATACTAATTTAACATTGAAATGATACTTGATTATGAGCCTAAACGAGGTTAAGTTGGTCAGGTATACTTATTATTTCATAGGCTTATATATTTTTCTCAACATCTACTATATCAAAAATTTCTTAATCACTGTAAAAAAAAACATGAAATACTCGCCAAAACTGCTCAAAAGAACATTAAAATCATCTTCTGTGAAGTGACAGCTGCAAACACGAGAATACTGGGAAGGTGTTTTTCCATGGCGTAATTTTACCATCCATTCTTGAAAAACAGCCCTTTCTTTTGGAAAACTAAGTCCTAAATTTTTGTTTGCAACGGCTGAAAAGCCGAAAACATAGCAGTCAATCGGCATAATTATTTCCAAAACAAGACACAAGCACAGAACTGTATTGTAAACACAGGCTTCTGAGATAACCGGAAGTGGATAATACCTCATTCTCGGCGGCCATCTTAAAAGCGCAGAGCTCTATGATTCACAAGCTCTTCATAACGTGGTGGGTTTCACAGGGCCTAAGGAAACTGCAAGGCCTGGCGGAATGAATATGAAACTGGGTATATCAGTGCACTGGTAAGTCGTGCAGTTAGATAGTTGAGGAACTTCAGATGTGTTTAGAGTGCAAGCAAAAGGATGAGGAATTTTACCGTGAAGGAAGCCGAGGAGAAACTAAAATGTGGAGAGTTTGAATTATCAATGAACAAAGGTACTAGTCCGGCATGGGAAAATTTTTCAAACATTTTCGAGAAAACATCATAAAATCAATAATAACAATAACAAAAATCCCTTTAGGCAAGCCTGCAGGCTGAGGTAGATTTCGAAGTGCTTTTGATTTAATTTACTGTCGCTGCGTAGCACTCTTCTTCTTTAGCCTTGGCATGACAGACCCGCAATAATAACTGCAAAAAAGAGGAAAGAGAACTTTTTCAAACATTCAAATCTCGCCTTATATGAGAACTATCAAGAAACTAGTTATTGATTTGTAGAGTACTCATGAAGAGCTTTTCAACGATATCCCACAAGACGTAGTTTCAAAAATTTCGAATTTCCACCCCCCACCCCTACTCGTACCCCCAAAACCCCCGAATCGTTGGTGTCACTGTGAACTCCATAAGGAGTACTCTAATTTATTCAAACAAAGTTTCCCTCTATAGGCTACTTCATAGGGGCAAGATATAAATGTTTTAAAATTTCAACCCCCTCCCCGACCACCCCCTTGCGCCAATTTTGCTCATCAACGAACTTGTCCGAACTATTGGGCTTAGAAATAACATAATAAAATTTGGTTCAAATATCTTCAAAATTACGGCCGCTAGCGTGTAAAGATATATACAGTATATGTATATATATGTATGTATATATATATATATATATATATATATATATATATATATATATATCACAATTTTTTTAACAGGCGGTGGTTTCGTACTTAGGGAGGCATGAAACGTAAAGATATGAAAGAATTTTTCGAAAGCCATGACATGGTATCGATTGCAATAGGTAGATTTTTCTTCGAAATCTACCTAATAATAAAAATAGTAAATGTGTTAAGACGCTAAAACGATTTTTAATACTTTTTCCACCTTTTATTTATCTGCATGATGAATTTCTTTTACCAGCATCTAGAAAAGCAAGAAAGCATTACCTACACTTAGCAACTACAGTTGTTTAGCTGATAGGAATGTCGCAAGCTTATTCTGGCTTGGATAGGCTGGGTTTAACCTGGCCCATGCAAGCCTAAAGAAACCTGCCTGCTTGCTAGCTGCGACGCTGGCAACTTGCTTGCCTGGCGTTCAAGCGGGTATGGGCAAGCTAAAATCGAGATTTGTACACCTCTAACTCGAGATAGCTGTTTAACAGATGCCATCATAACTTACATAAATATGTAAATGGTTTATTGAATAATTTGAACACTGTACAAAGGTGAAATGCCAACTGTATTTAGTAGGGCAAGGCATTTGATGATCTTGCATCTTTTTATATGACAGGTTTAAAGATAGCTCAAATATATACATGTTTCATGAAATAATTGATTAAGTAAGGCAATTTGGTTTTGAGTTTTTTGATTTATTTTGCATTTTTCGTCATTTTCAAACGATAGGTCGTTTTTTGACATTTTTAAGGTCTTTTTCGGCATTTTTATGTCGTGTTTCAGTGGAGGTAAAGAGGAGCTTTTCCATGTACAAGTCGTTACTTTCAGACAACAGACAATCGTCTTTATTTGAAAGTCTCCGCCAAGTGTTCATAGATCATTTTGATTCAGGTTTGTTGTAAACACCATATCAGTTTGTCTTGTAACAATAAAGAATTATTTCTTCTTTCGTTTTAAATGGCAGATATTTGCTAGGGGCAATTTGGTGAGCATGTCATTTCAGAAAGATATTTTTTTTTTTCGCTAAGGGTGTCCAAGTAGTATAAATTTACTTACCGCTACTTCTTTAGTAATAAAATAAGTATGTTTTATATTCTAAATTAATATATAACGCACAGTAATCCAATAAATTGCTTTTAGCTGTTCATTACTTAAAGAATCTAAATATAATTATTAATGGTAAATTTATTGGTCTTTTTTAAAATTTTGTGTAATTTTTTCACTATCTTAGGTCATAAATGCATTTTCTATTTTGCACTTTTTCACTATTTTATGGTCATTAAATTCCTTGCTCTTGTAATTAGTTATGCCTAAATATTATAGTAGGGGCACAAAGATTAGGCGGCCCTCTGGGTGTGTGCACAGATTTCTCATTCCACTGTTTTCTTAACTGTTTATGTTCCGTGTATCTGAACCTCGCCCCCTCGCGTACGCATGTCAGTTATTGCCAAGTCAAGCGTGTAGGGGTTTTAAGACTGGGTGTTTCTTTTGGTGTTGGGCGCCACGTAAGTCATTACAGGTGCTTTTATTTACCTGTATGGTACTTACGAAATGGTGTTATTTCTTCTTTCCCCCTTACCTCGGCTTTCTTCAGTGGTTGCGAGCTTGATCTTCTTGTTCAGGGCGACGAGTCGAGGAAACGTGAAGGCTAATTTGTTGAAATCACACATTGAATAATTTTGATGTTGGTTTTATTTCGAACTTCTGGGTTCCCACAAGAAAAGTACACATAGTACAACCAATTTTACCAGTTAGGCCTATACACACAAACACTTTGATACACTAAATAGTGACATGATGTCACTTTAACTATCCAAAACTTTAACACCTTTCACTTTTACTAAATTTACCCTGTTGCACACCGACTCCTTTAAGACATGACGAATAAGTGAAGTATATGCTCGCTCGAAAATTAGGTCTTGACTGAATTTTCGAGGTAAGCACCTCCCCTAACTTTACTTCTAGTTGGCTGAAAATTTCTGGTTATGACGTTACAAGTACATATTGGTTTGGTCATAACTACCCTTCAGCCAATCGCTGATACGTGCATAAATAGTCGGCACGGTTCTTTAATCACACCGGCCTTCTTCACTTTACAGTTTTATTGCTTATAATATATTACCCTGCAATTCATACAATTTCTTAAAACCTAAATGCTTCCAGGTCCGTCACCCTCGCTTTCCTTACAAATACAAAATTTTAACACTTCTTATTGTTAGTAACTTTCTGATATCCGTATAACGGTAAATGTTTTTCTAAAGCTCTCTTTTCATACATTTTCAAGATTTATGTCTTTATTTTGCGATCTACGTCCTGTTCCATCTTTCTTAATAACCATTTTCAATAAGTTTTATTACTGGTGCCAGTTTCTCTCAAAGGATTTGAATGGTTTTTACAATAGCTATTCTTACCCCAAGAACCTGTACACCAGCATGACAGTATTGTTCGCAAATGGGTTCAGACTGGTGACGCCCGGTTTGCAAGCTTAGTATTTATTTTTCTACTTCAAGTATCCTTATACTGATTAGAATAATTTTAAGTATATTTCTTATAAATGTATTGATATTATATAGATAAAAACCCATATCAATTATCGGCTTCAAGCGATGTTGTACCTAGGCAGTGGCGGCTAGTGAGATTTCATACGAGAGGGGCACATCGAATATAGGCTATAAATGTTAGGAGGAAAGTAGTCAAAATTGCATCTGAAAGTTCTTTTTGAATGTCCTTTGTTGTACCTTTGAACACACATTAATTATGTAAATGATATTTCAGGACATTTCAAATGCCGCAGTATAATTAATGAGTCATTTAAAAACAGCTGGGTTAAAATTACCTTTCTCATTATGTCCATGCCAATTTAAATTCCCCGCAAAATTTTACAGTATTAATAATGCATGACAGATTTTTTTCCCAACAAGCTCATTACGAACAGTAGCTACCATCAAGTTGTACTATGATATCAGCCTTTCCTTAAGACGTCGAGACTCATTTCATTGTATAATATGTTGTTTTGACGAATAGTGTTTCTTACTTCTATCAGATTAAAGTTTCAAGGCTTCATATCGGTTTTAGTCCATTTATCTTCTCCACCGAAGAAAATGCATTGAAAACAAAACAATGCATTAGTTTGCACTTTATCAGACACCTCCAGATCCACTCCAGTTTTCCCTACACGTTTTTTTTATTAAAATTCCTGTTATATGCTCTGCTTTTATTATTATAAGTTAGACTTATCGAAAGCTCTGGTCTAGGAGGGTCTATTTCTTCCGGTCATCAAATTTAGATATTTACTTTGTAACTAGCTTAAACCTCATTCATTTCACTGCCTACTATAGTGTTCTTAAAACATGTAAAAAAAAGTTCTTCACTGATTAAAAGAACACCAAGGAGAACTGAGTAGCGCAATGAACACTCGCACACAGTAACACTCAATATGTGTTTACTTCCGGCCTTCTAGCTTACTTGGGAAGTTTTGAAAGGGGACAAGAAAACAGCATTTTTGTATCCTCCCTTCACAAATGTGCAAGTGGACTAGTAAGGTATTGCGATACCCCGCGGAGGATCAGTCACTGTGGGAGTGCAGCTGTATTTTTTCTCTCAATTTGAAAACCACCCCATCTAACGGGTAAGCGACCAATCGTGTAGAAGACTTCAAGACCGTAAAGCTGCGTCTCCATTGATGTACATTTAACACCAACATGTCAATAGTAACAAGTTGATATTGACATGCATATTGCAATTTCGCGAACCAATTGACTTGACATGCAAACCCAGCATGTTGCACTTAACATTTTCAGATGTTAATTTGTTTTCCGGAGAAAATGGACAACATGTCAAGTCAATTGACTATTCGGTCAATATCGGCTTTGTTTCGGGAATTTCCGGGAAACGAAAAGCGATTGCCAGCTTAATCGGCTTTGGTTCGGGAATTTCCGGGTAAACAAAAAGCAGTCGACAGCTTCCTCAATATTCCCGGCATCCATTTTGTATTATGTGAGTATTTGGTATATCAGTGTTCTCAATTGTATTGCATCTACTTTTAAAATTATTTTTTATGGCATACTCCATTGTTGAAAAATGTGACAGTTATTTTGAAAAGATCAAGACTTCTGTACAAAATTAGTATTCAAGAAAGTCATAGACAGTTAACAAGAAGATAATAACGTGTATATAAAATTACTCTCATTTTGTAATGTTGGCTGCTCTCTTCAGAGGCGTTTTCTTTTTCAATGTTATTCATTTCTGTTCGTAACCGCGCCAACACATGTTAACCTATAACATTGTAGTGGAGACAGTTGTTAATTGGCAAATCACTTGACTTGTATACATCAACAAGTTGATGATAAACATTTAACATATGTTAACTGCAACATGTTGGTGTTAAATGTATATCAATGGAGACCAGCTTTGGGGGGCTGTCACACTGGATTGATCGAGGGACAGCGTCCGACCGACAGGTATAACGAACCTATAGACAGCAGTGGTATCAGTCACATAGCATCGATCAACAACGAGGGTGAGAGATCATCTGGTCTGTGAAATCAAACCTGTCCGTTTTTCAATCGCCAGTCGATGGCAAACTTCGTACCCACCTGAAGTTCAGAATTGATGTTGGAAGATTTAACTTACACAATAATGTCGTTTTAAACTTATATTTGAATGAAATATAATTGCACGAATCATTTAAGGCATTTAAAACGATATCTTCTTATGTCGTTTAATTTTAAAAACACAAAAATAGATCGAGTTGTAAGCACCTAGCGGTGGGCGATCGAACTACAACAAACAACAAACCTCTTCGCTCGGCCGACTGATGGAAGCTTGAAGTCAGATGTAGCCTGCTATAGTAGGCATAATATTAAACCTTACATCCCAACACATGTAGTATGATAATGTGCAGGAAATAGGCATTCGTATTCCTAATAAGGTAATATACTACAGTGATGAGTAGACCTAGTAAAATCATATAGGTACATAACCTATAATATTTTCGTTGATCGATGACGCTCGATGCAGTGTGACAAGGAACAGAAATTTAGCCGAGAGCGTAAGATGGCAGTCGGCTGGTCTTGATCGATCGAAGCTCAGTGTGACAGGCCGCTTAGACAGCGCCAAAAGTGTCACTACTGTGACCCTATACAAATTAACCTAGCCGCAACCCCTCCTTGAACTTTCCTCGATTTTTAGGAGAGGGGAATGTGTTGAAGGGATGAGAGACGACCAGGCAGCCTAGTCACAACGGAAATTTGACCGATGCTATGTTTCCAAACTTGACTTATACCGCGAACAAGCAAAGCAATGGCAAGAAGTTTGAAATAGATAAATATTATATAACTTCATACATTGCTGGTTCAATTCATATTCAAAATATTTGGTGGGGGCACGTGACCCTGTGACCTACAGGTAGAACTGCGCCTGTACCTAGGTAGTTATTGGATATTGTTACAATCGAAGATTTTAGAAAATGTGTAGCACACTCTAAGATACTCCTGGAAGAGACCTCCACAAAGGAGATAGGCAGGAAAGATATCATTCAAAGAAGAGTGATAAATTTAGATAGATGTAATAGTTTTGACGTGGACATTGACAATGACGAAGAGTTATTAAGTGCCAGAATGGTACTTTCTGAGATTGTATGGTGGTCGGGAAAATGTCAGTCTGTCTGTATGTCCGTGTGTCTATACGCGCAACAACTCAAATACTCTTTATTGGATTTTCATGAAACTAGGTATATGCATTTATAACGTTCAAAGAAAGAATCCTTTTGACTTTGGATCGGATCGGTTGACCGGTACGGGAGTAATGCTTAATTTAGTGCCCATTTTGTGGTACTATATTAGAAAGAATTTATCAAATGCAAGTCAGCTCTCATGACATATTGTTGTACAATGTTCGCTTTGGAAGTTGCAATACAGTTAGTTTTGAGAAATAACATTACCCACATATTCCTTCACATATGCTTATCATGTTCTTCCGTAAGCCCTGCTTAATGAATCGATCTGGAGCTTAATTTGGAAATCTCTGACGAAAATAACTTATTTGCTTCATATCATAATTGCAATTCTCACTGATTAAACAAAATCAAACTGACACTTTGTTATCTGATTTGGTAAATATTGTTTATTATGATGTAAACAAATCGGTTTTGCAATCTGACATAATGAACCAGTTATTCTTTGTTTTACAATTTACAGTACAGTAATGTTTTAGTACGTAAGATTTGTATTACACGACTGATAATCTATATATATATAAATGAATGTATGTGTGTGTGTGTGTGTGTGTGTCCTTTATGCATTACTACACCATTCATCCGATCGCCATGAAACTTTGGGAAGTTGTTGGGTACATTCCCGGGAAGGTTTCTGTCACGCTACATTTTTAATTTTAGCCTTCGTTCGCGAGTTATGAGTGAAAAACGGCAAGAAAACGTGCATTTTTTACGCTTTCGAAGCATCAGTTATTCATTTCAGTTGTCAAATCAATTGCAGAAGGCTTTGTCTATTTTTGTCATACTTTGGAAACAATAGCATCGCGATCGCTTTGGAAGGCAATGGATATCTCATGTTATTATTAAAAGCCAGAGAAGTTAATGATAAGGTGATGATAAGGTAATATTAAATATTTATTTAACGTGAGTAGGAGTATAGCATCTCTGTCCGCTCCCACCACCACCCCCAGAGTCATCCCCTCCCCAAAAATCTCCGCGCAGCCAGACAGCGCTGCGGTGAAGGCCATGCATTGTGACGAGCCATCCCACCCAATAATTGTGCTTTAGGGGCCTAACATTTGACATTTAGTGCAGAACCATGATATATCATCAGTTAGGCCCTTTTGTCACCCAGTCCATGATAAGACGTCACACAACCCCAAGAGGATTTGGCTAGATAGACCTCCATCCTAGCATTGCAAATTAAATTAGCTAGTAATCTATTTAAGACCATAGTAATAATTTCGAATAAACCGATACCATTGCGGGAGTGTGCATTCAAGAAGACAAAGGAACACCTCCATCCTTCCATCGAAAACTTGATGGAAATAAAATTCCCTGGCACCATTCCGTTAAAGCCTTTATAATCAACCATCAATCATTCCGTAACAAGAGGGTGAATTTCACGCACCCCCATGCACCCCTAACTTCAAAATAAGCAAAACAGAACCTGCTAACCAAATAATCTAAATATTATTAATATAAAATACAAAAATAATACACAAAGAGTTAGGCCATTCTGAAGTAATATTCACCCCACTAAAGGGGGTTGTTGGTATTCTAGCCCATTTAAAATGTATTTTCAAGATTAAAAAATCATATTATGTTATAAAAATGTAGGACATATTCTTAAAACCTATTTTCACCCCCCAAAGGGTTAATTTTATGTAAGGGTGGTTTTTCAAGGCCAACCAAGTTTTTCCACAATTGGACAAATTAAGCCATTATAAAACTTCGGGAGGGTAGTTTTCACCCCCACTTGCAATCTAAGCCATTAAAAATTCATTTTTAGACAAATAAACACCTTACAGAACAATATTAACTATCTGACATGATTTACACCCCTAAATGATTTAATTTTACATAGGGGTGGTTTTTCAAGGTCATCCAGGATTTTGCAGATATGGACAACTTGAGCCATTCTAAATCGTCTATAGGGTATTTTTCACCCCCACTTCCAATCTCACCCATTTAAAATTGTTTATTCGACATATAAACATCTTACAGAGCAATATTAACTATCTGACATGATTTACACCCCAAAATGATTTCATTTTATGAGGGGGTGGTTTTTCAAGGTCATCCAAGTTTTTGCAGATATGGACAACTTGAGCCACTGTAAATTGTCTAGAGGGTAGTTTTCACCCCCAATTGCAATCTAAGCCTTTAAAAATTCGGTTTTCGACATATAAATGTCTTAAGGAGTGATATAAACTATCTGATATTATTTGCACCCCAAAATGATTTAATTTTATGAAGGGTGGTTTTTCAAGGTCACCCATGTTTTTGCAGATATGAACAACTTGAGCCACTGTAAATCGTCTAAAGGGTAGTATTCACCCCCACTTGCAATCTAAGCCATTAAAAATTGTTTTTTCGACATATAAACATCTTACAGAGTAATATTAACTATTTGAAATGATTTACACCCCCAAAGGGGTTAATTGTATGAAGGGGTGTTTTTTCAAGGTCAACCAAGTTTTTCCACGACTGGACAAATTAAGCCATTATAAATCGTGTAGAGGATAGTTTTCGCCCCTACTTCCAATCTAACCCATTAAAAATTTATTTTTCAACAATAAAAAATCATACTGAGTGATATCAACCATCTGACATGATTTAAACTCCCAAAAAGGATTGATTTTATATACGGGGTCAAACAACTTTTTACACAAATGGACAAATTCACCCATTATAAATCGTCTAGTGGGTGTTTTTCATCCCCACAACCAATCTAACCTAAAAAAAATTTATTTTCGATATTAAAAAATCGTAGTATGCTATATCAAGAGGCTACACCCCTGGGTAGTTTGCAAAAAATGGACAGTTTAAGCCATTATAAATGGTTTTCTCCCCTAACGAACTTGCTTTGTTACATCAAATGTATGACATGACTGAATAAGTACCACTTTAGTCAAAGTTAAACCCGAGAAAATCCTAAAAATAAATTAAATTATGACAACGAAGTACTAGTCACAGCCCCAAAGATGAACTCTGTTTGGTTGAACTTTTCGTAGTACCCCATACCATTGGAGAGTTATATTTTATAGGATAGGATGAGAGGACACAAAATGTCTGCAAACAAAAAAAAAAAAAAAAAAAAAAAAAAAAAAAAAAAAAAACCATATATAAGAAAGAGTATGTTGGAACCATTAGGACAAACACAACTCTAAAAGCCTTATCAATACAAACTGCTTGTAAAATAACAAAGAAATGGGAAAACACAAATGTAAACCAACGGGATATATAGCACATGTCTTGCAGGGATGAAAAAAATGTTAATTATGCATAAACGTTTTGAAAAAATTACATAGTAAATCCACAAATCATGATTGAACATGTTCATCGACAGAGGAAATGAAGCTATTTTATACAAAAAGGACACCTATCACTAATCAATATGACAAAGACAATTCCAAAACCCTTGTCAATTCAAACAAACTGGTTGTAAAATAGGAGAAAACATCTGTAAACAAAGATTATGTTGGAACGTGAAAGCCTCAGGATAGGTGACGTCAGCAAAAATATGATTAAGCAACTACAACCGACAGAGGAAATTAAGTCATTTATGCATTAAAAATGTACACCCGTATGACAAGGACACCTTTACAAGAAATACAAACTGTCACAATTGGTAAAAACGGCGATTTAATACAATTAGATTGGAATGTGAGAGCCTCAGGATAGATGTTACGCACAAATATTGATTGAACATATCCAGTAGACAGAGCTTATATAGTTATTTATACAATAAAAACACAAACGAATATGACAATGACACCCTTAACAATTAAAACAATATGGTTGTAAACTAACAAAGAAATAAGAAGTATAGAATATATCTAGATGGAGAGGAAAATAAAGGCATTTGCTCATAAAAATTACGGGACAATCTTACAAAGTCCTCTTCAAGACTTGTAGAAAAGTCCAGGATAGTTGAAATCCACAAAACTTGATTCAGCACGTACACCCACATTACAAGGACAAAGTAACAAGTCATACAAGCTGTCAAAATTGATAAAATCGGTGATCTAATATAAGTATTGTAGAACATAATCCAATCGACAGAGAAAACAAAATCATTAATTCGTTTTAAATACGAATTATTTACCTATTACTAAACAATATGACAGTTGCAACTGTAGAAACCTTAACAACTCAAACAAACGATTGTAAACTATTATAGAAATTCGAAAAGTCATCTTTGAACAAAAGGAATGTATAAAACATGTCTAGCTATGGAGGAAACTAAAGTCATTTATGCATTAAGAATACAAAGATTATGACAAGTACATCTTAACAAGACATGTAAACTATCAAAATAGGTAAAATAGGTGATCTAATACAAATATTTTGGAACGCGAGAGCCTCAGAAAAGTTTTTTATTAACACATCATGATTTAACATATCCTGTTACCAGAGGAAATGAAATCATTAATTCATTTTAAAAGTAAAATTTTTATCTATTACTAAAGAATATGACAGTGGCAACTCTAAATAAACCTTAACAAACCAAACAAACTGGTTGTAAACTATTAAAAAATTACGAAAATTCATATTTAAACTAAGGGAATGTATAAAGCTTGTGTAGCTATGTAGGGAAATAAAGTCATTTACGCATGAAACAAATTTGAAAAGTGTTCACATATGAAAAAGACATCTCTACAAGGCTTGTAGACAGGTTCAGAATAGATTACGTCAGCAAAAACATGATTCAACAAGTACAGCCGACAGAGAAAACGTAAGCATTTATGCATTTAAATGTACATTTATATGTTAATGGCACCTTAAAGACATACAAATTGGCTGTAAACTAACAAAGAAATGTGACAAATCATCTTTAAACAAAAGTATGTATAAAGCATGTCTAGCTGTCGAAGAAAATTAAATAATTTTTGTATTAAACAATATGAACAGCGTACACATGTGACAAATGCATCCATACAAAGCAATGATTTATTTTAGAGATAGTAATCTAATACAGGCATATTGATACATGAGAAGCTCAGGATAGATGACTGCAAAACAAGTCCGGTCGATAAAGATATGAAATCGTTTATAGGCTATATTAAAAATGGTAATTAATGGTATATTAAATGGTAATTGTTATTAACGGGGAGGAGACCCTTTAATTCCCTCTTATCGAGAGCTTAAAGGAACCGACCCGGACAGTTACCTAACGTCCCATCCTTACCTTCACGTGGTGCAGCTGTTAGTAGTCATGCTCAGCATGACGAACTAAAAAGTGGGGCTAATCACCTATTAATTACTTAAAGCGCTGGTCAGCTTGGTGAGTTTATGGCCGAATCTAGTATCATTCCCATCCCGCGAGAGGCAATGGCAAATCTCCGCGGTATCATCCTTGCCTGAATCACCTCAGACGAGTCGTGGTCATCACCCCATGGCTTCGTCCAGGGTCTGGACCTGCCTTAGGGCAGAACACTCATCATCATCAATTAAAAATGTGACAAATGTTTACCTAATACAAAACAATAGTACAAAGACCACTCTAAAAACATAAGGATGTAAAAGAAATTGACTGTAAACTATCTAATAAATAGGAAAAATCAACTGTAAACAAAGATAATATATAGAAAATGTTTAACAGGAGAGGAAAATAATGTTAATTGTGCATAAAAATGAAAATTACCTTAAAAATCCACAAATCATGATTGAACATATCCAATTGACAGAGGAAATGAAGTCATTTATACATTTAAAATGTGATATGTTTACCTAATTCTAAACAACAGTACAAAGGCTACTCCTATAGTCTTAACAATTCAAACAATGTTGATGTAAATTTAAAAAGAAATTGGAAAAAGCATATTAAACAAAGAGAATATTTAGAACATGTCTAGATGGAGAGGAAAATAATGTCAATTTTACATAAAAATTTAAAAAATTATTGAATAAATTCACAAATCATGATTGAACATATCCAATTGACAGAGGAAATGAAGTCTTTTATACATTTAAAATGTGAAGTGTTCACCTAATTCTAAACAATAGTACAAAGGCTACTCCAATAGTCTTAACAATTCAAGCAATGTGATGTAAATTACAAAGAAGTAGAAAAAAAGCATATTAAAGAAAGATAGAATTTAGAACATGTCTAGCTAGAGAAGAAAATAAGGTCAAGTTATGCATAAAAATTGGAAAAAAAATATGAAATAAATCCCCAACTTATGATTGAACATAACGTCAGCAAAATAATATGACAATGCCCACCTCAAAAAGACACAAGTTGATTGTAAAATATCAAACAGACAAATAAAAAATGGTAATGTATATTTGGTATATTAGGCCTTTGATATAAACTGGAACATGATTAGTTGGTAGCCAAGGATGGTGTAAGGTTACAAGAATGTAAACGTAAACATGAATATGAACGTAAACGTGAATGTGAACGTAAACGTTAACGTGATCGTCGTCAACGTCAACGTAAACGTGATCGTAAACGTGAATGCAAACGTAAACGTAAACGTGATCGTAAACGTAAACGTGAATGTGAACGTGAACGTGAACGGATACATTTAATTTGTGAAATATTTACCTATTACTAAACAATACAACAGAGGCAACTCTAATAGTCTTAAGAATTCAAACAATGTGGATGCAAATTAACAAAGAAATAGGGAAAATCATCTGTAAACAAAGGATGTAAATAGAATATGTCTAACTAGAGAGGCAAATAATATCAGTTGTTCACAAAAAATGAAAATTACGTAAAAATCCACAATTCGTGATAGAACAAACCCAATTGACAGAGGAAAAGAAGTCATTTATGCATTAAAAATGTGAAATGAATACCTATTACTAAAGAATAGGACAAACGCAACCCTAAAAGTTTTATCAATTTAAATAATGTGACCGCTAATTAACAAAAGAAATAGAAAAACACAACTAAAAATAAACGGAATATATAGAACCTGTCTAGCAGGAGATGCAAATATTATCAATTGTGAATTGAAATGATGAAAAATTACTAAATTAATCCACAAATCCTTATTGAACATGTCCATCGACAGAGGAATTGAAGACATACATGATTATGAAAAGTACACCTTTCACTAAACAAAATGACATAGGCTATTCCAAAAGACTTATCAATTCAAACAATCTTGTTGTCAACTATAAAGAAATAGGGAAAACATATTAAACAAAGAGATCATTTAGAACATGTCTAGGTATAGAGAAAAATGTCAATGGGCACAAAAACTGAAAAAAAAAAAGCTAAATAAATCTATAACTTATGATTGAACTTGAACGCCTGCTAGGAAATAACGAATTTGATACATTTATTTTGTGAAATTTTTACTTATTACTAAACAATACAACAGGGGCGACTATAATAGTCTGAACAATTCAAACAATGTGGATATAAATTAGCAAAGAAATAGGGAAAATCATCTGTAAACAAAGGAAGTATATAGAATAAGTTTAGTCAAGAGAGGAGAATAATGTCAGTTGTGCATAAAAAATGATAATCACGTAAAAATGCACAAATCATGACTGAACATGTCCAATTGACAGAGGAAATGATGTAATTTACACAATTAAAATGTGAAATGTTTGCGTATTACTAAACAATAGGACACACGCAACCCTAGAAGCCTTAAAAATTCAAATAGTCAGGCTGCATACAAAGGGAATATATAGAACAACGTGTCTAGCAGGAGATGAAAATATTATCAGTTGAGCTAAAAAAATGTAGAAAAATTACTAAATTAATCCACAAATCATGATTGAATATGTCCTTCGGCAGAGGAAATGAGGTGATTTATACATTTAAAATTACAAATAGTACACCTCTCACTAAACAAAATGATATAGGCCATTCCAAAAGCCTTATCAATGCCAACAATCTTGTCAACTGTCAAAATAAGATTTAGATAGGTAAAACAGAGACCTGCATTAACATGAATTGAAATAAATAAACGGAATATTGATAAAAAAAATCTCTCCATTACTCCTCATCCTCGAAAGGTTTTCCATAGTTCATTGCTAGTGTGCAGCGCCATATGACATTACCACCTTCTCTCTCTCTCCTAAAATATAGCGCTGCACACTAGCAATGAACTATGGAAAACCTTTCGAGGATGAGGAGTAATGGAGAGATTTTTTTTATCAATATTCCGTTTATTTATTTCAATTCATGTTAATGCAGGTCTCTGTTTTACCTATCTAAATCTTATTTTGACAGTTGACAAGATTGTTGGCATTGATAAGGCTTTTGGAATGGCCTATATCATTTTGTTTAGTGAGAGGTGTACTATTTGTAATTTTAAATGTATAAATCACCTCATTTCCTCTGCCGAAGGACATATTCAATCATGATTTGTGGATTAATTTAGTAATTTTTCTACATTTTTTTAGCTCAACTGATAATATTTTCATCTCCTGCTAGGCACGTTGTTCTATATATTCCCTTTGTATGCAGCCTGACTATTTGAATTTTTAAGGCTTCTAGGGTTGCGTGTGTCCTATTGTTTAGTAATACGCAAACATTTCACATTTTAATTGTGTAAATTACATCATTTCCTCTGTCAATTGGACATGTTCAGTCATGATTTGTGCATTTTTACGTGATTATCATTTTTTATGCACAACTGACATTATTCTCCTCTCTTGACTAAACTTATTCTATATACTTCCTTTGTTTACAGATGATTTTCCCTATTTCTTTGCTAATTTATATCCACATTGTTTGAATTGTTCAGACTATTATAGTCGCCCCTGTTGTATTGTTTAGTAATAAGTAAAAATTTCACAAAATAAATGTATCAAATTCGTTATTTCCTAGCAGGCGTTCAAGTTCAATCATAAGTTATAGATTTATTTAGCTTTTTTTTTTCAGTTTTTGTGCCCATTGACATTTTTCTCTATACCTAGACATGTTCTAAATGATCTCTTTGTTTAATATGTTTTCCCTATTTCTTTATAGTTGACAACAAGATTGTTTGAATTGATAAGTCTTTTGGAATAGCCTATGTCATTTTGTTTAGTGAAAGGTGTACTTTTCATAATCATGTATGTCTTCAATTCCTCTGTCGATGGACATGTTCAATAAGGATTTGTGGATTAATTTAGTAATTTTTCATCATTTCAATTCACAATTGATAATATTTGCATCTCCTGCTAGACAGGTTCTATATATTCCGTTTATTTTTAGTTGTGTTTTTCTATTTCTTTTGTTAATTAGCGGTCACATTATTTAAATTGATAAAACTTTTAGGGTTGCGTTTGTCCTATTCTTTAGTAATAGGTATTCATTTCACATTTTTAATGCATAAATGACTTCTTTTCCTCTGTCAATTGGGTTTGTTCTATCACGAATTGTGGATTTTTACGTAATTTTCATTTTTTGTGAACAACTGATATTATTTGCCTCTCTAGTTAGACATATTCTATTTACATCCTTTGTTTACAGATGATTTTCCCTATTTCTTTGTTAATTTGCATCCACATTGTTTGAATTCTTAAGACTATTAGAGTTGCCTCTGTTGTATTGTTTAGTAATAGGTAAATATTTCACAAATTAAATGTATCCGTTCACGTTCACGTTCACATTCACGTTTACGTTTACGATCACGTTTACGTTTACGTTTGCATTCACGTTTACGATCACGTTTACGTTGACGTTGACGACGATCACGTTAACGTTTACGTTCACATTCACGTTTACGTTCATATTCATGTTTACGTTTACATTCTTGTAACCTTACACCATCCTTGGCTACCAACTAATCATGTTCCAGTTTATATCAAAGGCCTAATATACCAAATATACATTACCATTTTTTATTTGTCTGTTTGATATTTTACAATCAACTTGTGTCTTTTTGAGGTGGGCATTGTCATATTATTTTGCTGACGTTATGTTCAATCATAAGTTGGGGATTTATTTCATATTTTTTTCCAATTTTTATGCATAACTTGACCTTATTTTCTTCTCTAGCTAGACATGTTCTAAATTCTATCTTTCTTTAATATGCTTTTTTTCTACTTCTTTGTAATTTACATCACATTGCTTGAATTGTTAAGACTATTGGAGTAGCCTTTGTACTATTGTTTAGAATTAGGTGAACACTTCACATTTTAAATGTATAAAAGACTTCATTTCCTCTGTCAATTGGATATGTTCAATCATGATTTGTGAATTTATTCAATAATTTTTTAAATTTTTATGTAAAATTGACATTATTTTCCTCTCCATCTAGACATGTTCTAAATATTCTCTTTGTTTAATATGCTTTTTCCAATTTCTTTTTAAATTTACATCAACATTGTTTGAATTGTTAAGACTATAGGAGTAGCCTTTGTACTGTTGTTTAGAATTAGGTAAACATATCACATTTTAAATGTATAAATGACTTCATTCAAATGACTTCAAATGTTCAATCATGATTTGTGGATTTTTAAGGTAATTTTCATTTTTATGCACAATTAACATTATTTTCCTCTCCTGTTAAACATTTTCTATATATTATCTTTGTTTACAGTTGATTTTTCCTATTTATTAGATAGTTTACAGTCAATTTCTTTTACATCCTTATGTTTTTAGAGTGGTCTTTGTACTATTGTTTTGTATTAGGTAAACATTTGTCACATTTTTAATTGATGATGATGAGTGTTCTGCCCTAAGGCAGGTCCAGACCCTGGACGAAGCCATGGGGTGATGACCACGACTCGTCTGAGGTGATTCAGGCAAGGATGATACCGCGGAGATTTGCCATTGCCTCTCGCGGGATGGGAATGATACTAGATTCGGCCATAAACTCACCAAGCTGACCAGCGCTTTAAGTAATTAATAGGTGATTAGCCCCACTTTTTAGTTCGTCATGCTGAGCATGACTACTAACAGCTGCACCACGTGAAGGTAAGGATGGGACGTTAGGTAACTGTCCGGGTCGGTTCCTTTAAGCTCTCGATAAGAGGGAATTAAAGGGTCTCCTCCCCGTTAATAACAATTACCATTTAATATACCATTAATTACCATTTTTAATATAGCCTATAAACGATTTCATATCTTTATCGACCGGACTTGTTTTGCAGTCATCTATCCTGAGCTTCTCATGTATCAATATGCCTGTATTAGATTACTATCTCTAAAATAAATCATTGCTTTGTATGGATGCATTTGTCACATGTGTACGCTGTTCATATTGTTTAATACAAAAATTATTTAATTTTCTTCGACAGCTAGACATGCTTTATACATACTTTTGTTTAAAGATGATTTGTCACATTTCTTTGTTAGTTTACAGCCAATTTGTATGTCTTTAAGGTGCCATTAACATATAAATGTACATTTAAATGCATAAATGCTTACGTTTTCTCTGTCGGCTGTACTTGTTGAATCATGTTTTTGCTGACGTAATCTATTCTGAACCTGTCTACAAGCCTTGTAGAGATGTCTTTTTCATATGTGAACA
This sequence comes from Ectobius pallidus, assembly GCA_964059195.1. NCBI lineage: Eukaryota > Metazoa > Arthropoda > Insecta > Blattodea > Ectobiidae > Ectobius > Ectobius pallidus. The sequence continues at coordinate 31,626,347 of CAXKWD010000006.1, forward strand.
CTTTTCAAATTTGTTTCATGCGTAAATGACTTTATTTCCCTACATAGCTACACAAGCTTTATACATTCCCTTAGTTTAAATATGAATTTTCGTAATTTTTTAATAGTTTACAACCAGTTTGTTTGGTTTGTTAAGGTTTATTTAGAGTTGCCACTGTCATATTCTTTAGTAATAGATAAAAATTTTACTTTTAAAATGAATTAATGATTTCATTTCCTCTGGTAACAGGATATGTTAAATCATGATGTGTTAATAAAAAACTTTTCTGAGGCTCTCGCGTTCCAAAATATTTGTATTAGATCACCTATTTTACCTATTTTGATAGTTTACATGTCTTGTTAAGATGTACTTGTCATAATCTTTGTATTCTTAATGCATAAATGACTTTAGTTTCCTCCATAGCTAGACATGTTTTATACATTCCTTTTGTTCAAAGATGACTTTTCGAATTTCTATAATAGTTTACAATCGTTTGTTTGAGTTGTTAAGGTTTCTACAGTTGCAACTGTCATATTGTTTAGTAATAGGTAAATAATTCGTATTTAAAACGAATTAATGATTTTGTTTTCTCTGTCGATTGGATTATGTTCTACAATACTTATATTAGATCACCGATTTTATCAATTTTGACAGCTTGTATGACTTGTTACTTTGTCCTTGTAATGTGGGTGTACGTGCTGAATCAAGTTTTGTGGATTTCAACTATCCTGAACTTTTCTACAAGTCTTGAAGAGGACTTTGTAAGATTGTCCCGTAATTTTTATGAGCAAATGCCTTTATTTTCCTCTCCATCTAGATATATTCTATACTTCTTATTTCTTTGTTAGTTTACAACCATATTGTTTTAATTGTTAAGGGTGTCATTGTCATATTCGTTTGTGTTTTTATTGTATAAATAACTATATAAGCTCTGTCTACTGGATATGTTCAATCAATATTTGTGCGTAACATCTATCCTGAGGCTCTCACATTCCAATCTAATTGTATTAAATCGCCGTTTTTACCAATTGTGACAGTTTGTATTTCTTGTAAAGGTGTCCTTGTCATACGGGTGTACATTTTTAATGCATAAATGACTTAATTTCCTCTGTCGGTTGTAGTTGCTTAATCATATTTTTGCTGACGTCACCTATCCTGAGGCTTTCACGTTCCAACATAATCTTTGTTTACAGATGTTTTCTCCTATTTTACAACCAGTTTGTTTGAATTGACAAGGGTTTTGGAATTGTCTTTGTCATATTGATTAGTGATAGGTGTCCTTTTTGTATAAAATAGCTTCATTTCCTCTGTCGATGAACATGTTCAATCATGATTTGTGGATTTACTATGTAATTTTTTCAAAACGTTTATGCATAATTAACATTTTTTTCATCCCTGCAAGACATGTGCTATATATCCCGTTGGTTTACATTTGTGTTTTCCCATTTCTTTGTTATTTTACAAGCAGTTTGTATTGATAAGGCTTTTAGAGTTGTGTTTGTCCTAATGGTTCCAACATACTCTTTCTTATATATGGTTTTTTTTTTTTTTGTTTGCAGACATTTTGTGTCCTCTCATCCTATCCTATAAAATATAACTCTCCAATGGTATGGGGTACTACGAAAAGTTCAACCAAACAGAGTTCATCTTTGGGGCTGTGACTAGTACTTCGTTGTCATAATTTAATTTATTTTTAGGATTTTCTCGGGTTTAACTTTGACTAAAGTGGTACTTATTCAGTCATGTCATACATTTGATGTAACAAAGCAAGTTCGTTAGGGGAGAAAACCATTTATAATGGCTTAAACTGTCCATTTTTTGCAAACTACCCAGGGGTGTAGCCTCTTGATATAGCATACTACGATTTTTTAATATCGAAAATAAATTTTTTTTAGGTTAGATTGGTTGTGGGGATGAAAAACACCCACTAGACGATTTATAATGGGTGAATTTGTCCATTTGTGTAAAAAGTTGTTTGACCCCGTATATAAAATCAATCCTTTTTGGGAGTTTAAATCATGTCAGATGGTTGATATCACTCAGTATGATTTTTTATTGTTGAAAAATAAATTTTTAATGGGTTAGATTGGAAGTAGGGGCGAAAACTATCCTCTACACGATTTATAATGGCTTAATTTGTCCAGTCGTGGAAAAACTTGGTTGACCTTGAAAAAACACCCCTTCATACAATTAACCCCTTTGGGGGTGTAAATCATTTCAAATAGTTATTACTCTGTAAGATGTTTATATGTCGAAAAAACAATTTTTAATGGCTTAGATTGCAAGTGGGGGTGAATACTACCCTTTAGACGATTTACAGTGGCTCAAGTTGTTCATATCTGCAAAAACATGGGTGACCTTGAAAAACCACCCTTCATAAAATTAAATCATTTTGGGGTGCAAATAATATCAGATAGTTTATATCACTCCTTAAGACATTTATATGTCGAAAACCGAATTTTTAAAGGCTTAGATTGCAATTGGGGGTGAAAACTACCCTCTAGACAATTTACAGTGGCTCAAGTTGTCCATATCTGCAAAAACTTGGATGACCTTGAAAAACCACCCCCTCATAAAATGAAATCATTTTGGGGTGTAAATCATGTCAGATAGTTAATATTGCTCTGTAAGATGTTTATATGTCGAATAAACAATTTTAAATGGGTGAGATTGGAAGTGGGGGTGAAAAATACCCTATAGACGATTTAGAATGGCTCAAGTTGTCCATATCTGCAAAATCCTGGATGACCTTGAAAAACCACCCCTATGTAAAATTAAATCATTTAGGGGTGTAAATCATGTCAGATAGTTAATATTGTTCTGTAAGGTGTTTATTTGTCTAAAAATGAATTTTTAATGGCTTAGATTGCAAGTGGGGGTGAAAACTACCCTCCCGAAGTTTTATAATGGCTTAATTTGTCCAATTGTGGAAAAACTTGGTTGGCCTTGAAAAACCACCCTTACATAAAATTAACCCTTTGGGGGGTGAAAATAGGTTTTAAGAATATGTCCTACATTTTTATAACATAATATGATTTTTTAATCTTGAAAATACATTTTAAATGGGCTAGAATACCAACAACCCCCTTTAGTGGGGTGAATATTACTTCAGAATGGCCTAACTCTTTGTGTATTATTTTTGTATTTTATATTAATAATATTTAGATTATTTGGTTAGCAGGTTCTGTTTTGCTTATTTTGAAGTTAGGGGTGCATGGGGGTGCGTGAAATTCACCCTCTTGTTACGGAATGATTGATGGTTGATTATAAAGGCTTTAACGGAATGGTGCCAGGGAATTTTATTTCCATCAAGTTTTCGATGGAAGGATGGAGGTGTTCCTTTGTCTTCTTGAATGCACACTCCCGCAATGGTATCGGTTTATTCGAAATTATTACTATGGTCTTAAATAGATTACTAGCTAATTTAATTTGCAATGCTAGGATGGAGGTCTATCTAGCCAAATCCTCTTGGGGTTGTGTGACGTCTTATCATGGACTGGGTGACAAAAGGGCCTAACTGATGATATATCATGGTTCTGCACTAAATGTCAAATGTTAGGCCCCTAAAGCACAATTATTGGGTGGGATGGCTCGTCACAATGCATGGCCTTCACCGCAGCGCTGTCTGGCTGCGCGGAGATTTTTGGGGAGGGGATGACTCTGGGGGTGGTGGTGGGAGCGGACAGAGATGCTATACTCCTACTAACGTGGAATATGCTTCTTATGAAAGATGGTTTACAGAAAATTCCGGGGAAGTTGCTTAGTTCGGGGTCCAGGCTACAACATTTCTATATGTAATCATAAGTAAAATCTCTTATGTAGGGTCATTAAATCTGCCTGAAATGTAACGGAATTATAAGTCTGAACAAATGAATATAGAAACTATGGCCTCAGTAGGCTTATTCCATTCTTCATCTCTATAAATAAAAACGAATATATGTCTGTCAAATACATTTACACACATTTTTTTTCATCGTGAGTTTAATCGATTTCAATTCTCATAATCTTCTGAGATTGCAGCAACGCTCGACGGGTAATCTACCTTATATAGATCTTCTATATAGCCTACATAAAAATGAATGTATGTATGTCTGTCCTTTATGCATTACTACGCCATTCATCCGGATCACCGTGAAACTTTGGGAAGTTGTTGAATACATTCCCGCAAAGGCATTCTACATTTTTAATTTTAGCTTTCGTTCGCTAGTTATGAGTGAAAACAGGATTGAGATGTACATTTCTTGCGCTTTCGAAACATCAGTTTTCAGTTGTCAAATCAATTGCAGATGACTTTGCCTACTTTCGTCATACCTTGGAAATAAAGGCATCGCGATCGTTCGAATTTTGTAAGCCCACCATGGCCGAATCATTTGTTTATAATGTCAAGGCACGCAGACATATGAAATTTTCACCCTAGACGGAAGAAGAATAGTGAATATAGCCCTAAATGGACAAACATTATGCAGGGTTTTTTTAGGCCAGGGAACTCGAATCTGAGGTTATTTTTCCCATGCTGCGCTTTCTAATTGTGGAATTCACTTCAAAGCCGGATTTACAGTTGTTTCATTAATTAGGCCTATCAATCGTTTAGTTTAGACCTATGAATGTTTTGTGTGCAAAGTGTTAGTAAATGTAATAGTTTAATAATTTTGCTCTTAATTTATAATCTTCCTATTAATTATTGTGGGCGAAGCCGCGGGGATCTGCTATAAGCTATAATAAGCTGTAGCTTATCTAGCGTTTTCTGAGGAAATAGGTTGTGTGTGATAAGTCGTTCTTCCCCATTTCAAATTTTAAATACCTATATAATGACCTTAAAGACCTTTGGGTTTGAAAATCGAAAGTCCTTCATAAGTTATTTTCGCATTTACAAAATACAAAACCCGAGCGACGCCGGGCCTTTTAAGCTAGTCTATTATAAAATGTAAGTTATAGGCCTAAGTTATATAGTGAGATTATTATTATTGCGAATTATCCTTTAGTTTTATTTGTTTAGTCTTAAAGTAAGGGAAGTACATTTAAATCCAACTCTGGTTTAACTACATTTTGATAAGCTTCAATTCACGAAGAACTACAAAAAATCACTGTGTCATCTGCATATGAGTGAAAGAGCCACAAAATATATTAAGATTAATTTCAGATAGTTACAGCAGCGTCGCCAGGAATTTTACTAAGGGGGGGCAAAATCAATTTCGGACCTCAATTTCAAATGATTTGGCTAAACACATTAATATTCACTTAGTTAACCGGATCGTTATTTTGATCCCAAGCTGAAATCAACGAGGCTACAAAGTTTTTTAAGTTAACAGAATACGCTCTTTTGAGCAATGGCCTTGGTGAGATATTATTATAAATACATATTATAGTTATAATTAGTTAATACTTGCTAAACTCATTATAAAGTAATTCTATTTTTTTAATTTTTTACTCTCCATGCTACAACTGTAGGTTGACAAAGAGTACCACAAATAAATGAATCCACAAGGCAATCCAGAGGGGGGCAGTTGCCCCCCCTTGCCCCCCATGCCGACGCCCATGGATAGTTAATTTACGTATATTAAAAGTATAATATGACTCATTGCTGTAGCGTGAGGTATACCGAAATCTGTTTTCCTAATAAATAAATGTGTTTTTCTTTATTGCAGGTAAGTTCTACAAGGACATGACAGGACGTACCGTTGCTTTCAGAGTGAGTGTTTCCATGCTTGACATGTATTCTACCGCATATTTATGGGAAAACGTGTTCATGTATTTATTACTAATATGATATAAACATTGTCCCTAGTGACTGAAATAAACAATTTGATTTCACCACTCCGCAGTTACTCAGACCAAGCCTTGTTGTAGCTGAGATAAATATCAAAAACACTCGCTGACAAATATATGACCTGCACCATCTCGAACTCAGTACTTCTGAGGTTGAGATCCACTGGACTTAAGCGGAGCAGGACTAAGAAAGGAGCAGATATACAGAGTGCTTCAAAAAAAATGTATACACACTTTGAAGTGTCATAGAAAATCTATTTTCCGTTCTACAAGATTAAAATTCTGGAAATCGAAAGCTTAAAGTCCAATTTGAAAAATAAATGACTTTCTGATGAAAATGGATTAGTTCAAATGTTCAAATGTTCAAAATGGTGGCCTTCAGCATCAATATATTTCTGAGTACGAGTCACCACTGATTCTGTACATCGTACCAAAGTGTCCAATACAATTTCTGCACACACCGCTTTAATCTCATTCCAAAGTGTGTCTAGGTTACGTGGTTTACGTTTGTACACCTCATCTTTTACTGTGCCCCTTAAGAAGAAATCCAGCGGAGTAAGGTCTGGCGAGAGTGCAGGAAACTCGATTTGCCTCCTGCGTCCTATCCACTGCCTTGGTAAATCTCTATCCAGGTATGTTTGTACGTCCATAGGATAGTGCGGCAGGGCGCCACCTTGTTGATAATAAAACCGTATAATGCACGAATGGCAGGGAATACGGAATCAGGAAGCATTGTTAGGTACTTTTCATTGTAGGGTGATTATTGGCACGATTGTTGGACGTTTGTTGAAACTATTCTGCTGCTCCTGTTGAAGAAATTTAACATTACTTTCTCCCAGAAATTTAACGGTCGCGAAGCTGTCAGATTCCAGGCGATCTCTGTACTGCAACTTAAGCCTTTGACCGTCGCCGGTGTGCTGGAATTTTGCCCTCTTGGAGTACTTTTACATGCCTGTAAATCTATAGACATGGGCCTGTCACATTTATGCACATACAATAATAATAATAATAATAATAGCAATAACAATAATAATATTTTTATTTTACCGGGCAGAGTTAAGCCCTTGAGGCCTTATTTCTACTCAACCAGGAAAAAAAGAGAGATACAAACAACTTTCAAAATAATTGATTATGCATTAAGTGATCTTATAAGTAATATCACACAAAAGGAAATAAAAGAAGTTTTAAGTTACATTAATAATTATTTACAGAATCAGACACCTTAGTAATAATTGAAAACTATGTCTTCTTACAATGTAATTAAAACCTGTATTAACGAAATGGGGAAATAAATCATAAGTACCGGTATATCGATATTTTTTTAAAGAAGGGTATAAGGATGTACAAATTGACAATACCATTGTAAAGTAAAATAAAATCATGGGAAAACCGAACTTTGCGCCCCATGCGAGTCCCTCACTCCAACTCTCTAACTCGCTCCCCTAGTGGCGGCATTTGAACTACTACTAGCTACGGTGGCGCCATCATTTAATGAACTGATGAAACAGAAAAAAGAATTTATTTCTTCTTTATTCTCTTCTTCTCTTCCTTTCCCGTCTCCTTCCTCTCTTCCACTCACCTCCTCTTCACCCTACCTACCTATTTGAAACCTATTCCTAATAGTAAATTTTGGATCGACCGGGATTCGAACCCGGGACCCCTAGCATTATAGCTAGGAGTCTTGACCACTACGTCACGAGTGAATGTTGAGCACTGAAGGAAGCTTTCGTATATTAGAGTTATGCTAGGGGGATTTCATGAGTTTTAACGCAAGAATCTGTTTTTATAAGTAGTGTTGGTACAAGGGAATTTTCCTGCATCAATTAAGCCACATTTTATGTTATAATACGGCGTTTTTTATAATTATGAAATATTATGTATGGTACAAGGGTATTTTTTGTATTGTGAAATAGCCTATTTTGTTGGAAGGATCGTTTTTATAATTGTGGAATATTATGTGGAGGTGCAAGGGTTTTTTTATTGTGATATATTAGGTGACATGTCAATTGCAATTATTCATTACCGGCGTTGAGGTTGAACAGCGGCTACAGGCATAGTGGGGAAGCGGGAAGCAGCCAGGCAGAGAAGTGGCCAGGCGAGTGGCGAGTGGAAAGGGGAGCAGCATGGGGCGCAAAGTTCCATTATGCCAAAATAATTGAAAAAAAAATCTAAGTTTTTTCAGGATTATGCAAATAATTTTTGGCCGACTATATAGTCCTACAGGCTCTGATGTGTGGGAGGTCGTTCCATTGTCGAGAGGGGGTGGTGGTGAGGGATAACGACTGCAGGGTTGTTCTGTGCTGAGGGATTGGGAAAAGTGCCTAAGTTGTGAAAGAATGACGAATGTGATGCTCTGATAATTTATGGTAGCGGGAATGCAGTTTTTCACGATCACTAAGGCGAATCCAAGATAACTTTGAAAAAGAGGGCGAGATATGATTAGCGTTTTTAATGTCACAGATAATACTTATTATGAACACATTCCAGATTTTGAGAGAGGTTGACTCTGAGGTCGCTTAATAATAATATCACACTAATCAAAATGGAGCATCACGAGAGTGAAAAGGAAGCACAGCGAAAAAGGAAGAACATTTTTAAGGCTCTTTAATGTATGAATGAATGAATGAATGAAAATATTTTTCTGCATAATTATGTGAGTTTTCTGAACATTCCAGTTTAGATTTTTGTCAAAAACATCTAGGTTTTAACGAATTAATTAAATTAACTAGAGATTTATTAATTAGTAGTATTGGTAGATTATATATATTAATTATTTATTCCTACAATAAACTGTAACCTATGTTACCCCAGAATGATTGCCTGCTATTTTCCAGCGTTCAAGCTCAATCCAAATTTCGTCACCAAGAGGATATTGCCTGTAGGTCATGATTTGCTTTATTGAGGTTGTCATCAATGCTACTAACCGAGAATGCTTATGGATTTGGAGATCGTCAGCATAGAGATGATGTTTGCTACGAGCTAAAGTTGTTGATATGTCATTTATGTAAACTGAAAACAATAGCGGTCCTTAAGGTACTCCTCTCTCCACATATCGCCATCGAAGCCGCAACCATGGGCACAGAAAGCCAGCGCTGACTGCACCCAAGGCGTAAAGATAGGCAGATATATACTATAATTAATAATATTGCTGTTGGCTACTTTATTTCAGGTTCTAATCTTTTTGGAATAGAAATGTTGACTTCATGTACAAAGGCCTCGCTTAGAGAGGACAGAAAACATAACCAAACTTACAATCGAAGCAAAATTTTAATGAAATCTGTTGGAAATGAACAGATATCCAGTTTCAGCTTTCTGTGAAACATATACGCAATATCGTTACTGAAACTCTGTTAATTAAACGTCATATGACAACAGGAACAAAGTACCTGACGTTCCGGTTCGTATGTGACAGTGGATTTATCAGTAATTAATTAGGGAATATTTTAAAAACAATCCTATGAACGATGCATCAATTAAAATTGTAACAATACAGCATTTGGAAATGTTGCATCTTTACATGTTAACACGATATTTTTCTGTAATAATTGTTATAGATAACTTCTTTGACGAACTCAGTAATTAATAATAAGTGCCAGAATGGTACTTTATAAGCTTGTGTTTGAGACGGTAAAATGTCTGTTTGTCTGTCCATCCTTATGTCTATATGCGCAATAACTCAAATACGCTCTATCGGATTTTCATCAAACTTGGTATACGTATTTTTATTGTCCATGGGAAGAATCCTATTGATATTGGACCAAATCGGTTGACCGATACCCAAATAATGCCCAATTGAGTGTCTATTTTATGGTAATATGTTATAAATATAAATAATAAATAAATAAGCCCGTAACATCCCTAGCGGGCAAGGGCCCTCCTACCTTCCGGTAGGGCTAGCTCAGTCAAACTCGTAGGGAGAGCTAGTCCCTGTGAGCTTTGGTGTAACTCTTTACCTAACTTATTCAGTACCTATTTAATATACACATCTACTGTATCACTTCCACTCTTTGTGTCACATCTCACTTCACTTCACTTTTAGTTTTTCTATATGTTTTCTACATTTAACATCTAGCCAGTTGTTTGTTTATTTCATTGATCATGTTGAAATGGGAGTTATGAGTTTTATGTATAGTTATGTAATGAGTTATATATAGTTATATAATTAGTTATAAATTAGTTATATACAGAAGGTATATTATTGTGAAATAATTAGGCCTACGTACATTTAGCGGAGTTCTTTGCCAGTGCATTTTGTGAAATGTTGACATATTTTAAGAATTTCTTATTTCAGTGTATACGGATATGGATTAAGGTTAAGCATCAAACTTTAGGCCTTTGTTCTTCCCTGCTTAGTGAATCAATCTGGAGCTTACCTCGGAGATCGATTACAAAAATAAATTATTTTCTGCATATGATTGCAGTGCCCCTGATTAAACAAAAACAATCTGGCACTTTGTTATATCATTTTATACCTGATACCTGATTTATTTATACCTGATTTTATTTCTGCTTATCTTTTATTTGTCTATCATTTCTCTGCAACTCAAGAAGGATCATTGAGGTTGTATCAATTTAATTTATTGTGATCTGAGAACATTTTAGGAGAAAAATTCCTATGACACCGGATTTCGAACCCTGCTTTCCGTGCCAATGTAGCTGGAGTTTGACTCAAGGGGCCAGATGGAATTTTTCTCCTGTGATCACCTTTAATTTCGACCTCACTGCAAGGCATTTACAACATAGGAAACACACTTCCACAGTTATTCCACTGTTGTTATATTGTATCATTTAAGGCGTAGTAGTGTATTCATGCAACCACAGAATAATCTGTTGAACATTACATGAGAAGATTTAGCCAGAATCTGGTTACTATATTCTGTAAATCCTTAAACTGCCTTAAAGCCTTGAATATAGAACATGCCAATATACAATAAAATTGACTATATTAAGATAAGTATTAAGGTAAGTATTAAGATAAGAATATCGTGAATATAAGGATAGAACTACTATATTGTACGACAGTATTTGTCCATTTCATATTCATTCAGAGGTAAATGATATGTGATATTCACAACAGTTTGGCTATTTCTAATGCAAGATTATTTTTCAAGGCACCGAATAAATTCATCAAAAGAAAATAAGATGATTCATTAAAAACTTCTTGAATGGCATTTTAAATCTACTTAATTTCCACCTGAATTTTGATAGTAAGTAAAACTTATTTCTGATGCATGTAATTTTGACGTTGAGATGTGCTCATTATTTTAATGTTACGCATATGTGTCAGTACGATGTATTTTGAAGTTCACGATCAATTTCCTACTTATTCATTTTGTAATTTTGTACAGAATTATTTATCTAATTTTTATTTTAATCCCACAGATTTTTGCAGATAATGTGGTGTGTAGTCAGAATCCCTGATCTGCAAGTCAGGTTGGATCCCCGGCTATCTAGGATTTTATGAGATAGGGAGGTCTGTAAAGGGGTGTGCTCAGTTTTGTGAGGATAACTAAGAAGCTGCTTAATTCCACCATGTGAAACATGTATTCTGTATTGAAAACACAAAACATACGTAATCATCATGGCGAATCATTTTTATTTCTTCTCATGGGTGAAGGAAAAATACTTCCTTTAGTGTAGTCATCAGTGAATGTGAGTAATGATCATGTGGTAGCCCCCCCAAACATTCACAGTTTTAAGTATTTTTAGTTTGCTTTCGTCATGGAGTTAATTTTCGTATTCATTTGTTTAAGGCGAGAAGGAAGCCTACCGCATATGCCAACAAATGCAGATTTCGTGAACTTGTACATCTCCAAAAATTGATGTAGATATTGCGATTGTCAAGGCTTCTTTAATACTTCCTTACTTAGTACCTACAGTAATTGTTTAGGCCTGACACTGCTCAGATAGATGGTCAGTAATTTGAAAGAATCTATTATCGATATTAATGTCATTTGAATGGGTGATGGCAAGCGATTCACACCTTGAAATGACAATATTCCAATACTAAGTTAGATTCGTCCAGGCTATTGAGCATTTGTTCAAGCAGTGTCGCGTGTAAAAGAAATTACTGTACTGAAATACTCACTGTAGTCCGTTCAGTGGTATTTGGACCTCTTGATTTGGTGAAAATTGCCCTAACCCATAGGCCCTAAACTTGCACTGAAAAACTAATTCTCATGTGCCAGAGCGGATTGTCACGTGCCGGTTTTCTAAAACCCAATGTTTCGAAGTGACATGCGACAGTCTGAACAAAGCAAGCAGCCCCGACACTCAAGAATGGGTTTTTTAATGTAAGCTTATGTGTACGGTCAAGGATTCACCAAAACAAAAGTTCCACATAGCAGTGAATCGACTTGCCTACTTATTACTTGAGTAAACTGTTGCTCGCCAAGCAAAGCCTATTAAATTATATTTGAATTTCGCAACAAAATTGTTACAATTATATTTTTTTCTTTTTGAACTACAAGATACAGAAAAGGCATATCTAACAAAAATTAAAATGTTTAGTGGTCACAAAAGACTTAATAGATAGTCTGCAGCACAAAGTTTGCACGTCAGACTTTCCCCCGATTTTACAATAATCTTATATCATAATTCTCAAAGGAAAGTAACTCCTACACCTGTCATATCATAAGTTACAATTACTGTCCATTATATATACGAGTACTTTTTACAAAGCAGGAATTTTACAATAATAGGAATTTGGAAAATTTTAATGGAATAGACAATTAACTGCCAAAAAAATTGTAATATTCTTTCACATGATGCAGTAAGAATGGGCCAAAACTATTTCTGAATCTTCATGTTGTACATGTGTACAGTAATAAATTAACAGATTTTCTTCTCATTCATAGTCCTGTTGTTCTGTGTGTGCTGTACGAGGCGTGTCGTGAAACGCACTACATCTTGCAGGAATATAGCCTATTGTGCAAGTTTCTGCAGATCCTTCTTTATTTGTTTATTGGAATATTACCTTCATTGTAGCATTTAAGAGCAAATGTGTGTTTGGCTAGTCCATCAGTAAACTCTAACGCATTAATTTTCCCTTTCATGTCTCATAACATTCAATGTGCCTCAATTTGAACAAGAAATAATTTTATTTTCTTTAAGAATGCCTCTTACTGCTGTCTCATCTGAAAGACACGCCTTTTTTATAATGCCAGGGCCACATCTTAGATGGAGAAACATCTTGAGACACTGCTCTTTTTCATAAGCTCGTAGAATTAATTGACTGTGTATATTCTATCGCTCTTCCGTACGAGCCGTTTAATGTCTCCGAAGTCCCTGTAATTGGGCACTAAAGAATATCCTCGTACAGGGAAATAGTGAGTTATGCTTTTGAATATATTGTAATCAACCATACTAAGCAGAAACCGGACTGTGTATGATTTCTATTTTGTCCAGGACATGCATCACTGAACAATATTAGATGTTGCATATCTTGCAATTTTTTTTTTTCCATTGTAGTGCAACAAAAAGCTACAAATTCATCAAAACTTCCTTTGGCAGTTCCTTCGTGGTAAGCATAGAGTGTTGCATAACTGGTCTGTAGGCTGTGTCAACTAAAGGTGAACACTTGCATACAGAGGTTTTGCATATACTCGAAACACTGTACTGAGGTAAATTCTGAATCTTTGTAGTTTATAGTTTTTGAACTGTGAAATTTTTGTGCTCCTCCTTATTCTGCAGAAAGAGGATAGCTGTGCTGGGTATGTCATTCTCTATCTCTCATGAAAATGAACAGCCAGGGATATTATGTTCCAGTGGGAATATATGTGTCCTCCTTGCACTGCAGCTACCGATTGAAGCAAAAAAATCAAATTTTATTACATATGCACTTTCTGCATATTGTAGTTCTTTTACTCCTCAGGGATTATTTCATAAACACAAAATTTGAACTAAAAATAGCAAATTATCTAGTAGTGTAACTTATAATCCGAGGGCGAATCAAATAGTAAGTTACACTAGCTCGCCGCGATAGCACGCTGTGTGTCGTGACCGTGGCCAATGCGGAGCAAGCTACAGTAACTGCTGAGACATCCAATAGGAAGGTTGGTGTGGTATCCCGTCGTGTTGTGTGTGCAGAGCGGGCTAGGCTCAGTGACGCGTCAATTGGATGTTTACTCTAAATTGGAGGTGCGTGCAACGATCAGATTTCTATGGGCTAAACGGCTCAATTGCATGGACATTCATCGTGAAATCACTGCTGTATATGGTGAGCGTGCAAAGTGGTGTAAGCAATTTTACGCCGGACGCACGGATCTCACAGACGAATATCGCGAAGGCAGGTCCGCATCGTCCAGTACCGTTGAAAATGTTGACCGTGTGGATGGGGTCATGAGAGAGAATCGGCGCATAACACTACAGGAAATTGCCAGCATCAGCACCTTGGATTTCGTAAACTGTGTCAAAGATGGGTCCCACGTCTGCTCACCGATGTTCACAAGGGACGTTTCCAATCGTCACTGGCATTTTTGCAACGGTATTCTGTGGAGGGCAACGAGTTTCTGCGGCGAATCATCACAGGTGATGAAACGTAGGTTCACCACTTCACCCCCGAAACAAAGAGAACATCGATGGAATGGGTGCACACCTCATCACCACCACGAAAGAAGGCCAAGATCCAACCTTCAGCAGGAAAGGTATTGGCCACAGTGTTCTTTGAGATGGAGGGTGTGATGCACGTGGAATTTATGCCGAAAGGCACGACAGTCAACTGGCCTTCGTATTGTCAAACGAACCGGTTGCGTAAGGCAATTAAAGAAAAGCGACGATCAAAATTGAGCGCCGGTGTGACTTTGTTGCACGATAACGCAACACCCCACACGGCCCGCCAAACGTCCTGACTGCTGCAGCGATTCAAGTGGGAGCTATGGCAACATCCTCCATATAGTCCAGACTTAGCGCCATGCGATTTTCATGTGTTCGGCAAGCTGAAAAAGGATCTCGGTGGACGACGATTTCGAAACGTTGAGAAGGTGAAAGCAGCTGGCTCCAGGCGGTTACATAGCGCTGGAGGTGATTTCTACGTATCCGGAATCGAAAAGTTGGTTGATCGTTCCGAGAAATGTTTGTAGTCTTTTGGGGACTATGTGGAAAAGTGAACCTTCATTGTATGTTGTCATAGCCGTGTTGCGTATGTGTAGTTGGTTTCATAGATGGCCATAACTTGGAAGTGGAACTTACTTTTTTATTTTCCTTCGTATATTATTGAAAGAGAAATTGCAGGCCCGTTAATATACAGATAAATTATTTTTGCTATTTGCCGAGAACGCACGGCTTGGCGGCCTGGAAGCAAGTTGTCAGCCGATAAAGGCACTCCAGCGGCACATCGCAAAAATAATGTCTCTGTACATTAAACAAGTGTTGGTAATCTCGTCTAAGCAGATATATATCTCTCTCTTTGTTACTTCTATCCAGAGATAATGAAATTGGCATTAAACCGCGGTCGAGATAGATTGTATTTTCTCGACCTGCAACTTCCTTAGTGCAGTCTACCTATAAGAGTACGAAGAGTGAACAAGGTAAGACCTTTGGAACTTACAAAGAGTAGAAATATGGCGACTGTAATCTCCGTGGCTCGCCCGGAACATATAAAAACACTTCCATGGAAGAGGGATTATCCTTCTTAGCCTTGGGCTTGAGCTTTTATAACATGTCACATCACTGTGCGTGTCCTGTGAATATTTTCACGAATATGAACGATGTTTTCATTTCTACCCATCCCTTACTTTCACCCCCTTGCACCTACTACCTGGGCCGTTGTAACTTTGCACTTTCCAGTGTCAACTGTATGCCTACTTACGTTGGCTGCACTGCGGTTCTATTGACTGACAGACAGGAGCCATTCGGCTTCAAACATTTCATGCTTGTATTAGTCGATTCTCATTTTTCCGTTCTGTAATGTATTACGTCTCAATATTAACAGTATTCATACAAATACAAACACAAATACACTATTAATAAAAAACCGTATGGTTCTTATACAAAGGCTTATGAATTATGATATAGGAGAAAGCATAATGGTTTAGATGCATAATATTCTCGCTTGTTTGACAAAGTTACAAAAGGTGTAATGGTTAAGATGCTTGATCGTGTTCTTGGAGGTTCTTGGTTCAAATCCCTATGCTGTAATTTTTTTTGTATTCATTATATTTTTAAGTTTCAAATGCAGTGTTTAACTTTTAATTTTTAAAATTACCTGCCTTATACTTTTTGTCAAATATATAAGGGCAGATCCCGATTTCACTTTGCACCTTGGGCAAAGCTTTGTTAATCGCCCTTTTCTTTTTTTACTTATACAACCTACCCCGATGTTACTGTTTTGGTGTTAAGTTTGAGTTTTACCGAAGTATAAACCAATAGTATCCCGATACCATTTTATTATTGCAAGTAATCCCAGGCTTCACAACATTTATTAAAAAATAAAAGTAATTGTGTTTTGGAGAAAAATGCTTGATTGCTATTGCAGTTTCATTTGCAAAACAATAACCTAAAACCTCTGGAAATATTGTAGTATGTAATATAATCTAACTTTGAAACTTTCAAAAATGTTTAATGTAGGTTATTTGGTAATTATAAAACATATGCTAATTTAAATTAAGTTATGTTTATAAAAGATATGTATTACAGGTACCATATATTAAAACAAGTATTTTAGAACAAAATAGTTATTTATGATCTAAATGTTAAAACGAGATTTTATATTGCGAGTGTGCTATGTTTCCGAAACGAGCCCGTAAGGGCAAATGCAGCAATCCTAAGAGCAAAATAAAATAATTTTGTCACGTGTATCATGTACTATTTTGACAATCTTTTAAATTTGTCAAATAATAATAACAGATGATAGATTTATGATAAAGAATTACGCCCTGTGGAGCCAACCATATTGGAAAGCAAAGACAACCTGTTACTGATTTTCTACAATTTCTACAATTTCTGAGAACTTTCACATTAAAAAAGGCTTAGTGAATTTTAAAATTTTTATCAAACTAAGTCTATTTAATAATCATATGTAAATATTTTTAACAAAAATCAAGCAATCAAAGTTGGTTACTCTGGAATGTTAATTTTCTCCTTTTAATTAATATCATTTAAGATTAAAAGTGCTTCTTTTACCTTCGATTCTCTAAAAAAATTATTACCTTATTTCTACTTTCCTGAGAAAAGTACCTGACCCCAAAACAAAATGTCGTATTCATACAATTTTCGGTTCTCGAACTAGGATGTTCACAGACATACACACAAACACAGACACACACACACACTGAGACACACACAGACATGCTTCCGAAAATAGTATTTTTTGAATCGGGGGCCTCGAAACGTGTATTTATGTTAAAAACCAAAGTCGGAATTTCGGGATCGAAAACGACACTTCCTCTACCTATAGTACCTATGGTAGGGGCAGAGGATGTAAAGAAGGAGTATCGTGCGAAAAGTGGGACATCTTGTCCCTCTACCTGAAAAGAATTTTAATAGGTTTCGCCGCTAAAGGCGATCTTTAAATTGGCAGAGGGTTCTAAAGGCGATCTTTAAATTGGCAGAGGGTTAAGGTTAATATAATAAGGTTTTTACACTACAAATTATATTATACAATAAAATGTAAGACAACTAGTTTAAAAAAATTAAAAATCATAAACCGTATTTGCGTCCTAAAAATAGTATGTAAAAAAAGCAACCTGCCTAAGGATCGAATCCCAGCCTTCTGCCTAAGTATAAAGCATTATAACCACTGAGCTACGACACGACGAAGTTGATGATGTGAATATTTATCATCTGAAGGTGTACGATGTCCCACACATAGAAGGATAAATCTTTGTGTACATGAATAATACTTTTTTTGGGGGGTGATACTATAGGTTCGGAGTAATATTACATTACTTAAATGTCGAAAATTACTGAATGGAAGAACAGAAAAATAATAATTGAGGGATTAGAAATAGTTTCGAATGTTCAAGGCAGAATACTGCCGATTGGCACCTCCTTGTCAGTACAGAACGAAGTCGAGTATTTCATTTGTCAATCTATGGTACTGACAACATAACTTGTAAACTGGAAAGTGCAAAGTTACAGTGGCCCAGGTATAGAATTGAATTAGCCTATCAATAACATGTAGTTGTAGAACGCGTGATTGATTTTCAATTTTCTCTGTTAAGCATTGCTGTGGTCTTACCCATGCCTGGAAACGCCATTGGATGGATTACTTGAAGCTTTAAACGTCGCGCCAAGTTTTTGCAATTAAAGTTGCAATTGGTTTGTTGGTGGATGGAGAGGGAGTAAACGAGCAAAGTTGAAAGCATTGTCAGTGTTAGAAGCGAAAATGGCAAAGAGTGTTCGTGAGTGAAGTAGGGCCGTTTGACAGTAGTTGTGTTCGATTTATATAGTTCCCATTTTATAGAAATATTTTCATTGCATCGAGAAAATGGCATATAGTAAACCAGTCCAGTTCTATTACATGCCTGCGAAATTGAAGTTGTTGAAAAATATAAGAGACTTTTCGCTGAGTTTTATGTTATTGGGTGTGCTGATTTCGAAAATGACCTCCATTTTTTCCATCACGTCTGGATTTTTTGTACAATCGATATCGATATTTTTGCTCAAATCCTATGTGAAAAGGAATTCTCGCTAACAGTTTTGCATGTACTATCTGGCAACAGTGGTTTTTATCCATTTAAATCTATGTAAAATCGATTCTTGGTTATGCAAATTGATTTGTTAGCATTTTATTTTTTTAATGGTTTAAATGGAAGAAAATCACTGTTGCCAGATCGCACGTGCCGCCTCTTTTTGACGTTCTTCTTTTATGTGCAATCTCAGGTCCTCTTCTTTTAACATCCAACAGTATGCTAATGTTGTAGGAGAAAAATTTCTCTGACACTGGGATTCGAACCCAGGACCTTTGGCTATCCGTGCCAATGCACGGTTCTATCTGGCGCTGTGAATCGAACTCTGATTTAGCTCAGTTGGTAGAGCATTGACACGGATGGCCAATGGTCCTGGGTTCGAATCCCAGTGTCAGATGAATTTTTCTCCTATAATATCATATAATATCCAACAGAGACAATAATTTGTGGTTCATGAATGGATATGCATATATCGATCTTTAATGTTACTGTACAATAACAATGGAAGCCCGGTCACAAAAATTACTAATTAGTGTGCCTCACAGTACTGCATATGACATGCATTGTCTGCTAGTGAGGTAGACTATTAAGGGCAATCAGTCATAGGGGAGAGGTTTCTTCTGGCGCTATGAATCGAACTCTGGATGAGCTCAGTTGGTAGAGCATTGGCACGGATAGCAAAAGGTCCTGGGTTCGAATCCCAGTGTCAGAGGAATTTTTCTCCCATAATATTGTTATTTATTGTTCAACAGAGATAGTAATCTGTGGATCACGAATGGATATCCAACAATAGTCGGCGAGCAATCTTCCTTAATATTTGCGCTCCATATCTTTGATGTCTTGGTGGAACCTTTCACCCTGTTCTTCGCTGACTGCTCCTAAATTTTCGGGGAAATAGTCCACGTGAGTGAAGGTAATGTAGTTTGACACCCAACGCTTGAAATTTGTCCAGCATATTCATAACAATTGCTTTATAGTTAGGGCCCTTGTAATTCCCCAGAAATTTACTGAGCACATCTTTGAAGGCAACCCAAGTTTCTTTTTACTTTGTTGTCATGCTAGTCTCAAAGACTTTTTCCTTCATGAGCTTTCGGATATCTGGACCAACAAAGATTCCCTCTTTGAACTTGGCTGCGGATAAACCTGGAGACCTTTTGCACAGTTATTTGAAACAATCGCCATCTTTTGGAATAGCCTTGACAAATTGCTAAATTACACCTAATTTTATATATAACGGGAGTAACAATACTTTTTTGGGGCTAACTAAGCTGTTCCTAATCGTATTCTTGGTGCCTGGTTCAAGATTTGTATTTTCGCCCATTCTTTTTGACCCAATGTTGAGTCTGTCCCATTCACAAATGAAATAAAACGTGACGTGATAGACATTTTTCTTTATTTTTTGAACTCAGCACCACAAAATACATAAAGTTCACCTATCACTTCCCTTGTATTCTTTTCATCGTAGGCCTGTGAATTATTACTTCCTTAACTTTACGTGTGCCGTGCCATTTTACATTGAATAGAATTAAGGGAAACCATTTATATGGAATGCAGACGTCGTGAAAGTTTATGCCTGTAGATGAATTGACAAAAATGTAAAAATTGCATTAGTAATGTATCGATTTTAGTTCATTAACTCCTTTGCATGCCTGGTGAATTTGGCTAAGATATTTGTATTGAATACTTGTCGAATATTGACTTTTCAAGGATAATTCCCCAAATATTGATTGCTTTTACCAAGCTACAGACACCGATTACTTATGTAGAAACTAATCAGTTCTTTCCTTATCCACTATAAAGTGGTTACCTGTTCTTCATGGGGTAATTAGTGAACCCTCCCTATGGGAAATGTGGAAAGAAGTGGAAGTTTACCACGCTCGGAAGACCTAACGTAGCCTTAAAATTGACCCACCCAAAGGATGATTGGGTTCCCAGGGGGTCACTTAAAGAAAAAGAGCAGAACATCAGGTTTTTTTTCTGTCTGTAAATATATTTATTTCTGAGAAGACGTGGATTTTTTAAGTTTTTCACATTTTTGGAAATTTAGAAAATACACAAAATAATTAATTTTAAATACAGAAGAGTAAAACTGGAATAATAAATTACAATAGTTTTGATTTAATTTCAGAACAAGAAATAATTTCTTTTATAAATAAATAACTTAAAGTGAATAAAAAGTTATATATACAATGTTGATTTAAAACAAAAGAGGGGCATGAAGGGCATAGGAAAAATTATTAAAAATATTAATTTACATAATTTTCGAAGAAAGAAATAAAAGATAATTAAAGGAGACAAGCCCTAAGTTTCTACGCTTGGACTGCCTCCTAACGGTCCAAGACGTAGGTCCTCTTCCAAAGGCTTAAAGTGGGTGGCGGCTAAAATATTAACGCAGGGAGTAAATTAATAAACAGCAAAACACTTAGTACACTAAAAGAAAATACTATTAATGAAAAATAAACCCAGGCAGGGATGTTTGAGAGCAGAAAGCAACTACGCGCCAAGGCTTAGTTAGAATAGGACGCCATGTCGTAAGACAATAGCTACCCTTACACACAAGCTTTATCGCTCGAGTTTAGGCAGGTGCGCACTCAAATGCTCGTGAAAACATGTGCTTGTAAAGGCAATAGCGCGGTACTCATTCGTACAACGCTGCACTCTTTCGCCTGGAAGTGTGTGTGTATGTAAAGGCTGAAGACAAACAAACAAAACTTTCCAAGAGCACATCATCTCCTCTGTACTGAACTTTAAACAATACCGCACGCTCCTAGCTGGCGTGTACAAAATTTATACACTCCACGCGCCGTTTTTGTTAGAGAGAATTCGCGCGTGTTTGGCATTTACACGCACAATCTTCCGCGCAATCATCCTTGCGTACTCGTTTGTTGACACACTATCATGCGAGGAAGAACGTGTTGCATTTTGGGCTGCATTCTTTCACCGCGCGTGATTGCATGCAAGCTCTTTCCCCCGTGATATTGCCCGTACGCTCCCAGGAGTGTGGCAAAGAAGTTGTGTGTGGGGCTTGCAAATGGCGGGAAAGAGAGACGAGGACAAGGATTAGGTTGGCTTTCCAGGAAGTGGCGCTGTGCACGGATAGAATGGAAAGCAATTGTGTCCGCGGCATGAGCATTCAAAAATCGCCCCCGTATTTTTAAAACATCTAGTTTTAAGCAGAGATACCTAACAACTTGTGCTCGCCTTCAAAGAATCTTAAATTATATATAGTTCACTATTTTCTGACATGTATTACTTGCTGAATCTAAAAGTACACGAAAGTCAAGTTTGTTGTCGGTGAGCCATTTTTATCAAATTAGACGTAACCCATTTTATTATTAACTATTTTAGAATTTGGACTGAACACAATTGTGTGTCAAAAATCGGGGAAAACTATTTCGGTGAATGGTTCGACACAGAAATGCGCGTTTTGGATGTCACTTCCAAAACAATCATCGCGTCGGGTCCAGGTTGGAGAACTTTTGACGTATCCAACTCCTCTGGAAGAATTCGCACTTCATAACTTCACTCGGCCACTTCATGCGGGGGTCTACATAAACAATAAGTGTCATACCTGTACTGACTGGATTAGCGTCAGGTACCTCCGAGATCAGCTGATGCACACTTACACTTGACCGTCCCATGTAGCCATACTTGAGTGAGAACTTGGTTCTGTTTTGGTGAATACATTGGTGTCAGCTAGGCGAGATATCTCTAGATGTTGATTTCACGTGAACAGCCTGCGCTCAACAATTTTCACCGGGGAGTGCAAATTTGGATAAATTTCTTTCCGCTGTTGCTCACCACGTCCAAATCTCCCAGAGCATGCCAGCATCCATCTCCACCAGAATTACAGATCATCTTAACTGCAACATTAATTTGAAAGCGGCAGCAAAAATGGCAAAGTAGATTTTCTACACTTGAGGGGGTGGGGGAGATATACAAATTTAAGAAAAATTTAACGAAACTACTAAATTATCAATATACTTAATTTATTTTAATTTTAAATAAAAAATAACTTTTACTAGATTTCTTCTTATTCTTTGACTCCAACACTACCGTACAATAAAATTCTAACTTATACAAAACTTTTACTGACCGTTACTTGTTTTTCTTTAAAATCTGACTCAAGCGACAAAATATACTCCTTTTAAGATTACTCACTTGTCATTATAACCCTCCAGTGGACCCATGGAGACTTGAAACAGAAACTCAATCATTGTATAACAATCATGGACTCTGGGTACAACCTAACCTTAAACAGAGAGGTCTTTCACTTAAACTTCATCAACAATATTGAACTTGCACACCATGCTTACATTTATTACATTTCTTATCATTTCAGACCGTAGAACGTGACCTACATCAATTGCAGCGACTTATACTGTTTCCTCGAGGCTTACTGTTTACTATCACTGACCATACCGAAGCTATTTAACTATCTCATTTACTTTTGTTTGCTCCTATCAGCATAACCTCAAATGACATCTATTTCAATCACTTTTGTTTACCGATGCAAACATAACCTCTATTCACATACACACTATACACACTACAACGCAGTCATCCGGTAGCTATAGTACAATCTGCTCAAGTCGTTCCCGCTGAAAAGAAATGAACACTTCCCTTTGGCTACACCTACCCAGAGTACATCCGACTTGAATGCACCAGCAAACACCACACTTAGCCAGAGCTTTACTGAGGCCGCCAACAGCATACCCCGCTGAGCTCCTCCACCTTTTTCCCCTGGCTAATGGGACAGAACACCACACCAAGGAAAGAGAACACAATTCTATCGCAGAGACAACAGTGACAAACAATTACTCAGCCTAACTACACGATGCTGCATTCACACAATTACACACACACACCAAGGTTACCTAACCTCACTTTGTTGACGAAGAACTCTACCAGCATAATCATCATGTCTCGGGACCAGCTTAGTACACTGACGGCTAACATGGCCTTCCTGTCCCTACTCAACGTACAATTGACTCATATTTACAACTTCACTGCCTACACTAACACTATTCAGACCAGATGCTACAGAATTATGTACAAAACTACAGAACTGGTACTGGACAAATTTCTATAACAGGCAACTCTAACAGGCAACTTAGGCAGTAGCTCTTCCTCATTTTAATATTCAGGCAGCACTTGTACTCGATCCATCGCAACATGAAACATAAGAATTGTAATCTGTTAAAGAATTTTAGCACTGACAAATTTAATTACAATACTATGTACAAGTTAAAACCTATTCTGAAAGAAAATTTTGATTTACAATAGAACAGAAAGAAACAAGAACTGATGCTCCTCACATTTACTATAGGACAGGGGAAACAAAAAGATACCGAACTATATCACCATAGCAACAGAGAATCGTTGCAGAACCACCCTCTGGATGCAACAGTGAGCCCTCCCTATGGGAAAAGTGGAAGGAAGTGCTAACTTCACCTTAAAATGGACCCGCCGAAAGAATGATTGGGTTCCGGGGGGGACATTTAAAGAAAAAGAGCAGAACGTCAGGATTTTGTTTCTGTCTGTAAATATATTTCTTTCTGAGAGGACGTCGATTTTTTTAAGTTTTTCTCGTTTTTGAAAATTTACAAAGTACAGAAAACAATTCATTTTAAATACAGAAGACTAAAACTGGAATAATAAATTACAATAGTTTTTATTTCATTTTACAACTAGAAATAATTTCTTTAATAAATAAATATCTTAAACTGAATAAAATATCATATACAATGTTTATTTAAAACAAAAGAGGAGCCTGAAGGTCATAGGACAAATTATTTAAACTATAGGGTGTTTATAAAGTCACTTCCCATTTTCCACTTAAACACGTTTTTATACTCTTTAAACAACATGAACATGACCGCAAATCTAAGCATAAGTCTCATCGCTCCTCTGTAGCCCGAAAAACCCTTGCTAACATATCTGGCGTTATCTGTTCCGCAGCGGCATAAATGCGGGTTTTCAATTGTTCAAGACCAGTGATTTTCACCTGATACACCTTGGACTTGATAAAGCCCCAGGCGAAAAAGTCCATTGGGGTCAAATCGGGTGAACGGGGAGCCGAAAGTCTTGGCGATGCACGGCCAATCCATCTCCCAGGAAAAGTGTCATTCAGGTAGTCCCGGACCATTCTGAAAAAATGGGGAGATGCTCCGTCTTGTTGGTAGACTACAGAATCCAAAATGCCATCTTGTATCAACTATGGCTCCAAAAACTGTTGCGGTAAGTCAAGGTAGGCTCAGCAAACATATAGGGACCATACACTTTTGATTTTGTGATTCCCATCCACATATTTACCTTTGGCGAGTCCCTTTCCCACTCCTGTAACGCATTTGGCTGTTCATCTGCCCAAATCCGACAGTTATGTCTGTTCACATGTCCACAGGTGTGGAATATTGCCTCGTCGCTGAACAGAAAATGCTGCATTAAATTTTCTTTTCTAACAGCATGCATTAAGTGACTTTATAAACACTCTGTATTAATTTACATAATTTTCGAAGAAAGAAATTGTTTACGTTCCTGAAATAAAAGATAATTAAAGGAGACAAGCCCTAAGTTTCTACGCTTGAACTGCCTCTAAACGGTCCAAGACGCATGCCCTCTTCCAAAGGCTTAAACTGGGTGGCGGCTAAAATATTAACGCAGCATGAACCGTCACAATAGTTATTTATAATACAAGGGGTAAAAAAAAAAAATTCGAGTAAGTATAAATAAAATAATTTTGCCACGTAGGCTATATTATATAGGCCTACTATTTTTTATACATCCGTTAACATTTGTGAAATAATAAAATCAGGTAAACTGATACAACAAAGTCACATACTTAACATACATTTCAACTTTCATCTCAGTTTGCCATCAGATTTTCAAAGATGCCTCCCTCTACGCCTGAACAACTTCCCAAACAGTGGATAACAAATACGATCATTCTTCTTCATAAAAAAAGACCTAAAGAAGACATAAATAATTATCGACCAATTAGTCTTATGGCAAATATATACAAACTCTTCTCAACAATACTCACCAAGAGAATAAGTGCAATAATAGAAGGCAATCAACCTAATGAACAAGCTGGCTTCCGACGAAGATTTTCAACAGTAGACCATCTACAGGTGCTGACCCAACTAATAGAGAAAGCAAATGAATTTAACTTGAAACTATACATAATATTTGTGGATTTTGCTAAAGCATTTGATTCCGTAGAACAGCGATCGATTCTCCAAGCACTTAATCGACAAGGAGTTCATCCAAAGTATATTAGACTACTGGGTAAGCTATATCTTCACAACAGAGCGAAAGTAAAAACAGACAGAACAGGAGAGGATATATTACTGCAGAGGGGAGTCAGACAAGGTGACCCCATATCTCCAAAACTATTCATAACTCTACTGGAAGAAGTATTCTGCAGAATGCCGGACGAATACGGAATAAATATTAATGGGAAAAAACTCTTTAATCTCAGATTTGCAGACGATATTGTACTCATAACAGACTCACACGAGGAAGCCAAAGTCATGCTAACAAATTTATGCAAATCCAGCAAAGAAGTCGGCCTTAGTATCAATGTCAAAAAAACCAAAGTGATGACAAACTACACAGAAGAACCAATCAAAATTAACGATGACACAATAGAATATGTAAAAGAATACGTATACCTAGGTCAAATATTATCGTTTGACAATAAAATTAAAAAAATCTGATGTGAAAGTCACATAACTTCCTCTGCCCAAATAAAAGTTTGCAGTATTTACGCTAATTATGCTATAAATATCTTATAGCCCCTTCTTTGAATGTTGCGAATAAAAACGCAGGCTATGGGGAAAAAAAAACAAGTGACTGCAAACGTTTATTGAACTTTCCGCTGTTAAGAATAGTTTCCGAAATTTATCAAATATTGCCCTCAGATATTTCTTTACTGTAAGCAGGGCCAACAGTACATTTTCCTCACTTCACGTGCTTATATAGAATAAAATGCCAAATGTCCGCGTATTGAGTTGTTCACCAGGCAAGTTGGTAGGTTACAACCACCCTTCAGAGAATGTTTTTGAAATGGTATAAGCAATCCATGTACAAAATTTAAAGGAAATTGTTTGAGCTGTTTATGAGAAAATAGGAAAAAACAAAATATTCTTCATGTAAAGTCCCCTTAAATATAGGAGAAGGTTGTCGCCTCAGAAGGTACCTAACCCAAATACAAAATTTTGTTTTCGTACGATTTACAAGAAGCCGTATTGCAAAAAGCACGTATTCACAGTGGGTTGCTTATAACTACCCTTCAGAGAATTTGTTCGAAAAATGTTTCAAATAAAAGTTTTAGCTCTTGGTACAAGCAATCCATGCGCAAAATTTAAAGAAAATCGTTAGAGCCGTTTTCGAGAAAATCGCGAAAAACGAAAATTTCTTCATGTAAAGTCCCCTTAAAAATAAGGGAAATTTGTCGCCAATCTTCGAATCACATCTTCAGAAGGTACCTGACCCAAATATGAAATTTTGTTTTCATACGATTCTCCGTTTCGGAGCTAGCCTGTTCACAAACTTCCACACAGACACACACACAGACATGTTTCCAAAAATAGTATTTTTGGATTCGGGGGGCCTTGAAACGTGTATATATGCTAAAAACTCAACTTCGAATTTTAGGGTAGAAAACAATACTTCTTCTACCTATAGTACCTATGGTACGGGCAGAGGAAGTAAAAGAAGTTTCAAGAAGAATCTCTTTAGCATGGAACAAATTTTGGAACTTAAAATTCATCCTATTAGACAAATCATTAAGCATGAAGATAAAAAAGGATGTGATGGACACTTGCATTCTACCAGTTATGACTTATGGATCCCAAACATGGACATTAACTAAAAAAGAGAAAAACCTGCTACAGATCTGCCAGAGGAAGATGGAGAGGAAGCTGCTAAACATCACATTGAAAAATCGAATAAGAAATGAAGACATTAGGAAGGCGACATCTATAAAGGATGTGATGGTTACTGCTTCCAGATTAAAATGGATGTGGGCTGGGCATGTTATGAGAATGAACCCGGAGAGATGGACACATGCGATGACAGTGTGGGAGCCCAGAACTGGGAAAAGAAGCGTTGGAAGGCAGAAATCTCGATGGGAGGACGAGTTTAAGAATGTTGTGGGGAACTTGTGGTCTAGGAGTGCCAGAGACAGAAAGAAGTGGAAAACTCTTGACAATTAGTACTAAAACTAGAGTCAATTATATTAAATTTTAGCGTTCTCAGGTGAGGCTAGCCTGAAACGTTTCTTCAACGAGTCAGCCACCCTGTTATGCCAAGAGGCCCTTGCCCGCTATGGGATGCTTGTGGGCTAATTCTTAATTCTTAATTCTTGTGAGGAAGGTTAAGTTGATTGTGAGGTCAGATATTGATATTAAATTTATCTATAGCCTACTTCATGTCGGGTGCTAGGTCACGTACAAGGGTTTCCATTGGGAAAATGGTTACATTTACAACCAATCACACTATCGAATAATTCGTGACTCCAGATTAGTCGGGGCTGTCCTGATGCACGAAATGAAGTGAGTTTGATCCGGCGTAAGTTGTAAGCGCATTAGCTGTCTCGCCTGAATATTGCTAGTTAGATATAACATAGGCTAGTATTTAGAATTGAAATAACTCATTTCCAACAAATAAGGGTTAATATTAAATATATTTTTATTATAATATTCCGCCTTTACCCTTACCATATAATACACAACTTATTTGAAGATGCATTTCGGCGTTTGCTGCGCCATCTTCAGTTCATATAAGATGTAATGAACACCACAATTCTTCTGAAATAATGTTGTTTATAAAATTTGTTATTTGGTAACCTAGGTCACCGTTGTAGTCAAGTCAAATAAATGATTTTGGTCAATTATGTTTTCATTAAGGATGTTACTCCTATTCTTATAAATTTGAAAGTTTTCCAATGTATTTAGTCTAACACCCTTATCACATATATGTAGGACTTCCATGGTGTTATTTAAGTTGTCCAATCTATGACCACTATCAAGCAGGTGTTTAGCATACGCTGAGCGTAATCTGCCATATTTAAAGTCAGAAACATGTTCACTGAATCTTTGCTTGAATTTTCTTCCAGTTTGTCCCACATATACCTTTTTGCAATCAATACACGTCAATTTGTAAACACCACTTTCTTCCATTTTATCCACAGAGTTAGTATTATTGCTGTATAATTTATTCTTTAAGTTGCAGTTTGTTCTGTAAGCAATTTTAAAGTTTTCTTTACGTAGTAACTTTGTGATAGCATGTATTCTGTTATCTGTGTAATTAAATGTAGCAAAATATTTATTATTGTTGTCTTTTTGTAGAGGTGTGAGCTGGCTTATGGGGTTTTGTTTGTTATGCAATTTCGTTTTGTGTTTTCTGATTAAATTTCTAATCAGACTTTTATTGTATCCATTATTTTCGGCAATTTTCATAATCGTACTACATTCTTTATTGTAGTTAGTTTCATTCATGGGTATGTTAACCATTCTGTATACCATGCTGTTGAAAGCAGCCATTTTGTGGCTAATAGGATGATTAGAAGAATTGCCGATGATATTATCCGAATAGGTATTTTTTCTGAATATACCAAAATCGAGTTTCTTGTTGATTCTGGTAATACTGAGATCCAGGTAGTGTAGTGAATAATTCTCTTCTTTCTCAAGAGTCAATTTCAGATGATTATTGATGTTATTAAAATCATTGAAAATATTTTCCACTTTGTTATTATTGCAAATGATAAGAATATCATCAACATACCTTTGATAAGTGGTAATTTTATATTTAAATATAATATCCTGTATATATTCTTGTTCAATATGTTGTAAGTAAGCTTCCGTTATAATCCCAGAAAGCGGTGATCCCATTGCTACTCCTTCTTTCTGTATGTACAATTTATTATCAAATTTGAAGTAATTTTGGTATAATATGGTGTTAAGAAGTGAGGTTATCTGCTTAGTAACATTGGTGCTTTCGCCGTTATCTAGAAGCCTATTTTCTATAATTCTGATTGAATCATTTATTGGTATGTTTGTATACAAGTTGGTGATGTCCAGCGATAATATAAGGTCCTCTTTATTAATACAAATGTCTTTTATTTTGTTAACCAAATCAATCGAATTTATGATATTGTATCTGTAGGGTAGATTTAATTTTTGCTTTAATATTTTCCCCAACATTTTTGAAACTTTACAGCTAGGAGCATTTAAGAAATTTACTACTGGTCTTATTGATTATTTACTTTGTGTGTTTTGATTTGTGACCTCAGTTCTGGAGCTCTGGGGTTCATATTTATGCACTTTTTCTTTTCCATTTCACTCAGGATTAAATTAGATTCTTTAACAGTTTTTTTGATAGCTGACTGAAAATTATCAGTGGGGTCTTTTTCTAAAATTTCTATATTATTGTTTCTTATAAAATCAAAAGTCTTGTTTATGTAGTCCTGTTTGTTAAGTAAGACTATTGTATTGCCTTTATCAGCTTTGACGTGAATAATGTTGTTGTCTTCCAATTTCTTGTTGATCCTTTTTAGTATACTCGTATTATGTTTAGTTGTCAAGTTTGGACGTTGTTTAATGTTAAAGTAGGTTTCTTTGATTTTGGCAGCTAACTTTTGCCTTAAACAGTTTTGCTCTTCAAGTTGCATTGATGACAAAGCTGCTTCCGTATCGATTATGACATTGTCTAGAATCTGGTGTTCATTACATCTTATATGAACTGAAGATGGCGCAGCATACGCCGAAATGCATCTTCAAATAAGTTGTGTATTATATGGTAAGGGTAAAGGCGGAATATTATAATAAAAATATATTTAGTATTTAGAACTTATGTATCATGTATGTTTATGAAATAAAATAAAGTGCTCCATATCAAACAGGCTGTTAACGTGGCATGGTCCAGTGGTTAGCGTTGCTGAATGCGGATCAGACAGTTCGGATTCGACCACCTGTGTTTCTTCAGATTTTCTCAGGTAAGGAGGGCTGAAACGGAATAAGCCATCTTAGTGGAGACAATTAATAAGACAATCGATAAAGAAATAGAGGCTTCTGTCAACAAAACCATCATTAACGGCTCTCGAATTTACCATTGAAGTTGTACCACATTGGTTGATGATATAACCCTGTCCCTGTCTAGGGACTTCCGGATTATTAGACAAACGGTAGACAACATGATGATTGATGGCTTTTTGCCTTACCCCGTCGCTGTCCCTCCCGCGGATAATAATGTCATCAGTAGGATTTGACGTATTAAAAAATCCCAGTGATCTCACCGGGAATCAAACCCGCTATCTTCCGGTTTGTAGCGCAGCGTCTCAGCCCGCACTCAACCATTGCACTGCAGCGTGCCCCAAGTATGTTTATACAGGTGGGTAAATCTACACAGAGCGCATAGATATTATTAGATAGATTAATTTAACGATCTCCTTTTAAAATATTTCCATTTGCGTTTATGACCATCATTTCTGACGTGTAGAGTCTTTAAAATCTGTATTTTGGGGGTCATTTGCAAAAACTGCCTGTAACGGAAATACGTGAAGTCTGGACAAATGAAAGTAGAAGCTACGGCCTCAGTATAGTTATACTGATTTGAGACGGCCTTGACTAATGCAGTTAGATGTTTCTTAAATTTATATCAAGTCTTTCTCTACATGTACAAAATTTAGTAGAGAATATATTATGTTAAATAATCTAAATCTAAATAATCTAAATAAATCTAATAAATAATCTAAATAATAATATAATCTAAATAAATAATCTAAATAATCTAAATAATCTAAATAAAATCATGTAAACTGATGTAACAAAGTGCCAATATGTTTTTGTTTAATCTGTTATGATTGCAATTATGATATGCAGAATACAAAATAAAGAAAATGGTCTAGTTGGATAAGCGCATGTACAGCAATAGTGTTATTTGTCATAGCTAACTGTATTTTAATTGCCAAATCCTTATAAGATCACAGTAAAAAATTGACTATGTTGTCATGATAACTGATTTGCATTTCACAAATTCTTTCGAATACGGTACGTATATTACCATAAAATAGGCACTGAATTGAGCATTACTCCGAAATAGGTCAACCGATTTTATCCAATATCAATAGACGTCTTCCCATGGACATTATAAATGTGTATACCAAGTTTCATAAATATCCGGTAAAGCGTATTTGAGTTACCGCGTCTTTAAAATACACACTAAATTTTATTTGAGTTATCGCGACTTCTTATATGGTCATTCTTCAAATACGGGAAAATTTGTGTTCCGGAGTGATATTTCCCTTCAAATTCAACTTAAAAAAAGAATTAAAATAAAAGTTTGGTTCTACTACTTCCATACTACAACTATCACTTTGAAATGTCACTAACTTTAAATTCTGATATTCCAAAATCGAATTTAATTAAATGAAATGTCATCGACATGCCCTGTCCCAAACCTCGGTTTTGTATATTCTAATGCATTTTTCCACAAAACAAAATGTTATTTCCTTTTCAACTTTTTTTCCTGTCAATGAGTAGGCCTATGAATGTGTGAAGAATATTAATCCCTAAAAAATAAAATGAAATAAAATTGTCACCCCACCTAATGAACATAAAGAATGCCCCAAGCGTTTTTGGTCATCCACATGACTGAAAAGAATGGAATTTTTTCTGCAGAAATGAGAAATTTGTATAACTGGCAACAGTGTTAGAAGCCAACAGGGCAGCTTGTGGTTGAATTGTAAGGTTGAATTTTGCTTGTTTACAAACAGTTTGGGATTAACAAAGGACTTTGCATCATTTTCAAGGAAAGCGTTTTTATTCCCCGTCATTAACATGGCTTCTAGAAAGTAGGCAGAAAGTGAATATTAATTAATTTTGATTATGCACTATGATAAACCTTCCAATTCAAAGTACTTGACTGAAGTTGAGCTTACAGAGGTTTAGGAATGGCTTGCTGAGACCACTTAAACTCCTTTTTTGTCATCCACATGCCTGATTTTTGTGTCATCCACATGTCTCATGAAGGGGTATGTGGATGACTCTCAAGTCATGTAGATGATAAATGTAGGATACTATTGTGTTTACGGTGTCTGTGACCTGTACTTAAGATCTTAAAACTGATTAAATGAATTTCTGCTTGATTCCCCCCTCCCCCAAAACCATAAAAACACAGTCTCGTTAAAATTATATTAATTCCGAAGTATGCACACAAATTTGCAAATTTGTTGCAAAATTAACTGAAGTATGCTGAGAAAAATATGAAATCACATAAAGAAAAGCAGATTGTTGCCAAAGTTAGTCATTAATGTGGCCTTCTGCCATCCACATGTAGGCCTACATGGATGTCATTCACATGGCTTTAAAAAAATAAAGAAATTAAAATAAATAAAAATATAAACATTTAAGCTCTGCTGGTGTCATATTATAATCAAGTAACCTCTGAAGTATTTTAGTAATTTTTTTTGAGATTTTTTAAACAAAGTAAAAAATTTGGATTTTACACACTCCAAATTTTCCCGTATTTGAAGAATCACCCATATATTAACATAAAAGGCACTAAATTGGGCATTATTCCGGTACTGGCCAACCGATTTAGTCGAATATCAATAGACGTCTTCCCATGGGCATTATGAATGCGTATACGAAGTTTCTATTAGAAAGGCGCCATAATCTATTAAAATAGGCACTAAATTGGGCATTACTCCGGTACTGGTGAACCGATTGGGTTCAATATCAATAGGGTTCTTCCCATGGACATTATAAATGTGTTTTCCAAGTTTCATGAAAATCCGGAAAAGTGTATTTGAGTTATGGCGCGTACAGACACACGGACGGACGAACGGACAGACGAACAGACGAACAGACATTTTTCGTCCCCACACACAATCTCATAAAGTACCATTCTTTCCTGTGCTTAATTTCTTAAAAAAGCTATTTAGAATTTTCTCATACTTTTTGAAGTACTGAACGTATTGACATTACATTATATACTTATAGTTTTTGTCTTAGTTCTTTTTTCCTTTTCCCTATATACATCAGAATCACTCAATATCCATAGATATTGTTGAACATTTAAATATTTCATCTTTCAGTAGACAAATGATGAAAATGTTGTGTTTTTTTAACATTGTTTTAAAACTTTGCTGTGGAACTGTAAATTTGTAAGTTACTTTATTATTTTTTTATTTTGTTGTAATAATTTGACTCGTGTCATAACGAGGATATTATATGTTCAGTTCGAGTAATTAAAAATCTACTCTGACTATACATTTTGAAATTGCCTGATTATTTTCCCAAAATGTATTGCTGTAAATTAAAGCTAACGTGGAGGAATTCTCAGACATAATTCCGTATTCATGTGAAGTGTGTAGAAAATACTGCGGAACTGTCCCTAGATTTCTCAGCACCTGCTGGTTACTATAGACTTGGAAATTATTTATGTTCTTGAAAGTTACAGGAAGAGAGAAAGAGTTTTCAGTTTTAGTAGTCTTTAAACAGTCTTTAATGTAACATGAGCCGTATTTATATAGAATTATAAATGCAGGTTTGTTTACTGTCTATTAATGTATTTATAGTTAATTTATAATGTGCTTAGCACCTCGACACAATGACTGTCAACTTTAATATAAAAAAACAAAGAATAGGCTTTTCAACGTGTTGTTTATTACATCACGCATCATAAGAGATACATATATCCTATATGTAACCCTAATATTCACAACATACATGGAGTTGCATGTACACAATGAAAAACACTTGAAGATTTCATAAATAGCACCAAAAACATCTTGGTAGTGGTGAACAGACCAGTAGGTTCTACTTGACAAAAAATTCGAGGCCCCAGGATCTTCTCCAACTGGCGAACTAAAGAACACCGAAGACCGTCGACCCTGTTCCTCTAGTATTATGTCTTTCGACTACATGGCAATGTACTGATGTGGTGAACAGGTATATGTCTTCTGTTTATCCACTTAGGCTGAGTACTGCACAGTACTTGTCTCTGCCGGGCGGCATTCCTTTGCTTTGGAAGTCTAGATGACCTACCAGACTTCATCCAATTTGTTTCGTACATATATTGCCCAATATTTACAACATACATGGAGTTGCATGTACACAATGAAAAGCACTTGAAGATTTCATAAATTGCACCAAAAACATCTTGGTAGTGGGTGAACAGACCAGTAGGTTCTACTTGACAAAAAATTCGAGGCCCCAGTATCTTCTCCAACTGGCGAACTAAAGAACACCGAAGACCGTCGACCCTGTTCCTCTAGTATTATGTCTTTCGACTACATGGCAATGTACTGATGTGGTGAACAGGTATATGTCTTCTGTTTATCCACTTAGGCTGAGTACTGCACAGTACTTGTCTCTGCCGGGCGGCATTCCTTTGCTTTGAAAGTCTAGATGACCTACCAGACTTCATCCAATTTGTTTCGTACATATATTGCCCAATATTTACAACATACATGGAGTTGCATGTACACAATGAAAAGCACTTGAAGATTTCATAAATTGCACCAAAAACATCTTGGTAGTGGGTGAACAGACCAGTAGGTTCTACTTGACAAAAAATTCGAGGCCTCAGTATCTTCTCCAACTGGCGAACTAAAGAACACCGAAGACCGTCGACCCTGTTCCTCTAGTATTATGTCTTTTGACTACATGGCAATGTACTGATGTGGTGAACAGGTATATGTCTTCTGTTTATCCACTTAGGCTGAGTACTGCACAGTACTTGTCTCTGCCGGGAGGCATTCCTTTGCTTTGGAAGTCTAGATGACCCACCAGACTTCATCCAATTTGTTTCGTACATATATTGCCCAATATTTACAACATACATGGAGTTGCATGTACACAATGAAAAGCACTTGAAGATTTCATAAATTGCACCAAAAACATCTTGGTAGTGGGTGAACAGACCAGTAGGTTCTACTTGACAAAAAATTCGAGGCCCCAGTATCTTCTCCAACTGGCGAACTAAAGAACACCGAAGACCGTCGACCCTGTTCCTCTAGTATTATGTCTTTCGACTACATGGCAATGTACTGATGTGGTGAACAGGTATATGTCTTCTGTTTATCCACTTAGGCTGAGTACTGCACAGTACTTGTCTCTGCCGGGCGGCATTCCTTTGCTTTGAAAGTCTAGATGACCCACCAGACTTCATCCAATTTGTTTCGTACATATATTGCCCAATATTTACAACATACATGGAGTTGCATGTACACAATGAAAAGCACTTGAAGATTTCATAAATTGCACCAAAAACATCTTGGTAGTGGGTGAACAGACCAGTAGGTTCTACTTGACAAAAAATTCGAGGCCCCAGTATCTTCTCCAACTGGCGAACTAAAGAACACAGAAGACCGTCGACCCTGTTCCTCTAGTATTATGTCTTTCGACTACATGGCAATGTACTGATGTGGTGAACAGGTATATGTCTTCTGTTTATCCACTTAGGCTGAGTACTGCACAGTACTTGTCTCTGCCGGGCGGCATTCCTTTGTAGTGGAATTACTTCTGTCGTTAGGTCTTCTCAACGACCGTGTTTTACGGGATGAGTTGTTCCTCTACGTCCAACCCCCAACCTGGAGGACCAGGATATCCCTTTAGTCTGGATCATCACCTTCGACCTGTCCGGCAAGGGAGGCCCTACCAGTAGCTAAGCTACCGCCGGCATAGCTCTCAGGATCATTTGACCACGCAAGCCCCACCACCACGACAAGGTAGGGATATCATTGGTGGGGAAGGTTTACTCGACGAGACCCCTGGATCTTCTCCAATTGGCGAACTACGGTAACCGGAGACTGTCGACCCTGTTCCTCTAGTATTACGGCTTCCGACTACATTATTATTGCACTGATGTGATGAACAGGATGAGTCTTCTGTTTATCCACATAGGCAGAGTACTGCTGCATTCCTTTGAATTGGATGTCTAGTTGACCCTCCAGAGAAGGGGTCTGAATAATACAAAGTGTCTGGCTCATGCTAATAATAACTCCAAACGTCAACAATATAGTTCATCAGACATTCTAAAGACTTAATTTGATGCTCAAATATTAAAATCCTTTATTGTACCAAACCTTGGAATTATGATGTAGCCTACGTATTTCATATCGATTCCAATACACATTCAGATATAAATTTCATAAGATTTTACATCTAAAGTTGTTATATTTTATAATAATATGTGTTTCCTTAAAATAAAATACAAAATAAAGGTAATGTGATTCGGTATGGAATTTTAAAACCTTTCTGCACCGTAAATTTTGATATTTCCATAGTAGCAAGGACTTACTCTGCCTCATTTTCGTTCTGACGTAATAATCCTACATTACATTTATTAATTATTAATAAACTTCATTATGAAGTTTTGATAATTTCAACTAGTATAGTATATTCAAATTTGTGGTAAATGTTCCACCTATATACTAGTAGTTGTTCGTACACCATATATGCTTGAATCCGAATTGAGATTGTTAGAAGTTATTTTTACTTTTATATCTTCTAACCTAACTTAATATCTGGTATTTAATTAAATATTTTTTTTATTTTCAGTTCTTTCATAAATACTAAACTTGTTGTTATTTGATGTAATATAATGAGATATATTAGGTTAGATACAACGAACATATTAAAGACTTTACATATAATCGGAATAAATCTAACTTTGCCAACCATTTAGTAAAAAATAACCATGGTTTATACGACATAAATAACACTTTAGAAATTTTGCATATACAAAACAAAAGTCTTAAGCTCAATACATTAGAAAATTTAGAAATATATTTAAATAAAGACAACATAATTAACGAAAATACAATAGACACCAACGCCCTCTTTGAAACTTACAAAACCTATAAAACCCGCAAGAAACACAACACACAACTAGTGCGCAATCAGACCTCACGAGCACCAGATTAAACAGCAGAACAACAGCTTGTAAGTACAACCGCATTTCTGAAAACTTAGGTTCCTTTTATATTTTCAAAGAGTGAATTACTAATAGATATTATTAATTTTAGGGGCTGAAGATGGCATGATTATGCCGAAATGCATATCCGTCAATAATACACCAGTCTGCTTGACCACCGAATAAATTGAAGATATAACTTACAAAACCACGTTTTATAAGAATTTGTTTCAAAGACTATCACAATTAAAACGAATAAGCTTATTATATAAATATTTGGATTATAAGTGTTCAACAACAAGAAGTTATACAAAAGACATAAGTCAACACGCACTGTATACAACTATACTGAATTAATCATATGTAAGTTAACGTATTTATATGTGCAAAGAAGCTTACGACTCAGTTTTTCTTTAAACTAAAATTAATATATAAGTACTTATTTTAATGCAAAATTTTTTATCAAACGACAAGAGTTATATACAATAACTCAATAACCACTGTGTATGATTGTACCAAAATAATCATTTTAAAAAGATAACATATGTTATATGACTCCCATAAAGAAGTTTATGGGTAATTCTAAATAAAAGTTTTACGAACTTTCACATTTCTATACTTGAAAGTCATCCATAAACTTTGTACCTAAAATTGAAATTTGTGTATATTATAAATGTATTTTAGAATATTAAGGTTATAATTTTATAAAATAATCAGTACTGTTTTTAATAACTTATTTTAAATTAAATTTGTATATATTATAGTTTTTAAAAACAATTGAATCAAATTGAATGTTGTATACACGTAAATAAAAATTGTCAATTGTTAAACATATTAATGTCTAAATGAATTAGATCAGAACAAATATCTGAACAAAATTCAAGTGCTATATTGTGAAATAAAATTTTCTTCTAACCTAACCTAATATATCTCATTATATTACATCAAATAACAACAAGTTTAGTATTTATGAAAGAACTGAAAATAAAAAAAATATTTAATTAAATACCAGATATTAAGTTAGGTTAGAAGATATAAAAGTAAAAATAACTTCTAACAATCTCAATTCGGATTCAAGCATATATGGTGTACGAACAACTACTAGTATATAGGTGGAACATTTACCACAAATTTCCTACATTACATGTTATAAAACACTGCCGTTCCGAGTGTACATGAATTAATTGTGTACTCCTTTATTTACTGTAGAATAGCCTACCCGTTCTCCAGCTGGGAATAAGTGGTGGTGTCTTTTGAATTTCGTGTGTGTATGGTATATCCTAGAAAAAGTAATATAATTTTGAATAATGGTTTTTCGGGCTAACTAACTATTAACTCTCTGCCATTAGTTACTGCAATACTAAATTGTTTGTTGTATTAGGTGCGTATTTTTTTAAATTTGTAAAATATACAAGTTTGCTCACATTCAACCTTGTAAATGCAGTGTTTTAGAGATCGTTATAAGTACGGGTTTGAAAAATACAAGAGACATCTCGCATCCATTTATTGATGAAAAACAATATGTGATATTTGTTTTTAATATAAATAAAAGGACTATTTTATTTCTGTAAGCAATGAATACTGTGAATTTCAATTGAATTGGCATAATATTGGTATGTTCTATGAAGATAGACTGAGTCAAATAATTTTTAACCATACCATTTTGATCATAACTGTCGTAAGTTTGATAAGGTTGGGAGAGGAACATTTTGGTGTGGGATTGCAATTTTTATTTTTCATCTGAGATTACATTGCTGGAGTGTACATCACGACCACATTTCTTTCCATGAGGTAACATTGCCATTTGTAGGCATTTGCGAAACTTTTAGAGTTCTGCATATCCTGCACTTATTTGTGGAGTGGTTTAAAATGTTGTAATGATTACAAAACATAGCCATAATATAGGCTAACAATGTAAGATATGAAAAATATTACTCAAATAGTGAGAATGTAAAACAAACATCCCTAACAAACCCAAAAAGTGAAATGCATTTGCTTGAAGGGCAAAAATCTTATTTTTAAACTTTTTTTATGCAAATACTGTTTCTTTGCTAACGGCTGATGTGCACTAGTATGTAGGCCTGTAACCGTCACTAGAAATTTATATGCCCGTAAATTTGGAAACTCGCGCATTTGAGCACACACGACCGAACCCGCGAACTTGGAAAGCGAAGCCAATACCTTATTTAACTGACAGAATTGCATTGTTCTTTTGTCCGAGATGTCTCAGATGTAGGCTACTTAATATGCTTCTATAAACCCATTAGAGTACCAACATTCATGATTAATTATCGTTAACATGTTCACAAAGATATAGGTGAACTTCTCCATAAACAAACATTTCTTGGATATGGAGGCAATAGTCAATCATGCAGAATATGTTATCTCCCATTCCATGAGCTTATACCTCCTCTTTGGTATTATTTATATTATTATTATTATTATTATTATTATTATTATTATTATTATTATTATTATTATTATTATTATTCTCCAATACAAATGAGCCCTATTTCACCAATAGGTATGCTAGGGCTGTATGTTGTAATCTAGATTGATTTCATAAGCTTGAATACATACATGGATAATTAACCTGTTAGATTTGTGATACATAATCATCAAAAGAACACATAATGTTACGATTACAGTCAAAGAGTTTTAAAAATTTGAAAGATGAAACTGAGAAAGGAAGATGCACAACATTTGCGTCTAAAAATTCCATTTAGTGGTGTGTTGTATTGAAGTCCACACTAATCTAGATGAGAGGTGAAGTAGATTCGCGTCTGCAGATAAATAGGACAATCGAACAGAAGATGAACTATTGTTTGCTGTTCTTCTTTGCAGGAGCACAAGTATCCAGAAGGCGATGGTATATGAAATCTAGAAAAGTAACTACCGAATTTCCCATGTCCAGACACGAACTGAGTAAGAACGTAGTTCATTTCAAAGAATTTTGCTTGTTTCCTGTCTTCTATAGTTGGAAAGAACATATTTCTTGTGATGACTCCTTTCTTACTGTTGATCCACAACAAATTCCACTTATTTAGTATTTCTGTGTTTATAGTTTTATTGAAAAAAGATATAGGACAGGCAGCGTAACTGTAGTCCAAGTCTGATGTAGCTGCAGCCTTCGCGAGTTCGTCTACTCTCTCATTTCCTTCCACTCCAGAGTGACCTTTGACCCAAGTAAGACATATGTGAAAATTATTGGAAGAAATGATACGCCTGATTTCTATGGCAATTGGATTTCCATTATACTTGTCTTGAATTGCATTCAATGATGCCAGAGAGTCACTGTGTATTCGTCCACTACACCTATTCTCAATGCACCACTGAACTGCCTCCTTCAGAGCGAACAACTCAGCCTGGAAGATTGTACACATAGGTGCTAGTCTATATACCTTATTAGTAACTTCACTGTTTCTTTGGTACACAACAAAAGCACAACCAACTGAAGAATGCTGAATTTGCCGATCTTCTGTGCGTGATCCATCTGAGAATATAATTTATCATACTGGTGATCATTGTTGCATGAAACAAGTTGTACAATATTTTGAAAGATACCAGGGTGTCCAAAATCTAAGTATTTGCCAATTTCCTCGACTTTGCAATTTGGTGGTAGTACGATTGGTTCTCGTCCTTTCTTAATGTCAGTTATTTTTGCCTTAGCTTTGGCAGTCAAGAAAAGAGGTGTTATGCCCGCAATCATCAGAGCCGCATCTGTGGAAATGGTTCGGTATCCTCGAACTATTTTTAAAATGGTGTTAATAAAAGTGACTTTAATAACTGAATAAGTCATGTCGATAGTTTTAATAATAATCAGCTCTTTTTTTCTGGGGGTACGCATACCCCTTAAAGATTTTTCCAGTTTCATATAGGAGAAAAATCATTAATTTCCACAATTTTGAAATCTGGAGAAATTTGTGCCAAACAAAATAACGAAAGTGATTATACGGATCATTTGCATTAAAGTAGCTGATTTTAGAGTTACGTCCATTATCTATCCCATGTTTTTTTTAGAGGAGGAGCCTAACCTTAGCATTATGAGCGGGGAAACAAACGAGCGCTACAGAACTGCTGCATTGGTAACCAAAGGTATAATACCAAAGCAAACCCATGACCGCTTGAGAATTTCTTGTAGGGCCTGCTGCCCATGTCCATATCATTATAACATATAAATGATTTTACACTTTGGGAACGGTTAGAATCATGTGAAATGGATAGTTCTTACGTTCAATCGATATGAGATATCGTTCGATATTTACAAATACTGTAAACAAGAATATGGAACAGATTTATGTGTTAATCATTTACAAATAAGTAGCACTTTTACGAAATACAGTACATTTAAGTATGCCAATAATTATTTAATCTTAAAATTCAATCATGCATTTTGTAGCATTTGTGTGAACTTTGCCCGTAAATTGTTAATAAATTTAAGTCCAATGAGGGTCATATTAATAATGTTGGGTTTCTTTACCACCTTATAACCTCAATAAGAGGTGTATGAGTATATTATAGGCACACGACACTAGTAGGCATATATTAATGTACAGCTTATCTTTGCTGATGTCAGTAATAAAAAACACTATTACACTTGAGTCAAAAAGTTAAAACACTCATAATATAATAGACATATATAATAGACATAAAACTCATCTAGAATTACTATGTATTCTTGCTGGTATCTTGTACTATAAAATATCTTTGCCGTGTGCCTCACGGTGCCAACAAGGACTGAAGATGGCTTAAGCAAGCCCAAATACACATCCTCTTGGTATAGTATGATCGGTAACCACAATTCCTATTTTCACGCTCCTGACTCCTCCCTCCACTAACATTGCGCCTAACCTTTACAAGCCTACCCAAATAAAATCTGATTAATGTACTCTCGTAACTTTCTTTAGTTTAAGCATGACCAATATATTTCTCACTTCACATTCTGATATAAAATAAGAGGCCATACTGCAAAGTATTCAGAGTGGGTGGCGTATAAGTAGGGCCTGGATTTTTAGGCTTTTATAAAAGGTATTTTAGCCTTTTATTTTCGTGAAATAGCCCTTTTTAGGTTTCAAACAAACGATTTTAGCCGTCTTAATAAAACACCGAAAATTGTAATATAATTTCGACACAGGCCCTCCTTTACTTCTCTGTCGTCGGTTGGCAACTTGTTTGAAAGTTGAAACAATGGATTACTTGCAGATTTCAAAGTATTGAAGACGGCTCAAGTTTCATTTCCTGCGACGGCGAGGCGGCACATTTCCGAGTTACAAAGACAAGGGACAAATTGACATATACATTATTAATTTCAGTGCGTTGTATAATTTTATTTTTATTATGTCTTTTCTTAAAATGCATAAATT
This sequence comes from Ectobius pallidus, assembly GCA_964059195.1. Classification (NCBI taxonomy): domain Eukaryota; kingdom Metazoa; phylum Arthropoda; class Insecta; order Blattodea; family Ectobiidae; genus Ectobius; species Ectobius pallidus. The sequence goes on from CAXKWD010000006.1 coordinate 31,669,008, forward strand.
CCCATGTTTGTTTACCTTTGCATCAATTCGAAAATCTATTTAAAAATCGTGTTTTTCTGATAAAAAAGGTCCTCTTTAGCCCTAGTTTTTCAGAAAAGTCCTCTCTAGTCCCTAGTTTTTCAGCAAAAGTTCTCTTTAGCCCCTATTTTTCATCAAAAGTCCTCTTTAGTCCATTATAAGCCCTTTAGTCCGATTTAGCCCTTTTTATGTTCTATCAGATTCATATATTCGGAAGCTAGGGGTATGAAACGGAAAAATACGTTAAAATGTTCTAATTAGGAAGCTGGGGGAAAAATAGGTAAAACCTTCAAATCCTCGCCCTACTTATAACTATCCTGCAGACAATTTTTTCGAAAACATTTCAAATAAACGTTTTAGCTCTTGATATATGCACCCCATCTGTAAAATTTAAACAAAATCGTAAGAGCTGTTTTTTTTTAGAAAATCGCGACAAACGAAATTTTCTTCACGTGAAGTCTCCTTAAAAATAAGAGAAACTCGTAGCCAATCTTCGCGTCACATCCCCAAAAGGTACCTAACCCAAATACAAAATTTTGTTTTCGTATGATTTTGCGTTACAAGAGGCCGTATTGCAAAGAACGTGTATCCAGAGTGTGTGGCTTATAACTACCCTTTAGATAATTCTTTCGAAAAAAAAATGTATCAAATAAATGTTTTAGCTCTTAGTATAAGCAAACCATGTGCAAAATTTAAAGAAAATTGTCATACCTCTTTCGAGAAAATCGCGAAAAACGAAAATTTCTTCATGCAAATTCCCCTTAATAATAAGAGAAAATTGTCGCTAATCTTCACGTCACATCTTCGGAAGGTACCTGATTCAAATTACAAAATTTTGTTTACATACGATTTTCCGTTTTGGAGCTAGGCTGTTCAAACACATCCACATAGACACACACAGACAAGCTTCCGAAAATAGTATTTTTGGATTCAGGGGGATGTCAAAACGTGTTTTTATGTTAAAAACTCAACTCCGGGGGTCGAAAACAATACTTCCTCTACCTATAGTACCAATGGTACGGGCAGAAGAAGTAATAAAGAATAGTACAAATGGCAGTGAGTATAAATACAATGGAATTATTTACCTAATCAGAAAATAACCTAAATATGTCATTGAAACTATCAGTAAGGATAAAAACTGGTGTGATAAAATAGTACATTCTATAAATAAGGTAAGAGAAATCTTGATCAGTTACAAAAACGAAATATTGGAATTACAAAAGACGATATCCAAAGTAGACGCTCCAGGTGTACTAAATACACTATGTGCGAGGCACATTTACCTGAACTCTCTTCCAAATCTTCGAAAAATTACTGGTGGAATAAAGAATGGACACTATGCAGAAAAGAGTGTTTCAAGTTGCAGAAAGTTTGAACGAGCAAAATGCAATATGAAGATGCTTATAATAGAGTAAAGTCAGAGTACTGAAAAATGACACAAGCTAAATTTAACAGCTGGAAGAACTTTTGTTCTTCTCAGGCTGCCAGAAAGTCATGAAATTTAGTGTACAAACACTGTAGAAACCATGAAAATTATAACAAGATATTAACAACCTGATACAGAAGATGATTTTGCTTATTTAGTTTTCTCGAAGTGGAGCGCATTATGCTGAAACAAAACTACACGAAACCACCAGATGTAGACAATATTTCTGCAAATATTCTGATACATATTCAAATTACTTACCCATCTCCAATGCTAAATATTTTTAACAAATATTTAGATCTAAGTATTTTTTCCCAATTGCTTGAAGTTGGCAGCAGTGAAAATAATACGAAAGCCATATGCCCGCAAAAACACTACTTCTTCGTTGTGACCCGCCAGTCTCTTGCCAGTAATGGGAAAATATCTAGAAAACTCTTTATAGATGTATTATGTTTCGTTTGCTTAGCAACAACTTTTATAATGATAACCAGTTTGAATTCTTACTACAGAAGTCAACAGAAGAAGCAGTCTGCAGGTGGTAAATTGGATCCAAGATGCATTTACAAGAATAATCGTTGGTTTAGTGATATTACTAGACATTACTGGTGCCTTTGATAATGCATAGAGCATGAACTTCAGCTGAAGCTCAGAAATTGCCCACGAAACCTTTATAAAATAATCATGAACTATTTTACGAATAGAGAAATCCAGCTAACTATAAATGATGCAACAATGAGCTCTGTTGTGCCCACACTTGCACCTCAAGTTTTTGGATAATATTATACGATGATATAATTATTAGAAAAAAACTTTACCAGAAATATGTATGATATTTGCATCGGCTGATGATGTTTATGATAGTGATTAAGTAACAGTGTACAGCTCAAAATCTATATGCTCTCTTCTGTTATGATTTTTCTATTTCATTTTGAGTAGTAAATATTTTAAGACTTGCTTTAATTCATTTTATTTAAAGTTAGTGATAGAGATTGATAGTTATATAAGATAATTCTTCTCCACATGTAATGCTCAGAATCGTATTCAAAGTAAATGTTAGTTCTTGCAACTGATTTGACAAATGAAATGTATTACTGAAAGCTGATGCTTCGGATGAGCAAAAAATGGACGTTTTCTGCCTGTTTTTCACTCATAACTCGCTAAAGAAAACTAAAATTAAAAATACGGCTTCGAAGTGCATTCGCCCACCCTTCAGTTCATCTATGTTTAAAATGTCAGATCTCTGCATTCAGTAGATTTCGCTGGGCATCGCGCACGGACAGGCAGACAGATAGACAGAAAGACAGAAAGACATTATAGATTCGAAAAAAACTCAGCCATGCAAATCACCACCATCCATTCACTAAGCAATCTAAGCCGCGAAGGATGCATGCTGTGATTTTTCTTAGTAAAACCTACAAAGCAGAGATCTATACTACGCTTTATGCATAGGCTACATTTCATAGTTTATTCTAAGGCTTGAAGGAAAATCAAATCTTGGCCAACACTATTTATTTTTTGCTAAGATGAAAAGCTTTTCCTAAGGTGTTTATTCATACAAAACTTAGTATTGCCTTAGAAAAGTGTAGGCCTAGTAAAAGTATCTACTACCATTTTATACATACCTGATTAAGTTATATACTTCTTGGTTTTTTTCCGCTTTTTCCCATATAGACCTACATCAGAATCACCAAATACCCATTTTTAATGTTGAGTTTTTAAATATTTCATCTGTTATTAATGATGTAAATCTTGGGTTACTTTAAGATAGTTTTGAAGTTTACTATAGAACTGTAAATTTGTACGTTATACTTTTGTTTGTAATCATTGTCATGGATATTATGTTCAGTTGAACTAAGTAAAATCTAGTCTGATAATACATCTCGAAATTCTTTATTATTTTCCCAAAACATATTACCGTAAATTAAAGCCAACGTGGCAGAGTCATCGGATGAAATAAAAGGTGTACTATGATGTGACATTAATCGGTCACACCTTACGGCAATTCCTATTATAGCCTATCTTTCGAAACCAATTCCAATTGACAGTTAGGCCTATCTTTTAAACTTTTTGTGTAGTTTGTACCTTTAGTATCATCCGCATATATTAATAAAATCAGGTAAACTGATGTAAAAAAGTGAGAGTATGTTTTTTTTAATCAGTTATGACTGCAATTATGATATGCAGAATATGTTTTTTTAATTGTTTTACAAGTTAAGCTCCAGATTTATTCATTAAGCAGGGCTTAGGGAAGAACAAAGGCCAGTTTTCTTTTTAATCAGATTAAAATCTTCCAGCAACAGCTGAACTGTGCAGATTTTTGATATCTTGACAATCGCACACTCACATAAAAATACGAAAAAGAAAGTGAAATTGGCTGGTTTCGGGATTTGAACCATGGAACTCCATAACGTGAGGCCAAAACGTTACCATCTCGGTCACCTGGGTCAGTTTAACGGTCTAGTTGTAAGTTATAAGCGCATGTAAAACAATAGTGTTTTTGGTCATAGCTATCTCTATTTTAATTTCCAAAGCCGTAAAATATCACAGTAAAACAATTGACTATGTCGTCATGATAAATGATTTGCTTTTTTTTTTATATAAATTCTTTCGAATACGTATATTATCATAAAATAGGCACCAAATTGAGCATTACTCCGAAACAGGTGAACCGATTTCATCCAGTATCAGTAGACGTCTTCCCATGAACACTATAAATGTGTATACCAAATTCCATAAAAATCCGGTAAAGCGTATTTGAGTTACCGCGTTTTAAAAATAGACACTAAATTGGGTTTTACTCCGGTACCGGACAACCGATTTGGTCCAATATCGGTAGACGTCTTCCCATGTACATTATAAATGGGTATACAAAGTTTCAGGAAAATCCAATAAAGCATATTTGAGTTATCGCGACTTCTCATATATTAACATAAAAGGCAATAAATTGGGCATTATTCCGGTACTGGCCAACCGATTTGGTTGAACATCAACAGACGTCTTTCCATGGATAGTATAAATGCGTATACGAAGTTTCATAAATATCCGATAAGGCGTATTTGAGCTATTGCGCCTTTAAAATATACACTAAATTGGGTTTTACTCCGGTACCGGTCAACAGATTAGGTTCAAAGTTAACAGAGTACTTTTCATGGATGTCATAAATGCGTATACCAAGTTTAATGGAAATCCGATACAGCGTATTTGAATTATGGCGCCTTTCTATTACAAAGGCGCCATAATCTATTAAAATAGGCACTAAATTGGGCATTACTCCGGTACCGGTGAACCGATTTGGTTCAATATCAATAGGGTTCTTCCCATTGACATTATAAATGTGTTTTCCAAGTTTCATGAAAATCCGAAAAAGCGTATTTGAGTTAGAGCGCGTACAGACACACGGACGGACGGACAGACAGACGGACAGACATTTTTCGTCCCCCACACAATCTCATAAAGTACCATACTGGCACTTAATAATAGGCTGTTACGAGAAACGAGTGTACATACTGCCTTGTCTATTTATTGCAAATATGACAAAAAAATCGTATTATACGGAGCTGACAAGATTTAGGCAGCAAGCACACGTGCCCTGCGACTGCGTCCTCAGGTCAGCCTATTTGTTATAATAAAAATCCCTTTAGGCAGGCCTACAGGCTGAGGTAGATTTCAAAGTGCTTTTGGTTTAATTTATTATCGCTGCGCAGCACTCTTCTTTTTTAGCCTTGGCATGGCAAACCTGCAGTAAAGAGGAAGAGCCTACAATCATTTGTTTTGACAACAAGAATAGGATATAATATTCTGGGAGGCCGTGCGCAAGATCAGCAATGAATAAAATTAGCAAAGCCGCTAAACAAGACAAAATTATGATATTATAATAATTCTTTTAAGTGTTATTATTTTCAAACATTAAAATCTCGCGTCATATGAGAGCTATCAAGAAACTATTTATTGATTTGTAGAGTACTCATCAAGAGCTTTTCAACGATACCCCACAAGACGTGGTTTCAAAAAATTTCGAATTTCCATCCCCCCCACCCCCACTCGTACCTCCAAAACCCCCGAATCGTTGGTGTCACTGTGAACTCCATAGGGAGTACTCTAATTTATTCAAACCAAGTTTCCCTCTATACTTCATAGGGGCCGAGATAAAAATGTTTTAAAATTTCAACCCCCTCCCCCGACCACCCCCTTGGGCCAATTTTGCTCATTAACGAACTTGTCCGAACTATTGGGCCTAGAAATAACATATTAAAATTTGGTTCAAATATCTTCAAAATTACGGCCGCTATCGTGTAAAGATATATATATATAAATATCACAACATTTTTTTTGAACGGGCGGTGGTTTCGTACTTAGGGGAGCATGAAACGTAAAGATATGAAAGAATTTTTCGAAAATCATGACATGGTATCCATTGCAATAGGTAGATTTTTCTTCGAAATCTACCTAAAAATACATTTTGAAGACCCTTGATGTCATGGCTTTAGTGATCGATTCTAGATTTCAGTGAATTTAGTATTTGCGTTATATTTTTGAAACATCATAACCGAACTCTAGTTCTTTGAATGTAATAGTGGTATTTGTTATTTCTCTCATTGGCAGAGTGAGTCTGCAGAGTAAGTTTAATGTATTTTGCTTTGTTTTCTAAACAACTTTTTGGGGGCTAGATTGAAATGTTACCAGTCACATTCTAGAGTGTAATAATTTCAAACTTTGAAGTGAAATATTTATTATGTTACACGGACTGATCCGAACCAATGCAACCACCGAGCCTGCCAGGTTTGTTAACGAGAACTTATTATTTACGCGCATGAAGAGGGTAGCCTATATGCGTTTTTCATGTTCACTGGGTTCCACATCTAGCTTTTATGATTAGTAAATGTGCGCTGACCTTTCACCACAGCCGAAGCATTCTTCCCCCCCCCCTACTATTGTCTGTAAGACGCATTGGCATTTCTAATTTCTATACGTCATGATACCATGCGTTTGAAGGCATTGCAGTCGACTTCGCTTCTTGGATGATAATCTATTTCCAGGAAGAAAACAAGAGCAGAATGAATTGTTTTTGTAGTTCTTTTACCATTATTTTAGTTTTATTTAGCTTTATTTGCTCTCGTACAACTACGAGGTCATATCAATTGTTAGGATCTGGGCTTCTATTAATTTTAACGCAGTGATTTTTTTATGCTTATGATATAGTGTGAATTAGTAATGAAGAGTCATAGTTAGAAAATATTCATGCCCGAGTGCACCATTCTCCGGTTTCCTCAGCTGTTTAGAAACCGGGGTAAAAGTAACATCGGGGTATTCTAAGTGGCCTGTCACACTGAGCTTCGATCGATCAAGACCAACCGACTGCCATCGAGCGCTCACGACTACATTTCAGTTCCTTGTCACACAGCATCGAGCGTCATCGATCAACGAACATATTATAGGTTATGTACCTATATGATTTTACTAGGTCTATCCATCTCTTCTCTCTATATATAAAAGGCTTTGTCCTGACTGACTGACTGACTGACAGGAATCAACGTAGAGCCTAAACTGTAACAGGTAGAGACTTGGAATTTTGACAGTACCTTCGTTTCATAATGTAGGTGCTCACTAAGAAAGGATTTTGAAAAATTCTGATTTTAAATGCCAAAAATCAAATGTTTTTGAGATTACTTAATCCCTATTTACACAGAATTATCGAATCCAAATCACATTTGACATTAAAACATATTGCTGCCAGTGGGTCTCAGGTGGGTTTGGAAAAAATGAGACTAGAATTTGGCAAATTAGAGAACTATCAATATCCACGAAAATATTGCAGTCACATAACTTTCTTTACCCTGGACATAGAGAAAACAATACGAGGTATGGTAATATATATATATATTATTGTATCGCAGGTTTTTGGAGAGAGAAGTATGAAAGGGATATTACATTTCTGTTTAATTTCATCCCCAAAACGGTTTTATGGTAACATGAGAGTGAGAAATAAAATATTCCGCAAAGACAATAGAATTTTATGTTACCGGAATTTATGTTTCTTCTTATTTGAACCCCTACTCGGCTTGCTGTGTACAAGCGATAGGATACAAAATTCGGTATAGGATAATTTCCATGCTTGAGAAAATTTTGTTGTGATCACAGGTATCGATATAATTCATTAAAATACGTTATGTTCAGGTACTGTGGGCCATGCGATATCATTGTTGCATGTTATACACAGCGTAGCGTGAAATAAACATCCTATTCGGAATGTATACCCAAAGGATTCCATTTTATTTATTGATTTGTTGCGTTACACAAAACAATTATGGAACAAAAAAGAGCTGCAGAGGATTGGCCGTCTCCAGATGCAAGATTATGTGAGGTTGAAAAGCGACGTGCGAGGTATAGTAGTGCAATACGCAAACAGCAATTAAAATCGGCTAAGAAAACATTTTTGGGAAAAAATCCCAATGCTCACCAGGTTGATAATAAGTTATTTATTATCAGAAAAAATTATGCAATTCCTACAATTTATGTAAAAACGATGTCAATATTAATAAATATGTTTTAATTATTTTTCTGTTAAATAAATTATTTAAACAAAACATCCCGCAGTTGAGTAAATAATCGCGGGCGAAGCCGCGGGCACCTGCTAGTCACTGTATATTAGAGGTAAAGTATATTACCTTATTAGGCCTACGTCTGCTTATCTCCTGCACAATACCATACTACATGTGTTGGGATGTAGGGTTAAATATTAGGCCTACTACCCCAGGCTACATCTGTTTACTTCAAGCTTCGGCCGAGAGAAGAGGTTTGTTGTTTGTTGTGGTTCGATCGCCCACAGCTAGGTGCTAGAACTCGATGTATATTTGTATTTTGTACAGTTAAATTACATAAGAAGATATCGTTTTAAGTGCCTTAATGGATTCGTGCAATTCTGTTTCATTCAAATGTGAGTCTAAAACGACATTATTGTGAAAATTAAATTTTCCAGCATCAATTCTGAAATTCAGGTGGGTACGAAGCTTCCGAGTGCTGCCACCATTTGCCATCGACCGTCGATTGAAAAACGGACAGGTTTGATTTCACAGTCCAGTTGATCCCTCTCGCTCGTTGTTGATCGCTGGCGATTGATGCTGTGTGACTGGTACCACTGCTATTTATAGTTTCGTTATATCGGTCGGTCGGTCGCTGTCGCTCGATCGATCCAGTGTGACAGCCCCCTAAGAAAACCTGTGCACCATTGCTACATTACCGTGGTTTCCAAACGCTCGAATACATCGCGGTTACTCTGCTATGAAGCCATTCCCATGGAGAAATTTTGTGTTGGTTTATCTTGGTTTCTTCCATGGCCACTAGTTTTGCTCTCTCTCTGCACGTCTTCCAGCTCGGTGGCTCGTCTATAGGCCCAATTTCATTTATTTGTTGCCTTATTGTTCAATAATAAATGTTCATAAGGATAAAATGGAATATTATATTGGGTATATATGTCTGACTTTGAATTCAAACACCATAGATACTGTAACAATCGTGAAAATGAGTTGATTACGCCTACCGGATGGACCTGGTTTGGTTGAGGTCATTTCAATCGATGTTACATACAGCATTTGCAAAGATATGTACCATCGTTCATTCTTCAAAAAGATCCCACCTGTCTGTACATGCCAATAAAATAACATTTGTGTTATAAAGAATAATTCTCACACCTGTGCAATCCAAGGCAAAGCAACACCACGAAATCTCTGTTTTGAGTTCGACATAGCCTCACTTTTATTCCCGTTCGACTAGTGAAAGTTTTAGGTGTACATAGCCATGAAAGGGCTGTTATAATTATGTTCGTGTGTGTGTGTGCGCAAGTATGAAAAATTGATTACATACAGAATATACCGGTACATAGGCTATATCGTGATGCATGTAGCGATTCACTGTAAATTTGGCCTAGGCCCACTGGTTTCCCATATTTCATTTATTTGTTGCCTTATTGTTCAGTAATAAATGTTCATAAGGATAAAATGGAATATTAGCCTATATTGCATATATATGTCGCCTGAATTCAAACACCATAAATACGTACTAATCGTACTAATCGTGGTTACGCCCACTAGCCTACTCGATGGACCTGGTTTGGTTGAGGTAAGAAAGGAAGGTCATTTCGATCGATGTTACAGCACAGTATTTGCAAAGATATGCACCATCGTCCATTCTTCAAATAGATCCCACCTGTGTTTCATTATTCTTTACGTTCAATTAGATTTTGGCCTAGTAATATGATACATTACGCTGACCTCTAACTTGGAAAGAAAACCGCGGTTTTCTCACTTTACAGCTCCTTCACGGCCAGTTTGCATCTTACCGCGGTAAAAGTCGAAACCGAGCACGATGCAACGAAAGTATGACTTTACCGGGGTAAACTAAGCAACTTTACCGCGGTATTCTGAATTCCGAGATTGGTGCACTCGGCCATCAGCATTTGCGTTTGCGATTGTGTAAGTCAAATTGGCCATGAGGTTTGAATCTGAAACTTCCCAAATGAAAGTCCAAAACGTTATGGTTTTGGCCACTACGCTCGGTAGAGATAGGCTATGTTGAAGGCCTACATAATAAAAGTTTACTCATGTTAAATAAAGTTCATAACATTTTTATAAAGTGCAAGTAGATTAATATTATGATCAGGCAAAATATTTGAAAATTCTCCCAGTTAGAAATATCTATGCAAGTTCATAAAAAAAGCTTCAAATTTTCCCCTTTAAAAGTGATGTACCGATTCCTTGCCCAGTAATGACCAAATTAATGATTGACAGTCTCTTAGTTTGCAATACTTCATATTGGGAAATCTTGAAACTTGGTCTACCATTCTTCGCTTTATCATGATCGCTTATTTACCCCGCAGAAGATCACGGGAAAGTAATGCGAATGTTTATTTCATGCAGAGAAACAATTTGTGTGCTTTATTGTCCTGTGCTACTCCTTAACAGATTATCCAGAAAGTTTTCAATTGTTCTTTAACATAATGCAAATTTTCAAACGTAATTTTAATGTATTTTGTATTTCTGATGACGCCAAAGAAAGATAATAAAGGCTTAACTTTTCGCAGTAGATACTATAAACTCTAAATAGGCTAATGATTTCTCTTGCTCAAAATGACTATTTTCATATAGATAAAAGCTACAAATTTTGTTGTAGGGAGTTGTCGGTTTGCACGGAATAGCCATAAAAAGGCAGTATAAGTGTTGCTACATAATGATCACCCGTATGAGCCTAGGCATAATTCTTTCTTCTTATCACATGCATTGTTTAAATACGTATGGTGTTAAAGGGATGGTCTGTTTAAAAATCCTGCTCTGTAATTCATTTTTGTTGGGAACAAATTTATGATGGAAATAAAGAAAATCCTGTTGTTCAGAATGTACATAATAGTTTCTCGGGTTTCCAGTCGGGTGTGTAGGAGGATTGACTCCGCGCTTTCGGGAGTTTGTTTCGCTGTCGTATTGTGGGAAAAGATGGGAGGAAGATGCCGAAAGTTCGGAATTAATCCTCCTAATCAACTGGTTGGAAACCATATAAAATGTTATTCAAAGAATTAAGAAAATCTTTCAGAAGAGATTTCATGACAGAGACGGCAGGTTTTTAATATGTTCGAAGTACCTAGATAAACCTTAAAAATAACTGAACAGCTCTTAAAATTTTACTTACACAAATTAAGATAATAACGAGAACCAACTTTTATTATTTTGTATTTAATTGAGTAACAATGGAGATAAAATATAATATAGAGCTCGGTTAATTAAATAATTAGTCTTTATAGTTTTTTGCTGGGTTTCTTGATCCCGCCGGTCACAAGGGAGTCACGTCTGCATTGCCTTAGATTTCGCTTCTTACAAAGTTTTTTTCCCGTTCCTTCATTTTCTGCTTTATCTTCATGTCCTCTTCACCAATCCTGCCTCCTCCTCCTTAGGGGGTCCTTACAGTGAATTCTTCTTGCCTCCTTCTGGACCGGACATATTTATACATCATTTTGGAAAAACCGGGGTAAGTCAACTTTTGGTCGAAAATTAGTTATTACCACTTTTCGATTGTTTGTCGTCACACGAATAGCGACAATGTTACCAAGTATTGAATTTTCGATGTAACTCAGTTTGTGTGCATTCCTTCAGGTAATCGACTTCCACGGTTTTGCTTTGTATAAACCAGGAAAAAGAAAATTGCAGGAAGTCTAGTTACATTGTTTTGACGCAGGTTACAAACTATACAACTAATATGGAGAAAGCAGGTAAGTGTAAGTCCATCGTGTTCAAAACAAATCATAAATAAATTAACTCATGTTAACTGTAACATACTTTAATATTATTACTATCCTTACTATTATTGTAATACAGTTCAGGAAAATTATGCAACAAACCTGTAGCTCAAAGGGCCCCGCGTCGCTCGGTTTTTGTATTTGACATTCGAAATTAACTTATGAAGGACGTCCGATTTTTAAACTCTAGGTCCTTAAATAGGTATGAAGAATTTGAAATGAGGAAGAACGACTTATCACACTCAAACTATTCCCTCATAAAACGTTTGATATAGCTGTATGTTTGAGTGTCCATTCTTGATTGCTTTAACAAAAGTTTAGTTTTAAATTTATCACTTGACAAGCAAACTTAGATTTACCTTTGGTAATCCGGACGGCCGTTTCGCACTACTTTAGTGCATCATCAGCGGTTTTCGAACTGCTACTGGTGGGTGCCTGTGTTGTACGCCTAGGAGGTGTGGGTGTTGCGTTGGTTTTGAAGTGGGAGTGGGAGTATTTGGTGGTGTTTGAATGTCAGGTATCGTGTCAAAAAGTGTGTGTGATTTGAAGTGTAGTTGGTCATTCAGTATAGATGTGGGGTGATTTTTTGTGTGTTTATATATTTCTAGTTGTTCTATTGTGTTTAGTTTGCGACTTTTGTGGAGTGTGTGGAGATTTTCCATGTTCTAACATAGACTAACATAGACATGAACATTGAAATTCTCTACACACTCCACAAAAGTCGCAAACGAAACACAATAGAACAACTAGAAATATATAAACACACAAAAAATCACACACACTTTTTGACACGATACCTGACATTCAAACACCACCAAATACTCCCACTCCCATTCCCACTTCAAGACCAACGCAACATCCACTCCACCTAGGCGTACAACACAGGCACCCACCAGTAGCAGTTCGAAAACCGCTGATGATGCACTAAAGTAGTGCGAAACGGCCGTCCGGATTACCAAAGGTAAATCTAAGTTTGCTTGTCAAGTGATAAATTTACACTAAACTCTTGATATAGCATTTTATGGCTCATAGAGGATGTAGAATTTTGCATCCCGTTGCTTCTACACAACATGCCTGGTAGGGGTTCAAATAAGAAGAAACATAATTTCCGGTAACATAAACTTGTATTGTCTTTACGGAATATTTTATTTCTCACTCTCATGTTACCATACAACCGTTTCGGGGCTGAAATAGAAAAGAACTTCAATACCACTTTCATACTTTCCTCCCCAAAACCTGGGACATAATAATATACTGCGAGGAAAAGGGCTACAATGTTCCTTTCTATTTTGTCTCCTTTTACATGCTTAGGGCCTATGATAAACATCCATATTTCTCAACTAAAAATACAAAGCCTATAGCTTTCAATAACGTATCAGTGAATAGAGTTTTTTACCGACTTCTGATATGGCATAACTTACTCGTTGACACACACTCAGAGTGAGACAGCTGGATTAAGCTGTCCCCGCAATACAACAGTTTATTTTACATCAAATTGTGAAGTGAGAAAATGGTATTCTCTATGTCCAGGACAGAGAAAGTTATATGACTGCATCACATTGTGCATTATTTTCGTGAATTTCATTCTTCAATATTTATTTACACCAATGTATTCCATCGATAGCTTCTCTAAATTGTCAAAATCATTTATTTCCAAAGCTACCTGTGAACACTGCCAACAATACACTGTCGTCATGAGAGCTGTACCGGAATATGATTTGGATTTGATAATCCTGTGTAAAAAGGGATTAAGTATCCTCAAAAACATTTGATTTTTGGCATTTAAAATTAAAAAAAAACACTAAATCCATTGTCTTAGTGAGCACTTACATTATGAAATGAAGTACTATCAAAATTCCAAGTCTCTAGCTGTTATAGTTTAGGCTCTACGTTGATTCTCTGTCAGTCATTAGTTAAGTCAGTCAGTCAGGACAAAGCCTTTTATATATTACTAGCTCTAAACGCCCGGCGTCGCCCGGGTTTTGTATTTTGTAATATAAAATTAACTTATGGAGGACTTTCGATGTTGAAACTCTAGGTCCTTATATAATATGTGTGTAGAATTCGAAATGAGGAAGAACGACATAATATGACACTCAGACTATTCCCTCAGAAAACGCTAGATATAGCTTTTTATGGCTCGTAGAGGTTGTCGAATGTTGCATTCCATTGCTTCTGCACACCATGCCTGGGAGGAGTGCAAATAAGAAGAAAAAGGAATTCCGGTTACATAAGATTGTATTGTCTTGACAGAAAATTGTATTTCTCACTCTCATATTACCATACAACCGTTTCGGGGCTGAAGTAAAAAAGAAATTCAATATCACTTTCATACTTTCCTTCCCAAAAACCTGGGACATAATATACGTATGGTCATAATGAATAGAGGGAGAAAGTGACGACTAGACAGCTCACACAATGGAGCGCGGCTGTACACCGAAACACTGGCAGCACCTTCGTTTGCGATTCAGCTTCTGCATGTGGCACCGTAGTTTGGTGGCATAAATATAATAGTGAACCAAATATTTGCATTAAACATTTGTGCATTGTTCGTATTATGTCAATAAGTGCGTGCATAAGTATATCGACAAGGCTTAGTTTACGTGGTAGTGTGAACGTTACTAGTGCATTAAGTGTTTTTCTTGCCTCAGGAAAATGCCCACGTGTTTCGTTCCGGGGTGCAGATCTGGGAGCCGAGAATCTAAGTAAACACTTTTAGGTAGATTTCGAAGAAAAATCTACCTATTGCAATGGATACCATGTCATGATTTTCGAAAAATTCTTTCATATCTTTACGTTTCATGCTCCCCTAAGTACGAAACGACCGCCCGTTCAAAAAAAATGTTGTGATATTCATAGAGATATATATATATATATATATATATATATATATATATATATATATATATATACATCTTTACACGATAGCGGCCGTAATTTTGAAGATATTTGAACCAAATTTTAATATGTTATTTCTAGGCCCAATAGTTCGGACAAGTTCGTTAATGAGCAAAATTGGCCCAAGGGGGTGGTCGGGGAGGGGGTTGAAATTTTTAAAAATGTATATCTCGGCCCCTATTAAGTATAGAGGGAAACTTTGTTTGAATAAATTAGAGTACTCCCTATGGAGTTCACAGTGACACCAACGATTCGGGGGTTCGAGTGAGGTTGGGGGTGGGGGATGAAAATTCGAAACTTTTGAAACCACGTCTTGTGGGGTATCGTTGAAAAGCTCTTGATGAGTACTCTACAAATCAATAAATAGTTTCTTGATAGCTCTCATATGACGCGAGATTTTAATGTTTGAAAATAATAACCACTTAAAAGAATTATTATAATATCATAATTTTGTCTTGTTTAGCGGCTTTGCTAATTTTATTCATTGCTGATCTTGCGCACGGCCTCCCAGAATATTATATCCTATTCTTGTTGTCAAGACAAATGATTGTAGGCTCTTCCTCTTTACTGCAGGTTTGCCATGCCAAGGCTAAAAAAGAAGAATGCTGCGCAGCGATAATAAATTAAACCAAAAGCACTTTGTAATCTACCTCAGCCTGTAGGCCTGCCTAAAGGGATTTTTTTATTTAGACCTCCTAAAGACAAATTACAATTTTCTAAATGGGTGCATAGGCTTAACCAGGCCGACCATATGGGGGGGGGTTATAACATCCGGGGGGTCTGGGGGTATGGAATACCTTAAGCTTCCCGTGCTTTATACTCGTATTAAGTAATTTACAAGCAGACTTAAAAAAATTGTACAATTTTCCTTTTTTAATCAATGGGGGGTGGGGGTTCAAACCCCCAAAACCCCCCTCGTTACGCCTCTGAATGGGTGAAAGCAATTTCCTGCAAAGACAGGAAACTATCGTATTGGCCTAAGTGTTCTATTTGTGACTCACACTTTTCTCGCACTTACAGTAAAATTTTATTGTTTTCTGGTAGAGGGTAAACGAGTGGAACTGCCAAGGGATATGTGGGCTCTAAAGCTGGATCAGTTTCTCACATTTTCCCGGGCTTGCCGAAATATTTATCTCGCAATTTAAAGAATCGGAAAACGCCTGCCAAAAGATCATTACAAAGAGATAATAATCCTCAAGTGAAAACGTGTTTGGCGGAAAATGAGAACTGTTCCAGACTTTCCTCTCAGGTAGAAACATGCCAGGCAACAGCTGACCAAACAAAACCATTGTTGAAAAGAAAAAATCAGGTAAACTGATGTAACAAAGTGCCAGAATGTTTTTGTTGAATTTATTATAATTACAATTATGATATGCAGAAAATAAGTATTTTTAATCAGATTAAAATCGTCCAGCATCAGCAGAACTACATATTTATGATATCTTGACAATCGCACACTCGCATAAAAATAAAATACAAAATTTAAAACATCCATGTCAAAGTGGCCGGTTCCGAGATTTGAACCGGGGTCTTCCAGAACACGAGTCCACGACCAAATATGACGTTACCATTTCGGCCACCTCGGAAACAATACTTTTCTGGTGAATATGGAGGCCAAGCAATATGTTTAATTTGTAAGGAAAGTATTAATGTTCTGAAAGAGTGCAACATTGAAAGGCATTATGATACAAAACATAGAAACAAATATGATCACTACAGTGGACAAATGAGAAAAGACCAAGTACGTGATTTAAAAAGAGCCCTAACCTCTCAACAAATTCTTTTTAAGAAAGTTAATGATGATTCAGAACTAGCTGTGAAGGCAAGTTATGTTGTCAAACATCTTGTAGAAATCAAGGAGTGATACGTCATCAAATTTTGCTTTCAATTCTGTGTTACTCTGGATATCAATTAATTCCATCTGAAAAAATTCAGGCACTGTCTCAATATCAACATGAAAGGGTAGTGAAAATAATTCAAATGATTTTTCAAACTTCCGAACATCCTGAAAACGGATGTTGAACTCTTCTGTGAGATTTTTCAAGAGGTCAACGTACGTATTTCCCAAAATTAGATCTGTTCTCTTCTGTGAGATTTTTCAAGAGGTCAGCGTATTTCCCAAAATTAGATCTGTTCGTAGATTCCATCATTTTTCTCATTGTCGGAAAATTGACAATTGCTCCTCTTCTTAATTGTGTCTGCCAAACTTCAAGTTTTCTTTCAAATGATTTGATTAAATTAAACAGATGATGGATCATGTGGTTTTTGCCTTGCATTTTGGTATTCAGTTCATTAAGGTGCTGTACCATATCAACCAGAAATGCCAAATCAGAAATCCAATCACTGCTGTCCAGTTCACCAGAAAAATACAAGTCTATCCACCTCTCCTGAAAGCACCGATGTTCGTCCATATTCTTCCGCTTTTTATTTGATGCCATATCTTCTATATTACCTCTTTCATTTCAAATACCTATTACAATAAACTACATCGAAATTACAATAAACTACATAGAAATTCCAGACAACTGAAGCTAACAACACTACAAGCTGGAAGAACAAACGATCGACTCGTTGAATCGCACCAGTTCATTCGTTAAATCACATTGCAGATCTAATAGGCCGTGAATACTGTGATCACGGCGCTTCGGCTGGCTTGATTTAAAACTGTGCTGACTTCAGATCAACACGGCACTGATAGTGACGTGTTTAGTGTGTTAAAGAACTAGTCCGTTAATGGATATTTTGAAACCAAATCGCATTCAGTATTAATTAATCTTACATTTAACTTTAACGGGCTACAATATATATTCCAGCGGGCCGCGGGTTGTGCACAACTGTGCTAGATCCTCAAGTAAAGTTTAAACATAAGTTTATTTTATTTTATTTTTTATCTACATTTGACCCAGATAATTCAGACTATTAATAGATAATAGGTCCTGATCTTAGGTGTGTAAGATTTAATTTATCTCTATATTTCTTTGTTTTGTAGTTATCATAGTTTGAGGTTTGGCTGGATTGAAATGTAGCCTATTGATTCCACACTCCTGAACTGCAGGTTGATCTTGAGGGAATCTTCCAGATAAAGTAGTAATAAGAGATTCATCGCACATAGTCATCTGGATTTTGTGATTACGGAAGTAGTCTTGAAGTTTATAAGGATTTCTTGGACATGTCTTTAGCAAGATTTGATGCAGTAGGACTACCAGCCGTGATTAAATGTCCCGGATATATCTTAAGAAGTAAGAACACCCAGAATTTTGGGTTGAAAAGTTTTTCTTATCCATTTGACCATATTACAGACAGCATCTTCAGTGGACTTCTGTGGGGTAAATTCAAATTGTTTAGTACTAAGCAACTCATTGAAGTATAAGTGATATGTAATTCTATTTATAAGTAGTTTTCAAGGATTTTCGAAGAAGACTTAGTGAAATAACAGGACCCATGTTCGTATAACATAATGTGCAAGAAATGTTTTCCCAAAGTTTTTGCCTACTTTTTGTTACACCCTGTATTAGTTATTTACGAGGGGGTTGGGCATTAGTCATGGCAATTTTTTCTACTCGAAGTTAGGCGATGGTACCATGAAATGTTGTGTATATCACTGGTGAAAGTGACCATTGTGATATATAAGTTATACGCATAAATGTAATGATCATTCAGTTGTAAGTCAGCCGCCGTACAGAATGGATGTGCAAGATGTGAACAGTTTTCTTACGTCAAAATAGCCGTTCCGGAGAGAGAAACCCCAGAGAATGCCACAGGAAACCAGTGGAAACTTTGGGGAATAATACCCTTCCGTGCTGAACTTTGTGGGTTCCAAAGAAGGGTATATGTGCTTTCGTCCTTCAAATTATACCGTTATGTAATAGAGTGACATAATGCTGCCGTGTACATGGATGTTTATGGGTGCCTCAGTTCTCCATCTAGTTCCCAATAGTCTGCAATGATACTTATCTGTGCTTTCATTTGTAAGCTATAGGCCTATTTAAAAACGATCTCTCGTTTTCAAAGAAAAAGTAATAGTTGTGACTTATATTTTATTAAGAGCCAGTATGGTACTTTATGAGTTTGTGTGGGGGACGTGGAAATGTCTGTCCGTCTGTCTGTCAGTCTGTTTGTCTGTCCGTGTGTGTGTTTACGTGCGATAACACAAATACGCTTTATCGGATTTTCATGAAACTTGGTATACGCATTTATAACGTACATGGGAAGAACCCGGTTGATATTGGACCAAATCGGTTGACCGGTACCTGAGTAATGTCCAATGTTGTGCCTATTTTAATGATAATATATCTGAAAGGCGCTATAACTCAAATACGCTTTATCGGATTTCCATGAAACTTGGTACCGGTATACGGATTTATGACATCCATGGGAAGAAGGCTATTGAATTTCTACCAAATCAATTGACCGGTACCGAAATAAAGAGTAATTAACAGTCACATCTATTATAATATAATCTTCGTTCTCCGGCAATTCGAAGCTTTTAATTGGCTCGCGGCCAACCAATCAGCGGCCGAGTTCCCGTAACTAATGTCCTGGTGTAATCAATTTTGTAAATAGAAATAACAGGCGAAATTACTTATTAAAGAGCATGCTTTCATTTCCAATTTAATATAAGTAATAATTTTGTAATGCTATTAGACGCTACAGTATTATTGCATGGGCCACAATAAACATAACATCACAAATTGCCAATCGTATTGATATTGTTATTGTTATTGTTATTGTGATTGTTATTCTGATTGTAATAAAATATCTAAAACACAACTAGCTATTGAATTGTGTTTCTATCGATATGAAAGGCTACCGGTATCTGCATTATGAATTAATGTGAGTATTTTTCTTATTCGCTCCTGTGGAGCAATATACCTAATGTAATTCCTGACAGATTGATTTCAGATTGTCTTTAATTCATTCATAACCTATACGACTGCTTTAAATTTGAAACAAACATGTCAGCGAATCGTGGGCCTATTACATCATTAATATTATTGTCATTGAATTTTTTATTTAAAGTGTTGACGTATTTTAAGAATTTATTATATCAGTGTATACCAATATGAATTAAGGTTAAGAATAAAAATTTAGACCTCAGTTCTTCCGTAAGCCCTGCTTAATGAATTGATCTGGAGTTTAACTCGGAGATCTATTACAAAAATAACTTATTTTCTTCATGGGGCTATCATAATTGCAATTTTCACTTATTAAAAAAGCATTCTGGCCCTTCGTTATAACAGTTTATCTGATTTTCAGTGTTTTGAAAACCATTCTGGCGCTTCGTTATATCAGTTTACCTGAATTTATTGCTTATTTAATATAATAGGGTATTACATTTTTTTTATTTAATTATTCGGTGGCTTAGAAGTTAAGAATGTATTTTTGGTGATAATTCTACTTATTATAACACTTACTGAGGCCTACGTATAGCCGATCCGCCTTGAAAGCTTAACAGACATACAAATATAGCCTACAAACTGAAAATCTCACCTACATTGATCCCTCCAAATTGGCATGTTATTTAACATTTTAAACAGTCAAGTGACAAATAACGCGAACTATTGTGTTGTTATTTACATAAGTTAGTTAAATATCCTGCATAACAAAAATGTTCAGTAATAAATGGTACTTCTTTTACGTTATTATCAGTATCGAGGTTTCTCTTTTTAGTTATGTTCTAAAATATAAAATTCTTGAAGTTATTAAATGACAGATACCTTGTGTTTGCTGTTAAGTTACAAGTTATTAAACACACCTAAATCTTAGAAACCAACCTTGACTTCATGCAGAGGATATCGGGGAATGCATGCTTTCCTCTCGTCTCCTTTGTCTTGCCTAATGAAAATCGCTACGAAGGTTCGTGGTTAAATTCCTGCCTTCATAGGCTGGGTGAATGCTGAGAAGTTCCTGAAAAGAATTATTGCATACCGTGAATCACAGGCCTGCATTTCCTGCAAAGGAATTGTTAATTAAAATAGGCAACCCAAGCGTGCAAGAAAGATAAAGAATTATATTATTTCTTTTTTCTTTAATGTTTTGTGAGTTTTCCTTTTTATTGTGTTTCTTTTTCGGTTTGTGAGTTATTTTACTTTATTGTTTTTATTTTATTTATCTGGCTCTAGTGTAAAGAAGGCCTTCGATCTTGAAATATTATTATCATGACAAGAAGAGATAGATACAAAATAGGCTAACTATGATTTCACTATATCTGAACTAGAAAACTGCGTTTTTTTATTAATGATTTACAGTTGGGAAATAAAAGCATTCTGGCCAATTTGGCTTGGGATTTTCGTGGTTACCTCATTCGCAAAGGCAAACGACGTACTTGTAGGACTTGTTTACTTTCCGTAACCCATTGCCTCTATGTCACCCAGTATCATGATCATTAGAACTCATTATCAGTCAAGATTACATCGCAGACAATAGAAACAGATGCACAGAAATAAGTTATTAGGCCTACAGGAGTCCACTGGTAACGCCATACATCCTAATCACGCGATTTGAACCATATGCAGTCAAAGCATGGAAAATAAAGTAATGATAATAATGATAATAATAACAATAAAATCAGGTAAACTGATATAACAAAGTGCCAGTATGCTTTTTTAATCAGTAATAATTGCAGTTATGATATACAGAATTTTTTTTTTTTTTTTTTTTTTTTTTTTTTTTTTTTTTTTTTTTTTTTTTAAATAGATCTCCGAGTTAAACTCCAGATCGATTCATTAAGCAGGGCTTACGGAAGAACAAAGGTCTAAAGTTTGATTCTTAACCTTAATTCATATTGGTATACACTGATATACTAATTCTTAAAATATGTAAACATTTTACAAAATGCATTGACAATGAAATAGTACAGTAAGCCAATAAGAAGAGGATAGTTCCACCTAGCGGTATGCAGTTTTGTTCTGAGTATAGGCTTATGCAATTTTAACGCAACGCAATAACTTTAAAGCTAGTTTCTGTTCGTGAAATAACATTTATAGGCTTATGTTATTCTTTAGGAATGATGTAGGTCAATGAAAGACAATGAATTCCAAGTTTTTTTTAAAGAAAAATGTAATACTTATTTAAGCACATTGACAAAATAGGACACAAGAATGGAATAGGCTCAATTTAACACAATTGATAATAATAAAAAAAAAAATTTGCTTCAGGGTGGACTCGAACGTGATATCTCTTGATTACTAGACAAGCATCTTACCCCAAGACCAAACTACACTATGACTTCTGAGTGTCCAATACCATAGAATACTATCTCGTCGTGGCTCACAGAAAAGAAAAATCACCGTATTTCGAAATTAGGCTATATTTCGAGCCTTCTAGTTATCTTATGTTACAATATATAGAATAATTTCATTCATTGGTAACATAATATTCGCGATATTCGAGTCAAAAATGCGAATTTAGCCCTCACTAAAGCAGAGTACCAACTTAAGCAAATTCTCAGAAGTTAATGTTTTTATTTATTAAGAGGTCAGGGATTATAAATCTGACATAGGCTGAAGTAAAATTCAATGCTTTAATCTAATTGTAATCAATTTTAGCAAAATAATTAGTCATTATACAACAGCATTTCGTCTATAATCGTACATATGGGAACATTTGTTTTTCATGTAGGTGTCAACTGTCCATGGCAACTGAAGGAAGCTTTATAAGCTGTCATTAATTGATGACGCTATATGAAAGAAGCGAGAATTTGATTTTGCATTTGAAGAAGGTGCCCTCTTTTTACCCTCCTTTACTAAAGAAGGTTTCGACAGGAATTGAAGGGTTGTACCAGAATTACCCTTTATTTACCTTAGATACGGGACTCGCCCGCTGATTGGTTGGCCGCGAGCCAATCAAAATGCTTCGAAATGAACCAAAATAATATAATTAATTTGACTGATAATTACTCTTTATTTCGGTACTGGACAACCGATTAGGTCCAAATTCAATAGGCTTATTGCCATGATTGTTATAAATAAGTATACGAAGTTTCATGAAAATCCGATAAAGCGTATTTGAGTTACCGCGCCTTTTCTTATATGATACCATAAAAGGGCACTAAATTGGGTATTATTCCGGTACCGGCCAACCGATTTGGTCCAATATCAACAGACATCTTCCCATAGACATTATAAATAGGTATTCCAAGTTTCATGAAAATCCGATAAAGCGTATGTGAGTTATGGCGCCTTTAAAATATACACTAAATTGGGTTTTACTCCGGTACCGGTGAACCGATTTGGTCCAATTTCAATAGGGTTCTTCCCATGGACATTATAAACGCGTATACCAAGTTTCATTAAAATTCGATAAAGCGTATTTGAGTTAGAGCGCGTACAGACACACGGACGGACGGACGGACGGACGGACGGACAGACGGACAGACATTTTTCGTCCCCCACACAATCTCATAAAGTACCATACTGGCACTTAATAATAGGTAAAGATCTCGCACGAAATCTTGTGCCGATGACGACCGTTACTCGCTGGTATTTGCTGAGACATGCTATTGTGCAAGAGAGAGAGGTAGCTTGGCCTTTACAAATAGAAAGGGAGGTACTGTTGTGCGAGAGAGATAGTGTACGTAGCAGGCCTGTGATGCTACAGTCCCCACGAAAACATAATGCAATGACGTAGGCAATCAGCACAGATTTCATGCGGGATCTTAATAATAATAATAATAATAATAATAATAATAATAATAATAATAATAATAATAATACTTGAAAGAGAAAAGAATTGACTTGAGTGGTACATATTTCTATATTTTCCTAAACAAATCTAAATAATAAAAAAGCATTCAAGTTCTGTACTACGGATGTCCATAAAACATCCTCACTTAAAAATAACAGTAATTAAAGTGGGTCCAAATAATATATTACATTGATTTCGTTTAATTTGTGTTGTATTATATTATCCTTTCTCTAGGCCTCGAAATCTAAACGGATTTCCTGACTAATTATCATTATATTAAATTTAGTTAATGTATGTGATGCTGAATAATTCGGGGGAATCCCGAAATATATTTAAACCTAGATGTTACGCATTAATTTTTGAATGGTCTGGTTTCTTTCTTCAACCTAAAAACTCCAATGATACAAATCACTAATAGCTTATGTGTGAGAAAGTTTGTGCAACATATTTTGCCCCATTTATTTTACGTAGATTCTTCTTCTTCTGTAATTCTTTATTTTCCTCTTTTTTTGTTTTTCATGCTTTCTTTGTTTCTCCTTCTCGAACATTGACGTTGTCATCAGTTTCTCTCTGTTGTCATTTGCTTATTTTTCTAATCCTTGAGGAGTGGTTAATCTGAAACTTGCATTTCAATGATACGTCGTTCCTTAAATTTTTGTATTTATTTTTCTGTAGATTGCTTCTCTTTGTCATTCATAATTAATGATCGTATTTCTCATCTCTTTCTTTTGTACTTTTAATCCTTACATTTATTATTTTCTTATCACCTTAATTACTGTAGATGTATTTTTAGACTGTTTATCCTATTTATACTTATATTTATGTCTTTTTGTATACATATTGTTCTTTTTCTTTGTAACATTTGTGCGTTCACAACTTTTGCAGCCGTCTTTCGTAAGAGTGACTTTGCAAACTTTGCGAAGTCATTTAGAAGCGATTTTTCAGTTTAAAGGTAAACGTTATGGTGTCCCATACACTTGTAATGTTCGGAATGGTGTTGTGTTCCGTGTTATTTCTATTCAGATCTCTTCCCCCCTCCCCCCCCCCCCCACCAAAATGTGCTAAGTCAGTAATATGAATGTTACAAATTGTGTTGTGTCATTTCGCAGGTGCATTAGACGTTCGAAGCTGTGCATTATGAGGTTTATCTGTGACCAGAAATATTAGTAATCAGTCTATGTGTAGTCAAAGTGGTCATTGGTAACATATTCTGTTACTAGACTTATTACTATGTAGGATCCTACAAGAACATACGTCCCTGTGATATATTATGAAAATCATTATTGTAACACATTGGCTACTTTCAGTTTTACAAGTTATGGAAACTGTCCAACTAGTCACACATAATTTCCTAAACAGTTCTACAACAGTTCCCCAAAGCGTGTTAAGTCAAGTGTCTTGGCAGATTGGAACATATGAAAATGTTTAACACTCATAATATAAATTTCAAAAAATGAAATTCAATCAATAAAGCTCACTTTCCATAATGTTTCACAGCCAAAATCTCCCATCAAGAATACTAAATATTTTTGCTAAATAATGGATAGAGTAAGAAAGAAATTAAATTAAAAGGGAAAAAGACAGAATTGCCAAAGAGTGACTTTCCAAAAGGTGGTAACTTAACTCAAAAAAGCTACTTTTTCAGAAAACATTACTGTTTCTGATCACACCTGGTCCTGATCGCGTCATATCATTGGGAAAGATTCGATCACCCTGCCTATAGTCCGAATTTGGCACCAAAGGATTTTCATCTGTTTCTTCATCTGAAGAATTTCCTTGGTGGAAAACATTTCAACGACGATGATATTTTGGAACAAGAAGTGCAGAATTGGCTTTCACCAAAGGCGGCATCATTCTTTGACGAAAAACTGGTTCACCGTTACAAGCGCCTGAATAACGGCGGTGACTATTTGGAGAAGTAGTGTAAGGTATAATGAATGGTAGTAAAGTATTTGGATTTTTTTTTTAATTATCGGACTTACTTTAAAAACACACCTTGTATAACAGTAATGAGCAGACAGCAATAATTACGTTTAGATGGCAATAAATTATATTTTCATTTTTTAAAAATTATACTTTATTATACTTTTATGGATAATATTCTTAAATGGTCATGGATAATATTCTTAAATGGTCCTTATTTTGTTTAGCCTTGCATAAAAAAATGGACCGCCTTCGTCGTCTCGTGGTTAGCGCGACGACTACAGATTCGCAGGCCTGGGTACGATCGTCGATACCTACTCGGATTTTTCTGAGGTTGGAAGGTCTGGAACGGGGTGCACTCAGCCTTATGGTGTAAACTGAGGAGCTACTTTATTGAGAAGTAGCGGCTCCGGTCACGGAAACCACCATTAAAGGCCGGTAGGCCTAGTCAGGGAAGTAATGCCACGAAGTTTAGTTTAGTTTTTGTATAAAAAATGAGAGCTCTTATAAATTTAATGAAAACTGTATTGTCAGTGACTAAGTTGTGGATTTATATGCACTAAACACCATGGGAGTATACGCAGAAAGTTAGGAAAACATGCAGTGAAGATAGAAAATATGCACGAAGTAAAGATAGCCCTTTAATCTACAGCAGTAATTTTTCTCCGTGTTTTTAAGGGGGAACATTTTTTTCAAATGTTACTAAACATGATGACATATTTATCTAAATATTTACTTGTAGGCCTATATGTTTTTCGTTTATCGCCAAAAATATACTTTCACTTTACATGAGTTTAATGAACAATGCTTGAAAGCTGTGAAACTTTGACTCACCTGGAGAGTAATATTGCACTATTTTTTTCTTTTTCGTGCATTGACTTTCTTTTCTCTGCGAATAAAGAAACACAAATTAAATGAACTAAATAAATTGGATGTGCTAAATAAGTTCTTGATCTTGCAGAAAATTTAAATTATTTGAATAAATATTGTTATAACGAGGCACAGGTGGCGTGCGATACGTTAAAAAGAGGTAACTAAACAAAATTAGGAAATAAATGCATGAGTTCTGAGCTAAAGAAGGATAGGAAGGAGTTGAAAAGGGTATACGGTAATGTGATCTTTAAGAAATGTTTCACTTGTCTATTGTTCAAGAGGGGAGGCAATAGCTGTGACAACTAATGCTGGGAATTAATAATACAGGTTAAAGTCTAATTTTGCTCTATAATTGCACATATCGTCAAATGTGCACAGCAAAATAATTCCCACTGACCACAAAGAACAAGGAATAAATTAATGCTCTGTGTGCATATCCTCACTTCAATGAAAAATTCAAATCAAAGTCCGCACTCTATTTATGACATTTTCAGTTGTAGTTTAGTCGTCCTACTGGGTCGCGAACGACCCGTGGATATCCCTTGAGGGGATATTCACGGCGTGTTTATTTCTGGGGTGCGCCAGTCCCCTGCCTAACAAACTTAGGAACAACTTAGGAGCCAGGGCAAGGGATTTATCACTCTTGAAAAACCCCCAACCCGTCCGGGAAGCGAACTCGGACAGCCAGAGCGGAAGGCAGGTGTGCTACGGACGGGATTATCTGTAGCACTAATATAATTATTTGATACATGCACTCAACTGACTTAGACTCTGGACGAACTAAAGCATAGACAAGACGTGGAGTTGCCATTGTTTTCAGCATTCCTTTGAGACTTTCGGTATTTTTATAACTTTAAATATCACTATTCATTAAATTTTAAAATAATTTAAACCACTTCTTTATTAAGTGCGTAGTTTCAGAATGTACTTAAATATTGCGCGACTTCTAGTGTGTGCTTTGAAAATCTTTTACTTCCTAGGCATCTGATTCACAATAAGATAAAGTTACCATGCGTATGACTGTGTATGTTTCTCTTTGAGTATGCTTTATGGTTACTGTAATAATGAATATTGTGCCTTTTCTAAGTATATCTGCAGTATTGTATCTGATAGTAAGGAAAATATACAATTTTTACAATGTAAGTTATAATAAAGTAGCTCCTGAAAATGAAGGTGTGTATCAAATGTTCCCAATGACGCCATTTTATAATTTACTCTCCACATTTCGTGGACTATTATTTCCGTAAGAGCTGAAAATGAGACCTAGCACAATGTTATTACAAGTGATAACGCCCCTTCCATGCAACTGTGCGTGCATAGAGACTTTATTGCACCTATAAAATATATTCCCATAACCTTAATTAATCAGGGGGATCGTACTTACTGTACTAGGCTATTTGTACTGGTTGTAACAGTTTATTTCCTCTTTTTCTTATTTCACTTCCTTTATGATAGTTCCTGTCTGAGACAGCCAAGCGTTGCGTGGAAAGCCAAGTTCACCGTTAATGCATCCAGCTGTGGGAGAGCACAGAACATTTTTTAAGTTGTTTGCTGTATGTGTAAGTTGGTATGGGAAACAAATATCGTGAGTTATTACATTCCAACTTGGTACCGGTATGTCAGGTTAGTGTAAAGTTTCAGTCTCGTCAACCTCCGTGACTCAAGTGGTCATGCTGGTCTCTAAATTCAGCATCAAACTTTGCCGAAGGAAATAGGGTTTTTCTGGGCCAAAGAATCTCTCAATAAGGGTCATCCAGTAGAGAGCTCGCCATGTAAAAAGACGTGTCAGCGCTCATGCGCTCTTGGTACCGTGCAATGCAATGGTATACTTCCCTTCCACTCGTTCTCCCCCTCACCGGTACAGGATGCCTTCCTAGTTGTACCGCTCTCTACTGTAGAGTGGCCAGTTTGTAGGAAGTAGAAATATGGACTCATATGTCGACCATGCTAAGTGAAGCAAGAAGGGCATCT
Source organism: Ectobius pallidus (assembly GCA_964059195.1). Classification (NCBI taxonomy): domain Eukaryota; kingdom Metazoa; phylum Arthropoda; class Insecta; order Blattodea; family Ectobiidae; genus Ectobius; species Ectobius pallidus. The sequence goes on from CAXKWD010000006.1 coordinate 31,697,081, forward strand.
GAGTTTTTATTTATAAATTGTATTATTAACTTCTTAAATTTATTAGAAGTAGGGATGTTAGAGTTGACATTGGGGCATATTGAAATAGATTACGATAAATTTAAATAAAGAATCAACCCAATTTTAAAAGAGAAATTAAATATACTCTACATATGTTACGAACACTATTCATGGCCAACTTCGATATTAAGCTACTAGAGTGAATCAGTGGATGAGAAAAGCCCTTAATTTTGTTCAAGCGCCTTCTCCGTTCTTCAATTGATGCATTGTATTAAGGAGATATCATTCAGAAGTTCCATTTCATATACCAGGGTTTTTAGTATTCAGATATACGTAAACAAATCACTCCGAATTTGCATTTTGCATTTGTGTTGTATCAGTTAAACTAGATATCTAGGACAGCCTTAATTCATGTTTCAGAACCCTATACAACAGTGCCCCCCCTAACTTTTTAGGTGCAGGACCTGTCATTAATTTGTACAGTTTAACAAAATTAAATACACCTGAATTTAATATTTTATGCAAAGTCAAAATTGGGTTTATCTATTGAGTTTTAAAATATTTTTATTTTATACAGCGTATTAGCGAATTTAGCAGAGCTTTGTACTATAAGTTGTAAAAGTGCATTCAATATCGCGATCAGTCGCGGTCACCTAACAGTTCACAAAATATGACTTTTTCTTCTATAAATTTGCGAATTTGGCAACAACTTTAATCAAATTAAATTCGACAAGCGTCAGCAGAACTACAGATTTGTGATGCCTTGACAATCGCGCACTCACATAAAAATAAAAAATAAAATAAAATATCCATGTCAAATCGGCCGCCACCGCGATTTGATCCAGGGACCTCCAGAATACGAATCCAAGACGTTACCATTCGACCAACTCAGTTTGACGATGTAGTTTGATAAGCATATGTGAAGGAATAGTGTTATTTGTCAAATCTCAATGTATTGCAACTTGAAATTCTTAAAATATGTCAACATTTAGCAAAATTCAGTGGCATATAACTCCGCTAATTATTTCACAGTTATATAACAACAATATATTGTATAACAATATTCATGTAGTGGGCCTACTCAATTTCAAATACATCAGCGAAGTAAACAAACATCTGACTGCACTGCAGACAAAGCCCTCAAATGATTAAAAATGCGGCATTATAGTATAGACATGATTTTTAAAAAATGTTACCTTTAATTAGTTGTTACTCTGGTACCGGTCAACCCATTAGGTTCAAAATTAATAGGCTTCTTTCCATGGACGTTATAAATGCTTATACCAAGTTTCATGAAAATCCGATAAAGCGTATTTGAGTTATGGGACCTTTCGTTTTATAATACCATAAAAAGCCACTAAATTGGGCATTATTCCGGTACCGGCCAATCGATTGGGTCCAATATCAACAGACTTCTTTCCATGGACATTATAAGTGTGTATACCAAGTTTCATGAAAATCTGATAAAGCGTATTTGAATCATGGCACTTTTAAAGTAGACACTAAATTGGGTTTTACTCCGGTACCGGTGAACCGATTTGGTCCAATAACAATAGGGTTCTTCCCATGGACATTATAAACGCATATACCAAGTTTCATTATAATCCAAAAAAGCGTATTTGAGTTATCGCGCGTACAGACACACGGACGGACGGACAGACGGGCAGACATTTTCCCTTCCTCCACACAATCTCATAAAGTACCATACTGGCACTTAATAACTATCTTTATGTGGTTCACCCAGTAACTGTGCAGTACTCCCATCACATTCAGGCATTAGCTAGTTCTTCCACAGTCTATTTACAGTTTTGCTTGAGGGGGGGGGGAGAGAGAGAGAGAGAGAGAGAGAGAAAGAGAAAGAAAGAGAGAGAGAGAGGGGGGAGGGAGGGAGAGGGAGGGAGAGAGAGAGGGAGGGGGAGAGAGAGGGAGAGAGAGAGAGAGAGGGGGAGAGAGGGGGAGAGGGAGAGAGAGAGAGATTTGAACATATCTGATTTTTCAGCACACAGAGTTTCAGCAACACTCACGAGACAGTTTTTACAAATTCCCCTTGAACGAATGGGTAGCAAGCTCAGCGATAAGTTTTTAACCTCGCAACTTTGTTTCGTAACTTTTTGTGTTTCACATTTTCTCCCTGAATTAGAATTAGAATTGATAAATGATGATGCTACGTATGTTTCCCCTTCACAACACGAACATGATCAGACTCAGGAGAATGCTTTGTCTTTTTAAATTATGTTCCTTCTTTGCTGCATTCAGGCGGGTTAAGCGGGCCGTAGTTTGTTCGGCCATGCTATACAAGCATAGCTTAGAGATGGGAATTGCAAATTAATCAGAATCTTCTTAAAAATCGGGGATAGAAACGGTTATAATCTACTTTTCATATTTCGTCATGGTATTTAAACATTTATTTTTCAATTCCTTTTTCCGAAATGAGAACAATAATATTGACCCGTCCGAGGAACATATCCTGCATAAACCGCAAACTTAGTGGCAATTACATTGGCATTTTATACTGTAGGCTGTGTCTACCTCACTGATATTTGGAAGTAAATATCCAATCCGGCATTTGCCTTTACGACTGGGAAACCATGAAAAAAAACATGTCAAATTGGCCGGCCATGGGATTTATCCTGGGACCTCCCGAATGCGAGTCCAAGGTAAATACTTTCTCTTCATTTTAGGATCACTATACATGAATTAAGAGATTTTCATTATTCATTTTTTTTTTTGAAAATTATTTTAACGATTTTGTCTAAATTTTCCACAGGAATTGCGTAATAACCATAATATATTACTACAAACATAATATGGTATATTTTGTATTTTTTATACTAAGACCAAAAACTTTTATTTGAAAAACATTTTCTTGTAAATTATCTGAAGGGTAGGTATAAGCTACTCGTTTCATATACACCTTAGGTTTTAAGTCTTACCTCGCGAAACAAGCGATATTGAATAAGGCCGAGATATCTGAATGAAAACTACAGCAATACAGCCGTGTACTCCATAGTGGATTATATTAAGTGTAGATGAACCTATGTGTTTCACGTCAAGGTTTTTATATCCAAATACGAGTATATTAAATCACTTCGTACCGTTAATTTGTGGAATAAATATTATTTTTACTTAGTACTTATTTGAAACAAATTAACTGCAATAAATTATGATACAAGAATAACTAAATGAAATGATTTCCATCAAGGACTGAAGTTGGAGGAAAGGTTCCCATATCAATAGTGGCATTTCCCCTTTGTTTGACAATGCTGATAAGTTGCCTAAAATATTCGCCAGCCCTAGGATCCCCGGTTGTAACAACGAGTCTTCTATTTATCACTGAAACCAACACTTTGGCTGCTGAACACCATGGACCAAGAGTCTCAACAGCAAACACAGCAAAATGGCACTGATCAACTATGTGACAGTACTTTTTAACTTCAGAATACAGTAGAAATTGCATCAGAGCCAGACTTTTTACAAGTACTTGGTAAATGTAAGGAATCTTGTGTCGACACAGGTTGCATCCCATAAAAGTGATTTACCCTTGAGCCAAATCTGAAATGGAATGTCTGAAATTCATCACCATGATTTAAGAGAACAGTTTTGAAAAAATCATAAACGCCATGAGCAGGAAGCAAGAAAGCAGGAAGACAAATATCGCTGATCTCGCGCACACCAACACCACCGAACCTAATAGGTAAACTGGCCAGTAACCAGCTTTTGTCTTCAAGAGTTTAAGTATGGATTGTAAGCAATTTCTCACAGTATCATCAGCTGTTTTTGTAATAGATGGCTATAACCACAAAGGGGTGGTATGAAGGAAGTATGTTAATTTGGGGGGGGGGGAACTTTCTTACGAGGCAATAAGCCATGTGAGAATGAACTGAATACAAGCTGGCAAACGTTTTCTTTATCAAATCCAGGTTCCATAATGTCAACCATGATGGGAGAACCGAGCAGGTTTAACTCATATCTAGATACTACTTTATTCCTGGTGTATTTTTTTAGAAAGCAGAAACAACTTCCCCATTTCTGACAAAGCAGAAATATGGCTAACATTTATCAAGTACAACATTTGGTTCATCCCCTAGAGTTCTTTCGTTTAAATAGAAAAATTCAACTTCCTGTGTAACTGTGAAACTATGGGATGAATTGCAAGGTTAAAATCCCTTTAGGCAGGCCTACAGGCTGAGGTAGATTTCAAAGTGCTTTTGGTTTAATTTATTATCGCTGCGCAGCACTCTTCTTTTTTAGCCTTGGCATGGCAAACCCGCAGTAATAAGAACTGAATTCGGTAAAGAGGAAGAGCCTACAATCATTTGTTTTGACAACAAGAATAGGATATAATATTCTGGGAGGCCGTGCGCAAGATTAGCAATGAATAAAATTAGCAAAGCCGCTAAACAAGACAAAATTATGATATTATAATAATTCTTTTAAGTGTTATTATTTTCAAACATTAAAATCTCGCGTCATATGAGAGCTATCAAGAAACTAGTTATTGATTTGTAGAGTACTCATCAAGAGCTTTTCAACGATACCCCACAAGATGTAGTTTCAAAAATTTCGAATTTCCATCCCCCCACCTCCACCCCCACTCGTACCCCCAACAACCCCCGAATTGTTGGTGTCACTGTGAACTCCATAGGGAGCACTCTAATTTATTCAAACAAAGTTTCCCTCTGTACTTCATAGGGGCCGAGATATAAATGTTTTAAAATTTCAACCCCCTCTCCCGACCACCCCCTTGGGCCAATTTTGCCCATTAACGAACTTGTCCGAACTATTGGGCCGAGAAAAAACAAAAAAAAAATTGGTTCAAATATCTTCAAAATTACGGCCGCTATCGTGTAAAGATATATATATATATAAATATATATAAATATCTCAAATTTTTTTTTTGAACGGGCGGTGGTTTCGTACTTAGGCGAGCATGAAACGTAAAGATATGAAAGAATTTTTCGAAAATCATGACATGGTATCCATTGCAATAGGTAGATTTTTCTTCGAAATCTACCTAAAAACCATAGGACCAGTGGGATCACCTTGTTGTGCCTCTCTGAGATGGAATACTTTCGGAATGGAAGAAAAGATGTGATGGAGTCTTATACGCTAGTAGTAATGTACCGACTCCAGTCCACGATTTACCGAGGCCGGGCGGTCGCAAAAACAGAATTAAGCTTTATCAATCCTGAATCTATAACACTAAAGCCTTCAGATGAACTCATCCCTACCCTCCTCCGACACCCCTATCCAAACTTAAACTCAAATGAGATTAAGTCGGTAAAACAGATACCTGCAATACCAACCTTGAAACAATTAATCTAAAACCAATAAATTATATTAACAAAACATATGGAAATATTATACAAAGAGTTAAACCCTTATGAAATAATTTTCTCCCCCCATTAGGGGGGGGGGAGTTCTTTTCAGTAAATATTAAAGATAGTTTCTAAAGTCTAGTGTTATATTGGATACGTGATACAATTAGACCTTAAGACTAACCGTAACATGAAGATGGTTCTCACCCACCCTCAACCACCCCTAATCTAAAAATTACATCTATGAAGGTAAAAAAGAGACCTGTATAGACAAATAAACTAAATAATGTCAAAATAATTATGGAACTGTTATACAAAGAGTTAAGACCCCACTAGAGGGGGTAGTTTTACTTAAGAACACATTAAAACTAGTTTTTAAAGTTGTATTATATTGGATAGATAATACAAATAATAACTTTAAGACCAACCGTAACAAAAGGGGTTTTAGGGTTATTTTTGGTCATTTTTCCTCATTTTTAATTGTTAGGTCATTCTTAAAATTCATTATTTGGTCATTTTTGGCCAGTTTACGGCTTTTTTTTCCACATGTCATATTTTAATGTAATTTTTCAAATGTTAAATCATGTCATGTTGTGTTGTTTCTTGCATTATCGGAACTCTAAACAAGCATAAATAAATAAAATTTGTTATTTTATTTTTGATACAAAAAAGACTGTTTCCTGTTTGCATATAACCATATATGCCAATTAACTAATTATAAGCCTATTATTGGGTCAACAATATAAGATAATATAGAATAGACACAAATCTGATGAATAAACCAGTAATTTCGTACAAATTGTTGGGTCATTTTTACTTCCTCTGCCCGTACCATAGGTACCCAAATTCGAAGTTGAGTTTTTAACACAAATATACGTTTTGAGGTCCCTGAATCCAAAAATACTATTTTCAGAAAAGTGTGTATGTGTCTGTGTGTGAGTCTGTGCGTATCTGTGTGGATGTGATCTGTGAACAGCTTAGCTCCAGAACGGAAAATTATATAAAAATACAATTTTTGTATTTGGGTCAGGTACTTTCTGAGGATGTGACACGATGATTGGCGACAATTTTCTCTTATTTTTGAGGGGACATGACATGAAGTTGTTTTGTTTGTTTGTTATTCGCGATTTTCTCGAAAACAGCTCTAACGGTTTTCTTTATATTTTGCACATCATGAGTTGCTTATACCAAAAGCTAAAACTTTTGTTCGAAACATTTTTTCGAAAAAAAAATATATGAAGGGTAGTTATAAGCCACGCACTCTGATTACGTGCTCTTTGCATAATGGCCTCTTGTTCTATATCAGAATGTGAAGTGAGAAAAATGTAAAGAAAGTTACGAGAGTACTTTAGTCAGATTTTATTTGGGTTATGTACCGGTATCCTTCGGGAATGCGATGTAACGTGGTAACGGCATTCTCTTCATTTTAACAACCAATTTACATGAAGAGAATGTCATACATCAGGGATGGCCAACTGGCGGCCCGCGGTTATGTTTTATGCGGCCCCCGAACAACTTTTTAAAAGTATTACGGTAGATATTTTTTAACAGAAATATAAAATACAAAATTTCCTACAAGAGTCCAGGTTAAGTTCAAATTGTATATAATTACGACCTGATAATAAATTTTTTTAACAACTAGCAAAATAAAGGTTTAATTACTTTAAGAGAATCAGTAGGAAGTATACTTTGAGTAGGCCTATAAGGCAAACACGCCAGTTTGATGTCGCACGGTGTGGCAACTACGCTTTCCGAAAAGACTGACTGCACGGTTTGGCAACTGCGCGTTCGGAACCAAACAAAACACTCAGTGACTCTGAGATACTAAGACTGTGCGCACGCGAGGCTAGCTACTGTCAAACTGCTGGTGCTTCATCACTGTGTTTAGTTTTAACTTACAAACCTAATTACGTTATTTCACGATGGGTAAGAAAAGAAAAGTTTCAGAAGAAAACAGAGTGTTTCAAGACAAGTGGGAAACCGAGTATCTGTTTGTAAATAACAAGCACAATAAACCCCAGTGTTTAGTGTGTTTGCTTGTACTGTCTGTCCATAAAGAATATAACCTCAATCGGCACTACACTCAGCACCATGCAGCTAAGTACAAAGATTACACTGGACAAGCTAGGCTTACTATTGTATCTGACTTGAAGAAAAAGGTTAGTGCTCAAAAAAACCTATTTAATAAATCCACAACTTTGCAAAAAAATGCACTCTTAGCTTCTTATATTGTAAGTGCAGAGATAGCTAAAGCCAAAAAACCCTTCACTGATGGTGAGTTTGTAAAGAAATGCTGTATAGAAGTGGCTCAAGCTTTTGGTGAAGAAAAATTTAGTAATGAGTTTAAAAACGTCTCACTTTCAAAACAGACTGTCACTAGAAGAATTGAAGAAATAAGTAAACATGTTTCCAGTGTAATAAGTAATATTGTTTCTGAGTCTTCCTACTTTTCTCTAGCCTTGGATGAGTCCACTGATTTAACAGACACTGCTCAACTGTTAATTTTCATCAGAACAGTAGACAATAATTTCATGATAAATGAAGAATTACTGGCTCTAGAGTCACTGCATGGTCATACTAAAGGTCAACACATTTTTGATGCACTTATGAAAGCCCTCAACAGCTGTGAAGGAACAAAAAAGTTGTCAGCAATTGTAACAGATGGGGCCAAAGCTATGGTTGGCTCTCAACTAGGCCTAGTGGGCTTGTTAAGAAAGGCTGGTATCAGCTGTCCATCATTTCACTGTATTATACACCAGGAAGCTCTTTGTGGGAAAATGCTGGAAATGGAAGACACAATGAAAACAGTTATGAAATGTGTCAACATGATCAAAGGAGGAAATAGGTCATTGACTCATAGAAAGTTCATGGCTTTTCTAACAGAACTCGAAGCAGAGTATGGAGACTTGACACTCTTCACAGAAGTACGCTGGCTAAGTAAAGGGAACTGCTTAAAACGATTCTTCGCTTTAAGAAAAGAGGTAGCTGAGTTTCTCAATGCACATATAAATACGCCTATCTCCAAAGAAGTTCAAGAAAAACTACTAGATTCTAAGTTTTTATGCAATATGGCTTTCTTAACCGACATAAGTCACCACATGAATGAACTTAACTTGAAATTGCAAGGTCGAAATCAAACAGTACCTCAGTTAGTTGGACACTTAGATGGATTTGTAAATAAACTTAAGGTTTTCATATCAAGCCTAGAAAAAGCTAATCTAGTACATTTCCCATCGTGCAAAGAAATAATTATGGAAGAAATTCCAACCAGTGATTTCAGTTTTTGCATACCGAAATTGAATATGCTTTTGGAGTCATTCAATGAACGATTTTTGGATTTTAATGAACTGCGACCACATCTCTTCTTATTCAACAATCCCATGACATGTGACATTTCCCAGCAAGATGACGACCTACAGTTGGAGCTCTGTGATTTGCAAAGTGACCAAGTTTTCCAGAAAAGACCAGAAACTGGTGTCGAATTCTGGAGTAGGCTGCCTGAGGACAAATATCCCAAACTACGTGATTTTGGTAAAAAAATTGTTTCAATGTTTGGAAGCACCTACATTTGTGAGAGCACTTTTTCCTCGATGAAATTTATAAAATCAACTCACCGTAACAGACTTACAGACAACCATCTTCAAGATTTGCTTAAAGTGGCCACCACCTCGACAAGAATTGATTTTGACAAACTTGTGAACGATTGTGCCCGCCCTCAGTGTTCTCACTAGTGGTTTTTTTTTTCAGTAAAATTGTTGATTTTGTTCTGCTCAACTCTTGTATGATTAGTAGGCCTAGTATATATTATTTCAACATTAAAGTATGTTCAATATCCATAGCATTTGTTTATACATTAATTTATATAGCCTAAATTTCCCTTTAAGTTCTTGTGCGGCCCCTGCTTTTAGCGAAAGTATGGAAGTGGCCCTTTGGGCAAAAGAAGTTGGCCATCCCTGTCATACATAATAATAATAATAATAATAATAATAATTATTATTATTATTATTATTATTAGGCCTATTAATATTATACTAAGAGGCTAACTTTTATTTGGGCAGAGGAAGATATGTGAATTTGATACAAGATTTTTTTTTAAGTTTTTGGGTCATTTGTTGTACTTTTGCATTTTGCAGCTCATTTTTAACACTATTTTTAGGTAATCAAAATCCGGACCCTGGTTATAGCTTTACTTCAGATAGAGCTAGATTGTATACATATTTCGCACATTATGTAATTCTTACAAACTTATAGGACAGCTGGAACCATACAATTTGACAGGCCTATTGGCACATCCATCTGCCATAGAATGATACAATTGGGCATACAATACATTGAGGGATATTGGCACATCCAACTGCCATAAGGATGCCAAAATGTATGCTTCTAGCTGCCCTTGGTAGGCTGTGGAACACTTGAAGATTGGACTTTAAAATCAGTCTACGATAATCTAAATCCACGGACTCTTCTCTGAACGAGAATCTCACTGGGGGTTTAGAAGAAGAGCCCCCTACATCATTCCTGGTTAACATACAGTAAATCACAGGTGTCTCTGACTTCGAATTTTTAATAAGTACTAGCTTAATAGGCCCGGCGTCGCCCGGGTTTTCTATTTTGTAATTGGAAATTAACTTATGGATGATTTTCGATGTTGAAACTCTAGGTCCTTATATAATATGTATGTAAAATTCGAAATGAGGAAGAACGACATATGACACTCAGACTATTCCCTCAGAAAACGCTAGATATAGCTTTTTATGGCTCATAGAGGATGTCGAATGTTGCATTCCATTGCTCCTACACATCATTTGCTCCTGCAAATAAGAAGAAAAAGAAATTCCGGTTACATAAGATTGTATTGTCTTGACAGAAAATTGTATTTCTCACTCTCATATTACCATACAACCGTTCCGGGGCTGAAGTAAAAAAGAAATTCAATATCACTTTCATACTTTCCTTCCCAAAAATCTGGGACATAATATACTGCGCGCGTAGGACTGAAAATGTTCCATCTCATTTTGTCTTCTTTTAGATGCTTAGGGCCTCTGATAAACATCCCTAGGCCTACAGCTATGAGTGACGTATCAGTGGATAGGATTTGTTACCGACTTCCGATATAGCATACTCACTGGCACACACTTAAATTGTCCCTGCAATACGACCGATTATTCTACATCAAAATATGAAGTGAGAAAATATTTTCCATGTCGAGGGTGGAGAATGTTATGTGACTGCTTTATTTTCGTGGATTTTATTCTTCAAGAATTATTTTCACAAATGTATTAATTTCATCGATAGTATCGGAATTTGTTAAAGCCCAGTATTATAATATAGTTTCCAAAGCCCTATGTGAACACCGTAAACAATACTTTCGTTATGTAAACACTTGACAGCAGAACTTTCTAACTGTGCCTCATTTGAAATTTCCAACTTTTCCCGTCTATTTTCCAAAAAATTTCTTTCATACAAACCTTGTCCTGACAATTACAAACACAACAAAAAAGAAATCAGCCAAATCGGTCGAGCCGTTCTCAAGTGATGCGGCAACAACCCTTTTGTAAATTCATTTTTATTAATATACTAGCTTAAAAGGCCCGGCGTCTCCCGGGTTTTGTATTTTGTAATACGAAATTAACTTATGGAGGACTTTCGATGTTGAAACTCTAAGTCCTTATATAATATGTATGTGGAATTAGAAATGAGGAAGAACGACATATGACATTCAGACTATTACCTCAGAAAACGCTAGATATAGCTTTTTATGGTTCATAGAGGATGTCGAATGTTGCATTCAATTGCTTCTACACACCATGCCTGGGAGGAGTGCAAATAAATTCCGGTTACATAAGATTGTATTGTCTTGAGAGAAAATTGTATTTCTCACTCTGATATTACCATACAACCGTTTCGGGGCTGAAGTAAAAAAGAAATTCAGTGTCACTTTCATAGTTTCCTTCCCAGAAATCTGGGACATAATAAACTGCGCGCGTAGGACTGAAAATGTTCCATCCCGTTTTGTCTTCTTTTAGATGCTTAGAGCCTCTGATAAACGTCCCTAGGCCTATTTCTCAACTAATACAAAGCCTACAGCTATGAGTGACTATCAGTGGATAGGATTTGTTACCGACTTCCGATATAGCATACTAACTGGCACACACTTAATTTGTCCCTGCAATACGACCGCTTATTCTACATCAAAATGAGAAGTGAGGAAATGATATTTTCCATGTCGAGGGTACAGAAAGTTATGTGACTGCTTTATTTTCTTGGATTTTATTCGTCAAGAATTATTTTCACAATTATGTATTAAATACTTACGCAGAAATATTGTGTGTGAATTTTATTCTTCAGAATTATTTTCACAAATTGATTACTTACATCGATAGTATCAGCATTTGTTAAAGCCCACTATTATAATATAGTATCCAAAGCCCTATGTAAACATCGTAAACAATACTTTCGTTATGTAAACAATTGACATCAGAACTCTCTAACTTTGCCTCATTTCACATTTCCGACTTTTCCCGTGGATTTTACAAAAATTTTCTTTCACACAAACCTTGTCGTGGCAGTTACGAACACAACAAAAAAGAATCAGCCAAATCGGTCGAGCCGTTCTCAAGTGATACGGCAACAACCTTTTTGTAAATTCATTTTTATTCATTAACTAGTTTAAAGGCCCAGCGTCACCCGGGTTTTTATTTTGTAATTTGAAATTAACTTATGAAGGATTTTTTATTTTCAAACTTGTATAATATGTAGGCCTACATAGAACTTGAAATGAGGAAGAACGACTTATCGCTCTCAAACTATTCCCTCAGAAAACGCTAGATATAGCTTTTTATGGCTCACAGAGGATATCGAGTGTTGCATTACACACCATGGAAGGGATTGAAATAAGAAGAAACATAAATTCCGATTACATAAGATTGTATTGGTTTTATGGAAATTTTTACTTCTCACTCTCATGTTACCATACAACCGTTTCGGAGCTGAAATTATAAAAAAAAATTCAATATCACTTTCATACTTTCCTCCCCCAAAACCTGGGACATAATAGGCTATACAGTACTGCGGGCGTAGGACTGAAAATGTACCATCCTATTTTGTCTTCTTGTAGATGTTTAGGGCCTATGATAAACATCCCTATACGAAGCCTACAGTTATGAGTGACGTAGCAGTGGAAAACAGCCCAGAAATCCATTCCACATCATCTTGTTTACGCCAAGAAGTATCTGGACGCCGATAGAGTTTCACACTGTGGTATGATGCTTTGTCCATAACTATTAAACTGTTGGGTTCAAGTTTCGGCAAAACATTAGCAAACCAGTTATGGAATACCTCTCCATTCATGTCATCGTGGTACTCACCTGTTTTCTTTGACTAAAAAATGAGCAAACCCCCTTCTACGAAACCTTTGTCACTACCTATATGCGTAATTATTAGGCGTTTCCCCTTACCCATAGGATTTTTAAACCCTGACTTAATCCTGCCCTAAAAGCTTTTTCCTTTGATTCAACAGTAGTGCCATGCCAAATTTTAGGGGTGGTGTGTCCTGCATTTACCCATGTCTCGTCTAAGAAATAAAACTTTCGACCCTCTGCTCGGTATTGCCATACAGCTCTAAGATATCGTCTTCTCCAAAGTGCAATATCATCACGACCTACTATAACATTAACCTCACTTCTTTTCATATATTTCATTCCAATGTAACAATAACTTATAAAATGTTGTTCTTCTAAAATTAGGTAGGTCGGAATCCTCATTGACAGCACAAAGAAGTTTATCTACAGTTGGAAGTATGTTATCGAATAGCACTTTTCACAAAGTCATTAATGTTATCTAAAACACTACGCGGCTTTTGAGCCTTTCTTGGAGGAGTTTTCACTACACCAGAGTCTCTGTATTCACTACGCACTTTCCAGATACTTCTGGTAGATATACCGGTGAATTCAGATGTCAATTTTACAACGTCCTCAATTGCAAGTGCTGGATATATTTTTTTAAATCCATTAAACACATTCAATATAATTTCCTTCTGTCCACTTCGCAAATATTTACCTCTTTTACGGACTTGCATTCTCAAAATGAATGGATAATACACACTTTCGATTTGGTTTGGTTGCAAGACTCACACTTTTTTGTTTTGTTATGAAAACATGTGACTGTGAATATGTCACACTTCTTTTGTCACACTTCAATTTTAAATTTTTTTTTTATGTAAACAATTGTCAGCAGAACTCTCTAACTTTGCCTTATTTCACATTTCCGACTTCTCCCGTGGATTTTCCCAAAATTTTCTTTCATACAAACCTTGTCTTGACAATTACGAACACAACAAAAAGAAATCAGCCAAATCGGTCGAACCGTTCTCAAGTGATGCGGCAACAACCCTTTTGTAAATTCATTTCTATTAATATACTAGCTTAAAAGGCCCGGCGTCGCCCGGGTTTTTATTTTGTAATTTGAAATTAACTTATGAAGGACTTTCGATTTGTAGGCCTACATAGAACTTGAAATGAGGAAGAACGACTTATCACACTTAAACGATTTCCTCAGAAAACGCTAGATATAGCCACTACATGCTTGATTTCCTTTTGCCACATTTCTGGCGTCACCAACAATACTGCTCTGTCAAACCGTTTCCTAACATCGCATTGTTTAAAAGTTTTGTTAAAAGACTAAGAATTGCATGTAGTGTTACGTGAGTAACGGAGCATGCAGTATTAATAATAATAAAAAATAAAAAAATAAAAAAGGGGGGCAACCTCAGTACTTGATGGCCCGCTTTATTTGCCATATCATCAACCACATATTTATTTTCATCTTTGTCCGCGAATTCCTGTGCTAAGATCACTAACTCTGCCTTAACACTTTTATCAATAAATGTTACATTCTTTTCTTGTAGGCATTCCACAATATCTTGTTTACGCCAAGAAGTATTTGGACGCCGATAGAGTTTCACACTGTGGTATGATGCATTGTCCATAACTATTAAACTGTTGGGTTCAAGTTTCGGCAAAACATTAGCAAACCAGTTACGGAATACCTCTCCATTCATGTCTTCGTGGTACTCGCCTGTTTTCTTTGACTAAAAAATGAGCAAACTCCCATCTACGAAGTCTGTTTCACTACCTATATGCGTAACTATTAGGCGTTTCCCCTTACCCATAGGATTTTTGAAACCTTGACTTAATCCTGCCCTAAAAGCTTTTTCCTTTGATTCTACAGTAGTGTCATGCCAAATTTTAGGGGCGGTGTGTCCTGCATTTACCCATGTCTCGCCTAAGTAATAAAACTTTCGACCCTCTGCTCGGTATTGCCGTACAGCTCTAAGATATAGTCTTCTCCAAAGTACAATATCATCACGATCTACTATAACATTAACCTCACTTCTTTTCACATATTTCATTCCAATGTCCAACAATAACTTATAAATTGTTGTTCTTTTAAAATTAGGTAGGTCGGAGTCCTCATTGACAGCACAAAGAAGTTTATCCACATTTGGAGGTATGTTATCAAAAAAGAATTGATGAACTTTTGCTCGAATAGCACTTTTCACAAAGTCATCAATGTTATCTAAAACACTATGCAGCTTTTCAGCCTTTCTTGGGGGAGTTTTCACTACACCAGAGTCTCTGTATTCACTACGCACTTTCCAGATACTTCTGGTACATATACCGGTGAATTCAGATGTCAATTTTACAACGTCCTCAATTGCAAGTGCTGGATATATATTTTTTAAACCCATTAAACACAATCAATATAATTTCCTTCTGTCCACTTCGCAAAGATTTACCTCTCTTATTTTTAATTATGCCACTTGGGCCTGGTTGAATTTCAGTCACTATGTTTAATGCTTCTCACAGACTGGGTTATAAATTATAAACACCACGTTTTGCTGTTCACTGAAATTTGTATGTTTACATTATTCATAACAATGACTCTCGCAAACTGGAGGGTTATATCACGAATGCCACGTTTCGCAATACGATGAAATATTTGCAATAAGTTGATATTGTTATCTTAAAAATTATCGTCACATTTTATGGGCTTTTACTGTTACAAAAATAAAATCTAATACCGCACTATATTGTCTTGTAGCATGATGTGTGGTGTGGTTCAAATCACGTGCATTTGTTTACACGGACTTGCATTCTCAAAATGAATGGATAAAACACTTTCGATTTGGTTTGGTTGCAAGACTCACTTTTGTTTTTGTTTGTTTTGTTATGAAAACATGTGAAAGTGGAACTCTCAAACTGTGAATGTCACTTCTTTTGTCACACTTCAATTTTTTTATGTAAACAATTGACAGCAGAACTCTCTAACTTTGTCTAACTTTGCCTCATTTCATCACATTTCCGACTTTCCCCGTGGATTTTCCAAAAATTTTCTTTCATACAAACCTTCTCCAGACAATTACGATCACAACAAAACAAAAATCAGCCAAATCGGTCGAGCCGTTCTCAAGTGATGCGGCAACAACCCTTGTGTAAATTCATTTTTATTGATATATATATATATATATATATATATATATATATATATATATATATATATATATATATATATACATATATATCTTATAGACTACGAAGTTAAATAATCTACAATATGTCTAGCAATTCTCAGGTTGTAATCCACAATCGTCCAGTGAGATTTATTAGCTATAAGATTGTTAAAATAAATATTTACAGTTTGTATTTTACGACATTTATTTTACATTAAAAATATTTCGGTTGATAATAAAATAGCCTAATTATTCTGCTTAGAGTACAGGTGGACATGTAATATCTGAAACATGTCTCGCAGTTTCTGTATGGATTTTCCTAATTTCGTCGAAATAACATTAAATGCTGGAGTTTCAAAGATTTTTATCTACAGGAATGGAATGCATGGTTCATAATTTGTTTTCTAAATATGCCTCCTATGCCTGTTTTAGGTCTATTTCAAAACGAACAGTAGATCTAATATCATCGCGATATTGTTCTTCCTACTGATGGCTATGATGCCTGCTCTTCTGTTACAGTCGTCTACGGAGACACAATGAACTTCTTCGTGTACCTCCCATCGTCGTAGTTGCAGGGTTTGTGCTAGATGTCCTTACACTGTTGTGACGATTGTTACCCAGAAGTTCAGTGCTACGGCGGATTCCCAGCACATGACATGGCTTCATGTTATTGTATATAATAGCAATAACAACAGACATTTAACTAATTTGCCGCATTGTTTTGTTATTTGATGAGATCAGTGGCAGAAATGCCGAATTTACAGAAGAGTTTAATTTGTAGGCTCATGTTACCATGAGTTAATTTATAGGACTTAACAACACATAAATATATAGGATCACAAGCATTAACGAGAACATGATATAACACCGATTACACAAGATGAAGTGAAAGTTAATAAATTGGCAGCATTGGAGAGTGTGTGTTCCATTACAGAGGGGACAGTATATTTTGACGTCACGAGAGGTAGTCGTGATCAATTACAGACATTCAGTTTGCAGCATGGTTTCGATGCTGCAATAAATTATTGCATTTCTCTGCAACTGTATACCTGAGCAGTAGAAACGAGCGAAGCCAAGTAGCCTATAGTCAATCACAACTAATATTGCGTTTAGTTAAACAGTAACATAACGTAATTAGTTCTTTTTGCAAGAACATTTCCTGTATTGACGTGTAGGCTAAACATCTTTAAAATCTGACTTATGGGGTCGTTAAATTAAAAGAAACACATACTTATTATACATATGAGTGGAGGCGTTTACTGATAAAAAAAATAACGTTGTTTTGACGCGAGTTCTCCGAGATGGTACGTTCGATTGACACCAAATTTTAAACATAAGCATAATTGTTGGCGGTGAAAAACTTTCTATGTGTCGTGATGGACGAAAATGAGGCTTTGATTCCGCTGGAAAACTTAGATCGTTCTGCATATTGTGACAAAAGTTATTGTGTGTATCTCTACAACAGAAAATGTTATTTACGAAAGTATCAAACCTTCCATGTGTCAGTGCTGTTCTGCTGCCATGAAAAATGTCCTATGTGCTCACCTATACACATGAGAGGTTTGGTACTGATGCATTTTTGCCAGACTGCCGTGAAATAGCCACCTCTCATGTGTTCAACTATGCACATGAGAGGTTTCGTACGATTACACTTACATACAATAGATTTATTACAGTATTCATTAATTTATAGTTCACAAATATTAATTATTATTATTTACATGCATAGCCTATATAACTCGCTGTCCATGTGTTTTACTGTATATAATATAAATTTCAATTTGTAAATTTATTTCCTGAAGTAGTCTAAATGTATATTGGTCTGGATGAAATGAGAAATTTGGCGTAACTTATTATGGGCTTAAGAGGGGTTTATGAATAGCCGAGGAATGTGGCTTCTCTGCCACCCTCTTTGTTATATTGTTTCAATATTTTTTTGCTTCTTCTTGACCTTCAATGTGTTGAAAAATTCCTCTGACCACAGGGCCATTCATTTTGTTAAGTGAACACTAGAGACAGTTTACGGGTTTGACTTATAGGTTGTAGGTGTGTTTTTCCGTGCTAGTGGCCGTGGTGAAAAATGAGTGCAATTGGCACTATCGCAAGATTCTTTAGCTGATTCGCCGGGCAGTGGTAAGAAAATTGAGAATCATAGTCTTAATATTACATTAAATTTAAATTTAAATAATTCAATCAAATTTCTGGAACAAGTTTTTTTCATTATGAATAGTTTTTGGATTCTGAATAAGATAATTATAGATATTATTATAAATATTATTTCTATTATTACCTACATCATTAAATAAAGTTGATGGGACCGTACAAGTTCCTTCGTACATTTCTGACCCAATAACAATTAATAATGAAGAGCTAATTTATCTTATAGCAGGTACGTTGAGTTAACATTTTGACAGAATTAATGCTCCTTTTCTAGTAAATTTTACTACTAGTAACATTATTATTATTAACATTTTTACTGCTACTAGTACTACTACTGTTAATGCTAGTGCTACAAATTCCTGGTTAGCATTATTATTTTATTATTATTACTAAACTAATATTTATCCATTTATTTATTTTACAGAGAAGACTTTAATACAGGAAGAAGCTGATAGCATTAAAGAAGTTGCTTCGTATAGTTATATTCCAAATTTAATAATCTTCAAGAGTTAAAACTAGTAATAGATCGTGATCATTATGCTTTTGTGACAGGTTGAAGGTGAAACCAGACAAACAGAAAAGTTGAAAAGTGTGGAATACTCTTGTTTTAATATCAGAGTTCTTAACATTTCATGGAACAAAATCTCCTAGGTGTCACTTTCGTGGAGGGGAAAAAAATCTCCTATTTGCATGAAAAATAATAAAAAGTCAATACTATTCAAGTAATACACAATTGCATGACAGCAGTTTTATAAATGTATATGTAATTATACATTAGAGTACACTGTTGCAAAAAAAATCTTAAAAATCCATTTATCTCTGTTGAATACAGTTTTTATCCCTCCTGTAAAATTTCATTGTTTGCACATAGGAGGTTTTTCACCGGCAACGACGAATGAACTTATAAGCCAGGTCATGAAGGAATGGGGATCTGGTTTCGAACCTATTTACGTTTTAGCTTCGAGCCCAACCCTCCTAATTATTAGTAGTAGTACCAAAGAATTTATTCTAAAAATAATACAGCGTATTTCCATAACTAAGTGCGTTGTTAGTGACTGCTCTCAGTGTGGCCATCGTTATAATAAGTCATCTCGCATTCGGTTATCCAAATATTATAGTATATTGATATCTCTCATAGAATGATACAAATGGCGGAAGCCTCATTTTGTGTTTTTATATTTCATTACAACCTCAGTTCTGTTAGTATTTGCAAAATCTGTAACTCTTTTTTCCTATATCCCCTTATGTTGGGGCCTAGGGCCTCCAAGTGGAGGTTTCTGTTACCTATGGGATTTTTGCTAAGCTTATTTTCCGAGAGAAGGCAGTGGGTGAGCCCATCACATTTGCTAAATAGTCACAATAAATATAATTCGATGTCCGGATTCTCTCAAGAAAAATTCGTGAAGTCGCTCGCGAATTCGATTGATAATATCCGGAACCCTCGTTATATTATTGCTTTTGATAACACCCGAGTTGTTAGATAGGAGTTCCGTGGCACTTCCGCGATACTACCGATATCTACATTATACGATTACTTTAATGTGAGTATTTTTCTTATTCGCTCCTGTGCAAGTAATATACCTAATGTAATTCCTGACAGACTGGTTTCAGATTTAATTTAATTCATTCATAACCTATACGGCTGCTTTAATTTTGAAACAAACATGTCAGCGAATCGTAGACCTATGTTTACATCGTTAATATTATTGCCAGTGCATTTTGTAAAATTTTGACATACGTATTTTAAGAATTTATTATATCAGAGTATACTAATATAAACTTAGGTTAAGAATCAAACTTCCATACTTTGTTCTTCCGCAAGCCCTGCTTAATGAATCCATCTGGAGTTTAACTCTGAGATCAATTACAAAAATAATTCTTTCCTTCATGGGTCTATCACAATTGCAATTATCACTGATTAAAGAGAGCATTCTGGCACTTTGTTATATCCGTTTACCTGATTTTATTTCTCGCGAATTATGTTGGATTCTCTGTTTCTTAAACTATTTTCTTCTATCCCTTAGTTAAATTTGATTAATTCCTTTTTAAGACTTCTTTCCGGTAATTTGTCAGCTTTTGATACTTTTTTCTTCTTCAGTTCTCATCTTTCCCTTCTTGAAAATGCAATATTTCTTTGCTTCTTCATTTTCTGTCAGTTCAGCTCTCCATATCTTTCTTCTTTTTTATAACAACATATTGTAATGGGTTACAAAGAAGTGTCAGTTTATAGCGTTATGTAGACATATGATTCGGAAATGAAAGCATGAAACAGTGAAAAGAGACTACTATTCTGTTCCTCCAGAAGTAGAAACACTATACACATCTGAAATCGATTTGAGGGTAGAAACTGATTGAAAGTTGGAAACGGGCACGAAACTGTTATTGCCTTGGTGATTGAATGTAGCTGAAAACATCTACAGATTTGTTGCTTATTGATCTTCATGGATGATCTCGACCGTACTCTTGTAATCAGGTACGGTATGGATGGCTGCCTATCCGACAGCACTCGGGGGCAACACATAAATACGGCTCGGGCTTTGAAACGTTCCGTTCCGTTTCAGTTCGCTTACCGGTTCAATATTCTGTCTCCCCTTCTCTATCTCTCTCTTCCTCTGTACGACGCGTATTTCCTAGCCGGCCTATAAGAGAACAATATTGGATTTGTAACACATTGAAATGTTGACTTATTCAAAATTTAATGACACTGTATACTCCTGTTCGATAATGTGGCAAAAGGTTTGCATCGATACGAAGTATTGAAAGCCTACAGGCTATGTAATATACTCGCTTGAAATTTGAAAATGAGACGGAATTGGTTCGTAGGCCAACAATACTTTACAGCTTGTTTTCAAGAACTTGACGTGGATGTTATAATGTGGCATGATGATGTGATGTGATCTTAAATTGTCACCATGTCATTATAATGTGTAGCAGAGGTTTCCAACTGGCATTGCGGCTCGCAAGCCAGTTTCATAAATATATTAATGTAATGTATTTTATTGTTTGTCTGGTACGTTTCTGATCTGCTAGAAGTTCTTTGTTTATAATATTTACACATGTGAAGCAAGATCTCAAATACAGATTACTAATAATTAGGGCCCGGAAGTCATGCCCTAAAAACAGGAAATTTCCATGCATATATGCCCTTCTAAAAATATGAAAATGCCAATAAATATTTACCATTATATTGAAAGAATTCATTTCTCTTGGCAGTAGAAAAAAAGACAAGTTGGTATTAAATTATTCCTTAGATTCTTAGAAGTTGAAGCTGAAGTGGTCCCGTTGTCAATATTGACTTTGCGCATATTTCCAATTGAAAACTTAAGTCTGTTGTCTCACTAAACACTTTTGCAACGTGGAAAACTTATTTACACATCACAGGAGGTTATTGGGACATATTTAAAAGATATTAACTGCATTACCGAGAGAGGCGAGTCTCTTGACATGACTTCCTACATTTTTCTCACACTCTCCAGTATCCTATTATCTATAGATATGAAGTCACCTGAAAACTCCTTCTGTAAATTAGTTTATCTACCACTCAAAGTTGGTCTTGCTTTCGGCATTTAAAAGACTTTTTCGGACCTAAAGACATCATCGTTACAAGTTACAACACTACTGCCAGTGGCCAGCCAGAACAAATCACGGAAGGATGATGCAACAGGCCTCATCACATCAGCATTACTCTTCTCCAGGTGACGAGTTGCTTCATCACGTAACGTTACTACCAATATAAATACAGATGAAAAAATTAAATATCCTTAAAACTCGTTAAAATATGCCATATAGGCACGAAAATATTGATGTATTTATCAAAGTCAAACCTTAGAACTGCAACGTAGGCTCTAAAATATTGAAATGTGATGCATTTGTGAAATTCACTAAAATATCCAGTTATATGTACCATAAAATCTTATTCAAATAAATGAAAATTCCATAATTCGCAAATGCATGAACTTCCGGGCCCTAATAATGATCGAAGTGACTAACTTCCATATGGCACCCATATTTACGTATTTATTTGTTTTAATTATTTACCCGCGATTACATCAAATATATCTATAAGGTGTAGGAAACAGGATCCAATATACAAAATTACGCGGAAGAGAAGTTAGTCTTAAATAATGGTATTGTTATATTAAGTACCTGTTTAATATTCTAGCCATTATGTGTGTAACGTTATTGTAGGTTTGGACAAAAATGGCGTAGATTTGTTATTTAAGCTTATTATTGAATTTCAGAAATAATTGTTTCATCTGCATTGCGATTTATTTTGTTTTTGGCTTCCATATAAATGCGTTAAATTAACTGAATTTATTCAGTTCTGTTGCCGCGCTTTTATAATTTGATTACACTCACCTGAAGCGAATTATAATAGATTGCGTTTTGTAGGTTTTTGTTATACCCGATGCTGTTGGAGTCAACTTTAAAATGTAAATTATAATTACATTCCCTTCTATCTTTTCTCTCCTCTTTCTATCTTCCTCTTTTGTGCGTTCATTTATTGTACGGTATAAGTTCTTCATTGGTATCGAATAAGGAAATAATATGCTTGAGTATAGACTGATTCATAACTGAAGAACCAATAAATGAAACTTGCAATTTTCCTTCTCACTGTATTTGGATATTACTAATAACTTCAAGAAAAGCGTAAGGCTGTAGATCTATAGCACTTCTTAGTCCTTAACACATCAACAAATTAATCCGATGTTTCTCTCTTTCTGTTCAACATTAAATGGGCCTATCGTTCTGGCTTCTAAGAGTAGTAAATTATTTCTTTGTGAATTCCTACTGAATGCCATTTCTGAGATTTTGTGGACCGTTGCGAAGGTGAAAGAGAGGCTACTTGTTGCATCTACATCACTCTTCACAAAGATGCAGCACAAAAATCTTCCACGTCCTGAATCAGCCCATCATAACCCCAGGAGAATAATAGTCGTCACCGGATTTCTTTAGTCTGGAATCAAGATATAAACAGACAAAGCGAGATGGGACAATTCTACCGAATTGGCGGTAACATAATACCACGGGTAATATGCCCGCTAAATTTGTGCAGTATCGCTGGAACTGCACAGTGATAAATCTAGGAGGTCCTTTTCCAGTTTAATTTCGAAACACATTTCAGGAGAAGTATTTGAAGGTTTCAGTAGGAAGATTTAACCTTGGAGAGATCGTGTTCGCGTTTCCTTCACGTTGAGGTTTTCCCTCCGGAGTTCATTTCCGCTGTTACATCTCCAAGGTAACGTGCACATAGACATCCTAGGTATTACCGTAATTCAGTAAGTACAACTAAGTGTGAAATGTCTAGCACATTAAGACGGAGCGTCAAAAGAAATTCACATAAACTAGTTTATTTGTTTCGAGAGTTGTGAATTGTAACACGGTATTAAAGTATTCTCCTTTGTGTGCATAAATGAGTAGGCATTTTTTGCGCGCATGAATAGTATATTGCGATACTCGCACGGGAAGAATGTTTTAACAGAAACGAGATTTAATAGAAGTGAGAGATTATAGACCTATTGTGCATTTACAATCGCCTTGATAATTAATTCGAAGTTTCCTAGTGCAGTTACTTATTTTTCAGTGGTATTTACTATCATTCATATTTTAGCCTGCTCCTTTTTTCATTCTCCTTTTACCAACCTACTTACCACATTTGAGAGCATGCCAAAACAATCGCCGAATACCAACCTATCATAACCTAGCTGCTTGCTGAATTACCGTGTTAAAAAAAAACTGAAAGTAAAGACAGGTGACATTGAAATCATAAACTTCAAGTAGCAATTACGATCGTGTTTCATGCATATATATATATATATATATATATATATATATGATGATGATGAAGAAGAAGTGTTCGGCCCGAAGGTCGGTCCTGTCCTGGCGCAGAGCCGTGGGGGGGGGGGAAGCCACGTCCAAACCGAGGGACACTATAGGCCGGATGATACCGCGTAGGGTAACTCAACTATGGTAGAAGATACACAAAAGCTTGCACAGGAAAAAGGTAGAGACAGTTATCGTAAACGGCTTTTATTGAACATATTTCTTTATAAAATTAACAGTTATTGAGTTAATGAAATAATTATGGCTTCAATGAATACTTTCAGACGACAGTAGTAACAAGAAAACTAGTGTTAATTATTGTGAAATGTAATGTACGAGGGGTATTCCGAAAGTAAGTTTCGTCAGTTTGTCACACGGACACTTTATTGACCCAAAAGCAATACAGCATGGCAGCATGAACTACACACCGTGCACTATTTTTCGACATAGTCGCCAGCGACATTGAGACATTTGTCGTAGCGTGCGATCAGTTTGAAGAACCCACTGCGGTAAAACTCGGTGCCCTGCGATGCAAGGAATTGGCGCACAGCCTGCTCCACCTCAGCATTGTCGTGGAAGTGACGTCCCGCGAGTGCGGCTTTCAAGGCAGGGAACAGGTGAAAGTCCGATGGGGCCAGATCGGGACTGTAGGCCGGGTGCTCCAAGCGCTCCCATCCGAAGCGACGAATCAGTTCTTGTGTGAGCCGTGCTGTGTGTGGTCTTGCGTTGTCGTCCAAGAGCACCACACTGTCACTCAAGAGGCCTGGCCTCTTGCGTCGAATGGCGGACCGGAGGTGGGTGAGGGTGTCGCAGTAGCGTGCCGCATTGATGGTCCCTTCATGGAAGAACTCAAGGAGAAGCACCCCTGGCGCGTCCCAGAACACGGTGGCCATAACCTTTCCTGCGGAGGGTGCCACCTTGAATTTTTTCCGCACAGGTGAAGTGGGATGCTTCCACGTCATTGAGGCGGCCTTGGTTTCGGGGGTAAAGTGGTGCACCCATGTCTCATCGCCTGTGATGATGCGGAACAGAAACGCATTGCCCTCTCGCGCGTACCGCATCAGGTGATCGAGGCTGCTTCTCATGCGTGCAGACTTGTGCTCCGGGGTCAGGTTGCGCGGCACCCATCGGGCCGACACTTTGCGGTAACCCAACACATCATGGATCATGTGATGGGTCTGAGCACGACCAATCCGCGGTGTGGATGCCACGTCGGACACCGTTATGCGCCTGTCCGCTACCATGTCCTGTACTCGAGCAATGTTGCTTTCATTCGTGGATGTGGACGGACGCCCACTTCGACCGTCATCCTCGACACTCTGCCGTCCTTCACTGAACATGCGACACCAGCGACCAACCATTTGACGCGACATGACCTCCTCACCATACACGGTCTGTAGGCGTTCATGGATGACGGACACACTAGTCCCACGTGCCCATTCATACCGGATATCAGCACGCACCTCCGTGGGCGACCACGTTGTCAGTACACGTCTGTCTGCCATCGTGAGCGGTACACTAATACCCGCGGGCACGCCAGTCCGCTGCGACTCGCTCTTCTACGGCGCAGTGCGCCTGCGTCATGCCTCCTCCGCTGACGCCACGTCCGTCGTGGAACCAGCCACGGGTGGGGATTCGTCTGGCGTTTGTTTGGTTCCCCTGGTGAACACGCCGCTCCTGCCATACATTGACGAAACTTACTTTCGGAATACCCCTCGTATATACCCATTGTGTAATGCACACAAACCAGCGATAGGTTTGCAAGTATTAATGAGTTTCATACCACTAGTGCTAATATGAATAAACTGGATAATAATTTATATTCAGCCAGAGAGCACTAGTATATGACCTAACAAAAACGTATCAAAATCTAAATGTTGGAGACGTAGTATTATAGGTTCACTTGAAGTTTTATTAACAATTAGCAGATCCCCGCGGCTTCGCGCACGATAATAAAATTGAAGATTAAAAATCAAGAGCAAAATAATTTAAACATTCTGTCACACTTCTATTTTTTCAATCATTTTTGGTTTGTTTTGTAAACATGTAACAGCAGAACTCTCAAACTGTGCCTTATTTCACATTTCCGACTTTTTCCGTGGATTTTCCAAAATTTTTCTTCCATACAAACCTTGTCCTGACAATTTCGAACACAGCCAGATCGATAGAGCCATTCACAAGTGATTCTCCATCATAGATGTGGAAATTGATTTTTATTTATATAGAGAAGAGAAAACAAATATTGTTGAGGTTTATTTTTGTTTTTGTGTAGCCTGTGTGATGTGTGTTGTAATCGAAAATGAATTTACCTTAAAAGTTGGGCTAAAACCTCGTTCTTCAGTTGTATTCACTCCAAATGATGTAATTTGGAAGGTACTGTTGTATTTTTGTATATTCTGCAAAAAATGATTCGATTGAGGTTCTTGGCCAGAAAGCAATGGTGCTAATGGCTCTGGTGGCAGTGTCAGTTGTGGTAATTTGACCTTTCCGCTTGCACAACATAATCCTGGCGGTTCATGTCGAAACCTCAAAGCATTGCAATATTACAAACAGTGCTCATGGTTCTGAAGTCGACCAATACATCGACGGAATACTATGATTACGTCTTAGTAGGCTTGGCTTATGACGTAACGGAGGCGCGGCTATGACGTCACGGCTTACGTCAGTGGCGAATCCACTCCCCCTTCATGACGTCACGACCTATGTCATTGGTTGGCGTGGTTATGACACCACGTGATTCAAAATGGCGTCGCATCCTGTTCCTATTTCAAATGGCGGACCAAGCTCGCGATTCAAATTTGGAAATTCATAACGGCGGTAAATTTAAAAATGGTATATTACAGAATGAAAATGACAACGTTTTCGGTTCCTATTTCAAATGGCGGAAGGAGGGAAATTTGAAAATTGTATATTGGTAGAAGGCGGGTGATTTGAAAATTCAAAATGGTGGAAAATTTAGAAATTGTATATTGGTAGAAGGCGGGATGTTTGAAAATTCAAGATGGTTGAATGTGCACAATATTACAATTACAAATGGCGGAAGGAGGGAAATTTAAAATTGTATATTGGTGGATGGTGGTAAATTTGAAAGTTGGTAATTCAGTATGGCGGATTTCAAAATGAATGACCTACCTCAACGGTGGGATGACAGGTGCTATGCTGACGTCATGATTCAATATGGCGGATTTCAACGGTGGGATGACAGGTGGGATGGGTCACGTGACAGGTGGGATGCTGACGTCATGATTAAATATGGTGGATTTCAAAATGGATGACCTACCTCAACGGTGGGTTGACAGGTGGGTTGGGCCACGTGACAGGTGGATTGCTTAGTCATGAGTCAATATGGATGATTTCAAAAATGTATTTCAACTTTATGCCATTTTGCATGAAAGCATTACAGAAGCGGCAGGAAGTGTATATCGGATTACTTCTTTGTTCACACAACGAACCAGGTCGCGCTAATTCTAAAAGATGCAACGTTAGCAATATTTTAAGCCATCATACATTTTTATAATTATGACCGGTCGATTTTTATCGAATGGAATTATACAAGAGGACTTCCTCTGCTACTGTGAAGAATCTGAGTTAGACACAATGTATCATGCGCTATATACGTGCGTGAGATATAGAGAGGCACGCGGAAACCTTACTCAGGTGGCAACACAAGCAGGAGAACGATGGCCGCCAGAACTCAAGTTCTGGACAACTAAAGCAGCAAACACAGTATTCAAAGACTTTGCAACGCATGTAATAGGAATAAGAAAACAACAGGAGATTGTCGATGTCTAAACATACCAGATTCGAGACAACCTAATTATGAGACGTATCTCAGGAGAAAACTCAGACTCCTGGGATTAACCGAGCACTACTATATGGGCAATAGTCCAAGTACCCGGATTGCTGTGGGAAACTCTCACGGCAGCCGATCCGAGTGGGGTTATTCGGGGTTTTTCCTCACTCATTAGGTGAATACCGGATCGGAGAGACGACCCCCGACTAACAGATGACAAAACACAAACAGACTTACACAGTTCTATTAGTGCTGAATTATACAGCTGGCTCAAAACACATTACCCACAAGCGTAAAGTACACAAGAGCGAAAAGTAGAGCAATAGAACACAAGCGCCAAAAAGTTGTTGGGACCGGAGCATGGCCTGTGGTCGAGGGCTCCGGGGGCGGTGGAGGGCCAAAAAAAAAAGGACTCCTATGCAAACTACTGCTTTTAAACAAATGAATGTTTCTAAGCAAAGCAGCTGATAAGCGAGAGAAGGCTCGTTTCAAACAAGCTCATCCTACTCATTCCCTAGTTCGCTATATCTTTTGCAACACTACTGCGTTGGTAGCATTGCTTAGTATTCCATAATGCAGACTGTTTATTAATTTAGTATGCTGTGATCTGACTGCTGACACTATTAACGATTTTATTAAAAAAACAGAAATAACTATTTATTTTAGTATATGATATTATTAAATAATCCGTTACGGTTTATTCATGGAATAGTCCTGCTGCGCAGTCGCGAATCTATCGATAAACTCTTAACCTCTCGTCGATTACCTATGATAAAACATAAACTCATTACTGAATCGACTGGTATCGCTATGCAATGATTAATAGATTCTTTGCAAGCAAATATAAGATAGCTCACAGTGCTGGATCGAGGCGCGCGGTGTAGGAATAGAATTGGCATAGGTAATCCCACGAGAGTTTACGAATTAAGCTGATGAAACTCTTAAACTCGAGTTGGATTTATTAAGACTAATCCATGAATAATGGATTATACAGATAATTACTTTCGTGCTTTGTTACATAAAAACGGTTTGCACCGAATCGAAGTTGTGTTTTAATCAGTGTACATTTATATTACCGTATTTCTTTTTTCAAACATGTTATGTTGTATAAAATAATGTGTTTTCATTCTGGCCAGAGCTAGAGGCAGCATGTGACGTATTAATCACCGTACGTTGATGCCCTACGTGTCGAGTAACGAGCTGACGTTTTATCATATAAAATTGCATCCATGCGATCCGAGGAAGGATATTATAAGATAAACGGCCGTGATTGGTCTATATCCGAGGAATTGCTAGACCTTATTGGTCAATGAACATACGTAAGCTTTCACGGCCGGAGTCGTCATGGTCTACAATTTCCGGGCTGTTATGCCGTGGTCCTAGGTTTTTACGACCTGACGTTTCGCTCACGACTGCGGTGAGCATCCTCAGAGGCACTGCTGGAGCGACGTGCTTGTCTAGATGGCCGTTGACAGAGTGAGCTCTGGTTCTGTGTTACTCCCATATTGGTCAATATCAAACACGCGGCGTATGAGTGGAATAGTAAAAATAATTAGGCTTGTTATAAGTAGAGATCCAGGACTTAACGTAATAGGATGCGGGTTTTGAGTTTTAATCATATCTGTTGTGCCTGTTTGCGAATTTGTGTCTGTGAACCCAGCTTTTTACACATTAAAGAGAATTGCAGTTGTATGCTTATTGCATAGTCTGACATTGTAGCAAATCGATTATTAAAAGGATTAATAGCCCTTTACGCGGTTGGGATGAATTTCTCTAAATGATATCCAGCAACAGTCGGTATTGCTATTTATGTGCATTGCCAGTAAGCCTACTATATTTATTTGCGCCCTAAGGCTGAAACCGTTTCTTGCTTCACTTTATTACACATACCTGTGTATTCTTCTCTTTATTCAGTTGTGGGTGTTGCTCCAGGCTTCTCAGGTCGGTATTGCAGACACTCGGGAATCACAGGGATGCACTATTCTTAAATAACTAATGATTTTAACTGTTCAGAGATAATGGAATTTTATTGTTAAGAAAGAATAATTTGATGTGTTACATAATAATAATAATAATAATAATAATAATAATGTTTTATTTTGCTTGGCAGAGTTAAGGCCATAGGGCCTTATCTTCCACTCAACCAGGATAAAGACAAAAATACATTAAAAGGAATTTACAAAAAACAAATACAATAGATATCATACATAATACAAAATGTTAAAAATAAAATAATAATACAATATTGAAGTACCTATATTAAAACATAAGACAAAAATGCGTCCAATAATATGCCGAGAAAACAAATTGAATTAAAGAATTATATTATAATTGGATGTGTGTATAATTATAATATTATACTATAATATACAGAAAAATTGAAACTTAAAACTAAGAAATTAACAAATATAAGCAATATAGGCTAAGTGCCATGAATATAAATTGCCTTGAATATAAATTGCCATGAATATAAATTTACCTGGGCTAGATAACGAGACATTCATTCTAGTTATCAGCGAGATACTTGATTGACTTTGACCTAAAAATCTGTAAGGCCGGTATTCCACTATCCAAGTTATTTGATCAAATCGTCTAGAAAAAAGAAAATGGCCGCCCGTTGCTTCAAGGAAACCGTATTGGACGAGCATTTGAAGACTTTCTGCATTTCGTTACATTGGATCAAAGATTTCCCGGCATTCATAGCATAGGGGTCCAAAATGGCGGCTAAACATCGACTGTTTTGAGAAATAAACGGCACCAAAATAGTTTGATACCACATTTTCTTCAAGTAGTCCTATATAAATGATTATTCAGTATTTAATCCACATTTCAAAAATTATGTACCGGTACTACATGCTATAGTAGTAATATAGGAATATATTTTAAGGAGTCTTGCAAGCTAACCTAATCTCGTCTCACATAACCAATGTAAACAATGATCCAGCCTGATTTTGTCATTTAGATATTTCTCAAATGCTACAAAAACATTTATAAACTAATAAATTTATGCCGTTATTTATACTGTTTTACGATTCACCATCGAAAATCAAGCCTTCTGTATATAGCCTGCATTTTTTACTTAGTCTTGAGCAGACCCAATGTATGTCCGCATTATAAATCACAATCATTCAAACAGTACTTTCATGGCAGAGCATATTTTATACTATTTAAGCCAGGGGTGCTCAAACGGTCGATCGCGATCGACAAGTCGATCGCGAGTGCTTTTTGAGTAGATCTCGAGAAGAAAAAAAATTTTAATAAGTAGGTAGGTAACTAATAAAATAACACTGCTTGCGGCAAAAGGTGGCTTTATCAAAGGAACGCGCGGCACTTGTCAAAGAAAAGCCGCGTTGTTTCTAGACTAGACAGTGGAGTCTAGTCTAGAAACAACGAGAGACAGTACAGTCTAGTTTCGGGCGGCGCGTTTGACGGGAACATTCGAGACTTTCGTTCACGCCGATATAAATGTTGCGCCTGCAGGAATTGGAGTCATTCTGAATTGTAACTTGATGGCGATACTACGTCGATAAGTACAAAGTTTATTATTAAATAGTGGAAAATGAGTGCAGTGAAGAAATCTAAAACGTATCATTTTAATAAGGATTGGGAGGAAGAATTTTTCTTTTGTATGGTGAAGGATAAGTGCATTTGTGTTATTTGTCGTGCGTCAGTTGCAATACCTAAGCGTGGTAACTTAGAGAGGCATCATAAAACGGTTCATAAAAACTATGAAAAGGATTTTCCGCCACAGAGTGAATTAAGAAAACTAAAGGTACGTGATTTGATATCTTGTTTGAAAAAAGAACAATCCATGTTCACAAGACCAGTCAAACAATCAAAAGCTGCTACGATCGCGTCATTTAAAATATCTCATATATTGGCGAAACACAAGAAACCATTCGAAGATGGATCGGTGGTGAAGGAAGCATTTATTGAAGCGGGTGAGACTTTATTTGGAGATTTTAAAAATAAAACAGAAATCATGTCTGCTATTAGAGAACTTCAGTTATCTCGTCCGACTGTCACAAGGCGTATTGAAGTCATGAGCCAGGACATCGCAGATAAACTAAAACATGATATCATGGAATGTACATACTTTTCTTTACAGTTCGACGAATCCACCGATATGACAGACACTGCCCAGCTGTGTATTTTTATTCGGATGGTATTCAATGACATGTTGGCTAAGGAAGAATTTTTGACAATCATACCTCTGAAGGGGAAGACCCGTGGCGAAGATATATTTGACGTTTTCTTCAATTTTGTAAAAAACTACGAGCTACCAATATATAAATTAGTGTGCATTACAACCGATGGAGCACCAGCAATGACTGGAAACAAAAACGGTTTTGTGGCATTGTGTCGAGCTAATGAAGAATTCCCTTCATTTTTTTCATTCCATTGCATTATACATCAACAAGTTTTGTGTTCAAAAGTTTTAAACACGGAGGAAATTATGGGCATTGCGACAAAAATTGTGAATTCCATCCGTGCACGTAGCTTGCAACGGCGGCTCTTTCAGTTGCAGTTGGAAGATAGGGAGTCAGCTGAACACACTGATTTAGTTCTTCACACGGACGTCAGGTGGTTGAGTCGCGGAAAATTCCTAGAAAGGTTTCAAGAATTATTGCCCGAAATAACAGCTTTTCTAGACGAAAGAGGTGATGACACTCAGATTTTGAAAAACGAAAAATGGCTAAATGATTTGGCATTTTTGACTGACATCACAATGCACTTAAACACCGTTAACTTGGAGCTTCAAGGTAAAGGAAAAACTATTATTGATATGATTAGCGCAGTAAACGCATTCAAAAGTAAATTGCAACTTATGATAGATCAACTGAAAAGAAAGGATCTGAAACATTTTCCGTCTTTGAAAGCAAGGATTCCTCAGTTGAATTATGATACGTATGAGGCTGAATTATCAAATATTTTGGGACAATTCGAAATGCGTTTTCATGATTGCAGTAAATTGGAAAATATAGCATCATTTATGAGTTATCCTTTTTCATGTAAAAACATTGAGGAATTAGCTACTGAAATAGCCAGTCAGTTTAATATGAACTCATGTTCTGTTGAAAATGAGTTGGTGCAGATTATATCAGATATACATCTCAAAGCTACAGCATCTGATACAAATTTCTGGTGTTTTATATCTGAAGATAAATATCCGAATGTAAGGCAAATCGCCCTTCAACTGACGGCATTTTTTGGGTCAACTTACTTGTGCGAGTCTGCATTTTCTGAAATGAAGATAATTAAGTCAAAATATCGCAATCGACTAACTGACGATCATATGTCATCATGCTTGCGATTAGCACTCAGTGGTTACGTACCATCTTATGAAAAGTATGCTGAGGACATGCAGTGCCACGCTTCAACATCCAAAGCCACTCCTTAGTTAAGTTTAACACCATATGTAACTCTTTTGTTTTGTAACAACCAATAAACTCGCAATTTTGAATAACTATGAGTTTTTTCATTGATATTGTAGAGAAGAACCTAACTAAACCTAACCCAAACCTTGACTAAAATAATGTACCTATACTGCGCAGAAAGCTAATATCTATATATGCTACGGTACGCCCTACCTAGGTAGGTAGGGTGTATCGTGTATGTACGACAACCCTGCATCACACACACTTGCAGTCTCTCAGAGTCGATCGTAAGTAGTCTAAAAATATTGAGGTAGATCGCCAGCAGTTCAAGTTTGAGCACCCCTGAATTTTAAGCCACATTTCGAAAGCGACATACCAGAAGATGTAAATATTGGCATTGCAAGCGAACCTAAACTCGTGGCATCGTTAACATAACCTTCAATTTAAAGAAAGTAACGATTCGGCCTGACTTCCTTGTCATTTAGATATTTCTGCAATTATGCTACAAAAAATTTATATAAAACTAATAAACTAATGCCATTATAAAGAATTTTTTAATAATTTAATTTTCGAAATTCAAGCTTTCCCTATACAGAGAAAACTGGTTTGGTCAAAGCTATTGGATTTAGTGTACTAGCGCATCTTTGATTCAAATATCGCCTGACAAGTTCTTCGTGAAGTTCTTGTCCAATGAATTGGATAGTGGAATACCGCCCTAAGCTCCGACTACCCCTGATGTCCGGCGGAAGGGAGTTCCAGATACGGGTGATGGCTATTGTGAATGAGGCAGAGTACAGAGATGTTTGATGGCGTGGAATTGACAGTAGACTGTTATTCTGAGATCGTGTGTCGCGGTTATGTTGGGAAGATAACAGTGAGAAACGAGAGACTAAATAATTAGGTGCAGTATTATTAAGTATCTGATAGAGTAGAGTTAGGGAGTGTAGTAGGCGTCTGTCCTTTAGTCGAAGCTATTATACAGGGAAAATATAAGTCTATGATATTCTTTCAACATTGTACTTGTGTTAGTTTCTGATAATAATGTAAGATCTACACACCGAGCACACTGAGCAGCAACTTCTGATAATATCGAGTTCTGTGTAACAACTCTCTACAAAAATCAAATTAAGTATAAACCTTGAAAAGTACATAAGCCTCCTCCCCCACGGCACAATATCCAATAGGAATAATATTCTATTATATCTGGATTCTGATTGGTTCCTTTAATTATTCTGCAATCTTATGCTTACGTAAGACTCCATTAAAAGGTTTCTATTTTATAGTATATATTATTCTTTACTCTTGAGTAGCTATGATTTCAAAGATTGTATTCATATAGTTTATTTATCTCAATTCGATGGGCTGTGGTGAACTTTCATAGCTTCCTTAAGTGGTTCCACTTGAGAGTTAACGTACATACACCATATGACTCTTTTATTCCTCAGTTGGATTTCAATACATCTACCTACTTAATCTAATTACTTATTATATTATGTTTCCCTAAGGTCCACTGCTAATAAGTATCTCAAGGCACAAAAGGATGAAACTAATTCATTGGGATCGGACTCTTTATGAACCATATTAACTGAACTCTGATTCATATAGCATGTAAGACCATTTGACCTGCTTTGTTTTTATGTATGAAGATGAAGGGAGATTTTATGTGCGTGTGTTATAAATTATATCACGTCTGTATGGTAGCTGTATGAAACAGAACTGTA
The DNA here is from genome assembly GCA_964059195.1 of Ectobius pallidus. Lineage (NCBI taxonomy): Eukaryota > Metazoa > Arthropoda > Insecta > Blattodea > Ectobiidae > Ectobius > Ectobius pallidus. Next base: position 31,731,784 of record CAXKWD010000006.1, read on the forward strand.
ATATAAACCGTACAACACGCACTCATTGCTGTTTCGTACTATAGTCCCATAAACTGAGATACTTTGTTCATGTACAAGTAGAGACCTAAGTTTGATTTCAGGGGCGGCAACCCTAAATCATGAAAATATGTTGTACAATCTTCTCCGCCGTACTTACCATCAACTAAACTCTCTTTTAACAGCTAATTTGATAATTACAAATAATTGAATTATTGGTTAAAATAACGTCATTATCAAGTTGTGTGATTAACTGTTATCATGGTTATTGGATGAAAGATAATGATTGAAAAATGTTTCAGTTTTCTTTTTAATGTGAACTCCCTCAATAAGTCTTATTTTAAATATAATAAACACAAACACACAAGTCACATAACACATAAGTCAGTTGTTAGATTTCTTTCAATGTGAACCACCTGAAAATATCTTATTTAAAAATAATAAAAAGTATCAGGTAAACTGATATAACAAAGTGCCAGATAGAGTTATTAGGTCATATTTCACATACTTCTGATATACATGGCACAGACTTTGTTCTATTAATATTGTTATAAAGGCCTATCAAAAAGATAAATGATTATTATTAATAGAGTGGAGTGAAGTGGAATAATAATACTCCAAAGGCCTTTTGAAGCTAACTTTTGTACCTATTGTTGTATTATATGTTCTAATGTCATACCATGTATTAAGTATTATCAGTTCTTTTCTTTATTTTCAGGTAAGTTCTCGCTGGGTTACCACGATTTCATAAAGACTTGCTCTCAAAGGTAAATGCGACATTCCTTCTGCCAGTATAGTAAAATGATCTTAGGCCTACAGCAGTAAGACACTGTAATGGAAAATATTGTTTGGATTGACAAATGACATTTTAAGTTCTTTCTTGCATAGCCTACAATTTTCTGAGAGAAAGCTACGGACGTTTTACTTTTCTTTGCATTTTATGTTACATCATTGTGATTAATCTCCGGAAAATGACTGAACACTGCTGCCTGTAACCTTTCTCCTAAATATCTGACTTAGTCAATGTGCAAAACATCTGTAAATGGAAGGAAATCTTGTGCCTGTTATTTTTCCTATCCTGAATATATTTTCTTCTCTGATCTTGCTCCTTCACTTCTGATGTTGGAAAATACTGTTGTGTTCTATATCTTTAGGAGTAGTTACACACTGTATTCTGCATCACTTTTGTAGAGCAGTGCTGAACTTCACAATCTTATATGAATTATACCCTCTGTGAGCGGGATTTGTCATACTGAGTGCCCTTTCTTGTAGGCCTACCCAAACACTTCTTTACCAAAATATTTCCACAATTCCTATATCCGCCACATTTCTGGGTGATTTCTTTTGCGTATGGCATTTTAAGGTAATAATAATAATAATAATAATAATAATAATAATAATAATAATAATAATGATACTCATATTCATAGTTTACAGTTCGAGATCATATACATCGGAATAAGACATCTTAATGCTTACGCTATTACATTGCTTCAGCAGGACTTGATTGCGAATACACTTCGTTGCAAGGAAAGTTTTTATCACTACAACCATAAAAGAGGTTGGCTATTTTATAGAACTCTTCCTTTCTGAAGCTAAATTGTTTCTTAGATGTTTGTGCTGCAATGCTTTACTTTCTTCGTGTTCTAATAAGCTTTGTCTAAATTCAGTTGAGACATAAACTAATCTGTAGAATAAAATACATAACTTAAAAGCTCCTTTTAATGGTAACAGTCCTGGCAAACATAGGAAGCATATTGAAAAAATAAATGCCATTATAAAAGTATGTAGGCTATCTTTTATTAACTGCACCTTACATGATCTGATTTAAAGTGTTTATGTTATGTACATATCATGTCAAGTCATGACTATTAAATTGGTATGCACATCACACTTGTGTATATAAAAAGGTTGAAAACGGACATTATTTTCAGTTGAATAAATAAGGTTCTATAAGGCTCATTCAATTCCTTATTAATCATAACTCGTATTGCCCAATGTGCATGTACATCTAACTTGCCAAGAATATATTAGCCTAGCAAGACAAAGAGGTTCATTACCCATCCAAAGGAAGACATACTGTAGGTTTCCGGAAGAATCAATCTCGCAGTCGCGTTCATGTTAACGATCATTTCATACATTCAACCTACCCTCACCCCAAAAAAGGGTTTTGTTTTTTGTCAATTATTACAAAGCCTTCAGCGACGAATAAGGTATCAGTGTATAGGATTTTTGTTACCGATTTCCGACATAGCATACTCGCTACCCGTCGTTTGCACAAACTCATTCTGGTTCTGAATTTTCATGAGGCCGAGGCTACTGAGTAGACCAACGCACTCCCCTGAAGACTGACTTTTATTCTGGATCAAAATATGAAGTAAGAAAATGAAATTGTCTCTGCCCCGGGTAGAGAAAGTTATGTGCATCACACGAGTTTTTATTTACGTAGATTTCTATCACTATTATTCATGGTGTTAATTAATAAAGGGCTGTTGACATTAGGAATAATAAGAACTCCTTTATTGTAACCAAATGATCATATTATAATCAACGATGGAATGACATATGGGAGAGGAAACGGAATCAACCCGAGAAAACCTGCACTGAACCCATTTTGTCCACCACAAGTTCCACCACGGAGATTTGATCCTGGGTTCTATCGGTTGAAGGCGAGCTGTCTAACCTCTCAATTATGGGGGCGATCAACAACAGGAATAATATAAATTATGATCGTCGACTGTTACCACAAGTTACATTCATAAATTACGATATGTTAATGTAACATCCATCTCTGTTTTCTTGTTTAAACTTGTAGTTTCATTGCTTTTAGTAAATATGATGATATTGATAATGATGCTGGTGATGACGAAAATCACTCAGCATTAAATAATTCTACGTATTTTTGTTCTGATGTGTTTTCATGATATGAGATCAATTATAATAAGCTATGGGTTGTGATAAACCACTACTTACTGAGAAATCTATATATCAAATAATAAATTGTTTTTAAAACTTAAAGGATTTGTCTTGTATGTAATGTATTAAGAACAAGCTTGTCACAAGTGAATTACGTAACGAGTCATCACAAAAACACTTTAATCCTAAACAGTCATCGGTCATAAGCTGTGGCAAGTAAGATTGTATGACCATTACAGAAGTGCAAGCATAAGAGAAAAAATGCAATTGGGCAACACATGGAAAGTATTACATCTGATATTTGGAAACAAGCATTGACAGAGGAGTTAATTTCGCTCTGTATAAAAAATATCAGCCGTGCCAAAGTCGTGTCTCTCTTGGGCCCACTGCCTAATGTTACTGTTATTAATAGGGCCCGGATTTTTTTGTGCTAAAAATCTTAAAAATATTTATTTTTATGTGCTAAAAATGTTAAAAATATGTGCTAAAATTTTAAAAATATGTGCTATAACTAAAAAAAAAAAAGAGTCTGAAAAAAACACAGGAATGTTCGTAACTTACTAGAACAAATTAGGCCTATATTGAAACTCACCAATTGCACTAGATGTACATTTACCGGGCTATGTGGCCGTGGTCGTGGTCCGTCCCGCGGTGTTGCTGACGTTTCGCCTCGATCTGCGTCGGGCATCCTCGGAGCTGTCTTCAGCATGGTGGTCGGCTGAGTACATCACCAATTGCAGCTAAACAATAGATGTAAAATGCTGACTGGAGTTGCAGTGCACAACAAATGTCATCTCCAGATTACGGATCACAAATCCTTGCCTATTGTCCGAGAATAATGCCTTATATTGAGAAAAGGAACGTTCTACATCATACGATGTTATCGTTGCATATTTGAAGAGGGGATATCACTAACACATACACGATCTTCACTTGCGTTTTGGCTTTCCAAAACTTGAGCGACTTTCCACCATTTTTCTCAAACATACCTATAAATTTTGTTCTTAGAACTTCTATTTTTGAACCTGAGATATTGTTAAGTTCGGCTACCTTTCAGCATATTGTATTTCTTTAACTGAATTCCTCAATAAATCTACAGAAGTTTCGAGTTTCTTTATTGAGTGAACCAAGAAGAAATTAGTCGATATGAAAGCCAAGTCACATTTTAAAGTAGTATCTCATATTAAATTCTGAATAATCTCAATTGCAGAGGCATCGTCTTTGTCCAGTTCACTTACTACAGATGCAAATGCTTCAAAATGATCTGCATAATACAACACGGCATTCAGCCCCAACGCGTGACTACATGTGTAGGAGGCAATGGAAGATCAGGATTTATCTTTTTGAAAAGATCAATCCGTGATGGTGATTTTACAAAGACTTTTACAAAGACTATCCACATTAGGATAAATGGATCGGATTGTTTCACACAATCTATGCAGGGCGTGAACGACACACGTTTCACGAATCACGAATCATGTTAGGTAGGGATTGTAACTTACACAAAGACCTTCAGCAGCTTCCTTCATATAAATTATACCGCAGAGTCAGTAAGCAGAAGCAGTACATTGTCATATTTCACACCACTCGGCCACAAGATCTCCAACGATTGATTAAATAGCCTATCTATTGTTACATGGTTTGCAGCTGGCATTTCTTTACAGGCAAGCAAGAAAAATGACTTGGAAATGATTTCATCATTTTTAAGTACACCTACTATTACATTTCCCACTTTTCGACCACTGGCATCTGTAGTTTTGTCAATACTTAACCAGATTTTTTGATTTTAACATATAGACCTAATGTTTTATAATGTTTCATCGTAGCATTTTGGAAGATAATTTTTCCTTAACGTCGACTCATCAGGAGGATTTATGTTCATATATTTAGTAAGAAACTTTCTGAGCTCGGGATTGTTCACCTTATAAAGGGGAATGTCTGCTGAATGAAAGGCTTTACATAAATCTAAATAATAATCTGAATGTTTTGGAATTTTGGAAGATGAGGATGGCGTTGATTCTGCAGTAAGAAATTGTCTCGATGAAACACGCGGTGCAGCTGTGATGTTGTCGGACCTTGATATGAGCAGAAAACAAATTACATTAAAAATCAGGAAAAGTATTAAAATATGTATTTATAGAGAAAATATCGAAAATATTTATTCATATAACTTTTTGTTTTTGTAAAATATGTGTTTTTATGTGAATAAAATTTGGAATTTGTTTTTGTCGAACCTCGATTTGATTATTAAACTTCGTTTTAGGAATGTACGCATCAGGGGGAAAAAGAATTGTGCATACAAATCCGGGCCCTAGTTATTAACCTAGCTTCCGCTAACTAGGAGTTTAACTAACTGTTAAACTAATGCCACTGTCGTTAACGTAACTGCCACTAACTTAAGAACGCCACTGCTAAACTAACGTTAACTGTTGTTAATCTAAATACTAACCTAGGAATCGTCAGACGAAATCAGTCAGTTCTGAATGAAATACCATTAGCCATTGCAGTCCAAACAAAAGGCATAAGCAATGTTGCCAAACCTTACTCTGGGGGAACTGTCATTTGGCTCTAGTGTCATGTTAACTTGGCGGTTATGTTAACATTGGCGCTTTTCATAGCTCTTATGACCAGTGGTTGACTCAAATGCAATACTCCAGAATAATAAACAGCTTTTTTTTTTTTTTTTTTCATAAGACGATCGTTATATTTATTTATTAACTTGATAGGTTTATGTTTAAGGTAGTTGAATTCCTCGTAATTGTCCTGAACACTACTTTTATTTTACATATAGTTGTATCCTTTTGCTTCTCTGATGTAACGCTCTTAGAACAATATTTTGACCTTTTAAAGACACTGCTTTTTTCATGTCTGAGAGATAATGACATAAGACATAAAGACACGTTTCAAAATGGAATAGTCGCTTCAGAAGACTGATCTTTCTTCCGTCTCATTCAATCTCAATCTCTTTTCCATCCACCTAACAAGATGTCAAAATCGTTTCGAAGAACTGCGTCTTTCATGCATTTTAAGATTGTAGTAACTGATACCAAGCGTCTTTCCTGCTACAGTAATCGTAGAAAGATAGTTCTCAGCTGAAGAGAGAGCGTCACTGTATTAGAGATCTTGGTATGCCAGTCCGCTCATCTTTAATTTTACTTTTCATTTTTTTAAAAGCAGTTTATTTATTTTTTTCATCGGATTTTAGAATATAAAATAACACCCTGTTTTATAAATATTGACATTAGCCACTGTTATTCTGATGCTTTCCGTCTACACAGTAATGAAACATAAATGTTTTAAATCAAGTTGGCAAATAACTGTAACTTACACGAATGATTTTGTAGGTGCAATGCTGTCTAAAGTGCTCGGCCACATTTAACTCGTGCCTAAGGAGATGTGGGCGCCACCGCCATCACAACCACTATTTGACTACTATTATTACTATTACTGTTACAACTACTACTACTACTACTACTACTACTACTACAACTACTATTACTACCACTACTACTCCTTCCCTGCTACAGTAATCGTAGAAAGCCAGTGGCTACTGCATTTTTTAAGAGTTCTATAGTCTCAAGGGATATTAAAATAAGTTGCCAACATATAGAGAAAACTAAATTACGGAATATGAATGATTATGGTAACTTACATATGGATTGTATAAATATTTTGTAGTAATTTTTACAATGTTATTTTCACAGTAGTTTATACACTTCACTGAAGATAAACTATTTCAGTGTTTTGACTGTAAAATACTTTTCGTTTGAACACTTTGTGGATGGTCTTGGCACATGTTTCATATTCTCACTACTACGAGAGCTGCCGGAGATAGTTCATGAAGAGGTTTAAGTTTGTTTTCTTCCACATTCTTCCTGTGTTTGCAAAGATCAATGGACCGGTAGTTTATAAACAGCCAACCCTTTAGATACTTAACGACAGAGCCGTCGCGTGGGCGGGGCGAGCGGGGCGATCGCCCCGGGCGCCGCGACCAGGGGGGCGCCGTGGCAACGGCAAAAATAAAACAACAAAATTTGAAAAAATAAAGTAGGATGTACATAACGTATTTTTTAAAGTTAGGTATAACTTAATTTTGAATAATACGTTGTATGATTTTATTGAACAAATAAATATTTGACACCAAAAACTTTAGGCCTATATTTGCTAAATTATCCCAAAATAAATATTTCCTTATAAGACGTCATATTTACGATCAACTACGTCACAGGAGATACTGAATTCTCTGGCCATCTTGTCCATTGAAAACGATGAAGCACAAAAAATAGACTTGAAGGAAATTCTAACGACATTTGCTCGTGGAAAAAACCACGCGAATGCCATTTAATGTTTAGTACCTTATCTTAATTTGATAAACGCGGTTCCCTTTTCTATATTCTATTCAATGTATGTATCGAGGTTTCCCACATTATTAATTTGTAGTCCAGTATGGCCTATAGTATTTTTTATGATTGTTAAGATTTTCTTACATTACTAAACTTGTATTAATTTGATTTTCAATACAATTTTATTAAAAATAAATAAATAATTTTATTTCTGGTATTTTTGTAAGGTAATCCGATTAGTTGTCTCTTTTGGGCACAAAAACACAGACAGCGACGCAACCCGACGCGCAACTCTGCTAACGAGCGACTGGACGCGATGTGACTTGGAACTTGTCCAGTCCACGTCGCCCATTGCGTATTTTCCCATATGTTTATATGTATTTGATAGTATAGGTGGAATATCGGGTGGGTGCACGTGGGTTTGAGTTTGGGGGGGGGAGCGCCTGACGAAATCTTGCCCCGGGCGCCAACAAACCACGCGACGGCCCTGCTTAACGACGAAGTTAATAACTACATTACTGATTAATATTGAATAGAATAGGATTTTTGCAGAGACGTGATCTATTCTCAGGAAGTAGTGACCGTCTAGTAATATGTTTTTGTATGGAACGACCATCAATCACCCTTCCTTCTTATACTAGACGTCATCCTCTCAGTTGCTCAGTCAATTTTGTGATGTATTATTATAAGTCGTCAATTTTGTGATGTATTATTATAAGTCGCATTATTTGTGTACTCGTTACTCTTACCATTTGCTATAACCCAGAATTTGGAAGTAGCCTTCAAATCACAAGGATTGCTCTTTTCTACTGTTGACATAATGAAATATCAAAATATCAAAATAGAAAAGTATTAGATGATCCTAGTATGCTTTCTTCCTTTGCCCCACTTCATCAGTATTAAAAGATGGCGAGAGAACGTCTGTAGGAAGTGCTTCGGATTGTTTAAGGAAAAGTGGCATCAGGGACAATGGGTGTAGACGTAGCAGTATTCATAGCAAGAATTGGCTACTTTGGGAACGAAAAGGCGATGGAAAAGAAGGATCAAGCAACTAGAGTAAACATACATAACGTATTGATATACTCAGTCGTAATCATGCTCCTTCTAGTGGTTAGGGGAATTGAGATTAATATAGGACCGGCGGACACACGCGGTAATTTTGGAGAGATAATTAGAAAGCTTGATGGCCTAGAAGAACGCCTCGGCAATAAAATCAGTATGGCAACAAAAGAAGTAAAGCAGATCAGAGAAGAGATTAAATTTATGAAGAGGGAGGTGGAAGAACTGATAGCTAGAATAGATCGTATGGAGAAGAGAGATAGAGCATTCAACGTAGTACTCGTATTCACGGGGATAGAAGAAAGAAGAGATGTTTGGCCTAGGATGGAGATTACTGAAATTTTGGAGGTCAAGTTAAAATTGGGAGCATTCCAAGGTTGGGAAATAGTCGAAGCCTTCAGAGTAGGAAAGAAAAACGGGAGAAGTTTAGTAATAGCTCCTTTTGCTACGAAGCACGTGAAAGAACAACACTTTTAAAAGGATCGGGCATTTTTAGAAACAAAGATCTCGCACCTCAAGAATGGGCCACTAGGAGAAAATTGATATATAAAAAGAAGGAATTAAAGGAAACAGGTAGGGAAGCTTATATACACTGTACGTTGATGGCAAAAAGATCAGTGAAGACAAAAGCGAGCTAACCAGCAACAAAGGTAGAGAGGATACGCGTCAGCGAATTGCTGTGTCTCAAGGCAACGCTCTGAGAGTCCACGAGACTGCCAACAAGCGTGTGGAAGGAGAAGGTGGGATATGACATCTTGCGAGTGACGCCGCCTCCGATAGGTCATGCTTCATCAGTCCAGGGCCGTCGCGTGATTTTTTGGCGCCCGGGGCAAGATTTCGTCAGGCGCCCCCCCCCCAAAAAAAACTTAATCCCACGTGCACTCACCCGACATTCCACCTATCTGTAGGATTCAAACACAAACACACAGCAAGCGACGTGACGCGACACTATCAAATACATATAAACATAATGGGGTTAAACACGCATTATTATTAAGTTATTATTATTAACAGTATACAAGCAAATCCAGTTGTTCAATTTTGAGCAAATATTTATTTTGGGGTAACTTAGAAAATATAAAGTTATTGGTGTCAAATATTTATTTGTTCAATAAATACAAACAACGTAAGTGAATATTCAAAATTCAGTTATACTTAACTTTAAAAAATACGTTATGTACATCTAACATATTATTTCAAATTTTGTTGTTTTATTTTTGCCGTTGCCACGGCGCCCCCCTGGTCGCGGCGCCCGGGGCGATCGCCCCGGTCGCCCTGCCCACGCGACGGCCCTGTTCATCACAGCTGATGACGGGGAACGACAATGCAGATGTCAAGGGAGCTAGGACAATACATTATTCTAAACAGTGGATTAAACATAGCGGCCGGTCCGTGGTTAAAAGAAATGATTGGAGAAGAATCAAGAAGAACAGAGGGAGACAACGCAAATGATACAGGAGGGATTGAATTACGAAACAAATATTTATATTGTAAGGTTTGTTTATAAGTCCAGTTCGTTATTAATGAATCCCTCACAAGCCCGGCTTTATTCATTATTTAGTGTTCCTTTTTATGATAACAGCAATATCGTTAGAACAGTGGCCTGATGGTGGTACGATGCCAACTTTCAGAGAATTATTATGAAAAAGTGTTTCAAATAAACGTTTTTGCTCATAGTATAAGTACCTCATGTACAAAATTTAAACAAAGTCGAGAAAATCGCGAAAAAATAAGTTTATTTTCTTCTAAAGTGGCATTAGAAGTAAGAGAAAGTCGTCAATCTTCGTGTCACTTTCTCAAAACATATCTATCTCAAATATAAAACTTAGTTTTTATACGACTTCTCCTTCTCGAGCTAGGATGTTCACAGACACACAAAGAGACACATACACAGACATGTTTCTGAAAATATTTTGGTTTCAGGGGGAATCAGAATGTGTATCTATGTTAAAATCTCTAGTTCGAATTTCGTGGTTGAACACAATACTTCCTCTACCTACAATACTTATGTGAGGCTACGGGCAGAGGCTGTAATAATTGGATCTGTAATAATTTCACATTAGTGGAATGGACATCAGAATGTCAATAAAATTGCATTACTTGCACTGTCGCTTAGATTTTTCTGTCAAGAACACGGTGAACCATTTCATCAAGATATCAAAACATTAGAGCTAAGGTACTAAGGTCGTTGTGATGCTGCCATGATGCGAGCTTACATTTGGAGCCTAGTTCCTGTTGATTCATCTGGTTCTCAAAAGATAAAATGCATTTCTCTCTTTCTCTTCTCTTCTCTTCTCTTCTCTTCTCTTCTCTTCTCTTCTCTTCTCTTCTCTTCTCTTCTCTTCTCTTCTCTTCTCTTCTCTTCTCTTCTCTTCTCTTCTCTTCTCTTCTCTTCTCTTCTCTTCTCTTCTCTTCTCTTCTCTTCTCTTCTCTTCTCTTCTCTTCTCTTCTCTTCTCTTCTCTTCTCTTCTCTTCTCTTCTCTTCTCTTCTCTTCTCTTCTCTTCTCTTCTCTTCTCTTCTCTTCTCTTCTCTTCTCTTCTCTTCTCTTCTCTTCTCTTCTCTTCTCTTCTCTTCTCTTCTCTTCTCTTCTCTTCTCTTCTCTTCTCTTCTCTTCTCTTCTCTTCTCTTCTCTTCTCTTCTCTTCTCTTCTCTTCTCTTCTCTTCTCTTCTCTTCTCTTCTCTTCTCTTCTCTTCTCTTCTCTTCTCTTCTCTTCTCTTCTCTTCTCTTCTCTTCTCTTCTCTTCTCTTCTCTTCCCTTCTCTTCTCTCTTCTCCCTTCTCCCTTCTCCCTTCTCCATTCTCCCTTCTCCCTTCTCCCTTCTCTCTTCTCTCTTTTCTCTTTCTTCTCTTCTCTTTTTTCTCTTCTCTTTTTTTCTCTTCTCTTTTTTCTCTTCTATTTTTTCTCTTCTCTTTTTTTCTCTTCTCTTTTTCTCTTCTATTTTTTCTCTTCTCTTTTTTTCTCTTCTCTTTTTTTCCCTTCTCTTCCATTCCCTTCTCTTCCATTCCTTTCTCTTTCATTCTCTTCCATTCCCTTCCATTTCCTTATCTTCCCTTATCTTCCCTTCCATTCCCTTATCTTCCCTTCCATTCCCTTATCTTCCCTTCCATTCCCTTATCGTCCCTATCTTTCCTTCCATTCCCTTATCTTTCCTTCCATTCCCTTATCTTTCCTTCCATTCCCTTATCTTTCCTTCCATTCCCTTATCTTTCCTTCCATTCCCTTATCTTCCCCTCCATTCCCTTATCTTCCCCTCCATTCCCTTATCTTCCCTTCCATTCCCTTATCTACCCTTCCATTCCCTTATCTACCCTTATCTTCCCTTCCATTCTCTTATCTTCCCTTATCTTCCCTTCCTTTCCCTTATCTTTCCTTATCTTCCCTTCCATTCCCTTATCTACCCTTATCTTCCATTCTCTTCTCTTCTCTATAAATAGTAACAAAATGAATTACTATACCACTGTAAGTAAATCTATCCTATCTGTTTTGTAGTACTCTGCTTTCTCAGTACTTTGTGTTGTCACTTGTTGATTGTTAATTTCAGTAGTATTGTATGTTATGCTAGGAATAAAACAACATGAATGTATTATTTTTGTGAAAAATATCAGGGAAACGAATAGTATATTCAGGATCAACACTATCGAAGGTAGTGGCATTATAAAAGTCAGATAAGCGAAAAGTGAATTAAATTTTATAGAATATTGTAATCATTCATAAGGTTCCCACTCATACAATCTAACAAGTACACAGGTTTCATATTACGCTATTTTACTCACATACAAGCATTCACATCCACATACGCGCGCACAAACGATTGCACACTCTCCCTCCTACCCTCCCTTCCCCTCTCTCTCTTTCTGTCACACACACATTATGCACATTTCGTATCTTACAGATAGCTTACTACCCGCGCGCCACTTCTTGAGCGCTGGATTTACGGGGAAGTGAGGGTCGGGGGGAACAAAACATAGCTATTCCGCCAGTCTTTCTGCAGTGTTGTCAACCAAAGAAATAACGTTTCAGCAGAATCGCGCGTATGGTATTTTATGTAGTGACTTTAATATACAACGATTTTAATGCAGTCCAATAATATAACGTGGTGACGGTATTGCGTAACAATTAATTACACGTCATAAGCCTTTGGTTATCAAATAAGTCATCAAATAAGAATATTATGCATAATATAGGCTCAATATTTTTACACTGGATGACTAATTTTAAGCATAAAGAAGAGTCTTAGCAGAACAAGTTTCACCATTTCGTGTTTTAAAACGTAAGAGAGGTAAGGCATCTAAAAGTGGAGAAAGCTATAGGCTGAAGCGGTTCTTTAAGCCCCACAAGTTGGGCAGACCACTATGAAGCGGTTCACCCCCTTTGATTTTGGGAAATGCCACTATTAAGGTTCACTCTGGATAAGTATAATGTTTTTATGTAGTACTTACATTTGCTGAGCTTCTTTGAACCTGCCTCGGTCTAGTCAATCAAGCTACAAGATTTAAACTCTTACGTTTCTACAGGGTATAAATATGGGTCTGGTGAATGGCAATATTAATTATAGTAATTAGATATCAAACTAATTAATACTGGTATGAGTAGATTTATTAACCAATTAATATTAAGTCCAATTAATGTGTATGTTAATCTACTCGTGGTTGATACTGTATATAATGTCTCCAATGTAGAACGTAGCCACAAAAGTTTATCAGTTATTATTCCTTCCTATTCGTTATCACGTGATGATATAATAACTCCCCTTGGAGTAATTATAATAATGTTAATTCGTCGACCAAGTACTTACTGTGATCCACTGAATTTAAATCGGTAATAGCCGTAACTTAGCTATTACCACAAATCGCGTTTACTGGGTATCTTAATATAAAAGATTACTTATCCAAGTTGGGTAACTTCCCCAACGTGAATATAAAATACGAGTGGGATACAATGGTATCCACTCGGAATAATTAAGCTGACAAGGGCTATGCGTTCAACCCGTGACGGGTCCGGGAGAACACTGTACTCTTAACATTGGCAAAGTTCTACATCGTGGCACTCACAGAAATCTCCCCACTTCTTATATTAACAAATCAAATTCTATGTTACAGTAATTTAACTATATTTTAGCTAGTAGCTTCTTTTTGATTGGCCCTTTAGACCCACGCTTTAAAGACGCTACGAGATACAACTCTCAAGTTTCCACTGTCTCCTGTTCTCGTTATTACTTCAATATTCTGAGAATGTTCACTCTGTGCTCTTTCCCCAAGTACTATTCCCGGTATATTCTTTTGACTAGGCTTTCATCGCCTTTGTGTCACTTTTCACATAAAGGGAGCACTATTTGTTAACAATGATCGTCTCCGGCCACCCGCCGTGAATGAATGGTACAAGCGAGCTAGCCATTGTGACATACTCGGAATCTTGTCTGGTACTTTCTACACCCCGTAATATTCTTATATTTAATATTAATTTATTTTATCTTTAATCCATATTCTTCATTTAATAATTGTATGTTAAGCATGATTTAATAGAGTATCATTTGAGATTCATTTTGATATAAAATACTAATAGGTCCCATCATTTTAAGGTTTTATATTTAATGTAATTTAGCTTGCTATTTATCATGATTATAGTTTTATATTGAATACTAGAATCAGGATTCCCTCATATGCCCAAAAGTTCTCTTGAAAAAATGTGAGTTTTGTAAAATTTGCGATTTTTAAAGAGTGCTTTTCTGCTCCTTAAACACTTTGTTATTATACTGAATGTATAGGTGACAGTGCAATGACTTGATTTGTTTTGGTCGTAGATTTGACCTAGTTACCTTTTACAATGTTTACATTCGCCACATGGCTTACTACCTGTGAGTGAGTGACCTCATGACATGGTACCGCTATCAATCCCTTCATCTATACACACTACAATTATTACTCATGCATACAACATCCACGAAAGAATTTTACTATGCAATTACTATTCCTACTTATTACTAGATAAATCGCCGATAGGATTTTTGTCTCGGACGTCCTTTTTATAAAATAAATAACAATGAATAAAATAATCGACTGATCTGTTATCGAAGTTCACTTATAAATATATATAACAGAGATATATTTTCGCTGGCTGATTTATTACCACTCGTTCATATGTTACACTAAAACTTGCACTGGTATTAAATATATCACACGCAATTTCAGTCGCGGTCATACATACAATACAGTAGTTATTACATTCTTTACGGTACCAATTATCGAAACACCGTAACCCTAATTCATACTGTCCTTACCCCTTTTATGGTTCCTTATAAGGCTTACTAAAAGATAGATTATACCACCTCATAATTCTATTGTTACTTATGTCAACTACCTTAAAACAAACATCATTGAAGGATTTGTAATAGAAAATGAACTGCTATAAAGGAGCTCGAGGCGCTGCACTCTTATTACTCTTATTATTATCGTAGTTATGCAATAGTCAGCTAGCTTTCTATAGTGATAGACATGTAAGTTATCCATGGTTATGGCATGTTCGTATTATATGGCAACAATTTGGGGATTCAATATATATCCTCATGTTTTAATAAGCACATCTAACAGCTTGTATTTTTATTCAATATCTAGGGTCGTGATGCTGTCCATTTTACTCTTATGATTTTTTTAAACTGCCTAAGTTTTTAATCGTTCATATTCCCTTCACTTCCGTATTCGTCATAGCAATTTTCTTGATCACTATATTTGTTCCCAATTATTAATTTCGCAATTATCCAACTTATAATCCTCCTCAAAATAAGTGTTTTCATATTCGTCTACATCGACGCTCAATTCATAATAATCTTTCTTACGAAGATGAGTCCTTTGACCTCAGCTTCAACATACTAATCTTTCCTACGAAGATGAGTCCTTAATCTCAGCTTCAACATAATAATCTTTCTTACGAAGATGAGTCCTTTGACCTCAGCTTCAACATAATAATCTTTCTTACGAAGATGAGTCATTTGACCTGAGCTTCAACATAATAATCTTTCTTACGAAGATGAGTCCTTTGATCTCAGCTTCAACATAAACTCACTTATTTCCTTCTCAACTATAATCTGGCATTTATTTTTACTCAGACTGTCGACAATAACATATTCATTCCGGATTGCGATTTAGTTATTTGAACAACTACATGATCCTTCAAATCATTAATTGGAAATGGAACTTCTATGACGTATTTTTGATTAACTCTTAAGCATTGTTCTTAAAATTTCAATATTCCTTCGTATTTCAACAGCGTGTCACAACCTAGTAAAATGATGTGTTAATCTTTTTAACAAATATAACATATATCTATGCTTCCCAATTGCCATTATTTAATTTTACCATGATCTATTTGTCTACTGTATATTTTCTTTTTAGCCTCACTGATTGCTATAGTACAATAAATTTCCAATCTCAACCCCTATTTGCAGCGAATTCAAAACTTCTATTTCTTTCCCTTCTATGGCATAAATATCAACTATGCTACTTATAATTATTTGTATGGAGCCTCTGTTCCGAATCACGGCCCCCTCATTATGCATATTATGAGTATCTAATGCATTTTTATTTAGTTTATATTTCCCATAGGCCTATCATCATTTTCACGCATAGTTACGTCATCTCTATCACCTTGGAATTCGCTCGCCTCGGGATTTAACTGTTGACCAGATTCTTGGCTGGAGTTCCCGTTATCTGAGAATCTTACATACCTCCCGTTATGAATTCCTCCGAGCTGTCTATTCTGATTTACGCTTCCGCTTTCTGTTTCCGGGAAAGCCATATGATTTATTGTCACCGCAGGCCTTGACCCCGTTCTCTCGTAATCATTATTACCCTGTGTTGCGTTATTTTGCTGATTTCCACGGTAATTATTGCCTTCACTTCTATTCCTGGAATAGTTCTGGTTATTATTGTTCTGACCATTCCTTACATAATTATTTCTGTTATCGCGGTTAGCAGTGTACCCGTTATTAGGCCTAGTAGTATTCCCATTTTGATTTCCATTGCGCCATACATTATCATTGCTAGTATTTCGATCCGGCTGATCTGGGTTCCTACTTCTTTCTATTCGTTCCCCTTCCTCGAATTCTGTCAATAAGCTTAACATGTCAGCATATGTAGTTGGTTTTGCTACTACTAAATGTTTTCTTATTTCCGGACTGTACTGCTTAATTGCCAATTGGAGTACGTCTCGCTCTCCAAGGGAAGATCCTAGGGATTTTGCTACTTTGATTAAATGCATAAAGTGCCCAGACATAGTAACATGTCCCTTTTCATTGAATTTTCCAGAATATAATTCTGTCAGAGCTTTACTTTGCCTACTCAAACTCCAATACCTCTCCATAAAAAGTTTCTTAAATTCGGCATAGCCTACGCCCTCAGATAGAATGAAACTACACCAGTCCCTACATTTACCTATCAAACCCTTCTGCACCACCATCATTTTATATTTATCAGGGATTCCTTTCACTTCAAAATAGGTTTCTATTTCGCTTATAAAAAGATGGGGATCAGACCGATTTTCATCATTAAAACTAGGGATCGACCAATCAATTCCAAGCATCTGAGTAATATTAACAGGGAGTTGATGAGCTACGGGTAAGACAGTATGAGTTTCTAGGCTTACGTTGCTTCGTATAGTGTCTGTGTCATTGCAAATACTGTGGGTTTGTTGATCTCCATTTATAGAATTATTTACCGGCAAATGGGCCGTGTTTACACAATTGACATTTGGAGAATACACCACATTAATTTCTGCATTGTCACGTACACTACGAGCGTCACTCGACCTTTTATCAGTTAAGTCGTTTACTTCCTTCGTAATATTATTTTGCACTAGAACCACTTTATTTATTTCTTCACTAAGCTTAACTTCAATCTCTTTCACCTGACCTTGGATTTTGTTGGTAAATTCCCCAATCTCACTAGAAAAAGTTGCAACTAACTGCCCCTCTAAATTTTTAGTTTTCTCTACTATTTCTTTCGAAAAGGTCGAAACTAAATGCCCTTCTAAACTTTTAGTTTTATCTGCTATTTCTTTCTGTAAAGAACAATGACCTGTCTCTATCTTATTGTCAATAGCTTTTACAGTGTTATTTAACCTCACATTAATTTCCTTATCTTTGTTTTGAAGTTTTTCCTCTACGTCTTTCTTAGCTACCTCAAGTCCTAGCTCAACGTTTTTTACCCTTCCGTCCATTTTAGCATTAGTCGACTTAACCTCTTCCATTAACTGATCTATACGCCCATTTGTTTTATCTAAACTCTCGGACATTTTAGTTACAGATTGTTTGATCTCCTCTGCTGCCTTTTTACTATCATTGGAATTCTGTTCTAACTTCTCAGATAATTTCTTTATTTCATCCCTCGATTCCTTACTATCGTTTGTCTGTTTGTCAAGTTTTTCTGCTAACGCTTTACTATCATTAGACTGTTTTTCTGCCAACGCTTTACTATCATTAGACTGTTTTTCTGCCAACGCTTTAATATTATTCGACTGTTTTTCTGAGCTCCGTTCCATTTTCTCAGACAATGCGTTTTTTATTTCAGCTGCATTCTCTTTTAACATCTTCATTAATAACCCAAAATCGAGATTCGATACCCCTTCTACCGTAGCCCGACTTTCATTTTTAGTCCCTACAATTTCATTTTCTGTTTGGGCTGAGGGCCTTTCTGAATTAATTTCCCCATTGTTAGTTTCCTCCATCATTTCTGCGTCGTTATTTTGACCTACTACACTGATTTCCCTATTGTTAGTTTCATCTACTATTTCTACATTATCACCTTGAGCTACTAAACTCATTCCCCTCTCATTTACAATTTCTATTTCCTCATGGGTCAGCAAGTCTTGCCCATCCTGTGATTCAATATTATCCATCTTGATACTAATTACCTTTCCGTTACGTAGTTTTATCATAACGTTACCCTAATCAAAATCCTAACGTCATTGCACTTATCACTTTGGTATAAAAACATGCGCACTCACCTTTAGTACATAGCACAATTTATACACTGACATATATATAGCACTCTTATATTAAACAAGAAATACCCTCTTATCAATAATACAAGAAATACCCTCTTATCAATAATACAATCCAATTGATATTCTCCCGTATTCTTGATTTTACTGATGCCCTTCTTGCGATTTCTTCTCTCTTCTCTCTTGTCTAGTCCCCTTCTAAGCTAGTGCCCGCTCCTTAATTCCTTACTTCCCTTCTTCTTTATTTGAATGTGACCAGTATTTTGATATTTTCAAAAAATTTAGTTCATTGCCCACGCCATTCACCTTTTTCTTTTCGAAGCCACCACGTTGTTCGCGCCACTATGAAGCGGTTCTTTAAGCCCCACAAGTTGGGCAGACCACTATGAAGCGGTTCACCCCCTTTGATTTTGGGAAATGCCACTATTAAGGTTCACTCTGGATAAGTATAATGTTTTTATGTAGTACTTACATTTGCTGAGCTTCTTTGAACCTGCCTCGGTCTAGTCAATCAAGCTACAAGATTTAAACTCTTACGTTTCTACAGGGTATAAATATGGGTCTGGTGAATGGCAATATTAATTATAGTAATTAGATATCAAACTAATTAATACTGGTATGAGTAGATTTATTAACCAATTAATATTAAGTCCAATTAATGTGTATGTTAATCTACTCGTGGTTGATACTGTATATAATGTCTCCAATGTAGAACGTAGCCACAAAAGTTTATCAGTTATTATTCCTTCCTATTCGTTATCACGTGATGATATAATAACTCCCCTTGGAGTAATTATAATAATGTTAATTCGTCGACCAAGTACTTACTGTGATCCACTGAATTTAAATCGGTAATAGCCGTAACTTAGCTATTACCACAAATCGCGTTTACTGGGTATCTTAATATAAAAGATTACTTATCCAAGTTGGGTAACTTCCCCAACGTGAATATAAAATACGAGTGGGATACAATGGTATCCACTCGGAATAATTAAGCTGACAAGGGCTATGCGTTCAACCCGTGACGGGTCCGGGAGAACACTGTACTCTTAACATTGGCAAAGTTCTACATCGTGGCACTCACAGAAATCTCCCCACTTCTTATATTAACAAATCAAATTCTATGTTACAGTAATTTAACTATATTTTAGCTAGTAGCTTCTTTTTGATTGGCCCTTTAGACCCACGCTTTAAAGACGCTACGAGATACAACTCTCAAGTTTCCACTGTCTCCTGTTCTCGTTATTACTTCAATATTCTGAGAATGTTCACTCTGTGCTCTTTCCCCAAGTACTATTCCCGGTATATTCTTTTGACTAGGCTTTCATCGCCTTTGTGTCACTTTTCACATAAAGGGAGCACTATTTGTTGACAATGATCGTCTCCGGCCACCCGCCGTGAATGAATGGTACAAGCGAGCTAGCCATTGTGACATACTCGGAATCTTGTCTGGTACTTTCTACATCCCGTAATATTCTTATATTTAATATTAATTTATTTTATCTTTAATCCATATTCTTCATTTAATAATTGTATGTTAAGCATGATTTAATAGAGTATCATTTGAGATTCATTTTGATATAAAATACTAATAGGTCCCATCATTTTAAGGTTTTATATTTAATGTAATTTAGCTTGCTATTTATCATGATTATAGTTTTATATTGAATACTAGAATCAGGATTCCCTCAAGGCCTAATTTTAAACGTATTTAATACAAATTTTGAAAAGTTCGCTCAACTTTCAGTCCATGAAATTGACATCAGAGTTCACGGGATCGTCAAAAATTAGCACATACGGAATTCTTAAAGAGGTGAGGAAAGTGTTGGATGTACAATGAAGTGTTTGTGAAATCAGCAGTTCGAAAGATTGTATTTTTCCCCATACCTCGATGCGTCAGAAAAGATAATGTCAATAAATATATAAGAATCCTGAGACAGAATGAAAGCTTAGTAATGAAGCCACTAGATGTCAGGGTGTATAGCGTACTTCGTGTTTCAATGTTGTCAGCTTAACCTACGAAGTTGAACGAAACCTACCGAATAAGGACTAGGGACCCGAGTGCTCAAGAAATCGCGCGCGGGTAGTACTTAAAAACCTTGCTTCATTCAGAAGTTATGTATCAAGAGAAATAATGAAGAAAATATAAGCTTAAAGCTGATCTAAATGTGTTAGGATCCTAGAATCTTGCAAATTGTGCATCTGTACGGAAAACAATTACTTCTTACTACTCTGCCGTGAACACGCACAATAATAATGATTTAAAAACAATAATTGTGTAATTTTGTGCCATGAGAAAGTTGTAACACCACTTGATGATATCGCTACTAATTACATACTCTCATTAGCAAACTGCTAGATTGGCTTACTCGACGCGATACGGGAGCTGAAGAAGCTTAAAGTCTTTAGGAAGGGCTTACTCGGAAACTCCGCTCTTAAAACGATACACGGCTCCCAATCCATATTATTTATACCCCTTGGATGTCTATTCCAGTTGAATTGGGGCATGCCTCAGATTTATGGAGTGACGGTTCCCGAATTATGGTTATTTCCGCACGTTTGATAACCACTGCAGGGCCAAAATATTACCCTTTTACACCCTGAAAGTACTCGAAATGTTTTGTTTTCGTTAAACATTTTTTTAGGATACTTCTAAAACGAATTTTATTTGCCAAGGGAATCAGTAAATTTAGGGAGACATTTCAATGAAAGGACTTCAATTTGATGTCTTTGAAAATCCCATAGATATTATAATATATACCAATAAAATAAGGTAACTGATATAAAAATTGCCAGAATACTTTTGTTTAATCAATGATATTTGCAATTATGATATGCAGAAAATAAGTTATTTTTGTAATCGATTTCCAAGTTAAGCTTCAGATCGATTCCTTAAGCAGGGCTTACGGAAGAACTAAAGTCTAGTTTGATAAACATATTATGTGAAGGAATATGTCATAGCTAACTGTATTGCAACTTCTAAAGCTGTATATGAACAGTGTGGAACAATTACCTCGAGAACTGATTTGCATTACTCCAGTATCGGTCAACCGATTTGGTCCAATATCAATAGGCTTCTTCCCGTGGACGTTATAAATGCATATAGTAAGTCTCATGAAAATCCGAAAAAGCATATTTGAGTTATCGCGCGCAGGCACACAGACAGACGTACAGACATTTTCCCGTCTACTAGCCTACACACTCTCAGAAAGTACCATTCTGGCACTTAATAAAGTCAGGTAAACTGATATAACAGAGTGCCAGAATGCTTTTGTTTAATAGGGTGATATTGCAATTTTGATAGGCCTATGCAGAAAAGTTATTTTTGTAATTAAAATTACTAGCTGAAAAGGCCCGGCGTCGCCCGGGTTTTGTATTTTGTAATTTGAAATTAACTTATGGAGGACTTTTGATTTTGAAACTCTAGATCCCTATATAATATGTATATAGAATTTGAAATGAGGAAGAACGAATTATCACACTCAAACTATTCCCTCAGAAAACGCTAGATAGGGCTTTTTATGGCTCATAGAGGATGTCGAATGTTGCATTCCGTTGCTTCAACACACCATGCCTGGGAGTGGTTGAAATGAGAACAGAAATTCCGGTAACATAAAATTGTATTGTCTTTACGGAATATTTTATTTCTCACTCTCATGTTATCATACAACATCAACGGGGCTGAAATCGAAAAGAAATCCAATATAGTAGGGTACCTTATGTAAGAAAATCACATCCCGTGGGCTCCTTCGTGAAGAAAGCAACACACCTATATTTTCAGTTTCTATGAAGTCTAAGGATACCCGAACCACTTGATGCTACTCTGGGGGTCGCGTCTGAGTCGCGTGATGACGTCATCAAAATGGCGGACGTCGAGTTTCACAGAAATGGCCATAAAGTGAAAACTATTTGAGATAGAGACTTGCGAAAAACGGTTTTGAAATCACAATAAAGTGCTCTACATTATTGTTTCTTACACGTATGGAGCTAAGACCGCATATTCTACCGAAAAATTACACTTGTTGTTGGAAAATTGAAAAAAATGGTCCTGTAGAATGTGTTCTCTTGAAATTTGAATAGAAGATGATGCCGAGCCATAAATTACATGCAAACAAATTTTTGAAGAGTTTAATAATGATTCTATTCCCGTTTACCAGAAGTTTTCAATGTCAATAGTTTTAATTCTGTGATAGTTTTTGTAAAACAAACAGCAATCTCCAAATTTCAATATGCTCTTTCCTGAAGAAGACAACACACCTAGATTTTCAGTTTCTATTAAGTCTAATGATACCCGAATCACTTGATGCTACTCTGGGGGTCGCGTCCGAGTCACGTGATGACGTCATCAAAATGGCGAACTTCAATAACGTGTTGTTTCACAGAAACGAATATAAACCGAAAACTATTTGTGATGGTTAGCCAGTTCAGGCTCATTTTACACCATTTTAGGCTCAGAATATGCTGAATTTTGTTCAGAAAGGAATTTGATATGAGATCTGTGCCTCATATTATTGCGTAATCGTGTCAATTCTTCTCTGTCATTGACTATTTATTATTGTATTAGGGAAGGGTTTGATAAAAAGGTAACAAAACACTGTCAAAATTGTTACAAGGAAGGGTGTATAATTAAATTGTCGTCAAGCTTCGAAGAGGGTACGAATTCCTGTGAGAGGTGCCATTATGGAAATGAAGGAGGACAGAAATCTTTTCTCAATAATGTTGATTGTTGCAATATCAAGACCGGAGTTTGATCTGCGAAACGCAGTGAGCAATTACTAGCTGTCAGTTCTTCCTCGGTCATTGTTTTGCCCAGATGGGTCTATCTTGTACAGCAACGACAAGAGCAAACTATTAGGGATACTTGAGGCTTTACCATCAAAGTTTCCAATTTACACACTACCCACAAGTACAGTGCAGCCTCTAGCCGGGCGTTGCAGTGTTACCGGCGAACTACAAGACCCGGAGAGCACAGTGTCAAGTTTGTTAATGGAGCCAACAACCGGATTTCGTTAGTGTTGCAGTTGTTGATGGAATGGCAGAGCTACATGCACTCGATAAGCCACCAACAATCAAGAACCCTTCAGAACTTGCCGATCATTTCATAAGTAGTTTAAACCAAAAATACGGATCATACGATGAACATTTGGTATTTGACACATACATAATGGACTCTCTAAAAAGTACCACAAGAGAACTTCGTCAGGGTCATACTGTGCCAATCCATTATCACATTGAAGCAAAAGCTGGAATACTAACTATGGCAACGAAGAAAACGAAAGGTGAACTTTCAATGTTCATTTGAGAGTGTATTCTAGAAAATGCTGCAGCCACCAACCGCAATGTAGTGGTTGCATGGCAACAAGTTGCACGAGGGACACACATGGATGCCGGTTTCCTTAGCAGTAGGTTACTCCCGAAGAAGCTGACTGAAAAATAATATTGCATGCTATCCATGCGGCAAATTCTGGTGCTACAGAGCTGAAAATCTACTCTCCTGATACTGATGTATTTATTTTGCCACTAATTAAATATCCAATACTACCAAAAGATACACGTATCGTAACTGGCAACGCTAGTAAAAGGAGAAGTGTTCCCTTGTCACCAATCTACGAGGAACTAGGACGACTGCGGTCCGACTCACTTCTAGGTTTCCATGTACTATCAGGAGCAGATGTTACTGGTTCCTTCTCTAGAAAAGGGAAAATATCCTTCTGGTACGCCTTCCTAGCTGCTGACGATGTTCTCATTGATCTGGCAGATCTGGGAAAGACGGAAACTGTGGATAAGGAAACGTCGGCGGCTGTTGAAAGGTTCATATGTCAAGTGTATGTTCCCAAATCAGAGATAAAGGAAGTTGGTGAACTGAGGTGGTGGTTTTTTTACCCGGAAGCATCTGGGACCGTGTTCATTCCTCCCACACAAACATCACTTGAACCAGCTATACTTCGGGCACATCTGCAAGCAATGGAATGGAATAGATGTAATTTGCCCCACCAGCAGATTTTGGTTGGACTCAAGAGAACAATCGATGGGTCCCAATCATGTGCACCAACCCACCTGCTCCTTCTGATGTGCTCGAACTAATCAAAGGTGCATGTGTTAAGTCGAGATGTAATAGCTGCAAATGTGTTTGGATAAAATTGCCCTGTTCTGAAATGGGTGCAGGTGAGGGCGATCCAGAGAAGTGTGAAAAAGGTTCGGACAAGTATGAAGAGGCGAAGATCGATGATGATGATGATAGTGACGCTGATGAGGATGAACCCCTTTTTAATAGGGGCAATGAGCAGAAAGTTATTCTGTTGAATACTGCAAGGCACTCTCCTATTTGATTTTTTCCAAGTTTGTGGAAATTTACGTTTATTAAGAAAATCACAGAAAACAGAAATACACTTCGAGTAGTCTACGGATAGGCTAAGTGTTACCAGTGTGTAATCATAATTCAAGATTTTAATGTGTAGCATGCAGAAATACTACAACAGCAAAATTTATTAAGTTATTATTACATTAGCAGTTAATTCCGATTAAAAATAAAAATTCCGCAAGTCCATCACAAATACTTTTCGGTTTATATTCATTTCTGTGAAACGTTATTGAAGTCCGCCATTTTGATGACGTCATCACGTGACTCGGACGCGACCCCCAGAGTAGCATCAAGTGATTCGGGTATCCTTAGACTTAATAGAAACTAAAAATCTAGGTGTGTTGCCTTCTTCAGGAAAGAGCATATTGAAATTTGGAGATTGCTGTTTGTTTTACAAAAACTATCACAGAATTAAAACTATTGACATTGGAAACTTCTGGTAAACGGGAATAGAATCATTATTAAACTCTTCAAAAAAATGTTTTGCCTGTAATTTATGGCACGGCATCATCTGCTATTCAAATTTCAAGAGAACACATTCTACAGGACCATTTTTTTCAATTTTCCAACAAAAAGTGTAATTTTTCGGTAGAATATGCGGTCTTAGCTCCATACGTGTAAGAAACAATAATGTAGAGCATTTTATTGTGATTTCAAAACCGTTTTTCGCAAGTCTCTATCTCAAATAGTTTTCACGTTATGGCAATTTCTGTGAAACGCTACGTCCGCCATTTTGATGACGTCATCACGCGACTCAGACGCGACCCCCAGAGTAGCATCAAGTGGTTCGGGTATCCTTAGACTTCATAGAAACTGAAAATATAGGTGTGTTGCTTTCTTCACGAAGGAGCCCACGGGATGACATAAGGTACCGTACTAATATAACTTTCATACTTTCCTTCCCAAAAACCTGGTACTGCGCGCATAGGTTTAAAAATGTTCCATCCTATTTTGTCTCCTTTAAGATGCTTATGGCCTATTATAAACATTCCTATTTCTCAATTAATACAAAGCCTACAGTTATGAATAACGTATCAGTGAATAGGATATTTTTACCGACTTCTGATATAGCAAACTTCTGATATAGCACACACTTAAGCTGTCCCTGGATTACGACCTCTTATTCTAAATCAAAATGTGAAGTGAGAAAATATTTCCCTGTCAAGGGTAGAGAAAGTTATGTGACTGCATCGCATTGTGCTTCATTTATTTCATTTTTCATTAATTATTTTCAGCTATGTATTGCATCGATAGCATCAGAATTTGTTAAAGCCCAATTACTTGCAATTTCCAAAGCCTTATGTGAACACTGTAAACAATACACTGTTGTCATAACTGATTTTCATTTGCATTAATTCAGTATAATATTCTAAGAAATTATATAAATTTTCAAAGGAAGGAGTGGTTTGTTTGAATTTTAATGTTGGCCGCGTTACTTCCCGGGCTTAACTGGGTATGTGTGCAAATTTTCGTGCAAATTGGTCAAGAAATGTAGATTTGTATAGGGAACGTACATACGTATACACATACATACACATTATCCTTTTTGTATATTAGCCTAGATTCGTGATTCACAATAATTCCATACCAAAAAGGAGCAAGATAGGTCAAAACCTGTCACTTGTTCTTCACTTCTTCCGGCGGAGGTTCCATCATGCGTTACACTTAATCGTTCACCATAATGAATAAAAAAAATTAATCAATCTTAGAAACAGTTCATTATGTTATTGCATATTATTGTGGACCATGCATAATTATTGAATTATTTTTAATCATTGGCTTTCTGTCAGATCTAAAATTCACTTTAGACCGGTTGATAGAGCCAGTTCAGTTTCCTCTGGTTATTGTGAAGGCATTCGTAGAGATAGAAGGCTCCTATTTGCTCTGAAGTATGGTGGATATCCAACCAACATTCAACAAAAGCGATTTGAACTTCCTGTAATTCACCTTGATTTAATAGATGTGTTGCCACTATTAAACTTACAACCCTCGTGTTACTTCCTCGACTTCCTCGATCGA
The DNA here is from genome assembly GCA_964059195.1 of Ectobius pallidus. NCBI lineage: Eukaryota > Metazoa > Arthropoda > Insecta > Blattodea > Ectobiidae > Ectobius > Ectobius pallidus. The sequence continues at coordinate 31,758,473 of CAXKWD010000006.1, forward strand.
TGTCATTGGTGGGCCTACTACAGGCAGAGGAAGTATTGTATTCGACCCCTACATGCAAAGTTGACTTTTAACATCAGTATATGTTTTGAGGTGCCCTGAATCCAAAATTTCCAGACACATGCCATTGTAAGTGAGTGTAAGTAGCCTATGTGTGTGTCTGTATCTCTGTACCTGTGAACAGTCTAGCTCCAGAACGGAAAATCGTAAGAAAATTACCTCAGTGCATTAATCAGATTTAATTTGGGGTTGCGTGGTAACGACGTTCTCTACATTTTTGCAAACAATTTACATTAAGTGAATGTCATTCATAATATATTATACGAGGGGGAGTCCGAAAATAAGTTTCCCCTCTATTTTTTCCCAGGAAATCGAACAGCAATGGAGGAAACAAGACATCGGTTGAACGCAAAAGATACCCATACACCATCGTGATGGCAATGACTTTTTGCACTCCTTAGCTAGTAAGTGTTACTTACGAAAGTTGTTTACATGGATCGTAACTTGACATTACCACACGCAATCTTGTTGCTAGGGGCGACGGGCGGAAAGTGACTTGTTGCTAGGGGCGAAGGGCAGAAAGTTACTTTACCGCCCGCAAATGCTTATTTGCGAGCAGAAATATCCAAGGCCTCCCCGCTTTATAAATATTCGGTTGCCATAAACAATAACAAATGCGAATCCCTTTCTGAAATAAGCACCATTCTTCAAGACTGTACATCTATCTATATTAATAAAAGGAAGTGTCTGTCCTCCGTCTGTCTTCCGTCTGTCCGCGATCCCCAGCGAAATCTACTCAACGCAGAGATCTGAAATTTTAAACATAGGTGGACTGAAGGGTCGGAAAATGCACCTCGAAGCCGGAATTTTAATTTTCGCTTTCGTTCGTGAGTTATGAGTGAAAAACGGGCAGAAAACGTATATTTTTTTGCGATTTCGAAGCATCAGTTTCAGTAATATATTTCAATGTTAAATCAATTACAGTTGGCTTTGGCTATTTTTGCCATCATACCTCATAGCCTACCTTGGAAATAAAAGCATCGCGATCGCTTGATTTTATAAGTCCATCGTGGACGATTCATTTGTTTAGAGTGTCAAGGCCCGCAGATATATTAAATTTTCAACCTACACGTAAGAAGGATATCAACATAGGCTTAATTATGGTCAAGCATTGTTCGATTTGAACGAAACTCACTATACAGGGGTTTTCTGAGCCAAGGAACTGGAACCTGAGGTCGCTTTTTCTACCGGGGGACGCTACCTAATCGTGGAATACACTCCACGTGATTTAGGTGTTAATAAATATAATGATTTAACTATTATGCACTTAAGTTTTGAAATAATTATCGCGGGGGAAGCCGCGGGCACGTGTTATTCTTTATAATAATAAAAGGACGTGTTTCTCTGTCTGTCTGTCTGTCTGCGATGCCCAGCGAAATCTACTGAACGCAGAGATCTGAAATTTTAAACATAGATGGACTGAAAGGTGGGCGAATGCACCTCGAAGCCGGATTTTTAATTTTAGCTTTCGTTCGCAGGTTATGAGTGAAAAACTGGCAGAAAACGTGATTTTAGCGCTGTCGAAGCATCAGATTTCAGTAATACATTTCAATGCCAATTCAATTGCATTTGGCTTTGGCTATTTTTGTCATACCGTGGAAATAAAAGCATCGCGATCGCTTGAATGTTGTAAGCCCACGCTGGTTTATTTGTTTAGAATGTCAAGGCCCATAGACATACGAAATCTTCAACCTAGACGGAAGAGGGATAATCAATATAGGCCTAAATATGGTCAAATATTGTTCGATTTGGACGAAACTCACTATACAGGGATTTTCTGGGTCAAGGAACTCGAATCTGAGATCGCTTTTGCCAGGCGACGCTATCTAATCGTGGTAAGTAGTCCACGTGGTTTAGGTGTTAATAAATATAATGTTTTAACTATTATGCTCTTAATTTTTTTTTTTTTTTGAAATAATTATCACATGCTAGTACATAATATTTTCAGGTAATATCACAATTAATATAATTAAATTGATATAAGTAACCGTCGTGCAAAAAATAGCATGCAACACACGGACCCGTAAATGCTCGGGTTTTCAATGTTTCCTCGACCCGTAAACGTGCCTTTCCGCCCTTGTGTCGCAATATAGGCCTACTATTCTGTTTCGGATTGTGAGAGGGGATGAAACGTAGGTCCACCAATTCATGCCCGCATCTATGGAGTGGAAACATCCGTCATCACTCATCACCTGTCCGAAAGAAGTTAAAAACAACGCCCTCTGCGGGTAAAGTGCTCCTCACAGTGTTCTGGGACGCCCAAGGGGATTTGTTGCTGGACTTTTTTGGAGGATGGAACCATCACTGCTACGCGGCACTGTCACACCTCATCGAAATTGAAGAAGGTGATTCGGAAAAAGCGGCCTGGCCATCTCCAATCTGGCGTTCTGTTGTTGGATGACAATGCGAGACCCCGCTCGGCGACGGCAACGCAAAACCATTTGGGAGCGTAGAGCCCTGATTTCTCCCGGGAGGGCTTTTTGAAGCTTATAAAGCGGTATGACAAATGTATCAATGTACGTGGTAATTATGTGGAAAAATAGAGGTACGTCTTATCTGTAATGTCTCATTATATTTTTTATCTTTCATCCATACCTCTGTACACAAATGCCAGGGGAAACTTACTTTCGATTCATCCTCGTACCAAGAGGCAAACTTTGTTTTGGTAGAGGAAGTTACATGAATCCCACTGTTATTACTACTAATTCAGCCATGCACCAAGCCGCCAGTTTCTATTGCTGTTCTGCATTTTGACTTTTTTTTTTTTTGCTTCGCAAGTTCTTTGCTACTGTCGATTAAAATGACACTCTCAGCGCTGTACAGACTGGACCAAAAGTCGCGATCGGATAATCTTTATATTGAAATAACTCATTTTCCGAAATCGAAAACTAATTAAAAACTATTCATAGCCAGAGAGGAATATTTACCCCCTTCATATATTTTTTGTAGCATTAGTTTGTCAATTTTGCAATAGAGCAAGGACATTGTTATGTTTTAGTGTCATGCCAGATTTTTCTTGCGTGCTGGTTTATTAGGCGATTGTTATCGATGTGAAACGCTGTGTTATGTTTTGTGTTGTAATCAGTGGCGGATACAAGCAAATATACTATTGAGGAACGTTTCATGGTTAGTGTGTGGGTTCGTGAAAAAGAACAAACTGGCGAAACGTACGAAGAAATCAGAGATAACTTTTTTCTTCGATTTAATAAAGCAGCTCCCACTGAAGCCATCTACGGAAAATGGAAAAGAATACTTTCTCAACAGGTTCTGTATTGGATGTAAAACTTAGCGAAAGACCTAAAAAATATTGCGGCGATGATGTCAGTAATCGTCTGAGTGAATCATGTTCACCGATGAAATCAACAAGGAAGCGATCGGCAGAAATGCAGATCCCAAGAACTTCGTTGTGCCGCTGGATGAAAAATGAAGCTTATCATGCATATAAGCCCACCACCATAAATGAATTAAGTGACAGGGATATGGAAACGCGACGTGTTGCATGTGAACATTTACTTTCTGCTTTTTCCAACTTAGCGGTTCGTCGTAATGTCTTGATGACTGACGACATAACCCTCATTTCTTTGAAGAAATTCAACAACATCCCCCTAATGTCATGATGTTGGCCGGAGTTACCAGTGAAATTATCATCGGGCCATATTTCTTTGAAACATCTCTGTCTGGCGAATCGTACCTCGAAATGCTGTCTCAATGGCTAGTTCCGGAACTTGACAGAGTTCTTAACACCGTTGTTCTTCAACAAGATGGAGCCCCAGGATATTTCTTGACTCCAGTTCGGGAATGGTTAATTACCAGCTTTCCTACGTGGATTGGACGAGGTGGACCTCTCATTTGGCCTCCAAGAAGCCCCGACCTCACAACGTGCGACAACTGGTTGTTGTCCTAATTAAAAGAAAATCTTGGAATGATTCAGATGGATTCTGTTGAACAACTCAAGAGAGAGAGATCATCCGTATCTTCAGAACGATCATTCTCGAAATGCTGAGGCGGGCAAGCAGAAGGACATGGCGGCGCATTCAACTGTGCGCGGAAAACGACGGTGCACATACCGAAACTTTGGACGTGTAACAATGACGCTGACAGGACCAGGGAACTTTATTTTACCATATTTCCATCCTTTAATACTTGCTACTTCAATAAATAAAGTTTTTCGTCAATTGTGGCATATTATTATTGCATAAACTAACATACAAAATATATGATCGTGACTTTTGGTCCATGGCATTATAAAAAAACGTATGTACTCGTACTTCACTATCCTTATCAGCGGCCACCCGTGCTGTGGGGGGGGGGGGTATTAAAATACTTTGGAATTCGTTGTGACAGATCCGACAATAAGTGATAACTAATGACACAATCAGATACGAAATATTGAAACCAAAGAATAGTTCAAATTTAGACATTTAACTGATTCGTTTTTCCTACATGTTGCGTATGTAAGAATAAAAAAATAAATTGGTAAATATCTTACTTAAAGTGGTACCGAAAAACTGGACTTTTTTACGTTCGGTCGCGGTGTTCGACCAGACAGCACAATTTTAATTTATTTAATACTCCTTCGTGTACATACATACATACATACATACATACATACATACATACATACATATTAAGTGCCAGTATGGTACTTATGAGAAATAATATAAATATTCTATAATAAATAAACGAGATTGTGTGGGGACGGGAAAATCTCTGTCCGTCTGTCTGTACGCGGGATAACTGAAATAGGCTTTATCGGATTTTCATGAAACTTGGTATAAACATTTATAACGTCCATGGGAAGAACCCTATTGATATTGGACGAAATCCGTTGACCGGTACCGGAGTAATACCCAATTTAGTGCCTATTTTATGGTAATGTATTAGAAAGAATTTATCAAATGCAAATCAGTTATCATGACAACATATTGTTTTAGAATGTCCATATACGGCTTTAGAATTTGCAATACAGTTAGCTATGACAAATAACACTATTCCTTTACATACGCTTATCAGACTAGACCGTTCAACTGAGCGAGGTGCCCGAGGTGGTAAAGTTTGGTCTCATATTCTGGAGGTCCTTGATTCAAATACCGAAGCTGACGAATGTGACATTTTTTCTGTGTGTGCTTTTGTCATTATATCACAAATCTGTAGACTATAGTTCTGCTGATGCTGGATGATTTTAATCGATTTTTTAAAACTAGACCTTTGTTATTCCGCAAGCCCTGCGTAATTAATTAATCTGGAGCTTAACTTGGAAATCTTTCTTTATCTTATTTTTACCTCTCCCTTTTAGGATTTAAGCGACCCAAGCCGCACGGGCCATAAAGGGCCGCGACCTGTCGGGAGAGGGATTAGCTTTGGATCACATAATACTTTTTTGACCAGACAAGGACATGGAGGGCCTCCCCGGATGAGTGACCAGCCCAATGCTGGGGCCACCTCCGAGACAACACAAACACATAGCACGAGACACACCATTCACACACACACACACACACACACACACACATACTCCAAACAAGGCGAGGATGGGATGAAAATGATAATGACGGCCAGATGATGTCCGGGGACCACAAGGGCCTAAAGTTACCTTAATGTGTCTCGCAGGTGAGGGAAAACCCCAGAAAAAACCCCACTTAGGTAACTTGTCCCGACCAGGAATCGAACCCGGGCCCGCTGCGTGAGAGGAGCGAACGCATCCTCTGACATCCACGCAGCGGTGGACTAACTTGGAAATAAATTTTTTAAACTTTTTTGCATATCGTAATTGCAATCATAACTGATTAAACAAAAGCATTCTGGCACTTTGTATTATCAGTATACATGATTTTATATATTAGATAACATCAGGTCACTAATAGCACATGAACTAGCACAATGGAATGTTGGAAGTTATGATAAAGAAATTAACAGGAACTTAGGCTTTTTATTCATTACTTTTCTCTCAGTACATCTAAACGGAGCAAAATGTGCCGGTGGGTTGAACAGTTGAATTGCTTCCTTCACTCGCCTCGTGTTGAATGGCCGACGCCATAGTGAGGAGAGAATATCTCTCACCTTTAGTTACAAATATAAACAGCCAACAAGCAAATGTTGACATTGATAATCCTATTTTGTTAATAGAAAGCGAAACCAGCTTGGAGCTAAAGGTAATATTTTAGACGTTCGTGCTAACGTCTATATTGTCATCTTAAAATAATAATGGTTTTTTCTGATGCATCTATACAATTCTATTCATAATATTTACTTTCTCTATCATTGCCATATTATTATGTGGTATGCTATCACAGAGGAAGTGTCAGCCGCAATGGTCGATGGATTTTCCAGGACGTAAAAATCTTGGGCACGGAGTTCTGCGGGAGTGACTAAAGCTGGTCGCTCATGCCGTACCTTTACAGCACGTAAAAGAACTCCAAGCCTAAATTAGAGCCTCTGGACAAAATTGCTCGACCCTGTCATGTTCAAGTTTTCGGAGGGGGCTTGAGAGGCACCTCTCTCGGAAAATAAGTTCTTCATTGGTGTGGATGCGCAGTGCTCCCAGATCTTTCTTCAGCTGCCAAAAGAGATGAAAGTCACTCGGCAGGGGAACGAGTTTTTGAAATCCATCGTGACAGGGGATGACACGTGGATTCGTTACGACAATCCAGATTCAAAAGAACAATCCAAACAATGGATGCACACAGATTTCCCAAACAAACCCGAGATCTGGCTTCCACACCAATGAAGAATTTCAGAACACTTCAAAATGCTGGCGGCAAGCTTCTGCGAAGAGGGTATTGTAAAGTCGGTACCACGCTACGACAAATGTCTCAATCGGAGCGCGACTACGTAGAGAAGTAGTTAGGTTGTCACACTTTTCAATAAAATGCATTTTTTAATTATTCCTATCGGTTTTTTTATTTAACTAATTATCAAATCTGTCTTTTCAACTTTTTGGCATATTGTAAAACAAAGTTCAAAACAAACAATGAAACAGAAAGTATTTAAATATAATCTTTAAAAAAAAAAAAGTAAAATGTGACAACACCAGCTCAGGGTTGGTTGTCACAGTCATTGGGGTTGGTTGTCACATTGCAAAAAAATAACTGGAATAAAAATGTTGTAAGTTCAACTGTGTGGAAAAAAGCAAGGAAAGCATTCCCATAATATAACATCAATATTATTAAACTGTTGACAAAAACAAAGTGTTGTATCGTGTGACAGATTAAACTTTTAACTGATACGTGGGGTTGAGTCTAACAAGGAACTTTTTGTTTCTTTAAAATTGATAGAAAAACGAATAAACATTATTATAGCATAGAAATCTTGCATCACCTTCAATCTCTTATGTTAGGCTTCTAATTTGGTCTGTTATCACACGAGACAACCAATCCGGACGGGGATGGAAGTCACATGTGACAACCAACCCCTTGGCGCCATTTCGGAATTCCATTGCTCTAGCGAGCTTTTCTACCAAGCAAAAGCCGAAAAGAATATAGCAATATACTCCTAAATAAATGTATTGTTTAACATAATATAGAATATATTTGTAAACTTATCCGTTTACGATGAAGTAGAAGTAAACTTCAGAGCAAAAATTTTATTTTCTACACAGCAAATCACAAATCTTTCAACAGTGGACACAAAACTAACACCTGCTTCGCGGGAAACTGCAAGAGGTGCTAATGGTCAAGGGAGCATCTTTCCCACTTGAAACCAATCACTCCTGCCAACTGTGTATCCAGTTACTTACTATAGTGAGACAACCATCCCGTGTGACAACCAAGGCCGGTCTCCCCTACCTAAATGTTCCAAATTAAACAGTTTTGATTTTCACTGTGGTTTTCATTTTATGCCCCACCGGAGGTTGAAAAAAAGTAGCCCTCGTATTTCATCTTAAAGTAAAAAAAGTCAGCATGTTTATTTGTCTAGGTCTGTTTTGAGGTGCTTAGGAATTCACCTTGTGAGTTATGCCGGTAAGTGTACTGAGTCAGAGAGCGTGACTTCCGGGTTATTTTGTTGATTGTTACTTGGCAAGGATACGCAGCATTACCTGTCAACTAGATATTTCAGTAAATTGCTACTTCGTTAACCTTTCTCTGTGGGTTAATTGCCTGGTGACTGGTAATTTAATATCAATTTGTCATTATGTCAAGGGCATTATAATATCTGCGAGTATGCTTGCTTTAAGTGTATGTTCTGTTTCATTTTGAAAAGGTAAAGTAAGCTACGTGGGAGTCGACATCGTAACCGCGCATCCTAATCCTGCTAACAACCAGACACGATGCAGAGGGGGGGGGGGGGGGTGTGGTCTGATCACAGAGGGTTTTTAACAATGACGATTTCTGAAAAATCCATTTTACGTCCCATATTATTCTTGAACGTTACAAACGATTTACCCATAAATGTCATAAAAAATTATCCAATAATATTATCAGATGATACCATTCTTCAAATGTGCGCACAGTGAAGCAGTATTAAGATTTCATGTCTTCTATATTATCAAGTTCCAAATTACCACCTTATTCCCTCATTAAATCAGTTTTAGGATTACATGAGAATATATGGTAGTTTTGTAGATTCCGCCTATATACCACTAAAATATAAACAATAAGCTGAAGTTATTGAGAAAATGAAAAAAATATATAATTGAATACTATGAAATACTATGGGTTTATTAAGTTATTATAAAGTAAGTAAACCAGGCACTCAGTAGCAACCAGGCACTCACCATAACATGACTTCTTCTACGCATCGATCTGACTGATGATGACGCCTTGTTTCGTCGAAATGCATCTCATTCAACAATAAACAAATAAAGCTGAAGATTATTGAGAAAACTTCACTACATTAAAATACTACAAGATCTACTATTATTTCAAGAAGAAGAATTGTTAAGCAGACTCTAATTAATCTTTTACTGACTAAATCAACTTTGACATTTATAGTAACAATAACCATATTACCTAAGAAGAAAGAAGCAAGAAGCAAGTGTACTTCATCCAAAATTTACACTAACCTAACTAGGAAGAGGAATTATTTATGTTGCATTTGTTTTGAAAGACATTATCAGATTATTTCTTGTAATAGTGATAATTGCGCCTTATACAGGAGGAGGGGAGCAAAAGAGGATTGTATAAAGGATTAACTTGCTTATGTGACGGAACTTATATGTCAACAAGTCATTTGCAAATTTTATGACAATTATTTGAATGTTTAATTCTAATATGATTATATTTTAATCTAACCATATTTTAACCCAACAATTGACTAGATTATCTTTATATTTTTTTAATATTGTTTTACTAAGAGAAAAACAATTTTTTTCTCTAAATTGACTAATATTCATTGAGCTCAATGGTATTTTAATATTTTAGATTTAACTGATGTATTAATTTTACTTACTTTATAATAACTTAATAAACCCATAGTATTTCATAGTATTCAATTATATATTTTTTCATTTTCTCAATAACTTCAGCTTATTGTTTATATTTTAGTGGTATATAGGCGGAATCTACAAAACTACCATATATCAACTATACCACTGGAAAAATGAAACTAATTAATTACATGAGAATGATATCGAGATATTTCAATAATATAAATCTATTTTACTCACTAAATACAGGATATAACCTTCTTTGTAAGTTAAGTTGAAGTTATATGCCTATATTCGTTCCCAATACTTGATCAGATTACCTGTATTATGAGGGTATAACTTATAATACGCCGTGTCTATAATGGTTAAAATCCAAACTACGAAACCTATTTATAATTAAAATTATAAAAGCTGTGTACAGTAAAATCAAACCTCACTAGATGATATTTACGTGTAGGTCAGGTTAAAACTTTGACAAAACAATAATATTCTTAAGGAACTAGGCCTATTATTAATTTAAATTCAGAAATTGAAATCTAATGTGTTATGTACAAAAATTTTTTAAAGTTTCGCTGTAATATAAATATTGTAGGCGTATAAGGAATGATGTCTTCAGATTTTTAATTGTAGAATGAGTCAGTTCACTCTAGTTGTAAATAAATTGCAATCAGTAGGTAACTATAAAACACTGTAGATTGAACAGTTAACTGTTCCGTATTCTTAGTAGTCGTGTTGAAGTTTCACTAGCTGAAATATCTGATCATTATCTTGAATCTTGTCGCTTATTTAATAGAAGATGCATTTCGGCACAGGTTGTGCCATCTTCAGTTCCTAAATGAATAAGTGGAATATTAACAATGAGGAAATTATGAGCAAATTGAATATTTATATGATTTATGTATATACATATATATAAATGTGTTTAACCTTAAAGTATTCAATGAACCGACCCTACTGCTGAGTATCAACATACTGAGTTACTATTCTCTCGAGCACATGGATTTATGGCTGTTGGGTGTGTTCTCTAATTAATTCAAACAGTGGGTTATATTCAATTGGATTCTCATTAATAATTTTTTACCTATTTTTATATATCTCAAGTGATTTTAAAGTATTCAGTTTAGGTCCTTTATTTTGTTTATGTAAAATTTCAAGTTTATTTTCCATGGTGTTCGATTGGTGTTTTTCGTTCAATAGATGTTTTGCGTATTCCGACTTTTGTTTATTAAATATGTAATCTAGGATATGTTCTTGAAATCTCTGTTTGAATTTACGACCGGTTTGTCCTATATAAACATTATCACAACTACCACATTTTAGTTTATATACACAGTTTCCACTAAATTCATCTGTCTTGTTATTATCCATTTGGTACAATTTATTTTTAAATTTATTGTTGGTTTTATAAGCTATTTTAAATTTGTTCTGTTTAAACACTTTTGTTGTGTGATGAACCTTATCAGTAGGCCTACCGTACAATTAAAAGTAGTGTATTTCTTATTGAGGTTCTCTTCCTTTATTGGGGTCAATTGACTAATTTTATTTTGCTTTTTGTAAGCTTATATAGATCTTTTTTTTTTTTCAAAAGATTTAAATTTGTATTTTTGTTATATTCTTTAATACATGCGATATTTATGATAGTGTTGAGTTCTTTATTGTAATTTCGTTTACTCATTGGAATATTAAGCATCCTATATATCATGCTATTAAAAGCAGCTAATTTCTGACTATAAGGGTGGTTTGACTTTGTTTATTACTGTGTCAGTGTAAGTCGATTTTCTGTAAATGTTGAATGTGAGCCTTTTATTTCTTGTGATATTTAGATCAAAGTAGTTTAGTGTTTTATGCTGTTCTTTTTCATGTGTGAAAACTAATTGACTGTTGATTTCATTAAAATCTTTCACAATTTCATTTATTTTTCATTCATCCGTCAATTGTGGCACCCCCACGGGATTGCAACAGATACAGCAAGTATTCAGCTATATTTTAACATATTCGTCACCGGAATTGAGACATTTGTTGTAACGTGGGGCCAACTTTTGAATACATGTGTCATGGAGGTCTGCCGCCTGGGATTTGAACCATTGTGTGGTAACCTTCTCCGTTTCTTTGTCAATCTCTATCATTCTCTGTCATTTCTTGAGGGGTAGGAAAAGTTGAAAATAGGGTGCGCGGTCCGAACTGTAGGGTGGAGACTAAAACACCTCCTCAAGTCTCCTGCAAAAGTTAGCCTAGGAGATGTTTTAACATCCACCCTACAGTCCGGACCTCGCTCCCAGTGATTTTCATCTTTTCCTGCACCTCAATAAAAGACAGAGAATGACAGAGAAGCGGAGATGTTTATCACACAGTGGTTCAAATATCAGGCGGCGGACTTCTACGACCCAAGTGTTCAAAAGTTGGACGCACGGTATGACAAATGCCTCAATTCCTGTGGCGAATATGTTGAAAAATAGCTGAACACTTGCTATATCTGTTCCAATAAATAATTCCACGGATTTTTGTTTGTTTGTGTAAACAGCCCTAGGGAAACTTACTTTATGGATGCGCATCGTACCTCATGCTTTACAAAATAACATCAAAACCTTAAGGTTAGATTTAAATTTGTTTAGAGCATTGCAGAAAGTTGCCATTGTGTGCACAACAGATCCGAAAATTTATAGAGGAGAGAAGATATTTTGGCTAAGGGTCGCATTTTCTCCCAACACCAGTCTATCAGCTTAGGAAATAAAAATAATCATAGTAATAATAATAATAATAACAATAATAATAATAATAATAATAATAATAATAATCTTCTTCTTCTTCAATCCCATTTGCCTTTTCAGGCGTCGGGGTAACCTCGTTCAATCCATCTCCATTTAGACCTATCTTCGCTTATCCTTTTCATTTCCATCACTGTCTTTCCATGTTTCTGCCCAATCCTTTCGATTCTGTCCTCCCAAGTAATACGGGGTCTGCCTCGTCCAGATCTTCCTCCCACTCGCATTTCAAAAACTTGTTTTGCTTTCCTTTCTTCTCCCATCCTTCTAACATGTCCATACCATTTTAGCTGACGTTCTTCTACTAAGCTAACAATTGTTTTCTTGTGTCCAACCTCATCTCTAATTCTTTCATTTCGCAATCTGTCTCTTCTAGTTTTCCCTGCTATTCTTCTCATACACTTCATTTCTATGGCCGTGATTTTGCTCAAATGTTTGTCCTGTAACGCCAAACTTTCCATTCCATTTAAGGTGATTGGTACCATTATTGCGTTATATATCTGTAGTTTTGTTTTGTTGTTTATTTCTCTTTTTCCTATTATAGTCCTATTCATTTCATAACAGGCTGACGTAGCTTTTTTAACTCTATTTAGTACCTCATGTTCTATTCTCCCATCACTACTTATTATTGTGCCAAGATATTGGAAAATTTCAATCTTCTCCAGTGTTTTTCCATCACATTCAATATCAAGTTCTTCATAGGATCTATCTTGTTTTGAGACCCACATTACCTTACTTTTTTCTGTATTCACTACCATTCCTTTCCTTTTTAGTTCTTCGTACCATTCCACTACTGCCTTTCTGGTGTACCTGCCACCAATACAATATCATCTGCATATAACAGTGTTTGTAGGAATACTGGTCTCAACTTCCACATACCCATCTTCTTCTATGGGTTCTTCTTTTGCATATTTTGGTTATTTCATCTAGAAAAACATTAAACAACAAGGGACTCAAACTGTCCCCTTGTTTTATTCCTCTTTCCATCACGAATTCCCCTGACACTTCACCGTCTATACGTACCATTCCCACTGGTTGTTCATACACACTCTTAATTGCATTTATTAATCTTATTGGTACTTTCTTGGCTACCAACGCTTCCCATATATATTTTCTTGGCACAGAGTCAAATGCAGCTTGAAGGTCTAGAAATGCAAGATAAATATCCTGATTTTTAGCTATACTCTTCTCGATTATTGTTCGTAATGTATATATATGATCCTGGGTTTGGCGTTCTGGCCTAAAAGCCGCTTGTTCTTCCTCCATATCCTCCTCCACTATCACCCTAAGTCTCCTTTCTAGCACCCGTGTATAGATTTTATATGCGACTGATGAGAGGCAGATAGCCCTATAGTTATTACATTCATAGCTGTTCCCTTTCTTATGCAGTGGTATAACCAGGCTCTTCTTCCATTCTTCTGGTATACTATTTTCCTTCCAGCTTTTCTTGAACAGCTTGGTGAGTTGCTGCGCCAATTCCTTTCCCCCGTATTTAATTAATTCTGGTGCTACTCCATCTGGTCCTGCTGATTTTCCTATTTTAACTCGGTCAATTGCTATCTGCACCTCTATTTCATCTATTTCTCCTTCCACTTCCAGGTTCCATATATCTTCATATGGTCCGTATTCAATTCCTTCCTCTCCTTGTTGGCTTTCCATTTCCTTAAATTTATCTTCATAGTGTTTTCTCCACACTTCTAATACCTCTTTCTTCTCCGAGATAAGTCTGTTCCCATCTTTAATTATTCTTGTTTGCTTACCATATTTTCCTCTTATCCTCTTTATTGTTTTCCAAAATTCCTTTGTATTCTTTTCTTTAGCTTTGGCTTCTATCATATTTCCAAATTCCTCCCATGACTTGTTTTTAGCTTCTTTCACTACTAATTTAGCTTCTTTTCTCCTCTCTATATATTCTTTTCTATTTTCTTCTGTCGGGAATCCTAAATACCTTTTCCAAGCTACCTTCTTATTCTTTACTTTTTCTTTCACTTCTTCTGTCCACCAGTTTGTTCTTTTCTTTCTTGTATTTACTACAGTTTTCCCACATACTTCTTCTGCTGACTCTATCAGCACTGATTTTAAATTATCCCACGTTTCATTAATATTCATTCATATTTCCATTTATTCTTGCTTGTAATTTTTCTTTCACTTTTCTAGTATATTCATTCTTCTTTTCTTCATTTTGAAGTTCTCTTATCCTGATCATTTCAAACTTCTTTGTTTTCAATTTAGTTGGTCTCTTAAATCTAGTATCCATCACCAGCAGTCTATGATCTGTAGACAATTCCGCTCCACGAATTACTTTCACATCCATGATGCTATTCCGTATGCCCTGGGGGTATATGAAGTAGTCTATCACACTCTTAGCAATAATAATAATAATAATAGAATATATTCTATAACTTCCCCAACTAATGGATAGCCAATACAACTAAATATACCGAACAATTTTATAACATAATGAACAGTATTTGAACGATCTAACACAACAGACTTTTGGCATTGACTTGAACAAACAAGGTAGATACTTACAAATTTTTCAAAGGCTTAATGGATGTGTGGCAAACAGACAGTTTCTTAAGAGGTTAATGGACACTTCAGGGTCTCTAATCCTATGTCAATAGTAAACTGTTTTCAAAAAATTTACAAAATGATTAGTGATGGTACCCCTAGCACCCATCATTAGCCCTATTACTTCAGCGTCTTTTTATTGTTCACTTCCTAAGGCTGATTGATACTTGTGTTGTAGGGTCGATTATAAATCCTTTTCCTGAACCGGCTTTGAAGGAAATTATGTCAGTCCATCTGCAGCTATCAGAATCTGCCAAACCATAAACTTCTTCAAACACTGTAAAATCCTTTTTCCTGAGCTCCTCGGCTGTAATAGATCGGATTTTATTTTGCCGATTTATTCTTAAGTTTTCACCGTGCCGACAGAATCCCAAGCGTGACCAAGTGATTCGATCTTACTGCCACACCGGCGGCATTGGTTTCCGTCTTGCGATCTACCAGGAACATATCTAAATGTGCAGACATTAACTGTGAGCATCTCTCTACTGACCGCTGAATAAACCTTCCGGGTTACGAACCCAGATGTTAGCAGGTCTATATTCTTTGTAAAGAATCACTCTTTTACCTAGAAGGCAGTGAACACCAGTGCTCAAACTCCTTTTCTCTTAATACATTTCTAATACGCCGAACATTCAACTCTGGCTTGGTGTTCAGTAACTGGAAGATGAAGTTTCTGGAGACGTGTAACTGTTTCAGTGGTTAAATCACGTATGGTTAATAGATCCAGCATCAATTACCAGCAACCTCAGATCGATTTTTATGTCCTGCAAATAAAACTCCCATTCTGCTTATGCCTCTGTATGTCTTTACACTATACAGCATGCTATCAGGAGTGTCCATTGGTAGTTGAAGAATATATTTCAAATATGTTTTTAATTATGTCTGCATCGTTAAAAAAATAGATATTGTGATATGGTTTTAAAAGTGGAGACGTTGTGAGTGCAATTTCTTCCTCAAAACATCTAAAGTCTGCTTTTAATGAAACACTGCAGAATAATAAAATCCAGCTCCTAGGTAACGTATTGTTTCATTAGGTTTCTGGGATGGAATAGACCGATCAGTGTTTAATATTAAGGGTCCATGTTGTAGTTTTCCTCTTTTTATATTCATTGGCTCAGTTAATTTCGTTTTGCAATTCTTGAATATATGAGTTACTTTTCAATGGATTGCAAAATTTCCTTAAATATGTATTTTCAAAATTCTCAAAAGCCTTTGTGATATGGGTGATTCTTCAAATACGGGAAAATTTGGAGTGTGTAAAATCCAAATTTTTTACTTTGTTCAAACAAATTACAAAAATACTTAAGGGGTTACTTGATTATAATATGACACCAGCAGAGCTTAAATGTTTATATGTTTTTATTTATTTTAATTTTTTAATTTTTTTAAAGCCATGTGAATGACATCCGTGTACATGTGGATGGCAGAAGGCCACATTAATGACTAACTTTGGCAACAATCTGCTTTTCTTCATGTGATTTCACATTTTTCTCAGTGTGCTTCAGTTGATTTTGCACCAAATTTGCAAATTTGTGTGCATACTCCGGAATTAATGTAATTTTAACTAGACTGTTTTTTTATGGTTTTGGGGGGGATCAAGCAGAAATTCATTTAATCAGTTTTAAGATTTTAAGTACAGGTCACAGACACCGCAAACACAATAATACCCTACATTTATCACCTACATGACTTGAGAGTCATCCACATACCCCTTCATGAGGCACGTGGATGACACAAAAATCTGGCATGTGGATGACAAAAAAGGAGTTTAAGTGGTCTCAGCAAGCCATTTCTAAACCTCTGTAAGCTCAACTTTAGTCAGGTACTTTGAATTGGTAGGTTTATCATAGTGCATAATCAAAATTAATCAATATTAGCTTTTTGCCTATTTTCTAGAAGTCATGTTAATGACGGGGAATAAAAACGCTTTCCTTGAAAATGATGCAAAGTCCTTTGTTAATCCCAAACTGTTTCTAAGCAAGCAAAATTCATCCTTACAATTCAACCACAAGCTGCCCTGTTGGCTTTCTAACACTTTTACCAGTTATACAAATTTCTCATTTCGGCAGAAAAAATTCCATTCTTTTCAGTCATGTGGATGACCAAAAACCCTTGGGACATTCTTTATGTTCATTAGGTGGGGTGACAATTTTATTTAATTTTATTTTTTAGGGGTTAATATTCTTCACATATTTGTACTCATTGGCAGGAAAAAAGTTGAAAAGGAAATAAGTTAACAGTTTGTTTTGTGGAAAAATGCATTAGAATATACAAAACCGGGGTATGGGACAGGGCATGTGGATGACATTTCATTGAATTAAATTTGATTTTGGAATATCAGAATTTAAAGTTAGTGACATTTCAATGTGATAGTTGTAAGTTTAGTATGGAAGTAGTAGAAACAAACTTTTATTTTAATTTTTTTTTTAAGTTGAATTTGAAGGGAAATATCACTCCGGAACACAAATTTTCCCGTATTTGAAGAATCACCCATATCTAGAAAGACCAACGTAGCATTTTTTTTCAGGGGTTTACTATTTGTCAAAATTGAATCTAAAATTGACATGTTAATGTGTGTGCCTGGGCTCTACGTGAATCCGCTTGGTGCTCACTAAGATTGATATAGGCCTACTGCCGATGATACCTGTCTAGAATTCGTTCAGCTATTCTTTTAGTTATGGATCGAATTGTGAGAGGTCGGCAGTTACTGAAGGTTTCCCGATCACCTTTTTTAAACAATAAAATCGTACTGGCTAGTTTGAGACATGATGGAACTACTTGCAATCATTTCATTCGTTATCTGTATCTGCATCTGGTACCCTATGGTCCCCAGGTGGGGCGAAGGGGCCTTCAATGGAGGTTTCATTACCTATACTAATTTTGATATGCTTATTTTCCGAGAGAGGGTAGAGGGACAGGTGGTAAGCCCATCGCCTCGCAACCCCCCTCTGGAAACTAAGTATTTCTTGGACGTGAAAGGGCTGAGAAATTTTGTCCAGGGCTTGGAGTTCTTTTACGTGCCGTAAATCTAGGACACGGGACCCCCAGCTTAAAGTCCCTCCCGGAGGACTCCGTGCCCAGGATTTTGGCGTCCTGAAAAATCCATCGACCGCGGCCGGGTTTGATCCCGCGCCCTGCGGATCCAGAGGCGGGCACGCTACCTCTAGACCACCGCGGCCGACTCATTCGTTATAATCTGTATTATTTCTTAGCAGGTATCATCTTTTACACTTCTCATCAAAGTATGGTCTGGACCAGGTGCTGTGTCAATCGCAAGGTTCTGAATTGCTCTTATGACATCAGTTTTAGTTATATTAATAGAATCATGAATATACGAAAGTGATTCTCCATAAATTTCATGATCATAACTGACACATTCATTTTTATTGGGTACGGAAAAACGGGGTGAGAAGTAAAAATGTATATTTGAAGTAGAAACTCGACGTGATTAAAATCCATCATCTAGTACTGTATGTACGGCTTTTCTACGCAAATTAGAAAAGAGAAATTGTGTTATTTGTAGGACTATTGATATTTCTCATTTCTCTTCTGTTTTTCTCTCTTTGACGCTCTTTCAGGATTACAGCATTGGTTATAGTTCCTTTGTACATTCAGTAATTTCTTCTAACGGCGAGCATTATAAAATCTGACTGCTGGATGTTTCGATCTTGGAAACAGATGAATTGTTTTAGCGAGAAAGTATGGTCAAATAAATAAATAAAAAAGATGTGCCGGAGACTCGCTTAAATGTGATTCAATTTTTTTTTAACTGAACTTAGAAGATTCGCCCATATGATTCGAGCTGGAAATGTTTGGGTTGCAAAGTGTACGAGTGTTTTCAGAACAAACACAAAGCCCATCATACAGAGAGGTCATATTTCGCCGCTTTGCTGCCATAAGGTCGTATGTGCATTTCTACCAGGAAGTTGAATGCGCAACATACGACCTTCTGGTTCTGGGACTTTTGGAAAAAATAACATACGACCATACACATGTACATTAAGTAGGAGTGGTTTTTAACATACTGTACAACCTTTTGATAAAGATATTTTTGCGTAATTATGTTTGAAGTGAATGAGATCAGTGGAAATTCGACATACGACCTTCTGGGAGTAAAGCGATTATATATGGTCTACCTAAACTTGCTTATTAACCATTAACACTGCACACAGGACACACTGGATGACAAACATTAGTAGGCCTACTTTTCGTGCTTCTCGGAAAGCATTTCCATTCTTTTCAATATCAGTCCGTCGAGTGTAGAAAACTATAGAAACAAAATACCGTCAGTAACAATTGCAATTTAACACCTTTAAAATCGCATTAACGGTGTTAGATTGTTGCAACTCATTCCTCTCAACTACTTTTCCTAATGACTTCTCAACAAAACATTGCAGTATACTCGGGAATTCCTGGGCCATAATTGACCCCACCCCAGAAAAAATCTAACTATTAAGAAGACCATAATAGAGTCTACATTTAATATAAAAATTCATTTTAAAAAAGAACAAAAAGGATCTAAAATGAAGTACGGTACTTATTTTAGTTCTGTGAAACATTCATATGTCAACTTTATTAATTTCAATCTTAAATGCTCCGATATGAAACCACTTACTTACCATCTACATTGCCTCTGTCATCATGGAATAGTTTCCCTCATATTCACCATTTGTTATATAAAGAGTTATATATAATTTCTTATTTAAGTTAATTTTTACATTAAAAATAATTTCGCACGCTTATTTGATTGTCTCAAATCCCAGTCGACCATTTTGAACAGCCGATGGAAAAAAAAAAATCTTATTTTTCACTTCCTATTGTGGATGCCATTTCTTAAATTTTCCAAGAACTGCTTCTACCTGCTGCCACCCTAATCTTCTTCGACCTGTCAATCAGTGAATAGATAGGTAATTAGGCGTATTCACGCTTGTCTGTAGTCCAGTACAATGTTGCCAAATACGAACCACAGCACGTTTACTTCACTTGAGAAGTGGTGAATGACAGCGGCAACACTGGGGAAATCCACGTGATCACTTTCCATCGCAAGTAAATTGCAAGAATCCTGATTATTAAGGAAAGATGGCTAGAATAGTGTTGGGTACTTCAACAAAGCAGAACAGATGTGTCACAATTTGTCAAACCTGTTTAAATGTAAATATACAGATGTATTCTCTTCTCGCTAGGGGCCATATTCTTGCAAAAAGTAAAGCAGGGCCCGAGCATAGAACTAGTTTCAGAACCAGCAGAAAAACCTGTTATCACAGTTTACATGAAAATAATTACATCAGCCACATAAGAAATGCCTGTTAATAACAAACTTCCTGAAGCGCAACCTTGCTTCCGGCCACAATGAGGAAACACATCTTTTCGTCCACAATTTCTGTAGAATGAAGTCTCATTAGTCATTCATAGACTGATTTATACTACCGATGTACAACAAGCAACGACTACTCCAAAAATAATTCTCGGCGTCCTTCTCCGAAATGTATTCTTTCATAACATTGATTTTACAGGTTGCGTCGTTGGCCTACTTGATATCTAAATTATAACCGTCACCTGCCGTTTCTGCGTTCAAAGTTGTGCCACCAATCGTTGGCTCAAGAATGAATGGTGAACACGCTAGACGGTAAAACTAAAGCCCATTTCGCCCTTTTGCATATTAAAAGCGCACATAGACCTAATCTAAAACCAAAATAGGCTATACATCTCAAGCGCACTTCAGCATAGGCTACGTAAAGCGCACACGGATTTTCCGATTTTCTACTACTTACGTGATTACACAACCGTTCTTCCCAACTAGTGACAACATTCATTTCATGTAAATGATTAAAATCTTTTTCATATGAACTAGGATGTGTCTGTAAACTCTTTCTGCGTTTGCGGTAAATAGCTTGCCGAGCATCATGAGTGAAATTGACTAGAGCTGTTCTAATTATTGTAAGAGATATTTTTTTTTACATAGACCTACGTTTCGGAAGATATGTTTCTATATGTTGCTGTCCGCCTTGTTTCTGATAACACAGCTAACACACTGAACTTTTTGTATTGTCCACGTCACAATTCAGTTACTGGTAACAGTTCTTACTAATGCATTGACTGCATGCAACGACCAATCGGAGTAAAATCCTGCAAGGCCACTTGTGAACTCAGCTTTTAACTTGCTGTTACATTTGATTTCTACCATTCTCTGTCATCACGAATCGGTCCTACCTTTTCTTTTCAGTACATTCTTGGCAATAGAACAAGAATAAAAAAGAATCCACAAAATGTGCTACTGATTGATTAAGAGAAAGCGATAATTCCCTGATAATTACCTTCCCAACTTCTACATGGAGAAAACTTTTGACCTGTGCACTAATGTATTCTTTAGAGACCAGGATATGTGGTGAAATAAAATGATCAAAAGGGGTGGGATAAAATGCCCAACGCGGTAAAATAAAATACTCAGAGCGGTGAAATGTAACTTCAAGGAATAACTCAAGTGGAATAAGTAGGTAAATTGCTTTTCTACTGAAATAATCATAATTAGATTTATCTTATGTACCAGAAAAAGGACAGATGACACAGAAATGAGTGAAATTAACATAACTACAATAATTTTACTTACCAGAGAAAACAGAAATGAATTGAAAGTATAAGAAAATTTAGACGAAAGTGCCACCAAAGTGCAAACACAACTTTGTTTCTACATATTCTGGGCGTAAATTTGTTCGCCTGTCTGACAGTAAGTTTGCATATTCTGAAAAGCCACTCTTACTGTCTGCATTAGTTGGAAAAGTACAGCAATTATGCTGGTATGACAGTGCAAAATAGGCACCAACACTAAAGATATCTCGCATAGAGCAAAAGTTACGTTTACTAGGCCTAAAATGAATAGATTCGTATTTCGAATACGCTAAATATTATTCAAATAGCGGTTTCGAAAATCCCGCGTGCTTTCGGCGGTAGTTAGGTGCTTCAATTGGGGGGGGGGGTCATTCCGCTATGTTCACCGCTGTGGCGTGGTACGTACTCTCTTATGAACGTCTACTAGCCTTGGGGTTGCAGTGCCATCAATAGCCGATACCAAACCAGAATGGAGCATCGAATGATAGACTCCTTTTCTAAGCGTGTATGCAACTGCTTAGCAGTTTCTTTGCCTTTTAGAATGCACAGAGAGAGAAATACTTTATTAAAGTCATCTGCCTGGCAATCCAATAAAAACTTTACATAAATTGCAACATTTCCCTCATATTTCACGTTTTGAAGTAGGTTTAGCTCACATTTAACGTCTTAAAATAAGTTTCGTAAAATGAAAACATTTCGCGATGTTTCGTGGCTTCAATTTGCAAAAATGAAGCCCATCTTGTATATATATATATATATGTTTTTGATAACTTTAAAAATGTGCCCGTTGAAAATTTCGCGGTTATCATTAATGCTAGAAATCCGGGTCTCTAGTAATCTTTGTTGAAAACTGTGTAGGCCTGAGCTAGAGGCTGATTTGGTATACCTCATCAAGTTATTATTGCTCTTACATGCATTTTTATCACTAGCTTGTATAATATAGTTTTTCTGATTGGTAAAAAGTAGGCCTGTAATAAACATAAAATGGAACATTCTAAAATTTTTGATATATCGGTTTTGTGCGCTTTCGGTGAGGGTCCATGTTTAGCTGACCAGTACATTTGGTGCTGTGTCAATGCTGATAAAAGGACCAAGTGCATTTATGATGCTTACCCAAAAAGTATATCACGTGGAAGTGCTATAATGTTCCTTTGTTTCAATGAGATTGTACAGATGTGTTGTCACTGTTAAAAATCAACTCTGTTTGAAATATTGGGTAATTATGAGCTACCTGATTTCACCAACAATTAACGTTCGAAATCTCGCTTCCCCGGAAACTCAGGTTGTGTGAGTGGGTGCTATTGGTGGACTAATATCATATGATTGGGATTTGGGTGGCCATACGTCAATGCCGGAGAATCCTAATTTTGAACTAGTAGTCCTCCATCTAACAGTAACTGGTGCCGGACGATAGTAAGTCTTCCTTTTTGATAGTCAAAAATATTATATAAACGTCCTCGTTGGAGTGCGGAGCCATATATACTGTTGGTTGCGGAACAGGGAGAAGAAAAATGCACATGTCGATTTTGTGCTGGTACAGTATGTTGTTTTGAGATAACTCATTTCTGTTCTGTCAGAAGCAATTTGAAGTAAGGATATGGTCTCGTTACATTTCGTCTATGTATATGTATAGTCTCCATTTTCCTAGTTTGGAATTGGCCACCCTAAATTGGGGTAGAAAAAACCAAGAGGGTGTCTTATACTAGAGTTTTAAAAATAATTTTCGGTGGGATTTTTAAAAAACAGTAATTAAAATGCATGAAAATGGCATTTTACTTAATGCTTACCTAAAATAAAGTAAATACAACATGATTATTAATGCGGCGGATTTGGTGAATCCGTTGTGACCCAGGTCGCTTTTTTCTCATCCAAATGGCTGTACCGGAACAAAGGATGATTGCTAGTCTCTTGTTCTCAAGAAGCATTGAAACTGAATGTAGTACACGGCCATGAGAGAACTTGCTGTGCGTGGGCAGGTTTGGGCGACCATTACTATGTTATGAGGTGAACCGCAGCCGTCTGTGAAAGTTGTTCACAATCCCGTTAAGTAATTGTAATGCAGACTCCAGCAGAGAGGAGGCGCTACGCAAAGCCAGATAATACGTGACATCCAAAATGAGTAGTTCTAAATATAAACACACTTTTGTCACAGTTCTATGTCATGTAAAATTGTTTGGTACAGTAAGCCAGGACTCTGTTTTCTTAATTATAAACGAGGATTACTTGGAACGGGAGTTAATTTCATGTGCGGTATAGTTATTGCGAAAATTTAGAAAAATGTAAAAAAAATCTCCTTTAACCTCTTTCTGATGCATACGCATACGCGTCTTTTAAATTACGTTGATTTGGTACTACTACATATTACTAATATGTTACAGTATTCAAATATTATTATTGGAATTTGTTTTTAACTCACAAAAATTAACAGCTCTAATTCTGGGATATGTATTATACGTAGGCCTATATAGGATATTTAGAAGTAAATGAATTAACCTACATTATTTCTAAAATATTATTGACAATAGAAACAAACTATTTAAACATTTATACCCAAGTTCTTTACTTTCTTTAACTACTGTGTTTAATCAAATTATTTAATCTGTTTGCCGCACAGTAAATTCATAACGGAATTCTGAAATATATACAGAATATTTGGGAAGCAAACAACCATGAAATTAAATTGTCTTTTAAAAAATTATTTACCGTAATAAACCTAATATTTATGCCTATGGTTATAAATCTAAAGAAGAAAGCCATTTGTTTTTTATGCAGTAGTACAAGTTTTAAATACGTTTCATAAAACTTACATAATTTCTTCGCCATTGACGAATAAAAAAATCCATCGCGATGTACAGAAATAACTAAAATATTTTGAAGTATTTGTGACTAATATACACATAGCTCTGCTACTGTAAAATTATTATTGTTCCTGTTTCCGATAACAAAACCCACGGATTCTTTTCAACATAAATTAACCAGTTTCTTAACAAAGACATTAAAAAAATCAATAAATGTTTCTGGAGATCTGACACTCTTCTAGGCAGGATAGGTATCTGACTTCTGGAATATAATTTAAACTTTATTAATCGCCAAATTTTATAACAAAGCCTACATTATTCACATTTCGTGATGTGCATAAGCATGAGGTAGAAGGAACTCGTTTAGCCGTGCTGTGATCTTGTGGTTAAATTTTTAACTGCACGCAAAAGTTCCCATAAAGAGATCCACAGCTAGGACTATCTCCTTGCCAGATTTCAAGAGCATGGCTTGTAAAAATAAAGAAGATAGTGGCACAATGCATAATTCGTTTACGTTTACATTACATGGATTGGTCACCTAATCTCTATATATAAAAGCCAAAACCCACTGACTCACTGACTGATCACAGTTTCTCAAAAACTATACAGCCTAGGAACATGAAACTTTGTACACATATTGCTCCTAGGCTCTAGATGCGCACTAAGAAAGGATTTCAAAATCTTTGGCATCTAAGGGCCTATAAGGGCCAAAATAGGGTTGTAAAGTTATGTAATTCACCAAAAGGAATTCATACTGCATGTACACAATCCCCATGACAACATTATTTTTTTTTTAAACTACACAGGTGGCTTTGCATGACACTATGATTTCATGTAGACCTAATATATATAAAATTATGAGAAAGGCTATCAATATCATTCCTATAAATGATTACCAACTATTTTGTGACACGAAGTAAATTTAGAAGGTCCTGGGTTCTATTATTAAGAGTTGAACTCTTTTCTTATAGTTAGCTTAGGACTATATTACGAAAGGTAGTTCATACAATATCAATAGATATAATTTCCTGATTAATTTTCATTTGCCATATCATCTCTCTATCTTTACCTTAGTTTTTACCTCTCCCTTTTGGGGTCTTTTAAGCGACCCACGTTGCCCCGGCCTTACTGAACCGCGACCTGTCGGGAGAGGGATTATCTATGGATCATATAGCCTACATACTTTCTTGACAAGACAAGTTCATCGAATCGACTTTAAATTGTGTTCACTTAACCTTATACACATAAATCTAACAATGCAAAGCATTGATGGGTCAGCTAGTCCAAAATAAGAGTACGTAGAGCTTCAGTCAATCGGAAATGTCTATCGTCATATTTTAATCGTTTATTTTTTTATCACTTTCACTTTATCGCATCTATATGCACTTGTTTTTATTCATAAGGACTGAACTCCGGAATATATTCGTAGCTTATTTAAAAAAAAACAATCATTGAATACAGAGATAAGCTGCATATGAGCAAGATGAGATATTGAAATAATGGACAATTTCATGTGCGATGAAGCATTATAAATCTCCTATAAAAGTCTAATAAGTAGGCCTACTATATTAATAAGACTAGATTGTGTAATAGCAAAGGATTTAACTAAATTAATCAAACAATTTACTTCCTTGTGGAAGTTCTGTGCTCTGTAATTTTTCAGCGGAAACAGTTGAATTCATTAGAATTTGCACTGGAAATCAACATACTACCATGACAGAACATTCAAAATTTTTCGGAGGGGAATATAAAAAAATAGGAAGAATAGAAGAATGTAGTCCTAAGTAAGAGGATGTTAATGATTTCGCCTATTTATTCCCCATATGCAAATTGTAATAACAACAATACGTTTATGTGTTTTTCAATTCTAGAGAAATATAAGAAGAGTTTTGCATTTCTAATTCGTGTTACCATTTTTTAAAATCATGTGTCCTGTAGAGTTCCGGAAAAGTTAAAAAAATAGTTTCTTGTTTTCCCTCTTAAAATTAGCATGACGAATCTCCTTGGCGCTACATCTTATGGTTAGATAGGGTAGATAGGGCCTCCATGTTTCGACTTCGTTAGTGAATAGTGTTGTAAACATGGCCGTTATTGATGGTTTTATTGACCGTTCTGCCATCTTTATCAAGTAGGGATGGAATCAGCAACACTACCCATTAAATCATATAGGTGACCATACCACGAAAATACATTCCTGGAAATGCATGGTTGAATGGTAGGCTATAGTTTAATGCTGTATGTTCACTGTGCACTAGGGGAGGTAATGAAATTTAAATCATCATGCCACACACTTTCGTTGCATGCCTAGCTTTAAAGAACAGTTCCAATGTGGGGATTACTTTTGTCCAGACCCATCAAGGCATGGGTCCGCATTAAACTTTGGCCTCCGGATCAGTTTAGTATCTTTCATGCGTAACTTCACTTCTAATATATTTTGTCCTACCAGCATATTTAAGATTTCAACACGTACCAAATGCCCCTCTGTATGAGTTGTTTCATTCAACCCCACGCGATTTGTGCTACGAGGAGGAGATGGCTGTTAGCTCAAGAATGACATGACTATTTGCATTACTGCCTGTTTGTACCATTCACAGACACAGAAAGACGAATACTACAGGGAAAGAAGGAGCGATGTCCACTTACAGACAAAATTGAATTTTCATATCAGCATATTCTACATGTTAAATACTATCATTCAGAGTTTCAAAATGCTACGTTACCCTGTTATAGACAGTTGAAGAAAGGGGCATGTTCATATGTTAAAAATTATCTCCTGAGAATTACGAGGGTAAGTCAAAAGGTATTAGAATTTTTGTTTAATCTGTACCGCTGTACCGCTTTTGTTTAATCTGTACCGCTGTACCGCTTTAAGTTGGCTGTACCGCTTTGTGCTCGCGCACGTCGACATGTTCATTTATATGTGCTTGTGGAATGTTTGTTATCGCTGTTGCACATGAAACATGGCTGCAGCGCTCAGCGTTTGCACCAAACAAGAATAACGTGCAGTGCTCGTGTACCACGAGCCGAAATCCATCGAAGACTTTCCGCACAATATGAGGGCAATGTTTTACCACGGCGAAGCTTGTACGAATGGATTGAAAACCTCAAAAGTAGTCGGTCAAGTGTGAAGGACGAGGAAAAAACAATGCCCATCCACATTCATTCGTGACGCCAACATTGAGCAAGTGCGTATCATGATTCAGACAAACCAAAGAATGACTGTCGATGAAGTGGCAAACCATATGCAAATTAGCCATGGTTCTGCATAAGACTTTATCATAACATTCTTGGCTTTCTTAAAGTCTGTGCTAGGTGGGCCCCAAAACAGCTCATTAAACAGCACGGCACAATCGCGTGTCGATATAATATCGTTAAGGTCCTGTATTTAAATGTTCATGCTTTGACTCTTAAAGTCTTCTATATAATTCTTGACAGTATGTATTTAAGAACGATAGAAGAATCCAGGTTAGTGTAGTGTTTTTAGGCTTTAATTTAAATCCTATCCGTCACGCTCCCTCTATCAGTGCGGCCCCTGCACTATGTAGATTATTATAATTTCCTTTCCTTCCGCAAAATTGAACTCCCCTTACCCCGACGTGCATTTTTCTCCCCTCTGCATTTGTTAATTTCAGACTATTCTGATAAAATTTAATCTGGGCACTCGGGGAGTCCATCTTCCTAGAAAGACATGTATTTGTAGCGCGGTTTATTTTCTCGCATAGAGGCTTGAAAGCAAGCAGCATGGAATGTGTGTGATGCCTTACAAGGAGTTCCACCTCGTTCGTGAATGTACAGCTGCACTCTAGCTTAATAAAGACATAATCCCCTAGACCCGCTAATACTCTTTAACTGTACTCTTTCTACGTCATAGTTGTTCTCTTCAAAGCACTTGCGAATGTTGCAGCTTAAATATTGCAGTAGATTCCCTTTATCTTGTAGGCCTACACCATTGTGTGTGAAACTTCAATAAGGAGACGATTGAAGTTGTGCAAGCCTTAAAGCCCTGTGATAAATAACCAAATACTCACCTGAACCAATATATATATACATATACATACAGGGTGTTAATGAATACCGCCGAAATATTTTACCTGTGTATAGGGGGGGCATGGACAAGCAACTTTTATTAGGAGGTTTTTGCTCTGTGGAATCAATTTTTCCTGTTACAGTATAAAATCTCCCAGGGCATGGTCGTCACTGACTTCTAACATTTGAAAAAATGCAAACAAAGGAACTTCGTTGTTAACACTGTAGCCATGAATAAAAAACTATTGCAATGGCGGCCAGTCATGTGATTAGTCTGTAAATTTTGCAGATTATGAAAACACTAAATTATGATATAGTTGTAGATGGACAGTTAAGATTCAGGTTTTTGTCGATCACTAAAAAAGCATGAAGTCAATTTAATGAAAATTTTAACCCTACTTAACTTCATTATTTACTTATGACCACCAAATTGTAATCACTTTAATGCCCAGTAGCATACACATTTTACGTCATAGATTAAAAAATATCAATTAAAAGTTGCTTGTCTATGTCACCTCTGTACACAAGTAAAATATTTCGGTGTTATTCATTAACACTCTGTATATAGGTTTAATGATGTAATGTAATGTAATGTAATGTAAGTGTTTATTACAGTAATTAACTTTTTACAAATTCCAATGCAAACAATCGCATGAGTCCGCATGGACCGTACATGCTTACGCAAAAACACACACAAAAAAAGAACAAATAATATTAATACAAAATAACACAAACAAACCAAATCTATTCCTCACCCTCCACACCCGCTCTCCAATTTGTCGCTTTTTCAAACCTGAGCTGTCTCGCCTTCATTAAAAACTTCCCAATGCCTTCCTCAACGTTTTTTCCCCGTCAGTAACTCCAAACATTTTCGTTGCTCCCTATTGATTCCATAAAAGATAATGGTAAATATTTTTCCCTCCAATTTTCCAAACCTTCACAATTCGCCAAAATATGAAACCATGATTCTTCCCCCTTACATAATGGACAAACTCTCATTCCGTTTTCATCTGTGATCTTAATCATTCTCCACGCACCGAGTCTAATCCAAGCGAGCCCCAGTTTACTGACTTTAGGTCCTTTTCCTATGTATTGCTCCTTCCCCCACTCTAATTTTAACCGCGATTATAATTCAAGTGAAACCATAATCTGACATTGCGCATTTGTCTGTTGTCTATCAATATCCTTCAAACGGTTCTTAACCTTCCTCCACACACTTCTCCTATTTCCCTGCCCATCCATCCAAACGTATCCCATCCCAATTGTTTCTAATCCCTTTCTTAATTTGGAAGCCCACGTATTTCCTCCTATTCTTAGGATAACATATTGCTCTGATCCCCCAGCATAAGTTGTAACCAATATTTCACCGCCCTAATTTTACACTCTATAGTCTCACTTTGCGCTCCAAACTCTCTCATAATGCCACAGTTTGCAGTACCCCTCCCAACCCCCAAAATCCCTTTCAGAAAACGCGTCCTGACCTGATCTAGATTCCCTGTTTCTTCCCAACCCCATTTCTCAGCCCCATAAGTCATCGTCGATCTCACTATTGCCCCGTACAGAGTTTCCATAACACCTATTGGCATGTCTGGAATTTTGCTACGTATCCGAAGAGTCTCAGCTGAATTCAGTCCCGCTTTATGTTTCGTCACCTCAATGTGCTTTGCCCATCGTCCGTTCATAGTAAGCGTCAATCCTAAATAAACGAAGTTCTTCGCGTTATCCAAAGATTGTCCCGCATACGTCCATGTCTCTTTCCTGCTATAAACTGATCCGTTCTTAAAGGTCATAGTCTTAGTATTTTTTGTATTAACGATAAATTACCATTCCTCGCAGTACGTTTGAAGCCTGTCTAGTCCCTGTTGTAGTCCGTTAATCGTCGTTGAACATAACACCATGTCATCCGTGTATAAAAGCATAGGAACATGTACATTCCCCACTTCAGGTGCTTCCATAATTATGTATCTGTCCCATTACATCAACAATATCGTCTATAAACATATTAAATAATAAAGGAGACAAAATACAACCCTGCCTCACCCCCATCTCGCTGACAAAACTCTCCGATACCCTTGTTCTGTCGTACTTGACACAAAATTCCAATTTTTTATAAATCGCCTGCAATGCTACAATCATCTTCCGCGACATCCCTTTCACCTACAATTTATGCCATAACGCCTCACGGTTAATTGAATCAGACGCCTTCTTCAGATCTACAAAAGCACAATGCTGTTTTCCACGTTTTAATGATATTTGTCTCCCACGTAATGTGTCCAGAATAAATACTCTATATATGGTACTATGTCCTTCTCTAAAGCCAAATTGAAATTTTGAAATTTTACTAAATTTCGTTGACCAGTCCTTTATTCTGCTGTACAGTATTCTGCAATATATTTTCTCCATAAAAGGTAACAGAGTGACTCCCCTATAATTGTCCGGAATTCTTTTTGATCCATTCCCCTTATAAATTGGCTGAATAATTCCCTTATATAATGATATATCATGTGGTAGATCATTCTGATCTGCCCTGGCAAATGTAAATTGTATTGCAAAACATTAATGCAGATTTATTGCATTTCTAATTTTAGAAACATGTAAAATGTAATTAAATTTAATACAGTGTGTTTAGAATATAAGAATTAATATGTAAACCAATTTCCCTTTACCTAGTGGAAAATTTCAAAGTAGGAATAATTATTTCCAATAGAATATAACCTGTCACAAGTCAAAATTTAGCTTTAACCTAACCTAGGGTATCGTAATCGAACCTAATATAAGGTAACATATTAGCAAACCTAACAAAATTTAGCGAAGAGTTCACTGATCAAAAAGACGGTTTCGTTCTGACTTGAGTTCTAAGCGATGGTATAATTGATTGACACCAAATTTGAAACATAAGCACATGATCTTATAAGCCAGGTCCTTACAGAGCTCGAATTCTACTTTTCGAAAAGGGCGCAAAAAATCAAGATCATATTTCAACCCATGGTAAGTCTTTGGGGGAAGTCTACGTATTTAGTGTAGACTATTTTAGAAAAAAATATTGTTTAGATTAGGAAACATGCAGGAAAGTGTGCAGATAAAGAGTATCGAACGAGATACGAGTAGAACATCTTTCATTACATAAATCCAACCTTATAACAAGAAAGACGAAAATATTCCAAAAGTAAATACTAACCGGCTTCGCCCACATTTTCGTTGCAGCTGGGCTTTGCGCTCAACCGACTTTACGAGGCGTGATTTTAAAGAAAGTATCGTTTAAATGTTTTGCCGCTGCAGCATTGCAGTCGCGATTTTGAGCATGCGCGGTCACTTCCTCCGTTCATTTGGAAGCCAGATGCAGTGTGAGCGATAGCCACTTTGAGTATATCTATTGTTAGAGCGTTTCGAAATGTTCAAAACAATCGAATGATCCGCCGACTGTAAAGTCAGATCAGTGATTCGTTTTCTGAATGCGAGAAATGTTACGCCAGCAAACATTCATCACCAATTATGTGAGATTTATGGGGAAACAATAATGAGTGATGGAATGGTGAGGGAGTGGGTTAGGCAGTTTAACGAAGATCGTGAAAATGTGCAAGATCTGATCGCATCTTTTGGTTGGGAACAATTCGACCACCCTCGCTACAGTCCGGATTTGGCGACAAGCGATTTTCATCGGTTTCTTCATGTGAAGAAATTTCCAGTGGAAAAAATTTCAATGACGATGATTTTGTGAAACAAGAAGTGTGACTTTCATCACAGGCGGCATCATTCTTTGACGAAGGCACACAAAAAGTGGTTTCCCGTTACAAGTGCCTAAATAACTGCGGTGACTGAATGGGAAAGTATTGTAAGGTGTAAGGTAATGAATGATAATAAAATATTTGGATATAATGTTATTTTTTAAAATTATTAGGTACCTACTTTTAAAACACGCCTCAGCTAGTGTAAGGTTAACTATCGTATAGACTATTTGTAATTTATTCCAGCAGAAAAACTATCTGAATGGAACCATAGGTAAGTCCTGGCCTTCTGTTCCCGTCTCCTGTCAAGATCTATGACATTTATGTCTGATTTAAAGCTATAGTTTCCGTGTCTAAAGGCATGTTAGGCTACAAGAACTTCCTACCGCAGCGCATTTAAACCAGTGTTAATACGGACATTTAAGCTACAAGCGCAGCAATTTGCACAAAATAATATTTTTTATGATTATAATCTTATTTCATTGGTATTATTTGTGTATAGGCCTAATTAACCAGTTGATGAGTTCGTCCAAGAATTTTGCAGTCAATTGAGTAATCTTAAAAACATGATTTTATTGCAAAACAACAATCATTTTTCTTCTCTGAAACAAAATCCTCATTGGAAGAAAATGAAGCTGTAGTAACTTGTGATTTTGCCGAAAATTATTCATTTCTTCTACAAGATGAGGCTCAAGGGTTTCATTGGAACAATTCTTTGGCTACTGTGCACTCTTTTGTAATATATTTCAAGGAAAGAAATCAAGAAACAGGAAAACAAGAGCTAGTTAACTGGAGCTTTGTATTTATATCAGATTGCCTAGCACACAATACTGTTCTTGTTCATGCTTTCCAGAAAAAATTAATGCTCTATCTAAGAAATTATCTACCAAACTTGAAAAAGCTGTACTATTTTTCAGACGGGTCAGCTGCGCAATACAAAAATAGTAAGAATTTTCTGAACCTCTGCTATCACAAAGAGGACTTTGATGGACTTGAAGCTGAGTGGCATTTTTATGCTACATCACATGGAAAGGGAGTTTGTGATGGAGTAGGGGGTACAGTCAAAAGGCTTGCCGCCAAAGCCAGCCTCCAAAATCCATTAGAAAATCAAATTTTAACACCTTTTCAGCTTTTTCAGTGGGGTGTGCAACATTTACCAACAATCACATTTTTCTACACAACCAATGAAGAGTATTCTGATGAAGAAAAAGTTCTGAAATCAAGGGTTGAAGAAGCTGTGGCAATCTCGGGGACCCAGAAATTTCATGCCTTCATTCCTCTAGACCTAAATAGGGTAAAAACCAAAGTATACTCATTTTCTGATGATTCAGAAACACATAGAGTACAGATCAGCCCTGGTGATGAAGACATTCCATTTGAAGATGTTGTGGGTTTTGTTGCTTGTGCTTATGATAAAGAGTGGTGGTTGGTGCATGTTGACTCAAAAGATGATGTTGAAAAGAAAATTCATATTTCCTTTCTTCATCCAAAAGGACCATCACCGTCATTCACATATCCTAGGAGAAAAGATACCCTAGCAGTGCCAATGAACTATGTTTTGTGCAAACTAAATCCAACCACTGCAGCAGGTAGAACCTACCAAGTTCCAGCGGAGGAGATGGCCAAAGCGACACAAGTTTTGGCAAAGAAGAAAAACCACCTCTACTGATTTAGAGTGTAATGAAAATTGTTCCATGATTTAAAGTAAGTTTAACTGTCTTTTAATAAAATAAATAAGATATCAATTTTCAACAGGAGGAAAGAAACATGTCACTGATTCAGTAAGGCAGTTCCAGTTATTTTACCATATGGACCATCATCATCCTATTATATAGACCTAACTTTTTTCAAACAAACTTTTAGGGTACAGGCCCTATTGTAAAAAAGTAAATTAGTATTAGAGTAAGTTTAATTACAACAGTATGATTAATTTTTAATAAAATAACAATGAATTTACCAGAATTTCTATATTCATCAATTCATATAAAAATTAATTTTAGTATGAAACCAGAAAAATGCCATCATGAAAATTTGTACACAACTTACTAAAGAGGTTTAGAATAAAATATATTTTTTTCATAAAAATTAAAAATCCCGATTTTAAGTTTTTGATAAAAAAAAACTTTTTGAGTATTTGGAAGAAATATACAGTGATGTGATACAGTCAAGTTACATGTCAAATTAAAGCCCTTGTAATTCTAAAAAGAATGGTACAAATTTGAGCTTTCTAGGACCAACCGTTTTTGAGTTACATGCTTTTTAATATATCAAAACGTTCCTAAAAACTGTCATTATGTAATTTTTCAAAAATTTTTATCTCAAAAACTATAAGTCCAAAAAAGGTAAAAATCTAAATTTTGTACCTACTCAGCTAATACTACCTCATATTAAAAAATCGTAACAATCTGATGACGTGATGTTTGGACCATTGGTTGATTTGGTGTGGAATGACCCTTATATGTATTGGGGTAGGAGGGATGGTTTGGTATTTTCCCTGCAAGAAGGACGAGTATCTGTACACTTTGGGGGCTTTGGTTTATTTCCCATAATTTATAAGTAACACACCGTGTCTGGATTGAATTGTTATTGTTAAATGTTCTCTAATTTTAGATAATCATATTAATGAATACCGGGTACGCAGTAGCGTATAGTTGAGGCGCTGCACTACGAAGAGGAAGGTCGCGTGTTCGATCCCCGATGAGGTCATTATAATTTTTCAATTGACCTAACCCTTCTGGTGGCACTATGGCCCTGGGGGTTGGCTGATCCTCTAACAGAAATGAGTACCAGAAGCAATCCTGGGGGTAAAGGCGGTCGGTGAGTAAGGTTGAAAACCTTACCACCTTCATGTGCCGAATGTCTAAAATCTGGGAACCTCAACTTCCCGGAACCCTCAGGGCCTCCATGGCCTATTTAGGGAACACTTTTTTATATCAATGAATATATGTTTCTTTTAGGAACTAAGAATATTGGGTTTTTATTTGTTAATGACTTTTAATTTAGGCACTTCTACTGACGCTGTCATGCAATAAAAGTTTAATTCTAAAATCCCTTCAACACGAAACATTTACAGTAGATTTTGGGTGAATGCCGTTATTAAAGCATTGGACACGTAGAATATCATCAGTAAGATAAGTGATCCAGTAGGTTCTTATTACAGTGGCCAGTCCCTTATCATACTTGAAGGATATGATTTTGTGATTTATTAAGTTTTATATTTCTGTCATATTAACCACAAAACCTACTTGTAATTTTATATGACTTGTAATGACAATTACAGAGACATTTTTGCGATGTGCCGCTGGAGTCCCTTTACCGGGCGACAACTTGCTTCCAGGCCACCGGACGTGCGTTCTCGGCACATCCCATAAATAATCTCTTTACATATCATCGCCGTACAACGCTGATTATAAACATTTTATAAGGACTGCTTTGTATCATTAGGCTACAGAAGATAGACTACAAATACGGCAAATTAGGTGGGTCTTGTTACTGGATAAATATCACGTTTATTTCTTAGCGTTTATCTACTAGAAGGAAATAGATTTGCCAGTAATATAAGTTCTAAAACAAGGCATTTCTGAATATGTTCTAACCTCAACCAATTACTACCACAACCATAAAAAAATCATCTAAAATAACTTCAGTAATTAACCACTGTGCGTAGTTTGATGGATACGCAAATTACTGTGTTATCAGCTTTTATTTTAAAATTCAAACACTACATAATAGTTCGAAGAATATAAAAGTTTCACATTCCAACAAATACCGGTAAGTCTGTAAGAAAAACTGAAAACAATTAGGAAAATAACAGTAAACACCAGCTTACATGAAAGCTTCTTATTATTATTAAAAACAAGAATGGAAGCGAAAACGGCAAATTACTTTGCAGGCAGACAATGGTAATACAAATAGCAAAGAAAATAATTACCTAGTGTGCTTATAAACCCATAAGAAGCCTATACAATATCAGATATAACAAAGAGAGTATAAATATAGGGTAGGAACATGCAACAAGAAATATTGTGTTTCATCATAAAAACTTAACACGTTGTTATAATGTGAACCTTGAGGCGACCTTTGCCTTCCTTCATTCCACACTAATATATTGTAGGCCTATCGGTGTCCTTGGGAACCACCTCAGCCTATTATTTCTTTCTTTCTTTCTTTCTTTCTTTCCCTTTCTTTTCTTTTCTCTGTAGAGACACTTATGTCGTCCACCATGGATGGCATCACTGCACCTTTTAAGCTATGTATTATTATTTATAACCTCTCTCCCTCCCTCTCCCCTCCCTCTCCCCCTTCCTCTCCCTCCCTCTCCCCTCCCTCTCCCCCTTCCTCTCCCTCCCTCTCTCCATTCCTCTCCCTCCCTTTCTCTCCTTCTCCCTCTCTCCCCCTTTTCTCTCCCTTTCCCTCTCTATCCCTCTCCCCCCTCTCTCTCTATTTTTTTTAGAGATTTTGCAAAACTTTGATTATAAATCCCAATCATTTGTTATTGAGGAGACGAAATACTTTATTACAAAGAATTCATCAAATACAAATCACATTGCATGTACAGTTCTCATGAAAACAGTGTATTGTTTGCAATGTTCACATAAGGCTTTGGAAGTCGTAAGTACCGGCAACTGGGCTTTGACAAATTAGAGAAGCTATCGATATAATTCTTGTGTAAATAAATAATGAAGAATGAAATCCCGAAAATAATTCACAGTGTGATGCAGTCACATAACTTTCTGTACGCTGGACATGGAAAATATCATTTTCTCACTTCACATATTGATGTAGAATAAGAGGGCGTATTGCAGGAAAAGCTTAATCCCGTTGTCTCAACCTGAGTGTGTGCCAACGAGTATGCTATATCAGAAGTCGGTAAAGAATCCTATCCACTGATACATTAATCATAGCCTTAGGCTTTGTATTAGTTAAGAAATATGGATGTTTATCATAGGCCCCAAGCATGTAAATGGAGACAAAATAGGATGGAACATTTTTAGTCCTATGCGCGCAATATATATTATGTCCCAGGTTTTGGGGGAGGGAAGTATGAAAGTGATATTGAATTTTTTTTTTGTTTTTTTGTTTTTTTTTTTTTTTGTTCAGCTTTAAACGGTTTAATGCTAACATGAGAGTGAGAAATAAAATATTCTGTAAAGACAATACAATTTTATGTTACCTAAATTTCTATTTCTTATTTCAACCCCTACCAGGCATGGTGTGTAGAAGCAATGGGGTGCAAATTTCTACATCCTCTGTAAACCATATAGAGCTATATCAAGCGTTTTCTGAGGATATAGTTTGAATGCGTTAAGTCGTTCTTCCTCATTTCAGATTCTAAATATAAGGACCTAGAGTTTGAAAATCGAAAGTCCTTCATAAGTTAATTTCGAATTACAAAATACAAAACCCGAACGATGCCGGGCCTTTAGTAGGTATATCAGATCAAGCGTAACACACCTCGCTGGCCCGTTTTAAACCCCAGAAATATATTTATTATGGAAATAAAAATTCAAACTAGCTCCCTATGTTTCTACAAGTCTAATGTGTTAATAAATGCCGGTAAAGTAAAATTATTGTAAAGTTACATCGATATAAATAACTTCTTTGTTCCGTCAAAGAAGT
Source organism: Ectobius pallidus (assembly GCA_964059195.1). NCBI lineage: Eukaryota > Metazoa > Arthropoda > Insecta > Blattodea > Ectobiidae > Ectobius > Ectobius pallidus. Next base: position 31,796,001 of record CAXKWD010000006.1, read on the forward strand.
TACTGTCCTATAGCGATTGTTGAGACAATAAGTGCGGTGCATAATAGGAGATGGCCATGTTATGCATGGCACGTAGGTTGATGAGAATTACTTTAGGCCTATTAAACTAAAACAAATGAGCCAACTTCTGTCGAATATTAGCAAACAAATAAATGATTCTATGAAGACTTTCTTCGTTTCTTTCCTATGTCGCATGAAAAGTAAGAGGTCCATGTTACAACTATTGAAATCCCTTAGGGTTTATGGAGGTTGAGGCTCTATGAAAATGGTAAGATTAGCCTTAAAATGTTACCTCTGTTTGCTTATTTCCGTTAAAGTCTGGGTGAGCAAAGTTCACAGTGAAGCTAATAAGATTAGGCTAAATTATTTCTTCGGGGAACGAGGCCTCTTATGGTTTGTTTCAACCAACTGCATCAGGTCGCACTATATTAATTGGAAATAATGTGCATTTTTTAAAGTAAGTTTAGGCCAACTCTATATATTAATGTAGGCCTACAGTCAAACCTCTGTATAACGAAGATCGATATAACGATAAACCCGCATTTAGTGATATTTTAATTTGGTCTTGGCATATTCCCTTTCTTAATAAAATCAGGTAAACTGACATAACAAAGCGCCAGAATGCTTTTGTTTAATCAGTGATAAATTAATTGCAATTATGATGTGCAGAAAATAAGTTATTTTTGTAATCTATCTCCGAATTAAGCTGCAGATCGATTCATTAAGCAGGACTTACGGAAGAACAAAGGTGTAAAGTTTTATACTTAACCTTAATTCAAACTCGTAAACACTGATATAAGACATTCTTGAAATATGTTAACATTTTTCACGAAATACACAGGCGAAGAACTTCACTTAATGTACGTAGGCCTTATTATTACATAGTAATATATCTTCTGTATGTAACAATATTCAACTTGATCAACGAAATAAACATTTGACTAGTTTGATATACAAATGCAAAGGGATATGTCATGGCTAACTGTATTGCAAATTCCAAAGCCGTAGGCTATATGACCAGTGTAAAACATAATGTTGTCAGGATAATCGATTCGCATTTGTTAAATTCTTTATGATATATTACCATAAAATAGACACTAAATTGGGCATTACTCTGATACCGGTCAACCGATTTGGTCCAATATCAATAGACTTCTTCTCATGAACATTATAAATGCATATACAAGTTTCATGAAAATCTGATAGAGCGTATTTGAGTTATCGTGCCTTTAAAATAGACACTAAATTGAGTTTTACTCCGGTACCGGTCAACCGATTTGGTCCAATATCAATAGGGTTCTTCCTATGAACGTTATAAATGGGTATAGGCCTACCAAGTTTCATTAAAATCCGATTAAGCGTATTTGAGTTATCACGCGTACAGGCACACGGACGGACGGACAGACATTTTCCCATCCCCCAAACAATCTCGTAAATTACCATACTGGCACTTAATAACGTTAAATTTCACTCACTACAACGATGCAGCTACTTTAAAAACACCTTTTTTAAAAAATATTTTGATGTTTAATTGTTGTACCAAACTAGTAACTTATCCCTGTGGATGGTAACTAGTATCCGATATGTATCCATCCCAACCACCAATATTTATTCTTTGGAGGCCTGACAATTGTTAAGCCTATATTTCTTAGAATTTCCAAAAGAGAAAGATTGTGGAAGTTTAGCGGTCTTTTAACATTTGGATTTGTGATCATTGATCCATTATTAAGTGCCAGTATGGTAATTTATGAGATTGTGTGGGGGCCGGGGAAATGTCTGTCTGTCTGTCTGTCTCCGTGTGTCTGTACGCGCGATAACTCGAATACACTTTATCGGATTTTCATGAAACTTGGCCTATGCATTTATAACGTCCATGGGAAGAACCCTATTGATATTGGACCAAATCGGTTGACCGGTACCGGAGTACTGCCCAATTTAGTGCCTATTTTAATGGTAATATATCAGATAGGCGCTATAACTCAAATACGCTCTATCAGATTTTCATGAAACTTGGTATACGGATTTATGATGTCCATGGAAAGAAGACTATTGAATTTGGACCAAATCGGTTGACCGGTACCGAAATAAAGAGTAATTAACTGACATATCTATTATAATATAATCTTCGTTCTCCGACATTTCGAAGCATTTTGTTTGGATCGCGGCCAACCAATCTGCGGTCGAGCTCCCTTCAATAATGTCGTAATGTAATCAATTCTGTAAATAGAAATAATAGGGGAAATTACTTATTATAAGAGCATGCTTTCATTTCTAATTTTATATAAGTATTAATTTTGTAAAGGATATTAGACGCTAAAATATTATTGCATGGCCCACAATAAACATAACGTAACAAACTGCCAACCGTTTTTTATATTGTTATTGCTACCCCGTTTTCTTCGTGACGATGTGTGTGTAAATAAAACATTTGAAACTTACTAGCTATTGAATATTGATATAATATTGTGTTTCTATCGATATGAATGGCTACCGATATCTGCATTATGTTTTAATGTGAGTATTTTTCGTATGCGCTCCTGTGGAGCAATATACCTAATATAATTCCTGACAGATTCATTTCAGATTGACTTGATTTCATTCATAACCTATACGGCTGCTTTAAATTTGAAACAGACATGTCAGCGAATCGTAGGTCTATTAGATCATTAATATTATTTCCCTATCTAGTTTTTTATAATGGTTTAAAGGCGGACCTTTTTACGAAATACTTTCATTCATTAATATTATTGTCAATGCATTTTGTAAAATGTAGACATATTTTAGGAATTTATTAGATCAGTGTATACCAATATGAATTAAGGTTAAGAATCAAACTTTAGACCTTTGTTCTTCCGTACACCCTGCTTAATATATTGTGACAAAGCTCAGAAAAGCCTAGAAGCTAATAGAAGGAGGAGTAAGCCGGAAAGAACGAGAAACGACGGAGCCTAGAAAGATCGCGCTCCCCCTAGGGGATGGGCGGCAGACGAGCGCCAGTGGGCGTGACAGCAGCACGACTATTGGAGCCGCGCGCCGACGGGTGCGGCCTACTCCCTGGCGCGGTGAGTGACGGTGCGCGCTCGTGGGAGGGGCCAGAGGTGGAGCCACGCGCCCCGCGCGGACATTCTAGACAATGCGCGGGCGGAGAACTTTCGAGAGACCGGGTCTGGAATATTCGTCGGCCCTATATATGGGGCCGCGAGCGAGCTAAGCAGTCAGTCAAGGAGAGAGAGTCAGAGACGGCAACGAGGAGTGATGAGTCAGTCAGTCAAGGAGAGTTCAGTACAGTGAAGAGTCAGTACATCAGAGGAGAGGCAGTCCGTGAAGAGCCGGGGGGTCAACGAGGGAACAGTCAGAGAGGCAGTCCGTGAGTAGCGGCGAGCGTCAGCGTCAGAGGGTGAGCTGGACGGAGAGGACTGATCAGCGCGGCCTCAAGTGAGTGTGTCTTGGGAAGCTGAGGAGCCAGTGACCGGAGGGACCCGAGAGCGGAATAGCTAGTCAACGGGGAACTAGTGACCGGAGGGAAGGGTGAACGGAAGAGCTGGTGAGCTGATCTGGGCTGAGGCAGTGCCGTCCCGGGGAACTCTGCGCGACGGGTGGATCGCACAGCGGCAGCGAGGACTGTGGAGTTGACCGGCGCGACGTGGGATGATCTGGATTGGACTGGAACAGTGCTGTAATTAGGACTGAGCACAGTGAGAGTGAGCACTGAACAGGACAGTGAACTGGCGAATAGTCTGGAGTTTTCTGGCTGTATTGTCAATTGTTGTAGGAAATAAAGAAACCTCCATCCTTCAATTATAAACTCGGTGTTCTCATTTTGAACCCCGACGAGCCCTTGTTACAATATCGATCTGGAGTTTTACTCGGAGATCTGATGCGGTTCTTCGTATCATATGGCTTCACGAATTTGGGCGCCATTTATATGATGCAGTACTTACACTAAAATGCCCCATGTAATTTGGGAGTCCATTAAGTATTATGCAATCTGGTGTTGTGGTCCACCTCCACAATATTGTACTTACTGCGAAACTCTTCTTCTGCAGCCTGATGGATACCTCGGTTAGCTCAGTCGTATGCTACAAGTTGCTCTCTCAGTTCTACGGGGGATAATTGGGTGGTTGAGGTCCTAATGTTTATAATTTTAAATGATAAACTGTTCTTAAATCACTTGTCAAGTTTATTCAGTTATTCAGTGGAAATTAATTAATGTTGAAGGTTAATTAAATGAAATAATTAATTTTACTCAATGTATGTTGAAGGGAGTTTAGTTCTGGCAATCACAGCTCTGACGTAAATGTTACCTTGTGATGACGAGATATGTTCACGTAATCTTCTATTTATATGACGTAGTCGTCACAGTCGTACTTACTTAATCAAGTTCACTGGCTTTATTGTAAGTCGCTATAATAAATCACTTACTACAAGATGATGTCTGCACAGATTTGATACTTCACCTAATTAATGAAGTTATATTAAAATAAACGGTCGGATTGGCCCCAATGCCAATACGACAAAGTGTGAGTTATTAGTGGAAGCTACGCAGGGTACGTGACCTGCTTCTCCACTCGTCGACACACAAGTAAATTTCCGTAAAGGCCGTGATACTAGCTTCCCTTCAACTGTCATCTTTTTACCATCATCTCATAAAACCAATCATATACACTCTTATAGCTAATTTCTGTGTTTCTTATACTAAACTTAAATTCTATTGGTTCCTCATTTCAGAGTTCAGTTTCGTTTGGGAGTAATACTTTTCTGCTTCTCCCCTCAGGCGATTCTCCGTATTACTGTCTAATTCTCGGACCCTCTATACAACTTGCAATTCCCAGCTAACATTCTAGTGAAGTCTCTATTCAGCTAGTACTTCTTCCATTCTCTCACTTTTTGACTGAATAGAAGAGTAAGTTTTAACAAAGACTGGCACCTATCTCCAGCAGAGTCGCTATACATTTCACTAGAGCAGTATTGTGTCTTTCCTAGTATTCCGTCTGCTAGCTTCTATTGAGTTCTGATATATTTTATTTCTTACTATAAAATGATTAATATTTATTAATGTATTGATGATACTAATTTCATATTAATATAATATCATTTGTTAATTTATTCTGATTCTTGTCGTATAAATTATAATAATATTGAATAATTAGTTCAGATGTTATGATCTTCCACATTTAATTAATATCAATTTATTTATATTATTTTTATATCAGTTGATAAGTAATGGAGATGACTCCGTTTACACCAGATCTATTACAAAAATAACTTATTTTCTGCATGGGGCTATCATAATTGCAATTTTCACTGATTAAAAAAGTATACTGGCACATTGTTACATCAGTGTACCTGATTTTGTTATTTTTCGCTTCTTTACCCCCTGTTCCTGTAGATTGCACACTTTCCTGCATGCAGTCTTTTAGTCCAGTCAATGAATGCTCAAAAAGAGGTGTAGAGGGAAATGGAAGGAACACAATTTTTGACTTTGGGACTTTGTTTGGACTAGTTAGGAGGTGAACATACTAAAAGTCCCCACTCCTAGGAGGTGAGCGGGGGAAAGGGCGGCCCTTAGAACGTCCCTTTTTTCGGTTTTTCGCTTATATCTCGGAAACTAAGGGTCCTAGCGATAAGGTCTTTCTATACAAAATTACAGATGACAAAATGATCCACAAGGTTGATCCTCTTCATTTTTTCGCTATCTCGCCTAGTTTCCGAGATATCCGTGCTCAAAATTAGCTAATTTTGAAAAAAATAAAATTGCCTCGCGTTTTTTGCCTTATTTCGTTAGCTAACTCTTTGGCCCTTCGTCCTACGAAAAAGTCATAAGGAAGGAAGTTGTAGAGCATTAAATTTCCTTGAAGAATATGTGATAGTTTACTTTTTATCTTCAACCATTCAAAAGTTAGAGCAATTTTAACTTTATGTGTAAATTCCGGAATTTTGCAGAAAAACTTAACTTTCGTATTTTCCATTATTTCACTGCTCTAACTCTGTATAAAAGCCAATATTACGTATTTATATATATAAATAGTATGTACTATATATATAAGTTGTACATAAATGAATCAATATATATATATATGTATTTTGTAATATATTTTCAAGGAATATATATGCTTATATATAGTCCATTCAGTGATTGAATGAATAGATGGAAATGGAAGGAGCACGGTTTTTGACTTTGGGACTTTGTTTGGACTAGTTAGAAGTTAAACATATTAAAAGTCCCCACTCCTAGGAGGTGAGCGGGGGCAGGGGGTTCCGTAGAATGTCCCTTTTTTCGGTTTTTCGCTTATATCTATGGACCCTAGCGTTAATACCACTCTATACAAAATTTAACCTGATAAAATATTCCATCAAGACTGATTCCTTTCACTTTTTCGGTATCTCGCACAGTTTATTTTAAATTTGTATGTGATCGGAAATTAATTTTCAAGAATAACAACTTTTTTATTCTAGAGTTTGAAAATAAGTATCAAACTGTCTCTAGAAAGAGCTCAATCCAACTATCAAAGATGTACGTGTGACACACTTTGACATTGTTATAGACGGAGGACTTCTCCTGCACAAAGTTACTTGGCAAAGAGGTTCCACGACATCTGCCATTTGTGATGGATACGTCAATTTTATGAACAGTCACTATCGTGGAAGGAGTTGCACTGTAGTATTTGATGGGTACACGAGCTCATCCTCAAGTACAAAGGTCGCTGAGCAGCAAAGGCGGTACCATCTCAGCAAGTAAGCCGACATACATTTCAATCAGTAGACAGTCATAACTGCGAAGCAGGAAGACTTCCTGTCAAATTTCTACAACAAAAGTCTGCTGATTAACATGCTGAACATCACACTACAGGCACATGGAGTCAGAACCCTGAAAGCACGGAATGATGTGGATGTCCTCATTGTAGATATGGCTATGGAGTTGTCACATACCACCGCTGTTGCAGTTATTGGTGAGGATGTTGACCTAATAGTCCTGTTGATGGCCAAAGCAACTAGTGACCAGAACATAATTTCCGTCAAGCCTGGGCGTAGAAACATAAAACCTACATTGTTTTCTACCCAGGGGCTGCGAGACATACTATTTCTACATGCCTTCACTGGGTGCGATACCACCTCAGCAGCCTTCTGAAAGAGTAAGCTGGGATTTATCAAACTGTATTTGAAGTCTCCAGATATCCAGGGAACTGCTGCAGTTTTCTCAGACCCTTCCTCAACCAAGGATGATGTAGAGGAAGCTGGGGAAAAGTGTATTTTGAGGTGGTATGGGGCCCCACCTAAAGAGAAATCTCTAAACGCTTACCGTTACCAATCCTATGTAAAATCGGTAGCCAATATCAAACCGGACATCTCGTGCCTCCCACCAACTGAGGGGGCAGCGAAACAACATTCTGAGGACATATCACAAAGTCGAGATGCGATTGGAAAATTAGCTGCCTCCTCAGATGTATGGGTGGGAGTTAACCAACAAATTTCTAACCCCGGTACACAGTGAGCACCAGGCTGCACCGGATGAAATATTAATTTTTTTTGTCGGTGCACAAAGGATTGTGCCACCACCAAATGCGGATGCAGAAAGGCATCTCTCAAGTGTTCCCCTGCGTGCCAAAACTGCCAGGGGAACTGTCTTAATGGGGGCCCCCTCTTGGTCAATGAGGATGAAGAACTCGACATCGATCCTCTGCCAGTTATCCTAGAAGATGTATCCCCTTTCTCAATGGATGAAGCAGAATTATACCCAGGACCAAGTTACCATGACGCGGTAGGACCCTCCGGCTCCAAGAGAGTCAGGAATTTATAATTATTATTGCTGTTCAATTGTACTAAAAGGTGTAAATATATTATTAAAGTAAATATAACACAGTTTCAAGAAACATTTACGAGTTAATGTGTTAATAAAAAAAAGTTATGTACAAATTGTTGTTTACTCTGGAATCATCCTACCCCATCCTACCCCAATGCCTTTGCGGAGCGAATGTATAGTTAATATAGGCCTATATTTTATATTAACTGTAGATTATATATTATATATATTGAATAAAAGTATTATTGCCTATGTAGAGGGTTATTATGGCTCCTAAATAACAATAAAGATTCGTCAATCCTCGATAAATTGTCAATTTTGAGTATCAAAATTTTCCATAATATATTATAGTAATTGTATTTCTCTGGGATAAATGATGGAGCTCTCAAAGTGGTTCCACTAGGTTCGGGGTTCGAAATTAGTAAACTACACCAAACAATATTACTTTAGAAGAACTCCATATATACTTGAAAATATATTATAAATACATAGCCTATATATACACATAATTTCTTTATGTGCCATTTATATATAATACATACTATTTATACATATAAATATATATAATACATATATATTGGATTTTATATAGAGTTTCAGCAGTGGAAGAACGGAAAATACGAAAGTTAAGTTTTTCTGCAAAATCCCGGAATTTACACATAAAGTTAAAACCTGCTCTACCTTTTGATCGGTTGAAGATAAAAAGTAAACTAACATATATTCTTGAAGGAAATTTAATGCTCTAAGACTTCCTTCCTTATGAATTTTTTGTAGGACGAAGGGCCGAAGAATTAGCTAACGAAATAAGGCGAAAAACGCGAGGAAATTTTATATTTTTCAAAATTAGCTAATTTTGAGCACGGATATCTCAGAAACTAGGTGAGATAGCGAAAAAATTAATTAAATCAATCTTGTGGAGCATTTTGTCAAATTTAATTTTGTATAGAAGGGTCTTATCGCTAGGACCCATAGTTTCCGAGATATAAGCGAAAACCCGAAAAAAGGGACCTTCTAAAGGCCCCCCTGCCCCCCGCTCACCTCCTAGGAGTGGGGACTTTTAGTATGTTTACCTCCTTACTAGTCCAAACAAAGTCCCAAAGTCAAAAATTGTGTTCCTTCCATTTCCCTCTACAACTTTTCATTGACTGGACTATTTCTAATATATGGCATATAACAACCTCTCAATGTAACAATAACCCTAATAAAACGATGCAACCTGCAAGGACCCACAAATATCGCTATACAGAGGTTTGACTGTATACTGCTAGATTGCGCAGTATATTAATCGGAAGTAGTGCGAATTTTTTTAGTGTCCTAGATATTGAATTAATGGTAGATTGCATCACATAAACACACAAAATAGCAATTTTTTAATGCAATAGATGGAAAGGTGTCTGTTTATATATAAAACATAATATTGTGATGAAATACCCATCTTATACCACAACTATTTGAAAACCCCTGTTTATATATAAAACATAATATTGTGATGAAATATCCATCTTATACCACAACTATGTGAAAACGCAGAAGTTTTTACTTTAATTCAATGTAATTAGTAATTACAAACAGAGTCAGTTTCCACTGTTGTAAATAAGCTTCTGACTTCATTAAGAAACATCGTTCTAATTAGCACAAATGAATTTGAAAAGTAGACTTTTCGTGTAATTGCCATTCTAAGTTGCTTCACAATTCTCTCATAACTTAACTTAACAACGAATACAATTCTACTGTACACTCTTCCTGTTAAAGGCGGTTTTCAAAGTGTCGTCCTTGCACCTGGATGCAATACTGCACTCGTCTCTGGAATGAGTTTCGAATTATTTCAAACATCCCCATATCATATCGGAATTCTTGACAACCACTTACAATTCTTTGCTGTTGCTTTATGGTTCCATTTTGACTACATAGAGTTCAGCACATGGGATGCCTGTTGCTCACGGTCAATTTTTTTCGTTAATTTTATTGTACAACTAATTTCACCAAAATGTTGTCAGATGTACCTCTTGCAAACCGTCAAATGTGTCATCAAATGCATGCTATCGAGAGAATGTCCCTCTGTAGTTTAAATTTCACAACAACGTAGTATTACCCTGCCACCTAGTGGTAGACTCCTGTACTCTAAATATTGAGCTACTCATATTTTCCTGGTAATGGTAGTTTGTTGTATTGTTTGTATTAAAAGACGATTTTTTATTAGATTGTTTAACATGTCTCTTACAAATACAGAGAACTCCACTTATCCAGATTAATTGGGACGGGACCAGATTCGGCTAATCAAGTATCCATTTAATTAAATAAATATTGAAAAAGGACATTTCTTTAAACAAAAAAAAAAACTGCACAGTTGGCCTACTATAAGTGCCACATCTTGAACCTATCGGTCACAGTCTGCTGTTTTGTTAACAGACTATCGAGTTTGTCGGCTAAAAGTTTTGCTTGAATAATATGCGAGCCCGATTTAAGATATTCAAAAAGGGCATTAAATCAAGGTCAGAGTTCATCCCATGTTAAGTGTATGGACTATGGATTTAGTGTATTGTAAAAGAAATCAGCAAATGTGCAGGAAAATCTGTAGGTAAACAGTGGCAAAAATAACATTTCGAACTATTTTCGTTACATAAATCCAGTGTATTACAAAAATGAAGGATAATGCGAAAAAAAACTAATATTAAGTGGCTTCGCTCCTAATTACCTTACGCGCCCAACCTAGACCTACCTATTTATTATACAAGTAGGCCTATACAGTATAATGTTATGAAATGAACAAATGATATGCAGATGATGAAATTAGAATATGGAAAGAATATGCTTGTGAAAGGATGGTGCATTTCAGAGGCGTAACAAGGGGGGGGGGGTTGGGGGTTTGAACCCCTTCCTCCCCATTGCCACTCCACTTGTGGCATGGGAGGGTGACAGAGCAGAAATTAAATTAAAAAAAAAATAAAAAAAAATGATGGACTATTATCTGGCATGTAATAAAGAGATATTTCCCACAATAAGTATGTTATTGAAAATATTTGTAACTCTGCCAGTATCAACAAGCAGCAGTGAACGCTCCTTCTCAACTCTTCCCAGAGTTAAAACTCATTTGAGAAATGCGACAGGACAAGAAAGACTAAATGGACTAGCTATGTTAAATATACACAGAGAAATTAGTATTTGCCCTGCAGAAATTCTGGACCAACTTGCAAAAACGCCTCGACGTCTGGAATTCGGACGAAATTAAAGTATTGTATTATAGAGTAACTAGCTTAAAAGACCCGGCGTCGCCCGGGTTTTGTATTTTGTAATTGGAAATTAACTTATGAAGGATTTTCAATTTTAAATTCTAGGTCCTTATATAGGCATTTATAATTTGAAATAGGAAGAACGACTTATTACACTCAAACTATTCCCTCAGAAAACGCTTGATATAGTTTTTTATGGCTCATAGAGGATCTAGAATTTTGCATCCCATCGCTTGTACAGTGCACAGCAAGCCTGGTAGAGGTTTAAATAAGAAGAAACAGAAATTCCTGTAACATAAAATTGTAATATCGAGGCGGGAAATTTCCCACTCTTATGTTGCCATAAAGCCAATTTGGGGATGAAATTAAACAGAAAGCATTATCACTTTCATACTTTTCTCTCCAAAAACCTGCGATATAATATAATAATATACACATTACATACCTCGTTTTGTTTTCTCTATGTCCAGGGTAGAGAAAGTTATGTGATTCCATTATTTTAGTGGATTTCATTCTGTAATATTTATTTATAACATGAATTATTTTGATAACTTCTCTTATTTGTCAAAAGTGCATTTCATTTGTTTTTTCCAAGCCCATCTGATACCATTTGGCAACAATATATTCTGTGATTTGGAATTGATAATTCTATGTAAAAAGGGATTAAGTATTTTCAAAAACATTTAATTTTTGGCATTTAGAATCAGAATTTTTCAAAATCCTTTCTTAGTGAGCACCTACATTAAGAAACGAAGGTACTGTCAAAATTCCAAGTCTCTACCTGTTATAGTTTAGGCTGTACGTTGATTCCTGTCATTCAGTCAGTCAGTCATTCATTCAGTCAGTCAGGACAAAGCCTTTTATATATATAGAGATAATGTAATTTTAAATATGTATTAATTCATTTCATTATTGTGGTATAGGCCTATCACCTTTTTAAAAAATCTGCCTATAAATTACTTAATATGAGTATAAAAGCGTGGGAATTTTAAAACTCGTTATTGCGCACCTTAATTTTTAAAATTACTTAATATGAGTATAAAAGCGTGGGAATTTTAAAACTCGCTATTGCGCATCTTAATTTTTAAAATTTTCCAGGGGAGGACCCCCGAACCCCCCTCTCCCTGGGGGTATTCCATACCCCGCAGACCCCCCGGATGTTATAACCCCCATATGGTCGGCCTGGTTACGCCTACGGTGCATTTTATGTGATGAGCAAGACCGGTTTACCAATTTTTCAGTCCGTGAAAAAGTTTCTTCATACTAAAACTAGGTGTTCTGGGGGAAAGAATTTCAGAACTGTACGTCTGTAAAGGCATATTATATACTCTGGATAATTTTTTAATAGAAACTAATGAAATTATAGAAGATGTAAAGAGAGAGTCGTGCTGAACGTACAAACTTATTGATTGGTACTTGAATGCAGCAGTCTACGCGCTGTTTAATTTTGTAATGAAAAGCGGTCCTACATCCGGACTTAACCCACTGCCTTCCTAACGCTCAGCAACTTCCTCAAATCTATATTGGTCAAAGGTGTACGTTGATCAGTGGCAACAAAATTACTATACATTCACCATGTGTATTTTATCCGAACATTCCCCATCTTGAATAGGTTTGAACTCAAGATTAAACAGTTAACTTAGAAAGGCTTCTTTAATTGCGCTTTTGCGTACCATTTATTTATATAATCTATTTGCTGGTTCATTTTTACAAGTTAATCTTACTTGCCATTGCTTCAGTTTTATGACTTAATATTGACTTACGATAATTCATCAGGCAGCTAGGAATTCCATGGAATGTAGAAAGTATTGGTATGATGCGACTACTTGCGCATGCCCACCACTAATCGATGTATTGGTCGCCACCCAGATTAAAATAGTCGTTAACTGATTAAGGTTGGTACCCTTGGAACATGACCACCGTCTCGAATAGCTGTCTGTATTTCATTATTTTTCATGTTAAATATTTTCGAGCATTCTTAGCTACTAAAAAATAATAGGCTAAACAATAGCCTACACATGCGGTAAGTGAACTGGGGATTCAGGAAAATTTAAAAAGACGACCCTTCCTCGATTCTCTACTTTCTGAACTTACTAAACAAGTATTCAGTATACTCAATGAAACCTCCCTATAACAATATTTTCGGGCCCTAGCAATAGTCCAGTCACCAGGTACTTTTGCCTGGAAAAAGGTCCGAAGTTAATGATTTTTTAGTATGTTTTATATGGGTATTCTGAGGTGTAGGATCCAAGTTTCCCAATTCGAGAACCTTGTGCTAACTTCAGGGCAGCCGAAAAACCCCTGAAATTTTTGGGCTTTTTTCAATGTCCTAAACAACGCGTTTTATCTGAAAATACTCTATTATAAAAATTAAAGGGCAATAAATTTGCTACATTTGCACTGTTTAAACGTTTTTTAAGTCGAATACGTACCGAGATATGGAGCTTCGAAGTTTCGAGTTATTTTTCAAAATATTGAAAAACTGCAAAAAATGCAGGATTTTCCCTAGTAACTTTCATCTTTCAATATTGCTATATGAATAACGTCCAATAACCTACACAATAGAAACCTCACTCTTAATGAGATGTTCTTTTCAGAATTCTCTATGTATAAAAATGAATTTTATAAAAATGTATAATACATGTAATGACATGTGGATATATTAAGTACAAAATATGTAAATTATTACAAATTAGTCATTCATATTAATTCATAAAAGCCTTGATCTCATTGGTCCCAATGGCAAGTCGGCATCATCTCTCAGTGATTCCTCTTCCTCCTGAGCAATGATCTCATCGATGACGTCATCCTCCTCGTCGCACTGAATGTCTGTGTCTTCCTCGTTGATGTCGGTTTCAGGCGAATTCTCGCAAGCTTTTCCTGCACAATTCTTGCGGATGGTTGAGCATCGGAGTCCTGCTTTTTTGCAGCTGCAAGCCCCGGTGCTATACCCTGTCATGCACTTACATTGTATCATGTGCAGCAACTTTTCTGGAGCTGCATCCGTGGTCGTTGTTATAGGGATCAGCCCTCGTTTCGTTAAAGTCCAGCCCCAAACTGACGGTAACTTTTTGTAGCCCAGTCACGTCTGCACTTGCAGATAGGTACGGTACGAAAAGAATGGTACCAAGCAGCGTCTCGTGTAGGGGGCAATCTGGCAAGGTTGAATTTGGATTTTGACACGGAGTTGGAAAATATTCGGTACCGAAGATCATCCAGAGTAGGCCTATCTGTGTCCATGTTACGACCGTACAGTATAACAAGAAACTTTTCCCCGGCTTCCGAAATTTGGCATGGTGTTGCTTCGTTATCTTTGAAAACACTAACGATGTCAGACAGAGAACGGTTTTTTTCATACATAGTGAAAACTTTCTTCTTTCCTTGTCCAAATGGGTTTGATGTAGTGTCACATCCGCTTGCTGCATGAAGGAAAAGAATATCCTGAGTATTGAATTTGCACGAAGCTGGCGAATACAAACACTGGGGTATTACCTCTCCCACTCTTTTGGAAATAAACGTTCTTTTGAGAAGAGTCTAATGCAGTCAGCAGTACTAAGAGATCGTTGTCTTCACCTGTGATAGTAACGCTATCGAAGTCAGAAGCCTTAGATATTGCAGTTTTCACTATCATGAAATCAGCATCTTCTATTGTCTGCTTAACTTCGATGCCCTTTGCTGCCATTTCAGTCATCAGCATTGAAATAAAGTTTCTCTTGTTCGTGTCATTGGACAAAAATTTTTCTTGCGACAATGTAACGGCCGTTGTTAACGAAAATTCAAATTTTCTGTACGATTGCAGCAAAGCCCGGCGATATCGTTCAGCTGCTTTGGTGCTCTGATAAGCGATGTCACTAAGATATCCATCGAATACTACTATGGCATTATACCCAAAGGGTTTCTGTACCTAGTCCACGTAGGTCTTGCACATTGACTCGAACGTGCGTGATGTAGTCTTACCTCATACAACCTTATGCAGTCACTTACTACACATTTTCTGCTGCCAAGGTCTTCATCCTGTAAGGAGTGAATGCTGAAATGGCAGCAAAGGAGGACATCATCGATAAGATCATTGCTCAGGAGGAATTACTGAGAGATGATGCCGATTTGCCAATCGGGAGCTAAGAGATCAATGCTTTTATCAATCAATATTAATGGAAATTTGTAATAATTTACATATTGTCTACTTAGTTAATATATCCACATATCATATGTAGTATAAATTTTTATAAAATAAATTTTTATGTACCGATTTTTGTGTACTTTATTCTTAAATGAACATCTCGTTAAGAATGGGGTTTCTATTGTGTAGGTTATTGAACGTTATTCATACAGAAATGTTTAAAGATGAATGTTACTAGGAAAAATGCTTCATTTTCGCAGTTTTTCGATATTTTGAGAATTTTTCAAAACATTGAAGCGCCATATATTGGTACATATTTGGTTTTCTAAAACATTTAAACAGTTCAAATAATGGGAAATTTCATGCCCTTTAACTTTTGTAATGGAGTGTTTTAGGCTATTATGCATTGTTTAGGAGTTATAAGGAAAACACTGAAAAAAGCCAAAAAATTTCGGGGTTTTTCGGCTGCCCTGAAGTTCGCACAGGGTTCTCGAATTGGAAAACTTGGATTCTACACCACAGAATATCCACATACAACATATTAAAAAATCATTAACTTCGGACCTTTTTCCAGGCAAAAGTACCTGGTGACTGGACTATAAGCCGTTCCACGGCCTTCAAGGAAATCGCCCAACAGAACGTCCTGACGGGGGGAGGGAGGGGGATGATGATGTTAAATTTATTAATTTAGATACACCTACCATTACTACTATTATTATCCATATAGGAATGTTAGAAGATGAAATTTACTAGGGAAAATCCTGCATTTTTTGCAGTTTTTCAATATTTTGAAAAATAACTCGAAACTTCGAAGCACCATATCTCGGTACGTATTCGACTTAAAAAAACGTTTAAACAGTGCAAATTGTAGAAAATTTATTGCCATTTAATTTTTATAATTGAGTATTTTCAGATAAAACGCGTTGTTTAGGAGTTATAAGAAACACATTGAAAAAAGCCAAAAAATTTCGGGGTTTTTCGGCTGCCCTGAAGTTAGCACAAGGTTCTCGAATTGGAAAACTTGGATTCTACACCTCAGAATACCCATATACAACCTACTAAAAATCATTAACTTCGGACCTTTTTCCAGGCAAACCCAATTTTCAGTACCTGGTGACTGGACTAAAATTATGTTCTTATAATTGAGTTATTGTTATACCGAAATGCATATTAAGAAAACTTTATGCAAAAAAATAAAAACAATGTACTAAGGAAGGCAACCTTGAATAAAAATTACCTGGTCCTCCAGGTTGGGGGTTGATGCAATGGGCCAACTCATTCATCGGAAAAAAAAAATGTTGAAAGACCTGATCTTCAGCCTCGGAGCTCATCCTGAACTATATGAACTAAATTTACGCAGATTCAAGAAACAAACTTGTAAAATTTATTCAACCTAATGTATGACTCATTTTACACTATCCAATTTTTTTGCTTTTCATTTTGGCTATTCGTGCTTGTCATTCCTCTCCAACACATAATGTTTAATATGTTTGTTTGCTCTTGGATATTATTATTTACAATTTGCCTTATTTGTGTGTGCCGTGTGTGTGTGTTTGTGCATTGTATGTAAAGTGGCTTTGCCCTGAATTTTTTATTTTGTAATTCCAGTGGTCACTGTTTTCTGTTGCTGTGCTGAGCTGTGCCCGAGCACGAGCTTTTGCTCATTCGGGCATCAGTAATAAATGTATTCATTATGTTTTACGAAGGTAAAATAAAATAAAATAAATAAAGTAAAATAAAATGTACCGATAGGCCTGCTGAATGTCGTGAGAATAAAATAATTATGGACAAGCAGATACATTATTCTAAATTGCTAATAACCAAATTACAAGTTTTGTATTTAATTAATTGAAATTACAATTTGTTAATAATAAAACAACAATAATAAAATGATTAAACCCAGTTACCCACCAGTGAACGAACAGTGTCATGTACAAAAATTTTAATGTTTATTGGACATATTAAATTTTTTGGCCATTTTTGTATTATTGTAAGGTCTTTTTTGCATTTCTTATTTTGAATATACAGTGAAATCTCGATACAACGATTTCGCAGGGACCAGAAAAAAATATTGTTGTAGAGAGAGATATTGTTATATCGAGAATTTACAAAAAATGTTCAAATATTGGTAGTATATGTAGGAAACAACTTCAATAATTGAAATGCTTTAAGTATTTAAGGAAATAAAGAATTTTTACACAAGAACTGCTATACTGTACTGTATTCACTCCACCCTTAAATTATTACACTAACTTATGAGCAAACACATTGTCTTTTCAGGAAGAAGCTGGTAAAACATCCCAGTCTCGTCAGCATTATAAATATCGTCTGGCAAATATTTCTCAGTAATTTTTTTTTCATTTCATTACTGCACCAGAGATTTGCGTCATTTGTTGGTGCAGATTTCTCTTCCCATTGAATTAACTTAAAAGTTATGCCATGGCGGTCTCTAAAGCGGACAAGCCACCCATTGCTCGCCTTGAAGTCCTCCACACCAAGCATGGTAGCAAACTTCTTAGCTTGACTACAAATCAACGGTCCATTTATTGGAATGTTTAAAGTTCTTTTTTCATTGAAGCATTCCAAGGTTGCAGCATCCAAGTCAATAAATGTTGCCGTTTTCTTTCGTTTTCTAGTAGGATCCACGGCATTTGAATTGAGTTTTTCCTCGATCTCATTCCTTTTCTTTAAGAAAGTCGACACCGTAGATTCCGAAAGCCCGTACTTTTTCGATGTTGCAGTTTGTTTCATGCCTGCGTCAATGTCTTTAATTACAGCTAATTTCTGCTGCATACTAATTTGTTTGCGAGAAGCCATGCTGAAGAGAAGCACAACAATACCCGGACACCACCAAACAAACTTGCCGTGCACTGCAGGCATGACTGGTGACCAGGCGACTGGCTTACTCCATTGTCCACGTGAGGGAGGGGGATGCGCGATCAAGGTCAAGGAAGGCGATTCCACCCTTAAAACGAGGCGGGGGAGTTCATGATTTGGACTTTCACGATCTATTTTTATCGTTGTACCGAGGAAAATGTATTTACGGGGATCCTAAATGTAATCGTAGTGGGGAGGTTTATCGTTATTAAGAGTATCGTAAAACCGAGGGGAATTTTACATTATTTTAATGGAAAGTATGCCGGGACCAAAATATTTTAACGTTATAAAGAGTATTATCGTTATATCGGTAATCGTTGTACGGAGATTTCACTGTATTGTCAAAATGTAGGCCATTAAATGCCTTTTTCTAGTTAATTGTGATTGTTAGTATTAGTGCAGCTTCATAACTATGGAGTACAGTGTAGGGATTCGGATAAGTAATAAGCCTCGTAACTCTAAAGCGTCGACTTTTATTTAGAAATCCTTGATCTTAGGGGATTAAAGAAATAATATACAATATATGACAAGTTTATATATTTATTTATTTATATAATCTTTCTGCACAACGCAGATTGCTTTGCAGACAAAGAATACGAGGGTCATTTCAAAAGTTCTGCACACTGTAAGATAGAATGGAAGAAAATAATTTATATTGCAAAATACCTTTTCAGGCCTTCAATATAATCTTCATTCTTACTTATGACAGCTTCCCAACGTTTTGGGAAATTTTGTGTTCTGGATAGTGCACCTTCATTGTTGAGCTGTCTGATTACTCAGGTCACCTCACTGGAAGCTTCATCAATTGTAACAAAACGTTTTCCACATCTATGGATGGAAAAGACTTCCCCACCTATCATACAGTCCTGATTTGACCCCACCAGACTTTGATTTGTTTCCCAAATTGAAGGAACCACTCCGTGGAAAAGTTTTGTTACAATTGATGAAGCTTCCAGTGAGGTGACCTGAGTAATAGACAGCTCAACATTGGAGGTGCACTATCCAGAACACAAAATTTCCCAAAACGTTGGGAAGCTGTCATAAGTAAGAATGAAGATTATATTGAAAGCCTGTAAAGGTATTTTGTAAAATAAGTTATTTTCTTCAATTTTATCTTACAGTGTGCAGAACTTTTGAAATGACCCTCGTTTCTTTCAACAAAATATGCACTTACACAAAAATTACAAGCTTTCAGTTAGATCATTAATGATTCAATAATGACAGGAAAATTAAAATAATCAGTAGTAAAACCATTAAAATTGAAGAAAGAAAACCTGTTCAGCTTAATTGTTGTTATTGTACAGGTGGTTTCTTAATATTTGGATGGATCCCTTAAGTGATAATAACGCCACTTCAATGTACAGATCTTTGATAATGAGAAACGTTTACAGAGTTTTACTTCTGCGTGTAGTGTACAACAAACAAGGATTAAGCATATTATACAAATTATAAAATGAGCAAGTTTAATTACAAATATATAAGGTATTGTCGAACTTCCATGTAGGCCTAATTATAAAACGCTTATTAGGTCACGGTATTATAAAATTGAAAATAATTTAAATTTAACTTGTTTTAAATATAGCAGTTTATATTAATTAGCTGGGCTAATTATTATAATTACATAACACACAGGAAATGTGATATTATTGTATTCCTATCTAACTTATAGAACAATAACTATTATTTGTAGTTCACTTGTTCTTAGAATGAATAGGCGACAAAATTATTACAACCTTCCCATGTAACGCATGTATGTTATGGCCTACTATTTAGTTTATATTTTAAAATTAACAGAGTTGTAATTTATCGTACTTTTTTTTTTCGTTAATTTTGTACATCTAAAGCAAGGCGTCACATAATAAATTCACAAACAGCTGATTGCACTGTAGTCAAGGTCTTCTCTATTCAAAATAAAGAATGGAATAAGCCTGCTGAAGTATTCCCATTACAGGCGGTTTTAAAGACCTTACACATAAAAAAATATTTCATTTTGTTAGTGATACGTTATTCCTAAAATATCCGGATGTAGGCGTACAGTTAGCTAGATTTACAATTTGATTTGCGTTTATTTGTTTTGCAGGGCCTGTACAACAATTTGAGTTTTTTCTCCATCTGAGCAGTACACCATTGGTTTTAAGCTATAGTACTAGAGCCTTGCAGGAATGAAGGTAGAAAGTAAAGACCGTGTCTAGCAGCAGATGAAAGTGAAAGCATCCACACACGCCATCATTTCGTTAGCTAGAATGTACCATATCCGGCAGATCCACACCGTGTAACAGGTCTGCCATAATTAAAACGGCTTCGTCCGCGAAGTAGTATGTTTCTTGTACACTTCTTCATAGTTAACTAATTCGAAAACTTGGATCTGAAGGGAGTGTGATCTGTACAAATGAGTCTTTATTTTCTCAGTAAGTGCGGAATGTCTATACCGATACACCATTTCGGAATGCATTAAAGTTCGTTCCTACTTCCTTCAATAAGTTTTATTTATTCCTTCGATTTTTGCTGCTTTTAAATAAATTTCATTTGTATAGCTTAAAGGTTTTGTTCTACTTTCCTTGCATTGAAAAAGTTGGTTCGTGAAATAATTTCACACAATTTTATTTTATTTTAAATTATTATTTGGCTCATGAATCAGAGACCAATCCGGTATAACGATAGGCCTATGTAAAATTTTAACCGTTCGCTGCTGCCTGTCGCCTTATTTTTATCGTTTATTTTTATTACACCTGTGTTAAACTGTCTTTGTATGTGAATTCATACCAGTGCGTCAACTGAAATATCTTCGTAGCTTCTTTGACCCAAACGATTAAACCTAGGCCTAAACGTAACCGCAACATCGAGATTAATATCTTCAATTTCTCATACATCCAAAATATATATAGAGAGAGAGAGAGAGAGAGAAAGAGAGAAAGAGGGACTTCTTTCATTATTTAATTTCGATAATTGGCCTATTCCCCTATTGTTAGTAGCAGCAAAGATCTTAATGAAGAATAAAAAAAAAAACTACAGCAAACGCATTGTAGAAATGGTGAAGTAGTAAGTAGTAATCACTTCTAAAACCCTGGATAAACTTTTAAACTTAAAAGTGAATGTTAATATGTTACATTTTCCTTTTTGTTCTTCATGTATTATATAAACTGTAGATAGCCTATAAATTATTTGTGCCTAAAGATGGAATTGTTACAAACACTTCATTATCTCGCTATTATTTTGGTATAGGCTATAACATATACTCTGAAAGGCCTGGGTAGTCAATGTCACTTAGCAAGGTTTGCACAGACTCTACGTCACGCGCTGGAAGGCTGTTGAAAGTAATATTGTTACACAACTGAGATTTGCCTTCAAGTTCTGGGACGCAGTCATGTTTCCCTTTCAAGTATTAATCATCGTGGCTTAAATATGTATGATGATGCTAGTCCCATTCATTCTGCATATTGATATAATATTCTGCATTCTGTCAAAGACTACCGATGTCTGCATTAAATTTTACTGTGAGTATTTTTCTTATTCGCTCCTGTGGAGCAATTTACCTAATGCAATTCCCGACAGATTGATTTCATATTGACTTTAATTCATTCATAACCTATACGGCTGCTTTAAATTTGAAACAAACAAGTCAGCGAATCGTAGGCCTATTACATCATTAATATTATTGTCAATGCATTTTGTACAATGTAGACACAATTTAAGAATTTATTATATCAGTGTATACCATTATGAATTAAGGTTAAGAATCAAACTTTAGACATCAGTTCTTTCGTAATTCCTGCTTAATGAACCGATCTGGAGTTTAACTCGGAGATCTATTACAAAACAACTTCTTTTCTGCAAGGGCCTATCATAATTGCAATTATCACTGATTAAAAAAAAAGCATTCTGGCACTTTGTTATATTAGTTTACCTGATTTTATTAATACCGGTATAAATATTGCTACTCAAAATATAAAAAAGACCGGAAACTGTGCTATTTCCTCATGAAATGGTTATGCAAATTGTATTTTTCAGGTTTTATGATTCACAGATTGAGCTCTCTATCGTCGCTCTAAGTCCCTGCTAGAGATTAAATTATTTGTAGTTTTCTAATGGGCACCAGATATTAAGAAGCAGGCTCATTGACTCCATCTTGAGCGATTGTCAGTTGATGGTCAACCAATTTAAAGCAACGGGTATTGAATTATATTGGGTCTCAAAATTTTTTGACGTGTAAACGTCTTTAAAATCGGTTGAACGTAGGGCCACATGCTAAAACAGCATGTAATGGAATTGTATGAAGTTTGGACAATTGAATGTAGAAACCACGCCCTCAATAGATTTATTCCATTGATGATATTGAATATTGATGGCCTTTACTACAATGCGGTCAGTTGTTTGTAAAATTATTATGTTACATCTTGCTTCAGGTGTACAAAATTAACTGGAGATGTATATTACGTAGATCATAGGTATGGTAAATTAAAAATATTATGTAATTAGTAGGTTATGACTTACCAGAAACGAGTATACCTTGGCCTTTATATTTATTTCAATTATGAAACAAATCTTAACAAACGGAGCTAGATTTAGGCTGTACGCACAAGATGTTTCACGTATGTAGGCTGGTATGTTTCAAGATGTAGGCTGCGTCTCCCATACAGTCTACATTATTTTGTTTACACTTCGTTACGTTCAAAGGGAATAGACCTTAAATGCAAGTCGTACAAAATTTCCTACTTTTATTATGAACATCTGCAAAATTTATAGAAATCACAGTAAAATTTGACGTTGGAATCTTAAAGGGTTGTCCCACTATAACTTTTATGATTAACATTTTTTTATATATAATAAGTTTAAAGCAGTAGGCCTACATACAAGCAAGATCACAATATATGACTATCATAACAGCGACTGTTTATTGTATGTACTTATATAAACCTATTCAGCGCAGAGTTAAATGCAGTCTGCGTTTTGGAAATAAAAGTCTTGCTTATGGGAAATGGGATTACGTTACGCTATTTCCAATAGAATTACAGTACTTTTTTAAATTATCGACTTCACAGGAATACATTATCTGATGTGAGAATAAATACTATCTATTTTAAATTACAACATATGTGTACACACCAGAGAGAGAAAGAGAGAGAGAGAGAGAGAGAGAGAGAGAGAGAGAAAGAAAGAGAGAGAGAGAGAGAGAGAAAGAAAGAGAGAGAGAGAGAGAGAAAGAAAGAAAGAAAGAGAGAGAGAGAGGAAAGAGAGAGAGAGAGAGAGAGAGAGAGAGAGAGAGAGAGAGAGAAAGAGAAAGGAAATAGAGGGAGAGAGAGAGAGGAAAGCTAAAGAAAAGGCTTCATTATCATGCAGTGTAAATTCCAGTGTTATGTTTAAAAACTTCATTTTCCTAAGGGTGACTATTTTGCACGTGATAAATATTCCACCTTAAACCCTTATACACTTACAGATTACTGGAGATACGAATGCTATGACCATTAAAAGTACGCTATAATTAATATTACAGAAATATTTTGATATATTCTGTTGACAGCATACAGTACAAACATATTTTTACATCATATTATAAAAAACAAAGAGACTAAAATATAATTATAAATTATGATTTGGCCAATTTGACAGTTTTTAAAATGAGACAACAATATCTCAAGTCTATGATAAAAACATTAATATTATTGCGATACAATTGCTAAAAACAGCTATTATGTAAATATGAGATAACAATATCTCAAGTCTATGATTAAAAAACATTAATTATATTATAATACAATCGCTAAAAACAGCTATTATACATAACAATTGTTTGATCGTGTGTTAGTCTCTCTTTTGAACAGTTTTAAGTCAGAGAGAATCCTTTTTAGCTGGATGCTTCTGTCTATGTTCTTTATCGTACAAGTACGTAGGCCTACAACACTGAATGTTTTTATTACTCACTTTTAATCTTCTTATTTTGGAGAAATCCTTAGCTCTGACGTTTACTCACTATGTTTGTGTGCTGTGTGTATTGTGATCTTACACTTACGTTAAAATCCAATCTACTGATATCTAATTCATTGCTGTAGGCTTTGTATTAGTTGAGAAAAGGACTGTTGACAACAGTTTTAGGTAGGCCTATGTTCACTCTCTTTGCTATTTTGTGTAAACAATTATTCACTGAGTATTTAATTTCAACAACCCAACAAAAGACGGATTTTTTTTGCACGGGTTTACAGTCTTATTTTTATTTACCTTGCGTAAGTGTATGTGGCCTATAGTGCTTACATACTAAAGTTGCTGCTGTAATGGAATGAAGTTACATCCACGTGGCTACAACCTCAGCAGTAATTCAATTACGTTTCTAATATTCTAAAAATACTTTACGAAGGTTTTTTGCTGTTCAAGGTACGCAACCGAAGCTACGGGTCAAGCAGGAGATTGTAGCAAGGAGCTGTTACTAGGGCGGAATAACTAAGTTTGCTTCCCCTTCATCTGTTTAACGGAGTGTAGAGGTTGTTACAACATTCTCCCCATTAGTAAATTCATTTAAGGAGGAAAAACCTCAACCACACGTTGCTGGCTGCAACTTGAGAAGTGCTTTCCCAGATGAGTTGTGAAATACGAGGTTAAGTCCATAATTATCCGCACATTCAGTTTAATCTACAGAAGATTGCCTGTACCGCTTTGTGCTCGCGCACATCGACATGTTGTTCATTTATCTCCGAATGTGATATGTTTGACCATTATGACTCCATTGGGTGTTGCGCTGTTGCACATTAAACGTGACTGCATCGCTCAGTGTTTGCAGTGATCCGTTTTTGTCCCCCGAAGGTGAACTAGGAGCCAAAATTTATCGAAGACTTTTCGCACAATATGTTTTACTACGGCGCAGCGTGTAAGAATGGAAGGAAAAGTTCAAAAGTGGTCAGACAAGTGTGAAGGACGAGGAAAGAACATCATGATTAATGCCCGAGTGCACCATTCTCCGTTATTCTCAGCTGTTTCGTAACCAGGGTAACAGTAATATCGGGGTATTCTAAGAAAACCTGTGCACCATCGCTACATTACCGTGGTTTCCAAACGTTCAAATATTTCGCGGTTACTCTGCTATGAAGCCATTCCCATGGAGGAATTTGTGCTTATTTCTTCCAGGTTCTCTCTCGGCCGCTAGGTTCTCTCTCTCCCTGCTCGTCTGCCAGTCACGGCGACTCAATAAGATGTAATGTTTACAAATTTTCTGCTCTTTATTTGTCTTAATGTAATCCTCTTTAACAGACTGTGCATTTAAATAAAATAATACTTATGTTTTAAAGAATAATTCTAACATCTGGGCAATCCAAGGCAAAGCAAACACCACGAAATCTCTGTTCTGGGTTCGACATAGCCTCGCTTTTATTCCCGTTCGAAAAGTGGAAATTTTAGGTGAAAAGTCATGTACATAGTCATGAAAGGGCTGTTATAATTATGTTCATGTAGTTCAGCCATGGGCAAACCCCTATCCATTGACACGCAACCCGCAAAGTTAGTAAATTACATATAGTTTGAAAAGAACAGGTAGATGGAGACACAAACAAACAATAAGTGCAGTGGCGGTTGCTCATTATTAGGGAAACACTAATTTCACTTTCTAATATACACTACAATATACAAATATACAAACAATATTGTATTTTTAATTATTCTTTTACGTGTGCAATTATTTCAATATACAAAGGCTTAGAATGTGCCATAATACCTTTCCAATCGCAACTGTGTTGCGACCCGTCACTGCTTGTAAAGAGATTATGACTCACGTATGGGAATATTTCCACCACGAGCATTGAATTCGCAATGCCATCTTGTGTCTTATGTTGGAAGGTCAAGAACCGCTTGTGGTTCGCGAGCCAGTAAATGCCCATGTATGATGTAGTTCAAGTATGATAAATTGATCACATACCCTAAATACCGATATACAGGCTATATCGTGAAGCATGCAGTCCTTTACTGTAAATTTGGCCTAGGCCCACTGGTTTTCCATATTTCGTTTATTTGTTGCCTTACTGTTCAGTAATAAATATTCATAAGGATAAAATGGAATGTTAAATTGCGTACATATGTCTGAATTCAAACTTTGAATTTGAGTTGGTTACGCCTACTACTAAATGGACCTGGTTTGGTTGAGGGAAGAAAGGAATGTCATTTCAATCGATGTTACAGCACAGTATTTGCAAAGATATGTACCATCGATCACTCTTCAAATAGATCCCTCCTTTCTCTCGTTGTTTATTATGTTCAATTAGCTTTTGGCCTAGATATCGTAAATATGATGCATTACGCTGATCTCCATCTTGTAAAGAAAACCGCGGGTTTCTCATTATACAGATCCTTCACGGCCGGTTAGCATCTTACCGCGCTAAAAGTCGAAAACAAGCACGGTGCAACGAAAGTATGACTTTACCGGGGTAAACTAAGCAACTTTACCGCGGTATTCTGAATACCGAGGTTGGTGCACTCGGCCATAAGACAAACCGTAGAGTGACTATCGATGAAGTGACAAACCATATGCAAATTAGCCATGATTCTGCATGTGACATTATTCACAACATTCTTGGCTTTCATATAGTCTGTGCAAGGTGGGTCCCAAATCAACTCACTGAACAGCACAAGCACAATCGTGTGTCCATCTGCCAACGCTTACTGGACCGCCATGCCAACGAAGGTGAATGTTTTTTTAAACGAATAGTCAGTGGAGACGAAACATGGATTCATAAATTTCAGCCTCAAAGCATACGCCAAAGCATGGAATGGAAACACCTTGCATCTCCAGTCAAAAAGAAATTCAAGAGTCAACCCTACGCAGGAAAAGTAATGCTCACTCTTTGTGGGACTCACAAGAGCCAGTATTGCAACATTACTTGGAGAAGGGCTCAACAATAGAGAGTGCATGTTATAATGAAATGTTGAGCAACGAGCTGAAGCCTTCAATTAGAACCAAACGTCGAGGCCTATTGTCCAAAGGATTGATTTGTTCCATCACAGTGTGCGCCCACATACTGCGGTCCACACTGTTCAGACTTTTGCGAAACTGGGTTTTGAAGTGATAGAGCATCCTGCATACAGTCCCGATCTTGCCCCGTCAGATTGGCCCATTTAATTGGCCTTTAGCGGCCGTCGATTCATCAAAGACCAAGAACTGAAGGAAGAGGCAGATATGTGGCTTGCTACTCAGCCGAAACCTATTTTTCTAGTACACACCGAAAAGTAGTAATTTACCAGCCTAGGCCAGTAAAGTAATTTTTACCGGCTTAGGCCGGTAAAGTCGTCATGGCAACCGAAAAATCCAGAGGGCAGTGACCAGGGTTTGAAACAAAATACTTGACCATAAAACAAGAAATATAAGGCAACATTTTTTCTTTACGTTAACGAGAAACTTTACCAGGATTTTTTAAATTACAAATCACGTATGCCTGTGAGAATATGGCGTCGGCATATGGCTGATTATGCGTTTTATAATTAATTGTACGGTATTTTTATTTCATTTCATGTAATTTAGAGAACTTTTACTAAAATATATTGTATGGCACCGTGCTCGCAAAAGCTTTACCGGACTCATCCAGCAATACTAGATTCGTCCGCTAAAACTATATTTTGATACATAAATAGCTGTTTTCTGAGAGCATCAGGAAGCTTGTGCAACGATGGATCAAGTGCATCGAGAAGCAAGGGGACTATGTTAAAAAATGAGGTAATTGAACGTTTTGTATTGTTGCAATAAATAAATAAAATCAAGTAAACTGATGTAACGAAGTGCCAGTATGTTTTTGTTTAATCAGTTATGGTTGTAATTATGATACGCAGAATACAAAAAAAAAAAAAGTCAAATTGACCGGTTTCGGGATTTGAACCATGTAACTCCAGAATGTGCGGCCAAGACGTTACCATCTCAGCCACCTGGGCCAGTTTAACAGTCTAGTTGGATAAGCGCATGTAAAGCAATAGTGTTATTTGTCATAGCTAACTGTATTTTAATTTCCAAAGCCTTATAAGATCACAGTAAAACAATTGACTATGTTGTCATGATAACTGATTTGCATTTCATAAATTCTTTCGAATACGTATATTACCATAAAGTAGGTACCGGTACTAAATTGAGCATTACTCCGAAACAGGTCAACCGATTTTATCCAATATCAACAGACGTCTTCCTATGGACATTATAAATATGTATACCAAGTTCCATAAAAATCCGGCAAAGCGTATTTGAGTTACCGCATCTTTAAAATAGACACTAAATTGGGTTTTACTCCGGTACCGGTCAACCGATTCTGTCCAAAATCAGTAGGCATCTTCCCGTGAACATTATAAATGGGTATACAAAGTTTCATGAAAATCCAATAAAGCATATTTGAGTTATCGCGACTTCTTATATATTAACATAAAAGGCACTAAATTGGGCATTATTCCGGTACTGGCCAACCGATTTGGTCGAAAATCAATAGACGTTTTCCCATGGACATTATAAATGCGTATACGAAGTTTCATAAAAACTGATAAAGCGTATTTGAGTTATTGCGTCTTTAAAATAGACACTAAATTGGGTTTTACTCCGGTAACGGTCAACAGATTAGGTTCAAATTCAACAGGGTATTTCTCATGGACGTCATAAATGCGTATACCAAGTTTGATGGAAATCCGATACAGCGTATTTGAGTTATGGTGCGTACAGACGCACGGACGGACAGACAGACGGACAGACGGAGAGACAGACAGACGGACAAAAATTTTTTCGTCCCCCACACAATCTCATAAAGTACCATACTGGCACTTAATAAATTTTATCTCCCTCCTTCCCTCTTTCTCATACACATTTTCTTTTTATACTTTTGAGCCAAAAAGCATGGGCGTTATGATTTAGCTTGTCACAACATAATCATATGAAATTATTTATTAAGTGCCAGTATGGTACTTTATGAGATTGTGTGGGGACGAAAAAATGTCTGTCTGTCTGTCTGTCCGTGTGTCTGTACGCACCATAACTCAAATACGCTTTTTCGGATTTCCATGAAACTTGGAAAACACATTTATAATGTGCATGGGAAGGACCCTATGGATATTGAACCAAATCGGTTCACCGTTACCGGAGTAATGCCCAATTTAGTGCCTATTTTAATTGATTATATTAGAAAGCCACCATACCTCAAATACGCTGTATAGGATTTCCATGAAACTTGGTATACGCATATATGACGCCCACGAAATGTACCCTATTGAATTTGAACCTAAACTGTTGACTGGTACCGGAGTAAAACCCAATTTAGTGTATATTTTAAAGGCGCAATAACTCAAATACGCTTTATAGGATTTTTATGAAACTTCGTATACGCATTTATAATGTCCATGGGAAGACGTCTATTGATATTCGACTAAATCGGTTGGCTAGTACCGGTATAATGCCCAATTTAGTGCCTTTTATGTTAATATATAAGAAGTCGCGATATCTCATATATGCTTTATTGGATTTTCCTGAAACTTTGTATACACATTTATAATGCACATGGGAAGACGTCTACTTATATTAGACCAAATCGGTAGACCGATACCGGAGTAAAACCCAATTTAGTGTCTATTTTAATGACGCGGTAACTCAAATACGCTTTACCGGATTTTTATGAAACTTGGTATACACATTTATAATGTCCATGGGAAGACGTCTATTGATATTGGATCAAATCGGTTGACCTGTTTCGGAGTAATGCCCAATTTAGTGCCTTTTTTATGGTAATATACGTATTCGAAAGAATTTATGAAATGCATTTCAGTTTTCATGACAACATAGTCAATTGTTTTAATGTGATCTTATAAGGCTTTGGAAATTAAAATACAGTTAGCTATGACAAATAACACTATTGCTTTACATGCGCTTATCCAACTAGACTGTTAAACTGGCCCAGGTGGCTGAGATGGTAACGTCTTGGCCTCACATTCTGGAGTTCCATGGTTCAAATCCCGAAACCGGCCAATTTGACTTTTTTTTTTTGTATTCTACATATCATAACTGATTAAACAAAAACATACTGGCACTTCGTTAGATCAGTTTACCTGATTTTTTTGTATTCATTATCGTGTGTAAGAGACATATATTCTATTATGTACTTGTCTATACGTTTGGATTGTGAAACTAACTTAGGCCTACATTACCCGTAACCTAATTTGATGGATATTTTCTTCTCCCACAAGCCTTAGGCGTTTCCATTTTCAAGAGATTCGAGGGCCAATGTTATTCCCAGAAGTCAGTTGGCGGGCCGCATAATTTTTTTCTAGATCAAATTAGACACAGATAATATAGTAAAATTTAGATATAATTTTATTTTAAGACATTTTAAAAATATGTCGAAGTAAGCAATAAAATCAATATAATTACAAATTAAAATTATGTAATTGAAATGTATTTCACTAAATCTAAATACAAAATGATTAATATTAAACGTGGAAAAGAATGTACCGTGCAGTTAAAAATATTCTCACAGCTTTCAAATTTCAGTCTGAAAATTGAGGTCGGTCTGCTGCATTTACTAGAGGTGGAATGACCACTTCAATTTTTGTAGTCTCAAGACGTGAAGCAAGGAAGAATCTGTCTTTCGGCTTCTGTAATGCTTATTGATGAATCTCGTTGTGGGAAAAACACTTTTACATGTGCATGTGCTGCCAAACATCCATGTAATTTTCAACCCAAAATTACATAGGTTAGGAAACCGTTCATTTGAAATTAGTTTGAAAACTCTGATACCTTTTGTTGCCTGGCCTGAAGGAAATTCCTAGGTACATTATATTAAATTAAATTTCAAGTGACTTTGCGGCCTCGATGACCGCCAGTAGGAAATCCGTGTCATGCCAAAATTTCTTGAGTTGAAAAATTTCCTTCCGCAACAGGACATCCTAGAACACTGGAACGAGATTTATAAAATAATATGATATTGCAGTTATTAGTTACTTACTCAGTGACAATAGACAATTCTTCAGCAAGCTAAAGGAATATTATCTATTTTATGGAACCCGAAGGTTCATTGCCGCGTTTACCTGAGTCCTCCATGCAACCCTATTCTGTGCTAAATCTATCCAAACATCCCTCGCAAATCCTACTTCCTTTAAATCTATCATAATATTGTCCTCCAACCTACGTCTAGGTCTTCCAAGTGGTCTTTTCCCTTTGGGTCTCCCAGTCAATACTCTGAGATGTCTTTCCTCCCCCATGCGCGCAACATGTCCAGCCCATTTCATTCTCCGTTATTTAATTACCCTTACTATATCCGGTGAAGAGTACATACAGGCCATGAAGCTCGTCGTTATGCAGTTTTCTCCAGTTCCCATTTTCATCTCTCTTAGGCCCAAATATTTTCCTAAGCACCCTGTTTTCGAACACACTATGTTCTTCCCGATCAGTAAGCGGCCATGTCTCACATCCATATAATACAACCGGCAGGATAATAGTCGATATTGCAATTAACTGGAAATAATTTTTTGTACGGCACCGTTAATTAAGTTACCGTACGTATGAAGCATGATGTTGCGGGAACTTCTCCTGCATGTCTGTTGTGCAAGTAACCTAGTTGTGGTGTTGTAGGCGCGACATTTATTTGCAAGCTCTAGCTTCGCCGTATATGCACATCTAGCCCTCAGCAATGTTGGCAATGCCATACTATATTTTCTACTGTTTATCACTATATATCTTGAAAATCGCAGGTGCAGTCTACTCTACCCTTCATGAAAGTTTTCATCTTTATTTTCTTCCGACAGACTACCCACAATATTATCAATTCAGTAATAGAACACTCATTTTTAGAGATTCTAACTTGATAGCCATTCCTGTAACGCATTTGGCTGTTCATCTGCCCAAATCCGACAGTTATGTCAGTTCATATGTCCACAGGTGTGGAATGTTACCTCGTCGCTGAACAGAACATGCTGCATTGAATTTTCATTTCTAACAGCATCCAGTAAGTTAAAGCATATAGCTTGTATAGCGGTATAATCTTCGTCTTCAAGTTTATGAACAATTTGAATGTGGTAGGCATGTTTATGCAATTTGAATCGCAGTGTTTTCCACACAGTGGTGTGTGCGATACCAAGTTCCCTGCTTAATCATCTGGTTGATGCTGAGGGGCTGTGTGTAATCGCTTCCTGAACCCTTTGCACAGTTTCATCTGCTACAGCTGTGCATCAGTAACACTACCAGTTCGCTTGAATTTGTTCACCATGTTCTTAAAGCCGTGTCTGGTAGGAGCTGGTTTGTGAGATTTGTCCATGGAATTGTCCCGCGCTTCATCATACGTCAT
The DNA here is from genome assembly GCA_964059195.1 of Ectobius pallidus. NCBI lineage: Eukaryota > Metazoa > Arthropoda > Insecta > Blattodea > Ectobiidae > Ectobius > Ectobius pallidus. Next base: position 31,828,302 of record CAXKWD010000006.1, read on the forward strand.
TCCATGCAGTCGGTAGGAAACAACAACTATTCTTTCTTCTATTGTGTACATTTAATCGCTTTAGATTATCTGAAGAAAAAAAATAATCAAAATTTTTAGTGTTAAAACAGAATTGGTAAGTGACTTTATAAACACCCTGTTGTATTATATACATTGAATAGGATGAAGTAAGGTAATTTGGTGATAAATTTACTTGAAAATAGTTTGTTTCAGCGAAAATACAGAATTATTTTTTCACTCTGTCCTCATGATTTGAAATCATTCTTCGAGGCAATGTTTATCGCTGTGTTACTAAATTCGTACACACCCACTCTGATTTACAAATATTTAAAGACAACACTGAAAGGGAAGGTAATTTGACGATGGTGCTAAGTTATTTGGTGACAATAGGTAGGTAATTTGATGACAGTTTTCGCAATTATGACGTCATATAGGGGAACATTTGAAAATGTAATTAGATTTTATTATTTTACGTTAATAGCTGCAGAATTATATCCATGTATTAAATAACTATGGGTTATTAAGGCCCATAAATAGCAATAAAGATTCTGTTATCCTCGATAAATTGTCAATTTCCATCATACATAATCATTGTATTTCTGTAAGGGTGAGAGATGGAGCTCTCAAGGTGGTTCCATTAGATTCGGGGTGTCGAAAATAGTAATCGACACCAAACAATATTACTTTTGAAGAACTACATATATACTTGAAAATATATTATGTATTACATATATACAAATAATTTCGTTATGTGCAACTTTTTTATAGTACATACTATTTAGGCCTACACATATAAATATGTATACATTGACTTTTATATGGAGTAGAACAGTGAAATAACAAAAAGTACGAAAGTTAAATCATTCTGAAAAATCTCGGAATTTATACATAAAGTTAAAATGGCTCAACTTTTGAATGGTTAAAAATAAATAGTAAATTAACATATATTGTTAAAGCAAATTTAATGCTCTACAACTTCCTTTCTTATGAAATTTTCGTAGGACGAAGTGCTGAGGAGTTAGAAGGTCAAATATGGCAAAAAAGTGAGGCAAAATATATTTTTTTAAATTAGCCAATTTTGAGCGCGGATATCTCGTAAACAATGGGAGATAGCGAAAAAATGAACTTAGTCAATCTAGTTGATAATTTTGTCAGCTTTAATTTTGTATAGAAAGGTCTTTTCTCTAGGACCGATAGTTTCCGGGATATAAGCGAAAACCTGAAAAAAGGAACCTTCTACGGGCCCCCATACCCCCGCTCTCCTCCTAGGAGTAGGGACTTTTAGTGTGTTCACCTTCTAACTAGTCCAAATAAAGCCCCAAAGTAAAAAATTGTGTTCCTTCCATTTCCCTCTACAACCTTTCGTTGACTGGACTATAAGTGCATGTGAGAATCTTGGAAATCTCATAACTGTCATAACACTCTTTTCGAACTCTATCTCGATGCACTAATCACACATCGCAGTGTACTCAGGGCCGTAGCTAGGCGGTGGCGAGATGGGCCCCCGCCAAAGGTGCAGGTACAAAGAGGGCGCAAAATTAACCATGAAAAATCCCGCCTTTTTTAGACTGGTGCAATTTATCAAGCAATAAAAATTCCACGTTAATGGAAGAAATCTTTCATGCTATTAAAAATTACTGCACATGAACTATCTATAGTATTATGCCGATTGTCTACAAGCATTCATGCAACGTTCTTTAATTAACACATCATCTGAAAATAAGGTTTTAGTACCTTGAAAGACCAACACGTTCATTTTCAAATTGAGGTATAGATTTTTTATATTAACAGAGTTTTTATATTAAAATAATAAACAATTTTACAGAAAAAAAATCAGACCCCCAGTATTTGAGGGCGCAGATTTGTCAAACGCGCCAAGGGTGCAGAAGGACCTTGCTACGGTCCTGTGTACTGTTTTATTTACCTGAACTTTGCCGTCTTCTCGTTGTGTATCATCTCTTATTGCTATACGTCATTATGAGATGACTCTTCACGTTATTTTCTGTCCTGTGGAGTGATAGAGAATATCCGTGTTGTTTCGAAGATAAGATTTACTTTGTATATTGTTGTACATTATTCTGATTATAACTTATTTGAAAATAACACAACGTTTGAACAGTTTCAATAATTTAGCATTTTAGATCATTTCCTCTTATTGGAGGAATCTCAATTAAACACTTTCTATTTTTAATAGAATTTTTTGCTGGAAACCAAAGTAAATAGGCCTATTATTAATAATGGATATGCATGCGTATATGGGTTGTTCTTTTTCTGCCGTCTTCTTTTACTGCATACTTCATAGTTTCCTCAATTTTACATTTTAAAGTTAGAAGAAGAGATTCCATGGAACTTGCTTCATCCGTTTTGGGATACCGTTCCTCCGGGGATCATTATATTAGCAGGTCCCAAAGGTTAGATAAATCTTGTCCACGCACGGGCTACCACGCAGGAAAAATGGCTTCCTTATCTCATAACGCGAACTTTCTCTGTTTCCAGGTCTTCTTCCTTTGATTTCAAGCCCTTGGCCTCATTACTCACAATACCAATTTATGAATCATAATTACATAATATTACATTCCTGTCACACATACTCTTACTTCCTTCTAGATTCATGCTTTCTTCTTTTCTTTTCCATTCTTTCTTTCTTCTTGCCTTCTTTCCTTCTGTGTTAGGCCTACATTCTTTCTTGTTTTTATTTATTTCCAATTATTTTTCTTTCTATCTTTTCATCTCCCATTATTTTCTTTCATTCATTCATTCTTTCTTTCATTCTAACTTATTTACTTATATACCTATTTAATCCTTTTCGTTTTTATATGTTTATTATTTTTCCTATTTAGCTAATTACTTACTTCACTCGCCCCTTAAACAGTCTGTTTTGTTGTTGAGAATGCTAGCCAGTTTATTTTTAAATTGCAACACTCGCAAGGACAGTACGCGCGCGCGCGCACAAACACATTATAGGCCTATACCGCAAGAAAATTGTGAGTTCAGTCTTTTTACAATACACTGGCAAATTATTAATGAAACATCCATTCTGAAATTTTACTGGTTACCTTCAGGCATATTAAGAAAGCCGGAATAGAGTCGTTCGGACTGTAAAAAACCCGTTAGTTCTTTAAAACACGTAGGCCTATAGAGTCTACGTAACAATGCATTATCAGTACCGGTATCATCACAGTTTTGTCTTCTCTCAGTTTTGTAAGAGAGTAAATGTTATAATAGATGAAAACAATGTTTTGAGACATAATAATACAGTTTGCTTTCAATTGATTGTACTCTGAAACTTTTTTTTTCGGTAAAATTTGCTGCACTCTTGGCTGACTCCCGTTTTTTTAATGCCTAAAGGATTACCAGTTAAATTGCAGAATGGGTATTTCTATTGCGACCAACCGTCCCGCAAGGTATTTTGTGAATATCCCGCACGGGACGTGCAGGGCCATAGCAAGGTCCTTCTGCGCCCTTGGCGAGTTTGACAAATCCGCGCCCTTGGCGAGTTTGACAAATCTGCGCCCTCCAACACTGGGGATGATTGAACAATTTTGTTATTATCAAAGTAAACCTAAACCTCAATTTGAAATTGAACTTCTTTCAAGGTACTAAAACCTTATTTTCAGACAATCGAACTACTTAAAAAATAATTAAATAATGAAATCTAGTATTAAAAGTAAATTACATAATAGGCCTGAGGCCTACTAAAACGTTTAACACATTAATATAGGTAAAAGTATTTTTTTCGAATAGTTTAACCACTTTCATCTCAATAATAACGTACATTTTAATTTTTATTGTCGTTATTGCTTGATACATTATACCAGTCTAAAAAAGGCGGGATTTTTCATGGTTAATTTTGCGCCCTCTTTTTACCTGCGCCCTTGGCGGGGGCCCATCTCGCCACCGCCTAGCTACGGCCCTGGTCAATTGTCCCGCAATTGTTTCGTTTTCTATCTGTCATCGGTACAGTACGGAATTTTACATTACGAAACTGTCCTGCCATGTAGCTTCAGCTGGTTATAGCATCTTTGGAGATGCATCCGGATGTACCTTCGTTTTACTTATGTTAAGGTTTTCAGTATTTCTATACTCATTGTTAGTAGTTATATATAGGGGTTGAAATTTAGCACAAGTGTTGTTAGAAAGTAATTCATGCAACTGATAAATCTAAGAAGTGCCACAAATAAGTGTTTTCCTTCTATTTTCAATTTTAAAAAGTTTTAACATTTAGGCTATAAACGTTCAATATTTATTTTATTATTTCAGAATATGTTGATTTTGTATGTTTTCATTTAGATTCAGGGTCTTCAACCCATATTGACTGGAAAATAAATTGATCAATAAAGATGAGTGAAATGTATTTTTCTATGTTATTACTTCAGCAAGAGTGGGTCAAAAAAGAGAACAACTGGCAACACTTTCGAAAATGTTAAAATTTTTGTCGTTTCAAAGCTGCAGCTAACCCCCAAAACTGTGGAATGTCTCCCTTTTTCTACTCTCTTATCCCTCAGTCCTTCCTTCAGCAGTTGGTCACACTTGCCGGCATTCTGTAAAAAGCCTATCTGTTTGTTTGCTTTCTTTTATACTGTAATAATTCTGTGGTAAATAAATGTGCGCATTGATTGTTAAGGTATACCGAAAGCGCCATCTAAACGTTATATTGTGACAGGATTTCGTTTATTACATTTTGCCTACCTGCAGTCCTTTCATTTGAAATGTGTGCAGTTACTAAGTAATACGAATTTCAAGATTTCCTATGCGACACAATTTATGTAATAACTGTGTAACTGAGGGAATAATTGTGTAGTTTTAAGCAGATTTCTTTGTATGTCGTAATTAACGTCTAGCTCTAGCTCATATCATTTCCCCTTGTTCATATATCTATATTGTTTTACTCTGCCAATTCAAGTCATTTTATAAAATTCTGTATGTTTTGTCAGGTTGGCAGCCTAATAAAGGGAGTTCTTAAGGAGACTGAATTTGCTTACACCATCCTATCCTTCATATGTCCGATATTTTAAACGTATAAAACCATCTGAAACTCAAAATTTTACCAAGTTCTATCGATAATTGTTACTTACTACATCTTCTACCATTCTTTTAATTGATATAAAGAAGTTTCTTCCTTTTAGTTGTATCGGATAAAATAAACGATTTGGTTATGAATAAATATTAAGCGATCCTTGGAACATGTACGGTTTAATGCAAATCGAAGTGCTTACAATATCGGTGTATATCGTTTACATAATTTGTGTCTGCTAAGTACTTAAATACTGGGAGAGTAAGTATAACTTCATTCTGACATTCATTTTCTCTATATGAAAGACCTAGTATAATCCTAACAAATCTAACCAGCTGTTACTTACACCCTGCTTTGCTTGAAATAATCAGCATCACAGAGCAGTTGGAAAATACATCAGCGAGGAATTCGTTAACGACAAGCTAAAACTTCCTTCAACACATCATCAGCCTTCCCCACTTTAGAATTCAGTGATTCATCTGTTGAAGGTAGAAAAATGAATACCGCAACACCAGTAATCTATATGTTTACAAATTTTTCTGTTCTCACAACATAATATGTATTTTAGCTTCTGAGGCTGTATTCATGTTATGTATTCTTGTTTTCTTTTTAATTTCTCACGTATCATGTATTACGCTGATATGAAAGAACATTTTACTACTTCAAGGGGAAAAGTAAGGTACTCTAGTCTAAAAGTTTGTTGAAGCGCGATAAAAGAAAAAGTCAAGCAGGAGAAACCGGCAAACCTCTATATGTGAATCCCTTATACCCTTAGCAACCAGGGAAGGCGGTTGAGGCCAGGTAGGTTCCTTCACCCGCTTGGACCCTCACATTTACAAGGGCAGGAGATTTAGGAGCAACCGTAATTTCCTCCCCATGAGTCACCTAGTCTACTTCAATCAATCAATCTTAGATTTTTGTAATATGTCATTTTATCTTAAAATGTTTGTTATATATCAATTCTACACATAATTACAAGAAAAATGACACCAAACAATGTATAATTTACTTTAATAGGAACATTTCTAACAAATACATAAATAAAAGTTACGAGAAAACTGCATTCAAGTCCTATGTTCCTATTAAAGTAAATTATACATTGTTTGGTGTCATTTTTCTTGTAATTGTGTGTAGAATTGATATATAACAAACATTTTAAGATAAAATGACATATTACAAAAATCTAATATTGATTGATTGAAGTAGACTATGTGACTCATGGGGAGGAAATTACGGTTGGTCCTAAATCTCCTGCCCTTGTAAATGTGAGGGTCCAAGCGGGTGAAGGAACCTACCTGGCCTCAACCGCCTTCCCTGGTTGCTAAGGGTATAGACACTAGAGACATTTTGTTGAAAATGTATGTATGTAAGTATGTAGGTATGTCATGTATATATGCATGTATGTATGAATGTATTTTTTTTAAATTTTATTTTAACAACATGCCCCATTACAAGTAATATTACATGTTTGTTAACAAGATACATGATACATAAAATTTGAAGTTTACAGTAAAGTTTGAAGAAACAGTGTTTACAGAATTAATAATTAAATAATGTTAATTTACAATTAAATTACAGTGTGTGCGTTTGACAGTCCTTTGTTGCCCCATGTCTCCTACTGTTCCAAACATTACGGTCGTCATCTCCAGCACATCTCGCTTCCTGCTACCATAAATTATGAGCATCACACATTCGACACTCGTTCACAGCTTAGTACACTTCTCCTAATCCCTCAACACAGAACAACCCTGTAGTCGTTATCCTTCACCATCACCCCCTCTGGACAATGGAACGGTTTCTCTCACACTGTATCAGAGCCTGTAGGACTACATCATCGTGTCAAATCTAAATTACTAAATCATTTGCATAATCTTGAAAATATTTAGGTAATTTTTTATTTGTTTTCATTTATTTTATTTTACTTTACCTTACAATAGTGATGTCAATTTGTGTATCCTTACATCCTTGTTAAAAAATATATCAATATGCTAATGTTTTATTTCCCCATTACCTTAATGCAAGTTTTAATTGCATTGTAAGAAGACATAGCTTTCAATTATGACCAAGGTGTCTCTTTCTGTAAATAATTTTTTATGTAACTTAAAACTTATTTTATTTCATTTTGTGTAATATAACTTAGAGTTAGAGTTAGTGTAAGAGTTGGTTCAGCAACCAATGGGTCTGCTGTGAATATTTAACTTTCTACACTTTGGACATCTCCATGTACATTTAATAATAGTTTTAAAATGTTTCCACCTATTTAAAATATTGTTCGAAGCCGCGAGTATAGTGCCATCATCAGGGCCCGGATTCTGACTAAAATTGTTTAAAAAATGACCTATAAATTGACCCTACATTTGAAAGAAAATGACTTAATAATGATAAAGAATGACCTAAAATGACATTTTATTTATAAAAAATTATTATTGTACACACAATGTTATAGACTAATTTGTACATAATTGTAAAAACTGTAAATGCAGAAAGTATGCTGTAGGTCTAAATGCTTTGTTCTTGATTGGAGCATTTGAGAAGAAAAGTAAGAAAATAGTTTTTAAAGTACATCCTACATAAATATTGCAATATAGGTGGCAGACTCTAGTGCCAAGTGAATCTAATAACAACAGTTATATAATACAACATTTTGGCGTTTCTTTGATTCTCGTTTCCGACTGAGATATGACAGCACTTCAACACCAAGTGTGTCCTCCTTGCATTAAGCTGACAACACCTCTGAGGACGATGACAAAAAATAAGTTAATATACTCAATGTAAATTCATGAATGTGACTAAAAAAAGAAGCAAATTACACGGAAATGACAAAATAATGACGTAAAATTGAATTAAATGCCCTAAAAATATAAAATTGCATAAAATGACAAAAAAACTGACCTAATAAAAATGCATTTCTACAATCTAGAGGCCATGATTAGGATTTATCTACAAGTTGTCAATGTCTATGCAGCATCAATAAAAAGATGACATGTCATTAGAAATCGGGCCCTGGCCATCATTGTCCTCAATTATGTTTATTCTAGGTTGATAACCTTTCTTGAACTCGTTTATTCCCTTGTAGAGATCCCTAACATTTTTGTCTTTACTATTTTCCTCTAATTCATTTACTTTGGCTTTGAGATAGTTTCTTTTCTTTGTTCTAATGGTTCTAGAGGTTTCTCGTTTAGCATTGCTGAGATTTTCGACCGTAGTGTCATTCGGATTCTGCAACCACTGTAGTTTTGCCTGCTTTCTTGCATTTACTAATTTCACGCAGTCATCATCGAACCACGGTTTATTTGGTTTCAGTTCAAGCGGACCTAATTTTTCTTTTGCGGCTACTTTAATATTGCCTTTAATGCATTCTCAGATTTTATCGATATTCATATCATCCCTAGCTTCTTGTTCAGCAGTGTTTTCTAGGATTGCAAATCTATTTGAAATCTCGACTTGGTAAGCATTCCTACTTTCGTCTTTACCTAGCCTTTTCAGATTGAATTTTGCTTAGGTCCTTTGTTTAATGAAAGTTTCTCCCGAACAGCCGCAGCTACCAGATAGTGATCCGAATCGCAATCAGCACCCCATAGAGGTTCGACCGTCGATTATTCTAGACTGCCTCCTTGCATCTATTAGCACATGGTCGATTTGATTATGAGTCTTTCCATCTGGCTAGGTCAGTGTATATTTATGAATATCACGATAAGGGAATTTTGTACTCTTTACGATTAAATTTTTAGCGATGGCAAAATCAACTAGTGTAACCCCATTGTCATTGCTCCCAATCGTGGGCTTGAAAATATCCTCCCTTCCTACTTTCGCATTGAAATCTCCTAGCACAATTTTCATGTGATATGCCGGAAATTGATCAAATGTTCGTTCTGTTTCCTCGTAAAAACTGTCCTTGTCATCATCTTGTTTATCCTCTGTTGGTGCATGGACATTCATAACTTTGATGTCACCGTCCTCTTAGAATAATATAAGAAAGCCTATCATTAATAAACTCTACTTTCTTAATGGCTGAATTAATTCTCCTATGTATGAAGAACCCGGTCCCTAATTGATGATTAGCATTCCCTTTCCCGTACAAAAGGTATACGCCTCTGCATTGAACCTTCACCCTCCCATCTAACTTCCTGTACTGCTACTACATCTAACCTATAGGCCTATTTCTCTAATTCTCTAGTTACTGATTTAAGCGTCCCAGGCCTATTTAAGCTCATAACGTTCCACGTTTCCAATCTATAGTTCCTACGATTTTTTGACTCCCTCAGTGTAGTCCCTACCCGGAGATCCGAATATATATATATAATGTGTATAGGTAGCATATATATATATACCTATACACATACATATAGGCCCTATACCAAGCATAAAGACGAATTTTTAATGTATTTTTATAACACTGACAGGTATCTAGAATGGAAGGCATCAGGGCCGATCTTTATGTACAATGCTTTTACCATGAAATAATGATGATAATAATCAATGGCGGAGGGTGGATATTTTGAGTGGGTGTCGACGGTCAATAAATTTTCTTTGTCTAAGTAAATCATGCATTTGACAAAATTTATTACCGAAAGAATCCTATTTGAGCAAAGAAAGTATACAAGAAAAGCTTAAATATTTTGAGAATCTTAATATTCTACAATAAATATCTCTAACTGGCTACTAACTGTGAAATCGTCTGACAACACCAAGGTCCCAACTTTTCTTATACTATAGAAACCGGCATATTTTCTTTTATATTTTAGTGCACCCAGTGGTGATAGAATTAGGTGGTCATATTATAGGACCCATGTTCCTATCAGTGTCAACATTATTCTAAAACGCTACGCGTGCTTAACTATGTGGATAGTATTATGCATTATTTAGATATCTATACAAACTTTTTTAGTTAAGAAAGGGGGTTGTAGAATAAATTTTAACGTAACACCTCTCAGTCGTGTCATCTGGTTACGGTAGGTGACGCACCCTAGTCCTTAGCCTTTAAAATGAATGTAGCGCCAAGGAGTTAAGTTAAGGAGTTATTAAGATATACAATGGGTATTATTACTTAATCGGACTATGCAAAACTAGCGATCTATCATTGCAAAACTGTGCTTGTGTTTAAAATAAAATAACCGAGAATTCAGTTTTAAACAAACTTTGTTAGATACATTTAACAGGACATTTTTAACAGAAATAACCAACAACTTTTTACTTGAGGGTATAAGGTGGACCTTTTTACAAACCTATAAAATTGTTTCAACCCTCATTGGAAAATGAAATTTATCAACGTTTTTAGCCTTACAGGATTGAAGATGTCAGTTCAAGTCTGAATAAAATGAGAAGGAAAATGTGTGCAGATATTTCTTTGTTCTCGTCTCCAAGGCACGGTTTTCATCCTTGGGCTCAATCCGTGTGTATATATGACGATTTTCTAATAATATTGTTGCTACGAGTGAAGGAGATTGATCGTCCTAACTCATATTGTACTCGTATTGTTGTTAACCTTGTTCTTGTTCGTTGTCCATAAAATTCGACTTTTTTCCATGATTACTTGGCCAAAAATACGAAACACTAATACGTCATTCTTTGAGAAATGATTATCCCTGATTTACAGCAACTATTTAGCTCATGAATCAGTATGGGCAATCCGGTATAAAGATCCTATGTGAAATTTCAACCAATTACCGCTGCTTATCGCATTATTTTTATCTTTTATTTTTATTTCATTTATGTTTAGTAATTGGTTTTGTACAATGTGTGAATTCATGCCACTGTACTTTGTAGCTTTTTGACCTAAACCCCTATTATTGATAATAGAAAAGAGTTCTATTGTGATGGGCTTTTCTTACTTTATGCTATAAAGTTCCCTAACTTCTTGGATTAAATCTTCGCCAAAATTCTTCGCCAAAATCTGTGACGACTAATATGTGATTATTCTCAATCGTAGTATATAAGTTTACTGAACTCCTACAAAACAAGGTCACTCATGCACCTGTCGTGTCATCATAACACTGCCTGCATAGTCCACATTCCAACGTTCAGTACAACTACCTCTGTCACCGGGTGATTGCAAATTTCCTACTCTCAGTCTACTTTCTCTTTCTTTTAACAATTTACCCAGTCTTGATAATATTGATGAAAATTTATATTAACGGGCGCCATCATCAATACGCTTCCTCTTTTCTTTTTGTTATGTATCAGCCCAGTCACAAATTAAATTATAGATACACAGGCTATGTATCTACATGCCTCTCGACTAGCTTTTAAATTAACAGTGGAGACGGGAATTGGGTTCGGATTTACCTTTCGTTTATTACTCTGCTTCTCTCTATTTCTTCTTTTTCTCCTTTTTCAGTGCTCACTACCAAAGTATATAACTTAGCCCAAAAATCAGCGACTCTCAAACCATTACAAGGATAAGGGTCAAAAATCTGAACTTCACGTTAATTTACTTTGCATAACAATAACCATAATTTATTTAATATATTATTTTTTTTCTTTTTTCAACAATAACAATCTTACATACAATAAATTACATTTACCCAACATTAACCATTCAACATTTTTATTAGTAGGATAGTATTTAATTATTCAAGGTTAGTATACCCAGTTTAACTATATAAGTACGTTCTCTGTTCAACAATAACAAATCCATAATTAATTACTTTAACCTTCTTTCTTTTTTTTTTGTTTCCAGGTATCTACTAGAACGTCTTGTATTATTCTTCTAATTTACTACTGACTTGTGTAGTCATTTACATTTGCAACTTCAGGATAGTTCAATATATATATTATACCTTTTTTTTTTTGAATAAATAAAGGTTTTCAATTCATAATCCAGTCCTTAACTCTACAGATTACACTCAATAATCCCACCTATGTCTCCTATACGAGTCTACTAGTCATCTTAGTCCATGAAGAATTGTATTTAAAGATAGATAGGAGAGACAGTCTCATGAAGAAAGAAATAGAAGTTTAGGCCTATACCCACAGAGTGACTGTGGCGATAGACCACCGATACAGGAGCGGCGTCTAGATCTTGAGTTACAAACAATCTGACTCCTCTCCTGCAACCGGGAAAATATTAATGGGCCACAAACAAAAATAAAATTTTGTAAATCGATGTCAGAGGTCCCTGACACTCTCTCCTAGAGGCACGTGGGGCCGTTGTTCGCCTCCAACATCGATGGCTTTCACAATCTCTCATAAATTTCTTTTCTTTATATGTTACTAGTATAGGCCTTGCCTACTACCAGATTTTATTTGTTTGATTCGGGATACTTCCGGCGTTCCCTCACCTCACCCTTACAATCTCTAGTACTTGTTCATAAACTACTTATCATCAGTACACTACTCGTAATTACCTATTCTCCTCTTTCTAACCTGACCAATCATCAGCTATTATCTTTTAACCCCTTTCTTTCTTTAAGTAGAGTTCCCTTCAGCTTATACCATTGATTTAATTCACTTGGTGGTTATTCTAGTTTTCCTACTTCTTAAGTTACTACTCTTCAGCATGGGCACCCAATCTTCTTTTGTCTCTAAATTCCCTAGAATTCTAACTGAAACTAATTCACGCCCAGATTAGTAAGCTTCTCTATAACCCCTGTAGTGACTTCTACTTCTACCCTAACATGTAAATTTTCCAATGGTACACACCTAATGCACTACCACTCGTAGGCCTTCTTTTGCCCTTCAATCTTTCCACTTCTTATCCCCCTCTACCATATTCCATACACCTTCGCTTGTAGATAAATCTCTATAAAAAACATAACTTAACACTACAGGCCAGCATGAAATCTATTTATGGATAGTCACCCGTCACCTGAAAGAAACCCAAGTGGGAGGGGCCCTCGTAAGAAGTACTAAGCATGCCCCTTAATTACCTTTCTTCCTTACTCCCCTCGCGTCCTGTCTCAAAAATAACAAAGTTTATATGAGCATCACCAATTGCCCCTAGCTATGTATTCATTCGTGGGACAATCACCCATAAAACCCCAAAGTGAAGAGATCTATCTTTGGCATTCAGCGGTTAGGCTCTTGACTGCTCTTTCATAATTAACTTAGACCAGAAATAGAAAATAGTTGGATTACTGGATTTCATCACTTTACTTCTAGAATTCTCACTTCTATGTTCCTATTCTATTCTTTTATCATACGATACGGCGTCTAATCGCCACACATTACTTAGAAACCATCCTTACAAAAAAAGGAATATCTCAATTTTCTCACTCCCCAAACAATAAGAAAAAGTCTAGACGATTATACTCAACCAGTGATGTCCAACTTATCCTCCGATCCTGAGTTGTCTTCCATTACTTCCTGATGTCCATATCTGCTCTTATTCAGAGCGAGCAGTCACGACTCACTCTCACAGCTGATGTTCGCTGTAGCGGTGTCTCGTACTGGCCGACTTGGTATATTCTTCTGATTAATGACTATCTCCATATAGCCGTGTCAAGGAAGTTCACAACCAGAATTTCCTTAGATGAAAGTCTGACACACCATTATGCCAGAACGCCTCTACCGCTGTCACACATCCCAATCTCGTCTTCTCCCTTCTGCCTTTTCAACTTCTCTCTCTCGTGGTCAGGCACGTACTACTAACCGTCTTTCAGGTTCCACACGTCTCTCTCGTCGATTCACCGTCGACGCATGCGCACCTCTCCTTTTCTGTAATTCAAATAAATTCAGGGCAGTATCGATAATCATGAAAATGTTCAATATCGATTAGTTGCGGTCCCCCAACCCTTCCTTTGTTTAGGAATGGTCTCCTATCGTTGATTATGCACGTCGCTATTTGCGTCGTGACATTCTTCCCGCACTCATCATAAAAAAAAATAATGTTGACACAGGTCACATTTTTTTTTTTTTTTTTTTTTTTTTTGTGCGTGTCTCTTTTACCAGCCTTAAAGAACTTTTACCCAGGTACAAAAGGTTTCAAGTCTTTAACGTGCCACTTCCCCAACTGTTTACCAAAACGGTTCGTCAGTTCATAACTATTCTCGCTAAGCTTTTTCTTTATTATAAAGGGGCCGACGAACTTTGCACTTAAGCCTGCTGCATAAGCTTGTGAGGCATCACTTAATTTAAAGTTTCTTCTTAACACAAGATCTCCTGGACAAAATCTCACCTCTCTCCTCCGAAGATTATAATAATGACTTGAATTCTTATAGGCGGTTTCTAAGTTATGTCTAACCATTAAACGTACCGTTTTCAATTTATTGAGTCTCTCCACCCAAAGTTTTGGAATTTCTTTATAAATCGGTTGGTTTTCCACCTTTTCAATCCTACTGATAATTTCAGGCTCCTTCCCATAATTTAGCATATAAGGAGTGCATCCAGTGGAACTATGCTTAGCCGTATTTATAGCAAAATTAAATTCTCTCAAATACACGTCCCAAACTGTCTGATCCTTTTGAATGTAACTAGAAATCATTGTTTTCAATACTCTATTGACTCTTTCTACTGGATTTCCTTGTGGCGAATATACAGGTAAATAACAAGGAGTTATATTAAAAGCTTTAGCTATCTCTCGCATTAATTTACTAGTGTATTGCGGTCCATTATCCATCAGCAAATATCCCGGAATTCCCCATTTAAGGATAATCAATTCATAAAATGCTTCCGTAACTGCTCTACTGGTTGCTTTCCTTAACGCTTTACACTCTACATATTTGGTAAAGGTGTCCTGAAATACAATCACATATCTGTTTCCCTTTTTTGAACGTGGGTAAGGTCCCAACAAATCAGTAGCTACAGTCATCCAAGGTTTCTCTTTCTGGTAAAAATGCATTGGTCCTGCTTGAGCCGTCTGTAACACTTTCTGTCTCTGACATATTTCACAAGCAGTAACATATTTAGCAACATCTCTAAACATTCCCGGCCAATAATACTTGTTTGCTATTCTAAAGAAGGTTTTAGCTATCCCCATATGCCCTGCAGTAGGTGCATCATGACATTCCTGCAATACTTTAATCCTAAAATCTTGCGGAATAACTAATTTCCACCTATTTACTGTTCCCTCTAAAGTTTGTTCTAACTGATCTAATCTTAGATGGTACAACTTCCCATCTACGACCTTCCAATCTGGCCAAAATTTAGGTTTACTTTGTACTTGCTCCTTCCGCTTAATATACCAAGCATCTTGTATATTTTCCCATTCCACTACTTCAGAGTTATCAGTCAACAAGAGGCAAAATTCTTCCTCTACCGTTTTCTCTTGAACTTTCCCTTCGTGTATTCTAGATAAAGCATCCGGAACTTTTTGTAATCTACCAGGCCTATGTATTACTTCAAAATCATACTCCTGGAGCAATAAACTCCACCTAGCTAATCGTCCGGTCGGATTCTGTAATGTATTTAACCATTTCAGAGCAAAGTGATCAGTATATACTTTAAAATGATAACCTTCCAAATAAGGACGAAACTTTTGAACTGCCCATAATATAGCTAACAATTCTTTCTCGACTATTGCCCACTTTTGCTCGCCTACCGTTAAAGTTCTACTAGCATAAGCTATTACTTTTTCCTCTCCTTCCTCTCCTGTCTGAATTAATGCTGCTCCTAGTCCTGAAAAACTAGCGTCGGTCTGTAGCACTAGGGGTTTAGTATAATCTGGACAAGTTAATATAGGACTACTAGATAATTTCGATTTTAATTCATCAAAAGATTCCTGACATTCCTTAGTCCAACGCCATTTCTGATTCTTTTTCAGAAGTGCAGTGAGGGGCTTTACAACTTCAGAAAAAAACGGAATGAATCGTCGGTACCAAGAAGCCAATCCTAAAAATGCTCGTACTTCCTTGACTTTTGTAGGGGCTGGATACTCAAGGATACACGAGATTTTATCTGAATCTACAGCAATTCCTAATGGAGTAATGATATGACCCAAATATTTTAATTCACTTCTGCAAAATTTTGATTTTTCCCTATTAATTTTCAGGTTAGCTTTTCTTAATTTCTCTAAAACTTTTTCTAACAAGGACAAATGTTCTTCAAACGTCTCACTAATAAGTACTATATCATCCAAATAACAAAAGCATTTCTCTCCTATCTCTTCTCTTAATATAGTATCAACTAATCTTTGAAACGAGGCTGGTGCGTTATGGATTCCAAAAGGCATAACTCGAAACTGATACAATCCTCTACCAGGTACGGTAAATGCTGTTTTTTCTTTACTTGCTTCATCTAATGGAACTTGCCAATACCCATTTTTCAAATCTATTGTACTGATATACCTAGCATGTCGTAATTTACTCAACACATGTTCAATGTATGGCAAAGGATAACTATCTCTTTTTGTACAATTATTTACTTTTCTGAAATCTACGCAGAACCTCCATGTTTTATCTGGTTTCTTTACCATAACTACCGGAGACGACCAAGGTGAATTTGAAGGCTCTATAACTTTTTCCAATAACATTTTATCTATTTCCGCGTGTATAACTTTTTCCAAAATGGGTGATACTGGATAATATCTTTGTTTTATAGGTTTTGCATCGCCTGTATCAATAACATGAGAAATCAGATCGGTAAGTCCAGTACACTGATCAAATTTTTGTAACTGATTTTCCAAAAACATATTCAATCTGTCCCTTTCCTGAGGTGTAGGTAAAGTAAGAATATTATGTAGTTGATCTTCTTCTTTTAAATCTATAGCCTTAACAAATTGAAAAATTTTTGCTGGTTCATCTTTGAAATACCAAGTCCCATCTTGCAAATCTACTACTAACCCAATTTGTTTCAAAACATCCATGCCCAGAATCATATCTACTGCTAAATTTGGCATAATTTTACATTTTATCTGAAAGATCCTGTCCTGCAATTTCATCTCAAAAGTTCTCTCTCCTGTTATAGAACTATAAGTTTTATCTGCTAGTTGCACCACCCTAACTTCAGATTCTTCTACTGCTAAATCTAACATTTTACACAAAAAATCACCCTTCTCTCCCACATAAGTTTTATCTGAACCGGAATCTATTAAAGCAATAAATGTAATATCCTCCAGCAAAATTTCAACAAAACATCTATCTCCATTAACTAAATCTGTAGGATTTATATTTAACATCACACAAGCCTGATTTTTAGTTAATTGTCCTAAGGAATTTGTAGGCCTAACTTTACTTTCTTGGGGCATCCTACAATCAATAGACCTATGTCCAAGCTTATTACAATTATAACATTTAATCGTAGTGCGTGGAGTAACTCTACGAGGTGCCTTACACTCGAACTGCCTATGTCCTATTTTATCACAGTTCCAACATCGCTGGTTATTTGAAAAACGCAAAGTGGTGTTTTTACCATTTTCCCCCAACTCATCCTGTCTCTCTTTATTTTCTATTGCTTTAACTATTCTAGAATCATTTACAGGACTTGAATTTCGTTCCTTATCCCACGTCTTTGCAGAAAAACTAACACTAGGTTTCTTTTGTAATTCAGACGATGGAAGTTCCTGTTTTCCCTGAATTCCTAACGCTGTATGAACCGAAGGTATAACAACTTGTCTCTGGGGTTTATAAGCCGTTTCTTTAATTGTAGCTCTAACCTGCGTTGGAGGAGGAATATATCTCTCAGAATCTAACAATATTTGTTCATATTGCCTACCTACACGTATTAAATCTGTTATAGTTTGAATCTCTGCAGGTCTAAGGTACAATTTTACGTCAGGACGCAAATTTTTAATAACATTCTTCATCATTTGTTGAGGACTCATTGGAGTACTCAGCCTCCTTATTAACGTTTGAATAGCATTAACATAATCAAAAATCGATTCTTTGGGACCTTGCGTTCTCTGTCTAATCTCATCCAAAAGCGAGTCTTCCTCATCAATAGGCAAGTAATATTCTCTAAATTCTTTCAAAAAAGCTTCCCATGTAGGCCAATCTGTTAATCTGTTCCTGTACCAAAGTAAAGCTGAATCTTGTAAAATTTCGGGTAATACTGACAATAACTCTGCACCCTGTAACTTAGAACTTTGTTTTAAATCTTCCAATCTCTCCAAAAATAAGTAAATGCTATCCCCAGGTTTGAATTTAATGTTCCATTTACGAACCAGATCCAAAGTATTTGGTTTATGCGGCTCTAACTGAATTGTAAACGATGGTACTACTGGTACAACTTCTTCTGAATCAGCTACCGCCATGGCCTTCCTACGCATTAACTTAACCCATGTATACACTACATCTCCATATGAATCTTGTGGAACCGTTATATTATGTTCAACTAAATCTTCTTCCAAAACTTCCTGACTCAGAGCAAAAGCCGTAATTAACACTTGAAATGACTGAGGGTTCTTGCGGGCATAATCTAACAAGCGTTGTCTTAACTCATCCCTTGTACCTGTGGTCGGTAACTTTACTCTATCACATTCTGCCTCTAAATCCGCCTTCCTCAACTTCCTAATAGCTTGGGTTAACTCAGCTGCTCTTATTTGTGCATATGGATCAACATAAGTAGCCATATTTATATATTAACAATACCACTGAAAAAAAAGATTAGAACACAATAGTTCAGTCGTCTGTCTTAGTCATCTATAGAAGTCCTTACTTGTCAATAGTCATTATTCTTTTCCCAAAAATATGTTATTATTATTATATTTTTTTTTTTTTGAGAATAAATTTCAGTTATACTAACCTAACTCCCAAAATTCTTTTAACACTATCTCGCCTCACGTTAGGACATCAAACTATCACTGCCTCACGCTATGGGCTATCAAAATATGTGATTTCAACACAACTCAACCCACGCTATGGGCTCCAAACTATATGATGACTCGTATTTCAAGTTTCCAATTCTAACTGATTAATGTTTATTTTCTTTTCTTATATCAAGCCCCACGTAATGGGCGACCAAACTTTGTGATGGGCTTTTCTTACTTTATGCTATAAAGTTCCCTAACTTCTTGGATTAAATCTTCGCCAAAATTCTTCGCCAAAATCTGTGACGACTAATATGTGATTATTCTCAATCGTAGTATATAAGTTTACTGAACTCCTACAAAACAAGGTCACTCATGCACCTGTCGTGTCATCATAACACTGCCTGCATAGTCCACATTCCAACGTTCAGTACAACTACCTCTGTCACCGGGTGATTGCAAATTTCCTACTCTCAGTCTACTTTCTCTTTCTTTTAACAATTTACCCAGTCTTGATAATATTGATGAAAATTTATATTAACGGGCGCCATCATCAATACGCTTCCTCTTTTCTTTTTGTTATGTATCAGCCCAGTCACAAATTAAATTATAGATACACAGGCTATGTATCTACATGCCTCTCGACTAGCTTTTAAATTAACAGTGGAGACGGGAATTGGGTTCGGATTTACCTTTCGTTTATTACTCTGCTTCTCTCTATTTCTTCTTTTTCTCCTTTTTCAGTGCTCACTACCAAAGTATATAACTTAGCCCAAAAATCAGCGACTCTCAAACCATTACAAGGATAAGGGTCAAAAATCTGAACTTCACGTTAATTTACTTTGCATAACAATAACCATAATTTATTTAATATATTATTTTTTTTCTTTTTTCAACAATAACAATCTTACATACAATAAATTACATTTACCCAACATTAACCATTCAACATTTTTATTAGTAGGATAGTATTTAATTATTCAAGGTTAGTATACCCAGTTTAACTATATAAGTACGTTCTCTGTTCAACAATAACAAATCCATAATTAATTACTTTAACCTTCTTTCTTTTTTTTTTGTTTCCAGGTATCTACTAGAACGTCTTGTATTATTCTTCTAATTTACTACTGACTTGTGTAGTCATTTACATTTGCAACTTCAGGATAGTTCAATATATATATTATACCTTTTTTTTTTTTGAATAAATAAAGGTTTTCAATTCATAATCCAGTCCTTAACTCTACAGATTACACTCAATAATCCCACCTATGTCTCCTATACGAGTCTACTAGTCATCTTAGTCCATGAAGAATTGTATTTAAAGATAGATAGGAGAGACAGTCTCATGAAGAAAGAAATAGAAGTTTAGGCCTATACCCACAGAGTGACTGTGGCGATAGACCACCGATACAGGAGCGGCGTCTAGATCTTGAGTTACAAACAATCTGACTCCTCTCCTGCAACCGGGAAAATATTAATGGGCCACAAACAAAAATAAAATTTTGTAAATCGATGTCAGAGGTCCCTGACACTCTCTCCTAGAGGCACGTGGGGCCGTTGTTCGCCTCCAACATCGATGGCTTTCACAATCTCTCATAAATTTCTTTTCTTTATATGTTACTAGTATAGGCCTTGCCTACTACCAGATTTTATTTGTTTGATTCGGGATATTTCCGGCGTTCCCTCACCTCACCCTTACAATCTCTAGTACTTGTTCATAAACTACTTATCATCAGTACACTACTCGTAATTACCTATTCTCCTCTTTCTAACCTGACCAATCATCAGCTATTATCTTTTAACCCCTTTCTTTCTTTAAGTAGAGTTCCCTTCAGCTTATACCATTGATTTAATTCACTTGGTGGTTATTCTAGTATTCCTACTTCTTAAGTTACTACTCTTCAGCATGGGCACCCAATCTTCTTTTGTCTCTAAATTCCCTAGAATTCTAACTGAAACTAATTCACGCCCAGATTAGTAAGCTTCTCTATAACCCCTGTAGTGACTTCTACTTCTACCCTAACATGTAAATTTTCCAATGGTACACACCTAATGCACTACCACTCGTAGGCCTTCTTTTGCCCTTCAATCTTTCCACTTCTTATCCCCCTCTACCATATTCCATACACCTTCGCTTGTAGATAAATCTCTATAAAAAACATAACTTAACACTACAGGCCAGCATGAAATCTATTTATGGATAGTCACCCGTCACCTGAAAGAAACCCAAGTGGGAGGGGCCCTCGTAAGAAGTACTAAGCATGCCCCTTAATTACCTTTCTTCCTTACTCCCCTCGCGTCCTGTCTCAAAAATAACAAAGTTTATATGAGCATCACCAATTGCCCCTAGCTATGTATTCATTCGTGGGACAATCACCCATAAAACCCCAAAGTGAAGAGATCTATCTTTGGCATTCAGCGGTTAGGCTCTTGACTGCTCTTTCATAATTAACTTAGACCAGAAATAGAAAATAGTTGGATTACTGGATTTCATCACTTTACTTCTAGAATTCTCACTTCTATGTTCCTATTCTATTCTTTTATCATACGATACGGCGTCTAATCGCCACACATTACTTAGAAACCATCCTTACAAAAAAAGGAATATCTCAATTTTCTCACTCCCCAAACAATAAGAAAAAGTCTAGACGATTATACTCAACCAGTGATGTCCAACTTATCCTCCGATCCTGAGTTGTCTTCCATTACTTCCTGATGTCCATATCTGCTCTTATTCAGAGCGAGCAGTCACGACTCACTCTCACAGCTGATGTTCGCTGTAGCGGTGTCTCGTACTGGCCGACTTGGTATATTCTTCTGATTAATGACTATCTCCATATAGCCGTGTCAAGGAAGTTCACAACCAGAATTTCCTTAGATGAAAGTCTGACACACCATTATGCCAGAACGCCTCTACCGCTGTCACACATCCCAATCTCGTCTTCTCCCTTCTGCCTTTTCAACTTCTCTCTCTCGTGGTCAGGCACGTACTACTAACCGTCTTTCAGGTTCCACACGTCTCTCTCGTCGATTCACCGTCGACGCATGCGCACCTCTCCTTTTCTGTAATTCAAATAAATTCAGGGCAGTATCGATAATCATGAAAATGTTCAATATCGATTAGTTGCGGTCCCCCAACCCTTCCTTTGTTTAGGAATGGTCTCCTATCGTTGATTATGCACGTCGCTATTTGCGTCGTGACACTATATAAAAATATAAACAGATAATTCACATAAGGAAAAGTCTTGTTAATAGCTGTTTGCAGCGTAAATTTGGTAATATTATATACAATTGCTTCCCCATCGGGTGTCAGTTTATTATAATATATCGATGATCTCCTTTACTAATGATAGCAACGGAACGTGATGTGTTTTATTCATGTTTGTCTTAATTACTCAATGAATGGTTCTAAATTCGTAAATATTCGCTAGGTAGTCACAATAAATGTAACTCGAATCTGGATCCTCTTTGCTTGTGAATTTATCTATAAAATCAGCCCTTTAGTTAAATTACCTGTGATAAATTTTGGAAACCATCATAATTTTGCCCTGGTACAACTCGGAGTTATGCCGTAATTGTGTAAAAATAAGATTTGAATTGTATACAAAGAGTATATTGTTTCTTCTTTTCCAGGTAAGTGTGTGGCTGCATGGGAGTGTTCAGCATTTCTTCGTAAGTTTACCTCTAGAGACAAATCTCCACATCTTTGCTGATTAAATAGATTCATATTTATTTGTAATTACTAATTAGTGTAGAGAAAGTGCATTGTTTAGTAAAATTATTTTTATGCAAAGTTATTGGTTAAAAACAGTTTGCGTATTCTGCTTCAGGAACAGTTAAATAGCCTAAGAATATACAGAGTGTTAATGAATAACACCGAAATATTTAAACTGTATATAGAGAAAACATAGGCAAGCCACTTTTATTAATTAATTAATAGTTTATTCTTGTGTCGTAATATTTACACCCTTGGCGTTGCAAAGGGCAACTTTTATTAGGAGATTTTTGCTCTATGACGTAAAATGTGTGTGTTACAGGGCATTATAAAGTCATTATAATTAAGTGCTCATAAGTCAATAATTATGCGAAATAGGGTTAAAATTTTCATTAAATTGACTTAATGCATTCCTAATGATCCATAAAAACCTTATTCTTCATTCATCCACAGCTATTACATAATTTAGAGTTTTCATAATCTGCAAAATTTACAGACTAATCACATGACTGGCCGTCATTGCATTATTGCATTATTCTTTTATATTTTATTTATTCATAGCTACTTACTGCAGTGTTAACGAAGTTCCTTTGTTTGGCATTTTTTTCCTTCTAATGTTAGATGTCAGTGGCGGCCATGTCCTGGGAGATTTTATGCTGTAACAGAAAAACTTGAATCCATAGAGCAAAAATCTCCTAATAAAAGTTGCTTATTTGTGTCCCCTCTATACACAGGTAAAATATTTCGGTGTTATTAATTAACACTGTATATAAAAAAAAGTGATGTGCCAGAAAGTAGTTAATGTTCCTGAAAGCGATCTACTGTAGTTTGAAGGCAGAGGGTTTTAGTCCTGAATACTGTAAATCCAGCTCATGAAGTTCTTAATTTTCAGTGGTATTTACACACAAAAGTGAACTTGAAGGAAGTAGATTCTATGATGTTTTGCTGGTCTTCCAGAGTCTGTTTAAGTGTGGTCCTCTTTTTGCTGTTGTAAATACAGGTTATTATAAAGTTGTGCAATTTAGTGTAAGCTCCTATTCACTTGAATAAATGCCTCATATTTTATGGAGCCTGACCACTTGAATGCAGAACGTTTCAGCTTATATTAACCTATTCATAGGGTCTGAACCCTTGAGCTCTCTGTAAGCCTCTGAAATACGCACTGTATGTTTTCTCCACGTCAGTTTAAAATAAGACAGTGCCCTTATTTTTAGTTTGTACGTTTTCCACATGCATTAGTTGACGTGACTTTTCAACTGGGCAACATCAGCTGCTACTCATAATTTAATAATAATAATAATAATAATAATAATAATAATAATAATGAAGAAGACGAAGAAGAAAGATTCAAATTTGTGCATATTCTTGAGTGTATGCTATGAACATTATCACGCATAATGTATAATCATAGAGACGATCCTTATGGGGTGAGAGGAGCAATGGGGGGGGGCATGATGTTTCGGGTAAAGCTAAACACCTTGTAAAATAAGTTTTCAACCTACGAAGAGGGCTATGGATAGTCAGCTAGTCAACAATAACAGGAACAAGTATTGAAATTATGTGACAACAAATCACACTGCTCTGGAATCTTAATGAATGTTTCTTGTCACGATGGTTATTTCGGTACAATAATTGTAAAGTGCGGTAAACAATTATTAATAGGCCTAACTCCTTTTATTGCGGGTCCCAAAAAAATTACCGGCACTTTAAATTTTTAGGACCTTTGAGTTTATTAGTAAGTCGTGAAATATTGATGTGTATCATGGCATGTGTTCATTTCAGCGGATAATGGATTTTAGTAATTATAATATTAGGTGAAAAGGTGAAGATGAGTTAACGACAATAGTTATGTGTTTTTAAGTTCATGCGAAATTTAAGCTCTATCGACGATTTGAAACTGACTGGAACTTTTCATTTTATGTTGCATATTAATGTGATATTATTATATTAGTGAGTATTTATTTGTATATTCTAATCAAATTAAAGTCTTCAGAATTTATGTTCATTCTACTAAAATATTCTTAATAACTTAAAAAGTTTACGTAAACAGCGATTTTCATGCCCAATACGAGGACATCTACACACCTACAATAAAACGTCTTTAGCATTTCCGATAAAGACGTGCCTTGTAGGAAATGAAACTGAGACAGCATTTAGGAAGCACTTCAAACATATGTTACTAGATAATTTTTTTTATGTAGATTTATACTCCAGCTAAGTCTGGCATGTATATTTTAAATTAGGCCTAAGTTTACAAATTAGTTTAAAGTATTTAAATGTAAGTGTTGATTAAGTTTTCGCCGAAGCTAGTATCATAATAGCTATTTATGTATCAAGTACGCAAAATAACGCTTTAGCGGACGAATCTAATATAGCGGCCGAGGCGAAAGCCGAGGCTGAAATACTGGATGAGTCCGCTAAAGATTTTGCGTACATGGTGCATACAATATATTTTAGTAAAAGCTATATAAATTATATGAAATAGAACAAAAATACCATATAATTAATTATAATGAAAGGCAGTCATCCATTTGCTAAAGTTATATTCTCATGGCTGTCTGAATCATAAAACAACAATGACCGTACGTACCAATAACAAATGTGGTAGTATAGATGCATAACATATGAGTCCCTTGTTTGTAAACAATATTGCATACCAACTAGTATTTATGAAAAACTTGTGACAATATAAATGATAATACCGAGGAAATTTCAATCCAAGCCAGAAACATGCTAGAATTGAAGAAATGGCCTCATCCAGCAGAATTCCCGAGTATAGAAGACATAGATCCTACAAAACCCTACAATATAGAAATATACACAGACGGAAGCAAATCCAGCGATGGTGTTGGGTCAGGTATAGTAGTCTTTATCAACGGAGAAATAACACACCAGCTTCAGCTCAAATTGCATAACGAATGTTCTAACAATCAGGCTGAGCAACTAGCAATTGTGAAGGGAATAGAAGAAGTAGACACCCTACATGGTAGTATTGACACTATGAACACAATCGCTATATATACAGACAGTAAAATAACCATAGACTCACTCAAGAATTCAAAAAACCACAATCACCTCATTGAAGATATCAGAAAGGGTATAAAAGGCATGAGAAATAAAGGATGGTCTGTAGCAATTGGCTGGGTGAAGGCCCATGTGGGAATACATGGAAACGAACTTGCTGATCGCCTCGCCAAAAATGCGGCAAGAAGCTCTAGCTTACTGTCATACAACAAAGTCCCGAAGAGTGCCGTATTAAAAACGTTAAGAGAGGAGAGTTATGCAATATGGGACACTGAATGGCAAGCCACAACTAAGGGTCAAGAAACGAAGAAATACTTTCCGAGTGTGGTGCAAAGGCTATCCTCCAATATTTATCCTACAGTAGGGCTTACTACTATGCTGACAGGACATGGACCAATAAAAGCCTATTTTCATAGATTTAAAATAACGCAAGATTCCACTTGTCCCTGCAACGAAGGAGAAGAGACGACTAACCATCTTCTGCTGGAATGTTCGAGGTTCAACAGAGAACGAGCTCAACTAAAGGCCAGTATAATTCGAAACAGAGGACAGTGGCCACCTAGATATAATGATTTAGTCATAAAATACCTAAAAGACTTTAACACATTTATTAAAGCAATGGACTTAAAATAAATAGATCAATGGATTTCAAATAAATAGATAAGTAAATATACGGACTAGGATAGGGATATAGTAGATGTAGTACATAACTAATAAGTATGAGACTGATATCAGTAAATTTGTAAATTACTGTAGATAAAGTAGAACAAAATTAGAAATTAAGCCATATTGAAATATAATATTGTATTAATTAACAACATAAGGATTACACCAAAACATGTAATATTACTATTGTAATGGAACATGTTGATGTTATACAATAAAAAAAAAAAAAGCCAGAAACATTGAATTGGAGCTGCTGCCAGGAACTTCACGGCAGAAGTAGAGTATGAGAAGGTATATATTACGGCATTTAAATGCTGTTGCGTCCATGGTAAGGAATGTTTTTCATGTGTACCAAAATGTGAAAAGTTGTTGGCTTATATTTGTTGTCATGTGATGAAGTATGCTACCGTGTTTTGCGAAAAATCCTGGTAAAGTTTCTGATTATCATAAAGAAACGTGTTGGCTTAAATTTGTTGTTTTATGACCAATTACACTGGTCAACATGATTTTTGTCTCATGAGTATCAATAGTTGTACTTAATGCAGTTTTTTATCATGTGTTCAAATATGTATTCGGAATTTCTCCATCACCCACAGTTTTTTTTTATTTCAATTTCAATTAATGGATTTTAATATATTTTTTTAATAAACGGTCATTTGTCCATTGTAAAATAAAAACTCCTAGAGCATTGTAAATGTGATGGAACCAAATGAGCTAACTCAAATGGTACCGTTGCTACTATTGTGCAAGTTCAGACTGTACAGACAGGCACAAACATGATCATGTATGCATTCATTACAACGATGTCAGTTGTGAGAGAGCAGTGAACCAGTAAACACGTAATTGTGAGTGCATTGTGTCTGGATTATTGTATATTGTATATTACATATTTACAAATTTATTTCTTTTAATTTGTTGTTAGTTACAAATGCCTAGAGCTTGTTTAAATCATCCTAACAACTTTTGTTATATATGTGGTGAAGTGACGCTCAAGTCCCAAAGGCGAAACCTTACTCCATTAGTAAAAAAGTGTTATGAACTTTATTTTGGGTGTAAAGTGGGGGACCAAACAAGGACCTGGGCCCCATATATCTGTTGTTTATCGTGTAGTAGGCTTCTCACTGCATGGAAGAATGGCACACGCCACATGCCATTTGCTATCCCTATGATTTGGAGGGAACCCAAAGATCACTCCTCTGACTGTTATTTCTGCTTAACAAACATTACAGGGATTACGTCAAAATCAAAACATACAGTGGTGTACCCTGACTTGCAATCTGCAATGAGACCAGTTCCACACAGCGAAGAATTGCCCATACCAAAGCCTCCAGAACATGTGACATTAGATGAAGAGAGCTCAGATTCCGATGGAAGTAAGAAAGAAGAAGAAACAGATTTTGGTGATACATCTTTTGAACAAAGCTGTTCATCTGAGCCTCATTTATTGACTCAAATAGATCTTAACGATCTCATACGGGATTTAAAATTATCCAAAAACCAGTCTGAAATGCTTGGTTCCCGGCTAAAAGGATGGAATCTTCTTCAAAAGAATACAAAGATATGTACTTATCGTAGTCGTCATTCTCAATTTAAAGGCTATTTTTCTGAAGAAAATTCCCATCAATACCTGTGGCTCACTCTGCTAGTATGAAAGAAACATATGAAAACTTTCAATTTATATTGGCAAAGCTTCAATACGCAGTGTATGAATGGAATATTCGTGGTGATTTGAAGGTAATTGCACTTATTCTTGGTCTGCAGCTTGGTTACACAAAGTACTGTTGCTTTTTGTGTCTTTGGGATAGTAGGGACAGAAAAAACCATTACATCAGAAAAGAATGGCCTAAACGCGAATCATTCATTCCTGGACAGAAAAATGTGAAACATGACGCATTGTGTAATCCTAAAAATGTGTATCTACTTCCCTTACATATCAAACTAGGATTGATGAAGAATTTCATGAAAGCCATGGGCAATACTCCTGGTTTCATGTACTTGAAACAGAAGTTTCCTAAAATTAGTGAAGCAAAAATTAAAGAAGGGATATTTGTGGGTCCACAAATACGATCACTAATGCATGATGAGAAGTTTGAGGAACTATTGAATCCACTGGAGAAAGCAGCTTGGCAAGCATTCAAAAAAGTAACTCACAGTTTTTTGGGAAATCGAAAGGCGGAAAATTACCGTGATATTGTCAATGATCTTATAACATCTTATGTCCTTAAAAATTCACTTCCTGCACTCGCACCTAGATTTCTTCCCGGAAAATCTTGGTGCAGTGAGCGATGAGCATGGGGAACGCTTTCATCAGGAGATTTCAGCTATAGAAAAGAGATATCAAGGCAAATGGAATTCTAATATGCTGGCCGATTATTGTTGGACCATCAAGAGGGATGCTCCACAGGAGAAATATAGCAGAAAATCGTAATTTCTTACTTTCTAGGTGAGTCCGAATGTTCGGATATTGTGTATTTAAGAATGTAGAAAATATTAAAGTGTTTGAAATTATAAATGCCTGTCTCTCGGAAACCTTGCGTGATGGAGAAAAACCGATATCATATTTGAATTCAGGAGAAGAAATGCTATCAGAATCACATATTTTTCTTTCTGAGACAAAAAAAAAGTTTCTTTTTTGTTGCCCAGTGTTATTTGCGTAAATCCATGTTAAAGTTGGTATGACTGGTCAATGCCATCTGGATTTTGTTTATAGATTGCCATGACGACTTTAAAGGACAAGGCCGATAAAAGTGCATTTTGAATGCAGTTTGAATGCACTTTTATGCAATTTTAGCGGCCTTGGTTGCTAAAATGCAATTTTTCGGCGTATTACCAGTCCGATAAGCAGCTGTTTTAGAGAGCGTGCACTAAAAAAATGTTTTTTGTTGACTGAACGTAGGCTACATATATATATATATATATATATACATAAAATGTAGATATAAAGGATATCATATAGGCTACTTATATAAAAATCGAATTGTTCAACTCAGTCTGAACCGATTTGTTGCAAAAACTATTAACCTGATAGAGCTGAAGTTCTGCATGAACATAGTTATTATAGCCGGAAAGGTTGTAAGACTAGAGCCGTTTAAGCTCTATCCACAATGTGCAGTCGGCAGTTGGTAGTTGGTATTCGGAAGTTGGCAGTTGCAGTCGGCCGCTTGGGAGCGGCACTGGAGCTGCACACAATATGCAGTCGACATTGAGGTTAAGGAAACATTTTACAGTATCAAATAATGTGGAGGAATCGATTTGTAATGCGTAATATATACAGGGCGTGCCAATAAAATGTACCTGTTTTTAAATGCACATAAGTTCGAGAATAAATGACATAAATCAATTGTAAAAATGCAGGCGTGGAGAACAAAGATGGGAGAATAATCTGTTAAGAACAACTTGTTCAATATATCCACCTGCAAGGCCCATACAACGATTCAAACGAAACCCAAAATTGTGTATCACTCTAGCACACATTTCTACCAGAATTGCATGAATAAATTCTTCGATTCTTCTCTTGAGCTGGCAGATTGTGTTCGGGTGTCGTGTATACACATTGTCTTTTGTGTAGCCCCACAAGAGGAAATCTGCGAATTTTCTTTGTGTTGGAGCTTCTCGAACATGGAAGTGATTGCGGAATCTCCTCTGTGTCTCTACTATACATTTTGTTTCTAAATAAAATTTGACTATTATAATTCTCTCTGGCGTAGTGAAAATCATTGTGGAATTTTCTCCCAGGCTTGCACAACAATGTGTAGAAAAGAACAGAAAGATATATTACCAACTTCACGAAATATTAAACGAGAAAAACATGTACATTTTATTGGCGCGCGCTGTATAATACTGTTTTTTCATAGTAAGCTAGTCTATTTATTTGCACTAGTAAATAATTTTTAATCTCGTAATAAGTAACTTGCAGTCGTGCAGTTGGTGCCGAAGATGGATTTCCTGACTGCCGACTACCGACTACCGACTGCAACTTCACTTTTCAATGGCGTCCATAAGCTCTATCCACGATGTGCAGTCGGCGGTTGGTAGTCGGTAGTCGGCAGTTGCAGTCGGCCGCTTGGGAGTCTAGCCATCCACAATATGCAGTCGGCATTGAGGTTAGGGAAACATTTTAAAATATAAAAAATGTAGAGGAATCTCTTTATAATTGCATATATGTAATAAATACATCTTGCTTTCTCGTAGTATGCTAATATGTTTATTTGCACTAGTACCGGTAAATCATTTTCGATCTCTTAATGTGTTACTTGCAGTCGGTAGTCGAAGTTGAATTTCTCGACTGCCGACTACTGACTACCAACTGCTGTCGACTGCAACTGCATATTGTGAATTGCTTCCATTACTCACCACACGTTATAGCCTACTTCGACTACCGACTGCAGACTACTAACTACCGACTGCACATTGTGGATGGAGCTTAAACTCATCTTGGCAAATTCACACAATATCACTAAAATTCAGTTTCTGTTCAAATGAACACAAGCCATGACACATAAATAATAGTTATTTACTATGTAAAAGCGCTATAAAGAACTTTTTGCACGACAACTAATTAGTGGTACTTACGAATGTTGTTGCCGTGGATCGTAAGTTGACATTCCCACACGCAATCTTGTTGCTATGTGCGGTAAAAGTTTCCGTGTACTTACGCCACACCATAATACAGGCCTTTATGGACAAGGCCCCCCAGGACAAATATTCGGTTCGCATAACAACAAACACATGCGAATCACTTTCTGAAATAAACATCTATCTTCAAGAATGTATATACATAATATTTTCAGGTAATATCACAATTAATATAATTAAATTGATATAAATAATCATCGTGCAAAAAAATAGCATGCAATACTCGTGCCGTAAGCGCATAACGGATCTCGAAAATTGAAAAAAACTCGGCGCAAGCGCCTCGTTCTTTCAAGCTCTTTCCTCGATCCGTATGCACCGCTTACGGCACTTATATCGCAATATACTGTGACAAAGCCAGAAAAGCCTAGAAGCTGATAGAAGAAGGACTCGGGCCGAAAGAACTAGAATTAGATAAATCTAGGATGGACGGCCCTCTTATTGCTGATTGGAGCCGCGCGCCGACGGGTGCGGCGTACTCCCTGGCACGGCGCGATGAGTGACGGTGCGCGCTCGTGGGAGGGGCCAGAGGTGGAGCCACGCGCTAGGGCTGTGACTTCGCCCCGCGCGGACATTCTAGACAATGCGCGGGCGGAGAGCTTCCGAGAGACCGGGTCTGGAATATTCGTCGGCCCTATATATAGGGCCGCGAGCGAGCGGCGAGTCAGTCAGAGACGGCAACGAGGAGTGATGAGTCAGTCAGTCAAGGAGAGTTCAGTACAGTGAAGAGTCAGTACATCAGAGGAGAGGCAGTCCGTGAAGAGCCGGAGGGTCAACGAGGGAACAGTCAGAGAGGCAGTCCGTGAGTAGCGGCGAGCGTCAGCGTCAGAGGGTGAGCTGGACGGAGAGGACTGATCAGCGCGGCCTCAAGTGAGTGTGTCTTGGGAAGCTGAGGAGCCAGTGACCGGAGGGACCCGAGAGCGGAATAGCTAGTCAACGGGGAACTAGTGACCGGAGGGAAGGGTGAACGGAAGAGCTGGTGAGCTGATCTGGGCTGAGGCAGTGCCGTCCCGGGGAACTCGGCGCGACGGGTGGATCGCACAGCGGCAGCGAGGACTGTGGAGTTGATCGGCGCGACGTGGGATGATCTGGATTGGACTGGAACAGTGCAGTAATTAGGACTGAGCACAGTGAGAGTGAGCTCTGAACAGGACAGTGAACTGGCGAATAGTCTGGAGTTTTCTGGCTGTATTGTCAATTGTTGTAGGAAATAAAGAAACCTCCATCCTTCCAATTATAAACTCGGTGTTCTCATTTTGAACCCCGACGAGCCCTTGTTACAATACTATAACAGGCAAGCACGAGGTTAACAAAACAAGCTACCAACAAAATACTTTTTGGTAATTTCCTATGTAGCGGTATTCAGGCTCTTTCGGTTGACAACAATTTGTTTGGAACAAATTATATATGAAAACAAATGAACATAGCTTCTACATTTGCTGAAAATAAATATTTATTTATAATTTCTCTCTTCAAGTTATGTTGTTATAGAATAGGAAAATAAAGAACTAATCTGGAAAAAATAGTGCGTGGAACGCCACGCGACAGAAGTAAAACTTTATTTTATTTTTTCAATTTTTGATTATTGGATTTTTTCAATTTTGCATTATTGGACTTTTTAATATTGGGTTTTTGGACTTTTTAATATTGGGTTTTTGGACTTTTTAATTTTGGATTTTTGAATTTTTAATTGTGGATTTTTTAAATTTTCGATCTTTGAATTGTTTATTTTCTTATTTTTTAATTTTTGGATTTTTAATTTTTTTATTTTATTATTTATTAAATTTTGGATTTTTGGATGTTATAATTTTTAATTTTGTTTTTTAAATTTTGGAAATTTGTATTTTTTAATTTTGGATTTTTAATTTTGGATTTGCGCGGTAATGAACCTCCGGGTTCCATAAAATAGATAATATACCTTTAGATTGCTTAGGAATTGTCTATTGCCATTGAGGAAGTAAGGTCTGAAAAATTTCCTTTGATTACTCCTAATCATTGAGTTGATTGTTTTCTGTGCAGTCCGCACCGAAACAAGTAAGTAATTTCGTTCGGTTTTGAGTGTGACTGATTTCGTGACGGTTTTAGTGTGACTGATTGTGACTGATTTCGTGACGGTTTTAGTGTGACTGATTTTCCCGATTTACCCTCTACCGCCACTAAAGAAGTTTTACTTCAAAAACTTTTACTTTGACATAGAAATGCAGACTGGGGAAGAAATGTATGACGTAAGTAATGTTTTGAGCGACATTATTATACAAGGCATGTTTATAAATTCATCAATGGATCCATCCACTGCCTTCTATATCTTACAAGCCATGCTGCTTGAAATCTGGCAACACAGGAGGTAGTCCTATCTGTGGTGGTCTGTGGGAAGCATTTGAATACGTTTTTATTGCAGATAATTTTCTTCATCACAAATACTGACTTTATTTAGGCCAAATCAGTAGGCCTATATTACATAGCCTATACTTGTGATGTGCATAATAACGTAACGTGCGGTGATCCCACATATCTGAAGGAATTCGTAGTTTTCAGTGTCTCCTCATTATACGTTATGATGTCGCGTTTTTTCTTATTTTATTGGTAGACTAATAACCTCACTTATCCTGTTAGGCCTACGAGCTCTGTTATTTGACCCACAACAGAGTCATATTTTATTAAGCTACTACACTTCTCTGAGTCGTTTTGTACCACCACTGAGTCGTTGTCCCAGGTTTAATATAACCTAGAACACTGATATCTCTTTTCTTGTCACATGCACTTTGTGGAAGACTACGCCCATGATTGTTACTGAAAAGAATAACTTTGCCTAATTCCTTGGGAACACTCAGCTTTCCGTTATTTGCTGTCAAGTCATTAATTCGTTCATCCTCCGGTGGTGAACTGTGTTGATTCGCCAGCACTTTTGAGGTTAAGGTTTGAATCCCTTCATTACCTTCACCAAACTGTACGAAGACGCTGGTAGTAATATTGGGAGGATAGGAGATTGCATATACTACGGTTTGGCGTCTGCCACATTAAGATGAATTAGGTCTACTGTGAGCAGGTTGATAAAAGTTCATACCAGTAAAAGTGACTCTATTTCTCTTCAATTCTTCTTTAATGCCAGCCAATTTTTCCTTTAGGACACTAATATTATACCGTACCTCACTTTGGTATTCGTTTGTAGCTGATGAACACTAAATTCTTCTGTGAAAAACTGTTCTCTGGTGTACTCAATTAGAGGTGACACGGTTTTTACCTTCCCTATGCTCTCCAGTTGCTCTTCAGGTGTGCCCAGATGTTCTCTAAACAATAGGCAATGACTGGGATTACTTTAAGCTGAAATATGCTTAATTTTTCGATGATTCTGATGGAGTTCATTGCTTTATTTACAACATGTTCATAGCCGATAGGACTACCGATGCGATGTTGTCAGATTTAACAGCATGGCTTGTAAGAAATAAAGAAGGCAGTGATCCATCCGATGGCATCGAATTTTCATCAGAACGTTTTTAATTAACTGATTATCGGCCCTTCCTACATGTGAAAAGTACACTGCACGGTTTTTAGACTTACCGGAGAATATCACAAGGCACCAACCATACTTCGTTTTTTAGTGTAGCTGACTTATTCCCAAGTTTTAGAATGACGCCTATGTGCATCAAACTCCCTTATCCCCAAATGCGTGATGCTCTTCCTTT
The DNA here is from genome assembly GCA_964059195.1 of Ectobius pallidus. NCBI lineage: Eukaryota > Metazoa > Arthropoda > Insecta > Blattodea > Ectobiidae > Ectobius > Ectobius pallidus. Next base: position 31,862,657 of record CAXKWD010000006.1, read on the forward strand.
GTCTTGCTGGAGCTTTGTGAAATATGTCTTCCAGCATATAAATCTAATCTGTTGTAGGACTAACTTTCTCACACAGACGATATTGCTCAGAATTTTGATCAAATATTTAATATGCGCATACAGGATCAAATACCGGTACTGAAATAGCCTGAAAATGGACTGTAATAATGAAAATGAAATTAGGTGGTAATGAACTTTAAGGAACGCATACACTTTCGAAATATATGTAGAACTTTAATTGATATTAAAACTCTTACAAAAATAATCCATAGGTTGTAGGCCTACACAAGTGTTAAACATGACACTACAGTATTTTTCAAATGAGAAGCCATTTCCTTCACCGCCAATCACGTGTACGAGCTAACGAAGTGCTGCTAGCAGTAAGAGTCTTCCCTCCGTCTCGCAGTCTCTGATTGGACCGCGTATCTAAGCAGGAGAAGAACAAACGGCTTGGCATCTGCAAAACACTGTAATTGATCCGTTGAGGAACAAAACAAAGATATGTGCTCGGCCCAGCAAACAGATAGAGCTATTTCAAATTTACTGGCTCATTGTATAAAGATTTATAGGCTTTAATGCCAGCAAATTAAGTATTAAGTTAATTTCTGGGCAGTCGAACAAGTTGGATAGACTTAACAATTCTCATTGCTAAGCCTCTCCAGAATCAAACCTTTATACATTTATATTTCCTTGAAGAATAATAGATGACTAGATCACAGCGTAGATTTTCCTTCAAATCCAGCGGCGAATCAGCAGATGATGAATAAAGCCTTCAGTACAGCAGAATTATAATCTCTTTCGGAGGACCACTGGCCAATTGACCAGAAATAATAGTAATGTTCGTTGGGATATCACAATCCAACGTAATGCAGCAAGGCAATTAAACCTGTACTACTCAGAACAATCGCTTGGCGAAATCCAAAAACAGGTCGCCCCTTAAGCTCCGCTCACTCGATATTCACATCTGCACGGACTGTGTGATGTATTTTGTTTCTTAGCGAAGCAGGGTGACCAATTTCCCTTGCATATTGTCGCAAGTGCCTTGTACCCACTTCATTATAGCCTATCTCCCGCGAGGTTTGTCAGCCTGTCACCGGTCGTCTAGCGATATGACGTCACACCTTCAACGTCCAATCACGAGTTTCTTCATAATACGAGGACAGAAGAATTCGCTAGATCGTGGTATAAAAGAAAGTGCACCATTTTGGGTGGTTTGGGCGCCCTGTTTTTGGATTTTCCCAATCGCTTCTTAAATATGTCGTGTTTAAATCAGACATCAATATACTTTATGATAAGATGCCTTACAAAATGTTCCAATGATGTATTGTTTATCTAATTCGAACAGTCTGTATACTTGTAGCTTATTATAAAAGCCTAAAGAATCATGCAGGTTTAATAAATGCACGACACCATAATAATTTACTGAAGACAAAGCTTATAGCTTAAGTTCAAAGGTGCGTGATAATAACACTAATATTGACATTTCAATTGATTAAATATGCAATAAAGCACTCACATGCGCTTGTAAAGCCTGCAGATCCACCATATAATAAATTAAACACTCCAAAGACATCAGAATTCTTCCTGGTCTTGAAGGACTACGTATACGTATATTTGAGCTGATAATGATGAATATCGTTTTAATACACAAGGCAAAATACTACATAAGACAATGGTCACACTTACGATGAATGAAAATCTTCAAACTTCATAAAGTTAGCGCACTAAAGCAGGACATAATTAAATATCAGACTTCGAATTAGAATGGAACTAAAGATGATGAGAATATAAAGAAGAAGTCAAGAAACAGAAAGTGATTAAACAATGAAGAAAGAGAGCTTCCTATTGGCTGAGAGTCTAGTGCATATTCAATATAGCATTTAATAGATAGAAATATAAATGAGAAATATAGTAATGGTCTGATTATAATGAATAAATTAAATAGACGCATCCAAATAAATTATCTGCTATTAACCAATCTTTAAAATGATAAATATTAACCTCATAATTGAGTCCAATCTGAAAGAATCCTGAATTATTTAAATCACTGCCTTCTAGACTGTATTACTAGTTCTAGACTGTATTACTCGTGTATACACTGCCTGTCCTATACGGCTAATTTTGCGTACGCGGCGATATTACAGATGGCAGCACCTTTCACACCCAGCTGCAATACTCTTTACATTACCGTATGCTGTGTTGCCCTCTGAAGTATAAACTCGGAAACAGAAATATGCTGGAATTTCATGCTATCTGGGTGTGAACTGTGTCGCCTCTACTGGAGAAATTAGGGAATTTAACAATACTCTGAACTCCATGTTAAAATTAAGCATGGACAGGTGATTTAAATAAAGCATTGTATCAGCTTTCAATTGTTTAATCTACAACCTTTATAAACTACTAGCATGTTCCCCGCGGCTTCGCCCGCGATAATTATTTCAAAAATTAAATATTAAGAGCATAATAGTAAAATCATTATATTTATTAACACCTAAATCACGTGGACTACATACCACGATTAGATAGCATCGTCTGGTAAAAGCGACCTCAGATTCGAGTTTCTTGGCCCAGAAAACCTCTGTATAGTGATATTCGTCCAAATAAAACAACGTTTGACCATATTTAGGGCTTACAACATTCAAGCGATCGCGAAAGTTTTATTTTCAAGGTATGACAAAAATAGCCAAAGCCAACTGTAATTGATTTGACATTGAAATGTATAACTGAAAACTTATCGTACAAAATGCACGTTGTTTGCCCGTTTTTCACTCGTAACTCACGAACGAAAACTAAAATTAAAATTCCGGCTTGGAGGTACATTTTCCGACCCTTCAGCCCACCTATGTTTAAAATTTCAGATCTCTGCGTTCAGTAGATTTCGCTGGACATCGAGGACAATTCCTTTTATTAATACAGATAATATTAATTATAATGATACCTTCTCTAATTTGTCAAACATCCATTTCATTTAATCCAAACCCACCTGATACAACTGGCAACAATATGTTCTGTGAATTTGTTTGGATAATTCTGTGTAAAAATCGGTTAAGTATTTTCAAAAACATTTAATTTTTGGCAGTTAAAATCAGAATTTTTAAAAATCCTTTCTTAGTGAGCTCCGTTATGAAACGGAGGTACTGTCAAAATTCCAAGTTATAGTTTAGGCTCTACGTTGATTCCTGTCAGTCAGTCAGTCAGTCATTCATTCAGTCAGTCAGTCAGGACAAAGCCTTTTATATATATAGAGATTAGCAAGACCTACTATAAGAAAAGTATAGTCCAAAGCCATCTACACGAAATTACCATATTGAGAAAATAATTTATAGGGATCAAATCTATATTAATAAAAGGAAGTGTCTGTCCTCCGTCTGTCTGTCTTCCGTCTGTCCTCCGTCTGTCCGCGATGCCCAGCGAAATCTACTCAACGCAGAGATCTGAAATTTTATACATAGGCGGACTAAAGGGTCGGAATGTGCACCTCGAAGCCGGAATTTTAATTTTCGCTTTAGTTCGTGAGTTATGAGTGAAAAACGGGCAGAAAACGTGTATTTATTCCGTTTTCGAAGCATGAGTTTTCAGTAATACAAATCAATTACACTAGGCTTTGGCTATTTTTGTCATTCCTTCGACATAAAAGCATCGCGATCTCTTGAATGTTGTAGCTCACGCTGGTCGATTCATTTGTTTTTAATGTCAAGGCACGCAAACATAATGTGAAATTTTCAACCTACACCGAAGAGGATTGTTATTATTATTATAGGGATAATCAATATTAGCCTAAATATGGTCAAACGTTGTTCGATTTGGACGAAACTCACTATACAGGGGTTTTCCGGGCCTAGGAACTCGAATCTGAGGTCGCTTTTACCAGGTGACGCTATCTAATCGTGATATGTAGTCCACATGATTTAGGTGTTAATATAATGATTAAAAATTATGCTCTTAATTTTTAATTTTTGAAATAATTATCGCGGGCGAAGCCGCGGTGCTCATGCTATCTTAAAATAATAAAAGGACGTGTTTGTCTGTCTGTCCACGATGCCCAGCGAAATCTACTGAACGCAGAGATCTGAAATTTTAAACATAGATGGGCTGAAAGGTGGGTGAATGCGCATCGAAGCCGGATTTTTAATTTTAGCTTTCGTTCGCGAGTTGTGAGTGAAAAACTGGCAGAAAACGTGATTTTAGCGCTGTCGAAGCATCAGATTTCAGTAATACATTTCAATGTCAAATCAATTGCAGTTGGCTTTGGCTATTTTTGTCATACCGTGGTAATAAAAGCATCGCGATCGCTAGAATGTTGTAAGCCCACGCTGGTCGAATCATTTGTTTAGAATGTCAAGGCCCGTAGACATGAAATTTTCAACCTACACGGCAGAGGGGTAATCAACATAGACCTAAATATGGTTAAACATCGTTCGATTTGGACGAAACTCACTATACAGGGATTTTCTGGGCCAAGGAACTCGAATGTGAGATCGCTTTTACCAGGCGACGCTATCTAATCGTGACGTGTAGTCCACGTGATTTAGGTGTTAATAAATATAATGATTTAACTATTATGCTCTTAATTTTTAATTCTTGAAATAATTATCGCGGGCGATCGCTTGATTTTGTAAGTCCATCCTGGACGATTCATTTATTTAGAATATCAAGGCCCGAAGACATGAAATTTTCAACCTACACGGAAGAGGGATAATCAATATAGGCCTAAATATGGTCAAACATTGTTCGATTTGGACGAAACTGACTGTACAGAGGTATTCTGGGCCAAGGAACTCGAATCTGAGGTCGCTTTTACCAGGGGACGCTACCTAATCGTGGAATGCACTCCACGTGATTTAGGTGTTAACAATTATAATGATTTAACTATGCTCTTAATTTTTAGTTTTTAATTTTTTAAATAATTATCGCGGGGGAAGCCGCGGGCACATGCTGTTTGTCTGTCTGTCCACGATGCCCATCGAAATCTACTGAACGCAGAGATCTGAAATTTTAAAGATAGATGGACTGAAAGGTGGGCGAATGCACCTCGAAGCCGAATTTTTAATTTTAGCTTTCGTTCGCGAGTTATGAGTGAAAAACTGGCAGAAAACGTGATTCGCGCTGTGGAAGCATCAGATTTCAGTAATACATTTCAATGTCAAATCAATTGCAGTTGTCTTTGGCTATTTTTGTCATACCGTGGAAATAAAAGCATCGCGATCGCTTGAATGTTGTAAGCCCACGCTGGTCGATTCATTTGTTTAGAATGTTAAGGCCCGTAGACATATTAAATTTTCAACCAACACGGAAGAGGGATAATCAATATAGGCCTAAATACTGTACGGTGAAACATTGTTTGATTTGAACGAAACTATACAAGGGTTTTCTGGGCCAAGCAACTCGAATCTGAGGTCGCTTTTACCAGGCGACGCTATCTAATCGTGGTATGTAGTCCACGTGATTTAGGTGTTAATAATTATAATGATTTAACTATTATGCTCTTAATTTTTAATTTTTTAAATAATTATCGCGGGCGAAGCCGCGGGCACATGCTAGTGAATTATAATTAAAAAATCTATGATCAACATAACTGAACAGCCTACTTCCTCATATGTTTCTCGTGTAAGACTAAAAACCATGCAAAATACTTTTCACTCGTACAAAGCACAGATAACCAGCTAGTAATACATAAATAAAGAATACATCTTGAGCCCAATAAACATAAATAGTATCAATTTATAAAGTATTACGAATATTTTACGTAGTATGCAAGCTCAGTTACTGGATACAGACTGAGACGTGTGTTTGTGTGATACATATACTTATTTTACATGACCAACCCCCAAAAATATGCTGTCAGTACATTCAATAGTGTCTCAGTTGAGCAAACATGTTAACATGTATATATGTAATTTACTTTTATAAATAAATATAATCAATATGCCCAAACTGCGCTGTTGAAGATGATAATACTAACAGTAATAACAACAACAATAATAGGCCTAATATCGTTTGTGTTATTATTCTACTAATGATAATACTGTATTGTTATGCTATTAGTTGAATATTCTTACTGTAGAATTATGTTGACTATTCCACTCATACGCCGCGTGTTTGATATTGACCAATAACGTTTACCAATTCCTCAGATAATTTTACCTGATAAAACATTAGCTCGTTACTGGACACGTAAGGCATCAATGTGCGGTGATTAATACGTTACACGCTGCCATTTAGCAGAATGAAAACACATATTTTATACAACATAACTTGCTTGGAAATAGAAATAATATAAATATAAATTGCTTAAAACACATTGCTTATTTGAATTAGGTTAACTATGTCATATGCACCATTGGTCACAACGTGATAACCTGAATCGATTCATGGATGGTTGATTCGTAAAATGCCGTTATCTCGCAGCTGTTAGTTTTGTTGTTATATAACAAAGCACGAAAGTTACATGATAATCGTTACATTTTTATTCATGAAATAGTCTTAGTAGTATACTTTTCCCACCTACGCCACAGGTGGAATGTGGAATGAGAGGGGAAACGGGAGGTGTGGCTATGACGTCACAGATCACGTGACAGGAGGCGGTGGAGGGGAGGGAGGCGCTGGAGGGGAGGGCGGATTGATGACGTCACAGGTGGGCGTGGCCTATGACGTCACAAGTGGGCGTGGCTATGACGTCAGTGGCGGATTGTATGATGTCACAAGTGGGCGTGGCTATGACGTCAGTGGCGGATTGTATGACGTCACAAGTGGGCGTGGCAATAACCACGTGATTCAAAATGGCGTCCGTTCCGGTTCCTATTTCAAATGGCGGCACTTCCGGTTCCTATTTCAAATGGCGGACGGAGCGCGAAATTCAAAATTTGGAAATTCATAATATAAATGGCGTCGGTTCCGGTTCCTATTGCAAATGGCGGACGAAGCGCGAAATTCATAATTTGGAAATTCATAATGTAATTGGTTACGTTTCCGGGGCGGATCAAGCGCGAAATTCAAAATTTGGGAATTTATAATAAAAATGGTTACGTTTCCGGTTCCTATTTCAAATGGCGGATGGTGGGAAATTTAAAATTTGTATATTTCTAGATGGCGGGTGATTTGAAAATTGCAAAAGGTGGAGATTGGATATTACAATTGCAAATGGCGGATGGTTGGAAATTTAAAGTTTATATATTGGAAGATGGCAGGTGGAATGTTTTACAAAATGGCGACATTGCTTACGTCGTCAGAGGATTGCTATAACCTACCTCAACAGTTATGACGTCACAAGTGGAATGACTACGTCATCATTCAACATGGCGGTATTGCTTACGTCACAAGTGGAATAAGAGGGGAAGGTGGAATGTTTTTATGACGTCACAAGTGGAATAAGAGGGGAAGGTGGAATGTTTTTATGACGTCACAAGTGGAATGACTACGTCATAATTCAACTTGGCGGTATCGCTTATGTCATCAGAGGATTGTTAGGATTAGATCATGTGACAGGTGGAATGATTTATGACGTCACGACAGATTTCAACTTTATGTCTTTTTTGCAGGAAGTATTACTCTACTTTCCCACGTTTCGTCACGTACGCCAGAACAACAACTGGTCAGAAGTGTGTCTCACATTACAGCTGAATCATGATTTCTTTATGTATAACGTCATCACTCGGACTTGTTCAAACTTGTTTCAAGGTCTTACACGGCACGTGCAGGACAGGTTCATACTTGTTTCAAGGTTAGTCGTAAGTGAAACCGATTGGATGAGCTATGAGTGAACGTTTTAAAATATTTATGAGATAAGCGTCATATCCTCAGTGATCTTCAAGCTTACAACATGTCAACATTGAAGCGTGGTCGTAAAAGTGCACCTAAATCTACTACAGCCGCTGCTGCTGATATAGTGGATATTACAACGCAGGACTTGTGGGAAACTCTGCAATCCTCCACCATAAATCCATCACAAGCGGATTTACCAAATTCAGAGTTTCAATCGGAGGAAAACAAGAATAAGAAGACGCCTATAGTATCCACTCTAGAACGTTTTTCAACTGCGTACGTCCCCGATGTGAATTGTACCAAGCCATTGAGCGAGCTGCAAATTGGACTTGCTTATCCGGTAAAGGAAGCTCGTTCCGTGTATACAAGGTATGTAAGGAGAATCGTTATAGACTTAATGATTGGATGCAGCGTTTTTCTACCACCAAAGTTCGGGAAGTTGAGTGAAGATCAGCTTCAACAGATGAACGAGGAGAAACTTTCATTGGTGTACTACGGTAAGGAGCCGAAGTCAGATGGTTACTACTACCACGTTCTCAACTTTGTGTAATATGGGAAACGTCTTGAGATTTTAGACTCAGTGTGAAGTGTATGTAACAGACTAAAAGTGATTATACAACACGACAACCGGCACCCTAAGTCCATCGACTTCTCTAGAAAGGTATGTATTATTAACATGAACCATTTACCATTCTTATGCATCATAATCTAAATTCTTATTTGTTTTTTTATTTTTCTATGTTTCAGAAGTTGGAGACTCTCAAGATCATGAGTTAAATTCATTTTAGAAATAGGAGACTTTCAAGTGAAATTTAATTTGTAAATAATCAATAAAACCAAAGTGATAAAAATGTATTCTTTCGTAAGTTATTTCATAACTGGATTTTCTCACGTTTGACAAAGTCCAGTTTTCCCTAACCTCTCCTATTCCTAATTCCTAGGATGAGGGACTGTGAAATAAAAAACACAACTCAGGATTAAAGAATTTTATTTATTTTATTACATTCATACTGGGATTTCATCCACAGCGTAAGCACATTAACATTTTACAATGTGCATTTCATATTAGAGTCATTATGAAAAAGTCATTTGGTTTCACAGTCTCTTAATTTATCAAGCTTTGGAACAACAATTTCATCCATGTTTATAACAGGTCTCTGTAACAGTTTACAATGAAGAACATCCACACTTTCAAGAACAGGCTTCAAGTCTTCGTAGGGTAAGTATCCGCGGATTTCTATGAATGTTGGATTCGAAGTACCGCAGCGACTTTGTATCTGGGTAAATGTTTTTAGGTGGTCGGAGAACAAAATGTCTAATTCTGTCATACACCGAAGACACTGCTATAAATTGATTACACTTTGACTGATATTCCTGACAGTCGATTATATCCATGTTGTTACACGACATTGGTAACGATGTTGGTTAATGCAGTATACTCTACACTTCGATCGTGTAGAATTAAGCAATAAGCCTTTGTGTTTGCTGGTATATTGTTTGCTGCAGACATTTCAATTCTGGTGGTAGAAGCCCCAGATTTCAGATCTTCGTTCTGCTTGGTGCAATCGATGACAAAGACTGGTGTATGCGTGATAAAATCGCTTCTTTTAAGGAGAGGATTGGATGGTTTTTGATAGTACGACTCTTGAAATCTAGCATACATTTCATAAAGGATTCCATACGAACCATTTGTAGTGTCTACCACGAAAGAGTGATAGGGGTACTTTCTATCGTTCAAGTATACAGACACGTTCTGGATATCACCTAAATCAAACTTTGAGCAGTCGGCTTCCTTTTTTATTCCTAGCAGTTTGAAATCCAATGATAACCATCCTAGGTTTCTGCAACTGAGGAGATGTCGTAACGTTCCATGAAATGTTGGTTGCTTGAGGTAATGATGGATGTTCATACAATTGCCAGCTTCTGAAATCTATTGTCAGCGAACGATCAGATCCCAACATATTCAGTAGTTTTATTCTTTCGACATCGGAGATTTAATGATAGGCACCATCCACTCGATATCCGTGATGGTAATTTTACTAACTTCTCCTTTGGTGACATTGATCGTGTTTTTCGATCTCATGAGAACAAGTTCCATCTTACAATCGACGAATATATTATCATAATCTTCAGCGATTCCAAGGATGTGGCTTAGAGGAATGCATACATTAAACTTTTTGTTTTTTATTATAGTCTCCACATTATCGTCGGAGGGGTGACTCCACCCAGCGTTTTCCATTCTTTCACTATCCAGAACGGTGTAAGAACAAATTGCTTTCAATAAGCTTGTAATTCCAGGATTTCTGCTACGATCGACTGTTTCTCCATGAAGATTTAATTTTATTTCATCGAATAGATAGAGGAAACCATTATTTACAACCTTTCCCTTATATTCAGCATCCTTATCGTCGGTTATATTTCCAGAAACCATAATAAAACTCCTGCTTACTAATGCATACGAGTTTTCAGCCTGAATAGGAATCCGTATTTCATCGTTTTCACCAAGAGCCGAGTTGTTATATGGTTTAAATCCATGATATTGAAAATTTTCTATGGCATCTTCAAATATAGCCTTGGAGTGTACAGCGAGGATATCCATATTATAACACTTTGTATCCTAGAGACTTGAGATACTTCTTATTCACACGTGTTACCTTCACGACGTTACGACTTGGAGTGTGGCCTTTTTCACAGTGCGTAGGCTTATAAACTTTTTTAATCTTAACGGTGTCAAGACTTATTTTTTTAGATTGCTTCGTGGTGGATACATATTTGTTAAAATTAAGACCCATTTTTCCTTATTGCAATTCTCACAGATACACGTTCTCCTCTAAAGTCGATAAGACGTCCTTTCTGGTCCACAAGAGAGACTGTAATGTCAGATATTTTTTGTATGTTGATTAAAGGTAAGAAAATCAAATATGATGGAACTTCGGTGATCTTGTATCCAGGAGGCACCGTGGGGAAAAATTCATGAATGGTATGAGTCGACTGTCCGTTCAGAAATGATCCGCTTGCAAGATTGCACTCTACTCTTATAACGTTAACACCGTTTATGCCTGGAGGAATTCTATCGGACTTTTCAAATCCCAGTAAATTTGCCACAGAGTTTGGAACGTTGAAAGAAACTTCGAGGAAAGAGTAGATTGTTGTTAGCAGCGTGTTGGTGTTGGCAATAACTCTAAATATTTCACTAAGATCTCTAGTAGAATTTGTCATAGCTTTTATTTCGTACGCTATATAATCTGAAATATCTTCAATCTCGTACGTTCCAGTTGGAATGCTGATGACATGTTCCTTGCCTCCTTCATCGAACACTATCATCGAATTGTTGTTTTCAGACACATTAGGTATAGAATTGTATGATTCAAACCGCAGCAAAGCAATCTCGTAGTCTGCTTCATCTTTCAGCTCAATAGGTGGATGAAACGTGTTGGAGATTTGGGACGTGGATCCGCTTAGTGTGAACGTTTGAGTCATTTTAACACCTAAATGTTGGCGCTGGTGGTTTTTATAGTAAAAATGCTAGACACAAATGACCACAAATCAAAGTGTTGTATTTCTGATAGCGTGTAACGTTGTAAAGTAGTTTTGTATGCGGTCCAACGTAATTTTCTATTTCCATAGGAGGTGGTAAGTCTCCGTAGCTGTCGAAATAGAAAGCATTCTTGTTACACTTTTTTAAAGCTACCCAGTGCGTACCAGGTCCTGAGGCGTCATCAAGATTTATAATGATTCGCTCATGCTTATATGGTTTGGATGGTAAGTCGTTTCTCATGTACACGCCTCTAAAATGTGGAATATCTAGTTTTTTAGCGTATCGTTCCAAGTCGTAGTTAGTTAGGGCTTTTTTTTTAATCGAAGTCCTTTACCGTTCGCATAAGGTTTTAGATACATTCCTTTTCCATGCATCGCGATACCAGATCCTTTTTTCCCTAAGGCTATGCTCTCCACCATATGGTTATGACGAATGTTTTCTAGCAACTGTTTCTTATTGGACTTTGCAGAATTTACAGCTTTAGCGATATGTGCTCCTGCACCACCGAGAGCCCCAAGTGCAGATAAACCTGCAAATATAGGTAGCAGAGGTAGTATACCACCAATTTTCTTTGGCGATTTCAACACTCTCTTCTTTTTCTTGTTCTTCTTATTCGATAGTATCTTTCTATATGCTGCTTTTAGTTTTTTAATTGTATCCATTCCAGCACCCATTTTCGCTTTTCCTTTCATAATTTTAGAAACGGTGTAAGCTGCAACACGTTCCCCCAGACTCGCGTTGGCAGCCTTGGCACGATTGGAGGCTTGTTGCGCCAATTTCAAGTCTGCTTTATGCCGATCGTTTATATCTGAGCTCTGTGCGTAGCTTATATCGTGCTCCTTACAGGCTTCGTCTAGAGGATTGATTCCCTTATCATCTCTTTGCAGTCGTTTTTCCAATTTAGTTCCAGGTCCACAAAAGCGATACCCAGGTATGTGTAATTCCACAGGTAATTTATCAATCAGAGTGTTTATTAATTTACCTCCACGAGCGCTGTGTCGACGTCTGCTTCGTTCTACTCGAGGCGCCATACTGATTACAATATCCTCATGTTATAACTTTTTATATAAAAACATTCGCTTCATTGTAAAAATCTCATTTACAGTCATGAAGGTTGAGAAGCAAAACGTGTCTCTGGAGATCCTCCCAATGGATAGCTTATGTCGAGAAGAAGACGAATGCAAGCACAGCATACTATTTCCCAGCAGCACTAGGCGTATTATATGTGGGCCTAGTAATTCCGGAAAGACCAACGTGCTTATAAATATTCTTCTCCATCCTAACGGAATAAAGTTTTCAAATATTTACATATTTTCAAGATCTCTGTTTCAACCAAAGTACAAAATGCTTGAAGAAATTTTAGCAAACGTTCCAACGTACAATGAAACAATCCACGCATAGTTCTGCGTTGATATAACACATACGGTATCGGTCTTATAAAAACCTGTAATTATTAACATAATATTATTCCATCATTATACTGGAGGTTTGAAGCTCATTACTGACCGGGAATCGAACTCAGAACCATTCAGCGTTGGAATATTACAAGTTTTTAATGTATCGCAATAAAAATACTGTTGACTAATAATACTAATTTAATATGTAATACACAAGACATGGGCTATGTTTAGGATTTAAAATTTAAAGGGTCTGGCCTGCGACTTTATAATATGGCTTTCCTTATAATACGGTGTCGGCATTATAAAAAACCTGTAATTATTAACTTAATATTATTGAAGCTCATTCGATACGTAAGATCATGATAGCAAAATTTATGACTATCCGCTAAGACAGAGGCTGAGTAGACCTCAGGGCTAAATTTAATATCTGATGGAAAAATATAGTTTTAAAACGATAGCTACCATATACATTTTCGATGGTGTCTGATAATAAATAAGGAGGTTTAGATTTTTGACATTCGAAATTAGGGGTACCGACCACAATTACTCTAGGCTGAGTCGTTAGGTTTTAGAAAAATAGAAATCTTACAGAAAACCTATGTGGAGGAATATGACGTTGCATTTATGCGTTGTTCTGGCGTACGTGACGAAACGTGGGAAAGTAGAGTAATACTTCCTGCAAAAAAGACATAAAGTTGAAATCTGTCGTGACGTCATAAATCATCCCACCTGTCACATGATCTAATCCTAACAATCCTCTGATGACGTCAGCGATACCGCCATGTTGAATTATGACGTAGTCATTCCACTTGTGACGTCATAAAAACATTCCACCTGCCCCTATTATTCCACTTGTGACGTCATAAAACATTCCACCTTCCCCTCTTATTCCACTTGTGACGTAAGCAATACCGCCATGTTGAATGATGACGTAGTCATTCCACTTGTGACGTCATGAAAACATTCCACCTTCCCCTCTTATTCCACTTGTGACGTCATAAAAACATTCCACCTTCCCCTCTTATTCCACTTGTGACGTAAGCAATACCGCCATGTTGAATGATGACGTAGTCATTCCACTTGTGACGTCATAAAACATTCCACTGTTGAGGTAGGTTATAGCAATCCTCTGATGACGTAAGCAATGTCGCCATTTTGTAAAACATTCCACCTGCCATCTACCAATATATAAACTTTAAATTTCCAACCATCCGCCATTTGCAATTGTAATATCCAATTACAACCTTTTGCCATTTTCAAATCACTCGCCATCTAGAAATATACAAATTTTAAATTTCCCACCATCAGCCATTTGAAATAGGAACCGGAAACGTAACCATTTTTATTATAAATTCCCAAATTTTGAATTTCGCGCTTGATCCGCCCCGGAAACGTAACCAATTACATTATGAATTTCCAAATTTTGAATTTCGCGCTTCGTCCGCCATTTGCAATAGGAACCGGAACCGACGCCATTTATATTATGAATTTCCAAATTTTGAATTTCGCGCTTCGTCCGCCATTTGAAATAGGAACCGGAAGTGCCGCCATTTGAAATAGGAACCGGAACGGACGCCATTTTGAATCACGTGGTTATTGCCACGCCCACTTGTGACGTCATACAATCTGCCACTGACGTCATAGCCACGCCCACTTGTGACGTCATAGGCCACGCCCACTTGTGACGTCATCAATCCGCCCTCCCCTCCAGCGCCTCCCTCCCCTCCACCGCCTCATGTCACGTGAACTGTGACGTCATAGCCACACCTCCCGTTTCCCCTCTCATTCCACATTCCACCTGTGACGTAGGTGGGAAAAGTCTACTACTAGTCTTAATAAATCCAACTGAAGTTTACTAGATAAATTCGTAAACTCTCGTGGATTACCTATGATAATAATTTCTATGAAGGTTTTTTAAACTTACGTACAATCCAACAGAGGAAAGAACTATGGCTTATGATAGACGTTAGTTTGAGTCATTTTTATTTTCTGCATCTTATAAAAGTCATCTTCATATTCCCAAAGCAACATTAATTACGGCTTTTAATTTTCAAACCGTGTCTATCTATCCATGAAGTGCTTCCACTGTGCTAAGACAAACAAAAACTCACGAAAAAAGAATAGAGACGACAGCGAAAGTGAAACAAAAAATATGTGAAGCGTGGTTAGCGGTGGAATAGCATTGAAAACAAAGGGAAGTCAGTCAACATGACACACACATATCCCTGTTTTAATTTATTTCAATAACAATATGGATTGACAATATAAAAATATGGTTTGTACATTACCAGATTTTTCCCTGAATCCGCGATCACCTTAGAAGATTTATGGAGTAATTTTGTACGTGAAAACGTCTTTAAAATCAGTATTATAGGGAATCACTTGCTAAAACCACTTGTAACGAAAATAGATCTAACAGAAATGCGTCGTCTGGACAAATGAATGTAGAAACCATGGCACAATGCAGTGAGATGTTTGTGATAATTTATTACGTCACTCCTAGTTTACAATTATCTTAAATTATTTCTATATTAATATTAAAGTATTAACTAAATAATAGACCATAACGTACGAGAAGCGAGTTATATAGGCTACTGACATTCTATTTATTGCAAATATGAAAACTAATCGTACCATACGGAGCGTGGTTAAATTTAAGCAGTATGTACACGACATTTAACGTACCCTACGGCTTGCGTCCCCGATATAGCTTACCCTACTTATTCAAAAGAATGGACAGTTTAATTGTAGCCTGTTTATCTTTGTACAATATGTCGCAGTTTATGTCTTTAATATAAAAATGATAAAATGAACACATTGAAAAACAGATCAACACAAACATACATTTTATGTCTTTAATATAAAAATGAGATTAAGGATACAATATTTAAACCAATATTTAAAAAGGGTAAGAGAGGTGAATGCAAAAATTATAGACGTATTAGCTTTCTGAAGACAAGTTATAAAATTTTTGCTAAAATTATAACAAGAAGACTTAATACAATATCTGAGGCTTTATTAAATAATGAACAACATGGATTTAGAAGAGGCAGATCCTGTGCAGATTGCGTATTCACTGTAAAACAAATAATACAGGAGAGAAGAGAATATATAATAATACATTTATTATTTGTGGATTATATGAAAGCGTTGATAAATTAGTGCGAGACAAGTTATGGGAAATTATGCAAAACAAAGGATATCCCAAGCATTTAATTTCAATGATAAAGGAAAGTTATGAAAGAACGGTCATCAGCATCGACACAGGATGTTATAAAATGTATAAAATAGAAACTATTAACTTAGGAGTAAGACAGGGCTGCCCAATGTCGCTCACACTCTTGATTATAGGCCTATATTTGGAATGGCAAGCACAGCTAAGATTTTATTTTAAAATTGGCTCGACTATTTTAAATACAATTTTATTTGCTGACGACCAGGTGGTGTTTGCAGATAGCGAAGATAAGCTACAGCTTGCTTCATTTCAGCTCAGCAGAAAATGTCTGAATATAATTTTAAAATGTCATCTGAAAAGTCAAAAGTAATGGCCTTTATTGGAAAATATCAGAAGCTATCCAAAATTATACTTAACAACGAAATGATAGAACAAGTTCGACACTTCAACTATTTAGGATGTGACATATCTTTTGATTATGACTTTGACCTCAAACAAAAGGTCTGCAGATACCAACATATCCGTGGAACTATAAAACGCACATTAATAAACAAAACAAGGAAAGACACTATTTTAAAATTTTATAAAACTTCAGCAATGCCTGTTTTAACTTACGGGTCGGAGAATTGGACCATGAATGGAAGCGACAAAAGAATGATAGAAACAGCTGAGATGAGATTTTTAAGATATGCAGCTGGTTGTTCGCTTAAAGATCACATCACAAACGAAAGTATAAGACAAACTCTGAATATGTCCAACATAAATAACAAAATACAGGAAAACAAACAAAACTGGTTGAATCTTATACTCCGTATGCCAGAGGAGAGATTGGCAAAGCAAGCTCTTCGCTACCAGCCGAAAGGAAAAAGATATATAGGAAGACCCAGGTCAATCTGGCCTATCTTGATTGTTGTTGATGATGATGATGAATATAAAAATGATAAAATCAAACAATCACTAGGCCTAATGAACACATTAAAAAACAGATCAACACAAACATTTGACAGTATCTTCCAGTTTCTCTTTAAATATTGGAATATGAAATGAAAATCACGTTCAATAATTACCAAACTGAGAATTACTAACATATCTGGGTCAGTCCGTGTCAAATCAACAAACTTTGAGTAAAATTTAACCTCTCCATTCCAGATTTGCATGAAATTTTGTAGAGAGGTAGTTTTCATGTATATTAAGAGCATTACAAACTTTTACTGAAATATTTCAACACATTTTGAAAATACAGCCATATGCAGATTAAAAAAAAAAACGCATCAGAGACATATCTTTCAACTGATATAGCAACTCTTCTAATTAACCTACAGAGGTCGAAAAGGTGTCATTGTTTAGCATTTTTCACAAGCTTTCCAGTGATATTTAACACATAATAGTTCTAATTAAATTTGTTTTTGAAAATTCAAAGTGAAATTTTGGATTTTGAGAAAAGTACATGTTCAAAAAATTTCAAGAAATTCTAGGAAATAGATTATCGAATATTAAATTATCTACCAAGTTTGAAGATGGGGTGGGCAAGGGTTCATAGTTCAAAAATTAAAACCTCTTCAAAAAAATCAGGCCATATTAATTTATATGCTGCAATGGAAAGTATAATAAAATGATTTTAAGAAATAAATTTAAATTGGGGAAATAACATCACATGCTTGACATCTTGTTCGATGGAAATATTTGTCGAATGCCGTATTGGCTTTCAAAATGCCATTTAAGATAGCACATAAATCCTTCTGGTCGGTTTCACAGGATTTACGGAACATTATACATGTGTGATGTATCCATAATACAACAGACTTTCATTATGGGGATGGCGATGGCTCAGCTGGAAGGAGTGTTACTTTCATTTTATCAGTTCATTTTTCTCCATCACATAAGCTAACCACTAGTTCTTGTCATACACGATGGGGATGTACCCTGTTACAAGTGCTAATTGGTATGTCTGGTGATCTTGTAACAGCTGCTATTGATTGTTTACCTTTAGAAAATATTTTTATAATTATTTTTTTATGTTCTAGGGTCAACAGGTATGAAAACATAAAATTGTTGAGTTCCTTAAATGGTAGTTGCATGATTTGAACGATCTTTTAGAAATGTTTCTGACGGCACATAATTCTCCAGCAGTGACGTGATTAGTATAAATATTTGTAACTGCCCATTCACAAAGGTGGAGTGGAGTAAAAAGTTTGTTTTCATTTGGTTGTTGCAAGTTATTTCTAGCTGCAAGTCTCTTAACTACATCACAAGGCCTTTTTCCATGTGCTGTGGCTGAAAAATGCTAGTCAGCATCAATGTTAAAGTCATGCTTATGAAAAGCATAGATTATGATTTTTTATTATATTTTTTGTTGGGCAGCTCACCCATCAGAAAAGTAAAATATCTTTTGGGAACTATTCCAAATGTTGTAGTAAAAAAGTAAACTAGTTTTGTTTGAAAGGTGTAAATAGCAACTGTAGGCCTAATGTGTTCTAAGCAGTCAGAAATCACAACATAACTCAAATGAAGATTTGTTTCTTCTTTGTAATATAACTTATCACAAAAGGGTGAATTGTAGCTTATCCACTGGCCCAGTGGACACTTTCCTTTGTGATTCATGAAAGATGTCAGTTGTTTTGTAATTAAGCCATGTTGGACTAAGAGTGGCAACTTATTGCAAAGACAATCTATAATGATCTCTGTAGAGTTTCTAAATAGCAACAGTCCACTGAAAGCCACCGTATAAGTGTTATCTCTTCTGTTAGGTTTTCTTATGATTTTTCAAGAATGTTTCGTACTGAAACATCAACAGGGCAAGGTGTACATTTATTCCTATTGCAGTCTATTGATGGTGAATAGCAAGTAATTTTTGATTGACAATGTTCGTGAGATTTTAATTCATCATTTGTTATTAACCTAATCTGACATTCTCAATCATCAGTTATACAGGGTGGTCCTAAACTATATGTAAATAATTTAAAGGTAGGTAGAGGGGACCTAAATAAGCGTATTCCGTATAGGAATGTGTGTGCGGTAATGACACATTGAAGCGCTAGCTTGTAAAGCAGTATGAATCACAGGAAACTGAAAAGACAAGTAAAGACAAAAGAAAACAAAAATGTATTAACAGATTACAAGAGGTGCTCGAAAGGCTTTTAATATGACCCCAAAAGAAAAAAAAATCCAAGCAGGTTAAATCAGGAGAACGCGGTGACCAGGGAACTGGCCGTCCTATCCAATGCTGGCCGTAGACAGCGTCCAGGTGATTCCTGCCGTTTCGACATACACAATCCTATACGAAATCTGTGTTCAAATACTTAGGACGTTTGCTGACGAAAGATGCCTATTGCACCAAGGAGATTAGATCAAGAATTACCATGGCCAAGAAAGCATTCATGAAGAAGACAACACTGCTAACTAGTAGTAGTTTGAACCTAGAGCTACGTAAGCATCTGGTGAAATGTTATATTTGGAGTATTGCTTTGTATGGATCAGAGACGTGGACTTTGAGGAAATTAGAGAAGATATATTTGGAAAGTTTTGAAATGTGGTGCTGGAGACGAATAGAAAAGATAAAGTGGATGGACATGGTGACAAACGAAGAGGTTCTGAGCAGAGTGGGCGAGAAGAAGTCAATCCTATACACAATTCGTTGGAGGAAAGCAAACTGGATTGGGAACATTCTAAGACGAAACTGTTTATTGCATGACGTCGTAGAAGGAAGGCTGGAAGGAACAACTAGACTCGGAGTAAGAAGAATTCAGCTTTTGGATGATTTAAAGGAAAAGCGGAAATTGGGTGCTGAAGGAAGAAGCAGATAGAAAGCTATGGAAAACAAAATTCACGTACCAAGTTTGAAAACCTGCCGAAAGACAGAATACTTACTACTGCTACTATTATTACTACCACTACTACTACTACCACCACAACCACCACCACCACCACTACCACTCTACTACTGCTGCTGCTGCAAAACCAGTAGCTTAGCCCTATAGAAGGTAGCTGGTATCAGATCAGTATCCTTCCCAGCCATCAATATTGTTTTCTGGGTGCCTGACATCTTTTACATTTCTTAGAAATTCTAGAAAAGATAGGTTCATGAGGGGTGGAAAATAGGATCACTGAGGCTAAAATCATCCCTTATGTGTGCAAAAACATGCTATGCGTTAGGTTGTTACTTTAACGTGTACATTTAGGGGGGGAAAAAAGCAGACCGACTCTTGTAGCTGATTTCAGAGCCTTGTTCAGGCCAGTGTCCATGCATATTCCTTAGAATTGTGTAGTTGGTCAACAGTCACGCAGCTGGTTACTGCTTTCGTCTTAATTGAATAGCTCAGGTGCTTGGGGCTCATGACCTTCAATTCCCGTGACAGTTTTTTTGAAGTATATCATTGAAATATTGTCACAGCTTGTGGACCTTAGAGGTGTACATATTCTGATTTTAGCTTGCCTGCCCCTTTGAAATTCTGCAACCAGTCACAGCTTTTAACTTGCTTGACTTGAAAGCAAGCCAGATTACAACGATGATAAGAAATACTGTCGCTATGAGTCACAAGCTCTTCATAACTTGGTGGGTTGCACAGGACCTAAGGAAACTGCAAGGCCTGGCGGAAAGAATATGAAACTGGGTATAGCAGTGCACTGGTAAGTCGTGCAGTTACGTAGTTGAGGAACTTCAGATGTGTTTAGAGAATTTTACCCTGAAGGAAGCCGAGGAGAAACTAAAATGTGGACAGTTTGAATGATTAATGAACAAAGGTACTAGTCCGGCATGGGAAAAATTTTCAAACATTTTCGAGAAAAGTCATAAAATCATTAATAACAATAACAAAAATCCCTTTAGGCAAGCCTACAAGCTGAGGTAGATTTCGAAGTGCTTTTGTTTTTATTTACTGTCGCTGCGTAGCACTCTTCTTCTTTAGCCTTGGCATGACAAACCCGCAATAATAACGGCAAAAAAGAGGAAAGAGAACTTTTTCAAACATTCAAATCTCGCCTTATATGAGAACTATCAAGAAACTAGTTATTGATTTGTAGAGTACTCATCAAGAGCTTTTCAACGATACCCCACAAGACGTAGTTTCGAAAATTTCGAATTTCCATCCCCATACCCCCACCCCCACTCATACTCCCAAAACCCCCGAATCGTTGGTGTCACTGTGAACTCCATAAGGAGTACTCTAATTTATTCAATCAAAGTTTCCCTCTATACTTCATAGGAGCCGAGATATAAATGTTTTAAAATTTCAACCCCCTCCCCCGACCACCCTCTTGCGCCAATTTTGCTCATTAACGAACTTGTCTGAACTATTGGGCCTAGAAATAACATAATAAAATTTGATTCAAATATCTTGAAAATTACGGCCGCTAGCGTGTAAAGATATATATATATGTATATATATAAATATATATATATATATACATATACATATACATATACTGTATATAAATATAAATATCTCAATTTTTTTTAACAGGCGGTGGTTTCGTACTTAAGCAGGTATGAAACGTAAAGATATGAACGAATTTTTTGAAAGTCATTAGGTAGATTTTTCTTCGAAATCTACCTAATAATAAAAATAATAATTGTGTTAAGACGCTAAAACGATTTTTAATACTTTATCCACCTTTTATTTATCTGCATGGTGAATTTCTTCTACCAGCATGTAGAAAAGCAAGAAAATATTACGTACACTTAGCAACTACAGTTGTTTAGCTGATAGGAATGTCGCAAGCTTATTCTGGCTTGCCTAGGCTGGCTTTGACCTGACCCACCAAGCTTAAAGAAACCTGCCTGGTTCCTAGCTATGACGCTGGCAACTTGCTTGCCTGGCGTTCAAGCGGGTATGGGCAAGCTAAAATCGAGATTTGTACACCTCTAGGACCTACTCACATTTGAGTTTAGTAAAGAAATGTGGGCTATTATTTGGCCAAAATAAATATTTATCTAGAAGGTGCATCTTGTCTTCCTCTACTAAAACCAAAATATATGTAAATAAAAATGAAAAATAAAAAATAAATCGAATAGGCTACTGGACTGCCCGGTCGGTCCAACGACGTTTTCGGGCCCTAATATTTTGTCCTAATATTTTGTTTTCACAAGCAATGCAAATTACGTGAAATTATTTCTCAATTCAAGCAATTTATCGGCTGTAGTCTCCTTGTCAATCACTTGTTTCATAACAGACTCTCAAGGAACCTTGGTTTTAAGCGATTCCGTAACACAATGACAGCGCGTTCGACTGGTAAGTAACACGTTGTCGGTTCGAATCCTGCCAAGGAAGGAAATTGTTTGTTTCCTTGATGCACATTGTTTTCCCACTACTTTTCGATTGCCGCAATATTTAAGTACTTAATTAACGGATTATTCCCAGAAAATGAATTTTAATAGCTTATTTTCTAATGGGTTTCGAAATGGGCTAAGTCAACAGTCGACACTGGAACAAATTTCAATACATTCCCTGCCATCCTGTGAATGCCGCTAGAGATGCGCAGGGACTCATATCGGCAACTTAGATATTTTAGTCGGTCCGCTTTTTCCCCCTACCTGTACATAATGTGCAATTAAAACATAAGGGACAACTGTTTTAGTTTTGCCTTAACTATGTGTTGAATTTGCTTGTCTTTCTCTTCTCTCTTCCCACCAACTACGAGTTTGAAATTTCTGTTACATGGCTAGGCTCAAAGCGTGCGGGTTTAAAGTAGCTATGGTTACAATTCAACGGAAGTCAGTAAGTTAAGTAGCAAAATTAGCGTTTTACTTCTTCGCATGTTCGTTCCATGAATTATCCTGTAGGCCTGGATTACACAGTTTTCTGCATGCATTCTCTCTAATATGTGGTAAATTACAACCCCCTCAATATAACAATACAATTTGCTAGGTCCCACAAATATCGTTATAAGGAGGTTGGACTGTATATGAATTAACTTTTAGCTCCATTTTTTATCTGTATTATTTTTAATGTTTTTGAACATTCATATTGTGGTATCTGTATTTTCAACATTCACATTTGTTGAGTTCCAGGAAGGGAATTCGTCTATTAAGAACAGAGACAAAATCACTTAGGAGCAACATCAGCAGCGTCGCGCGCTGTTCATATCTGGAATCCCTGTTGTGCACTCGCAGAGTTAGTTGCGTCTGTGGAAACGCACAGAATGTTACAACCTTAAAGAAAATGAAATACTATAAACATAGTGTTTCATTTTCTTAGCGAATTTATACTGGTATACTGGTACAGGAATTTATTTCCACGAACACCACAGCTATAACAAAAGGCAACTCGAATACTGCAACGAAAATGGGAAACTCCGGAGGGCAAACGTGTTCAAGATGCTGAGTAGGCATTATAGTAACTACACAATCCAATATGAAGGATCTGTTTCTGTTCTACTAAAGAACTATGTTAGGTACAAATAATAATAACAACGATAATAATAATAACAAAGACAATAACACGATAATAGTAATAATAATAATAATAATAATAATAATAATATGTCTTTCTTTCCCTTACTTTAACCTCTCCCGTTGTAGGGATGTTTATGGGGTCCACGCCGCCCGGACCTCACAGGACCTCGACCTGTTGGGAGAGGGATTACCTGTGGATCACATACATACTTTTTCGACCATACAAGGACATGGAGGACGTTCCCGGATGAGTGATCAACCCAATAATAATACAATTTATTAGTCATTAACTCATTAGGCATGGTTTTACAACGCGATAGACGTCATTTACAGAGAATACTTACTAAAATTTAAAACATAACATACACATGATTAGTTTATGCTGTAAAAATGCGAAGTTACAAGGAATTCATATAACACAATTGTGAATCTATTGAAATAAATAATGGTGTGAGCTTCACATTGTATTTTATTAAAATGAGTGAATGAAATTGGTTTATACCAGCATTTTTATTTGTTTAGTCTGACCTGTTCCTCATTTATTAAATACTTATTTCTGGCATTATATTTGTGTAAGTTATTTCACTTCTAACTATATAATTATTTAGATCCTTTTCTACTTCAAGTATACACTGAAAAAATTTACATATTAACCACTTTTAAAATACATTCGACAAGGTCGTTGTAATTGGCACCAGACAAGATTCGAACAGCTTTCTTCCATTACTTCACAGTCGAGTTCTGTACAGGAGTATGCTATTACAAAATGCATAATAAACATTTTTGATATAGTTCCTTGGAATAAGTTTTTTATATGAACGTAAGATTAGCTTAGATTCACTCCATTTGTTGCTTTACATATTATTGGTCTTAGAGTTAGTCACAAGCTAAATTAACATAGACTTTGGAAATAATGATTAGTTTGTACTTTGATTTCTAAAGAAACCGGAAGTACCACGCAATGAGATGCTTTCACAAAAATGAATTATTAGTTTTGCCTTATAGAATTTTAATGTTCCTCTTTCCTGGAAGTTTTAAAATGGTTTTAGTTAACTCAATCTGCCAAAAACGCATGTTGAATCACGTAAGTTACAAGGAAGAGTTAAAATTTTACCTCAAAGTTATGAAACCCAGGGATTAATATGTAGTTAACCCTGTCGATGAAACCGGCCTTCAGCCTTAAAATTACTGATGAGCAATGGTTTGACTTCGATGAGTTACACCTAGCGTAACCATAAGGCGAGGTACAGTGTTATTCTTCGCATTGGGTTCTCCCACGTGGTAGATCACTGAACTGTATTAGTCATTCAGTATACTTGATCCTGTACGGCTCGGGTTAAAACATTTACATGTAGTGATTAACTAGAGGTTTCACTTTGTGGTTTATTTTCATTAATGTATGTAAAGTGAGTTTTATTTATAAGTTAATGAAATATTATTAGAGTTTGTTTCTTGAATTATACAAATTACCCCCAGAGCAAAATCAATACAACATTTTCCAGTGCACAAATGAAAATACACTTTGAAGAAACATTTCTTATAATAACAAATACCACCAATTCCTGTAAGAACAAACAAATAATTCACTTTCCCAGTTGTTTCCGGGGTGTTTTGCAGCAGGTTTTAATGTTCGTAGTGAAAAATCTTTAAAATTCCGTTTAAACAAATCATTCAAATTTATGAATTTCACGTTGATCCTGTGAAAGGGAACGGCAATAAACTAATAATAGCCTATACTGAATACGTTTCGCCTATTCCCTCAAATGTCCTAGTTTGAATGACTATTAAGGTATTTAGGTCAAACTTCAGCGCAATATACTTTTTCTTGAGTAAAACTGCAAACTACTTAAATGATGATGATAATAATAATAATTTGTAAGCGTTACTTTTATCACATGTGTAATATTGTTATATTAATAGAAATGTTTGTTATTATCCTGTGTGACGACTTAAAGAGATGAATTGTCATTAGATAGCCTAATTTTATGGGAAAGTTACTCCTACCTACGTGAAATATTTTAATTCAATGTAGGTTATTTTATTTGTAAAAAAATTAAATTAAATAGGTATTGAAAAAAGCAATTGGGATAACATATAAATAGGCGTAGTAAACACAGAGATTTTAACCTAAAGAGTTCTACTGAATTTGACGTGTCAAGTTTTATTACTTCACGTTATCCGTCTACCATCTTTTATTAAGCTGAACAAATTCTTAGGCCTACACAAGGTTAGCTTAACAAACTGATATGTAAAATTGGTTAATATACAAATATTATACAGTAAGTCCCACGCAAGAGTTGGCCAACTACGCGAGTTCCTTGGGCGCGGCGGGCCCAGCTCCAACTCCCGAGCGATCGGGTGAAATATTTACGCTAATAATGCCGCGATCGGTGTAATGATTCAGGTTCTCATAAGCAACGGCTTGGTAGCAGTGGCTTGGTTTTATTTATACGACTCAATATCACATAGGCCTATCACAAGAGGCACAGTTCAAGTGGTTCAAGTCCCAGTGTCGGAGGGATTTTTCTCCTATAATATTCTCATGTAATGTCCAACAGAGACAATAATCTGTGGTTCATGAATGCTTATATATCTATCTTGAATGCTAACTGTACAATAACAGTGGGAGCCCGGTCACAAAAATCACTACTTAGTGTGCCTCATAGTACTGCATATGACATAACTTGTCTGTCTGTGAGGTAGACCATTAGGGCAATCTGTCATAGGAGAGAGGTTCCATCTGGCGCTGTGAATTGAACTCCGGCTTAGCTCAGTTGGTAGAGCATTGGCGCGAATAGCCAAAGGTCATGGGTTCAAGCCCCAGTGTCGGAGGAATTTTTCTCCTATAATATTCTCATAGTCATAATTGTTTCCATTGCATCCTTCTTCATGAATAATGTCGCACTACCCGCCGTTATTGGTGGGTACCGCTACGCCCTTTTGAGATTAACATTCTTCTCTCAGTGGTCAATCAGCTAATAGTGTGTTTTTGGCGGTTTGTCTGTTAAACTTATTAGGCAGCGTTCACACTGAGGCGATAAGCGATAAGCGATTTATCGGAAGAACTTTGTTGCGGCGATATATTGCTAGGAAGGTTCACACAGCGAGCGATAAATCTGCGCGACCTGGGCGATAAAAATTCCCTTTAGGCAGGCCTACAGGCTGAGGTAGATTTCGATGTGCTAAATATCGCCTTATATGAGAGCTATCGAGAAACCAGTTACTGATTTGTAGAGTACTCATCAAGCGCTTTTCAACGATACCCCATAAGACGTGGTTTCAAAAATTTCGAACTTCCATCCCCCAACCAACCACCCCAACTCGTACCACCAAAACTCCCGAATCGTTGGTGTCACTGTGAACTCCATAGGGAGTTCTCTAATTTATTCAAACAAAGTTTCCCTCTATGCTTCATAGGAGCCGAGATATACATATTTCAAAATTTCTACCCCTCCCCGACCCTCCCCTGGGGCCAAATTTGGTCATTAACGAACTTGTCCGAACTATTGGGCCTAGAAATAACATAATAAAATTTGGTTCAAATATCTTCAAAATTATGGCTGCTAGCGTGTAAAGATATATATAAGTTATATATATATATATATATATATATATATATATATATATATATATATACATATATATATATATAACTTATATATCACTTTTTTTTTTTTTTGAACGGGCGGTGGTTTCGTACTTGGAGGCATGAAACGTAAAGATATGAAAGAATTTTTCGAAAGTCATGACATGGTATCGATTGCAATAGGTAGATTTTTCTTCGAAATCTACCTAAAATGTGGTGGGAACACAATCTTCACTACAAAAGTTACAATATCGTAAGCAACAAATCGCTCAGGCGACCAGCATGCTGCACTTCGAGCGATATAGCACTTGCGATATGTTGCGCTATCGCGTGAGTGTGAACCTTTTTTATCGCCTCCCTTTAGATTTCAAGTATCTGTCCGTGCGTGTCGCGTATCGTATATCGCATATCGCTCGCGATATATCGCTTATCGCCTGAGTGTGAACCCTGCCTTACTGCGCAGAAAGAGATAGATCTAGAATGTTTCTTGCGTATCCAATTACAAGCCGTATTCCGAGTTGCGTTTAACTCTAGTATAGGTATTATACATGTGTTAGTTTTCAAATTGTGATGGGTGACATTTTCTCGAATACATAAGTTTCGAAATTGCCGAAGTTTCTCTGAAGTTTCACATTCATTACCTGACAGAAACAGAACTGACAGAAAATTCAGCTTTGTAGCATACAACAGCGAGAAGCGCTCCCATTGGCAGCATCACCTTGTAATAAAAAAAATCAAAATATGGACTATTATTGGAATAACTTTTCATATAACCGCCTGCGTTGTCTCGTGGTTAGCGTCGATGGGTATGGATCCGGTTTAGATACCCAGTATCTCGGATTTTTCTGAGGTAGGGTGGTCTGGAACAGAGTGAACTCAGCCTCGTGATTCAAGCCGAGAAGTTATTTGATAAGGAAGTAGCGGCTCCGGTTCAATAAGCCATCAATAACGTGCCCTTAATTCTGCCATCTGCCTTTGATAGATGACGCAGCGGTCGGGTGGCAGGCCTAGTCACTCAAGGGATGTAGCGCCATGGAGTTTAGTTTTATTATCCTTTTAGGATGGTTTGGCTACTCAGATTCATCACGATCCATTTGATATTACGATTCGCATGGTGTCACCGCTAAACCTGTTATCCCTTAGATATCAAAAGAAAGGTCATTTCCTCGTTCAGAAACGTGTAGGATTTTGCTCTACAGTTAAGATTTACAAAACTAATAATTTCCTAATATCCGAAGAGTTGCGCATTTAGGCCTAAATTTCAAAAAGTAGGCTACAAAATACTATTTGCTGAAGCCTATTCATTGTTGTAAAATCGGTCAAATATATCCTGTTAATTAACGATATAATTAAGAAACCCGTTCTTATTCTGCAGTGCTATTTGATGAGTACACATCAAAGCTAGTAATTTTTGGCCATGGGTTCCTGTATTGAAGCTGTTCTTGTTGAGAACCTCTAACCCCTTTAATTCTTCACCGCTGTCTCCTTTTAAAAATTAAAATAAGTACTTCATGAGTAAGGAAGATAGGCGTAAGCTGTGCACTTGATTTAATAAGATTTCAATAAGTATTTTTCAGAAATTGAATTGGAAATATTTTTGGTAACTGTATTACATCGTAATAATTAGCGAAGTCATTATACATGTATGTTATGTTTCGTTTATTCCCTTTCAGTTATGTTCCAGGTGCACTGTTGTAGGACTTGATTCTCCTAACCTACACATTGTCGTTCTCGTTATAACGCTCATTTCGATTCTTGTTCTTACCTGAAATAAAACACACATATATTATTATTATTATTTTGCGTAGACGTCAATTTCTTAAAATTCAGTTCACAGTCCATTCACGATATTTGCACCGGTTTAATGAAATTTTGTCGTAACTCATCTTTTAGGTAGGTTTCAAAGAAAAATCTACCTATTGCAATGGATACCATGTCATGATTTTCGAAAAATTCTTTCATATCTTTACGTTTCATGCTCCCCTAAGTACGAAACCACCGCCCGTTCAAAAAAAAAAAATTGTGTGATATTTATATATATATATATATCTTTACACGCTATCGGCCGTAATTTTGAAGATATTTGAACCAAATTTTATTATGTCATTTCTAGGCCCAATAGTTCGGACAAGTTCGTTAATGAGAAAATTTGGCCCAAGGGGGTGGTCGGGGGAGGGGGTTGAAATTTAAAAAAATGTATATCTCGGCCCCTATGAAGTATAGAGGGAAATTTTGTTTGAATAAATTAGAGTACTCCCTATGGAGTTCACAGTGACACCAACGATTCGGGGGTTCGATTGAGGGTGGGGGTGGGGGATGAAAATTCGAAACTTTTGAAACCACGTCTTGTGGGGTATCGTTGAAAAGCTCTTGATGAGTACTCTACAAATCAATAAATAGTTTCTTGATAGCTCTCATATGACGCGAGATTTTAATGTTTGAAAATAATAACACTAAAAGGAATTATTATAATATCATAATTTTGTCTTGTTTAGCGACTTTGCTAATTTTATTCATTGCTGATCTTGCGCACGGCCTCCCAGAATATTATATCCTATTCTTGTTTTCAAAACAAATGATTGTAGGCTTTTGCTCTTTGCCGAATTCAGTCATTATTGCGGGTTTGCCGTGCCAAGGCTAAAGAAGGAGAGTGCTGCGCAGCGACAATAAATTAAACCAAAAGCGCTTCGAAATCTACCTCAGCCTCTAGGCCTGCCTAGAGGGATTTCTCTATTCAGACTGTCGTGTGCCAGGATCGAAAAACAGGATTTGATGTAACAGCACGCTCTTACACATGAGAACTCGGTTTTTAGAAAATGCTAGTGAATGGGTTATACCATGACCGGCTCTAGGAAGGCCGTGCCCCGATAGATGTTGCAACGCAGGAGGCGAGTCTGACTGTGAGAGGGAAGTTTCAAGAGTTTAAAGCAGAAATAGCTGCAGAGGAGAACAGAAGTTTTGTTTTTATGCACAAAAGTGATCTAGATGGATAAAACAAATAAGTAGAGATGCCATAAAGATGTGTTGTGACAGGCTGCAAGAGCAATTACGATAGTTCCATTAAATCCGAAGGCTATATTCGATGTTTTCGAATTCCGAAAGACCCAGTTCGCCGAAATCAGTGGATTCGTGCCATACCACGATCCAATTGGACTCCATCTGACAGGTCGGTGGTATGTATAAAACATTTTCATCCAGATGACATTAGTGTTGTGGAAAAATACAAATATAAAGATGGAAATTGGCGTGAATATCCTCGAGATCAGCCTGTATTATTAGAAGATGCTGTTCCGAAAATCTTTCCCAATTTGCCATCGTACCACAGTATACGTATTAATACAGTAAAGAAACTCAGTCCGTTTTTCTGCCATACGGACATGCGCGCGCAGATTCCATGCGATCCTACCGGCCAATGAGTAATACTACAATCACTACTGCGGGAAGAATGGAAATAAATAGGAGTCTTGAATGTTTATAGCAATGCGTGTTTGGAAAGGATGTTATTGTTCTGCTATAAATTGCAGTAACAATAAAGGAAGAAATCCTGAATTGCATTTCTTCACTTTCCCAAAAGATCCAGAAAGGTAAGAAGAAAAATACGTAATATTTATTGTATGCCTGCTGGCTTACTCTTGACACATGTTCTGGTGTGGTTATGCTTACATTTACTTTAATGTAATATTTTTATCTTTAATTATGTTGTAATTTCTAACAATAGATACTAATGAAATGAAAATGTCAGCAGTCTATATCACGGTTAAAGATAACAATATTTAGGATGTCGTTGATTTGATTTGATTTGATTGCTGCGGTGCAGCTTATTTCCTATGTGCATTGTAATGTATATGTCAGGGCCGGTTATGAATACAAACATGTGTGCCGTGTTGGCAGTCAAGAATGGCTATGTGAGCTCTAATGCACATGGCCATTTTGCAGCATGTAGCCGATTTTTTTTCTTTGCTTGCACAAACCTGACAATCAAAGATCCACATGCCCGGTTGTAAGGATCAATGCTAAGGAATATCAGTGCACATAACTCAATTTCGTAAAAAAGTGCACATAGCCGATTTTACAGGCGGTACGATATTTATTTTCTCGAACACGATGTAGGCGTAAAGATGACGAAAACATAATCTTACATCATAAATTCTCGGATACATGTGCCATTAAGGTGTTTGCGACAGTAAACTAACATGACATCATTATCCAAACCTAGGCAAGCAATAGGCTTACCTAAAATAGGCTACTGTTAAGAAGCGTATCTAGTCCAAGGTTTTTCCCACCTTTAAAATCAACGTTTAAGTTATAAATTATATTAAAGAGTGACCTTTGAATATAGGTTTGTCACACTGCTCGTCCTCAACTTCATTGTTGAGATTGTATTTTGTTTCTGTATCTTACGGCTTCGATCTACCTTCAATTGTTGTAATGATTTCAGGTGTAAAAAATGGGTCATCAATAGTCGGCGAGAAGACCTACTAACAAAAACTGTAAAATATTTAAATGTAAATTGCCGCCTATGTTTGGAACACTTCGAAAACAGCCAGTTTATGAATTCCAATAAGAACTCTTTAATTAAAACTGCTGTACCGACTGTATACTAAAAGCAGTTTTGGAGTATTAGAAATTGAGAAATATTGATAGAAACCTATATTTTTATTTGAATTTTGTATTGTATCTTATGTAATATTGTATTATTTTTGTAAAATGATGACATTTCTATTCTAATGTAATATTAGGCTACTTTTAAAAATAAAAATGAGTTATAATTGGTTTTCCAAGAATCATCTTGAAGTTATTAAAACTTGTAATAAGAATAGCCCTAGGAACTGCAGTGCAAGTTACAGGTAAGTGGCATTTAAAAATTGTGCCTGATCTTAACTAAAATATAATACATGCTTCATTGTTTCTTAAATTTAAAATTCAGTTTTGAAAGAAGATTTTTTCTCTTATTATAACATATTTTGTTATGTGTTTATGCATTTTCCCAAGTTATTTTATATGGTGAGAATGCAGTTTTACTCAACCGCCGCATGGAGCGCTAGTGTCGCCCAGCTAACAAGTTGTCATAGGACTTTTAACACACAGTTTCCTTACTGTATTAATACTTATACTGTGATCGTACCTCAGTACAACAAGCACGAAAAGAAGGAAGTGTGGAGATGAAAGAAGAGAGGAAATCGAAAAAAGACAGAAAATAAGAGAAGAGGAAGAAAAAGTTCGTATTGAAAATGAAAACAAAATATGTGATTTCAGTTCGTTATGTGAAAACATTAAAATTAAAGTGAAAAATCAAGACTGGTGTACTTTTAAAAATGACGAGTGTGTGATTTTATACCAGGTTGATTTTAATTTTATTCCAAAAATGAGTTGCAGTGTAAAAGTTAAGAACAATATGCAGGTTGAAGTGCACATAAATGGAGGTATTATCCCTAACAACATGGTTATGTGTGATAATGTGCCAGTTCTAAGGAATGGTGTACTTTCATTATGGTCCCAGTTATTTTCACTTCTGAAATTTTGTGAATACAGGTATGTACCTAAAGGTGATAAATCTTTACTTGTTTCACAAATCACAGAACAATTGAAAAAGCTGAAAACCTTAGTTGAAGATGAGGACGTTGAAGGATGTGTGGTAAAAAAACTAAAATTTTTGCAAGACCAATTTTCTATTCTCTTTATGAAGGCCCCAAATTACAATGTATCAACCATTTTAAGTGCATTTTTGATTTACATACAATCTGCGAAATGTTATGAGGCTATCAGATTTAATTATATTCTGTCCTTACCTCATCCTAGATTTTTACAAAAATTGTCAGGTTCTTTTGCTATTTCCCCCACATTAACATCTGAGAATAACAATTTTCTAAACGAAGTTGCCAAGAAAATGACAGACTTAGAAAAATATGTAATCTTACAGATTGATGAAGTACATGTGAAACAGAGTATGTACAACAAGAATGGCCGATTGTTCGGAGTTGCTATCAATAATACGGAAGAATTAGCTAAAACCATTGTTACATTTCTGATTAGTTCTGCTTTTGGTTCTGTCAGACAAGTGGTAAGATTAATTCCTGTAAAGCAGCTTAAGGGTTTGGAACTTGCAATTATGACAAAAGATGTATTAAAAGAAATCTCAGATTCTAATATGAAAATAATCTGTATTGTAGCCGACAATAATATGGTAAACAGAGTAATGTTTAATGAATTGACTAAATACTCAGAGTCAAAATACTATTTTGAACTTGAAAACAGCCCTTTAAGAATTCATGTTTTGTATGACACTGTACACATTTTCAAGAACATACGTAACAACTGGATAAATTTAAAGAATGACAACAAAACATTTCATATACCTTTCTGGAATAATTTTAAAAACTCTTCCATGTCAGCTATGAATGTGAATGAGAACGAATCTATTGAGGCTAGGTTTTCAGATTTGCAAGACTTGCACAAGATTGAAGCAACTTCTATAGTTAAATCTGCTCCTAATCTGAACCACAAAACTCTGTACCCTAATACATTTGAAAGGCAGAAGGTTAACCTAGTGGTAAATGTATTTAATGAAACCACACTTGCTGCATTGCAAAAACATGGTTATGAAAGTACAGCTTACTTCATAAATGTAATTTTAACTTGGTGGTCCATTGTGAACATAAAGAGCCTAATGAAGCATGTGTTTAAAAACAATTCTTTGATGGCACCTTTTAAAGATGTCAATGATTGTCGTTTGTCCTTTCTTGAGAACTTTGTTCTCTGGCTAAAAAAATGGAAAGATCTTGCTGCAGAAAACGGTCATAGTGGTTGTTTAACACACGATACATTAAATGCTCTAATTCACTCCACCTGTGTGATAAAAGAAATTGTAATATATGCACTCAGTAGCATTAATGTAGAGTACATTTTAACGGGAAAATTCCAGACTGACAATCTTGAAAGTAGATTTGGCCAATATAGACAAATGGCTGGAGGTAACTATAATATTAGTGTAACTCAGATCATGGAAGCTGAAAAGAAATTGCGAGTTAAAAGTGTATTAGGCTTACAATCTGCACGGTATGGAGATGTGAAGTTTTCAAGTGAAATCATTGAGCAAAAGGGAAAATTTGTAAATACTGATGAATATAATAGGCCTACAGATGAAATAAGCGAGACTTTATGTAAAATATTAGAAGAAAATTACCTAAATAACATAATGATCGATGAATCAGGATTTCTTTACATTTTTGGCTATGTATCTTTCAAACTGGGGTGTAAATTAAACTGTAAATATTGTATAAACTTATTTTGTAATAATGATGAGTGTTTAGACACATATTTCCAATCAATCAACAGAGGTGGACTAACAGTTCCTTCAGACCTAATGCTAGATATAGGTAAGCATGTTGTTGGAGTTGTTCAGACACTAATTTCTTGTAAATACGAATCAGAGTTCCCGATGTCTAACAACCAAAAGGCAATTGTAATTAACCTATGTAAAAAGGCAATTCTAAGAGATGAAGGATGTTCTGTATTAACTGAGAGCTGCAGCTGTGGATCAGAAAACAGCGAACTTCTTTCAAATATAATCCCAGTGTTTGCCAACATTCTCCTGAACAATTACAGCAAAATTAAAAATCAAACAACCACAGCTAAAACCAGTCAGAGGAAACTCTTAATTTAGTGGTACCTGTAATATTGTTGAACTGTAATAGTAACTCCACACATGTAAATAATAAACTTACAAGTGAAAACACAGTCTTCAGTTAATGTTATTTATTACCTCTGTTTCCATGCATGAGAAAAAAAGTAAACCAGCTGACCGGAAATAATATATTCAACAATACAAAAAAGAAAATGTCCAATACTGGCATTTAAAGTTATTTGTCAGCCCCATTCTTAGGAATAGGAGACCAGCGGGCCGGCCTTGCAGGGGGTGTGACAGCAGCGTTGCCACGTCGGAGGACATGGCCTTCCTAGAGCCGGTCATGGTTATACCTTTAAATGCATGGGATGGAGTGCAGGCTTCAGTTTCACTTGTAGTAACATTTTTCAAAATTCAGTGTATTTGCTAAATAATTCTTTCTGTTCGACCATACTGTAATAGGCTATACTTATTACATGTGACGTAACGGTATCATAACGACATTCATTTCGACACTGATTACCATTTCGAAATTGGTGTTGTATGGATTATTTATCGAACATAGAACGATCTTTAGACTTTGGGAGTAGCAGCTGAAATCTGCATAATAAATAAGTTGTATCTAAAATAAAACCATTCTGTTCATATTAAATTTAATATCCTGCATAAGTGAGTTGTTTTCCTGCTGTAAAAATCCGTTGGTTTAAAGAAAACAGCAAAAGGAAGTTTCGATTTGACTCGCGTTGCTCTTTTCATAAACATACTCGTATCTTAATAAATGCCATTATAGCCTTGTTGCATAATGTATTATTATATACCACCTGGGTTTTTTAAAAATAAAAATGTATGATAATTCTTTCATTCTTGTGTCCGACTTTAGCGTTGTGTAATAAATAGTTGAATAAAAACACTTTCTTTAACGCACTTTATTTACCTTGGTAAACTTGGTTTACCGAGGTAAATAAATTGCGTTAAAGAAAGTGTTTTTATTCAGCTGATAATTCTTTCTTCAAGTATATTTTTCTGGAGCTTTGACTGCTAGGCAGACGATTGTAAGCTATTAAGGTAGGCTATTCCTTTCGCAGCTGTAAGGAAGAAAGATGCATATTTTCTTTCTAGACTCTTAACTTGTGATACTGTTGGGAAGAAAATAACTCCTGTTAGTTCCTTACTGGGATGTAACCCTTTTCTAAGGGTCATATAAGTAAAAATTTTATTGTGATATTGACAGACACATAGGGTGGCGTGCACCATCCAGGAGTAAATCTTACTTAAGTAGTAAATTTAAGACGGAGACCTGGAGTATACAAGAACCAGTACATCTGTCTCACTCTTTAAGTCATACTAGTAATGTGCTAGAGTGAGACAGACAAACCGGTTTTTGTTGCGTCATGTTCCCGTCTTAGATTTACTACTTTAGTGCTTCTCTTTTAGTAACTTACTCTTTTAGTTAGTGTTGGAGAGCTCAATTGATAGTTACTTCTTTAGTTGTAACTAAAGTAGTAAACGATTTTTACTAAAGAAGTAGTCGAATTCTGCGCAGAACAGAGCAGAAACATTAGTGCAGCGCAGCAGAACACGTGCATTTCAATTGCCGGTATTATTCAAGTGCCAGATAATGAAAAGGAAAGGTTCGCTGAAACAATGAATATGAATTTGGGTTGTTCCAAATATTACCAATGACAATCTTCATGTTTTAAAATAGGTCTAATAGTAATGTTTTATTCATTACTAATTTTAATTCCTTCAATTGAATATTTTCAGTTTAGTAGCCTACGTTAGGGTACTGTGATTACAATTTTTGTGCAAACTATTTCTGTATTATAATGCAAACAATTGGAATTTCCAGTTGATTTTCATAATTGATTCACTGTCAATATTATAATTATTTCTCTCATGATAATAATAAATTTCTAAAATATATTAAAATATTCTTCCCCAAAAACCATAAATCAATTATTCTACAGTTGTTTATCATAAATCTCACTATAATGAATTATTAATACTTATTGACTGTTTAACAATATTAATAAGAAGTATTACACAAAATCATGAAAAAGGGGGATAAAAAGGATAACAAAACTAATAAGGGGCATTATGTTTCTGTCCTTTTTCAAATGCACAGAACATTTACTTAAAAAATATTACCTCATAAAAATAATAATATTACAACTGAGAAATGTAATATTTAAACAAAAAATGGCGGTACAATATTTCGGAAGCTATGAACTCCAATAATAATTATGTAGATGGTTGTGTGTTTAAAAATAGTTTCAGTGACTACTTCTCTAGATCCTGTGCAGCTTCAACCTCCGGGCCCCTCCTTAAAATTTTCTTTCGGCACTCATGTTGGCATTTTTTTTCTATATAGTTTATAATGCTTCTCACTTTCCTGTCCACAGGGTTAATTAAATAGTTAGCAGCATACTATAGACCTGCAGCATCTGTTATAGTTTATTCCCAAACATGAAAGTCTCGTCTCACTCCACCATTCGAGACTTGGGGAGTCTTTAAGGAATGGTTTTACAATGTGTCCCCTTCTCAATGTACGCTAATCCCAGAGCCAGTCAAATTTTCTTCCGATGTGGCCTGTTTGGACATTTTTACACCTGGGTTAGAAAAAAGGACATATTATTCATTAACACTGCGGGTGCAACTATTGAACTTTTAGCTCTTATAATTATTATTATAATCTGGCATTCGCAATGTTGTGCTTTAAGTTAAGCTATAGAAGTGTAATGTAATAAAATTAATTTACAATAATTACATTCAATCGTTTAACAATGAGAATCACCTATTGTTCAGTAATTCTACGGTTAAGTAGCAGGGGGAAGTGTTTTCTGGGTAGCTCCAAGAACGGAGGCTTTCATTTATTGGAATGTACTATACCTCTGACCCAAAGTTAGGGAGAACTGCAACATCTAAAGGCCGATCCAGCTAGGAAGATATTTAAGAGCACATGAGCTCCTTGTACCGTGCAATGCAAACGTCCCTTCCACTCACTCTTCCCCTCACCTTTGGTGGACGTCTTCCTAGCTGGATCGCTCTCCGCAATGATATTTCCACATTTGACTGGCTGAAATCACATGGATGTAGTGAGAATCTGACATCGTTTCTTCCAAACGCCAAAATTTCATGTAAGGATTTATGAGCTTAATTATTTACTTTATTAAATGCCCTACCAGGTATGGTTCGCTTAATATTTATTAAATCACCTGCCACAACTCTCATTTTTGGTATACAACCTTCTTCATCTCAATAACTTATCCTCAGTTTAACTATGTAATCCATTTAATGTGATATGTAACTCATAACTCACGCAAATGCCACAGAACACACTTACTCCACAACTTTACTCCACCCCCTGAGTAGGAGTAAATATTGGCCTTATTTACTCCACAACTTACTACGTTAGTAACGTACTCCGTGTTGGTGCTCTCCACCACTTGTGGAGTAAGTTCATTTACTCTGGGAGTAAATAAAATTTTTACTTCTTTAGTACATTCCTCTATGTTGAAAGCCGCCGAGTTTAGTTTACTCCTGGTTGGTGCACGCCGTCCTTACTAAAAGAGTACGGTTACTAAAAGAGTAGCTTACTAAAGTAGTTAGAACTAAAGAAGTAAGGCTTACTAAAAGAGTAAATGGCATGAGTTTGGTGCACGCCACCCTTAGATTGATTACATCCTCCACGTCAACAGAATAGAAAATGCTTCGTGTTTCTTACGAGAGAGAGTTTCCTTAGCCGCGGAAGCTGAGACATGGAGCTGCCTTGGAGCTGTGGTGAAGGAGTCTGCGGGTTCGAGTCCCGTCTCAGGCGTGGGTGTTTGTCTGTGATAGGCGTGGGTGTTTTTCGCAACTGCAGGGTACGCGAAAACTCTTGTGCAAATCTATCGCGCTCTTTATGTTACGATTTGTTTTCATATTTGCAGGTATAAATGGCAGTATGCATTGTCGCTTCTTGTACATCTCACTGCATTGTCTACTGAGGCCGAGGTATTCAGATGGACTGAAGTGGATCTGAATGCACCGTGAAGCGGATTTTTTTTTAAACTTTAGCTTTCGTTCGTGAGTTATAAATGAAAAACTGGCAGAAAATGTGATTTTTAGCGCTATCGAAGAACCAGTTTTTGCCATTACATTTCAATTGTAAAATTAATTGCAGGTGGCCTTGTTCTGTTGCCATAGCCCCTGTAAAGAAGAGCATCGCTGTAATAGAGCAATCATGATCAAAAAGTCGAGAAGTACCCTGTCTTCGGAAAGCGTGCTTCTGCCATGGTCACTGATCAATTGTGGGCCTACATGAGATGTTCAATAGTTGGAAATGAACAATCTATACATCTTAGCTGCAAACGGATGAACACTACTACTTAATATAGCTTATCCGGAAGCTATACAAGAAAAAAAATCTATTTTTGTATAATACAATCAGGTAAGCTGATATAACAATGTGCCAGAATGCTTTTGTTTAATCAGTGATGATTGGAATTGCTATGATATGCAGAAAATAAGTTATTTTTGTAATCGGTTTCCGAATTAAGCTCCAGATCGATTCATTAAGCAGGGCTTACGGAAGAACAAAGGTCTAAAGTTTGATAAGTACATGTGAAGGAATGGTGAGTAGTGTTATTTGCCAAAGCTAACTGTACTGCAACTTCCAAATAAGTATTTTTGGCCCCGCCTTCCACCCCCAGATTAGGCCTCCGGCAAGTATATGAACACTGTAAAACAATATGTTGTCATGAGAACTGATTTGCATATCATATATTCTGTATAATATATTACCATAAAATAGGCGTAAATTGAGCTTTACTCCAGCAACAGTCAACCGATTTGGTCCAAAATCAATAGGCTTCGTCCCATGGACATTATAAATGCGAAAATCCGATAGGCCTAATGCGTATTCGACACACGGACGGACAGACATTTTCCTTCCGCCACACAATCTCATAAAGTACCCTTGTGGCACTTAATAATGGGCATTTTATCTTGTTTTATTAAATGCCACAATGGTACTTTCTGAAATTGCATGGTGAACGGAAAAGTCTGTCTGTCTATCCGTGTGTTTGTACGCGCGATAACTGAAATACGCTTTATCAGATTTTCATGAAACGTGGTATTCGCACTTACAACGCCCATGGGACGAAACCTATTATTTTAGATCAGATCGTTTGACTGACTAAAGTTCAATAGTTTCTTTAAAAAAATGGCCTATTAACTCAATCTGGCACTTTCTTATATCAGTTTACCTGATTTTATTATTATAAGTGTTGGTGCATGGTGTGAATTAAGGTTAAGTATCAAACATTAGGTCTTTGTTCTTCCGTAAGTCCTGCTTAATGAATCGATCTGCAGCTTAACTCGGAAATCGATAACAAAAATAACTTATTCTCTGCATATCATAATTCCAATTAACTTTTTACTGATTAAACAAAAGCATACTGGCAATTTGTTACATCAGTTTACCTGATTTTATTTGTTTATAGACGATATTGTTGATGTAGTGTGACAGATACATATTGGAGCACTTGAAGTGGGGAATGTACACGATCTTGTGCTTTTATACGCGGATGACATGGTGTTATGTTGAACGACGATTAACGGATTAAACTGGAACTAGACATGCTTAAAACTTACTGCGAGGAATGGTCACTTTCCGTTAATTCAAAAAAGACTAAGACTATGACCTTTAAGAACGGATCGGTTTGTAGCAGGGAAGAGACGTGGACGTATACGGATCAATCTTTGGATAACGTGAAGAACTTCGTGTATTTAGGATTGACGCTTACAATGAACGGACGATGGGCAAAGCACATTGAAGTGACGAAACATAAAGCGGGACCGAAAGCAGCGGAGGCTCTTCGGATACGTAGCAAAATTCCAGACATGCCAATAGGTTTTATGGAAACTCTGAATGGGGTCAATGGTGAGATCGACAATGATTTATGGGGCTGAGATTTGGGTTGGGAAGAAACAGGGAATCTAG
The DNA here is from genome assembly GCA_964059195.1 of Ectobius pallidus. Taxonomy (NCBI): domain Eukaryota; kingdom Metazoa; phylum Arthropoda; class Insecta; order Blattodea; family Ectobiidae; genus Ectobius; species Ectobius pallidus. The sequence goes on from CAXKWD010000006.1 coordinate 31,903,114, forward strand.
ATCAGGTCAGGACGCGTTTTTTGAAATATATTTTGGGATAGGGAGGGGCACTGCAAACTGTGGCATTATGAAAGAGTTTGGAGCTCATAGTGAGCCTATAGTGTGTAAAATTAGGACGGTGAAATATTGGTTACAACTTATGCTGGGGGATCAGTCTCTAATTAGAACAATAGGCCTATGTTATCTAGAACAGCTAAGGATAGGAGGAAATACGTGGGCTTCCAAATTAAGAAAGGGATTAGAGACAATTGGGATGGGATACATTTGGATGGATGGGCAGGGAAATAGGAGAAGTGTGTGGAGGAAGGTTAAGAACCGTTTGGAGAATATTGATAGAGAACAGACAAATGCGCAATGGTTTCACTTGAATTACAATCGCGGTTAAAATTGGAGTGGGGAAGGAGCAGAACATAGGAAAAGGATCCCAAGTCAGTAAACTGGGGCTCACTTGGATTAGACTCGGTGCGTGGCGAACGATTAAGATCATAGATGAAAACGGAATGAGAATTTGTCCCATATGTAAGGGGGAAGAATCATGGTTTCATATTGTGGTGAATTGTGAAGGCTTGGAAAATTGGAGGGAAAAATATCTACCAGAATCTTTTATGGAATCAAATAGAGAGCAACGAAAATGTTTAGAGTTACTGACGGACAAAAACGTTGAGGAAAGCATTGAGAAGATTTTAATGAAGGCGAGACAGCTCTGTTTTGAAAAAAGTGGCACATTGGAGCGCGGGGGTGAAGGGTGAGTGACAGATTTAGTTTGTGTTATTTTGTATTTTATATTAGTTTTTCTATTTCTTTTTGTAGTGTTTTGCGTAAGCATGTACGGTCCATGCGGACTCATGCGACTGCTTGCATTGGAATGTGTAAAAAGCTAATTACTGTAATAAACACTTACACTGCAGTACTAAACTACTCTAGGGGACTCATGGCCGAAATCGAGCCCCGCTATTGTACCTGTATTCTTTTAACGGCCGCTGTGGGCTTAATTGTGCTTGGAAATGGGTGTTTTATTGTAACAAATTAAAGCTTAAGAAACGTACTTTCTTTTTTATTTGTGAAAAAATTACGAATACTCACTTTCTTTAAAACTGTGATAAAAATAAAAGTGAAAGGAATAACTTTTTTTGTTCTTTTTACAATTTTAAATTGTTAAACCAGACTATAATGTCTGGGGTGATGGTAGTAGCTCGCAAGAACTGAGAATGAAAAACTGGACATTTGGACGGTACCCCAACACAAAACGGTAGCAGAAAAGTAGAAAGTGTAAAGTTTCGCACTTCTATATTTCGTTAAGTATTAGGGAATGAAACCTTGTACAAACGGCTTTATGTTTTTTAGCGAGGAAGTTTCTAACGAAATAAAAAATATTGAACATGGTCCATTAAAACAATAGCTGTTTTGTCATTAGTTTAAGGTAAATAAACACGACATCACAGAGATATTTTAACTTTGCGTGTTTGATGCTGCCTTCTGTAGTTTACATAGAATGAGGCAAAGCACGATTTGTGAATCACCCAGTACATCTCCTTCAGGAGGTTTAAGAGGAGAATATTTGAGACAAAGACCAAAACAGTACTTTTGAAACTTTTTGAGAAATCATAAGCAACTTTTCTAGTAAGATTCTCAAAGAGAATTTGAACAAAACGTTTTTTAGGCGTGTTTATAGAAAAACAGACATGATAATGAAATTTGGTTTCTCAGCAGCCATTCGTTTTTAGCCTGTGTTTTCCGTTGCTTTTCTCGGGTTCTAAAACAGACTAAACCTGATGAAAAAATAAAATAAAATATGCTGCATCTTGCTTGCGCGTACCTTTTTTTAATACTTACTTAATCCAAACATGTCGGACATTCTATGATTGATGGATTTTGTTTTCCAATTATACCATGCATGTTTCCTCCAATGTTGAACTCCCATGATCTCGGCACTGCATGTAGTTTTAGTTGAGGTACCATATGGACTTGGTCACTTGGGATGTGAAATCCGATAGAACGTATTCCTGAAAAAAAAAATAGATCAATGATTAAAATACATTAAGTGTTTAGAGTTACACTGGAATCTTTCTTACTTCACTTCTTAACTTAACTCGTTGAGTTAGATATTGTGAGCCAGACCGGCCTCATGGTGTAGTGACTAACGGTGAGATTCTGGGTTCGATTACCGGTCTGAGCAGTGAGGATTTTATTTTTGACAGATAGGCTCCCTTGTTCGACATGGATTGCCAGGGGAGGTTCTGTCCCATAGCCATTTCGATCACCGGGTCTCACTCCTCTGGATTTTTTACAGTGGGGACACATGAAGTCGTCGGTTTATGAAACCCCTGTAGAAACTGAAGAGGATCTGCTATCTACCGTTCTCATTGTACATCAGTCACCCGATATTTTTGGGAGAATGCTACAGAATTTCAAACGTAAATACGTAAAATCTAAAAATAAGTACCCATTCTTTCAATAAACATCAACTACTTGTTTTAATTGATATACGTAAAGTCAAATAATATGCATTATTTTGATTAACAACCACAATTAACATTTATGTTGTTTATACAAATCTCATCTTGTACATTTGGTTCAGTCACTAATAAAATATTTGTGATAAATTCCAGTCACAAGTTGACATCAATACAAACTTGTTCACTGCCGGTCGCCTTACTTTGATGTTTAAGATTTATTTGTGGAAATAAATAATCAATAATTAAATAGGCATTTCCCACCACTGATTCCTTATATCAGAATGCTTAGTTTAGAGTCCTTTATCATTTGTACGATTTTGACCCTAAAGATTGGAGACACACTGTATATAATGCATGTATGTACGAGGGTCAGTCAATAAGTATCCGCACTTTTTAAAATCTTTTGTAGGTGGGCTGTACCACTTTATGCTGTGCACGTCATTTGTCCCCGATTGTGGAATGTTGGACCGTTATGACTTCACTGAGTTTTGTGCTGTTGCACATTAAACATAGCTGCACCGCTCAGCGTTTCCATCAAAGATCAGCATCCAGTAATCCTTTTTGTTTGGTCGTCGGAAGGTGTACCAGGAGTCGAAATCCATCGAAGACTTTCCACACAATATGGAAACAATATTTTCCCACGGCGAAGCATGTACGAATGGATTGAAAGTTATAAAATGAAGGACGAGGAAAAAACAAGACGCCCATCAACATCCATTAGTGATGCCAACATTGAGCAATTGCGTATCATGATTCAGACAAAACGAAGAGTGACTGTCGATGAAGTGACAAACCATATGCAAATTATCCTTGGTGCTGCTACATATGATATTATTCATAACATTCTTGACTTTCATAAAGTCTGTGCAAGGTGGGTCCTGAAACAACTCGCTGAACAGCACAAGCACAATCGTGTGTATATCTGACAACGCTTTCTGAACCGCTATGTTAACGAAAGTGAAACTTCTTTGAAACGTGGTTCCATCACTTTGAGCCTGAAAGCAAAGCCACAGCATGGAATTGAAACACCCTCCATCTCCAGCCAAAAAGAAATTCGAGAGTCAACCCTCCGCAGAAAAAGTGATGGGCCAATACTGCAACATTATTTGGAGAAGGACTCAACAATAAACAGTGCATGTTATAGTTAGATGTTGAGCAACGAGCTGAAGCTTGCAACTCGAACCAAATGTCGAGACCTATTGTGGAAAGGAGTTGTTTTCTTGAATGGCAATGAGCGCCAAACTGCTCAGATTATTGCAAAACTGGATTTTGAGGTGTTAGAGCATCCTGCATATAGTCCCGATTTCGTCCTGTCTGATTTCCATCCTTTTGGCCCTCTTAAAGATGCCTTAAGGGGCCATCACAGACCAAGAAGTGAAGGAAGCGGTGCTACTCAGTCGAAAAAAGGTTTTTTTCTAGGGCATCAGGAAGCTTTTGTAACGATGGATCAAGAGCACTGAGAAGCAAGGGTCTATGTTGAAAATGACGCAGTTGAAAGTTTTCTAATGTTGTTGCAATAAATTTTAAAAAGGATGTGCTGATACTTATTTTCTTACCTCGTATATGTATATGTATGTTCGTAGGTATGTATGTATGTATCTGTGAATATAGAATATATATATATATATATATATATATATATATATATACACACACACACACACATACATATATATGTATATATACACATACATACTTACTTATTACTCATTACACATAAATCTATATAATAAGAGGAAGGGTTTGTCTTTCTGTCTGTCTGTACGTACGCGATGACCAGCGAAAAATTTTAAACGTAGATGGACAGAAGGGTGGGCAATGCACCTCGAAGCCGGATTTTCGATTTTCGCTTTCGTTCGCGAGTTATGAGTGAAAAACTGGCAGAAAACGTGATTTTTTTTCTGCTGTCGAAGCATCAGTATTAAAAACATTGCATCGATATCATATATATTGATATGTATCGAAACAATATGCATTCCGAAACCGGATTTTTTGTGTGTTTCATTTAATTATTAATCGTTTAGTTTATGAATGACTTTCGCCTAAATGTTAATAAATATAACGTTTTAATTCTGTTGCTCTTACTTTTTAATCTTTGAATTAATTATCGCGGACGAAGCCGCGGGAACCTACTAGTAGTACATAAATTTGAGTTAAAATTGAATAAACACAGTGAGATCTCCTGAAAGGTGTCTTCAGTCGTATCTAGCTCATTTATTATAAAATATCTTCTTCGGATTCAGAGATGCATTTTGGCCCAAAATTAGGCCATCTTCTGTCCTTAGTGTCATTGCGTAGGACTTCTGTGAACGTGCATCTTTGTGTGTGCTAGATAAAAAATTGTGATAGTGTGTGTGTTATATTTTGACGACAACCAGGTTCAACTGAGCCGACAGTTCACCATTTTAGCAATTTCTTAAACTTTTTATATCTTACATTCTGGACTATTTACAAGATTTCATCTATGCAATTACAAACTATTCTATATGAATTATACGAGTGTAAGAATTTCTTGTGCATAAAATAGTCTTTTACTAGTCTTATTGAGGATATAATGTGGAAGAATTCGAGCATCTCCCAAAAGTAAAAAATAATTAAATGTTAATTTATGCATAAATTTTCAATATGAGAAGAGAAAATATGAATTTCGAAATAATTAAGCATAAAAACATTATGCTAAAAGAAAAAAAAACACATAACTTTTAACATCTCTGTGGTCATCATCTGTACATTTGGACGGCTTACTGCAGAAAATAAATTAGTGCAACATTCTACACGTTTCCTTTTGAAACGCGGGTTTCAGTGGGTCCATGGATCGGATAATAAAAATAAATAAAAAATAAAATAAGCCTATCGTGTCCCATGTAGGGCAAAGGCCTCCTAAAAGGGTTTAGCTCCTGTTATCTAGCACGGCGAGCTACTCCGCGCTAGTGAAGTTGTTCGTGATTTTGAGCGTCATGTACACTTGAACTTTAACACTTGGTCTTGAGCACTTAGTCTTGCGTATTGTTCAGGATTTTCCCCAGTTCTTTCCACTCGTTTCTTCTTTTGGCTACCCTGGTCCATTGTTGGCCCACTTTATCCTTGAAAAGGTCCTCCCATCTCCTTTTTGGTCTTCCGCGCAGCCTTCTTCCTTGTCTGGGGTCCCATATGGTACTCCTGTATGTCCATCTATCGTCCACCAACCTTGAAACATGGCCACCCCATCTCCATTTAGTGCTTTCTGCCAGGTGAGCGATATCTGTCGTTTTTGCTGACTGGATTAGTGTAGTATTGGGGATTCTGTCCCTCAATGTGATGCCTAGGACTTTTCTTAACATTTTCCTCTGGCATACCTGTAGTAGCTTTTTCTGTGTCGATGTCAGCGCCCATGTTTGACAGCCATAGAGTATCACCGGGTAGATGCAGGATTGTAGAGCTTCTATTCTTAGTGTCCTGCTGAGTTTTTTTATCCATAAGCACAAATTTGAGGGACCAGAACGCTCTCCATGCCTGTGTGATTCGTCTGTGTACTTCCCTGTCCATGCCGTTATCAAAGGATATTATTTGGCCTAGGTATATGTATTCATTTACATATGGTATTTGCGTTCCCTCGATTGTGATCGGAGTATGGGGGCCATTAGTCATCACTTTGGTTTTAGTCATGTTCATGGAGAGGCCCACTGATTTACTTCTTACGTTTAGTTCCTGAAGCATTGATTGCAATTCTTTTGGTGATTTCCCGAATATAACTACATCGTCTGCGAATCGCAGGTTAGTCAGTCTTTTTCCGTCCAGGTTTATACCATACCTCGCGTTCCATCTGATATTTCTGAAAACATCCTCTAAGACACTTGTAAAAATCTTGGGGGATATTGGGTCTCCTTGTCTTACTCCCTTTTCTAGTTTAAACGTTTGTCCTTCCTCTTCTGTCTTCACTTTAGCCATACTTTGATTGTATATATTGTATAAGATCCGTATATATTTTGCTTCTATCCCCTGTGAGTAAAGTGCTTTGAGCCTTTAATTGTTCGTTTACTGTAAATAGGGAAATAGCCCGATTCTGTTGTATAATAAGGAAACGGACATATTGCATTTCTGCTGTGATCTGTTCATTTATTCAATCCTCGTGTAAAACTATTTTTAACTTTAATGTAAGCATGTTAGTGTTACATTTTAAAAGCTTATACAGTTAATATAGGAGACCAAATTAATGAAAATTTAACTTCTAGTTCACAGTGCTACGAAGCTGCTTTCTCGGAGTAAAGAATCGCTACCATAAATGCGTATAGGCTACACGGATTACACATCCCTACTGACTTTCAAATGTATAAATTATTAGACTTGTAGTTGTTAAAGAGGAAACAGACATTCTTTACTTGGCTACAGAACTCCTCGGTGTTCAGAACTCCGGAACTTAAGTTTCCACGAACTTAGTGCACATCCAATGTGTAATGCGGTGGGTATTTGCCCCTGGGAATTAAATTAAATGTTCAGTATAAAGAATACAATTTGAATCCAAAAAGCCACCTTTTAATTCCGGAAATAAAAAGTAACATATTCTATTAAACGTATTGCGCCATAACACAATATTTAGAATTAAGATCACATTTTTCGATGTGGTCCGCGGATATCGGCCTGGGTGGCGCAGTCAGGTTGCTGGTACGATCTCGGATCAGGTCGATTGCATTAATGTGTGCATACATGTGACAACCTCTACATCTTTTCAACCTCAATTTCGGGAAAAAAAACTAATTTCAATTTCGGAAAAAGTAATTTCAATTTCGGAAAAAATAATTTCAAGTTCGGAATAAGTAATTTCAATTTCGGAAAAAGTAACTTCAATTTCGGAAATACGAGGGCTGCTTTTTTAAACATCCGATGGGGCATAAAATGAAAACCACAGTAATAATCAAAACTGTTTTATTTGGTACATTTAGGTACACCTTCTTGCTACTTCTCTACATAATCTCGCTCCGATTGAGTCATATTGTTCTTTTGATTCTGGATTGTCGTAACGAATCCACGTTTCATCCCCTGTCCCGATGGATTTCAAAAACTCGTTCCCGTGCCGAGTGACTTTCATCTTTTTCGGCAGCTGAAGAAAGATCTGGGAGGACAGCGCTTCCACACCAATTATGGTGCTGGGGTCGACTCAGCCTCAAACAGAAATGAGTAACAGGAGCAATCCTGGGGGTAAAGGTGACGGTGCGAAAAGAGGACAAGCTTACCATCATCATGTGCCGAATGTCTAAAAGCTGGGAGTCTCCAGAATCAAAAGAACAATCCACACAATGGATGCACACAAATTTCCCGAACAAACCCAAGATCTGGGAGGATAGTGCTTCCACAGCAACGAAGAATTTCAAAACTCTTCCAAATGCCGTGAAGACACTGCTCAATACGCTGGCGGTATGCTTCTATGAAGAGGGTATAGTAAAATTGGTTCCACGCTTCGACAAATGACTCAATCGGAGCGAGATTATGTAGAGAAGTAGCAAGAAGGTGTACCTAAATGTTCCAAATAAAACAGTTTGGATTTTCACTGTGGTTTTCATTTTATGCCCCATCGGATGTTTAAAAAAGGTAGCCCTCGTATTTCCGTAACTGAAGTTACTTTTTCCGAAATTGCAGTTACTTTTCCGAAATTGAAATTACTTTTTCCGAAATTGAAATTACTTTTTCCGAAATTGAAATTACTTTTTCCGAAATTGAGGTTGAAAAGGTGTAGATTTACATGCATATAAAAGGATTCCTGCGGGACAAAATTCGGCACACCGGACGGTCACAGTCTTAAGTTGCAGTACATCTCCGTCGTTATATGTCCATAAAATCAAACCAAACAGTGATGTGGAAATTCTGTGAAATTGGTTTCCCCTGCCATTAATAGTTTACAGTCTATGCTGTAGGTAAAAACAGATTATCTGGAACATTTTATGTAAACCGCCTATTATATAAGTAATGTACTTATTAAATCTAACAGTAAATTGTAAGATAAGACTTCAGGAATTGTCTTTCCTAAGTGGTAATTCGAGACTGCACTCACCAAGATTATTCAGTGGTTCATAACGTGTATAAGTCTGCCCGAAAGTTTCTTGGAGTACCAGCATGATAATACAGCTTATTGTAGCCAAAACTCTGTATCGAGCTACCATCTTGCCTTCTGATTTCAGAAGTAGTAGCTTAATTGACTTGAGCTTGTTTTATATATTCGATGAATGTTGGATTTAATTACTTGAACTTAAGATCGATTAAACATAGTGTTTTAATCACCTGAAATATAAATTTAATGTATGATTAATGCTAAATGAAGTTCTGCTTAATATTTCATGACCAGCCATTAATAGTTTAATTATAATAAATTTTAAATTTAATGAGGCATTCCAGTAAAAAAAACTACAAAGTAATAGATGACATTTTTTACTGATAACTTTTAAGAACCTAAACATTCCCAACGTTATAATTATAATCCTCTTAAATGTTACCGAGTGGAATGCTCACATGCGAGAGGTCGCGATTCCACCTCCCGGGGCTGATTAATCTGAATTAGGTCGACGAAGCATCAGCATTGGCCTAATAAAATGAAAACTGGCTCAGTGTTCACCCAGTACAAATTTTTCTGTGCTAGATTAAATTTATCGGTAGGCCTAAGGCTAATTCTGTTCATGTCCTAAGGGATTTTTACTCTTAGTGACTAACAGTCCTTTTTTAAGGAAGTCGTTTCAGTATTTAGACCGTAACCAAGCCGCACTGAAAATAATAAAAAGGTATCTGTCCCGTTTTTATCCATATAAATAAAAATCAATTGCCACATATATGTTGCCGCATCACTTGAGAACGGCTCTACCGATTTGGCTGATTTTTTTTCGTAATTGTCAGGACAAGGTTTATGAAATAAATTTTTTTCGGAAAATCCACGGGAAAAGTCGGATATGTGAAATGAGGCACAGTTTGAGAGTTCCGCTGCCACATGTTTTCATAACAAGATAGAAGTGTGGCAAAAGAAGTGTGACATAGGTTGAGAGTTCTGCTGTCATCTGTTTTCATAACAAAAAAGAAGAAAGAAAAAAGAAGTGTGAATCTTGCAACCAAGCCATTAAAATCAATTGCCACATGTATGACGGAGCATCACTTGAGAACGGCTAGACCGATTTGGCTGATATTTTTTCCCCCGTAATTGTCAGGACAAGGTTTGTATTAAAGAAATTTTTTTGAAAATACACGGGAAAAGTCGGTAATGTGAAATGAGGCACAGTTTGAGAGTTCTGTTGTTACATGTTTACGTAATAAATAAATCTACATTTCTTGACCAATTTGCACACATACTGACTTAAGCCCAGGAGGTAACGCGGTCAAAATTAAAATTCAAGCAAGCCACTCCTTCCCTTGAAATTTATATAATTTCTGAAAATATACTGAAAAATGATGTGGAATTCAGTTATCATGACAACAGTGTATTGTTTATAGTGTTCACATAGGGCTTTGGGAACTATATAATGGGCTTTAACAGGATCTGAAGCTATCGATGTAACATTTGTGAAAGTAATTCTTGAAGAATGAAATCCATGAAAATGAAACACAATGTGAAGCAGTCATATAACTTTCTCTACCCTCGACATGGAAAATATTTTCTCACTTCACATTTTGATGTAGAATAAGCGGTCCTATTGCAGGGACAGCTTAAGTGTGTGCCAGTGAGTATGCTATATCAGAAGTCGGTAAAAAATCCTATCCACTGATATGTCACTCATAGCTGTAGGCTTTGTATAGGGATGTTTATCATAGGCCCTAAATATCTAAAAGAAGACAAAATAGGATGGAACATTTTCAGTCTTATGCCCTCAGAATGTTATGTCCCAGGTTTTGGGGGAGGAAAGCATGAAAGTGATACTTATTTTTTTGTTTTTGTTTTTAATGTCAGCTCCGAAACGGTTGTATGGTAACATGAGTGAGAAATAAAATTTCCCATAAAGACAATACAATCTTATGTAGTAGGAATTTATGTTTCTTCTTATTTCAACCCCTCCCAGGCATGGTGTGTAGAAGCAACGGAATGATATATTCGATATCTTCTATGAGCCATAAAACGCTATATCTAGCGTTTTCTGAGGGAATAGTTCGAGTGTGATAAGTCGTTCTTCCTCATTTCAAGTTCTACGTATATATTATACAAGGCCCTAGAGTTTGAAAATCTGAAGTCCATCAAGTTAATTTTAAATTACAAAATAAAAATCTGGGCGACGCCGGGTCTTTTAAGCTAGTATCTTATAAAAATAATGCGTTTTTCTTATAGATTTTTATGTATTCTTTTTAATTAAATTGGTTGCTTTTTCAAACAAAGCAATATAGACTACAGAACGATGAAGTGAGAGGAATGACGTAGGATACATCTCCACAGTTGGAACAGCTGTTTCAATTGGCGTAGTAAATGTACAAATAACCCTCGATGTTTGAGATAATACAATGAAACCAATACTAGTTGAACAAGTTTCATTCTAAAAAAAATAAAAAGTTTTATTCTTTGTTGAATTCGTGCAACATGTTCCACATTGCTTCACTAGAAAAATATTATTTTGCCCTGGATAAACTCCATTCTGTTTCTAGAAACTAAAACCTATGTACGAAGTACCGGTATTAATATACTTATATACTGTGTTAGACATTAGGCATAAAATTTAGCTGATCAAAACACCTTTTAAAACCATTTATTGTTGGAAATTGTCTTTAGACTCTTATCATTCATAATCAGGGTTGGAATGTTTAAAACAAAACGTTTAAAACAAGTGTTTAAAACAAGTGCTTGTGTTTTTTAAATTTTGTTTAAAACGTTTTATATGTATGTATATAATAGGCCCTATACATTAAAATGGTTGTTTTAAACAAAATGAACAATTTAAACTTTTTTTAAACAAACAACATTGTTGTAAACATAAAAAAGTTAAAAAAACACGTATAAAACAACCAACATTGTTGTTCACATAAAAAACGTTTTAAACAAAAAAAAAGTTTTAAACCAAAAAACGTTTTTTTGTTCTTAAAAAAAAATATGTTTTTTTCCAACCCTGTCCATAATGTTAATCCAGTAATTATACCTAATTAAAGGAGCGCTAATTTTAATTAAGACACATGAAGTACCTAATTTTTACCTGCAGCTTGCACTAGTGGATATAAGTAGACTAAGATTGTTGAGTGAGATTTTTACTTACTGTTTTTGTTCTATATGCTATTAAAATACGTATTGATTTAATTTACTAATGGGCACCGATGTTAAAGTGAAACAATAATTTACTGCACTGCATGCAAAACAAGACCACTTCACGTTCTGATTTCATTCGGTAACTTAAATTGTACAAAGTCATACTGATGTGCTAATAGTGTATTGAAACTCGACAAAAACTGAGGGGGTCGAAATATATCTGAAAATATATTTAAACATCATATAATAAATATCTCAAAGTCTCATTCGTTGGCCAAGTTAAATACAATAAGTTATTGTTAGCCATTGAATGCCTGTGAAAAATTGTATTCTTACGAAAATATTTGTTACCTGCTCTAACATTGACATTGGCAATATTTTTTTATGTGCTCTCTCATAACATTGACATTGGCAGTCCACACGACAAAATACGTAAGGTCTTGTATCTTTCAATTCCCTGATGTTTCATTTTTCAAGCGAGCCATGGGAGTTTTGATCCAAAATATATTCCCGCTTCTTTGTTTCGATTGATGCTTTGGGACGTGGAATGGGATTCGACCGTTTTTCGTGTTGTCGATTATCTGGAAACGATATCCTTAATAAAATTAATCGACTTATTCATGAAAGGAATTTTGGTAATTGTTTTGGTAAAAATAGAACTAACTTACGAGGGAGAATCAAATGTATAACGCGGCCCGCCAAAGTAGTGTGTAACTGTAAGATGGGCCACGCTAATGCCATCTATCCGCGGACTCCAAATCCGTCAGAGCAATAGGGTTGGCATTCGATACAGACACATTCTCTATTATATTTGTACATCTATTAATCTATTCAGAGTTTGTAGGCCTACATCTACTAAATTAAATTTGTGCAAGACGTAAATGTGTAATCATCTTACTTAATTCCACTGTCCATCCAATATCAAGAATGTGTAAAAGGTAGAAGCGTTAGGTAAGAAGAGATGAGTATGTATAGTGGTGTGTGTGTGTGTAGTGTAGTATGAGGGGTTTTTTGTGCCCACCCTTGCCCCCGAAGTACCTAGCAATGAAGCCAATAACTCCGGTAAAAAACCGAATTTTGGTAACCATTTGTGCTCTGTATACCTATTGAGGCCCTTGTGTACATCTGTATGGGATATTTTGAGAGTTGTCTTCTTTGGACTGTGTTCTTGTGACTTTTTTGTTGATTGCGCGAGATTAAGCCTTGTTTTGAGAATGGATAAAGCCTACTGAAACCGTGTTTTCTACACTCTTCTTCCAGACTACGTATTTCCGTTGTATGCGATTTTAAAACGTTTACACGTCAATAAGAATACACTATAACATACAGGTACTATCGGTTTCGTATACGGATCAAGCGTTTCATGTTACGCTATAACCAAAACGTATACTTTAAGCCCACACAACCTTTCCGGATAAAATGTACAATCTCTGTTAAGTGCATTTTAAAAGCAAAAAAGAGTACACGAGCAGAATATTATTGATATTACCTCTTCCATCCATACCATTGACATTTCAGGAAGAAGACCATGAAATTCGACACACGTCAATACGTGCTTTGAGGTGTCCTGGTTCAAAAATACAATTTTTACGGGGAAAATATGCTCGTGTCTGTTTCTTAACAGCATTGAAGGAAAGCGCAAAGAATGTCAAAGCGATTTTCTTTTAAATGGGACAGAAGGACGCTCAAATAAGAAGTAAAAATAAGTATTTCAATACTTGTATGATAGACTTGTAGTGTAAAGTTATTCTCTTTTTTTTCCAGGTAAGTGGCTCATCCTACAGTTCATGTCTGGTTTATGGTAGTGAAACACGGCGATATTGGAAGGTATACCTTGCATTAATTTGTTTAGTTGGATCTGGATGTAATCTGTTTATTTATTTGCATGCTTATGAAATTAAGACCCTTTTGTTACTTAACGGCTGGGGCATACTGCAACTTAGGTTATTCCACTGCCTTCTAAACTGTATTAATCGTGTATACACTGCCTGTCCTATACGGCTAATTTTGCGTACTCGGCGACATTACAGATGGCAGCACCTTTCACACCCAGACTGCTTCTTGTTTTTTGCTACGACATTGTTGATTATGTAGTGCTGTCACCGCCGTCTCATAATCACTGCCTTCTAAACTGTATTACTCCTCCAGACGGCGGTGCTCATAATATAGTCTATCAATGCGTCTAATTAATTTACATTTATTTTAATTATTGCTCCAAAATTCCATTTCAAGGTAAGTGTCATATACTGGAATAATATTACGTTCTAAACAAATAACACAAGTATCTGTGTCTGTTTAATGCTTATTTTAATTAGTGATTGCTGCTATCTGGGTGTGAACTGTGTCGCCTCTACTGGATAAATTAGGCAATTTAACAATACTCTGAACTCCATGTTAAAATAAAGCATAGGACAGGCAGTGTAATTCTCGAGACGGCGGTGGGTTATTCATTTACATGCCAGTAACTCTACAGACGTGGGCCCGTTGATGTCCTTAATCTGGACCGGGGTTAAACCCATGACCGTGATACAGAAAGCCATACAGACTACCCCCTCATGCCGACCCTTGAATTTTGTATTTTTCGCAATCTTTAGATTTTCATTTCCTGGCACGGAATTGTTCTCGAAACAATCTCAGTTCTATTTAATGATTTGAAATTAAGAAAGTATATACAAATTCTTACTTCCGAAGCAAACCAGGCATGTTGACAACTGAACGGGCCGAAATCACTCGCCAAGAGACGAACAGATTTATTGGAGTTGGTACTATCTCTTCAGTTTTCAATTTCTACGAGGTTCAAGCTCTAGTACATGGCTGAGGTAAACACGTGGAAACCCTTGGACGGTGTTGACCTATATTACATCTCACAATAGTAGACGCAAGGTTATTGGTTCTACCTTAAGTAGTTTTTATGTATTCCATTAAATTTACTGATAATACTTCATAAAGGGCTAATAAGTTTTTATAAGTTGGCGTTGTTCATTTCAGGAAGCATTGCACCTCAGGAATCTCCGTTCTTAATTGGCAATAAGATAAACCTACACAACGATGTATAAGCTCTTGTGCAGTAAATTAAAAGCAGAAGATAAATTGCTTAATTAACTACAGCTTGGTCGTATACAGTTATTATTCTCAGGAGTATTCGTAATTAAGTTTTACACGCTTAGGACAACTTGCATTTTCTGACAATCATGTTTCCAGACTGTGAACTCTATGTCGTATATCCTCGATTGTTACTACGAAACTGTATTATTGAAGTAACATTGTAGGCATCGTGATTGTTCTATGTGACATTTTCTCCTCAAGTTCCGATATTCATAACAGTGGGAGATATGTTGACCCGAATTTGTATTACTCCCTTATTTCCCTTTGTATTATTATTATTATTATTATTATTATTATTATTATTATTATTATTATTATTATTATTTCTACTTAACTTAGTAAGCTCTGAAGATTATCCGTAAATTTTAATACACACACTGAATGTCTTTCCAGTCGAGTTCCGCGCAAAGCGAACACTGTTATACTTATAACTGTGCCTTGCGCAGTAGAGATTGGTAGACTACAATGCCAGGTTAAGGATATTCAATAAAATATTGTTCATGTTAAACCAGGACTGTCCAGGATGAGGCCCGCAGGCCACATGCGGCCCTCGACCTCACTTTTTCGGCCCGCGGAGCCGGCCTCTAAATGTATAAATTACCCTCAAATACGAAATTTATAATGTCAAAATATAGATGTTCCCTCTCTGATAAGTCACTTACTCAGTTGCTTCGTTTATCAACAACAAATATTAAAGTTAATATTGATGCATTAGTTAGTGAAAACTAATCTTCAAATTTCCCACTACTTTTTTTGTAATTTGATATCTATATATATAAAAATGAATGTATGTCTGTCTGTCCTTTATGCATTACTAAACCATTCAACCGATCGCCATGAAACTTTGGGAAGTTGTTGAGTACATTCCCGGGAAGGTTTCTGGCATATTACATTTTTAATTTCATTTTTCGTAAGCGAGTTATGGGTGAAAACGGAAATGAGACGTGCAATTTTCAGCACTGCCTTCTAAACTGTATTATTCTCGAGACGGCGGTGCATTTCAGTTGTCAAATCAATTGCAGAAGGCTTTGTATATTTTTGTCATATCTTGGGGGGAAAAAAAAAAAAACATCGCGATCGCTATGGAAGGCAATGGATATCGCAAGTTATTGTAAACGCCAGAGAAGTTTATAATAAGGTAATACTAAATATTTATTTAAGATGGAATATGCTTCTTATGAAAGATGGTTTACAGAAAATTCCGGGGAAGTTGCTTAGTTCGGGGTCCTGGCTACAACATTTCTATATGTAATCGTAATTAAAATCTCTTATGTAGGGTCGTTAAATCTGCCTGAAATGTAACGGAATTATAAGTCTGGACAAATGAATATAGAAACCACGGCCTCAATGGCTTATCCCATTTTTCATCTATATAAATAAAAACGAATAAGTTATATGTCTGTCTGTCACATAGTACATTTACACTCTTTTTTCATCGTGAGTTTAATCGATTTCAATTCTCATAATCTTTCGAATACTGAATTTTTCCATTTATTTATTTATTATTATTTTTTGCGAATTTGCGAGCATCGTCGACAGTTATGCCCCCCAAACGGAAATCGATTGGTCGATCTACATCTCAAGCACAAAATAAAAAGGCATTACGAGCTTCAGAAAGAGACGAGCAACGGGAAGCAAGATCGAATACAAACTGCTCAAGCCCGTTCTTTCCAAACGATCGCTTTTGCGCTTTTGAAGCATCAGTTTTCAGTAATATATTTCAGTTGTCAAATCAATTGCAGATGGCTTTCCTACTTTCGTCATATCTTGGAAATAAAAGCATCGTGATTGTTTGAATTTTGTAAGCCCACTCTGGCCGATTCATTTGTTTATAATGTCAAGGCACGCAGACAGATGAAATTTTCACCCTAGACGGAAGAAGAATAATGAATATAGCCTAAATGGGCAAACATTGTTCGATTTGGACGAAACTCATTATGCAGGGTTTTTTGGGCCAGGGAACTCGAGTCTGAGGTTCTTTTCCCCATGCTGCGCTTTCTAATCGTGGAATTCACTTCAAAGCCGAATTTAGGCCTAGGGCCTATAGCTGTTTCATTAATTAGGCCTATCAATCGTTTAGTTTAGACCTATGAATGTTTCGTGTGCAAATTGTTAATAAATACCTAGGTATAATAGTTTAATTATTTTGATCTTAATTGTTAATCTTTCGATTAATTATCTTGGGCGAAGCCCCGGGATCTGCTATAGCCTAAGCTGTAATAAGCTATAGCCTATCTAGCGTTTTCTGAGGGAATAGTTTGTGTGTGATAGGACGTTCTTCCCCATTTCAAATTCTAAATACGTATATAAAGACCTTAAAGACCTAGCGTTTGAAAATCGAAAGTCCTTCATAAGTTTTTTCGCATTTACAAAATACAAAACCCGAGCGACGCCGGGCCTTTTCAGCTAGTTTTTTAATAAATTGAAATAATAATACAAACACTTTTTTCTTTGTATACCATACCTATTAAAACTCACTGATAAAGCTGCATACGAAGTATTTTATGAGGCGGCCTTCCAAACTGCATTTTTTTAAAACGGCCTTGGGGCACTTGCAGTTGGACAGCCCTGTGTTAAACAATACCAACGTGATGAGGGATAGGGATTTACTTCCTTACTCGTACCATGGGTAGTAGTGATCGTACTTTGAGGTCAGTTGAATTAAAAAAAAATTGGGATGCATGTTGAGTGCACGCCGCTTATTATGATCACTTCGGGACGCAGATAATCTGATAATATCATCCTACTGATAACATTAGTCGAAGGAATTAAATGAAGGTTATTTATTCATATTTAAGATAATACACTATAAAAACATAATTAAAAGCTATTTATACATAAGATGATACGCCAGTAGTATGGGGCAAGGTATACAGCGGTTTCTAGAAAGTTTGGCAACTACCGACGCCGGGCGACGCCTCTTCCAGACGCCTAGTTAGGCCCTTTTGGCATATGACGTCATGGGAGTCGATTCGTGGATATGCACTCTTACGCAAGCCATTGTACCAATTTTGTTACGCCCTTATGCCATGGACGTCTGGACACCCCCTCTTATGCAAGCCTTTTACCAATTAGTTACGCCCTTATGCCATGGACGTCTGGACAACCACTCTTACGCAAGGGCTTTAATTGATGTTGTTACGCCCTTATGCCATAGACGCCATGGACGCATTCTTACGCGAGTTTTTATTTTATTTTCGGGACGTTTGCAGTTGGGTCCTTTGGCTATCCCATATGAAGTCCCTACACTTTGAACTTTTTTTTATCCTGCAAACGTTATGACCTTTTGACAGTTGTAGTCGCTATCCCAGGACCTCCATATGACGTCATCATTATATTGCGTTCTTATGCATGTTGATTTTATATTTTTATTTATTTAATAAAATCTTGTCTCAGGGGTGGACTCGAACCAGTCAAGTTGTGATTACTGGGTATCTGTGTTTAACCGCGTGACCACGGTGACATCCTATGTTCCACCTGCTAACACTGTCTCATATAATATTCAGTTTTTCTCAATGAGTCATGATATTCAATCTTGTGCTTTCATAATTGTCTACTAGATCGCGCTAGTTAACAGTCATTACTTTCAGAATTATCTACTAGATGGCAGTTGTGTACCATGCTATAAGATGGCGGCTAGCGGTAAATTCAAAATTCAAAACACTGTCTCATATAATATTCAGTTTTTCTTAGTGCTGTCATGTTATTCAATCTTGTGCTTTCATAATTGTCTACTAGATCGCACTAGTTAACAGTCATTACTTTCAGAAATATCTATTAGATGGCAGTTGTGTACCATGCTATAAGATGGCGGCTAGCGGTAAATTCAAAATTCAAAACATTGTCTCATATAATATTCAGTTTTTCTTAGGGCTGTCATGATATTCAATCTTGTGCTTTCATAATTGTCTACTAGATCGCGCTAGTTAACAGTCATTACTTGCAGAATTATCTACTAGATGGCAGTTGTGTACCATGCTATAAGATGGCGGCTAGCGGTAAATTCAAAATTCAAAACACTGTCTCATATAATATTCAGTTTTTCTCAATGAGTCATGTTATTCAATCTTGTGCTTTCATAATTGTCTACTAGATCGCACTAGTTAACAGTCATTACTTTCAGAAATATCTATTAGATGGCAGTTGTGTACCATGCTATAAGATGGCGGCTAGCGGTAAATTCAAAATTCAAAACATTGTCTCATAGAATATTCAGTTTTTCTTAGTGCTGTCATGTTATTCAATCTTGTGCTTTCATAATTGTCTACTAGATCGCACTAGTTAACAGTCATTACTTTCAGAAATATCTATTAGATGGCAGTTGTGTACCATGCTATAAGATGGCGGCTAGCGGTAAATTCAAAATTCAAAACACTGTCTCATATAATATTCAGTTTTTCTCAATGAGTCATGTTATTCAATCTTGTGCTTTCATAAATGTTTACTAGATCGCACTAGTTAACAGTCATTACTTTCAGTTTTGTCTACTAGAATGCATTTGTGTACCATCCTATAAGATGGCGACTACCGCTAAATTCAAAATTCAAAACCTTGTCTCGTATAATATTCAGTTTTTCTCAATGAGTCATGTTATTCAATCTTGTGCTTTCATAAATGTTTACTAGATCGCACTAGTTAACAGTCATTACTTTCAGTTTTGTCTACTAGAAGGCAGTTGTGTACCATGCTATAAGAGGGCGACTCGCACTATGCTATCCATATTCATCCCAACGACTGTAATTAGGCCATTTGGACCAACGAAACGTTATGGTCGTCATGGTAGTCGATTCGAACAATTGAGTTACGCCTTTTAACACTATACTATCCTCGATTCATACCGATGGCTGTAATTAAGCCATTTGGACCAAGGAGAGGTTATGGACTTGATGGTAGTCGTTTCGAACAATTGAGTTACGCCCTTTAGCACTATGCTATCCCCGATTCATCCCAACGGCTGTAATTAGGCCATTTGGACCAACGAAACGTTATGAGCGTCATGGTAGTCGATTCGAACAATTGAGTTACGCCTTTAAACACTATAATATCCTCGATTCATACCGATGGCTGTAATTAAGCCATTTGGATCAAGGAGAGGTTATGGACGTGATGGTAGTCGTTTCGAACAATTGAGTTACGCCCTTTAGCACTATGCTATCCCCGATTCATCCCAACGGCTGCAATTAGGCCATTTGGACCGACGAAACGTTATGAGCGTCATGGTAGTCGTTTCGAACAATTGAGTTACGCCCTTTAGCACTATGCTATCCCCGATTCATCCCAACGGCTGCAATTAGGCCATTTGGACCGACAAAACGTTATGAACGTCATGATAGTCGTTTTCGAACAATTGAGTTACGCCTTTTAACACTATGCTATCCACGATTCATCACGATGGATGTAATTAGGCCCTATGGACCCAGGAGAGGTTATGGATGACATGGTAGTCGTTTCGAGCAATAGCGTTACGCCCTTTAGCACTATGCTATCCACGATTCATCCCGACGGCTGTAATTAGGCCCTTTGAACCTAGGAGACTTTTGGACGTGATGGTAGTCGTTTCGAACAATGAATTTACCCCCTTACGCACTATGCTATACATATTCATCCCGATGGCTGTAATTACGTCCTTTTGATCAAGAAGAGGTTTTGGACGTCATGATAGTCGTTTTCTAACAAAACGTTACACCCTTTCACACTATGTTATTCCCTGATTCATTCATTCAGACGCCGATTGCCATTTAGGCCCTATCTTTTCCACTAAAGATGCCATCTGTAAACAAGAAAGAAGTCTAATTAATTAATTAAATAATAATAATAATGGTACCACGCAAGTTTAATGATTATGTCAAAAAAAATGTTAGATGAAATTGTGGGGGGTGGTTTTTTAATAAATAGACTGTTCAGGAGTGGGGAAGGTGCTGGGACAGGGTCCTTATGTAGATCTATATCTTTACGGCAGTCAAACGTTCACCCACAAAACGTTAAAGAAGAAGAATTTTAAAGAAGTATCTTTAATAACATTCCTTTGAACAATAACAAGAATAGAAATATATATATTTTTTATACAATATTCAGTAAAACCACTAGAGTGGAAGAAAACTGCTTAATAATGTAAAACCTGAACAAACTCAAGAAAGACTATTTTCTTACACACCCTAAAAGGGACATCAGCAGAATACTCTACTCTCACCAAGGTTAGAATTATTTTCTTAAGAACTGGTATAGCCCATTATAGAACTGTAATTATATCATATTTATATTAATTTAATGTAAAGAACAATGCCTAACTCAATGTCGGATTAAGGTGGGATAGGAAAAATTAACAAAAGTTATGCTAAATTACACACCTTACATGAAAATGGATCTCCTCCAGTATAGGCTTTTACTCAAGAATTCAGATCAAAATTCAGACTAATTATTGAACTAGTTGCACCAGTAATTATAATTACATTATTTCAATGTGAAAAGAAACGCTTAGGTCAATGCCGCATTATGGTGGGCTTATCAAAAAATTTAACAAGAGTTATGCTAAATTACATATCTTACAGGAAAATGGATCTCCTCCAGTATGGCAGTTATAATCCACATCAAATATGGAATTTAATTTATACCCCTGTATTTCCAATTTTAAAAATACTCTTAACGGTTCAAATTCATCAAAGGCTATATTTAGCATTGACTGGAACAAGTTATGCCAATAAATATAATTACATTAATTCACTATAAAAGGGAATAGTTAACTCAATGCAGAATTATGGCAGGCCAATCAAAATCTAACAAAGGTCATGCTAAATTACATATCTGACATGAGAATGGATTTCCCCCAGTATGGGCTATTATAATCCACATCAAATAGGGAATTTAATTTATACTGCTGAATTTCCAATTTTAAATATACTCTTAATAGTTCAAATTCATCAAAGGCTATATTTAGCATTGACTGGAACAAGTTGTGCCAATAAATATAATTACATTAATTCACTATAAAAGGCAATAGTTAACTCAATACAGAATTATGGCAGGCAGATCAAAATCTAACAAAGGTTATGCTAAATTACATATCTCACATGAGAACGGATTTCCCCCAGTATGGGCTATTATAATCCACATCAAATAGGGAATTTAATTTATACTCCTGAATTTCCAATTTTAAATATACTCTTAATAGCTCAAATTCATCAAAGGCTATATTTAGCATTGACTGGAACAAGTTGTGCCAATAAATATAATTACATTAATTCACTATAAAAGGCAATAGTTAACTCAATACAGAATTATGGCAGGCAGATCAAAATCTAACAAAGGTTATGCTAAATTACATATCTCACATGAGAACGGATTTCCCCCAGTATGGGCTATTATAATCCACATCAAATAGGGAATTTAATTTATACTCCTGAATTTCCAATTTTAAATATACTCTTAATAGTTCAAATTCATCAAAGGCTATATTTAGCATTGACTGGAACAAGTTGTGCCAATAAATATAATTACATTAATTCACTATAAAAGGCAATAGTTAACTCAATACAGAATTATGGCAGGCAGATCAAAATCTAACAAAGGTTATGCTAAATTACATATCTCACATGAGAACGTATTGCCTCCAGGGTGGACTATTACTCAAGACTTCCCATCAAATACGGAATTTAATTCACACTTCTGTATTTTCAATTAGAAGTACTCTCATGAGGGAATCAAATGCATCAAAGGCTATATTTAGCATAGACTGAAACTAGTTGTGGCCACCAAGTTTAAGAAATGTTTAATACTACGATAGCACTTTACTGTTTAACATAGAAAAAGACTTAAAGGGAGCAGGAAAGCACAGAAGTCGACCTCGATATGTAGGCCAACACACGCGTGAACATAGGGTTACTACTAGCCCGAAGGGTTTACATAAGGAAATCATACAGGCTCCACAGAACGTTACCTAAACTTGAATATGCATACATTCTTTTCGCGACATAACTAGGCTGAATTATTGACTGCTCAAAAACCAACAGGCAAAGAAAACTGGTATTGTAAGATTAATGTTAGCATTCCGCATCACAGCGACCAACACATCCACTGAACGCGTATACGAAGATCCGCTGCGCAGGCAGCATGGAGATCCAATGTCAAATGAAAATTTTCCGTAATGACTATGCAATTTCACAAAATATTACTTTAAGTCGCCTTGAGATTAAATAACTTTACCAGTTAAGCAATATTACAACTTAGGGGGGAAAATCCCTGAAATAACAGGTTTATAATGCTGATGGCTGAACTATCTGAAATGTGGCATAAGAGAAAACTTAATCTCGAACATTGCATGTTTCATACTACAACAGCGTACTAATTTAGGAAATTACCGATATCTTCAAAGGATAACGAACTAGCAGTTGCATAAGGTAACATAATAATAGATTTTCATGAATACTCGTTACTCACGCCCACCGAAGAACGACTCCAAACAGCAACCACTCACTTCAATAACTCCACCGACACTGCCTGCTCGACAACATCGACCACTCAGCAAGGCCAATATAGGTGGCGCCACCAAAGCAGAAGCAAAGGTACAAGAGTCCGCCTAGCGGCAGAACGTGAAATTAAGTGGCAGATTTTTCAAATCTGGCACAGTCACCTCCCTCTCTGGACAAAGATTTTGAAAATTTAACTTTAGTAACCACAACCATTTCTGTATATAAACGATAGAACAGCATCAAAATCTTACCTATAAGTATACCTTATCACATCATATCATATCATATGTTGCAACCTAATGCCTATTAAGGCATATCAAATTTACTAACACTTAAAACACTTGAATCAACAATAAGAATTCTTGATGTCGGTAAACTTGGGTGAAACTTAGTCCCATTCATCGTAAAAGTTTCTTTTATAATATAATTGTAAAAGTTCATAACTTCTGTTTTTGAAATTTCAATTCATCGATAATGTCCAATCTTGTTACATGAATACTATTATGAGTCTATAAGAATTAAAATGTTTTTCTTCTCTTTTTTTTAAGGAATGACATATAATAATTTACTCATCACCCTGTATTATTTTCTCACATATATGAGACCTCATCTCACACACAGATATTAATATGGAAATACCTTCCCCTTTTTTTTTGCACTGGACACAACACTTAAATTCATGCTATATTGCAGCATGAATATCACCTTTTTATTTAGACTTTCCATGCCCTGCTCTAAACTGATATAAGGCGAGCATGTGAACAACACTGAGACAACGCTTTTCTTGAAAACTGTTGCACCTTTATACTTGCTTTGTTTAAATACTGAGAATGTAGAAATTTGAACCTTTCAGACTGCAGTGAATCTTTCACTAATAGCCTAAAAAAAAGGATCACACGCATGAATGATGGGTGAACACTATTTAGGCTATATATATTGGGTAACTTACAGACCCATCAGATACACATCTCACTGGGAAAGGAAGATCGAAGAGATAGCCGCATGTCCAAATGAGGCACTCGATGCATGGTTGAAAGAAGTAACACAGCAGAGGTCCATCAGTAGCCGTGTACTAACATTCCCAGTTATGCAGATGCTTGATAAAAATAAGGAAGGTGGAGTTTGCTGATCCCATAGCTCGAAGGAAGAGAACTGCTGGAACGTAAGGAAGAGACGAGGCTTCGGCCACCAAGTTATGGTAGCAAAATCAATAGGGGCTGCAGTCCCCATAAGCCAGGTACACACACAGAATCCTCCGGGCACCCTAGATCATGCCCTAGAAGACTCCCAGCAGGAGGAGGGTCAGACATCCACAGCAGAATAATATGGGGTGCATGGCCCCACATCCTCCAGAAGAATAGTTGAACACATGAAACAAAGCGTTGCATTCATGAGAATAGAGTTCTACATGATCGGGAAGATCACTTTTAACACTCCCGACAAATTTTATAGTATGTCTTATATGGTTGTGTTTTACAAGTAGATAATTTTTTGTTGAAGAGTTCTTCTTGTATATCATTATAATAATATTTTTTTTATTTTATATAAGGAATATTTCTTCTTTTCTTTTTCTCTTTTTTACAAAAATAAGTTTTTTTTTTATTCCGTGTTTTCTTCAAATTTTTGTTATTTTGTAATAACTCTTTGTAGTTTGTGTCCAAATTGGGTTGTTGAATGAAGAATACTTCAAATTGCATACTAAAATGGTAATCAACTTTTATTTGTTTAATATTTTTGTAACTGAGATCTCATTTGATTGTAAGTGTCAATTCTTGGGGTTATGCGTATACATGTACATGTATTTTTTTTTAGTGTCTTTTTTTTTGTTTTGAGTGGTTGCAAAGAGCAGCTGGAGACGGGAAATCTCCCTCGGAAGGGCAAGAGTAACAAATATTTCATGAAAATCATTTTAAACTCAACACATTAAACTCAAATTGACAAGAATAATTAACATTAACTCAATAAACAACTCAATAGCACACCTGAAGTATGAAACACTACATTATATATATAAAAAAGAGCCACAACAGAGCCACAAAAAATAGCAGAGAAAAGACAAATGGTTACACCGGGCCATCTTGATAATTAGAAATTACAATAATAAATAAAGTTTACAAAAATTGGATAGAAAGAAATGCGAAAGAAGAGAGCAGCCCCCTCTGACCGCCGAAAAGATGCTCCTACCAACTGTGGGGGGTGGTTTTTTAATAAATAGACTGTTCAGGAGTGGGGAAGGTGCTGGGACAGGGTCCACGTAGATCTATACCTTTACGGCAGTCAAACGTTCACCCACAAAACGTTAAAGAAGAAGAATTTTAAAGAAGTATCTTTAATAACATTCCTTTGAACAATAACAAGAATAGAAATATATATATTTTTTATACAATATTCAGTAAAACCACTAGAGTGGAAGAAAACTGCTTAATAATGTAAAACCTGAACAAACTCAAGAAAGACTATTTTCTTACACACCCTAAATGGGACATCAGCAGAATACTCTACTCACACCAAGGTTACAATTATTTTCTTAAGAACTGGTATAGCCCATTATAGAACTGTAATTATATCATATTTATATTAATTTAATGTAAAGAACAATGCCTAACTCAATGTCGGATTAAGGTGGGATAGGAAAAATTAACAAAAGTTATGCTAAATTACACACCTTACATGAAAATGGATCTCCTCCAGTATAGGCTATTACTCAAGAATTCAGATCAAAATTCAGACTAATTATTGAACTAGTTGCACCAGTAATTATAATTACATTATTTCAATGTGAAAAGAAACGCTTAGGTCAATGCCGCATTATGGTGGGCTTATCAAAAAATTTAACAAGAGTTATGCTAAATTACATATCTTACAGGAAAATGGATCTCCTCCAGTATGGCAGTTATAATCCACATCAAATATGGAATTTAATTTATACCCTTGTATTTCCAATTTTCAAAATACTCTTAACGGTTCAAATTCATCAAAGGCTATATTTAGCATTGACTGGAACAAGTTATGCCAATAAATATAATTACATTAATTCACTATAAAAGGGAATAGTTAACTCAATGCAGAATTATGGCAGGCCAATCAAAATCTAACAAAGGTCATGCTAAATTACATATCTGACATGAGAATGGATTTCCCCCAGTATGGGCTATTATAATCCACATCAAATAGGGAATTTAATTTATACTGCTGAATTTCCAATTTTAAATATACTCTTAATAGTTCAAATTCATCAAAGGCTATATTTAGCATTGACTGGAACAAGTTGTGCCAATAAATATAATTACATTAATTCACTATAAAAGGCAATAGTTAACTCAATACAGAATTATGGCAGGCAGATCAAAATCTAACAAAGGTTATGCTAAATTACATATCTCACATGAGAACGGATTTCCCCCAGTATGGGCTATTATAATCCACATCAAATAGGGAATTTAATTTATACTCCTGAATTTCCAATTTTAAATATACTCTTAATAGTTCAAATTCATCAAAGGCTATATTTAGCATTGACTGGAACAAGTTGTGCCAATAAATATAATTACATTAATTCACTATAAAAGGCAATAGTTAACTCAATACAGAATTATGGCAGGCAGATCAAAATCTAACAAAGGTTATGCTAAATTACATATCTCACATGAGAACGGATTTCCCCCAGTATGGGCTATTATAATCCACATCAAATAGGGAATTTAATTTATACTCCTGAATTTCCAATTTTAAATATACTCTTAATAGTTCAAATTCATCAAAGGCTATATTTAGCATTGACTGGAACAAGTTGTGCCAATAAATATAATTACATTAATTCACTATAAAAGGCAATAGTTAACTCAATACAGAATTATGGCAGGCAGATCAAAATCTAACAAAGGTTATGCTAAATTACATATCTCACATGAGAACGTATTGCCTCCAGGGTGGACTATTACTCAAGACTTCCCATCAAATA
This sequence comes from Ectobius pallidus, assembly GCA_964059195.1. Lineage (NCBI taxonomy): Eukaryota > Metazoa > Arthropoda > Insecta > Blattodea > Ectobiidae > Ectobius > Ectobius pallidus. The sequence goes on from CAXKWD010000006.1 coordinate 31,930,276, forward strand.
CGGAATTTAATTCACACTTCTGTATTTTCAATTAGAAGTACTCTCATGAGGGAATCAAATGCATCAAAGGCTATATTTAGCATAGACTGAAACTAGTTGTGGCCACCAAGTTTAAGAAATGTTTAATACTACGATAGCACTTTACTGTTTAACATAGAAAAAGACTTAAAGGGAGCAGGAAAGCACAGAAGTCGACCTCGATATGTAGGCCAACACACGCGTGAACATAGGGTTACTACTAGCCCGAAGGGTTTACATAAGGAAATCATACAGGCTCCACAGAACGTTACCTAAACTTGAATATGCATACATTCTTTTCGCGACATAACTAGGCTGAATTATTGACTGCTCAAAAACCAACAGGCAAAGAAAACTGGTATTGTAAGATTAATGTTGGCATTCCGCATCACAGCGACCAACACATCCACTGAACGCGTATACGAAGATCCGCTGCGCAGGCAGCATGGAGATCCAATGTCAAATGAAAATTTTCCGTAATGACTATGCAATTTCACAAAATATTACTTTAAGTCGCCTTGAGATTAAATAACTTTACCAGTTAAGCAATATTACAACTTAGGGGGGAAAATCCCTGAAATAACAGGTTTATAATGCTGATGGCTGAACTATCTGAAATGTGGCATAAGAGAAAACTTAATCTCGAACATTGCATGTTTCATACTTCAACAGCGTACTAATTTAGGAAATTACCGATATCTTCAAAGGATAACGAACTAGCAGTTGCATAAGGTAACATAATAATAGATTTTCATGAATACTCGTTACTCACGCCCACCGAAGAACGACTCCAAACAGCAACCACTCACTTCAATAACTCCACCGACACTGCCTGCTCGACAACATCGACCACTCAGCAAGGCCAATATAGGTGGCGCCACCAAAGCAGAAGCAAAGGTACAAGAGTCCGCCTAGCGGCAGAACGTGAAATTAAGTGGCAGATTTTTCAAATCTGTCACAAAATCTTACCTTACTAGTTTAAATCACAAGATGTCTATAGAACCGTACGGGTGTTTACTCATTTAACAAACCGAATAAATACAGGACTTTTTTATACAAAACTCTCCCCAAAACTCTATTTGTTTTATAACTTTTTTTTCCATTTTAGAATGTTGTAACATAGAGCTTGACATATCAGTAAACAAGTAAGGAGAAAACAAAACAAGTATAAATAGATCCACAGCGTAAAGTCGCCTTCCGAAAATAGGTGAGGTCCTACAATTTTAGTTTTCATACCGATTGAAGTGTAGAAAGAACACATTTCCAAAATAACTAGGTGCAAGTTAGAATATTTTCAACATTTAAATAATATTTTACAGTTTTTTTTTAATCCACACGCCATGACTTGTAATGTCTTCCTGTTCACCTCAGTCGCTATGAAAACGAAATTATTTATACAAGTCATGGTTGAAAACTAACACTGTATAAAACACAACTTGTGATTGAAAACCCTTATAATATTTAAATGTAGAAATGATTACTAACATGAACCAAATTAATTTGAAAATGTCTTACTTGTACACTTCAATCGCTATGAAAACTATAATATTTATACAAGTCAAGGTTGAAAACTGACAAAGCGTGTCTTTTCATACTGTATAAAACACAATTTGTGATTGAAAATGTACAATTGTATTCAGATGTTGGCAATAATAATGTTATTACAACACAACTCGTGATTAAAAAAACGTATAATACTATTTAAATGTAGAAATGATAACTAACATGAACCAAATTAATTTGAAAATGTCTTACTTGTACACTTCAATCGCTATGAAAACTATAATATTTATACAAGTCAAGGTTGAAAACTGACAAAGCGTGTCTTTTCATACTGTATAAAACATAATTTGTGATTGAAAATGTACAATTGTATTCAGATGTTGGCAATAATAATGTTATTACAACACAACTCGTGATTAAAAAACGTATAATACTATTTAAATGTAGAAATGATTACTAACATGAACCAAATTAATTTGAAAATGTCTTACTTGTACACTTCAATCGCTATGAAAACTATAATATTTATACAAGTCAAGGTTGAAAACTGACAAAGCGTGTCTTTTCATACTGTATAAAACACAATTTGTGATTGAAAATGTACAATTGTATTCAGATGTTGGCAATAATAATGTTATTACAACACAACTCGTGATTAAAAAACGTATAATACTATTTAAATGTAGAAATGATTACTAACATGAACCAAATTAATTTGAAAATGTCTTACTTGTACACTTCAATCGCTATGAAAACTATAATATTTATACAAGTCAAGGTTGAAAACTGACAAAGCGTGTCTTTTCATACTGTATAAAACACAACTCGTGATTAAAAAACGTATAATACTATTTAAATGTAGAAATGATTACTAACATGTAATAATTAATTTGAAAATGTCGTCCTTGTACAGTTCAACCGCTATGAAAACTAAATTATCTATACAACTCGTGGTTGAAAACTGACAAAGAATGCCTTTCATACTGTATAAAACACAACCTGTGATAAAAAACTGAATAAAGTATTTAAATGTAGAAACTATTACTAACATGTACCGAATTAATTTCTACACATCAGTCGCTATGAAAACTAAATTATTTATACAAGTCATGGTTGAAAATTGAGAAATGTTACTTAAATCAAAAATATACTTACAAAAATGCCTTCATGTTCTTAATTAGAAGAAACTTACTACTTCTTCACTCCTGTTAATACGAAAACGAACTTATTTTACACAACTTGTCATTAAAAAACTGAATAAAGTATTTGAATGTAGAAACTATTACTAACATGTACCAAATTAATTTGAAAATATCGTCCTTGTACACCTAAGTCGCTATAAAAGAACTAAATTATTTATACAAGTCATGGTTGAAACCTGACAGAATATTATTTAAATCAAAAAGTATTCACAAAAATGTCTAACTTGTTGTTAATTAGAAGCAAACGTACTACTTCTACACTCACACTAATACGAAAAGAAAATTATTTTACATAACTTGTGATTAAAAACTGTATAATGTTATTTAAATGTAGAAAATATTACTAACTTAAACCTAATTATTTTGCAAATGTCTCCTTTCTACACTTCAGTCGCTATGAAAACTAAATTATTTATACAAGTCATGGTTAAAAAACTGCCAGAAAATTATTTAAATAAAAAAGTATTCACAAAAATGTCTAATTTGTTGTTAATTAGAAGAAACTTACTACTTCTTCACTCATGCTAATACGAAAACGAAATTATTTTACACAACTTGTGATTCAAAACTGTATAATATCATTTAACTGTAGAAAATATTAGTAACTTGAACCAAATTATTTTGAAAATGTCTTCTTTCTACTCTTCAGTCGCCATGAAAACTAAATTATTTATGCAATTCATAGTTGAAAACTGAGAAAATGTTATTTAAATCAAAAATATATTTACAAAAATGCCTAACTTCTTAATTAGAAGAAACTTACTACTTCTTCACTCAGGCTAATACGAAAACGATTTTTTTTCACAACTTGTGATTAAAAACTGTATAATATTATTTGAATGTAGAAAATATTACTAACGTGTACCTAATTAACTTGAAAATGTCTTCTTTGTACGCTTCAGTCGGTATAAAAACTAAATTATTTATACAAGTCATGGTTGAAAAACTGACAGAATATTATTTAAATAAAAAAAAAGTACTCACAAAAATGTCTAACTTGTAGTTAATTAGAAGAAAACTTACTACTTCTGCACTCATGCTAATATGAAAACTAAATTATTTTAAACAACTTGTAATTAAAGACTGTATAACTTTATTTAAATGTAGAAAATATTAGTAACTTGAACCTAGTTATATTGAAAATGTCTTCTTTCTACACTTCAGTCGCTATGAAAACTAAATTATTTATACAAGTCATGGTTGATGACTGACAGCATGTTATTTAAATAAAAAAAAAACGTATTCACAAAACTTAAAAGAACAGAATGACACTATCCAAAAATTATTTCCATGGATGTAGGTGTTTACCAGAATTATATTTTGTTCAAACACACATTATAACTTTTTCTCTTCTCCTGCAACTGTATTAAAACAAACAGTACGACGTTTTTTCAGAAAAGGATGCATGTGTTTAGCAGAATGTTCTTTTGTTCAAACACACATATTATAACATATTTATCTCTGCATACAACTGTTTTCCACAACTTTGTCTTTAACTATAAAGAACAGAAAGACACTATCCAAAAATTATTTACATGGATGTAAGTGTTTACCAGAATTTTATTTTGTTCAATGACACATTATAACTTTTTTCTCTTCCCCTGTTTCAAACAAGCAGTACGACGTTTTTTTTTCACAAAATATTCGTAAGGATGCAGGTGTTTAGCAGAATTTTCTTTTGTTCAAACACACGTTATAACATTTTGGTCTTTACATACAACTGTAAATGGAAATTAACTTTCATGAAGGAATAAAATAGAATGAAAATTTAGTAGCAGAGAAAAGTTATGTGATCATTTAAACAGAAATCAGAACATTCATTTATGCTAGGGACTGAAAACGTTTGGTGTTAACAGTACACGAAACATCTGCAAGTCAGGTTTCAATATGGTAAAAATTATAATGTAGATTTTGTTAAGTTCATTACAAGTTATCGTTACATAGTTACGAAAACTTTCATGACGGAATAAATTATATTGTAAATTTAATAGCAGACAAAAGTTATGTGGTCATTTTAAAACTGAAATCAGAACATTCATCAAATCTTGGGACTGAAAACGTCTTGGTGTTAACTGTACACGAAACAAACTGCAAGTCAACTTTCAATATGGTAAAAATTATAATGTAGATTTTGTTAAGTTCATTTCAAGTTATCGTTACATAGTTGCGATTATATTATTATTTAAGTACGTAAGTATATTAATTAAAACGCTAAAGTAAGTTATAATAAAACAATATGATTAAGAACCCTTCCTTATAAAATGAGTTGGTTTTAGAAAAAAAAAGTTTAATAGATGGTACTGTATTCTATTTAAATTTGCAATATAAAACACTCTTATATGTTACTACTACACTAAGTAAATTAATAATATTAAACAGTTTTTAATAGTTGTGTAAAAAAAAATTTCGTTTTCGTATTAGCATGAGTGAAGAAGTAGTAAGTTTCTTCTAATTAACAAGTTAGGCATTTTTGTAAATATATTTTTGATTTAAATAACATTTTCTCAGTTTTCAACCATGACTTGTATAAATAATTTAGTTTTCATAGCGACTGAAGTGTAGAAACGAGACATTTGCAAAATAATTAGGTTTAAGTTAGTAATATTTTCTACTTTTAAATAACATTATACAGTTTTTAATCACAAGTTATGTAAAATAATTTTCTTTTCGTATTAGTGTGAGTGTAGAAGTAGTAAGTTTTCTTCTAATTAACAACAAGTTAGACATTTTTGTGAATCCTTTTTTTATTTAAATAATATTGTGTCAGTTTTTTAACCATGACTTGTATAAATAATTTATTTTTTATAACGACTGAAGTATAAAAAGAAGACAGTTTGAAATTAATTAGGTACATGTTAGTAATATATATTCTACATTTAAATAATATTATACAGTTTTTAATCACAAGATGTGTAAAATAATTTCTTTTTCGTATTAGCATGAGTGAAGAAGTAGTAAGTTTTCTTCTAAATAACAAATTAGGCATTTTTGTAAATATATTTTTGATTTAAATAACATCTCCTTAGTTTTCAACCATGACTTGTATAAATAATTTAGTTTTCATAGCCACTGACGTGTAGAGAGGAGATATTTTCAAAATAATTAGGTTCAAGTTAGTAATATTCTCTACATTTAAATAATATTATACAGTCTTTAATCACAAGTTGTGTAAAATAATTTAATTTCGTATTAGTGTGAGTGTAGAAGTAGTACGTTTGCTTCTAATTAACAACAAGTTAGACATTTTTGTGAATATTTTTTGATTTAAATAATATTCTGTCAGGTTTCAACCATGACTTGTATAAATAATTTAGTTCTCTTATAGCGACTTAGGTGTACAAGGACGATATTTTCAAATTAATTTGGTACATGTTAGTAATAGTTTCTACATTCAAATACTTTATTCAGTTTTTTAATGACAAGTTGTGTAAAATAAGTTCGTTTTCGTATTAGCAGGAGTGAAGAAGTAGTAAGTTTCTTCTAATTAAGAACATGAAGGCATTTTTGTAAGTATATTTTTGATTTAAGTAACATTTCTCAATTTTCAACCATGACTTGTATAAATAATTTAGTTTTCATAGCGACTGATGTGTAGAAATTAATTCGGTACATGTTAGTAATAGTTTCTACATTTAAATACTTTATTCAGTTTTTTATCACAGGTTGTGTTTTATACAGTATGAAAGGCATTCTTTGTCAGTTTTCAACCACGAGTTGTATAGATAATTTAGTTTTCATAGCGGTTGAACTGTACAAGGACGACATTTTCAAATTAATTATTACATGTTAGTAATCATTTCTACATTTAAATAGTATTATACGTTTTTTAATCACGAGTTGTGTTTTATACAGTATGAAAAGACACGCTTTGTCAGTTTTCAACCTTGACTTGTATAAATATTATAGTTTTCATAGCGATTGAAGTGTACAAGTAAGACATTTTCAAATTAATTTGGTTCATGTTAGTAATCATTTCTACATTTAAATAGTATTATACGTTTTTTAATCACGAGTTGTGTTGTAATAACATTATTATTGCCGACATATGAATACAATTGTACATTTTCAATCACAAATTGTGTTTTATACAGTATGAAAAGACACGCTTTGTCAGTTTTCAACCTTGACTTGTATAAATATTATAGTTTTCATAGCGATTGAAGTGTAGAAGTAAGACATTTTCAAATTAATTTGGTTCATGTTAGTAATCATTTCTACATTTAAATAGTATTATACGTTTTTTAATCACGAGTTGTGTTGTAATAACATTATTATTGCCGACATATGAATACAATTGTACATTTTCAATCACAAATTGTGTTTTATACAGTATGAAAAGACACGCTTTGTCAGTTTTCAACCTTGACTTTTATAAATATTATAGTTTTCATAGCGATTGAAGTGTACAAGTAAGACATTTTCAAATTAATTTGGTTCATGTTAGTAATCATTTCTACATTTAAATAGTATTATACGTTTTTTAATCACGAGTTGTGTTGTAATAACATTATTATTGCCAACATCTGAATACAATTGTACATTTTCAATCACAAATTATGTTTTATACAGTATGAAAAGACACGCTTTGTCAGTTTTCAACCTTGACTTGTAAAAATATTATAGTTTTCATAGCGATTGAAGTGTACAAGTAAGACATTTTCAAATTAATTTGGTTCATGTTAGTAATCATTTCTACATTTAAATATTATAAGGGTTTTCAATCACAAGTTGTGTTTTATACAGTGTTAGTTTTCAACCATGACTTGTATAAATAATTTCGTTTTCATAGCGACTGAGGTGAACAGGAAGACATTACAAGTCATGGCGTGTGGATTAAGAAAAAACTGTAAAATATTATTTAAATGTTGAAAATATTCTAACTTGCACCTAGTTATTTTGGAAATGTGTTCTTTCTACACTTCAATCGGTATGAAAACTAAAATTGTAGGACCTCACCTATTTTCGGAAGGCGACTTTACGCTGTGGATCTATTTATACTTGTTTTGTTTTCTCCTTACTTGTTTACTGATATGTCAAGCTCTATGTTACAACATTCTAAAATGGAAAAAAAGTTATAAAACAAATAGAGTTTTGGGGAGAGTTTTGTATAAAAAAGTCCTGTATTTATTCGGTTTGTTAAATGAGTAAACACCCGTACGGTTCTATAGACATCTTATGATTTAAACTAGTAAGGTAAGATTTCATCTAACATTTTTTTTGACATAATCATTAAACTTGCGTGGTACCATTATTATTATTATTTAATTAATTAATTAGACTTCTTTCTTGTTTACAGATGGCATCTTTAGTGGAAAAGATAGGGCCTAAATGGTAATCGGCGTCTGAATGAATGAATCAGGGAATAACATAGTGTGAAAGGGTGTAACGTTTTGTTAGAAAACGACTATCATGACGTCCAAAACCTCTTCTTGATCAAAAGGACCTAATTACAGCCATCGGGATGAATATGAATAGCATAGTGCGTAAGGGGGTAAATTCATTGTTCGAAACGACTACCATCACGTCCAAAAGTCTCCTAGGTTCAAAGGGCCTAATTACAGCCGTCGGGATGAATCGTGGATAGCATAGTGCTAAAGGGCGTAACGCTATTGCTCGAAACGACTACCATGTCATCCATAACCTCTCCTGGGTCCATAGGGCCTAATTACATCCATCGTGATGAATCGTGGATAGCATAGTGTTAAAAGGCGTAACTCAATTGTTCGAAAACGACTATCATGACGTTCATAACGTTTTGTCGGTCCAAATGGCCTAATTGCAGCCGTTGGGATGAATCGGGGATAGCATAGTGCTAAAGGGCGTAACTCAATTGTTCGAAACGACTACCATGACGCTCATAACGTTTCGTCGGTCCAAATGGCCTAATTGCAGCCGTTGGGATGAATCGGGGATAGCATAGTGCTAAAGGGCGTAACTCAATTGTTCGAAACGACTACCATCACGTCCATAACCTCTCCTTGATCCAAATGGCTTAATTACAGCCATCGGTATGAATCGAGGATAGTATAGTGTTAAAAGGCGTAACTCAATTGTTCGAATCGACTACCATGACGCTCATAACGTTTCGTTGGTCCAAATGGCCTAATTACAACCGTTGGGATGAATCGGGGATAGCATAGTGCTAAAGGGCGTAACTCAATTGTTCGAAACGACTACCATCATGTCCATAACCTCTCCTTGGTCCAAATGGGTTAATTACAGCCATCGGTATGAATCGAGGATAGTATAGTGTTAAAAGGCGTAACTCAATTGTTCGAATCGACTACCATGACGACCATAACGTTTCGTTGGTCCAAATGGCCTAATTACAGTCGTTGGGATGAATATGGATAGCATAGTGCGAGTCGCCCTCTTATAACATGGTACACAACTGCCTTCTAGTAGACAAAACTGAAAGTAATGACTGTTAACTAGTGCGATCTAGTAAACATTTATGAAAGCACAAGATTGAATAACATGACTCATTGAGAAAATCTGAATATTATACGAGACAAGGTTTTGAATTTTGAATTTAGCGGTAGTCGCCATCTTATAGGATGGTACACAAATGCATTCTAGTAGACAAAACTGAAAGTAATGACTGTTAACTAGTGCGATCTAGTAAACATTTATGAAAGCACAAGATTGAATAACATGACTCATTGAGAAAAACTGAATATTATATGAGACAGTGTTTTGAATTTTGAATTTACCGCTAGCCGCCATCTTATAGCATGGTACACAACTGCCATCTAGTAGATAATTCTGAAAGTAATGACTGTTAATTAGCGCGATCTAGTAGACAATTATGAAAGCACAAGATTGAATATCATGACAGCCCTAAGAAAAACTGAATATTATATGAGACAATGTTTTGAATTTTGAATTTACCGCTAGCCGCCATCTTATAGCAGGGTACACAACTGCCATCTAATAGATATTTCTGAAAGTAATGACTGTTAACTAGTGCGATCTAGTAAACATTTATGAAAGCACAAGATTGAATAACATGACTCATTGAGAAAAACTGAATATTATACGAGACAAGGTTTTGAATTTTGAATTTAGCGGTAGTCGCCATCTTATAGGATGGTACACAAATGCATTCTAGTAGACAAAACTGAAAGTAATGACTGTTAACTAGTGCGATCTAGTAAACATTTATGAAAGCACAAGATTGAATAACATGACTCATTGAGAAAAACTGAATATTATATGAGACAGTGTTTTGAATTTTGAATTTACAGCTAGCCGCCATCTTATAGCATGGTACACAACTGCCATCTAGTAGATAATTCTGAAAGTAATGACTGTTAATTAGCGCGATCTAGTAGACAATTATGAAAGCACAAGATTGAATATCATGACAGCCCTAAGAAAAACTGAATATTATATGAGACAATGTTTTGAATTTTGAATTTACCGCTAGCCGCCATCTTATAGCATGGTACACAACTGCCATCTAATAGATATTTCTGAAAGTAATGACTGTTAACTAGTGCGATCTAGTAGACAATTATGAAAGCACAAGATTGAATAACATGACAGCACTAAGAAAAACTGAATATTATATGAGACAATGTTTTGAATTTTGAATTTACCGCTAGCCGCCATCTTATAGCATGGTACACAACTGCCATCTAGTAGATATTTCTGAAAGTAATGACTGTTAAGTAGTGCGATCTAGTAGACAATTATGAAAGCACAAGATTGAATAACATGACTCATTGAGAAAAACTGAATATTATATGAGACAGTGTTTTGAATTTTGAATTTTCCGCTAGCCGCCATCTTATAGCATGGTACACAACTGCCATCTAGTAGATAATTCTGCAAGTAATGACTGTTAACTAGAGCGATCTAGTAGACAATTATGAAAGCACAAGATTGAATATCACGACAGCCCTAAGAAAAACTGAATATTATATGAGACAATGTTTTGAATTTTGAATTTACCGCTAGCCGCCATCTTATAGCATGGTACACAACTGCCATCTAATAGATATTTCTGAAAGTAATGACTGTTAACTAGTGCGATCTAGTAGACAATTATGAAAGCACAAGATTGAATAACATGACAGCACTAAGAAAAACTGAATATTATATGAGACAGTGTTTTGAATTTTGAATTTACCGCTAGCCGCCATCTTATAGCATGGTACACAACTGCCATCTAGTAGATAATTCTGAAAGTAATGACTGTTAACTAGCGCGATCTAGTAGACAATTATGAAAGCACAAGATTGAATATCATGACTCATTGAGAAAAACTGAATATTATATGAGACAGTGTTAGCAGATGGAACATAGGATGTCACCGTGGTCACGCGGTTAAACACAGATACCCAGTAATCACAACTTGACTGGTTCGAGTCCACCCCTGAGACAAGATTTTATTAAATAAATAAAAATATAAAATCAACATGCATAAGAACGCAATATAATGATGACGTCATATGGAGGTCCTGGGATAGCGACTACAACTGTCAAAAGGTCATAACGTTTGCAGGATAAAAAAAAGTTCAAAGTGTAGGGACTTCATATGGGATAGCCAAAGGACCCAACTGCAAACGTCCCGAAAATAAAATAAAAACTCGCGTAAGAATGCGTCCATGGCGTCTATGGCATAAGGGCGTAACAACATCAATTAAAGCCCTTGCGTAAGAGTGGTTGTCCAGACGTCCATGGCATAAGGGCGTAACTAATTGGTAAAAGGCTTGCATAAGAGGGGGTGTCCAGACGTCCATGGCATAAGGGCGTAACAAAATTGGTAAAATGGCTTGCGTAAGAGGGGGTATCCAGACGTCCATGGCATAAGGGCGTAACAAAATTGGTAAAATGGCTTGCGTAAGAGTGCATATCCACGAATCGACTCCCATGACGTCATATGCCAAAAGGGCCTAACTAGGCGTCTGGAAGAGGCGTCGCCCGGCGTCGGTAGTTGCCAAACTTTCTAGAAACCGCTGTATACCTTGCCCCATACTACTTACGCCATGTAATTGTGAATCACTGAACCACTCATAATACAGTAGTAAATTACTAGCAACTATTTCTTAAACCAGTAACCAAGTTTTAATTGTTTTCGTTCTTTTTAGGAGTCCATTAACCAATACTCCGTTCGCAGTTACAAGTTATGAGTGTGTTTGGAAGTCTAGTGAGCTGTGGCGAAAACCGCGTAGCAAAACATCTAACTCCTGTCTATTCAAGTCTTTTCATTTTACACTAGCCTCACTGCAGGCCAACTCTGCTACCTTCATAAATAAAAAACTGCAGCTTAACTGAGGGGTGAAACATGTTTTATTGCTTAAAAAAGAAAGTTAGGGAAATGCCATCCCCTTAAACTGTTTGAACAGGAACTCTACCAATACGACACAACACTGTTCAGTAAGAAACGAAACCCTTAAAAAGGAAATTTTGAACAACGTACAGTACTTGGAAATAAAGCCGCAAAAAGGAAAATGTGATAACAAACCGAATCTTTGATCACAATAAACAGGATTTTTTCAATGTACTGGTATTAATCCGTACGGGACTTCATTAAAGTGATATCATTACCCGATTGATAATTTTATCCGCGATTACATGAGTAGATGGCTTTATCTTACTTATATGCTGTTCTACTCAAAAGCGAGATGACTTTAACTTTTTCTAATATTTTCTACGTCTTCTGGTCGTACTAAAATTGAAAACTCTATGTATATTATTGCATTACAATTGTTGGTAATAGCGTAAGGTAGCGATCTCTTCTCATGACTTTATACCAGACTAAGACAACTGAATGCGCATGCTTAGGGTGTGTGTTCATGCTTAGGGTAGAGAACGTCATGTAACTGTAAAGTTCTTCTTTGTGTAAGCTAGGAATGCTGGCCTTGCTAATAAATAATTATAATATTCGGGACACAACTAGCGTCCTTAACATTTTTTTTAATTTAGCTTTATTTATACTCCTTTGAGCATCGAGGTCATATCAGGAGTTAGGTTCGGTGTGTATACCAATAAGCCATGTAATTATTCATGTACATCTGTTTGCTATTGTTTATGTATTTTGCCTTTTTAATTTCATCTCATATTTCAACTTTAATGGTAACGATACAGAATGAAACAGCGGCGATGAGTCAGCATTTTCCTTTACGACTAGGAAACCATGAAAACGTCAAAGCCAAATTGCCCGGCCACAGGGTTTGAGCCCGGGATCTTCCATATACGAGTAAAAAATGCTTCCATCCCGGTCATCTCGTTCGGTTGTCGTTAACTTGCTGGTGATCCAAGCTGAAACACTTCAAAAGTAAAACACATTTGTAGCCTAAATTCCTTTCATTTTTAATTATACTAAATTTGCAGTCGTTAAGTCGTCTCTGCAGAATTACTCATATGGAATGTTGTTAATATTTACGTTCGATCCAGAATGAATTATATGGGTTTTATCATCGTACATGTAGGTGACTTCAAATGTGAACGTAGATTCAGATTCCCAGTTTTCAATACATCCTTACAGGAAGTATTGGAAAATGAATTCCGGATTTATTCCAAGGTTAATCGTATAATATGTAAATGAGCTCAAATGTGAGCATTGGCCTAATCCAGGATTTCCTGTTCTCAGAATTAATTACGATAGTTCAAGTGCTCTAATATACCCACAGGAAGTCTCCTTTATATGTGGTGGGAAGTGGTGTGCTAAGGTGAAAAGCAGTGGCTGTCCTCCATGGAAGCGTTTGATTCGCCGGGTAACCTGCTACCTTAAACAATAATGCATTTTTCAAAGTTGACTATTTTTTAAAAAGATTATGTAGTTTTTATAATGTCCATCAGCATTCAACGCTAATTGATAATTAACTCCTTGCGCTCGCTGCGCACTTTTTTTTTCAATTGCTTGATAATTCCCTCAGCCACCAATGCTCTGTGGATGCGTTTTCAAGTAGTTGGGCTTAGTGCTTCAAGACAATGTTTTGACTAGCTTGAGGGGAGAAAACCTTCATGATGCGTTCGAGTCCACATTATTCTTATTAGAGGTGATATTTGTTTGATTTTCTTCACTCGTTCGGGGTAAGATATGCTGGCACACTTGCTTCTGGCGGCAGGTCAGGTGTAGGCACAATTACAGCGCGGTTTTTAGTATAAGCACATGTCATTTTTGTGATATAAGTGTGTTTAGAGTATATATTTTAACAGAACGTGTGGTAGGCCTATGCGGATCTTTGAATTACGATGAATTCAACGGATGACTTAATGTGTACCTTTGACCATGAATTGTTTTCAGTGATGCGATCTCACAATCTAGGTAGTTGTTATTAAGTGGCAGAATGGTACGTTATGAGACGGGAAAATATCTGTCTGTCCGTCTGTCTGTGTGTCTGTACGCGCGATTACTTGAATACGCTTTATCGGATTTTCATGGAACTTGGTATATGTGTTACCGGCAATGTGTGAAATTAGGTAATGTATAGAATGCCTAAAATCGAACGTCAAAGTATGAAATGATTGATATTTTATACATTGCGTAGGCATTGTATACTTTGCCGGATTGTCTGCCGGCAAAGTATATAATACGCCTAATCCCGCCATTTTTTCCCGCACACCACTGTTTAATAATAAAGACAATGATGATAAGTGATAATTGATTGAACGCAGATTGGAAGGACAAAATAGGCTAAACGCATAAGAAGGAACTAATATGTCGATGGAGTAGAATTGAAGATAAATGTGTATAACAGTAAAAAAAAAAAAATAATAATGCAAACAACCAAATTCCCTGAACTGAAATTATTAAAAAAATAACTTTGTACGAAGTAATTTCTACTTTATGTCACAAATATTTAGTGTAGAATAACTCATATCTTTAAAATCTATTTAGACTTTTTGAAATAGGAGAATTAAATAGTCTGCTAAATTTGCTATACGAGATTCGTTATCATTATATTCTGATAAAATACGTTTTCGTAAAAAAGAAACACATTTTCTGAAATCATCATTCTACATTGAAGTATAGTGTAATGAAAAATTACAACTGTGATTATGTAGTAGGACTTCTTTGTATGAATAAGACAGGCTGCTGAGAAAATAGGTTGCAATATCATTGGTAGGTGAGTACTTACTGTAACAAGTACTTCAGTCTCAGTTCTTCTTTCATTGTTTTCCGGTAAGAATATCCTGTGTTTTATTTCGTAGTTTTGTTCTTTCAGTTTCAAATGCGTATTAATTAATAACACTTCCCCTTTTAACACTTTGCCTAAACGTTACTGGTCATTCTGTATAATGCCTAGGAATAGTATAGAATGCCTAAGAAAAGTATGTAACATTTTCACAAAAAACTTATATTTCATAGTTTGCCTAAAACCATAAGGCATTGTATACATTACCTAGGCATTCTATAGAATACCGGGATTTCACACATTGCCGGTAACATATGCATTTATAACGTCCATGGGAAGAATCCTATTGATATTGGACCAAATCGGTTGACCGGTACCGGAGTAATGCCTATTTAGTGCCTATTTTATGGGAATATATTAGAAAGAATTTATCAAATGCCAATCAGTTCTCATGGCAACGTGCTGTTTTTCAGTGCTCATATACGGCTTTGGAAGTTGGAATGCTGGTAGCTTTGACAAGTAACACTCCCCACATATTCCATCACATGTGCTTATCAAACTAGGCCTTTGTTCTTCCGTAAGCCCTGCTTAATAAATCGACCTGGATCTTCACTCGGAAATCGATTACAAAATAACTTATTTTTTGTATATCATAATTCCAATTATCATTGATTAAACACAAGCATTCTGGCACTTTGTTACACCAGTTTACCTGAGTTTATTTTAGTATTATTATTTAATTTAATTATTATTACTGTTGTTAGAAGTATTAGCTATTACAAGGGATGTATTTTCCTCATCTATTCAATTACCCCGGAACCGCGTCTGGTGAAAAGGGTCTTTAGTAGATGGTAGAAAAAATAAGCGAGACTGAAAAAGTGTAGACGGAAGAGTGAGAAAGCTGTGAAGAGTAGGCTGCTGTTGGTAGTGTTGGTAGTTTACCATTCTTCATTGCATACCCAGGCGACTTCAAGGGCGCCCATATGATATTTTCTAGGGGGGCCCATTTTTTAAATTAATTAATTTTTTGTCGCTTTAACTTCTTGGGCCACTTTGTAACATTACCATTAATAATATAATAAGTGCAACAATGACGTAGCCTGAAAGTAATTTCGGGGAAGGTCTTAAGTGGTGGGGGGTTGTTGGAAATATGGAATACCCCCAAGAAAGGGGGCCGGAGATGGGAAATTTTTAAATATTCAGCTAATGAAAGTCACATTTTATGCTATTTTAGCACTGAAAAACTAATTAGCAAATTTGTTTGCCATACTCTAAGACATGCGAATGTAAAGAAGAAATCGTTACCTAAGTTGGGGGTCCACCCCCGGAAATTTTTTAAATATTGAACTAATGAAAACCACATTTTATGCTATTTTAGCACTCAAAAAGTAGTTAGCAAATTTGTTTACCATACTCTTAAGACATTCCAACGTAAACAAGAATTCCTTACGTAAGTTATAATACTTATTACTGTTTATAAGAAAAGTTAAATAACACATGGGACAATGGAAATAATATCCTACTCATTATGTTATGAAAACAAAATAACTGCTATATCATATTTGACACACCAACAAAACTTGTTTAATTGAATAAATACTATTTTTAATACAAAAATAGAATTTTAGGTTTTGATTTTTAGGGGTACGGACCCCTAGAGCCCCTTTCTTAATCCACTTGGGATTCAGCTTCCATGTTGTCGATTTGGTAACACTTCTGCAAACGTTTTATGTCTCTACTGACTTTTAAATAATTGTCCTAAAGGAAAAAAACACCTAATTATAATTATTAATATACATTTATTCTTTCCCTGAGAGCCAGGTGGGGGGGCGGCCCCCTCCTGCCCCCGGGTATGGGCGCCCATGGGTGGCTTCAAAGGAATAAACCATTAAGTCTGTGTTTCTTTATGTTAGTTGATCTGACGAAGTCTCGGTTTCCGCTTTCCAAAACAAGAGCTAAGTTGCAATATACCGTAAAGAACGTGGCGAAAGGAAAAGATTGAAAGCACCGATATCACATATCAAAGAATTGAAAATCTATTCGCAAGATGCGATACGTGCTGATGTGAAAATACTGCCGATATTGTAGCAATAACTACAAAGTATATAACACATTAGCCTAATAGCAGCTCTCTCTTCTTTCTTTCTTCTTTCTTAATCGTAGTTTTACCTCTCCCTTTTAGGATTTAAGCGACCCAAGCCGCCCGGGCCTTACAGGGCCGTGACCTGTCGGGAGAGGGATTATCTTCGGATCACATACATACTTTTTTGACCAGACAAGGACATGGAGGGCCTCCCCGGATGAGTGATCAGCCCAATGCCGGGGCCACCTCCCAGACAACACGAACACACAGGACGAGACACACCATTCACACCCACACACACACACACACTCAGAACAAGGCGAGGATGGGGATGGAAATGATAATGACGGCCAGATGATATCCGGGGACCACAAGGGCCTAAAGTTACCCGACATTTGTCTCACAGGTGACGGAAAACCCCAGAAAAAACCTCACCTAGATAACTTGTCCCGACCAGGAAACCACCCGGACCCGCTGCGTGAGAGGATCGGACGCATCCTCTGAGCCACAGTGGTGGACTAATAACAGCTTTGTGGTGACAAAATATCCAGAATCGTGAAAAATTGTCGCGTTTTCATTGTCGATTGCAATTCTGTCCAAGTTTTTCATTATTATTATTCTGTTATTTTTTTAGATAGCATTATCTCTCATATATTTGCGCAACATTGTCTACGAAATAGGCTAAGCACATTTATTGTACCGAACTAAACGTTACATATACAGGTATTACCTAATTGTGAAATTAATTATTTCAGCTAGATAAAATCATGCAAATCCAAGTAGGCATATTTTTTTCTCAAAATGTCATTCCGTTCTAAAAGAGAAAAGGTTTGACAAAATTGAAAATTAGTGACACATTTTCCGAAAGAGGGTGTGAAATGGATTTATTGAACGATGTGGTCAGTTTGGTTTAAGGGCTCGTGTTACTGATGTGTAACTGCACTGCGTGGATGGATATGACCCGTATTAATGAACCCTTTCCTTAATAATTATTATTTTTCTCATTCTCTAAATCCAGAAGTTGGGTTCGAGTATACGTTAGTAACGAATTCTTAAATTTCTGTTTTCATTCTGGCCTTTGAATGCTTCACGCCATGGAGAAATGCAATCGTGGGCGATTTCGTGAGTATTAGTGATGAGCAAGAACAGTCTTGGTCTTGCAGAAAATGCAAGACCAAGACCGCAACATCGTTAGCAAGATCAAGACCGAGACCGAGACCAAGACCAAGACCAAGACCGCAAGACTCTGGCAAGAACAAGACCTAACTGCAAGACTCTTACAGTCTTGATACTTGAATTTTTTTATAAAGCCCCGTTGTGTATGCAGCGAGCCTGCGACCGCTACTCAAAGGCGCCGCAGAGTCGCTAGCCGGGGTAGTCCCAAGGCTGGTAGGCCTATAATGTAGAGGTTGCCTCAACGTGCGGGAACCAATGAGAGCAGACCCGGTGCGAGACGCTGTCCGTATCCAAAAACGAGCGCACCATTCAAATAATACATATGAAATCCGTATACAACCTCTCTCACCACGACGTTAAAACAAATTACTGCAATGAAAACTTACAATTAATCTGACGGATTTTCCTGAATGACATTCCATACAGCTAGTTCCTTCAATTGGTGGGAGTTAAATTCACGATAAACACTCCATATTCATTTTTAAAATGTTTAATTGCAATAGTTCTCTAGTATTATGGTACGAAAGACAAACAGAAGTAACAAAGGCCCTAAGCCATATATGAAATTTCATTTTGCATACAATATAAATACTGACCACATAATATTAATCGATGTGACCGTAGAAAACCCAACAAATCTTTTAAAATTTATACTTCCCCTTATAAGATATTCTGTGCCTGGAAACTACACGTAGGCCTAGCAATAAATCAAATATAATTACCTTTTTTGTTTGACCTGTACTAAATGTGACCCCATAATGATGCCCATTAAAGAGGAATTTCATTATAATATTGTACAAATATCGATTAATATCAAACACGGGACAATATTCAAGCTTTGAAAGCAAGAATTTAAACTGCGTAATAAGCAACCTGCTTGTAAAATATAATTTTTTTTTTTATTCTAATTTTAATATTATGCTAATTTGAGTTCATTTCTTGTGTTTAAATGGGCGTTGTTTGACGTCAAAACGTCAAGAAATTCACTGCGGCATGCATGCCTTGTAGCCTGTCATCTAGCGGAAAAGACAGCGATTAGCAGCTGATGGCCGATAATCGTTTACTTCATCAATTACGAGGTATTCTGGAAAAACAAAACTTAGACATTTAATTATGCTCGAAGAAAAGTAACATACTCATGTCTTAATAAATAGGCTCGTTGCATCATGTACCATTATTGCACTTGTTACTATTAATTAGTTGACTGAATTGAGTTGGATATTGTGATGCGTGAGTAGGCCGTTACGGGAAGATGATGGCTACATTTGAAGTGAGGCTGGGATTATATAGTTTTGACTGGTTGCCTTGAATATCTGGGTCACTGATTCAAAATACAGGCGGATACTTTCGGCCGGACATTGTCGCTATGCGGTGGGATGCTAGAGCCAGAATGGATTAAACACCCTCCACATCGATCCGCAGGGCTTTAGTGCGTTTGCAACTGCCTCTTCTGACAGGATTAGAACAAAGTAGAGCTATGGCGTAACTCAGTATTGCAAGATCTGTACCATTTAAGATAATTGAAGAAAGTATAATAGTAATAATAATAATACAGCAAGAATACACAAAAAGCTACTGTATTTAATGAAATACTAAAATATCTATTTGAAAACTTAATTGCATATTATTACATTTTTACTCTTTTAACCAAGTGTGTTTGTGGGATCAGTGAAACTCGATTTGTCACAGGAGGCTAAATTTGGGTCCGACCTCCGGTTGGAAGTTGGAACTGTCTAACCATTCCTCAGATAGCTGAGATAGTGTGTATATTATAGAAACATATTGATTTATAATTTTTTTTAAAAAGGCACACTGTGTTGTTTCATTCGTTGTTGTTGATACAGGAAGGTGCATAGGCTAATTTCTTATATATTAGAACAATAAATTATCTCCTTTCATACTTTATTTAAACCTTGTTCGTAAGTATTTATAATAGGCCTACATTTTGTCAAAAAAGGCTAATTGCGAACTAGCATTATACTTTTAATCCTTCTGTTTTATCCTATTTAAATTTCTTAAACTGACGCGGCAGATACCTGGAAGCCAAGAACATTTTGTTGGTAACTTGATTTTCCCGATCTTTAAACTGTTTCGGTTGTTAACGTACAAAGATCCAATGTAGTAGGCTACATTATACAACAAGCCTATAATGGCATTTATTAAGTCATGAGTGTGTTTTATATTAATTTTCATATGAATGTCTTAAATTACCATTATAGGCAAGTTGGATACGACTGTTTTTGTTAACAATAATTAGATGTTTAAGTTCGTAATTGATGGAGTAAAGGATTCTCGGAACAGCTCTTAGTACCTCTCGTCCTTTCCGATAGATGGTAGGTTACAAGGCATGCATACCGCAGGGTATCCCTTGAAGCTTTAATGTGAAACAACGCAGATTAAAAACACAAGAAATAAATTCAGTTTTGTCTAAAATTAACACGAGTTGTGATGGCAAGAGCTAAAGAGGGCTGTATACTAGATTACTTTAAATAGATCCAACTTCGAATCAAGATGGCTAATCTTAAGCAGCAGTAGCCAAGCCTTTAGTTTATTGACGATGCAGTGGGTGACGGGTACGTACGACTCATAATAATCGGAGGCATGTCGTCATCTTGAAGTGACTATTGGAAATTCCTCTTCCACTCAAATTGGAAATGTGAAATTAGGCCGACGGGCCACGAAGACTTGTGGCTTCGAGAAGGAATGACATAGATGTGAAGAATTATAGCAGACGCTACAGGGTCTACAAGCCGGCTAAAGGTTAAACCAGAGCCAAAATATATTATGTAATAACTTAAATAATAAAAATGAGATTTCATTGTAAAATATTAATTTTAAATTAATTAATCACAAAAACAAAGTTAAATTAACCTTTGCGACAATTTACAAGGACAGTTGGTCATTTTGCTTCGCTCAGAAAAAAAAAAAATACATCACACAGTCCCAGGGCCGTGGAAAGAAAGCTAGGGCCCCCGTCAATATTAAATTCACTACCCAACTCGCCCTTTATAATGTATACAAAAAAAAGTAATGATATTACATAGGGCCTAATTATTAAGTGCCAGAATAGTACCGGTACTTTATGAAATTGTCTGGTAGACAGGAAAATATCTGTAGGCCTGACCGTCTGTCTGCCCGTGTGTCTGTAAGCGCGATAACTCAAATAGGCCTTATCAGATTCTCATAAAACTTGGTACGCCATTTATAACGCCCGTGAGAAGAAGCATAATAATTTTGGACCAAATCGGGCACGAAAGGGAAAAAATACATTAAAATGTTCTAATTAGGAACAATTTTATCTGTATGTAGGCCTACCAGTTTAATCTTTTGAAAATTATGATTTTAAATGCCGAACGTTATTGAGGCCTACTGTTCAGTCCAAAAGGATTTCTGCTTCTACTTTTTCAAAAATAGCAATTTATCTTCAAGAATAATCCGTTTCAGATTAAATGATTAATTCCGTGTCACCGTTATATGACAGGATAATGCAGATAAAATAAACACATAACTTAAGCTGTTTATTGACTTATAATAAATTTGATTTTTGAGTAAATTTAGAAAGTAAAAAATAAAATCTGGTCGGCTGTAGCCCCGGCTGCCCCTCCCTCTCATCGGGCCTGCACAGCCCGTGAAAATGTGAATATTGAATGGGAGGAGCTTAAGGGACGACCAAATATGTGCTTAAATCCATGTGAAAGTTGGTGTAACTGGTCAATGCCATCTGAATTTTGTTTATAGATTGGCATGACGACTTTAGCATACTAGGCCGATAAAACTGCATTTTGAATGCAGTTCTATGCAATTTTAGCGGCCTTGGTTGCTAGAAAGCAATTTTTCGGCCAGTCCGACAAGCAGCTGTTTTAGAGAGCGTGTACTAAAAAATAAATTAAGTCAGGCACAAAGCCTCATTAGAACAAATTTTTGTATGATATATAAAAAGTAGTGTTGTCACAAAAAATATACACAGAAGAACCCGAAATAATAGGCCGTGTATAGAGAAATTAACAGAATATGCGAGAAAATGCCACCTATGAACCAATGTAACTTAATAATTATATTCACCTTTGGAGGATTGACAAAATAAATAAAAAGCATGAAAGGAGTTATGATAAATATCAAATAAATGCTTAAATAAATGGTGCAAAAATACGTTGCACAAACTTTCTCGCATATACGTGTTAAAGGCTAGCACAGAAAAAATTAAATTAAAGAGACAATTAAATTTTACTTATTACATTTTCATAAAACTAACAAGTATCTAGAACGGAAAGCATCAGGGTCGATCTTTATGTTCAATGCTTTTACCGTGAAATAATAATAAGAATAATAACAATAATAATAACAATAATAATAATAATCAATGACAGTAAAACTACATATTATTAGTACTACTACTACTACTACTACGGGAAAATTCAAATATAAGTCGCACCTTGGGATAAATCGGTCCCACCCAACCTATCTTCACCGATGCAGTTTCTTTTATACCACGATCTAGCGAATTCTTCTGTCCTAGTATTAGCCTATGAAGAAACTCGTGATTGGACGTTGGAGGTGTGACGTCTTACCGCTAGACGAGAGGTGGCAGGCTGACAAACCTTGTGGGAGATATAATATGCCACATTTTCGAAACCTACAAACAGTGTATCGTACATTATTCGAAAATGCAAGGGCGCTTCACTACGGCTGCCGCCTCCGCTTCGCGCACTTAACTATGTGGTTAGTGTTATGCATTATTTAGCTATATGCAACAGTATACAAGGGGAGTTGGTCACTCTGCTTCGCTCAGAAACAAAATACATCACACAGTCCGTGCAAATGTGAATATCGAATGGGGAAGCTTAAGGGGCGACTTATATTTGAATTTCGCCACCACTACTACTACTACTACTACTACTTAGGTTATATTGCACGCTTTAACTGCATGTAGGTCATACCTCGTGTTTAGTATGTTTGCGTGAAACATTAGTCTATATCAGCGTTTCTTAACCTTTTCGAACCCGAGGACCTCTAAAATGAGTAAAAAATTTTACATCCAATTTTTAAAAGTAGGCTATATGTAGGCCTATATTCTTAATATTTGGGGTATTAAATTATAGGTCGTTATAACGAAATACATTTTTTTTAATCCGACGGAAACACAGTTATTGAATTGGAATGAAACTATTGACAGTAAAATTATATTTTGAACAGACTTTAATATGTATTACCAATTTGATAATATAATTAGGAATTATGTTATTACTCACTTTTAATGAGACGGTTGAGCTTGACACCTCTTGCAGAGTTCCTGTTTTTTTTTTTTTTGGCTCAATATTAGTCAAATTTAGTCGACATAACCTGTATTTTCGAAGATTTTAAACCTTTGACATCTAGTGTCCATTTTATGTGAAAAATTTCTACTTCTTTACTTCCCACTTGCTTTATGATATTTTTTAATTAATTATGTCTGCGGACCATCTGCACCGTGTTCGCGGACCACCAGTGGTCCGCGGGACCATAGGTTGAGAAACGCTGGTCTATATTAACAACTCATTCGAGTCATGTTTCTATTGTTTAGTGATGTTTTTCTTATGTGAATTCAGTTTAAACGATTATAATATCCAGTGACATAGCGGCGATGAGTTATGGAAAATAAGCAAGTCCTACAAACCCGGCGTTTGCCTTTGCGAACGACGGAACCATGCAAAACCCAAGTCAATTTGGGCGGCCACGAGGTTTGATTTGAACTCAGGACCTCTTCCCTGTTAGCCCATAGGCCTACCACCTCGCTGTAATTGGTTTTAGTGTGTTCATTGCGACTGAGCTAAACTGATTGCATTTCACAACAATAAGTACATTAGGCCTATAGTTTTCTTGTTACTAGGGGCAACAAAATGTCATTCATATTTTAATTGACATTTATGTTCTGAAATTCGCATTTAAGCTGTCCTTATTTCGTTTCTATCTTGATATATATTAAATGTACAAAGAAATGTGTTAAACAAAAAATGTTCATTTTAAATTTTTCTACAACTTTACTGTGATAGGTTTTCATGTATCGCCTACTGTAATAGATATAATCTAGAAAAATTGAAAATCGATACGAGTAAAATGTCCCTTAAGTCATTTTTGCGGAAATACGGATATAGCCATTTTATTAGTCACAGATAAGATTTTATAATTTTAAATTTTTATTAAAATCGTTAGAGCCATTTTTTCAAAAAAACACATTTTAAAAAAAAAGTTTTCATGAAAAGTCCCCTTAATATTTCAGTTGTAAAACTAAATTTCTGGGCGGTTCGACAAAATTTCGAAAAAGTCCTTGATTCAAAAAATGAAGTAAATACAATGAACCGTTTACCCGCTGTGCTTGTCCTCAGACAGACGGACAGACGTCATTCCAAAAATATTTTTTTCGGTTTCTAGGCTTCATGAAACGTGCTCTCCCGGTGTTATCTCGACTTCGATTTTTTGTCACGATCACAATACTTTCTCTATACTACGTATATGCGAGAAAGTAAAAAGGGATTACATAACCAAACACGGACAGAGCTAATTTTATTTTAAATAGCTGTTGTTTAAAAAAACTTAGTTTCATTTGCTGCTCTCAAGGTTTCAAGATAAAATTCTATACCACGCCTGTATTATTAATAAAATATGTATCGTAAAGGATGTAATTATTACGTCACATGTAATAAGCATATTATAGAAGGGTCGAACAAAGTTTTGTTTTGTTGCGCCAAATATAAAACTATTTTTTGTAAACATGAAATGCATTGATTGATCTTCTGTAAAACGTATTTGTTTGTGAAGTAATTTAATAAGTTACTTACTATTTATTAATTGATTAGCACGTTCGTTAAGAAACACGTTCTCATTTGTACACTATCATCAGGACCCCTCACTTCTTCTTGATTGGATAACAATATCTAAACAAATGTCCTGCGTGGTGAGCAATTATTTTGCCAATAAAACAATAAAATAACACTTTTGCTCAACGTTTTATTTTATTTCCGTCTAGACCTTCCAGTGTTACATTATCATCTTCAGGGCATCTAGATTTGTCGTATTGACATTATTTTAAAATTCTGAGATATTTCGATTCAGAGATGTTAATTTTGTGTTGTGATATCAAACGTGTAAAATCATAGCTTATTGTGCATTATTAATTTTCGACGAATACATCTATACATCTTAGGCTCTTTTCACACTGGGTCACTTGTGACGGTCACCGCACTGATCACACGCCGGTCACTTGTGACAGTCACCGCTAGTATTGCCAACAGTAGCTACCATGATAAAACAATTTGTGATCGGTAGTGAAATGGATTCCACCGAAGAGGATGTTTTGTTCTTAGGAGTACTGCTGTTGAATAGGAGGAGGAGGAAGAGGAAGAATAAGAAGAAGAAGACAAAACGTTCATTACACGTACATTCTCTGCTAAGTGAACGGCTCGAGAAAGGCTTGTTCTTCACACTATATGACGATCTAAGAGTAGAAGACAAGATTTTTTTTTCAATATTTCCTAATGTCAAAAACATCATTTGATGAACTACTAGAAAATGTGAAAGAGGAACTCAGAGGAATAGACACTATACTAAGAAAAGCTATCCCATCAGATGAAAAACTTGCTCTTATTTTAAGATACTGTAATATTATTTTCTTACATTTTCTTCATATTTGACTGGTAGTAGAATATTGTATTTTAGAACATTATAAAAATGTCACTGATAAGTTCATCCTTTCTCTGCGCGTGCTGCTGCAAAGTATATAAAAGATTCGTCACTGTTCTCACAGACCATTGGCGAACTAGGTAACTGATTGACCAACTGTCCCCCTATGTTGCATTGCTGTGCAGAGTCGTGATACTGTCCCAGAGTAGCATAATTTTGTACAAATCTATGGGACGCAGCAGAGGAAATAGAAGTAGAAGGGATGTTGTATTGTTGGGCATTCAGAAGAATATTTAACAAATCGGATTTTACTTTCAATTTTGCATTATGTGGGATCATCTTTAATTCAGGCACGAGATACTTTATTGCTATAGTCATCCTTTTTCACATCCCAAAGGACAGGACGACAATCCACTTCAGTTATAAAATCTTCTGTGTTAACGAAATGAATGTAATCTAGACTCATGAATACTCGTACAACTTGCTGTGTTGGCAATCCGAGAATGCGGTGACCGTCACAAGTGGCCCAGTGTGAATGCTTCCATTTAAACCAATGTTTCTTCACCGGTGACGGTCACCAAGTGTTCGGAGTAGACACTGCGCGTCACTTGTGTCACTTGTGTCACCGCGGTGACCCAGTGTGAATACTCCCATTTAAACCAATGCTGACGGTCACCGGTGACCGTCACAAGTGACCCAGTGTGAAAAGAGCCTTAAAGTATGTAGAACAGATATTCAGTACGCCGTGTTCCCTTACATGCAATTGTTGCAGTAAATAACTGGAAATAATATTTTAAAACGTTGATATAATATAATTGATTGAAGATAATTTCATTTTATAAGGATAAATATTTATGCACATTTTATTGACGTTTTCTGATTAAGATAACCTATCTTGACTCAATTGTTCAGCTTTACCCTTAATCAGCCAGGTATTTCAAGGAAGCCAAAGTAATCATTACAACGAGATACAAACCAGGATACTGACTTGAATCAATCATATTGCTGTGCTGCTGTTCAAAAAATAAAATAGAAATGAATTGATGTATTTATTTCTTTGCTTATTCGGGCAAAATGTAAACTTCTGATGAAACAAGGTTTTCAATTAAAAGATAATGTCCAGCGAGAATTTTTTTTTAGCTGGGAGTGCTGGCTGAGTGGTTTGATTCAATTAGCGGATTCTGTATAGGAGTTGAATATGTGTGTGTGTGTGTGTGTGAGTGTGAGTGAGTGAGTGAGAGAGAGAGAGAGAGAGAGAGAGAGAGAGAGAACTTTGTTTCACCAGTTCGCTACCTCTCCGCCATACATTCACATGCATTATATAATATATTATGTGTAGCTGGGGTCCTCAAGCGACAGGAAGCAGCGCATCTAATTAATTGATCATAGACCCATAGAACTGTCATCAATTGATACCAGATTAATTGAAGTTAACAGCCTCCAGGCTTTGTAATTGAATGCTGTCTAACTACTAGCTGATTGTTCTCAAAAGTGCCGCAGGGGCCTAATTCTTATCACTTAGTAGCTCTAGATGGAGTTTGGTGCTTTTGACGCTAGTGAAGTTAACAGCTATTCTGCCCGCGTGTTAGAAAGTTTTTGTCATTAGGCCTATTGTATAAGTATGATTAAGACGAGATCGTAAATACGAAAATAGTCAACAATTAAATTTTAAGGGGTTTACATAAATTGTGAAGTGATTATAATTATAAAAGTTGTGTTTTGGGTAATTTGTAATACACTTAGGTGTTATAATACATCATGTAGTATTTAGTTGACTGCGTGTTTGGTCTAATGGTTACTCTCTGACTACGGGTCAGCAGATCTGGGATCGTTCCTCAGTATCAGATTTTTCTGAGATAAGGCGGTCTAGAACGGGATGCACTTAGTGATAACAAGTGAGGAGCTACTTTATAAAGAATTCGCTGCTCCTTTCACGAAAGCCATCATTAACGGCCGTGGTAGTCGGCGTGCTGACCACATGTTTCCCAATCTTGCTATGACGATTGAGGTAGATGTCACAGTGGTCAGATGGTAGGCTGTGTCCCACAAAAGGATTTAGCGCCACGGAGAATACTTCGAGTTATTCAATTTTTATTCTATTTTATTTTTTCTGGGCATATCTGACTAATTATAATTGTTAAATAATTATTTTATTTAACAATTCAATTCGAAATTTAAAACTGGAATTTTTTATCTTATTGCTATTGATGGTAGTCACAAGACTCATCGGCTTATTGGAGTTGACGCAGTTGGCAGCTCAATCAGTGCGTTATCAACTTCAGATTTCGACTTCACTGGCAGACTGCAACATTGGAAAAACACACGATTTTCATATCCATTCAATTTTTCAGACGGAGCTCTTAACTTATTTATTCAAGTAACCCTCAGTTATCCTCCCAGGCTGAAATCAACTCATTCTAGATTAGAACGCACAGTTTTTAAAATCTCGAAAACTCATCACTTGTTCCAATAATTTATTCCTTTTTAATATGTAATTTCTCATAGACTCCAGTTCGAGAAGTTTCGAGTTCAAATCCAAAACGAGTGAGTCTTTAGGGGGGTTTCGCCAATCATGTAAGCAGAAGTTACGTATACTTATCCTTTGTGTTGGAATATATAAGTGACGGAATCCAAATGTAGATACCATTTGACCAGTGTCTAATATTCTCAATTTAATGTTGTTATAGGGTAACATTGTGTCTTGCATGTACATAGAAACCATAACAACAATTTCTATTACCAATTCATTATTTCCAGTACCTAATGTGTAGGCTTATCCTCAAAACTACAAAGCCAAAATTAGAGGGACGCAAAAAAGTATTTTCTCAAATTCCACTCTTTTTATGAAGACCCACATACACAAGGAAATTTAGAAGATTGTATGATGTGACTGTACACTGAGGGACATGTATGCAAATACATGGATAGGCGGCGCTTATGAATATACCATATTGACCTGGAGAAGACTACAAATCAAGATATCGGTTCTCATCCCAATGTGAAATTCGAATTATGTGGAAAAATAAGTAAAATTCGAGCAACCTCAAATTCAAGAACAGTTTAAATACATTCAGAAAAGTTTACACTTCTTCCAGGAAGAAATTAATTTCTGCAATAGAAACATGAAATTAAGTTTGTATCTTGCTTGAATGTGGCATGAAACTCTCAAACATGTTCACACCGTGAGAATAATTTAGGAGAAAAACTCTCAAGATTACTTGAAAGTTCTACAGAAACAATATTTTGTAGTCTCATGAATGCAGTCTACAAGTGCACATCACTTTTGCCACAAGGATGTACTATTGATAAAGATAGAGGGAATTTTATTAAACATCGTACAATGATCCTCCAGAAGTGAGGAAATAAGACACAGAATATTTAAGTATTCTTTATTTATTCTTCGTATTATTTATACTAGCCTATAACTTTCCCGAATGGACTGTTGAATTGCCTCTAATACATAGTATGTAATAAGAAGAGGCTTTACAGTAATAATAATAATAATAATAATAATAATAATAATAATAATAATAAAACAAGTCAGTTCGGCCTAAAAACTAATAGCTATAGAAAAGATGCAAAATCTTAACCTTACCACAGATGTGAGTTAATCTGTTTTTGCACCAGAGGGTGAAATACACACTACAGACTACAAACATGTTTTTTAAACCAACCTTTGTAATGGCTGAGTACCGGTACCCAAACGTGAGCGTGTGTGTGGTTATTAAGGCTTATGCAAAGACAAACTTAAGGGCTAGAAAATATTGACTACGCTCCCAAATAATTCAGAAGCATTCCTATCCCAAACCAAGGAGACACTCAAAAACTCATATTCACAACATAAGTGACAGGTTGCAATAACATGAATTCTTGTTTGTATTTGCAGTAAACGTGTTTAGAACTGTTTTTTCCTATCCGAATAAGGTACATATATATGAACAGTAAAATTGCATGTGGTATCAGCAAGGAATTCAACAATATGAATACAAATGCTTTCCGCTTTGGTGAACAGATGACTTGGCACACGCTGGTGAATAGTAATCAGCTGGAAAGCACGGCGCGCTTATTGATACGAGACTCACTTCTGTTCGTAGGCTACAATCTGCATTATACAGCTTTAATTATAAATGTACGCACAGGATCTTCGCTCAGAATTAAGAAGAAAGTTGCTTAAACTTCTCGTTTTTTTTTTTTTATATATATATATATATATATTTTTTTTTTTTTTACATTAGTGACTTTTTCTGTTCAATAGAGGATCAGACATTTTGATTGGTTATTCTACTCTTATACCAAAAAAAAAAAAAAAAAAAATAAGAATCTTGTTATGGCGGTGGTGACTTGATCTCCATAATTTGTTATGGTGATGTCTTTTATTATTTGTTAAAGTGTTACCTTTTAGTTTGTCGTAAGAACTATATTTGCAGACGTAATATTAACTTTTTAAAGAACAATTACATGTACAATACATTCATATTCTGCTAGTTAGAATTATGTTTAATATTCATATTTATCTCACATAGTTTATGATGATTCACATTTCTTGTATCGATAATACTTGTAATGTGTTGATTGACACATAATAATAATTATTATTATTAAATCTCCGTTTTATTTGACCCTATTTTGCCAATGGCATGTTAGGATTATAGTTCTACAAAACGTTTTACTTTTCATATATACATGTATATGCTTGCAACGCCTACATAAATGTATTGATTGGAAGGCAAGTGATTACAACTTAAAACCACCCGGATGGGTGCACTAATTAGAAATAATTATACATTACTATTACAATACATTGGAACAATAATTACAGATACTTACAAATTACTTATACCTATCTCGATACACTAATTACAAATTATAAATATACAAATTATAAATACAGTTACTGTTACCTTCATAGGTACAATAGTTACAATTACCAGGGGCGTTCCATATTGATTTACACTTTACACTAGTGCGACAGACTCTGAAAAAGTGGTTCTCAAAGGGCCTAGAGAAGTCCCACTTGGGTGGCACAGGTATGTACAGCTTAATGAAGACTTTGCTGAGAAAGTGGTTATATCTGCCAAGGCATAGAGGTTCTTAGTGAATGTAAAAAAAAATTGTAAATCAATATGGAACGCCCCTCGTAACTACTAGACTTCTAGTTCTTCTAGTAACTTCTAGTTACTAATGCCCTTGTGAATAAAGTGAAATTACAATTAATGCTAATTCTAGATATCTGCTGCTTATAGTGATATGTGAATATGATTTATGAAGTTTTGAAATTCTTGGGAACAGCATTTCTTTTGGAAAATGTAACCTAGGGGTTTCCTATAGTGCCCTGAACATTCTTCAACGTGAGAGATTAATAGCCATCGGGATCGTTCGTAGATATGACATTCGAATAAGAGGTGATGAACTGACTCGTCGTTCTCTTCACATTTACATAAGGAATTATTTAAATTTTGAAGTCTGAAGCGAGTAAAGTATGTTTTGAATTTTCCATGGCCAGAGATGAACTGAGTGAGCACATCGTCTCTTTTAGATTTCTTTTCAGAAAACTGATGGGAGTTTTACTGTAGCTCTCTGCAACAGTAAGGGAAGATACAAGCTTGGCGAGTTGATCTGCCCTTTCATTCCCTATTACACCAGAATGACCACTTACCCAGTTTAGACATATATGTTTGCTAGAGTTAGCGATATTATGCCTGATTTTTACCCCAAGAATATGCATATTGTATTTCTCACTTATACTGTTTAGAGCTGCCTGCGAATCACTGTAAATGAGAGCACTAGCAACCCTAGAAACACACCATTCCACAGCTCTGTCAAGTAAAATAATTTCTGCTTGGAAAACAGTGCAACGCGTGTTAAGTCTGAACAATTCGTGATCCATTTCTTGACCATTTTCATAACAAACAAATGCACCACCAACAACAGTAAGCATACGAGACCCATCTGTGAAGATGAGACAATCGTGCACTTGAGAACATCGCGCACTGTTGACACAGTTGATAAAATCAGCAGGATGACCAGCAACTGTCTGGGGCGAAAGTCTTTCAATTTCTAAGTCCTGAAATTCATTTGGAGCTTCCCGGGCTTTATTGATATTGGTTACTGAAGCTTTAAAGATACCTGAGAGATGTAATGATTCAACGCCAGCTTTCACTTGGGCTGCCTCAGTGGAGATTGTACGGTAGGCACGGGAGATGCGTAGAATGGATCCCCTTTGAATTTGAGCGAGTTTACGTTGTACCCAACGCTTTTGAAAAATTGTTTCAAAGGCGGTCGCACAGTACATTATAATGGGTTTAACAACCCCAAGATATATTACTTTAAGGGTTTCCGAGTTCAATCCCCAGGTACTACGAGTGGTCATTGAAAGGCCTCTATATAGTTTGTTAATTTTCAGCTCAAGGTGATGTAAATGTGATCGGAAAGTGAGTTTGCTGTCCAGTATGACGCCTAAGTATGATAATTCCCTTACGAGATTTATGTCTTGCCCATTGATTTGGATTGTGGGGATACCGAATTTAGTTTTCTTCGTGACCAGCATTGCGGATGTTTTCCTTGGGTTGAATTCCAATTTATTGTTGCAACCCCATGCAAAGAGTGTATTCAGAGCTTCATTTGCTATCCTTGCCAGGGAGGTGGTTGACTGGCTCTTTACAAGAAGCAATGCATCATCAGCATAGGTGATGAGACTACAGCCTTGTGGGAGCTTCTGTTAGAGAATGTCGTCGTACATTATAATCCAAAAACCTGAACTGCAGGTCGAGCCTTGGGGGCACCCCCTGTCAACCTTACGCGTAGCTGTTGTTCCGTTGATAGTTAATTGGATCTTTCTATTAGAAAAATAGTACTGTATCAGTTGGTACAGATTTCTTGGACAGTTCTTATCCTTTAGTTGGCACACGATTTTAGGCCACCAGGCCGCATTAAACTCCCCAGAAACGTCCAGGAAGATAAGAAGTCCGAACATTTTTTGACTGAGAACAGATCTCACCCACGCCACAACCGCAAAATCGCATCTTCAGTTGATTTGGAAGGCGTAAATCCAAACTGATTACTGTGTAGCTTCTTGTTACTCGTGAACTAATACATAACCCTATCTATGACTAGTTTTTCCAGGGTTTTCCCAATTACAGGTATCAGGCTGATCGGGCGTAGGCTTTTGGCTGTATAGTCTTTCTGTTTTCCGTGCTTCGGTATTATTTTAACATAATAATAATATAGACATATTTCGTACCTTTTATAAGTTGTACCCAGAGCTACCAGCATACACACTGGAAGGGTAGACGAGGATGATGTCGTCGTAACCTCTTCACAGACAAGGCTGCTGCCTGACTCTCTTTGTACGTATTTAGATCCCTACTTATACCAGAATGCTTAGAGTGAACTTTATGTAAGTAGCCTGTACTCAATCGTCGTTTTTGACAGTTGTGGCAATCAAATTACTTAACAGATTTGCAATCTGTAGCTTGCCACAACATCCTTCCCTTCTTCATGGAAATGCGAACCCGTTAGCTTATAGGTACATTGGTCCATGTTTTTACGATGATATGTTTTGTAGATAGATCACTAGATCAGTTGTGGTCTGCTGTCAGCGTTTTCTGCATTGATGGCAGAGTGAGGTGGCCAATATTTTGCTGCGTCGTTGTTTCATCATATTATGAGTCTTCTTGGATAGAAAGGAATGTGTGTGCTGCTTACATCAGTATATTTCAATGTTATTACATAAACATAATAACCTTTTTCTTTCTAAACTATATGCACTAATATTTCACATAATCAACAAGAAAATTAAATATTGAAATATTTTGTTTTTCTTTTTGTATTTTTTTCAGAATAATTAAGTTAATACTTTTTTTTTGAAGTGCATTCTATTAACAGTAATTCACATTTGGATAAATTTTCTGAAATTTAAAACACAAGACATATTATCTATAAAAGTAATCAGAAAAATCAATAAGCTTCCTATAAACAGCTCTTATAAATGTAATCAGTATAATGTATCATTTAAAATAAATATTTTTCCTATAAGAAATTCGAGTGAATCAGTAATTATTCATGCAAATAAAGTGTTTCATAGTTAAAAGAAAAAAGTAAATCAACAGAAAAATTTTGAACAGAAAAGTATTATAGAATTTGAAATAAAGTATTATATCAATAGGCCTATAATAAAATTAAACATTAAATAACCTTTATTATTCAACACTTTGTACTAACAACTTTTCAAAATATTCCAGAGATTCTGTTCTATAGCAATTTTGAGTTTTCTTTACACCTCTACCAAAATGCTAAAAATAAAGAAGTACACATACTAATCTTCATGCAAGAAGTAAAATTAGTTGTTCAATGGAACATTGAAATCCTTTAAATACATCATAAGATTTCTTATATATTTGAAAATACATTTACACCTCTTTTCAAAATTTTCTTGTTATAGTTGTACCTTGTTTCTCACTATCTTGCTTAATCTACAAGTGGGAAGGATGGGTATAATTGTATTAAGGGATGGTTAACATTTGATTTTTTCGGGGCCCTGTGTGCACATAAATATTTTTTTTTATTTTACCGTTAATTATTTATATAGACTTACTTTATCAATTTATTTTTTCATTATGAATTGTATGCAAGCATTCTTGAATGTATTATTTAAGTGTATATATTTTTCTTCTTGAGCTGCTTCTTTGAAATCATTGTGAAAAAAAAGAAATGTAATTATATGATATAAATGATTTATACAGATTTTTTCACCTGAAAAAGAGAAAATTATATTATTATAACGTTTCTTCGTACTTATGGAGTATAATAAATTATGCTTATGTCTTAAAAGTTAATGGATTCATTTAAATATTCAAAGTGTTGTGAAGTTTTACTTTTACATTTAATAATATAGTTCTCACATTTATTGTATTATTGTATCTTTAGGGTACCTTCAAAGTTCAAAATTGATGATTGCAATAATATTGAAAATAAAAAAAATAAATTAATATTCCTTATATTACACGAAAAAAATACATATTGAACTGGTAAGCTACTTTAGTATCAGAGGTTATAAAGAAATGCAATAAAAATTATGACACCGTTCTGATATACTTAAGTAATATTCTTGTAATGTAATGCTACTATCAGCGAATTCTTTGTCAGCTGATTTTACCAGACATACATGATTCCAACATGTGGCTTTAACTGCCTGCTACCTTGAAGGCAAGATTATTATGAAAAAGGAGTACTATGTACATAATATAGAAACTTATACAAGTACTTTTTGCTATTTATTTGAACACTTTGCACTTCATAATAGGACTTAGATAATTTTATATTAGTTAGATGGCACCTGGCTATGATTCCGTAATATTGGTAGATTGTGAGGCTATTCCATTATATAACATTTTACTTAAAACTTTTGACCTATCATAATTATCACATTGACCTATCATAATTATCACATACACTTAAAATACATTTTTTTTTTATCATTTATAGGCTATACTCTTACCTACTTTATTCAGCGTTGGGATTCTCTTTCCCATTTCTTTATTCATTTCGGCGTTGGGCTTTCTAATGATTTGACTGCACTTTTAAGAACATTGTACCGTTTATTCACTGACTCTAGTTCACTGATTAAAATTTGAAATTGTTCTGTAACATCTTTAAATAT
Organism: Ectobius pallidus; assembly: GCA_964059195.1. Taxonomy (NCBI): domain Eukaryota; kingdom Metazoa; phylum Arthropoda; class Insecta; order Blattodea; family Ectobiidae; genus Ectobius; species Ectobius pallidus. Next base: position 31,965,661 of record CAXKWD010000006.1, read on the forward strand.
TGCCACTATATCCGACAACTAATAGTTTCATTGCACTAGATTTGTCTTTTTTGTGCATGTCTTTTGTTGTCTGTTTTGTTTTAGCATCTCATCTCCCGACTCGAGCTCTGTAAACGTTTAGCTCGATCTTAAGTTACTGATTTAGCTACTGCCTCGCACGTTCGTTTACTTCCGCTGCTTGGGCTGAGTTTACCTGGATTTATGTGTATTTACATGTACATAATTACTGGAAGAATGAAATTAATTAACACTTACATTGCACTATTTTAGAAGACATTATGTTCATAGCCAAGAACATATCTTTCAATCGACCAAGACGTTAATGACTATTCCTGTTCACGATATTGTGTGAAGTGCTAACGACTGGAACAAGTTACAACAATAATAAGTATGCCGATGGTTTCAGAAATGAAATGAGAAAAAGATCTTTTGAAAAATGGTGTGGACTCCCTCACAAAGGTAAAGGCGTTTCAGTCTATAGTGAAAATCCCAATACCAACTCATGGATATCCAATAGAAAAGGTCTCTCTTGTTCACAGTGGACTAATGCAATCAAGATGTGTTGTAATATCTCTGCGGTGAGGTCTGTACCTGGAAGGAGTCAAACTACATCACTCTGCCGGCATACAGGTTGCAATAATCCAGAAACCTTTGGCCATGTATTGGGTAGTTGTAAAAAGGGTGAATTATTGAGAAATTCTCGCCACCACCGTGTCCGTTCAACGATTGCCACAGCCCTTCGACGACAAAAAGACTGGGAAGTGTATGAAGAGGTGCATTGCATCGCGGAAGATGGCAGTAATCGAAGAGCCGACATAATAGCCATTAATAGATCTGTAAAACGAGGGTTAATTTTGGATCCTACAGTTCGCTTAGAAGAGGATAGAGAACAAGCTAAGCGTGTGAGTGCGGAAAAGGAGGCCATATACCAACCATGCATCCCTCACCTTAGTGAGAGCTATAACTTACCTGTCAATGCATGGGAGGTGAAGGGTCTGCTTTTTTGGAGCACGCGGTGCAAGTTTCACCTTTGTTAATTCATTTCTTCAGTCTCTCAATATTTCTAAAGACACTGTTGTTAAAATATGTATTAGGGTTTTAGAAGATTCGCTATTTTTATTGCACAATCATTTATATGGTACTTAGAATTCTTATGTTCCGTTTCAATTCAGTTCATGTTACTATGTAATGTATGATTCTTTTTCTTTGTTTGTTCTGGATCTGTATGGTCACCTGGATTGCCAGGCAGATGACTTGAATAAAGTATTTCTCTCCAGCAAATTGAAATGTGGCAGCCACTCTCTTTAAAAGTTGTAATTGTTTTAATTTTTTTATTTTTAAAATCAGCCCTCTTGAGATTATGTAAAAAGTCGGGTTGGCTATATCCGGGACGAAGCCGCACAAGGTACGTGAAACGTCTTGAGAGTGCTGCCTAAATCTAGCGAACAATGACGATTTGTAAGTCTCTTTGTTTCGTTGAAATTAAAATGCAATTCACAAACATGCAAATAAAAATGCCTAACAGATTACACGCTTTAATAGGAATATCCATTTCCGCTGTATTTTAGTACGCCTAATCCTGTGACAAATATGTTTATTTTTCATTAAATTTCTTAAATATTATGAATGAATTTATACTGGCAATACAGAGCCTAGTTCTTCGTACTGAATATTTAAAAGTGTTCCCTAGTACAGGCCATGGAGGCCCAGAGGGTTCCAGGAGGTCGAGGCTCCCAGATTTTTAGACGTTCGGCACATGAAGGTGGTAAGGTTGTCAGACGTACGCACCGGCCGCCTTTACCCCCAGGATTACTCCTGGTACTCATTTCTGTTAGAGGCTGAGTCGACCCCATGGGCTTAGTACCACCAGAAGGATTAGGCCAATTGAGAAACTCCAACGACCTCATCGGGGATCGAACCCGCGACCTTCCGGTTTGCAGCGCAACGCCTCAACCACTCCGCTAAGGCGTACCCCACTGAATATTTATTTGGAATTAAATACAGTAGTCCGACCCCAACGAAACTAGGAGCATGGTCGGAACACAAAATAAATGGTACATAATGTTGCACAAACTTTCTCGCATATAGGTGTGAAAAGCTCTCAGAGAAAAAAGTAAACTATAGAGACAATTAAATTTTTTTAATGCATTTTTATAACACTAACAGGTATCTAGAAAGGAGAGCATCAGTGTTGTTCTTTATGTACAATGCTTTTACCGTGAAATAATAATAATAATAATAATAATAATAATAATAATAATAATAACAACAACAACAATCAATGGCGGAGGGTAGATATTTTAAGTGGGTGTACACATCAGTCAATACAATTCTTTCTCTAAGTAAATCATGCATTTCTCAAAATTTATTACCTGCCCATAACGAAAGAACTGTATTTGGAAAAAGAATGTACACAAGAAAAGCTTAGATATTTTGAGAATCTTAATATTTAGCAATAAATATCTCCAAAATTAAGTAGGCTACTGTGAAATCGTCTGACATGACGAAGATCGCCATCTTTTCTTATAGGCTAGTATAGAAGTTTGTGTTTTACCGGCATATTTCTTTTATATTTTATATCCAGTGGTGATAGATTTAGGTGATCATATTATGTGATTCTAATTTCTATTGATATCAATATTATTCTAGAACGCTCCGCTATGGCTCCCGCCCACACTACGCGTGCTAACATGTGGATATGCATTATTTAGACTATTTGTACAAAATTGGTTACTTAAGAAAACTGTAGAATTAATTTTAACGTAACACCTCTCATTGTGGTACAGGCCACAGTCAGTATAACAGTGCAGTGAGCTGCATTGCCGGCATGGCGTTGGCAGCATCGTACAATCGTTCATAGACAACTGACAAACCTCATAACCACACAAAGCATCAATGCAAATTTGCAGTACTAGTGTGATTGTTGTTTTTGTTATTATTATTATTAAACTAAACTAAACTCCGTGGCGATACATCCCTGACGGGACAAGGACTATCACCCGACCGCTGCGTCATCTACCATGGGCAGATGGCAGGATTGGGGGCATATGGTCAGCATGCCGGCACCCACGGCCGATAATGGTGGTTTTCGTGACCGGAGCCGCTACTTCTCTATCAAGTAGCTCCTCATTTTGTGTCACGAAGCTGAGTGCACCCCGTTCCAGAAAAATCCGAGGAGGTACCGGGCATCGAACCCGGGCCGACGGATATGTAGTCAGCGACGCTAACCACAAGACCACGCCGACGGTCTATTATTATTATTATTATTACTTAGCTTACATTGCACGCTTTAACTGCATATAGTTCATATCACGTGTTTAGAATGTTTGGTGAACCAGTAGTCTATTGTAACAACTCATGCACGTGCACCTGTCTTTTTCCTGATATTTATTTTAAACGATTATAATATCCAGTGATATAACGGTGATGAGTTATGGGAAATAAGCAAGTCCTACAAATCCGGCGTTTGCCTTTGCGAGTGAGGAAACCATGAAATACCAAAGTCAATTTCGGCGGCCACGGGGTTTGATTTGAAGCCAGGACCTCTTCCCAATTAGCCTATACCACCTCGCTGTAATTAGTTTTGTTGTGTTCATTACGACTGCGCTAAACTGACTACATTTCTCAACAATAATTAGATTATAGGTTTTTTTTTTGTTACTATGGGCACCAAATAGCCTATCATTCATATTTTAATTAATATGTATGCTCTGAAATTGGTATTAAAACTGTATTTATTTCGTTTTTATCTTAATTGTATAAAGATGTGTTTAACAAAATATGTTCATTTTAATTTTCTCTACAACTTTACTGTGTTAGTTTTCATGTATTGCCTACTGTAGGCCTAATGGATATAATCTAGAAAAATTGAAAATGGAGTAAAGTACCCTTTAAGTCATTTTTACAGAAAGAAACTGGTATAACCATTTTATTAGTCATAGATAAGTGTTTAAATTTTCATTTTTTTAATAAAAATCGTTAGACACAATTTTTCTAAAATCCAAATTTACAAAATAATTCATGAAAAGTCTCATTAATATTTCAGTTATAAAAACCTAATTCTTGACAGTTCAATAAAATTCCGAAGAAGCCCTTAATTTAAAAAATGAAATAAATACAATGAACCGTTTACCTGCTGTGCTTGTCCACAGACAGATGGACAGACGGACGTACGTCATTCCAGAAACACTTTTTTCGGTTTCTAGGCATTGTGAAACATGTTTTCCCGGCTTTATCTCGATTTCGATTTTCACTACGTATATGCGAGATAGTAAAGGGTCGTATTATCAGGGGACCATTTTTATTTAGGTAAAACTGTGATACAACAAAATATTTCACGTAATTGAAAATGTTTTGACAGTTCTGTATTGCATATTAAGAGTAAGCATACTTAATAATGTTGTATTATGTAATTGTAAATAATACTGAAACTATTTTCAAAACACTTAAATTACACATCAACACACAATCATAAACTGTCTGCAAATATCGAATACCGATTTTAATGATTTTATACCTCAACAAATATTGAAAGCCTAGGTTCAAATAGAAAACTGTCAAACCGGTATTAGATTAATATAAATTTACATAAACAATTAAAGATTAATTTTGATACATGAGATACATGAGATACATGAACATTTACAGCAAACTAATTAATATATTTGAAAAATAAGTGGAATATGGGAAAGGTGTTCTCTTTCCACTTCTTTCTGTGAAATATATTTAGCTTGATATTCCTTTAATTAGGTCTGGTTTTCCACGAGAACACCTTTCTAGCAATTCATTTAATACGTGCTACCGCAGTCTCCGACTAGAATGTAGATGCTGCTTTAACTTGTTAAAACAGTTCTCAACATTTCCCTTTTTGGAAGACAAAGGCTTAGCAAAATGCTTTGTATATACTTTTTAAGTATGTGTAAGTTTTAGCAGTGAGTAGAAGAGAGGTTTTACAGAAGTAAGAAGGAGCTTGATCTGTGGAAAAGTTGCTGAAAATTACCTGAGCAAGTCCTTGGGCAAATGTCTCTCCCTGGTATAACAAATGAGACTGATTTGAAGCAGCGAGAAGTTTAGCAAGCCATAAGGGCTTTTAGAACTTTCCAGATAACTTCCTCTTTTTTTATCTCTCATCTCTTGCTTTCCTTTTCGCTGTTGGTAAATCCATCACACAATGAATATCTTCAAGTTGTACTAGAGCTGGATTTCTGTAATTCAGAAATAGCCACTGGAATGTAAAATGAGAAAAAAAGGACCTTCTGTGAAATACGTTTTCATTACATAATAATGACAATAATAATATTTTTTTTTATTTTATCTAACAGAGTTAAGGAGTCAAGATCTTCTCTTAAAATCAACCAGAGAAAGAATAAAAAAGGAACAAACAAATGCACTTATATTGCTACAACTAAAAAGAATACAATAATGCAGTTAATTAAGAATATTTTGATTTAAAATAATTTACTTAAAAAAAGTCTAACACAGTGATATTGACCAGATACTCAGAAAGTAGTTTATGCCATTTTGAATCGTAAACATTTTTTTAACAGAACTCTCTCCATCTATGTAAAGTTTCAGTTTATAGGCTGAGCTTGTACTACTATTACTATTACTACTACTACTACTACTACTACTACTACTACTACTACTACTACTACTACTACTACTACTACTACTACTACTACTTCGCATTATTCAATTGTATAGGTGCTAATATTTCAAGTATTGTTTTATTAATAAATATTAAAATTTTCCATTGTTTATTCAAACATTCTTTGAGCTTGAAGTAAGATCTTTGGTACCCTGAGATCAGCGCCTACAGTTTGCTCTTCTCATAGTGGTTTTCCACTTGGTCCTCCGATTAAACGTTCTAATGTACGTGATCCTCCGGTACAGACCTTTACTCTACATTTTGGTCATCCTATGGACCGGATCTTACTACTGTTTCCTTGAGTGATCCAAAATTTATTCTTCTCGACACGAACCTATACCACGTACCTATAATAGGCCTACTAATTATTTGAAATGAAAAAGTCTGTTTTTTACATTCCGTCACGACTATATGCAGAAGGAGTAGGCCTATTGTGTTCGAACCCTGAAATGTGATTTTTACTTTCCATAAACTAAGTTATGTGAGTACTAAAATAATATCAATAGTATCATATCAATTAGCTATGCTTTTGAAGACTGGTTATACGGTACTCACGTCTTTCACCTATTTAAGTGTTAGGTTAAGGTAACGAGCACGCACTCAGACATAGGCTCACTACTTAACGAGAAGGGAGAAAATTAAGAAGTTGGTAAAGAAAGTCTTATCACTTAAGAATTTTTCAATCTTTCTTATAGGCTTCGTATACTCTTCAATTTTAATTGTATGACATTATAGTACACTGTACGTGAACAAAGAGAAGGAAAGAACTGGTGGCATATCCATTGCAAAGAGAGACACGACTGCTTGCTGTAAGGCTGTCCATGTGGAACAACGCGCTATCCAACTTCCGCACGGATGGCTGGAGCTGTCTGGGGTTTAACATATGCTATTCTATCACTTAGGCTATACACAGCTACAACCCCGATATCACTGAAGTGCATGGCTCAATTCCGATACCTTAACAGCATTACAGATTTGATGCACCAGTTCCCCCGTATGTCAAAGCTTGGCTTCAACTCTCTATGTGTAGCCTATAAGTAGCGGTTTAAGTTTTGAACTTGGAATTGTTTATTAATTTATAGTTAGGTTTCCCATAATTCAGAAGTAATATCATTCACCAACTATATTCAAATATTTTATAATCGATATATTATGCTCCTAGAGTTAAATGCCAATGTCACATTCGTTAAGTTTAAGTTTTGTTAAGACAACGGTGACCATATTTTTGTTAGTGAAAATCGGGAAACATTTTTTTAAGTCAACGCTTTCGTATCTCGAAAACTCAACCATCGTTTGCTATGAAACATTATTATTAAACTGGAACCCAAATCTTATTTACGTAGTGGTAATAGTATAGCAGTATATAGGTAGAGTGGGTGTAGTAACGACAATCACTTTTTCCTATTTTCAATTAATCAAGAAGACATACATTGCAATAACTGATGGTCTGAGTTACAAAGAAAACAAAAACATATTTAGTCGTTCATAAGATATATTCACTCTCATTACTCTTTTCCAGTGTCATAGGAAAAGACGGTTTGGGTTCTTTCCAATCATATTTTTCTGATGAAGCTTGAGAATTTAAAGGTTCTTGGTTTTCTTGATGTTATCGTACAAGTTGTACGAGGGGAAGTACCCGGTCTCTCATTTTAAAATTTATTGCAACAACAATACAAAACTTTCAGTTACCTAATTTTTCAACATAGTCCCCTTGCTTCTTTCAACATAGTCCCCTTGCTTCTCAATGCAATTGATCCATCGTTGCACAAGCTTACTGATGCCCTCAGAAAAAAGCCACATTTGCACAGCTTCCTTCAGTTCTTGGTCTTTGGTGAATCGACGGCATCTTAAGGCATCTTTAAGTTGGCCAAAAAGATGGAAAACTGACGGGGCGAGATCGGGACTGTATGCAGGATGCTGAAACAATCAAAAGCCAGTTTTGCAATAGTTTGAGCAGTGTGAGCGGCAGTCTGTGTGCGCATTGTCATGAAACAAAACAACTCCTTTCGACAATAGGCCTCGAAGTTTGGTTCGATTTGCAGTCTTCAGCTCATTTCTATACATCTCACTGTAATGTGCACTATTTATTGTTCAGCCCTTCTCCAGGTAATGTTGCAGAATTGGTCCTTGTGAGTCCCATGGAAGTGTGAGCATCACGTTTTCTGCGGAGGGTTGACTCTTCAATTTCTTTTTTTGACTGGAGATGCAGGGTGTTTCCATTCCTTGCTTTGGCGTTTGCTTTCAGGCTAAAAGTGATGGATCCACGTTACGTCTACAGTGACTATCCGTTAAAAAAAATCTTCGTTAGCATGACGGTCCAGTTGGCATTAGCAGATGGACAGACGATTGTGCGTGTGCTGTTCAGTATTGTCATATGCAGAACCATGGCTATTTTGCATATGGTTTGTCACTTCATCGACCATCACTCTTCGGTTTGTCGGAATCATGATACGCACTTGCTCAATTTTGACGTCACTAGTGGATGTAGATGGGCATCCTGTTCTTTCCTCGGCTTTCAAACTTGACCGACCATTTCTGAACTTCTCAATCCGTTCGTACACGCTTCGCCGTGGTAAAACATTGCCCCACATTGTGCGGAAAGTCTTCGATAGATTTCTACTCCTGGTACACCTTCAGAGGACAAAAACGGATCAGTACACGCTGTTCTTCTTTGGTGCAAACCCTGAGCGGTGCAGCCATGTTTAATGTGAAACAGCGCAACACGCAGTGGAGTCATAAATGTCGAACATTCCACAAGCGGAGATAAATGAACATGTCGACGAGCGGGAGCACAAATCGATAAAGCCAGCCTACAAAAGATTGAACAAAACGTGTAGATATTTATTGACTTACCCTCGTAACTGTTAACCTTTTTGATTTCCTCATTGTCTTCTCTATAAACCCATTTCTTATTATCTATTTAATGATTTATGTTTCTCCACAATATTCATATTATTCGGGACATAGGGATTTTTATTCGGGACGTAGGGACACAGTCCCTAGAATCTGGACTTTTTCTACTTTCTCGGGACGTATGGTCACCGTAGTTATAACATGTGCCGTTGGTATATTATCGGCACCCTATTTTATAAATTAAACATTTTATTAATACTTCTATATCAGGTACTCACATGATCTCGGCTTTTCATCGCTATGTTTTGTACAGAGGTGCGTTTTGTTTTATCTTGTTTATTCCGGTTTTGTAATCTCCACCGCCGTCTCGAGAATTACACTGCCTGTCCTATGCTTTATTTTAACATGGAGTTCAGCGTATTACTCAATTGCCTAATTTCTCCAGTAGAGGCGACACGGTCCGCACCCAGATTGCATGAAATTCCAGAATACTTCAGTTCCGAGTTTATACTTCAGGGGGCAACACAGAGCATAAAAGCAATGTATGGTAATGTATAGCAAAATGTGGTAGGTGCTGCCATCTGGAATGTCGCCGCGTACGCAAAATCAGCCTTATAGTACAAAAAGTGTAATTCTCGAGATGGCGGTGGTAATCTCGTCCTTTGTGGATCTTTCTTTCGTTCGGCTTTTGTTTGTGCACTCTGCTTTGTTTACCTAGTATTCATGTTAAGTTCCGCGGACCAGATCGCGTCGTCCGGGAGCTGAAGCTGCCTAGATTCAGATCCCACCGTGATGACAACCAAGCTTCAACTCCTTCCGAATAAGCGCTGGCAGCCAGCCCATGTTTCGTCTCTACGAGTGGTAGTACCTAGATTTTGAGTCATGAATATCTTCCGCTGTGTGGCCATCCTACTGTCGGCGTTAACTTAATTTCAGATATGGCTCCGTTATCTTGAAATTTTCGTTTTCTTCGCTGGTGGGATTTTTAGTTCGTTTAGTTTAACTTTTTCAGTAATGTTTCGTTTTATATTTTTTGCCCACCAGGTCTTTGGTTATTTCATTATTAGCTTCTAGTATATTACAGTTACGTATTCTTAATGACTCTTGTGATGGAAAGACCGCCCTTCGTTTGCTATTTACTGATCTTTACTTAATTCTGGCCTTCAGCCATTTTTGATGCCTTCTCTCGCCTGTATTTTGCTACGATATTTTATGGATCATATTTATTACAGTTTGTCAGATTTCATTGTTCTGTGTGATTATCTAATAAGCTACTGTTGTAAGTTACTTGTTATAATTCTGAAAACCCATTTTCTTATTTTCTCTGTGGATCAGTTTCCTCCTCTGTGATTTGAAATTAGTAAATTGGGACAGCACCACGCCTCAAACACAAGCTTTAAAATACTGGATTAGAACAGGACATATTTTAAAATGTGAACGGCCAATTAATATGACCTGCGCTGAGATGATAAGCCACTATTGCACCATGTATACAAATATAAGGACAGTAAAGATATCAACAATAGTTCTAAATCAGATAGTGTGCTGAGCGAATTGATCTCAGAGGAATTTAATTCACATTTTATTGATAAAATTTAGAAAATTATTCGTACCATAGACTGTAATAATAATGCATTAACATATCTGAACAAGTTAACCAAACCAGGAACTCAGTTTACATTTGAGCACATTGCTGTAGAAGATGTCTATTCCGCTGTCCTAACACTTCGTAATAGCTCTTGTAATGATGCATATGGTATCAATAGTATGTTCATTAAGTTGGCTGCTCCTATTATATGTGAACCTTTGACACACATTTTTAATAAATGTTTTGAAGATTGTGTTTTTCCAAATAATTTTAAATATGCTAGAGTTGTTCCTGTTTTTAAAAAGGGGAACAAATCTCAATATAACAATTATAGGCCTATTAGCATAATACCTACAGTCTCAAAGGTCTTCGAAATTCTACTACAAAAACAAATTTCAAAATACTTTGAAGATAATAACATATTTACACAGAGCCAGTTTGGATTTAGAAAATCTCGTAGTACTGTTGACGCAGTTACTTCATTTGTAAAGCGGTGTTTTGAAGGCCTGGAGAAAGGCGAAGATGTCTATAGTAGATTTTTCGACCTTACGAAGGCTTTTGACACTGTATCACATGAAACTCTTTTGCAAAAACTTAAATTTTATGGTTTTGATAACGATAGTTGTAAATTTTTAGAGTCATATCTTTCTTCTCGATATCAATTCGTTGACTTGAATTTTAATAATAAGTCACAATATAAACTGGTGAAATATGGTGTTCCCCAAGGTTCTGTTTTGGGACCCTTACTGTTTATTGTAAATATAAATGATCTTGCCATGAATATTAAAGTAGATTGTTCGGATGCTTTTCTTTTTGCTGATGACCAAGCTGTCAACATCATAAATAAACCTAAGGAAACATCGATTTGGAAACTAGATGGTGTAACCCAGAACATTCATGATTGGTGTAAAGCAAACACGCTATCACTTAGCAATGACAAGACAGAGACAGTAAATTTTAGTTTGAATAGAATGTTGACAGTAGGTAACACATCTGTAAAATTTTTAGGGATTGACATTGAATCAGATTTAGGCTGGAAAAAACATACCAGCAGATTCCAAAATACTGTCAGTAAAGGTATCTTTATGTTAAGAGTTTTAAAATCTGATTTCACGACTCAAGTTCTACTAACTGTTTACTATGCTCATATACACAGTCATTTGAACTATGGAATTTTATTATGGGGGAATCATCATTCAACAAATCAACTTTTTATTTTGCAAAAGAGGGCAGTGAGATTGATTTGCGGATCTCCGTCTGTTACGTCATGTAATACCTTCTTTCTTGCTTGCCATAAATTTACTTCAGATGGCTTTGATTTTTTTTTCATTTGTCTTTATAGGCTTACATTTCAATCATTTCTAAGTATGTCTTGACAATTGTTGCTTTTAACCTCAATACCAAAATTATTTTATTTTATTTCTAAATACTTGCACATTTTAATATTTCTTTGTTTATTTTTTCTTTCTCTTGCAATTACATATTTAGTATAGTGTTTTTTCATGTATTGATTGATTATTTTAATATTAAGATCAAGTTATTGTCTTGGGTTGGAGATTTTTTAATTATTTCAACCTTCTGTTGTTTTTTAATAACATTCTACTCTTTCTTCTTAAAAAATGGACAACAAAATGTATGTTCTTTTTCTCCTATTCAAGAGCAATGGGCTCTTTCAACCTACAAGCTTCCTAGCATCACAAAACAATGCTAAATTCGGGCGAAAAGCCTTTTATCTTCAACTTTATTGTGGATTAAGTGATTCAACTAACTTCAAGATCGCATTCAACGCAATTTAAGGATCTTAAGGATTCCTTTCGAAGTTTAATAGTGCTTCACCAATTCTCTGGACATTGGTAATTTCAAAGGGAAATCATTCAATCCGTGAGTAACATCATAAACCACATACCTAAGGTACGTTCCAAGGACCATGGATTAGTTTGGCTTCGATGAGACAGGCAATCCTAAGGAATTTATGTAACGGCGATTTATAAATAAATATAGACATTTTATCGTTTAGAAAGCAAGGTGTAAATCGTTTATTTTAAACCACTGCTTTGAACTTCTTGTGTTGTGAATAGTTAAACTCATCATTTGCATAAGCCATTAAATATACAATTTTTCCTAGCTGTTGAAGTGACATTTCAGCAAGCTCATATTTATTTCTGGTCCTCCGATTGAATACAGTCTGTCAATACATTTAAATGTGTATCTGGATAGAGCAATAACTTCAAGATTCACGAAGAACATTTTCATCTCAAATCGCATGTTTATGTTAACCAAGCAGCATCATCACTCTATGTGCATATAAACAAACTGTTATACTTTCTTTGTGGTTCGAAAAGCAATAGAATTTGTGTTTCGAACTGCAAATCATTCATTCCAATTTATTCTCGACATGTTATCGCCGGGAATCGCACCCTAAATTATTCCAAGGTCCGCTATTCGCACCAGAGGCCGGGTCGCCTGGCGGTAACACCGTCGAAAGCACATTGTAAACCACTTTTTATAGAATTAGGGTTAATTACTCTACCATCAATGCATGTTATGGCCCCCCTCCTTTATGTTAAGAAGAATTGCAACAATTATACCTTATGCAAAGACATTCACACGCTCTAACACAAATATATACATAAATAAATGCCGGTATAGTACAATAAAAACTAGTTTTGAGTACACATCCTTAGAGTTATTCAACAGTCTTCCATTACAAGTTAGGGATCTTTCCTTCGAAACATTTAGGAGGACGGTCAAGACTGCACTGAAAATGTTCCCTCTGTATAGTGTACATGATTTTTATAATTTTAATAGTTGGTAAGAAAGTTATTGTGTAATTTCTTATGTGACGTGGCTATACATTATAAATGTTTACAGCAATTAATTTTAAAAAAAATGATGAAATTGAATTGGTAGTCTTCGAGCCTTACAGCCCCTTACGTGAAAACAAATGAAGATTTATTCTAGAAGCTCTTTGATTTGATGTTTGACTTTCTCAAGATCACCCCTAAGGTGTTCCGGTGCCTCACTTAGTATCTTACTGATGGTCGTTAAAACTTTAGGTCTTGTCGGTTGTCGTAAGATGGAGGTTTTTCCTATCGATGGAATCCTCTTAAGTTGATGTCTCGAGGATGAATCCTCATTCGGTGTCAAAGTTGACCCATTCCCCGATGGTCGAGTCTGCTGTGTACTTACAGGAATTGTTGGATCAGGCACTCGGCCATTGGGATAAATTAATGCTTTCTTAAACTTGTGCATTTCAGAGCGTTGGGGGCTCTCTTATTCCTTTCGTTTAGTTGGTGTATGAGTGATGCGTGTCGTGGATACTCGTGATTGGTGAGATGTGATCTTCTTTTCCCGCTGAGGTTGAGGGTTGTCCGCTGAGGGCGTTTTATTATCCAGTCTTGGGAATTGGTTGAAATTGCTGAATATTGTGCTTGTTTGTTGTTGCACCATTTGTACATAAAATGAGCGTCCCAGGGCTATCTGCTTCGTTTCAAATCTAGAGACTGGAAGTGATGCCAGTTTATCGTTTATTTGCTTTTCCAGTTTATATGCTGGACACTTCTCGATGTCTATTGTTGTATGATTGCCTTTGAAATGTATGCATTTTAGGACTTCTACTGGGCATTCACCCTGATGTGGTTCCTTGCCACAGTAAAGGCACTTAGGTGTCGATCTACAGTTTTTCGCCCTATGATTTAATTTCCCGCAGTTGAGACATATTTGTGTGCGTTCAATATATGGATCTACATTACATTTTTTTGGTAAAGTGTGACTGAACGTGGCAGCCGTTGACTGCGAAATGTGACTTTTACAGTTTCAGTTGGTATATAGGAAGTATTTCCTTGGCAATCCTTCATACGTCGATTGAATCTATATACATTTATAATTTGATATCCTTCGGGCACAATAGTGTCCATCTTAATCTCTTCAGGAGTGATACTTGATTCTACACCCCTGATGACACCAGAAGAAAATATATTATAGGCTATGCCGGAATGAAAGAATCAGTTGCTGCATGTTGATCTGGAAGTGTACGTCTGAGAGTATGATACTTTATTGGTATTATACACATCATAAATTAGCTCGAAACAGCCATCGTCCAATTGTCATAGGGTGCATATTTCCAATAGCTTGTCCTGGTTGTTTGATGGATACAAAGTATGGACCTGTATCCGAAGATAAATATCGGTGTGAAACCTTGGGCTGGGGGTGATCATTATTACATACTCAATTATCGTACTAGTTTCATGTTTTGATTTTTCTTTTACATTTGAAGTTAATTTCTGTTGGAGTGTATTATCTTGTTGACAAGCATTAGTGATTTCTGTATCCATTGATATTATTTTATGTAAAGAATTGTCAGTTTGAGTATTCGTAACATCACTTGATACATCCGACATAATTAAACTATTTTATTCTTCAACAACAACACAAAACCTCCCCTCCCGGGGAGAACGGAATGGCTTCATCAGAATGTTTCACTTCGGGACATGGGTGGAAATGACCCACTATGATTTCTCAGCCGTACAATCTAATATATAAAATCGAAAGTGTGTATGTATGTATGTATGTATGTATGTATGTATGTATGTATGTATGTATGTATTTTTTTTTTATTAGCATAGTCCACATGCCCCATTACAGAGTAATAATACATGTGTTTTTGTACATTATTTACAGTTGTTCTTATAGCTAATTTCAGTTTTGTTTTTACTTTGTTATACTTGTTAATTTGTATAACATTATTTGTCTATCTGATTATTCTATGTTAAAGATATTTTGAAATATTTACAATTGACTATCATACTATGTACTATACAATATTTATCATATGAGTGTATTACTTTCTAAGAATATTTATAAAATATTTACAATTGGCAATTAACTATATCTTCCCTTATTGTATCTTAGTTTACACATTTCCTACTTCCTATTATTTGTTTTGTTTCTATTTGTGTTACTAATCTCTTTCCTATATTACGTTATATCCTAGTTAGTAATTATATATTTATATTTACAAAGTTTCAAAGTTTGTATGTATGTATGTATGTATGTATGTATGTATGTTTGTTCCTTACACAAATCTACATTTCTTGACCAATTTGTACAAAATGTTGCACACATACCCAGTTAAGCCCGGGAAGTAACGCGGTCAACATTAAAATTCAAACAAAATACTCCTTCCCTTGAAAATTATATAATTTCTGAAAATATTATGCTGAAAAAAAATGAAATGCAGTTCAGTTCACATGACAACATTGTGTTGTTTACTCTGATCACATAGGGCTTTGCCAACTATATAATACTGGACTTTAACGAATTATGATTCCGTCGATGTAATATATTGGCGAAAATAATTACTGAAAAATGAAATCCACGAAAATAAAGCACAGTGTGATGCATTCACATAACTTTCTCTACCCTCGACATAAGAAATATTTTCTCACTTCACATTTTGATGTAGAATAAGAGGTCGTATTGCAGGGACAACTTAAGTGTGTGAGTATGCTATATCAGTAGTAGGTAAACAACCCTTTCCGCTGATACGTTTATCCATAGCTGTATGCTTTGTATTAGTTGAGAAATAGGTATGTTTATCATAGGCCCTAAGCATGGGATGGAACATTTTGAGTCCTATGCTCGCAGCATATTATGTCCCGGGTTTTAGGGGAGAAAAGTATGAAAGTGATACTGCATTTCTCTTTTATTTCAGCCCCGAAACGGTTGTATGGTAACATGAGAATGAGAAATAAAATTTTCCGTCAAGTCAATACAGTCTTATGTAATTTATGTTTCTTCTTATTTCAACCCCTCCCAGGCATTATGTGTAGAAGCAACGGAATGCAGCATTCGACATCTTCTATGAGCCATAAAAAGCTATATCTAGCGTTTTCTGATGGAATAGTTTGAGTGTGGTAAATCTTTTTCTTCATTTCAAGTTTTACATACATATTATATAAGGACCTAGAGTTTCAAAATCGAAAGTCCTCCATAAGTTAATTCCAAATTACAAAATACAAAGCCCGGGCGACGCCGGGCCTTTTCAGCTAGTTATGAAATAAAGAGTAACTAATTTCACTAGTTTAAATGTGTATGTACAGTGAACTAAATACAGAGCTGGATCAGCTGTGTAGTAGACCGGTTTGCTTTCATTACTCTGAACATTTTAAGTTAAGCCTATAAATCGATAATCATTGTCTTGTATTCGAATTATACACGTACAGTATTCATCCCCGTTTAGTTGAATGTTGCAAATATCATTAATTTTACAGTAGAATTGAATAAGAATCGATACATTCCACATGCTCATTGCATTGTATGCTTTGCATTATGATGGAGTTTGCACAAGTTTGTGAATGCAGTGTGGAGGAGAGGGAGTTGTCACTGTGAAACATGTCGGAAACCTTTAGGATAAGCACGTGAATATGTGACAGACATATCGCATCAGTTTTCTCATTTCCCGTTGTTTCCGAGTATTGAGACATAGGTTATAAAATTAGTTTCCAAACTGTACGTAGGCTATATTGTAGAAAAGTTATTAACTGAAATCCTATTTCATGCTTTTTTAGTCATTCGGTTTTCAATGTTATGGGGACGAACTTTATGGTTATGTTCATATGGAAGCAGGCTTTTAAAGTACATATAAATATAAAAGTTATGCGGAAAAATGGCATTCAACTTAAAACCGGAGCTAGAAGGTGAGTGTGTGTAATATGGACCAGTGTTTTTGTTTTGGAGAGAATTTCCGATTTTAAATGTAGTTGTGGCATCATTAATCATCCTTGCAATTGACAAATATGTTGTTTATAATGCACTATGAGAACTAAGGGAAAATAAACCTGTACCATGGTGCATTTTTCTTATAAAGATATTTAAAAATATGGGTTTTGGAAAGCAGGGTGATATTAGGAAACAAATATAAGAATACGCCCAGAAAGTTTTCTTTTACTATTGTAATTACTTTCTTGTACCACGCTTGTTACGTGTGCGTAACGGAATCATAATGATATCCGTAACAATACAGATTTCCATTATGACATCGGTGTGGTATCGATTATTATCGAATACGGAACAATCTTTAGACCTTGAGAGCAGCAGCTGAAAACTGCCAATAAAGAACCTGTGTTTAAGATAAAATCAATTCTGTTTGTATTAATTTTAATATCATGCTAAAATAAATTAATTTCGTGTTGTGAAAATCCGTTGGTTTCAAGAAAAAAGGCAAAAGGAAGCTTCGATTTTACCAGCGCTATGAGCCGCCATCTCTCGTAGAAAACAAGAACTACGACAAACCATCTGATTCGAAGGTCATGGAGGGCTCATTGCCGTTTGTTTGAAAGAATCTAATATTTAGAAATGTTAACATTGAGACTAATTATGGTTGAACAAAAACAGTCGTATGCAACTAGCCTATAGATGTAGGCCTAATTAAGATACTCGTATGAAAACTTTCTCGTATCTTAATAAATGCCATTGTAGGCTTGTTACATTATGTCAATGTTACTTTTATTGTTTTGTAAGTCTCGTTTTTTACTAGTGAGATGCGGGCTCTCCATTGCAGGAACGTTGTCCTCAGATGACGTGGTGGTTCTTGACTTTTTCGACGTCGATTCGGGGAATAGATTAAATTTTAGTAATGGCATTATATGTGATAGTTGCTATCTTATTTCTCGAAGCATTAAATCTGGTATAGTGTTTTATATATTTTTAATTTTGATTTATTAAAAAAAATTATAAAATATTTTTACAGTGAAATCCGCTCTCCTCCTTAGTCTGGTCTGTTGAAGCTGAAGAGTTATGGTGAAGTTGGGTGTTTTGTTGTAGCCTACTGGGGACGTGGTAGGTGTAGAAGGTCTCTGTCGTCCATTAGGAAAGAATAGCAGTTCCTGTTTAGCTTCGAGATGCCTTTTCTTGCTGTGGGTAATTTGTATTATAATTTTTCGATTGGATGGCGGGTAGGATCCTTGACAAAGCTAGACTGAAGGGGTAGCCGGAAAATTTTAACATCATTCTTGGGCACACCAGGGCAGATTCCTTTCTTCGGCAGGACTAGCGCAAATGAAACGTGTGCAGTGCGTGCTTTGGGCTATGATAGGGGCATATTTATCCGCTGGAGCTGTTGAATAGTAGATGTAGGCCTATACTTTGTTGGGAAGTTGTTGAGATGTAGGCCTAAATATGATTTTGACCGTTTGTGTGGATGTATACTTGCTTCTTCCATAGTAATAACCTTTCCCTTGAATCTTTGGACACCAATGACGCCACACCCTTCGTCAGTCCGGAAGTGGATTTTATCTCCTCTGTATTGGTATTCCTTCACTATTCCTGTTATTTGTGTGCAATTTCTGGGTATTAATAACCGTAGACCTTATTTAATTATTTAACTTACTTGCACCATTTAATATCACGTTAAATTATTTTAGTGTATTTTTAATTTATGTGATAAGCCACTGGAATGTAATTTTTCATTTCGTCGTGGCATTATTTATATTTATCTAAACTGGGTGCCAGTCACGACTCACAAGCTACTCATCCACCATAAATATTTCAACCCCAAACCCGTTATAATATTGCACCGACTCACTCAATGGAGACGGGGTGGGTGAATATATTTATAATACATTATTAGTATCTCCAACAGCTTTTATTTCTCCACAATTATAAACAATAATAATTCAACGAATAACTGTAATCAAACATTATCTTCTTAAAATTCATTAAAAAGTCGTTTAAAATTTCATTTAGACGATTTATCTTTCAAAGTCCCAAACTATTACATCGAATTTTTACACAGAAATGAATACATCCTATAATTTACTTCTATAGACTATTCGGTTCGTCTTTTTAGAGAGAAAAGTCTAAATATGACCATATATGTATCCTTAATAGTATGATAGGAAAATAACACTGGCATTTATATCTTCATCTCAAGGTTCTGGGGTCCCTCGCAGCCTGACAGCGCTAGTGGTGCGGGTCGCGCTATTTGCTCCTTCTCTTAATAGTTTATTTATTATATTATTTCAGCTTTATGTTCTAATAAAACCCTCTGCTTCTTCCACTTCCCTAGGCCTACATTTCTGATCAACCATTAAATTATCTAATACTTCAATATAACTGCTCTCGGACTACATTTGTGATCAATAGATAAATTCGCTATATTTTATACTAGCCAAATTTACTGAATAGACTAGATTCTCTAAAGGATTTTACCGTCACGCTACAACCTCCGTAGGCTACAGTTCTTTAACTACTTCACACTCTGCGCCTCGTAGACCTGACTTACTACATTAAACTATTTATGTTCAAAATTCTTTATGGTCAGATTATCACCACTTTAAATTTCTCGCTTACTCAATGGCAATAGACAATGGGAACCTTTCGTGTGCAGTTAAAAATTTGTCCACCAGAGCGCAGCAGGGTCAGAGGAGGTCCTGCCATCTCGTTTTGCCATTATGCTTATGCGTATCAATAGATGTGAATAATGTTGGCTGTCCTATAAAAACTGGCGATTAATAACGTTTAAGTTATATTCCAGAAATCAGATACCTATATTCTGCCTAGGAGAATGTGAGATCGCCAGAAAAAGTATTGATTTGTTAAAAGAATTAAAGAATTAATGTCTGTCTGAAGTAATAATTGGTTGTAATTATTATGTTGAAAAGAACCCGTGGGGTTTGTCAGCAAAAACAGGTACAATAATTATTTTGCAGTGGCAGAGACATGTGTAGCTTAGTGACAAATAATTCAAAATATTTAAGTTATTCCTGTATATCGCGGTGGCATTTTTATTTGTTAAATGGTGAAGAAATAATTCAAATTTTATGAAACGTATTTAAAGCTTGTAGTACAGTACATCACAAAGAAAACATCCCATCTTCTTTAGATTTATAACCATAGGCGTAAATATGTAAAAATCATTTGTAAGAAGTAATTTAGGTTCATGGTTGTTTGCTTTCACAATATTCTGTATGTATTTCAGCTTTCGGTTATGAATTTACTGTGTGGTAGACAGATGCTAGTATTTGATTAATATAACACAGTAGTTATAAAAAGTAAAGAATTGGATATAAATGTGTAAATATTTTAGTCCTATTATCATTAATATTTTATAAATAAATTTAGGTTACGTTTACTTGCTTCTAAATAATATCCTTTAGAGGCTTACGAATAATACATGCTCCAGAATTATAGCTGTCATTAAGTTTTTGTGTGGGAAACAAATACGAATAATAGTATTTGAATAGTGTATCATATTAGTAATAGAATGTTCTTTTCATGAAGTCAACGTAATTAGAAAGAAGCTGGAATGTCAAAATAAGGTAATAAGGAAATGGTTTTCTTGTGATTATTACTATAGGCCTAAATGCGTAATATTTTTAACGTCAACGCCCATCCATAATATAGGTTCATACTTTTTGTTTTAGAATTATATTGCATAAGTTTCAGAATTATGGCTCGCAGGGAATTGTTATTCATCGTACTGGGTTCTCATATGCTAATAATTCAAAATACTATGTTCTCTTCGATTCGAGTTAAAATATCTACGTGCATCGGTAATTCCAGTTCTAATATAGTGTTTTAATATCATTAATGTGCATTATAAAAGTGAGTTGTATATAATAACAGTGTAGTTGATTTATTTATCTTTTTAAGTGCCAGTATGGTACTTTATGAGATTGTGTGGGGGACGAAAAACTGTCTGTCCGTCTTTCTGTCTGTCTGTCTGTCTGTCCGTCCGTCTGTCCGTGCGTCTGTACGCACCATAACTCAAGTACGCTTTTTCGGATTTTCATGAAACTTGGTATAAACATTCATAATGTCGATGGGAAGAACCCTATTGATATTGAACCAAATCGGTTCACCGGTACTGGAGTAATGCCCAATTTAGTGCCTATTTTAATAGATTATGGCGCCTTTCTCATATAAAGGCGCCATCACTCAAATACGCTGTAACGGATTTTCATGAAACTTGGTATACCCATTTATGACGTCCATGAGAAGTTTCCTATTGAATTTGAACCTAATCTGTTGACCGGTACCGGAGTAAACCCCAATTTAGTGTATATTTTAAAGACGCGGTAACTCAAATACGCTTTACCGGATTTTTATGAAACTTGGTATACACATTTACAATGTCCATGGGAAGACGTCTATTCATAATGGATAAAATCGGTTGATCTGTTTCGGAGTAATGCTCAATTTAGTGCCTATTTTATGGCAATATACGTATTCGAAAGAATTTATAAAAAAAAATGAAAATCAGTTATCTTGACAACATAGCCTTTTGTTTTACTGTGATCTTATAAGGCCTTGGAAATTAAAATACAGGTAGCTATGACAAAAAACACTATTGTTTTACATGCACTTATCCAACTAGACCGTTAAAATGGCCCAGCTGCCGAGATGGTAGACCTTTCTTCTTCCGTAAGCCCTGCTTAATGAATGAATCTGGAGCTTAACTTGGAAATCAATTTAAAAAAAATATATTCTGCATATCATAATTGCAGTCATAACTGATTAAACAAAAACATACTGGCACTTTTTTACATCAGTTTACCTGATTTTATTATTTTTTTGTATTTAGAGGGGAAAAATAGCCAGTGCCAATTGCCAATATAGAAAGGAAAAATATGCTTTGACGTCTTCTTTATAATAATTTTTTTTTTTAATCTTCAATTTACAAGAACCACCAATGCCTGTAAGAATAATTTAGTTTTGCAAGTGTTTCAATTTTACGGTTTGTTTTAATGTTTGCAATGAAAAAACTTACAAATTCCCTTTAAACAAAATATTCATAATTGTATTATACAAATTATAATAAACAGAGATATGTGAATTTTTGTTATGAAGTTAATAAATTAAGTAAGTTGTATTTATCAAATACTGTCCATACCTTCTTAAGAAGTAATTTTGTATCATAGTTTGAAAGAGAATAAGTGGTTGAGTTTCCTGCCGGGCGAACTTTCTGTTTAAAGCAACAGAACATAAGTGAATCTTGTCCATTTGATGAAGATGTTGGAAACATGACCTTCTGTTGTAGATAATGAGAATACTACTTCTTGTTAAGTTTTATTCTTTGTAAAAATGATTAAGATAATGAGTCAATTCTGAGGATCTGAAAGTGTTGAGCGAGGAGATTTGAAGGAACTCATAGACTATTAACTATTAACATCCGTTTAATCTTCTTTATATTTTATAACCATATATTTCGTAAAGCATATGTGTACCCCTCTGTTTTACACAGAGGATCGCCACAACATGTTTTCTGGCATTCTGACAGATGTTTAAATAGTCTGTTCCATTATGTTCAATGGACAGCAGACGACATGCTTGGACCTCTTTTGACCCTGCTGCCACCTATCGGGAGTCGCTGACAGAAAGGTTCCCATTCCTAAACAAGCTAAAGGAATATTATACTGTATATTTAATGGAACCCGCAGGTTCATTGACGCGATTACCTGAGCCCACCATTCAACTCTACGTTTTCCTCCCGCTGAGGTCTTTTCCCCCGGGGCTCCCACTCAATATTTTTGATATCTGTCTTCCCCCCCCCCTCCGATGCGCGAACATGTCAGTCCCTTTTCATCCGTGATTTAATTATCCTTACTGTATCCGGTGATGAGTACTGGTTATGAAGCCGTTGCTATGCAGTTTTCTCTAGTTCCAATTTTCATCTCTCTTAGGCCCAAATATTTTCCTAAGTATCCTGTTTTAGAACACTGTCAGATTATGTTCTTCCCGAAGAGTAAGTGACCATGTCTTACATCCATATAACACAACCGGTAGATTTTAGATTTCTGGACAGAAGGCGAGAAGATAAGAGTTTCTGAACTGCATAGGAACAAGAATTTCCTGATTTCAGGCGACATTGAATCTCTACCTTAATATTATCTGTAATTATTTATCTCAGATATTTGAATTTCTCCACTTGTTCGGCCGATTTACCGGCTGTTCTGATATTTTTAGCGTATTATTTTGACGTCTCATGATCATAAATTCATTATTTTCTTTATTAATTTTCAATCTAACTTTCCTGCAGGCATCGAAAGACTATCTCGAATGTGATTATCTTATCGCCCCAAACGTATTATCTTATCATCATCTCGATAAGTTAAAATCAGGTGACTGCAATATTTTTATTCTAGGCCTGTCTTGTTTTCCTTAACTTTTTAATGGCATATTCCAAAGCAAAATTAAAAAGTAAATGCGATAGCGCATTTCCTTGCTTCAAGCTGCTTTTATTGGCAAATCTTATCTCATACAAATTTCCCTAAACTGACTTTGCTATAGGTTTCACTTAAGACACTTGATCAGCTTAACTAACTTCTTTGGTACCTCAAACTCAATTAGGACATTGCACGAATTTTCTCGTTTAACAGAATCATATACTTAAAAATCTTTGTATAGCTGGTGAAGAAACTTATTAAATTCCCATTTTTTCTCCAAAATTTTGCGAATACAAAATATTTGATCAATGGTTGATCTATTTGGCCTAAATCAACATTGGTGTTCTCCAATGATTTTGTCCGCATATGGGGTTACTCTTACAGAAGTAAATTAGACAAAATGTTGTATTTTATATTTTGCATTATGTTCATGATCGGTATAATAATAGATTCTTCCCATTCCTTCGGTAAATCATAATCCCCATCTGCCTTCATTAATTCTGCTGAAATTTGGTCACCGCCCGGAGATTTGTTTGTTTATATATATATATATATATATATATATATATATATATATATATATATATATTTGATGTTTTATCAAATGTTAAGGAGTAGGCCTCTTGTTGACGTGAGGAATTTGCTGTAATTCATTCTGTTCATATTTTAACATCCCACATATTCCTTCACACATGCTTATCAAACTTTCTCAAGAAACGTGGTATCAATGGTTTCTGAAATATGGTCTTTGTTATATCGGTTTACCTGATTTTATTTGTTATTATTTTGCTTATCGTCATCTTTTTGTCTCATTCAACCATTAAAACTGTTATCAGCTAAGCTCAAGTCTATATTCAGTTGATATTCAGTTCAGTCACAATACTTTATGTGATGTAAATGCCTTTGAATGGAGTCGATCATTAAGGATAATCTTGGGAGAAGGATTTCATCTGGCGCCGTGAATCGAACTCGGGCTAGCTCAGTTGGGAGAGCATCGGCACGAAAAGTCAAAAGTGCAGAGTTCGAGTTCCGATGTCAGAGGAATTCTTCTTCTAAAATATTCTAAAAGTATATATTGCCATCCGTTATGAATATTGGAAGTATTTAAGAGAAAATAATAGTAGCAATATACATAATATATTATATAAGTAGACTATTGCGCTGATGTAATAAACAAATACGTCTTCCAGAATAATACTTTCTAATTTCATAAAACAGTACACATGGGAAGTTGTTGATGTATAGTGGAGTGCGTAAGTACGTATGAAGTACGGGTCAAGTTCTACTGTGAAAAAAGGGAGGCTATAAAAGCATTTTACAAGGGCAGTAACTAATGAAGTTACGCATGTATGTGTAATGGAGCAACAAACCAGAAACAAACATTTGCTTGGATTCTGTTCCACCTCGCACGTTCACAATTCCCTGCCAATTATTGGGTCTACGCAGCTTGAATATGCATGGGCTGTCCCACTAACAAGAGAGTTCCTACTTAGCTAATTTTAGTTTACTGTTTGCTCTGGCGAGGAGAATTTTAGTACGTTTGTATTTGAGATAGGTCCATACCAGTTTTTGTCGATACTCGATACCTACTTACTTACTCACACACTCACTCAATGGCAATAAACAATTCCTAAGCAAGCTAAAGGAATATTGTCTATTTTGTGGAACCCGCTTACCTGAGCCCGCCATTCAACCCTATTCTGTGCCAACTCCATCTAACCATCAATCGCAAATCCTACTTCCCTTAAATCTATCCTAATATTATCCTGCTACCTGTTTTTGAGAGATGTCTTTCCTCCGTGCGCACATGTCCAGCCCATTTCATCCTCCGTGATTTAATTACCACTAAACTACTATATTCGGTGAAGAGTATAGGTTATGGATCTCGTTGTTATGCAGTTTTCTCCAGTCCCCATTTTCATCTTTCTTGGGTCCAAATATTCCTAAGCACCTTCTTTTCGAACATTATCAGATTATGTTCTTCCCGAAGAGTAATGAACATGTCTCACTTCCACATACGATACTGGATACTCCATACCAATATAATGTATTTTTGGTCTCGATGCTAGATTCTCAGATACTTTCATCTTGAAAAATAGTAAAATACAAATATGTAAATATAACTTACGCTTCAGGCTTATTGGCACATCTGCAGATATTCGGAGGAAGTCCCTTGCGCTGTGGAATCAGTGAAGCTATATCTAGCCCAGTTTCTTGCTGTGCCTATGCTATTCTGAAACATATCAGTTAAAACATCCGCTACTTGTGTCTACTTCTAATCTGCTACTTCTGGCAAGTTGGCAATATTAACGAAAGATTTTTGTTCCATTACCATAGTATTGAAAAGGTATCCAGCTAATCTATTGTAGAATCGTTCGACATCGATACCTCTCGAGGATCGAGGGTATAGAGCACGGGTGCGCAACTGGGGCACATTGTGCCACTATGCGATGACGTAATGTCTCCGACTACAGTCGCCTTTGACGTCAGTGTAAAGCAGTTTCGATGTGATGTGAAGGCAGCGCAGCACTGGCTAAGGGTTCGAACAAGACGCAGCCTGGTTGGTCCCCTTCCTGGTCGCTACGCTGTTGAGCCAGGCGCCGAGCATGAAGTGTGTGCGTGCAAGACGCAGCCTGGTCGCTCACCGGCAGGTCGCCCATCTGTATATTCAGTGTGTAGCCAGTGACATGTTATGGATTACATTTTTGAATTATCTCCTTTTTTGTTTTTATTTCTTTGTTATTATCTTCTCATTCATAAGGTTTTGAAGACTCAGAAGACAATGGCAATGAGTTTATGAATTCAAACTCATTACAGGAAGCTTCATCAAAATTAGTTACATGTAAAATATGTCACAAGAGTATTTCACTGTTTCCCAGAGCTACTAAATTGAATGTGTATTTTATAGTAAATTTAATGCTCTACAGCTTTTCGTCTAAAAGTATTCGTTGTAAACCTAATACTTTAGGTGCTAGGATACAAAGTTCGCCAAAAAAGTGGCGTAAAAACTTTTTTCGGCAAGAAAAATAGATTAGATATATATATTTTTTCAACGGTTTGAGATTGAGAACCAATGTATGGATAGAAACATTATTATTATTATCATTATTATTATTGTTTTCTTGAGTTGGTGCGACCATTGTATTCAATCTTCAGAGCACAAGAAGACGTTGAAACGAACACACTTAACCCCGCAACACGAAAATTAACATAATATAAAATTATTAGGTTACTATAAATTATACAAAAATACTGAATATAAACCATTGGCCTACAAGTCAGTAACTGTAGCCATGACTGATCTCTAAAACCCCTACATTGAGTAGTAACAATATTTATTTTGGTAGTCTGAGCTGATTACAGAGGATGTATCTTATAAACAGTCCTTTGTTTGTGGAGCGATTGCAACATGCACAAGTGGAACGCCTGAATCTAGACTATACGCTAGCGGCCGGTCGCATGAAAAAAGAGGGCTAGCATTCTACCAGCAAACTGCGGCCTGACCAGATAGCTGGCAAGAGACCATCCAAGCGGCGTCTTGTTCACTCTCGTAAGAAGACATGACATCATTCTTCATGCGGCCTGCGGCATGCGACCATCCCGGTTCCGTCTTGCGCGTACCCTAAGACAGTGTTCGATGTTCGGTCTTTACTGCAGTTCACTACACCAAGACTAATGGGTGCTGTAGCTAGCGTAAAAGCACACAACAGCTAGTCATCAAGGCAACGACTTTTCCATGCTAACTGGGAAAACGATTATTTTGTCGCACATGCACAATTACATAAAATAATCAGAGTATATTTCTTGCAGGACGCATTAGGGCCAGAATTATCACAACCCCAATGGGTGTGCGACCTGGTATATATATGACGGACTTGTGTGGTCATTTTGATTCCTTGAATGTAGCTCTACAAGGAGAGAATGAAAACATTGTTTCATTAACCGTAATAGTAAATACATTTATAGGACGCTTTAGCAGGTGTATATTGTAAGGTGTATATTGCGCAAGATGATAATTTTAAAATTAACAATATAAGAGAATAACAATGAAAGCATTATATTTATTAACACTTACGCGCAAATCATTCATAAACTAAACGTTTAATAATTCGAAGCAGCTCAAAATCCCGCTTTGGAGTGCATTCCAATATTAGAAGCGCCGCCTGGGAAAACGACTCAAATTCGAGTTCTCTGGCCCAGAAAAATCTTTCATGGTGAGTTCCGTCGAAATTTACCAATGTTTGCCCATTTAGGCCTATATTCATTATCCCTCTTCCGTCTATGTTGAAAATTTCAGATCTCTAAGGGCCCTGACATTATAAACAAATGAATCGGCCAGAGTGGGCTTACAAAATTAAAACGAACGATAATTTTATGCGATATGTATGCGTTATGTTGAAAAATTGCGATTCTCCTTCAAAGTGTGACAAAATTAGCAAAGTCACCTGCAATTGCTTTGACATTTGAAATGTATTTCCGAAAACTGATGCTTCGAAAGCGCAAAAAAAAAACATTTTCTGCAAGTTTTTAACTTATAACTCGCGAACGAAAACGAAAATTAAAAATCCGAACGTCACTTATCCGATCTAATTAGGACTGATGGCCGAGTGCACCAACCTCGGTATTCAGAATACCGCAGTAAAGTTGCATATTTTACCCCGGTAAAGTCATACTTTCGTTGCACCGTGCTCGGTTTCGACTTTTATCGCGGTAAGATAATAACCGGCCGTGAAAGAGCCGTAAAGTGAAAAAACCGCGGCTTTCTTTCCAAGATGGAGTTCAGCGTAATGTATCATATTTTCGATATCTAGCCAAAAGCTAATTGAACATAATGAATAACGAGAGACAGGTGGGATTCCTGTATTTGAGGAAGGTACGATGGTACATATCTTTTCAAATACTGGGCTGTAACATCGATTGAAATTACCTTCCTTTCTTACTTCATCCAAATCAGGTCCATCCAATAGTAGGCGTAACCAACTCATTTTCACGATTGATACAATATCTATGGTATTTGAATTCAGACTATAAAATTCCATTTTATTCTTATGAATATTTATTGCTGAACAATAAGGCAACAAATAAATGAAATATGGAAAACCAGTGGTCCTAGGCCAAATTTAAGTGAATGGCTGCATGCATCACGATATAGCCTGTGTATCGGTATATAGGGTATGTGATCAATTTATCATACTTGCACGTACACGAACACAATTATAGCAGCCCTTTCATGGCTATGTACATAACTTTGCATTTAAAATTTCCACTAGTCAAACGGAAATAAAAGCGAGGCTAAGTCGAAATCAGAACAGAGATTTCGTGGTGTTGCTTTGCCTTGGATTGCAAACGTGTGAGAATTATTCTTTAAATCTTAAATGTTATTTTACTAGAATGTACAGACTGTTAGAGAGGATTACATTAACACAAATAATGAACAGAAACGCAGTAAACATTGCACTTTATGCCTACCAAGAATAGATAAGAGAGTCACCGTGACTGGCAGACGTGCAGAGAGAGAACGAAACTAGCGGCCATGGAAGAAACCAACACGAATTGCTCCATGGGAATGGCTTCATAGCAGAGTAACCGCTATATATTCGAGCGTTTGGAAACCGCGGTATTGTAGCAATGGTGCACGGATTTTCTTAGAATATCCCGATATTACTTTTACCCCGGTTAAGATACAGCTGAGAAAACCGGAGAATTGTGCACTCGACTCTGAGGGTAGTTCAGATTTTCATTTTGTTCGGCTTATCGAGTATGTACAAAATAACATGTTAAAACTTGAAGAAAGAATAATCGTATTAAAATTAATGATAATAGAGTTACATACGTTCATGGAAATTATCACTGATTTTTCCCTGCACCATTTCTGAATTGCTTCTCTTTCCTAAACAGAATTTAACTTCTGTATAGAGCTGACGAGATGATCCCTGGCCTGACTGTGGAGCGTTATCCTGAGCGAAGAAGGACAGTCGCAGAAGTTATTGCTATTATGCTAGAGAATTTTGGAACTAATGTCTTCACGTCAGAGAGTAGCAATACTAGCAATAACTTCTGCGATTGTCCTTCCTCGCTCAAGATAACGCTAAACAGTCAGGCCAGGGATCATCTCGTCAGCTCTATACAATACATTTGTCACACGCTCAGACAATAAGACCCACGATTCCTATGCAGTTTCGTAAACTACAATAGTGGTATGATGCCATGAAAAACCAGTCGTCCAGAAATACGGAAGTTGAATTTTCAATCTGGGGTCCCTGTCGAGAAGTCAAAACTGTTTTATTTATTTATTTTTGTTTTTTTTTAATTTTTAGAATGACCCATAATTTGCTTACAACCTTACCGTCTTTTTCACTGTCACTTCCACTGTTAACTGTCATTTAAATACTATTGAGGAGCGATTTCAGTCTATTTTAAACGCCTTCTCGCTACTTGGGAAAGCCTCTAATACGTTTCCAACCCTTGATAGTCCTATTTGTAAAAGACAATTTTCCTACGTCTGTTTTTTGTTTTCTTTTATTTCTTTTATATGTATGATCATTTTTTTTTAAATACATATGTTGGTGACTGTGTTTTTCCCTTTTATTTCCTTCCAGGTAGGCTCACCTCTGTATGCTTTGAACAGTGCACACACGTTTCTTATTTTTTACTATATTTTTTTGCATATAGACTGAAGATAATATTACATTTTTTTGCTATTTTCTTGAAAGCGCCTTCAGCAACTGTGTTGAATTTTTCTACAAAACTCATGTGTACTAAGGACTAAAATTTTATTTGAAAAATTTTGTCTAATAGATTCTCTGAAGGGTAGTTACATTCCACAAGTCTTCCCTCGCGAATATTGCGACGTATTTATGAATGCGGCTGAGACAGCTGATAGCGCACTACTATAATAGATCCGTGTACTCTATGCTGGAATATATTAAGGGTAGAGGAAATTATGTGAGAGTTTCATATAAGATTTTTTAGTTCAGGGAAAAGTTTTTAATCTGAGAAACCGAGCTCAAGTCTTCTATTTAGTGTGCAAGTGGTCAAGCCAACTGCAAATTTCACTGTAGACGCTAACATAATTATCTACATTCTACAATGTGGAAGCACCTTACGCCGATGCTCATTGTATCATTAGTAAGGTCTGAATTTTGGACACAGAATGTCCGAAGTCAAGAAGTTAGATATAGTCTATTACTGTTTACAGTAACATGTGGAGTCTGAAGATATAATTTTTTCATAACCTGCTTATCTCCCCTTTGCAATATCTCTGTGGGAACCTGTGTATGGATGGTCT
Organism: Ectobius pallidus; assembly: GCA_964059195.1. Classification (NCBI taxonomy): domain Eukaryota; kingdom Metazoa; phylum Arthropoda; class Insecta; order Blattodea; family Ectobiidae; genus Ectobius; species Ectobius pallidus. The sequence goes on from CAXKWD010000006.1 coordinate 31,996,203, forward strand.
AGCTCAGCGTTTCTCAACCTATGGTCCGCGGACATAAGTGGTCCGCGAAGATGGTGCAGATGGTCCGCAGACATAATTAAGAAATATAAAGCAAGTGGAAAGTAAAGAAGTAAATTTTTTTCACATATTTCGTTACAATGACCTATATTTAATACCCCAAATATTAAGAATATAGGCCTTCTTTTAAAACCGGGATATAAAATTAGGGGTCCGTAAAATTTTTCAGGCATTTTAGAGGTCCTCGGATTCAAAAAGGTTCAGAAACGCTGATCTAGCTGATAAACAGCACTGGTTAGGGCGTGGAGGGGTCCACTCGACTCCGAATCTTCTCCTTGAGACGGTTTTAACTTTTGCCTAGTGAGGGCGCGCTGACAGTTGCGTTTTATGTGAGGTTTCATAATGACTGTTGTCTCTTCATGAATTGATTCTACTCCGAGCTCTTCAGGAGTGAACTCCACTCCGGACCTCAGTACCAGTTAGGCCTTAACAGTTAAACGATGTAGTGCCATCAAATCTTCGTTGTAATTACTAGCGGTGAGTGGAAACCAGAAATGTAATTTTTAACATTTTAATTAAACTTGGTTAGTTGTTTATTTGTATTTAATTTCATATAAGTTATTAATTATTGTCTCTTAATCAGACGGTGCAGTCAGTAATAGTTCTCGCGCTGGTCGCCGGATAGTATAATTCATTCTTAGGCCTATATTTGATTAACTATTATTATGATGTATTTATTTATTTAGTCATAAATTCTACTCGAACATTCCGGTCATACATTCTAGTCATTCATGATGAGGCCAATTTAACTTAGTCGCTGGTATTAGGTTCAGCTTGCTTATGTTCATAATTCTCGATAATTATCGTGGCGTGCGTATTGTCCCCTGCAATATAGGCCGTGCAGAATATTGGAGTTTTTTCCTATGTACTAAGTCAAGTTAAGTCAAGTTCATTGATCTGACTTTCTTTTCTTTCTTTCTCGAAGTTTCACCTCTCCCTTTACATTGATCTGACGCTAACCAAATATTACGTATTATATGATAATTGAAGAAGTGTTCGGCCCGGAGGCCGGTCTTCCCCTGGGACCCACGGCCCGACCGAGGGACACTAGGCCGGATGATACCGCGTAGGGTGGCCAGGTCCTTTCGCGGGAAGGAAACTTTAGATCTCTGTAAAATCCCCGACCCGGCCGGGAATCGAACCCGGGCCGCCCAGTTGGCTGGCAGTCGTGCTACCAATTCACCTACGGCGGTATTTTATACAATCTGGAAATCTCAGTGTATAGCAGTAAACTTTATTAAAATTGGTGCTCTCAATACAGTATTTTATAATGTGTGTGGGGCATGCATCCTTACTCCCTACACTAATCTAGTCTTTCAGGAGATCTATTGGGCCTCTCTCAGCAAATAGGCCTGCCAGTATACTTACCTGAAAAAAAACATACGAGTTGTAATATTCCGCCGATCACCTTAATTACATAGTATGAAATATGGTCTCATTTTCAGTTCATATATTCTACAGTTAATACTTAAACCTATTTGAAGTAAAGCACAGTATTTTATATATATATAACAGTACCTCATAGTAAATAACAATATAACCTACATCCTGGACAAAATAAACACAAAAGACCATGGACAGAAATATCCGGGGTAAATGGAAAAAAAAATCCCATCCAGCAGTCTCCTTTGCGAGTGGGGAAAAACGCAAAAACCCACACACGGGATGTGAAACATCGACCTCCTGAATTTGAGTCCGCAAGTTACATCCTCACGCAATGAGGTTATTACTTCTGAATCACAACAGTTATTGAATAAAATAACTCATAATTAATATGCGCTCTCGTCTCGCTAAAGCTACTAGTATAACGAGATAGACGAAATGTTTGAAATATTGTGAAAGGAGTGAATTTACTCAAGGCTATAATAATTCTCCTACCTTTTCCCCGTGGCCATGCTAGACAAATATATCTGAACACTTTCACTTTCAAGATATGATTCCCCAACACGAAACGCAGCGTAAACACAGGAAAACGGCCCGGATGAGAATTTATATTTATTAAACGGAACAAGTGTAGAAAACAAATCCTGCTTTGTAGCCTTGAAACATGCAATGAGTTAAATGTGTAAAGAAGTCCCGAACCTTTGCGTGTTGTTCGTTTTCGTGTGGCTACTCCCGAACTTTCAATTATTACCTGTTTAAAATAAGTCGAGTTCCGAACACCCTTTTACAAACCAATTAGAGCTGTCTTCATTATCCGCTAGCATGATGAATTATATAAAACGAAAGATGGTCTCCTTTTGTTCACTTATTTTCATGTTCTGTATGTTATCAGTTTCCCTACCCTTATGATACCTCTTCAGGTAGAGGAAGTATGATGTTGATACTGAAATTCCATGTCGAATTTAATACACGTTTTGAGGCCTATCTCGAAAACGAAAAATCGTATGAAAATTAAAGTTTATATTTGAGTACTTAAATATGTGACAAGAGGCATGTCGACTATTTTCCCATACTCTGATTGCCAGATCACCTCAAGATAATTCAGAAATGGCTGCAATTTTTTTATATTTTTTTTATTTCGTGTACTGACTTTCATTTGAAATATTGTTGCATATAAATTGTCTGAAAGGTATTCATAAACCATCAGACTCATCAGAAAACAATGGATGTACCTTGTGTCTTTGAATGAAGTTTAGACAACTGAATGCCTAGGCCTACTCCAACAATATGATGTGTAGAGAAACTGAAATGCTCTGGGTTCCTATTGGTCAATCAAGGGATACGTTAGATTTTTAAACTAGCGCAGTGATGGGGAAAAGTTTCCCTTGGGAGCACCCTATAGGCATATGAAGAGCTGAGGAACATGACATAACATAACTACTATTGACGATGTTAGTATACATAGTGTGCTGTGTTAATATGCATAAATTACACTGCGGTTTTGGAAGAAACTTAGAATCGCACATTGATAATTATTTAGTTTTTTACAAGACTATAATGTTCAACGTAGGCTATGTTCCAAAAAAAATTACTTAATGCTTAATGCCTGTTGCTCACGGTCAAAATTTTCGTTAAATTTATTGCACAACTAATTTTGTCAAGCACGTTGTCAAACGCGTCCCTTGTCAACGATCAAATGATTCACGAAATTCGAATTATGTTCCCTCTAGTGGGTAAATTTCACACCACCATTGATTTACCCTGCCACCTGGTGTTAAATTCTTGTACTCCATCTTAACCTCCCCCCTGGTGGCTGATTCTTGAACTGGACTCTGTGTACTAAAGTGAAAAATTTGTTTAGTATGCTTCCAGTAAAGAAATCGGGGCTTATAATTGCTGTTGCTGCAATTCTTGCTTGTGTAGCAATTAAAAAAAGAAAAGAAAAACTAGGAAGAGTTGGACATGCGAATGGATTATGAGAAGAAGCCAAGGAAGAGGGGTATTGTCTCTTGTGCAGACAGAATTGAGGTTAGAGAACCCCAATTCATACAATAATTTCTTGAGAATGGGGGAAAGCACTTTACCACGGCTGCAATTTTACTTTCTGCTTCCCTTCGCGCGTTCCGATTATGGTAGAGAGGCATCTTGACCTCATACAAACAGGGGTTCTTCTGGTATTCGTCTAGCAAGACGCATACCGCTTCCTTAGTCCAACCTGCACCAGCCATTTTGGAAGAGCATGCAGGAGGCTTCGCTTTCCTCAGTTACCGGCAGATGGAGCGGAAGTTGCGCTAGACGCTGATAGGGTGTTCACGTTCGTTGCGCTGATTGGCTTTTGACAGCCTTTTGACAGCTTATTTGCTAGAATTAGAACAAGTCCTATATGCCGACGCGAATAACCAAACGCTTGACAAAAGGCGAATTTGATCGTTAGCAATACCAATTTGTTGAAAAGTGATAGTTGTGCAATAAATTTAAAGAAAAATTTGACCGTGAGCAACAGGCATAAGACATGTAATGTTATGAAAATGTCATTATAGTCCATTCACCGGTATTTGGGCCGTATGGTTCACCGTCACATATATCATCAGCTTGCTCTGAAAAACTGGTTCTTACGTGTCAGAACAAGTTCCTTTATTCACACTATCGCATGCCAGGCTCATAAAATAGGGTTTAACGTAAAGCTGCGTTAACACTATGTAACTTGTTAATATAACTTTAGTTATATAACACGTTTTCCAAAATTGTTACAAATACAGTACATATAACTTGTTACATATAACTTGGTGTTATATAACAAGTTTTACCTTTCCCGCACTAAGTGGGAAATGTTTAACTTGTTACATGTAACCCACTATAAGTACATTTTGCTGGTATATCTAGTAAAAAGTTACAGAACTGAGGTTTTAAAATAATTTAGCCGGCCATAGATCAATCTTTCTGAACTTTTTTGTCTCCTTTACCGTTTGTTGCCCTTGTTTTGCCGTTTGTTTTACTTATTTTCCATACCACACACAAACAACCATGCCCGTGGCGGGACTCGAACCCACAGGCTCCAAAGCAGCGTGCTTTAGCTACCACGGCTAAGGAGACCGGCAAGTTAAGGTAGGTGGTATAGCCATAGTCCTTCACTGAGGAGCGTCATTTATAGGCGATAGGGTTGAAAGACCACGTCGATGGTGTAAAGATCTGACTTCGATGCCTGCCTCTGCTAGCTTGTCAGTAGTCGGTAGATTCCTTGCACGAGACCAGGGCAAGATGGTGTCGATGTCGGAGGTGCCTAGGGATAAATTATGTGATTGAACGAAGTCGACATGTGGATACAAATGAACTATCGAAGACACAGTATTTAGGGCCAGTGCGTATAATGTGGATTCATGTAATGATCAGTTACAGACACTCACATGAATTCACATATGATGTTTATTGACCCACTGTATTAAGTATTATTATCGGTAACTCGTATTAATAACATATGATGTCCACTAGATATATTTTCTTTATGTTTCTTTATGTTAATTGATCTGACTACGTCGGTCTTGATTTTCTCTTTCAAAAAAGAAAGCAACGTTACAATATACTCTCATTAAAGTAACCCCTCCATTTCTACCCTCCCTTTAATCAATTCACACGTATTATTGTTTACTGTAACTATATCTTGCATTCCACGCGGGGTAGATGAGTAGCTGTCACAGGCAGGACATTCTTAAATTTTGATTGGCTGAGGTAACTAACTGATTGGTGCGGTAAAAATAAAGAGCATGATTGAGCTGTCGGAAAACTTTTTCTTATAACAAATGGAAGCCGTCTGCAAAGAATAACTGGACTATAATATTGTTGTAACCTTTTTAGCAGCAACCTTAATTCGCGCCGGTAAAGATGGGCGTAACCGATACCGTCTTTTAGCCGAACTTATTACAAGAAAAGCCGCAGCAGCGAGGACAACATAATCTTCTCGAGTGTCCATTATGACTGTGCAGTAATAATGCAAAATTCCCGGAAACTTAATATCGAGGAAGTATTCCCAGGGAATGTTCCCGGAAATGTTCCCGGAAATGTTCCCAAAATTTCTTAAATTCCCTGGAATTTATGATTGACGAGCAAGGTAACTCAGATACCTATTTGTTACTTAAATTTAATCATGATTAGGTTAAATAAAACTAAAAAACTGTCATAAGTTCAAAGATTAATATATAATTAATTAGAGAACATTAAAAAATAAACACTAATTAATTACGTATAAAACATTGTAATACTGGGTTTTCACATAGTTAACCATGAAAATGAGAAAATTAATAATTAAAATTTGCCCTGGTTCTTGAAGGTCAGTAAAGAAGATTAACAAAAGTGTTCATTGAAGAGACTGACTATTAATTAGACACAAATTACAGTAATAATCATAAACAGTACGAACCCAAACAACTTTTAGAAATAGGCCTTCTTGCTTCCTTGACTTCATATTAGAAGTTGGCCTAATCACTTTCATTGAGGTCCATTAGATTTTCTTCATCATCACCATCCTCTCCTTTTTAATCTTCATCAGAAAGAATATCAATATCTCCATTGCCATAATGGCATTCATCGTCATCATCATCTAGGTTTTCTTCTTGGTCCTTCCCTTCTTTTGGATCGTCTGGATTACCAGCCCTTTGGGTTTGAACTCCAGTAAATTCACTCTTCTTTTCTTCTTCTGAGGTTGAGCATTCATCAGTTTCCAGTTTTATGAAAGACTAGCATGTGCCCGCGGCTTCGCCCGCGATAATTATTTAAAAAATTAAAAGCATAACCCTAATAGTTAAATCATTATATTTATTGACACCTAAATCACGTGGACTACATATCACGATTAGATAGCGTCGCCTGGTAAAGGCGATCTCAGATTCGAGTTCCTTGGCCCAGAAAATCCCTGTATAGTGAGTTTCGTCCAAATCGAACGATGTTTAATCATATTTAGGTCTATGTTGATTATCCCTCTTCCGTGTAGGTTGAAAATTTCATATGTCTACGGGCCTTGACATTCTAAACAAATGAATCGACCAGCGTGGGCTTACAACATTCAAGCGATCGCGATGCTTTTATTTCCACGGTATGACAAAAATAGCCAAAGCTAACTGCAATTGATTTAACATTGAAATGTATTACTGAAATCTGATGCTTGGACAGCGCTAAAATCACGTTTTCTGCCAGTTTTTCACTTATAACTCGCGAACGAAAGCTAAAATTAAAAATTCGGCTTCGAGGTGCATTCGCCCACCTTTCAGTCCATCTATCTTTAAAATTTCAGATCTCTGCGTTCAGTAGATTTTGCTGGGCATCGCGGACAGACAGACAAACACGTCCTTTTATTATTATAAGATAACATGTGCCCGCGGCTTCCCCCGCGATAATTATTTCAAAAATTAAAAATTAAGAGCATAATAGTTAAATCATTATATTAACACCTAAATCATGTGGACTACATATCACGATTAGATAGCGTCACCTGGTAAAAGCGACCTCAGATTCGAGTTCCTTGGCCCAGAAAACCCCTGTATAGTGAGTTTCGTCCAAATCGAACAACGTTTGACCATATTTAGGCTAATATTGATTATCCCTATAATAATAATAATAATAATAATAATAATAATAATAATAATAATAATAATAATAATAATAATAATCCTCTTCGATGTAGGTTGAAAATTTCATGTTATGTTTGCGTGCCTTGACATTAAAAACAAATGAATCGACCAGCGTGAGCTACAACATTCAAGAGATCGCGATGCTTTTATGTCGAAGGTATGACAAAAATAGCCAAAGCCTAGTGTAATTGATTTGTATTACTGAGAACTCATGCTTCGAAAACTTAATAAATACACTTTTTCTGCCCGTTTTTCACTCATAACTCACGAACTAAAGCGAAAATTAAAATTCCGGCTTCGAGGTGCACATTCCGACCCTTTAGTCCGCCCATGTATAAAATTTCAGATCTCTGCGTTGAGTAGATTTCGCTGGGCATCGCGGACAGACAGACGGAAGACAGACAGACGGAGGACAGACAGACGGAGGACAGACAGACGGAGGACAGACACTTCCTTTTATTAATATAGATAGATAAGTGAGTTTAACTGCTCGCTCAGATGATAGATTGCATTCATGAAAACGTACTGAAAGTACGTTGTGTGACTGCAGCTTCTAATATTTGGTTGGCCACATCTGCCAAGACGCAGGTTCCTCATAGCCCTCATAAGTCATGAAAGAACTCAATTTCCTCCTATACTACAGTAGGATTAGCCTAGACTATGGGTCTGATTTATGATTAATTATTAAACTGTAATCTTATTATATTTAAATTTGTGTTTGTGTAATTTTGAAGGTGTTGGTTTTTGGAATTTTATTTTAAATACCAACACAGTCTTTTAACAATTATGTTAAATTACTCTTTAATCCTGTTTAAATAAGTGTGAGGTATCACTTTATGAGATAGGCTATAAGTTTATAAAAAAACCTAAGTTTATCACGAATTATTCTTTTTCTTTTTTAAAGTCGATGACTTAGGGTACATTGTTTTTGACAATAAGTGAAAAATTATATAATAGGAAAAGGTAATACTTCCCCAGACAATTCCTAGATAAACATATGGAATTTTACTGAAATAGCTTAATTTTAAGGAACCTGGACCGTTAATAAGCAGTAAAACATTCAAAACTAACGATTTTTATAAATGCTAACTTTTTCGGAATATTTCCTGCCCAAGGAAATTTTACAAATTCCTTCCCGATGGGAATATTTCCGGCCCACATCACTACTGTGCAGTACAAATGTCTTTTTGTGTCTCTAAACTTTAGTTATAAAAAAATTACATATAGCCTAGCTTGTTACATGTTACATATATAGTACAGTCCCGCTATTCCGAAAATCCGCCTATCCCGAAAGAATTCAGAAAAAATACCGATTTTTAAACTTAAAAACAGAAGAAATTAAAAAGACGTTCGTGAAAAAACTACTTTTATAGTTATACAAAGAAGTTAAATAGAGATATACATAGAGCCTAAGCTTGATGAAAACGCCTGAAACCAAATTGGAATGAAAGCTGGCACTTAATTTACGCCTTAACAAGTCAATACATTGATATTGTTCATGAAATCTGCCTTTTCCGAATTTTCGCTAAACCGAACGGTGTTCGGTCCCAATTAGTTCGGAATAACGGGACTCTACTGTAACTTGTTACATGTAATAAGTTTATTAAACAAGTTACATTGTGAAAACGCACCTTAAGATTTCCATGCATGCCGGTTATGCTGGTAAGATTGTTTTTCAGCCTGGCACCCGGCAGTCAGAGTAGAGGAAGTTGCTCTGACATTTGAGAACTGGATTTTTTTAGAGCAAACTTATTTTTAGCCTAACGGCGAACTAGACCATCCACATAAAAATGTATGGACTATCTAAGTTACATTCAAAGTAATGGCATACCACGCAAGATATCGCAGAACTTCAATATGAAATATTGATTAATATTGTGCCGTGGCTACGACACTTTTATTATTTAAATTAATTATTATTTGCATTCAGTTACATTCAGTTACTTACTGTGTTTGTTGGGTCATTCCATTTTGTTTTTGTTTGGTCGCGTTTCGTTAGTCTTTTGTTTGTGTTTGTCTGCTCTTTGCTTTCACGCGTAGTGTTTTGCTGAGGGCGCGTTCGAATGTTTAACTTTGTATTGCGCGACCTCAGCGTGTTTCTGAGATCCGGTGAGCCAGTCTGCATCCGGGAGTTGTAAGAATAACATCGTCCTCTCTAGTCTGGTCTACCTTCTCCCTTTTTGTTTCTGCAGGTATGTTTTATTGATTAGTTTGTGCCTTATGCACGTTTTTCTGGTGGGAAGTCTCTTTGGTTAATTATTTCTGTCTTTTCATCTTGTGTTGTTTTTTTTATGGTTGACGCCCACCAGCTTTTCGTTCAGTATATGAATATTCTATCGTTTAGTTTTTCGTTTGGTTTAAATACTTTTTTTGAAATGGAACGACCCAAAACCCCTTTTTTTCCGTATGAACAGAGTTCAATCATTTATAGTGATTTTAACTTAACTCATGATACTCTTGTTACACATTTTGAAGTTTAATAAATGTTATGGCACATGATTCTTGTTTTTCAATGAAATGGCATTAATTGTTTCCTTTGCTTTAATTATTTTCGTTTTGGGTAACAATACCAGCACAATATACATGTGTAATTGTATTCATGAATCCACAGAACATTGTTACTATTGAATATTACATGAGAATGTTTGTAGAAGAAAAATTTCCTCTGACACCGGGATTTGAACCCGTGGTTTTCGGCTTTTCGTTCCGATGCTATACCAACTGGGGTAGCCAGAGTTCCATTCATGCGCTAGATGGCATCTCTCTTCTATGATTACCGAAAATTTCCGTCTTCACTGCAAGACGTTTACGTCATAAGTGTTGTGAGGCGCAATAATTTAGTGATTTTGTGTCTGGCTAATATTTAATTACCCACTATTAGACACGATATTATTTCTATTGAACAATACACGAGAATAATGTAGGAGAAAAATTCACTCTAACACAGGCTCAGTACGGAAAGCCGAAAATTCGAATTTCGGTTTTGGAGGAAATTGTTCTGCTAAAAATGTCCCCATGGTACTTCCCCTAACTTTGTTCCGGCGGTGGACTCGCGGATGCATTTCGTTCTGCTCGCATACATAACTTAAGTTTTCGTAACATTTGCAGAACTCGGTCCATTCAACGTTTGATATCCTCTGCCAAAAGATGTAGGCTTCGGTGCCAGCTAGTCTGGTTTTACTTTGAGACATATCCTTGAGGAGTGTAACGCTTTTTAAAATTAATTTCATATACGCTACATGAGATTATGCTTTTTGTTGCCTTCCTATTTTATTTCATATTGAAACATACCTCTATTTTCTGCAATAGCTTTTATAAATTGCATTCATAGCTGTGTTCCATACTTCGATGGTTATTTCATTAATAAAGTAACGTGGAGTCCTCGCAGCTATATTACTGCTGCCGCCTATAGTCTGTGTAGGCTGTTACATATTGTGCCATTATGCGACTGCAATGCGCGGTGCGAACTCATATAACATGGCAGTAATCTTGCTAGTTCAAAGTAATCAATTGATGCGATAGCGGGTCCAAATCAACGCGCTTATTTGATCAATGATACCCAAAAGCACACATACAGAGGAAATTAGGGCTCTCTTTTGTAATGTTACAGTTGGGAATAGAAATGGAATTAGGGATGTCAACTCCCCATGCATATGTAAACACGACTCTACTCTCTGAATAAAGACTAATTTACGGGCATTAAAGCGCCCTCATCCAACAAAACTGCTTGTATATTATAATATTGTTAGCGAGGTTTGTGGCATGCATACAGAATTACCTGGAAAGGTAATGTTTACGTTAGATATATATGCATTCATGAGCCACAGATTATTGTCTCTGTTGGACACTACATGAGAATATTATAGGAGAAAAATTCCTCCGGCACTGGGACTTGAACCCAGGACCTTTGGCTATTCGCGCCAATGCTCTACCAACTGAGCTAAGCCGGAGCTCAATTCACAGCGCCAGATGGAACTTCTCTCCTATGACTGATTGCCCTAATGGTCTACCTCACAGACAGACAAGTTATGTCACAGTACTGTGAGGCACACTAAGTAGTGATTTTTGTGACCGGGCTCCCACTGTTATTGTACAGTTAACATTCAAGATAGATATATATGCATTCATGAGCCACAGATTATTGTCTCTGTTGGACACTACATGAGAATATTATAGGAGAAAAATTCCTCCGGCACTGGGACTTGAACCCAGGACCTTTGGCTATTCGCGCCAATGCTCTACCAACTGAGCTAAGCCGGAGCTCAATTCACAGCGCCAGATGGAACTTCTCTCCTATGACTGATTGCCCTAATGGTCTACCTCACAGACAGACAAGTTATGTCACAGTACTGTGAGGCACACTAAGTAGTGATTTTTGTGACCGGGCTCCCACTGTTATTGTACAGTTAACATTCAAGATAGATATATATGCATTCATGAGCCACAGATTATTGTCTCTGTTGGACACTACATGAGAATATTATAGGAGAAAAATTCCTCCGGCACTGGGACTTGAACCCAGGACCTTTGGCTATTCGCGCCAATGCTCTACCAACTGAGCTAAGCCGGAGCTCAATTCACAGCGCCAGATGGAACTTCTCTCCTATGACTGATTGCCCTAATGGTCTACCTCACAGACAGACAAGTTATGTCACAGTACTGTGAGGCACACTAAGTAGTGATTTTTGTGACCGGGCTCCCACTGTTATTGTACAGTTAACATTCAAGATAGATATATATGCATTCATACTGTGACATAACTTGTCTGTCTGTGAGGTAGACCATTAGGGCAATCAGTCATAGGAGAGAAGTTCCATCTGGCGCTGTGAATTGAGCTCCGGCTTAGCTCAGTTGGTAGAGCATTGGCGCGAATAGCCAAAGGTCCTGGGTTCAAGTCCCAGTGCCGGAGGAATTTTTCTCCTATAATATTCTCATGTAGTGTCCAACAGAGACAATAATCTGTGGCTCATGAATGCATATATATCTATCTTGAATGTTAACTGTACAATAACAGTGGGAGCCCGGTCACAAAAATCACTACTTAGTGTGCCTCACAGTACTGTGACATAACTTGTCTGTCTGTGAGGTAGACCATTAGGGCAATCAGTCATAGGAGAGAAGTTCCATCTGGCGCTGTGAATTGAGCTCCGGCTTAGCTCAGTTGGTAGAGCATTGGCGCGAATAGCCAAAGGTCCTGGGTTCAAGTCCCAGTGCCGGAGGAATTTTTCTCCTATAATATTCTCATGTAGTGTCCAACAGAGACAATAATCTGTGGCTCATGAATGCATATATATCTATCTTGAATGTTAACTGTACAATAACAGTGGGAGCCCGGTCACAAAAATCACTACTTAGTGTGCCTCACAGTACTGTGACATAACTTGTCTGTCTGTGAGGTAGACCATTAGGGCAATCAGTCATAGGAGAGAAGTTCCATCTGGCGCTGTGAATTGAGCTCCGGCTTAGCTCAGTTGGTAGAGCATTGGCGCGAATAGCCAAAGGTCCTGGGTTCAAGTCCCAGTGCCGGAGGAATTTTTCTCCTATAATATTCTCATGTAGTGTCCAACAGAGACAATAATCTGTGGCTCATGAATGCATATATATCTATCTTGAATGTTAACTGTACAATAACAGTGGGAGCCCGGTCACAAAAATCACTACTTAGTGTGCCTCACAGTACTGTGACATAACTTGTCTGTCTGTGAGGTAGACCATTAGGGCAATCAGTCATAGGAGAGAAGTTCCATCTGGCGCTGTGAATTGAGCTCCGGCTTAGCTCAGTTGGTAGAGCATTGGCGCGAATAGCCAAAGGTCCTGGGTTCAAGTCCCAGTGCCGGAGGAATTTTTCTCCTATAATATTCTAATGTTTACGTGTCATCACATTATCAAATACATTGGTGGGCTTATGCAAGAATTCTGTATGGCAATATATTATATTCCATTAAATCACCCTTTGTGCATAAGTAATTACATGTCTACCACTTGAAATAAAACAATGTTACATTCAAAGTAATCTGATAATGACCTGCTTTTCGGCAGGGAGCATGGGATCTCCGTGTCAAGTTTTCAGTACTGGAGACTAATTTAGTTACGCTTATTTTCCTAGAGAGGGCAGAGGGACAGGTGGTAAGCCCATCGCTTCAACAACATTTGAAAGGAATCTAAAGTATTACTTGTAGTTAGGGTTGATCATCGATGGCTGATGTTTTCATGTCTATGATCGGTGTTTTCTACATCGACAGAAAAAACCGATGTTTTTGCTACATCGATGTTTCTTCCAGACATCGATGTTTTTAAATATTTAGAGTACTCAAATAACATTAATAGGCATACCTTGCTCCTAAGATTTAATTTTATTTACAGCAGCCTAATTTCCCAAAACCGATGTTTACATCGATGATTTTCATAGAAATATGTCAGTGTATTTATGAGTTTTGCCTAATTTACTGAAACCATTACTTTTTAAAAACATGCATCGATGCTTTGCATCAAAATACATCGATGTTTGCATCAAAATACATCGATGTTTTCAGGTCGATATTATCGTCACATTTTACCGCCGATTTTAACATCTAAGTTTTAACTATCGATGCTCATCCCTACTTGGAGTGAAAGGGCCGAGAAATTTTGTCCGGACGCTCTAATTTAGGTTGGAGTAAATCTACGACATGAGCCCTCCAGTCCCTCCCGGAGGACTCCGTGGCTAGGTCTTCTAGCAGTAAAAATCTGATGTGAAATACATAACTTTCTCTGTCCAAATAAAAGTTCTGCCACTTACGGCCGAGTGCACCAACCTCGGTATTCAGAATACCGCGGTAAAGTTACTTAGTTTACCCCGGTAAAGTCATACTTTCGTTGCACCGTGCTCGGTTTCGACTTTTACCGCGGTAAGATGCAAACCGGCCGTGAAGGAGCTGTAAAGTGAGAAAACCGCGGTTTTCTTTCCAAGATGGAGATCAGCGTAATGTATCATATTTACGATATCTAGGCCAAAAGCTAATTGAACATAAAGAATAATGAGAGACAGGTGGGGTCTATTTGAAGAATGAACGATTGTGCATATCTTTGCAAATACTGTGCTGTAACATCGATTGAAATGACCTTCCTTTCTTACCTCAAACAAACCAGGTCCATCGAGTAGGCTAGTGGGCGTAACCACGATTAGTACGATTAGTACAATATTTATGGTGTTTGAATACAAACTTTGAATTCAGACGACATATATACGCAATATAATATTCCATTTCATCCTTATGAACATTTATTACTGAACAATAAGGCAACAAATAAATGAAATATGGAAAACCAGTGATCCTAGGCCAAATTTAAGTGAATGGCTGCATGCATCATAATATAGCCTGTGTATCGGTATATGGGGTATGTAATCAATTTATGATACCTGCACGTACACGAACATAATTATAACAGTCCTTTCATGGCAATGCACATGATTTTGCACCTAAAATTTCCACTAGTCGTACGGGAATAAAAGCGAGGCTATGTCGAACTGAGAGCAGAGATTTCGTGGTGTTGCTTTGCCATGGATTTCACACGTGTGAGAATTATTCTTTAAAACATCAATGTTATTTTATTGAAATGTACAGACAGGTGGGATCTATTTGAAGAATGTACGATGGTACATATCTTTGCAAATACTGTGCTGTAACATCGATTGAAATGACCTTCCTTTCTCACCTCAACCAAACCAGTAGTAGGCGAAACCAACTCAATTCACGATTTGTACAGCATCTATGGTCTTGATTTCAAAGTATGAATTCAGACGACATATATACGCAATATAATATTCACTTTTATCCTTATGAACATCTTTTTATTGAATAATAAGGCAACAAATAAATTTAATTGTGAAAACCAATAGCCTAGGCGAGCCACCGTGATTGGCAGACGTGCAGAGAGAGGGAGAGAGAGAGAACCTAGCGGCCATGGAAGAAACCATCAATGGGAATGGATTCGGAGCAGAGTAACCGCAATATTTCCAAGCATTAGCAAACCGCGGTATTTTAGCAATGGTGCACAGATATTTTGAGAATACCCCGGTATTTCGTTTACCGCGGTAACGAAACGGCTGAGAAAACCGGAGAATGGTGCACTCGGCCATAAGTGTGGTATTTATATATGACATTCTGTTCATGAAATTGGTTGTAGAATATAGCGGTTCAAGCACCCTGGCAATAAATTAATAAGAATAATTAACGTAATTTTAACTTCATAATTTTATCTGACTCTTATATAATTAATAACTTGTAAGGCATAATTAGTGTTTGGTATCAAAAGATTCAGCTTCGTATAAAATAAAAAGTAGTAGTATTCATTTTATTAAGAAAATTCACATTAAGAAGTAAATAGACTTTCATTAAATATTGCAAATTATTAACAGTAGCAAGTGACTGGGAGATGCACAGTCAGGCCATGGTTTTTCCGTGCTCAGATAACAATCATAGCAGCAGAGTTGGAAGGTACAACCCAGGTATACGCTGCCTTTTTTTACAGTGTCCCTCCTTTACAAAGTGCTGGTACATTGATCTATTTCAGAAGCCGGTCTTTTGTTCTTAAGACAGAAATTCTAAAAGCTTTGCGATTATAATGGCCTGCGAACAATAAGACGTAGATGTTGTCAGTAAAATTAATTACAAAGGAGTCTTAGTATGTTCTAGAAGTGAAAGGTGGAAATTTTGGTGTACAAGCTAATTAGCGATTGGTCATATAGATCGCCAATTAAATGTAAGTTTTAAGGTCAGGTGACCAGGATCCACCAATGATAATTAATGGAGGGGAGCCTAGAGTCTTTCTCTGCAGTCTATGCGAAATAATTGAAGTGTGGTGAGAACGCGGCATAGTGCCGTATACATCGCTTTGTTACTCGGCGAGGTGCCGACTACAGTATTTCATTCAGCACTGCGGCGAATTTATTGAACTTATAAGTTTTCACAAGAATAATTTATTGGACTTAGAATATTTCAGTGCAACGAATTAATTGGACTCTGAAATTTTATACGTGGTTAATTAATTGACCTTAGAATTTTTCCGGTCATATAATTTATTTGACTTAGACATTTTCGAGTAACTAATAAGAGTACTTTTAGATCATTCTCCAAATTAATTAATTGGACTTTGAGATTCCATTATCAAGCAAGCCACTGCAAATCTATCTGGTGTTAGTTTACTACAAGAACTATCTGTACGAGATTTTGTATATTGATCATACTGTTGAACATTTTTCCAAAGTAATTTTGTTGTAATAAATAATTACTACAGCTGAATTCTGCGAACATTATTTCAATTAGCAAATAATATTGATCTTCTCTGCCCTAAGGATAAGTTAACTGTTCTACGACCGATTGACATAGCTGGAGGGAATCGCAGTGACTATAAAAATACAAATTTAGTATAAACCAGTGGTTTATACAAGGCGCCCAACAACATAGATACGCGACCCGCGACATCGCATCCCGAAAGGATACAGAATTTAAATTAAATCTTAGTAATGCACTCACGTAACTTTATTTACCTTAAGCATTGGGCAATACACCTTTATCACTTCACATTCTGATATAGAATAGGAGCCTGTATTTCAATGAACGCGTATTCAATTGTTTCAACCTGATGCAAAACTCTATTGTTCACCAGACAAGGCTGAGTTTCTGGAAACAGTGGTTGGCTTATAACTACCCTTCAGATAATTTTTCGAAAAAAGTATGTTTCAAATAATATATATATATATATATATGTATATATAATGTACAAACTTATTCCCTCAATCATACATTGAAGAAGACTAACCTGAGCTTAAAATTGTTGTGCAGAGATAAGGGCCATTCTTCTTTTATATCGTAACTAATAGCGCTAACAGAAACTGTTGAAAGTATACGATAACAGAAGCTAGAACGTGCCAGCAAACATGGGTCCGCAAGGGTGTGCGAATGTGTGGTTTTGAACCGCCATTGACGTCCTTAGTGTGCTTCACTCGTTGCGCTCTTGGAAGCTGTCCGCGATGTGCTCTTGTTTACAGAACTGAACATTGCCACAAGGTGGAGTTGTAATCAAACCACACACGACAGACAATGGGTACAGTACACAGTCGAAGCGGTCAGATCACTCGTATGAACAGTGTCAGGTGTGCTGAACCCAAAGCAGTCAAAATGGAACCATACAGCAACGATGAATAAGCGGACATGCATTTCATGTATGGTTTGGCTAACGGCAATGAACGGGAGGCTGCACGTTTGTACAGTGAAAAATAGCCTGATCGAAGACATCCGGAAAGTCGCACATTTACAAGGATCCATCAGCGCCTAAGAGAACAGGGTAGTTTCATACGTGATAGGGGAGTAGGAAGGCCTTTACGCATTACTCCTGCTGTTGAGGATATGGTGTTGGAAGCGATACAAATCTCTCCTGGAATTTCAACGGGAAGAATTGTCACACAGGTGCCTGTACTAAGCCACACAGTAGTGTTTGGAGAATTTTACATCGCTATTCACAGTCTACACAAATATACGCTAGTAAGCGGCCTAATTCATTACATTTCGTGGACCTTGAATAAACCATTACATAACTGATTACTTTTTTCATTTGGTATTAACATGTTCTTTGTGCACTAGGCAACTTTACGTGTCTACCGTAAGTTTGCTTAGAGAACCAGTACCAGTACTGACTTGTAGCCGAGAATATCCCCGATAGTATGCAATTCCTTCAGCCATGATATTGAAAAAGTATTTCAACTAAATAGTTGTGATTTCACAGTATTATTTTATGCATAATATAAATCAAATAAAACTCAATCAGCAATGATAAACTAAACAGGTTAATGATAAACTAAACAGTACATAAATTAAAAATCTTTCTTGCGGACATTTTCCTCTGCAAATGTTGTTATTAGGTAATGAAAATCGACTCGTTTTGCAGCAGAGTACTCAGGACTAAGCTTGACAAACGAGATTGTCCTCTCTTCTCTTGTTCGTCCAGGTAACCGGCCTGGTAAGGAAGAACATAGCTGTAATAGCGCAAACGAAGTTGAGGATAATCATTTAAAGTTGCAGGACTCTTTAACTTCAGAAACCGTTCTTCTCCCATGATCCATTGCATGTGGGGACTGAAGGGGGATCTCGTTCATGGGCCTAAATAAGAAAGCATTAATCTAAACTCCTATGCGCGTTTCTTTTTTATGTGTGGGGGGGGGTGCAGGGGACTCGGATCGGAGGTCTTATCTTTTTTCCCGGGTGGCGCACTCTAATTTTGAAATGCACTATTATTTTTTAATGACTAGCCTAATCTTTTTAAAGAACGATTTGCGTGTCAGGATAAGTTTTATGAATCTATGGCTCATATTAATAGTTTTAATTATTTATTTACTACGTCAAACAGTATAATTTTTAAAAATTAAGCCTATTTAACTAATGCAAATTTATGTAAATGTCAGTGATAATAAATGTTTCAAGTATTTTTATATTTAATAAACGATTTAAAAACATATAGCGTTGAATTAGGACTAATATACGCGGGCGAAGCCGCGGTTTCCTGCTAGTAAACAATAAAAGTGAAGTATTCGACGGCAGGATCGATGAGAAATCCATGAAAACTTGTGCTTCCAACAATGTTACCTGTTTTTTTAATGATAATCGCTGCTCATCTTTTCCGCCTTCTATTAATAATTCTCCTAGTTAGCTTCCGTCCTATTATTTTATATTACTCCCCTGACACTACAAATCCTATCTCGTCCACCATGTTTAAGTAATACCAGTCTATTATTCATACTCCTTTGTAGTAAAGTCTGACTTACACTTTATTATTTTAATAAGGCCAGACCCCATCAATTTTACACGAGATGGAGATGTTGGATAAGGTTGCATTTGTTAATAGAATTAATTATTTTATATTAAGAGCAGAGCCCGGAACAAAGTAAACTCTGTAAAACATAGTAACAAGGACGTTAATTAACTCCCCTTTTATAATGAATAAATGTTTAAAGAATCCAGTACAAACATAGAAGTCTCGCTTTCTGTTAAAACAAAAGCCGCAAGCATGATCCTGAACTAGGTAAAACCTTTTCTCAACTGTTCAAATTCAACGCTGTAGCAACTGTACCATGTCCAAAACACGACACCAACAGAAACTATGATAATTGTTTTTATCAGCATTGAAGGACTATATTATTGTTGCGCGGAAGATAAGAAAAATTATCCCATGATAATAGTACGTCTATACCCATACGTACATGCGTACAAGAGGTATTGTGTACACTAATGAATTTCATGTTGATCCTTTGAGAGTAATTTATAATAATGAAATCAGTAGGTACCACCTATTCCCTCAAACAATCTAAATTTGTTGAGAAAATATCAGCGCTAGGTATTTCTTGAGAAATGACTGCAAGATACTTCAAGTATATAGGCCTAGTGCTAATTTAATTAACCAACACTTTGTCAGATTGTTAAAATATAAGCCTGTTATTAGTATTGGTTTAAAGTCTAACTATGTAGAGGAAACTATTTACAATTTAAATGTTATACACATGAAACTAAGTCTCACTATGAAGATGTCAAGATAATAAAATCACCAAGTCAAATAGATAAATTTCAAATAACTTGGCCTAATGTGACGTTTTACTGAATGTATATAGCTTTTTAAAATCTCAAATTTTAATTTGTGAAACTTATATCAACATTAGGCCATCTATATTTACTTAGTCCCACAATAGCTATTTATGCATCAAGTACGCAAAATAACGCTTTAGCGGACGAATCTAGTATAGCGGCCGAGGCTGAAATACTGGATGAGTCTGCTCAAGTTTTTGCGTACGTGGTGCATACAATATTTTTTAGTAAAAGTTCTATAAATTATATGAAATAAAACAAAAATACCGTATAATTGATTATAATGAAAGGCAGTCAGCCATTTGTTAAAGTTCTCTCATGGCCGTCTAGATCATAAAACAACAATGACCGTACGTACCAATACCAAATGTGGTATAATAGTATAGATGCATAATAATTGAGTCCCTTGTTTGTAAACAATATTGCATACCAACTAGTATTTATGAAAAGCTAGTGAAAATATAAATGACTAGCATGTGCCCGCGGCTTCGCCCGCGATAATTATTTCAAAAATTAAAAATTAAGAGCATAATAATTAAATCATTATATTTATTAACACCTAAATCACGTGGACTACATACCACGATTAGATAGCGTCGCTTGGTAAAAGCTACCTCAGATTCGAGTTCCTTGGCCCAGAATACCCCTGTACAGTGAGTTTCGTCCAAATCGAACAATGTTTGACCATATTTAGGCCTATATTGATTATCCCTCTTCCGTGTAGGTTGAAAATTTCATATGTCTTCGGGCCATGATATTCTAAACAAATGAATCGTCCAGGATGGACTTACAAAATCAAGCGATCGCCCGCGATAATTATTTCAAGAATTAAAAATTAAGAGCATAATAGTTAAATCATTATATTTATTAACACCTAAATCACGTGAATTACATACCACGATTAGATAGCGTCGCCTGGTAAAAGCGATCTCAGATTCGAGTTCCTTGGCCCAGAAAATCCCTGTATAGTGAGTTTTGTCCAAATCGAACGATGTTTAACCATATTTAGGTCTATGTTGATTATGCCTCTTCCGCGTAGGATGAAAATTGCATATGTCTACGGGCCTTGACATTCTAAACAAATGAATCGACCAGCGTGGGCTTACAACATTCAAGCGATCGCGATGCTTTTATTTCCACGGTATGACAAAAATAGCCAAAGCCAACTGCAATTGATTTGACATTGAAATGTATTACTGAAATCTGATGCTTCGACAGCGCTAAAATCACGTTTTCTGCCAGTTTTTCACTCATAACTCGCAAACGAAAGCTAAAATTAAAAATTCGGCTTCGAGGTGCATTCGCCCACCTTTCAGTTCATCTATCTTTAAAATTTCAGATCTCTGCGTTCAGTAGATTTCGATGGGCATCGTGAACAGACAGACAAACAGCATGTGCCCGCATGTGCCCGCGGTTTCCCCTGCGATAATTATTTCAAAAATTAAGAGCATAGTTAAATCATTATAGTTATTAACACCTAAATCACGTGGAGTGTATTCCACGATTAGGTAGCGTCCCTTGGTAAAAGCTACCTCAGATTCGAGTTCCTTGGCCCAGAAAACCCCTGTATAGTGAGTTTCGTTCAAATCGAACAATGTTTGACCGTATGTAGGGTTGATTATCCTTCTTCCGTGTAGGTTGAAAATGTCAATGTCTTTGGGCCTTAACACTCTAAACAAATGAATCGTCTAGGATGGACTAACAAAATCAAGCGATCGCGTTGCTTTTATTTCCAAGGTATGAGGTATGATGACAAAAATAGCCAAAGCCAACTGTAAGTGATTTCATATTGAAATTTATTACTGAAACTCATGCTTCGAAAACGCAAAAAATACACGTTTTTTGCTCATTTTTCACTCAAAACTCACGGACGAAAGCGAAAATTAAAATTCCGGCTTCGAGGCGCACATTCCGACCCTTTAGTCCGCCTATGTATAAAATTTCAGATCTCCGCGTTGAGTAGATTTCGCTGGGCATCACAGACAGACAGACGGAGGACAGACAGACGGAGGACAGACACTTCCTTTTATTAATATAGATAATAGATAATACCGAGGAAATTTCAATCCAAGCCAGAAACATTGAATTGGAGCTGCTGCCAGCAACTTCACGGCAGAAGTAGACTATGAGAAGGGATATATTACGGCATTTAAATGCTGTTGCTTCCATGGTTAGGAATGTTTTTCATGTGAACCAAAATGTGAAAAGTTGTTGGCTTATATTTGTTGTCATATGATGAAGTGGGCTACCGTGTTTTGCGAAAAAACCTGGTAAAGTTTCTGATTATCATAAAGAAACGTGTTGGCTTAAATTTGTTTTTTATGACCAATTATATGCGTAAATACATGTTAAAGTTGGTATGACTGGTCAATGCCATCTGGGTTTTGTTTATAGATTGCCATAACGACTTTAAAGTCCTAGGCCGATAAAAGTGCGTTTTGAATGCACTTTTATGCAATTTTAGCGGCCTTGGTTGCTAAAATGCAATTTTTCGCCGTGTTATCAGTCCGATAAGCAGCTGTTTTAGAGAGGGTGTACTAAAAATAGTTTATTTACAGGAATTCTAATGATGGCCTTTCTCATTATTTTATATCTATTAGGCCTACATGAGATCACGTGTCATGCAAGCCACCTGTGTAGTTTAGAAAACATTATGTTGTCATGGGGATTGTGTGCATGCAGTATGAATTCCTTTTAGATAATTCAGAAATTACATAACTTTACAACCCCATTTTTGCCCTTAGAGGCAAAAGATTTTGAAATCCTTTTTAGTGCGCCTCTAGAGCCTATGTTTATAGTAAGGGTTCGAACAAGACGCAGCTTGGTTGGCCACCTTCCTGGTCACCAATTTGTTGAGCCAGGCGCCGAGCATAAAGTGTGTATGCGCAAAGCGCAGCCTGGTCGCTAACCGGCACATCTGTGGCCTTGGGTCTATAGTTAAGAGTTGAGCTGTTTTCTTACAGATAAACAAGATAAATAATTCAGAAAAATTGGCCTATGGTCGGCTAAATTTGAAATAAAAAATATTTGGCAACAGAGCAATACCACTTCGAATCGATTTCACAGTGGAAAAGTATGACTGGTTCGTCGATAGTGTTCAAAATATCGTTTTTTACCACTTTTTCGTGCTATTGGACCCTTCCGTCCACCTATGTTAAAATGTACAGATCTCTCTGTGCCGTAGATTGGCTGGGCATCGCACACAACTAACATGCAAACAAAGAAACACTTCTTTATTACATAGATTATTTGCTCGATAGTAGCGCAGAATCTTAAGTTTTCCTTATCGAAGTATTTCATTTATTTAATTTCATCTGGACTAAATAATACATGAATACTCTATTTCTATTTGTATTTCGAAAGAAAAAAAATTATATTTAGAAACTACCTATGTCTTTAAAATAGGTCTTATAGGGGGTCACTTGCTAAAACCGCCTGTAACAGAAATATTCAAATCTAGCAAGTGAATGTATGAGGGTAAGGCAGTAAGTATCCACACTTATTGTTTAATCTTTTATATCCGCTTGTGGAATATTTGACATTTATGACTCCACTGTGTGTTGCGCTGTTGCACATTAAACATGGCTGCACCGCTAAGCGTTTGCATCAAAGAAGAACAGCATGCAATGATAACGTTCATTTTTTACAGTTTGAATCAGGCCTTGATGAAATTTTACACACGTAGCCTCCGGGCTCTTCCCTCTTTATCATTGATCACAAAGTTTCTTCTTATTCCAGAATTATTGAAATGCCAACGAAGAAAACAAAGAGTAAATGTGATAAAGCCAAAAGACGGAAGGCTGTAATAAGAACCTACAGTTTGAAAATCGGAAGTAAGTTACTCTGTAAGTTTACTTCGAAGTTAAACAATAAATAAATAAATAAACCCGGATGGTAGTATAAGCTTATATGGGTGATTCTACAATTAGGTGTACCTTTACTGTCCCTTTCATTTAAAGTTTCTATTTGAAATTGCAATTCACTGGTAACATTTTTCCATCTTTTTCCTGATGAGAAAGATTAAATAAATGTGTGTTAAACTTAAATTCCTTCTATATTTTGCTAAGATAAATTTATATTTTCTTATGAAATGTCATTAGTATGGATGTCCCCAGTCATAGTTTTGAGAATAAATATCGAAAAACATGGAAAATTATAAATATTTTGTTAAACCTAACAGTATTTTCATTAACATATAACTACTAAAAGCACATGCACCAAATCAAAGAAAAAAATAACTTTCATTAGAACATAGGAACAAGCCAAAAACTTTGTCCCTACACTTTTTTGTCATTAGCATGGCCACTTTTCAACTTGAAGATGGAGTGGCAGAGATTTTTTTTTAAAGCATGTGTTAGTACATGTGGCAACACTATTCTTTTCTTCAGTGAACCTGAGTGTCATTTTGGCTATCAGGTGCTTTGTTTTCTGGTTGCTGAATATTTCACTCTCAGACACTGGCGAGTACATTAATTGATTGTCATCATTGGACTGTGTAAAATAGCACACAAAGAAATTAAAATGTTATTAATCATGTGATGAAACATGTTACATTATCACAAAACTCTCACCACAGTTTCAGTTATCTAGGTCAAAACTCAAAGTGAAGGGATGCTATTTTGGCTTGTTTTGTCATTACCATGGACATCATGTTGGTCATTAGCATGGACACAGGGTGATGTCCAAACAGTCGGATCAGCTGATGATGGTGGAAAATGTCCATCGAAATGCATTCTGAGGTAAATATACCTATTAAGTGAAGTTCGTGTGCAAGTCCCGATCTCAATATTTAAGTTTGAAATCACTTCACTGTGTATCTTCCCAACCCAAATTATAATTTCCTTAAGTTTGTTTAAGAAAAAATTGTAATCTTGTATTCAGTTACTTTATTAATAAATTTTTATACAGATTCAGTTTGATATTAATTTTGTTATTATTGCTTTCGGAAAATTGTTGTTAGTGTGGATACAAAGTCATTTTCATGGATCGTAACGTCATTAGCGTGGAGGTGAACAATAAAAATAAAATAAAAAATGTCTTAAAACCATAATTTCAGCTCTGCTGGATAATAGGCTGTCTTCTACTACATGTCAGGTTGGCCTACATGTAAAATTTTTGGCAAATATTACTATTTTCCCCCATTTTTTGAAGTTCGAAAGGTACACCTAATTGTAGAATCACCCATATATAATAACCAGAACTTGTTCTCCTTATGCTTCTGTAGTTTATTCTGTAAGATAATTTGAAACACTCTGTATAAGCGTATGTTGATTCATAAATGATAAGTTGGGAGGATTTGTACTTGATGTTTGGATTAGATGGGTAGAGATGTTTTATTTGTACGTGCCGCATTTGAACGAGAGTTACATTCGCTGTATGTTTAATGTGCAAGCTTCACTATTTTGCTTGTAGTTATCGACTGTTGCATTCTAGCTACGGCTATTTTCATACCAATTTGATTTATCCTCTGTTTGTGCTGTTGTTGTACGAATTCGATTTGTAATAATGTTTTGTTAATATTTAGCAGGTTTTTAGTTAGCTGTTGTTATTTACGTTGGGTTTCCAAAAAATACAAATTGGAGCAAAAGTAGCTTAACATGGCTCAAAACATTCACATCACCGTGGCTATATGTACACACAGCATAATTAAATTATTGTAATGTTCTGTTCTTAAAGGAAAAGTAAACTAAAAATTCAGTATCATTTTCTTCATACGGATTGAAAGAAAATGTTTTTAAGAAATGATATTCACTGTTAGAAATGTTTTACACCTTCACATTTAATCACAAAACGAATATATTTATTGTAAAGCGATGGGCGCGTGACGTCACGCTTGACGAAGACTTGGCTCAGTCTCGCCCGGTGAAAGACATTTCACAGTATTCTGTCTACTGTTACAGTTTTTTAGTGAGTATCTGTTCAAACAATGGTTTATTGTTGTGTTCTGGGGTGTACAAACTCATCGTCGAAGAGTGATAACACACTTAAAATATCTTTCCATCGATTTCCCAACAGAGATAAGTCACCCGAACGTAAATAAGCAATGGCTGATAAAAATAAAAAGAGAAAAATTTGTTCCTACTAAATACAGTACGGTTTGTTCACAACATTTTGAAGAAAATGATACCGAGCTTTCGGTACAGTTACGAAAACAGTTATCTGGAGAAACCCCGCAATCTGTTTAAAAAAGAAGTGCTGTGCCATCACTTCTTTTGCGTGGGAAATCTGAAACACCGCCAATGAAGTAAAGAAAATCGTCGTACTCGAGGAAGAAGGAAATGAGAGAGTTGTTGCAAGATTTGAACAGTAATCCTTCAGTATCCGGGAATGGACAAATCATGAATGTGGAATCTAGTATTTATGACGAAAATTCAGTTTCTAACAGCGTAGGCGTTCAGTGTGAACTAGGAAATGAAACTTATGTCAATGTTTGCACAGATTCATTGAATGTTTCTTCTAGAAATTGTGATTTAGATAGCTCTTTTAGCTATCAGCTATCAGAAATTTCTACTACCGCAAAAGATGATTCTGAATCTGAAAGTGACTCTGTTCGTATCTTGAAAAATATTTTGTTTTTGAACTGTATTAGCTCTAAGTATTAACTGATAACGCCTGGCAACTAGTGTATCTTTATTTATAATAACGCTATCGAATGAGGCAGGTTGTGTTATACAGTCCACAACCCCCTTCTGTTCACAAATTACTTCAGAGTCCCAACAACACACACTCTCGTGGCCCTTTTTCATATGTAGGCTATACACAGCCAAATTCCGTATTTTCTTTTCTTCCTTGCAATTCTTTAAATAATTCCTTGTCATTTTCTTTTCGTGTGAAATTAATTTGTGAATACCGATATTTGTCCTTATAAGGTAACATTGCAGACATCTCTATCAACAACAAACACAAATGAGACTTGGTGGTGTATTAGAAACACACGCACGAGCATTACAGTAGCTGTTGTCCTGCCAGCGAGTTAGTCAGGAGTGACGTCACAGGAGCGTTTTACTTCACCCGTACAAGGCGTAATATTGGGCACCTGAAGTTCACGAGATCACCATTCGTTTCGTAATTCAAAGCTCCGTGCGATGAGATTAAAATAAGAAAATGGTATTTTTTTAGTTTACCCTTCCTTTAAGCTCACTGCTTATATAAATACGGAGGAAAACACTTCACCTGGTGTAGTATAAAATAGGTTTCTGTGTGCGATCATAAGGAACCCACGCCTACGATCGTTGTATAATGTTCAGCGATTACAAATGCTACATGTTTCATATGCCTAACATGGTGCAAATGCCCGTTTTGGCGTCTTATTGAAAAATTGAAAAGCGCACAAGTGGTAAATATTTTTTAAAAAGGCGATTACTTCTTGATACTCATTTCTGCTAGTCACTGTGTTGTAAAACCTCACTAGAAAAATTAGACCAACTCAAAAGTCACAGTGGCCTCATCAAAGATCAGCCTCTGGAACTTCCGGCTTGGAACGTTCCCTAATGCCTCTTCATTATTATTATTATTATTATTATTATTATTATTATTGTCCACCGCTGTGGCTCAGGGGATACGTTCGCTCCTCTCACGCAGCGGGCCCGGGTTCGATTCCTGGTCGGGACAGGTTACCTAGGTGGGGGTTTTCTGGGGTTTTTCCTCACCTGTGAGACAAATGTCGGGTAACTTTAAGCCCTTGTGGTCCCCCAGATATCATCTGTCCGTCATTATCATCTTCATCCCATCCTCACCTTATTTGGAGTGAGTGTGTGTGTGAATGGTATGTCTCGTCCTATGTGTTCGTGTTGTCTCGGAGGTGGCCCCGGCATTGGGCTGATCACTCATCCGGGGAGGCCCTCCATTTTGATTTTTTAATTTTGGATAAACCTAATCATTGAGTTGATTGTTTTCTGTTCAGTCCGTCACAGTCCCACTATTTTCATGACGATTTTGTTCGTAACGCAACTTTGGGTTAGCTCTCGATTTACTCCTAGCGCGCCTAAAATAGTTTCACTTCAAAAATCTCGTAGTACAGGGCTTGTCACATCTGAACACATTCATCAAGAGAAAGGGAACTGTACTCTCGTGAGAGGGGCATATCCATCATTTTGCTGGCCTCTTCAAAAATAATTGAAAAATACTGTTTGTTCCTCTTATTTCTTAGCATATCACAAGTAGCCCTTATTTTTTATATGCAGTAGTTAACATCTAATTCAAAACTTCCCCATCTTCATTCTTATAACGTGAAAATGATGTTTATAATAAAACACTAAATCATAAGCAGGATTCATAGCACAGCATTAAACGCAATGGGTTCCACCTGCTCACGCTGTAAGGAGGCGAAGTATCGAAAAGATAACTCATTTATTTCTCTGCGAGTCCACTCCGCAGAGAAATGGAAGCGAGTGACATAATGGTTGTCATAGTTTCCAACCAGTTTTCGGCTTAGCCTACACACGGCCACTGTGAAAGAATAATTCTCATTCCATTCAGGTAAACTCCATCCCCCGGAGGTCGAAGAAAATGGAAAGAGGGCTACACTACACCTAGGGTCGTATCAATAGTCGTCTGCCAGGTAAGCAAGCTCACATACGTAACTGGCAAGCGATTGATAGAGGCCTGCTAGCTGGCAAACCCCTATCGCTGTCAAACCCCTATCGCTGTCAAACCCCTATCGCTGTCAGACAGTCACCCAGAACTGTCAACAACACTCTTTTCGTCTGCAAGCGACGAGGCACGAGCTTCCCGCGTCAACATTGACGATATGCTGGAGTTTGCGAAGTATGTGAGAGATCATGAAGATCTTGACGAGGAAGCGAGAAGGAGGTTGCCGTAGCTATATGTGAGAGACGTGGAGGATCCTTTTCACAAATATAGGGATCGCGAATTCAGACTTGAAAAGGAAACAAAGGGTGCATACCAGTTCCTGCTGGCCCCTCCCCTCTACCTTGAACACGTGGTGTTTCAGCGATCTTTGCCGAAGGAGTTAGTAGCAGGTGAAGATGTTCGGCGAGGCCATATTGCCAACATCCACTTTGAATAATGCAATGTTCTTATGCTTAAAACTATTAAGGTAATCTTTTATAACAGTAAAACTAGATTATTTTGTTCAGAAAATGTTATAGTATTCCTCATAAAATATGTTCTTAAAAATACAATTGGTGAAAATTTATACTGACTTTCTCCCTATCATATTAGTCACTATGATATAGCCATTGTAGCTCGACCGTGATGTATCTACACGGTTGCCATATCACTGCAAAATACGAACCCCTGCCTACCCCTGTCGGAACCTCTGCTGGCAGGGCTTTCTCAATACCGTACTTCAAGGGGTCTGACAACTGGGTGTGGGTAAGCTGCCATACCTGGCAGAGCTTTATAAATCTGATCCCTAGTCGGCCTGATGGCGTCTGCTGGCAACAACACAGCACCGCGTGGCACGCATTACAAAAACCAACATACGTGATAAGGAAAATAAACTTTTAAAAATAAATCTAGTAAGGTAAATATACTGAAGTACCACTCCACCTACTTCCCCTGAGTAGCCGCCACTGACATACATTCCACGTGGATTATGGATTCTTAAACACAAGTTTTGGTTCACGATAAAATGCTGAGTTCCAGCCGCTCTTAGAGCCGAATTTATAGTCCTCCCCCAGGTAAGCATGCTTACCTACCTAGATGGGAGCTGATTGATATAGGCTTGCTACCTGGCAAACCCCTGGCGCTGTCAGACGGTCTGCCAGAACTGTCACCAACACGCTTTCCGTCTGCAAGCCACGTGGCGCGAACTTCCCGCGTCAACTTTGACAATAAGTTGGAGTTTGCAAACTATGTGAAAATCATAGACGAGCAAGCGAGAAGAATGTTGTCGTAGCTATATGTGAGCGACATGGAGGACGCTTTTCACAAATATAGGGATCACAAATTTAAGGTGCAATTCAGATTTTAAAGGTAAACAAAGGATGAAGACCAGTTCCTGCTGGCCCCTCCCCTCTGCTACTGCCGAAGGCGTGCGTAGCAGGTGAAGATTATAGGCGCGGCCATCTTAACATATTGCCAACATCCACTTCGAATAATACAATGTTCTTATGCTTAAAACTATTAAAATAATATTTTATAATAGTAAAACTAGATGGTTTTATTCAGAAAATGTTTAGGATTCCTCATAAATGGTTTTTAAAAAATACAACTGGTGAAAATGTATACTGACTTTCTCCCTTTCATATTGGTCACTATCAAGTAGCCATTTTAGCTCGACTGTGATGCATCTACAGGGTTGCCGTTCACTGCAAAATCCGAACTCCTGCTGGAACCTCCGCTGGCAGGGGTTTCATGATACGGAACTCCAAGGTGCCTGCCAGCTGGGTATGGGTAAGCCCCTACACCTGGCAGAGCTTTATAAATCTGACTCTTAATGAGAACACAGCACGGCGCCCTCTGTTCACTCGACACTTCAGTCTCCTTGAAGATGGAGGAAGCGTGTTCCTTTGAAACGTCGCGTCGGAGCTCTTCCAATCACTCGCCTGGCTTTTAGGCCTAAGTCTGCATTAACCATATTGTAAGCTTCCTGTCAAGGTGGATGGTATACATTCTTCATGCTTAGGATGTATTGCCACTTAGTTTAATTTAGAATCTGATTAAATTAAATTAATTAGAAATAAAATAGAAAGTATTTTATTTAGAATCTTATTTTATTGCGGTTTTGAGAAACCCGTACTTTTTACACTGTTATAGCATATTTTCATTTCATGGCTTAATGAGTGCTTGGCAGCATTTTATTCGCTTAGAAATAATATTATTATCGCATTAGTGCTTCGAAAACCCAAACTTTGGCCTATTTGTTATTTTGTTGAGTTATGTTTATTTTGTTTTTAAATTGGTACCTTAAATGATCATTAGAGTTTATTACGGCGATAGTCGCTGACCCGCGTTATACATGACAGTGGGTTGAATTCTGTGTTTATACAGTGCAAACAGAATAGCCTGTTGATGAGAATACGAGTGGGTGAGTTAGTTAAAACAGAGAGAAGGGACGAGTGAGCATGGGATGAGGAATTTTGTTTCATTAACTGTGGAATAATTACTACAACATAAATGTAATTTCTCCAATAATAACACTTAAGCTATTCTTTACATTCATTTCTTTAATATACTCGTATAGGCCTATGCTAGTAAACCCATGCAAACCTTCTGCACTTCGTTCGTTTTAACAATTGCGTAGGAAAGCTGGGCATTCTTATACAATCGTTTAGAAATATGCCGAATCTTTAAACATATATAAACATATAGTAATGTATTTTTAAAAGTTTACAAAACTCTTTTTTCCTATAAGATAATTGAAAGGTGTTTTCATTTCGGTTTGAAGAATTTGTATAATGTTGAGTTTTAACACGTAGGCCTACCGGTACTGTATTTTGTCTAAAATGTTTAATTAAAATTCGTTAGATTTGTTAAATTATAGCTACATTGATTTTAAAATGTTAATTAAATAATAGGTTGTAACATACGAGAAGCGAGACAATGGACCCTCCTCAGCCAAAGCAGAGGTTGGACCAGGCAGTTTTCCATTAACTTCAGGTATTAATAGAGAAAGCAGCTTGGGTGATGTGCACTAGACTTGTATGACTTATAGTCTGGTTAAACGGAAGTAAAGGAAGATGACGAATGTTACGAAGACAAAGGAGAGGAGGAGAAAATTCTAACCCGCTTTAACTTTTCGACAAATGAAATCCACGAAAATTCAGTCAGATTGACTTGAACTCCGATCTTCCGAATGTGAGCGAGGCTATGGTCCCATGTGGCGGGACCAGTATAGAGTCAACTTCAGATAAAAATGCTACATCTCTTCAAATACCTAGCCCCTCATAGTATTTTGTCATTACGCGTATTAAGCCATTGTTTATTCTATAATATTTGTTTTTCACTTAAGGAACACTCTTAATTAGAGGTTCTAAATTTGGGGATGCGTTGAAGATTTCAGAGAAGATGTGTGAGCAATAAAATGTTTAGGTGGATTGGCCAAAGAAGGAAAAGTTGTGAGAAACACAAACCACTTCTGCAAGTGTCAGAGAAGAAACTTCTGACACTAGTTCTCTCCATCACCTCTAAAACCAATAGTTTGTTATTTTCCTTATAGGCTACCCACAAGTTTCTACGGAAGCTACAAGGTTATGTTACAGAATTCTTCAACGTATCTATACGAGTCTGGCTTATTTCATTCTTGATATTGAATAGACTGCAATGTGGTCAGTGTTTGTAAATTTATTATGTCACGCCTTGCTTTAGATGTGAAAATTTAAAGCGAGTTTATATTCTTCATATTTTTAACATTAAAAAAGTCATGAAATTAATAAATAGTGGAACCAAATGATATAGCTTGAAATTTAACTTCAGTGCGAGCAAAATCCATTGTAATATAGGCCTATTAAGCACTTTCAATCAATGAAAATGCTCTATCTACAAATCAAGTATTGGATTTTTAAAATGATTGTATGAATAAAAGAATTACGTAGTATTCTTTGAATTAGATTTATTGTATAACATTAACAGCATAGTAAAAATGTTATACATCAATCATTCATTAGACCACCCTACAGGGAGGAATAACGTGTGGACGCAAAGGAAAAGAGCAGGCCCAAAATGATTGAGAACCCCTGATCTTAATAATGATATGATATATATTATATGTTTATACATACGTACATAAATTCATCTACATATCTTTAGCTGCGTTTAACAAAAACTGGATTTGAGAAAAATCATACATTTTCGAGCGGAAGGTTATTTGCAGAAACTCTTCCACATGTAGGCCTATAACAGTGCAATCTTAGAAAAGTGTGGGAATATTATTAAAACTTATGTTTTATTTTATTGTATTATAAGAATTTTTCTTAATGTTATACATTAGAAAGTTAAGCTAATTTATAGTTATGAATTTAATATTATTATCACCATTATCATTATAAATGTACATACGAGTTGTAAGAATTTGAAAACTCTAGATAGCAGCGTACAATTTCTCAGCATTATTGAATATTACATCCCCTGTAATTAAGTAATTATAGCCATGGGCAATAATTTTGTAACGAGAGGTCCGGAATTGATCTTGAGCTAATCCGGACCTGGACTTACATTTATTGTGACTATTTAGTGAATTCTTACACAATTAAGGATGTGTTGAACAATTAAAAAGAAAAAGGGAAGAACGCACCCTTTCTTCGCTGTTTGTGTCAATGTAAACGAGACCATCGATATATTATAACATATTGATATCCGATGGCAATAGCGATGATCGCGCTGCGAGGGGCTGTTAACTACACTTTTCGTTCTAGCTATTTTTTTTTTAAATTAAACTCTTAAAACATGGGTTTGGCCTTATATATGGTCAACTGAAACAACAATTATCGAAATAAATAAATAAAGGGGGAAGGCCCTCTTCTTTAGATATTCTTCAGATTCAGCAAACTTCTTAATGGCATAGCAAGCCCTCATATTCACTACCTAGATCACTAATCAAAATGGGAGACTGAAGTTGGATTCCGTTCCCTGGAACAAATAAAATTCACTGTTTTCAAAATTGAAAATTCTGTTTAGGGGGCCTCATTTCGTAGTTGAAGGAGTTGAGGGCGGCGTATGCGGCCCGCTTTGACACACCTGGTTTAGGCCAAAGAAGCTATAAAGATATTTCAGTACATTCGCACGAACTGACATACGAAAAAATATTGAACGTAGGTGTAATAAAATAAACGATAAAAATAAGGCAATAGACAGTAATTGTACATATCCTTACAGAAGTGGCCACTGATTCATAAGCCCCAGACTGCCGTGGCCATTTGTCAGCTTTGATGGTTTGGTTGTGTTGTTTCAGTTGCTGGGATTGGGGATATTAGCAGTGGGAATATGGGCGTGGACAGAGAAGGACACATTCAACAACCTAAGCCGTCTCACCAACATTGCTCTCGATCCTGCCTTCATACTCATTTTAATAGGTAAGTACATGAGAATTATATGCAAGAACACGGCACTTTGCTATTTTTCTTTAATAAAACGTTTTAACAACATCAGACTGCATTTCTTTTTTTTTCTGCGGTGGTATATTTTGACATATTCAATACAATTAATATCAGGAAAAACACTTATACGTAACAAATTGTAGCTTATGTGAAACATGTTTAAGAAAAAAATTGCACTTTTTCCACTGTAAGTACAATATCCAAGATTGTTAGAATGTGTTAGTTTACTCTAAGGTTTAACTTTCCGAATAAGTTAGGAGAAACGTGATGAGACTGACTTATAATTGAGCGCCAACCAGTGAATTAATCTCACTGATAAATTTATAATTCAGTCTATCCCTGGCTATGTTCAGCGGCGTAGAGGAAATTATTGGGAAGTCTGGTTCCTGTAATTTCCTGAGTTCAAGACTGTCAGGGCGCAGTCGGACAATGTACTGTGAAAAAACCTATTTATTCACTAACTTTAACACCTGTTGCATTATGCGCCACAACAAAATATACCCAGATTTATGCTGATCGTTAGTAATTGGCTTTAACGTGAAGAACCGCGAAGCACGACACCTGACGTCACGTTCCAGTCTTCAAGGCAGAATGTGTTACTCAGAGCCCCTAACGGCTATCTTAATAAAACCTAAAGTCTTTTCTAAGCTTTATTCTGATAGGCCAGAAAACTAAAAATGTTTCCTTAGTATATAATACTAAGCTGGCGATTCCAGTATGCGTTCAACGGTAAATATAATTTCCGCGTTCGTATTTCTTCACGTTCTATATGGGAAATCCGCTTCGGATTCTTCACTGTCCTTAACACAATAAGTAACTGGACATTCCCCTTTGTAAGTGAGCTTATTTAGGTTTACAATCTGAATACCTGAGCCAAATTTCTGTGAGACTAACACTGGTTTCTGTCCAATTTCCAGTATAATAACTTACCATTGGAAATATTCATCTGTAAAGTTAATAGGAATATGGGCCGGTGGGTATGTCATTCGTGGTGGATGAAGCCGTGCCTTGGGGGTTTTTTCTCGGGGTTCTCCCGTTTCCCCCTCTCATTCCACCAACACTCTCCACTTCATCTCACCTTTCCCTCTTTTCATTCTCATCCCGTTTCCACTTCTGGTATCGGGTCTGCTTTGGCAGTCAGCGCCCTTTGGGGGCCTCTCTCGTTCTCCCCGCTGCTTGTGGTCAAGAGGTTGTTGGTGGTGTGTGTCGCTGATCTGTCGGGGTTCCGGTTGGAGGGACCGAAGGGGGTGGCGCACACGTGGCATCGTAATAAGGCTTGTTGGATGTAGGGGAGCTCCGTGGGGGCCTGCGGGGGGATCTGCGGTGCAAGGCGGCCTTTTGGCACGCAACTCATCCCATCCCGGAGGTAGGTACAGTAAGCCTGCGGCTTCGGTGCTTAGGGGTCGCAGCCTTTCATTGTGAAAATTCTTAGTTCAAATCTAGGTTTTTTCCCATAATTTCCCCTATCGAATCGTAACACTCCGAAGAGAGATGTAAAATTCATAATAAGAAACAGAGATACGTTTGTATGTTAAGTAGTAATTATTTAATATTATCAACTTTTTAAATACTTAGGCCTAATTTAGCAAATTCTGTAGCAATGGAATTGCTGTAACTGAAATCGGCCGAAGAGATCACAAACAAGTCGCAGTAAAAATTCACTTTATCAGAACTGGACGATTGGTCCAAAATTAATGCTACGTTTGGAGCCTACAGTTCTGGTAAGGTGAATTTTTACTGCATCTTGTTTGTGATCTCTTCGGTCTATTTCAGTTACATATATATTTACCTGTATGAAAGTATTTTAAAAACATTATTTATAAATTTATTCGATAGTAATAAGTGATGAGTATTCTGCCCGAACGCTGGTCAAGTCTCGGAACAAAGCCATGGGATGATCACCACGAGTCGTCGCCCAATGCTCTTTCAAGCAAGAGTGTTACAGGGAAGATTTGATAATGCATCTCGCGGGATGAGGATGAAGGAGCAACACAACACCAGTCCCGAAACAGGAAGAGAATTTCCCACTACTGAAAAAATTCTTACCCGAACGGAAATCGAACTTGGGCTTCAACTCCCCCACGGCGCGGCGGCGGACGTAACTTACTCGGTGTACAGTATATTCATGAACACATCTCTAATTTGACTAAACATTTTCTTAATAATCTAGAACATGTTTCAGGGGCACAGTATTATGGCCTCGGACAAAAGTCCCACAATGCACGGCGACTTAAACCTCGTTTGCCTCAAGATATAGTTCTTTGATTAAGTTCAAGCCTGTGACCATAATTATGTCAGATAACTTTAAAGCGTAATTTTGAGTGAGGGGTCAAACATTGACTCACCTCTATAGCGAGAATACTAATAGGCCTACTGTTACAAATCTCCAATGGTTATCACCAATCTGACATAGCAATGTAATGCTGAACGATTGAAATTAAATTAAAAAAAAAAAAGAACTGTAATTTTATAAATATCACGGATAGTCTATAAACCTATGCAAAGACAAACATGTATAAAGATGTATGTATAAAGTTCATGACATGATACATGTTATTGTTTCTGTCGAACATTACTTCACAGTAGCCTAATTTAGGAAAAAAATCCCTCTCCATCGGGACTCGAACCCGAAACCGTTACTTTTAGCTTTCCATGCAGATGCTCAACTCATTGAGCCAGCCAGAGTTTCCACGTCAGTAATCATAAGAAAGAGAGGTTCCATCTGGTGCCGTTAGTTGAAATGTGGCTAGCTCACAAATGTTCATGTATCAAAACGGAAAGCCAAAGATAACCGATTTTAGTCCCGTTATCAAACTTAGAGTTTCACGAAAGTCTAATCTTTATATATTATATACACTAACTTAGAAGACCGGCGCGCGGCGTGACCCGGGTTTTGTATTTCATAATTCGAAATTATCTCGTGGAGAACTTCCGATTTCTAAACTCTAGGTATGTATGAACTGAAACCAAATAAACCGTGGGTCGATGATGAGTGCATGAAATTGGCAAATGCTAGAAATCAGGCAAAACTACAATGGTTGCAAAATCCGAATGAAACTATCGTCGGAAATCTCAACAACGCTAAACGAGAAACCTCTAGAACCATTAGAACAAAGAAAAGAAACTATCTCAAAGACAAAGTAAATGAATTAGAGGTAAATAGTAAATACAAAAATGTTAGGGATCGCTAGAAGGGAATAAACGAGTTCAAGAAAGGTTTTCAACCTAGAACAAACATAATTCAGGACAATGATGGCACTATACTCTATACACTATACACTATAATATTTTGAATTGGTGGAAAATTTTCTTTAATCAATTATTAGATGTACATGCAGATTTCCAAAGTGTAGAAAGTGAAATATTCACCGCGGAGCAGTTGGTTGCTGAACCGACTCTAACAGAAGTAGAAACATCTATAGGTAAACTTAAAAAAACCCAAACCTCCAGGCGTTGACCAAATTCCAGCAGAATTAATAAAGGCAGGTGGGGATATATTAAACTCAGAGATCCATAAACTCATTCATATGATTTGGAGTAAGGAAGAATTGCCAAAGGAATGGAAAGAATATATTATTATACCGATTCATAAAAAGAGAGATAGGGCCGAATGTAATAACCAGGGCCCGGATTCTAATGACATGCCATCTTTTTAATGATGCTTCATAGACATTGCCAACTTGTAGGTAAATCCTATCATGGGTTCTAGATTACAGAAATGAATTTCCATTAGGTCATTTGTCATTTTATGTTTTAGTTCATTTATTTAATTTTTAGGTCATTATTTTGTCATTTTCTTCTTTATTTAGTCATTTTGATGCATTTAGATTGAGTATATGCGTCTATGTTCGTCCCCAGCGGTGAAGTTTTGTTGTCATGTCATATCTCAGCCGGAAACAAGAACCAAAGAAACGCCAAAGTTTTGTATTATATTACTATTGTTGTTAGATTGACTTGGCAACACAGTCTGCCACCAGCTTAGATTTGAGAGTGCAAACTACTGTCTACCCTGAATAAACAATAATATAATCCGGCAGACCGCGAAAGAAAATGCCGAAGTTTGACTCGCCAGTGCCTCAGTGTGAGTATAAATATCCGTGAGGAAAGAACTTTCACAATGGTAACAGTGAGCAGAGCGATTTTATTTTTTTACTTTTTCACCTGATTGTTCCTGTTAGGGATGGGAATATTTTAAAGATAAAAGGAGTAAATCTCTGGGCTAAGTTGTAGGACCATTCTGCTTCAGGGAAGAAACAATAGATGGAGCAAGTGGACTTATCGTAGGTCACTGGTCAGGGATCCACGGAAGTAATTGGAGTACATGTAATAAAACTATGGAACTTTATTCACACGTAATGCACTAATAGAACTGAATGAAATAAACTGGTATAACAATTGAAATATGCAATGTACTGAATTGGTGGGAAAACTGAGCACGTGGATGTAAATGTAATGAATTTACACCAGAGCTGAATTAGGTATAAAACAATTGGAATGCTTGCTGGAATTAGTAGATTTATGTAGATTAACTGAATTATCAATATTAAGAGTACGCTTCGATTGCGATATAATATTACTTCATTGTGAACAATGTTGCACAACGCGCCGTAATACTAATAACGAGCTGAGAAGACGGATCTTCTAGCTGTAAAGATTAGAGCACTGTGATAATTATTATAGAATAATTACCCAAACGACCGCCGGCGTGGTCTTGTGGTTAGCGTCGCTGACTACGGATCCGTCGGCCCGGGTTCGATCCCCGGTACCTCCTCGGATTTTTCTGAGGTAGGGAGGTTTGGTAGGGGTGCACTCAGCCTCGTGATTCAAATTGAGGAGCTACTTGATAGAGAAGTAGCGGCTCTGGTAATGGAAACCACCATTAACGGCCGTGGGTGTCCGCATGCTGACCACATGCCCCCCAATCCTGCCATCTGCCTGTAGGTAGATGACGCAACGGTCGGGTGGTAGGCCTTGTCCCTTCGGGGATGTCGCGCCACGGAGAGTAATTACCCAAACACGACAAAACGTATTACTTGAAGTTTTGTGAATAAATTCGCGGTTTAAGAGCAAAATGCGA
Source organism: Ectobius pallidus (assembly GCA_964059195.1). Classification (NCBI taxonomy): domain Eukaryota; kingdom Metazoa; phylum Arthropoda; class Insecta; order Blattodea; family Ectobiidae; genus Ectobius; species Ectobius pallidus. Next base: position 32,034,955 of record CAXKWD010000006.1, read on the forward strand.
CTGTTGCTTTGCCTTGAAAGCGCGCGAACTGGGAACTGCGATAGCACACGTCGTAAGAGTGTGAATGTTGGCTGCTAACTGAACTGAAGCGAAGCTTTGCACACGTCGCTTGAACAAAGGATTACGTCATAAAAGGCGCGGACGAAGAATCACACCACCTTAGGCTAGGCGCATATTGGGGCGCGATTGACGCGTGTGACGCGACGTGGCACAGTGCGAGTTTTTGTAACATACTTAAAATGAATGGGTTAGCGCAAATTGACAACGCGTCGCTACTCAGCGCGAATCGTGTGATACTACAGACGTGTGGCACAGTAGCAGAGCCACAGTTTCTCGCGCCACACGTCACACTTGCCTTTTGTTCTCTGACTGTCACTCAAAGGTTTTGGTGTCCGGTTGTGCATTTTTCCTTTATTCCATGAACAAAAACATTTTTTTATTTACGATGTTGGTCGAGTAAAAGCTGACAGAGGCGGTAAGGAAACACCCAGAGCTGTACGTCACAAACAGTCCAAATTACATGAAAGCTATATTGAAAACAAAAATTTGGACGGACATCGCAAAGGAGCTGAACTTGAAAGACGCTAAGTAAATATACTTATTGAACCATTTTATAATTAATGTCTACTATTTTAACCTTTATAACACATTTCATATCCTATAATCCTTCTAATTTTACTCTGTGCTTGTAGATGTTTTCCTAGTTGACTCACCCACAAACAAATCATATGTAATTTAGAATCGATCATTTTAACTAAGTTCTATATGTGCTAGCAGAATGTATCAGAAAATAGAATTGCAGTATAATTATTAATAACACAATGTTTAATAACAAGGTTTTGAGGGGAAAATATTTAGAAATGAATTGGGTAAACAAACCAATGAACGAGTTAACCTGTTCCAAGAACCGTATTCCCAGAATCCAACATCAGTAACCGCTTAACTTGAGGATTCTCTACTTTCCTTTTATATTCCCTCTTGTACCGCAATTTCTAAATTAATTTAAAAATACACCCATAAATCAGGGTTCAAATCAAACATTTTACGAGTAGGGGGAATTAATATGGGTCCAAATTTATTCATGTTGTTAACAGAACATCCACTCTCTATACTCGACAGACTACCACGGAACACCAATCACTATCACTATTGCACTCATTGTCATCAGGGTTGCCAGGTTTTTCTACACCACTATAGGTAATTGCAGAACAAATAAATAGTGCAAAATTATGTTGCACAAACTTTATTTATTACATTTTCATAAATCTAACAAGTATTTAGAACGGAAAGTATCAGGGTCGATCTTTATGTCCAATGCTTTTAACGTGAAATAATAATAATAATAATAATAATAATAATAAATGAGTAATAATAATAATAATAATAACAACAACAATCGGTAGTTTTAAATTATTAGTAAGTTATGACTTTCGAATGACCATTTATCAAAGAAAAAATCCCAATAACCATTGTCATGCGAAAAATCGGCACACCTGCCAACCCGGATTGCCACAGCACATTCTTCAACCGTTCTGTTGCCCGGCAAGAAGAAACAAACACCAAACCGTCCACTGTCATGCTTCTGTTTACTCCATGCATATCAGTGCTTGTTAGATAAATATTGCTTCGCATTGTGCTTGTGCACATCAAAAAGCGGCATTATGAAGAAACAATAAGACCTCAATTCTGATGCTGTTCTAATATCTCTCCTATCTCCTGAATTTTCTCAGTAAGCACATGTAAGCTAGATGTCCTCTTGATTATTTCGTATTAAACACAGAATCTATTCAAGGAGGAAGAAAGTGTGCCTATAACTTAAGCCTAAATTCAAAATTTTTACAAAGGTATTACGTATGTGAGGGAGAATACTTCTTTTCTTTTTCTAGATCGTCTTAGCCTATGTTCTGTTTAGAGCACTCCATAGCAAAATATCCGCGATTTCGTAAAATAAAACAGCATCAACCAGGGCCGTAGCTAGGCGCTGGCGACATGTGCCCCCGCCAAGGGCGCAGGTACAAAGAAGGCTCAAAATTAACCATGAAAAATTCAGCCTTTTTTTAGACCGGTGCAATTTATCAAGCAATGAACATTCCACATTAATGGAAGAAATCTTTCAGGTTATTAAAAATTATCTGTAGTATTATGCAGTCAAGCAACGTTCTTTAATTAACAAGTTTTTTATTGACAGAGTATGATAACATAAATCATGGAAAGATATAACAATAAAAATTAAAATGTACATTATTGTTGAGATGAAAGTGGTTCAACTATTCGACAAAAAATACTTTTTACCTATTAATGTGTTAAACATTTTAGTAGGCCTCAGGCCTATTATGCAATTTACTTTTGTTACTAGATTTTATTATTTAATTCTATTTTAAGAAGTACAATCGTCTGAAAATCAGGTTTTAGTACCTTGAAAGTCCAACACTTATTTCATTTTCAAATTGAGGTTTAGGTTTTCTTTGATAATAACAGTGTTTCTATATTAAAATAATAAACAATTTTACAGAAATTTAAAAAAATTGTTCAGACCCCCAGTATTAGAGGGCGCAGATTTGTCAAACTGGCCAAGAGCGCAGAAGGATCTTGCTAAGGCCCTGGCGTCAACATAGCAATATATCTCATGGGATTGACCATAACCACAAACAGCTGACAGTCGTCAGTCAGCTGACATGCGCAAAGAGCATTAACACGCATCAGCTGGGCGAGAGAACTGCGTTGCAATATGCGTTCCCCAACGAGACGCGTTTGGCGCGATCGGGCCATGCCGTTCGCATCATGTCATCTCATACGTGTCAAACGCGCCCCAATATGCGCCTAGCCTATATAACTGCTGAGTCAGACGCGCGAAATATATAGCGGCCTTTTGAATAGAAGGACTAACTAGACATTTTGCTTCCACGAACAGTTCCATTGACAAGAATACATCATTGTTAAGTGAAAATGCGTAAAGTGAAGCTTGCCAAATCATGTCATTTAAGACAAATAGTTTCCGAGTTTGATGAACAAGTATTTTCTACAGACGGTAACATTTTATTCTGTAAAATGTGCCAAATTAAAGTGGCGGCAAATATGCGATTCACTGTGCAGCAGCAATTCAGCCGCGATAAGCATGTACGTGCTATCCAGAACTTCTGCCGGGAACAAGCAGAAGTATCAGCTATTAATTGGGCAAAGTGTATCAGCAACTAGAAACGTATCTCCCGAGTTTTTCAAACATTTGTGCGAATCTCTCGCTTCGGCAAATATCCCTTTATGGAAATGGGAAAATGGTACTTTACGACACACCCTAGTCCCCCACTCCTACTCTCAATCCCTCCCCTAGCGGCGGCATTTGAACTACTAGCAGCGACGGTAGCGCCATCTCTTACGCAACTGATGAAACAGAAGAAATAATTTATTTCTTCTTTATTCTCTCTTTCTCTTCCTTTCCCGTCTCTATCCTCTCTTCCTCTCACCTCCTCTTCAACCTACCTACCTATTCGAGACCCATTCCTACTAGTAAATTTTGGATCGACCGGGATTTGAACTCGGGACCCATAGCATTATAGCTAGGAGTCTTAACGATTACGCCACGAGTGACTGTTGAGGAATGTAGGAAGCTTTCGTATATTTGAGTTATGATAGTTAGGATTTCATGAGTTTTAACGCCAGAATCGATTGTTATAATTTTGAGATATTTTGTTAGTTATGAAAAGAGTAGTGTTGGTGCAAGGGAATTTTCCTCCATAAATTAAGCCATATTTTATAATTGTGAAATATTATGTATTGTGCAAGGGTATTTTTGTATTGTGAAATAGCCTTTTTATAATTGTGAAATATTATGTGGAGGTGCAAGGGACTTCTGTTATTGTGAAATATTAGGTGACATGTCAATTGCAATTACGCAATATCGGCGTTGAGGCTGAGCAGCGGCTACAGGCATGATGGCATGCGCTGCGGGGAAGCGGGGCAGGCGGGAAGCCACCAGACGGGGAAGCGGCCAGGCGAGTGGAGTGTGGGAAGGGGACCAGCTTGTATCGCAAAGTACCGTCTTACCCGAACGATAAATTCAAAGACTTTCTAAGCGGCATACAGATCGTTCAATGTGGGATGAATCCACTTTGAGAAAGAACTATATACCAATGTGCTACGATGACACACTGAAAAGAATCAGGGACAGAATTCGTGGGAAGAAGGTGTTTTTTTCCATTGACGAGTCCACTGACGTCGAGGCCCGGTATGTGGCTAATGTCATCGTGGGAACGCTAGAAATCAACAGGCCAGGTGAAGTATTTCTGCTAACGACAGAAGTGCTCGAGTCCGTGAACCATTCTGATAAAAGCAGCCAAGTCCATCAAGTCATTTTATCGGAAGAAGGTGCACGTAACATGTTTAGCACATGCATTACACAGAGTACGGAGGAAGTGAGAGGACACTTTCCTCAAGTCGATAGCCTAATCTCGAACACACACAAAAAAAAATCTTTGTGAAGGCTGCAGCAAGAAGGGAACTTTTTAAATCCAAAGCTCTGAATGTTCCTCTTCCACCGGACCCTTTCATCACAAGTTGGTGTACCTGGATCGATGCCTCCAATTATTATTATGACAATTTTGAAGTTGTTAAAACAGTGGTCAAATCTTTGAAACCGAGGATGCGAAGTCCATTGAAAATGCCCAACAATTATATTCGAACTGTGAAATGAAGGGCAGATTGTCATATATCAAGACACATTTTACGTCTTTATCACCAGCTATTGTGCAACTTCAGGAAAACGGGATTGCTCTAGTGGATTCAGTTGCTCTCATAAAGAGAATAGAACTAGGTATGAAGAGTGTATCAGGTGAAATTGGCAAAATGGTGAAATATAAGTTGAAGCGTGTGCTTGAAATAAACGAAGGTTTCAAGACATTATGCACGATTTCTCAAGTACTATCGGGAGAAAAGTTCGACACATCAGCCATTAAAGAAGACCTCACCCCTGGTGACCTACCATACTTGAAGTATGCACCCATTGTTTCGGCGGATAAGAGGAGCTTCTCCATGTATAAGAGCATTCTTTCAGACAATCGGAGGTCATTTACATTCGATAATCTTCGTATGCTGACAGTGATTTACTTTCGCCACGGCGGAAGGAGTACAATGAGCGCCGGAGCTGATCTACTGGACCGGTAGAACGACCCACGAGGCCTTCAAGACCTTTGCTCGACGTGTCATCGAAGAGAGAAGAAATTCAGAAGAAGACTAACTCTGATTCCATAGTGAACATAAACATTTTGTTGTCTTCTCTTTAACTCTCTCACAATTTCACTATTTTGTATATATTAATTCTGTATAAGACTTTGACTTCCTGATTGCCATGTTACTGTGTTGTAAACATTCACCCTTCAGCAATTCATCATTCACCTCATTATCCTCTAAGTATGTACAGACGGCTTCTGATTTTTTTTGTCATTTCAGTGTGTTGTAAACATTCACCCTCCGCTAAATCATCACTCACCTCTTCACCATCTTCTATATGTACACTTGATTCCTCCCAGTTTATGTAATTCTAATGTGTTGTAAATATTCGCCCTGCATCAACTCATCATTCACCTCATCGTCATCTTCTACATATGTACTGATTGTTTCTGATTTATTGCCATTGTACCATGTTGTAAATATTCACCCTTCGCTAATTCATCACTCACATCATCATCATCTACATTTATACCGAAGTCTTGAAACCAAGATAGCAAATTGCATGTAAATATTAGTCTATATTGTATTATCTGTATTCTCCCCAGTAGTGTAGCCTCCGGCTGTGGGACTCTGGGTCAACTATGGTCAAATAAAAAAAAAATTAAAAAATTAAAAAAAAGTTATTTACTGCAATGCTGAATAAGGTAGGGTTTACAAGCTTACGGGTAATATTTAAATAAATTACTAGGTTACTATATGCAACATATTTGTAGGATTTACTTTAAAAACAATTTTCTTACTTTTCTTTTCAGATGCTCCATTCAAGAACAAAGAATTAAGCTTTTAGACCTAAGTTACATCCTTTCAGCGATCACAGTTATTATAAATATTTATAAATTGGTCTATAACTTTGTGCGTACAATAATGCTTCAAAAAAATAAAATATCAGTTTTTAGGGCATTCTTTATATTTATTAGGTCATTTTCTTTAAAATTTACGGTCATTTTATAGGTCATTTTTCAAACAATTTTAGGCATCAGAATCCGGGCCCTGGTAATAACTATCGAGGAATTTTTCTGTTATCAATATCATACAAAATTTTGTCTAATACACTTCTTGGACAAGATTAACCCCATATGCGGACGAAATCATTGGAGATCAACAATGTGAATTTAGGCGAAATAGATCAACTATTGATAAAATATTTTGTATTCGCCAAATCTTGGAGAATACAGCTATACATAGATTTTTAAAACGCATATGATTCAGTTAAACAAGACAAATTGTACAATATCCTCATTGAGTTTGGGATACCAAAGAAGTTAGTTAGGCTGATCAAATTGTGTCTAAATGAAAAACTATAGCAGAGTCTACACAGGGAAATTAATATCAGATAGGTTTGCCATTAAAAGCGGCTTGAAGCAAGGAGATGCACTATCGCCTTTGCTTTTTAATTTCGCTTTGGAATATGCCATTAAGAAAGTCAAGGAAAACATGGTAGGCCTACAATTAAATGACAGTCATCCGATTTTAGCTTATGCAGATGATGTTTGCTTGTTGGGCGATGACATGAACACGATCGAAAGAAATGCAGAAAGTATTTTCGATGCCTGCTGGAATGTTGGATTGGTAATTAATACAGAAAAAACTAAGTATATGGTCATGAAACGTCAAAATACTGCGCTACAAAATATTAGAATTAGCCGGTAAATCGTTCGAACAATTGGAGAAATACAAATATCTGGGAGCAATAATTACAGAAGCAAATAATATTAAGGCAGAAGTTAAGTGTAGACTTAAATCAGGAAATGCCTGCTTTTATGGAGTTCAGAAACTCTTATCTTCTTGTCTTCTGTCCAGAAATCTAAAAATAAAAATCACACATACAAGAAACTGAAATCCCCTGATAACTTCTATCATTCATGGACAATTTAAAATCATGTCAAAATTACCTGATTCTGTTTTTACTAATTACTTCCGGATGAACATAAACGAATTCACAGAAGTGCATGGGATGATACAACTATGTGGCGCGATGTCATTTCCGTTTCCTTTATTTCCCATATTCATTGCTCTATATTCCATCGTTCATTGTTATTTCGGTAATGAATGTGAGCTATACATCTGCAAAATACAGGAGTAGATCCTCCATCCGATTAGAACGTCAAGAAGTGGATACTGGGGAGAGGCATAGCCTATGTATAAACCGTCTTCAGTCCTCATCGGTCATTGGCTTAGTGATTGGAACAGTTGATGGCATCTTTGCCATTTTTTGCAAAATTTTTACCCCTTTAACATCTTCTTAACAATATTATAGCCTATTCAGAAACCATGGACCTTAATAATAATTATTACGTTTCATGCACTCGTTAAACCCATTAGTATATTACGTTCAAGGTACAGGTCGCTCGTTTGTTCTTGAGGAATTAAGATTTCGGAGGACCCCGACTGCGGGCAAGATAAATTTCTAACTGTTTTAAAGTGGCCAACTGCGCGCGGAGGACCGTTTTGTATATAGGTCAACTGCGCGCGACGGAAAGTTTTGGGTATAGGTCAACTGCGCGCGGCGAGACTTAGGACTCTCTATGAATGCCGGCCTATTTGCCATTCATAGGTATGGTTAAAAATGTTTTATGAAAGATTTGTAAGGGTAAAAAAGCTTCTGCATTATTAGTGAGTGACAGGTAATTTCTTGGTCAGTGACATGTTATGTTAGGTTAGGAATAATTATATTAGTTTAGCAGTATTCTGATAGCGCAGGGTTCGTTATGTGCCATGTAACGATGTTTTACGAAAGGTGTGGAAGAGTAAAAAAAGCTTCTACATTAAGGCAATGTTAGGTTAGTCACAAATTAATAGGGCAAGGCATTTAATGACCGTAAAATAGTGAAAAAAATGCATTTATGACCTAAAAATAGTGAAAAATGACCTAATATTTTGTTTAAATGACCAATAAATTTTTCATTATTACTTATAGGCCTATTTAGTTTTTTAAAGTAATGAATTGCTAAAAGCAATTTAATGGATGACAGTGCATTATATATGAATTTACTATATAAAACTCACGCATTTATTACTATAGAAGTAAGTAAATCTATACTACTTGGACACCGTTAGCGAAAAAAAAATCTTTCTGAACTGCCATGCCCATCAAATTACTCCTAGCAAATATGTGATATTTCGAAAGAAAAAAACATACAAGACAAACTGCTATGGTGTTTACAATATACCTTATTTATAATTAACTATGAACACTTGGCAGAGATTCTGAAATAAAAACGATTGTCTGTTGTCTGAAAGTAACGATTTGTACATGGAAAAGCTCCTCTCTACCTCCAGTGAAACATGACCTAAAATGCCAAAAATGACCTAAAAATGCAGAAAATGATGTAAAAATTGCCGAAAAATTACCTATTTCTTGAAAATGAAAAATGAAAAAAAAATTGCTCTTATTTAATCAATTATTTAATGATTCACATTTATATATATTTATATATATATATATATATATATATATATATATATATATATATTCGAGCTATCTTTTATCCTTCATATAAAAAAGATGCAAAATCATCAAATGCCTTGCCCTACAGATTACGTTAGGAACAGTTATAGTAATTTGGCAGCAATATACTTCTGCGATGGGAAATTTTACCGCTATGCCAGTCGTTCCTCTCTTGTTTTCCGCGGCTCGGATGGCGGAGCATACCTCACTGTTAGCTGGCTACGCTATTCCGAAGGAGTTCCCCAAATTTATAACATATGTAAACAGATTAAACTTGAAATTGACGCCCATAGCAGAAGGTTATAGCAGCGCCAGTGATATTCTGAGTCACACATCCATCCCCTTTCTTCTTATAGGAAATTCAACACACACTTTTACCGTCTGGTTAATTACAATTAGTACCTTAGGTTGTATTAGGTTCTGGCAGGTTGGTTATGATAATTTGTCATAACAGTGAACAGGTTATTTCTATCGACCTTACATTCGACCTATTTGCTGGAAGTAAAAGCAGAATTATAATTACACATCTACAGGCTAATGCACACATAAATAACCCTATCACACATCTACACATCACAAGCAATACCATAATATCAAAGATCATTAAGCTAAAAATCATGTTTAGTCAATTTTTCGCGCAGAAATGCAGTATATCCATCTTGTGCAGAAGCCTCCAAAATAATATTTTACAGCGCCTAGACAGTGAGGATAGCCAGCTGGTGGTTAGGTGTGCCACGAGGGAGTGGATAGGTTAACCAAAATTGAATCGCAAATCAGGATTGGTTGTGTGCACATTGGCACAGTCGCATTTTCGTACACATCGGCATAGTATTTTTTTCTTGCAATATCATCTTGCTCATCGCCACACACCCTTCGTAGGGGTGGACATAGAGACAAAGTTCGAATTACATTATCGTATTGAATGCAATGGAGTTCACAGTAACTGCTAGATAGACAGAAAGACAAACACTTCCTTTTATTATTATAGATACATACTGTGTACATTAATATTATAATTGTATTGTTTAGAAATCATTCATAAAGTATCTGCCTGCGATTGAATGAAACTTTGAATTAACCTAACCTAATATAATCTAACCTAGTCTAACCTAACCTAACCTGACTTAACCTATCTACGATATCAACGGCCGGTTTCCTTAGCCGCGGTAGCCATGGTGAAGGAGGCTGTAGGTTTGAGTCTCTATGTCCACCCCTAGTCCCAACGGGTTGTGTGGCGATGAGCACGATAATATTAAAAGATAAAAATACTATGCCGATGTGCACGAAAATGCGACTGTGCCGATGTGCACTACACCTCAGGATTGTTGTAAAGGATCGATGCAGACACAACTTTCTTATAGCCTATATATTAAGACAAACAATCAAGAGTATTCAATTTCTGACAGATCATTAAATACATATTCTAACCACGTGCTGAGGTCAATGTCTTATTAGTTATCAATTTTCATTATGTGCAGATTTTAATGATGTTCTTTTAAGCAGTTTTTGGAGTTATGATATTCAACATTTTGCACCGATATTTTTGCTTGTGCTAGCAAGTATTAAGCTATCATAAAAAAAGTACAAGTTTTCTCTTTCCTTCTTGACTTTCAAAAAAAAAATCGTTCTTATAGCTTTTCGGACTAACTTATTCTATAATACTTTAATGCATAATACATAACTTTTTATTTTGGATTAACCCACATAATGTACAGGTAGGGGGAAAAAAAGCGGACCGCCTCTTTTAGCTGATTTCAGAGCCTTGTGATACGTAAATAAAGGTAAGAGATGTAACGGAAACGTTTGTTTACACAAGCAATGCAAATTACGTCAAATTATTTCTCAATTCAAGTAATTTATCGGCTGTAGAACAAATTTCAGTACATTCCTTCTAACCTGTGAATGCCGCTAGGCATGCGCAGTGGCTCATATCGGCAACTTAGATATTTTAGTCGGTCCGCTTTTTTGTCCCTACCTATACAAGGAAAGGGTTATGTACATATGTTTATCCATCTTTTCTGGGAAGAAGTAGTATTGCAATATAATACTTGTAGATGCAAATTTTTTTACTTGGCACATTTTAGAAGTTGGAAGCAAATCAGTAACAACTTGGAAAGCCCGGTATCTAGTGCTAACCATCATCAGAAGGGGCGGGGCAAAGCATAAAATGTCAGACTTACATTAGGCCTACCTCTAGGGGAATCATAGCGGTACAGAAAATTTTCCTTCATTCTAATATCTATGGCTTGGTTCTGTAAGGGACAGTGTCAATTTCTTGCAAAAAGATTTATGCATTGTTGAGCTCGGCTGGTCTTTATCTTCCGTATACAAAAAGTGCCAATGTCTGTTGCTATTAATAGACATTATACAGAAACCTTAGAGGCCAATGTCGGATGTTCTAAGCAAAAATTGTTACTTCTATAAAGGCTTCAAAGTCAAGTATCTCACAAGCAAGTTTTATGACATTGGCCCTTTTAGAACCAAGCCACAGAATTATGATTTTTTAAAATCTTACTCTTGATGGTGGATTCCCCATACCGTAGGCTACTATAACAATCTGGCATTCGTTTTAACAACACTAATTGATAGAATATATCGTCGTCGTTACGGCAGCAGTCACTAACTCCAAAAATAGCCATTTTGAGTTATGTATACTACTACAGTGCTGAAAGGATGCTTTGTAGGCAGGTAAAATTCACTAATTAATATCCCAACCCTTCAAGTAACTAATACAGTAGGCCTACTTCTGTTTTCACCATGTCCATATATGCAATGGTGTATTCAAACGTTAAAACAAAACTAAGAATTTGGACTTAGTGACTTCTGCCGGAACGACGGCGACATTTATATGCTGGTTACTTGCCCTTCTTTATTAAACACAAAGAACAATCGACTTGACAGCAGTTTCCCATAGCCTAGCCTAAATATAGGCAAATAAGATTATCAGTATGATATCGGTTCTAACCGCAGATCATTAAAACGGCCATCATTTTGTAACTAAATATTTCGAATCGGCTATAGTCTTGTTCTTTCCGCGTATAATAACTGTGTTCGTGGAAAATTTCAGCTGTAAAACAGAGGAAACAGTATATAGGCCTAGAAGAATTACTTTATAATCGCGCTCAATGGATGCATTCCAAAACTAACCACAGCGCTCAATTATTGATGTACAGTACACCCAAAACTGACCCCGCGCTCAATTGATGCATTTTTAATAAGTTCGCGCTCAATTGCTGTACACCCCTTACTGTAGGCTAGTTGTAGGTGTGGTGAAAGGTCTAGAAAACTACAAAGTCTCCTTCATCGCTTGAGCTTTTGTCTTGTGCTCTTTTGTAAATTCTGCTTGTTTTTTTAACTATTATTTATTCAACATCTATGGTAGATTGTGACATGTCTTGATCTTTTTTTCACACATTCTACCTTTCATTTTTTTCCTTACAAAGAAATATCACTTCTGAAAAAGTATTGCCTGTGAAAACGACTTTCTGGAGTTTATTTATTCCAACAATTTGAACAGCTGCACAAGAAACTACCATTTTAATTAAAGAGTTTAGATTGACTATTCAACTATACGCCGCGTGATTGATATTGACCAATAACGTTTAGCAATTCCTCGGTTATAGACCATTCACGGCCGGTTTTTCAGAAGAACATATTTATATGGTGAAATCAGTGGCACACGCTTACTTTTTAAGACATTATTTGGGAATCCCGCTGAGAAAATATAATTTATTTCTGTTAGAACTACGTTGAAACTTCGAGGCTAAATTATTTTCCCTTTATGAATACTTTGCTGTAGATCTTCCGTATTTATTCGTATAAATACCACGAAGTATACCCATATCTGTGATGTTCTTGGTTATGTCTAGTGGCAAGAATTGGAATATCAATTACATGTGTAGCAACAAACGGAAGCGACATCCAATTCCCCAAAAATGTGGGGAAACTTGATGAGTAACCTTTCAGTGCAGTGAAAAATTCACTCTTTCCTTTTGTTTCGTTTCGATATTATAGGACTCTAACCCCATAATGATTTACGGACACACTGTACTTATACTGTGCATATTACAATCGTAATATCTGTAATAATATCATATTATCTTTCCAAGCCCTTTGAGTTTTGTAAATTTTTCCTATACAGTACTTTTACTACACCCGTTTCAAATCAGTGTACACTATTATCATTTGTACTTGTTATAACCGTCCCATAGCAGGTGTATGTTCAGCTGGACCAAATATAAACATCTAAATCTGTACTCTGCATCGAATTTGAATTTATTCAGAGAGAATCTGCATTTCCCCTAATACGATTATGATGGAGAGGAAAACGCATTTCCAGGAATAATCCTGTTTGATGTGTCACTTGGTAGCTGTATGACAGGACTGGCTGCCGATCTTGATTTTCTTGCTCAGACTCGTGCATGATTAATGATATCTTGCTTTTCCATTCTGTGATTCCATTTATCAAACTTTTTTCCCTTTAGCTCATCATCAGTTTGAATTCAGTCAGGATTTTTAGTATTATTTAAATAGATTTTTCTACGATAATGTTTTCAATCAATTTTCCGTTCATGCTAAAATTGTGGAAACTCGAATTTCATTTGGCTAGCTTAGTTGGGAAGAACATTAGCACGGAAAGCCGAAGGATTCGAATCGTGGTGATTAAGGAATTTTTCTCCTGAAATATCCTTATTTGAAACTTAGTTTTATTGTTTGTAATATATGCATTAAGAATCTTCTTCGTAGTACTTGTTATATAGAATTCGCTCTCTCCATGCCTGATATCAGTAGTATGCAAACTGTATTATATTATCATGTTTCCCGAGCCTGCTAATTCCATGCTCCTTTTAACGTACTAATATGGCCAGTTAGAATCGCGGTTTCTTCTCGAATTAAATATCATTCAGATTTGTATGATGTCCTAAGAACACGCCACGTTTCCCTCTCTAATTACAAATATGTTTTCTCCCATTCCATAGTCTGCCTCTTTTGTCTATTTTCTTGTCTCTTTGCTTTTGCTTTTCTTTCGCTTTCTACGCTTCCATTATTTTTGCAATAATGGACCGAGTGGGACCAAGTGCATGTCGCCAATATCAGAAACATGACTATGTGCCGACTGAACTCAGCAGATGGTTTAGTAGTCTTTTAATTATAAACGGACACCGGTGTTATTTCTATTAATTTTGGACTATTCTTCTCCCTTTCTGTGTGTTTTATTCTTTTCTACATAACTTCGCAAGTCTTCCGTTTCTTCTGGATCTTTCTCTTTCCCGCCTGTTCCTCCCTCTCCCTCTCCCTCTTCCTCTTTCTCTTTCTCTACAATGCTGGTTTTCTGTGTCTGTCTCTCTTTATTCATTTCTTTTTCAACTTTTTTTTCTTTCTTTCTGTCCTGCAACGTCATTTGTACGTATTGGAAGACGAATATTTTAGACACTGTAAGTTGTTTTAGATTCATGAAAAAAGTACCCAGTTCTTTGTCTCAGATAGAGTGTACAAGAAACTTTATAACATTCATAACTGCATTCTGAATAACGACTCTCGACTGACACTCTAAACATAATTTTGGTGCAGTCTGTATTTTGCACTTGCATGATTGTAGGTATGTCATGTTAAATCGACAAATCGTTTCAGTTCTTCACCATGAGTTCTACAAAACTGTAGGCCCACTTCTGAAAGTTAATATTAGTCGGAAGTCTGTCGCATGTAGCATAATCTTTCTTGTGAATCCCTCTGTGTAACCGTCTTCTAGTGGCCCTCCTACACAACTTTCATAAGTGTTTGAACAATGAAATTGATGTGTGATTATTAATAATTAAGGGTCAATCCATTAGAAATGAACCAGGCCAAGTTGCTCGACATTTTTTATTTTCCTAATTTTTTTACCAGTTATTTCCCAACTAAAGGTGAGTTCAAAACTATGGTAAAAAAAATTTGGGCTCATACTTTTTTTTGGAGGCCATTTTAAGTTTGCTTTTTAACCATATTTCAGTCGAAAACATGTTTTGCACAAATGTATGTAACTCTGATAATTTTATAGATAACAAGACAAAATAAAGACAAAAATTATCAGAATGAAATGCTCTACATTTTTGTTTTAACACAATATTTTCTAACAAGTGAGGAAAGTGAAGAAAAAAATTCAAAACTACAAATTGAAAATTGACTTAAAACGGGAGTTTTAGTGCCGCAAAATTATTAGAAGGAAGAAAGTCTCGCCCTTAATTTTATTTTCTGGTGTAGATCTACTATAGGACTACTCGCTGTAGAAGTTTAAAGCTTGAGAACTTTGCGGTTATTTTTATACAATTTTTCAAAAATGCCCAAAACCGTATTTTGGCAATATTTGAAGTAAAATATCTCAAAAGGGACTGAGTAAAAATTATGAAATTTATACAGATAAAACCTCTTTATGATATAAAGATGTGATAAAAATTTGGTGACTGAGACTCAACTGGTTCCCGAGTTATAGTGCATTGAAGTTGGCCATAACTGCAAACTATGCACCGAAATTTCAACACTCTTTAAAGCTTTGAGGAAACCAAAAATTTGTCATGCTAAATGATGAAATGTAGCCTACATATACAACTCTTTTGTGTAACAAACTTAGGCTCACAAAAATTTTATATTTAAAATTACAAAGTGAATTTTTACTATTAAATTACCGTTAAAATGCGTATAATGCAAGTTTTGGCGAAATTCGATTCACTGTAACTCGGGAACCAGTTGAGTCTCAGTCACCAAATTTTTATCACATCTTTATATCATAAAGAGGTTTTATCTGTATGCATTTCATAATTTTTCACTCAGTCCCTTTTGAGATATTCTACTTCAAATATTGCCAAAATACGGTTTTGGGCATTTTTGAAAAATTGTATAAAAGAAACCGCAAAGTTCTCAAGCTTTAAACTTCTACAGCGAGTAGTCCTATAGTAGGCCTAGATCTACACCAGAAAAAAAATTAAGGGCTAGTCTTTCTTCTTTCTAATAATTTTGCGACACCAAAACTCCCGTATTAAGTCAATTTTCAATTTGTAGTTTTAATTTTTTTTCTTCACTTTCCTTACTACTTAGGTAATATTGTGTTAAAACAAAAATGTAGAGCATTTCATTCTGATAATTTTGGTGTTTATTTTGTCTTGTTATCTATAAAATTAACAGTTAGGCCTACATACATTTGTGCAAAACAAGTTTCCGGCCGGAAAACTGTTACAAAGAAAACTTAAAATGGCCGGCAAGAAAAAAGTATGAGCCTAAAAAATGTTTTACTCTAGTTTTGAACTCACCTAATATTGGGGAGTAACTGGTAAAAAAATTAAGAAAATTAAAAATGTTGAGCAAAAAATGTTATTCAATTTGGTTCATTTCTAATGGATTGACCCTATTTTGGCATTATTTGAAGTAGAATATCTCAGATGGGCCTGAGTGAAAATTATGAAATTTATACACATAACACCTCCTTACGATATAAAGATGTAATAATAATTTGCTGACTGAGACTGAACTGGTTCCAGAGTTACAGTGCATCGAAGTTGGCCAAAAATTGAAAAACTATGCACCGAAATTTCAACGCTCTTCAACGCTTTGAGGAAAATATAAATTTGTCATGTTAACTGATGAAATGTAGCCTACATGTACAAATCATTTGTGTAACATACTTAGGTTCACTAAAATTTTGCATTTAAAATTACAATGTGGATTTTTACTAGTAAATTACCGTTAAAATTCATGTGCTTATAATGCAAGTTTTGGCCAAATTCGATGCACTGTAACTCGGGAACCAGTTCAGTCTCAGTCACCAAATTGTTATCACATCTTTATATCATAAAGAGGTTTTATCTGTATAAATTTCATAATTTTTCACTCAGTCCCTTTTGAGATATTCTACTTCAAATATTGCCAAAATACGGTTCTGGGCATTTTTGAAAAATTTTATAAAAATAACCGCAAAGTTCTCAAGCTTTAAACTTCTACAGCGAGTAGTCCTATAGTAGATCTACACCAGAAAAAAAAATTAAGGGCGGGACTTTCTTCCTTCTAATAATTTTGCGGCACTAAAACTCCCGTTTTAAGTCAATTTTCAATTTGTAGTTTTGAATTTTTTTCTTCACTTTCCTCACTTGTTAGAAAATATTGTGTTAAAACAAAAATGTAGAGCATTTCATTATGATAATTTTGGTGTTTATTTTGTCTTGTTATCTATAAAATTAACAGAGTTACATACATTTGTGCAAAACAAGTTTTCGACTGAAATATGGTTAAAAAGCAAACTTAAAATTGCCGCCAAAAAAAAAGTATGAGCCCAAAAATTGTTTTACCATAGTTTTGAACTCACCTTTAGTTGGGAAATAACTGGTAAAAAACTTAGGAAAATCAAAAATGTCGAGCAACAAATTTTATTAAATTTGGTTCATTTCTAATGGATTGACCCTTAACTGTTAAAATGAGCTCATTTGACTACCTGTATTTATTCATGAATTAATGTAAACATCTATCGCTCAGAAAACAAATTTTCTCCGGTTTTATTCATGTTATGTTGGTTTCTAAGGATTTTGAAAATATCTTGAATCTTGAAGTACAATTTTCTTTGCCTCAGTACATGGCCGACGACATACTGTATATGAAGTGCAACAACGAAGACCTATTTTCCTAGTATTAAAAAAAGACTTCATATGAAATTAACTCTAACGCACAATTTAACAGCTATAACTACAGGCCACGGAAAGTTTGGTGAATACTTCCACAGATTCAAGTTGACTGATGACCCAACATGCGTGTGTAGGAAAAAAAACTCAAACAGTAGACCATATTCTATGGGAGTGTGAGATATTAAACAGTGAAAGAAACAATTTCAAGAAAGCTGTGCAACAGAAAGGCGGGAAGTGGCCTATTAACAAACAGGAACTCATGGAAAAGCACCTAAAACCATTTCAAAACTATATAAATAATATAAACTTTGAACTCTTGCAAATAATTGGCAGAACGTAATTGAATAAGATCCAATAATCATTGTACAGAAATTTTATATTTATAATTAGTAGTACATAAGCATGTATTATTACGAAATGTAATGGAGCATGCTGTAATAAAATGTTACTTAAAAAAAAAAAAAAAAAAAAAAAAAAAACTTTATATGAAAACCAAAGGGGAAGAACTTGGTAAGTCCAAAAATAGCCATCTCACTATTTCAACGCCATACTTGGCTGAAAACAAGCACTTTCTTATATTAAAACGAAACTGAATGAATGAATGAAGTCCTTTTATTGTTAACAAGAATAAACTATTTACATTATTCATTGCATGAGACCTTAGGCTGTCCATGCTTTAACTGTGCACAAGAAAAAATATAACCTAATATTAAAACTAATAACATACAGACGAACAGTTAAAATTAGCAATACACTATTGCAGTTCAGATACTTCGGCAAAAAGAAATAAACAAGATAACCAGATTAAATATAATAAATGACAGATTAATTGCCCAAATTTATTCAAACTAAAATCATAAAATCTCATAGCCCGTGTTTGGTCTTAAAATGACCGTGAAAAGGCGGGACATTCATTATAAATATTATTAACTAGAAAGAAGGCAAAGGTAAAACGTTTAACAACATCATTTTAAATGTCTATTAAAATGAGATTGCAGTGAATAGACAGAGAAGCTGGGAATTTCCCTAGCAGACCTAGCGGGTGCGAGATAAGGCAATGCAGTACTCAGGTACAATGTATCGGGAATCTCCCGAGATCTAATCAAAGGGTACTGATTCACTTAAGTGATTCTAAGAAGTCGGCTATTATGTGTAAGCCTAGCTTCTGATTTTGCTACTGATACAACAAGCTGTCGATTTTTCCACTTAAACCTTCTTAGAAATCCGAGACGCTAAGTTGTGGGTTTTGAGAATAAGGGAAATCCAATTGATTTCCGTGGGCGACTAACATTATTATTGGTCGGGAGATTTGCCAATAGGAATTAATCTATAGTACCACGTGCCGGGATTCACGAATAATAATTAGGAGGAGTAGGGATAAATGTTGGTCCTAGAAAGTTTTCCTTAGGCCTACCGGAGCGCTGTAAAATCACTCTACTTCAAGGCCCCGTGCCTAGAACAGTCAAAATCACTCTACGTCGAGGCCGCGTGCCTATAGCAGTCAACTCTACTTATCTTTGTGGCCTCGTGCCCACAGAATTAATTGGACTTATAAAATTTTCGCTGGGGAATTAATCGACTTAGAAGGATTCTTACTTTCAATCGCGATTAGTCAAAATAATATACGGCAGCAATTGTATCACTAGTAACGATCTACCGAGAACTTGTAACAATATTAATTATTCACAAACAAATTTTGTAATTATTGTCAATGACTGGACTTGTATTTCCATCGTTTTGAATAAACAGAATATTCCTTCAGTGTTCAAAGAAACTGTATTATTATTCAAGCAATAATATTAAGGTGTTCTTCGCTTCCTACCCTGAAGCTAGAGGGAAGTGCTCGACGATCGACTGACTGACCGGAGGCGAGTTCGATACACAAAGACGGAAATAATCGGTATATGCATTATACCGTGGCGCCCAGGTAAAATCACCTTATACCACCGAACCGCTGTACATGGCGCCCAACGTGGGGCACGAGTGAAGCTGGACATCAAGGATCACCAACTTCAAAAATCATCCCAAAACGGAAGGAAGACACCGCAGAATTTCTAGAACGTCTCCCGTAAAGGCACCGCTGGAATTCAAGATCGTGGTACATCAGTTCCGGAGACCGTCGCAGAAAACATCAAAAATCACCAACAGATAAGAACTTAAATATACATAGAGTTTCAGTAAAGTAAACAAGTTTATTATCAATAATTTAAGAAACAGTAAATATTAATTAAATAAATTAGTAAGCCTGACATCTAATAAAATTTTTTGAAAAGTTTGCAATTTAAGATCAAAGTAAAATTAAACTGAAACTCACTAAGTAAATTAAAGAATAAATTCAAGTAAAATAAAATCTTTTTCAAATTAAAAGAACTCAGGCATATCGAATATTTATTGTGCAAGGGTATAATTATATATGTTATGCATTATATGTTGAACTTCTTAACCAAAAGTAAGGTAGATCGTAAGAGTGTATCAGTACCCTTATAATTTATGTATGTGGCTTAGAAACGGAAAAAAAAATTATTAGGAATAAAATTAATATGGAAGGTGGAGAGGGGCACGACTTGCTTAATGGTGAGGAAATAAATAATTGTAGAATGGAAATTAACAATGAGAACAGTGTCGCGACAGGTGACGGGGTTTTGGAGCAGGGAGCTGATAATAGGCAGGAAAATAATGCAACAAATATTCAGCTAACTGAGAGTGAGAGTGTAACTGAACATAGGCCTAGGGAAATGAATCAAACCATAGACCCGAATTCTATTGCATATTTGATAGCTAAGAATGGGGGATCAAAGGAAAGTATGAGGGAATCTAATGAAGCTATGATGAAGGAACTAGAAAAATCAAGTAACGATACTAGGGAAAGTATTAAGGGGCTAGAAAAATCGAGTAATGAAACTAGGGAAAATATCAAGGAAACTAGGGAAAGTATAAAGGAACTAGAGAAAAATTCTGGGGAAAAGATAGAGAAACTGGGAGATAGGATAGAACAATCGAGCCAAGAAAATAGACAGAATATAAATAGGC
The DNA here is from genome assembly GCA_964059195.1 of Ectobius pallidus. Taxonomy (NCBI): domain Eukaryota; kingdom Metazoa; phylum Arthropoda; class Insecta; order Blattodea; family Ectobiidae; genus Ectobius; species Ectobius pallidus. The sequence goes on from CAXKWD010000006.1 coordinate 32,055,301, forward strand.
TTGAGAAGGAACTAAATAATATAAAAGAGGTCCAATCTAACATATGCAACGAAATCAGGGGAGAACTCTGTAGGGAGATTAAAGAAAGTGAAAAAGCAATGAGGCAAGAAATTAGTGAAAGTCAAGGGGAAATTAGGTCTGAATTAGAGGCTAATATGGCATCAGTAGATAGGAAAATAGAGATTCAGGGCAAGAAATATGAAGAAAAATTATTCAATGAAAGGAGAATGTTGGAGAAGGAAATACAGAAATCGGAGTCTAGCTTGAAAAAAAATATGGAGACTCAGGTTGGAAAAGTAAAAGTAGGGTTAGGAGATAAAATCTCAGAAGTAAATGACAAGGTAGTGCATTTAGAAAATATATTAGCTGAGAAAATAGGAGAAATCTCTAAAGAAGTAAACACGGTAGCTAAGGAGGTCGAGAATCATAGGCCTGTCGCAAATAACTATGCTATAAATTGTAGTGAGGGTATATGTAATGGAATAGGAAATACATATAGGCCTCCGAGTGTTGCAAATGAGTCCTGTAATACAGTACACGAGACGGTAGCCACCAGCATGCCGGTAGTTAGCGATAATAGGATTAATATATGTAACCTAATAGGAAATGAGGTATCACTTCCCAGCTTCAATGAGAGCAACACGAGCCCTCAGAGTTTCTTGAAATCTGTTGAAGAGTATTTTACTTTGCGGTCTATTCCATCTCAGTACAAAATGTTGATCCTCGGTAGAGCCTTAAAAGGAAAAACAAAAGAGTGGTTTGAACTTACAGTACACCCGGAGTGCAACTATGAGGATTTTAAGCAGTTATTCTTAGCAAGATATTGGGGTGAGGCGAAGAGAGCTTTAGCTAGAAATGAGGTCTATAATGGGAGATATTCACCTAGGGGCAACGTCTCTCTATCGGACCATTTCCTAAGAGTTATAGGCCTAATCAAGCTACTAGACCCCGGAATGCCAGAACGCGAGGCCATTCAGCTTGTGACGAGGCATTTTCAGCCGGAAATATGTAACCTGCTTATAGTATCATGTCCCCAAACTTATAGCAAGGCTTTGGAGTTATTATCTAGTTTCGAAGTAGGAACTAACAGAGAAGAGCGTAGCGATAACAGGAGACAAAATGGACCGGATAATATGCAAATGAATCAAGATACGAGGGGAGGTCCAAATAATGACAGAGGTAGATGGAACCACGGGCATGCTAACAGAAATGCGGAATCGAACAGAGGACCCCCTAATAATAACTCATATAGAAATAATGGGAACCAAAACTGGAGGGGGAATAATCAAGAAAATAGGCCTCAAGACAGGCAAGTAAATAATGTTCGATTTCATGGCAGGATGCAGAACGAAATAGGAGAGCAAATTCCAGAAAACCAGGGGGGGCATTAACATAGAAGGTGAAAGGAATCAGGCGCATAGCACGGGAAACCACAATGATATTCAGGGAGACATTCGTCACAGAAATGACGAAAGGCATGTAGCGCAAGACGAGCCTTTAAACTACTAGGAGACGCATTTGGAGGTCGAAATGACGTCACACAGACCGAGGGATTACAAGGATTAAAAAGACCTGATAATGAAAATAAAACGCTAGAGAAGGGGTGCGTAGGAGGATGTGCAAATAGAGAGGGTATAACATCCACATATCCGCCATTAATAAGGGTAAAAATAGACCAATTTGAAGTCGATATGTTGGTGGATACTGGCTGTAGTTTTTCTCTAATAAACGAAAAATTCTATGAAACGCTGAAAGCAGCAAGAGTGCGCGTTCAGGAATTGAAAGTACATGGCCTATACGCACAAACTGCAATCGGTGCCAAATCCCATAAAATTGAGTATCAGTGTATGTTGCCGGTGGAAATGGAGGGAAAGAAGTTAGAAGTCTACTTTTTGACAATAAAACATTTAGCACATAAATTAATTCTGTGTTGTGATTCTATGACAGATCAACTAATGAGAATAAATTTTGAAGAAAATTGGGTAGAAATGGAAGTAGATGAGAAAGAAAAGTTACGTGTACCGTTTTTATCTAATGAAAATATAATTACTAAGGAGTTGGAGTGCCAAAATGAAGATGTATTATTACGTGAGCCTTTCGTGGTGGAATCAGTTGGAGTGCAAGAGGGAAATAGTAGCGAGGAATATAGGCCTATGGGAAATAAACCGGCCGTATTCATATATGAAGGTGATAATGAGGCTGATTGTGACGAAAGTGTCGCAGAGTTACGGGGAATGGAATCTGATATTGTTGGAGAGGACGAAGAATATGATTATTTGTGCATTAAGGGTTCTAATAATTATGTAGATGAAAATGAATGTGAAACGGTACACGCGAATTTTACTAACATTAGTCAGAATGGAGGAAATGAAGAGGAAAATGTTGATATCGAATTAATTCTCAGAGAGAAAGTAGAAGAAATTGATGTGCTATCAGATGGTCAAAAGTCGACTTTATATAACATGCTTTATAAGAACAAATCAGTGTTCAGTTCAACTCCAGGCCTATTTCTGGGTTACCAACACAAATTTAAATTAAAACAAGAAATTCCTGAGCGTCGCTATAAGAGTAGGCCTGTACCAATTTCAATGAGGGATGAAGCCGATAAGCTAATAAAATCCATGCTAGATGCAAATATTATTAGAGTATCGGACTCGAAGTATTTAAATCCGATTTGTTGGGTCATGAAAGCGAATGGAAAGCTACGTTTAACCCTGGACTCTAGGCATACTAACCTATATATAGAACCAGATCAATTCCGCGCGGAACCAGTAGAAGATTTACTTGCCAAAATGGGAGACTCAAAATTTTTTAGCAGTATTGATTTGACGTCAAGTTTTTGGCAGATAGAGTTAAGAGAAGAAGACAGACAATATTGCGCATTCAACCATTGTGGTGTTACGTACGAATATTGCCGCTGCGCGTTTGGAGTCAAAACCTCGGGCAGTGCGCTACTGAGAGCGTTGAAAATAATGTTTCCGGATGGGCAAGGCTCCTGTGTGACGTCATTTGTTGACGACTACCTGATTCATACAACAGATTTTGAAGAACACGTGAGACAACTGGATAATGTATTAGGAACATTTCTGAGGTTCGGAATGTCCGTGAACCCGAAGAAAGTCTTTCCTATGAGAAAAGAGGTTAAGTTTCTCGGGTACATTATATCGGAGAATGGCGTAAGGGCTGATCCGGAGAGGATTGAAGCAATAAGGAACATTCCTAGGCCTACTAGCGTAAAGCAAGTTAGAAAGCTATTAGGCATTTTCAACTACCAATCACGCTTTATTCCTGGTTATGCGGAGCTTATTACACCCATCAGAAAGCTCTTGAGTAGCAAATCTAAAAGGTTCAAATGGGGAGATGTGGAAGACAGAGCTTTTATAAGTATAAAAAGGGCTTTCCAGGAATCTATCCTATTAGAACGGCCTAAACAGGACCTACAATACATTCTATACACGGACTCTTCGAGTAATGCAATTGGCTGTGCGCTTATGCAGGAGCATAACGATGGAACTAAGCATATTATAGCTGTGGCCTCCAGGGCCCTTAGCGAGTTGGAATCACATGGATCAGTTACTCTATTAGAGATTTTAGGGGTGTACTTTGGGCTCACAAGATTCAATAGGTACATCTTCAACAGGCATGTTATCGTGTACACAGACCACGTTAGCCTCACTTTCATAAATAAATGCAGATTGAGTAATAGTAAAATAAGCGGAATCATTCACGAAATTAGCCAATATGACATTGTGATAAGGCACGTGCCTGGGAAGGAGAATATTCTGTGTGACTATCTCTCTAGAATGAAGGAGGAAATACCGGAGAACCAGCAATCGTCAAATAGGCCTATCGAAGTGATGCCGGTACGCCTAATAAGGGAACCATCCTTAAAAGCGAACTTTGCGAATATTGTAGAGTTACAGAGACAAGACACAGAAATAGCACGAGTAATTAATGAACTGAGTAGGCCTATTGAAGATGACGCAAATAAGACAAAGCTAAAATACAGGTGCATCGACGATGTAATATATAAATTATGTGGGCAGGACGTCAAGAAATGGCTAATATATGTGCCCCGAGAAATAGAAACAAACATCATCAGTACAGTCCATACAGTTTTAGGCCACAGTGGAACGGAGAGGGTGATGCTTTATATATCTGCGAGGGTGTACATTAAGAACTTGGGACGGAAAGTAAGAAAATTCATAAGCAGCTGTGATCTATGCCAGAGGGTAAAACCGCTAAATAAGAAGTTTGATCGGCCTCCTTTGACGATCACAAGGGAAGAAAAAGGGAGCTTAATAGCTATAGACTACCATGGACCGATTCCCACTGGGAGATTCGGGATGAAGTATATCTTTATAGTGGTAGACATTTTTACTCATTTCGTAAAACTCTACCCAGTGACGAGAGCAGACTGTATCCAATGCCTCAGGAAACTTACAGGGTATTTTATTCCGGCCTATGGCCCCATCCAAAATCTAATTTCGGACAACGGAGCGCCTTTCACAGGTGAGAGGTTTTAAGAACGTGTTAAATAAACATGGAGTGAAGGTATATAAGGTATCAAAATATCATCCCGAGGGGAACCGGAGTGAGCGGGAACTCAGAAATGTGTCACTGTATCTTAGGGCGCTGTGTCATAGGAAGCATTCAGCCTGGGTACCATATTGCCAGAAAATCGAAGATATTCTGAACCACACAGTCAACCCAATAACAGGGATAGAGCCATTTCGATTGATGACTGGGGGTGAGCCTAAAGAACTGGTAAAAGGGATGCCTGAGGCGCTGGATTACGACCAAAATGGCGAGACTATGGAGGAAATTTGTAATCGGGTCGTAGAAAGAATCCGCAAGAACGAGAAGAGGAGAAGCAAAGCAAAGAGACACAAAACTGTGTGGCTACCTCAGATAGGGGAAGAAATAATGGTAAAAAGGAAGAACTTATCCAGCGCACTAAGAAAGGAGTATGCAAAGATGAATTTATTGTACGACGGACCGTACCAAGTCACCCAAGTTTTTAACGGAATTACCGTAGAGGCATACGACCCGGAAAAAGACAGAATTGTAGGAAGATACAACCTGTCCTTCATTAAACCATACATAAGGGCAGAATAACCGAAAGGCATTGTACTGAGCTGGAATAATGTAGGCCTATAACCTGTAATGTATATTTTACGCGGTAAAATAGCTACTGGCATGATAGGTTATCAGTTCCACATAGGTTTAGGATTAGAGGAATGTGTATGAATGAGGGTGAAATATATGAAAATGGTGCAGTGCACTCAATATCTTTCAGTGTAATGATTAATAAGGACCGATCGAGCTCCCTTTTCGTGGCCTTATGTAAATATCGCAGTGTATTCAATATATTTCAGTGTAATGATTAATAAGGACCGATCGAGCTCCCTTTTCGTGGCCTTATGTAAATATCGCAGTGTATTCAATATATTTCAGTGTAATGATTAATAAGGACCGATCGAGCTCCCTTTTCGTGGCCTTATGTAAATATTGCAGTGTATTCAATATATTTTAGTGTAAATTTCAGTGAGAACTGCTTGAGCTTAATTTTCATGGTCTCACGAGGGTATATCGGTAAATTTATGGTGTTTACGTAAAATTTTGTTGTAATGTCTTGGTCGTGCAATAAACCAAGTAATACGTACAAACAACGTAACACTACAGGAAACCGCAAGATGTAGAAGGCGTGAATGTGATAGGTTCAGGAAACTTGTACATGTGGGACAGGATTTAAGGTGAAGTCTCGTGTCAGGATAGGAATTAAATTAGTTATGTATTTGTTTAAGATAGTTGCAACACTGGAGGAAAATAAGGTATAATATTTTGTGGAGAGATGCAGTATATTCAGCCAGTAAGTCAATCATAGGCTATGATGATTCCTGTCTTAATAGACTGGGGCATATATTGCAGTACAGATACTTCGGCAAAAAGAAATAAACAAGATAACCAGATTAAATATAATAAATGACAGATTAATTGCCCAAATTTATTCAAACTAAAATCATAAAATCTCATAGCCCGTGTTTGGTCTTAAAATGACCGTGAAAAGGCGGGACATTCATTATAAATATTATTAACTAGAAAGAAGGCAAAGGTAAAAAGTTTAACAACATCATTTTAAATGTCTATTAAAATGAGATTGCAGTGAATAGACAGAGAAGCTGGGAATTTCCCTAGCAGACCTAGCGGGTGCGAGATAAGGCAATGCAGTACTCAGGTACAATGTATCGGGAATCTCCCGAGATCTAATCAAAGGGTACTGATTCACTTAAGTGATTCTAAGAAGTCGGCTATTATGTGTAAGCCTAGCTTCTGATTTTGCTACTGATACAACAAGCTGTCGGTTTTTCCACTTAAACCTTCTTAGAAATCCGAGACGCTAAGTTGTGGGTTTTGAGAATAAGGGAAATCCAATTGATTTCCGTGGGCGACTAACATATTATTATTGGTCGGGAGATTTGCCAATAGGAATTAATCTATAGTACCACGTGCCGGGATTCACGAATAATAATTAGGAGGAGTAGGGATAAATGTTGGTCCAAGAAAGTTTTCCTTAGGCCTACCGGAGCGCTGTAAAATCACTCTACTTCAAGGCTCCGTGCCTAGAACAGTCAAAATCACTCTACGTCGAGGCCGCGTGCCTATAGCAGTCAACTCTACTTATCTTTGTGGCCTCGTGCCCACAGAATTAATTGGACTTATAAAATTTTCGCTGGGGAATTAATCGACTTAGAAGGATTCTTACTTTCAATCGCGATTAGTCAAAATAATATACGGCAGCAATTGTATCACTAGTAACGATCTACCGAGAACTTGTAACAATATTAATTATTCACAAACAAATTTTGTAATTATTGTCAATGACTGGACTTGTATTTCCATCGTTTTGAATAAACAGAATATTCCTTCAGTGTTCAAAGAAACTGTATTATTATTCAAGCAATAATATTAAGGTGTTCTTCGCTTCCTACCCTGAAGCTAGAGGGAAGTGCTCGACGATCGACTGACTGACCGGAGGCGAGTTCGACACACAAAGACAGAAATAATCGGTATATGCATTATACCGTGGCGCCCAGGTAAAATCACCTTATACCACCGAACCGCTGTAACACAAAACACACACTCTACCCAAAACCAGCCAATACACCAACAACGCTCTTAGGCTAAATACACCAACAGAATTATCAAACAAATATATTTTACACCATCCTATATATAGCTTTATAGTCACGTGGAATACTCCCCTTACTCCCTCGGTCCCACCCCTTCGGCCAGTTCCATCCTAAGCTGTCTTACTTTGGACATAAATTTCCCCACCCCCTCAAAACGTCTAGTGTTAGCAGCAGATCATATATGGACAGATGATCCTACAAGAAGCAGTGCAAGACACTGGTATATGCCGTTGCCTCATGTTGACTCCATACGCTGCCAAAATTTGGTGTGAAGTTTTTCCTGCCCCACAAAGAGAGCATATTCTCTCCCTCTCTTAATTTGTCATTTTAATTGACCGCCAAGCTCCTAGATGGAACCAGGTTACACCAAGTATTCCTTCTTTATTCGCCCCATACAAGTAATAAGGCTTGGTTCCCCATTTGTCTTGATTAACGATTAGATCTCCAGAGTGACTTTATTCCTACACTAGCATGTGCCCACGGCTTCGCCCGCAGTAATTATTTCAAAAAATAAAAATGAAATATTAAGAGCATAATAGTTAAATCATTGGGCCTATATTTATTAGCACTTAAATCACGTGAATTACATACCACGATTAGATAGCGTCGCATGGTAAAAGTGGCCTCAGATTCGAGTTCCTTGGCCCAGAAAACCCCTGTATAGTGAGTTTCGTCCAAATCGAACATTGTTTGACCATATTTAGGCTTATATTGATTATCCCTCTTCCGTGTAGGTTGAAAATTTCATATGTCTGCGGGCCTTGACATTCTAAACAAATGAACCGTCCAGGATGGACTTACAAAATCAAGCGATCGCCCGCGATAATTATTTCAAAAATTAAAAATTAAAATCAAGAACATAAGAGTTAAATTATTATATTTATTAACACCTAAATCACGTGAATTACATACCACGATTAAATAGCGTCGCATGGTGAAAGCGATCTCAGATTCGAGTTCCTTGGCCCAGAAAACCCCTGTATAGTGCGTTTAGTCCAAATCGAACAATCTTTGACCATATTTATCCCTCTTCCGTGTAGGTTGAAAATTTCATATTTCTACGGGCCTTGACATTCTAAACAAATGAATCGTCCAGGATGGACTTACAAAATCAAGCGATCGAGTTCCCTGGCACAGAAAACCCCTGTATAGTGAGTTCCGTCTAAACCGATCAATGTCTGTCCATTTAGGCCTATAATAGGCTATTCATTATCCCTGTTCCGTCTATGCTGAACATTTCAGATATCTGCGTGTCTTGACATTATAAACAAATGAATCGACCAGCGTAGGCTTACAACATTCAAGCGATCGCGATGCTTTTATTTCGAAGGTATGATGAAAATATCCAAAGCCAACTGTAATTGATTTGACATTGAAATGTACTACTCAAAACTGATGCTTCGAAAACGGAAAAAAAAAAAATCTTCCCTTTTTCACTGATAACTCACGAAAGAAAGCTAAAATTAAAATTCAGCCTGCGAGGTGCATTTTGCGACCCTTCAGTCCACCCATGTTTAAAATTTCAGATTTATGCGTTGATTAGATTTCACTGGGCATCGCGGACAGACAGACCGACAGACAGAAAAAACACTTTTTTTAATATAGATGAAATGTACTACTCAAAACTGTTGCTTCGAAAACGCAAAAATATGCACATTTTCTGCCCTTTTTCACTCATAACTCACGAACGAAAGCGAAAATTAAAATTCCGCCTTCGAGGTGCAATTTGCGACCCTTCAGTCCACCTATGTTTAAAATTTCAGATCTCTGCGTTCAGTAGATTTTGCTGGGCATCGCGGACAGACAGACAGACAGAAAAACACTCTTATTAATATAGATTCCGCTAATGTCATTTGTTTGTCAATGTCTCTCAGATATTTCTGAATTTTCCGCCATGCAAGGCCTATTCCTGAACCCCCTCTTAATTATAAACCCCATTCCTATTTCCTATAATCCCCTATGTAATCCACCCACCTATAATACTTGAAAATGAAAGTGGAGAAATTCTGATACTTATGTCATGGATATATTTGGGGGTTTAAAAAATAAATGCAGGAAATGATAATGACAAGTCCATGTGAATCTGGGAAAGATCCTTGTCAGTCAAGAGATTTTTGTTTAATTTAATGAATTAGTGCCTAACCTGTATATTAGGGGTGGCGTGCACCATCCAGGAGTAAATCTTACTAAAGTAGTAAATTTAAGACGGAGACCTGGAGTATACAAGAACCAGTACATCTGTCTCACTCTTAAGTCATACTAATGTATGTGCTAGAGTGAGACAGACAAACCGGTTTTTGTTACGTAAGGTTCCCTTCCTAAATTTACTACTTTAGTGCTACTCTTTTAGTAACTTACTCTTTTAGTTGGTGTTGGAGAGCTCAATTGATAGTTACTTCTTTAGTTGTTACTAAAGTAGTAAGCGATTTTTACTAAAGAAGTAGTCTAATTCTGCGCAGAACAGAGCAGAAACGTTAGTGCAGCGCAGCAGAACACGTGCATTTCAATTGCCAGTATTATTCAAGTGCCAGATAATGAAAAGGAAAGGTTCGCTGAAACAATGAATATGAATTTGGGTTGTTCCAAATATTACTAATGACAATCTTCATGTTTTAAAATAGGTCTAATAGTAATGTTTTATTCATTACTAATTTTAATTCCTTCAATTGAGTATTTTCAGTTTAGTAGCCTACGTATGGGTACTGTGATTACAATTTTTGTGCAACCTGTTTCTGTATTATAATGCAAACAATTGGAATTTCCAGTTGATTTTCATAATTGATTCACTGTCAATATTATAATTATTTCTCTCATAATAATAATAAAGTTCTAAAATATATTAAAATATTTATACTTCCTAAAGTTACATATTCTTCCCCAAAAACGATAAATCAATTATTCTATAGTTGTTTATCATAAATCTCACTATAATGAATTATTAATACTTATTGACTGTTTAACAATATTAATAAGAAGTATTACACAAAATCATGAAAAAGGGGGGATAAAAAGGATAACAAAACTGTTGGTATCCATGCTTGAGTTACGTAAACCAACAAATGAACATCTAATATTGTTTATTTTGTGTTTATTCTGTAACTATGTATGTATGGTGCTGCCACCACCAGTCCTTGTTGGTGAGTTAGTAGTTTGGAATGCTATTATAAATGAAGCTGCCATTTATATCAATTCTTCCACTGTGTTTAATATTTAGCATAACAACAGGTTATGGGCCCAGGAGCGCAGTGTTCGAGTGAATTGAGGAGACGTAATACAATATAGTGGAAAGTGTGGAGAATCTAGTAAACTACCATATTGTGTAACAGTGCAGCGACGAATTTTGCAACGGTCAAAATGGCGGAGATGGAAGAGAAAACCTTTTATATTCCAAAGCTAACAAGAAATAACTATGTGGCGTGGATGGCGCGCGTGAAATCTGAAATGTTGATTAAAGAGTGTTGGGAAGCAATCACTGGTTATAACGATGTTGATGGAGCTCATCTAAATCAAGCAGAAACCCGTCGGCGCGAGAAAGCCAACCTCATGGCGCTATCTCTTATTATGAGATCAGTTAGTGATGATCTCATTAACGACATAGTTGATTTCAACAAGGCGAGTGAAGCATGGACCAAACTCGAAACTATTTGCCACCAGAACACTCAGTATGGTGCTATGATGAAGTTACGAGAATTGGCGACCATGGTAAAGGGTGATATGACCATTCAAGAGTATAGCAATACAATGATGAATATGAATCGACTGTTGAGGAAGAATGATTTGGAGATATCTGATAAACAGTTGGCTCATTTGTGCTTGTCTGGCCTTCCCCCAGAATATGAAATAACAGTGAAGACTTTGGTGACTCAGCCGGATAAGATGGACATGTCCTACATAAAGCAAGTGTTACTGGAACAAGAGGAAGAAATGAGAAAACAAAGCCTATCATCACATCAAGCATTAAAGACAACTTGGAAACCGCCGAGCACTAAAGGTAAAAAGTATACCGATGGAAGGAATTCTACGAATCAGAATAACAGTATATCTCAACGGAAGCAGTACAAAGGGAGATACTTTTGCTATGCATGTGGTGGTGAAGGACACATTGCGAAAAATTGCCCCAAGACTCAGGAACTAGAAGAGAAGGAAAAAGGGAGTAGTGAACCCAAGAAAGCTTCTGCTTCAGTTACTACAAGGGAGCATGTGGTATTGCATGCGAAGAAGTATTCTCAATGCAAACACGATGTATGGATATTAGATGGTGGTGCTTCTGACCACATGACAAATAGAAGAGATATTTTCAAGAATTTTAGAGAATACTCAGGTACTGTTGAAGTCTGTGATGGGAGACCGCTGAAAATAAGTGGCTTGGGATCTGTTGTAATTCCTATGTCAGATGAATGTGGAGGAAAGAATGTAGAGCTTCAGGATGTGCTCTATGTGCCTGAATTACATGATAATTTGATTTCTCAAGGTCAGATAGAGGAGAAAGGTCTTGAGTTCAGATCGAAGAATGGTTTGAATAAGTTATTAAAGGGAGAAAAATTAATCTTTCAAGCACATCGAATTGGAAGGTTATATTTTGTCACTACTGTTGGAGATGTATCAATAAAAGAGTTAAATGAGGAATATCTAAAGAACGTTAACATGAGAAAAGCTGCAAGAGTTTCTCAGATGACGTGGCATAAGAGACTAGGCCACCCTAACCTGCAAACTATGGGAAGAGTTGAAGCCCTCACAACGTCAGCTATAGCGAAGAAAAGTGATGCCCTACAAGAATTCAAGAAATATAAAGAGAGAAATGAAGTTTTGCTAGGGATAAAAGGCTACCGCCTGGAGGATGAGAAGCCAACTCTAATGGATATAATCCAGTTCCCTACAGGAGAGGTGCTGGACCCCAGTGCCACAGGAGAGGTGCTGGACCCCGGTGCCACAGGAGAGAAGCTGGAGCTCGGTGCCACAGGAGAGAAGCTGGAGCTCGGTGCCACAGGAGAGGTGCTGGATCCCGGTCCCACAGAAGAGAAGCTGGACTCTGGTGCCGCAGGAGAGGTGCTAGACCCCGGTGACACAGGTGAGGTACAGGACTCTGGTTCTATGAGAGAAGTGCCCTACAATGATGCTACTTCAGAGGAGGGACTTAGGAGTTCAAAACGCTTGAAGCAACCTAGAAGGATGTGCAATCTGTCGTGTTGCAATTATTGCTGCAAGGTAAGGGATGGTGTAATTGATGTTTTGGAGCCACCCAGGACCCCAGAAGAGATCATGTGTAGAGAGGATAGAGACACCTGGTTGAAAGCAATGGAGGTGGAGATGAAGAACCATGAAAGGAACCAGACTTGGATTTTAGTGAAGAAGCCAAAGTTTGGAAATATTGTTGTGTCTTTTGTGATTTATTGAATTTGTTGATTTCCGAGGAGAGGTGTTGGTATCCATGCTTGAGTTACGTAAACCAACAAATGAACATCTAATATTGTTTATTTTGTGTTTATTCTGTAACTATGTATGTATGGTGCTGCCACCACCAGTCCTTGTTGGTGAGTTAGTAGTTTGGAATGCTATTATAAATGAAGCTGCCATTTATATCAATTCTTCCACTGTGTTTAATATTTAGCATAACAACAAAAACTAATAAGGGGCATTATGTTTCTGTCCTTTTTCAAATGCACAGAACATTTACTTAAAAAATATTACCTTATAAAAATAATAATATTACAACTGAGAAATGTAATATTTAAACAAAAAATGGCGGTACAATATTTCGGACGCTATGAACTCCAATAATAATTATGTAGATGGTTGTGTGTTTAAAAATAATTTCAGTGACTACTTCTCTAGATCCTGTGCAGCTTCAACCTCCGGGCCCCTCCTTAAAATTTTCTTTCGGCACTCATGTTGGCATTTTTTTTTCTATATAGTTTATAATGCTTCTCACTTTCCTGTCCACAGGGTTAATTAAATAGTTAGCAGCATACTATAGACCTGCAGCATCTGTTATAGTTTATTCCCAAACATGAAAGTCTCGTCTCACTCCACCATTCGAGACTTGGGGAGTCTGTAAGGAATGGTTTTACAATGTGTCCCCTTCTCAATGTACGCTAATCCCAGAGTCAGTCAAATTTTCTTCCGATGTGGCCTGTTTGGACATTTTTACACCTGGGTTAGAAAAAAGGACATATTATTCATTAACACTGCGGGTGCAAATATTGAACTTTTAGCTCTTATAATTATTATTATAATCTGGCATTCGCAATGTTGTGCTTTAAGTTAAGCTATAGAAGTGTAATGTAATAAAATTAATTTACAATAATTACATTAAATCGTTTAACAATGAGAATCACCTATTGTTCAGTAATTCTATGGTTAAGTTGCAGGGGGAAGTGTTTTCTGGGTAGCTCCAAGAACGGAGGCTTTCATTTATTGGAATGTACTATACCTCGCCGATATCTGTATCCATATGATTAGCTTGAAATACATCGTCGTTTTCTGACCCAAAGTTAGGGAGAACTGCAACATCTAAAGGCCGATCCAGCTAGGAAGATATTTAAGAGCACATGAGCTCCTTGTACCGTGCAATGCAAACGTCCCTTCCACTCACTCTTCCCCTCACCTTTGGTGGACGTCTTCCTAGTTGGATCGCTCTCCGCAATGATATTTCCACATTTGACTGGCTGAAATCACATGGATGTAGCGAGAATCTGACATCGTTTCTTCCAAACGCCAAAATTTCATGTAAGGATTTATGAGCTTAATTATTTACGTTATTAAATGCCCTACTAGGTATGGTTCGCTTAATATTTATTAAATCACCTGCCACAACTCTCATTTTTGGTATACAACCTTCTTCATCTCAATAACTTATCCTCAGTTTGAACTAAGTAATCCATTTAATGTGATATGTAACTCATAACTCACGCAAATGCCACAGAACACACTTACTCCACAACTTTACTCCACCCCCTGAGTAGGAGTAAATATTGGCCTTATTTACTCCACAACTTACTACGTTAGTAACGTACTCCGTGTTGGTGCTCTCCATCACTTGTGGAGTAAGTTCATTTACTCTGGGAGTAAATAAAATTTTTACTTCTTTAGTACATTCCTCTATGTTGAAAGCCGCCGAGTTTAGTTTACTCCTGGTTGGTGCACGCCGTCCTTACTAAAAGAGTACGGTTACTAAAAGAGTAGCTTACTAAAGTAGTTAGAACTAAAGATGTAAGGCTTACTAAAAGAGTAAATGGCATGAGTTTGGTGCACGCCACCCTAGGTGTTTCGTTTGATTTATCTCTGGTATGCTAACATTACACTTTGTTAAGGGAGAATGTTACTTATGTGAGTGGCAATGTTAAAATACTGTTTATAAACTGATATTCTTTTTGGGGGGGGGGGGTGGTTTGGAATGAATAATTATTAATTAATAACAACATCAGTGAATAATAAATTCAGCAATGACCATGTTTCTATAATGAAAAGTCCAGAAGAAAGTTATTATTCAAGGGGAAAACATGATGAGTCTGTGGCACTTAACTACTTCTATTACTTGTTAGATACATTTTAAAAAATACAAATAATTCAAATTAAGAAAATATAAATCTTGAAATACATAATCTTATACTTGAAATTTTGAAATTGATCTCCTGTGTAAAAAATAGTAAAAAATATGTAACTTATAAGGTTTGTCCTCTCCTGTGTAATCATAGTAATTAATTCACTTACATTCATTGTACGTACCTTTGATCTTATGATCACATGTAAAATTTTCAAAAACCAATGGATTATTACAATATGCTACAGTTTCCTCATTGGAATAAATGAAACGAGCAAGTCTATTGAGTGTTTTTTTTTTATCGCCTGGAGATTGCTCTCCTCTGGGCCGATCTCCTAAATAAGCTGGTGGCCATTTTAACTGATAATGAGCAGATCTTAGATTTTTTTAGACATGAGGTCTTATGTTGGCAGAACTACTGGTTATATAGCTAATCAATAGCAGTTCAACACAGTAATCCCTATAATATAAGGCTACATGGCTGGCTGACTCACTCACTCACTCACTCACTGACATTAATGTTTGCCCACTTCTAGATGAGCTAGAAACTTGAAATTTGGTACACATATAGCTTTTAGACTGTAAACCACAGGAAAATTCCAAAAAGTTTATTTTTAAAAATATTTAGCCCTAAAAACCCCCGAAAAATGGCTCGGTTTCCATGGCAACGGTATTACCTACAGTGTTCATATAGGGCTTTGGAAGTTGCAATAAACTTCGCTTTGAAGACATGCTAGCGATAGAAACTATTATTTCTGTAAACCGAGCGAGGTGGCCGAGATTGTAACGTCTTGGAATGGGGGCACAACCCCCAAAGTTCAAAGCTAGTCTAATGTATATAATCGAAAGTGTGTATGTGGGGATGTATGTTCCCTATACAAATCTACATTTCTTGACCAATTTGCACGAAAGTTTGCACACTTACCCAGTTAAGTCCGGGAAGTAACGCGGTCAACATTAAAATTCAAACAAGTCACTCCTTCCCTTCAAAATGTATATAATTTCTGAGAATATTATACTGAAATAAGAAATGCAGTTCAATTCACATGACATTCAGTGTATTGTTTACAGTGTTCACATAGGGCTTTGGAACTACATAATACCGGGCTTTAACAAATTCTGAACCTATCGATGTAATACATTGGTGAAAATAACACAGTCCTGCGATGAAAAAATACAAGGGAAGTGATAGGTGAACTTTATGTATTTTGTGGTGCTGAGTTCAAAAAAATGATAAAGAAAAATGTCTATCATGTCACGTTTTCTTGAAAAATTCAATTGTACGTGGTGTACAAGCTAATCTCTTATCCTAATAACATCTCATTGATCATACGCCCCGTTCCTCGTGGACCTGATGTGCCAGTGTCTGTGCCTGCAACTGAATTACCAGTCATCTCTTCAGAGTCTTCAGACTCGGAACATCCAGAAGGTCAGGGCTCCGATACCGAATATATGCCCTCTGGAGGCGATTCATCTCAGCTCTTCTCTCCAGTTGAACTTAATGATCTGACTAGAGTTCTGGGCCTTTCGAAAGAGGCAGCTGAATTGTTGGGCTCCACATTGAAAGAAAAAAAATATTGGCCAAAGGAACCACTTTTATTGGTACAGAAATCGAGAAAAGGACTTTAAGTACTTTGAGGAAGAGGAGAACCTGGTCTATTTTTCTGATGTTCCCGGATTGATGAGCAAATTTAATATTACCTACGATAAAGATGAATGGAGGCTGTTTATAGATTCAACCTTTATAGGAACCTTTAATGCTGTCCTTCCTCATCACGGAAGCCCGTATGCATCTGTACCATTTGCACATTCGGTACATTTACAAGAACGTTATGAAAACCTGGCACTCGTCCTCAACAAAATAAAATATGCCGACCACGGTTGGATCTATTTGCGGTGATTTGAAAGTTATCTCCAAGCTTCTTTGTCAACAAAACGGATATACAAAGTTCCCATGTTTCATTTGTGAGTGGGACAGCCGTGATTCAACATTGGGTCAAAAAAGAATGGGGGAAAAGACAAAAACTTGAACCAGGCACCAAGAATGTGATTCAGAACAGCTTAATTGACCCAAAAGAAGTATTTTTACCCCTTTGCATATAAAATTAGGTGTAGTGAAGCAATTTGTCAAGGCTATTCCAAAAGATGCCGATTGTTTCAAGTACCTGTGCAAAAAATCTCCAGGTTTATCCGCAGCCAAGTTGAAAGAGGGAATCTTTGTTGGTTGAGACATCCGCAAGCTCATGAAGGATAAAGACTTTGAGACTAGCATGGCAACAAAGGAAAAGAAGCTTGGGTTGCCTTCAAAGATGTGGTCAGTACATTTTTGGGCAATGACAAGGATCCTGACTATAAAGCCATTGTTATGAATATGCTAGACAAATTTCAAGCGTTGGGTTGCTCCATGAGTGTCAAACTACATTTCCTTCACTCACATGAACTATTTCCCCGAAAATTTAGATGCAGTCAGCGAAGAACAGGGTGAAAGGTTCCACCAAGACATCAAAGATATGGAGCTCAAATATCAAGGAAGATGGGACAAGAACATGCTTACCGACTACTGTTGGATGTTAGGCCTGAGATTTCACATAAAAGAACGTCAAAAAGAAGTTTCAAAGACAAAAGAGTAAGTACGTAAATATGAACTTTGTGATTGGTTTTGTTGTTTGTTCAGTTTACAATTTTTGTCAAACGTTCATGTACACTTACATTGCTCCTCGTGGCCAATCGTCTATTTTATGTACGTTACCTTAATAAACACAAATGCAAAATAATACATTGGTGATTTTCTTGTAGAAACTGCTCCATAATGTGATGTAAAAAGTGTAAACGCAAGGGAACGTTGTCTTTTTCTCTCGACCAGAGGAGGCTCTTGCGATCTGGGAATAGTGTTTAAAATAAGTTGCTATCAAATCCATTTACATCACCAAGAATCGATTTTACATAGATTTAAATGGATAAAAACCATTGTTGCCAGATAATACATGCAAAATTGTTCGCGAGAATTCCTTTTCACATAAGATTTTAGCAAAAATATCAATATCGATTGTACAAAAAATCCTGACGTGATGGAAAAAATGGAGGTCACTTTCGAAATCAGCACACCCAAAACATAAAACCCAGCGAAAACATCTCTTGTATTTTTCAAAAACTTCAATTTCGCAGGCCTGTGTAATTGTTGAAGGATGAAATCCATGAAAATAAAGCGCAATGTGATGCATTCACTTAACTTTCTCCATCCTTGACATGGGAAATATCATTTTCTCACTTCACATTTTGATGTAGAATAAGAGGTCATATTGCAGGGACAGCTTAAGTATGTGCCAAAGAGTATGCTATATCAGAAGTCGGTAAAAAAAATCCTATCCACTGATACGTTATTCACAGCTGTAGGCTTTGTATTAGTTGAGAAATAGGGATGTTTATCATAGGCCCTAAGCATCTAAAAGAAGACAAAATAGGATGGAACATTTTCAGTCCTATGCCCGCAGTATATTATATCCAAGAGAATATTATAGGAGAAAAATTCCTCCGACACTGGGATTCCTCTGACCTTTGTCCAAAGGTCCTGGATTCAAATCCCAGTGTCGGAGGAATTTTTCTCCTATAATATTCTCATGTAATGTCCAACAGAGACAATGATCTGTGGTTCATGAAAGCTTATATATCTATCTTATACCCAAGGTTTTTGGGGAGGGAAGTATGAAAGTAATATTGATTTTTTTTAAATGTCAGCCCTGAAACGGTTGTATGGTAACATGAGTGTGAGAAATACATTTTTTCTTTAAAAAGAAAATCGTAACCGGAATTTCTGTTTCTTCTTATTTCAACCCCTCCCAGGCATGAAGCAACAACAGAATGCAACATTCGACATCTTCTATGAGCCATAAAAAGCTATATCTAGAGTTTTCTGAGGGAATAGTTTGAGTGTCGTTCTTCCTCTTTTAAAATTCTACATACATATTACATAAGGACCTAGAGTTTCAAAATCAAAAGTCCTCCATAAGTTAATTTCAAATTACAAAATACAAAACCCGGGTGTTTCCGGGTCTTTTCAGCTAGTAATTTATAAAACTGTTTTTCATTAGAATTGAAGCTTGACTCAGTTGTAGTGAAACTGCTCCAGAGTGAAGTGGGAAAGAACATGTTCTTCAGCCCATAACATCAGCAAGGAAGGGATCAACGGTGTTATGTAAATTTAAAAAATATATCTAAATCAACTCGTGTGTACTAAACAGATCATCCATGGTATTGCCTGAAATTCTACCAAGCAATATCCAATAAGGAAACCAGATCGAGACCTAAATGTATCATCTCAGAATATCCACAGTAACACCAGCAAACAGCATCCTAGAAGATCTACTGTCGGCGCTATATCAACCTCATTTGTCCCTTCAATTTGTCCCTTCGAAATTCACACTGTAATAAAATATAAAGCTGTAGGTAGTATTTGAATTTTAGTGTGTCTCTTACTTCACAAATATTTATTGACGTTTTTAACATTTTGAGGCATAAATCGTGATATGACTACTGGTCGTAATGTTGGAAGTCAGAAGCAGACAGAATGAAGTTTATCTTGTTTGTGAACAGAGTGCAGTTTGTGTGGTGTGTTGCATTTCTCACGGTAGACTAATGAGATGCTGAACATCTGCAAGTTCACATTCACATGTGTTACATCCCGTAATTCCTTTCCAGTTGTGTTATTTGTGTAATTCTTTCAATAAAGTATTATTTTAGTACATATGTTATTTATAGACAGGTACGCTATGCTAACGTTGTTCGAGGCACTGTGCTGCAAATCAGAAGGGCATGGTTTCGATCCCCGATCAGGTCATTGGGATTTATCAATTGGCCTATTACTTCTGACGGCACTATAGCCCTGCGGTCGACTCAGCCTCTAACATAAATTAATACCAGGGGTAACCCTGGGGATAAAAACAGGTGGTGAGTAAAGCTGATAAACTTACCACTTTCATGTCCCGAATGCCTAAAAATCTTGGAGCCTCAACCCCCTGGAACTCTGAGGAATTGTATAGGGATCAGTTTACTCCGAACACACCCCACAAGTGACCCAGTGTGAAAAGACCCTTATATGTTACTTATATGCTTAAAGATTGTTCAGAAATCTCAAATTCTGGAGTGGTTATTTTACTGCATGTGAAACAGTCACATTACTTCCCGTAATTTTAAACATCAGTCCATTCTCTTCTCGTTGTGACATCGCGTTGTGAGAGATCTGCAAAGTTATAAGCCTATTGTTAACGAGGCAGGATTTAGGTAGGGAGTACTCATTTATAACTTCCGTTCAGGAATTTTTTCACATCTGTACAAAAGTAGTTTCTGTATACATTTTTGACAAAATTGAGCTATTTTCGAAAAGATTTTTAAAACGAAACTTTAGAGCTTAAATTGTAGTGAACTGATAGAAAGTCTAGCTTTATGTTCCGAAGCTCACGAATTCGATCTCGGCCAAAGTAAATAAACTGAGTTTTGGTATAAATAATATATTTTTGGGATTTGTATGTTTGAAGAGATAGTGCAATAACCTACACTATGATGGAGTGAGAAAGTGAGAAAATCGCAAGGTCCATGCTTAGTGGGGTTTCACACCAAAGCCAAGCCGGGCCGAGCCGAGCCGGGCGAATATAGCTTGACCACTAATTATGCAGTATTTCAATGGGAGCTTTCAAATAAGACGCCGGGCGAAGCGAAGCTGAGCGATTTTGAGCAGTCCTGCTTCCCGCTACTTCAAGCGGTTTCTGCCTGCGTTTTTGTTCAGTCTAGCTCGGTGTCCCGGCCTGGACAAATGGATTCCAGTATATAATCGAATGTATGGGTACTCATTCTAAAATATCTCCAGAAACGTTTTTCGTCTTCTCGGAGTTTCGAACTGTCCGCTTTTCTCGTGATCTTTATTGGGACTGTGAGTCCAGTATCGCCTTCTTTGTCTCACATACTCATCATCAAGTGAGGAACTATCCAATAACATCATCATCATCAAGTTTGATGATATTATTATTGCACTACTGCTGGGAAGGCTAAAGGCACCTCTCACTACAAGGCTCGAAAACCTACTGAGTGAATCGGCGTCAGTATGAACGCATCGCAGATTTTGCTCGGCTTGGCTTGGCTTTGCTTCGCCCGGCCCGGCTCAGCTCGGCTTTGGTGTATAAGAGGCCTTAGAGTAGATTGTTCCACAGTACATCTATATCCCTGCCGGGGTGTATAACTTGATTTTTTTTAACTCCTGTTTTGTAGCATACATTAATAACAACATGACTTTTCAATTTGTTATATGTAGCAAGTATGTATTGATTTTTGTATTTTTATTTTTTTATTGCAGGAACTGTTACATTTATCATTGGCTTCACGGGGTGCGTGGGAGCCCTACGTGAAAATACTTGCCTCCTAGCAGCTGTGAGTATACGATTCAATGTTTCATTTCCATAATAAAAGTTAAAGTATAGAAAAGCTTTCCCCATTTATTTTTAAAGTAAATACTTATTTCAGCCATTAAACTTAACTTGTGTTTTCCTTCTGAATGTTTCAAAATGTGACAGACTATTTTAATGCATATTCTTATATTTAATAATCGTGGGTGATTGCTTTAGTACACTTAATGTTTTCAGTACCTGGTATTCTCGCACTTCTCCCCAACGGAATTCAATTATAATAAAATCCCATCTCATAGGTTAGCCTTATTGGTAAAGAAGTTGTGCAATTGATTTTGATACGATTATGGAATAATAAGTTGCAAATTTTCAAAAGAAACTTCTTTCATGTGATTATAATAACAATTTTACTGTAAACTGGAAGTGTGTAGACTACGCTTGTATAAAATTTCAATCCATTTAGTTCAAAAGTGCTTACTTACAATTTTTTTTCTTATTATTTCCAATACTTGATTAAAAACTCTCTTTCATCGAAGGTTTAATTTATTTTCAAGATAAATTGTTATTCATATTCTTATGAATATCAATTGAATTGTTAACTGAAGATGTTTACTTCTACAAGTTGTAGGGAATAATCATTAAAACATCATCAGTCTAAACTTCTTTTGACTATTTGGCTCATGAATCAGTGACTGATCCACTATAATAGTATGTTGAATTTAAACCAATTGCAAGTGTCTTAATCATCTCATTTTTTATCATTTTATTTTTATCACTTGGATCTTATTGCACCTACGTTCACTTGTGTTTATGTAAATTCATAAGGAAAAAACACAAACATTTTCATACCTGCAACGTTTTTTTTAATCAAAAATAATAATTGAACTCAGCATTCGGGGCGAATGAAATGGTTTTATGTTTCATGGAACTACCAGACTTAGTGATCAGCTATGCATCTGTTCTTATATATGTTCAGGTGGGAAATGAATCAAAGGTTAGGCATCTTTCCCTTCACTGCTAGGACCCAGGATCAAATCTTGCTGAATCAATTGGATTTGTGGTGGAGAAAATAGTTGGGACATTGTTTGTCAGGTGCTTCCATTCCCCCTGCATGTACCATTACACCTTGCTCTATTCATCATAATGTGACCAGTCAGATGCAGTATAGGAATTAAATCTGAAAACCATTAAATAACCGGTTTTAAAGTTTTGTAATGTGAGTTAGCCAAAAGTATGCCATATGTAGGCCTATAACAGATTTAATGAAAAACAGTATGGTCTATATTATTATTATTTTCTTTTTATCTGAAAGTATTACAACAAACCGCTAACGGCTCCAGAGTAAATGGGTTTTTCAGAGCCTGGTGTCTCTTATTAAAGGGAATCATTTTTATATAAACTACAGCACTAAAATACAGGTAAAACTGGTAATTATTTATATTTCAAATTAATTAAAATTATTGTTATTCGTGCTTCAGTGTGAAGGAATTCTCAGTGGTTGTCTGTATAGGCTCTGCCTAGTATTTGTTTTATTATTTCACTTCCAAACTGTCATTTCGCATAATAAAAATTTAATGATAACTAGATGGATATATATGTATTCATGAACCACAGATTACTCTGTTGGACATTACGTGAGAATATTTTAGGAGAAAAATTCCTCTGACACTGCGATTTGAACCCAGCACCTTTGGCTATCCGTGCCACTGCTCTACCAACTGAGCTAAGCCAGAGTTCACTTCACAGCACCAGATGGTACCTCTCTCTCCTATGACTGATTGCCCTTAATAGTCTAATACTGCTTTCAGAACATTCACACGCTACGTGATAGAAGGCAGGAAAGAACAAGAACAAGTTGATGCCTAATACACACCAAATATGAGACGAATACGTCTTGGGGGAATGCTCAGATCCCCGGGGGCCATACCGAGCAGGACTGATGTGGCAGTTTGCCCAAGACTTGCCTCGGGATAACCACGCAGCTACCGGTCTGACTTGAGGTTTTCGCGGGGTTTCCCTCACTCTATAAGGTGAATACCAGATCGGGGACTCGTCCCCCGCGACAATATACAGATGAACAAGAGATGGACTAAATAAAATGTCAAAGTCGTTATTTATCAAACATTTTCCCTGTGTTCTATGATCAAGAGAAGGTGACGCGGTGATCTTAGAACAAATGCAAAATCATTTGTTGGACTGGAGTTATAGCCTATGGCTCAGGTAATCTGGGGGGGGGGGGAGGCGGGGCCCCAAAAAATTCCCCTAATGGTCTACCTCACTGACAGACAAGCTATGTCGTATGCAGTACTGTGAGGCACACTAATTAATGATTTCTGTGACTGGGCTTCAAGATGGATATATGAATTCATGAACAACAGATTATTATCTCCGTTGGGCATTACATGAAAATATTATAGTCGAAAAATTCCTCTTGACACTGGGATTTGAATCCAGGACCTTTGGCTATCTGTGCCACTGCTCTACCAACTGAACTAAGCTAGAGTTCACTTCACGGCGCCAGATGGAACCTCTCTCTCCTATAACTGATTGCCCTTAATGGTCTACCTCACTGACAGAAAAGTTATGTCATATGCAGTACTGTCTGTCTGTCTGTCTGTCTGTAACCCTATAGCCCCTATGTTATGGCGAAGAGGCCTCCAAATGGAGGCTTACGCTTATTTTCCGAGTTAAGGCAGAGGGACAGGTTGTAAGCCGGGTAAGCCCACCGCCTCTCAACTCCCCTCAGGAAACTGAAAGGGCCACGAAATTTTGTCCATAGGCTCTAATTTAGGCTTGGAGTTTTTTACGTGCCGTAAATCTACGACACGGGCCCCCCAGCTTATAGTCCCTCCCGGAAGACTCCGTGCCCAGGATTTTTACGTCCTGAAAACCCCATCGACCGCGGCCGGGTTTGATCCCGCGACCTTCGGATCTAGAGGCGGTTTCTCTACCTCTAGACCACCGCGGCCGACTATGCAGTACTGTGAGGCACACTAATTAGTGAGAGGAATTTTTCTCCTATAATATTCTCATGTAATGTCCAACAGAGACAATAATATGTGGTTCATGAATGCATATATATCCATCTTGAATGTTAAGCTGTGTTCAGATTTACGTACGGTTCCTAACGGAGTTTCCGAATCGGATTAACGTCAGGAATAAATACAATTCTTACAAAGAATGCGTGCACATTTTTCATGCAAAACTTTAATGACCCTTCATGCGCCAGGAAACTCCGTTTTGGGATTCTCGATAGAGAATTCTTTCAGACAAGTCCGTGAGGTCCTTATCTTAATTCCTTTTATCCAAATGTCGAACAGGTAGTCGGCTTCCTTGCGTGTCGACCCTTGTCAACACAGCACAAAAGAAACTCATTTCTGTACCACCTCACGCATTGACGTCCGCATTTGTTGGGGAGGAAAATTAACAAATTGCCGCCGCTATTACAACCACTTTTTTTATTATTACTATTGTTATTGTTGTTAATATTATTATTACTATTATTGCAATCCACATAAAGACGCTTTTAAAAGAAGAATTCTTATTTATTTATTTATTTATTCTGATGAACGAACAATTGTTAAAAACACTATATGACTGGTCGGCCAGATTTATTTAATTCTGTTAACAGACCTTAATGACACATAATATAGGTACTGTAGTATAAAACTCCTCCCACATAATATCAGAATTTCTCTTTAGTGTGTCATCATAAAAAGAAATATGATTATGATGATGATGAATGAATGAATGAATGGGTTGGGCCTTTTCGGTCCCGTGCACGTAGGCCACATAATTGGGCCCATTGTGCCCCTCTTACTGGAGAATTCATTCAAGTCCTGTTGCCTTCAAGAAGGACAGGATAGATCTTGGGTTAGTTCTCCTTATGTCATCTGGTCTCAGTTTATCCGAGCCCAGGAGAAAGTGTCCGATTGTAGCAAGTGCTTCGCACTCGCACAATATGTGTAGAGAGGACTCATCTTCTCTACCACACTTCCTACATGTGGGATCCGCATTAAGATTCATCACATGTAGGTGTCTCTTTAGGGTGTTATGTCCTGTTAACAGGCCAACTACACCTCTAAGTTGTACCCGGTTAAGGGTTAACAGAATCTTGCTGTTCTTCTTGCTAGGTCCCTCGATCATAGCTCGAGCCTGCCTAGCAGTAGTGAGATTACTCCAGAAAGTGCCATGCTGATGAGACATCCAGTCTAAGACCTCACGTCTGGCCCTTCTTGGAGTAATACCAAGGACAGGTTCCGGTCCAATAAAGACATTGGCCGAGCCCTCCCTATGATGATGATTATATATATATATATATATATATATATATATATATCTGCATCTGCGAATAAGTCCATTAGTACTTAGAGGTGTGTATTTGCCTACCTTTGTATCCATATCTCTTCCATTCTTTTACTGTCTCTCTTTACTACACATTGAAGTTCTCTTTTGAAGCATATTTTATTTACCATTGAGCAGTACACAGTTTTCTACTTCTGAAACAGCTCATTCATTGTCTCTCGTAAAACTCCGTCCAGTACTTTTATAGATTGTATTTTTTGAAATGTGTACGCTAAAGTATTTTGTTTCACGATTTCTCGGTCGCATATGCACAGAAGACATATAGCTCAAATTTACTGTAAAATAATAAAAAATAATAATAAAATTTCAGTTTTCTGTTATTGAGGCCCCATGTTTTTCTTACAATAATTAAACTAATTTTCGCTACAGTCACTCACCAGTAAACAGCATTAATAAAACAGACAATAAAACAATTACATATAATTATTACACACTTCTTTAAGCAAATGAATGTACAATTTCTTAAAGATCGAGACAGTTTTATACTCGTGATATATCCCATTAAGAGTTCAGTAGAGAAAATCTGTAATAAACCACGCTTTAAAAGAAGAATTCTTATAAATTTTTTGCACTCCTTAGCTAGTAAGTGGTACTTACGAACGTTGTTTACATGGATCGTAAGTTGACATTCCCACACAGTCTTGTTGCTAAGGGCGGTTGCGATGCGGTTAAATTACTTACGGTGCCTGCGCTACGTCATAATTCATTACGATACACTTCATAATACAAGTCTTTATGGACACGGCCCCCAAGCCAAATATTCGGTTCCCATAACAACAAACACATGCGAATCACTTTCTGAAAGAAACATCTCTCTTCAAGAATGTATACACATAATATTTTCAGGTAATATCACAATTAATATAATTAAATTGATATTTAAGTAACAGTCGTGCAAAAAATAGCATGCAACACACGGGCCGTAAAGGTATTTACGGGTCTCGAAAACTTAAAAACCCTCGGCTGCGCCTCGGGTTTTCAATCTGTTTCCTCGACCTGTAAACGTGCCTTACGGCACTTGTATCGCAATATACTATATTCTGGTTAACGAACACGTGTTAAAAACATTGTAACTTTTGACTGTAGTCGGCCACATTTATTTAATTCCGTTAACAGGCCTTAATGACACGTACTATAGGTACTGTAGTATAAAGGCACAGAAGACATATAGTTCTAATTTATTGTTTAATTTCAGTTTTCTGTTATTGTGGCTCCATGTTTTCTTATAATAATTAAAATTATATAGGTTTAGGTTTAGGTTTATTTAGTCCTTCAGAACATGTACATGTTATTGGACGCGTCAAATCAACTACACAGAAATTCTACATTAAATTACATGTTTGCAGTTATAAAATCAATTTCAAAACAAAATTTAAATTTAAACATCCACTTGGGTCCATTGGTCACTAGCACGATCCCTGTCTTCTTCATTCTGTGATTACCTGAAACAGAAAGAAAGAGAGAGCAGTATCTTCAAGGGAGACACATTGTCATTTTTTTTGTTTAAATATTATATTGATTTTGTTTAATTTAGTAATTATAATTTACTTCCTCGACCTAGGACAACTAAACGGACAGTCGGACCGATTAATTATTATACTGTTAATACGTATGTGTTAGGCTGTAAAGAGAACATTTTATTACGATTCATTACGGTAAGATATTTTGGGGGAGTTTAACGCCTAGGTATAAAAAGACTATCAAATATTTTAAGATAGGTCTTATATAGTTCAGCTGTAGCCGGTAAAAACAGTAATTGTTATCTCTTCTATGTATATAACCTATAGGAGGCTTTGTCCTGACTGACAGAGAATCAACGTAGAGCCTAAACTATAATAGGTAGAGACTTGGAATTTTGACAGTACCTTTTCAAAATGTAGGTGCTCACTAAGAAGGATTTTGAAAAATTTTGATTTTAAATGCCAAATATCAAAATATGTTTTTGAGAATACATAATCCCTTTTTAAACAGAATTGTCAAATCCAAATCAAAGTTCATATGACAACAGTGTATTGTTGGCAGTCTTCACATAAGGCTTTGGAAATAAATTAACCGGGACTTTGACAAATTAGAGAAGCTATTAAAATTTATATTTGAGTAAATTATGTATCTCAAAATTTTGTAGATTATGTAAAATAATCAGTAAATTCAACCCTTTAATCGAAATGTTCGCATTAATCAATATGTTCCTTACAGCTTACAAGTTTCGCGGGCAAAGCCTTAATGGGAAAACATTGAATGATTTGGACGAAACACACTATGCGGGGGTTTTTTGGGCTAGGGAACTCTAATCTGAGGTTTTTTTCCCCCCGGGTGGCGCACTTTGATCGTGAAATGCACCTCGAAGCCGGGTTTTTAGTTTTTTAAATATTCGTTATAATAAAATTGTTTATGCATGATTTTGGTAAGATTCATGAATCTATGGTTCATTTTAATCGTTTCATTCCGAATTTGTAGCATAAGTTTCGTTTTGTTCGTTTGTTTATTCATATTTTTAACGTTAAACAATATAATGAAGAGTAAAATTACGTAATTCCTCCAATTTATGTAAAATCGATGTCAGTGTTAATAAATATAATGTTTTAATTATTTTTCTGTTAAGTAAATGATTTAAATACAGTATCAAGCAGTTGAGTAAGTAAATTGCGGGCGAAGCCGCGGGCACCTGCTAGTTGTTATATAATAAAGTAAACTTATCCCTATTCAGACAATGGAAACCCAGTCTTACACATTGGCCGAATTTCTCCTGGTAGGCCTACTTATATATGTTAGAGGCTCGTATGACCCCAGGGCCAAAGGGTCACCAGAAGGATATTAGCAATCGAAACATGTCAACCCTTCGATTTGTAACGCAGAATCTAAATCAACTGCCTTGTTATAATTTGAAGCAGTCACCGCTGCCTATAGCCTTATTTCTATCATTCAATTTTGCACTTGCTTTTATGTAAATTCATAAGGACTGAACACTGAAACTTCTTCATAATAGGCTATATTTGAACAAAACCAATATTGAACACAGTGGTTGAATACATATAAGCTCCATACAAAATTAATGTGCAATTTTATATGTGGCGAAGCAAAATAATTCTTGTATAATACAGGGGTGCCCACAGGGGGGGGGGGTTAAGGCGCAGACTGCGTCATTGAAATTTCTGGGGGGGGGGGGAGGGCAAAATATTATCAATTATGAATTTTCTGGGGGGGGGGTTGAAAATTGTTGCAAAATTAGAGTTTTATATGTTAAAAATAAAAACAGCCAAGTTCTATAACTTCAAAAGGTCTCTTCTAATTCTTTATAAAGATAAAGATGAAGAATTTCGACAGCCATGGGCGCCCATACCCGGGGGCGGGGGGGGGGCGCAAGGAAAAAATGTATATTAATAATTATTATAGTCAGGTGTTTTTCTTTTAAGACAATTATTTGAATTGCTGAAGTTTTACCAAATCGACAACATGGAAGCAGAATCCACAGTGGATTAGGAAAGGGGGGTTCAGGGGGTTTGGACCCCCAAAAGTGAAAACCTAAAATTCTATATTTGTATTTTTTAAAAAAATTATTTAATTAAACAAGATTTGTTGGTGTGTCAAATATGATATAGCAGTTATTTTCTTTTCATAACATAATGAGTAGGCCTATTATGTCCACTGTTCCATGTGTTATTCAACTTTTCTTATAAATAGTAATAAGTATTATAACTTAGGTAACAATTTCTTGTTTAAGTTGCCATGTCTTAGAGTATAGTAAACAAATTTGCTAACTAGTTTTTCAGTGCTAAAATAGCGTAAAATGTGATTTTCATTAGTTCAACATTTAAAAATATCCCGGGGGTGGACACCCGACTTAAGTAATATTTTCTTGTTTACATTGGCATGTCTTAGAGTATGGTAAACAAATTTCCTGGCCAGTTTTTTAGTGCTAAAATAGCGTAAAATGTGATTTTCATTGATTCAATATTTAAAAATTTTCCGGGGGTGGGCCCCCCCACTTAGGTAATAATTTCTTATGTACATTGGCATGTCTTAGAGTATGGTTTTCATAACTAGTTTTTCAGTGCTAAAATAGCGTAAAATGTTATTTTCATTACCTCAATATTTAAAATTTTCCCGGGGTGGACACCCGACTTAGGTAACATTTTCTTGTTTACATTGGCATGTCTTAGAGTATGGTAAACAAATTTCCTAACTAGTTTTTGAGTGCTAAAATAGCGTAAAATGTGATTTTCATTAGTTCAGTACTTAAAAATTTTCCGGGGGTGGACCCCCCACTTAGGTAATGATTTCTTATTTACATTGGCATGTCTTCGAGTATGGTAAACAAATTTCCTAACTAGTTTTTCTGTGCTAAAATAGCGTAAAATGTGATTTTCATTAGTTCAATATTTAAAAATTTTCTGGGGATGGACCCACGACCCCCTTTTTGGGGGGTATTCCAAACTCTCCCGGCACTTCCGACCCTCCCCGCAATTATTTTCTGGCTACGTCATTGTTGCACTTATTATATTATTAATATCATGTTACAAAGTGGCCCAAGAAGTTAAAGCGACAAAAAATAAATTAATTTAAAAAATTGCCAACCCCCTAGACAATATCATATGGGCGCCCTTGTCGACAGCCAATTGGCTTGGGGTAAGCAATGAAGTTTGGGGGGTGAGCAATGAAGTTTGGGGGGTGAGTCATGACGTTTGGGGGGGGCACCCCTGTATAATAATAAGTAGGCATACAATATTAATAACACTAGACTGTGTAATAGTGTTAAATCAGAAGATAAAACAGTATAATTTCATGTTTAGGTTCTGTAGTCTTTTTATTATTATTATTATTATTATTGTTATTTATTATTATTTTTTATTTATTATTATTTTTGTTTTATTTTTTTTACCGGAAACGGTTTTTTAGGATTCGTGTGGCACTGGCAGTCAATTCGAAAAGTTTTATAGATAAATATAAACACTATTAATGAAAATAGAATAAAATCAGGTAAACTGATGTAACAAAGTGCCAGTATGTTTTTGTTTAAACAGT
Organism: Ectobius pallidus; assembly: GCA_964059195.1. NCBI lineage: Eukaryota > Metazoa > Arthropoda > Insecta > Blattodea > Ectobiidae > Ectobius > Ectobius pallidus. The sequence continues at coordinate 32,085,813 of CAXKWD010000006.1, forward strand.
TATGACTGCAATTATGATATGCAGAATATTTTTTTTTTTTAAATTGATTTCCAAGTTAAGCTCCAGATTTATTCATTAAGCAGGGCTTACGGAAGAACAAAGGTCTAGTTTTTTTAAATGAGATTAAAATCTTCCAGCATCACCTGAACTGTACAGATATGTGATATCATGACAATCGCACACTCACATAAAAATGTCAAAAAAAAAATCAAATTGGCCGGTTTCGGGTTTTGAACCATGGACTCCAGAATGTGAGGCCAAAGCGTTACCATCTCGGCCACCGGGGTCATTTTAACGGTCTAGTTGGATTAGCACTTGTAAATCGATAGTGTTTTTTGTCATAGCTACCTGTATTTTAATTTCCAAGGCCTTATAAGATAACAGTAAAACAATAGGCAGTGTTGTCAAGATAATTGATTTTCATTTTTTTTATAAATTCTTTCGAATACGTATCTAATATATAAAATCGAAAGTGTGTATGTATGTATGTATGTATGTATGTTTGTTCCTTATACAAATCTACATTTCTTTACCAATTTACACGGGATTTTGCACACATACCCAGTTAAGCCCGGAGAGTATAGCGGTCAACATTAAAATTGAAACAAATCAGTCCTTCCCTTGAAAATTATATAATTTCTGTGAATATTCTACTGAAAAACAATGAAATGCTGTTCAGTTCACATGACAACCGTGTATTGTTTACTTTGATAACATTGGGCCTTGGCAACTGGACTTTAACGAATTATTGAATCGATGCAATATATTGGCGAAAATAATTACTGAAAAATGAATTACACGAAAATAAAGCAAAGTGTGATGCAGTCACACAACTTTCTCTACCCTAGACATAAGAAATATTTTCTCACTTCACATTTTGATGTAGAATAAGAGGTCGTATTGCAGGTACAACTTAAGTGTGTGAGTATGTTATATCAGAAGTCGGTAAATAGTCAGTTATCCATAGCTGTAGGCTTTGTATTAGTTGAGATTTATCATAGGCCCTAAGCATGGGATGGAACATTTTGAGTCCTATACTCGCAGTATATTATGTCCCGGGTTTTAGGGGAGGAAAGTATGAAAGTGATACTGCATTTCTATTTTATTTCAGCCCCGAAAGGGTTGTAACATGAGAATGAGAAATAAAATTTTCTGTCAAGTCAATACAATCTTCTGTAATTTATGTTTCTTCTTATTTAAACCCCTCCCAGGCATGATGTGTAGAAGCAACGGAATGCAGCATTCGACATCCTCTATGAGCCATAAAAAGCTATATCTAGCGTTTTCTGATGGAATAGTTTGATAAATCTTTTTCTTCATTTCAAGTTTTACATACATATTATAGGCTATAAGGACCTAGAGTTTCAAAATCGAAAGTCCTCCAAAAGCTAATTTCAAATTAAAAAATACAAAGCCCGGGCGATGCCGGGCCTTTTAGCTAGTATTACCATAAAATAGGCACTAAATTGAGCATTACTCCGAAACAGGTCAACCGATTTTATCTATTATAAATAGACGTCTTCCCATGGACATTATAAATGCGTATACGAAGTTTCATAAATATACGATAAAGCGTATTTGAGTTATTGCACCTTTAAAGTAGACATTAAATTGGGGTTTACTCCGGTACCGGTCAACAGATTAGGTTCAAATTAAATAGGGCACTTCTCATGAACGTCATAAATGAGTAGGCTATACCAAGTTTCATGGAAATCCGATACAGCGTATTTGAGTTATGGCGCGTTTCTATTAGAAAGGCGCCATAATCTATTAAAATAGGCACTAAATTGGGCATTACACCGGTACCGGTGAACCGATTTGGTTCAATATCAATAGGGTTCTTCCCATGGACATTATAAACATGTATACCAAGTTTCATTAAAATTCGACAAAGCGTATTTGAGTTATCTCGCGTACAGACACACGGACGGACGGACGGACGGACAGACATTTTTCGTCCCCACACACAATCTCATAAAGTACCATACTGGCACTTAATAATGTAAGTAATTGAATGGTAGGTTACTAGATTATAGGCTACAAACACCACGTGACAATCCAGCTTCTGTAGTAGGTCGAAGGAGAATGACATTTATTACCTAGGTTGACGAGGGTAGGATTAAGTTCTGCTGGATAAATATGAATACTCCTTTCGGAAACTCCGTTAGGAACCGTACGTAAATCTGAACAGAGCTTACAATAACAGTGGAAGCCCGGTCATAAAAATGACTAATTATTGTGCCTCACAGTACTGCATATGACACAACTTGTCTGTCAGTGAGGTAGACCATTAAGGGCAATCCGTCATAGGAGAGAGAGGTTCCATCTGGCGCTGTGAAGTGAACTCTGGCTTAGCTCAGTTGTTAGAGCAGAGGCACGGATAGCCAAAGGTCCTGGGTTCAAATCCCAGTGTTAGAGAATTTTTCTCCTCTAATATTATAATGATAACTGGCCTACGTACAAGCCTGAAGCACATCCAGCGTCTATTTACAATTAAAATATCAAAAGATCCAGTCAGGTGAGGGGGTTTGGCATGGTATTTATTTAAGCTTTTTTGTGATAGCTTATTCTAAAACACTGACTTATCATTTATACCTAGAATAAGATTTTTGTTTGTTTCTTTTTATGTATGTTACAATAAATTAGGCTATAATTTGAACTGTATATTTTGTATCCTATAAATGAGAATTCCCTGGGCACTTTGTATCCGGCTGCTTAGGCTCTTCAGCCTAGCTACTCTTTCTTGTCATAATTAACTTTTTTATCAATAAATTATATTATTTTTTGTAACTAATGAACTAAGATGTCTGGTTCTCTGTATTTCAGTATGCAATCTTCCTTGCAATCCTACTGTTATTGGAGATGACAGTGGGAATACTAGGGTTTATTTTCAAAGACTGGGTGAGTTCATTATTTTATAATTATAAAAATATAATTTTGCATTATATATCCAACCCATTTTCTAGACTCTAGAAACTAGATATGAAGCATGTTGATTGACGTTAAATAAACCTTGCTACTGTTCTGCATGAAAAAATCCTTTACTCTAAGCTTAATCCTGTACTCAAATTTGAACTTGTTTTGGGTATGTAATCTGTATCAGACAGGGTTATTCATTAGCATAGTCATGGAAATTAAGTACACATTATTGCATATAGTGTTTAGTTTCCAGTTAACAAATTAGATATTACATTTATTGCATGTAGTGTTTGGTTTACTATTAACATATATATTATCTCTAGGGATGGGTCCTCGATACTTTCGATACCTCGACACTCTCGATACTTGCATGGTATCGGCATCGAGCGATACTTCAGAAAACTAGCTCGATACTTTTTCGATACTTTGGTAATTCTGCAATTTAAGGAAATGCGATATCTCTTTCTGCTCTTAGTAGTCTACTAAATATAGTAAATACTTCTATTTCTCCTTGAAATGGAGAAAACCACTCTATGACTTTTGTCTAGTCATAAATAAAGACTTTCCGACTTTCAAAATCCAAAAAGAAGATATTCTTAATTGTTTCGTTTCCTGTCAAACGTTTCAATAACAAGCAAAATGACTGTCCAAACCCCATTGTAATTTTTTAACAAAAACTTGTAAGTGGACTGTTTCAAAAACTAATTTTAGTTTTAGTGTAGAGTTTAAAAGTAATTATAGGCTACTGATGATATTAAATTTTGTCTCATTAAATATGCACACTTAATTAATTTAGTTGGTATTATACAGTTCTCTCAACTTTTAATTTTTAATGTACCTATTTATTGAAACTGGAAATGTTGACGGTATCGAGTATCGAAGTATCGAGGAAAAAATCATGCATCGGTATCGAGTATCGAGAAAATCTGGTATCGACCCATCCCTAATTATTTCTTTTGCCGTTATCCTTTTTGCTAAGTGCAAATGTTGTCAATAAGTGTATCAGAATTTTTTTCACTCTAGTTTAAAGAATTTAAACCCTATTGTGTATTAATCGTATTTTGGCAAAAGAATTTGATATTTTTATCTTAAGAATGAAACTTTTTATTTTGGTTTGGATATGCAGTCTGACTTCATAACAACTAAGTGTTAGCTATTAACAAGAATTTAAAATCACTACTGTATTTTCCAGACAGCCTTATATAGTTTTTAGTTAGTTCACCTTTTTACAACGTAAATTTTTTCTTGGCATTACCATGACTCTGTGTTAATATTGAATTTTAATTTGCCATTGCATTTTATTGTAGTAGGGTTATAACTAATGATGTCTGTCACATTATATTACATGCGAAATGATTAGTAAAAATATTATTACTACTTTTGTGGAAGAAATAAATTAATAGAAATAAAATTTTTATATTTATGTGTATATATTATATACGAGCTACGCTCCATGGTTCATAGTCCATGTGTAGGCCTACAGTCAAATCCTAAAAGTCACTTTATGGATGGTAAGATTTCCCTTAAAAGCATCGAATATGTAGCTAACCTGAATGTTAATGTATCTGTATCCGTTTTCCTATGTCCCCTATGTTGGGGCGAAGGGCCTTCAAGTGGAGGTTTCTGGTGCCTATGTGAATTCTGTTACGCTTATTTTCCGAGAGAGGGTAGAGGGACAGGTGGTAAACCCATCATCTCTCTATCCCTTCCAACTACTAAGGTATCACTTGGACGTGAAAGGGCCGAGAAATTTTGTCCAGAAGCTCTAATTTAGGCTTGGAGTTCTTTTACGTGCCGTAAATCTACGACACGGACCCCCAGCTTAAAGTCCCTCCCAGAGGACTCCGTGCCCAGGATTTTTACGTCCTGAAAAATCAATCGATTGCGGCCGGGTTTTTATCCCGCGACCTTCGATCTAGAGGCGAGCACGCTACCTCTAGACCACCACAGCCAACAATGCCAATGGATAATGCTGATTTATAAATGGAGGAATGACGGCAAGTTATTTCTATTGGTTCACTACAAATTTCCATTAGGTTGTACTGTGCCATCAAGAACTCCCTCTGCAGCTTTTCTTATGATTGCCACCCATGCGAAGGTTGGTATTTCTCCATAGCTCCTTGCACTCTTGCTGACTCCGCGGTAGCAGAGAGTAGACCATGTTGAAGACCACAGAACACAAACATGACTGATGACTGATGTGCATCTGTTTGCTATTGATGACAAAGATGTTATATCTTACACTAGATGTCGTACTTGCCTATCCCTACTGGGTAGAATGTTGTCGCCAAAACGCCATCTTGGAAAAGGGCAGAAAGTGCGCGGGAAGTTCAAAAACGTTAATATTGTAATGAACAAAAGGACATTTTAATAATACATTTTTCTATACATCAGATGTGATAAAATAATATCAACACAATTCTATATTTGATAATAGACTACACACGTAAAAAATACTTTATTTAAGGAACATTAAAAAAAACTATAACACTCTTAAAAACTGTTTACAAGTAGGGTCATTCTGTTGTCAGATCAACACACCTATTAAACCTCACCTTTCCAGATTTGGATGAAATTTTGTAGAGAGGTAGTTTTCATGTATATTAAGAGAAATACAAACTTTTATTGAAATATTTCAATCCGTTTTCAAAATACAGCCATGTAAAGCATTAAAAAAATATGAGAACTAATTTCACAGGTAGAAGTACCGAAACCATGCTTTAGAAGGAATATTCCTCTACAAGACTCGTGATTTTTACTTACGCTATGAGGAGTATCCATCTGTCAGGCAGCGTAGCTCCTACCGAATCATTCGGTGTTACCGTGATAATCGAGTGAGTGAACAGGCGATGTAATCACATAGAAGACTAATGGGCAATTCTCTGGAAAGTGAAACCAAGGGAGCAAATTTTGAAATTGCAACAAATGTATTTCTTTTATTATGAATGGGAAGAAGACACATTAAATTATTGTAAAAACAAAAACATAATCAATATTTTACTATTATACACTAGTAATAAATTTCTAAAGTTTGAAATAACAGGAGGAGGGAAAAGTATCAATTTATACTCGATATTTAAACACTTGTAACAAAACAACTATTCACAGTATCTTTTTAACAATTACATATGATGGAACCACAAGAAAACTAAGTATTATCATAAACAGAAACATGTCAACAAACCCACACTAAACATTTTAATACTCCCATTCCTGCAGCTCCTGCACTAGTGTCCCGTGCATCACAGAAAACATGAATTTTTTAATATTCTGAAAAAACAAAAGCAGATATTGCCTTGAAAACTCTATTTGACTTATATTATTAGGTATCACTAATTTTCAGTTCAATCAAATGTAGATCTGTTTCCTCTGCACAACACAAACGTAGTTTGTTTGTTTGTCCCGTGCATCACACGTCAGAATGTAAGATCTTGAAATCTGTACTGTCCTCTTGAATTTACTAGTGTATTGGTTTTTATTACTTTCATAATCTGATTAGGTGAACGTAGGAATCTGTCAGTTTTAACAGGCTACTTCCAAACGTTAATTTTCCAATCCTGAACCATTACAGAGAGGAAAAGTAATGCCCTTTTTTTTCAAAAAGTTTAATAGGTACAATTTACAAACAAATGCACACATGAAGGGACATCTTTTGTCTATTTTTCTATATAGTTGCCAAGTTTCTCAACACATTTCTCCCATCATAATACCATTTTCAAAATGCCCTGTTGATAGATGTCCATTCGGTTAGAGTATAGCCATCTGAGGACTACTGTTTTCACTTCTGCAACTGACACAAAGCGTTTACCGACCAGGAATTTCTTCATGGGACCAAACAAATGAAAGTCTGGTGGTGCAACATGTTGCTGCAGCTGTTCATGAGAAAATCAACAAATTTGTTTGGGAGGTGCTCCAGCATCCTCCATACAGTCCAGACATGGCACCGTTTGACTTTCATTTGTTTGGTCCCATGAAGAAATTCCTGGTCAGCAAACTCTTTGTGTCAGGTGCAGAAGTAAAAACAATCTGCAGATGGCTATACTCCAACCTAACGGACTTCTATGAACAGAGTATTATAAAACTAGTAGCAGGATGAGAGAAATTTGTTGAGAAATTGAACTGGCATGGGACTGTCACATTTGTATACAAATAAATGCCATGTAATGACACATGTTCTTACTCAAGTTTAATTGTAACCTTATTGCAGAAAACGTTTGTAGAAATAACCGTATCCACTAAACCAAACAAACAATAATGCAGGGAATATGTTTTGTCAATAAAATATGGGCTGGGAACTTGTAGGAATAAAGTGTCCCGTGCATCACATTTCAAATGTCCCGTGCATCACAAAACAAAAAGATTAATTAAAAATTCAACATAATGAATTGAATATAACCAAATACAGAAATAAGAAGAATATTTACTATAAGAAGTCAAGCCATGAAAATAATTTCCCTAACCCTCCTCAATTCACAGAATATGTGGATCAAAGCAAGCAATGTGACTGAGAGTAGTTTTTCTGAGTCCCGTGCATCACAGAGAGTTTTTCTTTTTTTTCTGTATGTTATAACTTAGGTATAAAGCTAGATTTTTCTTTCTGGTACACATTACACAGCAACTGATCAGTAAAGTATCAAAGCTGACTGGCAGCAGTTACCTTATATGCTAATAAAATTAAGGTCATTTGAATCCTGCAAATGTCCCGTGCGTCACTCAGAGAATTTCCCTAATACTCAAATGAGACTCTTTGAATAGATGAGCGTGATAGAAGCATAACCTGCGCTTTGGTAGCAAAAGACAGTAACCATATCCATCTGTGAGACTGGTGTTCTGCTCTAAGGGTTAAAATACCAAAAATAGGCAGTAATATCATTAAAATAAGCATTTATTAAAAGTCAAAACAGAGAGTAATTGAACTTTTATTAATGAAAGTAGCTAAGTTACTTAATAATTTATTTATCACTTACAGTTTACTCTTACTTTTCTTGATTACAAAGCAACAACAAGATGTTTATCAAGGTGTCAACTGTCATAGTCATGTAGGAAACAAGGTCCTCAATAAATATTTTCATGACGTGATGTGTCATTTCATTATTTTTGTAACTTTCTCAGACTTTCATATATTCAGATTTTTTATGTTTTTTTTAAATGTGTAAATAATCTCAGAAAGAAACTATAACGAACCAAAACAGGCAAAAAAGACTATAAATTTTAAGATAGGGAATAGAAGCTAAAATAGGCCAAAAAAAAAAAAAAATTGACCCAAATAGACTGACCAAAAAAATCTTTGAATATTTTCGCAACAAAAAGACCAAACCAAATTGGTTTAAGGAAATGGAGAAGGACTTAAAAGAACTCAAAATCACAGAAAAAATGCTCATAGATAAAACTGCAAAAAAAAAAAAATAACCAAAGTCAAGAAAGAGAGGTTCCAAGTCAAAATCAAAACCATTCGAATGATTCAGATCAGTGAAGACGGGAGAAAAGCAAAATCAGAAAGAATGAAGCAATACTGGGCTAAAATTAAAACACAAAACACTAAGAAGTAATTGATTCAACGTACCCCAAAGTTGGGTGAAATGGAGAAGAAGAAGACTGGTCCTACTGTCCCTAAATGTAGGGAAACATGTTTGTCTCCATTTTACTCTTTAATATATCTTCCAAATTGAAAAGGCTCTTGCCTAACTTCCAGGGCCTAATGATCAAATAAACAGTGCTTGGTAGTGATCGATTACATACGCCTGGCGATTCTCAGAAGTTGTTCATTGTGCATGTACTTATTTTCATTTGTTACTAGAAATTTAGATGGTGCAACTAGTCACATGGTACTTAGTTTGATTTAATGACAAATCTGTGTGGTGAGTTGTGCAGTAATGAGTGCAGTAAGTTAGGATGTTGGCACTAGGTGCTGGAAATTTGACTTTCCAGTATGACAGCATGAACAGGAAATAGATGAAAAAAACACTATCTTAGAAAAACATAATGACATCAAGTACGCAGATCTGGACAACTGGGCAGTCAAAGTTGTTGACTGGTAATTTAGCTAGTATTGCAGATTTATACGTGATGGGATGCTATACTCATAACCTATGGTTGTGTTAGATATTAATCTATGGTTAATACATGCACCATATGTTAAACATGGTGTTTTTTTGTACAGCTGAAAGATTTTTTAAATTCAGTCAGGTGGAGTAATATTTTTCTACAAAGGATTAAACAGTTATAATAATCCATCCTATTCTTACAGATAAAAAATCAAGCGACTGGTGGCTTTCAGGCATTCATAATTCATTACAGAGAAGATCCTGACCAGCAGAATCTTATAGACTGGATACAAGAAGATTGGGTAAGTGCAATCAGTATAAATTAGTGTGCCTCACAGAATACATTGCTTTCAGTAAGATTGACCATTAAAGGGAATCATAAGAGAAAAAATTCAAACTCTGGCTAGCTTAGTTGGTAGAGCATCACCACAGACAGTTGCAACTTTTAGGTTGGAGTCTCAATGTCAGAAATTTTTTTTTTCTTATTCTTAATTGGCTATGTTCTCCAAAATTAAATTTTGTATTGTGAAAGAAAATATTGTGGGGTCTCTGGTCAGATTAATGCTTCTTTTATCGTGGGTTTACACAGCAGTCTGTTTTGTAGCAAAGATTTTTTCTTTCTTTTTAACTGGCACATATTTGCTAGGGGCAATTTCATGGGCAAGCCAGTTCAGAAAGAATTTCTCTTTCGCTAAGGGTGTCCAAGTATTAGGCCTATAAATTTACTTCTTTAGTAACAAAATAAGTGTTTTGTAATATAAATTCATATGGAACACACCGTCATAAACTGTTTTTAGCAATTCATTACTTAAGAAAAAACTAATCGTCATTTTGGTAAATTTATTGGTCTTTTTTTTTTTATTAATTTTGGGTCATTTTTCACTATTTTTAGGTCATAAATGCATTTTCTATTTTGCATTTTTTCACTATTTTATGATCATTAAATGCCTTGCCCTAGTAATTACATTAATAAGTAAGAAATATTTATTGTAATATTTAGCCTACTTTTCTACACTGTTATCGATGAATTTATTTTAGCATTTTAGTATGCCAACATCTGGAGTCATGAAATCACTGCCGTCTGTACCTCAGCATTGTTGTGAAAACATTTTTCTGCCAGAAATGCTTCATGAGACCAAAGAGATGGAAGTCACTTTGTTCAAAGTCGGGGTTTTAACTTGAGACTTGATTCTGTATGATTAAGTATGATGCAGAAATGAGTTTACCCATAAATTCATGTTCATGTTTTTCAGGCCTTTAATTCTTTCTCCCTCACTTCAATCTCTCCATCTTTCCCTGCTTTCTGTCTTTCTTTCTTTCTTCCCTCACTTTATTCATCACTTAGCTTTCTTATTTTTCTTGTCCTTTGCGATTTCTAGAGACATCTAGTGACCTGGCTGATTTAGATCTTCCCCATCTGCAGTTTCTTTGTTGCTGCTATCAGTCCATTCCATTGCAGTCAGGTCTGCAAGACATGTCTCCTTCACTATAAACTCTCTCATTAATTTATTTCCAAGCTTTTTCTGGTGTACTCCATGTTTTGTAACGCTTCATCTCTCTACACCTTTTCGACCTGAATTTCGGAAATAGTAATTTCATTTTCAGAAAAAGTAATTTCAATTCAGGAAAAAGTAACTTCCAATTTTGAAAAAGTGAATGTAAATTCAGAAAAAGTTATTTCAATTTCAAAAAAAGTAACGTCAGTTTTGGAAATAGTATGCCTTATCTTTATTTTGAAACAGTGTTAAGATGAATGCATAGGCCTAAATTAATGGTTATTAAAATTAGAGCATCCTAATAGAATATCTGTTGCTAATACCGGTATAACAATTCTTTGAACTACACATAATTTAACACCCTCTCACAGAAACTGGGGTTGAAAAGGTGTAGATTTACATTGAATAACCCAAGAACTGTGGAAAACATCCATTCTTTTCTTATGTTTTGAGATAAATGTTTTAACTACTTTATTCACAACTGAGAAATGTACTTGATCCTGCCTATGGGATGCATTTGCAACAATAACATTTGTAAGGGAAAATGTATTTTGGCTTTTATAATTTTTTTAGAAAACCGAATCATTTTATGTTTTTTTACTAATATATAGTCTACGGATAATATGTTAACTTACTGTTTTTCTAACTTAAATATAATATAAACTCTGTGACTCTACATCCCTGGAGGGACTAGGCCTAACATCCGACTGCTGTGTATCTATCATAGGCAGATGGCAAAATTGAGGCATGTGATCAGCATGATTGTTTCCATGACCAAAGCTCCTACTTCTTGATCAAGTAGTTCCTTGATTTATATCACAAGGCTGATTGCACCCTGTTCCAGACTTCCCTACCTCAGAAAAATCTGAGGAGGTACAAGTGATCAAACCTGGGCCTGTGGATCTGCAGCCAGTGACACTAACCATGAGAGCACCAGGCGGTCTTGAATTGCTAAGAACCCCTCTGAAAATTCAAGTTTTAAATCAGTTGAGAAACTTAATAAAAGGATGTTTGTAATACTAAAATTTTCTACAGTTACAGTGTTGTGGGATAGAAGGTCCAAAGGACTGGGACCGCAACAACTATTTCAATTGCTCTTCTAAGGATGTCGGAAGCAGAGAAGCTTGTGGTGTGCCATTTTCATGTTGTAAACGGAAACCAAATGTAAGTGCAGTTTATAACATTATTTAACATATGTAAAGCGTTTAGCTTAATCTAAGGCAAACTTAAATAAGAGGTTTTAGGAAAATAACATTTTATACAAAAAAAATTATGACAGCTGGAAGTGACAGTAAAAACTAAGATGTGGAAACATTTTTGCCTTTTTGTTTTTTTGTTAATTGTTGGATTTATTTTTTAAACTGTTGAAGCCATGAAACCAAAAGGATAAATGTGTCATTGTGCACGGAACAAAAATATAGTGTAAATTCTTTTGTTCTTAAAACATGTTCAAGGGAATTGCCATTTCCACATCTCTGTTCAAGGTGTATGAAACTTGAAGTTTGCTTTTCACACAGTACTGTTATTTGAATAAATTACTTTTTTCTTTTTGGGGTTCACTGTATATACCACTGACAAATACTTAAGAGAATTTTATGAGTTTTTCATAAACCTTTTTTTATATAACTTGTTTTAACAGTATAATGGTTAAAAGCTAGATATCTGTGTCTTATTTGTTTTGCACTGATAGAGGTCATAAAATTTGCTTATAGAAGAAATAAAATTCTATAAATTTCCTATATCCTGGTTTGTCTACAAATTGTAAAGCTGCGTCTCCATTGATATACATTTAACACCAACATGTCAATATTAACTAGTTGATATTGACTTGTATATTGCAATTTCGCGTTCCAATTGATTTGACATGCAAACCCAGCGTGTTGCACTTAACATTTTCAGATGTTAATTTGTTTTCCGGAGAAAATGGACAACATGTCAAGTCAATTGACTATTCAGTCAATATCAGCTTTGTTTCGGGAATTTCCGGGAAACGAAAAGCGATCGCCAGCTTAATCGGCTTTCGTTCGGGAATTTCCGGGTAAACAACAAGCAGTCGACAGCTTCCTCAATATTCCCGGCATCCATTTTGTATTATTGAGTATTTGGTATATCAGTGTTCTCAATAGTATTGCATCTACTTCTAAAATTATTTTTTTATGGCATACTCCATTGTTGAAAAATGTGATAGTTATTTTGAAAAGATCAAGATATCTGTACATAATTAGTATTTAAGAAAGTCATAGACAGTTAACAAGAAGATAATAACGAGTATATAAAACTACTCTCATTTTGCAATGTTGGCTGCCCTCTTCAGAGGCTTTTCTTTTTTTAATGTTATTCATTTCTGTTCGTAACCTCGCTAACACATGTTAACCTATAATATTGTAGTGGAGACAGTTGTTAATTGGCAAATCACTTGATTTGTATACATCAACAAGTTGATGATAAACATTTAACATATGTTAACTGCAACATGTTGGTGTTAAATGTATATCAATGGAGACGCAGCTTTAAACAAATCAACAATTATTTTTATTAAAAATTGTTCATTATTAATTTAACAATTTTATTTAAATGTACACCTCTAGGTATGAAATTTTTATTTTTAAGTATCAGGGCTTTCAATTTTATATATATATATTATACTGCTGTACAGGTAGGGGGGGAAAAAAAGCGGACCTACTAAAATATCTAAGTTGCCGATATGAGCCATCACACTTGCCTAGCGGGTTCTAGGCATGCACAGTGTCTCATATCAGTAACTTAGATATTTTAATAGGTCTGCTTCTTTTCCCCTACCTGTACATTAAGGCATTTTACAAGAAAAATGTTTACTAATTATTTATAATTTGTTTATAAAAATTGTTTTCTTGAAAATTTAGTCTATAAACTTGAAACATGATTAGGCTACTTCAAAACTATGAAAGAAAGAAACACAAAATTTTCACTATTTTGTAGATAGTGCCTGACATTTAGTTTTTTTTTTTGTTTGTTTTGTTTTTATTGTTTTTTTTGTTGTTTTTGTTTTGTTAACTTAAGATTTTAAATTGTTACATAGATTTTTTCGTTCACATCATTATAAACATAATGTAGAACACAGTAGAATATTCATATATAATAAATTTCTCAATGTCAAACACTAGAGAACTTTTCAAGCTTCAAAATGACACCAAAATCACCTTGATATGTTAATTTATAGAAGAGTTGTTATGTTTGAAAGAATTGAATACCAAGTGATTTCCTACTGAAAAGAAATCAAAACTTGTATCGAAATGCATGGAAAACGCTTGCCAGGATAAACATGAAAATAAGAAGTTCAAACAGTTCATTCTTACCCCATTCTTACTTACTAGTGTATTAGTGACAACTAATAGTCACTATGAGAACTTCTAGCAGAGAAAGAAGAATAAAAATACTGAAATTTTATAGATGGCTAAGGGGCATGGCAAAATGATTCTTCTTACAAAAAGGGCTCTATCGAAGGAACTAGCAGCCAAAATTTAAAAATTAATACATGAAATTAAATAGGAAAGAACTGTCTATCTAAATATGTAATTTTCAAAAAAAATGTAATTTTTCAGAAATTGTTTTGTTTCTTGGGTGTACATAAACCTTAAGTAATCATTTTAATAACAAGCAATTTTTTTGTAAAGTGTAAGGGTTTCCAAGTGAATCCAGGTCTTGACATTTTATGAATAAATGCATATAACTGCAAATATTCAAGTACGGTACATCTCAAAAGTACTGTACAAAAGACCAATGTGGTGGCCCTCTAAGTCTAGGCATTGCCTGATATTGCTAATGCATGAATTTGGATAGCAGACACCATTACTTTCCAGCAAGATGTTGCACCAACCCATTTACCTTAATTATTAGAGACTACACAATGAATACTTGTGGATTGTTCGTGGCACACCATGAATTTGGTAGGATTGCTCTCCAGACCTGGGACCTTAGATTTTTTCCCCCAAGGTTCATTAAGTTTAATGTGTTTCAAAGATGGATGAACACCCTACAGCAATTACAACAGCGAATAACTGCAGCAACAAACAAGTTCACACCCACTATACTGAAGAGTGTTCCGATCTGTGCAAGAAAGACTTATGCCTAGACTTAGAGGGCAGTGACCACAATGAAATGTGCTAAGTGTATTGATGTTTGTGTAGAAAGCTACATTTCAGACATTCTGCAACTTCTGAATTTATATGTATTTTTTGATACAAAAGTCAAGAGACTTCTGAATCACTCTGTATTTTTAAATATATTACTTTTACAGATGTTGCATAAATGTACATGAAAAATTCCTTTACAGTAAAACCATACAGTTCTACGTATTACAAATTTTAAATTTATGTTACTTCTTTTGACTTAACAATGGATGTAAATACATTCTATACATTCTTTATATTTTATTCAACAAGCTTTGAATTAACCTTTATTTGTGAAGTGCTAGTTCTGTGAATTATTCACAACAGATCTGTTTTATTTGGTAAGGTAAATAATAATATTTCACTCTAATCTATTTATTCCCTCAACATTCCACATGATACAATAAAACAGCCTGTTTTCTTTTTTTGAACAGGAAATTATTAAAAACAAACAATGTGGATATGATGTTCGGAAACCAGGCTATGTAAGTAAATTTGATGTACTCAACCACTTTATAGTCTAGCTTTATTTTTTATTTGCCACATGTATGGTCACAATAAATACTTTTCCATTATATATTTTCTTGAGCTGCATGTTTATTTTTTTACTATCTTTGACTACTTTGATAGTCATTATGTGAAACTGAATTCAGACCATATTATTATATTTTTGGGTCATAGAGCATGTTACAGAACTAAAATTTCAACGAGTATGTAATATAATATATTTAGCACAGGTATAAATTACTGTATTGTTTCTTTATGAGAGCAGTATTTACTACAAACTTAGACCGGTATTCATAGTCTGTGACTTAAGAGTGACTTAATAAAGCTAAACGTATTGGACAAGTTGACCTATATGTTTTTTGTATTCATAGTCTTCTTTGAAGTCCTACTTTGAAAAATTTCACTTCATAAAGTCCTACTTTGGAAAATTTCACTTCATAAAGCTCAACTTGTTTACGTATTAAAGTGGAAATGATAATATGAAAAATCGCATGTTCACTGCCATAACAATTGAATTAGCGAATCGTATAAAAAAAATGTTCAGATTTCATGTAATACAAAGCCATCTGAGTATGTATTTTGCTGTGCATTGTAAACAAAATTCGATAATTCATCCATATATATTTTTGCAGCATGTAAGTAAGCTGATCAATAGTTTATTGAAAATATTCTGTGTGTATATATTAGCTTGGACATTGTTCAGAATTAATACCGGTATGCTTATGTGTTTATTTCAATATTAATTAGGTTCTAGAGAGATTCAAAGCACCTTAGGAAGCTTTGGGTGGATATGAAATGCTAGCAGAGAGATATTTTCAAAAGTATATTTTTCTTCAAATGGAACCTCTTTTTAAATTCATGTCACTGTAGAATTTAAATGAATTCATGAAGTTTCACAAGTAACGCTTTGAGGCACAATTTTCTTGTATCACCTCGCCCAGATCCTCAAAATCATTGTCGATGATTCTGGCTTAAACTGAAATAAGTCAGGGGGACCCTTGACTTGATGAAGTTTAGCTTATTTTGACAAATAAGTCATAGTTTCGTGACTATGAATACCAACGAGTTAGACTTTGTCAAGTCTCACTTTATAAAGTAACTACATCATAAGTATGACTTGTTAGTGCCAGAAATTGACTTAAGACAAGATTTACGTTTGACTTGGATATAAGTACGACCTTTTGTGACTATGAATACCAGCCTTAGAGATCCATTGTGTAGATGCTTTGAAAACTTTTTGAAATATAAATGGAAATCTAAATAGTGCACATCATACACAACACCTCCAAGTTCCAAGTTATAAATTATTATAAAGTGACCAGACATCCCACTTTTGTACAAATATCCGGCTGTCAAAAACCAGTTAATAGTCCCACTGCCCAAAAAAATCCAGTTAAGTTAACTGTCCCACTTCTGCAAAGTGCAGTTTAAAATTCTCTGTCTTTTTATTTTTAATATTGACCATTGAAGTCGCTCAAATCTTCCATTCACCAAGGAAGTAAGTGATAATGACATAATTTTTTTCCCCTAGTAATCTGTACTATGGCACTTTCCCAGTGCTATACTTTCTGTCTCACTTACACATACACACACACAAACACACACACAAACACACACACACTCTCTCTCTTTCTCTCTCTCTCTTTCTCTCTCTCTCTTTCTCTCACTCTCTCTCTTTCTTTCTTTCTCTCTCTTTCTCTCTCTCTCTCTTTCTCTCCCTCTCCCTCTCTCTCTCTCTCTCTCTCTCTCTCTCTCTCTCTTTCGCTCTCTTTCTCTCTCTCTCTCTCTCTTTCTCTCTCTCTCTCTCTCTCTCTCTCTTTCTCTCTCTCTCTTTCTCTCTCTCTTTTTCTCTCTCTCTCTCTTTTTCTCTCTCTCTCTCTTTTTCTCTCTCTCTCTCTTGCTCTCTCTCTCTCTCTTTCTCTCTCTCTCTCTCTCTCTCTCTCTCTCTCTCTTTCTCTCTCCCCCCTCCCCCCTCACAGTCTTTCCCATTCATTCATACACTCCCTCATCCACTCACACTCCCTCTCACTAGGATAAGAAATATTGGTACATTAGCAGCAGATGGGCTAAGTATGATGTACAGAGCCATCATTAAATAACCATCAGAAACAAAAAAGAGCAGTGGCGCCAACTTATATGGGCCCGTGGGGCTCAAGCCCACCCAATAATTTGCTGTGAATTATCTTAAATATTTATTATAATAATTATTAGGCCTATTATTACTAAAAAAATCATGTTTAGTCGGTGCAAAACCAAAATTAGGCTAGCCTATAGGTTTATACAAGCGTTGACACAAGTAACATGATCTCCCTTGTTTCAATTAACTTACGGTACGATCGCGATCGTTTGCAATTGTTTCTGAATCCTTCAAATTTATAGCCTACGACAAATTTACTCTGTTAATGCCAGTTTTCCCAGCATTTTCCGAAATACTTTTTTTCCGCTTTGAAAAGTCTGAAGACATTATTACGTTCAACAATATTATAGAGAAGAGTTAATTTCACACATTGCTGTTCTAAGTGTAACCCTACATACGGATAACGGGGAAAAGTTGACTTTCGATTTTGCTTGTTGAAGAATTTATAGGGAGAAGTAGGCCTACTGTACATGTAGGCCTACAACATACAGTGCTACTCAATAGTCATTGCATGTTTTACTTTATTTTACTTTATTTTATTTTATTTTATTTTAGTTGTTACCTAATATCTTTCCTCCAAAGGTCCCCGTAATTATAAACTTTGAATAATTAAATTAGAGTCCCACCCGGGAGGTGTTTGTAGCACGGTTGCCTTCCACCTTGTCGGCCAGTGGTTAAAAATTTCCGGGTTAATGTTTTTGAGCCCACCCAATGTTCTTCAAAAGTTGGCGCCACTGAAAAAGAGAGTGTGTGTGAGTGTGTATGCTAGTGGGGGAGGGAGGGTGTGTGTTTGATACCTTTTCCTACTATAGCCTATCTAGTTTATAAATGCTATAACTGTTACAAGCTATAAACAGTGTATAGTGATGACAACTTCACAGGTTGGTTGTCCCACTTTTGATTCCAAACTTTCTGACCATTTTAGTTATATGAAAAGAACTCTGTATGATAGAAGTTGAATTAGTGTAAATAAATAGCATATCAAATTTGTGAAATATATGAACACTGCATGAAAGATGTCACTGCTATTGATGTGATGTAAAGAATTCAGATATAAACAAATCAAAGTGAAATTGACAGTACATTCTCTGGGAAACTCACACAGTTTGCTCTAGTATAAATAATCCAAGTGTAAATATATTAAAATTTTATTTAAATCTGTTTTCAACAATGCATGTAATCTGTATGTTTTGCTGTATATCTGCTGTACCTTCAATGCTCTGTAACAATTATTATGTTTGAAAAAGTTCTATTTATCCTATGTTCCCATTAACCTGGACATTCTAAGAAATTCTTGCTTTAATAATGTACAGTAGATGCATGAATCATAGATAATATGATAAAATGATTTTTGTTCTAATCCCATAACAATAAGAAGGTTTTCAAACATTGTGAAATAAATGTAATTTATATTATTTTTATTGCATGGATTAAAGCATGTTAACATTCATTGTACCAGTAGTCATCAAGGTTTAGCTTACTACTGAGAAGCAGTTAAACAACATTGTTTTTATTATGAGAGTAGAATATAGTTTATTTCTGAGAAATGATTTTTAAGGCATATAATTTTATTGCCACTTATGCAAGACTGTTTTTGGAAATTTCCCTCCCATAGGTTCTCATGTATCTACACCCCTCTATACAATTTTATGTTAGTAAATATTACTTAAATATATACTAGATGAATATGGCCTCTTTTTCTTAGGTTGTAGTTTTAGCCAAAAGTTTGCTAATTGTTTGAATTTCACTCCACTGAGATGTTTTCTGCAGTCACTCATGAATCAAATAAGAAAATAAAAACACATAACATAAAAATAGATCTTCACTGATATCATTTCACTTCACTTTAAAGTTTAACATACAAGAGCACTTTTAATTAATGGTCCGACGCATCGGACAGAAAGCTTAAAACTGATTGTCGCCTAGCAAAGCATGCTAAGTTCTTATTGTTAGATGTGCATTATCAAGTCACAATTGGATGATTCATGACTCCAGTGTTGTTGCATCATGAAATAACGCAGTATCAGCATAAGGATGAAGGAAATGTTATTGTTTTGTTTCTATCTATAGCTTAGGTTTCAGATAGTATTCAGCTGTCTGGTGTGGTTGCATCATTAATGCAATGTCAGCATGAAAAAAGAAGGGAGCTTTCTGTTATCAGGTATATATTCGTTCCAATTCATCTGCACAACACTCCCTTGAATGTGATTAATGTAAAACTGCCACCCTTCAAAATTTGCCCTCTTGGCTACAGCCTACTACAGCCCTGCACTTGTGTAATATTTACTTTTTGAACATTCAAGTTCCCAGAATACCTGTTACAATAGGACCTCTTTCTTCTGTCTTTTGGATCTTATAAAGAAGCATACACAGCATAATATGCAAGAAATAAAATTAGATTTTATTTTATTTTTTAAACTGACTTCGTATTGTTTGTTAAATGACAATCTGCAGTGACAGAAAGGTTTAATAAAATGAAAAATAAGGCAGTGTTACCCCATTTTTGTTTATTTTACTTTCTTCATTAGGGATTGGGCTCTGGAATATTGTATATCAGACATCATTACTAGATATAAAGAACTTGTAAAATTAAGATGAATAAACTGCAATATAGTTGTACAAGTAAATGAAATTATGGGTAATGATTTCTGGACCTTCCAACTGGGTAAGAACTAGGATTGATTCCAGGCTTTCAGCAGCTTGCTTCACTGCCAACTTCTAAGAGAAGTTAGCTAGTTGGAAAAGAGTCTGTTTTACACATTGAGTTAATAACACCGAAATATTTTTCCTGTGTATAGAGAGAACATAGACCAGCAACTTTTATTAGGAGATTTTTGCTATATAGATTCGATTTTTCCTGTTACAACATAAAATCTCCCATGGCATGGCCTCCACTGACTTCTAACATTTGCAAAAATGCAAAACAAAGGAACTTCATTGTTAACACTGGAGTTATGAATAATAAACTAATGCAATGGCCGCCAGTCATGTGATTAGTCTGTAAATTTTGCAGATTATGAAAACTAAATAATGATATAGCTGTTGATGAATGATTAATTCAGGTTTTTATTGATCACTAAGAAGGCATTAAGTCAGTTTAATGACAAATTTAACCCTATTTCACTTCATTATTGACTTATGAGGACCAAATTGTAATGACTTTAATTCCTTGTAGCATACAAATTTTACGTCATAGAGCAAAAATCTCCTAACAAAAGTTGCTTGTCTATATCTCTTCTATACACAGGAAAAATATTTCGATGTTATTCATTAACACCCTGTATAGAAGAGACAAGAAGTGGTAGGTGGAGTGAGGGATTAGTAGGAAAAATGGGAAGTGGAACAAATAGATGGAACACACTGATTGGTTGGGAATTAAACTAAAACTAAATTCCGTGGCGGTACATCCCTGAAGGGACAAAGCCTACCACCCGATCGCTGCGTCATCTACCATAGACAGAGGCAGGATTGGAGGGCATGTGGTCAGCACGCCATTAATGGTGGTTTCCATGACCGGAGCCGCTACTTCTCTGTCAAGTAGCTCCTCAGTTTGAATCATGAGGCTGAGTGCACCCCGTTCCCAGACCTCCCTACCTGAGAAAAATCCGAGGAGGTACCAGGGATCGAACCTGGGCCGATGGATCTGTTGTCAGCAATGCTAACCACAATACCACGCCGGTGGTCTGGTTGGGAATTACTGGCATTTAATCTAAAATGCAGTAACTCCACCTTATCAATATAAAAGTTTTAAAATATTAAAGATCAAATATATTTCAATTAACTTGTGGTCAACCTCAGTGACAAAATTTTAAAATTTTTATAAGACATTTACATGCCATCCTAAAACACTTTTAGTGTTTGTTGCTTAATTTGATGATGCTGATCATGGATATGTGAATTGTTTTCCCCCAATGTTGATATTTCGGATGTAATAGTCCATCTTTCAGTATTCTTAAGAACAACCAAAATAACATGTTTAGGGACATAACTAGGGACATAAGTGAGAACTAACATAGGTAAATTCTATAATAATATCTCATTTTCAATGCAACAATGCCCTCACTAAAAAATGTAAATGAGAACGTCTTTTCCGTTTATGTTCTTTGGATCCCTTGTCACATACT
This sequence comes from Ectobius pallidus, assembly GCA_964059195.1. Lineage (NCBI taxonomy): Eukaryota > Metazoa > Arthropoda > Insecta > Blattodea > Ectobiidae > Ectobius > Ectobius pallidus. The sequence goes on from CAXKWD010000006.1 coordinate 32,107,188, forward strand.
ATTCCCCACAGATAGTCTCCCATCATTTCACAATCCCAGCATCCCTGATACCTTCTTTCCATAAGCTGAATGTCCTGGTGGAACTGTTTTCCATGTTCCTCACTCACATCTTCTAAATTTGGTCCAAAAGTATGGGAAAACAAATAGTGCATTTTGACAGTTTACACCCAAGCACACAGTAACTCTGTATCAAATTGTCAATAAGTTCCTTGTAATTTTCACTTCTTTTGTTACCCAGAAAACATTGCACTACCTTTCGAAAAGCTTCAAAAGCATTACATTCATCAAGAGTCATTACATCTACAAATCCTTTAGATTGTAACATCGTACGAATCTGTAAAAATTCCACCTTTTATTTTTGCTTCAGATAACTTTGGAAACATTTGTCTGATGAGAGTTAGATCCTCAGAGTTGTTGTTCAAACCTTTGATAAGTTGTTTGATAAGTCCAAGTTTGATATGGAGTGGGGGTAACAGAATCTTGTCAGTAGACATAAGAGGTTCATGCTTTACGTTGTGTGCGCCTGGAAACTATTCTTTTCTGGTTGGCCAGTCTCTCTTGGTGTAATGCTGATCGTCAGCCCTGCCGTCCCATAAGCAGAGGAAACAAGAATACTTGGTGTAGCCACTTTGAAGCACCAGAAGAAGCCCCAACATCTTAAAATCACCACAGATATCCCACTTGTGGCATCCAAGACCAGCTTGACTTTTTATATGTTTCTTTCAGGTGAGTAGAATGAGCTATTGCGATGGAAGGAAACTTGTTCCCATTATGTAGCAGGACAGCTTTAAGACTGTACTTGAGCTATCTATAAAAAGGTGCCACTGGTCTGGTTCATAAGCAATCTGCATGTGTTGAAAGAGAGCATTAACACTACTGCAAAAACATAGATGTTCTGACATTTCATAGAAACAGGCAAAATCCTTGTGCCGTACTCTGTATTTTGTTATTTTGTATCCTTTGGCAAGCAAGTTATTTTCCTTAAGATGGGATGCAAGAAGTTCGGCCTTTGATTTGGGTAGTTCCAACTCCCTTATTAAGTCATCCAACTTTTTTTGAGTGAAGAGCTGTGGTTCTTTTCCATTACTGTCTTCACTATTGGAAAAATCACTGTCATCATTAGATTTTTGTATTTCGTCATCAGTCTGGTGGCAATGGAACTGGCAGCTCCTCAGAGTGCGGTGCTGGAGCAATATACGATGGTGTGCTGGGATATGGAATATGTTTTCTATTCTTGGTACTTTTGTAATGTGTAATGTCAACTATAAAAAAGAAACAGTTGTCATGATGGCTGGTTGGCCCTCTCCATATTCGAGGAACTGCAAATGGCATAGACTTTCTTGTTCCACGTAACCAGCCGAAAGACACAAGAGGAGCCCATGCAGCATTTTGATCTTTGATTGGTGCACCAAAATAAGCTTTGTAAGTATCACAGAGTTTTGTCCCAAGCACAATTTTATGTTTCACTTGTTTAGTTCCAATACAGTGTCCACCAGGGGCGTATACTCTATTGGTGCTATGCGTGCGCCGCACGCCCTAATTCTAGATGGAATATATTCATTCGTAATATTTTATTTTGTCAGTAAATTGTGGAAAAATCAGTGTCATTTTCATTGCTGAAATGAGAAAACAAGGGCCCCGCTGCGAGGCTGTCACCCGCGTGCTACGATTCCGTAATGAGAATGAGTTTCTGAGCGGTACGTTAGGCGTGGACTTGCCTCGAGGCTAGAACTTGTGTGCTGTGAGTTTTGAAGAAGGGCGATATCCTGACCACGGGGTGAAGAAGGGAATATGTTACGCACGGTGGAGATTTTGCAGTGTCTTGAGTGCCTTGCGTGCTACTGAAGTTGCGCACTCAGCTGTGTTGTAGCGAAGTATATTGCGATTTCAAGAAGTTCAAAAGTAAATGATTGTAAATGTTATTTTATTTAATGTTGTCAAAAGTGTTTAATTATTTTTTAGTCTTTTATTTTAAGAATTTCAATAGCAAATAATTGTAAATACAGTATTACTTTATTTACTGTTATTCTGAGCGCGGCGGGAGATTTGCCGGTAGTTTGCGTGCTACTGAAGTTTCGCAAGCAATTGTGTTGTACCTAAGTATATTACAATTTTAATAATTTCAAGGCAAATATTGTAAATATTATTTTATTTAGTGGTTAAAAAAATCTGTTAAATTAATTTTTAGTTAATGTAGCCTATTTCATCCTGAAAACATTATGAAAGAGCACAGCTGTATTTTGGAAAATCTTCTGATAAATACATTTTTATCCAAAACTTTTCAAGATAAATTGCAAATTGTGACAAATGTACGGCCGAGTTAACAAGTCTTTCTACAATATATAAAGGCAAGAATGTAGAATATACAGAACATTTTTCAGTCTCACATTCCTGAGGAAGGCCACAGAGTGAAAATTGCCGTAAGCTCCAGCCTAATAATTTTGACACGGCTGATAACCCGAGAAGTCATCTTAACTAATCAGCGCCGTGAAGGCTTCAAATCTTATGAGTACAAATCCTTCATGTTTTAAAAGAAAGAATAAGCCTACTTTAATAAAGTAAGCTATTTTTAACTGTTCAGTTAAAGTTAATCTACATTCTCAATTAACTCAGGAATCAAGTACATTTTCTGTGTAGGACGATAGCATAGCACGCCCTTTATCAGAGATCAGGATACGCCACTGGTGTCCACAAACATAACAAAATGTGTCTGCAGGCAATTTACAATGTCTGGATACTGACATGTTAAATTTAAAGACAACAACCAATCATTTTTATAACTACAAAAACACAACAGTATTTCACAAACAAGAGGAAGACTATCTTACAAAATATTGATATATTATATATATTATATTGATATATTATATCAATATACTTGGATGGGATTGTTACAGATGTCTTTTATGCTGTTTCTACAAATTAGAAACACCACTGCCATCTATTGCTGATCGCTTTGAATTACTAAGATTGTTAGAAAAAGCGGTAAATTCAAAACTATTAGTAAATTATTAAAATACCGGTACCATTATACATTTTTATTTTGAATACGGCGGTTCAGTGGTTGTATAGTTTTGTTAATAATGATGGGCGCCAAGTATAATGCATATACTATTATTTCTGTTTGTCTTTGAACCCGCCTCCGGCAATAGTCAGTAGGTCACCGAACACTCCACTCTAGCCTCAAGATAGGAAGCAAAGAACAACTTAGTTACTATATTATTAAAATAATAATACAGTTTTTCAGAACATAATAAAAATCAGTTATTTATTCTCTACTTGCAAAGATAATATCTGGCATCAATAATTACAGCACTGTTACAAAAATGTTATTGGTAATAAAGTTTCGTAGGTAGATCGATGGTGATGAAACACTAGCTTTGCGGTATGATCTCTTGATTGCTCGCGACTATGAACAAGAATATTCTAAGTTCAACTATTATTCATGTAGAATTTTTCTAAGTCCAATTAATTGCAGAGGTTAAAACTTGGAGTGGAACTCCTGATGCAGACAGTTGAATAATTAATATTCGGAGCGAAGCTCCAAACGTAAGTGATTTTAGTCTCTCTATTGAGATATTAGGAAACCTCTGATATTCAATTATTACCACCACTCTTCTTAATTATTATTGGTGCATAGAGGCATGTGGCACCATAATCATATATTCATTGGCAATACTTTTAACCAATAATATTCCTTCATTTGCACATAGAGCGACTCTGGATTTCCCTGGTTCCTGCTATCTACATCTTAATATTCGGGACTTCTAAGAACGATTAAACTGGTGCACATAGAGCGACTCCGGATTTTCCAGTGTTTCATTATCTACATCTTAATATTTGGGACTTCTAAGAACGATTTTAATGGAAGAACCGTCTAGCCATTGTATCATCACTGCGAATCAGAAGTTTCACCCTCAACACAATAGGCGACCTCTTAAAATAACTCAGTGTATCAATACCCTTTCACATCAATCTGGGAAATTACGGTCAGAGCTACCTGGTTATATTGTTCGGCTCTATGCCTTGTACCGTTACACTTCCTACTGGAATTTCCTAGCTTCTCTCGTCCCTCCAGTGCTTATAATTTACAATTTCATTTTATTGAACATTTACATGAAATTGTTAACTTTTATACCTTGCTTTATTTATAACATTTAATATTAATAATGAAAGTTTCATTTTCTCTTGGTCATTTTGATACCAAATTGTATGTAATTTTATGAATATACTTGGAATCAATTTGAGCAATTACTTATTTATCTAATTTATTTTATTTAATAATTTCTTTGCTGTGGTACATGAACTGCTATATGAAAAGTATTGACATTTGAAGAAAACTAATGGTATATTCGTGTTCAGCTCATTGATTTTATCCAATAAACACTAAAAAAGGAACATAAACAATTTTTTGTTACGTAGTGTAATGCATACTATTATGGGTTTCCCATTATACGGAATTCTTGCCGACATCTATTTAAGTAACTTAGAAAGTAGAATCCTAAATCCTGATATAAAAACCACTGATTGGTTTTTAGCATACATTAGATACGTTGATGACACACTGGTGGTACTAAATTAAACAAATATAACCCCAGACGAATTTCCTGATATGATTAATAACATTGATCAACATATTGAATTCAAAATGGAAATTGAGAGTGAACGTTCTCTAAATTTCCTGGACCTAGTAATTTTCAGAAAAGTTAACCATTTTGAATATAACATCTATAGGAAACCTACAACTACAGCCACTACAATAAATAGTACATCTAACCATTCACCAACACAAAAGCTAGCAGGTGTTAGGTCAATGATGAATATAATGCTATCCAATGACAACAAGAAAAAATAAATTCAAATATTAAAGCAAATTGCTAAAAAAAAATGGCTATAAAGCTGAAACAGTATAGGACATTATAAACAAATCAATTAAGAAGAACAACAACAACATAAGAACAAACAGAATAAATCAGAATAAAACATATGCTACTTTCACATACATTAACAAGAACGTACACAAAATCACTAACATATTCAAAAGTTTTCACTTAAATATTGCATTTAGGACTGACTGCATTTATCCACCCTTGTATTTAATAGCCATAAAATCGATGGCAAAGATAAATACAATAAGTCTGGGGTATATAAATTATCTTGTACAGATCATAATTGTAAATGTAGCTGTGATGGCCAGACTAGGAGAAAATTCTACGAAAGATTCAGAGAACATATAAAAGCTATAGCGTATGGAAAACATTCAGCTTACGCTGAGCAGAAGACAGACACACAACACGGTTTTGAAACCTTTGGTAAAGAAATGCACATTTTACACGTCAAAAACAAAAGTTGAACTCTGAATACACTTGAGAATTTAGAAATTTTCCTAGACCAACTACATAACAAAGAGGGAAATTTGAGCGAACAACGTGTCAATAAAGATAACATTCTATTTCTTACGTTGGTTAACATTCTGTAGTTTTAAATATTTGTGTATCTACTCTGTGTTCTTCTAGTTAAGCCTCAGTTCAGAGCTGGCCAACACAGTCTCATACCATATAAGTAACACGGGCCTAGTCCTACATTATAATATGATCTTATGTAGACAGAATTGTTTAACTGTCATTTTTTAACTTTTCTTTCTAGGTTTGTTTGAAGTGGTATGATTTTAGCTTTTTAAAAATGTTATCACTGTAATGTTATCACAACCACAAGTTGGTTGAAATATATTTGATCTTTAATATTTTAAAACTTTTTATATTGACTAGGTGGAGGTACCGCATTTTAGATTCAAAGACTTCAATATGGCTCTGTTTCATCAACATTACTGGCATTTCTTTGTCTTTCCTATATAATACAAACCTTTTTTCCAAATTAACTCATTTCTCCAAGGAGATTGCAGCAGAGGAAACTCACTCATCATAGTCACACAGTTGGAAGCCCACAAAATACCTTGGTTACCTTGCAGATTTCCTTGCGGGAATATGGCATGAAGTGAACCACTTTATCTGGGGGGGGGGGGGAAATTGTTCTAATGATTTTGTTTAAATTCTGTATACTAACTACCTGTATTAAGACTCAAGTCACTTAATTTGAGTTTTTTCGTAAAAGTTCTCTGAAGGAAATTTAGACTTTAAATGTTGCCCAGCAAACAATACACTTTTACATGAGATGAGAAACTGAATATGCACTCACTGCAATGTGCCTTCTTATATTATATCAGAATGTGAAGCAAGAAAATTATATTACCCTTGATTAGGATAGTCGAGTCAAGGAAACCATCATTAACAGCAGTGGGTGTCGGCATGCTGACCACATGTCCCAAATCTTGTCATCTGCCAACAGTAGATGATGAAGTGGTCGGTTGAAAGGCCTGGTCCCTTCAGGGATTTAGTGCCACACAGTTTATTTTTGTATGATTAGGGTAGAGCAAGTTACGTGAGTGTTCCACAACAGATTTTTACAAATTCCATTATACCTTCCTGTTCTGTAGACTTCTTTATATGTGTTGCTCATAAATGTCTGATATGCATGGTTCCTTCAGCAGAGATAAATGTACGGTTACTTCTTTTGTATGACCTCTGTCTCACCGTGTATAAGCTGATGTGCTGTGAGAGTTCATATAACTGGTGTAAGATTACCCAGGACAATATTTACTGTACAGAGATTCACTGAAATGTGTAGTGACAAGCTATTATGGTGATTACAAAGGGGAATATTGGTTACATATGTGTGTGTGTATGGATTTTTGTCTGTGCTAATGTTATCATGCTATGCTTGAGTTGCGATGTTGTTTACCTTGTAACATTATCAAGGTTCACTGAATGTGTGAGGTTAAACCAGTTTGCATGAGCTGTCACATCATTTTCATGACACTCTGTTTACACCTATGCCATAGTTTAATTAATCATTAATTCATTGTGGCTCAACAGTTAGTTCTTGAACCCCAGGGGATATCAAATCTGCATATTCATCGTGTTGGAGTGATCTAATTAGTGGGTTGCATGTATTTTCATGTTCGTTCATACTTCTAACTTTTATTGCTAACATAAATTAATTATCAATCTATGTGGACAGAGATAGAGCTGGAGACAGCTTCCCAGCACTTCAACTGATCTCCTGTTAAGGAGTGAGCGATACAAAGGTGCCCTACAGTGTCATATGAACATATCATACTTCTCTCCACATTCCTCGGCTACACCTCGTCCAAAATACCAGATTCATCTGCTAAAGTCTTGCTTTGCTTACTTGATACATACATAGAATGCGAACAGTATAAATCTTATTGCTAATGTGTCACGGATTAGTTTTGTTATCATTGCAGGCTGTTGGGTATCGCTGTTCTTAAATGATTCGGCGTTACCTTCTTTTGTTATTTTCATCCAGTACCTTACCTGTGACATGCTCGATTTATATTTCGTATTCCCATTCCACTTAGTTTTTTTTTTTTTCATCATTTGTAATGTTGGCATGAATGTTGTGTTGTTCTACTGTAACTTCAATTATTGATGAAGACTGTGTCAGTGTGTTCTGGTAATGCGACGTTTACTGGCTCTTTACTTATGCTGTAAACTATCCCTTTTTAGTTCGTTTTTTAAATCTCTTATTTTTAACATTTTAGACTATCTTGTAAGTGAGGACATTTTTATTCATTGCCTTCTTTCCCGTCGTTGTGGCGTAGGTTCTGAAATACATTATCACATTGATTTACAAATGTTCTAAAGTCTAAAGGAAATCCAAGCCACTACTTACATCTCTCAGAATCTTGAAATGGGGTAAAATATGTTCAAGGTGAACAAATGTGTAGATAGTACCTGATATATAACTATCTAACTTTTAATGAGCAAATTAGTGCAATGTGTATTGATGTTGTTCCTACAACCAGCCTACTGATTAGCAGTTGACTTTTGTTTCTAATAGTTTTTAAGTTACTTTGAATAATAGTAAAAGACATAGGGTTTCTTTTAATAAATAATTTATACCGGTAAGTAGGGTTGCCAACTCTTGAAAATGGAAATAAGGGATAATACTGTAGTGCATATCAGAATTTAAATTAGAGCCTCTGGACAAAATTTCTCGGCCCTTTCATGTCCAAGTAATATCTTAGTTTCTGGAGGCAATGGGCTTACCACCTGTCCCTCTGCCCTCTCTCGGAAAATAAGCATAACAAAATTAGTATAGGTAATGAACCCTCCACTTGGAGGCCCTATGCCCCACCATAGGGATTGCAGGAAAAAGTCAGTCAGTCAGTATATCAGAAGTTAAAGTGAGGGATAAATGCCAAAAATAAGGGACATAGAGTTTACTACCGGTACTCGTACAGTATAACTAATGGTCACTTATAGTAGACCTACTGAATTAATATTCTCTATTTAAAAAAAAAAGTAACAACGAAAAATAAACACGTCAGGGTAGGGGTTTAACACTTGAGAAATTACAATGATTCACAAACTGTTATCTTTTAAACTCTTGCTGGCTTGCTGGTATTTGACAGCATATCATGCCTCTTCTTGTAGGCCTACACTTTTATCGGTTTTTACAAAAATAAAAAATTCATCCAACCAATTACAACTACCAATCATATTTCATATAAGACCATTATGAAAATATCATACCAAAACACTTTAAATAAATGGTGCAAAATTTGTTGCACAAACTTTCTCACATATACATGTTGAAATCTAGCACAGAAAAATAGTAAATTATACAGACAATTAAAATTTTTTATATATTTTTTATAACACTAACAGGTATCTAGAACAGGAGGCACAGGGACAGTCTTTATATACAATGCTTCTACCGTGAAATAATGATGATAATAATAGAAGAAGAAACAATAATTTTTTTAATATGTTATACTTGGGTATTCTGTGGTGTAGAATCCAACTTTTCCAATTCAAAAACCCTGTGCGAACTTCAGGGCAGTCAGAAAACCTCAAAATTTTGGGGCTTTTTTCAGTGTTTTCCTTATAACTCATAAAAAATGGATTTCAGCCTAAAACACTCCATTATAAAAGTTAAAGAGGATGAAATTTCGTATTATTTTCACTGTTTACATGTTTTTTGGCGCTTCAAAGTTTTAAAAAATTTTCAAAATATCAAAAAACTGCAAAAAATGCAGCATTTTCCCTAGTAACTTTCATCTTTAAACATTTCTGTTTGAATAACATTCACTAATCTACACAATAGAAAACCCGTCCTTAATGAGATGTTCATTTAAGAATAAAGTACACGATTATTGATGTATAAAAATATATCTTATAAAAATTTATACTATATGTGATGATATGTGGATATATTAACTAAGTAGAAAATGTGTAAATTATTACAAATTATCCATTAATATTGAGTCATAAAAGCCTTGACCTCTTTGCTCCCGAAGGCAAATTGGCATCATCTCTCAGTAATTCCTCCTGAGCAATGATCTCATTGATGATGTCCTCCTCGACGTCACACTCAATGTCCATGTCTTCCTCGTTGATGTTGGTCTCAGGCAAATTTTATCAAGCATTTCCTGCACAATTTTTGCAGAGGATGAATACAGGAGTCCTGCTTTTTTGCAGCTGCAAGTTCATTACAAATGTTAAAGAGGATGAAATTTCCTAATATTTTCACTGCTTACACATTTTCTAAAACCAAATATGCACCGAGATATAACCCATGGATTTGCATTGTAACATGTTCAACAACTTTTCTGGAGCTGCATTCATGGTCGTTGTTATGGGGATCAGCCCTCTTTCATTAAACTGACAGTAACTTTTCATAGCCAAGCCTCGTCTGCACTTTCAGATAGGTACGAAAAGATTGATACCGGGCAGCATCTTGTGCAGGGGGAAATCTGGCAAGGTTGGATTTGGTTTTGCCACAGAGTTGGAAAATATTCGGTAGCGAATATCGTCCAAGAGTATCTGTGTCCATGTTTTCACCGTACAGTATCACAAGAAACTTTTCACCTGCTCTTGAAATTTGGCGTGGTGTTGCTTCATCATCTTTGAGAACACTAACGATGTCAGACAGAGAACGGTTTTTCTCATAAATAGTGAAAACTTTCTTCTTTCCTTGTCCAAATGGGTTTGATGTATTGTCACACCCGCTTGCTGCATGAAAGAAAAGAATATCCTGAGTATTATATTTACACGAAGCTGATGAATACAAAACACTGGGGTCATTACCTCTCTCAATCTTTTGGAAATAAACATTCTTTTGAGAAGAGCCTAATGCAGTCAGCAATACTAAGAGACCGATGTCTTCACCTGTGAATGTAATACTGACATCCACATCTTCTATTGCCTGCTTAACCTCTATACCCTTTGCTGCCATTTCAGTCATCAGCATTGAAATAAATTTGTCGTTGGGCAGACTTTTTTCTTGTGACAGTGTAACGGACGTTGTTAACGAAAATTAAAAAAATCTGGGACTATTGCAGCAAAGCCCGGCGATATCGTTCAGCTGCTTTGGTGTTCTGATAAGCGTTGTCACTAAGGTATCCATCGAATACTACTATGGCATTACACCCAAAGTGTTTCTGTACGTATTCCATGTAGGTCTTACACACTGACTCGAACATGGGTGATGTAGTATTACCCCATACAACCTTATGCAGTCAATTACTGCACATTTTCTGCTGCCAAGGTCTTCTTCCTGTAAGGAGTGAATGCTGAAATGGCAGCAAAGGAGGACATCATCGATGAAATCATTGCTCAGGAGGAAGAGGAATTACTGAGAGATAATGCCGACTTGCCATCGGGAGCAAAGAGGTCAAGGCTTTTATGAATCAATATTAATGGATAATTTGTAATAATTTACATATTTTCTACTTAGTTAATATATCCACATGTAGTATAAATTTTTATAAAATAAATTTTTATATATCAATAATTGTATACTTTATTCTTAAATAACCATCTCATTAAGGATGGTTTTCTTTTGTATTTGTATTTGTATTTATTTCCTTACACTGCAAATGGGTCAACAACCCGGTGGCAGTGGTGCAATAAATACCAGCCATACATATATACAGAAATGACACTACACATTAAATAAATACCAGCCATACATATATACAAAAAAGACACACTATACATACACTTACACATTAAATATCGCAACATCTATCCACGTACCTGATATTTAAAAATATATATATATATATATTTCCATTTAAAACTATAACATAAAAAAATTGCATACTGTGATAATTTTAGAACAAAAAATTATACATCATATACCCTATTCAATATATTTTTAAAAATTTTGGCGTTAGCAGGAAACGTTTCGAAGATTTCTGCAGGTAAATCATTCCAATCCTGAATCCCTCTATTTAAAAAAGAAAATTTGGCAATATTTGTTCTCTGAGATCTACCCCTTATTTTGTATTTGTGATCCTTCCTACTTTTGTAATCTGGTTCTTTAATTTTGCTATGAAGCTCTTCCCATGCCGGTTGTTTCGTGTATACACAATACATACATTTTAATCTATTTGTTTTCCTTCTGGATTCTAAAGATTTCCACCCTAGTGTTTTTAACATAGCCGTAACGCTGTCAGTTTGTTGGTGCTTATTCATAACAAATCTTGCAGCTTTTCTCTGCACCATTTCTAACTGTGTTATTAGACCTGCCTGATACGGATCCCATACACTTACAGCATATTCCAAATTTGGTCTCACTAATGATTTATAAGCTAACTCTTTGGTTTTTAAGTTGCTTCCCCTTAATGCTCTAAATACGAAGTGCAATGTTTTATATGCCTTGCTAATTGAATTTCCTATATGTGTATTCCAGTTCAATTCCTTATTAAGAGTTATTCCTAAATAATTGCACGATTCTACTCTCGTTATAATTTCATTTTCCATTTCATAATTATAGCAAAATTTTACCCTTTTGTTTGTGAAAGATATTGCTTTACTTTTGCGTGCGTTTATTGTCATCCTATTTTCAGAAACCCATTTTTCTGTGCGAACTAAGTCTTCTTGCAGTAACTTCGCATCTAATTCATTACGAATTTCCCTGTATATAATGCAGTCATCCGCAAACAGTCTGATATGAGATTGGATCGATTTTGGTAAGTCATTTATAAATAATATAAAAAGTAGTGGACCGAGTACGCTTCCTTGGGGTATTCCAGACGTAACTGGAGTCTCACGGGACAATATGTCATTAACACGCACTCTTTGGGTTCTGTTATATATGAATTCCTTAATCCAACCTACTACGCGCTTATCAATTCCCATTTCGGCAAGTTTGAGCATTAAAATGTCGTGAGGTACTGTATCAAAGGCCTTTTGGAAGTCAATTATAATACCATCAACCTGTCCTCCTTTGTCTAAAATATCAGCAATTTCCTGATATAGACCTAACATCTGTGACTCGCAAGAATAGCCCTTCCTAAAACCATGTTGTCTTGGAAAAAGCAAGTTATATTTATTACAAAAATCCCTAATATATGCTTCAATGAGTCGCTCCATTTGCTTACACACTATAGACGTTAAGCTTATCGGTCTATAGTTTCCAGGATCAGTTCTATTCCCTGCTTTATAGATAGGAATTATTATGGCTTTTTTCCAGTCCGGTGGAATATCACTGTTATTAAGTGAAACATTGAATAACACCCTGAGATAAGGGACAATTTTTTCTTGTCCTAATTTAATAATGTCGCCTGATATCTCATCTGGTCCCATAGATTTCCCCTTACGCATATTACGTAAATTTGCGAGAATTAAAGAGTCTTTTATTTTCAATGGCTCGTGACATCTTTCGGCTAAATTTGTTAGAAGAGTGTCATCCGCTTTTTTTTGTTGACTGAATACTTTAGCATAACTTTGGCTCAACTGTTCTGCTTTTTCTGAATTGTCTGTTATTATGTCACCTTCCTCACCTTTCAACATCTGTATGTCGCCTTTATTTTTTCTTAGCCTTCTTATGTATTTATAGAAACTGTTTGAATTTGTAGACTGTAGAAGATTTGATAAATATACGTTTTGAGCATCCCGTTTCTCTTTAATCAGTTGTTTTTGAATTTCTTTGTATTTATTTTGGAAAGATTCTCCTAATTTCCTTTTATTATATGCTGTTCTAACTTTTCTCTTCAGTTTTAGGATTCGGTCATTATAGTATTCCGGATCTTGGTTTTGCTTTAGTTTAGCTTTTGGAACGAATGTGTTAAGCCCTTCATGTACTATAGCCTTAAAATTTTGCCACATTTCGTCTATACTAGAACCCTCTCCAGCCCACTGCGGAAATTCATTTTCTAGATACTTTTGGAAACCGCTTTTATTTGCATATTTATATTTCCAAAGGAATTTGTTATTATTATTATTACAGTTATTTTTATCATTGTTTCTTTTAAGCTCCCATTGTATTCGTAAAGTCACACACAGATGATCACTAATACCTGGAAAAATTTCTGTATTGAATAAAAAATCGTATGGCCGTATCAGACAGATATCTAACACATTGTTGCCCCTTGTAGGTTTTTCTATTACCTGTGTTAGCCCACAGTCATTAATTAACGTACTTGCTAATATTTGTGAAGGACTGCCTTCTATCTTGGTTCCTGACCAGTCAATACGTGGATAATTGAAGTCTCCCATTATTACCATGTCTGTGTTTAAGAATGTGCCAGAACAAGCATGATATAGTTTTTGTAATATTATATTTTCATCACCAGGTGGCCTGTAACCACTGATAACTCTTAGTAACCGTCTGTCGCTATCACTTACTATATTTACGCATAAAAGCTCGCAATCTGAGTCTGTCCATTCTAAAAAGCTTGTAAGTTCATCCCTAATGCAAATAAAGACACCTCCTCCCCTAGAACCCCTGTCTCTTCTGTATACGGCATAACCTTTCGGAATGAATTCATTATTGTTTATTCCCTCCCGTAACCAAGATTCTGTACCGACTATAACGTGTGGTTGTTGTATTTCGATAAGAGTTTGAAATTCAGGACCTTTATTGACAATACTTCTACAATTTACCTGCAAAAAACTTAAAACGTTACCTGAGTCATATTTTAAACTTTTATAACTCCATGTTGCCGTTGGGACACCTCTCTGACTAATTCTCCTTCAGTTACCTTGGGCAGCATATCTACTAATAACATTTTTAAACAAACCGCCCATGAAGGACGATCCTCTTCTATTTAGATGTAGACCGTCCCGTCCTATTTCACTATCGTTAATCCAACAATTTGGGTCCACAAAGACAAGATCAAGATGTTGACAGACCCATTCAATCCCTTCATTTACACTGTCCACATATGCACTTGGAATGTCTCTACGTCTCAACACACCACTTACTATTACCTTTGCATTTACGAATTTCTTCTTCGCTGTAGTACATAAGTCCCACATTTCACCAGTTACATGGTCAGCTGATTTAGCACTTTTTAGATTGTTAGTGCCGACATGCAAGATCACTACTTTTTCTTTCTCTCCACCTTCCATAGACTCTATTCTCCGCCCCATTTGCTCGATCCTGATTCCCGGGCAACAGTCCACCACTGCACCTGTCATTTTACATTCAGTATCAATGAATTTTATGATTGAGTCACCCATAATTCGAGCTTCTGGGCTCTTCATATCATTTGATTTCTGAATCACTGCTTTCGTCGATATGTTTTCTGCTTCTTTTTGAACCAATAACTTTTCCTTCAATGAACAATTTTCGTCATTTAGCTCTTTTATTTTCTGGTTTGCAACCTCTAGTTCTTTTATTAGCTTTCTAATCTCTTCCTCTTTCTTCTCGAGTACTGCGGTTTGGTTAATTTGTGAGGAGCAGTCAATACATTTCCAGGACTCACTGACAGCACTTACATTTGCACACTTAAGATGGTGCCACTGCTCACAATTTAAGCATTTTATGCCCGATCTTAGGATTTTCTTGCACACCTTACACTGGAACTTATTTGCTCCTTTACGTGTTAATTTTAAATTCCTACTGCCTGCCATTGTTGATCTTATGCTTCCAATTTTCTAACGGTCACCAACTATGAAATCAAGTTTTTACACTTATTTAATGCAGATTTTGTCCTTCCAATCACAGCATATAAGTCACACCACTTAACACTTACTCCACAACAACTACCAGAAACAGGCTCTTAAGTTTTCCCAGAAAAACTGTTACTTTCCTCGGAGCGTGACCCGTATGTCTCCCGACCGTTATGCGCGACCGTTGAACCCGTTTTGTGTAGATTATTGAACGTTATTCATACAGAAATGTTTAAAGATCAAAGTTACTAGGAAAAATACTGCGTTTTTCGACATTTTGAAAATTTGTCAAAACTTTGAAGCGCCATATCTCGGTACGTATATGTTTCAGAAAACGTGTTAACAGTGCAAATAGTAGGAAATTTAATGCTCTTTAACTTTTGTAATGGAATGTTTTACGCTAAAATGCGTTGTTTATGAGTTATAAGGAAAACACTGAAAAAAGACCCAAATTTCGAGGTTTTTCGGCTGCCCTGAAGTTCGCACAGGATTCTCGAATTTAAAAACTTGGATTCTATACCACAGAATACCCATATATAACATATTAAAAAATTATTAACTTCAGACATTTTTCCAGGCAAAAGTTCCTGGTGAATGGTGAATGGTGAGAATTCTGGGAAAAATATATATAACTTGAAAAATACGGGACCTGTGATTTTTGTCCAAATTAAGTGAAAATACGGGATTTCCCGGGAAATACAGGTTAGTTGGCAACCCTATTTATGAGCAGTGTGATTGAGAAATTAAATGAATTACATAAAAGATTTCAATGATATTAATTTATTTTTGTAAATCTTCCAATTTATTTCTTCCGGTGTTAAGTATAGCTAATTTACTTTTGTTTTGTATTCTGCAAATTTAAATGTAGGGAACTTACATAATTTTATATTCCCTTTGATATACAAAGTGGAAATAACGTAACTGTGCAGATTAAGGGAGTAGTAAATAACATTAATAAAAGACTATGCTCAATGAGATAATTAGATTGCCTCTGCAAATTAACAACGCACAGTGAAAATTTATCGCCTACCTTTTCTTCTGCTGACTTGAAAAAAAAATTGAAAAGTACTTACTTAAGACAGGCATGGTATAGAATTTTCTGCTTGTTTCTATCAAAAGAACAAGCTATTAAAATCTTCACTGATATATTAAAGAAACTATGCTCGGGTTTCCAGTCGGGTAGCAAGGGAATTAAATTCTGAGCTTTTGGCGACTGTCTGCGTCGTCATGTTCGGAGAAGTGAGATCCAAAGGTTAAGGGTTGTATATATACCCATGGTAGGACTAGTCAGATGCAGTCGTGGATCCTGATTGGTCAGTTAAGTAAACGGTCTCTGCCTCCGTGATTGGAGCAGAGAAATAGCAGGTTGCCAGGAAGCGGCCAATTGGAACCCTCCGTCTTTATTGATGTTATTG
This sequence comes from Ectobius pallidus, assembly GCA_964059195.1. NCBI lineage: Eukaryota > Metazoa > Arthropoda > Insecta > Blattodea > Ectobiidae > Ectobius > Ectobius pallidus. The sequence goes on from CAXKWD010000006.1 coordinate 32,123,590, forward strand.
TGGTTCACTCTGATGTGAAAGGCTTCTTTGATGAGACGGTCCCAAAAGCCCGTAGTGGAAGCCAGTACCACTGTGTTGAGGTAGTCCATCTCGTGGCCCATGTCGAGACAATCTTCGGTGATGGCGGACTTTTCAGGTTGCCCCAGACAGTGTGCTCCTCAATCCTGGTGGAAATGTGGCATCCTGTCTGACCAATATAAATCTTGCCACAACTACAAGAAATTCTATAAACCCCGGGTCTCTGTAACCCAAGGTAATCTTTAACAGGTCTTAGTAGTTGCCGGGTTTTGGTTGGAGAGCAGTGTATAGTCTTGATCCCGTGGCAGCAGAGCAGTAGAGAGATCTTCCCGGAGAGAGGGCCAGTGTACGGGATGAATGCCTGCTTAACATTCTTGTCTCCAGAGATGTACCCTGGCCCTCTGTCCGGAAAGATCTCTCGACTGCTCGGCAGCCACAGGATCAAGACCATACACTGCCCTCCAACCAGAACCCAGCAACTACTAAGACCTGTTAAAGATGACCTTGGATAACAGAGACCCGGGGTTTATGGAATTTCTTATAGTTGTGGCAAGATTTATATTGGTCAGACAGGACATCAGGATTGAGGAGCACAAACAGCACTCCCGTCTGAGTAACCTGAAAAGTCCCGCCATCGCTGAACATTGTCTCGACATGGGCCATGAGATGGACTACCTCAACACAGCGGTACTGGCTTCTACCATGGGCTTTTGGGATTGTCTCATCAAAGAAGCCTTTCACATCAGACTGAACCCCAATAACATCAAGAGACGGAGAGTTCCAATTGCCTGCTTCCTGGCAATCTGTTATTTCTGTGCTCCAATCACAGAGCCAGAGGCCGTTTACTTCCACCGACCAATCAGGATCCACGACTGCATCTGACTAGTCCTACCATGGGTATACAGTGTGTCCACGCTAGAGGGATCGAGAAATAAATGCTCGCCAGTTAAAACGAGATAAGGATATTGCTGCATTCTGCATATGACAGGAAAGGGAAACTCTCTGAGATTGTGCAACACATGCGCGTCAAGAGCTTTTGTCTCGAAATGTGGACACCGCAACAGAAAGTTCAGTGCGTGTTATGGCTAGCAGAAGAGAAATCTGTTACTCGGGTGCAACGCCGTTTTCGTCGTACGTGGAATGTGGATCCACCTGGTCATAAAGCGATTCTCCAATGGGACAGAACACTCCGAGAAACAGGTTCTTTACTACTCTCGATCCCTCTAGCGTGGACACTCTGTATATACAATGCCATAACCTCTGGATCTCACTTCTTCGAAGATGACGACGCATACAGTCACTGAAAGCTCAGAATTTAATTCTCTTACTACCTGACTGGAAACCCGAGAACAGTTTCTACATTGTATTCGTCGGGAGAACCTTCAAAGTTTTACTGTTATAAAACTTTTACTATTTAGTATTAGTTCCCTCTTCTCCCTGATGCATTGCATATTCATGCTTAAGAGTATCTTAGCACTTCAGGAAATACACAGTGATTTTGAATTTTCAGTATTTACAAAATAATATCTTAGATTTTGTCACTAAGCACCAAAGTTTTTTATTAAATATACAGAAATATTTTAATTCTAGCAGCCCTCATAGCCTGCTATATTAAGAAAATTTTGATCATAAGGCAATTTCTGTAAACAAACGTATTGAGAAATGAATGTGAACTTTTTAAACAATACATTGTTACATGTGAGTTGAATTTTTCCAGACGATGATAATAAATGAGAATTTCTTGAGCTCCCAGTAATGTGAATGGATTTAATAGATCCTACCAGAAGATGACAGCAGAGTTAGCTGCTGAAAGTTTGGACCTGTTAAATCCATTCACCCAACTGGAAACCTGAAAAACTCTCATTTAGTACATTGTTACTTATTTTTTCTTTTATGTGGAAAAGATGTTTCAAAGATCTAAAGTAAGCTGTAGCAAAATATGTCTTTATTCAATAGCTAAGATAGCTATACAGCTTTATTTTTTATACTGTATATCTGAGAGTTCGGCTTGAAAAACAAAAACGATACTTGCATGTTACTAACTGATCCGCTGCATGTTGAGATGGTGGTTGGTTGTAGTTGGTTGACAGACTAATCTTCTCCTCTCAGCCTGGGGAGCGCAACATCTTTGAGCGGGGTTGCCTGCGTGCAGGTGAAGAGTGGGTTGAAGCTAACCTGGTGCCAGTGGCGGGAGTAGCTGTAGGAGTTGCCGTCTTACAGGTAAAGCAATAAGCTTGTAGTATAGCAACTTTCACCACTTTGCACATAGCCAGAAATTATGAAGAACTTATATACTGGTAGATACAAAATCTTAAAGATTAGAGTGTTTGTTTGTTGGTTGTTCTTTTAAATGGTTCTATAATATTATCCATATTATTTGTATGATTTTGTACATCATTATCTTGCCTGTGTGTCAGTCTCACCAGAACAACTGCACATAAATGAACGAAAGTTATGCCCCTAGGAAGGTTTTAGGCTATAATTTAATTTGTGTCACATTATATGATGGTTCATAACAAAAAACAGAAACATCTAGCTTAATGTTATTTAATTTAAAAAGATCTGATCACAATTACAACTATAATTATTTGTGCAAAATTCGAATAGAAGAATTTTAGTGAGATATACTGTAAAGGCCTATGGTATATTAATATGTATGTAATAAAATATTTAAGAGACGTTTTCAAATTAAGAAAAATAATTTCACCTCATACTCGTCTCGTAAAGTTTTTTTTTTCTCTCTCTTTTCTTTCTTCTAAATCATCAGCAGCTCCTGCGTGAAAATCTTTTGATGGTAATTCCTGGACAAGTACCACCACTTCAATTAGATACAAGATTAAACTGATTTCCTGCATGTATAATTACAGACTACTTGTATTGGGAGCTGGGATATACCATGGCACAGTCGGTTGAGGCATAGAGCTACCACCAGAAGGTCATGGGTTCAATCCTTGATTTGGTCATTAGGATTTTTCAGTTAATCTAATTCTACTGGTGGCTCCATGGCCCTGGGTCTACTTAGCCTCGAACAGAAACGAGTACCAGGAGAAAAGATGGCCTTTGCATATGACTGACAACAACCTTCATGTGCTGAATGTCTAAATATCTGGGAGCCTCAACCTCCCGGAATCATTAGGGCCTCCTTGGCCTGTATAGGGATAATTTAACTTTCTATTGGGAGGCACTTTCTATACAATTTCATATATCATTATTTTAATCTGTAAGCCAAACTGAAAGGTAATTTTTTTTTACAATAAAGTTATCATGGGAAAAAATGTTTTTAATATTTTACTCTTATGTTAACCTTTGTTGAAAATTTAACTTTTTCATTGACTGATAGAACTGAATACAAAATATGATTTTATACTGATTTTATATATCTGAACTGAATGAGCCCTTAAAACGCTGAAGTGGAAGACTATAAAGGTGTAAGCCACCTTCAAAAACAACTGAGATCTTTAAATTCTAGTAGTTTGGTCAAATATTTATTTTACAAATCTTCAACCTTTCATTGTAGTGGTGGACTCAAACCCTTCATTTATCTAGGCAGAAGAAGCAAAACTTCAATCAAATTCCATGCTTTTAATGATTTTTTTTATCATGATTGTTTGAATAAAAATAATAATTTTTCTGCATAATTAAGTACACATATATAAAAAATTGTCATTAACAAGACATTATTCATACCCATATATTAGTGCCGTAAATCAAAAGTATTTTATCACTGTTCCCTGTGTATATATTAATTCTTCAGAGTGACAGAGTCTACAAAAATTGTTTTCCTGTTGTTTGTAATTTCTATATAAACCAGGATTAATGATGCAAAATTATTTTATATACATTGTACTCATACGTTTATAATTTTCGTTTGTAGTATACTGTGCATTGATATATAAATAGATTTACATTAATCTATTATACCCCCTAAACATGAGCTTTGCTCATCTAGGGGCATACCTTACATTTTAAATGCTAAATTAGAAATAGTATTTTCTGTTGGTTTTTGTTTTTACTTTTACTAAAGTGTGAAATAATGTATAACCTGTGCATTTAGACGAGAGCGCTCGCATGCGCCGCAGAGATAAGGGCGGGAGTGCGTTGCTATGCTAGGATATGAATCATGTGTTGCCTGATTCCACTGCGCATTGTGTTTACAGTGCTCTCGTCTAAATGCACGGACTATATGTAACAATAAACAATAAACAATTAACAACAATAAACAGTAAACACTGTGTGGAAGTGGGTAATTGTTCTGCAGCCATAGGTGTAGTGTTTGGCTAGATGTGTGTGGAGCAGGCAGTAAGACACTGGTAAATTGAATTTATGTGTGTGTAAGTGCAACAACCCTGTTCTGAAGTTACACAGGCATGTAACATAACTCCTGCGGCAAGAAATTCTTCCACACCAGCAGAGGTTATTGGCCTCAATAACAGTACATGACCATTGTTACACAAACAACCAACAAACAAACAAAACTTGTGAATGATTAATAGTTGTGCGAGCAAAGGCAATGGGAAACTTCAAGAAGTGAATTTCATAACTTCTTGCTATGTGTTTTAACACTACTTGATATCTGCTAGTTGCATACCGTAGTCCTATTTGTGCTTTGGGGATGCTTTGTAGAGCTATGACAGACTTCAGAGGAGGCAGCTTCGTGCACTTAGTGCTTGAGGACAAGACGGTGTCAGGTAACATGAAACGCAAGAAATGTGAAATGTAATTGTTATGTCGCAGCAATATGATGTGGCCAAGATAATAAATGAAAAGGGCTGTGTCCAGGCGGGTGAAGAGTGGATGGAACGTAATCTATTGATTGTAGCAGGCATTGCAGTGGCAACTGCATTTCTACAGGTTTGTCAAATGAATTTTCAACATCTCACTGTAGTACAACTCCAATTATCCAACCTAATCCAGATAACTGAGTGTGAACAAGAGTCACAGATATTTAAACACATTAATTTACAGTGAATGCTGCTTAATGTAATCACGGATAATGTTATCAATCGGGTAATGTTATCATTTTTATGAAGTCCCATACAGATTAATACTTATATATTGAAAAAGTGCTGTTTATTGTGATCACAGATTTGGTTTATGTTATCACATTTTCCTTTTTGCGGCTTTATTTCCAAGTACTGTACATCATTCAAAATTTTGTTTTTAAGGGTTTTGTTTCTCACTGAACTTTATTGTGTTGTAATAATGATAATAATGATAATAATGATGTTTATTGAGCCGTTAAGTACAGTACAATTGGCCACGTTATAATGTAAAATAAATAATTAGTTACAATACATAAAACTCAAAGAGTGCTAAAGTCTAAAGTAAAAAACTCTTCAAGATTATACAGAGAATTGCGAATGAGCATATTTTTCAATTTTTTCCCAAAATAATTAAAAGATGTATTTATAATTCTTTCAGGAAGTGCATTGATGAGTCTAATACCCACATAATTGAAACTTGTAGCAGTCTTGGACAGTCTGTGTATGGGGAGATCCAGGAGATAAGCATTTATAGTTGGATATGAGTGAATAGATGATCTGATGACCTCAGAATTATAATTTAGTTTCATGTGCAGAAGTAATTAAAAAATGTAAAGATTAATTACTGTCATAATCCGTAATTCCTTAAATTTTGGTTTACAGTGGGCAGTACATTCAGCACCAGTTAAGATTCGCACAGCTCTTTTTTGAATCTTCAAAATATTATTAATTTTTGAACAATTTCCCCAAAGGATAATGCCATATTTAATTATGGTCTGAAAATATGCATAGTAAGACATTTTAATACTATGTGCAGGTAGATGTGTTCTTAAGCTTCTGAGCAGATACAGTACTCTACTCAGTCGAATACTTAAATAGTCTATATGATTTTCCCAATTTAACCTGGAGTCAAGATATATACCAAGTAATTTTACATTATTTTCATTGTTACTTTTTAGATTAAAAGTAATAGTCTTTGTTTTCCCAGCATTTAAAAACAATTGATTGGCCTCAAACCATTTCTTTGATTGAGTCAATGTGGCTTCAACTAAACTGTCTAATTCATTAGGACATTTACTACTGTTTAGAAAACATGTGTCGTCAGCATATAACGAAGATTTACATGGCATATTAACTGACAAGTCATTGATATAAATTGAAAATAACATAGGTTCAAGAACAGATCCTTGGGGCACCCCATAATTCACAACCTTAATATCAGATCTTTTAGTGCCAACCTGAACCACCTGTTTATGGCTTGACAAGTATGATATAAGAATTTTTAACTCCATCCCATTAACACCATAACATTTCAATTTATGAGCCAGGGTATTGCGATGAACCGTGTCAAACGCCATACTCAGGTCACAAAGGACGGCTTTGGTATGAAGGCTATGCTCGAAACCATCTAAAACATATTTGACAAAGTCACTTATTGCATTAATAGGGGTTCGACCTGCACGAAATCCAAATTGAGAATTTGACAAAAGATTATTTATTTCAAAATATCTTTTCAATTGTTCATTGATTAGCGTTTCAAAAATTTTTCCAAATGTTGGTACTATTGAAATAGGATGGTAATTATCAGGGCCACTCTGGTTACCTTTCTTAAAAACTGGAGTCACTTTAGAAATTTTCAAGCTATCTGGAATTATACCTATTTGCATACATTCATTAATGCAGTAACAAACAGGTTCTACAATATCAATGATTATGTTTTTAATAAAATAATTAGATACAACATAGTAATCTCGACTGTAAGAATTTTTCATGTTGGTTACAACCCTTAACACATCCTCGCAAGTTATAACTCTCCACTTGAAGGTGGTAAAAACTTTTGGAACCTTTTTCATAAGTTCACTAAATTGAACATTGGTAGTTGGTATGCTTTTAACTATGTTATCAGGAGAAGTAATAAAATGGTCATTAAAAGTATCTGGTTCGATATTTGTGTCTTGTTTACTACTACTTACACCACTAATTGTTTTTATTAAAGTCCATGCTGCCTTGGATTTATTTGTTGAGTTATTTATGTAGTTCATATTGGCGTCCTTAGCTTCAATTAGGGCGCTTTTATACAAGTGCCTACTATTCTTATACAGGCATTTATAAGCTTCTAAACGAGTACTCTTAAACATTGTTAAATAACACATCATCCTATTCTTCATTATTTTCAGGTTATCATTGTACCACACTATTCGTTTTGCAGAGTTCACAATATTCATTTTTTTTACAGTTTTTAAAGGAAAGAATGCGTTAAACACAACATAAAACCAGTTAAGGAAATAATCAAACGGATTGTTGTAAGGACAGTCAGATGACTTTAACACGTCATAATAATACAAGATTGAAATCCAATTGATATTAAGTAAAAATGAAATAAATAATTGAATACTAGTGGAGTTAATGAATCTTCTCTGGATAGGTATTTCAGTGGGTTGAGTCAAATCTGTATTGATATAGACTGCTGCATGGCCTGACAGACCTGGTTCAATGACACCAGTTGTATAGGTGTCTTTTGGAAGATTTGTCATAATGTTGTCAATGCAGTTCAAATTCCTTGTGGGGTTAAAAATTGTGCAATAAAAATTAAAGCTCCTCAGCAAATTTTCTAATTCCAAAACTGTCTTGTCTCTTTTAAGAACATTAATATTGATATCACCACACAAAGTAACTTTATAGTTAGGGTATAGATTAGCCAATAGCAAAATCAATTTTTCAAGGTTATTAAAGAAAACGTTAAGATCACTTGTTGGTGTTCTGTACAACACTACAACACATACGCGTGGGTCAGTTAGTAAAATAGCAGATACTTCAAATTCCCTTTCTATACACAAATCATCCAGTGGTATATTCACCCACTCAGTACCAGAGGATACAAAAATACAGACACCACCGTGTTTAAAGTTAGTCCTACAAAATTGGTTAGCTAATGTGAAACCACTTAAATTGATAAAGTGTAGTTCTTCTTTGGAACACCAGTGTTCACTGAAGCAAATTACTTTGAATTCATTTTCCAGAAGAAAAACTTCGATCTCATTAACTTTGGTTGATAAACTTTGAATATTTATATGAAGAGCTGTAAGGTTAGATAACTTATCTTTGTCACAAAAGTCTGTCACATTAATTTCACTCTAAATGCTATTGGTAGTGTTTCCGGTTCACGCGATGACCAGTTTGAGGGGATGGCATACACATTCTTTTTTTAGCAATAAAACATGTTTCACCCCTGAGTTAAGCTGCAGCTTTTGATTTATGAAGATAACAGTGTTCACATGCAGTGATGGCTAGTGTAAAATGAAAAGAGTTGAAAAGACAGGCATTAGATGTTTTGCTACGCAGTGTTCACCACAGATCAGTAGACTTCCAAAAACACATAACCCATAACTAAGTTTATAGTATTGATTAATGGACTCCTGAAGGAAAACAGAAACAACTCAAAACTTTCTTACTGGTTGAAAAAATAGTTGCTTGCAGCCTATTACTGTATTATGAGTGGTTCAATGATTCATAGTTACATATTATCTTATGAAGAAATAGCTTTTAATTTTGTTTTTGTATTACCATATATAGTATATAGTATATATAGGATATTTGAATAACTTTCAATTCTTTCGGCTATTGTTATCAATCGGTTAATATTATCAGATTAGCTCCATCCCGAAGTGATCACAATAGCAGTGTACACTGTATGTAAAGAACATAAGCCTCAAGTATTCTTTAATGGATATAAGCGTTTATTGACCTCAGACTGTTGTCTCTGTTGGACACTTCATGAGAGCATTATAGGAGAAAAATTCCTCTGACACTTGAACTAGAACCCAGGACCTTCGGCTATCTGTACCACCACTCTACCAACTCTGCTAGCCGGAGTTTGATTCACAGCGCCGAATGAAACCTCTCTCTTATGATTAATTGATTTAATCAATTATGATTAATTGCTCTGTATGCATGTGACATAACTTGTCTTTCAGTGAGGTAGACCATTAAGAAGAGGAATTTTTTTCCTTTAATATTCTCAGTATTGTACATGTACATGTACATACTGTGCACACATATAAATATGTCTACAATGAGATATTAAACGGATACTACATTTTTAGGCCTAATATTGAAAATATATGTTTATTTAACTACATCCAACATTTGATTTTTAAATTTTCTAAAAATTTATTCAGGTAATTGGCATTCAAATAATTGGAGTTCTACTGTACCTATATTCTGAAAACCTTAAGTTACTTGTTATACAGGGTGTTTCATAATATAATTGTATTGTTTAAATGCAATAATGGCTCCTCATATCTGCAGGCTGCCAACTATGGACAGAGCAAACAGTTGATAGGCCTACTAAAAAGAGAAATAATAAGGATTTAGATTAAAACAATAATGAACATGATGAACTCAAGAGACCTTGTATTGGTTATTCATTACCATTATGAAACACTCTTTATGTAAGCATTGTTGCTGTTATCATTGTTATTATTGTTACTATCAATGCTTTATTATTTATTTTTGTAGTTGAGAATTTACAAAACATATTTTAACAATATTAATGTTAAAGATATGTCTTAAGACATTTCTTTTCCTTCTTTAAAATAGTCTTATTTCTATTGTATTACCATATTTGTTTTATTTTTGTTGTATTCATTGAATAGTCAGCTTTGGCTATTCATAACAGTACTTCAATGAAAAATGTTATGATAATATTTTTTTAGATTTAAGCTATAGACTTCAGACAGAATGATAAATAGATTGACTACTTCGAAAGTAGTGTATTTTATTTCTTCTTATTTTTTTACTTCCTTTTTTGACCTACAAATTTATAAACTCATATAACGTTTTTTAAATTAATTGTTTTTCCTTTGTAGGCATATGTCTGAAGATGTTTGAATGAGCTATTATAAAAAATATCAAAATCTATTAATCAATTAGGTCTTTTCTACTTACAATCAATTCAAGTAAAGTTCTCATTTAATCAGCTGACAAATTATCATGCTCATATTTTCAATGAATTATTATATGTTTTCAGATTCTGGGCATCTGTTTTGCTCAGAACCTTCGAGCGGATATTTTTGCTCAAAAGGCAAAATGGCATTGACAATTAAGGGCTTCCACTGCTGTCTAGTGTCACTCATTCATAGAAGATGACAGGAGGTACTTCTCTCCCGTGGAATTGTGAACATCCTCATTATTGGACATTTTGAAGAAAGGAAAAAGAAGTTCATGTCATCTTCTATAAGCAGTGTGGAGCCCGTAAAAAATACCTACAGACTCTTCAGTCCAATATCAAGTATTAAAACTCAAAGACATTATGAAATACAATGTGTTCATTTTGTGAGCAAGCTGTGAAGACAATTGTGACAGTGCACAAAAAAAATATATAATCTTTGGTGTCTCTTTCTAGTATAACAAATAAACAATTTATTATTTAGGAAACAGGACTAAATATTTCATGAATATTGAATAAAATTATTTTCTATAAGCATTATAATCATCTGATATTCCTCGATATAGAAGACACTAACTTTTAAAAGCCCTTTGAACGAAGGGTTTTTGTGTACTGTAGCATAAAAGTATTTGTGTATGGTGAGTGTGTAACTGCAATAGGATGCATATCACAGTTTTTTTGTGAAAGTATGACTGTATCTGATAATTTTGAGTGTTTGTCAAAGCTTTATGAAGCCATTTTACATTAATATATTTCATATGATAACTGAGATTGATGAGACATCACATTGTGAAGCATGTGATATGAAAAATAATACTCATTTTGTATGTCTCCTAAGATACTCACTCTAAACTTACAATTCATTCACATTTTTACATATTAATACTTTACAAAACAATATGAATGATTGCATTTACCGTATTTGCAGGCATATAAGACGCACTTTTTCCTTTGAAAATAGGTCGGAAAAACGGGGAGCGTCTTATACGTTGATACTCAGTTTTTTATTACATTCATTTCTGGAAATTTCCTCTATTCAGAGTTAAGTTATGTGATTTTTTCTTGTTTCCTTGCGGAGTGTGGGAATATTACAGTTACGGAGAGTTCAGTGCATGCGCATGCGCTGTCATGTGTGTGGAATTTCTACTATTCAATTTTCTTAAATTTATTGGCAAGTTATGCCTCAAAAACAACGTCGGCATTGTGTACCATACAAGCTACGTGTGATTGCGTATGCTAAAGAACATGGAAACAGGGCTGCAGAGAGGCATTTCGGGCCACCCCAACTGAGAAAATGATAAGAACTTGGTGGAATCAGGAAGAGGATCTAAAAAAAGCAACTCACAGTAAACATAACCTATGAAGGGGAACTGCACAATGGCCTGAACTTGAGGCAGAGCTGAATAATTGGATTTTAGACCACAGAAAAGTGGGAGTTTCAGTGTCTACAAAAATGATTATCCATCAAGCGAAAGCGATAGTGAATGATAGAGAGATTGCCGATTTTGCTGGATCAACATCATGGTGTTCAAGACTCATGAAGAGAAACCAGCTATGTATGTGGACTAAAACAAAAATATCGCAAAAGATGTCAGACAAATACGAAGAAAAAATTATTGAATTTCATAAATTTATCATTACGAAAACGAGAAAATTTTGAACTTGCACAAAATAGGAAACATGGACGAGGTTCCTTTGACTTTCCTCAAACAAAACTGTAAATTCCAAAGGTACATAAAGTGTTACTGTTAAAACTTCAGGGCACGAAAAAACTTACTACACGGTTGTTTTATCCTGCTGTGCTGATGGGACAAAATTGCCCCCACTATTGATTTTTAAAAGGAAGACACTACCCAAAGAAAAATTGCTTAAAGGAGTGTTTATACATGTTCATGCAAAAGGCTGGATGGATGGAGGAGGAATGAGGTTATGGATAGATAAAATTTGGTCGAGGCACCCTGGCGGACTGTTGAAGATACCTGCCCTACTAGTATGGGATCAGTTTCATTCTCACAGAACAAAAGATGTTAAAAATAAACTCAAAGAATTGAAAACTCAGTTAGCTGTAATTCCAGGAGGCCTAACTAGTCAGCTTCAACCTTTACATGTCTGCATTAATAAACCATTTAAGGGATTTATGAAGGAGAAGTGAAACAGCTGGATGCAGTCTTCAGATTTTGAGGTTACACCATCAGGAAGAAGGAAGAGGCCTAGCTTTTCGCAAGTTTGTGAATGGGTCAAAGCTTCATGGGATGCTGTGAAAACAAAGACAGTGGTTAAATCATTTAAGAAGTGTGGCATTACTAATGCACTGGATGGTACAGAGGACAATTAGTTGTATGAGGACTCAAATGCTGATTTAGAAGAGGTTTCAAGTGACACTTCATTTAGCTCTGGAGATGAGTTTCTGGGTTTTGGCGAAGGTGTTCTTTCCCAGATAGATTGGGTATTTGTATTTGTATTACTTTATATTTAAAATACTGTAAATTCATTATAATGATCAGTAATAAAGTTTTATCCTTCAAAAACATGTATAAAAAGGGGTGCGTCTTATAGGTCGGTGTGTCTTATACGCCGGCAAATACGGTAATTACTTTGTCCTAAGTCTTGAATCTAAGTATATTTGAACTGAGCTCTCTTTCAGAGAGCTGTGATAGATTTGTTAAAGGTAAATAAACTATTCCTGAAATCTGTAACTCACAAAATGTTTGAAGGCCCATTCACATTGAAAATTAAACAGTAAATGACAGACAGACAAGACAAAGGGGTGCAAGGTAAGCTTAACATTTTGTGAACATGATTCTCAATGGAAACTTTTACAATTGATGCCATAAATTTTAAACTTAACATAAAATTAAATATTGCAAACTCCAAGCTTCAGAGTCAAAGTTCATTTGAAACATAACATGAAGCTTCCTCTTGGCTCAATTCGTCTTCATTTGGTCTGCTCGTTCCTTCTTTTGGTTCCTTCATCTCTAGCTGCCATTTTAATCAGCTGTTTACATATTCATTTTTTATTCTTTATTATGAATATATACATCTTCATTGTGAATGCTTCAGTCGTTTGCTAAGTTTGCATAAAGTTTTATGTTCTTATGTTTACAGCAAATTTTCATTTTGAATGGGGCTTAATGGTACCTAATTGAAAGGCTTGGAGAGATATAGTCATAAGCCACCCTTATTTAGTTTTGAGAAATTAAAGTTACAACTGATATAAAACTACATCAGAAATTTGAAAATATACCGGTAATGTGTGTTCACAAATATGTTTAATAACATACTGAAATATATCACCTTGCTACAATAAAATGCCTAAGAGTGAAATAAAAAGCTATCTCAAGAAGTTAAGCTATGAAAAATGGGAACAAGAATGGCAAACAACAACAAAGGCACAGAGAACAAAATTGTTCTTCCCTACACTGAAAGACAGAATGCGAATAAAATTGAAGTTAACACCGAATCTGACAACAAAATTAATTTTGATAATTTATAAAGGTCAATATAAACCAGGTGAGCACAAGAATTTATATATATAAATAAAAAAGTACAGATTTATAGAGTATTATGTAATTAAAAAAAGTAAGTAAAAGAAACCATATGTACACAGCAGAACATGTAGTATTGCACTAGTGTAATGAAACATGTTGTATTACTAAGGTCAATTAAAAAAAAGATACTTAAATATAATTTGGTATAAAAGAAATCACAACAGTTTTGTTTGAATATTTAATAATAATTCATCAAACTTTAATTTCTCAAAATAAATAAGGGTGGCTTATGATTATATCTCTCCAAGCCCTTCAATTCATTACACACACTTTTACCAATTATATGAATCTATTGTATTTTATATTTCCTGTTTTAATAATTGATAAGTTTTCATAGAATATCTCACTTAAAAATGATTTTTCATTAATGGATGTGAATATGAATATTTATTAATTGGAATCTTACACACAATATACAGGCTGCATTATCTATATACTACATTAAGTACACTCTGAAATGTGTGTATGTTTACTTCGAGACTCTTTGATCTAGAGGTCTGAAATTATCATCCTATATTCTTCATGATCTGGGGAGTGTCTGTCTCAACTTTTATCCTGATAGCACTGTTGATTCGGCCAAAATCTAATCCTTTACATAGCCTCTTGTCACTTCCAAAGTCAACTGGACCATGTTTGACAGAGCTCACCCCTGATTCAACCAATCAGAAGGTACTGTTTCAAAATCGGATGTTTGAAGCAAATGGCCAATCAGAACCCTTCTTATGGAGACAACCTCAGTCTTTGCCAAGCATGCATTCCAAGTATGTTGTGTACATAAGCCATGCTGATAAAAATGTGATTTACACGTTATAGTCGGTTCGGTCAAAATTTAATTTTTAATTTTAGTTTTTGTTGTGCTTTATGCAATCCTTAACAGTCATGAAATAGGTTGCATTCAACATACTCTGGTGCCAGTGTTGCTAAGTTGTAGCATTGTGAGCGAATCGTCATTCCTGTTTCGGAACCTTAGTGTTGTATCATTATTTACACTTTGGTTTTTAAAATTCTACTACTGTATCACTAAAATTTACTTGATAATAAAATTATTATTTTCCCTGCTCATGTAATGGGCTTAATTATCTAGTTCTTACATAGCTTGATTACAAGTTTAGGAGGATCCCTTCATTCCCTAACCTCCCTAAGAATCATACCAGTAGATCTACTAATTTTTTCTCACTCTTACTTTCTAATTATTTTGATTCATTTCTCTCTGCCTCTTACTGAATTCTTTTGCATTTCTTTGTCTCATCTAGATAGATAGATAGAGATTTATTGCTGGAGACATATTCAATGTATAGAAATGTCAAGAAAATAAAATAAAACTTACAACTATAATGAAAAACACTCTATATTATAATACTCCTCAACACTGTAGAGAGGGTTAGCTGATAAAAGTATTCTGATTATTCTTTTAAAATTACTTAAAGGCATTCTCTTTATGTTTTCTGGGAGGCTGTTGAATAAATTCAATGACATCACCTCATAATACTGTGAGTCTTGCTATATTTACATTTATTTGTATATAAATTACTACTGCTTCGAGTAGGATAGTTATGAAGAGATGTGCATCGAATATAATCATATAAGTTCTTCTTTACACAAATAAGACAATGAAAAACATATATACATGGAAGGGTAAAAATACGAAGTTCGATAGAAAGTAGTTTAGAGTGCGTTTTCAGGGGAGCTCCGCATATTATCCTCACTGCCCTCTTTTGCAGTAGTAGAAGTTTGTTTGTATAAGCATGGTTGCCCCACAGCAAGACTCTGTAGCTTAGATGACTGTATATACGACTGTAATAATAAACAGTTGTTAAAGTTGTTTTACTAATACTGTGACTAAGAACTCTTAGCATAAACAGACCTTTTCTAATTTTACTTGCTACATATTTGATATGGGACTTCCATCCTAAATCAGGATCAAGATAACTGCATAGGAACTTAACAGAAGAATCAATATGATATGAAGATCTGCATAAACTAAATTTAATGTTAACCGTTTTATTTTCATTGAGACTAAGTTTATTAGAATCACACCAATCCTGTATTTGTTTAGAAATTGTTTCAAGTTAACTGTCTAGATTTTCATTGCTTGCACTACAGATATTCAGGGCTAGATCATCTGCAAAAAAATAAGTTTCAAGGCATCCGTCGCTTATGCTATCAGGAAGATCATTGATGTAAATAAAAAATAACACTGGTCCAAGTACAGAGCCATGTGGGACACCATATTTGACATGTCTAAAATGAATATGTTTCCCATGTAAGTACACAGATTGCTGTCTGTCAGATAGATATGAACACAAAATGTTAATGTTTTTGGAGTCAGAACCATAAAAATCAAGTTTACTCATCAGAATTTCACGAGAAAGTGTGTTGAATGCCTTTGTGAGGTCAAAGAAACACCCACGTGTCAAGTCACCACATTCAAGTGCATCTAAGCTTCTCTTTGTGAATGCTGTTATAGCTTCAACAGCACTATGGCCAGCTCGAAAGCCAAGTTGATTAGGCGAAAACAATAGATTATCTTCAAAGTAATTAATTATCTGTTTATTTAGCAATATCTCAAAAGCCTTTGACACAATGGGAATAATACTAATAGGTCTGTAATTAGAGTGTTGTGATTTCCTTCCTTTCTTGTGAACAAGAATAACTTTAACTATTTTAAAAGAATCATAAAAAGTAGCACTGTCAATACAGATAATAAAAATGTGTGTTAGAGGTTCACATATGAACATGGCAAGTAATTTTAATATTTTAGAGTTGAGGTTATAAACATCAACACAAGAACTGTTAAAATGAGAGAATAAACATCCTCAACAGACACATGGGTAAATCTGAACATGCTGCTAGTCTGACTTGTATTATTACTAGGAGGTGCCCGTGGCTTCGCCCACGATAATTCATTTAAAAATTAAAAATTAAGAGTATAATAATTATTAAAGCATTATATTTATTCACACTTGCACGCGAATCATTCATAAACTAAGCCATTAATAATATTAATGAAACAGCTAAAATTCCGGCTTCAGAGTACATTCTACGATTAGAAAGCGCCCCCTGGGAAAACTATATCAGAATCAATTATGCAGTTCCAAAGAAACCTGTGAACACATAATACGTATTATGCTCACACTTTATCTTGAGCCGAAAAAATGCGGGGGTGAGGGGAGCTGATATTGCATGCAGTATAAGAGACTGACTATTGCAGAAGGCGGTGAGTTGAAATTGACGTTGTTTCTGAAGGGTTGCCAATTACCAGAAAATATAACGTGTGTAGTTTTATGCTGGTACACAATGGAACTAACTGTAATTTGTAGCACTTTCAAGATTTTATATTGATTCAGATATCATAGTAGAATATATCGCTGGAGAAATGAATAAAGTAATATATTTAGGCCTATTTAGACAATTTCTCTCCCGGTCTTCAGAATATAGAAAATCGTTTAAAAGTCGTAGCATTGTACATGTAGGCCTACTTGAATACACATTTTCACATGCCAGAATTGATGTAATTTAACCTTTCGCGAAAACTTGTAGGTAATTAATACAACGAAATAATAAAACTTGACTTGTTGTTTTCTCCGACAGATTCAGCTTAGAACACATTAAATTGCTTTTCCTTCCATTTCATTTATTTGGTTTATTATTTTGCTGATTTCCGATACTTCTTGGTTTAAAGAATCTTTATTTGTTGTTGTTGTTCTTATTTTACGACGGCGTTGGTGCCTTCATTGACCTTATACCGTCAGATTAGAGGTAGATTATTCTTGAGTTTCACGTGTACTTTGTTCCGTTATGCTTTTTGGAATTTTTTATATTCATGATTAATTATTTGGACAGTTCAGTAAATCTTATACTATATTTCTATGGGTCTTCATAGTTTCATCTTGCATTTTTTCAGATGGTTGAGTAAAATCTGAAGGACTATCTTTATTTTTAACTTCGTTGTTACTTATATCGACAATTTCCACAACACCAGCACTGTTCTTCTAAATATCCCTGGATTTATTCTGTCATTTTCAGAATAATATGATTTAAACATATAAAAAAAAATTGACGGTAGCTCAAGAATGCCTCAACGGGAAGTTTTTGGGTATGGAAATACTGGGGACGGGTCGTGATCTTCATTTTTTTGAGCGAGGCCTTCTTTATATGGACGGTTTTCAGCATTATGGAGTGTTTAGCTCAAGATAAAGTGTGCGAATAATATTGTTTCTCAACTGTTTATTGACATGAACATGATGTGAATTTTATTTTATCAATTGAGTGTAATTTTCAGAAATTATATGTTTCAAGGGAAGGAATGGTTTGTTTGGATTATTATCAGCGATATTTCAAGAGTTAAACCATTAATATTTTACTGCTGGTGCCCCCGGTGCTTCGCCCGCCATGATTCATTGACTCCAGGATTTTTAAGAAATTTACACGGGTTGATTATTAAAAATGTTTGTGGTTCAGAGCTATGAAAATTGTAAGTAAAAATAAAATTAGAATGTTCATTGTGTTCATTTCACTTAAGCCTTATATAATAAAGAAACGGTTTTCCTAATTTTGTAGTCGTCATGAAAGTTTACACTGTGAGAGATGAACATCGCCGAGTATACCCGATGTCTCACGAAGCGGGCGAGCGAGCAAGCACGCTATTTAGGGCCGTTGAATTGTATAAGAGTAGATACATTAAATCTATGGGATTATCACTATCTTTTATGTTATTAACAATTTCATCAACTAGATTGGTAAAAAAGAAATTCAGTTTGTCAATATCCAAATCAACATCAATGTGTTATGCTTAGAAATGTTATTTAGTAATTTTGAAGTCACAGACCACGTGGCATTGAAAGAATTATTTGAGTCACTTATTACTTTAGAATAGTAATTTATCTTAGTAACTTTGAGCAGGTTCCTTTAATCATTTTGGAGCTTGTTATATGTATTTTTTTGTTTGGTCATACCATATTGTGTATACAATTCATAGTAAAACATACATTTTTCTTTTAAAGTGTGGAGCCCACCCATGTACCACCTGTTATCTTTACCCCTCTCTACAGGTCCAGGTTTAAAAACAGTAAAAGGAAAAGCTCTATCTGCAATATCTGATAAAACTGATAAAAAATAGTTGGCTTTCTCATTGAGATCAACTATCCCATACATTGTTGTCCAACTTAATTGCTTTAACAGAAATATACGAGGGCTGGTCAATAAGTAAGGTCTCCAACTCTCTAGCCCAAGCTCACAACATCGGACAAGAGAGTTGGCGCAACTGCCATGTCTCATTATCTCCCCTCTTTCAAACGAGCCATTGCTGCAGCCACTGAACCATTCAGTGTCCGAGATAGCACTGTTTGAAATGGATTTCCTGATTTCCGTCCCCGCCAAGTGCGGCCTCCGCAAAGTCATACGGTTTCTTACTGCAAAAAAAAGTTCCACTGATTGAAATTCACAGACAGCTTTGTGAAGTTTATGGAGAGGGATGTGTGGACATAAAAAATGTGCGTAAATGGGTTCGTGAGTTTAAACAGGGCCGGACAAATATTCATGATGAAGAGCGAAATTGGAGACCAACAACAGCTGTCACAGATGAGATGGTGGCAAAAGTCGATGAATTGGTGCGACAAGATCGACGCGTCACTACTCGTGAACTTTGTTTATTGCTTCCTGACATTTCTAAATGCTCCATGCAGATCATTTTGAGTGACAAATTGATGTTCCATAAGGTTTGTGCGAGGTGGGTTCGTGGAGGCCGCACTTGGCGGGGACAGAAATCGGGAGATCCATTTCAAACAGCTCTATCTCGGACACTAAAAGGTTCAGCGGCTGCAGCAATGGCTCATTTGAAAGAGGGGAGATAATGGGACATGGCAGTGGCGCCAAATCTTACGTCCATCATTGTGAGCTTGGGCTAGAATGTTGGAGACCTTACTTATTGACCAACCCTCGTAAAATAATAAATACTTAACACATTAAAAGAGCGCTTGAGTTTTGGCTTGAAATTTTTGCCAGTATCATATTTTCCTATGTTGGTTTGAAGAAGTATGTCATTATGGTCAGACACTATAGTAGGCACAACATTAGCAGAACAAATTTTGTCAACAGGTATGTTAGTGATTACATTATATATTAAAACCTGTATTAAAGACAACTGCTATTTAGCGGTCACCCCCTTAAAGACCAATTTTTTAGGAATCGAGATTAAAGCCTATAACATCATTGCAATTTGTGCCTCTATTAAAAGATCACCCCTTTCCATGAACAAAGACCTGTGCTTCTGTTGTTACTTTTAGCTTATTTTTATCGATCAGAGTCATAAAGTAATTACTTCTACAGTAGACTTAAATCAGTAGCTAAATGGGAATACATTGTCAACTCTGGAAGTCATTTCTGGAATTTTTAAGATTGTGAATTGAATATTTAAGAAGTGTGTGGGGATGGTGAAACAATGTTTTGATCTACTGTTGGAAATACATATCCTATTGTCATGACTTGATATCAATGCTTATTCTTCTGTTCACTGTTTCAACTGTAAATAGAGGTTGGATGTACTCAGGGCTTGTGTTCTTTTTCTGTGTAGCTATCCTTGCATTTTTGTTATGCTAAAATCAGTTTGGAAAGTGAAACAGTAAAAATAAATATGTTTAGGCACAGCCTTTAGTGCTGGCTGTGGTGGTCTAGAGGTAGTATGCCCACCTCTAGATCTGAAGGTCGCAGGATCAAACTTGGCCGTCCTCTCTTTTTCAGTTCGTAAAAATCCTGGGTATAGAGTCTTCTGGGAGATACTTTAAGCTGGGGGGCCCGTGTCATAGATTTATGGAACGTAAAAGAACTCCAAGCCTAAATTAAAGCCTCTGGACAAAATTTCTTGGCCTTTCACGTCCAAGTAATACCTTAGTTTCTGGAGGGGGGTTGAAAGTCAATGAGCTTACCACCTGTCCCTCTGCCATCTCTTGGAAAATAACAAAATTCAAGAGAAACCTCCACTCGGAGGCCCTTCACCCCAACATGGGGGGTATAGGAATACCAGAACAGCCTATAGTAAATAAAAACAGGCAACCACTGACATTCTCTTCACACAGAAAGATGATTAAGAATAATATAAATTAACTTGAAATAAAAATAAGTAGACTAGTAATTAATGATGTGTTACGTAATCTTTGTGTATTTTAATATTCTGTAACATGTAATTGCATTCTCCCTATTAAGAAACCACCTCTCTTGAAAGTAAATTTTTCTCTCGAAGCATCAGTGGCCTTTAAATAGAGATTTTACTGTATTTAAAAATTCTGTTAGCAATAATCCCACTTTTTAAAATTGTGCTTGCTTCCCAAATTTTTATCCTCCATTGTTTTACCTCAACACATTTTACTAACAAATGTGATATTATTGCTGGCTTCCATCACATGACACAATCTTCTCCATTCTTATTATGTTTAAGGATATTACCCCAGTTTTTGTTCAGGCAAATTACATCCTTCCATGTTTATCACACCATTCTACATATCTCTCCCTTCCGCATTCTGATATTTCACTCATAATTATGTCACTATTTTCTTTTGGACAAATAAAGTGTAAGATTTATTTGAAATCTGCCTGTTGCAGTATTCTAATTTGATGTTGCCATTCAGATGCTATCACAAACTTCTCTTTATACCTTCCATTTGGAAAACTGTTAGTTAGTTTGGAGGGAGAAAATCTTACTTTATTAATTCATCACCGAAGTTGTAAGTTTTAAAATTGATTTTAAAAATAGTGCATTCAAATGGAACAGAATTGAAGAGCTTTTATTTGATGCCACCTGTGTATAAAATATCTAAACAGAATTAATGAAATCTTGGTTCAAATTGATGCCAGTCTCTTCCAAATGGCTCACATTCTGTGCTGTGAATGTATAAATCAAGGCTGTTCGTACTTTCTTTGCTTTATTATTATTCCTTTTATTCATGTACCTGTATATACATTATAAATGGATCTTGTAAGTTGCTTTCACTAAATAAATTCAAAAATGTTTATCACATTATCTATGAAAATCAGAAACAGTCCTACTTCGAAGTAGAAAGAAAAACCACTGCTGAGAAGGGCTTTGCAGTTTTACAACTTTTTAAAAGAATGATGAAACAGGAATTCCCTCAGAAGGGAGTTTTTTTTTTTTTTTAATGAGCTCTCAGCACTGATCAGTCATAGCGCCATTAATTGATGATGAGGTTAAGTTTTTAATATTTTAAATAATTTACATGTAAGTTATTGTAGGTGGTGCTCTGTTCTTTTGTTCATGTTTTTCCTTTTTTTATATAAAAAAATAGTTTAATATGCTAAATAAAATAATGGCTCTAACTTGAAAATACTTGATAAATATCTGATACTAAAATCAAGCTAAAAGTTGGGGTTTTTAGGGCCAATTTTAAATGTATTGAAATTTACGCTCGCCCACTGCACTCAGAAGTGCTTCTAAAAGAAATGCAGGTGTAGGAGCAAGTGGGCATCTGGTCAGTTTGAATGAAAATACACTTGCTTTGTGCACTTCATGGCTACCATTATGAATTTGACATGTTCTTGTAGTATAGGCCTACACATTGAGAACTAACCATTCTGTAATGCTCTTGAATGTATTTAGAGAGTAAAATGAATGCTTCTACAGTGATTTTCATGAATTAAACTATCTACATTTATCCACAGAAGTTCATAGGACATAAGCTTTATGTTGAAAGTGATGCATTCTAACCTCCATGCTTGGTAAGGTTGTTCAGATTAAAATTGTGATTTTACCTATAGGTCAAAACCAGAATCATGCTGTAGGTGGAGGGTAATCAGTTGCGAGTAGGCAAACAAGAATGGGCAAGAGCAAATGAGAATTAGTGTGATTGCATTAAGGAATCCATTTAACTTATATCATTGTTTTTCTAACCTGAAAGTGCAACTATCAAAAGAAAGATTTGAGGACTTGAAGCTTACATGGCACTGGTTGGTAATTATGGTTTTGTAGTTTATTAGTCAATCAGAATTACAAAAGAATGTTTGTTCCCAAATATTCAAGATTAGCCTTTAGGCATTTTAAAGACACAGTTGCCATGTGCACATGAGGACTTACTGATCATAGCTTCAAAATTCTTTGCAAGACTACTCTATTCTTCCACCTGTGAATCTTCTTCAATAGGAAAAATATTATTATTTTCTTTTTAGAGAGAGAGACTTATTTACTGTAGTGAAGCATGACAATAGTTATATATGAAATTTATATCTCATAAAATCATAATCTAATAGGTCTATTTAATAAATAGAGGTCTTCACTTGTCTACAGATTCTAGGACTGATACCTTGCTTATTTTGTACAGTCAGCAGATCTAGTAATGTGCATGCCTCTCAACATATTGCCAGTTTCAGACTGTGTAACAAGGCCTTTGAAGGTGATTGGTGTTCTATACCAAAGGATGAGTCATACAATTGGATTGATAGGAGAGATTCTTTTGCAATGCAGTACTTCCTACCATATATTCCAAGTGGTTAGCAGTAGGGCTATGCAGACCTCTTAAAATAAAATCAGGTAAACTGGTTGTGCCAGAATGCTACTGTTTAATCATTGATAATTGCAATATTATGATATGCAGAAAATAAGTTATTTTTGTAATCAATTTCCGAGTTAAGCTCCAGATCGATTCATTAAGCAGGGCTTACAGAAAAACAAAGGTCTAAAGTTTGATAAGCATATGTACAGGAATATGTGGATAGTGTTATTTGTCAAAGCTAACTGTATTGCAACTTCCAAAACCGTATATGAACACTGTAAAGCATTATGTTGTCATGAGAACTGATTTGCATTTGATAATTCTTTCTAGTATATTACCGTAAAATAGGCACTAAATTGGACATTACTCTGGTAATGGACAATCGATTTGGTCCAAAATCAATAGACTTTGTCCCATGGACGATATAAATGCATATACCAAGTTTCATGAAAATCCGATAAAGTGTATTTGAGTTATAGTGCTTACAGACACATGGACAGACAGATAGATGGACAGACATTTTCCTGTCCACCACGCAATCTGAGAAAGTACTATTCTGGCACTTAATTATTATAAATCTTATGTACATCATAAAAAGTCTGCTTTTTACTGTACAACTCCTTTATACTGTGTGATATAGGTCTTTTCTTTATTAAAAATAAATAGAATTAATATTAAAATAATGCATTTTTAGCATAATATGTTACACTGTGTACTAACTTGCTCATATAATTGGTAAAAATGTGTATGAGTTCTCATTTCTTATAGCCTACAAGATGGCAATGAAACTATAACTGAACTGTCATGACTCATGAGAAATTGTGTTAAACCTTAAGGAAGTACTAATCTTGGAAGAAAAGACCTTACGGTCTTAACTTTCACCAGGTTAAATAAAACTATTATTATTATTATTATTATTATTTTATATAGACCTATATATGAGGAGTGTTTTTATAGTATTGATAAATTGTTTAAAAATAACAAAACATTATTTTCCAAATACTTTATTATTGTTCATTACCTTACACATTACACTACTGTCTTCTCCACTTAGTCACTGAAGTTTTTCGGGCACTTTTCGTATTGGGAAACCAGTTTTTGTATGCCTTCGTCAATGTATGATGCCCTCTGTGATGAGAGCCAAGTCTGCACTTCTTGTATCACATCATCCTCTTTGAAGTGTTTTCACCAAAACAAATTCAAGATACGATCGCATCATTTGGTTAGCAACAATTCGACCACCCTCCCTACAGTTCGGATTTGGCATCAAGCAATTTTCATCTATTTCTTCATCTGCAGAAATTCCTTGGTGGAAAACATTTCAATGACGATGATGTTGTGAAACAAGAAGTGCAGACTTGACTTTTATCACAGGCAGCATCATTCTTTCACGAAGGATACTAAAACTGGTTTCCGGTTATGACAAGTGACTGTAGTGTAAGGTGTAAGGTAATGAATGTTAATAAAATATTTAGGAAAATAATGTTCTGCTATTTTTGAATTATTGGTACTTACTTAAAAAACATGCCTTGTGTATTATTTTATCATCTCAACAGAAAATGATAACCTGTGGATTAATAGTAAGCAGATTTGCCTCGTATCCAGAAACTGGCTTATGGTAATAAATTTTTATGTTTATAAAATGGGATTGTAAAAAAGTAAGTGACTGCAGGTATACCATCCTCCCTACCTTTTTGTTAAAGATCTGATGACAGTAATTGTACCTGTAACCTAAAAATTTCATTGTTATATGGGACTGAAGAGATTTACATTAAATTCTTTAAAGAAAGAATTGTCCTAAATGGAAATTTGACCTGAATTTTCAGCCTATTCTGTTGATGCCAAGCAGTGGTGTCCATGGAGTAAGGGAAGGAAGGCTTCCTCTAGTTAATGTCTTATACACAGTGAAATCCCCATACGATTACCGATATAACGATAATACGCTTTATAACATTAAAATATTTTGGTCCCGGCATTCTTTGCATTAAAATAATGTAAAATTCCCCTCGGTTTTACGATACTCTTAATAACGATAAACCTCTCCATTACGATTACATTTAGAATCCCCGTAAAATGCCTTTTCCTCAGTACAAGGATAAAAATAGATCGTGAAAGTGCAAATCATGAACTCCCGGAGCTAACAGCAGAAAACATTGAGGAAATCCAAAACAAGCAGGCGGAAGATGAAGAAGAGGAGGTAGAACAAAGTGTGCATCTACCAACCTTAACCGCACTCGAAGCCATTGCCTCTATGTATGTGTCCTGTGCTTGCGAGGCTCTGCAGAATTTTCTGTCGAGTGTTCCATCGGTGCCAGAATGTCATTTAGTGAATCTCGAATCAAATAAGGGCATTGTGTTTATCCCTGTTCATAAAAAAAGCTAAACTGACCGTCATTTCTGACTTTTACAAACAGGGTTGAAAATGAGTCATCCTGTTCATGGTGCTGTGCTATAATGCAATGTAAAATGTGTTTGCTCATAGTGTGATAATTTAAGGGTGGAGTGAATACCGTACAGTATAGCAATTCTTGTGATAAAATTCTATATTTCTCTAAATACTTGAAGAATTTCAGCTATTGAAGTTGTTTCCTATAAAATGTGAACATTTTTTGTAAATTCTCGATATAACAATATATCTCTCTACAACAATGTATTTTTCTGGTCCCTGCGAAATCGTTGTATCGAGATTTCACTGTACTTATAAAAATCTAGACTATATTATTATTCCCGCTATCTCCTCGAAATTTTTTTCCTGAGATAGAGAGTTCTGGAATGGGATGCACTCATCCTCGTGATACAAACTGATTCAGTCACGGAAACCATCATTAACGGCTGTAGATATCGGCATGCTGACGTCATGCCCCAATCCTGCTATCTGCCTATGGTAAATGATACAGCAGTCGCATGGTAGGCCTAGTCCCTCCAGAGATGCAATCCCGGAGTTATTTTACTTTAGACTTTTGGTTCCCTGACCTATTATTACACTGCACATCACTGATTTCAAGATTTCCTCATTCAGAAACTATCCAGTCCCATTAATGGAGACTCTTACAAATCTTACTGTAGACATTGAAGTCAGCAAAGATATATCTAACTTCAAAGCTAATTCTATTGTCAGGAATTTAGGTTACACCAAGACTTGTATATTTGTTGGCAATTATATCTTGCTGAAGAATTATAGATTAACTTCTTTAAAGAAAAAATATTCTTGGATGAATGTAGGGTATATAATGTTTGGAAATGTCGTAGGTAGTTCCTGAGAAGCAAATGGTTTTGGATTAGTACCGTGTGCTATAAACCCTGACTTAGGTCCTACCTAGGGAAGATTTCCTATAAAGAATTTTATTCTAGTTCATGTTACATTGTTACAGGAAATTAAAGATCCTTAAATATCTTACCCAAAGAATTTTGAAAATATTAATTTAATTATATTTCACGTATGATAAAAGAAAAAGAGTGCTTACTTGTCAAGTCAGATCCAGCTTTATTTTCTAATTAGTTAATCACATTTTCCTGCTGCCATGGTGTGGTTGGCAGCAAAATTGGCGGCCCATGATGTCTCAATAAGATTAGGACTCACCCTACCTCACCTCTCACACTTGTCACCATTCAAGTGGGCCACACTTATCACCATCTTTCCGCCTAAATGTAGAACAGCAATGGGTTGGTATTAGACTTAACATAACGTAATATTCATCACATTTAACACAAAGCTTCACTTGCTTGAATCCTCAAGAACTTGTTTCGGAACATTGCTTACATCCAACTCAGATGACTTCCTGTTAAATGAGTTGAAATTGCCATAATGAATTTAGTTATACCTCACTATGTATTGTAAGGCCCACTTTCTATTTACTAGTTTTTTTTTTTTTTAATACAAACAAGTGACTGGAATTGAAAGCAATTTATTTTTCAAATCTAGTACTTCCTTGAGGTTATTACTGCAGAATATTGTAAACATATAAATCTTATATTTAAAATACACAGAACTATTCAGTTTCTTTTATACAGTTCTCTCATTTTACAAGAAAACTTATTACAACATAATCCCAGTTCACACTTTCCCGCATGTTGTGCTTGCATCAGCAGGGAGATGTATTTCTAACTGGCCCCATTACCCCCAAGTTTGTCTTCAGTTAAAATGTGTATTTTTCCACTTTCTCTGTGTATCACAAACTGAACCTGTTGCACACCTCTTTTTCATCAACTTCAAAATGCAAGATTTTGTAGGATTACAACAGTCGGGATATTTATGAGCAAATCTTCTAAATGCATCTTCTATAGTTATTTTGTTCCAAGTAACATTCCACGAAATAAATTCACTTTTCAACTATACTTCATTTTCCGACACACAAGGAACAGTCACACACACATACGAGTACAATTCTCAGAAATACCTAACTGCTGGGATTTTTGTAGAAATTTAGTTTCCTTGTAAAATGAGAACACTATTTTAACATTCTTCTATTAACTGAGAGTATTTCCTCATTTGAATTGTGTGTATATTTAAAACTGTATACTGTACTGTACTGTTCTTATTTATTTACAAGAATTGGGAAGAGGACATTAACTTCTCTTTGTTAAATTAGGATAGTAGGTAGATTAAATATAATAACAGTTTTTTTTCTTTCTTAAACAGAATTTGCTGATACTAGAGTTCCATTCTAATTAGCAAATCTGACTTTATTTCCTCGCTACTAACACAGTATTTGAATTGGCTACAGTAAAACATGGTTTAAGCAGACCTTTTATTAAGTGAAGATTTTTGTTAAAAGAATTAATTTTCCATCCTGTCACTTTAGGACTGAAAACTTTATTAGATACCCTAGATAATATGGAAATAGAAATTTAAACTAGGTAGCTTGGGCATGAAGCTACAACGTAAATATGAGCGAAGCCAGTTCCTCATATACATAATGTGGAATGAACTTCAGCCTTGATTTTTTTGCAACCATATTTTAAAATTAAAAATTAGGCTTCATCACAATCTGGCTTATAAGGTCATGTGCTTATGTAATGTGCTATCAGCTGAATGTATCATCCCTTATAACTCAAAAATAAAAACAAGAAATATGTTGCCCTTTCCAAAAAAATAAATGGCCCCCTGTTACCATATCTGAGAACTCACATTGGAACCAAAAACTTTTTCATCTGTAAACAGTTTGCCCTTTAGGCACTTTTCTGGCAAGCCCTTATACAGAAAATTCCCAACGTTGTGGAGTGAATTATTTAGCTAAATTTTAGGCATTATATCACACTATACAGAAAATTGTGATTTCTATTGTTGATTATCCTTTTCTTTTTTTTAATTTTTTATTTATTTTTTTATTTTATTTATTAATTTTATTAATATAAATATTCTGAGGCATATATTTGCATATCCAGTCTCTTTCTGTTAAAATTTTCAAGAGGAAAAGTTACACTTGTTATTTAGAATGAATCAATTACAGAACTCTATTAAGATATCTAATGTGTATATGAAAATCAGTTATATTATACGGTAGTTTTTAAAAAAACCATACTTTTGTGTAAAAAGAAATTCCATGGACAATTTATTTCGTACATCTGTGATACAACATTGTGAAATGAGTCTATATTAAGGATGAGCAATCTACTTTTTCAGATTGTATGAATTCATTGGTATGGATACAGTATTTGAACAGGGTTCTTTTTATTAAAGATTTTAATTTAAACTAGTTACTACCCTGATATTCTCATTTTCATATTTGATATTTTTATAATCATTAATTTTTTGTTCTATTGAAACTACTTTGGTATCATGTATGACTTGATGTTTTCCTGGTTTATGTAGATATTGTTCTCGGGTTTGTGCCAGATGAGAAGTTTGGCATTTTCCAATGTTTCAGAGACCCTCAGGGATCTTGAAGTGTCAAGTGTTAGGGAAGCCTTGAGTGGGTATAGTGTGCCAGTGTTAAGTCACACAAACACCAGTTATGAGTCATAGCATAATAGGCACTGGCACCCTTTTACCCACTCAAGACTTCCCCAACACTTGACACTTATGGATCCCTGAGGTAGTGTAATCAACAGGATGAGTAAAATGATTATGATTATGATGGAGGCAGCATCAGCCTCTGAAACGTTGAAAATGGCAAACTATCCACAGCAAACCCAAGAAGACTATTTCCATACTCTGATATCCTAGAACAAACAAAAATAAAAACTCAAACTTTAACAAAGGATTTATATTTATGATGTGCTATTTTCAGTGATTGGTACTGGTAAAAGAGGTAAAATATTTTATTTCAGAAGCATGTTCAAATTTGTTAATTTGAATAAACAGGAAAATAAGAAGTGAATAAGTGCAGTATTGTGTTTGAATCTTTCCTGTCATACCCTTGACTTGTCCCTGCTTCACTGTGGTATACAAGTTAAAGTAAGTATCAGTATGCAGTAAGCATCTCCTTCAACGGGCAAGTCAAAGCAATTAGTGGAAGGAGGGATGGTAATGTGCTAAGGCTTTCACGGCTGGTGTCATGTAAGTACCTACTGTTGTGATGACACCACACTATTATGTTGGGGGGAAGATATCAATATTTTAAAAATAAATTTGTTACATGCAGTTGAATATTTACTAGATTTTTTTAAGCAAAACAACCTAAAATGTAATATGAGTAAAACAAAAGTAATACATAAGATTTGAATTTTTCTCGGCGAATAATATATAAAAGTTCTTCACAGGCTGACAGCCGAGTCAATGGTTTAATAAACTCCGAGCTTTCGGACTCCATATCTCTGAGTCCTTCTTCTGGGAAAGTGGTGAAATGGCGGAAGAGGCCTGTATATATATGCCGGAGCAGTTGGTGGGTTCCAGCCAATGGCAGCGTCAGTAAAACTCTCTTGAAAAATTCACCTAGTCGAAAAAGACGGATGTCACGGGGAACACAGGTTATGTGGGTCTCTTCTTTAAAATGTTGAGGGCCGGTTTCCAAGCCTCGCTTACAGGAAGGCCTTTGTCTCTGTTTATGATGTTGTTACTGAGACTGATTTCAATGGCCTCTTTAACCAGCCGGTCCATATACCCATTTGTCCTGTCCAGGATCTTGGTCTGGTCGTATAGCATTCTGTGATTTTGCTCGATGCTATGTTGAGCTACAGCAGACTTGTCCGGATAGAATAGTCTGGTACACCTATGATGTTCCTTGCACCTGTCTGCCACGGTGCGTCCAGTCTGGCCAATATATTCCATCCCGCACTCACAAGGAATGCTGTAGACTCCAGAAGACTTCAGGCCTAGGTTGTCTCAAGAGAGTTTTACTGACGCTGCCATTGGTTGGAACCCACTAACTGCTCCGGCGTATATATACAGGCCTCTTCCGCCATTTCACCACTTTCCCAGAAGAAGGACTCAGAGATATGGAGTCCGAAAGCTCGGAGTTTATTAAACCATTGACTCGGCTGTCAGCCTGTGAAGAACTTTTATATAAAAGTAATACAGTTTTTTCAGGGAAGCAAAACATTACAAGAGAAACTAGATATTCAGATTGAGAGTTCCAAAATTGAAGAAGTATACGAATATAAATTTTTAGGAATCAATGTTGATAGTAGATTAACTTGGGCTAAGCACATAGACAAATTGTGTAATACTGTTAGTAAATTAATATACTTGCTAATTTACTTTAAATCAATAGTTGACAAAAAATGTTTGAAACTGATATATTATGGAGTCATATACCCATATATAATATACGGCATAGAACTGTGGGGTGGTGCAGCAAAGACATATACACAAAGATTATTTATTCTACAAAAGAAGTGTATAAGAATAATATATAACCTTGCACCTAGAAAATCATGTAGGGATGTATTTATTCTGAACAATATGCTAACTATATACTCATTATATGTATATCGTGTAATTATGTTTATTACTGAAAGACAACCAATAAAAAATAATGAAATTCATCAATTCAATACCAGAAATAAAGAAGACTATCACAAGACAATACATACCAAACAAATATCAAATAAAGATGTCAGTGTGAAAGGAGTTAAACTGTACAACAAATTACCAACAACATTAAAATCACTATCTGGCACAACTTTCAAACGCCAACTGAAAAAATTTCTTATTAATAAATGCTTGTATAATATTGAAGAATTGTAAAAATAATTAATAACGATAAGTTGCTACAACAGATAGAATTGTCATATAACTGCAAAAAAATGATAATAGAATTAATGATAAATGTAAGGTTAATCTGACTAATTTTGTATACTGAATTGTCATGTAGCTACCTGACTTATAGCTACCAGCACTATTGATCTAATGTTTTATTGTATTATATTGTAATTTTTTTATTGTATTATATTGTAAGTTAATGATGAAGCTGAAATGCTACTTATAGCTACCAGCACTATTGTTCTAACATTTTTATTATATTATATTGTAATTGTTTTTTATTGTAGTATATTGTAATTTAATGACGAAGCTGAAATTCTTAAGGAATCTACAGCTAATAATAAACTAAACTGAAACTGTGCTTTCTTCTATGGCAGGCGTCCTCAGAGCTGCTGGAGCATTGTGTGGAACAAAATGGCCTTGTGGTAGTTGGAACATGACAGGTGGGTGCAACCTATGTTAACACACAACAAATTTTCAGGGATGATGTTTCTTTATGTTAGACCACTCACACCATTCAATGAAGACATAGCAGCACATATCAGAACAATTTTAATTCTGAGAGACCAATTTTCAGCAGATGTTTCAATTCAAATAACTAAAGGTGTGGTAAAGAAAATTATAAAAGATAAATCAGGAAAACAGTGTGAGTGTATAAACTAAACTAAACTCTGTGACACTACATCCCTACCATCTGACCACTGAATCATCTACCATAGGATTGGCAGGGGATGTAGTCAGCATATGCTGACTCACATGATCGTTGTTGATAGCTTTTATGATCGGGGCTGCTACATCTTTATCAAGTAGTTCTTCAGTTGGTATCATGTGGCTGAACAAATGCTGGATATTTCAACACATGAACACAAAAACTTTATCACTTCAGAAAACTCAGATACAAAGTAGCATTCAGAATAAAACAGTCAATAGAATACAACCTACATAAAACACAAATATGAATGCAGTAGGCCAGTATACAAACTGAAATGTATTAATGTCCTAAATTATACATTGGACAAACTGGTCTGTAGGGTTAAGGCCTCTGGATGAACTGTATAAGGAGAGGGGGGAACGATAAATTTTGCCCCATCATCCCGAAACCAAAACAAAAAAATTACAATAAAATGTGAGGTTAATATTATTTATTCACTTAAATACTGGAGCTGGTTATTTGTTATATTCACTACACTGAAGATATTAGTCTGAACACTTTGAATTATATATAAGATTATATGAAAAAGAAAAATCACTGTGCAAATTATAAAATTATATAAAATATGAAGAAATAGATAAAGCACAGTCACTTAAACGCAGTTCACACAATATCTTGAATCTTGAATCTTGAGTGTCTATTCTTGCTCTTGAATCTTGATGTACTTAAGTGGAACGTTGGAAATCGAAGTTGAAATTAGAGTTGTAGTTAGTCCAACCATTTGACGTAACTAATCGTTTCACTGCAGTGAATGATTATAATGAGTTGACTGTTAGGTTATGTACACCTATAGGCCTATTTGTTGCCTGACTGTTAGATTAGGTTTGCACGTGTTGTACACATTGTCACCATGTGTTTTGCGGCATTGAAATTAATGAACTTAGTGAAGTACAGTATAATCACTGAGCATTGAATGTAGGCTACTTAGAGTTTGAATGTTTGTTGTGTCATGTTGTGTAACACGAAAGCCGCATGGTTAGTTGTTGGAACAAAGAACTTGAAGCATGCAGTCGAGTGACTGCATTGTAATGTAGTGTGGTGAATCAAAACCTACATTTTATTAAATTACTGTGTAGTATTGTTAATTTATGTAGGTTGTAAATTGAGAGACACTATGAAGATTGTTTCACACACTAGATGAGATGAGGGAGATCATGATGATCTCTTCTTTGTTCCTTTGTTCTACCGTGGAAACACACGTGCACTTCAGACAACTTACTGACGACTGACTGAACTGACTGACGCCTAGGGCCGAGCCCTAAGGGTATTTAAAGAAATAAATTACGCAGTAAGTAAAATGACACAAGGTAAAGAGCATATTGCCTCATGTGAATTATAATTGGATAAGATTTTAGCGCTAATGTCCAAATTCACCAATAGAAAAAACTAGTTGCGTAATAAGAGTTGCCATAATATTCATTATTATAAATTCCCTGCACCTTGAACAAAGGGCTCGACATAATTAACTGACCAAACAGTCAATATATTAAAATAACGTGACAATAAATAATGGCAAGAATACACATTATTTTGATTCATAAATTATTAATTTCAGACTGCACGTTTTAATAAAATGTGAGAAAATGTAGAATGGCTGACTTGAGACGTCATTACGAAAAACTCGAAAACTAGTGTATGAAAAGTCCTACATCTATTTGTAGAGCGACGTTTTGTCGTCTACTTTATAAATTCGTATGGAATTTCTAAATAAAAAGTGCATAAAATAATAAACTTGATAAGTTACTAGATGCTTACGTGAGGC
Organism: Ectobius pallidus; assembly: GCA_964059195.1. Taxonomy (NCBI): domain Eukaryota; kingdom Metazoa; phylum Arthropoda; class Insecta; order Blattodea; family Ectobiidae; genus Ectobius; species Ectobius pallidus. Next base: position 32,157,200 of record CAXKWD010000006.1, read on the forward strand.
GCATGGATCAGTGTAATTTGTAGCAATTTGGTAACACTGAATATATTACAGCGCCTCCTGGTGATAATTTGACGAATGATGATAGTAAACAACCATGGCGCTCTCAGTATTGTACCAGTGTATCAAAATATTCAATATTATGCGAAATAATTCCTTATATGCTTACTAAGGCAAACAAAATTACATGAAATTAATTATAGTGACAAAGTATCACAAACATGAAAAACCACGTAAGTTATATATTTAATATGAAATATATGAATTAACCTACATAACCTTAAGTTCTTGCTATGAAAGACTATGTTTCAACAGGTCAAAATTTCAAAACACGATACAGTATACAGAAAACATTGAAGTCCTTATTAAAATTTCAATGTATTATACAATTAGGACAAGTGTTGAATTATTCTGGCAATAGGGTCATGCAGAAATAGGGACTGGCTCAATCTTGCAGAGAGCGTTTGGTTTACTCTGGTTCCTTGTTGCTAGAGTTTAGAAGATGGAGTGAGCTCGCTAAGGCAGGAGGAACCTCCATTTGCTTTTTCAGTTCTAAATTTTATATTTATTTATTTATTTAACTTTGATTCTGTTCTATAGGTATTAAAGCTTGCCTGCTGCGACTGTCACAACAATCTCTCCAGATATCAAGCAAAAATCACATTGCTCAGTTTAGCATTCATTTTTATGGTATAAGTGTGTTTAAATTCAACGGTAAGTGTTAAGTTTCAAATCATAGTTCAGTGTTAAGGTTCAAATCATAGTTCAGTGTTAAGATTAAGGTCAAAATTTCAGTGTAGTGTTGAGCATAACATGACTTTATTGTTCAGGTAACTTTGTTACATTAAATCCACATGCATCCACATTAATCCACTAGATGTATTAGATTGGCACAATGTATGCTTGTTAATTTTCTAGTTGTAATATTATTATTAGCCTAGGCCAGGGGTCGGCAACCTTTTGAGTCGGAAGAGCCAAAAATTACAATTTACAAAATTTCAAAGTTTTTAAAGAGCCACAAAATTTTTTCTTGCCAACAATAAATAGTACTCGCATAAATAAAGTTTTTTGATTAAAAAACTAATCTATTTATTCATAAGAAAAAATATCTATTTATTCATATATAAGTAGTGTTTTTCACAACAAATTAGATAATATATGTGGCATTATTAGACATTTAAACATTTACTTACAACACTAACTTGTACTTCAATAACATACATTTCAGCAAACAAATTCAATGGGAGCGTTGGCTTTGCATGGTTTTAGAAAGCTTGGATAAATTTGGCTCATAACTTCTTGTTTTTAAGTTTCAAACACGACTCTAAATTTTCATTTGTTAGTTGGCTTCTTACTTTACTTTTAATTATATTCATGCAAGAGAACGCTTGCTCGCACGAATATGTCGATCCGAAGATAGTCAGCACTCCAAATGCCAACTTCTTCACCTCACTGTAGCAATCTGGAAGACTATTCCATGCGTCGAATATAAGTGCCTCAACTCGCGGCATTTCTTTTAAAGCTGTCCACTTTTGTTGCGTTACGTACATACATTTCTGGACCTCCAACTCTTCCAACTTGCTTTTTAACTCTCTAAATTTTCCACTCCACAAAGCTTTACTTTTTAAATCGATCAATTGCATTTCTAGAGATCCAGTATCAATTTCAAATGGCTCAATGTGGATTTCGTTACTTTTTGTGTTGAGAGGATTTACTATGAATGCTAGAGTGGTTTTGAATTGCTCAATTCTGTCAGCAAATTCATCTTTAATTTTTTTTATAACTGTGCTGAAGTAATTCATGTCAACAGTTGCACTGGTTTTATCGCGATATTGCTTAAGAAATTGAAAATAAAGTAATTTACCGCTCTGAATGTCTTCTACAAAAAGAATTAATTTTTCTTCAAAACAAACCAATTCTTCTACTAAAACATAGGCTGGGTTTCCCTTTCCTTGCAGTTTTAGATTCAGCTCATTTAATTTCGCTGTGATATCCACCATAAAGTAAAATTTTTGCAACCATTTGTCTTTCTCTAATTCAGGGTGATTAATGCCTTTTTCATTTAGGAATGTATTTATTTCATTCAAGCACAAAGCAAAACGTTTCAACACCTTACCTTTGGCAAATATTAGATACTTAGTTTACGAGTAAAGGTGTTATGCCCAGCTATGCCGAAATCAATGAAAATTGCCAAACATATAAACAATCTAAAACTGCAAATACCTACCTACTTTGATCCTCAGAGTTCGAAAATGGGTTTATTAAATAACAATTTATAGGTACTTACACTTATAATTATTATTTTAACGCTAATTTTTAAATAATAAAAGCTATAAAATAGATACATAATAAAATAGGTAATTTATTAAATACATTTTTTAATAAAAAAGCTTTAGAGGTAATATCCAACAGTAGTACTTTAGTTGTTAAATTTTCACTTGACAAGCAAACTTAGATTTACCTTTGGTAATCCGGACGGCCGTTTCGCACTATTTTAGTGCATCATCAGCGGTTTTCGAACTGCTACTGGTGGGTGCCTGTGTTGTACACCTAGGTGGTGTGGGTGTTGCGTTGGTCTTGAGGTGGGAGTGGGAGTATTTGGCGGTGTTTGAATGTCAGGTATCGTGTCAAAAAGTGTGTGTGATTTGAAGTGTAGTTGGTCATTCAGTATAGATGTGGGGTGATTTTTTGTGTGTTTATATATTTCTAGTTGTTCTATTGTGTTTAGTTGGCGACTTTTGTGGAGTGTGTGGAGAATTTCCATGTTCGTGTCATGTTAGTGTAATTGTGGTTTGTGTCAAGTAGGTGTTCTGCATAATTTGATTTTCTGTTGTGGGGGTGTTTGAGTGCTTTTATGTGTTCTTGGAATCTTGTTCTAAAGGATCTGCCAGTTTGGCCTATATAGAAGTTGGGACAGTTATTGCATTTCAGTTTGTATACTCCAGTTTTGTTGTAGGTGTCCATTTGTGTGCTTTTCCTTGTTAGGTGTTTCTTTAGCGTGTTGTTCGTTTTGTAGGCTATGTTGTACTTGAGTTTTTTGAAAGTTGATGCTGTTTTGTGAGTTTTCTTACCGTAGTATGTTAGTGTGATGAACTTCGTTTTTGGTTCTTGGGTTTGTGTGTGTTCGCCAACGAACATTCCCAACTGTTGGGATTTTGTTGGATATTGGTTGGCTACAGTTGGCAATTGGTTGGGTAAAATGCACTTTGCCAACGGAACCCCGACGGACATTCCTAACCGTTGACCAACGAAACATGGCGACCATTTCCCAACATTGGCCCAACGATCTGTGCTACTAGGGTATAAACATTGCACTGGTATCATTCCGCCCTTATCTGTATTTGATTCGTCAACTGTTAGCCTACGTCAATCATCTCCTTCCCGCGAACAACGAAAAATTTCTAGTAGGCAGTGTTTCCTTTCATAATAAATATCCAGGAGGGCTACTTTCAGCTGTCATATGCGTAAAAAACAAAGACATGTTTATTTGCTTATTTCGTTGTTCAAGCTGAAATTGAGTGCTAAATAAATAATGGTATGTACAGAATATATACAGATTATTACTGTGAAATAATTAGGCCTACGTACATTAAGCGGAGTTCTCCGGCAGTGGCGTAATTCTCAAATCAGAAACATATCGGAACAAGCCTTCGAACTTTCACCTAATTATTCACAAGAATGCCTCTTGCAAACTGAAGGATTATATTACGAATGCCACGTTTCACAATACGCTGAAACATTTTTAATAAGTTAATATTGTTATCTTAATAATTTTCGTCACATATTATTAGTTTTTAATTATATAAAAATCAAATGTAGTACCGCACTATATTGTCTGCGGTTCAAATCATATGCATTTGTTACATGGTCTTGGATTCGCAAATGAAAGGATCAAGCTCTTAACTTATGCCTGGGCACTGCCTTCTTGATCTATACCAGGCCGTCAGGCAGTGACCTGGGCCGCTGTAACTTTGCACTTTCCAGTTTCAACTATATGCCTATTTACGTTGGCTGCACTGCAATTCTATTCACTGACAGACAGAAGCCATTCGGCTTCGAACATTGCATGCTTGTATTAGGGGATTCTCTCTCATTTTTCCGTAATTAATGTATTACGTCTCAGTATTAATAGTATTTATACAAATACAAACACAAATACACTATTAATCAAAAATCGTATTGTTCATATACAAAGGCTTATGGTATCGGAGAAAGCATAATGCTTTACATACCTAATATTCTCGTCCTTTGACAAAGTTTTAAGTGGTGTAATGGTTAAGATGCTAGATCGTGGAACTGGAGGTCCTACGTTCAAGTCCCTCCCTATGCAGTAATTTTTTTTTTTTTTCATTCACTATATTTTTAAGATTTAAATGCAGTGTTTAATATTTAATTTTTAAAATTACCTGCCTTATACTTTTTGTCAAATCTATAAGTGCAGATCCAGATTTCACGTACTTTGCACCCTGGGCAAAACTTAATTTTTTACTTTTACCACCTACCCCGAAGTTACTGTTTTAGTGTTAAGTTTGAGTTTTACCTAAGTATAAACCAATAGTATCCCGATAGCGTTTTATAATTGCAAGTAATCCCAGGCTTCACAACATTTTTTAAAAAATAAAAGTAATTATGTTTTGGAGAAAAATGCATGATTGCTATTGCCACTGCCTTCTATATCTTACAAGCCATGCTGCTTGAAATCTGGCAACACAGGAGGTAGTCCTATCTGTGGCTGTCTGTGGGAAGCATCTGAATAGGTTTTTATTGCAGATAATTTTCTTCATCACAAATACCGACTTTATTTAGGCCAAATCAGTAGGCCTATATTATATAGCCTATACTTGTGATGTGCATAATAACGTAACGTGCGGTGACTCCACATTTCTGAAGGAATTCGTAGTTTTCAGTGTCTCCTCATTATACGTTATGATGTCGCGTTTTTTTCTTATTTTATTGGTAATAACCTCACTTATCCTGTTAGACCTGAGAGCTCTGTTATTTGACCCACAACAGAGTCATATTTTATTAAGCTGCTACACTTCTCTGGGTCATTTTGTACTACCACTGAGCAAGTTGTCCCAGGTTTAATATAACCTAGAACACTGATATCTCTTTTCTTGTCACATGCACTTTGTGGAAAACTATTGAAAAGAATAACTTTGCCTAATTCCTTGGGAACACTCAGCTTTCCGTTATTTGCTGTGAAGTCATTCATTCGTTCATCCTCCGGTGGTGAACTGTGTTGATTCGCCAGCACTTTTGAGGTTAAGGTTTGAAGGAAAACGCTGGTAGTAATATTGGGAAGATAGGAGATTGCATATACTACGATTTGGCGTCTGCCACATTAAGATGAATTAGGCCTACTGTGAGCAGCTTGATAAAAGTTCATACCAGTAAAAGTGACTCTATTTCTCTTCAATTCTTCTTTAATAGGCTACCAGCCAATTCTTCCTTAAGGACACTAATATCATACGTACCTCGCTCTGGTATTCGTTTGTAGCTGATGAACACGAAATTCTTCTGTGAAAAACTGTTCTCTGATGTACTCAATTAGAGGTAACGGTGTATATAAATCTCTCATTATGTACACGGTTTTTACCTTCCCTATGCTCTCCAGTTGCTCTTCAGGTGTATCCAGATGTTCTCTAAACAATAGGCGATGACTGGGATTACTTTAAGCTGAAATATGCTTAATTTTTCGATGATTCTGATGGAGTTCATTGCTTTATTTACAACATGTTCATAGCCGACAGGACTACCGATGTGATGTTGCAAGATTTAACAGCATGGCCTGTAAGAAATAAAGAAGGCAGTGCTATTGCAGTTTCATTTGCAAAACAGTTACCTAAAACCTCTGACAATATATTGTATTATGTAATATAATCGATCTTTGAAACTTTCAAAAATATTTGATAGGGCCTATAGACTAGGTTATTTGGTAATTATAAAACATATGCTAATTTAGATTAAGATATGTTTATAAAACATATGTATTACAGGTACCATATAATAAAACAAATATTTTAGAACAAAATAATTAATGATCCAAATGTTAAAACGAGATTTTTAATTGCGAGTTTGCTATGTCTGCGAAACGAGCCCTTAAGAGCGAATGCAGCTATCCTACGAGCAAAATAAAATAATTTTTTCACGTGTATCGTACACTTTTTTTTAGACAATCGTTAAAATTTGTCAAATAATAATAATAGATGCTAGATTTATGATAAAGAATTACGCCCTGTGGAGCCAGCCATATTGGAAAGCAAAGACAACCTGTTACAGATTTTCTACAATTTCTGAGCACTTTCACATTTAAAAAGGCTTAGTGATTTTTAACATTTCTATCAAAACTGAGTCTATTTAATAATCATATATGTAAATATTTTTAACAAAAAGAGTTTTTCCATGTGAAGCAATCAAAGTTGGTTACTCTGGAATGTTATAATTTCAAACCACCCACTAGCTTAATTTTCTCCTTTTAATTAATATAATTCAAGATTAAAAGTGCTTCTTTTACCGATTTTCTAAAAAAAATTATTACCTTATTTCTACTTTCCTGAGAAAAGTACCCGAGCCCAAAAAAATGTTGTTTTCATACAATTTTCCTTCTCGAGCTAGGACGTTCACAGACATACACACAAACACACTGACACTCTCACACACTGAGACACGCACACAGACATGTTTCCAAAATAGTATTTTTTTATTCGGAAGCCTCAAAACGTGCATTTATGTTAAAAATTAAAGTCGGAATTTCGGGATCGAAAACGACACTTCCTCTACCTATAGTACCTATGGCACGGACAGAGGAAGTAAAGGAGTATCGTGCGAAAAATGGGACATCTTGTCCCTCTACCTGAAAAGAGTTTTAATAGGTTTGGCCGCTAAAGGCGATCTTCAAATTGGCCGAGGTTAAGGTTTCACTACTGATAATGTTTTATACAATACAAATTATATTACTCAATAAAATATAAGACAGCTAATTTTAATGAACTATATTTGCGTCTTAAAAATAGTATATAAAAAGAAGTACATTGCCTAGGATCGAACCTTAAACTTCTGCGTAACTATCCAGCATTATAACCATTGAGCTACAACAACATGAAGTTAAAATGTGAATATTATCATCTAAAGGAGTACCATGTCGAACACATAGGAGGATAAATATTTAAATACATAAACGATAAGGGTTATTTTTTGTGATACTATAGGTTCAGAATAATATTATATTACATAAATATCGAAAATTATTGAACGGTTGAACAGAAAAATAGTAATTGAGGGATTAGAAATAGTTTCGAATGTTCAAGACCGAATACAGCCGAAAACTTCCGATCGGCACCTCCTTGTCAGTACAGAACGAAGTCGAGTAGTTCATTTGTCAATCTTTGATACTGGCAACTTAACTTGTAGAATGGAAAGTGCAAACTTACAACGGCCCAGGTATAGCTTCTGTTGTCTGTCTAGTTGCAATCAAATATAGAACTCAGCGATCAAATTCTGTCTACAGACAAATGTGAAAACATGTTAAGAAGAATGTGATAATGACGCGATTATTTGCTGTGCATGGTGCAGAAGGAACTTGTGTTTTAATCACTGCATCAACACCAGTCACTTCTCTTTTGTTTTCGACAGTCAATAGGGATGTAGCGAACTAGAACCAACAGATGTCTCCACTGCTCTAGCCGGTATGCGCTAGCCGTTCGTCACTTGTTTTTCGAGTTGTTGTCTGCTGGTTCCATGCTTTTAAATGGCGTTTCATCTTAGCAGACTGAAAATTATGTTCGAACTTTTCTTTTTTTGTAGCGGGTAAAACGCTACTAGGCGCATTTCTTTGTATACTGGATACTTCCAGAATATATTTACGTGAAAAAACTTAAAGAAAAATTGCAAACGATAGACGCTATATAAGTCGAAAAGAAAGAAGAATAAGCTGACAAATACTGTGAGAAATGCCCGCTATTAACTACATTACTATGTTCCCGACGTACAAAATGTTATGCAGATATGAATATTTATATACAGTACTGCTAATTTGGCGATTGGGTATGATTCAAAGTAACTAAAAGAATATACTTCTAGGGTTCAGACAGTAAAATACTAATTGATATACGTGATAAACACTGATTTATGTGGTGTGTATTCGCAGACATTTTTAATATTTATTTTCTATATCAAATGCATATTTAGCCTATACCGTCATATTAAAAACATATTCAAAATAAAAATATTAAAATATGTTTACATCACGAAAACTTACCTTTCCTGTCCCTCGTAGTTAAAAAAGATGGGAACTTGGGAATCGATTAGGCCTTTTTCTTCTTCTCATTCCTCATTCTTTCTTATTCCTTTTATTATCGGTAAGTTATGCTAGACCATCGTTACATGATTTTCATTTCTAGTTATGAAACAGAATATTGTTAAGAATATTTCATTGCATGACATAGCAGATTATAAAGGCAGAATTTAATAATTATCATACGTTAAGTTATGTAGCCTATTAAATTGGCAACGCTATTGTCACAATTTTTATTCGAGGCCGTCAATCTAACTTGGCTATTTAGAAATCACAGAATTTATATTTTGATATCAGATGCAATAGAAGGCTACAGTAGCCTAATATACACATATTTATACAGCAAAGTAAAATAAATAGGCATAAAATAACTAAATAAATTAAACAGGGAAGTGGTCTTTAAATATAAAGGTGCACTAAAGATACAGTTTAACAAAGGTATAAAATTAACACAATGTACTGTAATTATCATTGCGTTACTAGGTAATTTTAATTTATTTATTGTAATTTACTCTATTTTTAAATGGCCCATAACACCTTCTCGATGCTCACGGCAAATTTAATATTAATTTAAAAATTAAAGAATATCTAATCCCCGCACTGCATATAAATATTCATACATTGATAACATATTACTGCAAGTCGAGTACAAAATAATGTCGTCTGTATCGGAAATATCTCACAATATTTGTTCGTTAATCCTTCCTTTTTAGTGTTATTTAGAGCCTATCTGCTGTGATTTTTCTTTCGTATTTTTGACACTTCAACATTCTAGAAGGGCTCAGTAGACAAGGAAGTACGTATAGTAGCCTCGTGTCCTCTATAAAAATATAAAATTACGAACATATTTTTCGGACTGAGAAGTTGGAGCGCCATTTAAAAGCATGAAGCCAGCAGAAGAAAACTGGAAAAACAAGTGACGAACGGCTAGCGCATACCGGCTAGTACACCCAGAGAGAAGAAGTTTGGCGAGCTACATCCCTATTGTCTCCGCGCATCCGGAACTTCGAACTGCAGATAAGGGATGTCCAACATCTCCCACTGCACTGCTTCAACCCGACATTTTTCAGGTTCGATTTAGGGTAATTGGAGTTGAAACCAGCAGCTAATTTTTGGAGCGTGGACTTCTTACAGCATCTAGATGACCTAGGAAAAATATTGAGGCATGTTTCGATATGAGGGTAGTGAAAGGTTCCTTGTAAGATGAAACACCATTTAAAAGCATGGTACCAGCAGACGACAGCTGGAAAAACAAGTGACGGACGGCTAGCGCATACCGGCTAGAGCAGTAGACAGAATATCAAGGTCCAAGTAATTTACATCTAGGCTCATATTGAAAAGTACACAATTAGGATTTTTATACGACGCTATTTTTAATATCTTGATAGACCTAGTTCTTAAAATAAATTCCCATTTAGAAAATACAAGGGGTAGCCTATATTATTTTGGGGGGAAATTTGTAGTTGTCCAGCTTGTGCAAGTAGGTAGGCCTAGACCTTCAGTCAACTCTAAATTTTAAACAGGAAAGTTTAATTTGACGAATTAAATCTTCATAGGCCTACAAAATTGAGAGTAATAGTCTGTTATTCACTTTGGTTTTCATTAACAACAAAACTATTCGGGGTCCTTAAGTTCATTTGATAATGACACATTTTAAGTTAAGGTAGCCATTTGCAATGAAAACCATGTAATTGTAGACTGTTGATGTGTACACCCTAACTACAAATCTCGTTTGATAAGGGTGAAAACCATGTATATTTGAATTAAGAGGTTTTCATTGCCCTGGGACCGCTACGGTAGCCGTGAAGGCCCAACAGGAACTCAGAAAATGTCGGTGAATGAGGCAATGGTTGCAGTAGGAGCGTCTGACCCAGAGTGGGCGGCTTCAATCAAGGAGAGGAAATGGGAAGAGAGATCTTATGAGCCGTAGAGAAGGCAGTCTCTCTAGGGGAAAGAAACCCTGATTACAAAAATCTCCGGTCCTCCAGGTTGGGGGTTATGCGATGGGTTGGTAACCCATCCACGTAAAATGTCTTACTCATAAGCCTCAAAGAATTAACCGGACTGATATACCGGCAAATGACCATGCAAAGATTAAGGACTCTCGATTTGGACAAGCGGACTTATTAAGAACTGCACTTACAATGTTAGATCAATTAAAGATAAGACAATAGAATTGGAGAAAATAATGTTAGAAAGAAAAATAGACATAGCCAGAATTACAGAAACGAAGAAGAAATTAAAGGGAACAGTGGATTTGGATAAACATATTATGATTTATAGCGGAGTACCACAAGAAAGTAGAGCAGCTGCTGGCGTAGCAATTTTATTAAATGACAAGTGGAGAAGAAGAATAACATCTTACTCATGGATAAATGAAAGATTAGTTACAGTCAGATGTAGAATTGCAAGAGGTTTCCTAACTGTAATTGCTGCATATGCACCAGAGGAAGGAAGAAAACTAGAAAGAGACAAATTTTACAAAGCCCTACAGAAATTAAAAAAGGTGTTGGAAATGACTATATCATCTTAAGTGGAGACTTTAATGCTAGAGTAGGTACGATACCAGTGGGTAATATTATAGGCAATAAAGGAGAACAAATTACTAATGAGAACGGCAAGAAACTAAGAGATTTTGCTGCCTTCAACAAATTGAAAATTACGAACTCTTTTTTGAGCATAGATATTCATAAATACACTTGGAGTGAAAGAGGAAGACAATCTATAATTGACTTTATAATGGTAAATAATAAACTATTCAACGAAGTTTTGGACACCCGAATATATAGAGGCAGTAACGTTAATACTGATCACTTTCTATTAATCTCAAAGATAATATTAAGGACAAGATGGTACAAACAAGTAAAACAGAATCAAAATATGGAAAAATGCTATAAAATAAGCTTACTTAGAGTATGCAGCATTAAAAATTTATACAAAAAAAAGACTGGATGAATATTTAGATGAAAGACCACTAAATAATGATGTAAAAAGTGAATGGAATGATTTAAAAAATATAATACTGAAAGTAGCTTTTGAAGTACTAGGGCAAAGAAAATATAGAAATACAAAAGGATTAAGAATCTGGAACGAACACATATCTAAGTTAATCGAAGATAGGAGGAAGTCTTATATGAAATATCTTCAAATAAAGGATATAGAAACAAAGATAGATTATAAGCATAAATGTGCAATTGTGAAAAGAGAAGTCAGGAAGCTTCAGAACTTAAGTTGGGATTCGAAAATGATGTGCACGGAAATCAGAGTAGCTCATACAAAATTTTGAAACATATGAATAGAACTGAAAGAGATACTGCCAACCTACAAAATATTAAAATCGAAGAATGGGAAAAATATTACAAGGAACTATGGAATAATGATGAAAGAGATATAGAAGCAAATACTCTCAATAAGTAATACCGTCCACTCCCTGTCTTTTTCCGGGACACGCTACTACTAGCGCCGCCAGTGAGCAGGAATGGGCAGTTACTCGTCAGCTGATATAGTTAACGTTTGTCTGCTGTGTTTTGTGTACGAAAATATAATATCAATTCTAGTAAAACAGGGTGCCCACGGAGGGGGGGGGGGTTAAGACGCAGACTGCGTCATTGAAATTTCTTGGGGGGGGGGGAATATTATCGAGTTATGAATTTTCTGGCCGGGGGTTGAAAATTGTTGCAAAATTAGAGTTTTATATGTTAAAAATAAAAACGGTCAAGTTCTATAACTTCAAAAGGTCTCTTTTAATTCTCTATAAAGATAAAGATGAAGAATTTCGACAGCCATGGGCGCCCATACCCCGGGGGGGGGGGGCGCAAGGAGAAAAACGTATATTATTAATTATTATAGTCATGTGTTTTTCTTTTAAGACAATTATTTGAATTGCAGAAGTTTTACCAAATCGACAACATGGAAGCAGAATCCACAGTGGATTAGGAAAGGGGGGTTCAGACCCCCAAGAGTCAAAACCTAAAATTCTATATTTGTATTTAGAAAATCTATTTATTTAATTAAACAAGATTTGTTGGTGTGTCAAATATGATAGATATAGCAGTTATTTTCTTTTCATAACATAATGAGTAGGCCTATTATGTCCACTGTTCCATGTGCTATTTAACTTTTCTTATAAATAGTAATAAGGTAATTTAGGTAACAATTTCATGTTTAAGTTGCCATGTCTTAGAGTATAGTAAACAAATTTGCTAACTAGTTTATCAGTGCTAAAATAGCGTAAAATATGATTTTCATTAGTTCAACATTTAAAAATTTCCCGGGGGTGGACACCCGACTTAGGTAACATTTTCTTGTTTACATTGGCATGTCTTAGAATATGGTAAACAAATTTCCTAACTAGTTTTTTAGTGCTAAAATAGCGTAAAATGTGATTTTCATTGATTCAATATTTTAAAAATTTCCGGGGCTGGACCCCCCCACCTAGATAATGATTTCTTATGTAGCCTACATTGAAATGTCTTAGAGTATGGTAAACAAATTTCATAACTAGTTTTCAGTGCTAAAATAGCGTAAAATGTGATTTTCATTAGTTCAATATTTAAAAATTTCCCGGGGTGGACATCCGACTTAGGTAACATTTTCTTGTTTTCATTGGCATGTCTTAGAGTATGGTAAACAAATTTCTTAACTAGTTTTTAGTGCTAAAATAGCGTAAAATGTGATTTTCATTAGTTCAATATTTAAACATTTTCTGGGATGGACCCCCGACCCCTTTTTTGGGGGGTATTCCAAACCCCCCGGCACTTCCGACCCTCCCCGCAATTATTTTCGGGCTACTTAGTATATTATTAATATAAAATACAAAGTGGCCCAAGAAGTTAAAGCGACAAAAAATAAATTAATTTAAAAAATTGCCCCCCCCCCTAGAAAATATCATATGGGCGCCTTTGTCGACAGGCAATTGGGTTGGGGTGAGCAATGAAGTTTGGGGGGTGAGCAATGAAGTTTTGGGGGTGGGCACCCCTGAGTAAAATAATAAATACAACATAGGCCTAAAGAAAATGTCCGGTTATGTAGGTGGCATGATATATGCCGTCTATGGTTGTAATAATTATTTTGAGAGTGAAATAAGTAAAATCGTTATTTAGAGTGTGCACAAGACTGATTCATACAGATGTTCATTGGCTTACCATCCGAATTGTTTTACATGTAAAAATTTCAAATTAAAAAAAAGTATATATTGTAAATCGTATGAATTAAAATTTAAAGCTGATTTTCACGAAAATGTATTAAAGTGAAACAATTAGTTTTGATACTTATTAAAAAAAAAGTGTATGTGGAACGCCATGTGGCAGAAGTGAAACTTTTTTTTATTTTTTCATTTTTGGATTTTTCATATTTTGGATTGTTGGACTTTTTAATATTGGGTTTTTGGACTTTTTAGATTTTAGATTTTTTAAATTTCTGATCTTTTAATTCTTTAATTTTTTTACATTTTAGATCATTGAATTTTTTTAGTTTTGTATTTTTTAATTTTTTATTTTTTATTTTGGTTTTTTGTTTTTTAAATTTTGGACTTATTAATTTTGGTTCTTTGAATTTTTTGAAATTTTAGATTATTTAAATGTTGGATCTTTGATTTTTTATTTTTTGTATATTTTAATTTTGGATTTTTTAACTTTTTAAATTTTGGCTTTTTTAATTTTTAATTTTTGGACTTTATCAGTTTTGGATAAGCCTAATCATTGAGTTGATTGTTTTCTGTGCAGTCCGTTCCGTCACACCTCACTAATTTCGTGGCGATTTTGAGCGTTACACAAGCTCTCGATTTATCCCTACCGCGGCTAAAGAAGTTTTACTTAAAAAATTAGCGTTATCGTCATTTAATTAAGTTAGTTTAGCGGTAGTGTAAATTATGTTATTTCCCGACCTAATTCCTGCATTATCAAGCACAAAAATAAGTTACTGTGTCATCAGGACTTTGAAAAACAAATTTATTTCTGCAGCTATATAGGTTCATTAAGTAGCTTCTGAGACTGCTGCCCATTCCTACTCAACAGATGGCATCTCTGTGCTAGTGGACATTTTGAACAAAGGGAATAGAGTAGAGTGGGCGGTATTCTTATTGAGAGTATTTGATAGAAGTATGTAATGGGAACCTTTTACGTGCAGTTAAAAATTTGTCCACCAGAGCGCAGCAGGGTCTGAGGAGGTCCTGCCATCTCGTTCTGCCATATACTTATGCGTATGAATAGATGTGAATAATGTTGGCTTTCCTATAGAAACTGGCGATTAATAACGTTTAAGTTATATTCCAGAAATCAGATACCTATATTCTGCCTAGGAGAGTGTGAGATCGCCAGAAAAAGTATTGATTTGTTAAAAGAATTAAATAATTAATGTCTGTCTGAAGTAATAATTGGTTGTAATTATTAAGTCAAAAAGAACCCGTGGGGTGTGTCAGCAAAAACAGGAACAATAATTATTTTGCAGTGGCAGAGACATGTGTAGCTTAGTGACAAATAATTCAAAACATTAAAATTATTCCTGTATATCGCGATGACATTTGTATTCGTTAAATGGTGAAGAAATATTTCAAATTTTATGAAATTTATAGAAAGTAAAGAACTTGGATACAAATGTGTAAATATTTTGTTCTTATTATCATTAATATTTTATAAATAAATTTAGGTTACGTTTGCTTGCTTCTAAATAATATCCTTTAAAGGCTTACGAATAAGACATGCCCCAGAATTATAGCTGTCATTAAGTTTTTGTGTGGAAAACAAATAAAAATAAAAGTATTTGAATAGTGTATCATATTAGTAATAGAATGTTCTTTTCATGAAGTCAACGTAATTTGAAAGAATCTGGAATGTCAAAATAAGGTAATAAGGAAATGATTTTCTTGTGATTATTACTATAGGCCTAAATGCGTAATATTTTTAACGTCAACGCCCATCCATAATATAGGTTCATACTTTTTGTTTTTGAATTATATTGCATAAGTTTCAGAATTATGGCTCGCAGGGAATTGTTATTCATTGTTCTGGGTTCTCATATGCTAATAATTCAAAATACTATGTTCTCTTCGATTCGAGTTAAAATATCTACGTGCATCGGTAATTCCAGTTCTAATATAGTGTTTTAATATCATTAATGTGCATTATAAAAGTGAGTTGTATATAATAACAGTGTAGTTGATTTATTTATCTTCTTATTTTTTGTATTTAGAGGGAAAAAATAGCCAGTGCCAATTGCCAGTATAGAAAGGAAAAATATGCTTTGACGTCTTCTTTAAAAGATATATATATATTTTCTTTTAATCTTCAATTTACAAGAACAACCAATGTCGGTAATAATAATTCAGTTTTGAAATTGTTTCAATTTTACGATTTGTTTTAATGTATGCAATGAAAAAACTTACGAATTTAAACAAAATATTAATAATTTTATTATACAAATTATAAAAAATGTGAAACAGAAATATGTGAATTTTTGTTATTAAGTTGATAAATTAAGTAAGTTGTATTTATCAAATACTGTCCATAGAAGTAATTTTGTATCATAGTTTGAAAGAGAATAAATGGTTGAGTTTCCTGCTGGGCGAACTTTCTGTTTAAAGCAACAGAACATAAGTGAATCTTGTCCATTTGATGAAGATATTTGAAACATGGCCTTCTGTTGTAGATAATGAGAATACTACTTCTTGTTAAGTTTTATTCTTTGTAAAAATGATTAAGATAGTGAGTCAATTCTGAGGATTTGAAAGTGTTGAGCGAGGAGATTTGAAGGAAATCATAGACTATTAACTATTAGCATCCGTTTAATCTTCCTTATATTTTATAACCATATATTTCGTAAAGCATATGTGTACACCTCTGTATTACACAGAGGATCGCCACAACATGTTTTCTGGCATTCTGATTGATGTTTAAATAGTCTGTTCCATTATGTTCAATGGACAGCAGACGACATGCTTGGACCTCTTTTGACCCTGCTGCCACCTATCGGGAGTCGCTGACAGAAAGGTTCCCATAGTGCAGAGAACTGCGTGGATCAAATAAGTATGGAAGAGTTCCAGATAGCTTTGAAAACCATGAGAAACAGACAGGCAGCCGGAATAGATGAAATTAATGTAGAATTAATAAAATCATCGTCCACTAAAGTGAAACAAAGATTACTGGACATATATAATTTGTGCTGGACTCATAAATGTGTACCTAAAGAGTGGCTTACAGCTATTGTGATACCGATTTTTAAAAAGGGTGACAGAAACAACTGTAATAACTACAGAGGAATAAGCCTTCTTACATCAGCCTATAAAATATACTCTAAAATTATCGGTCGAAGGTTATCCAATATAGCTGAGTGTTTACTGCTCAAAGAACAAACAGGATTTAGGAAAGGAAACTCTTGCATAGATAATATTTTCACTCTACTACAAATTATGGAAAACCATATAGAATTTAATAAACCAACATATTTTCTATTTATATACTATGTAAAGCAGATTTAAGTTATGGAATATTTTGGAAAGACGAGGAATGCCACTACATCTGATTGAAATAATAAAGAGTTTTTATAATGGATCTAATATAAATATAAAGATAAGTGGAAAACTCAGTAACAAATTCATCTCAACGAACCAAGGAGTACGTCAAGGATGTTCTCTATCTCCAATCTTATTTAATTTATATTTGGACGATGCTATTCGAATATGGAAAGCAGATAATAACTTTGGCTTTAGGTTTAAAAACGCCGTAATTAATAACCTCTTATATGCTGATGACCAAGTCCTAATATCTGGATCAGAGAATATTCTACAAAAGGCCTTTTATAATCTAAGTATTATTATGAAACAATACAATATGACAGTATCGGCAGAAAAAACTAAAGTGCTAGCATTTTGTGGTAAACATGCTATAAGAAGTAAAATAATATATGAAAATAAATCAATAGAGGAAGTAAATGTTTTTAATTACCTGGGATGTCAGATAAGCTTTTTAGGAAAATATGATTTAGACAAGAAAATCTTGACGTTTCAGAATATGTGTGGCACTATAGTAAGAACCCTAAAAAATAAGACACGTAGGGAAACACAATTGAAATTTTATAATGTAATGGCTGTGTCTGCTCTCTTGGATGGTGCAGAGACATGGGTTTTAACAAAGAAGGATCGCCTACGCATTCAGGCAGCTGAAATGAAGTTTATACGTGCAGTCTCCGGATATAAACTATCAGATCAAAGAAGAAATGAACTGAATATATTTAATTTAAATGACATAATAAAAGAATACAGAGAAAAATGGATTGAACACTTAAATCGACAACCTGAAGATAATATAGCAAAACAATCACTGAACTACAAAGTTAAAGGAAGAAGATCTGTAGGAAGACCGAATGCGAGATGGATAGATCAAATGACATAAGAGGCCGGAACAGGCAGTAATGCCTAATCCTTGGTTGAAGATGATGATGATGATGAGGTTTTCATTCTAATTCAATCTGACCTACTCTTTATACGTGTTTTTCACAACTAATTGTAGCATTTTAGAGGCAGAATTATCGGGGAAATTGATTAATATAATAACTGTAAGATAGTAAATAGAAGTATACTTAGGCCTACTTGGTAGCGTTGCCACCTGTCCCGAATTTGGCGGGACATCCCGCATTTTAAGAACATTTTCAGCGTCCCGAATTATGCCTAAGAGGGACGCATTATATATGTTTTTATTATTTTGCTAGCCTTTTCTTTTCTAACATTAGTGCTACTGTTACATAGCCCATTAGTTTTGACTTTGTAACGAATATATTCCATCTTTCTCTTATTAATAAATTGTTACATGTACAAATTTAGGTATGAAGATCGGCGATATGCATATTTTCGATAAGTGTCCCTCCTTAGTCTTACCAAAAGGTGGCAACACTATTACTTGGTGATGATATAAATGTAAGCTTTGACTGTAGAAAACTTCTGAAAAACGTTAAAACACATACAACAAACTCCACAAGTTACGCGTGGTTTTCTCACTTATTCACTTTGGCTTTGTAGCAATCACTGCCTTCTAGACTGTATTACTCGTGTATACACTGCCTGTCCTATACGGCTAATTTTGCGTACGCGGCGACATTACAGATGGCAGCACCTACCACACCCAGCTGCAATACCCTTTACATTACCGTATGCTCTGTATTGCCCTCTGAAGTATAAACTCGGAAACTGAAATATGCTGGAATTTCATGCTATCTGGGTGTGAACTGTGTCGCCTCTACTGGAGAAATTTGGCAATTTAACAATACTCTGAACTCCTTGTTAAAATAAAGCAATGGACAGGCAGTGTAATTCTCGCTTTCTAATAATGCAATAAAAAAATTGATTTTTTTTAGATACGTGGTTTTCTTTGTAAGGGGACGTTATGTTTTTTGACTTGGTCCATGGCACAAATGTATAGGCCTATGCGCACAGACAATAAATAAATGTGAATATGAATATGAGTAATAAAGAGGGCAGTTATAGGGAATTTTTTGGTCGACTATCGATACTCGATATCATAGCAAGAAATATCATTCGATGCAGAGGAATCGATATTTGACTGTTTTGACATTTCGCCGTTCGCGAGCAAATGTTTTCCTTCTCTCCTTGTGACTTTCTGGAAGCTTATTGAAATTCAAGAATTATTCACATAAAAAAAGGACATAGGTTTGTATTTTACCCATTTTGATTGTATTCATTTAGTTATAAGTAAGTGTCAGATGTAACAAACACATCGTATCCATAATCATGTAGCCTACACAAACTCAACAGGCTATTAGACTTGACACGTAATAAGTCCATTCTTATCTGTTTTTTTTTGTACTGCGGTTCTGGGAGGTTATATTTTACCACATTCCACATTAGATAATACTCTTCTTGACTTGGTTATGAATAAGCTATGAATAAGCTATTGCAACTTTTAGTCTTTCCTTTCGTGCAGCAGGTACAGTGGTGAGTGAGTTTTGTGAAAAATTTAGGGGATTATATAGATCAGAGCTTGGTGAGATATTTCGTTTAAAACTATGGTGAAATCCAATATCAATTCCCCCCATATTTTATTGCCTTCATAAAACAGTTACAAACATATGGATTTCAACACATGTTCTCAGGAGAGGAGAGGTTGTGTTGAGTGATTTAGTCCTTGCCCTGAATAGTACACTTTCTTTTATAGTATGAAGTGGCAGAAAGTAGAGATATTTCCGCCATATTAATTGTACAGATAGTAGAAGAAGCAGATTTGTAATTGTGCAGATTGTAGAAGATAGGATGGTAAAAGATAGTTTTATGCTGCGCACCAGCCAAGCTCGGCCGTTTTATTAGGTTAGGAATGTTTATGTTAGTTTAGGAGCAATGTACTGAATAGCACAAGGTTTATTATGTCTCACATTGAATCTCTACTGCGTCGAAACCCTAAACCAGGCGGATCCCATTAGAGAGTGGGTGGTAGGAGCCTAGTGCGTGGCATAAAACTATTTTTTTCCCGATTGGACGTTGCCAGTATGACATCGCCTAGCGAGGAACGGTGACCAACATAACAAAACGCATGACATTAAATGTAGTAGCCTACATAATGAGATGGATGCAATTCGATATAATAAAATTGGTATATCGCACAATGTGCATTGATAGTTTAATTTTCGCAGAACTTTGTTTGCGAGATACCACGTCGGTTACAATTCAGTGTGTGATACCTGTCACACGGTTGACACATAATACGCACTGACACTGGATACCTGGTTCGTGATATTTCTTCACTGAGCAGATCTTATAATGGAACCCGTGAACTGCGAATCGGGTGACTATGTGTCTCAGCTGGGCCCATCCATTGTCTTGAGATCATAGCGTCTGTTGCATAAAATTCGTCCCATATTGTTGTCAAAAAAAGATGCAATTCGATATACTACTATGAAAGTAATACTAAAGCAATAAATGCATTTGCTCTCCGCTATGGCTGCCACCTAAACTTCGCATGTATAACTATGTGGATAGTAGGCTAGTAGTCCTAAGCATTATTTAGACTGCTGTTAAAATTTATCGCAATATTGAAACAAACATAGTTGGTTATCCTGGTCTGATTGAAAAGAGAAGCATTGTACCGACCGTGCAAGGCAGCCATATCACAATAATGGGGGGGAGTTGTTAATTGGACATTCCAAAACGGTAAGGTTTATTTAGTGTCAGAATTGCTTGGTTCAGTGGGGGGCTCTATTGTAGCTGGTACTACTGTTTTGCAATTGCTGCTTCGTGTGGTTATGTGGTCTGTTGGTTGTGTACGAACCATCATAAGATGCTCCCAACACCATTATTTGTCTGTAATGCCTGCATTGCAACTCACTGTTATACTGCATTATGATACTGACTGTGGCTTGTACCACAATGGGACATGTTAGGTTAAAATTAATTCTGAACTCATTTTCAGAAGTAGGCCTAATAAATTTTGTACAAATAGTCTAAATAATGCATAATAGACTGGGCCATTCCATTTGTGACGGAATTACAAAGTGCATGTCTTTTTTGCCATAGATCTTACAGATATGTTGAGCTATGTTTATGAGAGGAAGTGATTCTTTGTGTGTTGATAGGTGATGTATGGACTCTTCGAGGAGTATATAAGTTTACAGACTTTCAACAATTTTTAGAAGGGAAAAAAAATGGTTTTAATATTTGTGACGGAATTTCAAAATGTCAACCACATACAAACCATAGTGTGAAACCTTCTGAAACTCTGTGAACTCTAAGGATTGAGGAACTTTATTTACACATCATTCTAAACTAGAAGAGCTGTAGTTTACGTGATTAAATTCTAAACTAGTTACATCATTCTATTTAGATACCATTAATGAATGAATGAGTGTGACAGAATTATGTGACGGAATTTCAGATTTTCCTGAGAAATTAAAATTTATCCAATTGAACAGTACTCATACCAGTCATTAAGATTGTAGACTGGCTATATATAATAAACACTTAAATGACTTTTTAATTTTATTAAACAAAGTAAAATAGGAACAGGTTGCATATAGCCTATATATGTAAAGAATACTTAAATGGGTGATTCTTCAAATACGGGAAAATTTGTGTTCCGGGGTGATATTTCCCTTCAAATTCAACTTAAAAAAAAATTAAAATTAAAGTTTGTTTCTACTACTTCCATACTACAACTATGACTTTGAAATGTCACTAACTTTAAATTCTGATATTGCAAAATCAAATTTAATTCAATGAAATGTCATCCACATGCCCTGTCCCAAACCTCGGTTTTGTAGGCTATATTCTAATGCATTTTTCCACAAAACAAAATGTTATTTCCTTTTCAACTTTTTTCCTGTCAATGAGTATGAATATGTGAAGAATATTAACCCCTAAAAAGTAAAATGAAATAAAATTGTCATCCCACCTAATGAACATAAAGAATGTCCCAAGGGTTTTAGGGCATCCACATGGCTGAAAAGAATGTAATTTTTTCTGCAGAAATGAGAAATTTGTATAAGTTAACTGGCAACAGTGTTAGAAAGCGAACAGGGCAGCTTGTGGTTGAATTGTAAGGTTGAATTTTGCTTGCTTACAAACAGTTTGGTATTAACAAAGGACTTTGCATCATTTTCAAGGAAAGCGTTTTTATTCCCCGTCATTGGGCCGTATTCATAACAACGAAGGATATCCTCCCAAGCATAAGGTAGAAGTGTAAGGATATGATTTAAAGTAAAAGGTAGAAGTATAAGCATTTCCGTCTTTCCATATTCATAATGATTACCTTATACTTGCGAGGATATGCTCCGAGCACAAGTAAAAGGTTAGCTCGTGTAAGCCCTGAGCGACAAGCTAGCACGTGTTTTTACTTACTGTAAGATAGTATGTAAAACTATCTGGGTGGGCTGAACTAAATATTGTAACAATGCTGTGGAAATAAGTTGTGTTTTGTCTCTCTTGAAACTTTGGTTTTCTGACTTATTCGCTTTTTCCCTATCATGCTAGAATTCGCAAAGTGTACGACGATTTTAACTAGCATATGACTATTTTAAATTGTTGGTATGACTGTTTTACTTTTCTCATTTGGCAACCCTATGTTAGACAAACACAATTTTTTTTCCCTAAACTTGTGTATTTTTGTAATTTCGAAAATGTGTAATTGGTTTAACAAGACATTTTTACACAATTTTGTTTTCTAAACTTGTAAACTTAATAATCATTAAAATTATTGATTACAATACTCAAGTTTCTTCTGATTTCTTGTCCATGACGGCGAAGAGGTAGTTCATCATTAATAATGTCATGGCTTTCTTCATCTTCTTCTGGTGCTTCTTCAGCAGGTTCGAAATCATGACCGCCCAAAGTTTTTGCAACGTTATGGAGCACAACACAGGTAACGATTATTTTTGGTACATTTTCCAATTTCACGCGACAAACATAAGATAGGAAACAGGCGTTTCAATTGGCCAAAACATCGTTCAATTATTACTCTTTCCTTTTTCAAAAGCTTGTTATAATTTACCTCTGTTTCAGGAGTGGGATTTCTAAATGGTGTCATGAGGCATGGTTCTATCCCATATCCGTCATCACCAAGTAGCACAACATTGCCTTTATTTCTTATTTGTAATGCCACTTGTGAATTTTTCCATATCCTGGAGTCATGCACGGATACAGGCCAACTAACGTCGACACTAGTGAACATTTCTCTGGCGTCACAAGTGGCTTGAACATTCAGAGTAGGCTTACCTCTTCGATTAATGTATTCATCTCCATGGAGTTTTGGTTTTAATACCCCTATGTGGGTACAATCAACAACGCCAATAGCTGTTGGAAACTTGTATTTAGTTTGCCACAACTGTTTTGTCTCTGTTATTTCAGTGTTGGTAGTTGGAAACTTTATCCATTCATTTGAATTTGCAATTATCCTCTCAACTACAGCATTGACAGTCCGAGACACCATAGCTTGACTAACACCAAGTTCTTGACCGATACCCTTTTGATAGCCAGGATCACTGAGATAATGTAAGCATACTTTCATCCTATGAACAGAGGACAACGCACCTCCCCGAGTTTCTTCACTTTCACCTAAAAATCTGTCCTCAAGCCATTGTACATTTTCTTCTTCAAAACGGTATAACATTTTAAAATCTTGAACTAGTGTAGGTAAGCGGGGTTTGTAATGTTTCACACCCCTCACATCCAAATCATCTGCCATCGCGCTGAAAATTGCGGAAACTACCTTTTACTACAGAGGTGAGTCTGATACTGACCAACCTCAGTTTTTTTGAAGGATATTCTTTTTATTTAAAGTAAAAGGTCAAGATTATGTATACCCATTTACTTTTATATGAGTATAAGGATATGCTTGTACTCTACAAGTAGAAGGTTCTGTTTGAATTTATTATGAATACAAGCAGAAGGATTTCCTTCATATTTTGCTAGTATAAGCATATCCTTTTCTTTATGAATACGGCCCATTAACATGACTTCTAGAAAGTAGGCAGAAAGTGAATATTAATTAATTTTGATTATGCACTATGATAAACCTTCCAATTCAAAGTACTTGACTGAAGTTGAGCTTACAGAGGTTTAGGAATGGCTTGCTGAGACCACTTAAACTCCTTTTTTGTCATCCACATGCCTGATTTTTGTGTCATCCACATGTCTCATGAAGGGGTATGTGGATGACTCTCAAGTCATGTAGATGATAAATGTAGGGTACTATTGTGTTTGTGGTGTCTGTGACCTGTACTTAAGATCTTAAAACTGATTAAATGAATTTCTGCTTGATTCCCCCCTCCCCCAAAACCATAAAAACACAGTCTCGTTAAAATTACAATAATTCCTGAGTATGCACACAAATTTGCAAATTTGGTGCAAAATCAACTGAAGTATGCTGAGAAAAATATGAAATCACATTAAAGAAAAGCAGATTGTTGCCAAAGTTAGTCATTAATGTGGCCTTCTGCCATCCACATGTACACGAATGTCATTCACATGGCTTTAAAAAAATAAAGAAATAAAAATAAATAAAAATATAAACATTTAAGCTCTACTGGTGTCATATTATAATCAAGTAACCCCTGAAGTATTTTAGTAATTTTTTTGAGATTTTTTGAACAAAGTATAAAATTTGGATTTTACACACTCCAAATTTTCCCGTATTTGAAGAATCACCCAAATATATAATTATTTTCAGTATCTGGCTTGTTTAACATTATTCATCCATGGCACTTTGGTTAAAACATGACTATGACACCCTCTTATTTGAAATACTGATTGTTCAGGTAATTTCTGCAGGTCACTGGGATATGGCACTATGACCCTGGGTCGACTCAGCCTCTAACAGAAATGAGTACTAGGAGCAATCCTGGGGGTAAAGGCGGCCAGTACATAAGGCTGACAACTTTACCACCTTCATGCCCTATTGTCTAAAAATCTGGGAGCCTCAACATTCTGGAACCTTCTGGGCCTCCATGGCCTTTAGTAGGGAACACTTCACTTTTTTTACTGGAATGTAGCCACATCTATTTTCTTTTCCATGAAATAGAAAGCTAATTCCTTTATCATCTTTCTGCCTAAAATTAAGAACTTCAAACATATCATTGTGTGGATCTGTGGAGGTTATTTGAGCTACATAAAACATGTTTCCTTTTTCCCAGCATAAGTGGCATGCACAAAATCACAATTGTATCTGGCCTTCATTGGAATGAACTTCCTTTACGCTTATGAAATAATGTATATCGCAATATTCTGAGGATTTGTACAGTTTGGTAGAAATTTTGTACAGATCAATTATTTTAACATGATGGATGTCTCTGGAATGTGAAACACCTTTGACATTGTTCCATCTTTCATAACCTTTGCAAACTGCAAAATAAAGAAAATCCACATTTATTTCGGTATGAGTTTTGCAGAATTAGGCATTTGCTTCTTTGAGAGTCATCAACATGTACTGTTTTTGTACTTCAATCTTTCCAGATTCTCTTTTTTTTTAATATAAAATCTTTACTTTCTGGGCACATCTAACTTATATGATCAAGATTGAAAAAGGCTTGTACAGTTTGACGACTTACTGATTGAGGTTTTCAGTTTTGTCTGTAATTGGAGTTAAATTCTTGGTTAAATGCTTGACCACAGTTGAGTGCTTTCGTAGACTTGCGGTGAGAGCATTCAGAACCTTCTTCACAACTTGATTTGTCTCGATTTTTATGGAGAATGTGGTGAAGCAGAATGGCCACCAGTTGAGGGAACTTCTACGGTATTTCTACATTCTTCTTGTTTCTTACATCTCAATTTCTATACTGCTACGTAATTAGTCTATTGAGCCTATTGAGTCTATTTAGTTTATTGAATTGAAGGTGGTTCATAGATGCTTTTTTAATTGCTTTCTGCTCTTTGTCTTTCTTGTTAATTTCTTCATGTAATCCTGCGTTCTTTTATCTTTTCCTGCACTCACGCTGATGTTCTGCTGATCTTTTACCCATTACGGTCACGGAAGAAATTGATGCTCCAAATAATCCAATAAAATTCTACAGATAATTTTCTGTGCCTAATAAAGTTCCAGTATCCTTTTATTCTTACTTTAGTATTACACACCTTTTTATCAACTTACACTAACTAAGTTCATGTTAAGTGTTGTTTATAAGTAAGAGGCTCAGAGTGTGAAACAGGTTATGTATTTCCATCACGACCCTAAATATTGATTTAATTGTAATCCTGTGAAACAAATGATATGGTCTGGTAAAACTAGCTTTGCATACAAATTTTCTCCCACCTACTGCCATTACTTTAATTTAGTAAAATGTCCATTTTTGTGACAGAATGACATGCCTAATGCACAGAAACTTCCAAGTTATTAATTAAAATACATAAAATCTTTTTAAAATACATGTATAAGTGCATCTAAAGAATCTTGATGAATACCAGATACTAATTCTATGATTAATTGTTAAGTTTTTACCTTTATTTGAAACAAAATTATAAATGACAATGGTGGAGAAATTCAGTCACATAAACTTACTTGGTGTAAAAGAGTTCTTTTTCCATGAGTTGCTAACTGCACTAAATAAAATATAACTTCAAAAAACAAAATATTCCTGTGAAATATAATCCTTCCCCTACGTAATTATGGTTTTACTTTTTAATTACATTCATTTTTAGAAATCCGTGTCCTGGTTGACTTTTTTCTGGAATGGCCCAGACTACTATTCACATAGTTAAGCATGTGGAACAGAGGAGGCTGCTGCAGCAGAGCATTGTACAGTGAGTCCCACGCTAGAGTTGCGGGTTTCTGCGTCACGGCTGCCCCAGCTATATCTCCTGAGCGATCAGGTGGAATGTTTATGCTAACAGTGTAATGATTCAGGTTCTCACATTTACAGTTGGAATTATAATGAAAATAACCAAGTACCTCATCATAAGAGATGTTGGAAATGTCCTCCACACAACACTGGCATCTTTTCAGGAAATTTTCTTTCACGCTCATAAGTTCAGCTTCCGAGATAGAGTTAATTCTCTTGTGTTATTGTCTTTAAGTTCTTCTAACAGTATGTGACTCTTTTTTATGGGGAAACTTAAAAAATAAAGCGTATAGGTCAATTTTCTATACATTAAAAGAACTTAAAGACATCACAAGAGAAATTAACTCTATCGTGGACGCTGAACTTATGTGTGTGAAAGAAAATTTCCTGAAAAGATGTCAGTGTTGTGTTAACAAAAATTTATTGACAGATGTTTTGAAAGGTTTGCTTTTTCTTTTCTTGATAATTTTCTGTGCCTAATAAAGTTCCAGTATCCTTTTATTCTTACTTTAGTATTACACACCTTTTTTTTTTATCAACTTACACTAACTAAGTTCATGTTGAGTGCTGTTTATAAGTAAGAGGCTCAGAGTGTGAAACAGGTTATGTAATTCCATCACGACCCTAAATATTGATTTAATTGTAATCCTGTGAAACAAATGATATGGTCTGGTAAAATTAGCTTTGCATACAAATTTTCTCACACCTACTGCCATTACTTCAATTTAGTAAAATGTCCATTTTTGTGACAGAATGACATGCCTAATGCACAGAAACTTCCACCGAGCCAATCCATAGTGACGGGTATGACATTTGGACAGATTTCATTATACTTATTTCTTTCTCCCTCTGAACCATATTGCAGGAATGTCATCAAAGTTTTTTGTGTTAACATACCAACCCATTGGAAGTACAAAATATGATCTAATGTTTTTTTCAAGGCTGTATGCTTGAGCTGGAAAATATATTGTGCATGTGACGGGTGTGACCATAATTGGACAAAGGTTTTTTCTTATGTAGGTTTAAGTTAATTGAAATTTCTGTGAATTGATTAGCTTCACTATATTTGTTTTATTTTTTCAAGTAAGAGGACTGATAAACATACTGAAATGCATAATTAGATTTTACAAAAATATTTATATAGTTATTGAAAATTTACTTTATCAGTGTGACGGGTGTGACATGTCGGATGTGACAACATCAACTTATAACCGAGACTTAAACTAAACTAAACTCCGTCCCTGGAGGGACTTGGCCTACCACCCGACCGCTGCATCATCTACCGTAGGCAGATGGTAGGATTGGGGGGCATGTGGTCAGCATGCCGACACTCACGGCCATTAATGGTGGTTTTCATGACTGGAGACGCTACTTCTCTATCAAATAGCTCCTCAATTTGAATCACGAGGCTGAATGCACCTCTACCAGACCTCAGAAAAATTTGAGGTACCGGGGATCGAACCCAGGCCGAGGGATCTGTAATCTGCAACGCTAACTACACTTTGCACTCTTCCTTTCTTAAGCTGCTAACAGAAACAACATTGAAGTTAATATGATCACTGGAAAATTTCCACAACTTATCATTTACAGCTTTTACCTTTGATAGAAGCGAGGGCTTGTCGTACCTGTGGAATAATTCAACAAAATCTATATTAGTATGCATGCTACCTTCAGAAATACTATGAAGATCTGCTGCAACTGAATAGCTCGAATCCCTGTCCATGCTGTTTCTGGCTCCTCCAATAATCACAACCCGATTTTCCTTGGTGAATCCTTCAGTCAGTCCCTTGATACCTGAAATAACATCACTAAGTCCAGCATTAGGCTTACATGAGCATTGCACTTGAAAATCATCTCCTACGGCAGTTTGAAGAGCAGGTCCCATGTGCCTGGCATGACTGCTACCTAGAACTAAAATCTTTCTCTTATTAGTGGGCCTACATGTAGTAGCTGGTCTGGGTGGCTGGGCTTCTTCTTTGTCTACAGCATCATCTTCAGTATCTAGAACAGAGAATCTATTGTTAGTACTGACAGACTGAGGGTTCTGCACTGCTATCACATTCATTCTGGATGATCTCCTTCTGCGATTAGGCCTTCTCAGAATATCTGCAAAAGAAACGAACCTGGAATTAAAATTTACATCATCACTAGTTCCTTCCTTGAGGTCAACCTGCAAGTTACAATTTACATCATTACAATTTACCGGTACATCATTTCTGCCCTTCAGTTCAGCTTGCAGTTTCTTCACATCGTCCTGTAACAAATCAATAGCATAGCAAATCATGACCAATTTTAGGTCATTAATTTTCCTGTCCTTGATGCAAAGTCTACACAGCCAATCTCCATCGGGAACATCATCCAAACATAAACTAACACATTTAAAATGAAACCACACATCACATGAATCACACTGTATACCCTCATCTACATGGTCAGTACAATTTCCACATAACCCGCTGGAAGTCATTTCTGCAACAGAGAAAGAATTAAAAAGTTAGTAAAATCAGAACAAACG
This sequence comes from Ectobius pallidus, assembly GCA_964059195.1. NCBI lineage: Eukaryota > Metazoa > Arthropoda > Insecta > Blattodea > Ectobiidae > Ectobius > Ectobius pallidus. The sequence goes on from CAXKWD010000006.1 coordinate 32,186,272, forward strand.
ATAATAAAACAAAGCAATAATAATAATATTAAAGTGACGATAGCAGGCGTGTCTGTGAACAGCTGATTTTCTAACAAGATGGCGGATAGCTACAAGCGTAGGCTATTGCAATTTGTAAGTTAAATAATAAAGGCTTTAATTTGATTAACTTGCAAAATTAATGTTTGAAGAACAAAAGTATATTAACTGCATTTATATTTAAAAGTTATAACTCAGATATTAGCTAATTAGCCTAATATTGACAAACTATAAAGATTCTCGGAGCTCACACACAGCACCTCCTCACAGTCTCACGCCACTAGCGCCAGCTCAGACTTATCTACACGCTACTGGGAAGCAAGACAGCTAATGGAAGAGCTCCAACAAGCTGGGCATTAGCAACCAACCAACATTTGTGCATCATGATCTGGTAATCCATTTAATATTGGAAGCACCTTAAAATTAAACTGTTTTTCTGTATCTATGAATATATTGTCTATTATTAATTAAGTGGAGGGAAAGGAAATAGACATTAAATCCATGTCTGGGATACTAATACAAGTAAGAATCAGTTTGAAAAATTTTATGTCATAACCGGGATTTGAACACGGATCTTCGGCTTAACGCGCCGATGCTCTACCATTGAGCTACCATGACAACATGCCAGTATGGCATCAAATTCCTCAACTTGTATATTGTCTATTGTTGTTTGGGAGTTGTTCTGAGTTCTAGTTGGAAAGTTTACTATGAAATCTAGATTATAACTACCCAATAAAGATATCAGTCTGATCTTTTTTCACTATTAATTGAGAAGTCTATAGGGTCAATCCATACGAAGTCAGCCAATTATGAATTTTCTGGTTGCCTGACCATTTTTTAAAAAATTAATTTTTTGTCACATATGACCCCTATATACCAATAGTACAAAACCACAAATATTTTATTTTTACTCGGTTCCGTTTAGAAATGGCGGCCATCTTTCAATCATGGCGGACAGCTATTTTTGCATTTGTAGGTGTTTATGCAAATGCAAATATCTCTGGACTGGGAAGTGATAGAGCCTTGAGGAAAAAACCATTATTCTCAGCAGAGTCTGGGCTACATTTCTGGTCAAATGCATTGGTTAGCTTATTTCACTTTTAAATGGTGAAAAAGGGGGCTAATTCTGAACAAAACTTTTGCAAAATTATGACTTTTCAGGGTGTCACTATCTTACCCTGGAAAGAAATCTCTGGTGTCAGTTTTTTGTAGGAGGTACATATGTACCAGTACTTTCCTGGAAAAAAATACAAAGCCACACATTTGTTTGCTTCTATTATTTAGGACTCTCAGAAAATGAAGATTTTTCCAAATTTGGCCAATTTTAGGCCTAAATATCTCTGGTTGGCAAAATAGGAAAAATCTAATTTTGGGCTCAATTCAAGGTCTATACGACACTAACCTACTGTGAAAATTTCAAGTTTGAGACTCAAGCCAGAATGGAGTTATGTATCAAACAAACTCCTTAAATAATGAGGCTTTGTGTGAACCATATATAAATAAATAATCACCCTAGTCCACAATATTTAATGGTTTTAAGGCCTCATTTACATATTATAAGCCTAATTATAAATCATTATGGTCTGCTAAAATAAATTATAGAGGATAGGCCTACAAGTTTTCAATTGAAAAAACAAATCTGAATCAATTTTTGTTTGTATGTATGTAGGCGTATATTATTTTAGTCTGTTCAGTTTTAGAATTTGGATTTCCCTTATTACCAGTTATAACTAATTGTACACAATTTGCTTGGTGCTTAGTTAATTTTCATATGCCTGAGTAGGGAACAATCAACCTTTGCTTTTATGGAAAGTCACAGTGGGGAGCAAGATGAGAGGGTATAGACAAGTCTAAACATGCAACTGCTCATGCTGAGACATGAACTGTTCCAGCCAGTTATTCAGTTTGTTGGATGCAGTTGTAGGGTGAAGAAGTGCTTTTTGCTTGGTAGTGTTCTGAATAGACCAAGATGGATCCTCAGTGCTGTATAGGAACATTGACCAATGAACTGTGCCACAGAAATGTTTATGGTGTTGTGCCCAAGGGACTAAGGCATTTCAGTGAATATAGTTCTGAAGAAAAATCATTGCTTTCATTACGAATATCTTCAAATCTTTCCCTCATCTGCAAGTATCATGAAATCAAGTTTTTATCACAGTACAACCACCTCTTTGGACGAATTTGTTGTGACCCTCTAAAAGTGCACAAAAAATCAGTGTCTAAGGGACTAAGGGAAATAAAAATGGATTATATTTTTAAGGAAAAACACTTCCCTGTAAATATTGTCCCAGGGAAATCCTTATGCCCTACATGCTACACAAAGATCTTTGTTAGGCCTACTGCTCATACTGCTACTGTTGATAACGTTAGTGATGAATATGTAGACAAAACAGAAAATATGGTGAAGGTTGATGCAGCTTGTAGTAGTTTGGAATTGTCACCTGCAGCCAAAATTAAAAAACTTAGTTCTGATAAAAGAAAAGGGGCTTTAAAAGCAAAGTATAAGAAGGTGTCTGAAGCTATTAGAAAAAAGTTGGAAATATCTTTTGATGAGGATATTGAAGACAGTGAGCCAAACCAGCAGTCTCTATCATTTGAGTATGATGAACTGATCGAAAAGCTAAAAAAGAAGTGTTTGGTAGCAAACAAAGAAACAAAAGTACAAATTATTAGTCTACTTCCAAATTCTTGGTCCAGAGACAAAATAGCTACTGAGTTTAATGTCTCAGTGCATCTTGTTAGGTTGTCAAGGAAACTGGTGAAGGATCAAGGCATATTGCCAGTGTTGGGAAAAAAGAAAGGTGTCAGAATTTCAGATGTAACTGCCAAGAAAGTGGTAGATTTCTTTGAGGATGATGAGTACAGCCGCTTATGTCCACCTATCTGAGGAGATATCCCATCTATTGGTGAAACACCAAATGTAATCACATGTGATTATGTGAAAAGGTATCTAAATTGTTATGTTAAGGCTCTAAATCGTTATTTAAAATGTCAGTATTAATTAAGGCTGATATTGAGGGTGTTACATATATAGCCTACTATACGATTTTTTCACTTTGTTGTATCAAGCATAATTTCATTCTGGCTTGAGTCTCAAACTTAGTGTCGTATAGACCTTGAATTGAGCCTAAAATTAGATTTTTCCTATTTTGCCAACCAGAGATATTTAGGCCTAAAATTGGTCAAATTTGGAAAAATCATTATTTTCTGAGAGTCCTAAATAATGGAAGCAAACAAATGTGTGGCTTTGTATTTTATTCCAGGAAAGTACTGGTACATATGTACCTCCTACAAAAAACTGACACCCGAGATTTCTTTCCAAGGTAAGATAGTGACACCCTGAAAAGTCATAATATTGCAAAAGTTTTGTTTAGGTTTAGCCCCCTTTTTCACCATTTAAAAGTGAATTAAGCTAACCAATGCTTTTGACCAGAAATGTAGCCCAGACTCTACTGAGAATAATGCTTTTTTTCTCAAGGCTCTATCACTTCCTAGTCCAGAGATATTTGCATTTGCATAAACACCTACAAATGCAAAAATAGCTGTCCACCATGATTGAAAGATGGCCGCCATTTCTAAACGGAACCGAGTAAAAATAAAATATTTGTCGTTTTGTACTATTGGTATATAGGGGTGATATCTGACAAAAAATGAATTTTTTTTTAAATGGTCAAGCAACCAGTGTTGGTTGACTTCATATGGATTGACCCTATATTAAAGTCCCCACACAGTATGATATTTGGGCCATTCCAGAAAAAAGTCAAGCAGGACATGGATTTCTAAAAATGAATGGAATTAAAAAGTAAAACCATATTTACGTAGGGGAAGGATTATGTTTCACAGAAATATTTTGTTTTTTGAAGATATATTTTATTTAGTGCAGTCAAGAACTCATGGAAAAAGAACCTCTTTTACACCAAGTAGGTATATGACTGAATTTCTCCACCATTGTTATTGATATGAGATTAGTTCAGAAGAAGTAGAATTAGCAATAAAAAAATTGAAACCCAAAAAATCTACAGGACCGGATGAAATACCACCATATATAATTAAAGGCTGTAGAGAATATTTAATTAAACCCTTGCAAATATTATTTAATCTTGTGATTAAACAGAATATATTCCCTAATGTTTGGAAACTTACTAAAATTACACCTATCTATAAATCGGGTAACCCAAAATTAGTGGAAAACTACAGACCAATATCCTTATTATCAGCACCTGCTAAAATATTTGAAAGCATATTATATGTCCATATCTTCAATCACGTAAAAATTAATATTTCTACAAATCAACATGGATTCATGCCTAGATGATCAACGCTCACAAATCTTTTGAATTTTACACACTATGTTTCATCAGGATTAGATAAAAGAAAACAAGTCGATGTGATATATACAGACTTTCAAAAAGCGTTCGATAAAGTAGATCATGACATTTTAATTAACAAACTAACGGACTATAATTTTGCCTCACCCTTGCTAACACTTATTGTTTCATATTTAAGCAACAGAAAACAGGTTGTGACATATAAATGCCATTTATAAAAAAAAATAACTGTCAATTCTGGTGTTCCTCAGGGATCAAATCTAGGTCCTTTATTTTTTCTCCTATTTTTTTTTATGACATCTTTGATCAAGTCTGTTTTTCAAATATTACTGCATTTGCTGATGATATAAAATTATTTAAAATAATTTTGAGTCCTAATGATTGTATGGAACTGCAGAATGATTTAAATAAATTAAGTGAATGGAGTGGACATAATAAATTACCTTTAAACATTAAAAAATGCAAAATTATGACTTTCTCTAGATCTAAAAATAATATTGCATGGCAATATTGTATTAATGGTATTCAGTTGAACAAAATTACAACTATGAATGATTTAGGTATATTATTTAACAATAATTTAACTTTCTCGAATCATATTAATAATATTATTTGTAAAACTCTTAAAAATCTTGGATTTATTATCAGAAACTCAAAATATTGTAGTAAAAGTACATTATTTAGACTATACAGAACCATTGTCAGACCAAAATTAGAATATTGCTCATTAATTTGGAATCCTACTATCATTAAATACAATAAATTGATAGAGTCCATTCAAAATAAATTTCTAAAATATACATATTTCAGACAGTTTAACTACTATCCTAAATTTGAATCATATTCAACTATGTTACAGTATTTCAATATCCCTGAATTATCACACAGACGAAACATTCATGCATTGTTGTTTTTATACAAATTAATTAATAATGAAATAGATGATATTAATATTCTCAAAGAAATATATTTTTATGTTCCACGTTATAGATCTCATAAATTGCATAATCTTTTTTTCATCCCAAAAGTAAACACTGACTCTCATAATAATTCTCCTCTTTATAATGTACTCCGACTATACAATCAGTTGCACAAAATGGACAATATAGATATTTTTAATACTAACAATAAGCGGTTTAAAAATATATGTGAAAAAAATTTTAAAATTTTAAAATAATAATTAATAAATTCTGCTCCATGTCATTTTCTTTACTTGAATCTTTCTGACAAGTATATTTTCCTCCAAAACTATTATATTATTATTTGTTTTTTTCATATTATGTTCCCTTGTGTAATTGTCATATTGTTTTGTGTTTGTGTTTTTCTTTTCTGTGTGTTTTTTTTCTTATTGTTGTAGCATTAGCTTAATTATTTTGAATGTCACTTGAATTTTTTAATCTGGTGTATTATGTAAGCAAGAATATTGTAATTGGGCATTAGCCTGTAATATTCTTAGTACAATAAATAAATAAATAAATAAATAATATTATTATTTCAAATAAAGTTAAAAAATCTTAACAATTAATCATAGAATTAGTATCTGGTATTCATTAAGATTCTTTAAATGCACTTATACATGTATTTTAAAAAGATTTTATGTATTTTAATTAATACTGGAAGTTTCTGTGCATTATGCATGTCATTCCGTCCCAAAAACGGACATTTTTCTCTGTTACTACTAAAGTAATGGCAGTAGGTGGGAGAAAATTTGTATGCAAAGCTAGTTTTTCCTACTTTACAACCAGGCCATATCATTTGTTTCACAGGATTACATTTAAATCAATATTTAGGGCCGTGACGGAATTACATAACCTTTTTCACACACTGAGCCTCTTACTAATAAACAGCACTTAACAAGAACTTAGTTAGTGTAAGTTGAATAAAAGTTGTGTAATACTAAAGTAAGAATAACAAGCATACTGGAACTTTATTAGGCACAGAAAATTATCTGTAATATTTTATTGGATTATTTGGAGCATCAAATTTCTTCATCAGCAGAACGTCAGCGTGAGTGCAGGAAAAGAAAAAAAGAATGCAGGATTACACGGAGAAATTAAAAAGAAAGACAGAGAGCGGAAAGCCATTAAAAAAGCATCTATGAACCACCTTCAACTCAAACTAAGATGACTAATTATGTAGCAGTACAGAAATTGAGTTGTAAGAAAAAAGAAGAATGTAGAAATACTGTAGAAGTTCCCTCAACTAGTGGTCATTCTGCTTCACCACATTCTCCATACAGATCAAGACAATTCTTTAGAAAAGCTGTGAAAAAGGTTCTGAATGCTCTCTCCGCAAGTCCACGAACGTGCTCATCTGTGGTCAAGCATTTAACCAAGAATTTAACTACAATTACAGACAAAACTGAAAACCTCTTTTTAATCTTGATCATATAAGAGAGAGGTGCCCAGGAAGTAAAGATTTTATATAAAAAAAAAGAGAATCTGGAAAGACTGAAGTCCAAAAAAGATACATGTTGATGACTCTCAAAGAAGCAAATGCCTTATTCTGTGAAACTCATACTGAAATAAGTGTGGCTTTTCTTTATTTTGCAGTTTGCAAAGGTTATGAAAGATGGAACAATGTCAAAGGTGTTTCACATTCCAGAGACATCCATCATGTTAAAATAATTGATCTGTACAAAATTTCTACCAAACTGTACAAATCCTCAGAATATTGCGATATACATTATTTCATAAGCGTAAAGGAAGTTCATTCCAATGAAGGCCAGATACAATTGTGATTTTGTGCATGCCACTTATGCTGGGAAAAAGCAAACATGTTTTATGTAGCTCAAATAACCTCCACGGATCTACACAATGATATGTTTGAAGTTCTTAATTTGAGTCGGAAAGATGATAAAGGAATTAGCTTTCTATTTCATGGAAAAGAAAATAGATGTGGCTACATGCCAGTAAAAAAGTAAAAAAAAGTAAATTGTTCCCTACTAAAGGCCATGGAGGCCCAGAGGATTCCAGGATGTTGAGGCTCCCAGATTTTTAGACAATCGTCCATGAAGATGGTAAAGTTGTCAGCCTTATGCACTGACCGCCTTTACCCCCAGGATTGCTCCTGGTACTCATTTCTGTTAGAGGCTGAGTCGACCCCAGGGCCATAGTGCCATATTCCAGTGAGCTGCAGAAATTACCTGAACAACCAGTGTTTCAAATAAGAGGGTGTCATAGTCATTGTTTTAACCAAAGTGGCACGGGTGAATAATGTTAAACAAGCCAGATACTGAAAATAATTATATATTTAAGTATTCTTTACATATATACACAACCTGTTCCTATTTTACTTTGTTTAATGACATTAAAAACTCATTTAAGTGTTAATTAGATATAGACAGTCTACAATCTTAATGACTGGTATGAGCAGTGGCGGCTCGTGAGGTTCCACAGTGGTGGGTCACATACAAATATCAACCATAAATGTTAGGAGGAAAACAGAACTTACGCTTAAGCTAAAACTTACCTTTCTGTTTCATTTTTTTGTATAACATTGCTATTCTTCAGGATATTGCCAAGTGTCGCGGTTTAGTTCATGAGACCTTCGAAAACACCTGGGTTATCAGAACTCGCTGTCTCATTATGCCCATGCAAGGGCAATTCAAATATGTTTTTGTCAACAAGATCATAATGCTTACGGACACATGTTCTATACCCATCATCAAGTTGCACCCTGATATCAGCCTTTCCTAAGACAGCGAGACTCATTTCATTGCCTAAATGGCGTTTTGACAAACTGTGCTTCTTACATCTGTCGGGTAAATGTTCACCAGTGTTTAGTCCATGCATCTTCTCCACTGAATAGAATATGCGAAATACAGAATATTGCATTAGTTTTCGGACACCCGCACATCCACTTCCACTTTTTATATATGGTACATTTTTATTGAAATTCCTCTTGTACACTCTGTTTTTGTCTTCATATGTTAGATTTATTGTAAGCTCTGTTCTAGGCCGTCCTAATTCTTTGGCTAATAACCGCTCCTCGAAATTTAGAATTTTATTTTGTAAGCATCTTATCTCATTCATTTTACTATCACTACATAAAAATACTTCACTAACTAAGGAAAAATTCAGAAGCACGCACTAACACTCAACATGAGAAAACTTCTGGCTTTAGCCTACTTGAGATGCGGAAGAGGGTAGGAAAAATGCTTTTTTGCACTCGCCCTTCCCAACTGAACTGGTTTTTAGGGTAAGATGTTATTGTATTGTGATACCCTGGCTATATTCTGTCTCTCTCAATACGTAAATATGTTCTCAACTATAGAGTAATAATAGTGCATACCACTCCATCTAGCGGATATGAATCCAATTATGCATTGAAGAGTGCATACAGCGCCAATTGGTGTGAAGTCGCAAAAATACTGTGACCCAGTACAAACTAAACTAGCCACAACCCCTCCCTGCATTCCGTCAGCTATTTGCGTTGTGTTTGCGTGTTTTCTTCTCATCTAAAAACTACAATGTCACAAGGGTACAACATCTTGATATGTTCCACAGGGCGCAGAAATGGCTCATTGTTGAGGCTTTGACGACTTCCCTCCAGAGATATTTCCACAGACAGTTCGTGAATGCATCCTCATCTCTAAAGAGAACACTTCCCTGTGAAAGACACTGCCTTGTTTGTAAATAGGGTGGCCATTTCTAAAATGTCAGAAAGGAAGACACTTCTTCGGTAATCTAGCATAGTATAAAACTTCGGGCATGGACGGCTGGACAACAGATATTACATAGTATAACCCTGGCTAATTTTACTTAATAACTGCATTTATATAAAATAAATGATTATACACTGCTTTACTGCTTTTTGAAATGTACTGAAATTCTTTGACCCACTGAGGATTAAAAGAAGTATTTCGTTTTGGCATTCTGGTAATTGAAGAAAAACATGGCAAACTGCAAAGAATGTACAATATAAATGGAGACTTGAACAACAATCAACAGTACGGCCAACGCCACGTACTGCACCAAATATGATAGTACGCTAGGGTCAATCCATATGAAATCATCCAATGGGTGTTGCTGACATATTTTATTTTATTTTTAAGTATATATTTTCTGTTTTTATATGTATCTGGGAGTACAAAACAATTTTTTTTCACATTTTTATCACTAACGCTTTGGCAACTAGTGGCCATTTTGCTTAGAAGGATTTGGCATTTTTGGCATTTTCAAAGGTTAGCGGTAAGTTAAATAACTATTTTATTTAGGAAGATATCAACTTGAAATAAAAACCATCTTAATCTACAAGAAACATTCTACAATTTATGTTATGACCAAAAATTTGTTAGGTCTTAAGGAAATAATCTAAAACTTTATTAGAAAATGCAGTTCCGATTAGAAAAAATTAACAACTTTATAAAACTTTTTTTCATAGAAGGGATGAAAACACATGTTTCATATTTTCCCCCCACAAAGATATAGTAGATCACAAGATGCTAGTAAAATTTGAGATCATTTATGTAAATCCTTTAGGTTTTATGAGTCTTCTAATATCGAGATTTTGCAGAATTGTTGATTTTCAAATTAAAATATCTCAAATGGGACTGAACAGAAAAATCTGAAATTTTCTCAAAATATTCTTCTAGTGCCTAGTAATCAACATATAAAATTTCATCACTGTGTTCTGACCAGAAGTATTTTATTTTTAATAAAGAAAATGCTAAAAAATAACACTGTCAAATGAGCGAATAACAGTGTTAAAATACAATAAAAATTGTAAAAAATAATATAATTATTTGTTGTTGCTAGTAAAATTAAATATGTCATAAAACTAACATATTAAAGAATATTATAGGAGAAAAAATTCCTACCAATGCTCTACCAACTGAGCTAAGCCGGACTGCATATGACATGACTTGTCTGTCTGTGAGGTAGACCATTAGGGCAATCAGTCATAGGAGAGAGGTTCCATCTGGTGCTGTGAATTGAGCTCCAGCTTAGCTCAGTTGGTAGAGCATTGCCCAAAACATTGGCCAAAGGTCCTGGGTTCTAGTCCCAGTGCCGGAGAATTTTTCTCCTATAATATTCTCATGTAATGTCCAACAGAGACAATAATCTGTGGTTCATGAATGCTTATATCCATATTAAATGTTCCATGGTAGTAGTCATAGTGGTCAATACTCCAGCAGAAGGAGACCATATTGCCACATTTGCTGAGCAATACAGACTCCTCTGTACCTCCTTTGTTCAGTAATCAGTAGCTGTGATTGACTGAAAATAGCAAAAAAGTTGCCCCTTCACTTAAAAAAAATATCAATTTCACCAAACCACCAGTTCTGATCATAATGCAGGCAACAATGTCCTTTACTTCGAGAGGTCTTATTTCAAATTTGGGCAAAATGGAAATACTATGTTCACCATAAATATAAGTTTTTGAGTGAATGTAACACCTTATGATGCTAGAAGTTTGTTCCACAGTTGAGCCAAAGGTTTAAAAAATGTTTATACAAGTGTATAGCAAAATACCTTTAATTTCTTCAAAACAAAATTTGAACACTTCTTCTGCTGAAGGTATCTGGTCCAAATATGGTCTTTGCAAACTAGCCATTAAGATAGCCCTCTTTGTACCCCATCCAATCCCATCGCAAGCATGCTTTCCATTAGAAGTGGCAAAAAAATGCTATTCAGCTTCAAAGTGATTGCAAATATTCAAAAAGTTATTTTTGTTTTTGTACTGGCTACCATCTCCATCGCTAAAATAAACAATTTTTTAACTGAAGGGGCAACTTTTTTTATATCTTCAGTCAAGCACAGCTACTGATTACTGAACAAAGGAGCTACAGAGGAGTCTGTAGAGGCTTGCCTTTTTCAAGTCAGCATATTCTGGCTTGCTCAGCAAATGTGGCAATATGGTCTCCTTCTGCTGGAGTATTGATCACTATGACTACTACCATGGAACATTTAATATGTTAGTTTTATGGAATATTTAATTTTACTAGCAACAACAAATAATTATATTATTTTTTACAATTTTTATTGTATTTTAACACTGTTATTCGCTCATTTGACAGTGTTATTTTTTAGCACTTTCTTTATTAAAAATAAAATACTTCTGGTCAGAACACAGTGATGAAATTTTATATGTTGATTACTAGGCATTGGAAGAATATTTTGAGAAAATTTCAGATTTTTCTGTTCAGTCCCATTTGAGATATTTTAATTTGAAAATCAACAATTCTGCAAAAATCTCGATATTTGAAGACTCATAAAACCTAAAGGATTTACATAAATGATCTCAAATTTTACTAGCATCTAGTGATCTACTATATCTTTGTGGGGGGAAAATATGAAACATGTGTTTTCATCCCTTCTATGAAGAAAAGTTTTATAAAGTTGTTAATTCTTTCTAATCGGAACTGCATTTTCTAATAAAGTTTTAGATTATTTCCTTAAGACCTAACAAATTTTTGGTCATAACATAAATTGTAGAATGTTTCTTGTAGATTAAGATGGTTTTTATTTCAAGTTGATATCTTCATAAATAAAATAGTTATTTAACTTTACGCTAACCTTTGAAAATGCCAAAAATGACAGATCCTTCTAAGCAAAATGGCCACTAGTTGCCGAAGCGTTAGTGATAATAATGTGAAAAAAATTGTTTTGTACATAAACATAGAAACATAGAAACAGAAAATATATACTTAAAAATAAAATAAAATAGGTCAGCAACAAATTATTTTATTATTGGATGATTTCATATGGATTGACCCGCTATCGGGTCATTCCATGTCAAGTGAACCAATTTTTTGTCAATTTTGAACATGACCATCTCCGATTTTAGTCATACTTGGTTGTCATGAAGTACCACCTGAGATATGTTAAAGTGCAAAATATCAGATTTTTAAGTGTTGTAGTTTTCCAGTTATACCCTTCTGAAATATGGAAAAAAACCAAATTTTCTGCATAAGTGCAATCACAAAATGACGCATAAATCAAGCTGGAATTGACATAGATGAGTGGGAAAAGTACCAAAATGTAGCTTATATTATGAGCTTTAATTTGATATGTCACACGAGTACTTTCGAAAAAAAATATTTTCAAGGTTACCCAAAAAAAATTTGAAAACTGAATTTTTCAAAAACCTATATTTTGAAAATTTTGAAAAAAATCTCACAGAAACATACATATTTCAGCATCATGTCCTACAAGTTTTGTTATGGGATCGAAATGGGATCATATTTTTTTACATTTATAACAAATACTATGCACGCTGGGTAAGAATATATGACACAGGAATATTGCACTTAATTCTAAAATTTCATTACAATCAAAAAGAAAAACTTACAGAAAACATGTTACCTTCCCTTCTTCAATGACAAAAACGTGAATTTATTGTCTACAGTAATTTTCTAGAGCCATGGTTGCCGCATCCATCTCTTCCTTCGAGAGGTAATAACTACGGCCAGTGGGACATGTAGGTTGCACAAGGGTGAGGATCTGAGAGAGAGGCACAGTCAGTTTATTTGGACAGTCACTTTTGAAAGTAAATGATGGAGAAGGACCTGCAGGGTGCAGAAACATCAGTTCCACTATCTGTGCTGTCTCATTTTTGTCCACAACTACACCAAGCCACCAATGATTGTTGTTCTCACATGTAACATATCCTTTTACTTCTGCTAGCTTCAGCCTCTGTTGCACACGTGGTCCTAACACTGAAAAAGTGGATGACTGTTCACTTCTTGAAAATACCTTTGTCAACAACACTTTATCTGACAATGGGATGAAACTGTGGAACTTCTGTGTGCCTGGTATTGCTTTTGTAGACAGAAATCTGTCTGCAAGTATTTTTTCCTCTTTGTTGTATTGTGCTTCATTGAAGAAGAAGAACTGCATGGAGTCGATGTTTTCCTCACTCCATGTAAACAGCTGTGCTGGTGTCATGATTTGATGCTCGTATGGCCGCTGTAGGCTTGCCTTTCCTGCAAGTCTTTTCACAGTACCACCCAGACCGTCACATACTCCTTTCCCATGGGCTGTTGCATAGAAATGCCACTCTGCCTCAATTCCAAAATCATGAACATGGTGGCATAAGTTTGAAAAGTTTTTTCTGTTTTTAAATTGCGCAGCTGCACCATCTGAGAAGTAGTAAATTTTTTTCAAATCTCTAATTACTTCCAACTTCAAATGAGAGATAAGCCTTTTCTGGAATAAATGAACAGCAGTGGTGTCATGCTGTAGACATTCAGAGATACATACAATACTTTTGTAGTGTATATTATGATCATTGTAGTAGACTGCTATAGGAAAAATAGTTGCTTGATCATTGTTCCAATGAAAAGACTGGGCTTCATCCTGTAGTACAAACGAATAATTTTCTGCAAAGTCCATACATACCACAGCTTCATTTACTCCAATATTCTGCTTCAAGTGATTATAATATTCTGCCTGTCTTCTTGCAATAAAAGAATGTCTCTTCAAAATCAACAACTGTTCACACAAAGTTTCTATAAACTCATCTGCAGTTTTGATGAAGGTTACTAAATTACATCTGTCAACAGAAACCCACTGCTTGTATGTAATGTTGTCCACCAGTTCATTATCTAGCAGCAACTGTAACTCATCTTTCAAATTATCTACACCTGGACATGAAGGACATTCATTAAGGTGGCATGCTGTGCCTGGCTCTTCACACATTAACTTCGCTAAACAGGAATTATAATTACTTATATCTGTGCCATCATTCAGTGTAATTTGTTTGGATTTCAACACTTGTAGCATTAATTTAACATTCTGATGCACTGTACAAACGCATACTGTGTGGGTACCACTTCCTCCAGCCAAGACGCAATGTTTAGGTCGTAAATCAGCAAATTTCGAAAATCCAATCTTATCAGTAGGATTTTTGTTTTTGAACAGCTCGTACACTTCCTTCAAGTTGCCCATCACTAGCCTCTTCTGTACATGAATTCTACTACTGTCACCCGTTTTCACAGAAACAAAGTCTTTTTTTCCAGGCATAAGACGGCTGACATCATCACTGTTGTAGAACCCTATTACCTTCTCAATCACAGATTCATTTAAAACCTTTCCTGGTTTAGGATTTGGTGTTGCCAGAATACCCTTCGCTTTCACCAATGCTTTAGCTTTTCTTGCCATTCTGTTGCTAACCTGAAATTCATTTTGTATTTCACTGCATGACCAGCTTTTAGGTAGTACTGTTAAAATTTGCAATTTTTCACTAACACTTATATTTTCTTCTTGAAACTTTTCTTTTAGCTGACAAATGACTTCACATGATTCTGATTTATGGTCAACAGTTTTCTCTGTATTTGTACTTGCTGCTGTTAGTACCTTTTCTGTCAAACATTTTTTTATTTTACTGTATTTTTTATCACAGTATGATTTCATTTGCAACTTCCTCTTAGCAACAGGTGACTCCTCTAGAGAGCTTAGAGACTTATTAAGGTACTCTAAGGTAACATCTAAAGCTACAAATGATTCATCAACATTAGTAGGCCTAGTGGTATTGGCTACTGGTACTAAACAGTCATCTGTTGTATCTGTAACCTGTTTCTGCTTTGATAGTTCTTTCCTACAACTGTCACAAATTTTCATACCTACCACAATGGTGTCAAACATGTCACACATCCAGTCAGTAACAGGCCTCACACTTCTTTTCACACCCTGATGTCTGTCTTTCTTGAAAGGGTTGCAGCAGAAAATCTTTGCTGTTTCACTTACTTTTTCAGCCATACTGGGGAAATACACAATGCCTATTTTAATCACTGAACCCACTACTTTACATGCAGCAATACAGTCTTTGTACAGCCTTTGAAGAAAGGAAGCACACTGCATGAGAGTCAAGGCACAACTGAAGCCAGGTCCAACAGGTTACAACTTGCATTCCCTGGCTGACTCACATGCTTGCAGACTGTGTTTACTCATACCCATTTGACCACTTGCACAAGTTGGTATATGCATGTTGGTAAACAACTCCCTGGACAAAGGAATGGATTTTAGAATTAAGTGCAATATTCCTGTGTCATATATTCTTACCCAGCGTGCATAGTATTTGTTATAAATGTAAAAAAATATGATCCCATTTCGATCCCATAACAAAACTTGTAGGACATGATGCTGAAATATGTATGTTTCTGTGAGATTTTTTTCAAAATTTTCAAAATATAGGTTTTTGAAAAATTCAGTTTTCAAATTTTTTTTGGGTAACCTTGAAAATATTTTTTTTCGAAAGTACTCGTGTGACATATCAAATTAAAGCTCATAATATAAGCTACATTTTGGTACTTTTCCCACTCATCTATGTCAATTCCAGCTTGATTTATGCGTCATTTTGTGATTGCACTTATGCAGAAAATTTGGTTTTTTTCCATATTTCAGAAGGGTATAACTGGAAAACTACAACACATAAAAATCTGATATTTTGTACTTCAACATATCTCAGGTGGTACTTCATGACAACCAAGTATGACTAAAATCGGAGGTGGTCACGTTTTTCCATTGGTTCACTTGACATGGAATGACCCTATCATCGTATGGACAAGCGTGCCAACGTTAGGAATAGATTCAGATTTTTCCGCGGCACCAACTAAACAGATGATAGTATCGACAAGCGTGCCAACCTTAGGATTGCCAGGAACATACGGGAAAATAAAAATTTTATTAATACGCTTTAACGATCCATCTGAGTCTCGAAAAGGACAAATCAATGTCCAACATAAAGCTGTGCCGGATGGAGGACTGCTTAGCAAAAAGCCTTACAGTCCGGCCAAAAGCTGGACGTCTGGCCACCCTATTTGTAAAGACTCCAGTATTAGAGTCACGAAGTAGAGGATATGGTTGACAGTCATATGCAGGGTCGAGGCACTGCTTTTGTTTACTCTAAACCTCCAGTCTTATTGCTTTTGTTTCCCTGCCATTCATGCTCAAGACCCATTGACTATCAATGAACCAACCCACATTAAATTTCTGGCAGCTGATCTTGCATTCATCAACCTCAACATAATGACCTGGATCCCCAATGATCAACGTGTTGCTGTAGCCTTTTGGCCCAAACTGTCTATAAAAAGAAATTGGGGAACCCTCACACAATTTCTGCAAAAACTTCATTTGACTTAAATACCATTATTTCTTACCCACTCTAAACCTAATTAAGCCGAACCTAACTTGCAGTACACCAGCTAATGTCAAGAATAACCTAATTTTTGCCACAATTTGCAGTATCATACCCTTCGTTATATTGGCTGGTTCTGTAAGCATAAGCATTGTTCATGTCTCGATGAATTACATATTCTAAAAACTCAAAACTTAGACATTTAATTATGGTTGAACAAAAACAATCGTATGCTACTTGCCTATAATGGTAATTAAGGCACTCGTATGAAGATTACTTAGCTCCGTAAAGAAAATGTAATAAAACATTCGGGTAACTAAGTTATATATTGCATTCTCCTAGTTCAATTTTCATTTCTGGGGCCTTATAACCGAATGCTACCTACTAAAGTAATTATTTAACCAGTTTCAAAGAAACTTTATTTCTACAGTGATATGTAAGCTACATTTCTTTATTACAGACACTTAACAATATGGCAGCCAGTATACCATTGATGTATGCACAAGAGGATGTGGAGTTTGGAGGAAAACCAGGAATCACTGAAGATTTTGCATATAATAATAACGTAATGCAGGCATCAGTTAAGATACGAATGGGTAAGTTATCATTGTTGTATTGGTATAGACATTCAGTTATCTAATGGTTATAACCCTTATATTAACAAAATTTGTACAGCACAGTTAGTAGTACCACATAGATATTGTACTTCCCTACCACAATGAAGGTGGGATTGCAGAGTCTTCAGTGTTGATAGGCTCTGCTGATACAAGTTATCCTCAGAATTGTAAATTTAACATTTGAATGGGGTTGCCTCTATACCTAGGTATTGGGTGTCCCAATAAGAACGCCGGATTTAATAATACACAAAATACATTTTGTTTTCAAGAAATGACTTATATTTATACATGAATAGAAAGGGCACATGTTCCGATTTATGTATGAAAAATTATATCTGGCATATGTTCACCACGTCCTGCTCTGCAGCTGGTGACTCTATCCATGAAATTTGTGATAATTCTTGCACAGTCTTGCGCCTGGATTTGGGCGATGACACGTCGAATTTTCTGCTTCAGGTCTTGTATGGTTCGGGGATTGTGTTCATAAACCTGCGATTTAAGAACCCCCCGAAGAAAGAAGCCTACGAACAGCTGATTCATTAGGCGTGTTATTCCGGCCTAAGAGCGCACGAAGCCTTTGAACAGTTTCAGTATAACACTCACCATTCTTGTAATGAATTTTGACAATTAAAACTCATTGTTCAGCAGTGTAGCACACCATACTAAGTAATTGCACCAAATACAGGAAACAGAAAAGCTAACTACAGTGCTGCCAATACCACAGCATAAAAATGGCGGCCAATTCAAATCCAGCGTTCTTATTGGGACACTCTTTATAAAGTGTGCTGGTGCAAAATGGTGTGATATTTATTTTTATTTTTTTATATATATATTTTTTATTATTATTTTATTTGCAAATTTGTAGGTAGGCTACTCCTTCATTATTGCTTCAGCATTCTTAGTGAGAAGTTATGTTACTGTGTCATCAAAGATGCTACAGAATACTCATTCTGGACCATTAAATGTGCCGCATGCCCAGTAATGTAATAATTATTTTATTTTATTTATTTTTTCATTCATTTATAGACACATTGGCCTATCAACGTGACCCACATGTGTAGTTTCATGGTAAGTATTGCTGGCTATTGATCTGCAGGTCTAGTCTCGATCAAACTGAGGAGCTACTTGATTGAGAAGTAGTGGCTCCAGTCACGGAAATCATTAACGGCCATGGGTATCGGCATGCTGACCACATGCCCCAATCCTGCCATCAGCCTCCGGTATATGAGAAAGCGGTTACATGGTAGTAGTCCAGTCAAATTAGATTTTTTGCTGCATTAAATCATGTAGTTCCAAATGTTTCAGGAATGTGTAGTGGGAGGTCCCCTGAAGAACGCCTAATGTTTTCCCGCCAATTTCAGGTGCCGCGGGGGGTGGGGGGAGGCTCAAAGGTCCCTTTTTTCAGTTTTGGCGCAAATCTCGAAAGCAGTGCATCGTACAGAAAATGTTATGGTATTCAAAATTAAAGCTTATTAAATTCCCGACAAAACAGTATAATCATATTTATCTTTAACTTATATGTTACCGTCTCCGAGAATGAGCCGGCGAAAATGGAAAACCTGCAGAAAAATTTGTAGCGCCTCACGTTTTTCGTCGAACTCGCCCTTCCAATTCTTTAGTTTTCCATTTTACAAGAAACTTGTAAGAAAAGAAGTTGTAGAGAATTACATGTTCTTCAAGAATATACATACATTTAATAATTTATCTTCACGTAGTCAAAAGTTAGACCATTTTTAAATTTCGGGGTCGATTTCGAGATTCGGCTAGTAAACTGCTCGTCATTTTATTTCCGTTTTCAAGTGCTTTAATTCTCTGTATCACGTTATTTATTGTTTATGTGACCATAAATGTTATTTATTATCCATATAACTAACATATATATATATATATATATATATATATATATATAATAGCTAATAATGCAAAAGTAATAAAAAAGGCTTACACAACCTAATTTCCGCTCACCCTTCCATCCTGTCACACATTTAAAGCTGTTCATACTCATATTCCTCATCGTACAACTCTTCCAAGTCCTCTTGAACGGGAGCATTGTTAGTGCAAGCACCGTGGCAATTGCCACAGACAGGTAGCAGTGGATGCCGGCTTTCCGGCATCTCATACCGCACAATGACAAAATATGGAGTTGAGCACGCTGTCAGGTGCAATAGGGGCCTTGGTCTTAATAGGAGTCAGATATCCCCATCTTCTCTTGTCCAACCCCAACGTTCAGGTTCGAGAGATAAATTTCCAAACCACTGCTGGACCTGTAGAAACACTCTGCACGAGTGATGTAGAGCAGCATCTTTTGTAGGTGGCAATGAAGACAAGTTCGCTTTCATCTTGGCTGAAGATTTGATGAAGCACATGTACCTGTGGATAAAACACAATAGAATAGAATAGAATATTTATTTATCAAATAGCATGATTCAATGAAGTTAGTACATGCAATACAAAATGAAATGTACCGGTACCTGTGATGATTGAGGTCATGCTTTTTGGGTGGGGCCTGATACATCAGTAGGAACATTTGTTCCCCCGCTTCACCAATATCTCCTGGCGTGGATGTGGAGTCGTAAAACACTTCAGCGATGTTTTTGGTTTCGTAGGAAACTGCTGAAACATTTAAGTATGGCTGCTTTACTTTTTCCATAAATCGCAGAAGTGGTATCGCATCCAGTGAAGCAATGGATAAACAGAATGTAAGGGCTGAATGGCAAGGCCTGAAGTTGTTGGGAGGAGTACAACCTGTCTTCTGTGTTGCCTCGTCCAGGCTTCATAAAAAACACATTCGTGTCTCGTGGTGTGAGTGCCACGAGCAAGACGAGCAGGTCTATGTCTTCGCCAACTACCACCACAGTTGAATGAGAGGTATTTTCCAGTCCACACCTAACAATGCTGCAGTCAGCGTCTCCTTTGTCTATGATGACTTGTACACCTTTTGCACCCAAGGCCTGCGCTAACATACATATCAGCTTGGTTTTGTTCCTTTCATTGGAAAGGAAGTTTTCCTGCTGAACAGTAGCCACCATGTTCTCATCAAAGTCTATAGCCACTGATGTTTTACTTGATGCCCTTCGATGTTCTTCGGCTCTTTGGCTCTTTTCGTGGAATTTGTGTCTTCGTAACCGTCAAAAACCACAGCAGAGTTGTAGCCGTAACGGTTGATCATGTAAGACACATATTGATCGCAGATGGAGGCGAACTTGGTGTTGTTGTTCCACTTTACTCTATGAAGGAGGAAGCTGCCATAGATTACCGTGAAACTGTTCTTCAAGTTGACCATTTTATTGTTTGAAGGAAAGGCATCGTAGAGAGCTGACTTTTTCGTTTTCCTCATGATCCCTTCGTTGAAAAGAGTCATGGGGTATGGGGCTAACTCACACTTCAACAGCTCCTCTACATCCTCTTTAGTTTTCTGGGTAATTATGGTCCTCTGGAAAATCATTAAAGGCTCGATCACCACCACTCCGTTGTCCAGTTTGACAGTGTTGCTCATAGCAGCCAATGGGACTACTGCGTTCTTACACTGCTTCATTTTTGCGAAGTTCATTCCAACAAAAGTTTCCATTGTACGGGTTCCGATTTCCATTGCTGGTAACAGTTGATGTTATTGGTTCCATTACTCCGGTTGAAAGGGACATCAAAGAATCGCGTACAGAAAATGGCTCAGTGGCCAACATTTCTGCTAACTCGTGATGCTCGAAAGTCGACATGCTGTTCTCCACTCACAGAATGGACTAACTAACTATGTATACTACGTCGATTATGTAAACAATAAATAACGTACATAAAAGTTCACATTTTATACATACTGGTATAAAGGCTCACATGCATATATATATATATATATATATATATATATATATATATATATATATATATATATATATATATGCATATATATGTATATATATATATTAGTTATATGGGTAGTAAATACCATTTATGTTTACATAAACAATACATAAGTGATAAAGAGAGTTAAAGCACTTGAAAACGGAAATAAAATGATGGGCAGTTTACTAGCGGAATCTCGAAATCGACCCCGAAATTTAAAAACGGTCTAATTTTTTACTACGTGAAGATAAATTATAAAATGTATGTATATTCTTGAAGAACATGTAATTCTCTACAACTTCTTTTCTTACAAGTTTCTTGTAAAATGGAAAACTAAAGAATTGGAAGGGCGAGTTCGACGAAAAACGTGAGGCGCTACAAATTTTTCTGCAGTTTTTCCACTTGCATAGTTCACAGTTCCCGCCGCGTGATAGCGTTAGCTCCGATATCACTGGCCAAGCTGTCACTGCGGACTGGCTGGCTGCATGCGTAGGTATTAGACTAATTAGTTTTATCTACATATTTTGCGACATTCAATGTGATTGATGAGACATTACATTAGGGTATCCATTCGGCCTGTTCTTCCCGGGCAAAATGTCCAGTTGTTAACGAAAGTTTTATGGGGAAGCTCAAATTTTATGATTTTTTGTGAGTACGCTTGGCCACTGCATTTTATGCTACATATCTTTGAGTATATTAATGGTGTATGTCATTTCTCACACCCTTCATGGTATATGATTAGGTGATTTTTTAAAGGAGCAGCTGAAATGGAAGAATATTTAGGATTGTTGTGCTCTTCTTAAAAGTATTGTAGTCTATCAAATTTTTCTGACGACGAAGACAAAACAAGTTTTTATGGTACAGAACTAATAATAATACTTAAAACAGCGAAACTGTAGACAGTGTTGCAAGAAACAATGAAACTATTTTTGAAAAATTCTGTAAAACGTTTGCCTATTTCATTTTTAGAAACATTAACATAAAAAAAATATTATTTGTTTGGTAGAGATTTGTCTTCAGTACCTGGGTCATATGCTGCTTTTTTTTTTTTTTTTTAATTTATTTTATTATATTCTGCATGCCCCGTTACCTTGGTAACATTACATGCATTCTTACTTCACATTTTACATTATTTTCCTAACACTATTTATCACTGATAATGTCATAACATTCGCATTAGTTGTAGCGTCTATGTATTTACTAAGATTGTTCTAGAGTTTCCTTTCACTCACATGCATTCTTACTTCACATTTTACATTATTTTCCTAACACTATTTATCACTGATAATGTCATAACATTCGCATTAGTTGTAGCGTCTATGTATTTACTAAGATTGTTCTAGAGTTTCCTTTCACTCACATGCATTCTTACATCACATTTTTTTTCACACTATTTATCACTATTAATGTCATAACTTTTGTATTATCTGTAGTGTCTATGTATTTAAAAAGATTGTTCTAGAGTTTCCCGTTACTCATTATAATTAGTTTTCTCTACATATTCAAGGATTTAACGAATTTGATGAAATTTCTCAGATATTGGGATATTAATATTAGGTTACTGACGGGCCATGTTCCTCCTTCCATCATTATTTCTCGGATGAGAATAGATCTTTGGTGTTCTGTGTCGTCACATTCATAAATCAGATGATTCACAGTCTGTTCTCCTCTGTTGCATGTACAGTCCGGCTCATTTACGATATGAAATCGATATAGATATGATTTTGTTTTCCCGTGTCCTGTCAACATGGCTGTTATTTCTGGGGTCACTGGAAGCTTTAATTTTAGTCTATCTTGAATTGAAGGAAAGAATGATTTAGTAACTGCTCCTTTTGTGGTGACATTCCAT
This sequence comes from Ectobius pallidus, assembly GCA_964059195.1. Classification (NCBI taxonomy): domain Eukaryota; kingdom Metazoa; phylum Arthropoda; class Insecta; order Blattodea; family Ectobiidae; genus Ectobius; species Ectobius pallidus. Next base: position 32,209,002 of record CAXKWD010000006.1, read on the forward strand.
CTGGCTTGCCATTCTTGTAGTGAGGAATCTTTTATTTCTGATATGATGGTCGACTTAGGAATTTTAGTGTATATTATTTCTTCTCCTGCAGAAGCTTCTTTGGCTAACCTATCAGCTAGTTCATTACCAGCAGTACCATTGTGTGCCTTCACCCATGCAAAGTGTATTGTCCACTGACGTTGCTGTAATGCAATGAGGGTATCGTGTATGCTATCTATTAGTGAGTTGTGTTTTCTATTGTCCGTCAATAAGGATAATGTAATATTGCTGTCAGTATATATTGCAGCGACTCTTTCCTCATTCGGGATATCCTCTAACTCTTGAAGCTCCTGTAGGGCTTTCCATACAGCTAGCTGCTCTGCTTGGTTATTTGTGCATTTCGAGTATAATCTGTGTTGTAATTGACGGATAATGACTTGGTGTTGATATATAACTGCAGCTGCTCCTACCTGTCCTTCTGATTTACTACCATCTGTATAAATTTCAATGTCATATGTTGTATTTTCATGAGTTCCTTGAATAGTCCTCTTTTCTGCGGGGTGGTTCCAGCTTCTTGGTTCTAAGGGCGAATCATAATTACTTTCTCCATGAGTTGCTTTATATAGTTTAACTTTACCATCTATCGTGATATCTATGGGTTGAATGCCTGCTATGATGCAGGAAGCATCGAAAGATACTGTCCTGTATGCTTTTGTCATTTTAATATTCATAAGCCTTTGGATGCGTTGTAGTTTTTTAACATTCCTAGCACGTCGTAGAGCTTCGTACCACACTGGGGCTCCATAAGAAAGAATAGGTTCGAGTGCCCCTTTATATATTGTATACAGTGCTTTGTGCCCTAGTCCCCAGTTTAGTTTCGCTGATTTAGATAGTGTATGTATTAAGGCTATGGCTTTGTTGTGTACGTGATCGATATGCTTGTTAAATCTAAATCGTCTGTCTAGATAAATTCCAAGATATTTCAGTTCTTCAACTTGTTCTATTGGTTTATTGTTTATATATATATTCATGCTTAGGTTGTGTATTTTCCTTTTCCGTGTAACTATTAGTACTTTTGATTTTGTTTCATTAAACTTGATCTTATTATCCCGAGCCCAGCGCTCTATTCTTGTTACATCTTCATTAGCATAGTTTTCGGTTTCCAATATTGATCTGCCTCTCGTCATAACAAGCAAGTCGTCCGCAAAGGCGATTAACTCAGTGTTTTTTGTGTATTCTAATTGTAATAGAGGATTGTACAAAACATTCCATAATCCAGGGCCACAGCTCGAGCCTTGAGGGCACCCTTTTTCAACCTGTTTTTCAACTCTGTAGTCATTGGTGCATAAACTTGCCTTCCTATCCCGGAAATAATCCTCAGTCAATGCATATAGGTTTTTGGGGCATTTCACTTGTCTTAAATTGCTCAAGATGCCCGGCCACCAAGCTGCATCAAAAGCTCCCTGGACGTCTAAACTGATCAGTGCGATGTAGTTATTGTTCTTTAGGTTTTCCAGTACATACTGCTTTACTGCCATCACAGCATCCACTGTACTCCTCTGCGGCGTGAATCCGTATTGCCTAGAGCTGAATAGCCTGTTTGAGTGCATATAATGGAGTATCCTGTCAATCAATAATTTCTCTAGTATTTTACCACCTATGTTGATTAAGCTAATTGGTCGGTATTTTGAGACGTCTTCGCTCCCTTCTTTGCCTGGTTTTATTATTGGAACTATCATCGAGCTCTTCCATAATTTTGGAAAGTATCCATTATTAAGACAAATGTTATACAATGTAGTAAAGAATAGTGGGAACCGCTGAAAGAATCTCAGAAGAACATCGCTGGTTAAGCCGTCCTCTCCCGGTGTCTTGTTGGGGTCAAAGTGATGTAGTACTCTCTCTATTTCCTCCTTTGTAAATTCTACATCGTTCAGAGTATTCAGAGGTTCTACTATTTCTCCTCTTATTTGTGCATGATGTTCGTTATCGTTGTGCTTATCATCATCTGGTATGAAGTATTCGATCATGTGTTTTAAAGTGTCCTCTGTATCAGCTGTATATAAGCCGTTTGCAGTCTTGATAGTTGTGAGTATGCTTTTCCTCTTTAGTTTGCTCGCTGAAAGTTTATACACAAAGTGCCATGGGTTGGTTTGGTCCGTAGTACTGCAGAATTTCTTCCAAGATGTTAATTTACTTGAGTTCAAAAGTTGCCGGTAGTTTTGATTGGCTTCCAGATACATATTTTTCCTATGTTGCCTTAGCTCTTCGTTATTGAAGGTTCTTTGGTATCTTCGCCGGAGTGCATTTGTTCTCTTCCTCATTAATGTTAGTTCAGGGTTCCACCATGGTACAGATTTACCTTTGTGCTTCATGGTTCTTGATCTGCTTAGATGGAATGCCCCATTACATGCCTCGATTATGCTAGTTTGGCACTGTTGTACCAGGTGTTCTATGTCAGTGCAGTTTTCGAGATTTTTAGCGAGTTCTTTATCTAACTCCTCGCCGGTATTTTGGCTGTTAAACGTATTCTTAAAGTTCTCCTCTAATAGCCTGTCAAATGTTGCATAGTCAGTGCTCTTTTTTATGTACTTTATGCCTCTGAATGTGTTTGTATATCTTTGAGGTATGCTGTCGTACTTGAAGGATATTATTTTATGATCTGAGCAGCTTTCTTCTACTCCACAATTCCATTCTACGATGTAAGGAAGGAGGTGATTGTTGGTCATTGTTAAGTCTATCCAGCTTTTAGCTCTTCCTGTTTCGAAGGTTGGTATTCCTGTGATTTCATTTATTATATATAATGATGTGGATGTGATGTATTCTTCCAGAGTTCTTCCTCGTTCATTATTCATTACGTCGTGCCATAGAGTATTTCTTGCATTGGTGTCAGCCGAGATGATTATGCCGCATCCTCTTGTGTGGTCTAGAACTCTTTCAATTTTACTGATATCTGTTTCTATATTTCTCTCGTAGTCGAAGTACATGCTTGTAGTGTAAAGCTTTCTTCCTTTATAAGTCACTTCGATTGTCACGCAGTCTTCGTCTGAACACTGTCTTATTAATGTAACATCAATATTGTGGTTACTAACTATTATGGCTGCTCGTCTCCTTCCATCCCCACACTCATATCTTCTCATTGATATAGGAATTCCTGCTAGTTTGTTGTTTATTATATATGGCTCCTGTATGCATGTTATGTCAATACTTTTTTCATTTATTAGTTGTATTAAATTATTAGTGGCTGTTCTGGAATGCTGTATATTTATTTGAAAGAAGTTTAGTCTGTGGTCACCCATGTTAGTAGTCTATGTTCAGTCGGTTCCTTCGTATAGCAGTTTGATAAGAAGGGCAATTCACGTCAAGCGCCGAGTGGTTAACATCAGCAGTACTGTCTTTAGTATATTTAACATAGGTAATGCAATTAATGCATTTATAATTTTCCTCTGTTGTTTTGCATTCCTTGAGCAAGTGATTTCCTGAGCACTTTGGGCAAGTTTGAATTCCTTTGCAGTTCTGTGCACGATGATTATACTTGGAGCACTTATAACATCGGCTAACTTTAATATAGTCGTCCCAGGCACACATATTCCAACTAAATTTGATCTTCTTACCTAGTATTTGTCTTCTTGCTGCTGAGCTGAGTTCAACAATTAAGTTTCTGTTTTTCTTTCTATCAACAAATTCAAATACTGGTCTCACTTCCGCTTTATGACTATATAATTCTTCATTTTGCGAAGTTAACGCTTCAGCAGCATTCTCTAATGTGATTTCGTCCCCTACATTAAATATGATAATTCTTGGGTTTAGTTTTTTCCCTGTTACTGCTTCTAGTTCTTCTCCGCATTTCTCATTTATTTTGTTGCAAATGGTTTCAGCTTCTTCTTTGTTTGAAGACTCTATCAGGATTTGACCATTCCTTAATGCTTTGAACGTTTTGGCTCCAACTTTGATTTCTACCGGGTCAATATTAGTTTTAACCAGGGTTCGTACATATTCAGCACTTTGGTTGTTTTTGCTTTTCACGAACAACTTGTACGTTTTATCATTTCCAGTTGGCAATCCTCTTACGGCGTCGGAGTACCCCCTCTCGCTGTCAGATGTCGCACCTTCTAACGAGCGCAGCTTGCAAGAAGTTCCAATAGCCCCAACAGATGGCGCTAGTGGCCAAGCAGCACGTCGAGGCTTTGTTTGCAACTGATCGTTAGCCTTCTTTAGTTCAATTTGCAACTTCTTTAGCTCGTTATTCTTATCACTCACATCACTTTTCAACTCTGATACAGCCTTCCTCAATTGACTTACCGCTTTAATTATGTCTTCCTTCAGGTCTTGTCTCAGGTTTTTGCTACATTCCCTTACATTTAGGAGTAACTTGTAAGCACCTTCAATACGCACATCTATATCGTCCGCCATCTTAATGGCATCTTCGTCATATGCTGCTGTGGAACATATTTTCTCTCTAGTGAACTTGTGGCCAGATGAGAAAAACAAAATAAAAATTGCAACAGTGAAGGCCGTTCTGATAGTGAAAACAGACTTTAATGGGGTATTGTGTGCTGACTTTTATAATAAAATATCAAAAATATAGTGGCAATGAGGCATCTACTTCTGGGGTATAAATTACTGACTACAGTAGTCTACGGAAAAAATTTAAGCCATTTGAGATCATTTGTATGCACGAGACAAAATAAATTTTATTTTTCACTAAATTTTGTAGTCAATATTTTTGTTCCCTTGAATTGTTCCAGGTTTTTTTCAGTATTTTAAAAATTGTTCCGTTTTTATATAAAAATCATATCGACCTTCATTTGGCTGAATATCTTCGGGCATCAGGCTACAAGTATGTTTTAACAACCAAATTAAGCCAAGATGCGACTGAAAGGCATTTTGGTCTTAAATGTCATCCAACGTTGATAGACCTTTAAAATTTACATTTGCTTTAGTGTATATATGTACCTCTAAAATAAATCCACTCTTCTAAAGCAAACTGTGGAGATGCAATTGACAGTCGGCAGACTTCCTTCACTCAATAAATGCAGTCAATGGCAAGAAAAGAAGCCGTGAAATATAATAATAATAATAATAATAATAATAATAATAATAATAATAATAATAATAATAATAATAATAATAATAAATCTTTATTTAATCTGGCAGAGTTAAGGCCTTAGGGCCTTCTCTTGCACTCAACCAGAGACAGAAAAGAAGAAACAAACAAATACACTAACATAGTTCTATAAGTAATACTAATACACTAGATACATACATATACAGTAGTGAATTTAGTCTATGTTACGTGAAATAAAACTATTTTAGTAAAGTGTGTTATACTAGAGAAAAAAAAAAAAAAAAAAAATAATAATAATAATAATAAGTAACTTATCTTATATCTACAATATACAAGAAACAATAAAACGCAAATGATTTATACCTAAACAAAAAGATTATCGTTTTTTTGGAGAGATATTCGTTTAGCCTAGTTTTAAATGTTGACAGCGTACAGCAGACCCTGATGCTGGAGGGAAGGAGATTCCAGGAACGTACAGAAGTTACAGTAAAAGACCGGGAATATATGGATGTTCTATGGATAGGTATTGAAAGCAGAGAGTCATGTTGTGATCTGGTATTTAGTGAGTGATTTGAAGATAAGCACTGAATACGATTAGCCAGGTAATGGGGAGTTGAGTATTGGAGGATTTTAAAAAGAAGAGAAAGGGAATGCATAGATCGTCTTTCACAGACACGGAGCCATGATAATCTTAGAAGGGACGGTGTGACATGCTCAGCTAGTCGGATATTACACACAAAGCGAATGCATGCATTATGCACGCGCTGCAATTTTAGGACAAGGCTTTCACTAAGATCACATAAAACGACATCACAATAATCAAAATGGGGCATTACAAGTCTTTCAATTAGGGACTTCCTAAAAAAAAATGGTAAACAGAACTTCATACGTTGCAAATAATGGATTGTGGCAAATACTTTCTTGCACACTTGTGTTACCTGAGTGACCCATTTAAGATTCTGATCCAGATGGAGCCCTAAGTTCTTTACGGAAGAGCTGTAAGGGACTGGCTTATTGTTAATCATAACTTGCAGATTCATATTATCTAATTTTGAGAGTAATCTCTGATGGCCTATAATAATGGCCTGGGATTTATCTGGGTTTAATTTGAGACCAAATTTAATACACCAATTAGATACAGCATTGAGATCGTCATTTAGTCGAGTCAGAGCGTCATGCAATGTTTCGGGTCTAGTATGAATGTAAATCTGCATATCATCTGCATAGAGATGATGTCTACTGTGTCGGAGTACTGTTGAAATGTCGTTAACATATAATGAAAATAGTAGAGGGCCGAGAACTGATCCCTGGGGGACTCCTCTCTCCACGGGACGCCAGGAAGACGACCTGCAAGTAAACACACATTGTTGGCGATCGCGAAGATAAGAATCGAACCAGCGGATGCAGCTTTCAGACAACTGTATTGAACGGAGTTTGGAAATAAGTATGTCAATGTCTACAGAGTGAACGCCTTGCTGAAATCTAGGAGAGTTAACACAGTTATTTCACTTTTGTCGATTGCTACACGTATGTCTTCAGTGACGTTAAGTAGTGCAGATGCAGTGCTATGTCCACTTCTAAATCCGGATTGATAAGGGTCAAGAATTTGGTATTCATTGAGGTAGTCAGTCATTTGTTTGTGTACGATCCGTTCCAGTGCTTTTGAGACAGTAGGTAATATGCTGATAGGTCGGTAATCACTTGGGAGGGTGGGTGTGTCATTTTTAGGGATTGGTCGTACAATTGCTTGTTTCCATTGTCTGGGGTAAGTTGATGTCATTAGAGAAGCATTGAAGATATGTGTTAATGTCGGTAATATCACGTCGATAATTTTATGGCTGAGGCAGATGAAGGAAAATTTACAGAAACAAATAAGAGAGAAAATTTCTATAATGGTTACTGAACCAAACCTAATCCCTTTAGATATGTTACTTAAAGATAATTACTCAACAACGTCAGGTATTAATATTACTTATCACCTTAGTGGCTACTTGCTTCATACGGCAGGAAAAAGATAAATTAGTTACTAGAAATGTTTACCATCATCAGAACATTGACCTAAGCACGATTTTAAAGATAGTCAAACTCTCTGTAACACATTGGACTTTTGAGACAGGTCAAATATTCTTCTGTGTAATTTTAAGATCGCTAAAAAAGTAGACTATATCATTGAAGGAAAGTTGATTAAAGAAGATGCAGTTTGGGGCGATATATTTTCAGACTATGTGTGAACTGTCAGTTTTTCTAGCTTATGTTTTTCAGGGGATCATTACTTTATATCTGCCTCAACTAGTATGTCATTATATAAGACGTCGCTTCATTTTCCGTGCAAAGAGATTTAAATAGAGAAGAGATGTAGAGTGAGCGCAAAATCCTCAAGGAAACTGTTAAAACTTTCTTGTAAGATTTTAAAAATAACAAATATATTTAATTTGGTTTATTTTGAAGTGCAGCTGTAATTTACATTTATAAGGAAATTCCATTATTACATTCAATACAATTGTCAAATACACTAAACAACAAGGCATGATAACTTCACAATACACAGCTCTCTATGCTTGCGAGTTTCTGAAGTGATGACGATCGCTACGACACCTGGTGTGGGAATTTGGAACTACTTCGTCTGTACTACACGTTCTTACCGAAGTTCCAACACTTAATGCTTTGCACGCCCTGCTAGAGCTCTTTTCTAGTCTCGTGGCGCCTGTCCTATATGCCGTCCGGGGAGCGGGGAGCGGCAAACAAACCAATCCGGAGCGCTGTGAGAAGACAGTGAAAGAAAGAGACAGACGATACTTATACAATGTTGCCGTTGCAAGTGGCGGTGCGTTTAAAATCAAAATCCATGAAATAGGCCTATAGAAATTCATAATTATGAGGTTTATTCATTAGATTAATTGTAATTAATTGGCCTACCAGTGTATATATATTCGTTCATTTAATGGCACAGTTAGGTAACCGACGTTTTGCATAGTCATTTAAGGGTTGCACATGTCCGGCATATAAGTTATCGAAGCTATAACAAGTTATACAAACTTATATACTACAATTTCTGTAGTAGCATAGCATAGAAAAAATAAACATTCTGTCAACCTCTCCATTGTCATCTATTCATTTGACGGTGCATCCATCCGTACGGTAACATTTAAAGTACCGAATGTTGTGGTTATTTGTTAAGTATCCATGTTATATCTCAACACAGACATGATGTTAATATCGAGAAACGAGAATGAATTGTTGCCTAACAAATGAAGCAATGTACGTAAACAAATTTACAATTCAACATATTACCGCTAGGAAAAGAATTATGAGACATCTCTAGCCAGAATAATTATATTTGAAATTTATAAATCACATGTTACAACCGTCAATTTACAAGAATAGGATAAAACAGTGTATTTACGTGTATTTCCACAGGTATGAGAAATCCATTCTTAAAAAATACAGTAGGCCTACATTGACAAATTTCTCTACCTAAATCATGGGCATTACAAACATTTCGAATATTGTGATGTGGAAAAGAAGCCTTAAAAATGTGACAAAAACAGAAAAGATCCCAAACTTTTCACCAATTCACAATTTTGTGTAAACAAAATTATTCAGATCCACCTTTGTGGCGTAGCGGGCCCGGGTTCGAATCCTGGTCGGGACAAGTTACCTATGTGGGTTTTTTCCAAGGGTTTTCCTCACCCGTGAGACAAATGTCGGGTAACTTGAAGACTTTGTGGTCCCCGGGTATCATCTGACCGTCATTATCATCTTTTTCCTATCCTCGCCTTGTTCGAAGTGCATGTGTGTGTGAATTGTGTGTCTCGTCCTATGTGTTCGTGTTGTTGGGTTGATCACTCATCCGGGGAGGCCCTCCAAGTCCTTGTCTTGTCAGAAAGGTATGAATGTGTTTGTGATCCAAACTCTAATTCTCTCCCGAAGGTTGCAGCACTATAAGGCCCGGGCGGCATGGGTCGCATAAATGAACCTACAATGGAGAGAGGTAAAAGCAAGGAAAATAATCTAAATAGGCCTATATCTCACTGTTTTAAAATTTGATGCTAATTAGGGACATTGACGTCTGTCTGAAATAGTGTTCTTATAGGTGGAAACGACCTTTCAATGTCACATGTAATGAGGATAAATTCTAAGAAAGGAATCTTTTCTGAGGATCACAGGAGGATCAATGACGCTTGCCTTAGAGTTGAGACGGTCAGTAAAACCTGTCATTGTGCGGTGATGTGGTCTTGTCAAAGGCTTATACAGTTTCTGGAATAATTCTGTGAAAACCCATTTAAAAGGTGCTTTTAGCTGTTGTTGTGGTGCACCACAAAAGTGAAAAATTTGTGTAATTACATAGAAATCTCGGCTGTAGTTATGCCTTTTGCATGCCTTGTACAGTAATTCCGAATGCAATTTATATTGTAAAAATATGAAATTTGCCGTTATCGTTGGTGTGGAAGCAAACTATTATATTTATAAAAGCATATTTAGTCCGAAAAGCCAACATTTAATAACAAAGAATATTGTCGGTTAAAAACTGGTTGTTTCCAAGCTCTCTGGCTTCGTACCGCGCCCAGTTCGATGAAATGCTATGTGTGCTTAAGTGGAATAGTTATAATTATGTCTAAAGATTTACAGGCATGGACTATTAGGTACGAATATTTTGGCAGAATGGAGACTATTAAAAATCTTAGCACTACACAAAATTCGTTAAATGACGAAAACACAACAAACAATTACAGCGAATTATTAGAAGCATCTGACAAAACAAGATTTACCTTACCTTACTCAAATATCCGTGGCAAAACACTCATCATCGCCATCAAGACAGTCTTGAGAAATTTCGTCGTCACTTGACTCCTCACTGTGGCTGTCGTCACGAAGATCTATGATGATCTGGTCCATTGCTGTATCCAACACCACATCTCTTGCGTAATCTTCATCTTGAATTCTTTCCGCATGTGACACGCAAGCCATCCAATCTTCTTTTGTGACTTTGTCCAGCTCCTCTTCCATTAAAACCTGGACGTCTGCTAATTTAAATGTTTTATTCCTTTTCCCCACAGCGCTTTTAACTTTTCCCCAAATAAGTTCAATGGGGTTGTACTGACAGTGATAAGGCGGCAGCCGAACAATGGCGTGACCCCTGTTGTCAGCAAGGGTATCTATTTCATACGACTTTGCCTTAGGCTTATATTCCTTCACGATGGACAACAGTTCGGGTCTGGTAAGAGTGGTGACATGTGGAATATTCTTATCTGATAGCCATGTAATAATATCAGCTTTGCGGGAGTTTGTCATCGGTATTCTTTCTAACTGAACCGAATGGTAGCTGGCATTGTCCATTACTATAACTGCATTGCTAATATTCTTCTGATCCAGTGTATCTAAAAACTTCATAAACCATTCTTTAAACACCACAGAGTTCATATCAGTATGGTAATCGTCAGATGTCGGTTTTGATTTTGGTCTGAAAACTAATTTACATTCCTGGAGAAAACCTGTGTGGCTGGATCCTACATGGCAGACAATAATTCGACCCCCTTTTCCTCCGGGAATTTTTAAGCCCCCTGCATCATCATTGTCTTGCCAGATTTTCGTGGGTGGGTAATTTTGATGAATATATGTTTCGTCCAAATAAAATATATGGGGCGAAGGATCCTTTTTTCTTAGATTTTGCATTTTGCGCAAAAAAGTTACCCTAGATGTAACGATATCGGCTCTTTCCATCAGAAACCGTCTCCCATCGTTGCTCTTCTTATATTTAAAACCCATCGATTTCAATATTCTCCACAACGAAGAAACTCCCCATTGAAAGTTTATTTTTTCCTCCAAATCAATGCGTAGTTTGTTGAGAGTTGGATATTCACCCTTCACATAATAACTAAGAATAGTTCTTCTTATGACATCTTTGTCGAACCCGTCGATTGTCTTAATTACATTTCTCCTTTTAATTTTTTTGCGCGGCGATTCAAATGTCACGGAGCCCGACGATTCAAGACTGTCTTTGCTTTCCTTCACGATTCGTTGGACAGTTCGCCTACTGACTTGGCAAGCTTCCGACACTCTCTGTTGCACTTTATGTACATTTGTTAAGGGGGCATTATTTTCTGCTTCCCTTTGAAAATAATCATGCACATTATAGATAATCTTTCTGGCTTGACTACGGACTACAGAATTCTTGTTCGCCATTGAAAGATTTTTACACTACAATATTACAGTATATACAACACGACACAATATATACAATGTACACAATATATACAATATGATACACTATACACTATAAATAATAAAATACACTACGTTTAGATAATAAAACACGAGATAACTATTCAAAATAACGATAATCCTAAAAGGTGAAATAAGCTCTTTTTTTAATGCTGTACTGTATTGAACACACTGTAAGCAACAAAACTAACTGGCAACGCAGCAACTGAGAGAGCGAAGTGAACGTGAAAAATTCATCTTGCTACTGAGTAACTCTCAGAGCCACCGCTAGGTGATCGGTTGTGTGATTGGTCAGAGGTGTATTCCCCGCTCTCCACTTCCCCGGACGGCATGTAGGACAGGCGCCAGGAGACTAGAAAAGAGCTATAGTACTGTTCATAATACACAAATTTGTTGTTTTGTATGGTACAGAGCAAAAACATGATACCAAAGGTTTCTAATGAGCTTGTATGGCTAGTGAATGAGGGCCCAGACAAAGTGTAATTGATGCTAAATAATTTATTACAGTCACATCTAAAAGAAAAAGAAAAAAAGAAAAATTGTGAATCATTTTCCTAGACCTAAATGTGTTGCTATAGATTTTACAAACAGAATAAAAACTTTTCTTAAAATTTTTTTCCATTGGAATGATTGACAAAACTTACATGAAAGACATATGGATGGGCTACAGATACACTGACCAACTATAAAGTGTGATCCATATCATTGTTTTATATGTAAGAGTGATGTGAAAAGATGGAACAGATGTCAAATGGTACTTATAGATGCAGGCAAAGAATAGACTTTGCTGATTCCACAAAATAGCAACAGTAGACTGCGGTAATACATCTAATTACAGAGCAATATTAATTATACTCTGTCACCCCCACTCCAGGGTTAAAACATTTAATTCCATACTCTTAATGCAAGTTACATGTGGAAAAAAGTTCTTTTTTCCTATTTATTTTTTTCAAAGGAACTGTGTACAAAACTGCAGCATAAATTTAAGCTTAAGTTACATGCTGTGTATTGATTGTTATGAAGATTTAATGATAAATCTGTTCTTATATGAAAATCAGTAAGTGCTGCAATTATTGTTTTCAGGCTTTTTGCGGAAAGTATATGGATTGCTGTCTGTACAACTTCTGCTGAGTACAATCATTGGTGCAATTTGTATGTTTATAGAACCTGTGCAGAAATTTATTCATGACAAGTAAGTGGTTAGAATTTATAATATCAATTGTGATGATATGTCAGTAGTGACTCATGGCTTAAAACGAGGATGTGCTGCAAATACTGTTTCATATAGACAACTTGAAATATTAAAAAATGATTAGTAGGCCTACAATTTCTGCCTCACAGGGAAGTCCATGCGATGTTCCTCCTTACTGCAGATGTTATCAATGACTTTTGTGTTGAATCCATCCATGTTTGCAACCATTTTTTCTATATAGAAAACATTGGAAGAGCTATAAGACTCTGCAACGAAATTAATACCGAGAGAAACTTCGACATTGTCGGCGTTTCTTTTGTTTCCTAGTTGTAAATAATCTTTGAGGCAATATGTTTTTATTTGATGATGTTCAAGTGTCTCTTGGTATTAATTTTGTTGCAGAGTCCTTGGTTTGCTGAACTGCCTTCATTAGACCTGGCATAGTGACTCCCACACTCTTGACAAACAAACATTTTTACATGATAAAACTATCAGAAACACACATTGGCATGTTGGCTGATTGACTACTCCTGCGCATGCATGCACAGCAGGATCTTCCTATATTTAATCACTTGTCAAATTTCCTATGTTGACGCTGGGTGTGCCTCATTCAATTGTCAACCTCTGTTGAGTCACTTGTACAGTGTAATACCTCTCGTGGCTAAGACTAGAACTATAGTTTCATCTACTTTCCAACAGATGTAGCAAAAAGTGTCGTTTCTGAGTCAAGCAAGGTCTTGTCACAGTGACATGAAGTAATCAGTGCCAGAAAAACTAAATCAAGATAAAATTACTAAATCTACAAGATAAAAGTATTAAATTCACCATGGAAGTAGAAGCTATTAACTGCCTGCCTTTTTTGGATTTGAACATTTACCATAGATCTGATAGCATTGAATTTGGCATATACAGGAAAGAAACCCATACAGACAACTAGATAAAAGCAGACAGCCACAATCCAGTTCAACACAAACATGCAGTGATCAATAGCTTAGCCCACAGACTGGTGAATGTTCCTCTGAGCCAAGAAGAATACATTAAGGAATACAACCACATAGTAAAAACTGCTAATAAGAATGGTTTTAGGAAATGCCTCATTGACAAAAAGATAACAAATTTTGGAAGAAAAAAAGATATACAACAACAGACCATATTAAAATAAATGGTGCAAAAATACATTGCACAAACTCTCTCGCATATACGTGTTAATGGCTAGCACAGAAAAAATTAAATTAAAGAGACAATTAAATTTTACTTATTACATTTTCATTAAACTAACAAGTATCTAGAACGGAAAGCATCAGGGTCGATCTTTATGTTCAATGCTTTTACCGTGAAATAATAATAATAATAATAATAATAATAATAATAACAATAACAACAACAACAACAACAATAATAATAATAATAATAATAATAACAATAATAATAATAATAATAATAATCAATGGCAGTAAAACTGCATATTATTAGTACTACTACTACTACTACTACTACGGGAAAATTCAAATATAAGTCTCACCGTGGGATGAATCGGTCCCACCCAACCCACCCTCACCGATGCAGTTTCTTTTCTACCACGATCTAGCGAATTCTTCTGTCCTAGTATTATGAAGAAACTCGTGATTGGACGTTGGAGGTGTGACGTCTTACCACTAGACGAGAGGTGGCAGGCTGACAAACCTTGCGGGAGATATAATATGCCACATTTTCGAAATCTACAAACAGTGTATCGTACATTATTTGAAAATGCAAGGGCGCCTCCGCTTCGCGCACTTAACTATGTGGTTAGTGTTATGCATTATTTAGCTATATGTAGAGGTGGATACAAGGTACTTGCGACAATATACAAGGGCAGTTGGTCACTCTGCTTCGCTCAGAAACAAAATACAACACACAGTCCGTGCAAATGGGAATATCGAATGGGGGAGCTTAAGGGGCGACTTATATTTGATTTTCGCCACTACTACTACTACTACTTAGGTTATATTGCACGCTTTAACTGCATGTAGGTCATATCATGTGTTTAGTATGTTTGCGTGAACCATTAATTTATATCAGCGTTTCTTAACCTTTTTGAACCCGAGGACCTCTAAAATGTCTAAAAAACTTTACTGGCCCCCAATTTTACATCCCATTTTTAAAAGTAGGCTATATGTAGGCCTATATTCTTAATATTTGGGGTATTAAATTATAGGTCATTATAACGAAATACTTTCTTTTTTAATCCGACGGAAACACAGTTTATTGAATTGGAATGAAACTATTGACAGTAAAATTATATTTTGAACAGACTTTAATATGTATTACCAATTTGATAATATAATTATGAATTATGTTATTACTCACTTTTAATGAGACGGTTGAGCTTGTCGCCTCTTGCAGAGTTCCTGGATATTTGGCTCATAATTTGGCTCAAATTTAGTCGTAGATCAGCAGATACATTAAGTCTGTTTCTGTATTATGTTTTTAGTTAAACGAGCGATGAAAATCCCTTCTCACAAAGATAGGTTGTTGAAAACTCCATGGCGCCTCTAATAACAAATTCTGACAAAGTTTTATTTTTTAGGGTTTTGAATGAAAGAGGGAACCATAGACGTCAGTGCATCAGGGGTTTGAAACTGTGGTCCATAACTGCAAAAGTAAGGAAACTTGCAATATGACCTGTATTTTCGAAGATTTTAAAAACTTTGACATCTAGTGTCCATTTTATGTGAAAAATTTCTACTTCTTTACTTCCCACTTGATTTATGATATTTTTAAATTAATTATGTCTGCGGACCATCTGTACCGTGTTCGCGGACCATAGGTTGAGAAACGCTGGTCTATATTAACAACTCATTCACATCATGTTTCTGTTGTTTGGTGATGTCTTCTTATGCGGTATTCAGTTTAAACGATTATAATATCCAGTGACATAGCAGCGATGAGTTATGGAAAATAAGCAAGTCCTACAAACCCGGCGTTTGCCTTTGCGAACGCGGAAACCATGAAAAACCCAAGTCAATTTGGGCGGCCATGAGGTTTGATTTGAACTCAGGACCTCTTCCCTGTTAGCCTATACCACCTTGCTATAATTGGTTTTGGTGTGTTCATTGTGACAGAGCTAAACTGATTGCATTTCACAACAATTAGGCCTATAGTTTTCTTGTTACTAGGGGCAACAAAATGTCATTCATATTTTAATTGACATGTATGTTCTGAAATTCGCATTTAAGCTGTCCTTATTTCGTTTTTATCTTGATATCTATTAAATGTACAAAGAAATGTGTTAAACAAAAAAATTTTCATTTTAAATTTCTCTAAAACTCTACTGTGGTAGGTTTTCATGTATCGCCTACTGTAATGGATATAATCTAGAAAAATTGAAAATGGATACGAGTAAAGTGCCCCTTTAGTCATTGTTGCAGAAATACGGATATAGCCATTTTATTAGTCATAGATAAGAGTTTCCAATTTTAAATTTTCATTACAATCGTTAGAGCCATTTTTTCAAAAAACAAATTAAAAAAAAAGTTTTTATGAAAAGTCCCCTTAATATTTCAGTTGTCAAACTAAATTTCTGGGCGGTTCGACAAAATTTCGAAAAAGTCCTTAATTAAAAAATGAAGTAAATACAATGAGCCGTTAACCTGCTGTGCTTGTCCACGGAGAGACGGACAGACTCATTCCGAAAATATTTTTTTCGGTTTTTACGTTTCATGAAACAAGCTCTCCCGGTGTTATCTCGACTTCGATTTTTTGTCACGATCACAATACTTTCTCTATACTACGTATATGCGAGAAAGTAAAATGAGAACAAAAACAGTAAAATCAAATACAGAAAATTCACTTTCCATCCATGGGCACAAAAAATATTCCAGAAAGTATTCTCCAATTTTAATTTGGCCCCCCAGAACAAATTCAATGTAAAAAACCTACTAAAACATAACCACAAGGACAGAGAACCCAACAACAAAAAATCAGGCATTTATGAAATAGAGTGTAAAGATTGTGATAAGGTTTATATTGGACAAACAAAAAGAGATATTGAAACCACATACAAGGAACATTTTAGAAACATTAAATATGCACAGACATATAAATCGGCAATAGCGGCTCATTTTTGGGAAGATGATCATGAAATAGAACAAAATGTAAAGCTTCTAAATCCAATAGAAACACCCCAAGAATTAACAGTCTGGGAAAAAATGTTTATTCAAAAAAATAAACTCAAATTACTAATTTCGAGATACCAGCAGAAGACAACTTAATCAGAAGGTACATCCAACCACCAAGAGATGGCATCCAGCAGTCAGGATTGGTAGTACAAGGGAACAGTGCTACCAACAGAAATTCAGATGTAGCTGAGGATAGTCACAAGGGTGACTGAAACTACGTAGTCCAAAGGTAAATAATTAATAGTGAAGTTCAAGTGTGAAATATAGCCTTAATAATATAAAGCCTTGGTATCTCATTCGTTACACAGCCTCGCAGCACTTTTTTCAGTTAAAACTGTCATACATTCAAGCTTGGGTGTGATGTCACAACCGTAGAAACGGGGTACTATTAGAGAATCCCATGCATGGTGGTAAGGGAAGTATTATACATTACCAACTCTGACTCTCCAAGATACCAGCAGAGGAATTCTTGTCTGGACGCATCAAGTTCAAAATATACGTAAAAGAAAATACAGTATTGAGTTTGAAAATAACATTATACGACGAGTAGAAAACCTGCAGCACAATAGTAGAAACCACCACTGTATCATATGTAGTAGAAATTTATTCCTGACAAGTAAGTGGTTAGAATTTACGATATCAGTTGTAATGAAATCATATGTAGCAGAAATTTATTCCTGACAATTAAGTAATTAGAATTTATGGTATCAGTTGTGATGATATCATATGTAGCAGAAATTTATTCCTGACAAGTAAGTGGTTAGAATTTATGATGTCAATTGTGATGATATCATATGTAGCAGAATTTTATTCATGATAAGTATGTGCCGTTCAGACTCATTCCGGCACCATATTTGTAATTTCAGTGTATTTTATTGCTTTTATTAATTGTATTTATCTTGGTACTTACATGTCTGTGATTTCTCCATCATTATGTTGTTCTTTTGTTATGATATAGTACGTTTAGTTTTGGTTTGTTCTGGTTAATTTAATCTTGCCCCAATAGTCTCTTCTTTCTTTTTCGTAAATTATTTTCTGGTGCGCCATCTGGCTTGGCCGGCTGGTTTTAGTGGGCGTTTCCCATAAGTGAGTCTCTGCTGAGAAGTGAAATGAGTAACATCTTGCTTGTGTTGCCGGGCCAGGGTGAAGAAATCAATGGGCACATAACTGTATTTAGCAGGTATATTCTGTTGATTTGAGTTCATTATTACTTCCTGATGGGTTTCTTCAGTTGTATTCAGTTATAGGTTCACATTATGTTTCGTTTCATTATCTTTCTGGCCCTCCAGTCTTTAATTCTGTAATCATTAATTCTGTTTTGTTCAGTTAACTTATTACATTTTGTATAATGATGGAAAGACTGCCCCTTTATTCTGTTCATGATTTCTGGCCTTCAGCCCTAGGTGTTTAAAAACTAACTGCTGGATATAAATTTAGTTCGTATTTAACCTACTTTACATTTGTTCATGCTTATCTTCACTGTTGTGTACTTGAAATAATAAATTTTCCTGGAGATTGTTACTACACATTTTGGCTATTTTTCTTCATTTTGGGGTCAAAGGTATCCTCTGTGATAATAAACTAATAAATGGGACTGCACTGCGCCACAAAAGTGGTCGCAGAGCTCCCCAGCATAGTAAGTGATTAGAATTTATGATATCATGAAGCTGATTCTTAAGATCCATGCAGACCACAAACGATTCTGCTCCTCCTAGCACTCAGTAGTTGCGGAACAAACTTTGCTAGTTCTTCTCATATTGAGTTCATCAGACAGAATCTTTTAATGTCCACCATTGTCACAGATGTTTTCAATGGTCTACCTGCAATTTTGCAAGATCACAGCCCGGACAACACTGACATAGTCAGGTGTAATGCCAGTTAAATGCCGTCTAGAATGATCATCTTCATCAGCCGATGTTCACACTTTTTTAAACCACTTAAATTTCTTGTAGGTTTGAGTCTGGCCTAGAATATCGTCTCCAGATGCTTATTTTAACATCTAATGTGTTTCTACAGCATATTAGAATGTTATAGGGGAAAAATTCCTCTGACACTGGGACTTGAACCCAGGACCTTTGGCTATTTACGCCAATGCTCTACCAACTGAGCTAAGCCGGAGTTCAATTCACAGTGCCAGATGGAACCTCTCTCCTATGAATGATTGCTCTAATGGTCTACCTCACAGACAGACAAGTTAATGTCATATGCAGTAATGTGAGGCACACTAATTAGTGATTTTTGTGACCGGGCTCCCACTGTTAATGTACATATATACAGGGTGTTTCACGACGTTTTACCGCCACTTTCTGAGTGCATTCTTCAGGATATTTGGAACAAAAAAACAAATACAAAAATGTGATCTGACTTGTACTTACGTTGTTATAAACGTTTGAAGTTTCAACATTCGTGACAAAATAGTAATAAATTCGGCAATAAATCGGCACAGAAATTGAAAGTAACAAACAAAATGGGTTTAATTCACAAACTTAACATACATTTCACCCTTTACCTCAGTTTACCATCAGATTTTCAAAGATGCCTCCCTCTACGTCCAAGCACTTTGATGCACAGGTATGAATGGCGCATGTCGCGTTCCGTAATTTACCAGGACTGTTCTTTATTATTGTTGCATGTCCGCTATGTTGAGCTCTGTTCACACGGAGACGTTCATAAATATCTACATTACTCCGTAATTATTTGAGATAGTTAAAACTTTTATTAGGAAAAGTTGTTCCAAATAACGTCAGGAACATGCTCTGTTACTGGCGGTAAACCTTCGTGAAACACCCTGTATATCTATGAATGATCTATATATATCTATGAATGATATATATATATATCTTGAATGTTAACTGTACAATAACAGTGGGAGCCCGGTCACAAAAATCACTAATTAGTGTGCCTCACAGTACTGCATATGACATAACTTGTCTGTCTGTGAGGTAGACCATTAGGGCAATCATTCATAGGAGAGAGGTTCCATCTGGCACTGTGAATTGTACTCTGGCTTAGCTCAGTTGATAGAGCATTGGCACGAATAGCCAAAGGTCCTGGGTTCAAGTCCCAGTGTCGGAGGAATTTTTCTCAGCCTATAATATTCTCATGTAATGTCCAACAGAGACCATAATCTGTGGTTCATGAAAGCTTATATATCTTTCTGCAGTAGTTTTTTCGAGTTTTAAAACAGAATTATGCAGACCCGTTGTTCCCTCATGTCTGTCACTGTGAAAATCACAAAGTACGCAACAACATACGATTGCTCACAAATACTAAATGAGTTCACTCAGAACATAGCCATTTGTCACACTGACTCACAAGAGGTGTATGTAAAGTGTCACCTAGTGGCATGTTCTCATACTACCACTCAGTTGCATGCTACTTATGAATTTCGGGATCTTCTGTGTAGCACCTCATAAGATGTGAGGATTATTATGCAAATGTTATGATTGTTACTTTTAGAAGAAACCAGGTATTTCATTAAATTTTTTATTGCCGATTTCAAACTTAAGAACCACTTGATGATCACTTATATCCATACATTCAATTCAGCTCAGAAAGTGTTAGAATTCTATGTGATTATTCAATTTATCTGTAGGTGACATAGCCATTCTAATAAATGAATTTAAATAAACATGACATACAGGCGTCATATACCAAGTGTAAACAATGAAACTCTGCTCGACACAAAATAAAAATTCAGAAAATAGTTTTACAACAGTGCAGTCTTTTGTGTTGCTCTCATATACAGTCATACTTCTTAGTGCTGTCATAGTTTTTTGAAAATGGCATCTTTCCACATGCTGTGGTCTAGCTTGTGGCAGAATAAATTTTTATGGCGTGGCATATGTTTCAGCATATGTTTATAACATGTAACAGATTTTAGAAATCATTCCATCACATTGTCTGTCATGGTACAAATTTTCCCATTAAAATTGTCCAAAAATATCCATATATACAAAAGACAGCCCAATAAATTGGCTCCGTCCTCAATAGTGTACAGTTTAAAAGCCCACTTTGTTCCCATCAAGGAATAAGTCCCTGCATAATTTCTGTAAGAAGAATATATTTGATTCTCACTTTTAAGGAACCCCATTTCTAAGACAAATGATATGGGAATTTACAAATACTTAACCTATAATAGTGAATTACTAAACTGGTGAAGTAAATCTAACTCGATTGAGAGCGGACTAGCCACTTTTTGGACGCTTCTGCTTACTTCGTATAATTTGTTGGTAGAGTGGAAATGGAAATATGTCAATGGAAATATATTAAGATATTATCAATTAGATATATATTTCTACAATTTATAGCATTTGAGTTAAACCCCCTTTTAAAGAAGAAAAATTATTTTGCTTGTACTTTTGCTTTGTTTTCAGTCACTGGCTGTTGCCTTGTGCCCTGCTGATGAATATTGCTGTGTTAATTGCTCTGCACATCAAGAGAAGAGAGTCTCCGACCAACTTAATTCTGCTTGCTGCCTTTGTAAGTATTACACCTATGTATTATTAACAGCCTACTGACCTACTTTATTTAAATATAACATGCATAGTGTTAGAAAATGAACAGCAGTGTAGGTGAAAAGAAAATAACTTACAACACTATAGTATATTATGATACAGTCATCATTGGAGATG
The DNA here is from genome assembly GCA_964059195.1 of Ectobius pallidus. Taxonomy (NCBI): domain Eukaryota; kingdom Metazoa; phylum Arthropoda; class Insecta; order Blattodea; family Ectobiidae; genus Ectobius; species Ectobius pallidus. The sequence goes on from CAXKWD010000006.1 coordinate 32,230,254, forward strand.
TGAGAAAAAGTTTGAAAGACAAGCTGAAGATAGGTCTTTTTAATTTTCCAAGGTTCTCCATTGCACTTAAGGCATGAGTGTAGCATACAGTTGTTTCTGTGATAACAGTTTACCTGGTAATAAACATATGATTTACATGAAAATATTGATCAGCTGTTGTCAAATACAAAATTACCAACTTGATTGATACATTGATTATTTCAAATCATGCAACCTGCATTGCATTGCACTGCATTGCATTTAGAAGGTCTGATTAATTGTAAGTCAATATTAAGAAATAAAATGGAAGTTAAGATGGGTAAGATTGAAATTGTAAACTTCAGCTTTCAACTATCAATGAAGCACATGTGCAGTGAGTAATGCAGTAAGCTAGGATAAAGGCACTGGGTATAGGAAATTCGACCTTCTGTCATGAAAGCATAAATAGGAAGTGGATGAAAAAACACTATCATAGAAACAATCAATTATTTTTGATGTAATGCATCTTAGTTGTACCAAAATGCTGATCCAGAAAATATTTTTCAATCAGTATTTTATGTGAATATTTTTAGATGTTTTGACATTCAGTAACAAAATTGTTTATTGAGGCAACCCTGTCAAGCAGTGATGAGGCATTCTGGGAAAACTAGGACCAATGTGATGCTCATAATTTCTTGTCTAATACCAGTTTGTCTCAAGAAAGATGACAGAATGATAAAAATCACCATTGATTTAAAGGTAAACTACTGTTAAAAAAAATGCTGAATTAATAGGATGAGTTCCTGTTAATATTTTGTTCCGACTAAGTCAGTGGATCTACATTAACAAATTTCCTGACATTTACCAATTGCTCGATGCACTGACGTCAGTTAGGAATGAGAGCTGTAAACTTGTGTCATAGTTTACAGTAGGAAACTTTGTGGTGCACCAACACTTACCTGTCAGCCCTGCAAAGCAGTTGGAAGAGAGATCTGCTGTGACAGATCTACAGTTCCAGGTAACAAAATTGCATTTCATATGTCTTTCAATAACAGGCATGCAGGATTGTACCGAGATGAGCCTGCTCCTGTGGCAGAACTGCCGAAGCTGTCTCCCCTCACTACATCCTGCATTTTTGTTAATTTTTTTATCCTTCTACCAGCAGGTGCCCATGACTTTGCTTCAACAGCTAGATGCTTTTAAAATCATTTCTTTTGCAGCAAAATACCGGTAATTTAAACATTATGTTTATTAACACTAACACCATTTTTTACATAAATTGAATGAATTGCATAATTTTATTTTTAATTATATTGTTGAATGTAAAAAATAAATAATTAAAATAATCCACAGATCAGTATTATTACTGATATATATAGTATAGTATAGTATAGTATAGTATAGAGTATATAGTATACTAGCATGTGCCCGCGGCTTCGCCCACGATAATTATTTCAAAAATTAAAAATTAAATTAAAAGTTAAATCATTATATTTATTAACACCTAAATCACGTGGACTACATACCACGATTAGATAGCGTCGCCTGGTAAAAGCGACCTCAGATTCGATTTCCTTGGCCCAGAATACCCCTGTACAGTGAGTTTCGTCCAAATCGAACAATGTTTGACCATATTTAGGCCTATCTCTCTTCAGTGTAGGTTGAAAATTTCATATGTCTATGGGCCTTGACATTCTAAACAAATGAATCGACCAGTGTGGGCTTACAAAAATCTAGCGATCGCGATGCTTTTATTACAACGGTATGACAAAAATAGCCAAAGCCAACTGCAATTGATTTGACATTGAAATGTATTACTGAAATCTGATGCTTCGACAGCGCTAAAATCACGTTTTCTGCCAGTTTTTCACTCACAACTCGCGAACGAAAGCTAAAATTAAAAATCCGGCTTCGATGCGCATTCGCTCACCTTTCAGCCCATCTATGTTTAAAATTGCAGATCTCTGCGTTCAGTAGATTTCGCTGGGCATCGTGGACAGCCAAACACGTCCTTTTATTATTTTAAGATAGCATGTGCCCGCGATAATTATTTCAAAAATTAAAAATTAAGAGCATAATAGTTAAATCATTATATTAACACCTAAATCATGTAGACTATATATCACGATTAGATAGCGTCACCTGCTAAAAGCGACCTCAGATTCGAGTTCCTTGGCCCAGAAAACCCCTGTATAGTGAGTTTCGTCCAAATCGAACAACGTTTGACCATATTTAGGCTAATATTGATTATCCCTATAATAATAATAATAATAATAATAATAATAATCATCCTCTTCGGTGTAGGTTGAAAATTTCATATTATGTTTGCGTGCCTTCACATTAAAAACAAATGAATCGACCAGCGTGAGCTACAACATTCAAGAGATCGCGATGCTTTTATGTCGAAGGTTTGACAAAAATAGCCAAAGCCTAGTGTAATTGATTTGTATTACTGGAAACTCATGCTTCGAAAACGGAATAAATACACGTTTTCTGCCCGTTTTTCACTCATAACTCACGAACTAAAGCGAAAATTAAAATTCCGGCTTCGAGGTACACATTCCGACCCTTTAGTCCGCCTATGTATAAAATTTCAGATCTCTGCGTTGAGTAGATTTCGCTGGGCATCGCGGACAGACAGACAGACAGACAGACAGACACTTCCTTTTATTAATATAGATAGTATTATTCCATGTATTAATTCAACAGCTAGATGCTTTTTAAATCATTTCTTTTGCAGCAAAATACCGGTAATTTAAACATTATGTTTATTAACACTAACACCATTTTTTACATAAATTGAATGAATTGCATAATTTTATTTTTAATTATATTGTTGGATGTAAAAATAAATAATTAAAATAATCCACAGATCAGTCATTCATAAATAATTTAAAATCTAAGAAATCTGGTTTTGAGGTGCATTTCGAAATTACAAAAAATTTTCAGATCCAAAAAGAATTTTTTGATTTTTTTGATTTTCATCCAAATTGATCAGTGTATTCCCATTTAGAGCCGCAAACATGATCCACTGTCTACTATTTTATCTATGCCTGCCGGCTTATCATCCCCATTAGTCCAGTCAAATTACATAAAAAAAGGTGGTATTGCTGCATTAAATCATGTAGTTCCAAATGTTTCACGAATGTGTAGTGGGATGTCCCCTGAACAACACCTAATATTTTCCCGCCAATTTCAGGTGACGCGGGGGGTGGGGAGGAGGCTTAAAGGTCCCTTTTTTCAGTTTTTGGTGCAAAGCTCGAAAACAGTGCATCGTACAGAAAATATTCTTATCAACATTCAAGCTTATTAAATTTCCTACAGATTCCGAGAATGAGCCGGTGAAAGTGGATAATTTGCAGAAAAATTTGTGGTGCCTCACGTTTTTCGTCAAACTTGCCCTTCCCATTCTTTTGCTTTCCATTTTACAGGAAACTTGTGAGAAAAGAAGTTGTAGAGATTTAAATTTCCTTTAAGAATATATATACATTTGCCAATTTATCTTCACATAGTCAAAAGTTACAGCATTTTTAAGTTTTGGGGGTCGATTTCAAGATTCCACTAGTAAAGTGCTCATCATTTTATTTCCGAGGGCTTTAATTCCCTGTATCACGTTATTTATTATTTATGTAAACGTAATGGTATTTATTACCCATATAACTAATATATATATATATATATGTGGACCCTAGAACACAAGGGGTCTAAGTGACATTTTTCTCATTCTGAGTAAATCACAGTTAAAGTTTGAAGAAGTATTTTTATGTGGAATTGAAAAAATAATTTTATTTTTTTATTCTAAAATTTCAATCAGGTCTTTGATTTTCAATATCAGTTGTAACTTTTTTTAGTACTTTTAGTTTTAGGTATTTTCTAATTTTTTTTTTAAACTCATGTTTGCACTTAGACCCCTTGACTTTCAAAAAGGCATCACTTAGTTCCCTTGTCCCCTGAGCAAAAGGGAGAGTAAAAAAACTGCAGTTGTTACATCATAGGATACAAATTGGTTTTATTGATACAAAAGTATGAAAGAAGGAACACACTTTAACAATGTTATTGTTAATTGAAAACTTTTTCTAAGTAACACAATCTAATCATCAGCGTCAGTGTCATAAAAGTTGTCTGGTTCACATTCCTCTCCTTCTTCAACTACTGGTGTTGCTTCCATGGTTCCACTATGTGGCAGGTCAATATAGAATTGATGGTAGATAGGAGGGACAAACTGGAGAAGTTCCATAAGATTTTCATATGTTTTCTTCTTAAGTTTAGGTTTTATTCCTGCTGGCTGAAGAACTGGAAGTTGAGTAGGAAGCCTACCTGATCTGGGTGCCACCATTGATAATTCATTGAATGGCTCAGTACTTCCTGATGTATTCTTGTAAAAGAGGGTTGTTGGACACGACTTTTTTAAATGAAGAACTTGCATTCCTCGGTTTACTATTACATTTTAATTTTCGTATCTATTAATCATTATTTTATTTTAAAATGCTAAAAGGTTAAATAATATCAAAGTTTTTAGTATTTACTTACCTGAATCAGAAAGGTTGGCACTGTCACCATTGATGGCGTTTTGCATTGAAGATCCAAGCTCTTGGTTATCCATTTTCAGTAGTCACAATGCAAGTTTGGTTAGATGTAAAGGGATCCAAGTGGCACCTAGACCCCTTGCACTCCAAGTAATGAACTACATTTGCTAGTTGGTATAGGGGCTCTCCACTAGGGAGCAGCACCTGTCAATAAATCCACTTGAATCTCTTTACCACAATCTAATCATCAGCGTCAGTGTCATAATGTCAGAATGGCATTTTTACTACCATATTTCGTATCTAACTCAATTTTTTCAAAAATGTCACTTAGACCCCTTGTCTTCTAGGGTCCACATATATATATATTCAATAGCTAATAACTCAAAAGTAAAAAAGAGGCTTGCACAACCTAATTTCTGCTCACCCTTCCATCCTATCACATTTAAAGCTATTCATACTTGTTAGGGTATGTAGGAAATAACTTAAAAATAAGGATTAAACCTCTGGGATAGGTGGAGGACCATAAACAATGAATTGCAGGAGGTGTGAGAACAATGGACTTATTGAAGGTCACTTGGAACAGAGATCCACGGATCTAAATGGGATTACAACCAAAATACATGTTATAAAACATTGAAACTTTGATTCACACATGCACTAATAAATGATTGAATAATATACTTGAAATAAATTAATGTAATGATTAATAAACTGGATTTATACATGATGCAGAAATTGGCGGAAAATAACACACCTGTGTTTAGAAATATGTGTAATTAAATGAAATAATTTATATATTAAAACACTCAAAATAAGTACTGGAGTTTGTTGATTTATGTTAAATTACGAACTTACGTGTAAATTCCACTATAAGAATGATGCACTGGAAACCATGTATTTCACAATGTCACTCAATCTTATGCAAGCTTAACACGGATGTTAGCTGTGATGAACTTAGCCTAATTGCGAATGTTAAACAAAACTTGATAATTGTAGTTTTGTTGCAATTCGGAGTTTTACGAGCACTTAAACAAAGCTTTTCACAATGCTAAAAACCGCACGAATTGGAGTGAGACCTTCATGCGTCTACAAGCAATGAAATCTGTCGATGCACTGATTGAAAGCGTGGCTTCTCCCCAAGCGCGATGGTAAGCATTACATCATCCAAAGGCGGGAAAGCAATTATACCACATATCGAAACGCTTAGTCAACGCGGGAAATGTCTTAGTGGCTATTTGAATAGACTAACTTACTAAAAGGTTGCTTGCACTGACAATACTCAAACTCGTACTCCTCATCATACAACTCTTCCAGCTCCTCTTGAACGGAAGCACTGTTAGTGCAAGCGCCTTGGCAATTGCCACAGACAGGTTAGCAGTGAATGCCGGCTTTCAGGCATGCACATCTCATACTGCAGCCTGTGGTACAACGACAAAATATGGAGTTGAGCATGCTGTCAGGTGCAATAGGGTCCTTGGTCTTAATAGGAGCCAGATATCCTCCATCTTCTCTTGTACAATCCCAACGTTCAGGTTCGAGAGTTTCATTTCCAAACCACTGTTGGACCTGTAGAAACACTCTGCACGAGTGATATAAAGCAGCATCTTTTGTAGGTGGCAATGAAGACAAGTTAGCTTTCACCTTGGCTGACGATTTGAGGAAGCACATATACCTGTGGATAAAACAGAATAGAATAGAATAGAATATTTATTTATCAAACAGCATGCTTCAACGAAGTTAGTACATGCAATACAAATGAAATGTACCAGTACCTGTGATGATTGAGGTCCTCGTGGGGTGGGGCCTAATACATTAGGAGGAACAATTGTTCCCCAGCTTCAGCAATGTCTCCTGGCGTGGATGTGGAGTCGTAAAACACTTCAGCGATGTTTTTGGTTTCTTTAGGAAACAGCTGGAAACATTTAATTATTGCTGCTTTACTTTTTTCATAAATCACAGAAGTGGTATCGCATCCAGTGAAGCAATGGATAAAGAGAATGTACTGGATGAATGGCAAGGCCAATGTATTCTAAAGTTAAGGAAGTTTTCCTGCGAACAGTAGCCACCATGTTCTCAACAAAGTCTATATCCACTGATGTTTTGCTTGATGCCCTGTGATGTTGTTCAGTTCTTTTCGTGGAATTTGTGTCTTCGTAACGATCAGAAGCCACAGCAGAGTTGTAGCCATAATGGTTGATCATATAAGGCGTATATTGATCGCAGATGGAGGCGAACTTGGTGTTGTTCTTCCACTTTATTCTATGAAGGTGGAAGCCGCCATCGATTTAAGCTGACTTTTTCATTTTCCTCATGATCCCTTTGTCGAAAAGAATCATGGGGTATGGGGCTAACTCACACTTCAACAGCTCCTCCACATCCTCTTTAGTTTTCTTGGTAAGTGTGGTTCTTCTGGAAAAACATTAAAGGCTCGACCACCACCACTTCGTTGTCAAGTTTGGCAATGTTGCTCTTAGCAACTATTGCGTTCTTCTCACATTGCTTCATTTCTGCCAAGTTCATTCCAACAAAAGTTTCCATTGTACGGGTTCCGATTTCCACTGCTTGGTAACAGTTTATGTTGTTGGTTCCTATTACGCCGGTTTTTCAACCGGAGTATCAAAGAATCGCGTAGAGCAAAAGGCAGGTGATCATCCAGCCAATGAGTAAGCTTAGTTAAAACCGTCGTACACTAACTACGTAAACTACATCGATTAGCTAAACAATAAATAACGTAGATAAAAGTTCACACTTCATACATATATACAGGGTGTTAATAAATAACACCAAAATATTTTACCTGTATATAGAGGGGACTTAGATAAGCAACTTTTAACAGGATATTTTTGCTCTATGACATAAAATGTGTATACTACAGGGCATTACTGTCATTATAATTTGGTGCTCATAAATCAATAATTACGTGAAATAGGGTTAAAATGTTAATTAAATTGACTTCATGCCTTCCTAGTGATCAATAAAAAAACCTGACTCTTAATCATCCGTCAACAGCTAAATCATAATTTAGTGTTTCCATAATCTGCAAAATTCACAGACTAATCACATGACTGGTCGCCACCGCATTAGTCTTTCTTTATTCATAACTACTGACTACAGTGTTAACAGCGAAGTTCCTTTGTTTTGCATTTTTTTCAAATGTTAGAAGTCAGTGGCGGCCATGCCCTGAGAGATTTTATGCTGTAACAGGAAAAATTGAATCCATAGAGCAAAAATCTCCTGATAAAAGTTGCTTGTCTATGTCCCATCTATACATAGGTAAAATATTTCGGTGTTATTCATTAACACTCTGTATATATATATAATATATTAGTTATATGGGTAATTTCATACATACATTCCTATATATATATAATAGTTATATGAGTAATAAATACCATTTATGTTTACATAAACAATAAATAAAGTGATACAGAGAGTTAAAGCCCTTGAAAACGGAAATAAAATGATGAGCAGTGTACTAGCGGAATCTCGAAATCGACTCCGAAATTTAAAAACGCTGTAACTTTTACTATGTAAAGGTAAATTAGCAAATGTATATATATATATATATATATATATATATATATATATATACATATTCTTGAGGGAAATTTAAATCTCTACAACTTCTTTTCTCACACGTTTCCTGTAAAATGGAAAACAAAAGAATTGGGAGGGCAAGTTTGACGAAAAACATGAGGCGCCACAGATTTTTCTGCAAATTTTCCACTTTCACCGGATCATTCTCGGAGTCGGTAACACATAGAGATAAATATGAATATACCGTTTTGTAGGGAATTTAATAAGATTTAATTTTAAAAAGAATAACATTTTCTGTACGATGCATCGTTTTCGAGATTTGTGCCAAAAACTGAAAACAGGTACCTTTGAGCCTCCCCCCCACCCCCTGCGGCACCTGAAATTTGCAGGAAAATATTAGGCGTTCTTCAGGGGACATCCCACTACACATTCGTGAAACATTTGGAACTACATGATTTAATGCAGCAAAAAAATCCTAATTTGACTGGGCTACATCCAAAGGATGAATCACTAGGAACAGTGTCATATGTCTCCAGGTCATACACAGCATGGAGAGGTTTGGGATTGATCCCTGGTATATATCAGATTAAAAAAATCTGCCCCTGCCGGGAATTGAACCCAGCCCATCAGGTTTAAGCATACTGTTACTTTCAGTGTTTAGCATACCGGGTTGGTCGTGATACAGATTACTTACTTACTTACTTACTCAATGACAATAGACAATACCGAAGCAAGCTAAAAGAATATTATCTGTTTTATGGAACCCAGACACTCATTGCCATGCTTCCTTGAGCCTATTATTCAACTCTATATCTGGGCCGTTGTAACTTTGCACTTTCCAGTCTACAAGATATGTGGCCAGTATCAAAGATTGACAAATGATCTACTTGACTTCATTCTGTACTGACAAGGAGGTGCCGATCGGCAGTATTCGGCTTTGAACATTTGAAACTATTTCTAATCCCTCAATTATTATTTTTCTGTTCTTCCATTCAGTAATTTTTGATATTTATATAATGTAATATTATTCTGAACCTATAGTATCACAAAAAAAAAAAAAAAAACCGTATCATTCATGTACACAAAGATTTATCTTCCTATGTGTGGGACATCGTACACCTTCAGGTGATAAATATTCACATTATCAACTTCGTGGTGTTGTAGCTCAGTGGTTATGATGCTTGATAGTTATGCAGAAGGTTGGGGTTCGATCCTAGGCAGGGTGCTTTTTTTTTACCTTACTATTTTTAAGACGCAAATACAGTTTATGATTTTTAATTTTTAAAATTAGCTGTCTTGTATTTTATTGTATAATAAAATTTGCAGTGTATAAAACCTTATTATCAGTAGTGAAACTTAACCCTCGGCCAATTTAAAGATCACCTTTAGCGGCGAAACCTATTAAAACTCTCTTCAGGTAGAAGGACAAGATGTCCCCCTTTTTTTCACGATGCTCCTTTTTTACTTCCTCTGCCCGTACCATAGGTACAATTGGTCAAATAAAAAACATCGGGCGGTATTTGATAAAGTATCATGAATGAGCATATGCGCATGTACAGGAAGACTTAAGGTTAGGTTCACACCTGCCTCTTGTCTATCCATGTATTTTCTTGATTATTTAGTCAGTTTTGTTCTAAAACGAACACATATAAAAGGCTGTGGCTATATGCCTCACATCCGCCATATTCTTGGTTGCAAATTCTTATAATATTAATAATGAATAAATCCGCGAGGAATATGTTTATTCAAAGAGCATTTTTTAAGATTTTATTTTATAATACCAGTACTTGTAGTGCAAAATCAATAACTTTGTCTTAACCGTATTTTCAAGCTTGGATATTACAATCTCATCAGAATTATGTAGGCTATTCTCATCTGTTCGCAATAGCGTAATGGTCAAGACATCGGAATTGAACGTGTTGGGTCAAAGTTCGATCCTTAATGGGTTCTTGTATATTTTTTATTTTTATTTGTTTATTTTTAAACGCGATGACTGGAATAAAATAATAATTACTTCTAATGAATTATCATTGTTGATGTTGAATTTTGGACACACAAAAGAAAGCAAGAAAGAAAGTATGATTTTACAACAAATCCGTATCTGTGGCATAAAATAATAAGAAACATAATAAATAGAAGACAACATAACGAAACATAATAATGAACTTAAATAAGAATAAGTGAAAAAAAAAAGAGCCACACACTCAGTAGGAAGTCCATCCACCATCCATTACTATAACTTCCCTCACTCTGTTGGGCATTGACTCTACAAGGTTTAGAAAAAAATTATCCTTGTCTGCCACAGCGTCCCAAGCAGTTTGAATTAGTTCCCACAGTTCTGCTTCAGAAGCTGGAGGTGAGTTCGGCCGGTTCCTTCCCATATGCTTCTTTACTTCTGCCCACACATTCTCAATAGGATTTAAATCTGGGGAACGCGCTGGTAAGTCTATCATCTCTATATATGGTCTTTCAGCGAACCAGGTTTGAACCGATCGAGCAGTGTGGATTGGGCTGTTATCCTATAGGAACTGAAGGTTTCCATCAGGAAAACGAAGACTGGCGTAAACAAGCATATACCTCTCAAGAGACCGACGGTATTTCCACTGGTTAAACCACCCACTAATTTGGTGGAGCGTGCCAGCCCTTTCCTGAGACATCCAGCCCCAGCATGTCACACTTACCCTGCCACGAGTTGCATTGTATTTGCGATCGTACCGGGTACTGAATGATCAGTACACTAGAACTGGCCCCGAAGATGCACTCGAAAAACTAACTTCATCTGAAAATATCACTCTACTCCCGTCAAAGTCAGTTTTTTTAACTGTAAATACGAGGTGCACATCCTTGTGTTCTTCCTTCAGGACTTCTCTAGAGAGTGCTCGCCTAGAACATAAACCAATGGATCTTACCTGGTTCCTAATGGTTTGAAGATGGCCAGGGAATTGAGCAGTAGCTTTCATGGATGCAGCAGTATGAAACGGATTACGTTCAACTTCTGCGATTAATCTAGCATCTTGCTCCAGCGTCGAAATACGTGGCTGGCCGGATCCACATTTCCTATGAAAACGTCTGGTCGCATTATAGTGAAGTACCCACTTCTGAGCTGCTCTTTCAGAAATATGGAACCTTCTCGCTGCTTCAGATGCCGAAAAATGCAGGTCAATTACAGCCATAACTACACTTTCTCTGAAGCTAGCATTTGTATGTGGCGTCATGACACAAAGCAAAATGAATTATGACAATATAGGCCTATTAAGTTGAATATCATGTGTTGCGCTTTCTGCGTTGTTCATTTTTCCCTCCTGTCGCATGGCCTCATAAGTTCCGAGAATGACCTGTAATTTATGTCTTTTACAGGAAACTTGTGAACTAATGCGTTAAAACTTTAATTTCAACTGCATACGAGTCCCGACGTTTTTTATTTGACCGACAGTACTATAGTTAGTGGAAGTGTCGTTTTCGATCCCAAAATTCCGACTTCAGTTTGTAACATAAATACACGTTTTGAGGCCCCCGAATAAAAAAATACTATTTTCGGAAACATGTCTATGTGTCTCAGTGTGTGAGTGTGCCAGTGTGTTTGTGTGTATGTCTATGAACATCCTAGCTTGAGAACGGAAAATTGTATGAAAACAACATTTTGTTTTGGGGTCAGGCACTTTTCTCAGGAAAGTAGAAATAAAGTAATAATTCTTTTAGAGAATTGAAGGTAAAAGAAGCACTTTTCATGTTAAATTATATTACATTATATTTTTGTTAAATACATTTACATATGATTATTAAATAGACTCAGTTTGATAATTTTAAAATTCATTAAGCCTTTTTAAATGTGAAAGTTCACAGAAATTATAGAAAATCAGTAACAGGTTGTCTTTGCTTTCCAATATGGCTGGCTCCACAGGACTTAATTCTTTATCATAAATCTATCATCTATTATTATTATTTCACAAATTTTAACGATTGTCTAAAAAATAGTATATGATACACATGATAAAATTATTTTATTTTGCTCGTAGGATTGCTGCATTCGCCCTTATGGGCTCGTTTTGCAAATATAGCAAACTTGCAATATAAAATGTTGTTTAAAGGAAAAGTAAATTAAAAATTCAGTATTTCAGTATTCAGTAATTTTCTTCATACGGATTGAAAGAAAATGTTTTTAAGAAATGAGATTCACTGTTAGAAATGTTTTACACCATCACATTTAATCAGAAAACTAGTATGTTTATTGTAACTCATTGGGCGCGTGACGTCATGCTTGACGAATGCTTGACTCAGTTCCGCCCGGTGAAAGACAGTTCACAGCATTCTGTCTACTTTTACGGTTTTTGAGTGAGTATTTATTCAAACAATGGTTTATTGTTGTGTTGTGGGGTGTACAAACTCATCGTCAAAGAGTGGTAAGACACTTAAGATATCTTTCCATCGATTTCCCAGCAGAGATAAGTCACCCGAACATTATAAGCAATGGCTGATCAAAATAAAAAGAGAAAAATTTGTTCCTAGTAAATGCAGTACGGTTTGTCCACAACATTTTGAAGAAAATGATTACGAGCTTTCAGTACAGTTACGAAAACAGTTAACTGGAGAAACCCCACAATCTGTTTAAAAAAGTGCTGTGCCATCACTTCTTTTGCATGGGAAAACTGAAACACCGCCAATGAAGAAAAGAAAATTGTCGTACATGAGGAAGAAGGAAATTAGAGAGTTGTTGCAAGATTCCAACAATAATCCATCAGTATCCGGGAATGGACAAATCATGAATGTGGAATCAATTATTTATGACGAAAATTCAGTTTCTAACACTGTAGGCGTTCAGTGTGAACTAGGAAATTAAACTTATGCCAATTTTTGCACAGAGTCATTGAATGTTTCTTCTATAAATTGTGATTTAGATAGCTATTTTAGCATTTCAGACATTTCTACTACTGCAACAGATGATTCTGAAACTGAAAGTGACTCTGTTCGTATCTTGAGAAATGTTTTGTTTTTGAACTGTATTAGCTCTAAGTACTGGCAATAGTGTATCTTTATTTATAATAACGCTATCGAATGAGGCATGTTGTGTTATACAGTCTACACCCCCCTTCTGTTCACAAATTCCTTCACAGTCTCAACAACATACACTTTCGTGGTCCATTTTCATTTGTATACACAGCCCACATTTACACCATTCCATATTTTCTTTTCTTCCTTGCAATTCTTTCAATAATTCCTTGTCATTTTCTTTTCGTGTGATATTAATTTGTGAATACCGAGGTTCATCCTTATAAGGTAACATTGCAGACATCTCTATCAACAACAAACCAAACGAGACTTTGTGGTCCATGCAGAAACAGCACGCGCTAGCAGCTGTCGTCCCGTCAATGAGTTGTCGTGCATGACGTCACAGGAGTTTTTTTACTTCACCTGTACAAAGCGTAATATCAAGTGCCTGAAGGTCACGAGATCACCATTCGTTTCGTAATTCAAAGCTCCGTGCGATGAGATTAAAATCAAAAAATGGTATTTTTTTAGTTTACCCTTCCTTCAAACATTTGGATCATAAATAACTATTTTGTTCTAAAATATTTGTTTTAATGTATGGTACCTATAATACATATGTTTTATAAACATAACTTAATCTATATTAGCTTATGTTTTATAATTACCAAATAACCTATATTAAATATTTTTTATACATATTACATATTACATATTACATACTACAATATATTGCTATCCGGAGACTATTGGTTTATACTTCGGTAAAACTCAAACTTAACACCAAAACAGTAACTTCGGGGTAGGTCGATAAGAAAAAATGAAAAGGGCGATTAACAAAGCTTTGCCCAGGTTGCAAAGTAAGTGAAATCGGGATCTGCCCTTGTAGATTTGACAAAAAGTATTTTTTTAAAATAATTAATTAATTAAATTTAAACACTGCATTTAAATCTTAAAAATATAATGAATGCCCCCCCCCCCCCAAAAAAAAATTACAGCATAGGGATTTGAATCAAGAACCTCCAGTTCCACGATCAAGCACCTTAACCATTATGCCACTTATTATCAAATGAGCGAGAATATTATGGGCGTAAAGCATTATGCTTTCTCCTGTATCATAAGCCTTTGTATAGGAACCATACAGTTTTTGATTAATAGTGTGTTTGTACGAATACTATTAATATTGATACATAATACATTAAAGAGTGGGAAAATGAGAGAGAATAGACTAATACAAGCATGCAATGTTCAAAGCTGAATGGCTTCTGTCTGCCAGCCAATAGAACCACAGTGCAGCCAATGTAAATAGGCATATAGTTGAAACTGGAAAGTGCAAAGTTACAACGGCCCAGGTATATTCTGTGCTAAGACTAACTCCATCCAACCATCCCTCACAAATCCTTCTTCCCTTAAATCTGTACAGTGTACAGTAAATAATATAAAAAGCCTGGTATTATACAAAACACAAACTAATTTTCTTTGAAGAGCTTCCAGATAAACTGTATTAAGTGTCATTTCATTTGGAGCTAAATGTATTGATTATTTACATTTCCAACTCTTTAACAACCCACGTACAGTTGAACAATGGAGGAACAGTCCTACTGGACTTTTTGATGATGATTGCTCTATTTCAGCAGTGCTTTTTTATTCCCTGTTGCTAAGGGAAGAGAGCAAGGAAACCTGCAGTAAATTGTACAATCGACAAGTATTAGCGATAGTGCTAAAAATCACATTTTCCGCAAGTGTTTTGCTTATAACTTGTGGACGATAGCAAAAATTGAAAATCTAGTTTCCAAGTGCATTCTTCGTGTTAAGAATGTCTGAGCTCTGTGTGCTGTACATTTGGCTGGGCATCGCACACAAGTGACAAACAGACAAACAGACAAACATTCTCTATTATTAAATAAATGTTCTCCACTGGAAAACTACTTTCCTGCAAATTTTTTTCTATGCGGATTTAGTAAATTTTATAATTTTGTAGGTAGGTTTACTAAAAAATAACATTCTTGAAAAATAATACTTCATATTGACAAAAAATATTCTACAGAACAAATTTAATGTATCATTACAGTAAATAAATTACAAATTATACATAGTTTCTAAAACACTGAAAGTAAAACAAAATCTGTCTTATTCTTTAGCTACTGTAAATTGGATTTTTGTTATGTGTAGTAAAGAACAGATCTTACCAATTTTTCTCTTAAACCTTGTTTTTCCCTTGTTTTTTAGTTTCAATTTTACACTTCTGCTTGTTCTCTTGGCAGGGGCCAAATTCTCCCTCCCTCATTATGGCCCTTCAGGCAATGCAGACGTTCGTTAAATGTAAAGTTGATGAGAAGCTGAAAGCCAGCTGAAGGCATACAATTTGTACAATGTCTGCATACATATTATTATTCATATTTTATTTATTTGGAAGTAATATAACATACTTGTACTTCTACTCGCCTTCAGTCATACCAATGTAGGCTAACTACTTCTTTCTTATTCTTGCAGAGTAATTTACAGAGTAATTGCTCTTTATAAGAGCAATATGCTTTTATAATGCCTGAATTCTCTCGACCCGTGTATTTATTCATATGTTTTATCCACTGCCTTCTAAACTGTATTAATCGTGTATACACTGCCTGTCCTTTACGGCTAATTTTGCGTACTCGGCAACATTACAGATGGCAGCACCTTTCACACCCAGACTGCTTCTTGTTTTTTGCTACGACATTGTTGATTATGTAGTGCTGTCACCGCCGTCTCATAATCACTGCCTTCTAAACTGTAATACTCCTCGAGACGGCGGTGCTCATAATATAGTCTATCAATGCGTCTAATTAATTTACATTTATTTTAATTATTGCTCCAAAATTACATTTCAAGGTAAGTGTCATATACTGGAATAATATTACGTTCTAAACAAATAACACAAGTATCTGTGTCTGTTTAATGCTTATTTTGATTAGTGATTGCTGCAATCTGGGTGTGAACTGTGTTGCCTCTACTGGATAAATTAGGCAATTTAACAATACTCTGAACTCCATGTTAAAATAAAGCATAGGACAGGCAGTGTAATTCTCGAGACGGCGGTGGTTTTATCACAGAAGACATCTCATTTGAATTTAGGGTTTAACAATATTTATAGCTGGCTTAGGAGCAAATTTTGAATTTGATTTAAAAAAAAAAATTATTGCTTTATATTTCCATATTCTAATCAACTGAAATTTAAGTAGTAACTTTCTGGTGTAAACATATTGTGTGAAAAAAAAACCAAACAGGTGATATTGCTTTTAAGTGCACCGATCAATTTCAGTGATTGACTTCATGCTTACTGATACAAAATGTTGGCTGTGGTAAACTCAATATAGGAAGTCACACTATTCATTGGTTCTGTAGATCATTCAGGTGGCCTTGACTTGATCTGGTTTGGCTTCATAACAGTGGGAATATTTTTAATCGTGTTTAGTGTATTTGAGTAATTTCAAGGCGTAAGTTACATCAATTACAGTTCACTTTACTATCTGGAGTTTATACAAGTGTTGGTGAGCTTCTTGTTCGAGTAAATATTGGAAAATTCTTAATTTTGCATCATGCATTCTTTGGCTATGTTTTATCAGGTTGTTTATTCTACTTAGTTACCAATTTACATCATGAAATAAATCCATTTATATTCATTTTAAACTCATAAAGATGATGATGAATATCACACAGCACATTTATGGAAGCAAATTAATCCACATTTCATATCAGCAACACTACTGACGGTCCTACAGCATACTAAAAGAGGATTATTGTATGATTTGGATAGATGAACAGAAGAAGATATACACCCTTTGTAATTTGTCATGCCAACATGGAGAGCCTTACCAATCCTCCTTTTTTAAATACTCCTAGCCGAGCACCTAGCCAAGATAACACATGTGGTAAGCCTTGCCCTCATTGTGGGAAAATTTACAAGGGTACTCATGGCGTTAGTATTCATATCAGTCGAGCTCATCCTCAGGAACAGAGAAATAATATTGTGAATAGGCAGTCAAGTAACATTAAGACTGCTCAGATAAGTGCTGAATTGCCTAGAGAACATGGAAACGAACAGACTGACAATGACTACTCTTCAGTAGAAGACAACAATTTGAAGATATATAAACAAAATCTAGAACAATGGAAGTCAGAATTTCTCACAACCCTTAGTGATGAACAATTTTGTAGTAGGGTTGAAGAATTCACAACCTTCTTATTTCAGGCCATTCACCTGTTGCCTGGACCAAAACATCCGGCAGTGCGGTATTACGAAGCTCGTAAAAAGAAGAAGGCATACAATAACCAAAGGCAATATAGTAAAAGTAGTAACCCAGAAAGAGCCACCAAACGGGACAGGTTAAAACGACAACAAAGATTTGATTATCAGAAGACGCAATATTTGTATTACAACCAAAGAAGGAAAGCAGTAAGAAATGTTTTGAATGATAACTGCAATGTCTGTCGTGTTGATGTTAATAGAATTCATCACCACTTTTCCTCGCTGTTTTCTATACCAAATGAAAGCGAACGAGATGAATATCCATCCAATGTTTCGGACGCTGCTCGAGTCAGTTTGGATGAAACAGAAGATATTCTAATTAGCAAGCAAGAGATCACTGCAGCAGTCAAAAGAATTGCAGTTGACACAGCACCTGGTCCTGACCATGTTCTTTTGAGAGCTGTAAAAGATGACACTTGCTATGAGATCATATCACTAATTGCTACAACAATGGCAGCCCGCAATCTTGTTCCGGAATGTTTAAGAAGATCAAGAACAATACTAATCTTCAAAGGTGGTGATAAGACAGACCTGCCCAATTTGAGACCTATTATGATCTGCTCGATTGTGAGAAGAATCATCGAGCGTGTGCTTGATAGAAGACTTCAAATGTATGTATCGTTTTGTGAACATCAGCGAGGGTTTACTAACTCCCCGGCACACATATTAACACGTCTATTTTGGAATCTCTTCTCACGTCAGCTAAGAAACGTAAAACAAACCTTGCCTTGATCTTCTTAGATATTAGCAAGGCATTTGATAATATTGGACATGGCCATCTTGAGAAAAGTCTCTCATCACTTAATATACCATCTAAATTATCAAAACTTATAGTTTCTTTGCAAATAAATAACATTACACAGATATGGACTAACAATCAAAAGACCAAACCCATTGCAATAAGAAGAGGAGTGTTACAAGGTTTGCCTCTGTCACCTACTTTGTACAATCTAGTGACCGACCATATCCTACATGAACTGTCTTCCAATGAAAATGCTGAGGATTTTGATTATTCTATACTGCCAGGTCTCCCTAATATAACTGTCATGGGATTCGCAGATGATACTTCAATAGTAGCCAATAATGAAGAATCTGCCAAGAAACTTGCCGATATAGCTTTTCAAAGGTTTCTTGAAATAGGCTTGGCTATCAATGTGCACAAATCAAAATCTATTTCAATTACTAAAGGCACTATAAAGTATGATGATTTCGTTCTAGACTCTGGACAAGTCATTCCTTCAATTGCACCTGATGGGACTATCTGCTATTTGGGTGTCAACTACCATCATACAACGGTTTTTGACCCAAAAGCAGCGATGAACAATCTTAAAAATAAATTTGATGCCTTAGCTTCCTCCTCTTTACTACAACCATACCAGAAATTTAACATCGTACTCACGATGTTAAATTTCCATCATTGATATACAAATTTCAGACTACATCATTAAATAGAATACCAGTCAAATTTCTTTCTGACGCTGACGTATTAATTTGAACAACATGAAAAGAGATTCTTCAACTCCCAACCGACACCCCTGATAGTATGATGTACTCAGCCAAGAGTTATAAGGGATTAGGTCTCTTTAAATCATCGTGGGAGGCATATTTACAATTCATTAATTCCTGCCAAAGTCTTATGAATTCTAATAACATCCACATAATTCACACAAGAGACTTGAATGATGAAGTTAACAGAAGTCTCGAAAAACTTAATCTGCCTTCAGAGGGAAGGCCTGCCTGGCTTAAAGTTCCTTCCATACGGACGCAACTCCGAAATAAGGAATTTGAAACTTGTTCTTTGCCCCAGAAAGGAAAGGGTGTTGTCCTTTTTAAAGAATATACGCCATGTAATAAATGACTCAGTAAGCCTGAAGGATTGACGAGTAGTGAGTGGAAGGATGCAATTAAGATGACAGCGAATGTTTGTCCAGTTCGTGCTCTACCAGGCAGGTCCCAAGACAGTCACCATTGCCGTCGTTGCGGCAGTGAGAAAGAAACTCTTGCTCACGTCTTGGGTGCTTGTCCTTATGGAGAAGTCTTGAACAGTCTCCATCACAAGATCCGAACATTAATTGCAAATGCTCTGCGGAAAAATCATCATCAAGTAGCTGAAGAGGTCTACGGCGTTTCTGAAGGTGGCTCTTCTAGAAGAATTGACATCATTGGGGGATATTCTAAAAAAGTAAACATAAAGTATGAGCGCCTTCTTGCTGAGAAGTGTAGTCACTCACAAGTTGTATGCTAAAAAACATTGCGACGACAGAAAGTTCTGACTCACCGGATCACTTTATGCTCACCCAACCACACGAAACATGCACCTGCATAAACAAACTTATGAAAATAAACATGGGTCTTCTCGCAGTGGGAGATGCCAGATCAGCGTTATGAAGAGGAAGACAATTAATTCTTTCTGGTCTCTCTGAAGTTTAACAAAGGAGGGACTTCATAGAATGGTCATTTACATCATCATATCAGATACCGCAATGGAAGAAGGACAGGATCACATAATCCATAATATTTTAGGATTAAATTAGTTTAATGAAAATTCACTATAACATAATTACAACATTTAATATAATTAGTATTTTTAAAATGTGATATGAAACATTCATATAACTCCCTCTACTCTTAATATAACCTATTCTAGTGTAGAGTACACAGCTGTATTGCAGTAGTGCGCATTCACTTGTATCAGCCTCGTTTCCAAGTCGCATTATTCGCAAGGCAAGACCAAAAAATCCAAGTCTATATTGTATAAAATGAATGGCTTATAACTAGCCTTCAGAGAATTTCTTGGGAGAAGTTTTTCAAATAGTACTTATTATAATATATTATAGTAGGCCTACATAATAAGCCTATGAAATTGTTAAACCTATTTCGAGAAAATTAAGAAAAATTAAATTTTCATCAAATAAAGTGCTTGTAAAAAAGAAAAGAAAGTCATTGCCGTACCTCGTGTCGCATCCCTGAAGGATACACAATCCAAATAAAATATTAATAAATGCACTCGAATACTTTTGTATAACCTAGGCGTGGCAGTACACCTTTCTTCAAATTCTAATATAACTTAGAATAAGAGGCCGTGTTGCAGAGAATAGGTATTCAGTTGTATTAGCCTGATGCAAAGCTTTACCGTTCACCAGACAAGATTGAGTTTCTATGAACGATGCATGCCTTGTAACTACCCGTCAGAGAATTTTTTCGAAAAAAAATATTTCCAATAAAAGTTTTGCTCGTCTCATAAGCACCTCAATTACAAAATTTAAACAAAATCGTTAGACCCCTAGTACCTAGTACTGACAGAGGGATTAAAACTAAAAAATTTTAGTTTTCATTCTTTCTGGAATATCCATATATTCCACGCGAATCACCCTAGTAGCATGCTGTGAGTGAAGTGAGTGTGCCGTTTTGGTAGCTCACAAATCTCCTACTTAATACTCCCACCGATCGGTCTTACTGCATGCAGAATTGAAGCGGGCACTAAGCGACAGAGTACAAAGAGCGTCATGTCACGTGGGCGCAGTGGGTGGGGGAGTCCCCAGGCTTTTTATGCATACGACTGCAAGTGCAAACTTGAAATCTGCCAGTAAGAACTTCATACTCTTTTTTTTTAGAATATCCCCCATTGCCATTCCACCAGGCTCAACCAATGGATATATAATTGATCCTACAATCAGGTTTGAAACATGTAGCACCCAACCTGCAGAAGTTCATGCTGAATAATGTCGTATCTATGAACCCACCATTGCATACTACAAAGGAAAATACTCCCTTTCTTCTATTACCATCTTTGGTCTGATGGTGGGTGCAAGAGGAACAATTCCTTCACTCTTTGTGGATTTCTGCAGATTCATCCATCTCAACAGCATTGTCATAAAAGAAGTCTCTCTGACAGCCTTGAAAGGTTCCCTCTTCATACTCAGGAATCACTTATATTCCTAATTTGTATATATTTGTCTTCTAGTTTTTTCTTGTTGTTTCATAAGTTTTCTTGAGTTTTTCTTAATGTTTATTGTAAATGCTTGTAAACACTTCTTTGTGGTGTAATTTTTTTTTCTATTATGCTTTGTCTTAGGGCAACCCTTAACTGAGGGAAGCTGAATGTGAATAAATAACATTAAAATATATATAAGTGCTTCACTTTTTATTAATTTGCATTTTGTTCCTGAATTTTATTATAATTTCAACTTGAATTGACTAGAACCTAGAAGTGATATTAATATTGATTATGTTCCCTCCTTCCAGACTGTGATACAAGCTTATTCCATTGGAGTCATCCTCACTTACTATGATCAGATGGTTGTACTACAAGCATTGATTCTGACTGTTACTGTAGTGACTGGCTTATCTGTATATACATTCCAATCAAAAAGAGACTTCTCATCTATTGGATTTGGGTAAGTTGTAATATTACTCTAGTTTGATTGATAATAATAATAATTATTGTCAAGCATAAATTTACATCCATTGGTACTCGCATCCCTGATATAGAATATGCTATTTACAGGGATGTTTGTACGTCTCAAACAGAAACAAAACCAAGCATAAAGCAAACAAAGAAACAGTATATACGACAAAACAATATAGAACAGAACAAATTCCACTGTTAACTAGCAGCAAGTGACCATGTTTAGGCATTCTTGACGGACCCCTCCCATATTGTTTTGACTCTGAAAAGCTATTTTCCTATTTATCTAAGAATTTTAGCATTATGTGTACTAATTATTTTGATATAAGCAATATCTTCATTAGTATTACTAAAATAAGATTCAAGCAAGTTTTCTAAACTTTCTAGTCTGTTGCATTCCATCAAAATGTGTTTGGCATCCTCCCTCAGATTACACAAGGGGCAAATGCCTTTTTCAACTGTTCCTCTTCCGCCTTTTAGTTTCCATATCCCTGACCTCCACCAAGCTGTGCCTACCTTTTCTTTATACTTCATACTTTATACTTTATACTTCATACTTGCATACTTTCATACTTCAACATATTTTTCTTTACCCCATCTGGTTTCCGTGTGTATATATAAAATAGAAGAGGTCTCTTTTCTCCTAAACCCTGTGCTAATATTTGTCTCTCTACATCATTGCATCTTCTCTTCACAATTATGTACAGTGATTTTCCTAAATGGTTTAAATATTCCATTGTTCTGCATATTATTCTACCCCTACTACTTTCAATTCATAATTGGTATCTAGCCTCGGGCCGCCCCATTTGCTGAATTTAGTGGGGCTCCGAAAACTTAGAGAAATGAGGCAGTATAGTGTGAATAGTTACCCAGGTGTGTTTGATTCCCCAGATCTCGATGCAGTAAAACATTTTCGAATCCGCTAGAGCTTTATAAATATTGTCTAGGAGTCTTACCTTTGTATTAAAGTTATGCCTAAGTAATTAAATTATTTGACAGTTTCTATAGTTTGATTGCCCATTGTCCACTTCTCCTTGCTGCTATTTTTGTACCCCTTCTTAAAAATAAAAATTTTGAATTTCTTGCAATTAATTTGTTATTTCCATTTCATACAATATCTTGAAACAGCATCCAAAGCAGTTTGCAGACCAATAGGAGTTATTGAGGTCAGTGCCACATCATCCACAAACATTATCCCATGGATAGGTGTCTACTCCAAAACTGGGCTATGGCAAGAATTTCGAGAAACTTCACCTATTATATTATCTATATGATTATTACTTGGATATGGACTGAGATTGCATTCCTACCTGACTCCTAAAGTTTGCTGTAATTTGGAATTTATCGACCCCTGGTTATAATATTTAACTTTAAAGCTGACATTTTCATAAACTGCTTTTATAGTATTTATAAATGTGTTGCTGATTCCTATATTAGCCATTTTGTAACAGAGAATATTTCTATCTATCAAATTGAAGGCTTTTTGGAAATCCAAAAATCACCAATAAAGTTTTCCTCTTTGAAATGTAAATACTTGTCCGCCAATGTCTTTATGACAAATAGGTGGTTCATTAATCGTTTTCTCCTAGTAAATCAGCACTGAAAAGGTGACAGAATTTTATATTTTTCCATCCAGCTAAAATCCCTGTGTACACTTGAGTGAGACAAAAGGAGGAGAGAAATCCCCCTGTAGTTACATGGATTGTTGACACATCCTATTCCCTTAAAGATAGGTTGAACCAAGGCAGTTTTCCACATCTCAAAATTTGCTAGATATTTTAATTTTGGGCCATTCCATGAGAAAGTGGACATGAGGGGTAGTTTTTATTATTTGGTGTATAATGTTAATTTTTGCAGCAAACATTTCTTGAAGATCTATATTTTATTATACAAAGTACCAAAAACATAATATGAAGAATTACTTGAAGAAATATGGAGTTAAAGTTGGCTCTCTTTGAACTTGCTCTGTTATCTTTAAAGAACACATTTTTTAGTTGGCTAGACAGCTTGTACAGAACCAGCAGAGACAAGTTCTGCTCAGGTCATTGTTAACAGCGTCTTTTGCTCTATATGTTACCTGCATTTCATTGTAATCCATCCAATGAGTTTATTTTAAAATGCATATTAAGTTGTCATAGTCGTAAATGTAACATACGTAACAAAAAACTTCAAAAAGTTTTTATTTAAGTGCAAAGAGCTGGTGGATTTCTTGGTTACCTTGTGGAAGTAAGGTTAGTCATGAGTTCTAATGATTGCAAAATTATTTTCACCAAAAGAACAATTATTTCCTTAAAAAAATATGTAAACAATAAGTGTAACATACGTAACACTTTTACTGCCTTGGAATAAAATATGAATTTGCCTTTTTGATAGGCCTACAGTTAGGCCTATTTGAGTGCTGAAACTGATTTTATATACATAGGCCCAGTGGTGCAGCTATTGGGGGGGATGGGGGCACTAAGGGGGCTAAAGCCCCCCCCCCCCCCGATCAGAATTATTTTTTCTTTAGTTTACCACTTTCACTTAAGTTAAATTAGTGATAAACTTAACTGATAAGAATGCAAGATTACTTAAAATGTTTCACAGTGTTTGAAATTGTTAATTGGATTAATAATAATAATTAATTTTCACCGTACATAAAGAAATTCTAAATCGATTTCAAATGCATTAGTTTGCAGCCTCGCTTTACATTTGCTGAATAAAGTCCAAATCCCATGTTTGCTACAGAATTCATACTGGCAGAGTATGTTAAAATATTCTGTACCATAATAGCAATAATTTCAAGTCATCACAGAAGTTGAAACAGTTTACCGGTAGTAAGTTTAGTTCATATATGAAGGTATATTTAATTTATTTTACTGTTCCTTTTGTATCTGTTATAGCCTAAGTAATTATTGTTTGAAATTACTTTTGTTACTAAAAGTTTTTCTTATTTAAAACTAGCATGTGCCCGCGGCTTCGCCCGCGATAATTATTTCAAAAATTAAAAATTAAGAGCATAATAGTTATATCATATTTATTAACACCTAAATCACGTGGACTACATACCACGATTAGATAGCGTCGCCTGGTAAAAGCGACCTCAGATTCGAGTTCCTTGGCCCAGAATACCCCTGTACAGTGAGTTTCGTCCAAATCGAACAGTGTTTGACCATATTTAGGCCTATATTGATTATCCCTCTTCCATGTAGGTTGAAAATTTCATATGTCTTCGGGCCTTGATATTCTAAACAAATGAATCGTCCAGGATGGACTTACAAAATCAAGCGATCGCCCGCAATAATTATTTCAATAATTAGAAATAAGAGCATAATAGTTAAATCATTATATTTATTAACACTTAAATCACGTGAATTACATACCACGATTAGATAGCATCGCCTGGTAAAAGCGATCTCAGATTCAAGTTCCTTGGCCCAGAAAATCCCTGTATAGTGAGTTTCGTCCAAATCGAACGATGTTTAACCATATTTAGGTCTATGTTGATTATCCCTCTTTCGTGTAGGTTGAAAATTTCATATGTCTACGGGCCTTGACATTCTAAACAAATGAATTGACCAGCGTGGGCTTACAACATTCAAGCGATCCCGATGCTTTTATTTCCACGGTATGACAAAAATAGCCAAACCCAACTGCAATTGATTTGACATTGAAATGTATTACTGAAATCTGATGCTTCAACAGCGCTAAAATCACGTTTTCTGCACAGTTTTTCACTCATAACTCGCGAACGAAAGCTAAAATTAAAAATTCGGCTTCGAGGTGCATTCGCCCACCTTTCAGTCCATCTATCTTTAAAATTTCAGATCTCTGCATTCAGTAGATTTCGATGGGCATCGTGGACAGACAGACAAACAGCATGTGCCCGCACGTGCCCGCGGCTTCCCCCGCGATAATTATTTCAAAAATTAAAAACTAAAAATTAAGAGCATAGTTAAATCATTATAATTATTAACACCTAAATCACGTGGAGTGCATTCCACGATTAGGTAGCGTCCCCTGGTAAAAGCGACCTCAGATTCGAGTTCCTTGGCCCAGAAAACCCCTGTATAGTGAGTTTCGTTCAAATCGAACAATGTTGGACAAATTTAGGGTTGATATCCTTCTTCTGTGTAGGTTGAAAATGTCATATGTCTGTGGGCCTTGACACTCTAAACAAATGAATCGTCTAGGATGGACTAACAAAATCAAGCGATCGCGTTGCTTTTATTTCCAAGGTTTGAGGTATGATGACAAAAATAGCCGAAGCCAACTGTAAGTGATTTGATATTGAAATTTATTACTGAAACTGATGCTTCGAAAATGCAAAAAATGCACGTTTTTTGCTCATTTTTCACTCATAACTCACGAACGAAAGCAAAAATTAAAATTCCGGCTTCGAGGTGCACATTCCGACCCTTTAGTCCGCCTATGTATAAAATTTCAGATCTCTGCGTTGAGTAGATTTCGCTGGGCATCGCGGACAGACAGACAGACAGACGGAGGACAGACACTTCCTTTTATTAATATAGATATGTATAATCCTATAATTCTTCTTTCACAGTTATTAGATAGTGCTTCATAATCATATTTTGGTCGGGAATTTCTGAAACGATCAATGAAAATCAGGGAATAAGTCGGGATTTTCTTTAGCATTACTTGGTGGACACCCTGTCTTAGTTTATGGCCACTAAGATCGCTAGTAAATGCACGCGCATGCTCGTCTGGCAGAAAAAAGACTGAGTTTCTGTACTGTATTAATACTTATACTGTGATGGAATTCTTTTTCTTCGTGTAGAATCATCTAGCCGAATACCACTTGTGTGTTATACTTTGGTAATGTAATTGAGCTTAAAACATGTTTCTTCTCACCATGATTATTCCGAGCAAAATTAAATGTTTTATTAGTTTGTTAAAATATTGGAAGTGGAATGTGATGATGAAATATATGTTGGTAAACTTTTTTTTCAGTACTAATATTACTATGGAAATAACAGTGAAGGATTGAAATAGTAAACAAGAAGTTTCATTAATCTTATTTACAGATTTTTTTCTTTCTTCCTTGAGTTACTTATTTTTTTCGTTTTCTCTGATTTCAGGTTATTTGCTGCTTTGTGTTGTCTTATTGTTGCATCATTCCTGCAAATTTTCATTGCAAGCACGGCTTTTGAATTCATCATATCTTTGGCTGGAGCTGTTCTCTTCTGTTTCTTCATTATTTATGACACACAGGTAAGGCTATAGAATATTAAGTCATAAGATTAAAGACAAAAAAAGCAAGTTTTATCCAAAAAAGTTTATTTTAATTTACTCTAGTTCATACCTGAGCAACTGAGCGGAAACGCTTTAGTCCCCCTTCCGCTGCTGTGACATATGAAACCTGCTCTTCATGTTCAGTGTCGAACTTCATCGCCCTTATGCATACTTGTGTGTTTTACTAAATCGTGAAAGAAGATCACCCTACTAAAGTAATTCATTTTATATGAAGTTAAATTTATATACTTCTCTGTGATGACATTTGCATGTGTTTGGATCTCGCTAATTCTTGAATGGCAGGGAATAAAGGTGTTGTACACAGTCAAATTAACGAACATAAATTCTTGTCGGTTAATGTAGACACTTTTTATGAAACTCATTTTAGAAGATGTTTGTTCACATAAGTATCACGTGCCAAAAATTACACATATCTCTGATAGATAGTTGGTTATCCCACCTTTTCAAATCTGTAATAATAAGAAAATAAGAGGAAGTGTTTGTCTGTCTGTCTGTCTGTCTGTCTATGCGCGATGTCCAGCAAAATCTACTGCATGCAGAGATCTGAAATTGTAAATGTAGATGGACTGAAGGGTGGCCGAATGCACCTAGAAGCCGGATTTTTAATTTTCGTTTTCGTTCGCGAGTAAAAAACTGGCAGAAAACGTTTATTTTTTGCACTATCGAAGCATCAGTTTTTGGTAATACATTTCAATTGTCAAATCAATTGCAGGTGACTTTGCTATATTTGTCGTAACTTGAAAATAAGAGCATCGCAATTTTTTCGACATAGTCCATACATATCGCATGAAATTAACGATCGTTTCAATTTTGTAAGCCCACCCTGGCCGATTCATTTGTTTATAATGTCAGGGCCCCTAGAGATCTGAAATTTTCAACATAGACGGAAGAAGGATAATGAATTTAGGCCTAAATGGGCAAACATTAATCAAATTCAAATGGGCCAGAGAGCTCGAATATGAGGTCTTTTCCCTGGCGGCGCTTTCTAATATTGGAATGCACTCCAAAGCTGGATTTGCGCTGCTTCAAATTATTAATCGTTTAGTTTATGAATGATTTTCATGTAAGTGTTAATAAATATAATGCTTTAATTATTATGCTCTTAACTTTTTATTTTTGAAATTATTATCGTGCTCGAAGCCGCGGACACCTGCTATAGCGTCCTATAAATATATTTACTATTATGGTTAATGAAACCGTTTTAATTCTCTCCTTGTAGAGCTATATTCAAGGAATCAAAATTACCACACAAGTCCATCATAAGTACCAGGTCGCACACCCATTGGGGCTGTGATAATTCTGGCCCTAATGCGTCCTGAAAGAAATATACTCTGATTATTTTATGTAATTGTGCATGTGCGATGAAATAATTGTCTTCCCAGTTAGCATGTAAAAGTCATCGCTATGATAAGCTGTTGTGTGCTTTTACGCTCGCTACAGCACTCATTACTCTTGGTCTAGTGAACTGCAGTAAAGACTGAACATTGAACACTGTCACAGCCAGTGCTGGGCTGTCTTTACATTGCTGTCGAAACTTCTTTACAATGACGTCAAGGGCAACTGTAGTGGGATACATTACCCCACCGCACAGTGACACAGAGCCTTGAAAGTTTTTGCGTCTAATGGTCTGAAGTACATTAAAAAAATTAAAATTATGGTAAATATTGCTGAAATACCATAGTTATAAATAGACATCGGATTTATATGGAAATGCATATTCCACCTGATGATATGGAAAGGAGGTTTTAAGTACATTTTACCATCACTTGTTACTGTATATATATACAGTTTATAGTGCATATAAAAGCATATTTTTGGCGTTGTTGCATATTTTGCAATTTTAGTATGCACCATGCAAATATCAAACTATTTTAAGGATTCGAACGTTATTTTTAAGTATTAACAATTTTTATAAAGTCGTGAAATACTTGTGCAGTCTGCTTACTACCCAGAAACCCATAATGAGGTTTTGGTGAGAGGCTTTCATTCCACCTGGGAATCACAACTCTCCAAGTTGAAGTTACTGTTGTGCAATGAAATTGAAATTGAAAATACCATATATGGGGAGTAGTCAATGAAACTACAGACGCTTGTGGCCGCCATGTCGAAAATTTTCTTGTTGGCAAACTAAGTGAAGAAGAGCCGGGAACGCCTTATTTGATCGCTTGTAGGGTCTTAGAAAAAACTAATCACTCCACCGTAGCATGCTTTGTGAATGACGCTCTAAGAATACTGTCCAGAAGAGGGCAACGACGACAAGTTTTGTGTCCTCCTTTCAGATTCTGCATCCTATGTGTTGAGTGCTGCGCCTGTAAATTATGCGGAAAACTGGGTGAAAATCTGTGCAGTGTTCTAATATACAAAGAAATCCTGGATTTAACATCTTATGCTCTGTGAACAAATACCTGCAAGGTGACAGTGTTGACCTTCCAGAAGAAATTTCATCAGAACTTGTAACTTCTTACAAATATGCCCTACGACATCTGTGGACGTTGAGAGATCGTTCTCAGAATACAAACTCATACTAGCCAACAGAGACATAAATTTACTCCGGAACACTTAGAGAAGATGGAGGACATATAATTGGACAGGCTGAATGTGATTAGATTGCATTTAAACTGCATATTTTTGAGATTTTGGTGCATATTTTAGATATTTTAGCAGCATAAATGCATGCACATTTTAACAGTTTTTAGTGCATATAATTCCGATGTCTATAAGTACAATGAGCCGTTCTCATGGGCCATAGTAACACCAGAGGATTAGGCCATTTACTATAAAATCCACGTTATCACCTTCCTTGGGATTGAACCAAGGATCTTCTGGTTTGTTACATAGTGCTTCAACAACTGCATAATGGCATTCCCCATTACTACCACTTTACATAAAGAACATTTATTGCCAAGGTGTTAAAATGGGTTATCTGAATTAGATTATCTATTTCTCAAACACACTATTGGTAGCATTGGTTAGCATCTGGTAACTCATTTGATTCATCGATTGTTCATTCATTTAGTATGCCTTGATCTCACAGCTGACAGAATATGGATTTGATTTTAGAACAACACAAGTTGAAAGTAATTTTTATTTGTAATCCATTACATTTTATTCATGGAATTTGTGCTTGCAAATCTTTTGAAAAAACTTGCAATCTCTTGTGGGATTACCTATGATAAAATAAGAATTTGTTAAGAAAAAAATTTGATATGAATGCCTACCAGTTTCTATTGGTGTTGGTGCAAAAGTTAATGGAGATAATCGAGTATCATTTTTGCTTCCTATTACAGCTACATTTAATTCTGAAGTACACATTATAAGTTCTGGATTTATTTGCATCTGATTTATCACTACCAAAATAAAATCTAATGTCTTATTAATTGCTTGTGTGTGTGTGCTTTTTTTCAGATGATGATGAATCAGCTGTCTCCTGAAGAGTATATTCTGGCCACAATAAATCTTTATTTGGATATTGTAAACCTCTTCATCTATATTCTTAGGATTCTGGAGGCAGCTAGGAGGAACTAATCTATCTGATCTAGAAATATCCTTTCGTAGTATTTATTGCTTATTGAAACCTGGTCTATCATAATTTTTGTTTCGATTTTCAAAGTGTCCTTTTAAGTGTTAAAATGTACATTAAAAGGTTCACTATACACTTCTAAATAAATGAATTTATGTTGTATTTTCTGGATATTTTATGTTGCAACACCATAATTCTGTTTCTGTGTAATGGTACCAGTATTAGAGAGACTGTAATTTCAAAGTGAGATTGAAACGGAGTCAAATTATGAATTTAAAGTGTATATTTTTAAATAAGTTATTGACCATTGTACTTGGAAAGATTTTATTAAATGTTTTAAACCATGTGATAATATAACAAAGGATTTATAATTTGCTGATGTTAAAAGCAATATTTGTATGAGTTTTGACCTTTGAAAACAATGACTCCTACTTGTTCTCTCATATCTTGAAAGAGTAAGATTCTATTGGTTATTTTCATTGTGTATGTAGTTTTGATGAATTAAATTGAGTTGAATATAAATATTTTTGGAATAAAATTGTTTATACATTTGTCTACATTCAGGGAAGGGATTTTTACGAGGGGGGACCCTCCTCCCCCCCAAAAAAAACCGGATTATTCCTTCAGTCACCTTCAAAGTACTCGCCATTAGATGTGATGCACTTTTCAAATCTTTTATCTCACTGTTTGAAGCACTCCTGGAACTCTTCAACTGTGATATCATCCAGTGCCCTTTGCAAAGCTGTTTTTATCGCCTCCACATCATCAAAATGCTTCCCTTTTAGATTTTTTTTCTTGGGAACAGAAAAAGTCACACGGGGCTAGGTCTAGGGAATATGGAGGGTGGGGAACAACAGACCATTCCTGCAAGGCCAAATATCGGTTCACAGATAAGGCCGTGTGTGCAGGAGCATTGCCATGATGAAGGTACCAGTCGCCTGAACGCCAAAGTTACGGGTGTTTCCTCCACACATCCTGTCGCAAACCTCTTAAAACTCCCAAATTAAAGTGCTGGTTAACAGTCTGGCCAGGGGGAACAAACTCCTGGTACACAATTCCACGAACATCATAAAAGACAATGATCATTATCTTCACATTCGACCTCACTTGTCTTGCTTTTTTTGGTCTGGCTTGACACTTGCTTGGTTTCTGGGTCATACGAGTAACACCAACTCTCATCACCTGTAATGACTTTGGTCAAAAAGTTCGAATCACTTTCAATCTCGTTTTTCAAGTCCTGGCTCATATGCAATCGAATGTTTTTTTTATGCTCTGTGAGAAGGCAAGGAACAAATTTAGCGGCAAAACTTCTCATTTGCAAATCCTCAGTCAATATTTCATCAATCGTGAAACGACGATCCTCGTTGATTTTTTGGCGGATCTTCTCAATGTTTTCAACGTTTCAAGATGTTGAAGGGTGCCCTGAACGAGCATGGTCTTCAACACTCACCTCACCATGTTTAAAGCACCCAAACCACTCAAAAACTTGTTTGCAGTTCATAGCATCCTCCTTGAAAGCCTGTTGAAGCATTTGGTAAGCTTCTGTTGCTGATCTTTCAAGCAAGAAACAAAATTTCATACACACACTTTGTTCTTTTAGATCTGCCATAACGACTTCGCAGGCAGAACACGAGAACAGTAAGAGAAAAACAACACTACGATCAAATGTTCACATACAATCTGACCCCGTCTGGGCAGTTGTTTTGTGAAGGTCTCTGTTAACCCCATCTAGCAGGAAAAATCTCTACTGCATCCACGAATGGTAGCGTGCTCTCAGTCCGGATTTTTTTGGGTCCCCCTCGTATGTAAAATGCACGCAAAGAAGAACATGTACACTACAACTTGTTACTAAATCAGTTTTCACTTTTTCTTTTCTGTTACACTGCTACTCAGTAAATGAATAATTCATTTGGAAAAATAAAAAAAAAATAATATAATGGTGCACTTCACGTTTATTGTAAATAATATAATTATTTATACATGGATTTAATGAAAAGTGGATATGCATTTCTCTGTATGTAGTTATACAATAAAATTGTGTATGTTGTTAAAGGTGTATTTCTCTAGTTCATAAGCCTGAGCTTCTGTCTTCAATATCCAGTCTATTTGGTTATCAAAACTGTGATTGTGTTTTTTGCTCCAGTTTGCTGTAACCCAGACATGTAAGTAATTTTCTTTTCAGAACCATCCTCAGAGTAAGGCTGTGGATAAAATAACTGCTAAATTAGCCCATAGATAGGTTGGGCCCTTCCTTATCACTATAATGTGCTCTCCAGTGAACTATTTACTTACAGTATTTTTCAAATGAGAAGCGTTTTCCTTCACTGCCAATCACGTGTACGAGCTAATGAAGTACCGCTAGCAGGAAGGGTCTTCCTTCCGTCTCGTCGTCTCTGATTGGACCGCGTATCTAAGCAGGAGAAGAACAAACCGCTTGTCATCTGCAAAACACTGTAAAGATTTACAGGATCCTAGCTCTGTTAAGCGAGCACATGCATCCCAGCTCAAACCTTATGCTGATAATTAAACAGATATCATTGTATACCAGCGATCACCTTCATGTAATCGACTCTACTGTATAATAGGATGATTGGGAGGAAAATTTTTGGTTAACTTCTTAGCAATAATTTTTTTGTACTAGCTTAAAAGGCCCGGCGTCGCCCGGGTTTTGTAATTTGAAATTAACTTATGGAGGACTTTCGATTTTGAAACTCTAGGTCCTTATATATTTTTTATGTAGAATTTGAAATGAGGAAGAACGACATATCACACTCAAATTATTCCCTCGAAAACACTAGATGTAGCTTTTTATGGCTCATAGAGGATGTTGAATGTTGCATTATGTTGCTTCTACACACCATGCCTGGGAGGGGTTCAAATAAGAAGAAAAAGAAATTCCGGTTACATAAGATTGTATTGTCTTGACAGAAAATTTTATTTCTTACTTTCATATTACCATACAACCATTTTGGGGCTGAAATAAAAAATAAATTCAATGTCACTTTCATACTTTCCTTCCCAAAAACCTGGGATATAATATACTGCGAGTGTAGGATTGAAAATGTTCCATCAGATTTTGTCTTCTTTTAGATGTTTAGGGCCTCTGATAAACATCCCTATTTCTCAACTAATACAAAGCTTACAGCTATGAGTAACGTATCAGTGGATAGGATTTTTTTACCGACTTCTGATATAACATACTCATTGGCAAACCCTTAAGCTGTCCCTGCAATACAACCGCTTATTCTACATCAAAATGTGAAGTGAGAAAATTATATTTTCCATGTCGAGGGTAGAGAAAGTTATGTGACTGCTTCACATTTTGTGTCATTTTCATGGATTTCAGTCTTCAAGAATTACTTTCACAAATGCATTACATCGATGGCATCAGATTCTGTTAAAGCCCAGTATTATATAGTTCCCACAGCCCTATGTGAACACTGTAAACAATACACTGTTGTCATGATAATTGAATTGCATTTCATTTTTTCAGTATAATATTTTCTGAAATAATATAAATTTTCAAGGGCCTATGTCACACTTCTATTTTGTTACGTAAACATGTGACAGCAGAACTCTCAAGCTGTGCCTCATCTCACATTTCCGACTTTTCCGTGGATTTTCCAAACATTTTCTTTCATACAAACAACAACAACAAAATCAGCCAATTCGGTCGAGCCGTTCTCAAGTGATGTGGCAATTGATTTTTATTTATATAGCTACTTATTTCTGCGATTTAGGAATTATCTACAGGGCACGGTAGAGAAATACTGAAAAACTAGAGAAAAAGTAAAAAACTGTAGAGAGAAAAGCTGTAAAAACAAAACTAGTATAAAAAATTAAAGGCCTGCAGTCCTAATAATTTGAACTTATGACTAATTAAAATACCCTATTTCTAGGGAGTCATGGCCTTAATTGTATAAATTCTCAGAGAAAAATTCAATTTATATGAATTTCTCCAAAAGGAAGAAAATCCAAATGTTCCTGTATTATTTGAAATTATATTGTGCTTAATGTCATGTTTTACAGAATTGTTGATTATTATTATTATTATTTGAAAGGAGTTAATCATAGAAAACTCGAAGTAAAATTTCTAAAGTTGAAATAGCATTGATAAATAAGTAAAGAATAAAATCAGGTAAACTGATGTAAAAAAGTGCCAGTATGTTTTTTTTAATCAGTTATGACTGCAATTATGATATGCAGAATATGTTTTTTTAATTGATTTACAAGTTAAGCTCCAGATTTATTCATTAAGCAGGGCTTAGGGAAGAACAAAGGTCTAGTTTTCTTTTTAATCAGATTAAAATCTTCCAGCATCAGCTGAACTGTACAGATTTTTGATATCTTGACAATCGCACACTCACATAAAAGTACGAAAAAGAAAGTGAAGTTGGCTGGTTTCGGGATTTGAACCATGGAACTCCATAACGTGAGGCCAAAACGTTACCATCTTGGTCACCTGGGTCAGTTTAACGGTCTAGTTGTAAGTTATAAGCGCATGTAAAACAATAGTGTTTTTGGTCATAGCTATCTCTATTTTAATTTCCAAAGCCGTAAAATATTACAGTAAAACAATTGACTATGTTGTCATGATAAATGATTTGCTTTTTTTTTTATATAAATTCTTTCGAATACGTATATTATCATAAAATAGGCACCAAATTGAGCATTACTCCGAAACAGGTGAACCGATTTCATCCAGTATCAGTAGACCTCTTCCCATGAACACTATAAATGTGTATACCAAATTCCATAAAAATCCGGTAAAGCGTATTTGAGTTACCGCGTTTTTAAAATAGACACTAAATTGGGTTTTACTCCGGTACCGGACAACCGATTTGGTCCAATATCGGTAGACGTCTTCCCATGTACATTATAAATGGGTATACAAAGTTTCAGGAAAATCCAATAAAGCATATTTGAGTTATCGCGACTTCTCATATATTAACATAAAAGGCAATAAATTGGGCATTATTCCGGTACTGGCCAACCGATTTGGTTGAACATCAACAGACGTCTTTCCATGGATAGTATAAATGCGTATACGAAGTTTCATAAATATCCGATAAGGCGTATTTGAGCTATTGCGCCTTTAAAATATACACTAAATTGGGTTTTACTCCGGTACCGGTCAACAGATTAGGTTCAAATTTAACAGAGTACTTTTCATGGATATCATAAATGCGTATACCAAGTTTAATGGAAATCCGATACAGCGTATTTGAATTATGGCGCCTTTCTATTAGAAAGGCGCCATAATCTATTAAAATAGGCACTAAATTGGGCATTACTCCGGTACCGGTGAACCGATTTGGTTCAATATCAATAGGGTTCTTTTCATGTACATTATAGATGTGTTTTCCAAGTTTTCATGAAAATCCGAAAAAGCGTATTTGAGTTAGAGCGCATACAGACACACGGACGGACAGACAGACAGACAGACAGACGGACAGACATTTTTCGTCCCCCACACAATCTCATAAAGTACCATACTGGCACTTAATAAATAATTGATATGTGTGTGACTACATTCCTAACCTCAGAATTAAGTTAGTAAATGTGCCAATAGTATAAAAAAAGTTTAATTTAAGTGATCCATCATTAATATTTAAAAAATATATACCTATTCTGTTTCTATAAAAAACAAAGAAATTAAATAATTAAATGGGAAGAAATAATCAATTGAATTTTAAATGTACTGCTTTTAAAAAAAAAATGTTTTATCATACTCAATGATTGAATTTGTAAAGGAAATTTGTTTTTAAATAATGGATTCATTCAGCTTCCAACATATAACTCTAGCAAATTTCAATTTGTTTCTTCCTTTCTTGAAAACAATTTGCTTTTTGAGTACTTTCAACGTTTCAGTAACTGTACGTCATCAAATGATTTAGAGGACCCGCTACTCATCTATAACCCTGGAAAGCCACATGAAGAATGCAACTACTGGATTCAAGACTTGAAGCAAAAAGGAACATTGCTGTGCATGGGGAAGTCGATGCCCCGCTTTCTTCTTGACCTCAACATGGTCTGGCTTTGTGATCGGATCGTTTCAAGCATAGTTTGTGCAGTGCAGTGTTTTGTGTTCAGTGTTTGTGACTTTCATTTTCTAAACTTTCGTCTTTTACTCTTTATTTAGTCCCTATCTTTTTTCATCCTTGTATTTACATACTATTGACAATATCATTAGCCACATCATCGGGTATTCCATCTCTCTTAGGGATGGTGCCACTCACCATCAAAGGCTAATTTCCGTTCCCCAATTATCTACTGTCCCTTTATTGCTTTCCTGCAACATGAGCAATATGGAAACTGAAAAGTCTGATACCACTACTATTGAAGCAGCAAATTCTCCCCTTCTTCACAAGAAAACTCCATCAATACATATGCCAAATGGCACAAAGGACCCTATTTAGTGCAAGTACTCGGTATACCGATAAAAACGGAAATCTGCATCCCATGAAGCTTGGTAGGCTTATATTCAATCAATCGGATTACGCCATCAACCAAATCAATAGAATCCATAAAAACAAAGTGGAAATCGATTTTTGCTCTGCCGAAAGTGTGAGTAATTTTGTTCTATCAGATATTCAGAATCAACTAGGCACCACAGCTATTATCCCCATTTAACCCAAGTAATAGGTGAAGGGAATTCCTCCAGATATTATGGAGGAAGAAATTAAAGCCATGCTCCGAACGGACGGTGGATGTGAAGTCATTGACATCCACAGATTTAAGAAGAAGACGATTACCACAGACGGGGAAATACAGTATTCACCTACTTACACTATTAAGATTACCTTTTCATCCCAATAACTTCCATGTAGAATTTAGATATACTACACAACGGCTCCAGTTGAGAAATATGTCCCACCTATACCCCAGTGCACCCACTGTTTAAAGTTTGGGCACTGGGAAAAGTATTGCAGAAGTAGTAGCCGTTGTGCCACTTGTGGCCAGGGTCATGCATCTGCCGACTGCCAAACGGAGGAACCACTATGTGTTAATTGTGGTCAAAAATACAATGCGACCAGCCCCACTTGCCCCGCATACGTTACACAACGTGAACCTCATGATAGAGCATAACATACCTTTTCGAGATGCGCAGGACATATATATGGGCCATAGTCTTTTGCACAAGTATTTGCGAAGCAGGGACCCAGCCCAGGTGTGCCTACGAATGTTATCACTTTTCCGGCGACCCCAGCTATCCAGTTTGGACAAAGTTTTCCCCTTCCAGCAAAAAGGAAAACTCAAGCACCACCTTCACAGAACAAGAAACGACTCCATGAAGCAGTACAGGAGTCTCTTTTATTTCCGAATGGACACCAGAGATCTACTACGTCTTCCTGGAGTCCCAGTGTACAACACACCCCCGTGCCCCAGAACCCCGTTACTGACCAGCGTACAGAGAATAGTGCATTCCATTGTGAAACTTACATTTCCAAAAAATTCAATGACATTTATAACAATATGCCGGATTTATCTCTCCGGCAAGAAATACAACAACTCCGGCATATTATTATGCCACTCCTCAAATTTACACAATTACCCCAACTGAAAATCCAAAATGTTAACACAGCAACTCAGAACATAACATGCCTGCAATGGAACGCCCGCAGCCTCAACAATAAAAAAGCTGAATTACTCTACCTAATTGCTAAGTATCATGTAAAAATCATAGCTATAGTTGAGACTTGGTTTCAATCCCTACATAACTTCAACCTGCCCAATTACACAATCTTTCGTGGAGACCGGCAGGATGGAAAAGGTGGAATCCTCATTGGCCTGCATAATAATCTCCCTTTAACAGACTATTATATTCATAATACCACAGATGAAAGCAGCCTGCAGTTCATCACAGTTAACACTGCTTGTCTTTCAGTTGCAGTCTTATATAATCCACCTCGTCATCAAGTACAATTTGAGCACCTTGCTCCCTTATATGATAAGTTACTCCACCATAATAAACTCATTATGGATGATTTCAACTTGGCGACTAAATATGTTGATGACAATCTCAGGGTTAATTTTTCACACCCACTCATAGATCAACTGTAGTATGATATGGTTTGCATAACCTTAGTCTCCTACCCATTTAGGCAACCCTAACCAACGACATTCCATCCCAGATCTGTCATTCATATCCCAACACTTCATTCCCGAGTCATCTATAAATATTCTCCCAGACACCATGGGTTGTGATCATTTTCCTTTTACAATAACTCTCCACACATCCTCCTGTCCATCCTCTGTTCGCTCACAAGTTCGCTATGCTATTCGTGCTTTTAACCCAACCTTCTTCTCCCATTTCATGGAGGACTATTTACAACGAGATTACCAAGATTGGGTTGGTCTGCAACTTTACTCTAACCTAATCGGGGGAATCACTTCATACTTGGATATTTTCCACCCTCCATACTACATACAGGGTGATCAAAAACCGATCTGGTGGGATGATAAGTGTTCCGCAGCTGTCCGCGCAAGAAGACACTGTCTAACATCGCAGTTTTTTTAAGCATAGGTTTTGAAATATTCTCAAAAATCGTCGCAAGATGGCATCTAATCTAATCTAATCTAATCTAACCTAACCTAACCTAACTTAACCTAAAATGGCAAAACCTATGCTGAAAAAAAATAACTGTGTCTACATCATACCTGAACAACTGAAGGGAAACGCTTTAGTCCCCCTTCCGCTGCTGTGACGTATGAAACCTGCTCTTCATGTTCAGTGTCGAACTTCTTTGCCCTTATGCATACTTATTTGTTTACTAAATCGTGAAAGAAGATCACCCTACTAAAGTAATTCATTTTATATGAAGTTAAGATTATTTACTTCTCTGTGATGACATTTGCATGCGTTTGGATCTCGCTAATTATTGAATGGCAGGGAATATAGATGTTGTACACAGTCAAATTAACTAACATAAATTCTTGTCGGTTAATGCAGACACTTTTTATGAAACT
This sequence comes from Ectobius pallidus, assembly GCA_964059195.1. Classification (NCBI taxonomy): domain Eukaryota; kingdom Metazoa; phylum Arthropoda; class Insecta; order Blattodea; family Ectobiidae; genus Ectobius; species Ectobius pallidus. The sequence goes on from CAXKWD010000006.1 coordinate 32,269,694, forward strand.
CATTTTAGAAGATTATTGTTCACTTAAGTATGACGTGCCAAAAATTACACATATCTCCGATAGATAGTTGGTTATCTCACTTTTTCAAATCTGTAATAATAAGAAAATAAGAGGAAGTGTTTGTCTGTTTATCTGTCTGCGCGATGCCCAGCAAAATCTACTGCATGCAGAGATCTGAAATTGTAAATGTAGATGGACTGAAGGGTGGCCGAATGTACCTAGAAGCCGGATTTTTAATTTTCGTTTTCGTTCGCGAGTAAAAAACTGGCAGAAAACGTTTATTTTTTGCGCTGTCGAAGCATCAGTTTTTGATAATACATTTCAATTGTCAAATCAATTGCAGGTGACTTTGCTATTTTTGTCGCAACTTGAAAATAAGAGCATCGAAATTTTTTCGACATAGTCCATACATATCGCATGAAATTAACGATCGTTTCAATTTTGTAAGCCCACCCTGGCCGATTCATTTGTTTATAATGTCAGGGCCCCTAGAGATCTGAAATTTTCAACATAGACGGAAGAGGGATAATGAATATATAGACCATGGGCTACCAATAGCAAACCCTCCCCCCCCCCCGTGGGATTTTCTGGCACACATATTTTTTTTGTTGATATTGTCGTCTAGTTTAAGATTTTAGTTGTTTGCCCCTTATCAATTACAGCATTTACCCGGAAACCCCGGAAAAACACGGAAATCCGGAGAAAATGGCTTTGTTTTAATTTTTTATTGTTATTTGCCCCTAATATTCCCAGAGAATTTCTGACTCACATATTTTTGTTCGTATTGCCATCTAGTTTAAGGTTTCAGTTGTTTGCCCCTTACAAATTACAACATATCCCCGGAAAACCCGGAAAGCCACGTATATACGGAGAAAATTACTATGTTTTGGTTTTTAAATCTTTGTTCTTTGCCCCTAATATTCAAAGGGAATTTCTGACTCATATGTTTTTTTGTTGCCATTACCATCTAGATTAAGATTTCAGTTGTTTGCCCCTTATCAATTACAGCATATCCCCGGAAAACTCCGAAAACCAAGGAAATCCGAAAAAATTGACTTCGTTTGAATTTTTGAAAATCTTTGTTCTTTGCTACTAGTATTCAAAGGGAATTGGTAAATCATATGTTTTTGTGTTGGTATTGCCATCTAGATTAAGGTTTCAGTTGTTTTCCCCTTACCAATTACAGCATATCCCCGGAAAACCCGGAAAACCACGTATATACAGAGAAAATGACTATGTTTTCTTTTTAAATCCTTGTTCTTTGCTCCTAATATTCTAAGAGAATTCCTGACTCATATGCTTTTGTGTTGGAAGTGCCAACTAGTAAGGTATCAGTTGTTTTCTCCTTACCAATTACAGCATGACAAAAAATAATGATGCTGTAGGGATGAAAGCGATTGAAAACCTGGCAGCACACCCTTCATATTCTAATGTGAACAAAAATATGTGTCAGAAATTCCCTGGGATTATTAGGGGCAAAGAACAATAAAAAATTAAAACTATTTGTAAGGGGCAAACAACTGAAACCTTAAACTAGATGGCAATACGAACAAAAATATGTGAGTCAGAAATTCCCTGGGAATATGAGGATCAAAGAACAAAGATTTTTAATAAATTAAAACGAACTCATTTTCTGCGGATTTTCGTGGTTTTCGGAGTTTTCCGGGGATATGCTGTAATTGATAAGGGGAAAACAACTGATACATTAATCTAGATGGCAATACCAATACAAAAACATATAAGTCACCAATTCCCTTTGAATACTAAGAGCAAATAACTAAGATTAAAAAAATTAAAACAAAGTAATTTTCTCCGGATTTCCGTGGTTTTCCGAGTTTTCTGGGGAAATGCTGTAATTGATAGGGGTAAAACAACTGAAACCTTAATCTAGATGGGAATACCAATACAAAAACATATAAGTCACCAATTCCCTTTGAATACTAGGAGGAAAAGACGTAGATTAAAAAAATAAACAAAGTAGGCCTAATTTTCTCCGGATTCCGTGGTTTTCAGAGTTTTCTGGGGAAATGCTGTAATTGATAAGGGGCAAACAACTGAAACCTTAATTTAGATGGCAATACCAACACAAAACCATATGAGTCACAAAGTCCCTTTGAATACTAAGAGCAAATAATGTAACGTGGTTGAATATTCCCGCGAGTTTTCCCCTCTTCCTTATTTTTCTTGGAAGCCATTGCTCTCGGTGCTGCCATCTGCGCGCGTGGACGGGGTTGGCGATCTGCCGCTGGGAGACGAGCGAACAGATCGTGCAGGGCTTTTGCCTAGTGTGTACTGTTGTGTCGTGCTGTCAGCTGTGGACCTGGGGCCTCGTCTACGCTCGTAAGTTGCATACCGTTATCATTATGTCTTCATAAAATAAAAGTTATAGGTGCCTTCAGCACCAAGAATAGATAAAAGTATCAGTGCCTTCAGCACCAAGAATAGAAATATTACAGCGTGTAGATTCAATATGTATATTTTTTTGACATAAAACACTATTTGTGTTCGTTAAGCCATTGGTTTAAATATATCAGACGAATCTTACGTAAGTTCATGTTAAGAAAAGATTTTCCCTCTGTAAGGAGCTTCAAAATATAGCATGAAATAATGGAAGGTTTGTAGTTTTCGAGAAGTTTCTATTTATCCATTCTTCTATTATCGTGACGTCAGCCATCTGCTAGAGCCGTGATGAGGTGATCTCTGACGTCACTTCTTCCGATGTTAAAATTCTGTTTTCTTCTTCAAAGTTATAATTATTCAGCTTCCCAGTAGTTTATTCTATTCATAATGGGTTATTTAGCCAAGAAAAATGGTCTACTTGCCAATTCATATAATTATACCCGTTTTCACGTAAATATAACATGGGTCTTGTAAAAGTTTTCATGGAATGCTCCAGGCAGTGAATAGAATCGCCATTCCGTTGTGATTGAGCATTTCCGTTTCAAGTTTATACTTTTGCTATTCTGTTAAAAACATTATTGGAATATGCTTAAATAGATATTTCTGGCCCTTAGGATTAATTTACATGAATTATTCTATTTCAATGTCGTACAAAATTAGATTTTGTTCTGCAAAGCTTATGGCCTACCCATATAAAATTGTAACCTAGCATTCTCTATAGTGCTTTACCTAACCGGCCAAGATATATATAGATTCATCCAATCTTGATTTTCTGAATTCACGTTCCCATTCGTATATTAATATTTTTCTCGTGTTTGACCTTAAAGGTTAACTATTTTCGATTGTTTTCCGTTTAGCCAGATTTTCTCAATTTTGAAGTTTTGAGTCTATGCCTTTTTTATTTAGCATTGTCTAAATTTTTGAAGTTCACTTAAGATTATTTTCAAATTTGATTTTCTGAAAATTTATTGTTATTTGGCTTTACCATCTATAGCATATATTAAAAGAAATCAAAGGTTTGAGGTCTTGTAAAACTTTTAATTAAATAATACTTATTATTATTATTATTATTTTTACCGTATCCTGCTTTGCCCTTTTTTTATTTGGGAATTTTCATTTATTTAAATTTTTCTAGTCCAAATTTCTTTTGGTTATTATTGATTTATGGGACATCTTACTGCTTGTTAATCTGATATAGAAATTCGATTATAGGCGTACTGGCTTGTGCTATTGATTAGTTTATTCTCAAAAATTTTTATTTTTACATTTTCTGAGATTTTCATAGATCTCCATTATCTTTGAGTATATTCCATATAGAGTATATTTACAAAATTTTGTAGTCCGTTTGACCCCTACATTGATATTTCAAGTTTTACTAAAATTTTATATATATATCTTGCCTTCCCTTTGTTTACTTGATTCTACTCAGTCTCTTGTCCTCAGTTATGTATTTTTCAATTTGGTTTCGGTCCTGTTGCTTTATTTTTCGTTTCTAAGGTTTACTTATTTGCCTTTGGATTTTCTGGTCTTTTCCCAGTTATTTAATAGGTCATATTAATAAATACCAATTTAGACTTGTATTTCTATTTTTTTTTGTTTTTATTTGTTTACCATTGTATTGTTTGACATTTTCTAAATTTTCAAATTTTGCTATAGTTTTTCTTAGACCCCATAAATTATTATTGGAATACTAACTTCCTATCTTAGAAAATTTATTTATGGCACTTAGATTCTATCTGTATAGGCTAATTAAGTGAACATTCTGTATTATGCAGATGTGATTATTCTAAAAATTGCCTTTGTTTGGTAAACTTCATATAGATGTTTTCCTTGCATTTAAAGTTATTAACTATATATATATTTCATATTCCTTCGGAATTTTCTATTTGGATAAAGTTTTTCACTTCATGTTTTGCTTGCTCTTTTGAGACCTTTGGGAATGCTTAATTATACAAATGTCTTATAGAAGATAGTTATCAGAATTTGTATAGCCGGTTCAATTTATCAATAACAGAACCTAGCTCTTAAGATTAAAAATTTGGATAGGGAGGTGTCTCCTCGATTATTAATTATCTTGCACCATTGTATTATGGATAGTGTTGGATGTTAATTCACACATCTCAGGATATACTGTGATAGAAACAAACTCTTTGGAGGATTTTTTTTAATTAACACAGGAAATAACTACTGGTCTGTATGAAGGTACCCTTATTCAATGTTAGGATACATAAGATAAATACATATGTTATGCAATATATATTTAATTGCAGTTAACTTGTTGACATTATTTGTTATAATTAGATTGGGCTTCCTAATGGAATTTTGTAAGCCATAATTGTTGAGAATCAGTGTTATAGTTCTTGTTCATTAAAATTGTTGTCTTGTTGGAATACCTTGCTCCGAGACATTATTGTCAATGCTTTCTCACCTCCCTTATACCTGGTGCACTGAATAGAGTTGGATTCCGGCCTCAAGGGCACATTACCTCATGCTTCCTTTGTCAGGTTATATTTTCATCTTGGAATTATATTTTCTTAGTGACTTGGGATTTGGAGTTAGGTTAAATAAAACATAGCTTTATTTAGCTCAGAGCCTTATAACAGAACTTTATTACATATTTAATCAAACCTTAAAAGAAAACTGCCGTTGCATGGTAGCAAGCTTTCAGTGCCCAAGGGGGAGAGTATATGATCTTCATATACAGTTATTTCTATATTACTAGTTTATTTTTTGATCAACATGCCGTTACATACGCAACTTTCATGCGATATTTTGGTGACCCCGCCATGCACATTTTTCACACAATTTTTTTTTCTAGTCACCTTCTTAGTCGAACATCTCGTAGATAAATCTACCAGGAGATGTCATATCTCCCAATTAAAGAAATGTTAATTTTTTGTGCCTTCCATTATTCATGCTTTTGAATTTGTTAATGTCATGTTTGATGAGAATAACGTTGTACCTATTCTATACTAAGAATTGAAACATGTATAGTATTTTAGTGTTTTATGTCTGCTCTTTGATGTTTGGTTTAAGTATTAAATTTTGAAACTTTTCCATAATGTAAAAAAAAATTACGCTTATAGATTTTTCATGGTATGCAACTTACATGTCTAGACGACGGTCCCTTGTCCTGCACGATTTCATACCAAAGTATGGGGGGCCCCCTAATAAAGAAAAAAATACTGATTGTGACACAACTTGTTACTTAATTGAAAATATCATTTTATTTAATGAGAAAATAAAAGAGTCTGTCTAACAAATAAACAAAAAGATTGTGAATTTCTACAGTAATATTGACATGAATTAAAAAAAAAATTATGATATAAAGAAACATTAATATAAATTCCTACAAACCTTCACTCAACATCAAGATGATAATAAAAAAAAAAGGAGAATGAACAAAATCCTAGTGCTACAGCGAAAGCTATCAAAATTTTACCGAAGTCTGAACTGTGCATTAGTGACTTCAGTATATGAAACCTATCCTGTCACTTATGACTTATACTCTCCAGTCCTATCCTTGGGTGGTCCTAGGCACCCTCCCGTGTGATTCGACCTGATTACTCATATAGTGCTTCGTTTTCTTTCATGTGTCTGAGCCGTCATCGAAGATCCTGTGCTACGCTTCTGGATGTGAGTGAGGACTTAATATGCTCCTGCTGGTTGTTTGGGGGTATTGAGCGCTCGTACCCCTGAACTTATTCTTGCCTGGCTCATGGGCGACGGCCCTATCTTGATTTTGTCACTCTATACGGTGGCCGGAGCTACGCATTCACAGTCTCTCCAGCAGTTATATTTACTGTGAGCCATGGTCCTGCTCATCCATTGCATATTCACTCGCCTATATTGAAGAAGATTACTCTACAGCAAGAATGGGACCTTATGATAGTCTCTCGACCTGTGCCAGATTAGGACATTTGGCTATTTATGGTTGCGAGAGTCTGTACAAGAGGAAAGTTTCTACGATATGTAATAATTTTGGTGTGTGGTAACACATATTTTTCTTCGATGCTCAAAGTACATTTCACATGTCAGATCTTGAACACTTTATTTTCACTATTGAGTAATCATTTTTCCTTAATATATTCTCAACTTAGTCAATGAAATTTTTACCTTATCCAAAGGTTTCATATGCAATTTGTAAAAAAAAAAAAAAAGGAGTATTGTTTCCGTGTTATTGTCAAAACTATTCGCCTTGCATCTTTAGAAGAACACTCTGAAAACTTTATGAAAAGAACATTTCAAGAAAGAAAAGAACTGTTTACGAAATTGTGGCAGTAACTATTATCATTGCTATGTTACGCTGTTACATTGTGTTCAGGGAAAGACATAATTTGTTTACATCATGTGCTTTAAATTGCACTCAAGATTGTAAGTTTGTGTCTGGTATGCTATGTTGTTCTATTGTTCTATTGTTGGTATGCTATTTTTTATTGTTCTGGGTATAAACTAAATACACCGTTTTCTACAACAAAAAAAGAATCCTTTGTATTCTTTTTTTGTTGATGCTGGGAGAGGGGAGAGTTGTAACGTGGTTGAATATTCCCGCGAGTTTTCCCCTCTTCCTTATTTTTCTTGGAAGCCATTGCTCTCGGTGCTGCCATCTGCGCGCGTGGACGGGGTTGGCGATCTGCCGCTGGGAGACGAGCGAACAGATCGTGCAGGGCTTTTGCCTAGTGTGTACTGTTGTGTCGTGCTGTCAGCTGTGGACCTGGGGCCTCGTCTACGCTCGTAAGTTGCATACCGTTATCATTATGTCTTCATAAAATAAAAGTTATAGGTGCCTTCAGCACCAAGAATAGATAAAAGTATCAGTGCCTTCAGCACCAAGAATAGAAATATTACAGCGTGTAGATTCAATATGTATATTTTTTTGACATAAAACACTATTTGTGTTCGTTAAGCCATTGGTTTAAATATATCAGACGAATCTTACGTAAGTTCATGTTAAGAAAAGATTTTCCCTCTGTAAGGAGCTTCAAAATATAGCATGAAATAATGGAAGGTTTGTAGTTTTCGAGAAGTTTCTATTTATCCATTCTTCTATTATCGTGACGTCAGCCATCTGCTAGAGCCGTGATGAGGTGATCTCTGACGTCACTTCTTCCGATGTTAAAATTCTGTTTTCTTCTTCAAAGTTATAATTATTCAGCTTCCCAGTAGTTTATTCTATTCATAATGGGTTATTTAGCCAAGAAAAATGGTCTACTTGCCAATTCATATAATTATACCCGTTTTCACGTAAATATAACATGGGTCTTGTAAAAGTTTTCATGGAATGCTCCAGGCAGTGAATAGAATCGCCATTCCGTTGTGATTGAGCATTTCCGTTTCAAGTTTATACTTTTGCTATTCTGTTAAAAACATTATTGGAATATGCTTAAATAGATATTTCTGGCCCTTAGGATTAATTTACATGAATTATTCTATTTCAATGTCGTACAAAATTAGATTTTGTTCTGCAAAGCTTATGGCCTACCCATATAAAATTGTAACCTAGCATTCTCTATAGTGCTTTACCTAACCGGCCAAGATATATATAGATTCATCCAATCTTGATTTTCTGAATTCACGTTCCCATTCGTATATTAATATTTTTCTCGTGTTTGACCTTAAAGGTTAACTATTTTCGATTGTTTTCCGTTTAGCCAGATTTTCTCAATTTTGAAGTTTTGAGTCTATGCCTTTTTTATTTAGCATTGTCTAAATTTTTGAAGTTCACTTAAGATTATTTTCAAATTTGATTTTCTGAAAATTTATTGTTATTTGGCTTTACCATCTATAGCATATATTAAAAGAAATCAAAGGTTTGAGGTCTTGTAAAACTTTTAATTAAATAATACTTATTATTATTATTATTATTTTTACCGTATCCTGCTTTGCCCTTTTTTTATTTGGGAATTTTCATTTATTTAAATTTTTCTAGTCCAAATTTCTTTTGGTTATTATTGATTTATGGGACATCTTACTGCTTGTTAATCTGATATAGAAATTCGATTATAGGCGTACTGGCTTGTGCTATTGATTAGTTTATTCTCAAAAATTTTTATTTTTACATTTTCTGAGATTTTCATAGATCTCCATTATCTTTGAGTATATTCCATATAGAGTATATTTACAAAATTTTGTAGTCCGTTTGACCCCTACATTGATATTTCAAGTTTTACTAAAATTTTATATATATATCTTGCCTTCCCTTTGTTTACTTGATTCTACTCAGTCTCTTGTCCTCAGTTATGTATTTTTCAATTTGGTTTCGGTCCTGTTGCTTTATTTTTCGTTTCTAAGGTTTACTTATTTGCCTTTGGATTTTCTGGTCTTTTCCCAGTTATTTAATAGGTCATATTAATAAATACCAATTTAGACTTGTATTTCTATTTTTTTTTGTTTTTATTTGTTTACCATTGTATTGTTTGACATTTTCTAAATTTTCAAATTTTGCTATAGTTTTTCTTAGACCCCATAAATTATTATTGGAATACTAACTTCCTATCTTAGAAAATTTATTTATGGCACTTAGATTCTATCTGTATAGGCTAATTAAGTGAACATTCTGTATTATGCAGATGTGATTATTCTAAAAATTGCCTTTGTTTGGTAAACTTCATATAGATGTTTTCCTTGCATTTAAAGTTATTAACTATATATATATTTCATATTCCTTCGGAATTTTCTATTTGGATAAAGTTTTTCACTTCATGTTTTGCTTGCTCTTTTGAGACCTTTGGGAATGCTTAATTATACAAATGTCTTATAGAAGATAGTTATCAGAATTTGTATAGCCGGTTCAATTTATCAATAACAGAACCTAGCTCTTAAGATTAAAAATTTGGATAGGGAGGTGTCTCCTCGATTATTAATTATCTTGCACCATTGTATTATGGATAGTGTTGGATGTTAATTCACACATCTCAGGATATACTGTGATAGAAACAAACTCTTTGGAGGATTTTTTTTAATTAACACAGGAAATAACTACTGGTCTGTATGAAGGTACCCTTATTCAATGTTAGGATACATAAGATAAATACATATGTTATGCAATATATATTTAATTGCAGTTAACTTGTTGACATTATTTGTTATAATTAGATTGGGCTTCCTAATGGAATTTTGTAAGCCATAATTGTTGAGAATCAGTGTTATAGTTCTTGTTCATTAAAATTGTTGTCTTGTTGGAATACCTTGCTCCGAGACATTATTGTCAATGCTTTCTCACCTCCCTTATACCTGGTGCACTGAATAGAGTTGGATTCCGGCCTCAAGGGCACATTACCTCATGCTTCCTTTGTCAGGTTATATTTTCATCTTGGAATTATATTTTCTTAGTGACTTGGGATTTGGAGTTAGGTTAAATAAAACATAGCTTTATTTAGCTCAGAGCCTTATAACAGAACTTTATTACATATTTAATCAAACCTTAAAAGAAAACTGCCGTTGCAATAACTAAGATTAAAAAAATTAAAACAAAGTAATTTTCTCCGGATTTCCGTGGTTTTCAGAGTTTTCTGGGGAAATGCTGTAATTGATAAGGGGCAAACAACTGAAACCTTAATTTAGATGGCAATACCAACACAAAACCGTATGAGTCACTAAGTCCCTTTGAATACTAAGAGCAAATAACTAAGATTAAAAAAATTAAAACAAAGTAATTTTCTCCGGATTTCCGTGGTTTTCCGAGTTTTCTGGGGAAATGCTATAATTGATAGGGGGCAAACAACTGAAACCTTAATCTAGATGGCAATGCCAACAAAAAAAAACATATAAGTCAGAAATTCCCTTTGAATATTAGAAAGAAAAACAAAGATTGAAAAAATAAAACATTGTCATTTTTCCGTATATACGTGGTATTCCGGGTTTTCCGGGGATATGTTGTAATTGGTCAGAGGCAAACAACTGAAACCTTAAATTAGATGACAATACCAACAAGAAATATGTGAGTCAATAATTCCCTGGGCATATTAGGAGCAAAGAACAAAGACAAATTAAAACAAAGTCATTTCTCCGGATTTCCGTTGTTTTCCGGGGATATGCTGTAATTTATAAGGGGTAAACAGCTAAAAACTTAATCTAGATTGCAATACCAACAATAAATATGCGTTTCAGAAATTCCCTGGGCATATTAGGAGCAAAGAACAAAGAAAAATTAAAACAAACTAGTTTTCTCCGGATTTCCGTAGTTTTCCGGGGTTTCCGGGTAAATGCTGTAATTGATAAGGGGCAAACAACTAAAATATGAAACTACATGTCAATACCAACAAAAAAATATATGAGTCGGAAAATCCCACGGGGGGGGGATGGGGGGTATACAGTAGCCCACGCTCTAATAGGCCTAAATGAGCAAACATTAATCAAATTCGACGGAACTCACCATGAAGGGGTTTTCTGGGCCAGAGAACTCGAATTTGAGGTCTTTTCCCTGGCGGCGCTTTCTAATATTGGAATGCACTCCAAAGCTGGATTTGCGCTGCTTCGAATTATTAATCGTTTAGTTTATGAATGATTTGCGTGTAACCTAAGTGTTAATAAATATAATGCTTTAATTATTATGCTCTTAACTTTTTATTTTTGAAATTATTATCGTGCTCGAAGCCGCGGACACCTGCTATAGCGTCCTATAAATATATTTACTATTACGGTTAATGAAACCGTTTTAATTCTCTCCTTGTAGAGCTATATTCAAGGAATCAAAATTACCACACAAGTCCATCATAAGTACCAGGTCGCACACCCATTGGGGTTGTGATAATTCTGGCCCTAATGCGTCCTGCAAGAAATATACTTTGATTATTTTATGTAATTGTGCATGTGCGACGAAATAATTGTTTTCTCAGTTAGCATGTAAAAGTCGTCGCTATGATAAGCTGTTGTGTGCTTTTACGCGACTTGCTACATCACTCATTACTCTTGGTCTAGTGAACTGCAGTAAAGACCGAACATCGAACACTGTCACAGCCAGTGCTGCGCTGTCTTTACATCGCCGTCGAAACTGCTTTACACTGACGTCAAGGGCGACTGTATTGGGAGACATTACCCCACCGCACCGCACCGCACAGTGGCACAATGTGCCACAGATGCGCACCCGTGGTATACATGAACCAACGTACTTATATCAAATATAAACGACAACAGGCTTTAACTAAACGGACTCTTCGATATGCTAAACAAGCAGGGTGGAAGGATTACTGTGAAAATAATCAGCATCAGTGGACAGTGTTGTGAAAATGAAGACACAACAGCATGTTATTTCTTGTTTGCAGTTGGGGTCTTACTTGCATAATTAAGGTAAGATTTCTTAAATCCTACGTGTAGTGCTCAGTATTACAGTTTCCTTGTTTTTAAATATGTTGTCTTTCACAAACATTACGTGTTTAGCTAACAATATGCATGTTAGCCATATTTAGCAAACATGGGAGTAGCCTAATCCATAGTAAGTTAGTTTTAACCATTGTCTTTCGTTATTAGCGTAGGCCTACTCCTTTCTTTCCTATATTCCCTACTGATTATTTAAATAGGCAAGGTACTATTTGTTTACCATATAAGATTTTTTAAAACACAAAATACTTGCATTTAGTTTCTATTTACATTATACAAGCCAACCCCTCAAGTGGCGGCCATCTTGGATGCAAGTAGCGGTCTGGTAATATAGAAGGTCCTGCCTATTTTCACGCGCCTGACTCCTCCCCCCAATAAACTTGAGCCTTATTTATAAGATACTTGCATGTGTATTTATATGTATGAATAATGGAAGATAATTAAAAGTTTCCCAAAATATAATTTATAATAACGATGCATATTGCATGTATAACATGTTAAAGGGAAATACATCAGTGGCAGCTATTCAGGGGAAGTAGGTGCAGTAGCACTTCACCAGTATTTTTCCTTTACAATAAGTATTTTTAAAGTTTATTTTCCATATCACGAATGTTGGTGTTTACTATAAATGTATCTGTATTTTTGAATTGCCCACCTCGCCACCACCTGGTGTCAAAGCTAGGAAACACTGAGATCCTGAGAGCGCAGCGTGCTTCAAGTCGGCCGTGGTGAAGCTGAACTGGATACCATTCCCTCCGTTGCATGGGTAGTCTGTTCAACTCAAAATGAGGATGGCAAGCAGCAATTTTCTCGCTTATCCCACATCCTCTAGGTGACGAGAACAGACTACCCATGAAGCAGTCGCCCTTGTTCAGACATTTTCTTCGCCAGCACCTCACACTGTCAGCTCGGAGAAAGAGGTGGGCATGTTTGCACTTGAATACAGGGTTCATAAAGCACATATAGGCCTATTATCCATCTCAGCCTTGATGTTAATACGTTGAACACTACAAATATAATTACACTGTAATTGTTCTTCTAATCCCAATCCATTTGCCAGTTTAATGCATATTTTTTCATAGGGAATCATACGACATGGGACATATTAATCACTGCACATTAATGCATTGAAGTATCCAGTAACGAGCTGAAGTTTATCAGATAAAATTGCATCTTTCCGACCCTCGCAAGCATATTAACTTATATGATAAATAACAGTCATTGATCGATTGCTAAAGATTATTAGTCAATACCAAGTCCGCATCGCATGAATGGAATATTCTGAATAATCTGATTAGGAGAATAATAATTACGATAAACATCGATAGATTCACGGCGGAGAAGCAGGATCGAATTTATCTAATGAAACTCATAATCCCGAGTGGGATTTATTAAGAGTATTCCATGAATAAAATGTATCAGATTTCATAAATGATATCTACATTCTTACCCGCATTGTTTAAAATCAAATCATCATTGTGCCAGCTGTCAGATCACGACGTAGGCCTACTAAATGAAGAATAAAAAATGTTGTCAGATACTAATCTGACAAGTATCTTGTTTAGCGAATATTTCAATTCAGAAAGAACTTCTACTGCAGCTAGAAGAAAAGCAGCCATTCTGTGATGATATCACTGACAAGTTTGCAACCTTAAAGGGCTACCGAAGGATTGTTTTGGTATACATGACATCTGTGAATTCCGTTATTAACATAAGCATGTGGCATTTTTTTTCTCTTCACCTAATTTTCCGGCCACGAGCCGCCACTGAAATACATATTCTATTCTAATCTGATGAGTACGATTCGTTTCTGCAACTACACGAAAACATTTTTCAAGTCCCCTCTCCCCGACGGTGAACGGTAAAGGCGTATTTTTCTATGTTGCTAAATGTATTTATTTTCGTTAGGACACTAAAAACGGAGAAATTTAAGGCTGTGATATTTTATAAGCTATAGAATTCGTATATAAACTCAGCTTGTTTCTAGAAATATGATAAATAAAAGTACAAGTAAATCATGAAAACATGGACAGTTATCTAACCTAAAATGCATATCATACACCAGGAAGTTACTGGTAAACAGGCATACTGACACACCATAGACGAAAGTATATCGAAATAAAAATAAAAATGTATTGATTTAAATTTAGTTTTAGCTAACCTTCGAAATATGATCATTGGAATTCATGCGAGATTATGACACTGATTAGCTAAAATTGTACCTGCTACATTTTAGAGTTAAATGAAATTCTCCAACAGCTTTGCAATAGACAAGCACAACTCATTTCGTGAGTTTTCTATGATATCAGAAGAATAAAATAACATCAATCTTTTCTAAATTTGAATAAATACTAGCAAAGAAGTTAGCCTTGAAACTCAGGCAGTTAATTATTAATAGCCTAGGCATCCCTTCTGAGGCAAACTTAATAAGAAAATGTGTTGGAAAAAAATGTAATCATTAGCTATAAATGAATCTAAAATAATAAGCTAATTAGTACGCCAGAGCAATTGGTATCTAAGGATTTAAACAAATATCTGCATTTTTATATCATTAAAACGAATTATTTTAATCAGTACCATGAATCTCGTTATCTCACATCACATTTCGATGAAATTTTACTGCAAAGCTCACATTAATGCTACAAAATTCATGGTAGAATTTTAAGATTAAATAATTAATGGCATAAGAACATAAATTACACGAATTTCGTTAAGCGTGGCTTTATTAGTAAATTATTAACCTATAAATCTATTTCTTATTCTTGCTTACAGTATTTGTAAATATCGAACGATACCTCATATCGATTAAACGCAGAAACTATCTATTCCAAATTCTTCTAACCGTTCCCAAAGTGCAAAATCACGGAGCAGTACAGCAAATTCTCAAGCAGTCAGCTTTTAATAAGGTTTTTATACATACAAATCTATCATTGTAGTAAAAGTATCAACTACCATTTTATGCATACCACCCAATGAACCACATACTCAGAAATTATTTAAGTGGTGAGATTTTTAACTAACTCTGTACAAAGAGGATATCGATAATTCGTATCTTATGAATGGGGGAGCTTATAACAGAGGAATGCAAGCGATTGCGACTGCGTCGGTTTGGTTCGATGTCTTGCATGTGTACTGTTTAGTACGTGAACAGCTGTGCTAGTGTGGCGGCGCGTCTTCATGTTCCTCGACTTGGCGCCCAAGGAGCGCGATGCCTTCCTTTCGCAGACTGAAAGCTCTCTCATTCCAGGGTAAGCGTAGCCTACTCTTGTATCTAGGTTAAGGTTTTCTAGTCACCTTAAGACTCACAGTTCATTGTCCTTCACTGTGTATTTTATTGTTTCGTGATGTTGTCCAGTAGCAATATTCGAAAAATATGCTCTTTAGTTTATTAGCTAACTTTTGTAAATGCTGAAAGAGATAGCTGTTTTCATTATATTAATATTTAAGCATGTTCTGTCCATATTGCCTTTTAATAACATTGTTACAATAATTCAGTCGTAAAGAAAACACTGTAACGGAATAGATATATATATATACACACACCAGTGGCGTATCCTGATCTCTGATAAAGGGCGTGCTATGCTATCGTCCTACACAGAAAATGTACTTGATTCCTGAGTTAATTGAGAATGTATATTAACTTTAACTGAACAGTTAAAAATAGTTTACTTTATTAAAGTAGGCGTATTCTTTCTTTTAAAACATTAAGGATTTGTACTTATAAGATTTGAAGCCTTCACGGCGCTGATTAGTTAAGATGATTTCTCGGGTTATCAGCCGTGTCAAAATTATTAGGCTCGAGCTTACGGCAATTTTCACTCTGTGGCTTCCCTCAGGAATGTGAGACTGAAAAATGTTCTGTATATTCTACATGCTTGCCTTTATATATTGTAGAAAGACTTGTTAACTCGGGGAAAGGCCGTACATTTGTCACAATTTTCAATTTATCTTGAAAAGTTTTGGATAAAAATGTATTTATCAGAAGATCTTCCAAAATACAGCTGTGCTCTTTCATAATGTTTTCAGAATGAAATAGGCTACATTAACTAAAAATTAATTTAACAGATTTTTTTACCACTAAATAAAATAATATTTACAATATTTACCTTGAAATTATTAAAATTGTAATATACTTAGGTACAACACAATTGCTTGCGAAACTTCAGTAGCACGCAAAGTCGCAAACTACCGGCAAATCTCCCGCCGCGCGCAGAATAACAGTAAATAAAGTAATACTGTATTTACAATTATTTGCTATTGAAATTCTTAAAATAAAAGACTAAAAAATAATCAAACACTTTTGATAACATTAAATAAAAAAATATTTACAATCATTTACTTTTTAACTTCTTGAAATCGCAATATACTACGCTACAACTCAACTGAGTGCGCAACTTCAGTAGCACGCAAGGCACTTAAGGCACTGCGAAATCTCCACCGTGCGTAACCTATTCCCTTCTTCACCCTGTGGTCAGGATATCGCCCTTCTTCAAAACTCATAGCACACAAGTTCTAGCCTCGAGGCAAGTCCACGCCTAACGTACTGCTCAGAAACTCATTCCCATTACGGAATCGTAGCACACGGGTGACAGCCTCGCAGCGGGGCCTTTGCTCATTTCAGCAATGAAAATGACACTGATTTTTCCACAATTTACTGACAAAATAAAATATTATGAATGAAAATATTCCATCTAGAATTAGGGCGTGCGGCGCACGCATAGCACCAATAGAGTATACGCCCCTGACACACACACACTCACACATTCATTAACCACAGATCATTGTCTCTTGTTGGACATTACATGAGAATATTATAGGAGAATTCCTTTGACACTGGAATTTGAACCCAGGACCTTTGGCTATCCGTAACACTAAGCTGAGCCAGAGTTTTCATGTAATGTCCAACAGAGACAATAATATGTTATTCATGAATGCATATGCATATATCTGTCTTGAATGTTACTGTACAATAACAGTGGAAGCCCGGTCACAAGAATCACTCATTAATGTGCCTCACAGTACTACATATGACATAAATTGTCTTCCAGTGAGGTAGACCATTAAGGGTAATCAGTCATAGGAGAGAGGTTCCATCTGGCGCTGTGACGTCAACTTTGGCTTAGCTCAGTTGATAGAGCATCGGCACGGATAGCCAAAGGACCACAGTTGAAATCCCAGTGTCAGAGGAGTTTTTCTCCTATAATATTCTCACTATAACATAAATTATTAATTTTAGTTAATGATATATTTGGTTAAAATAACTAATCTTTTCAGATAAATTGGGTTCTAAAGACGAAGTTGAACATAACTGGCCAAGTTATGGGCTATAACTTAAAAAGTGGTTACTGAAACATATAATATGTAGCCTGTAAATCACAATAATGCCAGTCCAAGCATTAGCGTAACTACGATTAATAAATGGGAGAAGGGTTAGGTGTAGTCAGTCCACCTAAGTGCTAAATTGACCTATCTTCTTAACATGAAATTAACTGTATTTGTTAAATTTCCTGAGATAATGGGGGGTTACAACCTTAACCCCCCATTACGCCCCCGACTGCAAAATATTTAGTTTGTTATATGGGTATTTAACGAAGGGGTTGAACTGCTATTTAGGCTGTAACCGTCACCAGTGTGCCGGAATTTTGTCCAGGGGTACTTTTACATGCCTTTAAATTTATAGACATCGAACTTTCATTTATTTTATTTCATATAATGCTGTCGACCAAGCCCGGGATCGAACCCACGATCTTGGTCACAGAAAACAAGTGCTAGCTTATACCGACGGCGCCACCCAGATTACTTTTTTACCCCCCTCCACCAACCTCGGAGCCCTCGACCATAGGCCATACTCAGGTCCCAACAACTTTTCGTACTTTTCGGCGCATTTGTACTATTGCTTCATTTCCCCCGTTCTTGTATGTCTTAAATCAATGGGGTAATGTGTGCCCAGACAGACAATTCCACAACAAAATATATATTGTTTGGAAATTAATGAATGGGGAAAAAAAAACAGCGGAATCTATCGCGGAAGCAGGGTACGTAAAACGTCTTGAGTGTGCTGCCTAAATCTAGCGTTCTCTGTAGGTTACAATTTGTTTTCACATTTGCAATAAATATAAGACAGTAGGCCTATATATACTACCTTCTTCTTTCTTATAGCCTATTATTTACTTAATATTCTTAAATTAATATATCTGTAATTTAACATAATACTTTTTCTGTTAAATTTTTAGAGGCAGAGTGATAGCCTACTCGCTTCTCGTATTTTATAGCTGACCATTTAGTTAGGCCTAATATTAATTTAGATATAATTTAATATAATCGTTTTCCGTTAAATTTGTAGAAGCAATATGATGTATATTCGCTTCTCGTATATTACCACGCCTCTGTTTAGTTAGTATTTTTAAATTATTACGGCTATAATTTAATCTACATTGTATATTAAACTTGTACATTTAAAGCAAAGCGTGGCATAAGAAATTTACAAACATCTTTATTCAATATCAAGAAATTTACAAATATCTTTATTCAGTATCAAGAATGGAATAAACGTACTGAGCCGTGGTTCCTACATTTATTTTCCAAATTTGACGTATTTCAGTCATGTCTATTTCTGTTACATGCGGATATAGCAAGTGACACCCCCCCCCCCCCCATAAAACTGATTTCAAAGACTTTTCACGTCAAAACAGCAGTTTTATATTTAACTTTAATTACTGTACTAGCTTTATCCAGCATTAAAATTGAGATACTGTATTTAAATAAAATCTAAATTGATATGATGCATTAAGTAACAACTTGACTTAAGTTCAGAACAGTCACAATTATTTCTTTTCACTTCGCTTCTATCCATTTCTATAAACGTGATTTCTCTCTTTCTTTCTTTTTCAAGTAGGATCTGACTCATTTCCATATTTTTATACTCTATAAGTAAAGAGTACTTGTTAACTTGCATATTGAGAAGTTGTTTACAAGACAGAGCGTTGAGTGATGTTACATAAGTAATACAAGTGATGTCAGGGACACCGTAGCAAGCAAGACTTAATCAAAGATTAAATATCACGCACTTACCTGTACTCTGTGCAACCTTGTTATGCAGTATGAGTCATGTTTTATGGCCTTACGTTAAAATTGCTTCGTCTATTGCCAAGTTTGAAACCGGAAAGTAGTCGCATGAAATCTGATGTGAATTTTCTGTTCACTGATCTTAACTAGCCTACATTCCTATTACTTAGCGTTATCAACCTGACTTGGTCTCTCAGTTCATTTAGATGAATGCCGAGTTGGAATTTTCATGCTCAGTCATATGTCTCCGCCTTAATCCGTTCTTTCATTTCTTTTAACATATCCAGTGATTGATTTAATTATGTGCCCACTACCTCGCTCCATACACATTCCTGGTGATTCGACCTGATTCTTCAACCTCTAAGGGGGGATTGTGGGAGGGAATCCATGGCAAGGCAGGTGATAAGAATGCAAAAATTTTAAGATGGTTCGCTAGGATACATATCACGTATAATGGGAGATCCAATGGATCGGTGCATTCTTTGTAAAATTCAATTCCAATGCTGTCACTTCTGAATATGGGCTATCCTCATTCGAGGATGTCGTATTGTGCCCCAACCACTCTCCTACTAACTTCAATATTCTCCATCTACCTCGGGAAAAAACGAGAGATGACCAAAGGAAGAACCTTAATCCCTGGAACACAAATTGCTAGCATGCGCAGTTCGTGTCGTTATGTGAGCTAACTTGCAAGACTTAGGAATCAAAACAAACAGTAGAAAGGAATAAGACCCCACGACTCAGAAAATCAATAACAAAATACATTTTTTATAAAATATTACATATATTTAAGTACACGGTTAATCTTGCTTTTAGGTTCTTTTTCTCTAGTTAAATTGTTTTTGAAACGAGTTTGCTTTGTATACAAAAATGGGTTACCCGTACTTAAACATGGTGCCGACTTCGCGAGCAGAAAACCAGCATTGCTAAGAAAGCAACTAGTTCATTGTATCAACAAGGAATAATATGCCCAGTTCTCTGTGACAAAAGTTAAGTATCTAGCACACAGGTTCAATCCCCGGGCCTGGCGGGCGTGTCATTCGTGGTGGACGAAGCCGTGACCTTTGGGGGTTTTTCTCGGGGATCCTCCCGTTTCCCCCTCTCATTCCACCAACACTCTCCATTTCATCTTCAAACTCCCCCTCATAATCATCCCGTTTCCTTTCCCGGTTTCCGGTATAGCCTCGCCCCCAGCACCTGCTGTGGGCCTCTCCCGTCCTCCCCGTGGCTTGTGGTCCTGAAGTTGCTGGCTGGTGTGCTGCCAACCTGGGGGCTCTATAAGAGGTACCGAGGCAGCGGCACACGTGGCATGGTAGAGGTATCTGTTGGATGTAGGGGAGTTCCGTGGGGGCTCGTGGTGGGGTCTGTTGTCGAGGGACTGTTGGGCTTGCAAATCATTCCATTCAGGAGGTTGGCACAATGAGCCACAAGGCTGAAGTGCTTAGGGTAGTCCCAACCCGCCTTCCCCTTCAGGGGCCAAATACATACATACATACATCTAGCACACAAAATGAATGTCACGCTGAAGGCCCTCATTCCACTAAACAGATGCGATCTGTGAGAGAACCACGAAAATGATGTGAAATAATATGCCCAAAGTTTACTCGCGTAGAGAACAGCCTATTTACTGAATCAGATTCAGAGTCAAAGAAAATGTCTTGCTCTTACACATTGCTATCACATAATAATAATAATAATAATAATAATAATAATAATAACAAATAAAAAAAACTTTCCTATATTAGAGTTGGATTATTCCCACAAAGTCTCTGGCCTTGAAGACAAACCCAGCCAGCGAGCTTCTCGTTACGTCTCGTTACCAAGATGCGCGAATTCGGTGCGCGTAAGATCAGTAAGCTACCGCTGGGCAGAGAGTGAACATCATACCAGTCGTAGAAAATACTATAATAGTTGAGTGGAGGGTTAATGCCGCTGCGAGAGAGACAGACAACACGTGGAGTGGGATAGGAGAGCTGAGCCAATCAGGGTGCAGCTACCTCCCCTAGCCAGGAACTCTACGAGCGGTGAGACTCGCTCCTAAGGTATATACGTAAAAACCCAGAGACGTTGTGGAGGTAATCCTACTCTACTACGGATCAAACCTGACAGACCAAACGGCAAAGGTCTCATAATCTGTTTCCAAACTAAAGCATCAGTCAACCAACCAAGATCATGACTTGATACATAACTGAAGTTATGCAATTTGTTTTCGAGTATCACACCATTGTCGGGTATTGAGGGAAGTCATGAGAAGATCCAGCCTTCGTCTGGACAGTGTCATGTTGAGGTATGGGTATGGAATTTGTTTTAACGTCTATGGTCTCAATTGGTTAAGGCGGCTTTCGGTCGAGTGAGCTTGTAATTTTCAAGAGTGTCGAGAACTGGGTTCGGATGCTGGAGAGATGAGCCATGCGCTGTTCACAGACAGACACATGCATGTTTCTGAAAACTGTATTTTTTGGATTCAGGACACCTTAAAGGTGGCTCGAGGCTCGTAAAGGAGGCAGTGGGTTTGAGTCCCGCCTCGGGCATGGGTGTTTGAGTGTAATAAGGAAAAATGGTAAACAAGGGAAAAAAACGGAAAACAAGATAAATCATTTAGGAAAATTGACCTATGGCCGGCTAAATTTATATAAAAAAATATTACTTCTTCTAACTATAGTAACTATGGTACGGGTAGGGAAAGTAATAAACATAAACACTGCACTAAACAAAAAGTGAAAGACCGAGCGAGTTGACCGTTCAAACCCGTGGCCGGTTTGGGCTTTCCGGGATCTTGCCAACTAGAAGAAAGAGTAGTATTTACTCATCCATTACTTCTGGTAAGGTACATGGAAAAAATATCTAAATAACTTTTTCGATTCCGAACAAACCTTAATAAAACAAACAAAGAAAAAATCGGGCAGGTTATTTCGGGGATGCACTGTAGAATTTTTGTACTTTGGAATGCGTCTAAATTAATAAATTCCAATCACATATTTTCTCCACAGTACGATTCATTGTAGTCAAGGTTCTCTCCGTTCAATATCAAGAATAGAATAAGCCTACTGAGGCCGTAATTTCTACATCCATTTGGCCAAACTCCACGTATTTTCGTTATATATTTTCTTTTATATGTGGTTTTAGCAAATAGCACCCCATAAGGCCGATTTTAAAGACTTTATACGTTCAAAAAATAAATAGCTTACATAAATTAATTCTATTTATTTATTTTTTATTTTATTTTTTTAAACATTTTCCGAGTTGAATAGCCTGAAACATGACGTATTCGAATCTGATATCTGCTCCTTGTGCACTTTCCACATGTGAAAACTAATAAGCAAGCAGGGTGTTTGATTCCGCCCCGAAACAACCAGTGTGTGGTGTGGTGTCCTCTAACACAGGTCACGGCTTACCAGTGCCTAGCGCTGGCCGTACCGAGTCAGATCGTTATATCACTGCTGGTGTTGTTATGTGTGAGACAACTTCAACATGTTCGTGGATTATCCGGAACCCAAGAAAAACCAGTTCATGACTGTACCACATGGGAATCTCATACCGGGGTAAGTGTCAGCGGCAAATCTTATTCCACAATTAATATTACTATTATTTTATCCATATCTAAAATATGGATAAGTACTGAGTTGTGTGGCAAGTACTCCCATGATTTCGATTCTGACATCGGTCTAACCCAGGGTTCAAGGATTCAAAACCTCTCAGGCACAAGGCCCCTGTCGTAGGTCTTGGGCAAATACCTGTCCCTTACTCTCTTTCTTCCTTCTCTCTCCCCCTCCCTCTCTCTCTTTCTTCCTTCTTTCTCTCTCCCCCCTCCCCCCTCTCTCTCTGTCTCTCTCTAATCTTGTGTCCTACTTCGAAAGGATAAAATGTTGTGATTACTTTTCATTGCTTCTATGCCTACTTCTTGTCCGCCACCGGGGGAATTTATAGTGTGGTTGCCTTCCACCCTGGCGCCATGGGTTTGATTCCCAGCAGGGCCGGGATTTTTCACCAGTGAAAAATTTCCTTCCTGGGCTTAGGACTGGGTATTATGTTATCCCTTCCTCCCCATTCCGTGAGAGACGCAATGCTAAGTCATCGCGGTAACGCCCTTGCCTGAAAGAGCCTTGGATGAGTCGTGGACATCATCCCATGGTTTCGTCCCAAGTCTGGACCTGCCTTCGAACAGAATACTCATCATTATCACCATCATTATAGATAGACAAAGAACAATTTCATTTTACATGAGTGAATTCTCGTATTGTTTCAAAACACCTCTACTGCAGTTCAATGAATCAAGCGTGAATGAACATAGCATTCAGTTTGTCACAGCTCGCAACTTTTGTCAGTTTTCTTGAGAAAAAGTGCATCCATGACGTGACGAGAAGAGCAACGAGGGATTCGAAGTGTAGCCACTAAGAAGTAATATTAGCCATCATTCAAAAGTCGCGAATCACAGGATATACCGGTATAATTAGCAATGAGATGCGAGCTAATATTGAGCCAGGCTATGCTATATAATGTTTATTCCAATTATTCAGTTCTTGTAGAAAATTTAAACAAAATCATTAGAGCCGTTTTCGAGAAAATAGCTAAACATGACTTTTACTTCCTCTGCCCGCACCATAGGAAGAGGAAGAATCGTCACCCAAATTTGAAGTTAAGTTTTTAACATAAATACACGTTTTGAGGTCACCTAAATCCAAAAGTACTATTTTTGGAAACAAGTATCTGTGTGGATGTGTGTGAACAGCCTACCTCCAGAACGGAAAATCGTATGAAAACAACATGTGTTTGGGTCAGGTACTTTCTGAAGATGTGACACGAAAATTGGCGACAAGTTTATCTTATTTTTAAGGAGACTTTACATGAAGAAAATTTTGTTCTTCTGATTTTCTCGAAAACGGCTCTAACAATTTTTTTTTTTTTAAATTTTGCACATGGGTTGCTTCTACTAAGAGCTAAGACTTTTATTTGAAACATTTTCGAAACAAAAAATCTCTGAAGGGTAGTTATAAGCCACCCACTCTGAATACGTGCTCTTTGCAAAATGACCTCTTGTTCTATATCAGAATGTGAAATGAGAAAAATGTACTGGCCATGCTTAAAGTATAGAAAGTTACGAGAGTACATTAATCAGATTTTATTTGGGTTATGTATCCTTCGGGTATGCGATGTGATGTGGTAACGATATTCTCTTCATTTTTACAACCAATTTACTTGAAGAGAATGCCATACTTAATCATTATATTTTACTAAGAGGCTAACTTTTATTTGTACAGAGAAAGTTATGTGAATTTCACATCAATTTTTCTTTTTCATGTAAAGTAGCGGGCATTATAAGCGAGAGAAATTCGTCGTCAATCTTCATGTCACATCCCCAAATGATATTAAACCCAAATATAAATAATTTTACACGATTTTTTGTTCTCGAGCCATGCTGATACGGACGGACACATCACACACTGAGTCATGTTTATAAAAATATAATTTTTGTTTCAGGATACCTTGAAACATTTATTTATTTTGAAAACATGCCATCTAATTATCACTAGTCAACAATGTATTTTAGCCAGAGGAACTAAATCTCGAGTGAGGTAGAGATTGGTGTGGTGACTTGATATCAGTTTTCGCTTTTGTCCTATCACACACTGTTTTCTATTTAGACCTATTCCTTATTTATCTATTATCCCCTCTGTTTATTTGAATGCAGCTTACTGGAATTACCGGGTGTCAGAATATGTGAAACAGTAATTTTGTTACAGAGAAACTATTAACAACTTAGGTATTTTAATATCACTTATTTCGATACTGGTCATGAAAATGTTCGATTAGTTACGGTTTTTGTGTACATGTGGATATTAGTTTTAATAAATTTTGTAATTATAACTGTAACAACTAATTAATAGTATACGTATAAATGACATGACAATAAAAATCTCGTTCGACATATATTATGTTTTCCATATAAAATGGCTCGCCTGAACAAGAATTTAACAATTTTTTTTCCCCCGATTACTACAGTGAGTCCCACGCAAGAGTTGGCCAATGACGCGGGTTTCTGCGTCGCGGCAGGCACAGCTCCAACTCCCGAGCAATCGGGTGAAATATCTACGCAAATAAAGCCGCGATCGGTGTAATGATTCAGGTTCTCACATTTACAGTTAAAATTACAATGAAAATAACCACTTACCGCATCACAAGAGATGTTGGAAATGTTCTCTCTTGCAAATGGATATTTATTTTGATTTTTTGAAGCTGTCTGGAAATATTCCAGTCAAAAGATATTCATGATAAATATCTATGAAAGGACTGATAAAGTATGACATACACCTTTTGACTAGGTTAGGCCTACTTGATATCTCGTTAAATATTTGAGTGACCAAACTATTACTGTAATTTCATATCCATTTGTAGGGTTTACAAATGTAGAATTAACATTTTTTGTATAATTCTGTACAGAAATATTTGTTTTTGGTATGCTGAGATTCTTATTAACTGTTAGGAAGTGGTCGTTGAAAATATTTACATCAACGGTTTTATTAACATATTTACTACTGTTCTTAATTTCTTTTAATTGTTTTCCCTAGCTCTTTATATAGATTTATGCCATATAGATTTGATTTTATTCAAACTTTATACATCCTTTTTGTAACTTATATTACTCTTTTTAGTATTGTAAAAAATTACTAAACAGCTTTTAAAACTGGGTTCATCAGATATCTTGCTGATTCCACTTAATTGCCTTCTTTATTGTAAGAATTGATAATACATTTTGTTATCCAGTTTTTTACTTTGAATTATTATATTATATTATGTGGTTCTTGCTCCTATTGTGACTAAAATTCCTGATGACAAACGTAGATTTCTTAATCGATAATCGAATGAAAGGGATTAATTTTCCAAAATTTTAAGACTACGAAATCTGTATCACATGAATTTGAGAATAACTTATTAGTACAAATACACTCATAAAAATGTCTAATATTATGAGTAAATTTTATTATCTTTGCAGTATATGAAACAGTTTACTAATAGTATTAGTAATATTTACCAATAATTTAGGGACATGAGCACATAATTAAGAATATTAACTAACATGTTCTTGCTAACAATATTAGTGTATATCCTTTAGAAAACAGAGCCCTGATACAACACTCATGTAAAGTTAGATTGTACTATAATTTTTATATAAATCTTAAGAACACTTTTTTAAAAACCATCATAGTAACAGTTTCTTTTCTGTGAAACGTTTACGTGCAATTATGTCTCTCAGATTTTTAAAACAGGAATTCAATAAAGAATATTTATTTATATTGTTACACTGTGACAAATCTTACACAATACTACTTAATGCTTACGTAACAATAACAAGGCACTTAAACGTTAATGTCAGTCAGTGGCGGATCCAGAGTGTATCGGGACTGCCACCTCTGTTTCTCTTTTATGTTGATTCGAATTTTTATTCAGTTAAAATAATTACTTAATAAAATAATATTCAAATTAATTAAATACAAAATAAATTAAAAGCATTTATCTACTCCCCTGAGGATTGTAAAATGCCAGTTGAATAGTATTTATATTCTAGACAGCAGTTGTTCCAGCTCCTTATCTTTAATAATTATTATAAATTATTAATTAGTTTCTTGTGAACAAACACATGGAAAGTTTGGCAAGTTAGTACTGTATTATCTTGCAAGCAGAGCGACGCAGAGGCCAAAGAAGGTGACATGTGCTAATTTTTCTATTTATGATAAATTCAGAAAGAACATTTATGCGAAGAATTCAATCATATGAATTTTAGTATTTGTTGTCATTAATAGTTCAACAGTAACTAACTAACTCACTGGCAATGGAGAAATCCACAGTAATTCCTTCCTACGGGAGGAATAAAATCGTTAATACTTTTTGAAGCCTTCAGCCTATATAACCCAAATTATTGCCAAGCTGACATAATGGTGTTTAACGTAACAGACTTTTTCCCAGTGGCCATAGTCCTCTTCGTCAGTCTCCCCAGCTCTTGCACAGAATTCAAGTTACGAATCAGCATAGTGTTTCAGTTCAACAACGGTCGTTGCATTGGAGATTTTTGGATGAAAGGAAAATTTCCTTAGAAGAGCCTGTAAAGAATTAAATACAACTTATTATCATACGTTTAATTATAGTTTAATAATGAGTGAAAGCTCTTAAGGAATTGAAAATACCCCACCGAACAAACCATTAAACTTTTCGGCCTTTCGCCCTAAGGGTCCGGCAAGCGCTCCCTAGGCATGTTTAGGCTAGCACTAAACATGTGGTTCCTATGGCGCTCGACCTCGGTGGTCCGTCGCAACTACTCGATACCTTGTTTATGACCGGCAAGGGCGGAAAGAGGGCAATCGAGCAATAAACTTTGTTGTGATAACGGTAAGCAAATCCGAGCCCGGCAAGAGCTAGTCAGCCCATGTTTAAGCTAGCATCAAACATGGTGTTTCCGCTCACTCCTCTTTTCGAAAATCGGTAGCTTTCCGACCTATGATTAGTACTCATGACTGCTCCCTAGAGAACGAAATATATAATTTCTGTTACATAATCAAGAAAATGGTACTCAGGTTCTGTATACAGAGGTCCAATCCATTCCTCCCACGTTCAAAATAACTTTATTATTCCTTCCTCTCCTTCATGTCCAGATTCAGTCATAATGTTTTGGCTCACCAAAGGTCATTGTATTGACGATATTTGGATTGTATGCAGATTTCCTTGGAAGAACCTGTAAAAAAATAAAACATAATGTTTTATTATCAATCCTGGTTTATTGGCGTATAATCCGACTGCATTGTATTTGGGCTGCTAGCCAGACGTTTAGTTTAGCGCCGTACAAAACGGTACGTTTCCTGATGGGTATGATTTTTATCGGTAAGAATAAAACCATGCAGTGTACTTCTTCACATGTACGAAGGACGGATAACCAGACAGCCGATAGATAAGTGCTCATAATTAGGTTATGTGATAAAAGCATTGCTATTGATGAATGTTTCTTGACATGATAATTCTTTCGATGTAATAGTGAATAAAGTTACTTAAACATGTATGCAAACGAGCGCTAAGTATTTACAATTTTTAACTTGGAAGTACCTGGTGTTTTGAACATCTTACATTATTTTATTTCTTGGTAAAATTCTTTCACATAACGTAAAGAATTATTGCTGGTCAGAAACAAAATTTCCTGGGTATAAAAACTATGTTCAGCTGTATCAGGTGATTAGTTTTTCGGATAAATCATAACAGAAAGAGATTAACTATTATATGTTTGTATAAGTTAAAAATTTAGTTTTATAAATCTTCATTGTGACTTAAAACCGGCACTGTGCATTTTTAAACGAAATTGAGTGATGAACGTTGAAAGGAGCAGAGTGTTGCTTAGAAACGATCCTTACAATGTGAATCTTGGATTGTCAGGCTTGTGCAATTATTCTGAACGAAGGACATTAATTCACAAAATAACAATAAAATATAGGCCTGCATGTACTGTTATTTTGTGTTGTAAATCGTTGCTGTGCTTAAAGAGGGAAGCATTTCAAACAAATTGAATAGGGAATTTGAACCATTAATTACACGATTCATTAAAAATTTAAGTTAACATTAAAATGTTTCATGGACTGACAGTAACGGCTTCCGGTGATTTTTTTCCCCAGTAGTAAGAATTACTAGCAGAAGAATACATTACTTACTTGCGTTGAGATTTCCGTCTCGTTTCTGAATTTCTCATCCCAATAGCTCAAAAATTAACAAAAATTATAAATTCCTCATTTTGTATGTGTATCGCTTTTAGTATGCGTTTGTGTGTACAATTCCCATCCGTAGCATTGCGTCTTCCTGGCCAGATGACTGAACCTGTAATTTCCCGGTGTTTGTGAGGCTCTCGATGTCAGTAGAATAGGGGTTCGAGGACCCGGGTAAAAAAGAAGTGGTTGTTGATGACGTGGCAGAAGGAACTTCACGTATATAGCAAAAGTGGCAGTTTGGTATTTTCTTAAAAAATGCATTCTTTAAATTTGTCTTTATGCAAAGGGTTAAACATATCTTAAGACCTTCCAAATATTGCTTGCGCTTATTTATTTATTTATTTAATCAATTATGAACATTACAGGTATACACCCAATTACAATGCTCATGACTATACTAGCAATACATCATGTACTTACAATAACACAAATATGAAGTAGATATAATAAAAAGTAGAAGTAAAGAGAAGGTAAGAAGTAAAGAGAATAGGAGAGAGTAAAGAGAATAAGAGAGATAAGGAGAAAGCAAGCATGAAGGATGTAGAGAAAAAAAAATCTGATGTGAAAGTCACATAACTTCCTCTGCCCAAATAAAAGTTAGCAGTATTCACATGTCCTTGTACAGAATCGCAAGTTCTAACAGTTGGCTTGCAGCAGAATTAAATTGTTTAAGATTCATTCTAAATATATCCATATTAAGTGGGTGGATTTGATTGTACCTATTCAAAGTTCTATTTATTGGTGAATTTTTGTGTAAGTCTGTGTTTACTCTGGGAGTAAACAATAGTTATTTTTGCTGGGTACATACATATAAATTTTTTCTATAAGGTTTGTATCATCAATATGGGAATTAATTATTTTATACAAAAAACTTAATGACTGACATGCTTTCTTTGGAATTCAAAATTTTCCAGGAGTTTATCATAATTCATATAATAATTAAGGAATCGCGCACAATGTGCATTATCTTAACCTAATACTTAACCTACCCAGTCCTGAACCCGGGAAAGGGATTTTTCACTACTGAAAAATCCCCGACCCGGCCGGGAATCGAACCCGGGCCGCCGGAGTGGAAGGCAGGCGCGCTACCGACTCACCCACGGCGACGGATTACAATGGATAATTGCCGCAAACTTATACATTAAAAACTTGAGGAATTTGTTTTGTACTTTTTCGATTATTTTTTTTGTTTTTTACAGTAAACGGATCCCAAATGATAGATCCATATTCCAAATTTTGTCTAACGAGAGAATAATATAGACGAGTTAATGTTTCCTGGCTTAGCACGTATGAATTTCTCATTAGGAAACCAAGGATTCCCAATGCTTTCCTAACTGTTAATTCTATATGTTCATTAAATCTTAGATCAGAAGTAAAAACAATACCTAGATCTTTCTTGCTTTTTACTTGAACTAATAGAATGTTGTCAATGCTATAATCAAATCTAATAGTTTCTTTGCATCTTGCAAATGTCATTTTTTCACATTTTTTAATATTAAGTGGTAGTTTGTTGTCTGCACTTCACTTTGATACTGAATTAATATCAGTTTGAAGATTATAACAGTCTTTTGCTGAATTTATAGATTTATATAATTTGACATCATCAGCAAACATTATCACATTTGAATACAGAATTATATCCGGCAAATCGTTTACAGATAATAAATATAATAGAGGACCCAGGTTTGATCCCTGAGGTACACCTGAATTGACGGTAAATTTATATGAAAAATTGCCTTTATAATTAACTATTTGGGATGTACTGTTTAAATATGAACTGAACAGTTTGAGTAATTTCAGGGAAAGTCCATAAAAGGTTAATTTTTTTAATAGGAGGTCATGATCTACTTTATCAAAAGCTTTCTGAAAATCAGTATATATAGTATCAACTTGTTTGTACTTATCTAATTCAGATGATATGTATTCTGTGAAGTTACATAGATTGGTAATTGTCGATCTCTTAGGCTTAAAACCGTGTTGTTTTGATGAGATTGATAGTTTAACATGATTGAAAATATGTTTATGTAAAATGCTTTCAAATATTTTTGCTGGTGTTTATAGAATTGCAATGGGTCTATAGTTTTGTACTAATTTCGTTTTTCCCGATTTATAAATGGGTGTAACTTTAGTAAATTTCCACGCATCTGGAAAAAATACTCTTTTCAAGTATTTTATTATATATCAGGGTTAGTGGATATGCCAATGCTTCTCCACAGCCTTTTAAAACATAGGTGGGTATTTTGTCTGGCCCAGAAGATTTTGTTGATTTTAACTGTTTTATGGTCTGTTTCACTTCTGTAATAGTTATATTTTTCAAATCAAGGCAGTCAAATTCGCTATTGTTCGCATTAAATATTGGATTATATGTAGATTTGGTTTGTGAATATATTGATCTAAAATAGTCTGCATATCCATTTGCAATTTCAACATTTGATTTTAAAGATTGGCCATTAAATACCATCTCCTCATTAGATTTGAGTTGTTTTCTTTTACCTTTTATAAAATTCCAAAATTGGTTGGTATTTTGCGATATATTCTCCTCTATATTCTGTAGATAAGACCTAGCCTATAAGTTAATTCAATATCATTTTTAATTCGGGCCCTACAAGCTTTATATAGAAACAAATAGTACTCTGAATCATCTTTCTTCTTTCTGTACTTTTCCTTAAGTTTGATATTATTTATAATTTGTTTTGTGAACCAAATGGGATAAGTAGTATGGGAGTGGATATGGCCCGGTAGGGGAAATGTGGTGGGGGTGATGAACGTCATAGGGGTGGGGGTAATGACGTCATGGAGGGGAAGGGGGAGTGGCCAATGACGTCATAGGGGCGGGGCTAAGGGGGCGGGGCTAAGGGGGCATGGCTAAAAGGGGCGGAAACAAATTGGCGGATTCAAGATGGCGACTAGCGCGAAATTCAAAATTCGAAATGCAAGAGTGTTCTAAGTCGAAATTTTATATTTAATGCAAAAGTGAGCTAAGTCGAAATTTTATGGCGGGATATTTGAAAATTCAAGATGGCTACCAAGATGGCGGCTAGCGCGAAATTCAAAATTCAAAAATGCAAGAGTGTTCTAAGTCGAAATTTTATATTTAATGCAAAAGTGAGCTAAGTCGAAATTTTATTTTTAAATTGGTGGGATATTTGAAAATTCAAAATGGCTACCAAGATGGCGGCTAGCGCCAAATTCAAAATTAAAAAATGTAAGAGTGGGCTAAGTCTAATTTTATATTCAATGCAAAACAGTGCTGTGTAAAATATTGGTGGGAATATTTGAATTTTAAAATACTACTACTACCACTACTACTACTACTACTACTACTAATACTACTACCAACACTATCACCACCATCACCATCAGCACCACCACCATCACCATCACCATCATCATCACCATCAACACCACCACCACTACCACCCATACCACCATCATCTCCAACACCACCATCATCACCACTACCACCATCATCACCACTACCACCATCATCATTACCACCACCACCATCATTATCACCACTACCACCACTACTAGTACTACTACTACTAATACTACTACCACCACCATTACCGCTACCATCACCATCAACACTATTACCACCACCACTACTACCACTACTAATGTATAGTTATTATTATCATCTCTTTCTTTCCTTCCTTCTTTCTTTCCTTCTTTCCTTCTTCCTTTCTTTCTTTCTAGTAATATGAAATTGTAAGGATCTTTGAGGATGGGTTTAGGCTTATTGAAAAACGGCACATTATTACTATATTAATAAGAATGTCTCGTTTTTGTAAATAATTACAAACGTATTACATTAGGAATAGATCTTGGATATTTTATTTACTCATTTTTACATCAAAACATATTAATATTAACACTGAAAAAAAAATTGTTCATGTTTGTCCTGTCCTCCTCTGAAGTTTATATAAAAAACAAACACTGTAAGGTTCTACAACATGACCAGACCTTGATTGTTTATTTCGTCTGTTACACAATCGTATAAACCTAAATTTTCCCTAGATGATGTAACAGATTGTTTGTTCACAAGTTTCCATATGTCGTTCTCCATTATAGAGTACTTTGACATAATGTTCATGATGATGTTAGTGTGAATAGAAAGAAAATGAATTTCGTCGCACTTTAAAACAATACGTGTTTTCTCGTACTGAATATAACACTGTTTAAAATTCTTAGCCAGTCGTAGTTTAAACCTTTCTTCAATAAATTGGTAAGGTTTAGCGTTGCACATATGTTCAACTAGTTTTGGTATGTGTAATAAGAAAGAACTCAATAGGCAGGGTGAAAACACAACACACGCTCCAAAAGAGTTTCCTATTTCCGTACAAGCACTGTAGTTCAATGATGTGTAGAAGCCGAAACTTAGATATCTGTCCTTGTTTCTGTTGAGGAAATAAATCCTACGTGCCAGTATAGAAGGAACGACTCCTGCCAGCTCTACAAACGTGTCGACGGTTGGGTTTAGCGCTTCCTCTAGAAGTTTCTCCAAGTCTATCACCTCCTCCGTAGATGGGATGGTTTTCCGATACCTCTTTGTACGAGGGTCTCGCCTCGAAGGTTTATTCTGAAATCATACAAAAACAACGAGACATTAGAAAAATCTATTCACGATACATGTATACATGTTATGACAACTTGTTTTTATCAATCAGAGCTGTACTTACTTTTCTTGCAAGAGTTTTGCTCCCTTCTCCAGTAGCTGTAGACATCATGATTCCACGACGGCACGCTCTATACTGACGTTTCCCCTCGTCTCGTCTCTTATTATTCTGAAATTAGACCAGAGTAACGGTATTAGTATCGCGTGATCTAACGGAAGTAGAAATAGAATTAAAACAAGGTACCGTTAACAATAATGACTCACGGTGTGAATGTCCTGGAAGACATCTCTGACCTCCTTTCGTTCCACACAACGATCCCCAGGATTTATGGAAGAGGCGTACAACTTCTCTGTCAGGAGTTGTTGCTGTGTTGAAGAGATTCACAAACTCTTGCATGTTCCATCCTCTATCCATGTAGTAGATAAACAGGCATGTATAGTGTCCGCAGACAGAGGTTGTCAGTCCTTGCAGTCTTTGAGTGTTGTATGACCAGTTTATTGAATTTAGACTAAGAAATTTAGTTATCCTAGGAATGAGAGGTGGTAGTCCGAAAGAATCAAAGTAATAGGTAAAATTTTGATTTTTAAAAAACACGGCAACCCAATGTGAACCAGGTGAACAATGTGGGTCTAGATTAATGATGTAAGATTTAGGTCTGTTTCTTACTCTATATGGTAGTAAATCGCTAGGATAAACTCCATCAAAAGTCTGAACATTACGAAGTGCATGGTTTATTTGAGTGGTGTTCATCTTTTTTAATAATCTGTAATTACTTTTCTATCTTTAGTAATTTCAATACTGTTATCGTATTCCGAATAGAGAATACAGGTAACGGCTTGTTTTAATTCTGTGTCGAATTTTGCTTCTATTCTAATGTTTCCGTTATTCGGTAAACTTTTATGACCATGCGAAGCAGAGGCGTCAGGAGTTAGATCATACATTAACATGAAGAACCCATTTATATACATGTCGTGAGTGATTTGCATACCGCTATTGCTGTGATGGATCCCTGAACCTTTGAAAAGAGTATCATAAGCTAGTGTTGTAGTCTTTTCATGATCTGTAGAAATGCTTAACCCTTCTGAAGGAATCTGTTGACCATTTATATACATGGCAAAAGAATTAAAAGCAAAATGATGAAACTCGTAGGGATTGGATTCCACTGAGCCTGAGAAAGCCGAATATTTCACCATTGAAAAGAGGAGTCTTTTGGGTAGAGTACCAATGTAAGCATTATCGATAGAAATCGATCCAGATCCCGAACTAAATGTGAATGTTTTCAAATCCACTCTAGTGATGGGATAGTGGGCATTATGACCTTTTTCCAATGTTTTAACATGTGCTAACAGAATACTAGGTGAAGGTTTGATTTTCCTCACATACAGACCTACGTCGAGGAACTTAAAGAAAACTTTAGAGTCTTTGTCCGCACCAAAAAGATAAAACTCTCTCTTTGATTTCGTAAGACGTATCTGCATGTTTACGCCTGGCAACAAAAGTTTCGATAGATTGAAAATATCACCATGTAGTTTACCAATCATGACTATTGGCTTAGATTTTTCATATCTTTCTAACCAACCGGTGTTTTTATCGTTTGCTCCTAATGTTCCGTTTAGTCCAACATCTTTAGGATCAGTCAAACCTTCGATAGCTTTATCTAGATGCCAAAACGAGTTTGTCAGATGAGTTTTTGAGGCATCCTCTCCGTATGCAAAGAGTGTTTCAAAATACGATCTGTAATTATACAAATCTTCAGAGGAGGTGATTGATGTTCCATTTAAAGAAACGCTGCACTGCTCGAAGAGCGAATGAAGTAGATTGTTTACTCCTGTAACCTTATCGGTATCGGTTAACTCTTTCCCATCGTTTTTAACGAATTGTCCTTTCACCATGACCTGTACGTTTAAATCAATATAGTGTTCATTATCTGCAGGAACTATGATTTCGAGAACATTTTGATCGACTGGAGTAATGGGATAACATAATGTAGTAACATTTTCCAACACGGCTGCCTGAATAGGAGCTTTATCGAAGACGTCGAACTCTGACTTTGTTAGGGCAAGAATCTCGACACTACTGAGTACTTTCTTCTCTTTACACTACTAAATATATCTCTTATTTCAGTTTTCGTCTTCATTTTTGATGAACGTTTCCTCTTTCTACCGTTACCCTGCATTTTGTTCACTAGTTTCTTAGTTGACTCGTTTACTCTGTTAGCGACAATGTCTTTTACTTTTTCACCTTTCTTCCTAGATACTATATCGGATAAGATATTTGCACCAGCCGAGAGACTTTCACGACCTAATGCTTTAGCGCCCGAAAAGAGAACAGGCTTTATCATTCTAAACAGTCCACCCAGGAAACTACCTAGACCTCCACCCTGTTGAACATAAGGGCTGCCGGTGTAGAAAGGGCCTAGATTGTTAAGACGGCCTCCCGACTGATTGACGTAGTAAGCGGTGAGAGGATCCATCGCAACTGAGTCAGAAACTAGATTGTTTTCTCTTTTTAAAATGTAAAACAAGCGTAGTAGGTTTAGTGCTATCTACTAATTTAGCTAGAGCACCTAACTTTGTTGTCAACTCTATACCTATCACCTGAAATTCTGTACTTTCAGCGGGATGGTAGTAAACTATCGGAAACGAATGGTATATCTGAGGAAAATGAATACTTCTAAGAAGTTTCACATACGAATCTCCTACAAGTTGGGGTTTCATTATATTACAATATATAAATACAAGTTCTTTCTTTGTACTACATGTTGCTAGATTGGTTTTAGCACCTGTCGTATCTGATAAAATTCCTTGAGAATAACCAATTTCACATAATCCTACCTCCCATTGATCCCTCTCTAATTTTATGACTTGTGCTAGTTGCACTTGAAAACTAGCTAGAGTATTGGTAGGAAAAGTTTTGTACGACGCATCACTGAGTAGAGTAATATAAAAATCTTCGTTCATCATACTAAATCTTTATCTTTAACCCAAGAATCAAAGTCCTGACCATAACCTCTCCACCGTACGAGATGTTCTTTACTGCCTCTTACCGGACGTGTGCGTAGAATTTTATCGATTTTGTAAGCAGTGTCCTTGTTTATAGTTACAGGCGTGAGTTCATAACTATAAAACTGACCCAAAATAGGAGTGTTCCTAAGATCTTTGAGTTCGTGTACAGGTTGAGGTGAATGTTTGATTACTTTAACGACTCTGAATATTTCCGTGGAATAGTTTTGTTCGAAACCCTTATCGAATTTCATCTTCTCTTTACCTATTCTAACAGACTGCCCTACATTGAATCGTACAGGTCTAGGTTTCACACGAAGCAGTTTTTTTCTCATACGTTTCCATATTTTCAAGACGTCCCTGTCGGTAACCTTACTAGGAGCCATTCCTGTACTGGTATGTACAGAATCGTTGTATCCTGCCACAAATCTATCCAACACGTCTAAATACTTGTAACTGTTCTTGAAAGTAAAATATTTGTACATTTTAGTTTTTAAAGTGCGATTGAAGCGTTCAACTATCGAACATTTAACATCAGGGTTGTTGGAAACGCGATACTCTATGTTCTCTTTCTTTAAAAAGTCTTGAAACGTTTTGTTTAGAAACTCTTTACCCTTATCTGTTCTCACTACGATAGGATTTCTAATAGTTTTCTCCAACACGGACTCGAATGCTTTTTTCACTTCGATACCTCTCTTAGATTTTAGAGGTACAATCCAGGCGTATTTGGAAAACACGTCAATAGCTACAAGTAAATATCGTATGTTGTCATTATGTTTCGAAATGTTTTGCACATCAGCTAGATCAAGTTCAAACATGTCGTAAATGTTGTTTACCGAATAAGGATTTCTTGGAAACCTTCTCCTAACAGGTTTATGTAAACTGTAAACATCTTGTGCAATCAACCATTCCTCTATATTCTTATCTGTAACGGTACTTGCTTTGGAAAGTTTGCCAAGAGTGGAAAAACCCGTAGGTTCTCCCGGATTGTAATAGAGGTCATGGAATCTGTTCATCATCTTCTCTGACTATAAGTACTCCACCTTTTCGTTGGAAATAATTTAGAAACGACTAGTTTATATTTATTGGTTCTAGAGGTTTTAAGTTCGTTATTATGTAAATGTCCACCGGTCGTTATTAAAATGTCTTTGTACATGTCAAGGTCTTCCTCACTTACTTGTTTTAAATCTACTTTCTTCCTAGTAAGAAGTTCCCACAGACCTACGGTTGTATTGTACGTCTTATTGTTAATAATTAAAGTGTTGTGTTCTATTTGTATTTTAGAATTACCTATCATATACTCTCCCGATCGTTATCCTTATAGATTCCAAACTGAGTATCTACAAGCTTTGGGGAATTTACATAAGCTGACAAGTATTTACCTCCAAGATCTCCTATAACACTAGGTTTTACATCTACGGGGTCAGGTGTTGGAGGTTTCTCGAGTGTTGAAGTTTTCTCGGTTGAAACATCTCTTTTACTAGATTCTTTTAATATTCTTTTCTGTCTCTTCTCGAAGATAGGATCTTGTTTTTGCGTATTTTAATCCACTCTTTGTAAGGATCTCTAGAAACTGACGAGTTTGAATCATCAGCACCACGTTTTAAACGTTTGTACTCTTTTATGCTGTGTAACATCATTTTCTGTAACATTACGTTAAAGAACTGATTCCCGACAATACAGCAGACAAGAGGGGAATTAAAAATCCTCCTTTCTGAACTAAAGTTTTCTTTTTCTTAGACAGAGAAACTTTTCTATCGACAAGATGTCTCAAAGATTCTTTATGTTTGTTCAATTTACGTTTAGAACACGAATGAATTTTACATTGACCGTTCAAAACGTTCAGAGCACACTCTATTATAGCAAGTATCAACTCTTTGTTAGCGCTCTTTAGAATAAAACTTCTCAACGTGGGTGAAGCCTTTTTAAGAACTTGTAAGGTATGTAATTGGATTTTATCCGTTTCATGCTTTACAGGCACGTAAACCTTTGTAACTTCGGACGGAAAGATTTTAGTTGGGATTCTAATCAAATCGTTAGTTCTCTGACAAAAGTCTATCAACGTATAACCGTGAGCCTTCTTCGTAGCGTTTTGAAAAGCTTTGTAAAACGCTCTCCAATTTTCAGGGTACACTTGTCTAGCTAGAAAAGTAATCCGATTTTTATCTCTCAAGTTTCTAAACAAGACCATGTACTTTGTATTGAGAGAAATATCTCTGCTGTGGGAAGATTGATGAAAAAGGTTCTGAGTGATTAAAATTACAGATATATTACGATGATAACCTTTTGTAAATATTGAAGACACCTCGTTTGAGTAAGCTTTGTCAAGTAAATCGTCTAAAATTATTAAAACAGGTTTACTACAGTCTTGTTTCTCTTTAAAGTTTGAAAGACCTTTATGATACGTCACAGGGGTATTGAATCTACTAGACGGAGGAATGGCATTAGTTTCACCGAAACACCACAAAATTCTGCTGTATTTACTTACGTTAGATAGATGTTTCAAGTTGTTGATCAGTTTTATTGTGAAGGTGGTCTTACCACAAAAACTCGGACCTGAGACAATTAAAGTGAAAGGGTGCTCAAACTTTACGACAACCATAACAGTCTCTTATCATAGGCAGGGGTCCATCCCAACAGTCGTGAACAGGATAATGTTTATCACATCTAAGACACTTTTTAACTATTCCACTACGTTGCACATTTTGAGGGAGTTTATCGTATACTAGATAAACACTTTGAGCTGCACAAGAAGCTAAAAATTCCGGGGATAACTCTACCAATTCTTCTATAGTATGATGAATAAGGGTTCTATTGATCAACAACTTCTTCCCTGCCAAACACTCTAGAGACGAGGACGAGTCCATACTGACACGGTACTTTCTCCTCGCCTTTATTTATACCCGTAAGGGTGGGAGTCGAACCCTCCGCTAACTCTACGTCTTTTCCGGAGGCAGAGAC
Source organism: Ectobius pallidus (assembly GCA_964059195.1). NCBI lineage: Eukaryota > Metazoa > Arthropoda > Insecta > Blattodea > Ectobiidae > Ectobius > Ectobius pallidus. The sequence goes on from CAXKWD010000006.1 coordinate 32,308,799, forward strand.
GGTACATTTTATCCTCAGGCTCCGAAACTATGCTCGGACCCGGCATTTCTTTTAATTTTCTTCTCGGTTCTCACAGTCACTGTTGCACTGTGATCACCGGCTAAAATCATACTCTTGATGGTGTCAAAGTTAACCACTTTCAAAGTATCGTAGTTTAAAGTGATACCTCTGACCTTACATACAGTTTTCGTGGTGTTTTCATCGATAACAACTTTATAACCATAGTTCTTAGGTCCTCCGCTAGCAAACTCGGCGATGTAAGCGTCAGGTCCGTAGTCTGTCAGTTTGTCCGTCATGTCACCTAGAAAGTCTGAAATGGGAACGTTGTACTTGTCTTTGTCGGTCTGAGTGTAAATCACACTGTCTGTGTCGCAATATAGGGCTCTTCGATCCAACTGATCAAGGTATTTATAAACGATCATGCGTCCGCCAGTTGTTACATATGCCCCATGAACAACACTAGTGTGAGGAAGAGGGACCTGTTCCTCTTCTATGGGGATATAGTTAACCCACACGACTTCATCACTGGGAAAAAGGAGCCGTTTGACTTCTATACCTGGAGTCGTGAGGAGGGTAATCAACTCTAGAGAGTCCTTAACAAGCTTCGTCCTCGTCCTGTTAGGATCTTCACAAAATTTCCCCCAAAAAGAATTGAGGCAAAGCTTGCTAATGGCCCTCTTTCCAGTGTTCTTCACGATCTGGGTAGGGTCTAACCTAATGCCTTCTCTCTCATAGACCAGATCGATATATTCTTTTTTCTCCTCATCTGTTTTAACCTTGCTAGGGTATCCGCTGGATTCTGTGTTTATTTTAAGGAACAGGTCGATATAGTCTGCGAACAGTCCTCCTTGACGTGAACTTTTAGAGTATTTGGTAATCTCATACGCTAAGAATTCGTGGACTTTCTGAACAGTATACCCTTTCTCTACTGCCAGTCTCACCTCATCTACAACCCAAGTACCGGTGAGTACTCTCTCTTCCTCAACATGAGTGCAGGTCCCTTGCTCCAAAGTAGTAGCGCAGGAACGGCAAAGGGGAAACAAGAGTTTACCATCCCACCTGAAAGGCAAAACGGGATGGTAAAGCTGTTGCGGAGGCAGGACGGTACATTTAATCACTCCTTCTTTCTTCATCATGGCATCGACATCCATACACTGATCCCCTACATGAACAGTGGGATGCCCTATGGGAAATTTGAAATATTTGCAGACGTATGGGTATAGAGACATAACGTCTGCATAAAGGATTTTCTGCTGCTCTTCCGTTTTATGGTAGAGGCGCATAGTTTCAGTTCGCCCACCGTAAACCGAGTCTCTCAAGACCAGAGGAGAGTCTCCGACAACTGGGTCATTGCTCAGTTGTGGGAATTTCTCGAGCACCTCTTCAAACTCGCATTCCCACATAACATGAACAGTATAACCACAATCTCGGATAGCTTTCAATCTGGCCATGGTGTTTTCGTATCTCACGGACAGGGATTCAGAAGACGAATCCATCACGGGTACATCTCTGTTGGGTCTGCAGAGACAACCGTGATAATAACAGCCGAGGAATTCGAAAACTTCTCGTGTTTCATCGCAGAAACCGTCCACCTTCCAGTTCGGAAGCTCGGGCAGGCGAACTTCTCTTCCGTTGCCCGCATGACGGATGAATATGTTCCTCCCCTGGCTTCGTGGACAAGCCACATGAGGGATTTCCTAGAGTGCCTGTCTGCTTTTCGGTAGCCGCAGGGAGGAACCAGACCTATAATGTTCTCTTTGAGAAAACGTTTTTTGAAGATGCGATTGCAAGCACTCGCAATAGTAATAGATTCTTCAAAGATATCGAAATCAGCTATTTCCTTGAAAAGTCTTTTAAAGAGAGTGCAGGCTTCTCTCAAGACTCTGACATCCATCTGGCAATATTTTAGGAGCTCAGCACGATTATCGTATGCTTCATCGTCTTTTACGGTCTCGAACCATTCTAGAAAGACCTCACGACCTTCCTTAGACATGGTCTCCGATCCGTAAAATTCGATAACAGGATGTGGACCAACGTAATTGAGGTTAGCGGTCGTGTTGAAAAAATGCGGGTAAAATCCTTTGGCCACTTCAGCCAGACCGAAAGTTTTTGGGAAACTTCGTAGAGGTAATGGAATAAAGTTTAAACTCTCTAGAAAGACAAAGTGTTCAAACTTCATGTAAAAAAAACCTTGCATTCTTACATAACCAAGTGAGGGACCCATTCTTCCTTAATAGCAAAGTCAAGAATGAACTGTAGGTCGTAAGACCGGGCGTTATGCGCTATAACAATGAGCTTCTTAAACTGAGGTCTGTTCATTCTTAGATACTCCATGAAACCACGGAATGTTACGAGGTCCACATCTAGCTTGGATGGCTCACACATAGAACAAGATTGTTCAACACATAACAGATTCGGTACGTGAAGAAACGTATTGCCTTCGAGTCTGGTGTCCTGACTCGACTCGATGTCGTAATAAATATATAACGTGTTGTCCTTAGTTGAGGAAGAAGCCTTCTTCAACTTGGCCATGTAACACTGATGTCCTGATGATTGCTGTTTTTTACAATACTGACAGAAGGACTTGTAACATTCATGATTTTTCCAAAGTGTTTTGAGCATTTTACACTCTTTACACTTTTGAAGAGCCATGCAGACAGCACGTCTTTCGATCAGATTGCGTCTGTGTTTATCGAAACAATCCTGACTTCTAAAAGTTCTATCACATACATTGCATAGTAAGGATAGTTCATTAGCAGTACAGGGAGGTATCGATCTACACAGAGAACAAACATAATCACAGGAATGTTTCGCTGCTCCATTAAACCCTTTATTACACCCCTCACAGATGTATCTAACAGCCATAGCTGCCCTTAGGTTGGTTATTGTGTGGTAATGTCTAGTCTCGGGATCGTACAAGAGATACAGTTTTCGTTTGTCCTGTCCGTTGTTTCCGTCGAATAACATCTTAGCGAGCTTGAAACCACTATAAACCACTAGCCTATACTTATCCTTGATATAATTTTGAATCAGGGAGTCCCCCTCCTCTACTGAGATCAACGCCTGAATCACTAATAAATTCGGCAACTTTTGCTTTGATTTTCTTGCCAGTCATATCATGCCTAAGGTAAGCACGAAAATCAGGGTCTCCTTCCAACTTAGCGATTGCAATCACTACAGCGAATGCAAGACATTTCATTAGTGTTTTTATTTGAATAACACTTCGCTTCAAATTGGCCAGTACATCAATCTTACGACCCTTCGTCTTGATACCATTACCACCGTTTCCGTTAGGTAGATGAATAATATCAACCACTAAACGCAAACGGTCAGTAACACGGAAATTGGCGTTAGATTGACACACTCTACTGATTACGTTTTTCAGTACCTCTATATTAAACTGATCTTTTCTCCTAAAACTTAGACCCATTGGTTTGTCCATCTGATTGATTTCATTATAGATGGACACACCAAAGAGATCCCAGTCTTCGGCCTCTACTAGAGCAAAGTCAGTGGCATCTTTCAAACACCGTTCGAAATGATCTGACCCCACATCGCCAGATGGTTCACTTAGGTTGATAATCATCTGCAACCCAACAGCATCAAATCTAGGGTACTCTTTACGAGCACTCTCTACAAGGTGAAATGTAGGAGGTGGTGGATCTCTTACACTTCCCCTTGTATTACTTGATGTGCTGGGTGCAGATAGATTCACATCATTAACATCATCGTCGACATCATGAGAATCTGGTAACGTGATGTCACTTACACCGTTTCCAGATAACGATTCAGGAAGTGTAACAGTCTCTGGTTGCGTATCTGGGATAGTGTATATCTCAGGTTCGCTATCAGAGACCGTGTACACATCTGCATCGTTTCCAGTTTCGGAATCAGAAAGTGTAACAGTCCCTGGCTGTGTATCTTGAACCGTGTAGGTCCTAGGTTCACTGTCAGGGATTGTGTACACTTCAGGTTCGGAATCTGACAATGTAATGGTATCCATTTCGTTCTCAGACTCTGAAGATGAACAAATATCAATAAAGGGAACAGACATTGTCACACAACACTATGACAGAAAGAGAGATTGCTGATAAAACCTATAACAAGGAGAAAAAAAATGAGTGAATGTAATGTTTAAAAAATAAACAATTAATTGCATATAACTGTACAGTAATAGGTTATCATTATTATTGTTTATGAGGGAAAACTTCTATTTAAATTTACAAAGCAGATGTTATGTTCTACAAGACATGTTGAATCCTGTCTATGCGTCATAGCGCTTGAAGTTAATTCCTAACAGACCTGTTGAATCATGTCTAGACTTAATTCCAGGTATCGAGTAATCGAAAATGATGTATGACCTACTTGATATCAATCAGGATGTCTGTGATAGACGTGTCGAAGCATGTCTATGACTCATGGGGAGAAGTTCATTTCGAACATTCCATAACGGTGAAAGGTGAACGACTCTCTGACGAGTTGGTACAAGACATTAGGTTTTAATCAGGTCAGCGAATAATGATGGTCAGTATATAAACAGATGAAAACATCCCAGACTTTATCATTGTTTTGTTTACTGCTAACGTGTGAGTGTCAAGAGCAACAGCATCGTCATCATATTTTCCTCAACGTACTTCTACTAACTGTTTCAAGGTAAGACGAAAAATATTTTATTTATAATTATTATTATTAAAATTATCCTTATTAATATCAATACATTATGTTAACTTCACTTCTGAAAATCAATTAGTAAAAAAAATGGATATTAAACATTATTACCTCTTCTTAGGCCACCGTATCATTATTATCATTATTATTATTATTACCCTATTGTTAATATCAATACATTATGGTAACTTCAGTTCTGAAAATCAATTTAAAAAATCGCCAACACTTCCTAGTCTGTCATATTAATTATTTATTATTATTATTATTAACCTTTATTAATATTGTTACATTAATATAATTACATTATGTTAACTACCCTTCTGAAAATCAGTTTAAAAAAACGCCAACACTTCCTAGTCTGTCATATTAATTATTATTTATTATCATTATTATTAACCTTTATTAATATTGTTACATTAATATAATTACATTATGTTAACTACCCTTCTGAAAATCAGTTTAAAAAATCACTAACACTTAATAGTCTGTCGTATTAATTATTATTATTATTATTATTATTATTATTATTATTATTATTATTATTATTATTATTATTATTACCATATTGTTAATATCGATACAATATGCTAACTTCACTTCTAAAAAATCAATTAAAAAAATCACCAACACTTCCTGGTCTGTCATATTAATTATTATTATTATTATTATTATTATTAATCGTAGTATTTTTCTGGTTTATTTACAGATGTCTCAAAAAATAGTAGAGAGGTTCAACAGCGCTAGTATCCAGAACAGGCGTGTGTCCATAAATCAGCTAGATCGTAATATGCCCTATTTTATACTGGATTGTGAGGTGAAAGAAACACGATACGGCCAAAGTGTAATGATGAAAATACAACAAAAAATGGACAGTGAAGTTTTAATAGTGTTTCTTCCCCGGAAATATACAAAGATCTTCTCTATTGAAGATGTTATTGCTATAAACAAGGGAGATATTAAGTTAAATTTGTTATATCACGGGACATTTCAGACCAGTAAAGCATATAATTTATCTATAGTTAATGCAGAATGAACAATTAGAGTGATATTAGTTAGTGAAGAAGACTGATATTATTATTATTATTATTATTTTTCCTTTAAATCCGTAGGAACGGAATTATAGCTGACTTTCAATTCTTCACTGAGCACCAAACCAAAAAGTGTTTCGTGAAGGAGCTTGCCGCATGTAACATAGACTCCGAAGAAACATGCCATTACGTTTTTAAAAACCTCGAAACATTTTACCACATCAAGCAACCAGACACTACCTGGAACATTTTCATCATGGTATTAACTACGAGACCGGCTATGTAGAATATTTTCTAATGGAAGAAATTTTGAAAGACATTTTTAAAAATTCTACGCATGTTTTTGTTAAAGGTTTAAATAAGCAAGAGTTAAAAAAAAATATTTTACCAAGTATACATGTATATGAATTACAAGATTGCGACTGTCCTAATCTTAAGTCTTTAGTGAAGTTAATTCCTGTATGTAGATTTCACAGTAGAAAAGTAACGGATGTAAAATGTTCCTTACAGACCGTTGTAAGTGTAATATCTTTAATAAATTGGAAACCAGACCCTCTAAATGGTTCGCAAACAGGCCAGACATTGGGCTGGGTAAATCAGGAAATATAAGTGCCAACGTAGCATTGCACAAGGTATTCTTAACTTCTTGATGATTTGCGGAATTGCATTTCAAAGGTGGTTGACAGTCTAGTAATTGCGAAATACGAAATAAGTATTTTAAAGTAGTAAAGTTAATAAATACGCGGAAAAGGAAATTGCAAGTAAGGAGTTTTTGGTTTGAAATGTCACGGGTGCCAATGGATAGACGTATTGACGCACGATGTTATAAAACGGGCGGACTGACCAGTTCGGCCCTCTTGTTACCTCTACACTCTTCACGACTGGATCGACAGCACCCTGGTGCCAGTTTATTTTAAATTGTGCAACATTTCGTCATGAAGACACTATGTAAGTAATTTATGTAATTTCATTTAATTTTACATCTAAATAAACTAGTCATTTTATTATTTTGGGTAAAACTAGCTTTTGTAATTTGCACATGGAGATGTTCCCTTCCTTGCCCTTGTCCTCGAGGTTAAGATGAAAATTTATATTTTGAGCCATCCTGATAAATCGTGTCCCGGGGCAAAAAGGTGTCAGAATAAATATAGGGCCCTGGGATACGACATAAGTCTACATGGTTGGTTTAAAAACAAATTACATTGATTTTTAAAACAGGAAAAGATCTTTTAGTATTATTATTGTTATTATTATTATTATTACTGATAGTAAATTGGGTACACTGATTATAAAAAAAAACATTTACCTTTGAGTCTGTAGATAAAGCTCCTTGAAGATGTTATGCTGACTTCCCTCACCGCTGAATGTTAATCAGTAGTCGTATAAATTTAACGTACACACTGTTAGCACAATGAAGTTGGAAATCAGAATGAGATCACGCAATTTTAGAGCCAGTATTTATAGGTGAGAGGTTTATGACGCGAGCTAATTTAAAAACGTTATATTTACTGGCCTTCTATATCAGATACTTCCGATAACGGTACTTTGCTTAGTAACATATTACGGAACGGTGAAAATAGCATATCAAACAAAACAATCAATAAGACAGTTCCGGATGGAAATGACTAAGCGGCATGCTGTTAGGGAGTCATAGTTAAATGTAGACACTAACGGTAAAAACAGATAACGCATCTTGCTACAAGATCCCGAAATAAATACATACATTGACTATACGGATGTGATAACAGGTTGTGTATAACGGTTACACTTGTATTTCAAGAAACCATTACTTTAGAGATGATGTGATAAAGTATGACGGACAATATTCCGTTACTAAAGTTATTTCCGTCTTGTAGATATTCATCATGCGTCATTTGAGTTCTCAGAAAACTAAATGTTTTCCAAACCTGTGTAAATGAAGTGAAATCATTGGGGTAATATTATTTAACCTTTTCCGAAAACATTTTTAATTTCCCCATTGAACATAGTTTTAAAATTAATTAATTAATTAATTAATGTTAATTCTATAAACCGACTACTAACCCGTAATTATTTATCGACAAAACGAGACAATATTATGAACAAGTTAAAATATAAGCTATCAGTATGGGGAATAATATGTATTCTTAAGGGTAATTAAATAATTATATTTTTCTTCAACTTATTTCCAAAATGATGTAGCCCTTCACAAAAAAAAATAGAACAAGTTAACTTCTCTTTTATCAATATTACTTTTATTGAAGAAAAGTTTAAACAACACCGGGCTAAGATTTTAAAACAGTCTTATATTCAGTACAACAACCAAGGTCTGGTCATGTTGTAGAACATTACAGTGTTTGTTTTATTTATATAAACTTGAGAGGATGATAGGACAAACATGAAGAATTTTTTTTCAGTGTTAATATTAATATGTTTTGATGTAAAAATAAGTAAATAAAATATCCAAGATCTATTCCTAATGTAATACGTTTGTAATTATTTACAAAAACGAGACATTCTTATTAATATAGTAATAATGTGCCGTTTTTCAATAAGCCTAAACCCATCCTCAAAGATCCTTACAATTTCATATTACTAGAAAGAAAGAAAGGAAGAAGGAAAGAAGGAAAGAAAGAAGGAAGGAAAGAAAGAAAGACATGATAATAATAACTATACATTAGTAGTAGTAGTAGTGGTGGTGGTAGTAGTAGTGTTGATGGTGATGGTAGCGGTAATGGTGGTAGTAGTATTAGTAGTAGTAGTGCTAGTAGTGGTGGTAGTGGTGATAATGATGGTGGTGGTAATGATGATGGTGGTAGTGGTGATGATGGTGGTGTTGGGGATGATGGTGGTAGTGGTGGTAGTGCTGGTGGTGGTGGTGATGGCGATGGTGATGGTGGTGCTGATGGTGATGGTAGTGATGGTGTTGGTAGTAGTATTAGTAGTAGTAGTAGTAGTAGTAGTAGTAGTAGTAGTAGTAGTAGTAGTAGTGGTAGTAGTAGTTTTCTAAAATTAAAATATTCCCAACAATATTTTACACAGCACTGTTTTGCTTTGAATATAAAATTAGACTTAGCCCACTCTTACATTTATTAAATTTTAATTTGGCGCTAGCCGCCATCTTGGTAGTTATTTTGAATTTTCAAATATCCCACCAATTTAAAAATAAAATTTCGACTTAGCTCATTTTTGCATTAAATATAAAATTTCGACTTAAAACACTCTTGCATTTTCGAATTTTGAATTTCGCGCTAGCCGCTATCTTGGTAGCCATCTTGAATTTTCAAATATCCCGCCATAAAATTTCGACTTAGCTCACTTTTGCATTAAATATAAAATTTCGACTTAGAACACTCTTGCATTTCGAATTTTGAATTTCGCGCTAGTCGCCATCTTGAATCCGCCATTTTGTATCCGCCATTTTGTTTCCGCCCCTTTTAGCCACGCCCCCTTAACCCCGCCCATACGACGTCATTAGCCACGCCCCCTTCCCCTCCATGACGTCATTACCCCACCCCTATGACGTCATCACCCCCACCACATTTCCCCTACCGGGCCATATCCACTCCCATACTACTGGGATACTTCTGTTTATAACCTTTTTTTTTTTGGAACACACTGATCTATAACTGAATATAGCTTATTGTAAAACATAGTAACAATTTGGTTTACGTCATGGTAATTTAAATCATCCCATGTGCAATCTCGCAAGAGTAAATATAACCTATTAAAATCAGATCTATAATAATTGTATCTATTTATTGATTCTATATTACTTTTGTTTCCCCGGGTTGTTCTATGAAGTAAACTTAAAGGTGGGTGATATGTGTCTTTAGGCACTAAAGTATGATCTTCTTCTGTAATATTTAAACTCATATTTGTTAATACTAAATCTAGCGTTCTTCCATTGATATTTGTTATATTATTTACTGACTGTAAACCTAAGAGAGTTAATAATTTATACAATTCCTTTACCTTATTACTACCTGTACTAAAATCGCATGAAGTATCACAAATCTCAGGTAAATTGAAATCACCCAGTATAACAGTATTACAACCAAATAAAACTATATTTTGCTCAATTTTCTCATAATATTCAACGTAAGAGTTCAAGCTGGAGTTTGGAGGAAAATAAACTGTACCTACAATACTTGACACTATTGTAATAGACTTTCACCCATATTGCTTCATTATTTGCGTCTAAAGAGAAAATCTGCTCTGGTCTTAAAGAAGCTTTAATTGCTAATAGAACACCTCCCCCTGGTGTCCGTGAGTCTCTGTCTTTGCGAAAAACTACATATCTGCTATCAAACAATTCAGAATCCAAAATACTACTTGTTAACCAGGTCTCTGATAAACTTATAATATCGAGATTAGTGGAGAGAATATTATTGTAGAATATTCTAGACTTAGTTCTTAGACCTCTTACATTTTGGTAGTAAATACTAAGTGTCCTTGGATTACTCATGGTCTATAGATAATGGGAGTCAAACTTATATAGAATTTTGAAATTTTTGAAGGTCTTCTTCTGATGTAATAGCCTGGATAGGTGTTGCTTCGCCTTTCCTCATGAAGATTCTCCCATTACGTGTCCACAAGAATTTTACATTGGAAATTCATCGCACTTCACGCCATTTCGCTAGGAGACGTCTTCTCGTGGGGCAGAGGCTTTCGTTGACATATACAGGAGAGTTGAAAGTGAATCCTAGATCAAGTGTAGAAAGATTTCTTTTCACCCGCCACTTCCTTAAAATTTCTTCTTTGTGGAATCTTCTGCAAAACTTTACCACTATAGCACTAGGTAACTGTGGAGCTGATCTTGACGTTATTCTATGACAGGCGTCGATATCAGTGTCTTCAAGGTTCACGACCAGTGCTTTACCAACAGTTTTCACGGAATAATCCCAATTACGGGGACCAATTCACGCGATATTCACATTTCCAGGGACTGTGTGAGCGATACACGGTTACCAACTGTTAGGTTAGGAACGTTTATGTTAGTTAAGGAGCAATGTACTGAATACCTCCGATGTTTTGTTAGGTTAGGAACGTTTGTGTTAGTTAAGGAGCAATATACTGAATAGCACAACCACCATTTCTTACGAGCAGCTAGTGGCTTGTACCTTTGTAGGTTTGTCACACTGTTTATCCACAATCATATCTTGTTTAGCGATATGACGTCACACCTCCAACGTCCAATCAGGAGGACGAGGACAGAAAAATGGTGGAGAAGAAGGGAGTTTTCGCTAGATCGTGATATAAAAGAAAGTGTATCAATTAGGGCGGGCGGGTTGGACCAAATCATTCGCCCAGACAACATCTCCTCTCCCCACATCTATCTATAACAAAATTCGTGTGATATAAGTTTTTTATGAAGAGAATCTCGGTTCTAAAAAATTGTCCCCGTAGATGGGATTTTACCGTTTTCACTAGTTGTACCTCGTTTTCTCCTGGTTGTATTGGGATTCCATGAATTTCCACCATGTTGATTCTTGAATACTGCTCCAGGTCATCTATTCGATCTTTTAATTCTTTATTTTCTTTCTGTAGTTTCAGATTTTCCATTCTCATTTCTTCAATTATTTTTAAGGTTTCGTCCAATCTTCTACCGTTTTCTGCTTGTGTCTTGAAATTTTCATCAAGTTTTTCGTGACAAGAATCGATAGATTTGCCTAGGTCTGTTTCCAAAGTCTGCTGTGATTTCTTAATTTCCTCAATTTCTTTTTTTTTTTTATTTCTCTTAATAAATCGAGCATGTCAGTTTGGTTCGAATTTTCCTTTCCATTATCACCTGTTTTCCCAGATTCCGGTTTACATTTGTCACAAATCATTAGACTGTTTGCATTCTTTGCAACTTCTAGTTGCTCTTTACTAAAATTCAGGCTTTCGTATGTGCAGAATTACCACATAATCTGCACATTACTTTGTCTCCCTTGTCTCCTCTCCCAGAATATTTTACATGGCAGACAGTACAGGAGTCCATTTTTAAAGTTGTAGATATGAGCAGTTTAACAAATGCAATAACAATTTCTAACTAACTGTAGACCAACATAACAAAAGTAATCACGTTGGGAAATATAAGGAAAACATTGTGTGCAAGAAGTAAAAGAAATTATGAGACATGAACTAATAAAGCTCAAACATTTAGTACAATCAATTTGTAACTTAGGATAGACTACTACTAAATTCTATACTTGATTAATGTTAAAAGTCTCACTTACCGAGCGAAATGGTAGAGATATATCGTCTTGGACTCGCAATCGAGATGTCCCAGGTTCACTTCCCATGGCCGGTACATTTGATACGAGTTTTCTCATGGTTTCCCCAGTCGTAAAGGCAAATGCCGAATTGGCTGTGTACATATCATGAATCATCCTCGCTATTTCATCCTATATAATATCCATTTAAATTAAAATAAGTAGAAATTTACTCCACGAACAATAAAAACTTATTTACATTCAATAGTTTCATGTTCTACTGTATAGACACAGATCCTGAACTCCTGATATGGCCTTGCAGCTGAAAGGATTATAAATACAGCTGAATTAAGAAAAAATGTTACGGCTAAATAGGGTAAAAAGTTAGAATCTTTTGAAACTCAGAACTAGTTTCTAATAGTTAGTAAGAGTCTCGTAATTATATAAATTACGTTGGGATTTCCTTGATCCAATCCTGCTATATCTCCGCCAGCTCTTCCAGCAATGATTCACAAACTCGTTGCCAGGTAAGGAAGTAAGATCTATTTTATGCGAAAAGGAGTCCAATTATTTATACGTAAAGGATATAACGACCAGCATAGACGCGTGTTTACTTGTACAGTAGTATGCGCCACAACCGAGTCCCCCGTTCTTGCACCTCCACATAATATTTCACAATTATAAAAAGACCCTTGCAACAAAATAGGCTATTTCACAATAAATAATACCCTTGCACGAAACATAATATTTCACAATTTAAAAAAAACGCCGTATTATTACATAAAATATGGCTTAATTTATGCAGGAAATTTCCTTGCACCAGCACTACCCTCGCTGCTAGTACAAATGCCGCCGCTAGATGCCTCCCCACCCAAAACCCTTACTTTCCAGCGGGTCCCGTTAGAGAGTCGGAGTCTGGGACTCGGTTGTGGCGCATACTACTATTTTCCCCATATGTAAAGCGGGACAAATTTCTCAACAGAACTAAAACTCTGGGCAAGTACAGTTTTAGTCTGATGAGAAATTTTGAGAAATCACCCAGAGGACCTAAAAACTCATCAGTTGCACTTCATTTTTAAACATTTCCAGGGTAGGACTCGACCCCCGGACACTGCGCAATCGCCAATAACCTCCCTTTCAGAGTGGAGGAACTCCCAAAGTGCCTCGTATTTAGGGCTCTTTACTGTGAATTAAATTGCATAGCTAGTCTATCTCGAAACATTATTCTTGAAGCGTTTCACAGTATCGTACTATCTAGTAAAACCTGAATAAGCATGGAAACCCGCAGGTAGGCAGGCAGGCAGGCAGGCAGGCAGGCGGATCTATGCCCTGGCTTGCATGTGTCTCTGATAAGGTACATCAGTATCGTGGTACACGAGGCCACTACAATTGCAACACTACTGTTGCTACAGTAACAATAAACAATGCATGCCCTAATCAATCCTTTTACTTAAGTATGACCTGTTATAATTTTTATTTAAGTAGAGGGCCATGACTAAAATACAATCCTATTGCAATCATTAGCTGTTGCTGTGGTAACAATAAAGGGAATGATATTATGTTAAGTACAAAACGGTTTCTGGATTCGCAGAGGGAAAATGAATAATTTCTTGTCATGTTTGATGCAGTTTTTAGACACAACGGAAATAATGAGATGGAATTGTCATAAATACTCTAGGCATGCCGTCGCCATTTCCTGGAACTCAGAGATCTCCACCTAGCAGCGTGACGTCATTAACCATAACTAGAGATCTTCATACTTGAGTTTAATTGACATTTAAAATCAACATTTTGAAAAATCCCTTCTTAATGTGCACTTACATTATGAAACGAAGGTACTGCCAAAGTTCCACGGACAGAAGGACAGACATTCTCCCGTCCGCCTCACAATCTCATAAAGTACCGGTACCGTACTGGCACTTGATAACACGATATTATTATAGCAATCAGGTTAATCCAAAATACAACACAGGTGGCAAAAAGTGTAGGTCAGACGAGACGATGACTGAAGGCGAGACGGTCGGTATGTTTTAATAAATGAGTTGAAGTGTGTGTTTTGATATGTATTCAATAAAAAATTGAGAAAGAAAATGTCAAGATTTAAAAAAATATCTGCACCTACTTTTCTGTTGTTTTTTTAATTAAACTGAAATTAATGTATTGGTATTATCCTGACTTCTTTATTTCTAGTAGGTACCCGTGGCGTTGTCCGCGATTATTTACTCAATTGCTAGATGTTTTGTTAAATCACTTATTTAACAGAAAAATAAATTATAACATTATATTTATTAAGTGCCATTATGGTACGTTATGAGATTGTGTGAGGGACGGGAAAATGTCTGTCCGTTCGTCCGTCTGTCCGTCCGTGTGTCTGTACGCGCGATAACTCAAATACGCTGTATCGGATTTTAATGAAACTAGGTATACGCATTTATAATGTCCGTGGGAAGAAGCCTATTGATATTGAACCAAATCGGTTGGCTGGTACCGGAGTAAACCCAATTTAGTGTCTATTTTAAAGGCGCGATAACTCAAATACACTTTATTGGATTTTCATGAAAATTTAATGGATTTAATGTCCATGGGAAGACATCTATTGATATTGGACCAAATCGGTTCGCCGGTACCGGAATAATGCCCAATTTAGTGCATTTTTATGGTAATATGTCAGAAAGGCACGATAACTCACATAGCCTACGCTTTATCGGATTTTAATGAAACTTGGTATACGTATTTATAATGTCCATGGAAAGACGCCCATTTATTTTTGACCAAATTGGTTGAACGGTACCAGAGTAATGACTAATGAAAGGTCACATTTTTCTAAAAATATTTCTATAGCGTAAGGTGGTACATTTTCGAACACTTAACAAATATTCTTATTTTATGAACACAATAAACATAAGACAAGTTCAACTGTATTGTATTCACAAAGTTGGCAATGTAGTTGACCCTTCACAAAAATATCAAAGTCATACAGCTGCAATATTGGTCATGGCAATCGATCTTTCATTTCCAGAATATCGTTCGAAAATGTACCGCAGTAGGTACAATTCTAAACACCAGTGGGTACTATTTCGAACAGTGGCATTTTCAACGAACAAAGTGCTTTCTTCCAAATATTATTTTCTGTTATTATTATTTATCAGTAATATGAGCGTAGTGTCACGTTTTAAATAGGCAGATGGCCGGATTGGGGCATGTGGTCAGCATGCCGACTCCTACGACAGTTATTGATGGCTTACTGAACCGGAGCCGCTACTTCTTTATGAATTAGCTCTTTTGTTGGTGTGAAGAGGCTGAATGCACCCCGTTCCAGATCACCCTACCTCAGAAAAATCCGAGGAGGTACCGGTGATCGAACCCAGACTTGAGGGTCCGTAGTCAGGAACCACTAGACCATTAAGACGGTCTGTTATAACATCAAGAGCAATAATAAAAATACTTAACAGCTGCATGCTATTGTGTATTGCATAAATGCTGAGATGAAATAACATTACACAGGAAGTCTTAGTTTATAACTCTTCGTTGAAATATTACCACTGTTGAGAGATATATGAATACCACCCTTTTATATTTGACTTGCACAGTTAATAATAATAAACATGCAGAATGCTGTGACAGCAAAACAGCTTTTCCATGCAAGTCTTAAGCAAGCAATCGCGGGTTAAAGTACTGTTCGAAATAGTACCTAAAATTTGTTCGAATTTGTACCTCGAGCTAGTTTTTGTAAATTACTACATTGTTGAAATTCCGCTCACGAATGCCCATTGTTGTGCCAATGACTTACGTATTAAAGACTACGCTATTTGTTGGTATGAGTTAAAAATTGGTCCTCAAAAATATATTCCAGTAACACAACGTGGAATTATAAGCAATTTTATAACGTGCCATTTTTCAAGCATGGCGTTCTTACCTTCGGTTGGAAAATAATTTTTTATGGCCGAATGAGACAACTCGGAACATCATTCTCGCGGATACAGATCAACAAAACAATCAGTATGGACGCTATA
This sequence comes from Ectobius pallidus, assembly GCA_964059195.1. Lineage (NCBI taxonomy): Eukaryota > Metazoa > Arthropoda > Insecta > Blattodea > Ectobiidae > Ectobius > Ectobius pallidus. Next base: position 32,324,684 of record CAXKWD010000006.1, read on the forward strand.
TTTTTAAAAAGAGGTTGGCTAACATTTGAAACCCCAAAATGGATAAAAATCTTAGTCCGTTCAGAATTGTACCATGTTCGAAAATGTACCACCTTACCCTACTGTACTACAAATCCGCATTTCTAATCATTGCTCCAATGCAGTCAGACATTTGTTTATTTCGTTGATCAAGTCGAAATTGATTAGTACATGAATACTGTTATATACAAAAGGTATATTACTGTGAAATAATTAGCGGAGTTCTTTTCTACTGAATTTTGTGAAATGTTGACATATTTTGAGAATTTCAAGTTGCCATACATTTAGCTTTCACAAATAACACTATTCCTTCACATATGCGTATCAAACTAGACCGTTAAACTGAGTGTGGTGACCGAAATGGTAACGTCTTGGACTCGTATTCTTGAGGTCGCTGTTCACATCCCGAAGCCGACAAATTTGACATGGATTTTTTTAAAAATTAAGTTATTATCCGAGTGTGCGATTGTCAAGATATCACAAATCTTTAGTTCTGCCGATTGCTGGACGATTTTAATCTGATAAAAAAAAAAAACTTATTTTGTGCATATCATAATTGCAATTATAATTGATTCACCAAAAGCATTCTGCCACTTTGTTACATCAGTTTACCTGATTTTATTAACATTGACATTGTTTTTACTTAAAATGCATTAATTACATAATTTAAATCTTAATTACATTCTATTAAGTAGTAAATATAAATTATTAAATGAATAAAACGATTCTTATGCTGCCGTATGGGCATACAGATTCGAAATGAAACGATTTAATGAACCACAAATTCATGAATCCTAACCAAATCATGCATAAACAATTGAAACGAGAATAAAAAAAGTTAAAACCCTGTCTTCCAGGTGCATTTCACGATTAAAGTTCTCGGCCCGAAGAAAAAAATACCTCAGATTAGAGTTCCCTAGCCCGAAACCCCTCCCCCCCCGCATAGTGAATTTCGTCCAAAACATTCAATGTCAATGTTGACATTTATGCGTGCATTCACAATTATTTCCCTTCTGTCCACCTGTGAAAAAAAAATCTCTGTGTGTTGTAATTTTATAAAGAGATAAATCAAGTAGACCGAGTTAACAAAATGGATATGATCGACAAATTGAGGTGTTGTACTGCAAAAAAAATCTATTTCAGCTATGCTCTTTTTCCCCGGTTGCTAGGTAATGAAGCAAGGCCACCTTCAGATAATTTCACAATTGAATACGGTCTAGACGGAAATAATCGCTCTTAATATATTAGTTTTAAATATTTAAAAAAATCCCTTCAAGCAGGCCTACAGGCTGAGGTAGATTTCGAAGTACTTTTGGTTTAATTTATTGTCGCTGCGCAGCACTCTTCTTCGTTAGCCTTGGCATGACAAACCCATAATTATAACTGCAAAATAGAGGAAAGAGCACTTTTTCAAAAATTCCAATCTCGCCTTATATGAGAGCTATTGAAAAACTAGTTATTGATTTGTAGAGTACTCATCAAGAGCTTTGCAACGATACCCCACAAGACGTGGTTTCAAAAATTTCGAATTTCCATCCCACTCCCACTCGTACCCCCAAAACCCCCGAATCGTTGGTGTCACTGTGAACTCCTTAGGGAGTACTCTAATTTATTCCCTCTATACTTCATAGGGGCCAAGATATACATTTTCAACCCCCTCCCCCCTTGGGCCAATTTTGCTCATTAACGAACTTGTCTGAACTATTGGGCCTAGAAATAACATAATAAAATTTTGTTCAAATATCTTCAAAATCACGGCCGCTAGCGTGTAAAGATTAATTAATTTTGAACGAACGGTGGTTTCGTACTTAGGGAGGCATGAAATGTAAAGATATGAAAGAATTTTTCGAAAGTCATGACATGGTATCGATTACAATAGGTAGAGTTTTCTTCGAAATCTACCTAAGTAGGCTCAAAAAGTAAGAAAATATCTTTGCATAAGCTTTTTGGTACTGGTAACATTATTTATGCATTTGTTACATTCAGGCCTTTAGTCAGGCGATTTCCTCCTCTTGTTCGTGTGGTGTGAGCGGGTACCTCGGTCGATAGCGTTATCTAAGAATCACGCATACAATAGGCCACACTTTCTAACAAAGAGCGTCTTCAGGCAAAGTTTAAATCTGAAATGGAATCGCTTTATCTCTTTACGAGCAAATTCCATTGTTTGGATGAAGTCTCTGACACAATGATGACTCAATGAAATGGGAAATGTGAAACACTGAAAGAGAAACTTACTTCTGCGAAACCATTACACGAGATTTCACTAGAGAGATGATTCGAAAAGCATTTGTCGCTGCTTGCTAGTCCAACTGCACTAACCGAATCATTAATTTAAAATATAAAGTACTGCGAAATAAAAATCTACCTGAGAATTCGCAAAGGAGGTTTCATTTAATTAAAGTCGCTTTAACCATGAACTCATATCGCAACTCTACTTTGAGAGACGTTTACGGTTCTTTATGCATTTGGATGCTTTTAACAAATATTGTTAATAAGCTTTACTGTGTGTTTCAAGATTTTTTTTCTTATTGAGGGCAGCAGACATGTGCCATGTTTACAGTGAGTTATACGTTATATTGATGGAATTCAACAGAAGATGAAAATGTTTTACATTGTGTGTCCAATCCGAAGTCTAGACATGGTAACCTAGTCTTTTCTTCTGAAAACTGGTAAACAGAAGAGAGCTGAAGAAGTACTTCGGACTTCATTTAATTAGGCCTACCAGGAGGTAAACTAGTTCCTTTTCTATTTCCATTCACCCGTAATAGGCTTTTAATATGATAGAAGAGATCATTGACTGGTATTCCTACACTCTTGCAGCCTTACTAACAAAAGCTGCTTATATCTGCGTTGAACGGTTGTTTGGTTGTTCTCCGCGCAAGTTATACATAAGCCGTATTACCAATAAAAGCAGTGTAACTGCCGAGGGTTACACCGGGTTTGTACGTGAACGTCATCAAACACGTCACTCTTTTCATGACATTACTAGCCTCTGGCTATGAAGGACTGCTGAAAGCCATCTGTCGGAGCAGCGGGCAAACAGCGATGCCAAGTCTGCCGAGAGTAATTCTAGTTTCAGTATTTCATTATATTGTTTTCAGAAAGCTTTAATCATGGGTACAAGTATGGAAATATGTCCCGCAAACAAGGAACAATGTTTATAATTCCGCAAAAGCAGCTCAGAATATGCATAGCCTCAAAATTCAATCTCAGACATCTACGAAACGACCGGCTTTTACGGATATCGGCCATCTTGATTATTTACGTCAAGTTTATACAAGGGGCCAGTCTGTGTAAAGCGTTGCACACATTCAGCCTTATGCAAGGATTATTAGTACATTTTTTCTCCTCAGCTGTGTATATTCCTGGTATAAATGTTACAACTGGATTATTACTACCCGCGCGCGATTTCTTGAGCGCTCGGCTCCCTAGTCCTCATTCGGTAGGTTTCGTTCAACTTCGTAGGTTAAGCTGACAACATTGAAACACGAAGTACGCTATACACCCTGACATCTAGTGGCTTCAATACTAAGCTTTCATTCTGTCTCAGGATTCTTATTTATTTATTGACATTATCTTTTCTGACGCATCGAGTTATGGGGAAAAATACAATCTTTCGAACTGCTGATTTCACAAACACTTAATTGTACATCCAACACTTTCCTCACTTTAAGAATTCCGTATGTGCTAATTTCTGACGATCCCGTGAACTCTGATGTCAATTTCATGGACTGAAAGTTGAGCGAACTTTACACAAACCGTATTAAATACGTTTAAAATTAGGCCTATAGTTTTCTCCACTTTTAGATGCCTTACCCCTCTTACGTTTTAAAACACGAAATGGTGAAGCATGTTCTGCTAAGACTCTTCTTTATGCTTAAAACTAGTCAACCAGTGTAAAAATATTGAGCCTATTTATATAACATTCTCTTCCCGGAGGAAAATGATTTATGTGATAACTAAAGACTTATGACGTGTTATTAATTGTTACGCAATACCGTCACCACGTTATATTATTGGACTGCATTAAAATCGTTGTATATTAAAGTCAATACATAAAATACCATACGCGCGATTCTGCTGAAACGTTATTTCTTTGGTTGACAACACTGCAGAAAGACTGGCGGAATAGCTATGTTTAGTTCCCCCCGACCCTCACTTCCCCGTAAATCCAGCGCTCAAGAAGTGGCGCGCGGGTAGTAGTAAGACTGTTGTTCTATACCAGTCTTGTGGCTTTTTCTGGCGGCGCGTCGGTTTGACTAAAACATTGCCCAGTATATGGGGCGGAAACCACAGCAGTATAACTTCTTGCCTGAAGACAGAGAATTTGTTCCAGAGAGTTTTCAGAGCGCTTTTAGAATCGTACAGAATAAGGAAATGCTTAACATTACTTGGACAGTGCTTGTTTTATGATGTGTATGCTAATTCAGCTTCTTCATTCTGCATGATGAGGTTTAACGGAAACCTAATGAAATTCTGCAAACAGAAAATTTAGAAACATCTGCTAGAACATTTACCTAAACACAACACTACTCGAGACACTGATGATAGGAATGATTCCTTCCCCTAATGGGATAATCAGTTACTATTAACTGAACCATTCGAGTGAATAACATAACTGATTTAAAAATGGGCCACGTTTTCCTTTATCTATTTGCTTAGCATGAAAGAATTATCTCTCTCAAACTTTTTAATCCTTTCTTCTTCTTTTTGCTTCTCTTTTTTCTAATTTTTAGTGCCTGCATATGATTACTCTACTATGTGATCCATTATCTAGCGTATATGCTTCACTTAACTCTTAAATGTTTACCGTATCCAACATGATAAAATAGTATAGAATTATTTGCCTTAAATTTGTAATAAAATTGCGGGAAAAAATCTTGAAAGAAAATTTAAATTCATGTAAAATTTACAGAATAGGGTACAATAAATATACTGAGCGATTCAACGTATGTTTTTCATCATGCCGTCCCTCTTCTATTGCTTTCACTGATTTGAGACTTCCTATGTCTTAACATTTCCCAGAGCCCCATACAAATAGCCTATCTTGCCCCTAGTTGGGATTTTTTTGTTTATTTCATTTTTTTATAGCGCTGATTTTTCTATCTCTGTGGTTACGTATGGCTTTATTGTCGACAGCCATTGATCCTAAACTTACCTCTTCTGTGTAGAGTTTTCTTTAGCTCGATGATGGCACTTGAATTTATCTTTCGTTCCCTACAGGGCTTCAATGCTGCTTCATTAATATTTGGCATTCATTTTGTCCAGGCCATATTCTTATCATTATTCTCAGTACCTAATCTGTCTGTTGCCCCCATTTCCAGTTTATTGGTAAATAAGTTTTTAACGGATTCCTTGCTGATGGATTCTATGCTATATTTTTCCTTTGCTGATCTCTGTAAGTGAAAATTTATTTTAACGTGAAGTAAATCATGAATTGTTCCAAAGTAGGCCTACATCATGTACAAAGTACAAAGTCATGTGGGCAGTCATAAATATTGTCTTTTGGTAATTAAATGGACAATTATTGACTGTTGGTGTACTTGTACCGTCACTTGTGATACAAAAAGGTACTATTATTATTATTATTATTATTATTATTATTATTATTAAAATGTTGTTTTATATGGAGAAATCCACTAGTATATCCCCATTGTCTTTCCTTGTATTTTCATTAAAGCTTGTTTTATTGCATCATTTCAAGTATCCAATCTTGTTTTAAATCCCATCATTATAGAGTAACGAGGGGTAATTTGAATACTTTCAGACATATTAAGATAGTTCTTGGTTCTTGAAAGTATTAATACGTATTATTATGTTTAAGGTAGCTACAGAATTTTTGTAAAATAAAAATGTTTATAATTGAAGTTACAATTGAGCTATCCATAGTCCCCCAACATTTTAAAGGATCAAATTGGATATGTTGTGGGGTAATATGAATAATACTATATAGACTATCTAAACTGAAAAATCGACTTTAGTGTTGATTTTACTTCAGTTCGTATTGAGAATATGGACTGGACTGTTATGGAAATGGAATTCTGTCATAACTTCATTTGAAACTTAGAAATAAGAATCCAATGATTTCTTCTTTAAGCAGGACGCTCTACCTTCAGATAACCCTTCTGGTTTTCGTCAACATAATTAATTTCTCTTACAAAAACTATTCAAAACTTACAAAACCAATCTACAGCAGGTGCGTTGTTTACTGACCATAATTCCGGTTCCTCTTTATTGAAAGTTTTTGCATACGAACATCCATTAACGCACAATTCTTCCTTTGTTAATCCGAAACCCCTTGATTACAAATATTTTAACTGTCTGCTAATTTTTTTCCTCCAGATCTGCTCTAAATATAAAGGACGCCTAATGTCACCATTCGGTTTCAATTTTTTAGAAAATATAAATAATTATTATACAATCAATCATATAAAATTATTCATTTCAAATTCCCGCAAAACACCATCCAATCGCCCCGTTCTGTGTGTCGACAATAAAATATTTCATTGTAGTATGAAGCTCCGTTACAAGAATGCACCACTAGTCGGGGTAACGACTTCTGAAATATACGTGAATCGGTTACAGACTGTTGATGTGAGTCTACTTCATTATTATATTTGTCTATGAAAGCTTAAGTAACTGAAGTAAAATATTATACGCAGTCAATAGGTAGAGGTAGAGGTACATATCTTCTACAATCTACAAGATAAATATGTCTACAGAGATCTGGTTGTGCATCAGCAATATGATTTTTTCAGAGAGAGTTCACAAACACCACATTCTTCCCACTGTTTAACATGGCGTTGCGCGCTTTGCCTCAGAATTTCCAACATCTTAGTCCTATCCCCCTCTTCACTCTAGTTGTGTTCTTTGATGGTATTCCATCTATCATATTATGTAGGTTCCCATAGTAATATTTTTTGTTCGAAAAATAATATATCTTTAGATTAGGGCGGAAATAGATAGCGAGACTTTCTGATGTAGGTACTAATCAAGCCTCTCAAGATCTTCCGTCATATCCGTAAATGTCTCGCTATAGACCAAGGCTTGTAAACTACAGAGGTAGCGTATTCCGGCGAGTTTATAGGACAGGGGATTGCATCGAGCAGGCGAGATGTGTGACTTCGCCAGTTTCCAAATCTCGCAATTCTCAGTCTAGAAAATGATCACCTCTTATGATTAAATTCGTAACCGTTAATGAACCCTTGGTCGGATTCCTGTGATATTTGTACAGAAATAATCTACACACATCAGCTCTACTGATGGTTAAAACAGAGCCTTAAAAAAGCGGACACAAATATTTTATTTCATTTTATAAACATCACCCGTTACACAACATTCATGGAGGGAGAAGCAAATTTCACTATGCGACAATTTTTTGTATTTTTGTGTCTCGAAAGGTCTTCAAGCGAGAAAGTTTTAGAGAAATAATTGAATTTTGTTGTAAATGAAGTACCATCTTTATAGCTTGAATGGTTTACGAGTAATTGAGTTTTAATTATTCCGGGCGCTTTAGCTGTCTGAATGATTTGGCGCACGACTTGACACTAGAGGGCATGGTGCCGCTGACTAAGGCTTCTATATTGATCTTGGCCGCTGACCACAGTCTTATAGGATAGAAAATACTAATACATATTGTTTTAATAGTACAGAATAGTCAGTTAGAGAGTGCTTTAGAAAGTGCAAATAACTGATCCATTATGCCTAGAAAATATTCCTCATTCTAGAGGTTATGTTAGTATAATTTGATGACAATTTTTAAAGAATGTATATTTGTATAGAAATTACACCTTATAATAAGGGTAAAAAACAACTATGGTAATTTTTACAGATTAATATTAACATGTACAGTACTAATATTATTATTTCATTGTGTAGACTATTGTAGAGTATTAATTTGTATTAATATTGTAATCATAGTAGTGCATTTATATTAATAATTTTCTCCGTGTTATATGGGGTAAGATATGTAGGTAATGATTTTTGAAACACGGCCAAAAGTGTAGATCTGTATACAAATTATGACGACAGAGATATAGACCTAATAAACTAAGGGATGGTTTGTGAATTGCAGGGCAGGGAAACTTTCATGAGCAGCACAACAAAAAGAGGCACAGGATCTTTAAATCGGCGTCTCAACATAAAAAAAGACACACATACGCACAAATTACTTTGCAGTGCATTCTACATAAATCACACAATATTTCAAAGGATTTTTCCATGAATTTTTCATTAAAAAGTACCAACGTCTTGCCCTAACTATAACCCGATAGTATGCTCTTAAAGCCTCGACAATTCACCGCCCATTTTAACTGGAATACGTTTACATGTTGATAAATTATATTAAAATATGAGAGGGGCGTAACAAGGTATTAAACTAATAAGGCATTTGCTAAGGTAATTAGACATAAAAGTTACTAGCATAAAGGATCAAAAAATAAAATAAATAATTCAACAAATATCTAAATAAAAGTGGTGCAGATTTACAAGATTAGGAAAAAGTTTGATTCATTCCTTTCCCCAGCGAGTCAATCTTTCAGTATGGGTACAAGTAGCCAGTTAATATCCTTTATCATTGAGTCCACGACTAAAATATTTAAGGATTTTTACGTAATTGCTAGTAGACCTATTTTATAGAACAAAAAGACATCTGTATCATTCCGATAGCTTTAGGGCCTGGAATAATTACCACTCTATTACTCGTAAACCATTCAAGATATAAACGTGGTACTTGATCTATAATAAAATTCAAATATTTCCCTAAAGCTTACATGCTTGAATCATTTTCTGGTCACAGAAATAAAAAAATTGTCGCATAGTCAAATGTGCTTTTTCCTGAACATTTCACGGTCGTCACAAATCATTCCGACAACTGAAGTGCCCGGAATAATTACCACTCAATTACTCGTAAACCATTCGAGATATAGAGCTAGACTTCATTTGTATTAAAATTCAATTATTTCACTAAAACTTTCTCGCTTGAATTTTTTCCGGGACACAAAAATAAAATAAAATTGTCGCTTAGTGAAATTTGCTTCTCCCTCCATGAATTTTGTGTAACGGGTGATGTTTATAAAATGAAATAAAAACATTTGTGTCAGCTTTTTTAAGGCTCTGTTCTAACCATCAGTAGGGCTGATGTGTGTAGATTATTCCTGCACAAATTTCGCAGGAATCCGACCAAGGGTTAATTAAAGGTTACTAGTTTAATCACGCGGTGTAAGGATTTTCTAGACTGAGTAAAAGCTGGGAATTGCGAGATTTGGAAACCTGTTGACGTCACGCACTCAAGTGCTGCGATTGGTCCATCCCGGAATACGCAACTTGTATAGTTTACTGATCTTGGCTATAGATAACCATACCCATTACAATAATCGCTATCTGTGGTTCATGAATGCTTATATATCTATCTTGAATGTTAACTGTATAATAACAGTGGGAGCCCGGTCACAAAAATCAGTACTTAGTGTGCCTCACAGTACTGCATACGACATAGCTTGTCTGTCTGTGAGGTAGACCATTAGGGCAATCAGTCATGGGAGAGAGGTTCCATCTGGGGCTGTGAATTGAACTCTGGCTTAGCTCAGTTGATAGAGCATTGGAGCGAACAGCCAAAGGTCCTGGGTTCAAGTCCCAGTGTCGGAGGAATTTTTATCCTATAATATTCTCCAGTGGCGGCTCGTGACCGGAAAATTAGGTGAAGAGAAAAAAATGCCACATGCTTATGTTAATAACGGAATTCACCCAGTAGCGGTTCGTGGCTCAAAACGAGGGCGTGCTGCAAATACCATTTCATACAGCAAACTTAAAATATTTTTAGAAATTATGAGTAGGCCTATTTAAACTGCCCGTCTCTTAATTCATCTCTGGGAACTCTCACGTGATTTTCTCTGCCCTAATTATTTTTTTGCTAATTTCTCTCGTCTCGTTGAACGTTGTGTGAGTTGTGACGAGAGAAAATAGGAAAAAATAATAATAATTACAATAATAATGATAATAATAATGATGATAATAATAATAGTAATAATAACAACAGCAATAATAATAATAATAATTAGGGCAGGGAAAATCGCGTGAGAGTTCCCCGAAATGGAATAAGAGACGAGAAAATAGTATTTTTAATGATCGAGGTAGAGGAAGTCGCTTAGTGTTCACGGTGCGACAGAATACTTAATCGGGGTTGTGGAATCCGGGTTTTTCTGAATTTAACACATTCGAATTTAGCGGCGTCAGACGGTGGAAGATCTAACGTGCCCACCTCTTTCTCCGAGCTAACAGTATGAGGTGCTGGCGAAGAAAATGGCTGAACAAGAGGGACGGCTTCATGGGTAGTCTGTTCGCATCGGTATGGAGACGTGGGATAAGCGAGAAAACTGCTGCTTGCATATCCTCAGTTTTAGTTGACCAGACTACCCATGCAACGGAGGGCGTGGTTTCCAGTTCACCTTAACACGGCCGACTTGAAGCAAGTTGCGCACTCAGGATTTCAGTGTCTCCTAGTTTTGACACCAGGTGGTGGCGTGGCGGGCAATTCAAAAATACAGATACATTTACAGTAAAAACCAACATTCATGGCATGGAAAATAAACTTTAAAAATACGTATTATAAAGGAAAAATACTGGTGAAGTGCTACTTCACCTACTTCCCCTGAATAGCCGCCACTGATATTCTCATGTAATGTCCAACAGAGACAATAATCTGTGGTTCATGAATGCCTATATATCTATAAGAAAAAGTCGTCAATCTTTGTGTCACATCCCACAAGATATCTAACCCAAATACGTTTTATTTATACACGATGTTTAGTTCTCAAGCCACGCTGATCACAGACCCACTTACACAGATATGTTCCTGAAAACATTATTGGATTGAGGAGATTTAAAAACAGCTATTTATGTTAAAAGCCTTAAATTCGAAACTTTATTACCTATAGTACGAGTAGAGGAAGTGAAAATGGTGTTTTGTTATTTTAAAATAAATGTTACTGTTTTAGTGTATTGTGTAATGTACTCACAAAGGAAACAGAAATTTATAATGGAACTCAGCCCTCAGTGTTCTGTTTCCCTCTTTTGTTTTTTCTCTCTGTTGACATTGTTAAAAAAAGATACGGCGAAGATAGTCGCGGTAGTCTGTAAATACGAAAGAACACGAATAAATGTGATTGTGAAACTTTAGAAGTTATTTCTTATACTATTAATATCACTACAGTGGTGACCCCGATGCATCGGTGGTTCAGTGGTGACCCCGATGGAAGAAGTACAACAGACTACAGCTGGAACTGCTCAGGAAAGCCAAGAAACCGTAGTAGCCCGCGTATCTATCAAAGTTCCGCCGTTTTGGAAGCCTGATCCGAGGATATGGTTCATTCAACTCGAAGCACAATTCCGTAACTCGAAGATCACCCAGGATCAAACTAAATATGACACTGTGGTGAGTTCAATCGACTCAGAAATTCTGACACAAGTGGCCGATATTCTCACGAATCCTCAGTCTTCCGGTAAATATGATGCAATCAAAAAGCGTCTTATTTCAACTTTCGCAGCAGATAGCGAAACGCAACGAACACAGCGACTATTGACAGACTTGGAACTCGGGGATCGTAAACCGTCGCAATTACTTTGTGAAATGAGAAATTTAGCTTCAGACAAGGTAAGCGAGAATTTTCTTAAAACTTTATGGTTACAGCGGCTACCAAGAGAAATGCATGCTATCCTGTCAGTGAGTAGTGACGATCTGACGAAACTGTCGACCATGGCAGACCAGATTTGGGAGCTAAAACCCACAAGCTCGTACCATGTTGCTCCTATTGCTGTTTACGCAACCAATGAAAAACTCAATAGAGGAACTGAGGAAGCAAGTTTCTGAGCTCTCACTCCATGCTGCAGAGTTGAGTAAGCATGTTTTCGCCGACCGCCGCCGACAGGGTAGACCAAAGTCTAGGTCCAGATCCAGAGGTAGGAATGCAGAAACAGGACAGACAACAAAGGTAGGGAAATGTTACTACCACACTAAATTTGGCGAGGAGGCATACAGATGTCTACAGCCATGCAGCATGTCTCTCCGAGCTACACCTCACAATGGACCGGAAAACTAGTTCCCCAACTCTCCACGGCGACAGGGAGCCAGGGGTTAGAGCTGAGTCGCCTTTTTATTAGTGACAAAGGGACAGCAACCCAGTTCCTGATTGATACCGGTGCAGATGTCTCTGTAGTGCCACCAACACACAGTGAAAAGAAGTCACCAAATAAACTTGAACTTTTTGCAGCGAATGGTACTAGGATCCAGACATATGGTCAACGACTTATGACACTTGACCCTGGTTTACGTCGAACATTCAATTGGCCATTCATAATCGCAGAAGTAGGTAAACCTATAATAGGAGTCGATTTCCTGTCGCATTTCAATTTACTCGTCGACAGTTCCAAACATAGCTTAATAGACGGGGACACACACTTGACCGCGTATGGTACCTCTTCTGACAACTACAAACTTCAGGTCCAGCTAACGGAAATTAATAACCGATATCAGCGGATTATACATTAATTTCCTGACATTCTGCGACCTAACATTCTCAACACGAAAATCGCAAGCCACCACATTGAACATTTCATCGAAACGAAAGGCCCACCAGTGTTTGCCAAAACTAGAAGACTCTCAGCTGAAATACTCTTAGCAGCCCGTAAGGAATTTGACTTCATGCTCCAGCAAGGGTTATGTAGACCCTCGAAAAGTTGTTGGGCTAGTCCTCTGCACTTAACTCAGAAAAAATCTGGTGATTGGAGGCCTTGCGGGGATTATATGAAACTCAATCATATCACAGTGCCCGACAGATACCCTATACCTTTTTTAACCGACTGCAACCACATCCTGCATGGAGCTTCCATATTTTCGTCCATTGACCTTGTACGTGCGTACCAACAGATACCTGTGCACGAAGCGGACATACCGAAGACGGCCATCACAACACCTTTTGGACTATTTGAATTTCCATTCATGCCTTTCGGACTAAGAAACGCAGCACAGACCTTTCAAAGATTTATGGACATGGTACTCAAAGGGTTAGATTTTGTCTTTTGTTACTTAGACGATATCCTGGTTGCTTCTCCAGACGATAAAGTGCACCTTCAGCATATCCGCATCCTCTGTGAACGACTAAATGAATACGGCTTATGCATCAATGTTGCCAAATGCATTTTCGGTGTGCAGCAGATCAAATTCTTAGGGTACGAAATCAGCCCTCAAGTCTGAAGCCTCTACCTGAGAAAGTTAGTGCCATTAAGAATTTTCCAGAGCCACAGTCAGCCACAAGATTGCGGCGCTTCTTGGGAATGGTAAATTTCTACCACAGATTCATCCCAGAATGCGCCAAACTGCAACAGCCCCTCTCAAAATTACTTAGCGGACACAAGAAGAATAGCACAAAACTGCTGGACTGGAACGAAGAAGCACAAACCTCTTTTGCTGCAATGAAGGAAGCCCTCTGCAACACAGCGGCCCTGGTACATCCTATTCCCGGTGCTCCACTCTCCTTGGTAACAGATGCGTCGGACGTCGCAATAGGAGGAGTTCTTCAACAGGATACTGACGGCGCAGCCCGACCTCTCAGTTTCTTCTCACGAACTCTCACTAAAGCACAGTCCAGATACAGTGCTTATGATCGCGAACTATTAGCAATATATAGCGCCATTAAACATTTCAAGCATCTTTTAGAAGGCCAGTCCTTTGTAATTTTCACGGACCATAAACCCTTGGTGTATGTTTTTCAACAGGACTTGGACAAGGCATCACCCAGACAGGCTCGTCAATTACAGTATATTGCACAGTTTACGACGACAATAAAATACGTTTCTGGCCAAGGCAATATCGTGGCTGGCACATTGTCACGTTTAGCCACCATAGAATCTCCCTCACCTCTAAATTATGATCAGCTGGCAGATGTACAAGTGGATGAAGACCTCGAATCACTGCAACAGAATCCCGGAATGAAAATAGTAAAACTCAGTCTGCCGTATAGTAGAAAGCAATTATACTGTGACATATCAACAAAGCATATACGCCCGTATATTCCATGCAACTTTCGACAAGCAGCCTTTTCATCTGTTAATCGCCTTTCTCACCCAGGAATCAGAGCAACAACCAAAATGATCACTGAACGATTTATCTGGCCCAATATGAAGAAAGACTGTCAACAGTGGACGAGCATGTATCGACTGCCAAAGATCAAAAATTTATCGACACACTAGATCTCCAGTTGGAAATCCCAAGTTCCCAACGACAGAATCAAACACATAAATCTGTACCTCAGAGCCAAACGAACGTAACTGCCAAAAACTAAATTTTACAGGAGGAGCGAAAAACAAAATTATGAGCAATAAAGGGGAATGGAGTTGCTACTATTTGGCTCTCAATATCTTGGTTTCTAATGAAGTTATGGATTTAATATTAATTGGTTCTATAGAGGTCAAGAAGTTAGTAAAGAATATGAAAAAAACAAAAAATATGAAATTTGGAGTTACGTTCCTTTGGCTCTGGGGTACAGAAATGTCGACATCGTTGGACCTCTACCTGTGTGCCAAGGATTCAGATATCTCCTCACGGCTATAGACAGATACTCTAGATGGATGGAAGCTGTACCAATAGTAAACCAAACAGCTGACTCTGTTGCACAGGCTCTAATAACCACTTGGTTTTCACGATTTGGTATTCCTATAAGAATAACTACTGATCAAGGTCGACAGTTTGAAAGCCAATTATTCAAATCCCTAAGCAAATACCTAGGTTTCCAGAGCATCAGGACAACCGCATACCATCCACAAAGTAATGGTCTTATCCAACGCCAACACCGCACTATGAAAGCAGCACTCAAATGCCATCTACTACAATCCTCATCGTGAGTAGACTCATTGCCTCTAGTCTTATTGGGCATGCGATCTGTGGTAAAAGAAGACTTGGGTCACTCAGCCGCCGAGCTGGTCTATGGTACACCGCTCCGTCTTCCAGGAGAATTGTTCACCGACCAGCCTACCGTATCACAGTCTGACTTCGTGAGACATCTCCAGGAGACAATAAGAGGACTTAAACCAAGTCAGACATCAACCCATGGCAAAAGACCTGTTTTTGTGTCCAAAAATCTCGCCGACTGCTCTCATGTTTTCATACATCATGGACCTCCATTATCCTCACTCCAACCTGCTTATGACGGTCCCTACCCAGTAAAGAGTCGAACTGATAAGTTCTTCGACATTAATATCGGAGGGTTAATAAAGCCAATCTCAGTGGACCGCCTGAAACCAGCTTTTCTATTGGAAGAAGGTCCCCATAGTGTTACTAACCCTCAACAAGAAACTCGTACTGATGTGACTGGACATTTCACCAGATCAGGACGCAAGGTCCATTTCCCTGCACGTTTCTAGGACACTATCGCTGTCACTAGGGGGGGAGTGTGTAGTGTATTGTGTAATGTACTCACAAAGGAAACAGAAATTTATAATGGGACTCAGCCCTCAGTGTTCTGTTTCCCTCTTTTGTTTTTTTTCTCTCTGTTGACATTGTTAAAAAAAGATACGGCGAAGATAGTCGCGGTAATCTGTAATACGAAAGAACACGAATAAATGTGATTGTAAAACTTTAGAAGTTATTTCTTATACTATTAATATTACTTCACTCTAGTAGTGACATCACTGATGAATGAACTTGAAAACCAAATTAGTGTTCTGAATGATGTTTGGGACTTAACCACTTAACATGGTATATGAGAAGAAATGGAGCTGTTAGCAGAGGGTATTTTGAGGAGTAGCTATGAAACCCGCCAAACACTTCCATTTACATTCGTAGCAGTTCGGCTTACTTCGGTAACCATCTTGAAGCAGTAGGACGGCTGCTGCCTCTAACGTCAACTTTTGAGGAATGTATGCGTCTGACTGAACACCACTACGCAGGCGTTATTTTCTCGAAATACATTTTTCTGTAGTTATAAAACAAAACGGTAAATCCTTAGTTTCCATTCTTACCAATACTTAAACTGTTGGTCAATGCTTTAAAGTAGCTCCTTACCTTCCCGTTTCATTCCCATCCTATATTTTAATCTTGGTGGTGATCGAAACATCAATTATTTATGCACAGGCGCATAGGCTGGGACTTAAAACGTTAAGTGAATATTAATAAATGAAAAGGAAGTAAAGACACAGGTAAGATTGAAATTGTAAAGTTTAACTCACAAATATGATTATATTCCATGTTTCCAATAATAAATATCAGAGGTTAGAGTTTATATAAATGCACTGCCTTCTGAACTGTATTAATCGTGTATACACTGCCTGTCCTATACGGCTAATTTTGCGTACTCGGCGACATTACAGATGGCAGCACCTTTCACACCCAGATTGCTTCTTGTTTTTTGCTACGACATTGTTGATTATGTAGTGCTGTCACCGCCGTCTCATAATCACTGCCTTCTAAACTGTATTACTCCTCGAGACGGCGGTGCTCATAATATAGTCTATCAATGCGTCTAATTAATTTACATTTATTTTAATTATTGCTCCAAAATTCCATTTCAAGGTAAGTGTCATATACTGGAATAATATTACGTTCTAAACAAATAACACAAGTATCTGTGTCTGTTTAGTGCTTATTTTGATTAGTGATTGCTGCAATCTGGGTGTGAACTGTGTCGCCTCTACTGGATAAATTAGGCAATTTAACAATACTCTGAACTCCATGTTAAAATAAAGCATAGGACAGGCAGTGTAATTCTCGAGACGGCGGTGATAAATGACGCACACATGGTAGATTAGTAATAAAAGGACGCGTACAGGTTAGGTTACCGACACGGGTGTAGGAAGTTCTAATTTCTACTAGTATTGAACAAATGCAAGACCAAGAATAAGGTGGACTTGGTCTTGGTTTTGGTCTTGTACTATCAGTCTTGGTCTTGGCCTTGGTCTTGCATAGGTAACCCTGGTCTCGGTCTTGGTCTCGATCTTGCATCGGTGGCCCTGGTCTTGATCTTGGTCTTGCATACTCGGTCTTGGTCTTGTTCTTGTTGCAAGAGTCTTGCAGTTTTCTTTTACGCATCTTACTGTGATTGATGGCGCATTTCCATGATTTATAGTTACACCGATTACATGTGTATTATTGCTTGCGAAAGTAACAAAAGCTAATTGCTTTGATCATGTATCAGTAACAAAATAATTAAAAGCTATTCATTTATAAGTACCTGCCTAAATTTAGTCATTAGTTACTTTTTCTTGTTTATGGCCTGCAACAGTTTTAGTTTTTTTTTTTTTAAGTACAGGTATATGTTATAGGTATATGTTACTGATAGTGCAATTACAAAGTAAGCCCCTGTTATATGACAGATATAAATACCGTTCAAAGGCCGCTGAGCCCTGCTCTACTGCTCTCTTCTAAACCAGACTTACTATTTATATCTTTCTTTAGTACAAATGCTTCTCCAGACCTGGAGTATTTCGATTTTGTTATTTTTATTTCGACTTTTTTCTTCTTAGAATTTTTTACATATCTGTACATAGTTATAAAATGATTAAAGCTAATGGATTTTGATAGAACTCTGACTGAAACATAACCTGAGTATTGTAGTACGATCCCGAATGGTCTTAAAGCTAAATTTTACATACACAGTATTCGGTTAATTATTGCCATGCTAAAAAAAAGGAATAAATAACACAAAAATGAACACTTTGGAAACTCCTGTTATTAACCAGACTTCGCAAACTCCTCTTCTTTCCCACCCTCTAGACCGTTACACAGACAACCTCCTTGTCAATGGTTTATGAGGGTTGAAGTGTGAACCCGTTCGTCAAGAATTTACAACATGCACAGTCCTTGTCAACATTTTCTTAACGTAAAAATATACATTTGTATAATAGATAAATAGTCTATAGCATTGTTCCGTCTAGCATTCCGTGTCTGGCCGGATTTGAGGCATCAGCTGTTTTTGCGAGGTCATTCGCCGTGTTTCCATGGCAACATGTGTATTTGACTGCGTTTCTTTTATTTTTGTGCTTTCAATATAATTTTAAATATGTTTACTTTCTGGTTTGTTCTTTTCTCCCATCAATTCTCATCAGAAATGACATTTGACTGTCGCATCTTTCATTTTTGGATAGTCATGTCTATAATCTCAAACCCAAAATTTCAGTCTGATTATTTTTAGTATATTTTAATCATAATTTTGTGTTTTTAAGGAAACAATTCAGTTTTAAAGTAATGCTAATTAATTATCTTATTTTTGTTCTAGTATTTTAATGTAACTTAATTGATTTATTTCCAAGATTGATTATTTATTGTTTTTCTTGGCCAATGGGATTCTTGCTTTACGTCACATGTCGTGACGTCTGTCATTCTTTTCCTTCATTCTTATTCACTCATTCGAAGCCTTCGCCAGGCTAGTTTTATTCAGTTCAGAATACTGAATCTAGTTATTATTGTCGAGCTGGGAATTGAAGTTTCCCAGCCCTAGTTGTTGCAGAGACGCAATTTAACACCTTCATCAAAGTAATTTGTTTTGTGATTCAATTACAAACGTGTGAATCCAAGTCTTTTCACTTCCCTGATCAAACCGTATGGACTTGAATGTGCAACTCATTAAGTAAAAAGGATTTACTGTAAGTACTGCTGTGAATTTAATATTTCAGAGTGCTTTAATATTAGTTGCAGTGTCGAAGCAACATTTAAAGGTTCTGTTTCTCGGTCGAAGCAGCAATTCGACCTTAAAATAATTGCTGAAAGTGCACATTCATTTTCAAGAATAGTGAAATTCTTATTCAGTCGTTTGAGCAAGCGCGACTATAAAAAATTGCTCTGGTCCTCCGAGCTATTCATCAGTCTCATAAGGCAAGCATGCCTTATTATCCAGAAGGAGCTTGCTAAGTCGTCTCCCCTTGACGTCATCAACATTTCTTCTTCTTCGGCACCGCTAGGAAGAGGAATTCATTTGTAAAGCAAGATATCAAAATTCCATCTTGTATTTAAAAAGGGTCTATTTCTCATTCTTGTCCATTGTGCTCTTTGTGTCTTTCAAGGGGCTCAATAAATATATTTTAAACTTGACTTAGTGTAGCATCCTTCAAACCGGGGAGATTTACCCGTGTCCCTATTTCGCCTGCGAGCTACCGTGGGAGCGGGTACAAACATAAAACTCATATTTTCATAGAAAAACTATGAAATAAAATAATTTAATTACTCTCATATACCGTAGTACTGGTAATTTGGTTTGGTTTAGAAAGCAGGGACCAATATCACATTCCTGGCACCAGTAAACATATATATATTTTCTTCTCGTATTCGTGCACATAACAGCCTCTTGCGAGGATTGGATTTTTTAAACTTTGTGGTTGGACTATCCTAATAAAATATCTCTCCATTAGCCTTGGCATCTCCTAAGTGATAGTACTCGTTATGTTTAGCTGACTAAACACTGACTATTGCTTTCAAGAACCCGGTGCGAACTGATTTCTTTTTGCCTTACGGGACTTGTTTTCAAATGAATACCCAGGGTTTCCTACAAAACATTATGACATTTCCATTTAGTATTCGTTACACCTACAAAAATGAAGTTTGACATAATAACATCATTCGTATGGTGCCAAAACTTTTTAAAACCATAATTATTCAAAATAAATTAGACGTGTATACAAATAGGCTACATATCCTGAAAGAGTGAATTTTCTACAACCTAGTATAATTTACTTCCTATAACTTCAAAACTTTACTAGTGAAAAAAAATTAGCACTACGGGTCTATATGACATATGGAGGACGGAATTAACGGGTTAAATGTAATTATTTGATGAAAACTATAGGCTACTTTAATCTTGAAAGAGGAACTGCAGCATTCTTGACGACTGTCTAGTGAATGCTAAAATTACTTGTTGAATAAATTCGTCCTTTTCCTTCTCCCGATGCCCCCTTCACTGCTTCGATGCAATCTTCACTGCTGTAGACACGGTCGGGGAAAAGAGTCGTTTTCCTTGGAGAATATCGATGTATTGCATTGTGCCTATATCGCCAGCTGAACCACTTCTCACTGTTTTTCAACAGTTCTTACCAGCTCTTAGCTTAATACATAAAATTATCAATGGCATAAAGTCTTTACTGTATCTTGTGGAACTGGAAGCAGTTACTTCAGCATTTTGCTACAGCTCGCTCCAACTAATCGGCACTAACAGGAATTTGGTTCCAAAAATGTTTCATTCTCTGTTGTTGCACGATCATGTCCCGTATGATACCAAGACAGCAAATATTATTATACTATGTCTAATAATTTTATCAAAAGGATAAATTTATTTATTTTAAAGCCTATAACGCAATGTATCAATTTATGTTTGTATGATGGAGTATTTCTACAGTATTTTAAGACTGCTAAAGTGATACCCGTCTATAAGAAAGGTGATTATGATTGTCCTAGTAACTAGAGACCCATATCAGTCATACCTGTTTTTTGGAACATCTTAGAAGCAGCTGTAAAAACTCAATTATGTATTTTGAAATTAATAATCTTTTTTAGTAATAGCCAGTTTGGTCTCAGACGCGGAAGATGTACAACAGATGACCAGAGCATTTGAAAACAAAGATGTTTTAGGGACACATTATGCGGTCTGAGTAAAGCTTTTGATACCTTTCCATATGAATTACTTCTTAAGAAGCTACATTAATGCGGTATAAAAGGAAAGGAAGATAATTTTTTAAAGACTTCCTTGAAGAAACGTACCGGTATCAAGTTGTCGAGGTAAATAACCGACAATCAAATACAAAAATGATTATAAGCGGAGTTCCTCATGGATCCATTCTGGATCCTGTACTATTCATAATTTATATAAATGATATTGTTAATTACTTAAGTATAAAGTCAATAATATATGCAGACGATACAGCTCTGCTTAATTCTCAAAGCAGCCTTAACGACCTGGAGAATATTTCATGTCTAAGTCTAAATGATACAAAACGTTGGTGTGCAGCAAATAGTCTACTCTGAACAATGATAAAACTAAGATAATTACATTTACACCAACAGATCAAATTATAGAAGATTGTAATAATAGACCTGTAGAATTACATGCATAGGCGTAACCAGGCCGACCATATGGGGGAGGGGTTATAAAGTCTGGGGGGTATGGGGTCCTCCCCCGGAAATTTTTAAAAATTAAGATGCACAATAACTAGTTTTAAGCTTCCCATGCTTTAAACTCATATTAAGTAATTTATAAGCACATTTTTAAAAAAGGTGATATATGACAATAATGAAGTAAATTGTACAATTTTCCTTTTTTTTAATCAATGGGGAGGGTTCAAACCCCCCAAAACCCCCCTCGTTACGCCTCTGATTACATGGTCGTATATATCTGGATTCTAAGCTTTCTTGGGAAACGCAAGTCAACAAACTGCTTAGGAATTTGAGAAACTACATTCCATTCTTATACGTTAAAGGAGCAAATTTCACCTTTTTTTTTCAAAGTTTATTTAGTTATGGTCTCATTTTGTAAGGTAATAGCTCACACATAAACAAAATACTGAAGATATAAAAGAAAGCAATAAGAATATTAAATAATTCCTCAGCAAGAGAACACTGTCGACCTTTATTTATTAAGTTGTCTATACTTATGTTATAAATCTTTTTATATTTGACCTGGTAACTTTTACCCTAAGCAAACTATTAATATATAACAACACAGATCAAATTCATAACCATAATACTCATTTTAAGCACCTAATAGACATACCACGTTGTAGACTACAAAAAAACTATGAAAAGTTATGATTACTTAGGACAAAATATTGTCAATAAATTACCTCGCATTATACTGGAACAGCCACTGAAAGAACGGAAACAAAGGTTTTATACATGGCTAATCAAAAATCCATTTTATAATATTGAATAATTTCTCTCACTTAATAACATTGATCTCACAATATAAATTTATAAGAATATGGTAGTAACTATTGTTATGGAAATTACATTTATTTAATACGATTGACACTGACTATAACAGTTTGTACTGTTAATCGGCAATAAATGACATCATATTATTATTATTATTATTATTATTATTATTATTACTGCCTACATAGATCCCATACAACGACCATTTTTCCTGCGAAATGAGAAGTTCAAGATGTAAACCCAAAGTTCCGAAAACACTCCCGTTGGGGAAATTAATATTCACTAGACCGTTGCTTACACTTACCGAACTGAACTAACAAACCTATACGAGTATAATGGAAGTTTCCCAGGAAAGTCTAACATACGTCACTGTATAAAGATATAATAGCGTTTGGAGCTATTGAGAGTCACGACAACTAAAGTCCTCAAGGTGCGGAAGGAGCCACAGAAAACACCTGAGATTTCCCCAGGCAATATCCATCGTCTCAATGAAACAAATAACCAGGACTCCACATAGGACCCCGGGAACGACGAATCATGTACGTATTTAAAAAGCGAGCCAAAGGAATCCTAGCACAGTCCGCAGTAACTTGATTCGTTACATTTTGAACTGCATTTGCCAATTTTAATCGATTTACCTGTAATTTCTCTAACTGGAGGTTAGGTCTATAACTATAGAAGGTTTTAGGACGCAAATCCCATTTGGCATCGAGACTTGAACCCGGTCACGGAATTACTAAACTGCATTCCTGTATATGTCGTAAATCCCTCATCGAGGTTGACAATTTAACGATCATCATAGGAGAGAGATTACGTCTGGGGCCGTGAGTTGAACTTTGTTCTAGTTCAGATGAAAACACCAACACGAAAAGCCGAAGGTCGCGGGTTTAAGTCTCGGTGTTAGAGGGAATTTTTATTCTAAAACATCCTCATCTAATGTTCAACAGAAACAACAATTCCTGATTATAAGTTTCCGATGTGTCTCACTGATACGTTTAAAATTGGTGCCGAAGGGTGCAAGGGTGTACCCAAGTAGCTATGTGGAAAATTTGGTTCAGTGTCAGTTCCAACTGTAGCTATTGAAAGGTAGCCAGAAGTGGAACACAAACTTCTGTTGTTTTTCTTTTCTTTTTTCCCAAATATAGCCAAATCACAAAGCTACATATTGAAGTCCTTTTTTATATTAAATTCTGCTGAAGGATCAATCTAAATTATGGTCTACCAATTTTACTCACAGGTCAGTATTTTACAGGTAAATCAGTGGACGAGCCTAGAGACTGTAGACTGAATGATAGCAGACGTATCAGTCAGAAACAAATAAGCAAAATTTTTGCTGTTTACTGAAAACTTGGCAATATTGACAAGGTACGTGGTTTTATTAACATATTTGTAGCTAATAATTTTAAAATGCCGATGATTCGAGCCAATTCTGACTAAGATATTTTTAATATATTGAATTTTTTAATGTCGATAATTCACGATAACATCTGTGCCGTAAGCTGTTTCTCAGTGCTCTGGATATTGAGAAAGGAGTGTTAAATTTTCCCTAATTAGACGCCAAACTCAAGTGGGACAACACAAAATGACAGAAGGAATACGAATGCTATAAATCACATCAACAAATTTCCTACAATGTCATCCCACTAGAAGGAAATATTTGAGTTCAAATTTGAATATTACTAAAGTAAAGATTACACCAAATTGAATGTAAAAATAGTGGTTACAACCAGTCCCATATAACGAAGAAAGATAAGTGCCCTAAATGCTCTGCGTATAAATAACATATTAACAGAAGCTCACAATGCAAGATGATCACAGCAAAAACACATGGAACTGAAGATAAGAAAAACAATCAGAGAAATCTGTTCATTCATTCATTGTGTTCTGCCCAGGGGCAGGTCTTTCATTGCAAACACAGCACTCTCCACTCTTCACTTCTCTCAGAGCTTCCTTTTTGTGTATGCATATAGTCCATTTATTTTAATGTTTTCTATCATCTAGTATCTTCTTCTGCCTCGAACCTTCTTCCCATTTATCATCCCTTCTATGACATCCTTCAGCAGACAATTTTTTCTTAGCCAATGTTCCATACAATTTCTTTTCCTCTTTCTGATGATAACCAATAAAACTCTTCTTTCTCCCACTCTGTCTAGCACATCTTTATTTTTAACTTCATCTGTCCATGGTATTCGCTCCATTCTTCTCCACATCCACATCTCAAATGCTTCCAGTTTTTTTTTCCTCATTCCGTCGTAATGTCCAAGTCTCTGCACCATACAACGCTACACTCCACACAAAGCACTTCACTAGCCTTTTCCTTAGTTCCTTTCCCAAAGACCCACAGAAAATTTTCCTATTCCTGTTAAAAACTTCTGTCACCATTTACTTCTTGACAACAGCTCATGTTGCTACTGCTAGTATAACCCAAGTATTTTAACCTGTCTACTTGTTTAATAACCTCGTCCTTAATTCTCACGTCTACCTTTTTGAGTTCTCTTCCATGGTCTTCGTTTTATTTATATTTATCTTCATCCCATATTCCTCACATTTGTCACTTAACTCCATTAGCATGTTGTTCAGTGTCATTTCATCTTCACCTAGCAAAGCCATATCATCTGCAAATCGTTTGCACTTTATTCTTTTTCCTCCTATGTTTACACTTCCATGTTCCAGAGACAGGTCTTTATTAAATCTTCCAAGTACAGGGACCGGCAGAATAATCTGACGATTTTGAAATGCATATAAAAATAATAAACATCACTGTAATGCAAAGTTTAATGATCACATTTGTTAGAGCAATAATTTTCATTTACAGTTCTTCCATTAGTTTTTGTTTGTTTTGAAAATTGTGTTCGGTAAAATGACGACCACCATTTTGTAGACATTCATGTAGCCTTGCCTTGAAGTTTTCCGTCGAATGCCTTTTCCAGGTCAACAAATACTGCATACACTTCTTTACCTTTTCCTATATATCCTTCTTTTCTTATATCAATCCAATAGCATCTCTCGTGCCTTTCTCCTTCCTAAATCCAAACTGTTCTTCTTCCAATTCTTCTTCCATCTTAGATCGTAAGCGTCGATTCAGTATTCGCAGGAGAATCTTTGCAGAATGTGATATCAGGGTTATAGTCTTTAAGTCCTTACATTTCTTCGCATTATTTTTCTTCGGGATTGGTATTACTGTAACATTGTCTGTGAATTCTACAGGCCATTCACCTTCCTTATATATCTTGTTACATAAAGACAGAATTTCCTGCATCCCTTCTCCTAAGTATTTAAGCAATTCAATGGGAATTCCATCTACTCCTGTTGCTTTTCCAGTTTTCATTTCCTTAATTGCCAGCACAATTTCCTCGCTCAGAATGGAAATCCTTTTTCAAGTTCAGGTACACCTACTTCATTCTCTATATCCAAAAAAGCAGGACGATATCTTGTCTCATATAATTCTTCTACAGCTAAACTAAATCCTGAGACTAGACATTCATGTAATTTTGACTTACAGCGAGGTAATGTATGTTCCCACAGATCCAACCCTTTTTTACAAAACAAAGTTAGCTACATTTAACTGTACTATCTTGGACGTTGGGAATAATATTAGAAAATATTACATGTGGAATAAAGTAGAGGACGGTTGAAGGACCTTGTGAAATTGCTTCATGTGTCATAATTTGAGAAGGATTCCCGAAGCTCTGAAGAATTTAAGGTACTTTACGACACATGTAAATGACAAAATAAATCAGGATGTAGCAGCACCACTAGATATTACTGACCAAAAGTTTCTCTTGTCCGCCCATGGAATGGAATGTGATTCGATATATGACAGAATTGATGTTGTGTCAAAAAATATGCCTGTTTATCTGTACATGATTCGGCTGACAATTATAAAAAAAAAAAGAACAAATCCGAAATATGAAGTTTGCCAGTTCTAGACTGGAAAACATTAGCAAAGTTAGTGGTTCTGAATAGAAATAAAACTGCTGAAGAAAGTATAAAAACATAGTAAAAAAGGATTAAATGGATTAGGTACGAGAAAGCAAATCCATTTGTAATGAAAGTCGAAACAACTTATGAAGGGGTTACTTTTTGTCAAGAAGAGGCCGACCTTTCACCATCAGCACCATGGAGAAATGTTTCGAATCTTTGCCCAATGAAAAGAGGAATTTTTCCACATTCAAGTTAAAACACGAGATATTTACAAATCAACTTACGTTCCTCATGACTTTAAAGATTTCTTCCAAAATTTATTGAGCAATCCTACTACTGGAAATGATGAAACGGTTTTGCTCCATAGTTAATTCCGTAAGACATTCCGAAAACGAGCTCAGAATTAGTTTACTCTTTAATGTTAGTAGACAGTCTACATCTTAATATACAGTTTTGTTCAAACTCCTGTAATCGTTTTTCTTGTTTATTTTTTTTAAGATAAATGACTTTTCAATATATTATAAAGTTACCAATACAAATGCTAATAGGTGCTATAAAAATTACCGTTATTCATAATTTTAGGGACACTGGTTATTTATCAATTAGTACATGGCCTTATTTGCTTGAATTTATTTTCTTATATTGACTTCATTCCAAAAGTAGCTATGTGTTATTTTACAAAATTCTAGCTGAAAAGTACTCTAATGGAAAGTGTGAAATATGAATAATCATGGATCATTGAAATTATTAAACAGGAGACATCATAGCTAATAAAAAAGTGCCTAGATTATAAACCTGAATTGATATTTTTATTTCTGAAATTTATTTTGATTGTACGTTTTTGCAGATTGCATATTTAGAATCAAGCTATCGGCTGTGAGTTAAACTTAGTATGCGCTGTATGAGTTTGTAATTAGCAGCCGATTTTGCTTTTCAGTGTATATCTCACTCATTACACTGGAAGCGCTTTCACTTCTTGCTGATGAGTTGGGAATGGTCTGAACAGTCGTGATAAAAGCCGCTGAACTTTCCTTGGTCTCAGTATACGTTCTAAACATATTTATGCAGGCCTACTTGGATATCTCTTGTCTAAAATGTCTTAAAGCATTAACCTTTGACTACCGTCTGCGTAATCTTGTGGTTAGCGTTGCTGACTAGTGACTGTGGATCCGTAGGTCTGGGTCCGATCCCGGTACCTTCTCGGGTTTTTCTGAGGTAGGAAGGTCAGGAATGGGATATATTCAGCTCGTATACAAATTGAGGAGCAACTTAATAAAGAATTAGAAGCTCCCGTTAAGAAAACCATCAATAACGGCTGCAGGAGTCTGCATGCTTGACCATACGCCCCCAATCCTGCCATCTTCCTGCCATATCGGATGGTAGGTCTATTCGCACAAGGGATGTAGCGCCTCTGAGTTTAGTTTTTTAGCCTAGTTTTGAATCACATGTGATTTTTGTAATTCTGTCATCTTGTTTCTGACTTCACAACGGTCGCAGTTTTTCCACCACGCCCTTCTATGGCTTGGCAGGATTGCCATAAGTAAACCATTTTGTTACTGCACGTCGAAATAAGTAATATAAAATACTAAGGGGAAAGTATTTTCAGGGTAAGTTTCGGTCCAACTAAACCATTGTATAGAGTTATTACTTCAAAATATTTAATTCAAGTAGTAAAAGTGTAAAACCTCTTGTGTTATTTTTGTAGAAAAATTAAAGACATAGGCATATTTAATATTAAGCTTGTGTAATTGAGTATGTGAATTTTATTCGTTTCCCAAAAAAGAACGTTTTTGACATGTGGGGAAAATTTTAAATGATGATAATCATAGAATATTATCTTTTTCTATGCTCTTCTTTCTTCTTTCTTTATATTAAAACAGAATGTGGTAATTTATTTCTGTGACCTACTCTAATTAGCATTTTTTGTTTATCGCTTGGTGCAAAGAAAATTAATCTGTGCTTGATAGAAGCAGGGTTATTTTGTGTAAATGTATGAAAAAGCACCCAACAATTTTATTTTTCCCAGTCCCCTTGGCAGTGTGAAATACTTAACTTTGATTGTTGAAAGTGTTGCAGAGAATCTTGCGATATAATGAGACAATGAGTGTGTATATCTGAGAATGATAATTACAGTTGGTAGCATTGCACCAACTGGTAGTGCCAGGCCGCGACTGCACGCTATCAAACAGCATTCCACCCGCAATCAGAAAGAAAGCATGGTACAATATACTAGAAAGCAATTTTCACTCATTCCTTTGCAAATTCAATTTCAACAATACTTTGTGTAAGCACCTCTTTAAGTTAACAAGATGTACAGGAGTTTCCTAGCCTAGATCAATAAGAGATAACCTTGGGATGGGATTTTTACTGTTATGGAGGTTGGCAGAGTTTGTTGAATGGTCATCATTTTTACGAAAATCGTAGCTACTTTGGTCAATAATGTATCAGAAATACAGGTAATATTGGCGAAATAAAAAATATATTTTCGATCCTAGAGCAGGCGTGTTCTGTAATATTACGTGAGCAGGCGCGCGGTGTATTCTGTACACAGTGGAGATAATGATAATTTGTTGCTATTCCATCACTTTAATTTACATTACACCATTCATGGATTACAAGTAACATCTAAGCTAAAGCTTCAAAATACTTTCATGAATGATTTATAAATGCTTCTGGTTACAGATTGCATAATTATTAGTCCATTTCGACCTCATGTGAACGCACGCTGCATATCTCACAAAGGATTGCTGTTGGGGCTGATTTTTTAAAAGATCTTGATAATATTTTTTTAATGATACACGAAATGTTACTCCATTCTGTTTATTGTCCCTACCTATTGCTTACATGACCGGGCGCTCGGTGTACACAATACACCGCTGCTGCAGTTAAGAAAAAACGTATTGTTCATAACTAAACTGAAGCCGAGCAACGATTTTTTGTACTATACCGCTGTGTGTACTGACAATTGAACTAATACTTATATGACAGGGCGCGGGGTGTACACAAGAAAAACGTATTGTAACTTTTGACCTGCTGATGCTAAGATCGCTCTGGAACTAAACTGAAGCTAATCAACGATGTGAAAGGTATAGACAATTAGGTAGCTGTAAGATTTTTCCGGTGGAGGGCAAATTGTAGGCTAAATCTAGTATATAAAACACACCTAGTACTCGTTTCGAGTCACCTGAGTAATAAACTAGCAATGTAGCATTTTCAGAAATATAATGTGTTGTGTATGTGCGCGCCTATGCGTCTTTGTAAGCAGCATTGCTCGAAACCACGGCTTCAGTAGGCTTATTCCAATTTCTGATATTGAATAGAGATATGTCACATTCTGCTTTAGATGTAAAAATTTAACAGAAAATGTTAAATTATAGCTATATTAGTTTTAAATCATAACGAAAATATAGTAAGCTATAACATACGAGAGGGAGTAAACATTCTCCCTTTACAAATTTAACAACAAATATATAGGCTATGTTAAATTATAGCGATATTAATTTTAAAATGTTAATTAAATATTAGGCTTTAACATACGAGCAGCGAATATACATACTGCTTTTTATAACTTAATTATTGCAAATATGAAAAAGAAATCGTAACATACGGAGCGCGCTAGATACTGTGTGGCTGCATCCACGATATAGCCTGTCCTAGTTTATAGGTCTTTTGAATGCAATTTCGATTCATACACATTTATATCTATAATTTAACACTGATTACTAATATTATCAGTAATTTAAAGCCAACGGGTACTTTGAATTCAAAACTATCAGAGCCGTAGGCCTATGAAGGATGAAAATTAAGTAATAAGTTAATAGTTATATTTATGCTTCTGAAAGGCGTGGATGTGTATTTAACGGAAGAAAATAATTAAGAAGAGAAATTTAAAATACAAATGTTCAGCATTTGAAACGTAGGCCTACAGTACATTTGGAAACATGGAGGGAAGATAATTTCTCTTCTTTTACACCACTGGATGCCCCTAACCTAGTTTCACTATCTTACTGTACATTACATTGCATTATGTTTGTATGAGTTAACTGCATTCACCCTATACTAAATTGCATTCTATGTTAACTGACATGAGACGAGTTCACAAATTAATGTACATGTCCTTTTTAGAAATGCAAGTAGATTGTACAAGCAAACAGGTTTGGCATAGATTTTTTATGAGTCATCCATCATTTAACGTAAAAGCAATCCATCGAATGTCGAGTCATAAATTCAGGTAAATAGCTCAATCCCAAGCAACTCGCTCGCATTCACCACACTAATTTTGGGATCTCCAGTACTTTTTTTCTTTCTTTTTGAAGGTCCTTTAAAAGATTTATAGAATCCTGAAGAATAGGCTGCATGCTCAACTTGATGTTCAATTAGTAATACACTGTGAATTAACTCAGGACACTGATCCACTTATAAAAAGATGGTTTCATATATTGCGACATATAAATACTCTCCAGTTAAAATGTGATTTAAAAGGTTAATAAACTACTACGTGTCGATGTGTTAGGCCTATATCTTGTTCATATGGTTTCGAAATGACACATTTTACGCAATTCGCTTGAAGGATCACATCACAATGGCAAACAATACCATTCCATACAAATATTACAGGCCTACTGCTTATCGACTTATAGTCCTATTGTATTGTTCTGTTTTGTTTTTTATGGTGGGCGGTGTTGTATCAACAAGATGTGCAGTCGTCTAGGATTGATCCATGTAACACAAAGAAGAAAACAAAGGTATGCTTGCGTTGTCGCATGTGCATGTTGTATGCATCACTTTATTTCTTTGTTTGTGTTACATGGACCAGTCCTAGACTACCGCATATATTGTTGACACCAGCACTGCTCTTCATGAAAGAAACAAACAGTACTTAAGGTATAGATTATATACCTTAGGACGAGGAAGTGAAATTCCATGTCGAGTTTTCAACATAACGTTTTGAGATTCCCTTAATTCTTATTTTCTGAAACATATTGTCTGAGTGTGTGTCAGTCTGTCTGTATGCCACTGAACAGCATAGCTCGAGATCGTAAAGTCATTTCCAAATGAAGTTTGAAGTTGGGTTAGATATTTTTGGGGGTGTGACACAAAGAATGGTGGCGACTTTCTCGTAATTTGTCTAAAACTTTACATGAAGGAAATTTCATTTTTCGCTAATTTTTCGAAGACGTCATTAACGATTTTGTTAAAAAGAGATTTGAAATCAACCTTTTTTGGTGAAATTTCTCTGAAGGGTAGTTATAAGCCAGTCATCGTTTCTACAAACTCACACTTCAAGTAACTTATAATGTGGCGAACTGTACATCTGTGTGAGACAGAAACAACTGAATACGCTCCCTTCATTAGAGTATAGAAAGTTATGTGAGTATATAATCAAATTTTAAAAATAATTAAATATCATTTTGCCCTTATGTGTACAACTGTGTAGGCTATGCCTAATAATACGTATAGTGAATGAGCGAGAGGACCCAGGTTCAATCTCCGTGGGCGGCTAGTTTGACTTTGGTTTTTACATGGTTTACCCACTCGCAATGGCAATGGCAATTGCCGGCTTGGATATGTAATAATAATAATAATAATAATAATAATAATAATAATAATAATAATAATAATAATAATAATAATATAAATTTTATTGTGATTAGACTACAATTAAATAGTAATAGACAACGCCAATCTTAAAATTAGGGATATAGGGCAAAACCGGGTGACGCGCCGCACCGGGATAGATGCCGCACCCCCTCTAACTCGAACATTTGACGCTAGGTACCGCTAGTTGTCGTGAAACCATCTCCAGTTCCCTCTCTATAGTAATTGGATCGCGTAAGTTCATTGTTTGTGGTGTTTATTTCATTGTTGTAGCGGCATTTATCAGGTAAGTGCACTAGTTTCACTGCGAAACTTTTTTGACTCATTACTTTATTCTTTCCTGATCTGTATTCGTTCCATTTTTTCTGCGTGTACTGCTTTTAATAGACTATTTAGAGGTTGTAAAGATATTGTGAGTGAAGTTCGCCATAACAACAATAACAATAAGCTCTAAAGATGAGTGCGGCACGTGTCCCTGAGTTTTGGGTCACATGCCGCATAGCTTTCAAGGGTGACACGCCGCACAATGTCTTGCAGTATAATTACCCCCAAAATTATTTTTTATACTGTTTTCAACAATAAACATGTCACCTCGGTATAGGGGAAGGGAAGGACCTAAACATCGTGGCCTATGGAGTGACAGTGACCTACAAGAAGCTGTTCGGCGAATTAAGGCAGGGGAAATTTCCATTCCGGAAGCCGAACGTTGCTACAATATGCCAACGAGGACTAATCGTAGGCGCACGGACACAGGAAATTGGGAAAACCCTCACTTGGGCCTGAAGGAATATTTGGTACTGAAAATGAATCAAGGCTAGTCGCCAATATTCAGAGATTGTGTAGATAGGTTCTCTTTTGTTCTGTACGTGCCTTTGAAGTAAATTTAGACTGTTATTGTGAATGCGGCATGTCTCCCATGCGTGCGGCATAGCACCCTGTAACGCGGTATCTCTCCAGCTTTGCCTTTCAATTTAGTAATTGTATTTACACCCGCTTTGCCTTTCAATTTAGTAATTGTATTTACACGTTTAATTATTATTTTAAAAAATATTTCCTTTGCTGAAATATAGGCAGGGAAGATCATAGCTTGGAATCTCAAAAAGAATTTTCAAAATATTCAATCCTGTTTTGAGGTAGACGAATTTCAAGAAAAGTGCGGCGCGTCACCCTATCTTGCCCTAAATACATTATTAAACGGTAAAACATTAGAATGCCATCATTATGTATCCAGAACTCCAATCAACTTACAATAAACAGTTGAGACATACAGATAGGACTTACATAAACATGTTGCAGTTATAAAATTCGTCTAACGAATAATGGGTTCATAACAAGCCACTCAAATACACTTTTTCTAAAATTATTGAGTGTTAATTCCTGATAGCTTGCTGGTAATTTATTGAGTAATTTCATCCCCACAATTTGGTGGCTATTTGTCGATTTTACTAATCTATGGTTTGGCAAATTTATTTGAGAATTAAATCTTGTATTGTATTGTATTGTATTGTATGTTGTTTCTTAATTGCAAACTAGGCAACTTCTTCTTTGTATATATTCTCTGTATCTGGTACTCTATGATCCCCAGGTGGGGCGATGGGGCCTCCAATGGAGGTTTCATTACCTATACTAATTTTGATATGCTTATTTTCCGAGAGAGGGTAGAGGGACAGGTGGTAAGCCCATCGCCTCGCAACCCCCCTCTGGAAACTAAGTATTTCTTGGACGTGAAAGGGCCGAGAAATTTTGTCCAGAGGCTCTAATTTAGGCTTGGAGTTCTTTTATGTGCCGTAAATCTACGACACGGGACCCCCAGCTTAAAGTCCCTCCCGGAGGACTCCGAGCCCAGGATTTTACGTCCTGAAAAATCCATCGACCGCGGCCGGGTTTGATCCCGCGCCCTGCGGATCTAGAGGCGGGCACGCTACCTCTAGACCACCGCGGCCTACTTTTGTATAGCCTATATTAATACTGTATAAATATAAAGATTGACAACTGTCATAATTTTTTCTTTGACAATACTTGCCATCATCGCCGCTATTTATCACCCAATATAATCATTTAGATTGAATATGAGTTTAAAATGCCATAAAACAGCATTATTAGAACCGATGAGAATGGCTCTGCTGCCTGTGTTAACTTTTACTGTGAGCTCAAAACAAAACAACAGCGTTGTTCATATTTCCATGTTTTCTGATATTGTGCATTGAATAGATAGGCATAGCCAGATTTTACGCCAAGGTGTGCCTAACAGTATAAACCCTTCTACTTTACACATAAAAATTCGTAAAATTATAATTTATTATAACAACAAGATTATAATTTGATTTGTTTGAGGAATTTATGTAAGCAATGTAAAAATTGCGAAAAGTAACCCCAAAAATTACTCCGTTGTAAGAATGGGAATTCATATTATTTGGCTGTTTTGATTATAAAAAGTTCAAACGGAAACATAAGCTTATTTCAATCTAAATTTTAAAATTCAGACTGCTAATAGTAACGAACCTTGTTACCATCATTATCGCATAAATCTTAGGCACTATATCTCAACGAAATTAAAATATCATCGCGGTCTTAAAAGCATTCCGCAATCGAAACAACGAATCCCTTCACGCACATAATTTTTTAAAAATCTTTCTTTAACATTACAATCTGTTCTACAATGAACAATAAGTAATAATCAGTGATGGGAAGTAATTGAGTAAAAGTAATCGGATTACAGTAACAAATCCTTTTTTGGTCCCATTTACTTGTAATCAATACTTTTAAAAAATGTAATTTCTACTTGTAATTTACTTCTGAAAATAAAATTGTAATTGTTACATTTAGTAGTCATTAGTATTAGTATCATTCTCGCTTGTTATATCGTCGTCACTACTGTTTTTGCAACTAATATCCAAATTAGAGTTAATATTAACAAAAAGTTACTCAATGTTTTCGAAAATATTCTCATTGATGTGTTTTAATGTTTGTTTGTTTGTTTGTTTGTTTGTTCATTAATGATTTGGGCTCGTGTCCAAAACATACCAAAAACAAAAAATTTTTAGGTACTGCCAATTTGTAAAGTAATTGTAAATGTAATTGTAATTTTACTGATTACTTTTTGAAAAAGTAATTTGTAATTGTAATTAAGTAAAATGTCTCTCAGGTAATTGTAATTCAGCCCAATTACTTTCTTATTGTACTTTTCCCATCACTGGTAATAATGATACAAGAATGAACATGTTACAAATATAGCCCAGTGGCTAACATAACAAATCTGTTCGACATTTAATTAAATCTGTAGATTAAGTCCAAAACTCTATTTCTATTGAGCCTACACGTGTTTGTCCCATTGTTCAGGAGATTCACTGCATATGAATTGTGGTGTTTGTTTAGACGATTCTGGTAGGCCATACTGTATTTACTTATTTCCTGTTTTACTGTTGGTATTTCAAGATCTTGATAAATATATTTGTTACTGATGTACCAGGGAATTTTACCAATAGTTCGTATCGTTTTGGATTGGAAACGTTCTAGAATTTCTATGCTGGAGTTACTTGATGTACCCCAAAGTTGAATTCCATATGTCCATATTGTTTTAAGGATACATTTGTAAATTAGAAGTTTGTTCGTAGTTGACAACTCTGACTTGGGTCCTAGAAGCTAATACAATTTGCTGAATTTTAGATTTAGTTGTTTGCGTTTGGTACTTATATGCTTTTTCCAGGTCAAACGACGATCAAGATGGATACCCAACTATTTAACTTCTTCTGACTGAGGTAGAGTCTTACCGTTGATTCTTACTAGATGGCAAGTGCCTCGTCTTAGCGTGAAAGTTACATGTAGACTCTTATCTTCATTAATTTTTATTATCCATTTTGAAGCCAAATCTCCAATTCAATTACTACGTATTCTTGTATGTGTTGTGATGCTGTGGTTAAATCTTCATGGATTGCTAAGACTGCTGTATCATCAGCAAAAGTGGCTATAGTTGTCGGTACATCCATGGGCAAATCTGCAGTGTAGAGTAAGTACAACACAGGACCAAGGACACTTCCTTGTGGAATTCCAGAGTTGATAGGGTAGAGATCCGATAGGCTGTCTTCAAATTTAACTTGAAAGAATCTTTTTTCTAGGTATGCTTGCAGAATACTTTAAAAAGAATGGGGTAAGAACTTTTTTTATTTTGAATAGCAATCCAGTTTGCCAAATTTTATCAAAAGCTTGGCTAACATCTAGAAATGTTGCTGAACAGCATTCTTTATTTTCAATTGCATTGTGAATGACATCTGTTACTCTATGCACTTGTTCTATGGTTGAGTGCTGTGCTTGAAATCCAAATTGATGGTCGGTAATTATGTCTGTAAGGAGTGGTTTAAGTCTGGCCAGGAGTATTTTCTCAAACAATTTAGAAATAACAGGCAATAAACTTATGGGTCTGTAAGATTTAACTCATTTGGAGGTTTTCCTGCTTTACGGATGAGGATAATTTGTGATATTTTCCAAGTTCCTGGATAGTACCCCGACCTCATTTGCATTAAATATGAATGCAATAAAAATCATAGCTTTATATGGCAGTTCTTTCAAGATACGACCAGTTATTAGTCATAACCAGGGGCCTTATTAGGATTCAAATTATTTTCTATAATTTTTCTGGCCTCTCTTGGAGATACTGACTGAATCGGTAGAGACATTTGGAAAGGGGCTTGAAGGTACTGATCTATCTCAGTGTCATCTTATTGTGCCATTGAAGGAAATGGCAGGAATACTTGTGATAAATGGGTAACAAATAACATAGCTTTTTCATCACAGCTTCTAGCCCAAGTGCCATCTTCTTTCTTAATAGGTGGTATGGGGTCTGTAGGTCTTTTCAATTTCTTTGTAGCTCTCCATAAAGAATAATCACTAGCTTCTAGAGGCGTTAGATTTTCCAGATATTCTTGGATGGATTGGTTTTTCATTGCTTGTATGAGCCATTTTAGTTCTTGGGAAGCTCTGTTGAATCGCCTTTTATTTTCAGGATATTTGTGGTTCTGCCATATTCTTCCTAATTTACGACGTTCTTCTATTTTTTCTTTAACACATAATGGGTACTGATTTACAGGAGATAGTTTCAAATTTAAATATGTAGTGGCTTCCCATTCAGCAGATTGAATCGACTTTGTTAAATCGCTTACTGCGTCTTCTATTTCTTCAGATGTTTTGAGACTGATTTTCAATGTGATTCTTTCTTGTAAGGTATCTCGGAAATACTCCCAATCTGTTCGTCTATTGCAAAGAGTGAGAGGTCTCTGCCTGATTATTACTTCTGTGTTCAATGACATCATAACTGGAGAATGATCAGACGATAAATCAAATGTGCAGATAATTCTGTGAAATACCCTTTGTTATGAAAAAGTCCAATAGATCTGGTATTTTACTTGTATCAGAAGGCCAGTAAGTGGGTTCACCAGTAGATAAGATTTCTAAATTATTATTAGTGATTGCACGATACAGTTGTCTTCCACGGGTTGTGATCAGTCGTGATCCCCAGTGAGTGTGTTTTGCATTCCAATCTCCACTGCTACAAATTTTGAACCTAAAGAAGTTTTCAAATTCCTGCGAATTAATTTTATATTTAGGTGGACAATAAGTAGAAAAAATAGTTATTGGCCCGAGAGCAGTATTAACTTTTATGCTAGTAGCTTGCAGGAAATCTTGACAATGTTTAGGCAATTCGTAATGTCGAATAGAATTTTTAATTA
Organism: Ectobius pallidus; assembly: GCA_964059195.1. Classification (NCBI taxonomy): domain Eukaryota; kingdom Metazoa; phylum Arthropoda; class Insecta; order Blattodea; family Ectobiidae; genus Ectobius; species Ectobius pallidus. Next base: position 32,361,851 of record CAXKWD010000006.1, read on the forward strand.
TGATTGCCATGCCACCATGGGCATTTCCTGAAGGAAGGTTTGTTGTATAGGTAACATATCCTCAAAATCTGGCATAGTTTTTCTCTGTAAATCTTGTTTCTAAAATGAGTATTATATCAATTTTGTTCGCTTTTATAAATAATTCTAATTCTTGTCTACCTTCCGACAAGCCGTTGACATTCCAAGAGAAAATATTTAGAGTTTTAGCCATTTTATTTTCCATTGGCGATGGCTTTGTTTAGATCGAACATGCGATCCATCATTTTATCAATAACTTTCTCTATGGTTTTTTCAAACCTAGAGAACATTTGTTCCATTGCGGTGATGATGTTAGTTGATTGCTGTGGCTCTTGCCACTGAGAACTTCCCTTTACAGCTTCTACATAAGTTTTGTCTGAAGTAGTAGTACTCGGATGTTCATTACTTGGAACTTGAGTTACCGATTTTGTTAGAGGTTGTCTGGACACGGGTTTTTTACCCTCAGTGGTTCAAATTCCTTTTGTTTATATTCCCTATAAGTTTTACATCCTCTGTAACTGGCTGGATGGTTCTCACTACAATTTACACAAATTGGTGGAGTTTCGGGTTTTTTACGGCACTTGACGCACCTAAACGGCCGATTGCAGTGATTTTTTGTGTGTCCAAACCGTTGACATCTCTTGCATTGCATAATTTCACGTTTTTTGTAAGGGGGTTCAAATGTTACCAAAGTATGAAATAAGTGTTTTATATCAAATATTGTCTTGTTGTTGGGCGCAGGTTCCAAGTCAATGAAAAAGAGAGGCAGAGGCTCTTTAGTTACTCTATGTAGTACGTTAGTAATGTTCCTGACTACATGGCCTAGTGCCTTTAGTTCCTCTTTTATAATATTTACATATTCACTGTGATGCATAGAAGTACGATTACTTCCACAACGTCTCTGGCCTTGAAGATTAACCCAGCCGGCGAGCTTCTCTTTACGTCTCGTGACCACCCGGCGCAGACTCGCATGCGCGTAAGATCAGTGAGCTACTGCTGGGCAGAGAGTGAAGATCACGCTTGTAGCACATTGTCAGTCGTAGAAAATACAATACCATAATAGTTGAGTGGAAGGATAATGCCGCTTTTTCGCTCAAACATTTATAGGAAGACTTTAAAAGGTCAAACAAGAGAAGTGGTTGCTAATGTATTACAGTTTATGCAAGAAGAAGCCGACAGCAAAATGTTTAAAATCCCAGTGAACAAAGTTCAGGAGCGGGTGGCAAAAGCGACTGGGGTTTCGCAGAGTGCGGTAAAAGAAATCAAGAAAGAAATGAAAAGTGTTCATGCAGGATCAGCGCTTTCATTCAGCACTCCGAAAAGGAATAAAAACATGCCGAAACCATGCACAGTACTTGATGAGTTTGACATGTGTGTAATACGTAGAACAATTCATGAGTTCTACGTCATTCATAAAACAGTTCCTACGGCTGTGCTGAAGGTATTGCAGAAAACCTTAAACTACAAAGGGAAGGAATCCAGTTTGTTAAAGGTGTTCAAAATCCTTGGATTTCGCTGGAAGAAGATGCGAGATAACAGACGTGTCTTAATAGAAAAGCAAGAAGTGAGAAGTGCGCGTGTCTCTTTTTTACGTGCAATAATGAAATACCGAAGTGAGGGTCGCCCTATAGTCTATAATGATGAGACCTATATTCACAGTTCCCATACGAGAACTGCAGCATGGACTGATGATAGCCCTCAGGGATATATGGCACCTGTGTCTAAAGGACAAAGATTAATAATAGTTCATGCAGGAACTGAGAAAGTTTTCATTCCAGGTGCACAGCTTATTTTCCAATCTAACAGAAAAACAGGGGACTATCATTTAGAAATGAACAGTGGCAATTATATGCGGTGGGCCAATGAAAAACTTAAGCCGAATCTACCTCAAAATTCCGTTCTTGTCATAGATAACGCTTCCTATCACAATGTGGTTCGTGACAAGTGCCCAACATCTTCATCAAGAAAAAAAGATATGGAGGACTGGTTACTAAAAAACAAAATACCGTTCTCTACAGACATGCTGAAAACAGAACTCTATGAACTAATTAAAATGCATAAGCCAAGACAAAAGAAATATGTCCTCGATGAGATATTGGAAGCAGATGGACATAGTGTTCTCAGATTGCCTCCATATCACCCCGATCTTAATGCTATTGAAAAGATATGGGCGAATTTAAAGCAGTGGGTTGCCAGCAACAATACAACATTCAAATTGGACGATGTTTGGCAGTTGTGTGAACGACGTTTTTCGGAAATGGGAGAAGCAGAATGGGGTCCAATCAGTGGCGGTTTCTCCTATGTGCTGCAGTGCTGCAGCACACAGCTTGTTTTCTGCTCGTCGTATAATGTTATTTTCAAACGCAATATTATATTTTCTTTTGCGTAGATTTTGAACTTGGCGCGTCCACGTGAGAATTTCTTAGCTGGTAGCTTGGGAGTCAAGAGTCGGTAATGTGAATATTATCTTTTCCGCCTCGTGAATGCACTTTGTGAACAGCGCAGCGTTCGTAAGGTGTGACGTCATGCTCGACCTTGACTGCAAGACGTATATGGGAGTTTTAACCTGCATAATGTGCTGCGGCAGCGGCAGCCCAGAGTGGGATTCTCACCGTCTCACCGGCGGGCGCGCTGTGAGAAGATCTTCCACCATCTGACGGTAGGGGACCGTGATGTAGCGAGTAAGCAATGCTTTTCATCTTCACCGCCAAATTCGAATGTGTTAAATTCAGAAAAACCCGGATTCCACAACCCCGATTAAGTATTCTGTCGCACTAGGAACACTAAGCGACTTCCTCTACCTCGATCATTAAAAATACTATTTTCTCGTCTCTTATTCCATTTCGGGGAACTCTCACGCGATTTTCCCTGCCCTAATTATTATTATTATTTATTAATATTATCATTATTATTATTATTATTGTTATTATTAATTTTTATTTTTGCTATTTTCTCTCGTCACACAACTCACACAACGTTCGACGAGACGAGAGAAATTAGCAAAAAAATAATTAGGGCAGAGAAAATCGCGTGAGAGTTCCCAGAGATGGATTATGAGACGAGCAGTTTAGATAGGCCTACTAATAATTTTTAAAAATATTTTAAGTTTGCTGTATGAAATAGTATTTGCAGCACACTTTCGTTTTGAGCCACGAGCCGCTACTGGGTCCAATATGCCACAATGTTCAGGAAAAGGAAAAAGAGTACATTCGGACAGAAGGACTAATGGAGCCTGAAGTAGAAAAACTTATATTCAGGGTAAATGGTGAAAGCACTAGCAAGTGAGATCTCTGACAAAGAAGGCCCTTCGAGCAGCGGGACAGAGACAGACAACACGTTGAGTGGGATAGAAGAGGTGGACCAATCAGGGTGCAGCTACCTCCCCTAGGCAGGAACTCTAGGAACCATGACACTCGCTCCCAAGGTATGTACGTAAAAACCCAGAGACTTTGTGGGAGTAATCGTACTCTACCTCTGAGAACTACTCGGTAAGCACGCTCATGTTTTAACTGGTATGTATAATGAGTTGACTAATATCTTTTTTCAGGAAACATTCTCTTATTATTTTATAGCTTTCTATATCTATTGGCATTAGTTTGACAAGATGCCCTGCTCTCAATGTAGTCAGTGTATATTTGTCATTGGCAACTAGGCCACTCATTACTTTCTTGAATTCTTGTATATTAAGAATACCTGTTACAAAAATAGGTTCTGGTTTAGGTATTCGTACTTCCAGTGTAGGCCTACTGTTTTCGTTATCATCTTGTGCTGAGTCATCAGTGAGGAAAATCTATTTGAAGCTGGTACTGTATAGCTTACATTTGAGGTATCAGCTAAATTTCTCCTATGGCCCTTGGCGTGTGGGACCTTATCCTGTTGCCATTGTTCGTCTGGCAGTGAGCTCGAGTGCATTGGGAAAAAGGTTTATGTCAACAGGAAACCCAAGCTGGGATGGTATACTGAGGAAATAAAATCATATAAAGAGCATCTTATGCGTTTGCATAGTTATATTAAGTGGGCTTTGCGGTATGGTATGGATGTTAAGAATCTTAAAGAGATGCTAAAGAATACAAAAAAAGAGTATAATCACATGATAAAACAAGCGAAGAAGCAGTACAATGAAAATGTAATTAACGCCGCTCCAAACAAATGTAAAGCTGCCTGGCAAATCATAAATAATGCAAGAAGGGATTGCAGTGATAAGAATGCTCATGACTTAAATCCTGAGGATATGAACCACTATTTTGTAAGCTCGGTACAAAATATACGTGACTCGGTAGGGGTCTGTAGCAATCAGGCTATGTTATTTTTGGATAAGATGAATAATTCACATAGGGACTTTAGATGGAATCTGATGTCTACTGCCGATATACTTAAAATGATTAGGGGGTTAAAAAATTCCAAATGTAAGGACGTTTATGAGAATAGTGTCGACATACTTAAGTATGTAATTGAAGATGTTATTGACCCAGTCACGCAGTGCATTAATCAATGTCTGGTTAGAGGGATTTTCCCTCAATCTTTTAAGTTTTCTAAAATAGTACCGATATTTAAAAAAGGTGATCCGTCATTAAGTGAGAACTATCGACCAGTATCTATCTTGCCAATATTTTCCAAAATTCTTGAAAAAGTAATGTATTCTCAACTGTTTGAATTCTGTGAAAGTAATGACATATTTAGTAATGAGCAGTTCGGGTTTAGGAGAGGAATATCTACTATTGATGCAGTACAGAAGTTAATTTCACATGTTATTTTAGGATTGGACTCGCATGTTAATACAATGACCGCACTTTGCTATCTATCAAAGGCGTTCGATTGTGTGTCTCACGATTTGATTATATCCAAACTAAATTATTATGGCATTAGTAAAAAAGAACTAGATTTATTCAAATCTTTTTGTCAAATAGATTTCAGGCCGTGTGCGTGCAAGGAAAATATTCAGATTTTGCTCAACTTGAATGTGGGGTCCCGCAAGGATCAGTACTCGGACCACTGTTGTTTTTAATTATGATTAATGATCTTCCTTCTAATTTAAAATGCAACTCGATTTTATTTGCTGACGATACTTCTTTATTCGCGTCAAACAAGAATATTGAGGAATTAATAATTAATATGTCTCATTCATTTAGTGAGGCATCCAACTGGTTCCAGGCAAACGGTTTCAAACTAAACAATGACAAAACTCAAAATATTGTATTTACATTAACTAACTCTTGTCCTAAAGGTATGGAACAATCAGTTAAATTCTTAGGCATTATTCTGGATTGTAAGTTATCCTGGAAAGATCATATTGATGCAGTTTGTGTACGCCTCTCAAGGGTAATATATCTACTCTGCAATCTAAAGAGTCAAGTGTCTAAAACATTTTTAAAATGTTCTTACTTCGCCTTCTTTGAAAGTGTATTAAGATACGGCATTCAGGTCTGGGGCAACGGTAGCAGCATTCATAATGTTCTGGTACTTCAGAAGAAAGCTGTTAGAATATTATCTGGAGCAAAATATAATGACCACTGTAGGCCTTTATTTAAGAAAGAAAGAATTTTAACAGTAATTAATATGTATATATTTTATACTCTTATTATGATTAAGTTAAACCCGGCCGAGTATGGTTATAGATCAGAGAAGCACCACTACTCTACGAGATTTAATTATTTTCTTGAAGTGCCTCAGGTGAGACTTGCCAAATCAAAAAACTGGTGTAAAAATTTAGGAGTATCCATGTTTAATAAGTTGCCCCAAGTGGCTCACAATGTAGATTTTAAGCAATTCAAGTTTCATTTACATCGTTGGCTGCTTGACAATCCATTTTATGGAGTACAAGAGTTTTTTGAGGCTCAAATCAATATAACATTCTAGTCTGTGTTTCCTGATTTATTGTTTTACCTATTTATGTATAGTATTCATTTTATTTAAATTGACGATGTCTATAGCAGCACAGTGTTGCTAACGACTAATTAGAAAATTAAATTAAATTAAATTGTGGGAGCAGTGCACAAACGCTTTGAAGCTGAATTTGGTGAATGAGGATTTTCATGATCTAACTCACCATCCATGTCTTGATTAATTTCATATTCACTTGAATCATCGGTATGCAATTCCAAACTGTTGGGATTTGTTACATTTTCATTGTAAGTAAATTGTGGAGCACGAATGTAATGATTGCTCATAGCGCGAGTTTCTTCCGTTTGAGTATTGTCAGATGAATTTGCTTTCATCATTATTGTAGCGGTGTTCACTGCCTTATGGCGTATGGTATTTCTTTTTATTACCTACTGTTACCAACACAGTAGGCAATGTCTTCAACAATCAGTCTCTGTAGGAGGCCTTTACTCCACAAACAAGAAAAATATATTGAAAAATATCAACACTAAAATTAATGAAAACAGTCTTTAACGAGCAAGAAAGTTACTGCAAACACTCACACGTTGAAATCAGTAGAGAAGCAACACTTTACAATCACAAATATAAATGTCAAACCTTTAGATACAGCAAAAACCTATATAATATCACAGCACATTCCACAATTGAAACCAACTGAAAAACCATGGCCTCCTTCATTCTACGCACATAATTCAATTCATAATAATATTACACCCATTGTTGAGATCGTGATTCTCTCCCAGTTCCGTTATATTGCAGTAGCGCGTGATGCTTCATATCAAATTATAATGTGGAAACACTCAACATAAAATCATCCGTTTCTCAAGAGAAACTAGCAATTCGTACTAGCTAAAATTGATCCTGATTCATAATGTTAATATGATTATTTTAAAAATTATTTTCCAATGCGTAATGCGTCTACTCAGCCACAGTACACACAAAAATATAATACGAATTATTTTTCATTTTGTTGGCATAAAATATTTTATTTACATTACATTTACAAACATGTATAGATGTGCAGTACATTACATAAAGCATACACTTATAGCTGAATCAAACAACAGTAGAGAAAAATTACAAAATGTACTGGCAATAATATTAATGATGCTAGTGTTTGATTCACAGGTTATAGCTTTAGAGAAGCCATATAAGATAGAAATGGATTACGAAGAAGCCAGATTCAATCTGAAAACAATCCATAGGAATTTAGGTCGATTACTTGCACGTAAGTACGAGGTAACGTTCAGAGTGAAAGATACTTACATTAAAAAGTTTAGTGTAGAAAAGGTAATCGGTAACCGTGCGTTTCGATTGAATTCACAATATTATATAATTTGTTTCCATTGGTATGAATAGAGCCTATATTAAAATGTAACTTATAGGGAACTTTAGTAAATCGAAATGATTACATTACATTACAAACATTACGTAAATCTTACACTTTTACTGTGGTTGAATCAAATGTCAGTAGAGAAAAAAGAATTATACAGTTAATAAGTATATATTTTTATAAAAGCTGAAAAAAGACACTGTTTTAAGAATAAGCATTATCGAATTAGGGAAAATCTTTCGCTGCCTAGTTCTATGGAGTCTCGGGTTTGAGGCAGCTAGCAAAATATACCACAAAATGGATTGTAATGATAGCATTAAATTGTAAAACAGTAATCTCCATGAATTAAAAATATATCCGGCCATTCCTTTCACATATGGGTGCCGGATTGGTGGAAGTGCCGAATTACTGAGAGTTTTTGTCGTATGAATAAAATATAAACAGCTGCGTCCAGTTCTTCATTCTCACTCCTGCGCATAACCTTCCGTTTTCCCAACTCGTTCTCCATTTGGCTTGTGTACTATCAAAAAAATCTTTATTTTTGTTGTGTGGCGCAGTACTGTCCCATATACAAAATTTTTATTACAGAGGATGCCGTTAACCCATAAATGAAGAAAATAGTCAGAACTTTTATTTCAAACATACAATAATGAAAATCAGGCTGACCAGAAGTACAGTAGGTTGAATGCGGATAGAATTTGTAATGAGTGAGCAATATTCATACATATAAGGCTGAAGGCCAGAAAAGTGTACAGAACTAATGGGCGATCTTTCCATCATTGCACTGCATCATAAACGAAATATAATAAATAACTGAACTTCACCCTGAGCCACCAACACAAGCAAGATGTTTTCTATTCACTCGACTTCTCGGCTAAGACTCTCTCACAGGAACCCACTAGGGCAACACAGGTGGCGCACCGGAAATATTAAATTACAGAAAATAGAGAAAAGAGGCTATTTGGGGGGGGGGATTAATTTAACCAGAGAAAACCAGAACAAAACTAAACGTACTATACAAAGAACAAAAGAGAAACAGGAAGAATCGCGGGCATGTAAGTACCTAAACAAATACAATTATTAGAAGTAATGAAAGACTGAAACTACAAACAGGGTGCCGAGATTTGTGTCTGAACGGCACAGATGTCATAAACAGCTAGTTGCTCGTCCAACTTTTGTACTCAGCAGCAATGGCTTTCTACAAAGAACCTCGGTTCAACTTATCTAAAATTTCCAATTTCTGCTTGAGGTTTAGCGTAATGTGTTTCCTTTTAGAAGCCATGATACTGAACTGTTAAGGAAGTCACAATTTCAAATATATAGCACAACATTGTTGCACGCGATAATTAACATAACATCGTTTCAGGGCGTCATTTCTGCTTGAGCGGCTAGAGGCTGGATGTGTGCCGGATTACTGAGAGACCGGACTACTGAGGGCCGGATTATCGAAAGTTTAGTGTATTTCAGTGCTTGAATTTAAAAGGACAGTCAGATTAGAAGTGATATTAATACCTTCTTTACGATCTGATTTCTCTTTAATTACAGAATACTTCAACTCCGCCAATGCTAATAAATTATCTTGAACTATTTTAACTAGTATACATTTTATTCGGGTATTATAAAGGTGTATTGACAAATGGAGATCATTATTTCGAGTCATAACTGTAAATACAGCTTTCTGTAATACTGAACGCTAACCTTTGTCCTCGAAAGTCAATTGAAACGCTTGGGGCAAGGAAAATCGGAAATAGAATAAAAACTAACAATTAATTTATAATTAATTAGAAGTTCCGAAGGTTCTACACCATTTATGAGTTTCGGAGGGTTATCAGGGTGTGCATGGACACTCCCCATAGCGATGACTTTGGACTTGGTCTTATTTCACTTCCACCCAAGGTCTTCCACCTCAATAACTGTTAGTTTTATAAACAAATGTGTTGGATAAAAATGTTCATTTTAATTGTCTTTACAACTTAACTGTGCAAGCTTTTTAAGTATTAGCCTACTCCTTTTTGCAACCGAATGGTCAACTTAATATGAATGGAGCAATTATTATGAAATGATAACACGACAGGGGAAATGGGAGCAACCCAAGAAAACCTGCCCTGACCCTTTGTTGTCTACCAAAAATTCCACATGGCTCCACCGAGATTCAACCCTGGTTCCGGGAGTGGAAGCCATGAGGGCGGCCTTCTTACTGTATTTTCTGCTATAATTGAGATAGCCAAGGAAAGTCGAAAAGGATATATAAGCTACTCATTGTTATAAATGTCAATATTTAAGTTGTTATAAAAATCATTGCAGTCATTTTTAAGTGTATTTATGAAAACCAGCCTTAATATTTTAGAATAGAAACCAAATTCTAGGAATGCGATAAAAGACAAACAAATCATAATCCAAAATTATAATTAAATATTATAACTACCGATTTAACACAACAGGCTAGCAAAGACAGACTTTTCTCAGTCTATTTTTCGATTTCAATATTTTCTTCACAATCACTATATTCCGTGTCTAAAGTATGTAGTCTACATGCCAGAAAGCGGCTTCTTTCACTTTCACAAGATACGCTCAGCTAGTTCTGAGGTGGACACAGTAGTCTATTGATTGAAGTGTGCTATACATCTCACATTGTGTGTTAATGTGGCAAGTCAGTCAGAATGACTCAGATAATGACAATCTGATGGGTAACCTCGCTATCTACCTATAGTAGGTCTGTCTTGTAGCGGTTTTTATCAAGCTCCAGAGAATATAGTATGTAGATTGTAGTGACAAATAATTAATATGTATTTATTGCTTATTCAAAACTGAATTCGCAATAGTACTGTAGGGGGATTTTTCAGAGTGCAAGGTGAAAGTTTCCTTTCCCACGGGAAGAGGCTTTTACCTGGACTAATAAATTCGGAGCCTGTCATAACACAGAGCCCGCTCTTTGAAAGAAAATTTAGCCGCTTTGAGAACATAAAGAAGCATCAATAAAATATAATAATACCTTAGATTTGGTCATAAAACCTAAGTTTTGCGAGAACAAAATTGAATGCATACAGAGATTGTAGTGTAAGCTGATGGATACAAGATAAAACACGTTTACTGAAAACGAAAGGAAGTAATTAAGTAATTTAAGGTGATCTCTAAATTACGAATCAAATGCGCGAGCATGAATTTACGGGAAGTTTTAGCGAGGGGAAAATAATTTATGTGTGAAAAGTCGGCGTTTTGCTAGTTCAAAAGGCTGACGATATCATTGGCTAAGATATGATTGTAACAACAGCCAATAATATCGTTTAATGTATATGTAACCAATTACAGTTTAAGAAGGGCGTGTATTTTCATGTCAAAATAGTCAGATAGTTTTAGTTTTCATGAGGTTGAGATATCACTCGACTAATAATCTCAGTGGAGAGATCACGTAATTCCTAACTCCGCTCGATGGAGAACTTTACCAAGAAGGAGTCATGTGTGTTAGGGTAGTGACAATAATTACATTAAGACATCCAAGTGTTTTTTATAGGTTTGGGAGGGGTATGACTACCCCATAGGACGCTGTAGATAAGTAGCTAGCGTAGATGTATGCCAGAAGGCGTATAGTGATTTAGGCTCGCTGTGGCCTAAGTGTAGTTAGGCACACATGACCAATAGTACAAACCCATTTACGTCGTAATTTCTGAGATCACCATTGTAGCCAGATTTCCAGGACATATATTCCAAGTGTACTGTGACTCAGTTATACCAGTGTATTTATACATTCAGTGGATAAAATAAATTGCAGATTTTGTTGTATTAGAGCTAACAAAATACGTGTACTTATTTCTGTGGCAAATCTTCATCATTGCAATGTGTCAGTTGTCTGCCCTGAGGATGGATCGTCTCAACGCTCGAGGACCGACGGCAGCCGATAAAGGGGTAAGAATCAAATATGCTGTAAGTACCTACTAGTTAGGATACTCAAAAAGCTGGCACCCAAGTAAAACACCCATAAAGGATCACCCCAACAGGCATAAAATTCCCATAGTCTTTCTAACAAAATATATCGTAATTAACCAATAAGCCATTGGCGGTCTGAATTCTGAGGCGAGTGACCAGAGTTCAATTTTGTTGCTGGAACTAAAAATAAAGTAAAGAAGATACCAATGTTTTGAAACAAATATTCGAAAATATCACCAGGATGTTGTCATAGGTAATATAATGATATGTCCGGAATTTTTCTTGAAAGAATCCGGACCTCAAGATATATTTGTGTTTAGCATTAAAGATGTAACCACAGTATAAGTATTAATACAGTAAAGGAACTGTGTGTTAAAAGTCCTATGACAACATGTTGACTGGACGACACTAGCGCTCCATGCGGAGATTGAGTAAAGCTACATTCTCATCATATGAAATGGCTTGGGAAAATACATAAACACATCGCCAAATATGTTATGTTAAAAGAGAAAAATACAGAATATTTTTATTTAATGCAAATCTAATTTTAAATTTAAGAAATAATAAAACAGATAATGTATTATATTCTAGTTAAGAAGAGGTAAACAATACCTAAATAAGCTACTGTTAAGGACTGTACCTAGGCCTAGTATTTGTCCTTTAAAATCATTACCCTTTAATATAATTTATAATATTAATATAATTTATGATAATAAATAGCCTACATATTAATTACGTAAATTATATTATAGGTCTGTCACGTTGTTCATCCTGCACTTCATTGTTGACAGTGTATTTTGATTCTTTGCCTTATATGGCAATATACGACTTCAATTTATCGTAGGTCTATGTAGCGTCAATTACTGCAGGATGGACTTCATTAAACAAAACAAAAAATTCAGGAGCATTTGGAATTAAAGACACCGTCGGTACAGCAGTTTTAATTAACGAGTTTTTATAGGAATTCATAAACTGTCTGTTTTCGGCGTGTGTCAAGCATAGACGGTAATTTTCACTCGTATATTTTACATATTTTGTTACTAGGTTTTCTTGTCGACCATTAATGACCTATTTTATACACCAGAAATCATTAAAAATAGATAAATAAAATAAAAATAGCCTTCAATCCCTAAAGGGCAATGGCCTCTCCTAAAAGGAGGGTAGCTCGATTGTTCTTCCCACATTTGAGCTACGAATGTGGAATTTTCCTGTCTTTGTCCTTCTGAGTTCGTTTGTCTTGGTCTCTGGTCACTTTTAGTCTACACTTTCTCCTTTTCACTCCACTATTCACTTATTTTCACTTTCACTATCTTAGTCTGTTCTTAGTATTTTATGAGGTTTACGTGTTCCTTCCAGACTTCTCGGTTCCTCGCCATCCTAGTCCAGGTGCTGCCAGCGTTCCTCTTTATTTCGTCCGCCCATCTCGTTCTTGGTCTTCCTGGTCCCCTCTCTCCCTCTCTTGGGTCCCACATCGTTGCTATTTTTGCCCAGCGGTTGTTGTTCATTCTTGCTGTGTGACCTGCCCATCTCCACTTCGCTACTTGGGCTGCTGTCGCGGCGTCCTTTACCTGTGTCTTGTTCCTGATTTCGGCGTTTCTTATTCGGTCTCTTACTGCTATCTGTAATATCTTCCTTTCCATCTTCCTCTGAGTAGTCTTTATTGATGTCCTTTGTTGCTGGGTTGTTGTCCACGCTTGTGCTCCGTATATTAGTGTTTGGAGTATGCAGCTGTCTAGGATTTCGCGTTTGAACTTTAGCTGTTGCGACTTGTCCATTAGGATGAAACGTAGGCTCCAAAACTTTCTCCAGGCTAGTGAGATCCTCCTCTTTATTTCTTTGTTGTTGCTGTCTTGAAATGATATGCTTTGACCCAAGTATACGTATTACATTAAAGTAACTTGAAACATAACCACACCAGAATCACGAGTAAGCCAGTAGACCTACAATAAATATTACTTATTTTCGTTCTTACCTTTCAGGATGTTTCAAGAAAGTGAAGAAATGCAATTCAGGATTTTGTCTTTTATTATTACTGAAATTTACAGCAGAATAATAAGGTCCTTTCGAATATAGCGTGTTCTAATAAATACAACACTCCTATTTATTTACATACTTCCCGGAGTAGTTTCTATAGTCTTACTATATGGCCACTACGATCGCTAGTAAATGCGCGCGCATGCTCGGCTGGCAGAAAAACGGGCTGAGTTTCTGTACTGTATTAATACTTATACTGTGATGTAACGAATATTGCAACTACGAAAATGAACAAAACATATTGCTATTTGTGTCTTGTAAGCGAGATAGCTTAAGAGACAATAGGCTATAAGCTATTGCGGGACGTTTCGTCAGTTGTATTATTTTTTAGACTGACCTCTTTGATACAATAATTGATAATATCGTGTTATTAAGTGCCAGTATGGTACTTGATGAGATTGTGTGGGGGACGAAAAATGTCTGTCCGTCTGTCTGTCTGTCCGTCCGTCCGTCCGTCCGTGTGTCTGTACGCGCTCTAACTCAAATACGCTTTTTCGGATTTTCATGAAACTTGGAAAACACATTTATAATGTCAATGGGAAGAACCCTATTGATATTGAACCAAATCGGTTCACCGGTACCGGAGTAATGCCCAATTAAGTGCCTATTTTAATAGATTATGGCGCCTTTCTAATAGAAAGGCGCCTTAATTCAAATACGCTGTATCGGATTTCCATTAAACTTGGTATACGCATTTATGACGTCCATGAAAAGTACTCTGTTAAATTTGAACCTAATCTGTTGACCGGTACCGGAGTAAAACCCAATTTAGTGTATATTTTAAAGGTGCAATAGCTCAAATACGCCTTATCGGATATTTATGAAACTTCGTAAAACGCATTTATACTATCCATGGAAAGACGTCTGTTGATGTTCAACCAAATCGGTTGGCCAGTACCGGAATAATGCCCAATTTATTGCCTTTTATGTTAATATATGAAAAGTCGCGATAACTCAAATATGCTCTATTGGATTTTCCTGAAACTTTGTATACCCATTTATAATGTACATGGGAATACGTCTACCGATATTGGACCAAATCGGTTGACCGGTACCGGAGTAAAACCCAATTTAGTGTCTATTTTAAAAACGCGGTAACTCAAATACGCTTTACCGGATTTTTATGGAATTTGGTATACACATTTATAGTGTTCATGGGAAGACGTTTACTGATACTGGATGAAATCGGTTCACCTGTTCCGGAGTAATGCTCAATTTGGTGCCTATTTTATGATAATATACGTATTCGAAAGAATTTGTATAAAAAAAAAAGCAAATCATTTATCATGACAACATAGTCAATTGTTTTACTGTTATATTATATGGCTTTGGAAATTAAAATAGAGATAGCTATGACCAAAAACACTATTGTTTTACATGCGCTTTTGCAACTAGACCGTTAAACTGACCCAGGTGACCGAGATGGTAACGTTTTGGCCTCATGTTATGGAGTTCCATGGTTCAAATCCCGAACCCAGCCAATTTCACTTTCTGTTTCGTATTTTTATGTGAGTGTGCGATTGTCAAGATATCAAAAATCTGTACAGTTCAGCTGATGCTGGAAGATTTTAATCTGATTAAAAAGAAAACTAGACCTTTGTTCTTCCCTAAGCCCTGCTTAATGAATAAATCTGGAGCTTAACTTGTAAATCAATTAAAAAAACATATTCTACATATCATAATTGCAGTCATAACTGATTAAAAAAAACATACTGGCACTTTTTTACATCAGTTTACCTGATTTTATTAATATTGTATTTGTTACTACCGGCATATGAAATTTAAAATGTTTCACTTATACATACATAATGAATTATACATTATATCTTAGAAATAAAACGATAAACTAAAGACAATGGACATTAATTGCAATTGTTAAAATACCACAAATTCTTAGGCTAGATTGGATTGGTCACTAATTCATGAGCTAAATAATCATTGTAAGTTTAATTTCCTATGCAATTTTTATTGATTTTGCTTCCTATTTTTACAGCCAATCCTTGCTTTAGAGTTTTTACTGTAAATATACTTTGTGATTGGCTCTTGTTTGTTCTGGCAGTTTAAAACTTATAAACAACTTTAATACTGTAACAAGGGCTCGTCGGGGTTCGAAATCAGAACACTTATTTTCTAATTGAATGGAGGTTCCTTTATTTCCTATCACAGTGCTTTAGGTCTATACAACCAGAAAACTCCTGAATGTTCTCCAGATCACTCTTGTGTTCAGTGCTCACTTCCACTGTGCTAGCTCCACGTCACAGCACTGTCTCCGTTCGCACACACTGTGCGGACTCCCAAGTCAAGGTAGTTCAAGGCCACGTCGCTGCCACTGCACGATCCACACGTTGCGCTGAGTTAACCGGAACGGCACTGTCCC
This sequence comes from Ectobius pallidus, assembly GCA_964059195.1. Classification (NCBI taxonomy): domain Eukaryota; kingdom Metazoa; phylum Arthropoda; class Insecta; order Blattodea; family Ectobiidae; genus Ectobius; species Ectobius pallidus. The sequence continues at coordinate 32,377,417 of CAXKWD010000006.1, forward strand.
AGTCCAGTCCAATTCAGTTCAGTTCACCAGCTCTTCCGTTCACTAGTTCCTCCGTTCGCTAGTCCCTCCGGTCATTAGTTCCCCGTTGACTAGTTTTTCCGTTCACTAGCTCCTCCGTTGACTAGTCCCTCCGGTCACTGGCTCCTCAGCTCCTCAAGTCACAGTTACTTGAGGTCGCGCTGATCGGTTCACTCCGTCCAGTTCTCTGTCTACTCTGACTGACTGCCTGTCTACATTGACTGACTCACTATTCTCTCGGATTGACCGATTCTCGGGCTTATATAGCCCTTTCGAATGTTCTAGAGCTGATGTCTCGAAGTCTCTGCCCGCGCATGGTCTAGAATGCCTGTGGCGGTGCTCGGTCACACCCCTTAGCTCGCAGCTCCTCCCTACAGGCCTTCCCCCCACGGAGCGCGGCCCACTTGCTTCGCCGTGTCTCGCCAAACCACGCCCACCAGACTAGCCTCCCATACGTCCAATAGGGGGCCGCGATCTTTCCAGACGTCTGTCGTTTCTCGTAGTTTCTAGGCGAATCGCGGCATTGTGACAATACATTTATAATATAAATATTTCAAGTTTTCATTCAAGTACTATTACTAAATTGTTGCCACTAATTAATGGGCAAGTACTATTTTAGATCGCAGCGCTACCGCAAAAGATTCTTCGAGTTTGCTGCAGAAGTCGAGTTCGCGGCTTTGGCTTTGAAAGTACCATATACCGAAGAGAAAACAGTGCAGATGGTGGGTGCAGGCTATCTCCTCCCCGAGATTTGAGCGCTATTCTTAATGACCAGGGCCCGGATTCTGATGACCTAAATTTGTTTTGAGAAATGACCTATAAAATGACCCTAAATTCAACAACTATATAATCCGGGAGACCACAAAAGGATGGAATTTTTCCTTCTTGCATTAAACAAACAATACTTCAAAGACAGCACCGCTAGCGACGAAAAAAGTTAATACACTCAATGTAAATACATGAAAATGACTAAATAAGGAAGCACATGACACGAAAATTACAACATAATAACCTAAAATTGAAATAAATGCCCTAAAAATATAAAATTGCATAAAATGACAACTAATGACCTAATAAAAATGTATTTCTATAATCTAGAGGCCATGATTAGAATTTATCTACTAGTTGGCAATGTCTATGCAGCATCAATAAAAAGATGACATGTCATTAGAATCCGGGCCCTGTTAATGACCTTGCTTCCATATGTCAAGGGTGCAATTAAAACAATTTCAACCCAGATTTAATGATTTAGCAGCCTCTTAATCTAATGACAAAGGGCGAAATTAACTAGATTTGAATGATTAATTTCACCTTTAAGTTCAAAGTAGTTGTAAACAAAACCACGTGACAAGGGAGCGCCTCATTGGCTGGTGGATGAACTGTAACTTTTGCTGCTTAGTATGGCACACTCTTGCTCTTAATAAAATAGTTCGGTTGTAGCTATTTTCGTGCAGAGAAACTTAGAAACACGTTTCTGAAGCAGATCTTTATATGAAACAAAAATTAATGAAGTCAGATTTACGTGATAGATAATAACTAGGGCCCGGATTTGAAGGTTTTAACCTACTTTTTCCCCAGCTTCCTAATTATAACATTTTAACGTACTTTTCTGTTTCATGCCCCCTTGCTTCCAAATATAGGAATATTATAGAACCTAAAAAGGGCTAAATCGGACTAAAGGGCCTAAAAGGGGCCAATGAGGACTTTTTCTGAAAAACTGGGTGCTAAAAAGGACATTTGCTGAAAAACTAGGGGCTAAAGAGGACTTTTGCAGAAAAACGCGATTTTTAAATAGATTTTCCAATTAATGCAAAGGAAAATATGTGTGAATTTGTACATATATCGATATATATACATATATATAATCATGTTTATATAAATATACAAAACCATGTTGATGTCTATTTGTATAAATTGCTTTGTTGAAATTCAGAATTGAAGGTTTGCCTATTGGCACTTGCCAAAGAAGGTGAATTAGAATTAGAACTCAAGAGTTGACTTCAGCAACAGCTAAAGTAAAATCATAAATGGGCTTTACCAAAGATTTCAGTTAATACCCTCTTCATTATATAAATAGGCTTTAAAATATTTTCATTTTAAATTTAGGGGTGGGGGATCTGAAACTGATTCACCATAAATTATTGACATTTTCCCTTCCTTAGTGGCACAAAACGATGGATTTTCTAACAAAAGCTTTAAAAATATCATATTTGGGAAGGGGTCCGGACCAGTGGCGCCGACTCCATGGGGCCTGAGGGGGCCCGAGCCCCCCAAAAATTCGTTTGGGGGGGCTCCGCCCCCCCAATAATTTAAGAAAATTATTAGTTATATTATGCTTTGTAAAATCACAAAATTATGTTGGTATATTTTATTTTCCTTGTTTGACGATAGTTACATTTTAAAATACATTCAGTAATGAGTTAAAACAAATAATCATTACGGTAGTAAGCAGGTTAACTGAAAACGAGTGGTGTGAATCATGATAGTGTTACGGTGCTGCGGGCACACTTAGAATTTGTCCCGGTGCGCGAACCTTCGTGTAAGGTCTGGCGGGCCAGCGCTGCGGCCGCGGCGACATCAAAAGGACTGGAGCAGAAGTGCCTGGAACCCTCCACCTCGCGTCGCCTTGACGCTTCGAGACATTACGACGCCGCGGCTATATAAAGCCCACCCTGCTGGAGCAGTCATTCAGTGTGGATAGTTTCGTTCAGTGCATGCTGCAGACGTGTTTAGTGTTCCGACTTTAGTGTTTAGTGGACTCTTTTATATGTCTATATTTTATTCGTTTACTTTAGTCTCTTAGTGTATTGTGAATTAAGTTTGCAATGGATAAATTTGTTACCAAAAAGGTGCGCTTGGAAGTTGATGATACTGCAAGTCAACCTCCGACAAATTGTGTCGTCAATTGCTTCGTCGTCTTCAGGCGAGAACTGTTCACAGCCAAAACCTGGACAATCCGGTAAGGGAAGATCATTTCAGAAGTCTTGGTTGATCAAATATACATGGCTAGAATATGAAGCATCTACCGAAAAAGTTTTTTGCAAAACCTGCAAAGAGGCAGATGCTAAAAATCTATTACAATTTTCTTCAAAAAAAGAAGATGCATTTATTTCCGTAGGGTTTTCTAACTGGAAAAAGGCTTTGGAAAAATTCCGTCTTCATGAAAATACGTTTACGCATAAAGAAGGTGTTCTGAAACTAAATGCCATCACTAACCGAAGTGTGGCCTCCCAATTGAATGAACAGTTAGATAGTGATAGCTCTTGAGACAATTTTTACTACCGTGCAATTTCTATGCCGACAAGGCCTAGCAATTAGAGGGCACGAAGATGTAAACTCAAATTTTTTTCAATTGTTGGAACTCCGAAAGAATGACGTACCTGAGTTTAAAGATTGGTTAGGGCGTTCGGGGTATAAGTGGACGTCCCACGATATTCAAAACGAGATCATTGATGTAGGCCTACTAGGAAAGTCTGTGTTGAGAAAAGTATTGGCTTCAATCAAGAAGACTGAACATTTTTCTATTATGGTTGACGAAACAAGTGATTCTTCGATTCACGAACAAGTGTCATTTTGTATTCGTACTGTCAATGATTCCTTAATTATCAACGAAGACTTTATTGGCTTATACGAGACCCCCAACACTGAATCACAAACTCTGTTTAGTATTTTAAAAGACGTATTTGCTCGTCTTGATTTGTCAATGGATAACTTAAGAGGACAGTGCTATGATGGTGCCTCGAATATGAGAGGTAAGTTCAAAGGACTAAAAAAGTTAGTTTTGGATATACAACCAAAAGCACGTAATGTGCACTGCACTGCTCACAGTTTAAACTTGGCAGTTGTAGACAGTCTCCGCCATCTTACGTCTATGAGGGATATTATGGCCTTAGCCAAGGACTTAATAAACACCGTAAGGGAATCCAACAAAAGGATGGGACTTTTCAGAAGCATACGCTGTGAGAGCACCAAGGACCAAGCTGGTCTACGACCCCTTTGCCCGACTCGATGGACTATGCGAGCTTCTAGTATCTTGAGAATATTGAAAAACTTTGAAGAACTTCTAGAGATTTTTGAAACATTTTCTGCAGAGGACAAAACAGAGGCAGGTTACAAATGTGCAGGCTACCTTGAGTCAATGTTACAATTCAAAACTTATTTCTTTTTACGTCTTTATTGCCATGCAATGAACCCAGTAGAGGATGTCAATGAAAAAATTCAATGCCCTCATCTAAGTGTTGCTGATCTGGAAAAAATATATGAGGGCTTGATTTGTATATTGAATGGAAGGCGTGATAGTTTTGAACACTTTTGGGAATTGTGTTTAAAAGAAAAACTTTCACAAGTTGATGATCCTTCGCTTCCTCGGAATCGACGTATACCAAAGAAGTATGAAAACAACGAAGCCAGCTCACCGCACACTTTCAAAACCCCAAAGGAATACTACAAAGCTATTTACATTGAAGTTTGTGAAACGGTGCAATCTTGCATTACTGAGCGGTTTGCATCAACTGGACTCACACAGGTCATTGCAGTTGAACAAGAGTGCTTGTTTTTAGTAAACAGAGGTGAAACAAATTTTGAAAAATCAACTGAGTTTTTCAAAAATGACCTAGACATTGAGAGACTGCGCTTACACTTGAATATGTTATCCGATATCGCTAATAAAAAACAACTGGTCTTAAAAAACATGCGTGATGTGAGAAAGTACATTACACAAGAGCCTGCAGTTGGAGAAATGTTATGTGAAGTAGTGAAGTGCATTAAGCTTCTCCAAGTAGTTCCAATCACGACAGCAACAGCAGAACGGTCATTTAGCGCCCTTAGACGTCTGAAGTCATATCTCCGATCAACAATGGGACAGAAGCGATTGAACAACTTGGCTGTTCTTCAAGCCCGTTCTGTATGAAATTAGGCGTTAAAGACAAATTCAGAACCTACGAAATTGATACAATTGCTGCACAACATGGGCACACAATTTTACGGCTGCCACCATATCACTGCGATCTAAACCTCATGGAGTTGATGTGGGGCAAATAAAAAATGACGTTGCAAAACATAACACAGAATTCAAAATTAACAATACAGAAACTTTGTTTAAAGCTGCAGTAGAAAAGGTGACTGCTGAACACTGGAGAAGGGCTTGTGAGCATGTTCGTGGTATAAAAGAATTTTATTGGAAAAGAGACGACCTCATGGACGAAATGTTGGGCAGTTTTGTGATTAATTTAGAAGATTCGGACTCAGATGAATGTGAGTGACGACTCGGAGTGTGGAGATGCTTCTCTCCTCAGCACTCAACAATCCGCCACCGTGAGTCTGGATGGCATCTCGCCCCTTCCACCTTCGCCATAGGAGGTTAAGTACTAGCTTTTTCTCTTTTCAAAATATATTTTTCTCTCTCACTTTTTCGAGGGACAAGATAACTCAGACGCAGTATAACTTTTCCGACGCGGAGTCGATCGCAGGATTTCGGTGAAGGAACATCAAAGTGTGTTGCCGGTCTAGAGCCAGGATCCAGATGGGCGTATTACTTTAATTTTTCAGGTATGCTTTTGTTTCGTCTTATTTTCCTGATGGGCCATTTTGTTTCAGTTTATTGTTAATATTCTTTGCCTTGTTTCTTGCTCGGCCCATCAGTTCTAGCTTCTGCCTTGGTTAATATTTCTTTTAGTTTTTATTTTATGTTACGTCACCTAAAGATCGATACAACATGAATAGTCAGAACGCACATTGATACAGGGCCTTCAGTCCGTACTTTGTATTCCACAGTTATCTGGAATTCCGATCTCCGCTGCTGGGACTTGTAAATCTATAATTTATGCTCAAGTATAACGGAGCTTAGTGTTGTCTATATTATTGTTTTTTCTGTTCTATGATAATTAATTTTTACATTTCTATTCAAACTTGTATTCTCAGATGTTATAAATAAATTGTTTGATATGGTCAGTGCTTTTTTTTGTGACGGTACGCAGTACCGACACCTTTTTTAAAAATAAAATTTGGATATTTCTCAGAATATTTCTGTCACAATTCCCATAAAGTTATGTTTTATTTCAAATCAAGCTTGTTTGTTGGTTTTGTTAGATTTCTATATACATAATAGCCTACATACGATCACATGATAGTTTCTGTTAATTGCCGTGGCTACTGGACTGCAAGAGGGTTAAGGGTGGGGTTTTCTAGGCCTCAGCAAACTGCTCCTGGGGCAGCAGCGTCGCCAGGAATTTTATTAAGGGGGGGGGGCAAAATCAATTTCGGACCTCAATTTCAAATGATTAGGCTTAACCCATTAATATTCACTTAGTTAATCGGATCGTTATTTTGAACCCAAGCTGAATTCGACGAGGCTACAAAGTTTTTTTTTTTTAAGTTAACAGAATACGCTCTTTTGAGCAATGGCCTTGGTGAGATATTATTATAAATACATATTATAGTTATAATTAGTTAATACTTGCTACACTCATTATAAAGTATTTCTATTTTTTTATTCTCCATGCTACAACTGTAGGTGACAAAGAGTACCACAAATAAATGAATCCATAAGGCAATCCAGAGGGGGGCAGTTGCCCCCCTTGCCCCTCCATGCCGACGCCCATGTCCTGTGGTCAAGGCCATTCTAACAATATAAGAATTGGACCAAGTGCAGTTAATGGTAACGTGGTAACAAACAAGCAGTAAGTAGCTAACCACCATAGTTAATCAGGGGTTAGTGCGTGTTTAAATTTAACTGCATTCGTTGCTTACATATAATTTGAAAAGAAAACCCTTGGTTTGTGTTGCACAGGCAAGTGAATTCATAATTGTTTAGTACGGTTGTAGGAAAAAGGGGTTAAAGTAGTTCACAAGTAGAGAAGCGAAATGAGTAAAATAATTAATTATTTTGTACCGGTGCGTAATAAAAGAAATCATGACGGTATTTTTGAAGTATCTCAAAAAACCTGCCAACAGTGAATCAACTGAATCTGAGGAGTACGTCACAAGTACTGGTAATTTTACTGCAATTCAAGGGAGAAACATTTCTGGCCATGATAGGCCCTATTGTTGGACATTAACTCAGAAAAATCTCTTCTGGGAGAAGTGTGGGAGCTCCCGTGAGATTCAGTTAAAAAGTTTCTATGAGTACCGCCACCTTTTAGTTAGAAAAAAAGCACTGGTCATATGGTACTTCCAAGCCCTTATTCTGAAAATAAGCTAATGGGTTCCGATTTTTGGGGTTAGGGCATAGCATATTATCGCAGCCTTGTCTTTAGGAAAACGAAATAAAGATATAGAATCTTCTGCCACTTATTGCTGCAGCAATGAATGGCACATATTATACCAGCTTTGTAATTCGCCGCTGTTTATATAATTCATTATAATTTGAAATACATATATTACATTACATTACTTCACGCACAGCTCTGTCACAAAGGCGAGAAATCAGCTGTTCATGTACCAATATATCCGGGCCAACAGATGGAACAAGTGTCACTGTTCGCCGATTTCAAAGGAGGGTGATCGGTATTACTATTAAAGGTATTTGACGGTCTTCGTTCTGCGATACTCTAGAAAACAGGGGCATAATGTAGAATGGTGCCATAACAGGTAGAGGCAATCTAGTCCAGAGAGGCAGGTTAGACCCAAGGCTAGTATATGTAAGGTTGTCTAGTTCGACGCGCATGCGTATTGAGCAAGAGGGATGTGACGTAACCCCTAGCCCTGCACCAGGCTTTAAACAGCTACCTACAACGGAAATGATGGGGATAAAACTTATTTTTAACTACAAAATACATGTTTCTGTAAAGATAGACTACATACGATCTTACAAGGGGTAAGGCTTAATAGAGAGACAACTTCTGAGGACTCAGACCTCAAATTAATAGGTTGTAACAACATGTAATTATACATTTGAAACAAATTAAAGTATTTAAGCTGCTGGTTTCTGTAAAACACGATGTGGATGTAAAATAAGAAAACACAGAAACATCCTACATTTCTCTGGCAAATTTATTGGTGTACTTTTACAACTCGTTTGGTTATGACTCAGAAAATGGGAAGTAGCCTATACGATTTTTTTTGTCACACGTAGAGGTGAGTTTACCCTTCTGTAAATAATTCTTTATTCATACACATTGCCAGTAGAAACTTAAACGGCATATCCATTTTATTTATAGACACAAGCAGACTATTAACAGCTTACAGACAGGCAGAAAATGTTCCTTGTTGAGCTGGCCACCTACACTAAATTTCACAAAAAATGTTCTATTCAAAACTTCCCATTCCAGTGAAGACAAAAAATGGGTTATGGGTTAAAAAACTGATATTACCCTTCAGATGTAAAAAATGTACATTGTGAAGCAAGGATCCCTTTTAAAATCTTTAAAACACCAGTTCACAGTCAGACAGCTCTAGTTTCAAGAATCGTGCACAAGTGCTATCTTTATATTGATTCAAAGTTCTAATTAGTTAGGTCCTATTTGTGCTATATTATTATTGCCTGAAGTTAATAGTTGCTGAATCCTTATAGCATATATATAACTTACAATATATATATATATATATATATATAATTAATGGCCTCAAGTTTCGTTACTACAGTTAGTACTATTTATGTTGTCTCGATTTCAGTGTACAATCTTAGTGTAATATCTCTTCAATTAATTTACTCTAACAATTTGTTAATTGTTAATTGCCATGGACTGAAGGGCATTAAAAGGGGAAAATTAGTTGTAAGAAATTTGGTACAAGAAGTTATAAAGAAATGCCTCTGCATCACCTGGTTACAATGGCATATAACACTTTTTTGCTGTTTTTTAATGCTTTTTGTTACACACAATGTACTTTAAATTTTTGGACCCTTTTATTGAGGTACTTTAGCAAAAACAACAAACAAACAAAAAAAGAGAGAGTGATCGTATGTTTTACTGTGAAATAATAGTACTACGAGTATTGTACGTTACCCCATGCAGAGGAATTAGGAATCTTCTTATACCATACAACAACAGTATTAACGTAAAAATCCTTGAACATTTTATTTAGGACTCCCCTAATAAAACATCTTTCAGAAACTGAATAACTACAAGTACCCATAAACCTCACTTGCCTTCGCCCACTGGGGAGGGGGGGGCAGAATATTCATCAAAGGGTCTGTTGTTAACTGCAAAAGAATAGAAAACGAGAAGCCAAATTTCTACCAAAAGAACGCAATTCTAGGTGAGTTTATGGTTTTTGCATTATTTTATTAAAAGCGCGTCTTGAAATCCATTCTACTGTTTCGCATATACGTAGTAGGCCTATAGAGAAAGTATTGCGATCGTGAAAAAAATCTAAATCGAGATAACACCGGGAAAAGATGTTGCACGATGCCTAGAAACCGAAAAAAGTGTTTTTGGAATGACGTCTGTCTGTCTGTCTGTCCGTCCGTCCGTCCGTCCGTGGACAAGCACACCGGGTAAACGGTTTCATTTACTTCATTTTTTGAACTAGGACTTTGTCGGAAATTTATCGAATCGCTCACAATTTGACTTTTACAACTGATTAAGGGGACTTTTCATGAAAAAATTTGAAAAAAATAGATTTTTGAAAAATTGGCTCTAACGATTTTAACAAAAATTTAAAATTCGAAACTCTTGTCTATGGCTAATAAAATGACTATATCCGTTTTCCCGCAAAAAATTACTTTACTCGTATCCATTTTCAATTTTTCTAGATTATCTCCATTGCAGTATGCGACACATAAAAACCTACCACAATAAAGTAGTAAAAAAAATTAAAATGAACATTTTTATACATCTAATAGATATCAAGATAAACACGAGAGAAGTACAGCATAAATGCGAATATCAGGACATACGTATCAATTAAAATATGAATATTTTGTTGCCCATAGTAACATGAAAACTATCATCTACTTATTGTTAAATGCAGTCAGTTTAGCTCAGTCCTAATGAACACACCAAAACATTTACAGCAAGTAGTATTTAGTTTTTTCGTTTATTAGAAGGTAGGGTTACATTATGTCCTCGATTGCCCCAGACTGTTACACGATTTTACATTGCGTCCGGGAATAAATTTAAAAAATCCCTTTTGGCAGGCCTACAGGCTGAGGTAGATTTCAAAGTGCTTTTGGTTTAATTTATTGTAGCTGCGCAGCACTCTTCTTCTTTAGCTTTGGCAAGACAAACCCACAATAATAACTGCAAATAAGAGGAAAGAGCCCTTTTTCAAACATTAAAATCTAGCCTTATATGAGAGTTATCGAGAAACTAGTTATTGATTTGTAGAGTACTCATCAAGAGCTTTGCGACGATACCCCACAAGACGTGGTTTCAAAAATTTCGAATTTCCATCCCACCCCCACTCCCACTCGTACCCCCAAAACCCCCGAATCGTTGGTGTCACTGTGAACATCTTAGGGAGTACTCTAATTTATTCAAACAAAGTTTCCCGCTATACTTCATAGGGGCCAAGATATAAATTTTTCAAAATTTCAACCCCCTCCCCCAACTCCCCCTTGGGCCAATTTTGCTCATTAATGCATTTATTCGAACTATTGGGTCTAGAAATAACATAATAAAATTTGGTTCAAATATCTTCAAAATTATGGCCGCTAGCGTCTAAAGATGTATATTATAATATATATAGCCTATACATTTTTTGAACGGGCGGTGGTTTCGTACTTAGAAGGGCATGATACGTAAAGATATGAAAGAATTTTTTGAAAGTCATGACATAGTATCGATTGCAAATACGCGGTTGTCTTCGATTTTCAAAAAGTGCCGGTATTACGTGGAAATGAAATTCAGTTTTAACTGTTAGCTAGTTTCAGGTTTATATGTGCTGCACATAATGTGAGGTACCAGGTTTAATGTAGGGTATTTTTCATTATACTTACTAATTTAAAATTCGTAACGGTCAGGAACATCGTATGGGTCGTGACATAGCACTTGCAGCCACGTTAGTTGCTTTCCTGCCCTCTACCGAATCAGGTTGGTTGGTAGCTTATATGGTTATTTAACGACGGGGAATGTACTGCATCTTAGGCCTGTGACCGTTGCCGATGTGCCAGAATTACTTCTTTTACATGCCAGTAAATCTACTGACATGGGCCTGTCACATTTATGCACACATAAATGCCATCGACCTCGACCGGGATCGAACCCGCAACCTTGGGCACAGAAAGCCAGCTCGATACTACCAGAGATATCATATTTATTGTTTGTAAGAAAGCATTAGTTGAACATTATTTTCAAAATGATTCTTATCCTACCTAGGTAGATGTTTAATTACAGAATTTTGCATATTCAAAAAATCGTTTCATAATTACACAAACCCACAATTTTCATTGTAATTAACAACAGTATTTATAATGACAAATATTGTTGTAATTTGATGTTATGATACATTTCCTCCAAACTAAACATAAATTTCTATGTAACTCAAAAAATATCGTATTCTTCAATTTACTCAAAATTACTTTACATGGATAAGAGTGCCTAATTAGAAGTGGAGGGTTCATATGGTAACCATACTGGGTTAAGAAGGAAGCTTGAATTAATGATTTGGAAAAAGTTTCGGTGCTTAAAATAGGAGGGAAAGAAGTAGAGACGTAGAGAAGAAAATTAAAATGAACATTTTTTGTTAAACACATTTCTTTATACAATTAACAGGTATCAAGATACATACAAAATTAGTAGCCTATCGATTAAATGCTAATTTCAGAACATAGGCCCTACACTTTAATTTTAAAAATATGAATATTTTGTTGCCCATAGTAACAAAAAAAAACTAAAACTAAACTGTGGCACTACATCCCTGATAGGATTAGGCCTACCACCCGACTGCTGCGGCATCTACCATAGGCAGATGGCAGGATTGGGGGGCATGTGGTCAGCATGCCGACACCCACAAGGTAATGGTGGTTTCCATGACTGGAGCCGCTACTTCTCTATCAAGTAGCTCCTCAATTTGAAACACAGGGCTGAGTGCACCTCGTTCCAGACCTTCCTACTTCACAAAAAATCTAATGCAGTACCAGGGATTGAACCCAAACCCATGGATTTGTAGTCAGTGACACTGACCACAAGACCATAGTGGTCCATAGTAACAAGAAAACTATAATCTACTTATTGTGAATTCAATCAGTTTAGCTCAGTCTTAATGAACACATCAAAACCAATTACTGCGAGGTGGTATAGGCTAATAGGGAAGAGGTCCTGGGTTCAAATCAAACCACGTGGCCATCCAAATTGAATTGGGCTTTTCATGGTTTCCTCATTCATAAAGGCAAACGCCGGATTTGTAGGACTTGTTCATTTTCCATAACTCATTGCCATATTATAATAGTTTAAATATTCAATATCATAATAGTTTAAATAGTTTAAACTGAATATGAGAAAAGAAGACATCACTGAACAATAGAAACACATGTGCACGAATGAATTGTTACAACAGTCTACTGGTTCATGCAAACATTCTAAACATGTGATATGACTACATGCAGTTAAAGCATGCAATATAATAAGTATTAATAATAACAACAGTCATACTGGTACTGCACTGTGGTTTGGCAATTGCTGCTTTGTGAGGTTATGCAGTCTCTCGGTTGTTGTTGTTATTGTTGTTCTATCTCATTTTACGACGGGGTTGGTGACTTCATTGACCTTATACCGTCGGATTAGGGGTAGACTACTCTGAGTTTCACATGTACTTTGTTTCGTTATGCTTTTCTCGGAATTTTTATAATCATTATTAATTATTTGGACAGTTCAGTAAATATTATGCTATATTTCTATGGGTCTTCAGAGTTTCATCTTGCATTTTTTACTTTCTCGCATATACGTAGGCCTAGTATAGAGAAAGTATTGTGATCGTGACAAAAAATCGAAGTCGAGATAACACCGGGAGAGCACGTTTCATGAAGCCTGGAAACCGAAAAAAATATTTTTGGAATGACGTCTGTCCGTCTGTCCGTCTGTCCGTGGACAAGCACAGCGGATAAACGGTTCATTGTATTTACTTCATTTTTTGAATTAAGGACTTTTTCGAAATTTTGTCGAACCGCCCAGAAATTTAGTTTTACAACTGAAATATTAAGGGGACTTTTCATGAAAACTTTAAAAAAAAATTTTTTTTTTGAATAAATGGCTCAAACGATTTTAATAAAAAATTTAAATTGGAAACTCTTATCTGTGAATAATAAAATGGCTATATCAGTATTTCTGCAAAAATGACTTAAGGGGTACTTCACTCGTATCCATTTTCAATTTTTCTAGATTATATCCATCACAGTAGGCGATACATGAAAACCTATCACAGTAAAGTTGTAGAAAAATTTAAAATGAACATTTTTTGTTTAACACATTTCTTTGTGCATTTAATAGATATCAAGATAAAAACGAAATAAGGATAGCTTAAATGCGAAGTTCAGAACATAAATGTCAATTAAAATATGAATGGCATTTTGTTGCCCCTAGTAACAAGAAAACTATAGGCCTAATGTACTTATTGTTGTGAAATGCAATCAGTTTAGCTCAGTCGCAATGAACACACTAAAACCAATTACAGCGAGGTGGTAGGCCTATGGGCTAACCGGGAAGAGGTCCTGAGTTCAAATCAAACCTCGTGGCCGCCCAAATTGACTTGGGTTTTTCATGGTTCCGTCGTTCGCAAAGGCAAACGCCGGGTTTGTAGGACTTGTTTATTTTCCATAACTCATCGCCGCTATGTCACTGGATATTATAATCGTTTAAACTGAATATCACATAAGAAGACATCACTAAACAATAGAAACATGACGCGAATGAGTTGTTAATATAGACCAGCGTTTCTCAACCTATGGTCCACAGACATAATTAATTAAAAAATATCATAAAGCAAGTGGGAAGTAAAGAAGTAGAAATTTTTCACATAAAATGGACACTAGATGTCAAAGTTTTTAAAATCTTCGAAAATACAGGTCATATCGACTAAATTTGACCAGGAACTCTGCAACCGTCTCATTAAAAGTGAGTAATAACATAATTCTTAATTATATTATGAAATTGGTAATGCATATTAAAGTCTGTTCAAAAAATAATTTTACTGTCAATAGGTTCATTCCAATTCAATAAACTGTGTTTCCGTCGGATTAAAAAAATGTATTTCGTTATAACGACCTATAATTGAATACCCCAAATATTAAGAATATAGGCCTACATATAGCCTACTTTTAAAAATGGGATGTAAAATTAGGGGTCCGTAAAGTTTTTTACTCATTTTAGAGGTCCTCGGGTTCAAAAAGGTTAAGAAACGCTGATATAGACTAATGTTTCACGCAAACATACTAAACACGTAGTATGACCTACATGCAGTTAAAGCGTGCAATATAACCTAAGTAGTAGTAGTAGTGGTGGCGAAATTCAAATATAAGTCGCCCCTTAAGCTCCCCCATCCGATATTCACATTTGCACGGACTGTGTGATGTATTTTGTTTCTGAGCGAAGCAGAGTGACCAACTGCCCTTGTATACTGTTGCATATAGCTAAATAATGCATAACACTAACCACATAGTTAAGTGCGCGAAGCGGAGGCGGTAGCCGTAGCGAAGCGCCCTTGCATTTTCGAATAATGTACGATACACTGTTTGTAGGTTTCGAAAATGTGGCATATTATATCTCCCGCAAGGTTTGTCAGCCTGCCACCTCTCGTCTAGCGGTAAGACGTCACACCTCCAACGTCCAATCACGAGTTTCTTCATAATACTAGGACAGAAGAATTCGCTAGATCGTGGTATAAAAGAAACTGCATCGGTGAAGATAGGTTGGGTGGGACCGATTTATCCCAAGGTGCGACTTATATTTGAATTTTCCCATAGTAGTAGTAGTAGTAGTAGTACTAATAATATGCAGTTTTACTGTCATTGATTATTATTATTGTTATTATTGTTATTATTCTTATTATTATTTCACAGTAAAAGCATTGAACATAAAGATCGACCCTGATGCTTTCCGTTCTAGATACTTGTTAGTTTTATGAAAATCTAATAAGTAAAATTTAATTGTCTCTTTAATTTAATTTTTTCTGTGCTAGCCTTTAACACGTATATGCGAGAAAGTTTGTGCAACGTATTTTTGCACCATTTATTTAGATGGTTGAATAAATCTGAAGGACGTGCTTTTTCGGTTCAAGTATTATATTGTTGATGTGCAATGGTAATGGTAAACCAACTTAGTGTAGATCTTGAATGAATGCTGACATGTGCGGGTTGCGAAGACAACCAGATAATACGTGATGTAGGCCTAGATCTCCTAACTGACCACACTCGCACATGGGCGATGTTCTTCGCATTCGATGTAGGTATTTGGGTGTTAATGCTGTTTCAAATCGGAGATGCATAATAATTATGGATTCTCTGGGAGGCAGTTTTATGGTATCGAACCAGTGTTTCTTTTGGGGTGTAGGTTGGATTATGTCATACGCCTTCGACTGTTGTTGGTGGTATTGCCTCAAAGAGGATTGCCATTTCTGTTTCAGTATGTCTATGTAGTGCGGCAAGATAAGGATATCTGTAATAAATTGTCGTAGGTTTGTTTAGAAGCACTTTTGGCCGCCTTGTCTGCTAGTTCATTGCCTTGAATGTTGGAATGAGCTGGTGACCATACAAGATGACTATTGTATTCTCTTGTTTTCCATAATAGGTGTTTGTTATTGGTAATGAACCAATTTTTGTTTAATATTATTAGTATTTAGTTTAATGGATTGCAGTGCGCTTTTACTGTCCGAACTTATTACCACATTCCAAATTTTATATTTCAGTATTATAATGAGGTTATTAATTTTATCATGCAATCTTTATTACTATTACATATGACTACCGCTGCACCTGTTCCCGACTGGGATTTAGATCCGTCTGTATACATCTTGACATAGTTCATTTTTCGGCTAGGGTTCACTTTGTCTAATTTTGTTTCTTTTTTTCAATTGTTTCGTAGATTTCCTCTTTTGTGGCGTGATTTGTGTATATATCGTGTTGAAATGCGTGTTCTTGATAACGAATGTTATAGCATGGGAAATTAACTGATTTCAATATGTAATCTTTGTTGTGGAAATACTGAAAACTTTCTAGTAAGCCGGAGCATTATGAGATCGGGATATTTTCCATGCATTGTGTTTCTCGAGGAGGAGTGTCAATTTTAGTATGAGAGGCTGTTTGTAATTGGCTAATGTACGAGATATAAATTGAGCAGCCAGTTTTTTTCTGCGTAGTTCAAGAGGCCAAATGTTGAGTTCTATTTGAATTGCTTGCAATGATGGATTGCCTGTGGCTCTTGTTATTTTGTTTAATATGGGGTATATAATAGATTGTAATCTACGGTCGTATTTTTTGTATGTGTGGTCCATTAGGAAGCTTCCATAATCGATTTTAGAGTTGATTATTGCTTTGTAAATATTGATCAGGGCTGTCGGATGTGAACCCCAGGATTTTCCTGTCAGGTGTGATATGATCTTTGCCCGTTGATTTATTTGTTCTTTTAATGATTCTATGTGTGGTTGCCATGTTAATCTTTTATCAAGTGTCATTCCTAAAAATTTGTGTGAATTTGTTGCTTGAATTTTTTTCCCTGTATAAATACCGTATGTCATATGTTGCTGTATATCTTGGTCCTCTATCAAATATGATTCTTTTACATTTGCTAGGGTTTATATATAGACCCAGTTGATGTAGATCTTGTTGTATATTATCCAAATCATTTGTAAGATCCTCTCGGCTGTTGTATTTTTTTTCATATGATCGGTATACCACTATGTCATCTGCATATGATAACATGCGTGTCGTTTTAAGTACTTGTCTAAGTCTGCTAGTATAAATGATGAAAAGGATTGCACTTAGGCAAGAGCCTTGAGGGATCCCTTTGGATGTTATTCTGAATTCCCGATCTTCTTTGATGTGGGTTCTCCTGTCCGTAAACAGTGCAATAATTGTTTGTGTTATTTGCATTGGGACGTCCAATTCAATTAGTCTATTCCGTAGGATGTGAAGTTGTACGTTATCATACGCCTTTTCTACGTCAGTAAATATGGCTTAAACAATAAGATTCTTGTTGAAGGCTAGCAATACGTCGGTAACTAAGATGGTAAGATTGTGCATAGTGGAATATCCTTTTCGAAAACCATACTGGTTAAGTGGCCATTTGTTTGTGTACTGTGAACTAAACGATGCGAAATTATTTTTTCAAAAATCTTGCATATGGTATTAGTGAGTACTATTGGACGGTAACTATCTATTGAATTTGGTGGTTTGGTTTTAAGACGGGCATTATGGTGAAGTTTTTCCATTCATGAGGTATGGTATTATTTGTTATGACATAGTTGAAAGTTGCTTTTATGATTTCTATTGCTACTGAGGGTAAGTGTTTTATAATTTCATACGTGATGGCATCATCTCCAGGAGTAGAGTGTTTTGGTGCAGTACTTACAGCATTGATTACTTCTTGTATCGTTATATTTGACCATGTGTCACTATGCTGCTGTGTTGTCCCTTCAACTTGCAAACTTGCTGTGGGGAATGCTACCTCATCGGGGGCTATCATTTTAAGGTAATCGTATCTCCATTGCTGTGATGATGGTGTCGTGCACGATTCTTTTAGGTTGCCCTTGGTGAACCATCTTATTTTTGCCCATAGTTGTTGTAGGGTAGTGGAGTGTGAAATTTGCTCAGTATATTCAAACCATGCCGATCTTTTGATCTGCTTTAGTCTACGTTTGGTTTTGGCTATTTGTCTTTTTATGTTTATGTAGTTATCCCACGTCATATTTTTTGCAAATTGTTGAATAGCAAGTCTTCTATGTGCTATGAGGAGCGAACATTCTGAATTAAACCAAGGGGTCTCGAGATGTTATGTTTCTGTTCGTTTATAGCAACGAAGTATCTAAGTATCTAAGTATCTGGTGAGTATCTAAGTAATGCCGTGTGGATGTGGTCAATTTATCGTAACTAGCCATATCATCGTTTTTGTAAGGTTCTGGAATTGTTTGAAGTATTTCAGAATTTAATAGATTGAAATCGATAATTCTAGCATTACGTCTTCTTTTGATAGTACGTGCAGGTATTCCTTCAACCGTGGTTATCGTAGGACGATGATCACTTCCCATATGATCGGACAGAAGGGCCCTCAAAGGGCTAAGGAAGACTTTTGCTGAAAACTAGGAGCTAAAGAGGACTTTCGCTGAAAACCTAGGGCCTAAAGAGGACTTTTGCAGAAAAACGTGATTTTTAAATATATTTTCCAATTAATGCAAAGGAAAATTAAGATGTGAATTTGTGCGTTTTAAGAAAAGACATAGTAAAAATAAATTTATACAACGCACTGAAATTAGCAATGTATATGTCCCTTTGTCGCTTGTCTTTGTAACTCGAAAATGTGCCGCCTCGCCATCGCAGGAAATGAAACGAGCCGTCTGCCGTCTGCAATACTTTGAAATCTGCAACTAATCCATTGTCGTTTTAACTTTCAAATAGCAAGTTTCCGACCGATGACCGAGAAGTGTATTATAACAAATTTGTGACATTCTAGTCTACTTATTTTTATAGGTCGGAAGTAAAGTTGCGCGGTGTGTTGACCCTTATTATCCTTAAGATAGCTTGATGTGCCCAAACAGAATTCTTCAAAATTATGACTTTTCTGACAGTGGAGGAAGACCCCAATTTCACAACTTATGATTGAGTAATTTTCTGCCAATCCTGTCAAAAACAAGTAAGTAAACATAGCTTTCATTTTATCTACCAGACTTCTTCCTTCGGATTTTGAAATCGAAATTTAAAATTCTTTTACTAACGTGCGTTTAAATGAAGTTGACATTTTTCATGAACACGTTATTATTTTGTAATTATTGTCATCTTAGTGTTCGTTCGTGGAATTGCAGATTCTTTCATTAAAATACTATTATAAAAAGAAAGAATAATTTTATAATTAAAGGGTAAATATCTCAACTGTTTATGCAATTTTTCGAGTGCCGATATAAGGAATAGTTATTTGTTTATTTTCTAAAAAAAAAATTTAGGATAACTGTGTCAAAATAATGATACAATTTTCGGTATTAATGTTAGTGTTTTATTAAATCATGTGTTTAAAACCTAAAACGGGCTATTCCACGAAAATAAAAGACTAAAATACCTTTGATAAAAGTATTAAAATCCGGGTCCTATATATTACCATAAAATAGACGGTAAATTGGGCTTCACTCGGGCATCAGCCAACCGATTTCATTCAGAATCAATAGGCTTCGTCCCATGGGCGATATAAATGCCTGCACCCCGTTTTATGAATATCCGATAAAGCGTATTGGAGTTATCGCGCTTACAGACACACGGACAGACGGACAGATATTTTCCCGTCTACCACACAATCTCATAAAGTACCGGTACCATTCTGGCATAATATCATTACATAATCTTTTTGTTGCACACATTATAAAGGACGAGGTTGGGTTTCAGTGGTGAATTTAATATTTGTAGGGGCCCGAAAACATTTGTTCCTGGGGCCCTTGCTTTCTCTCCACGGCCCTGATGATTTGATTATCATGCATTTTGATACAGTTTTGCCAAGTAGCCTCTGTGATAACTAGGGCTCGGACTTTTAGGTAAATACATATTTTTTTTTTTGCTATTAGCTATGATTTCTGGACTTTGTCAAAGTTCCGGTTGGGACCTTTGGATTCAAAATACTGAGTTGCATATCACATAAAAATAAATATTTTCGATATTTCTTATTTGAATAAATATTTTTGGTAACATAATTTTTTTTTACATATTTTACCACATATCACGTTTAGAAATGAATATTTTGGCTGTTTTTGTAAAATTGTGCCATATTTTGAATATGTTGCATTGTTATGTTGAGTCAGACAATAAATCAGGGCTGATTTGGCCTTCATTAGTGCAAATTTCTGTTTCCTCTCACACTGCATTACTAAGTTGGAAACAACAAAACAATTCTTGGCAGAATCAATAAAAGAAACCAAACACATTGAAAACAAACTTAACAAAATCAGTGGTTCAAAACCAAACGAAATTAAGGAAAAATTCCTGTCATGCCTAAATAAGAATGAAAGGATACAAGTGTTACCAAAGATTTCAGATATTTTAATGGGTAACAGTGTAGAGAACTTGGAGCAGATGGAACATCTGAGTGTCAGTGATACTGCGTTTTACAAATATGCAAGATTAACATCCTGCAATGTTGAACGTACATTTTCAAGATACAAGTCTCTGTTCCGTGAAAATTGTCACAGCTTTAAGATGCACAACTTAAAATCTACTTCTGTCGTTCACTGCAACAGTTCTACACTTGCTGACTAGAATGACTAGATGAGTACTTCTGTAAATATTGGTTAAATAAAAAAAATATTTTTATATTTTTTAAACATATTTTTGACTTTTTAACCACATAAAAAATAAATATTTTCGTTTTTATAAGCACCTAAAAGTCCGAGCCGTAGTGATAACTGTATTTGGGGGAATATAAAAACCATTTATGATTATGTCGTTGATCTTGATAGTGGCAGATTGTATTTCTTTTTCCGAATAATGTTGATCCCAGTGTTGAATGTGGAATTGTTTATATAATGTTCTTCTAATGCCGAAGCATATACCTCCCCATCCTGTGTTCCTGTCTTGACGGATGATGTGGTCATTTTTTATTTTAAATGTATCTGCTGGTCGGCACCATGTTTCGGACACGAAAAATAAGTCTATATTTTGCGTATATAACGTTTGCGGGAAATCAGGCGTATTGAATAAACTTCTAGCGTTCCAGTGAAGGATCTTGATGTCACGCTGTGAGTCACAATCCAATTATATTTTGTCAAAATATTTTGCTTTCATGTCACATATGTCTTTACGTATGTGGCTTTCTCTAACATCTTGCGAAACATTTTGTTAATGATTGCCCGTTCAGATTCTATGTCATTATTTACGATTTCTTCTTGACCACTTGCACCCGACATAGTAATCGGCGTGCTTTCCCCTCTGGGGCGTTTGGAGGAAGTGTCACTGGAAGAGAGCTTTATGAATCGAGATGATTTATTATAGTCCATGCTTGAACCCATATATGATGGGCTGTTAATTACATGTGGTGTTCGGCCATTAGGGAATATCAGTTGGTAATTGACATCTCGATTTATATTGGATTCTCTTATTGTAGATGTATCCAACATAGGTCTTTTACACGGAGACGGCCTTGTAGCCTTTAGTTCTTGACTATGTTGTGTACTTATTGTCCTTGACTTCAGTGGTGGGAAGTCTGTGTTCCTTTTATTTATAGGGTTAGTTAAAATCGACGCAAAGTTGGATGAGCAGCTAACCGCCCTCTGAGATCTCGGATTTTCAATCATTCGACGAGCCTCGTGATGCGGTATGTTTAGTTCCCCCATTGTTTCTTTTATTCTTTTTTGAGACTGGTATAGTAGACATGTAGTACTGCTGCCACCAGTGGCGTAGCTTGAAAATGTGTTCTGGGTAACTATATTTTAAAAAGTAAATTTATAATGATTTTTAAACGACACACGAATTCTGAAGTATTAATAGCGTTTTAAATGCCGGGAATGTTTGCACATGTATTCGATTTCATATAGGCCTATACCTACATAAAGCATTACTACCGCTATTATTATTATTATTATTATTATTATTTACATTTTATATTCCTTCAACACTCCATCCGTTTCCCGCCAAATAGCAAATACAATATTTATGGTTGTAACTATTAGTTAACCAATTAAATTTACTGTACTAAGATGTTTGAAATGTTTGTTTATTTTCATGCAAGACAATGTCAAGCTCAGGAGTTGGTATGTACTTTAGTTTCACACGTTTCTTCATAAGACAGAACCGAAAACGGGGTTTTTAATAGGTGATCAATTGTATATCGGTGGAACTGTCCACGCAACACTGAGAAATAATCAAACACACAGTTCAGGTCAGCAATGAGAATGTAATGCTTATGTTACCCCGGTTTCAAGCGAGCAGGTATCTGAGGGATGAGACTACGACACCGATAAATCTTTCTAGTCTCTGCGGTGGTGCCATATGTCGCTCTTGCGCAAGGAATTTGCCTGCCTTCTCTCAACAATGTAGGTTAGCATTTAGTGGGAAAAGTCATATAATTCGTACTTGAATGAGACTGTAATTTAGCTGACCACTGTCCAGTCTCACTTCACTTCACTTCACTTCACTGTTATTTTTTGACGCCATACTGGTATCCAGTTTCAACGTCCTGTAACGTGTATTCAACTTCCACCTGTTATGATGATTGGTCGTGTATAAGTTTGGTATTTATATTTTCATTTTGCATTTTATCAGAAAGTGGCGTAATAATTTAGCTGCGAGTTCCGGTTGATCAAGTAGTAGCGATTCTAGGTTCCATGGGCCATAGCCACAAGAGGTTCTGAGTATATTGTAGAAATCACGATCTTGAGTATTGTAGGTAGGGCATGAAAATAAAATATGCTGTATGTTCCCAACGTCTCCACAAGGGCACAAGGGGTTATTCTCTTTGTGAATTTTGTATAAATAAGCAGGTGTAATTGCCGTTCCTAATTTAATTTTATAGTATGTCGATATCTCAGCTCGGGTAGACGGATGTTTAAGAAACCATGGTTTAGTATTCTGGGGTGTTGATGCATGGTGCAGCCGTAATCTGTGGTGTATGTAGTCCGAAATGGATGTGGTTAACGGACTACCGTCTGCTAATTCCACTGCCTGTTTTGCATAATGATCTGCCTGGTCATTGCCACCAATGTGACAATACCGGTATATAAATTTTCCTGTATTGTATCGCACACTGAGTAATGCCTGGTGGATCGCTGTTAGCTCCGCTGTATATATACTGCTGAGTTCTGATAATTGGAATGTTCCATATTCTTGAAGGGTGGCATTGTAGTACGCAGCACCACAACCTGAGTCGGTTTTGGATCCATCCGTGAATAGTAATATGGATATTTGGGAGGGGAGGTAGGAAATGTATTCGAGGAAATGAGAAGGGATATTTATGTCGGTCTTGGAAAAATGATGACATATCGCTTGGTGGTGAAAATACAATAGTAGAGTAATTGACCCGGTATAGCGGAAAATGATTGGTCGTGTGGATATTGTGGTCAGCCGAAAAAGAATAAAAAATGTCATATATGGGTGGGAAATGAATGTGAGAAGGCCGTATATGGATGGCAGTTCGTAATTCATTTAAATATCCGATTTTGATGTATAGTGGATGAGAAGTATTGTGGGATAAGAATTTCAATAGTTTGATTGCTGACCCAACTGCGCGGTCTTGGGGGGTACCCTAGTGTAATTCTTGGAATACGTCGGAAGTTTTGGGGTTTCCCCCAGTCCCTAGTATGCATTTCCCAATCTCGTATAATGCGGAATCGATTGTTCTTTGTTTTGTTCTGGTAGTCGGTGGTAATATGGCATTTCCATATTCATATGCTGATCTGATGTAGTTGTTATATAGTATTGTTAGGGCTTTCGGATGATTGCCCCAGTATCGTCCTGTTATATGTCGTAATAATTTACCTCTGTTCTTTAGTCGCTGTGCCATGTGTGTAGAATGCGATTGACCTGATAATTTGTAATCCAGGTAAATACCTAAATATTTAATAGTGAGCGTGTAATGAATGTGCGCTTGGGAAATTGTAATGATCGGTCTTTTTTGTATCGGGGTAATTGATCTAGAAAAAATAGTGTATGCACATTTTTCCATGTTCAAGGCCAAACCGATGTCATTTAGTTCCGTTGAAAGCGTATGAAGATCCTCCTGTAGTCGTCCAATGTGTGATCCCAAAGGTCCTTCCTTTTTGGGATATCTACAATATAGAATAATATCATCAGCGAATCCGAGAATTTTACTACATATGAATGGGGTGTTAAAGAAATGAGTCGTATAAAGGTTAAAAAGGGTCGGGCTTAATGATGATCCCTGCGGCAGGCCTAGTGACAAGCGCGACGTTCTATTATTGTATTTGGGGGGTACGGTAAGCCATCGCTGTGACATTAGTTGGTCGACGGTATTGATATAGTATAGAGGGATTTCCAGTTTTTGTAATTTAGTCCGTAGGAGAGAAAGATTCACGTTATCATAGGCCGAGCTTATGTCTAGTGTTACCGCGAGTTGATCTTCTCCCTTACACCAACCCGTGTATACTTCCGTAAGTAGGTAGAGTACACTAAGTAAAGTGTTGTGGCCTTTTCGGAATCCAAATTGTGTGGGGTGGAAGATATGGTGTTTCTCAATATAGAAATTTAGTCTCTGGTTAATAATTTTCTCGTATACTTTTCTGAGGGTCTGACTGAGTATAATTGGTCGATAGTGTTTAGCTAGTAATCCAGTGGTATTCGATTTTTGTATGGGGCAGAACGTCATCTGATTCCAGTGGCGTGGGTATATTTTACCACATTGTATGGTGTTGAATCCGGCTTCCAGATGGGGTAGTATGTCTTGTTCTAACTCTGCTAACATTCTATAGGTAATTAGGTCTGGCCCGGGAGCCGAATGCGACTGTTTTATTTTTTGTAGTCTAATTGCGATTTCCATCCTTGTGATGGGGATGTTTACCATGGCTATACGTTGGTTGATATCTTCCTGGCAGTCTGGTGTCACCGTAGCAGGAGCTGTTTGTTGTAGGAAAGCATCTTTTAGTGTTGTATCAAATAACATGGGTTGTGTTTCGGAAGGACGTTGCCCCGTGAACCATCGCACGTGTTGCCATATTTGTTGGGGCGATGTGGCATAAGATATAGATAAGCAATAGATGTCCGTTTCGCGTGGAGAACGAGTCGGGTAACTTTTGCGTATTGTTGTCGTAGTTGGAGGTAGTCCGTTAGGTTGAAAGACTTGCGAAATTTTGTTAGGAGTAACCGACGTTTTGCTATTTCTCGGCTAATGTCTACACTCCACCAAGGTGGTTTCCGGATAGCGCGTGTTTTCCGTCGAGTTGGGTATGTGTATTGCGTCTTGATGACCTCAGATATAGTTGTAGTGATAAAATCTATCGAACCGATCCCTGGCGCCTCAGACTGAAGTTTCGGAGACATTTGTGCTCTGAAATGATTCCAATGAATGGACTTTTTAGTATATGTGGATATGGTTCGGGATATGAGAGGTGTTGTATTCCCCAAATGGATAATAATCGGGAAATGATCGCTCCCCAATGTGTCCGGAAAAACCTCCCAGTTAGATCGAAACGCTAAGTTGTCTGATAGTATTGTAAGGTCTGGTGATGTGTCGGATTGACCTCTGTTACCTAGCCGAGTGGGATGGGGCAAATTGACAATTCGGATGTTTGCTCGTTCTAGCAACTGAAGGAATAGGTTGTGATTATTATGTATGAGTTCCGGTATAGGTTTTCCCAAGTTGAAATCCCCTAAATAGGGGTAATTGAACCTTTCGTCCCAGCTAAAGGTATGAGTCCAGTATGTTTGAGTGATATGATTGGATCGGAGGTTGTATATGCCTACAATTTTGAGTGTATTAATGGTAATTTCCACCGCTTGAAAGGAAGAGTCGAAGTTAGTTATTGTCCTATAGTTTGAGATGGGTATCTGGTTTTGTACGAGTATGGCTACTCCCCCCTCTACCATCTCGATCGTTTCTAATCGTAGTGTAACCAGGGACATAGAATTTGGACTGTTTTTTGAGCCATGTTTCAACCAGGACGATAACGTCAAAATGGTATTGGTTGATTAATCTCCCTAATTCTACTTTCTTGTTTTGAATGCTTTGGGCATTCCATTGTAGGATTTTAAACCGTTCCATCAATGAAAAAGACAGTTATGGACAATTTCAAGTTAGGTTGCGAGTTGTCATCATCCTCCCTATCAACAGGTTAGGGTAGTGTAGGGTTTGAGATTTATGGGTGTGGATTCAGGTGCTTTCGTAATGCTTGTTTGATGCCAATGATGGTATTACGTTGGGTGTCTGGGGCTCCATTGAGGAGTGAGTTTAGGGCAGTGAATACTTGGGCCAGCGGTTGTTGTGGTTTGTTATTGGATGGTGGTTGTCCCCCTCCAGGAGGTATTCGTTTGAGCGGCGGTGGTGGCGGTGCCTGATTGTCCTCCATCTTTTGAGGAATGTGGGTGTCAGGTTTTCCGGCGGGGTCCGTCGCTTTCCTCCCTTCTTCAAGGAGCCGTCCATCAGGTCTTAGGAGTACCTTTTTATAACGAGTCTGATCATACTCTGGGACCGTGTCCGTTACCTTCCTTTTTCCAGGAGCTGCCAGCTGTTCGTGCCGTGCTTGGACTGCAACGGTGAGGTTGTCTTCCACTAGGGACGTTTGTGTTCCTTCCTGTTGATTGTTGGGAAGTGTTGGGGATGCCCCAGCTTGTCCAAATAGTGCCGCCGTTTGGTTTTTGAGGATTGACGCATATGTTGTTTTCCCTAGTGTGATTAGTCGGGCTTCATGTCTGGAAACCCGTAGTTTACGGAGAGTGTCTTCGATTTGCTTGGCCAGTTTGTATGCTGGGCAATGATCAGTATGCAAGGTATTATGCTGATTCTTACAGTTAATGCATTTTGGTTGAGTGGTTGGGCAGGATCCCTCGTGTTGATCATTGCCACATGTGAGACATTTGGCAGGTGAGCGACAAAATTTTCCTCTATGGTTAAGTTTCCCACAATTTGTACAGATCGGTATTCTTTCGTTATAAACTTCGACCGGACAGTGTTGGTGGTACAATATGACGGATGTTGGGAGCCGCTGACTCCGAAAAGTGAGTTTTACCGTTAGAGTGGGTAAGTATTGTGTTTTTCCTTTATCGTCTTGTTTCCTCGTATGGAAGCGGGGCACATTCGTTATCATATAACGTTCTGCGACTATTGTGTCCCGCAAAATGTCTTCTGGTGTGATGCTAATGTCCACTCCCTTGATTACACCTGACGTGTAGATGTTATATGATGGAATGTACGTGTCAGTGTTATGTTCCTTGTCAAAATCAGATTGTATAAATCGATTTGCTGCATGATGATTGTGAAAATGCACTTCGAATTGGTATGGGTTTATCTTTTGAACCGAGTTCACATCATATTGACCTCGAAATAACCAACGGCCAATAAGCATTGGGTGGAGATTGCCTATGGCTTTATTCTTTAGGCGTATTACTACAAAAAAGGGGCCCACATCTGAATGTACATATGTCAGCTTCGGTAACTGTCCTAAGTTATTGGTATTGTCTGTGTTAGGTTCACTGTTTTTAGGGGCTAAGACTTGTGTTTGTTTCACGGGAGGCCCGAATGTATTGGTTCCTGTCGATCTCAGGTTTGGTAATGGTTGACTCATGGGCACATCCTGAGCGTGCGTAACGCATTCGAGTGGGGCGGTAATCTCACTGGTAACTGAGGACATGGTGGTATTGTACACTGAGGAGATGTGAGTCACTAAAATTACCCCCCGCGGGGTAATAACCTGGTAGTACACACACTATACTCTGATCGATATTGGTTGCACACTTCTTTATTTTAGTACACTCTATCACAATTGTATGGCACTAATGTATAAGTCCACTTTAGAAAGCACTTGGGACGCGATGATTAGCTCGACCGTACCGTGTAAGCGCTGAATGTAGACCCTATCCAGTCTCAACTCACCTCCGCTGCCGCATCATGAGATTGTGAGGCTGCCTAAGCACGCGGCAACACAAGTTGACGCATATTAACAGTAGGAAGTGTGATATTTTAATGCTAGTACTAATGGGTTTATAATGATTAATAATTTGGTTGACGATGCTTTTATTTATTTCTTTATGCTTCTACTTTTCTTAGCACTTTATTTAGGTAGACTCAACGCCACTGGTTGCCACGATGCTGTAACATACAGTTAGCACATTTTATTTGTTTGACTTGGCATTTATTTGTTTGACTTGGTTCTCTTGCATATTTATCTACGCATATAGGGCACGTAGTTTCCCCTCTACAATGTTTAGCTAGATGCCCAAATTTTAAACAATTGGAACATTGAGTGACCGGATAATTATATCTTTCTGGTTGGAATCTAACATTGTATACGAATACCTCTGTAGGTAGGAATTGTCCTCGGAAAGTAGCCTTTACAGTTTCTGTAGGTTTGTATGTTACTTTTCCGTCATCGTATATTTTTCTTGAGAATCTATGTACGTAAATGATAGATATCGGAGTTACGAGATCTTTCTGAATTTCTTCTTCAGTTATAGAGCAATCAACCCCTCGGACGACCACTATGCGTTGTGTTCTATATAGAGGTGTACAAATCTCGATTTTAGCTTGCCCATACCCGCTTGAACGCCAGACAAGCAAGTTGCCAGCGTCATAGCTAGCAAGCAGGCAGGTTTCTTTAGGCTTGCATGGGTCAGGTTAAACCCAAACTATGCAAGCCAGAATAAGCTTGCGACATTCCTATCAGCTAAACAGCTGTAGTTGTAGGTAATACGTTTTTGCTTTTCTACATGCTGGTAGAAGAAATTCATCGTGCAGATAAATAAAAGGTGGATATAGTATTAAAAATCGTTTTAGCGTCTTAACACATTTTTTATTTTTATCATTGTTATTATTATTATTGATTTTATGATGTTTTCTCGAAAACGTTTGAAAATTTTTCCCATGCCGGACTTGTTCATTGATAATTCAAACTCTCGGGTAACTCGGCTTCCTTCAGGTTAAAATTCTCCATTCTCCTTTTGCTTGCACTCTAAACACATCTGAAGTTCCTCAACCACGTAGCTGCACGACTTACCAGTGCACTGATATACCCAGTTTCACATTCTTTCCGCCAGGCCTTGCAGTTTCTTTAGGTCCCGTGAGACCCACCAAGTTATGAAGAGCTTGTGGCTCATAGCGACAGTATTTCATTTCATAGTTCCAACGAAGCTTGCTGTCTTGTCAAGCAAGATAAAAGCTGTGGCTGGTTGCAGAATTTCAAAGGGGCAAGCAAGCTAAAATCAGAATATGTACACCTCTAGTTCTATACGCCGGTATGATTGTTTTCCATTGCTCTTTACGTACAATTTCATCTTGTAAAAACTGATTTGCTGCATGGAAAGTTAAAAATTCAATTTCTAGCTTAAATCGATTGATCTTCCTGATTTCTTTTATATGTGGCGTGTTAGCTTGAAATAGTATCTTTCCCACTTTAATGGGATACTGATTACCTACGTTCCCTGTCTGACTAGATATGTGTACAATATATGGACTTATATCTGACTCCCTATTTAGTAGTTGGGTACTTGGTGCTTTAGATTGCGAATCTATATCTTGAATTTCATGTATGTTATCAGATCGAATTTTGTCAGTATCCATATTTAAGTTAGCGACTGCGTATGAAGTCATGCTCGAAGTAATTTCGCTTGATATGCTGTTTGGTGATATGTTCATAGCAGATATAGATTGTTGGAGCCTGATGGCCCCATCTACGATTGAGCTGTTATATGACACTGTTAATGATATTTATGATATTAACCAAATTAAATTAAAAACACTGAATGCAGAAATGTCTCTATCACTGGACACTCTAGCACTCGGCACTATATCACAACGAGAAAAAGATTAAGGACCGGCACAAATCAATTCGAATTATCCGCCATTAATCGTAGCAATATCTCTCGGTTGTCTATGAACGATTATAGATGCTGCCAATACCATTATTCGTTTGCCATTCCAGCAATGGAACTCACTGTTATTTTGCTATGTTATATTGACTGCGGCTTGTTCCACAATGGGATATGTTGTGTTATAATTAATACTACAACTCACTTTTTTAAAACGCATTTTGTACCGATAGTCTAAATAATGTATAATACTATCCACATAGTTGAGCATGCAGAGCAGCGGTGGCAGCCATAACGGAGCATTGTAGAATAATGTTGATATCAATGGAACTAAAGTCATATAATATAACCACCTAATTCTATCACCATTGTATAAAAAATGTAAAAGAAAATATACCGGTAAAACACAAGTTTCTATACTATAACCAAAGTTGGCGATCTTGGTCATGTCAGATGATTTCACAGTAGACTACCCCCCATTTTTTTTTTTTAGATATTTACTGTGGAATATAAGATTCTCAAAATATTTAAGCTTTTATTGTGTACACTCTTAGCTCGTACAGAGTTCTTTCTTTATGGGCAGGTGAAAGTAATAAATTGTGTCTTTTCTTTCTTTCTTTTTCGTAGTTTACCTCTCCCTTTTAGGATTTAAGCGACCCAAGCCGCCCGGGCCATAAATTGTGTCAATTGCACGATTTAGGCTACTTATACAAAGAAAAGTTATATCCACCCTCCTCCATTGATTATTATTTTTATTAAGTGCTAGTATGGCACTTTATGAAATTGTGTGGTGGACAGGAAAATGTCTGTCCATCCATCCGTCTGCCCGACCGTCCGTCCGTCCGTCCGTCTGCCCGACCATCCGCCCATGTGTCTGTACACGCGATAACTCAAATACACTTTATCGTTTATAATGTTCATGGGAAGAAGCTTATTTATACTGGACCAAATCGGTTGACCCGTACTGGAGTAAAACCCAATTTAGTGTCTGTTTTAAAGGCGCGATAACTCAAATACTCTTTATCAGATTTTCATGAAAGTTGGTGTGTGCATTTATAATGTCCATGGGAATATGTCAATTGATAATGGACAAAATCAGTTGGCCAGTACCGGAATAATGCTCAATTTAGTGCCTCTTTATGGTAATATATCACAAAGGCGCGGATAACTCAAATACGCTTTTTCATATTGTCATGAAACTTGGTAATGTCCGTGACAAGAAGCCTGTTTATCTTGGACCAAATTGGTTGACCAGTACCAGAGTAACAACTAATTAAAGGTCACATGTTTCTTTTTTAA
This sequence comes from Ectobius pallidus, assembly GCA_964059195.1. NCBI lineage: Eukaryota > Metazoa > Arthropoda > Insecta > Blattodea > Ectobiidae > Ectobius > Ectobius pallidus. The sequence goes on from CAXKWD010000006.1 coordinate 32,408,264, forward strand.
ATCATGTCTATACTACAATGCCACATTTCAGTCATTGAGGGCTTTAATCCAATGCAGCCATGTTCGTTGATCAAGTTTCAATTGAGTACTCCATGAATACTGTTATATACAGAAGGTATATTGCTGTGAAATAATTAGCGAAGTTCTTTGTTACTGAATAGTGTGAAATGTTGACATATTTTGAAAAATAACATTATTTCTTTAGATTTTTTATCAAACTAGACTGTTAAACTGAGCGAGATTTCCGAAATGGTAATGTCTTGGACTCATATTCTGGAGGTCACAGGTTCAAATCTCTGAGCCGGCCAATTTGACATGGATTTTTTATTTTTATTTTTATGTGAGTGTGTGATTCTCAAGATATCACAAATCTGTAGTTCTGCTGATGCTGGACAATTTTAATCTCATTAAAACAATTATTTTCTGCATATCATAATTGCAATTATAATTGATTCAAGAAAATCATTCTGGCACTTTGTTACATCATTTTACCTAATTTTTTTATTAATATCAGTATTATTTTATGGTAAAAGCATGGTACATAAAGATCAGCCCTGATGCCTTCTATTCTATATACCTGTTAGTGTTATAAAAATGTATTTAAAAAATGTAATTCTCTCTATAATTTACTTTTTTCTGTGCCAGCTTTTAAAACGTACATGCGAGAAAGTTTGTGCAACATATTTTGCACCATTGATTTCCTTTAATTACAAATTCCTCTGACTTCACATACTGGTAACATTTCTGAAAATTTTATTTTTCTTCTTTCAGATACACTGGACATTGTCCAACACTCAAATTCCGATTTGGTAAACCGTATGGATCCAGCACCAAAGATGTTATTAGGGTAAGGTGACCTTTATATAATCCTACCAATGTGGTAAATACATCATCATAGAACTGAGGAAGGGTTTGAAAAGACAAGCTTAAGACTTGACTTTGTAAATTTCCGAGATTCTCCAATAAACTTGATGCATGTGCATTGCATATGCTACTATTTTCTATAAAAGCTTAATCTGTGATAATTAATTGCTTGACAATTTTTTTATCTCAATAAACCAACTTTAAAGAGGAGTGCTATTTTATTCTTGGTGTTAAATGATACATGAATTACATCAGAGCAGGCAACATGGAAAGGCAGGCCTATCATTCCAACCTCTTTTAAAGTTCATGACATTCTATGGAGTGTACAAGGTCTTGCTTTATATTTAGCTGCTGATGAATATTATTAAAAATCAATATTAAGAAATGAAAAGAAAGTAAAGACAGATTGAAAATGTAAAAGTTGGCTAGCAAATATGATTATATTACATGTTTGCAATAATAGATATATTCAGACTTTGATATAGGCCTACTGATGCATATGTGTTGTGAGTAGAAAGGTAGGTTAGGTTAATCAGCAATGGGTGTAAGAAATTGAAGTTTCCACCATGATAGCATGAATGGTAAATCAGTGAAAAAACATTGCCATAGAAAAAATAATATTTTATTGGCATTTCATTTGACCTTCTAAAAGAGCTTGACAAAATGGAATATTTAATCAAATAACAGTACCTGAATTTGCTTGTTGCTGAGCCACACAGTCACAGGGTTCAATTGCTAAATTCTTACTCCTCAGTATTATATGCCTCCTCATTATGTTGGCAAGGAAGTCCCTACCAGCATGAATCTGCTAACATCAAATTACAAGAAAGTTCTACAATATTACAATTTTGTTGCATTTTCATTTAATATTGTTTTTCTAGGAACTCAGTATTAAGGATCTGAATGTTCGCCATGAACCATACAGACAGAAAGATAGAATGAAAGGAGTTTTACACCCAATTGCAAAGAAGGAAGGACAGTCTGAAGATCCTCTGCTGCCATTCAAGCACAGAACACGGCGCTATATACTTGGATATACAGGTACAGCTATGAAGCATCCTTAGTTGTTTATGGAAAGTTTTTCACAGCATTAAAATAATCGAGTTAGGTTTTCACTGGAAATTGAGTTCCTGTGGCTGTATGAAATAAGCATGAAATCTCTAAAGACCAAAATCAAAACTTATGTTAAATGTATATAGTTCAACAAAAGCCACAGACAGCTTTTGATAAAAATCTGTTCACTTGAGTAGGCCTACTGCTTGACATAAGCAGTTTTCATAATTTTCTTAGATTTTGATTAATGGTTTATTATCTATTTATAAAGGCACAAACTGTTGAAACATGCCAGCCATTGCAAGAGTTAAGTTATGTTAGGTTAAAGCAGACATTTCCTACTAAATATAATTCACACATGTTTTCCATTCATGCCACTATTTGTCACTATAATTAATAAATGTTCATGTAATTTTGTTTGTCTTAGTGACCATATAAGGAATATTTCATGTAATTTTGACACTTGGATGCAGTTGTATGCTGCTGAGAGAGCCATATATGTTTTCCACCATCATTTGTCTTTCATTTGTCAAATTAACACTTGGTGGCGCTGCGATTAATTCAGTGTTACCATATTGCTACAAATTATACTAAAATCTGTCCGTCTTGCAAATATCTAGAGCATTATAAATTTCGCCATTTTATATGCAGGTGATTCAGAAATTCTATATGAATTCATAAAGCCGACGGTGAAATATCTTTCAGTAAATAAATGCAAAAACTTTTACACATTCGTTTGCGAGTTTTCCGTAATTACGTCTTAACGTAAAGCATCCTAAACATCCCCAAATATCACTAAAACTGCTGATCGAAAATTAGCGACTAAAATGTTACAATAACACGTGTGCTTAACCTCACTTGTTCACATGTCATTTCAATACATCGACTGTTTGGCCAGACAATTAAGGGAAATCCTTTGCTGGTTTGTTAGTAACTTTAATTAATGAATCTCATGGCAAACCTATCATGACGCAATCAATTAATTTTCATTGGTCAAACGTAGCTTTGCGCGCAAAATCTCATCGAATCAGGATTAAGATGACATAATTTATTTATGTTATATCAATTGCGGGGTACGCCGTAGCGTAGTGGTTGAGGCGCTGCGATACAGACCGGAAGGTCGCGGGTTCGATTCCCGATGAGGTCGTTGAGATTTTTCAATTGGCCTAATCCTTCTGGTGGCATTATGGCCCTGGGGTCGACTCAGCCTCTAACAGAAATGAGTACCAGGAGCAATCCTGGGGGTAAAGGCGGCCGGTGCGTAAGGCTGACAACCTTACCACCTTCATGTGCCGAATGTCCAAAATCTGGGAGCCTCCATCTCCTGGAACCCTCTGGGCCTCCATGGCCTGTATAGGGATCACTTTACCTTTTACCTTTATATCAATTGCGCAATTAATGCATATAAAAATTGCCTGGGATGATTCTCAGCTGCTAGTCACCATCAGCTCCTGTCAATAACTGCACGTGGGCTGCGTCGCTACTCGCGACAAAGAACAAAGAAGTCATGGACCTTCTACTTAGTTTCCAATAATATAGTTCATATTCTACGCTTCGCATGCATACAATACTGCTACAATGTAGTGCATTATACTCTATGCTTCGCATACATACAATACTTTCATAATGTAGTACATCGCTCATAACCTCTACAATGCAGCCAAGAGCTTTACAACACAACACAACACTGTACAGTCGGTCAAATAAAAAACGTCGGGTCTCGTATGCAGTTAAAATTTAAGTTTTAATGCTGTAGTTCACAAGTTTCCTATAAAAGACATAAAATACAGGTCATTCTTGGAACATATCAGGCCATGAGATGGGAGGGGAAAATGAACAACGCAGAAAGTGCAACATACAATATTCAACTTTTACTTTGTGTCATGGTGCAACATACAAATGCTAGCTTCAGTATAGTTAGGGCTGTAATTGACCTGCATTTTCCGGCCTCTGAAGCAGCGAGAAGGTTCCATATTTCTGAAAGAGCAGCTCAGAGGTGGGTACTTCACTATAATGTGACCAGAAGTTTTCAAATGAATAGAGGCGATGGTAATTTGTGAGTCACCCACCATGCAGAATGGATATGACAAGATGTGAACAACATTTTTATGTCAGAATAATCACTATCAGAGGGAGAAATGCCAGAATATACCACAAGGTGCTGATGAAAGCTGTGAGGAATAATGCCCATCTGTACTAAACTTTAAGGGATCTTGGAGTAGGTATGTGTGCTTTTATGCTTCCAACTAGAGGGGCACAATGCAATTGCATATTGATGTTATGGGTGTCTATTTCCTTCACCATCCTATATTTAGTGCCTATAATCACATTGTACATGCATTCCATAACATGACCTTTCATTTGTATATTTAAAATGTTTTAAATGGTTCCATAACTTCAAAAGAAAAAATAGTAGCCATGACTTATGCACTATCCTTTGTGTTATACTGTATTTTACATGACATAAGAACAGCATATTACATAGTGGATCTAAAATTAGTTTTATAGTGAGATTTTCCAATAATAAATTCTACGCCTATTTTTTGGTGACCATGAAAGGAATGTTCAATAAAGGTCCACTTCTTTTTCTATATCTTGTTGGCGATGATTTCTCTTTCTGAGATTACCTCCATTAAAATGACATTTAAACAAGATTGTCCGTGACGATTTCCATACACTAGAGAGCAATGGAGCCCCAGTTCTACATTCATACACATTGCCACAACCTTTAATACATGAACAGATGATCATATTCAAAAGGGTATTTGGAGAGGGTTGTTGGGTTGTTCATACATGAACTAACAAATTGGCTTTCATAACAAACCCCATTCTTCAGGGTTCAGATCCTTACCAAGCAAGGTCTAATTGTGGTAATAAACTTGAAATAAATGTTGTTGAGTTGCGCTTTAAGTAGGGGTAGTGTATTCAAATTTACTTCTTTATTTTTAGTAACAGATTTGGTGAAGCATAGAATCCAACAGTTATTCAGTGAAGTTTCATTGGGAGATGCTTAATAAATTCCAAGAAAAGTGTGCCATTATCAGCTATAAGTGCATCAGAAACATTACTTTGATAAAAAATCTGTATAGCATTTTGTCAATCCTAACTTAAGGGAATAATTTTATGGCTTCTGATTTTCCTCTCTGAAAGATAACAGAAATTCCATCTCAGCCTGTAGGAATAAAACTTCCAAACTTCTTGACGAGTTTGTAATTATTAAATATTTTCCACCTTAAAGCACTAGTATTAATATTGATATTGAAGTGATAGGGTGCTGATGGAGAATTACTAGATAACTTATAATACCTATAATATAATACCTATTTTAATTTACCATCTTGACGAGTATTTATTCTGCTCCATTTTTCCTTTTCACAGCTTGAGGAAAAAAGCCCCCCCAAGTTAAGTAGAATTTGAGTTGTCATGATTACTTACAGATCAATGTCCTCCCAATAATAACTGTAGTACTGGGATTACTTTGTGAAGTGGTGACTGCTGTTTCGACAATATGTACATCAGCATCATCCTTTGCTTGCTTTATAGGTGTATTAGTGAGGTTGATATGTTTGCTCGTTATTTACCCATCAAGAAGTTTGACTTTTTCTGGCTGCCATGGAACTTCTGTCATTTGTGAAAGGAAAATCAGCAGCCATAAAATTACTTCAAACCGTTCAGTTTTAAAAGATGCCATACATTTTTTTTATCAAAGCAACATTTCTCATTCACCGATAACTTAGAATGGCATGCTTTTTTCTTGGAATTTATAATGCATCTCTCAAACGAGATTCACTGAATAACTGCCAGTATCTACATTTCACCAGATCTCTTACAAAAAACGAAGCTGTAAATTTAAATACACTACCCCCTACTTGTAGTGCAGCTCAATAACATTTATTTCTTACAGACCTGGTAATGATCTGAACCTTGAAGAATGAGGTTGGATTATGAAAGCCAATTTGTTAATTCCTGTGTGAACAACCCTCTCTAGATTCCCTTTTGAATATTATCATCTCTTCATGGACTAAAGGTTGTGTCAATATGTGTGAATGTAGAAAGTTGGGGTTTCATTGCTCTTTAGCATGTGAAAATTGTCATGAACAATCTTGTTGAAACTTCCTTCATTTTTGTCACTAAATTATCATTTTTTGGAATTTTTAAATAACCTTGTATTTTTTTTTATTTGAAAATTACCATAAATATTTTGTAATTGATGAAAACACCTGACATTTCAATAATGGAGAGCAATCGAATTCGTAGGTCTGATAGTTTGGGTGTTATAAGTTAAATAATTTGATAACTATACAATGCTGGGAGGATGGGATACCATGTTACCTCCCATACTTCCTGAAAAATTAATAATTTATTTTAAGGTGTTTTTCATCTATTTCATAGTGAGATGGGTCGATTTTTTAATATGAGGGCTAAAATCAAAGACATGCTGTATTTCGAAGTCAATCTTACTTGCTTCAACATTTTTATGAGAGACTAGTTGTTCTGAGTCATCTACTATAACTCTTTTGTTGTTATGCTCTATTTAAATGCATTAAAAAAATATTTTTTTAAACTTTATGAGGATTTCCAATGTTATTTACATGGACATTGAGGCTCAAAAAGCTCTACCCATACCTCCTTGAACAGTGTCCTATGCTACTCACCAGGAAGGAGGCATGGGACATTTGGTAATTTTATTTTTAAAAAATGTTATTTATTTGCAAGATAAATAAAGTTTGTGATTTTTTTGTATAGCATTTTAATAGCTTGAAACCAAGCAGTTTTCAGAATCACAAATAGTTTTTGCCTGTATTAAACCAAAAAAATGTTAAAAATATAAAGTAAAATTTGTCCCATCCCTCCATGCTATTCTGGCACCTAATAAACAGTAAGTTATTATTTTTTAATCTTCTGTTCTGAAGGAACGTCTTTTTCAGTTTTCGAAAATGAGCAAGATTAAACAGAGGGACCCTCCAGTTCTCCAATACTTATTCAGAGTTCTTCTTCCCTATGAACAAACTCAGATGTCACTTTCTAAGATGGATTTGGCATATGGTGACATCCGTGTGTAAAAAGATGTATGCATGAAAATAAAATACAGTCGTACAATAATTTGTAAGATTAATGACCTGTAAGTAATTTCTAATACAATTAATTGAAAAATAATATTTGTATTGCTTTATTCTTTAATAGACCTACTGGTTGGATTGTCTTTATTTGTAAGATTTATTAAAATGTTCCTCTGTTATCTCTTTACAAGGTTACATACCAGGAATGAATTTCCGTTATGGAAAATCGTTTCGAAGAGCAGCAGATGACAGTATAATGGAATTTAGCAAGAGAATGTCACAAGAAGAGATGAGAAGAGAAAGGGAGAGAGGACAGAGGGCACAGTCTGCCCCCAAAATGGCATCAATTCGTTCCAGAGATGATGTGAAGAAATCATTACAACAATACCATGATAGAAAATTTACTGGTATGTACCTTATAACATTATGATATAAATGAACAAGCATAGATTTATGCTTTTTGGAGGTGACAGGGAAACAATGCTACTGTATGGAATTTTTTACAGTAAGTTTTAGCTAACCTTACAACCAATGACATTATAAGCTAATTAATAAGGTAAGCAACCAAACATCATTGTACAGTCACTTGAAATCCTTATGATCCTGAAACTCTTACCGGTACTGCCCTAAATTATTTAGTTATTTACTCTGACAGGCAAAAAAACCGATCACTTAAAACTTTTTAAATAATTAAGTTTAAATAAAAGTTATGTAGTAACTTAGGCCTAGTGCTTGAAATAAAATGACTGCAATTGTATACGTTTTTAAGATTAAAATTTAATGACACATTTCACACTTAATTCCCCACGTTGCCTCTTGCACCTTGGTGAATGGCGAGCCTAAGGTTGCTGCGGCATAACGGAGGCTGCATCCATCATCAATTAGAGCAACAGCTTTGGCAACGACTTCAGGACTGAGAGACATAATTTCAACTAGACTTACTGACAGAATCACTTCGATGCGAAGGGAGACAATTTCATTTCAGTTTGGAAGGAAATGACGCAATACAACAATGAAACACCTTGCAATATGTATGACAAGCTAATGCACATAATCAGATCAGAAACACCCTATTGCGATGTTTTTTGTTTTTTTTTGTTTTGTTTGGTGATAAAGTTAAGATATGAAGAAGCAGATATGCTGTATCTATAGCTAATGGTCCAATAAAAATAATAATCCATCCTCACCAACAACAGTGCATAAACATCCAATCAAAATTATGTTTAATCTTAAAATTACAACAAATTTTACAGTGATCGGTTTTTTTTTTTGCCTGTCAGTGTATTTATAAAATGTGAAAGTATGATTAAAATATTTACACTACATAGGTCCCACAGTTAGCAGAATTGAGGAGTGTTTATTCAAAACTCAATAAAGCAAATATTTTGAGAAAATGAGTTATATATGAGATCAGTATATTCTTTATGCTATCTACACATCTGTGAAGTCAGATTTCACAAAATACGAAATTTCCCATTCATACAAAATAGGGGAAAATGAGCAGATTTACAAACCTCAATAAAGCACAGAGACTTTCCAAAACTCAATAAATCACCATAAATATCTCTGACAAAAGAGATGATCCCATTGTCACAGCAAACACAAACAGCCCTCACCAATCTAAGGTAATTAGTAGAAAGAATAAATGATGATGCTACAACAATCCTTTGATAAACAAGCACTGTTGGTATAGACACCACTTTCAGACTTCAAAGCAAGAATGCAGCCACTGAAGAAATTCCCAGCAGCGGGAAACGAAACGAGCCAAAATATATGCCCTTGCACATGGCCTGCAGCCCAGAAAATATCTAGCATACAAGATTCCACTATGCAAACCTCAGATTGAAGAAAGCTAATGGCATTTTATGTGATTATTACTATTTTTAGTTCATTTATTAGCTTTGTAATAATATTTTCGTTCAAGTTCATTATTTCTTCACTAATATATAATATAGACCTACAATTAAAACACAACAAAATGTTTAAAAGAAATAAAAATAAACTCAAAACAATACTTTACACCAGTGTTTTTCAACCTGTAGGTCGCGACCTGTGGGGGTCGCGGAGCCTCTGTAGGGGGGTCGCGAGAGGTCGAGAAAACTTCAGTTTTTTTATACAACATATAATTTGTGAGACTTAAATAAAAAGTCGATAAGAGTTAAAATTATTATATTTAACAAAATTTCAATATAATCAATCATACAAGTCAGAAAAATGCTAGTTTAAAACATGTTATTACAAAAAAAAATATATTAAAAATGTTTTTAAATAGAAAATGATTACATCTGTGCTTGATTATCTTAAATAGCAGTATGTATTGTTAACGCAAAATGATACTCTTTATGTTATTTACACAAACTCATTAACAAGAAATAAAACCTTCGAGTAATCATTCATTTTAATGTGAAGGTTGCGCTTGAGTTTGTTCAATTAATTTCTCCCATCGTGGATCCGTTTTTGCCACATTAAGTATTAAATCGTTTTCCAAATTTAAGCGATTTCTTAGTTTACATTTTATTCGCGCCATTGAGGAAAATGCCAACTCGCACAAGTACGAGGTAGAAAATGGAATCAAACACTTCAAAGCCTCGGTTGTTAATTCCGGGTATTCTGTTCTTCTTTTTAACCAAAACGTATCCAAATTTTCAGACTTGAATTCCAAGTGTAACATCCCATCGGCAGATAGTTCCAGCAGATTCTCTTTGAGCTTAGTTGCTAAATTTGCCTCGTTTATAGCTGCATTTAAAAACGGATTTAAGATCCATCTTTGCCCAGTGTTATCCGATATCTCTTGCAGTGAGAAGTAATGACACAATTCTTTCTTCAAATTATGTAACACCATTTTCATACCAGATATATATGAGTTGATGTTGATCTCGCTTCCGACTTCTTCAATGAAAGACTGTGTGGACGAAAATGAATCAAAGTTGTTTTGATTTATAGATGATGACCACAATTCAATTTTTTTTATAAAGCCATGGAGTTTGTCTTTTGCTGTAATGACATTTTCATCACGCCCTTGAAGACTTTTATTCAAGTTATTTAAATGTTCAAATAAGTCAGAAAGAAAAGCCAATTTTAAAAGGAATTCCGGGTCAGAAATGAATTCAGAGTAATGTGACTTGGCTTGCTGTAAATATACCAATAGTTCAGCGCGAAGTTCCATAACTCTGGTCAGTACTTTGCCTTTTGATAACCACCTAACCTCTGTATGGTAAAGCAAATTGCGGTGTAGTGTCCCCATATCTTCACAAATGATTCAAAACAGTAGAGTCTGCAACGCTTTTCTTTTAATAGAATTTACAATGTTAATAATAATATTAAGAACTTGACTGTATTCTTGCGGTAAGGATTTGGGTGCAAGAGCTTGGCGATGGAGAAAGCAATGCATCCAACAAGCGTTTGGCATCTGTTCTTTCAGTCTAGCAATAAATCCACTCTTCGCACCAGTCATGGCTTTTGCTCCGTCACTACAAATAGCAATGCATTTTTGTGCCCAATCGATATTCATATCTTGCGTAGCTTCAAGGAACATGTCATGCAAACATTGACCTGTAGTATTTTTGGGAAGTGCCTTGCAAAATAGTATTTCTTCCATTATTATTTCATTGGATTCAAAACGCACAAAAGCTACAAATTGCGCACAACCCGCAATATCCGTTGATTCATCAAATTGCAAGGATACAAAAGAACTTTTCTTTATTTTTTCTATGACTTGATCACGAACATCAGACGCCATATTGCTTATCCTGCGTTGAATGGTATTGTCAGAGAGAGGTATACTTTTGAGCTTTTCGACCTCTTGCTTGCCAAACATAATCTCTGCTATATCTAAAGCCGCTGGTAAAATCAAATTTTCGGCAATACTGTGAGATTTCCCTGCTTTAGCCACACGAAAAGCTACTCGATAACTAGCGAGCAACGCTTTCTCATTTAGGTTGGACATTTATCCTATAGCAGTTTTTTGATGTTCAAGAGCTTTTAATTTTCGCTCAAAAAATTCCACGGGTTTATTTTTTTCATTAGGATGTTTCGTGTTTAGGTGGCGTACCAACTTCGATGGCTTCATGCTTTCTCTTGACAAAATTTCAAAGCAAATTACGCACTGCGGTTTACTGTCAATCACAGTAAACCCAAATTTTAAATAATTGTCGTCATAAAGACGTTTTTTCTTTATTCCACTACTCCCGCTAGACGTTGATGGTTCTGATGATCTTTTCAGGAATTTATCCATTTTCAATTACACTTCTGAATCGTTTTCACTTATCGGGATTTCCTCTGATTCGACTTCCTTCGCTGTCTTGCATCAAACTGCCATGGCCGCGGTTGACCGCCGTATTTATAGGCCAGCGCATTCTAGCGAGAAACTTGTGGATCTTTCGTGGACTACCAGCGCCATCTGTTGCTAACATCCGGAACCTGCACTAGTTCCTAGTGTTACCAACAGATGGCGCAAATAACGCAAACGCCTAAAATTGTTGTAAGTATTACATATTTTTAACATACATGGAAAAAGGGGTTGGGGGGTCGCGAAATATTTTTTGATACTAGGGGGGGGGTCGTGTCATGAAAAAGGTTGAAAAACACTGCTTTACACAATCGATAATTTTTTGGTGTCGTTTTGTTAGCTTTATAATATTTGTTTCTGTTTATTATTTTTTCCATGCTTTGTAGCCTATATATGTATGTGTATAGGTATATTTACCCGAACACATATAAAGGGGTGGGTCTCTGCAGTGGCGTATCAAGGCTACTTGGCGCCCAGGGCTAATTAGATGGTAGTCACCCCTAACACTAAAAGGTTCAAGGTTCAATGAGTTTAATTTAAACACAGTTTAATCACAGTATACGTATTAATACAGTAAAGAAACTCAGTCCGTTTTTCTGCCATACGGACATGCGCGCGCAGATTCCATGCGATCCTACCGGCCATTGAGTAATACTACAATCACTACTGCGGGAAGAATGGAAATAAATAGGAGTCTTGAATTTTTATAGCAATGCGTGTTTGGAAAGGATGTTATTGTTCTGCTATAAATTGCAGTAACAATAAAGGAAGAAATCCTGAATTGCATTTCTTCACTTTCCCAAAAGATCCAGAAAGGTAAGAAGAAAAATACGTAATATTTATTGTATGCCTGCTGGCTTACTCTTGACACATGTTCTGGTGTGGTTATGTTTACATTTACTTTAATGTAATATTTTTATCTTTAATTATGTTGTAATTTCTAACAATAGATACTAATGAAATGAAAATGTCAGCAGTCTATATCACGGTTAAAGATAACAATATTTAGGATGTCGTATTGTGATCGCTTAAGATAACACAATATTTGCTGCGGTGCAGCTTATTTCATATGTGCATTGTAATGTATATGTCAGGGCCGGTTATGTATACAAACATGTGTGCCGTGTTGGCAGTCAAGAATGGCTATGTGAGCTCTAATGCACATGGCCATTTTGCAGCATGTAGCCGATTTTTTTTTCTTTGCTTGCACAAACCTGACAATCAAAGATCCACATGCCCGGTTGTAAGGATCAATGCTAAGGAATATCAGTGCACATAATTCAATTTCGTAAAAAAGTGCACATAGCCGATTTTACAGGCGGCACGATATTTATTTTCTCGAACACGATGTAGGCGTAAAGATGACGAAAACATAATCTTACATCATACATTCTCGGATACATGTGCCATTAAGGTGTTTGCGACAGTAAACTAACATGACATCATTATCCAAACCTAGGCAAGCAATAGGCTTACCTAAAATAGGCTACTGTTAAGCGTATCTATTCCAAGGTTTTTCCCACCTTTAAAATCAACGTTTAAGTTATAAATTATATTAAAGAGTGACCTTTGAATATAGGTTTGTCACACTGCTCGTCCTCAACTTCATTGTTGAGATTGTATTTTGTTTCTGTATCTTACGGCTTCGATCTACCTTCAATTGTTGTAATGATTTCAGGTGTAAAAAATGGGTCATCAATAGTCGGCGAGAAGACCTACTAACAAAAACTGTAAAATATTTAAATGTAAATTGCCGCCTATGTTTGGAACACTTCGAAAACAGCCAGTTTATGAATTCCAATAAGAACTCTTTAATTAAAACTGCTGTACCGACTGTATACTAAAAGCAGTTTTGGAGTATTAGAAATTGAGAAATATTGATAGAAACCTATATTTTTATTTGAATTTTGTATTGTATCTTATGTAATATTGTATTATTTTTGTAAAATGATGACATTTCTATTCTAATGTAATATTAGGCTACTTTTAAAAATAAAAATGAGTTATAATTGGTTTTCCAAGAATCATCTTGAATTTATTAAAACTTGTAATAAGAATAGCCCTAGGAACTGCAGTGCAAGTTACAGGTAAGTGGCATTTAAAAATTGTGCCTGATCTTAACTAAAATATAATACATGCTTCATTGTTTCTTAAATTTAAAATTCAGTTTTGAAAGAAGATTTTTTTCTCTTATTATAACATATTTTGTTATGTGTTTATGCATTTTCCCAAGTTATTTTATATGGTGAGAATGCAGTTTTACTCAACCGCCGCATGGAGCGCTAGTGTCGCCCAGCTAACAAGTTGTCATAGGACTTTTAACACACAGTTTCCTTACTGTATTAATACTTATACTGTGGTTTAATGTTCACAATTATTAAGTCCCAGTATGGTACTTTATGAGATTGTGTGGGGGACGAAAAAATGTCTGTCCGTCTGTCTGTCCGTCTGTCTGTCCGTGCGTCTGTACGCACCATAACTCAAGTACGCTTTTTCGGATTTTCATGAAACTTGGTATAAACATTCATAATGTCGATGGGAAGAACCCTATTGATATTGAACCAAATCGGTTCACCGGTACCGGAGTAATGCCCAATTTAGTGCCTATTTTAATAGATTATGGCGCCTTTCTCATAGAAAGGCGCCATCACTCAAATACGCTGTAACGGATTTCCACGAAACTTGGTATACCCATTTATGACGTCCATGAGAAGTGCCCTATTGAATTTGAACCTAATCTGTTTTGACCGGTACCGGAGTAAAACCCAATTTAGTGTATATTTTAAAGACGCGGTAACTCAAATACGCTTTACCGTATTTTTATGAAACTTGGTATACACATTTATAATGTCCATGGGAAGACGTCTATTCATAATGGATAAAATCGGTTGATCTGTTTCGGAGTAATGCTCAATTTAGTGCCTATTTTATGGCAATATACGTATTCGAAAGAATTTATAAAAAAAATGAAAATCAGTTATCTTGACAACATAGCCTATTGTTTTACTGTGATCTTATAAGGCCTTGGAAATTAAAATACAGGTAGCTATGACAAAAAACACTATTGTTTTACATGCGCTTATCCAACTAGACCGTTAAAATGACCCAGGTGGCCGAGATGGTAGACCTTTCTTCTTCCGTAAGTCCTGCTTAATGAATAAATCTGGAGCTTAACTTGGAAATCAATTTAAAAAAAAAAACATATTCTGCATATCATAATTGCAGTCATAACTGATTAAACAAAAACATACTGGCACTTTTTTACATCAGTTTACCTGATTTTATTTATTTTTAATAAGTAGTATGTTACTTTAACACATTATAAAGAAAAAAAATATGAATGAAATAAAACTGTAAGTATTATAAGGTTAGTTTGTTTGAAAAAAAAAAATAGATAAAATTGTTAAATTACACCGTAAACTTTTCCTGTGTGCTCGGCGCCCACAACCTATTTCGTATTGTCTATAAATAGTTTAAAACGAAATGTTTATTTCATTTCTAAATAACATTACTGCAGTATTTAATAAAGTAATAAAGAAAATTTGACCAATAAAACCTTATATTTTGCCTGGAAAATTATTTTTTATTAAACTAAAAAAATATGTTTTTTATTTTTGGCGCCCCCTTCTTTACGGCACCTGGTGCGGCCGCCCCGTTTGCACCCCCCTTGGTACGCCACTGGGTCTCTGTCACCCCGGCATGGCATGTCCTCAGGTTGCGGATAGAGGATACGGCCTCCAGATATGGAGGGTAGCTGCAAATATGTTGAATAAGCAGTTGCGGACAGATGACATGAGGTGGTCCTCCAGCTTGGAGGTTTAGCTTGAGGTTAACAACCTCTTACAGTAAAAAATATTTTTAAGTAACACTACCTGATTTATGGATCCTATCAGTGTAAAATTTCCTGGAGGTAAAGTAGTTCCTTGTTCAGATCTCTGGGTAGGGACTACGCTGAGGGAGTCTAAAAATCGTAGTAACTGTAGATTGGGAACGTGGAATGTTAGGAGCTTATATAGGCCTGGGGCGCTTAAATCGGTAACTAGAGGATTAGAGAAATATAGGTTAGATGTAGTAGCAGTACAGGAAGTTAGATGGGAGGGTGAAAGTTCAATACAGACAAGAGCATATACCTTTTTCTACGGGAAAGGGAATGATAACCATCAATTAGGGACCGGGTTCTTCATACATAGGACAATTAATAGGAGGAAATAGAACAAACATTTGATCAGTTTCCAGTATATCACATAAAATTGTGCTCAGAGATTTCAATGCAAAAGTAGGAAATGAGGATATTTTCAAGCCCACGATGGGGTTATACTAATTAATTTTGCCAATGCTAAAAATTTAAACCTCAATAGTACAAAATTCCCACATCATGATATCCATAAATACACATCATGATGTATATTTATGGATTCAATCTGAAAAAGCTAGGTGAAGAGCAAAGTAGGAATGCTTACCAGGTTGAGATTTCAAATAGATTTGCAGTTCCAGAAAACACAGCAGAACAAGAAGCTAAGGATGATACGAATATCGATAAAACCTGGGAATGCATTAAATACAATATTTATGTAGCTGCAAAATAAAAATTAGGTCCACTTGAACTGAAACCAAATAAACCATGGTTCGATGATGAGTGCATGAAATTAGTAAATGCAAGAAAGCAGGCAAAACTACTGTGGTTGAAGAATCCGAATGACACTACTGTTGAAAATCTCAACAATGCCGCAACGAGAAACCTCTAGAACAGTGATTCCCAAAGTGGGGTCCGTGATGGTGTTTCAGGGGGTCCGCAGGCGGTTTAAGAAGAAATGGGATATCTCGTAATTTTCTCAAAGTACATATCTTATAAAGCAGCTTCACTGTTCACATTAAGGAGTAAACTCTGTTGAGAAAACGGTAGAACAGGCCGCGCACGAGTCCCCCACTCCAACCCGCCTGGAAAGTAGGGGTTTTGGGTGGGAAAGCAAGAATCAGTTTTTATAATTTTGAGATATTTTGTTAGTTATGAAAAGAGCATTGTTGGTGCAAGGGAATTTTCCTGCATCAATTAAGCCATGTTTTAAGTTATAATACGGCATTTTTATAATTGCAAAATATTAAGTATGGTGCAAGGGTCTTTTTTATCATGAAATATTTATTTGTTTTTTATAATTGTGAAATGTTCTGTTGGCTTATATATAATTATTTTTATAATTGTAAAATATGTTTAGTGCAAGGGTATTTTTTTTATTGTGAAACATTATTACCGCCGCTGAGCAGCCATTGATACTGTTATTTTGTCTATTGAATTTAATACATTAGAATCAAAGTATTTATCTAGTTTTTTTTCAAAACCCAGAGGGGGTCCACGAAATTTTAATTTTTTTCAAGGGGTCCGCGGACTGAAAAGTTTGGGAACCACTGCTCTAGAACCATTAGAAGAAAGAAAAGAAACTACCTCAAAGACAAAGTAAATGAATTAGAGGAAAATAGTAAAGACAAAAATGTTAGGGTTCTCCAGAAGGGAATGAACAAGTTTAAGGAAGGTTTTCAACCTAGGATAAACACAATGATGGACAATGGACAATAGCTTCAAACAATATTTTGAATAGCTGGAAAAATTACTTTAATCAATTATTAAAGGTACATGGAGATGTCCAAAGTGTAGAAAGTGAAATATTCACAGCAGAACCATTGTTTGCTGAACAAACTCTAACAGAAGTAGAAACAGCTATAGGTAAACTAAAAACACACAAATCTCTAGGTGTTGACTAAATTCCAGCAGAATTAATTAAGGCAGGTTGGGATAGATTAAACTCAGAGATCCATAAACTCATTCTTATGATTTGGAGAAACAAGGATTGCCAAAGGAATGGAAAGAATCTATTCTTATACCGATCCATAAAAAGGGAGATAGGGCCGAGTGTAGTAACTATCGAGGAATTTCTCTCCTATCAACATCATACAAAATTTTATCTAATGTACTGCTGTCAAGATTAACCCCATATCCAGACAAAATCATTGGAGATCACTAATGTGGATTTATGCGAAATAGATCAACCATTGATCATATATTTTGTATTCGCCAAATCTTGGAGAAAAAGTGGGAATATATAAGTCTGTTCATCAGCTATACATAGATTTTAAAAAAGCATATGATTCAGTTAGGTGAGACAAATTGGTCAATATCCTCATTGAGTTTGGGATACAAAGGAAGTTTTTTAGTTAGTTGGTGTTTAACTTGATAACTCACCTACTGCCCAATGTAATACATAGTCTTGATTTCAGATACTGAGATAACGCCAGAGTGCCCTCCCATAGCAGGCTATACAGGTCACATTCCAAGAGTACGCAGCACAGATGTTTCTCTCAGCCAACGGTACAACACTGCAGCTCGTAAAGGACTTTCATTGTTGCAGCAAGAAAGAATGAAGAGAAACGAATTAGACGAGGCCACTATGGCAGTTCAGAAAGCACTACAGCAAGAGTGTTTGTGCACAACTCCTGCCATGTGAAGGATGTAGAACTCCACCTATCCATCAAAACGATCAAGTAACTGTCTCACCAACTACTGATGCATAAACTTTATCCAATATAGTTTTTTTCCTCATTGAAGAACATCAGAGAATAATAGTAGAGGTAACATTACATATTCCACTCAATACTATAGATGGATGGATACATCACATCACCTTGCATATAAGGTACAGGGCCTTCCTAGTGGGTGTTACACTACCAAAAATTATTTTGGTACACAATTATTTTGTCCTTCAGAGGGCTGAAAACAGATCATATACACATCACCTCTGAAGGAAACTAAAGATATTATGTGGACGTAAAAGGGCTGAGGAATATGCCCCAGAGGCTCTAATTTAGACTTGGGGCTCTTTAACATGCTGCAATTCTGTGAGACGGGATCCCTGATTTGAAGTCCCCCCTGGAGAACACCATGCCAAGAATTTTTACATCCTGAAAATCCATTGACCGTGGCTGGATTTGAACCTGCGACCTTCGGATCCAGAAGTGGGCATGCTACCTCTACACCACTCCTCACTAAACTGAAATCTATCTAGAGACAATTATGTTGATTTTTACATGGCAATATGTCATATTTTGCAATTAATGATGCCTGACAACATATAGCTTTTTACTAAATTAATCAGAAAACATTGTGAAGCGTCCTATTATATACTAAAAATGAAAATATTCATTTTACTTACATGAAATGTGTGAAGATGAATATTTTCATTTTTAAAAGATATTTTTCATTTCTTATCTGTCTAATTTTTCTAAACCAGAGAAAGTTGGTGGCAATTACTTGAAATTGGATAGCTGGAGTTCTGTGACAGTTACATTTTTAAAAACGAAACTTACAATATTAATATATTTCAGTATGTTATATTTATCCTAATATTATTATAAAGTGTCCTTCAAAAAACGCACCAGTTTTGAAATGTCAAACTGTTAATTTTATTTTTTTCAAAATTCATAAACATGTCCAACTCACCTTCCTGTTTGAGGTATGGAAAATTATGTCGGGCATATGACCCACCCTCTACTGCGCTGGCATGCAAGAACTCTGTCCATGAAATTTACTACAACTGCCTGACAAATTTCCACTTGGATTTTGTTAAATTTCCTCTTTTACCTCGAGAATGTTTTTGGGTTTATTTACATACACTAATGATTTAAGGTTACCCGAAAGAAAAAACCATATGGCATTAAATCACATGATCTTGGGGGTCAATTGTGGTCACCATTATGGGAGATGAGGCAATTCAGGAACAGCTCATGGTGCAACTCAATTGTTGACTGGTAGCACCATTCTGCTAAAATCCACGACTCTTGAATGACCATTCCCTTCAAATGAGGCCACAAAAAATTTCTTATTTGTTGATTGTTGATTCATTTGGTGCTTCATTAAGCTCTAGAATCGTGCAAAGTCATCTGACAGTTGGTATTGTTTTCACAATTAGCCCCATGGCTACACACACAATGAAGAAAAGCAAGAAATTCAGACTGATGCAACAATCAGAATGTTTATGGATATCGAAATGAAACAAAACAATGCTAACAACCGACAAACAGAAATATACCAAGTGATTCAAAACTGGCACATTTTTTGAATGACCATAAATTTACAATAAAAATTCATTGTTTGTTTTTACAGGTGTGAACTATTATGCTGATTGCATAATTACTACCCTCACGTGATTTCTTGGGCGCTGGTTTTACGGGGAAGTGAGGGTTGGGGAACAAAACATAGCTAATCCGCCAGTCTTTCTGCAGTGTTGTCAACCAAAGAAATCACATTTCAGCAGAATCGCGCGTATGGTAAGCGCTCATCAACAGCGTAAGTGTGGATGCCAAATTGGACTATTACTTCTGATGAATCATCCTCGTTATTTTATGTAGTGACATTTAATACACAATGATTTTAATGCAGTCCAATAATATAACGTGGTGAAGGTATTGCATAACAATTAATTACACATCATAAGGTTTTGGTTATCAAATAAATCATTTTCCTCTGGGAATAGAATATTATACCTTTTAATATAGGCTCAATATTTTTACACTGGATGACCAATTTTAAGCAGTTTTAAGCAGTTTTAAGCAGAGCCACTAGATGTCAGGGTGTATAGTGTACTTCGTGTTTCAATGCTGTCAGCTCTCCCTACGGAATTGAACGAAATCTACTGAATGAGGACTAGGGAGCTGAGCGCCCAAGAAATCGCACGCAGGTAGTATATTATACTTTCTAAATATTTAAACTTATTGCGGTAATTTCAATCTCCCTATTAAAAAAAAAATTCCTGAACATATTAACATTGAAAATGTTACCTCTTCACTTATGTGCAGTATATAAATTAAATTACCTTTTACTGCAGGATTTAAAAGTTTACACTATAGAACCTAATTATTTTAATGTGCCAGAACATTTATTTATACGTTATAGGCTACATAATTATGTTATTGAGAAGTTAATGCTGCAATTAATTAATGTTTAAGAAATAAGAAAATTTACAAAATATATATTTCAAATTAATTGTATTGTCTACTATAAACAATTTTATTTGAAATATACTCGTAGCATGAAAAATATTTGATGATGCTTTTGGTCTTTAATCCAAGTTTATAAAGCAGGAAATTTTGTGACTCTTGAAAAATTAGGAGATTTCAAAATGGTTTATTAACACTAAAAGGACCAGGACTTTTCATTAAAACCATAAAAGCAAATAGAAACACATACACAATGGATCTGAAACTTAAAAAGTCTACACAACGTTTCGACCCTCCTTTGAGTGTTCCTCAGGTGAATACAAATGACACTAAACGACATTTCTGATGAAGTTCAACCACTCGTCCCCCAAATTCCCTTCATATCTATAAGGCTGTTTTCCCCGAGATCTACGATTTTCTGAGCTTCGAAGATTTTTCTTCTTATCTTATCCCGTTCTATCCTGACTATTTCAATTTGTCCCATACTATGGCCAGTCTCTATTAAATGTTGACTTAAAATCTGTGGATTGTTTTTTGATTCTCACGTCCCTTTCAACATCACTTCTCCTAACCTCATATCTATTAAGGCTGTTTTCCCCGAGATCTATGATTTTCTGAGCATCGAAAATTTTTCTTCTTATCTTATTTTGTTCTATCCTGACTATTTCAATTTCTCCCATACTTCGGCCAGTCTCTATTAAATGTTGATTTAAAACCTGTGGATTGTTTTTTGATTCTCACGTCCCTTTCATGTTCACTTCTCCTAACCTCAAAAGATCTTCCTGTTTCTCCCACATACATTTTGCCACACTCATTACAGGATATGGAATATACCCCAGGCACTTCATCTTATTCTTCAATTTCCCTAGGCATTTATAGCCGGAAAAGATGTTCTCTATGGTTCTCTCTGTTTTGTATGCCACTTTTATACCATGTTTACAAAGTACCTTATCCAGCCTTCAACTAATCTTAGGTCTGTATACCATCTCAACATATTTGTCATCCCTGTTCTTTATATGAGGTTTCTCACAAGCGTACCAGCTCTCTACTGAATTCCAGATTTTGCTCATGGCTTAGTAGTTATATCCCTTTAATTCCCCTATTCTGAATACCTCCTTCTTCTCTTTAGTTAGAACCTCCTTGTTGTTACATAACATAAAAGCTCTATAAGACATGTTCCTCCATACACTGTATTTCAACCAACGTAAACTTAATTCTCTCATGCTCATAGATATGAAGGGGATTTGGGGGACGAGTGGTTGAACTTAATCAGAAATGTCTTATCCAACAAAACTTCTGTAATCTTTCCACCTCTGGGAATGGCTGGCATGGTAAGGGAATTCAATATTCCGGAGGATTGGGTATTGAAATACGGTCGAACTATAGATTTTGGGGAAGAAATTCAATGTGGCACTGCCAGGCAGTGCCAGTGCATGATGGTAGCCTAGTCTAAAGTTGGGAGGATCGGACCGCAGTTTAGTGTCATTTGTATTCACCTGAGGAAGACTCAAAGGAGGCTCAAAACATTGTGTAGACTTTTTAAGTTTCAGATCCATTGTGAATGTGTTTCTTTTTGCTTTTATGGTTTTAATGAACATTAGACAATGGAAAAAGGACTAGTAAAGTATACCAGGACTTTTGATCTATCAAGTAGGATCAGCACCTTGACACCTTGAACGGCAAGGATTTCTAACCATTTTTCTCATAGTGGAAGCATACCTAAGGTGACAGGTTAGGATGGTTCCTTTTTTAAATAGCTGTCCTGGAATTATATCTACTTTTGTCAGGGTGCAATGTGTCCTTTTTTTATTTAAAAAATACCAATTTTGTCCTGATTTATGAAAATGGCCTACAATATGGTAATAAAACTGTAGTTCTTCAGTTATTTTAAAGAAAATGCTGTGATTATATGATGATTGCGCAGTAAAATGTATTTCCTATGAGAAGAACATTGTTGTAACTATGGTAAATAAGACAATGTGCACACTGTGTGCTTTTCTATTTTAATATTATAATATAATGAATTCTGGGAAAAACGCACGTGTTTCAGTCTGGTCAAGATAGTATACCTATGATATAATTACATGTTCAATCTTTAGTCATAAATATGTTATAACATTAAGCATACCGGTACCATTTTAGATAATATCTTACTATAGACTTCGTAATTGAAGACTTAAGAGTTAATGTGGTGTCTTATTTTGGCTATATCACCTTCTGGTCTGACAAGTTTTCCATCCTGGTGTATTTAACACTGGTGGAGTCCTGTAATATATAGTATCAAAGACCTTCTACCAATATTCAATATTATTGTCATATGGTGAAAATTTATTGCCTATACTGTATTCTTAGGTAGTAAAAAGGATAATAAAAAACATCAATATTTTTGGTTTAAGTTACTGAAGCAGACAAATAAGCGAGAGCTGATCAGTCAAAATGGCTTTGGGCTGGACCTTCTAGGTGCTACTGTTGGATAATTCCTTAATTAATTATATTTTGAACCTGTATTTTCAAGGGACATTAAGGGAGGAATTTAACCAAAAATTATGAGGAATTGAATTCTTTGGACCTAACAGGAAAATTAAAAAAAAATTAAACTTACAAAGTTCTAACTGGTCAAAATCCTTTTAGTGTTCAATTGTTCTTAACTTGGTTGAAGTGTGTTTTCTCAAGAGACTCTTGCAAATTCTTTAAATTTAGCATTCATTTTCAATTTTTAATTTCTACTTGCAAACATTGCATATATTCTTTAAGTTAACTCTCTTTAACTGTCATGAATTTGAATAATTTGATTGCAATTTTAATTGAAACTTTTTTTTTATTATTCCATAATTTTTCATGTTTGAAAATCCAAATTTAGTCTATTTTCACTGTGTAATAATGGTTTTTGTGTTTAAAACAGCTGTAGGCCTAGTAATTAACTTGACTCAAGGAAGCTTACTTTTTACTCAAGAATATTTATCATAACTTATTTGTCCAAGAATTTAATAGGCCCTACTTATGGTTCAATATAATAGTGCAAAATATGTACAAAACATGGTTCAAGAACTATACATAGACAATAGTTTTTTCCAAAATAAATCACTTTAGTTTCTGCATCTAATTATGGGCAGACTATTAAGCTTACATTACTAATATATGGTACACAAGAATGTAATCATAGATTATTACACAATTGTTTTGGATGTTATATAAAAAAATTATAGGCCTATTCTACAGGGTATTTCACGAAGTTTTACCACCACTCTCTAAGTGCATTCTTGAGGATATTTGGAACAAAAAATGTAAATAAAAAAAATGTTATCTGACTTGTAGTTACGTTGTTATAAGCGTTTCAAATTTCAACATTCGTGACAAAATAGCAATAAATTCGACAATAAATCCGCACAGAAATTGAAAGTAACAAACAAAATGGGTTTAACTCACATACTTATCATACACTTTGCCCTTTATCTTAATTTGCCATCAGATTTTCAAAGATGCCTCCCTGTACGTCCATGCACTTTGACGCGCGGGTATGAACGGTGCATGTTGTGTTCTGTAATTTATCAGGACTGTTCTTTATTATTGTTGCAACGTACGTACGTTGGGCTCTGTTCACAACGAGACATTCATAAATATCTACATTACTCCGTAATTATTTGAGATAGGTAAAACTTTTATTAGGAAAAGTTGTTCCAAATAACGTCAGGAACATGCTCTGTTACTGGCGATAAAACTTCGTGAAACACCCTGT
This sequence comes from Ectobius pallidus, assembly GCA_964059195.1. Lineage (NCBI taxonomy): Eukaryota > Metazoa > Arthropoda > Insecta > Blattodea > Ectobiidae > Ectobius > Ectobius pallidus. Next base: position 32,432,250 of record CAXKWD010000006.1, read on the forward strand.
ACATACACACATCCACATACTGTGTTTTTTATGTGTATTGTTGTGTATTCTTTATATGTACAAAACTTGTTCCCTTCAAAGTATCTATTACCATGTAAATGGTGGTAAAAGTTTTCACTTTAAAGGTGAATATTTAGATTGTAAACAGTACTGTAAATAATAAAGTGTTAACGGTAAGTGATAGATGAAAGAATAGAATATGTGCAAGGTTCATCCAGAAAAAAAAAAAAAAAGTAAGTTCTGATAGCGTCTAGAGATGGTATGATTAGTTGGATGCACTTCTGCATGTGTAGCAGTAGAGGGGGTATGTGGGAATGGTTACAGTGCAGTTTTAGTCTTGTGACGCCAGTATAGTTGTTGAACAGCGCTAGCAGAAAATGGCTGCTCCTGATATAGACTCCCGCCAACTGTATTATGCATTTGCATAACAACGCATGGCCCCATACATCCCACACCACATGGAATCAGTTGCTTCAATTTGGATGGGAGATCTTCATCTATACAGCCTATAGTCCTGGCATCGCACCAAGTGACGTCATCAATCTCTTCAATTTTATGAAGAGATTTCTGGCAGGAAAACGTTTCCACAATGACATTGAGATCCCAATGGCAGTTATTTCATGACTCCAGACGTTGGTGATAGAATCTTATGACACAGACATACAATTGTTGGTACACTGCTAAGATAAATCTCAATAACAGTGGTGACTATGTTTAGAAGTAGGCAATGAATTTCTGTATATATTGCAATAAATATTTCCTACTTATTGATGCTTTTGTTTTCTTTATCGGTGATCTGAACTTGCTTTCTGGATGAACCTTGTAGTACATTTATTTGTATCACTCAATCTTTCAATAAAAAAAATAAATTTTACAGTAGTTGTGAATAGTATATTATGTATTACATGGATGTGAGACATGGTCTCTTAATCTTCAGGAAGAACATAATCTGAGAGTGTTCAAAAACAGGGTATTAGGAAAATATTCAGACTTAGGAGATGAAAACTGGGACTGGAGAAAACTGCATAATGATGAGCTTCACAATCTTTACTCTTCGCTGAATATAGTAAGGTATCAAAATGAGGTTGATTCCTTCTGCCATAAGGCACTAGTAAATATATGGCACCTCATTTGATTGTTTGCAGGGTAAGAAGAAAAAACATGAAAATAATTCAAAGTATTTTAATATTGTATGTTAGAATTACATAGGTCAAATAGAATGTTTAGTTTTGCATATATGCATATCTTAAAATTTTTGCCTCTTTAAGTGTCCAGTAAAGCTTGAATAATGTTAAAAACGTATCAATGATAATCTTAAAAGTTCCATTTAATCATAACATTGTTTACATTTAAAATTTCCTTACATATTGTTGACGACTGTGAAATGAATAAAATTAAAAAATAAAATTGATAAAATTCAATATCCTTCATCCATGTATGTTGTTCTTATGGCGATGTTACAAATTTAAGGTATTTGTCAGTGGTTATTAAAATATGTATAGGCTATTCATAAACTAGAAATCAGAGTTTTAATATAACACCTGCTGTACAGGATTTTATTGTAATTCAGAAATCTTAAACTTTTATATAAATTAGAGTGTTAGCTAATCCTGCCATCTGCCTATGGTAGATGATGCAGCAGTCAGGTGGTAGACCTAGTCCCTTCAGGGATGCAGTGCCACGGAGTTTAGTTTTAGAGTGTTAGCTCTTTGTGTCTGGCAAACGATATAACTAGGTGTCACTGTAGTTCAGTGAGATGCATTTCAAGACATAAGCATATCATCTTCAGTCATTTAGGCCTGGGAAATTTAATATTCATAATTATTAGATAAATTATTGTTTTCTGATGGTTTAAATGTGTAATGGTGAGTAAATCTGTACTTACTTCATTATTGCATGATGTCCTCGAGTAGAACTACTTGTTGTGAGAACTGGAAAGCTACTATAGACCGTCCCAACCTTAAAAGACAGTATTGGTCTTATGCAGCGCACTGATGCCAGATCTACTCACATCACAAGACCAGGCACATGATGTGAAAAAGCTCTTAGATAGGCGTGAAAACCTCGAAATTTGTTTGTTGTATACAATAATTACTGTAAATCGTGCCCTGCAGATAGAACAACGGTACACCCTCCTTCCCTGGGTTCAAGTCCCAGTGTCGGAGGAATTTTTCTCCTATGACATTTTCATGTAATGTCAAACAGAGACAATAATCTGTGGTTCATGAAAGCTTATATATTTATCATGAATGTCAACTGTACAACAACAGTGGGAGCCCGGTCACAAAAATCACTAATTAGTGTACCTCACAGTACTGCATATGACATAACTTGTCTGTCTGTGAGGTAGACCATTAGGGCAATTAGTCATAGGAGAGAGGTTCCATCTGGCGCTGTGAATTGAACTCCGGCTTAGCTCAGTTGGTAGAGCATTGGCGCGAATAGCCAAAGGTCCTGGGTTCAAGTCCCAGTGTCGGAGGAATTTTTCTCCTATGGCATTCTCATGTAATGTCAAACAGAGACAATAATCTGTGGTTCATGAAAGCTTATATATCTATCTTGAATGTCAACTGTACAATAACAGTGGGAGCCCGGTCACAAAAATCACTAATTAGTGTACCTCACAGTACTGCATATGACATGACTTGTCTGTCTGTGAGGTGGACCATTAGGGCAATCAGTCATAGGAGAGAGGTTCCATCCGGCGCTGTGAATTGAACTCCGGCTTAGCTCAGTTGGTAGAGCATTGGCGCGAATAGCCAAAGGTCCTGGGTTCAAGTCCCAGTGTCGGAGGAATTTTTCTCCTATGACATTCTCATGTAATGTCAAACAGAGACAATAATCTGTGGTTCATGAAAGCTTATATATCTATCTTCACAATTGACATCATGAGATAGAGCGGAAAATTCTCTATAAGACCTCTCAATCACATTATTACATTTATCACTTTGGAAAAATGGCAACATTGTCGGGATAGAAAAGGACGAAGCTAATTGCAGAACGTACGAGTGCAAGTGAGATGCAAATACTACATTTAACTCAATACTGTTTTTTAAGGTTGGGACGATCTATAGTTTTATGTTCACTATGGCAATGTGGTAACTTACAAGGTTATGTAAAGTTTGAAAAGACAGTTGTGGTTGATTGATTTTCATTAATAATAATTTTGTTATGTTTGTATATTGTATCGAAATGTTTAGGTATCCATGTATTCAAAACCAAACATTCTATTTGACCTATGTAATACACAATATTAAAATACTTTGAATTATGTATACCATGTTTTTTCTTCTTACTCTGCAGATGATCATATGACGTGTCATTAAGTATTTACTAGTGCCTTAAGGCCGAACCAGTCAACTCCATTTTAATATAATGAGCACTAGTGGTATAGAACTTTTTATTGAAATCTTATGTGATATTTAACAACTATCAGGAATAAGATTTATCAATGCATATTAAGGGTAATTGAAAGATATTTTCACTCATAACAGTTATATCCAAGAGGTGTATTTGCTAGAAAACAGCATACTGACTTTCTGAAAAAATAACAACCTCAACAAGTATGAATTATTAACAATTTTTTTTTGTAACTTATCATGAACCATGTTTAACATTAACTTCTGATAAAACAATATTCAGCCATAGCAGGAGGAAAACAATGTAAGAGACAGTAAAAATGCCTAAAATATTGTAAATATTCAACAGTATAGTAAATTTGCCCCAAAGTACAGCTAGAACTTTTCTGCAAGCCATCCCGTCAATCTAACGGATGAACTAAAAATAAATCAACCAAACAATAATGAATTAATAACTGAAAACTGGTGGATCAAAACAAATGAATTTAACAGAACATAATAATAATATTAAATAAGTAAAATTAAACCAAGAAACTCACCAGAAAAGAACTTAGAATGCTAACTGAACCAAACAGAAAAGATCACTGCATATCTGATGAAGTTATAATTAAGCCTGAACCAGAGAACAGGACATGGAATGCCCTTACCCAGGAATAGGTGTTCCTTCCTTCAATGCCACTTACAGAGTGCCTTGCCGTGCTCAGGACTCTCAAGTCCAGATATGAAAACAAAACGCGATATAAGTGAAAAGAGACAGGCATGAGATTACAAAACAAATAATGACTGAATATACCCAGTTATGAAAGAAACATCGTGACGAGATGACCACTACCAAGAACTGTAAGTACCTACAAAAGAAATTTAAAGAGCCATACAATATGGATGGCTCAACCTCTCTAACTTTGGCCGCATCTTTGGCTTCGGGCAACAAATTGTTGATCGACCAGAGATTTGAAAGTGGATTGTTTGGAGTAAAAGCAAGCATCAACTTCAGTGGTGTCTCTTTATGAGCTTCGTGCTGGGCAGAATTGAATGCAAATTGTAGCCAATACAAATTACTGTCCCATGATGCATCATCATCTGAATGATATGCTATCAATGCAGCCCTAAGGTTTCTATTAAAGCGTTCCGAATGGTTCGGCTTGGGGATAAATGGCGAGGTTTTGATATGCTGGATCCCTAGTTGGAAGAAGAAATGTTTAAATGCTCTCGAAACGAAGTACGAAGCATTATCGGAGATCGAACGCGGGAATCCTACTACAGCAAATATTTTCTTAAGACACTCTATTGTAGTAGCCTCCCTGACGGGGAAAAGCCACACAAACTTGGTGTAAGAATCTACTGCTACTAGTATGTAGGAATTTCCCGCTCTGGTTCTAGGGAGTTTGCCAACATAGTCAATATGGAGTTTTCCCATAGGAGCGCTAGGCACTTCGGAAGCTAAAAATCCTAGCTTCATGCAACGAGCTGGCTTTGCACAGGCGCACTTTTGGCAAGCTAATAGCGGCGTCCATACCGTCCCAGACGAAAATTTGCTTAATTTTGCCCCTAGTTTTCTCATAACCCAGATGCCCACCAACTGCAGACTCGTGGTAATATTTGAATACCATATCTACGAGTGCAGAAGGTAATATAATACGGGATGGGGGTTTTCGAGAAGGAGCGCTGTATAAAAGGTCGTTCTTGAGAACATACTTCAGCACATTCTCTCCGCCTTTTATAAGAAGAATGAGATGAGCAAGTAATTCTTCGTTCAGTTGATGATCATTTAATGACTTAAAAGCCAAAGGAAAATCTTCTAGAATGTTGGCCACCGTGCCAGATAGCTCAAGAGGATCTTCTAAAACTTGACCAGAATTCTCAATAAGCTGTTCTGGACTAAACATTCTGGTAAGAGAGTCAGCTACTACATTTTCAGTGCCTCTAATGTGCTTAGCTTTAAACTTGAAGCTGACAAACGTACAGCCCACCGGGCTATTCTGCCGGTTGTTCTTGGTTTTGCCAGAACCCAGCTTAAAGCTTGATAGTCTGTTTCTAGCAGGAATTCTACGTGGTTCACATACAAACGGAATTTCTCCACTGCAAATAGCACAGCGAGAGCCTCCAATTCGTACACGGAGTACACGCGTTCTGCCTGAGTCAAAGTTCTGGAGGCGTAAGCCACAGGCCTTCGTCCCTCCTCAAATTCCTGCAGGAGAACAGCTGCAATAGCAACAGGCGATGCGTCAGTCTGTAACACAAATCTCTTAGAGAAATCGGGCATGGCCAAAACAGGAGGATTCATTATGGAAGATTTCAAAGTGTCAAAGGCTTCTTCGTGGACAGGAGTCCAAGAAAATTTCACATTCTTCTATCTCAAATCGTTAAGAGGAGCAGAAATATGAGCCATGTTGGGGATGGATTTCCTGAAAAAATTCAACATCCCAACAAACCTTGCCACACCCTTGGCATCTTTAGGAGGGGGACGATTTCGAATGGCATCAGTTCTCTGTGAGTCTATTGAAACGCCATCGGCAGAAATCAGGCTATACTAACCTTTTCCGGGTTGAGTGTTAGCTTCGCGCTTCTGAGGCGTGAAAGCACTTCTTTGAGGTGTTCTAAGTGTTCCTCAAATGAACTAGAATAAATTACAAGTTCGTCTAAATAATGAAAAAACAAATTTGAATTTTACATCTGAGAAAATTTGATCCAAAAGAGGAGTGAGAACTTGGGCTCCTGTCGCAAGACCGAAAGGCACGGAATTAAACTCATACAAATTCCATACAGTCGCGAAAACAGTATACCGCTTGGATTTTTCTGAAAGGGGAATCTGGTAATACGCTTGGTTTAAGTCAAGGGAAGAGATGAATTTAGAACCATGAAAAAAACTGAAGGAAGAATTAATATAGGGAATAGGAACTGAGTCTATGTTTATCTTTTCATTGAGATGGCGGTAATCAACCACTGGCCTGAACCGGCCTCCAGACTTAGGTACCAAAAAGATAGGACTAGTGTAGTTCGATACGGAAGTGCTTATGACCCCCGCATCAAGCATGTCCTGGATTTGTTCTTTCAAAATGGTCATTTTTGGTGGGTTAAGCCTGTAAGGCGGTCTACGTACCGGTTGAGTATCGTTCAGCTCAATCCCGTATTCCAAGAGATCCGTTAGTCCTAATTCTTTAGTTAACACATCAGGAAATCCATCAAGCAAGGACACCTGGACACTATCTGAATAAGACAGATGAGATAAATCAATGTCCACAGAATTGATTACGGAAGTTGGATAATGTATCTCAGGGACTAAGTAGGTTGGTTCCGTAAAATAACAATCAATAGGTTTACAATAAGGAACGCCAGAAAATAAATTAATCTTAAGATCATTAGCAAAAGGGAAATAAATTTGGTTAGAACAGAAATCCACCAATAAACCTGTTTTACACATGAAAGGGGAACCTAGCATCATTGGCATTACCAACCCATCGGTAACTACAAAAGGGAAAGTCCAGGTAAAATTACCAATCTTGACATTTAGTTTAACACAACCCACTGTTTTTAACATGTGATCATCAGCTGACTTATACTTTGTTTGTCCACTAAACCCATACTCCGATATGCATCACTAGAGATCAGATTGGCTGCTGCTCCACTGTCAAGCAGCGCTGATAAAGTGTGATTGCATACAGTAGCTTGCACCATAGGTAGCTAGGAGTCGATCACTCCATGAATATTCTGCGGCGGAAAAGGTTTGTTCATAGTCGTCCTTTTTAATCGCACCTTCTTTTGTTTCTTTCTACGACTGACAATACGTTTCTCTGACTTCGGTTTATTTACTCTTAGGTCCGGACCTATTAAATTATGAGAAAATAGATTTGTACTTGTGGGAGCTTGGCGTTGTATGTAGTTGTGCTTCCGGTAAAGTTTATTAACAAAAATCCTGGTAGGAAATGTCCTGTCTGACTACACTCTTGTCAGTTACGTCAGTCTTGTCTTCAACCCCCGTCGGGAATGCACAGCTGTATAAAGTCGAGTCACCAGCATGTGCATCCCACTCACAATGGTCCGTAACGTCTGTCTTCCCTACCAAATTTACTCGTTTACTTGTTACTATGTCACTGTCCACTCCATCAGCACTACCACATACAAGCAACGAACCACCTCGACGCCTAAGTTGGGACGCTCCTCATTGAACATCATCATGCTGGCCTCTGCCTCTAGCAGAGCCGCGTTGACTTCTACCACGTTCTTCAGTTCTGTTGCTGCCAACTCTGCAATCCCGCTTGAAATTACCCGGTTTACCACAATTATAACAAGAGGGCCTACTACCGGCATAACCTCTGTTACTTAAATTACCTCGGGGATTCTCAAAGCGCACAGTCCTCACTTCGGTTTCCTTCATACGAAGTGAGTTAGAATAACTTACAGCGTTGATTGGAGCGCAGAGTCGCTCCAACTCCATAAAAGTAACCGGCTTGGTCTCAAACGCAACTTGACTTCGAGTTTCAGGAGCCATTCCTTCTAGAATGCAATGAATTATTTTTCTGTCCGACAACTCAAGACGGAAGACTTTGGCAAGAGTACGGATAGACTGGGCATATTTAGAGAAAGATTCATTGAAATTCTGAGTCCTATAAAAATGCTTGTTTAGAAGAGAAGCTCTGGCACGAATCGGTACACACATCTGCATAATCTTACTATGAAACTGGTCGAAACCTAATCCAGCATTTGCTGTTTCCAAAGCTAAATCCTTAAGTGAACCAGAAAGTTTAAAGGAAAAATAAGCCAACAAACTGTTTTCATTAAAACCTTTCAATTCACATAGAAATTCTAGAAATTTTACAATGTTGTCCAACGAGTCGTCAGCAAATTTACCTATCAAGTCCAGTTTATTAGCAAAAGGATGAGGAAGATTACTGAAGTTCACCACACTAGTATCGAAAACTTGAGAAGTGGGAATTACTTTGTTATGAGGCAAGCTTTCATACATTGCTTGCTGCGTGCTTATAGAATTATTCCCAGCAGCTAGACAATAATTAAAGGGACTGATATTATCTGTATTACCACGATGAGGGGTAAACATGGCGAAGCGCTCTCCTCTGTTGGGTTCACTGACCGTGACTGCCTCCAACAAGTCCCTGTTGGGTTCACTGACTGTGACTGCCTCCAACAAGTTCCTGTTGGGTTCACTGACTGTGACTGCCTCCAACAGTGAAGGAGCAACTTCCACCGCTTCGTCGTTGAGACCAGAAGCAATGGGTGGGTCACGTTCAGTGCCCGTTTCTCCCATGCAAGACTTGTTAACGAGATCCACCATTGATGCTTTTACCTTTTCTAACATTTGCCTAGCTTTATCCTTGGCAGCATGCCACTGATAAATAAAGGATGAGTCAAGTAAATCGTGTATGTCATGCAATCTGTTCATCACATGCAAAAGTCTCTGTTCACTGCGTTCCAGCTGAACGACATTTAGATTAGAGGAGTCAAGGAAAGATGCTAAATTCTCTAAACGTTCATGCGCATGTATGAAAAAAATAGTAACGTTCAACTCATTTAGTTTATCCTGACTAATGGGTACCTCTGCGTTTTCCTTTAGACTAGCCCTCAGGACATACACTTGATCGTTTTGTGCTACTGCTATGCCTCTGGCCTGGACTTCGTAAATTACGTCTTGCTTTAAAAGCTGTTCCGGCATTACAGAATGGCGCTCCATTATTCAGTATCACGACACACATGTAACACACAGACCAAATATATCAACCACTTGAAGAGACAAAGTACCAACACAGTAAAAAAATTAACACTTCACTCATTTACAGTATTAGGCCTATTAAATAAAACTTTAAATTAATATTCTTCCACCATAGTTAAATAGCAGGTGAAAACAGACAAGAGTACAGAATGCACTCACCAAAACCTGTCACCAGAATGCTATAATAATTTCATTAATAATAAAAGGAACTTAGCCGTGGAACTTGAGGAGCAACCACGCTCTGCTACCAAATTGAACCCCAGCTCCCTCGCTTTGGGTTAGGTTAGGTCAGGTAAGGTTAAGGGACCTTTGTTACCTGTTACTTGTTTGTCCAAGAAAGCTCACTATCGCCTCAAGAAGCTGGATCCCTTCCTCGGACTGGAGCTGGAACAGGCCACGAAGCTGTAGAGGGTCCTCATCCTCCGGATAAGCATATGCCTTCTGTGGAAGCGGCCCCTTACCGGCCCCTTACCGCCCTTGGGAGATATTAATGAAGAAGCAATAAAAGGACAAACGGATAGTAGGTCGGGCGAACAATAGCTTCCAGATTCATAACATATGAATCTGTAAGCTAGCTGAAGATAAACAGTGGAAGAATATCAAAATACTTTAATTACTAAGTTAGGCCTTCAAATTTATATATTTAAATTGTTAAAATGTAGTAAATTAAACATTTAAAATAAACTATACATTGGATAAAAATATTTAAATGTTTTAATATTTAAAATTCACTGAAGTTAACAGATTTGAAGAGACAACAAAGGTTAAAATGGGGATCCCCTCAATATGATAAATTAGAAGCATACATTTTCATTTTCACATTCACACATGGGTGGCGAAACTTTGCTAATTAAAATTACTAGGCTCACACTTCAAACGGTAATTTAGATAAAACAGACATTTGCCATTTGCCACCCCAAAATGAAAATGGATCTCAAATCCAGGACATCATACATGCCGGAAAAAATTTAGACAAAGGCAAATAAATTATGAACTAGAAGCTGAAGACGGGACAAAAGGGGAGAAAGCTACATAATTTATTTACTACATGAAAACACCAGATATAAAGCAAAGTATCTGAAACTGCAATGAAAGCAGAACTAGCGTGGGGGTACGCCGCCTAGACGCCAGAAACTATTCATTAAATTCAAGGCATCCTACCTGAGTTTAAAATCAGAAAACTACAATGAAAACATGTCTAGGTGAACAAGGAAGAGACTAAACCGTCTTCAACACAAATTAAAATCGATTAACACATCCATTCTCAGATTCTTTCCAGAGAACGCCGCCCATGATGACCGGAACAAAGATAAATCAGGGTCTTCGTGTCTGAAGGCAAGACACGGCGGCAATCGTCACATGACGTACATTACCCAATCGAAACTCTCCATAATTACAATACTAGGCACAAAACCAACTTGTATATCCCTTCTCATAACGCAGCCTTATTCTAGAAAGGAGTAAAATATACTGGAATCAACCTGTTCAACAAACTACCTCACCATTTGAAAAATATACAATGTGCGAATAAATTTAAGAGATCACCAAAAAGCGTCACTAAGCTATCCACACACAACTCCATCAATGGCTCATCAATTAAGTACCTAATGTTCTACATTTTATAATACCATGTACTATTTGGTGGACTATTTGTAGATTATTGTACAATTTTGTATTGTATTATGTTGATTGCTTAGATCTACACTGTATCGCTTAGCATTTATCTCATTTAACCGTATTACATAAAATATTGACATGTCCCATATCAATGTATATTGATCTCACAGGACGTAAATAAATAAATTAATTAATTAATTAATAAAACAGACACTTTGACATATACACAATCCCCAAATATTCAGACATTCAGATCTCCGTGGCAACACTGTTCACAGGGGAGGAATCAGTTGAAACCAATTTCAGAAGACGTGAACATTGTTCCAGTGTCTGTTGTTCTTTTACATGTTATCGATCATGAATAAATTTTTCATCAAATATCCGAGGATGGAAAATACCCTCGATCGTTAGTAGTGTTCTTTTACCGCTGACGTCACAGGTGGGTGGCGGGTGGGTGCGACGACGGCATTCAAGATGGCGGCACTGCCGGTTCAAGATGGCGGTACTTGCGGTTCCTGTCCAAGATGGCGGCACTTCCCGTTCCGGTTCAAAAAGACGGTGCTTCCTGTTCCTATTTCAAATGGCGGAAATTCAAAATGGCGGCGCTTCTGGTTCCTATTGAAAATGGTGGAAATTCAAAATGGCTGAAGGCGGGAGGTTTAAAAATTGTCGCGGAAATTCAAAATGGTGGAAGGCGGGAGGTTTGAAAATTCTATATTGGAAATTCAAGATGTCGGAAGGCGGGATATATGAAAATTGTATATTGGAAATACAAAATAGTGGAAGGTGGGATTTTTAAATTGTATATTTTAAAATGGGGAAAATTCTGGTTGTCAGAAGGAGGAAAATTTTAAAATTGTGTCGGAAAATTATATATTTTAAAATTTATTGGAAATTCAAGATGGCAGATGGTGGGAGGTTTGAATATTGTTGAGGAAATTCAAGGTGGTGGCTATCGAGTAATATTTGCGGTAATTTAAAATTTATTATAATCTAATTCCATAAGTCAACATTTTTTGTAATAATATTTTCAATTGACCTGGCACTATGGCCTTGGGATCGACTCAGCCTCCAGGTACAGGTGGTCGGAGTGTAAGCCTCAACCTTCTGGAACCCTCGGTCATCCCTGGTCTATAGAGGGAACACTTTACTTAATAATATGTTATATACAACTTTTCAAACGATTTAATTCTTCTGAGAAGTCAAACAAAATCATTAAATCCGTCATTAAATCTGAACAAACAAAACTCTTCCGAGACAAAAATTATTTTAGTGCTATTTCAGTTATTTCTTCAAAGTAAAGACGTCTTCTGACATGTTGCTTGTTGTGATAGTCGCTCAGTATTTTCTATAGTTCTGGATATGTCGACCATACACACGCGTCAATATCTGCAACTAGAAATAAACGCAAGTCCTTGCCTTACCATTAACCTGACTAGAAATACACCTGAATTCTTTACTTTCGAGAATTTATGTACAGTTATTACATTTACTGTTTTCCACTCTTAGGCGTAAATACTTTCACCCAATGTCATTTACACTCAATCCATTTTCTACTTTTCTAATTTATTATCTATTATTCGTGTAATGCCAAGGAAGTAAATGGGTTGATAAAGAATAAATTACAATTACAATGATCTATTATTCCTCTTTACCTCTTAATTCCATAAATTCCATTTTCATACCTTTTTATCACTACTCTTGTCTTTCACCTATTAACCTTCGTTAAGTAATTTTTTTAGTTTCTCATCAGCTTGCATACTCGAAGAATTTGTAGAAAGAAGACAGAGACAGAAAATCGGAAGAGAATAATGGAAATTTAGGCGAACGACCACGACTACATCGAGGCGGAAGATCACCGACTCAAAGTTACGTGAGCGTTAAACCTTGACTCGTCCACACTCCTCGAAAACAGGAAAACAGGAAAGTGCCATAAAAATTAAATTTAGGCAAATCCAAACGAGGAGGTGCCTCGAAACCAAAATAAATTAAAAAATAAATGGTGCAGGTGGGGCGGATCTACACCTCAGGCCCGATGACCTTTACCTCAAGTTACTACACTTTACCATTCTGTAACTCACCAATCCTATGCTCTGAATTATTTTGCAAGCTGATAAAGTCCCTTCACCTACTATCACAATTTCTCACTTTATAATTCACCAATAATATGGTCAGAATTATCTTTCAAGCTAATAAAGTCTCTTCATTTACTTCTATACTTTTCAAAAATCCTTTCCACACTTTTCCAAGTCATTACGATTTTAGTTTACTTTTTGAACCGATCCTGTTCAACTTTCCTTATAATGAAACATTATTTTTTAGGTAGCCTAATACAGATGACTGTGTAAAAGATGCTAACACTTTCTAGCAATTTCACCCCCACACGGCTAAAGCTATGGTAGTTTTTTAAATTTATATAATTTAACGAAAAAGAAATTTAAAAATTTAAAAATACTTATACTCAACATATTTCAAAGATCCTAGATTATGTTGTTCACATGATATTAACAAACACACAGAAAAATAATCACTCAGAAATATCTATATTTGTGAAAGTTATCAGGGAAATAGCAGCCATTTTGAAACGATAAGTACCCGTAACTGTAACAGTTTGATTAATTTTGAAAATAATATCTAATTGTAGAAATAGTCAATAAAGAGTATGTCCGATTGCAAGACTGTAGAGCAATTCATTGCTGAGGGGGGGGGAAATGAAATTAACATATTTCTCACCAATGAATTTCACCGAAAGTTGTATGTCCCCCCTTAACATATAATAGGCATTGAAAAATATATATACAAGATAGAGTCATAATATTAAGACTAGTGAATATATCTCTACAATGGCTACTTGAGGGAACTTTACATACAAGTCTAATTGCAGTTTTTAGAGCTACAAATAACATTTGAGAGTTACAACTGTTACCCTACAAAATAGTTCCATTTGTCAGATGGAATGAATATAACCATAATAAATCGAGAGAAATATATCCCTACTTACAGTTGATTGAAGTCTTCTTATCATAAAAAACCCTTTGATAATTTTGGTAATATAGGCTATAACTAATATACGCCCGCCAACTTAAATTCTTTTGTAACATAATGCCTAAACATTTTACAGGTTCACTTTTCCAATTGAATTGTTGTATGAAATATTTAACTCTTGAGTTTTCTAAGTCCAAAGATAAGCTATTTGCATTACACCAGTCAGTTAACATATCCGTTATGAGTAACATAGTTACTCATACATTATCATTAGGGAGCGGATTTTTATGTAAATATAGCTATTTATGTATCAAGTACGCAAAATAACGCTTTAGCGGACGAATCTAGTATAGCGGCCGAGGCGTAAGCCGAGGCTGAAATACTGGATGAGTACGCTAAAGTTTTTGCGTACGTGGTGCATACAATATTTTTTAGTAATAGCTCTCTAAATTATATGAAATGAAACAAAATACTGTACCGTATATAATTAATTGTAATGAAAGGTAGTCTACCATATTCTCACGGCCCTCTCAAACGCAAGACAACAATGAACCGTACGAAATGCGGTAGGCTATGAATGCGTTATATGAGTCGCTGATTTGTAAACAATAATAAATACGAACTAGTATTTATGAAAAGCTTGCGAAAATATGTATTATAATCCCGAGGAAATTTCACTCCAAGTCAAAAACATTGAATTGGAGCAACATCACGGCAGAAGGAATAAGGAATATATTGCAATTAAATGCTGGTGCATCCATGTAAGCTATGTGAACGAAGATGTGAAAAGTTGTTGGCTTATATTTGTTGTCGTGTGATGAAGTGGGCTACCGTGTTTTGCGAAAAATCCTGGTAAAGTTTCTGATTTTCATAAAGAAACGTGTTGGCTTAAATTTGTTTGTTTTATGAGCAATTATATGCGTAAAACCATGTTAAAGTTGGTGTGACTGGTCAATGCCATCTGGGTTTTGTTTATAGATTGCCATGACGACTTTAAAGGACAAGGCCGCTAAAACTGCATTTTGAATGCAATTTGAATGCACTTTTATGCAATTTTAGCGGCCTTGTCCTTTAAAATGCAATTTTTCGGCTTGTTACCAGTCCGATAAGCAGCTGTTTTAGAGAGCGTGTACTAAAAAATGTTTTTTCTGCTTATAGACAGAAGACTACAACTAAAACTAAAATTCCGAAACAGAACCCCGAAGTTTATATATAAAATTCTATTTCACATAAAAACACATATTTCAGTAATATTTTTATCTAAGTACATGTTTTTAAAAAAATACTTATAAATAGGGCCCAGATTTGTTTGTAAAAAGTGTTATTTCTCCTGATGCGTACATTCCTAAAACAAAGTTTATTATCCAAATCGAGGTCCGACAAACACAAATTCCAAATTTTATTTCACATAAAAACACATATTTTACAAAAAATGTTATGTGAATAAATATTTTCGATATTTTCTCCATAAATACATATTTTAGTACATTTCCGGATTTTTTATTTAATTTTTTTCCCTGGTGCACATATGAAGGTCCGACAACCGGAAATTCCCAATTTTATTTTACATAAAAACACATGTTTTAAAAAAGTTATGTGAATAAATATTTTCGGTATATTCTCCATAAATAAACATTAATTTAGTACTTTTCCTCTTTCCCTTTTAACATTTTACAAAAAAATTAGTATCTCGAAAGAATTCAACACAAATGCTTCACTTGCAATGAGATGAAAGTGATTCACTTGCACTTGCTTATCGGGGAAGAACAGAACCCAATCTCAACATCGCGTAATTCAGTTAAAGAAATACAATATGTTGAAAGGCAACTTAACACTATCTCAGGTTCGAAAATAGAAGTTCTAAGAACAAAATTTAAAGGCATGTTTGAGAAAAATGGTGGCTACCAAACCCTCAGCAAAGTCGCTCAAGTTTGGGAAGGCCAAAACATAAGTGAACTGGATCGTGTGTGTGTTAGTGATATACCCCTCTTCAAATATGCAAGGTTAACATCATGTGATATAGAACGTTCCTTTTCTCAATATAAGGCATTATTCTCGGATAATAAGCAAGGATTTGTGATCCATAATCTGGAGATGATATTTTTTTGTGCACTGCAACTCCAGTCAGTATTTTACATCTGATGTTTAGCTGCAATTGGTGAGTTTCAATATAACTTGTTCTAGTAAGTTACGAACATTCTGGTGTTTTTGTTTCTTTTTTAGAAAACATATTTTTTCTTTTAGTTTTACCACATATTTTTAAAATTTTAGCACATATTTTTAACATTTGTAGCACATAAAAAAATTAATATTTTTGATGATATATCCATTTCCGGGCTGTATGGCCGTGGTCTATCCGATGAAATAGCTAACGTTTCGCCATGAACTGCGTCTGGCATCTTCAGAGCTCTTTACAGCTGGGTGATCGGCTGCGAACTGCTGGCAAGCTCTAAAACACTGGTATTTATATTTTATTTCATCAGATAGACCACGGCCATACAGCCCGGAAATGGATATATCATTGAACGCCGGCCATGAAAGCCTTAGTAGTAATATTTTTGAGTTTTTTAGCACATAAAAATCCGGGCCCTACTTATAAATTCATATATTGTTATATTTTCCTTGTTCTGATTTTTAAAATTAGTATAAAAATTGTTTTCAAGGACATATATTAATGAAAACTATATATTATCGCATTTCTTAACATGAATTCGTTTCATTCGAACTCCTGTATCACTGAATGTGACCTTGACTTCATGCACCTATTAATCGGTGGAGAACAAAGACGAGTGTGATTCCCCGTGTCACATACAAGTGAATCTGACCCTAAGTCACTCGCGTCGCGTTGCTTTGATGATTAGTATTGACATTGTTTTTAGACTGTATAAAGTGATAGTGCGGATAAAATGCCGAAAGTAAAGTGCAGTGTTCGTTCTCGTTTACAGCAATATGTTGCTGAATTTAATGGGACAATTAAAAATTTCAAATCCGTTGTAAATGAATAGAATAAGGATGGTGAGTCATCAATTGAAATTCTTCAGGATTTATTTAAATAGAAATTTAAAAATGTGTTTGTCAAAAATTATGGATTTTATATTATGTGTCAAATTGCCACCATCTTGGAAGGGAAGCAAGATAGTGGAGAAATTATGAACTTGTGTGTCAGTGACATTCCTTTGATAAAATATGCAAGACTAACTTCTTGTGACGTCGAGCGTTCCTTCTCTCGGTTTCGGGCATTTTTCCGTAACAACAGACATCGGTTTGTGATGGAAAACTTAGAGAAAGTCTTCATTGTCCACTGCAACAGCGTTATATTTCTCCCCAACATTGTCTCATCATGACTGGTGAGTAATAATAAAATTTATATGTGTATAATTGTTGTATTGCATAATACTGAAACAAAATATTTTTAAATGTTTATACATATTTTTTCCATTTTTAGTACATAAAATAAGTATTTTGGAGATTTTAGCACATAAAAATCCGCTCCCTAACTATCACTATCAAAAGGCCTAGCTGTTAAATTCAAACAAATATCATCTGTATACAAGAAACACCTTAAAGACTCGCTTGATATATTGTTAGCTAGATCATTCATGTACAAAATAAATAACAATGGTCCCAAAATGGACCCATGTGGGACACCAAATTCGGTTACAACATGTAAAAAAATTTTAAAAAGAATTATTAAATAACACAGTTTGAGTTCTATCAGATAGGTGTGAACGAATGATTTTTACAGCACTTACTGAGAACCCTATTGATTCAAGCTTGAGTAACAAAGTATTCTGACAGACTGTATCGAAAGGATTTGATAAGTCATAAAATTTGGAATTTGCCATAAACTTCTTTTCTTCAGCCTTAAGACAATTTTCTACATAGCTCATAACTGCATCACAAGTTGATAATTTTTATCTAAAGCCAAACTGACTTGGTGTGAGTAGGCTATACAGATCTAGGTATTTAATTATTTGAGAACTCACTAACTTTTCAAAAAACCTTTGACATTGTTGGCACCAAAGAGACCGGTCTATAATTATTAGCTAAGTTTATGTCACTCTTTTTATGAATTGGTTTGACTGAATATTTTAAGTTTTACAGGAAAACACCCTTCATCAAAACTATTGTTTATTATGTGCCAGAATTTCTGAAATACTATAACTTCGTTGAGATGTTCTAAATGCTGCGCATAATTATCAGAATGTACAATGAGATCATATCGGAAAAAATGCTATCCAAAGGACGAGTAAGTACTTGTGAGCCGACAGCAATACCAAATGGAACACGATTATACTCGTACAGTCCCAATCGATGGCAAAGGCTGTCAATTGATTAGAACTCTCGGTGAGAGAAATTTGATGATAATGCACTATTAAGATTTAAACTTGTAAAAAATTTGGCCTTTTGGAACCAGTCAAAGTTATTATGTACATCCGGCAAGGGAACTGATTCCATAGCAATCTTGCTGTTCAAAACCCTATAATAAACAACCGGACGAAAATCCACTATCCTTTGGTACCAGAAATATAGGACTCGAATATGATGATTTGGAAGGTCTGATTATCCCTTTATCGAGCAAAGATTGAATTTTAGTCTTAAGTGCTTGCATACGGAGAGGTGACAACTTATAAGGCGGCAACAAAACCGGTTGACTGTCTTTAAGAACAATATCATATTCAATGAGGTTCGTTAGGCCTAGTTTGTCCGTCAGAACGTCCGGGTAAGCTCTGACAAAACGAAGAACATCGCTTACACTTTCTGGCACAGCCTTCTTCTTACCTGGTGTGCCACATATCCAGTTTGAAGGTCGAAAGTGCTGGGGGGTTGGGGCTTTATGGAGGTTTGAGGGCTCACCTCCGTAATAAATAAAAATATGTATAATTCATTTTGCCCTTTGTTGAACAAAATAGATCATAACACAAGCAACACGTGGCCTGTATGGTAAGTTGTGTCACTTTATACGAAACATAACCACAGACATATGTTTCTGTTGACTCATCAGCAGATACATCTGTCTAGTAATCTGAATCTAAAACTGGAAGAAATAGAGCATTATCATTAGATTTCCTAGTATCGATACCTCTGGCAACGTAAATATATTATAATAGCAGATTTCATTTGGTTTCAACAAGGAATCTAAAAATACATCTATATTAATAAAAATGAATTTGCAAAAGGGTTGTTGCCGCATCACTTGAGAACGGCTCGACCGATTTGGCTGATTTTTGTTTTGTTGTGATCATAATTGTCTGGAGAAGGTTTGTATGAAAGACATTTTTGGAAAATCCACGGGGAAAGTCGGAAATGTGATGAAATGAGGCAAAGTTAGACAAAGTTAGAGAGTTCTGCTGTCAATTGTTTACATAAAAAAAATATTTAAAAAATTGAAGTGTGACATTCACAGTTTGAGAGTTCCACTTTCACATGTTTTCATAACAAAACAAAGAAAAACAAAAGTGAGTCTTGCAACCAAACCAAATCCATTCATTTTGAGAATGCAAGTCCGTGTAAACAAATGCACGTGATTTGAACCACACCACATATCATGCTACAAGACAATATAGTGCGGTATTAGATTTTACTTTTATAACAGTAAAAGCTCATAAAATGTGACGAAAATTTTTAAGATAACAATATCAACTTATTGCAAATGTTTCAATGTATTGCGAAACGTGGCATTCGTGATATAACCCTCCAGTTTGCGAGAGTCATTGTTGTGAATAATGTAAACATACAAATTTCAGTGAACAGTGAAACGTGGTGTTTATAATTTATAACCCAGTCTGTGAGAAGCATTAAACATAATGACTGAAATTCAACCAGGCCCAAGTGGCATAATTAAAAATAAGAGAGGTAAATCTTTGCGAAGTGGACAGAAGGAAATTATATTGAATGTGTTTAATGGGGTTAAAAAATATATATCCAGCACTTGCAATTGAGGACGTTGTAAAATTGACATCTGAATTCACCGGTATATCTACCAGAAGTATCTGAAAAGTGCGTAGTGAATACAGAGACTCTGGTGTAGTGAAAACTCCCCCAAGAAAGGCTGAAAAGCTGCATAGTGTTTTAGATAACATTGATGACTTTGTGAAAAGTGCTATTCGAGCAAAAGTTCATCAATTCTTTTTTGATAACATACCTCCAACTGTGGATAAACTTCTTTGTGCTGTCAATGAGGACTCCGACCTACCTAATTTTAAAAGAACAACAATTTATAAGTTATTGTTGGACATTGGAATGAAATATGTGAAAATAAGTGAGGTTAATGTTATAGTAGATCGTGATGATATTGTACTTTGGAGAAGACGATATCTTAGAGCTGTACGGCAATACCGAGCAGAGGGTCGAAAGTTTTATTACTTAGGCGAGACATGGGTAAATGCAGGACACACCACCCCTAAAATTTGGCATGACACTACTGTTGAATCAAAGGAAAAAGCTTTTAGGGCAGGAATAAGTCAAGGTTTAAAAAATCCTATGGGTAAGGGGAAATGCCAAATAGTTACGCATATAGGTAGTGAAACAGGCTTCGTAGATGGAGGTTTGCTCATTTTTGAGTCAAAGAAAACAGGTGAGTACCACGAAGACATGAATGGAGAGGTATTCCGTAACTGGTTTGCTAATGTTTTGCCGAAACTTGAACCCAACAGTTTAATAGTTATGGACAATGCATCATACCACAGTGTGAAACTCTATCGGCGTCCAAATACTTCTTGGCGTAAACAAGATATTGTGGAATGCCTACAAGAAAAGAATGTAACATTTAATGATAAAAGTGTTAAGGCAGAGTTAGTGATCTTAGCACAGGAATTCGCGGACAAAGATGAAAATAAATATGTGGTTGATGATATGGCAAATAAAGCGTGCCATCAAGTACTGAGGTTGCCCCTTATCATAGCAATTTGAATCCAATTGAACTGGTATGGAGTTTTATCAAAGGGTTTGTGGCCAGAAATAACAAAACTTTTAAATTATGCGATGTTAGGAAACGGTTTGACAGAGCAGTATTGATGGTGACGCCAGAAATGTGGCAAAAGGAAATCAAGTATGTAGTGGCTATATTTAGCGTTTTCTGAAGAAATAGTTTAAGTGTGATAAGTCGTTCTTCCTCATTTCAAGTTCTATGTAGGCCTACAAATAGAAAGTCCTTCATAAGTTAATTTCAAATTACAAAATGAAAACCCGGGCGACGCCGGGCCTTTTAAACTAGTTTACAATAAATTATTACTGAACATAAAATGAAACAACACTTACGTTATTGTGCAGATCACACTATAGCCTATGCAATATAGGCCTACTAATGTGGCCTAAATGAAACCAATAATTGCACTGAAGCAAATTATGTACATTACATGCATACTGAAATACTTCCAATAGATCTCCTATGTTGCCAGATTTGAAGCATCATGGCTTGAGAAATAAAGAAGGCGGAGGTTGTGCTCATTTGATAATTGACAGCTTGCAATTCATCTGTTCAAATTGCTTCTTCAACTACACAACTCCATGAAAGGACTAAATATTTTATGCCAAACCCCAAAAATCTAAGAGCTATGAGTTTATTTGTCTCAGGAATGGTTTGTATGTACTTTTTTACAGAATAGTTTCAACAACATTAGAACTCTAAAACCAATAAAATGCTTTTAAAATGAGAAATTGTGTTTTAAAACTGTTTACTACAGTTGGAATATCTGTTTAACTTATTTTTACCTGGATAAATTTATATGTATCAAAGAAAATTGTTAAAAACTGTGTTTTATGATGAAATACTCGCTTCGCTCATTGGGGACTCCGCCCCCAAACCCCCACTGACGTCCATAGGAAAGGTTTTTAAAAAATCTATGGGAGATAGAGTGCGTGTATTTAGTCTGCTGTATTGGCTATTACCTTTCAGAGCCCTATGTGAAAACTGTTGCCATGGAAACCAAGCCCTTTATCAGGGGTTTTTAGGGCTAAAAATTAAAAAAGATACTTTTTGGAATTTTTCTTGTGGTTTACAGCCTAAAAGCTATACGTGTATGAAATTTCAAGTTTCTAGCTCATCTGGAAGTGGGCAAACGTTAATGTCAGTGAGTGAGCCTTTTTCGGGGGTTTTTAGGGCTAAAATTCAAAAAAATACTTTTTGGAGTTTTTCTGTGGTTTACAGCCTAAAACCTATATGTGTATCAAATTTCAAGTTTCTAGCTTATCTGGAAGTGGGCAAACATTAATGTCAGTGAGTGAGCCCTTTTTCGGGGTTTTTAGTGCTAAAAATTAAATAAAATACTTTATGGAATTTCCCTGTGGTTTACAGCCTAAAACCCATATTTGTACCAAATTTCAAGATTTTAGCTCATCTGGAAGTGGGCAAACATTAATGTCAGTGAATGAGTCCTTTCTCGGGGGTTTTAGGGTTAAAAATTAAAAATATATATTTTTTGGAATTTTCCTGTGGTTTACAGCCTAAAACCTATATGTATATCATATTTCAAGTTTCTAGCTTATCTGGAAGTGGGAAAGTGTCAGTGAGTGAGTGAGTGAGTGAGTCAGCCGTATGGCTTTATATTATAGGGATTTTATTAGTAGTAGTAAAGTTATTAATATTATAATATCGAATAATTTACTACAATTATTGAATTCATATTTCATGCTATCTATCCATATTCTAATTGTAAGTTTAAATTATCCAGTAAAGGTAATATTGTATTTTGATAAATTTTTTGCACGACTTAACTAATTAGTGGTACTTACGAATGTTGTTGCCGTGGATCGTACGTTGACATTCCCGCACGCAATCTTGTTGCTATGGAAACAAAACAAATTTCCATGTGGTAAGAGTTTCCGTGCGGTAAGAATTTACTTACTCCACACATCATAATACAAGCCTTTATGGACAAGGCCCCAGGACAAATATTCGGTTCCCATAACAACAAACACATGCGAATCACTTTCTGAAATGAACATCTATCTTCAATAATGTATATACATAATATTTTCAGGTAATATCTCAATTAATATAATTAAATTGATATAAATAATCATCGTGCAAGAAATATCATGCAATACTCGTGCCGTAAGCGCATAACGGATCTCGGAAAATTGAAAAAACTCGGCACGAGCGCCTTGTTTTTCATACTCTTTCCTCGATCCGTATGCATCGATTACGGCACTTGTTTCGCAACGTACTATTAAGTGGTAGATTAGATTAGATTAGATAGCGGGGGGCTTGAAGAGAGTTTAGAGACCTCCCGCACGTCAGCCTAAAAGGCTTATTGTGCTGCCCCTTTTGGTAGAGAAGCTCTTGTTGGCTTCCTTTCCCAAAGTCTTCCCTGGATATTTGCCAGGGTAGTGCAGTCAAGCAGGGTATTGGATAACTCCTTCCTCCTGCTTGCTTATGCTTTGCGCCTCGTCCCATTGGGCGAGAAGATCTCATTGTTTCCCAAAATCTGTTCCTTGAACAAGGTGTAGTATTTTGGTTCCAATGTCCTTTTCATTCCCTACGTCTTCCCTGAATATAGAGAGAGTGAACCTCTTTCCTGCCAGGGCTGGGCAGTCAAACAGGATGTGTGAGGCCGTCTCTTCATTCTGTTTGCATAATCTGCAGATGGAATCATCCTCATAGAGTCCCACTTTGCGTAAATGTTTTCTGAAGTGACCATGCTCAGATATTAATGCAACCACTTTCCTTATTCCTCTTCTGTCCAATTTTAGGATAGATGAGGAGATAGTGTTGCTTGGACCCAGGACCAGTTTTCTGGCCTGTCTTTGTCCTGGATAGGTTTGCCACCTGAGTTGATGTCTTTCCCTGGTCCATGTTTTAACCGAGGTTTTAGCAGTATTTGTACTGATTCCTACCACGGGTTCAGGGCCGACAAAGGGTATCTGTGCACCCTTTTTTGCCAGTTGATCTGCTTTTTCATTTCCTAGAATTCCCTGATGCCCAGGCACCCACCTTAGTTCAAGACTATTGTGGGATGAAAGGGCAGTGAGGGAATTCAAACATTCCCATACCAGTTTTGATTTTACCTGGTCTGAGGAGAGCGCCTTTAAAGCACTCTGGCTATCTGTGAGGATGAGAATTCGCTTACCACGGTAGCCTCTCTCAATGCCTCTGAGTGCACAGCTCAAGATAGCAATTATTTCTGCTTGAAAAACTGTGCAGTATTTTCCAAGGCTTATACTGACGTTTGTCCTTGGAGATAGGCTAAATATGCCTGCACCTGATTGATCCCCTATGCGGGATCCATCCGTGAACCACACAAGTTGGTCCCGTCCTCTATTAGGTGTAATTCCTCCACTCCAGTCATTTCGAGAACCAAGAGTGGTCTTGAAAGGAGGAAAGGAACAGTGTTGAGTATTCATGAGATCTGACCTCATATTCAACTCTGTAATGTCCAGGAAGCTTAATATGGAGGTATGGGCAGTTGCTGAGCTGCTGTTCCTCCAGTTCCCTGTTTGCACTAAGCGATGGGCAGTGAGCCTGGCCTCCGCTTGTAAGTAAATGTCCATGGGTGGGAGGTTCAACAGAGTCTCCAATGCAATGGAAGGAGTACTTCTGAAAGCCCCCGTAATACACAGACATGCTAGTCTCTGTAGCTTGGTAAATTTTCCTGCTACAGTTATTTGTAATGTTTTGCGCCACCAAACGATGGCACCATAAGATATCTGGCACCTGACCATTGCAACATATAGCCAATGGCTTATGCAAGGTTTTAGGCCCCAGGTTGTTCCAATAGTGCGTTTGATGGTCACAAGTGGCCATCTAGCTCTGCGAATGGTATTTTCGATGTGGTTGTTCCAAGTCAGTTTCTTATCTAGTACAAGGCCTAGGTATTTAACTGATTCGGAGTATTCCAGGATTGAATTGCCTAGTTTAAGTTTACCCAGGTCCTTCAAGTTCCTCCTGTTTGAAAAAGGGACTACAACTGTTTTGCTAGGATTAATAGACAAGCCTTCCTGCTTGCACCAGTTGTGAATTTTCCTCAGACCACGATTCATCATGTCTGAGACTGTATTGGGAAATTGCCCAAAGACAACAAGTGCTATGTCATCTGCATAGCTTTGTATGTAATATCCTTCCTGGGTCATTTCTTTGAGAAGATCATCCACCACGAGACTCCACAATAGGGGAGAAAGAACCCCCCCTGTGGGCATCCCCTCGTGGCGACTATTCCCATTCTAGCCCCAAGAAGGTTGGCTATACTTTTCCTGCTCCTGAGCATGGAGTTTATCCAACTACAAAGAGTGTCATTGACTTCATACTTTTGAGCAGCCATGATCATAGAGTCATAGGAGGTGTTATCAAAGGCTCCCTCTATGTCTAGGAAGGCCCCTAGGGCTATTTCCTTCCATGCCATGGAATCCTCCAGTCTGCTAACTAGGCTGTGTAACGCCGTTAAGCAAGACTTGGATGGCTGGTAGGCATGTTGGTTTCTATGAAGAGGAGTATCTGATAGTACTCTTCTTCGAATGTATCTTTCGACCAGTCTTTCCAAAGCCTTCAGAAGGAATGATGAAAGACTAATTGGTCGAAAAGCTTTTGCCTCGGTGTATTTATTTCGCCCGGGCTTAGGAATAAATACTACTCTGGTAACTCTCCAGGCCTGAGGAATGCTAAACGCTATGCTGGCTCTAAAGAGGTTACACAGAAGAATGTAAAGTGAGTCAGGTCCTTTCTGCAGTAATGCAGGAAAGATGCCGTCTCCACCTGGCGACTTGAATGGGCTGAATTTATTTATTGCCCATTTGACGCTGTGTGTTGTGACCACTTGACGTGCCAGTTCCCATTCTTCCTGTGATGCTCTTGGTCTAGAGTTTTCACAGTGTCCTAGGAATTCACATGTCTTGTCATCATCATGTATGCACTCGGGGAAGTGTGCCTCAAAGAGTACTTTGAGTGTTTCTTCGGCCGAGCATGTGAAACCACCTGTAGGCTTACATATTGTTCCTACGGGATTGACTATACCGTGGGCCAGTGCTCTTTGTAATCTGGCTGCCTCTGACAGGCTAGATATTTCCTAACAGTAGGCTTGCCAAGAAGATCTTTTGGCCTTACGTATGCTTTTATTGTATTCAGTGAGGGCTATATGATATTCCCTCCAGTCTCTACTTCTTTTAGCCTTGTTAAGGAGATGTCTTACTCTGCGCCTCCTATATTCAAGGTCCTGAGTCCACCATGACACTTTCGTGGATTTAATCCTCGTTTGCATGGGGCAGTTATCATGATAACAGTCAAGTATAGCCTCTTGAATCAAGTAGGCGACCTTGTCGATATCACCAAAAGATCCAATCCTTTCTATCTGCCCAATCCTACCTGAGAGATCCTCTTTATAGGGATCCCACCAGGTTCTCCTGGGATTCCTGTAGGGATTGGTTCTTTTTACTACATTAATATTAAAGGAAATGTAGTTATGGTCCGAAAGTGATGGTTCATCCAAGACCCTCCATTCGGTAATCTGTGTGGAGATATACCCAGTACAGAAAGTAATGTCGATAACTTCCTGCCTTATGCGGTTAGCAAAGGTTGGCTTGTTACCGACATTGAGTATATTTAGGTTGTTGGAGAGCAGAAAATCTAAAAGATAATCACCCCTTTTATGATATCCTTGATTCCCCAAATTTCATGATGAGAGTTGGCGTCACACCCAAAGATGGTCTGTTCGCCACTCCTTGTACAGTGTGCGACCAACTGCTCTAGTACCCTTGTGGGAGGATTGCTACCGTCATAGGGGAGATAAACAGAGCTCAGTATAAGGCCTTTGTTCCCTCCTCCTACTTGGCAGTCAATCTTCACTGTGGTGATGTCATTAGAACAAAATTCCAAAAGAGGTAAACATTGAATACCGTTACGAACAAGGATACAACTCCTAATATGAGTGCCCTTGTTGCAGTATATCAACTTCCCTTGGCATTCTCCTAGCCCTGCAATACGACCCCTGTTAATCCAGGGCTCTTGAATCAGAGCTAGATCTATTTCTTCAGTATTGAAGATTCTACAGAAGGCAGCCGAGGCCGCCTTCTTGTGCTGAAGATTGATCTGGAGGACCTTTAGTACCATTCTTGGTTTGAAGAACAATTCTCCCAAGGTCTACAAAAGGCTTTACTACCCAGATCTTGGTGGCTTATACTCCATATCCCTGTCTGAGGCTTGCTGTAAGACAGCTTCCTTTTCGAGGGAAATGGTTGTATATGCTGAGGGTTCATATATGTGGTCCTCAGAAGTTGTTTATTTGTTTTCACCTTGAGCTTGTCCATTTTCTCCGTGGCTTCGTCTAGGCCCGGAGTAGGTCTCTTAGGTTCTTTTTCCCCAGCCAAGGTTGACATGACCACCTCTGATGAGTTTACATCGATGCCCATCTCCATATCAGAGGCTTGCTCTAGAAGAGCTTCCTCCATCAAATGAAGTGGGTGCCTGTGCTGAGGGCTCACTTACGTGGTCCTCAGAGGTTGTTTTGGAAATTTCCTTCCGTGTATCCATTTTGGTACCACGAGAAGCTAGGGAATTATACAGTCCGCCCAGGTAGAGCCCCGCATGCCTGGGTAAGGCTTATACTCTGGAGGTCGCCTGGTTTCCAAAGGCCCCGTTAAAGACACATTAGCCCTGTGCCATTCACCCCTTCAGCACGGATTGCACTACACCTTAGGGTTGGGCTTGATTAGCCGCTTCTTCGTCTGGTACCTCCCCTGTGGCCACCCTGGCATGAGTAACTCTGCGGTGTTTCCACCTCCAGTACAGCCCACAGGTTCGCAGATACACGCAAGCCCCCCCCCCCACGTACTTCAAGGTCTTGCGGCTACTAGGGGGGGATTAAGTGGTATGTAAAGCAAGAAATACTTATGAGATCCGACAGCATGAATTCTATGCATGAACTCATGCATGCATTTATCTTTTTTTCTTCAAATATTGGAAATAGCAGATGTAACGGAACGAGGCGAAAGTCACGGATAAAACACTTGTAACAGAAATATTAGAAGTAACTGTAACAGGCAAAGACGTTCTATATATCTACCCAGACTTACGATGTGCGCCGTAGCAGTGGCTAAAATTGAACAACTCGCGCATCCGCCATCTTTTGGGAATGTGTCAACCTTCTGACATACTACTGAATGTAAACAGAGAGACTTGTTGTATATTAAAATAACGAAATGTAAGCTTAGAATTACAGCTTTCGCGTTTATTTTGTTTTCATGTGCTATTTCATAATTACATGAAGTGTAGTGAGTTATAATACGGTGATTATTACTGCGGATACATTCCAATATCGTAGGACACGTGGGTTGGTTAGAATTTATATTTTTATGTTTTGTGTTTCAATCTTGCCGTGTGCTTTATAGTGTTCCTGGGATTACTAAAAGTATGGGATATTCTTGTGCTCCATACAACCACTAATCATCGTAAGAAGGATTCGGGATTTATTTTCACAAGTAAGTAATATAATTATAGGTTAGGTGCGGCGTTGTATTTTGGAATGGAACAAAACTTTATTTTTTTCAAAGGGATGTACTATTATAGGACTATATTCTACAGGTTGTGAACAATAATTTTAAATTTGATATTTTAATGACTAATGACGTTCCATAAAATGACAGAGATTATTATAAAATATTGAAACAGTTTGTAATTTTCTTATTTGGTAAGGGAATGTTTGGGGTTCCATGTGTCCTTAGGAGACCTGACGAAAAAGAAATAATTTTGTATCTGAAACTATTGCATTTATTGACGTGATGTTTTCACGGTTACAAAAAGAAACACGATAAGTTTTAATAAGCCTCTATGTGACCACCATTTGTGGCCCGATACTCAATTTCGTGCCACACACTCGAAAGCATCTCCGGTGTGACTAGTGCTATTGCATCGTAGATTCGGCCACGCAAATCTGCATTATCGGTCACAGGCGTGCAATACACTTTGTCTTTCACAAAACCCCAGAGAAAGAAATCCAGTGGGGTCATGTCAGGTGACCTTGGTGGCCATGGTGTAGGTCCTTCTCGCCCATGGACTGTGGATTTTGCCATTTGAAGTTGTCTTGCCGCCTCACGAACTGATTTCCTCGGGCTTCTTACAAAAGCAGCCCGTACCCTTTCAATGTCATTGTCGTTTATGCGCGATTTCTTTGCCTTTCCCTGCTGTGACTCAACATTACCTATCTCCAGAAATTGCTTGTGCCAATGAAGGATGCTGTTTCGGGCGGGAGGATTTCGGCCTTTGTCTGTTTGGAAACGACGTTGTAGCCTACACACAACTTGCATTCCCCGTTCTCAGAATAGGTCTGACTACACATGCTGCGCAGAACAAGCTTTTTCTCGTTTCTCCTCGTGCAACAACAATGTGCATGCTCATGCGCATTACGGGATGCTACAAAACAAAACTTTTTGAGTTTGTCTTTCTAACTGTGAAAATACTGAGGTAGTAACTGTAATAGTTTCTTATATATAATTATTTCTTTTCCGTCAGGTCTTTCCCGGACACGGTGTATAATGTTAGGTTTCCTCTTCAAAATCCTGAACTGTTAAAGAAATGGTTATTGGCTGTAAGACGTGAGAAATTTAACCCAAACAGATTTTGCTCAAGTCGTTTCTGGAAGTCTAATGGCAACAGGCATCTTAAACCAGATGCAGTTCCTTCTGTGTTTAATTTTCCTCCTCATCTTACAAATGTAACCATGGTTATACTTTCAGTAATAGGCCTTTTAAAATGCTATTATATGTCTATTTAAAGATATCAAACAACTGGCAATTCATTGCATATGTTTGCTTGTATAGCCTAATACAAACTGCCAAATCTCAATGGATCCATACTCAACATTGTTATAATACTATCTATAGGCCTATGAATATTCAGGATTATTATTTTTAGTTAATAAATTAATATATTATTTCAGATTGAACTAGAAAATAGTCCGACATCACCTCTCTAAATCAATTTTATTCAGGCCTATGAACCAATAGGTGAGCACTGAATTGTATGGTCAGGCATGGGCGTCGGCATGGGGGGCAAGGGGGGGCAACCGCCCCCTCTGGATTGCCTTATGGATTCATTTATTTGTGGTACTCTTTGTCAACCTACAGTTGTAGCATGGAGAATAAAAAAAATATAATTACTTTATAATGAGTTTAGCAAGTATTAACCAATTATAACTATAATATGTATTTATAATAATATCTAACCGAGGCCATTGCTCAAAAGAGCGTATTCTGTTAACTTAAAAGACTTTGTAGCCTCGTCGAATTCAGCTTGGGTTCAAAATAACGATCCGATTAACTAAGTGAATATTAATGTGTTTAGCCTAATCATTTGAAATTGAGGTCCGAAATTGATTTTGCCCCCCCCTTAATAAAATTCCCGGCGACGCTGCTGTGGTCAGGACTATTATTTTTAATTAATGAGTTATATTAATATATTATTTCAGATTGAACAAGAAAATAGTCCGACATCACCTCTCTAAATCAATTCTATTTAGGCCTATGAACCAATAGGTAAGCATTAGATTATATGGTTTTAATTTAATTTCTTTACATTTTATTTAATTATAATTGCATTCATTCACTTCACAACTCACAATCCGAATGGCTATGTCCCAAGTTCTCTACGCAATTTATATTATTCACGAAAATTACTGACAAACTACTGGGAATGTCAAGATAGGCCTATGATCTTGTTATTGCGTCCACATGCGATAAATGCAGGTAATTATGTTTAGCTCTTACATTTATTTATAATAATATTACTCTCAACTCATGTTTTATTATTTTTTTCGTTATTTATGAGATTAAATACTGGTTGGTTTATGTTTCCTATTACGTTTAACAGCTGTATGTCGTCTGCTAAATGATTTCTTGCCGTAAAGATGACGGCGAGCGACCACTTCTATTTGCAGCCATTTCACGCCGTCTGCGCAGTTGGTGGTGTGGGGACTTGGTAACAGGTGAGAGTAACAGTAACAGGTTAGAGTAACTGGTACAGGAGAGAGTAACAGTAACAGGTCAGAGTAACAGTAACAGGTCAACGCCACCTTGGAACAAGGCCGCAACACGGAACGAGTGACGTCACAGCAGGGGTCCGACTACTTCGCGATATCCTCCAAGTTCGTACGGAAATATTTAATCAGCGGATGATTTATTTTACTAGTATTTTTGCATGTTGAATATAAATGAAGCACTTTTGTATATTTAGGCCTATGCATGGCAATTTTCGTTTTCATTTTAAGGAACTAAAGAAACCTGTCCTGTTACCGTGTTATAAAATATTCTGCAAGTTTCCTCCTCATGACATCAAAGTAAAACATTTTCAGTTATTTACAATTTTACTTTTGCAATTTCGTTTATGCTATTGGAATTTTTGTCATATTTCTAACTATATTTTCGGATTTCCGCCAGATTGAAAATAAAAATAAAGGAAAATAACACTCTGTACATTGCATAACATATGAAATCTTAAAGCCTAATTACAAATATATTTAGTACACTTTATTTGCCTTGAAATACATAAAAGACTCAAGGAAAGGGAACATCACATGATTTAAAAAAATAACACAACATTAATGTCATTACTCTTTAATACAAAGTTGTCAGGTGTGCTTACAAATACATTTAGTAAAATTATAACTTTATAAACTAAAAAAACCTGTCCTGTTGCCGTGATATAAAATATTCTGCAAGTTTTATCCTCATAACATCAAAGTAAAACATTTTCAGTAATTAGGCCTACAATTTTACTTTTGCAATTTCTTTTAAGCTATTAGAATTTTTTGCATATTTCTAACTATATTTTCGGATTTCCGACAGAATGAAAATAAAAATAAAGGAAAATAACACTACAGTACATTGCACAACATATAAAAGCTTACAGCCTAATTAAAAATATATTTTGTACACTTTTTTTGCCTTGAAGTATATAAAAGACAAGGAAAGACAAGGAAAGGGAACATCACATGTTATAAAAATATAACACAACATTAATGTCATTATTCTTTAATACAAAGATGTCAGGTGTGCTTAGAAATACGGTACATTTAGTAAAATTTATATAGTAAATTTATAAGTTTAAATTATCATATTACCATAAAAACAGCCTGTGGAGAAGAGATAGGAAAAAATGATCTGAATAATGCAATGAGGTCCATAGAATGCCTGATACGGAAAGCTACAGTAACGAAGATACTAGGGTCCCGAAGAGCAAAATCATGGTTCGACTCAGCTTGTTATAATAAGAGAAAAGCAGTAATAAACAACTTACATAAAGCACGTGTCTCCTGAAGGGAAGAGGATCTGTCGCTATACAGTCAATCAAGAAGGGAATACAAAGCCCTCCTGATAAATAAAAAGGAAGACTACATGGAAACACAAGCAGCAAAGATAATAGAGGAAGCAGAGAGAGAGACCCTTTTAAAACACAAAGGCCCTGAAAGCCAATATGCCCACATACAATACAAATGGAGACATGGGTGGACCACCGTATGAATGACCTACAATGTTTCCCCCTTTATAATCCAATTGTGGTTTCAAATGAATTTCATCCATCAGAACAACAATAATCTTATCGTCACCATTTAGTAATGTCATTTTTTTAGCAAGATACTTCAGCAAATGTTCTGGGTTCTGCTCCAGTATAGGTGTAGTTGAAAGTTTACTACATAACCTTGATATAGTCATAGGACAAGGCATAGCGATGAGACCACTGGGGTGATATGGAGTGCACAAGTGACCAGAATACTAATGTGTCCCAACTATATCTTGCCTTCGATTTTTTACAGTTTATGAGAGAATCCTGTTTTTGAAAAAACAGGATTGCATCCTGATTATCTGGCAATTTTAAAGCTAAACCGCTTAGAATATCAGCCACAAAAACAATGTTGTCTTCAATGCTTGTGCTTTCCACATACATGAATTATAAATAAACATTATTTAAAAGACAACATAAATCAGATGTGGTACTTACAGTGGTTGACATTGTAACATTTTGTATCGACTGATCTGTATGTCATTTACATGCACTGACAGGCTGAGTTTGTCATCGATTATAGCATGACAAAGAACTTTAGGATATGGCACATATAAAACACAGGGACATGTCTTTCTTCACCACTATCCATTCCTTCTTCAGGTCACAATCACTGATTATGTTATACAATTCATCAAGTGAACTAATTGAAGTTTTCTTCATATGATTTTCCTGGTTCAATATAGGCCTACTTTCTGCTACAGCTGCATTCAGGAAAGCATTCTCCAATCGTTGTCTACGATCCTCTGGGTCTTCTCTGGATGTTGATGGAGTCGACAAGTAAGTAGGGTATTCAGGCAA
Organism: Ectobius pallidus; assembly: GCA_964059195.1. NCBI lineage: Eukaryota > Metazoa > Arthropoda > Insecta > Blattodea > Ectobiidae > Ectobius > Ectobius pallidus. Next base: position 32,465,218 of record CAXKWD010000006.1, read on the forward strand.
GATAGAAGGTACTGCGCCTGATGAAAAAAAAAAAAAGATTAAGCATAGGCCTACATAACCTTGTAGTAGACAAAGTATCAAAAACAGGTTCTGGTAAAAACTTAAGAATTCTGAATTTGTGTTTTATCCTTAACAGAAGCTTTAGGCAGAAAAACGGCAATGAAGTCCTAAGACTTAACAAGAGCGAGGAGTAGATAATGAACCTTTTAACACAATTGTATTTGGGAATTAGGCCCTACTAGGGGACTAGGGTGAGACCGATTCTACTCTTATTCCTAGGCTTCTTAGTAATCTGAACAGGATAGCTGAAAAAAAGGAACCAACCTTTTCTCAAGCATGGCCGATCCAATGGTGCAGTTAATAACGTTCCAGTTTTTGGGTCGTATACTGATGTAGTCCTTTCAATATCACATGGATTGAAATGTAATTCACACACCTGAAAAGAATCGAGAAGTGCCGATAATAGGCCTATGGAACAATTCTAGGTTATGTTACATACCTAAAGTAAATAGCCTAGGTAGTTCCCAGTTAATATTAAATGCAGTTTTAAAATAATCTGAAAACATGCCTATTTTGATACATCAAAGCCTAAATAGGCTTATTCCAGTACAAAATGCACAATCTGCATCTAAATGTGGTAAATATTAAAAACACTTCAAATGTTCAACTCACCACAGAATTGGGACGTGGATTAAATTCCTTTACAAGCTGCCGTGCAATACTTCTTCATATATTTATTAAAAACTAACTTTGCAGAGTTTATAAGTCAAGTGTACTTTATTTGTTAATAACATTGAAAATCCATTTTGTTCTAATCTGCATAAACACATTAAAGCCCTTCATTGAAACAACAAGTCTTTCTTGATGTTAACACAGTGAAATACTGAACTGAACACATGGTGAACACAACTACTTCTTGTAACGGACATTTCCGAGCAACAACTAAACTGTCCTTAGAGGGGTCAGCCTAATGACCCATTAAAAACAAAACACACACACTAAAATGGTGGGTCCAATGTTGCCACCAATAAAAACGTTTTTATTTTATTTGACACATTTGAAAACTTCATTTAACACTTTCCCTTGTCAACTAAAATAAAAACTGACTTTACAATAATCCCATTTGATTACATAAAATCTGCAAACGAATCTTGTTCAAAGGTTTAGTCATTACGTCTGCAACTTGACACTCTGTTGAAATCTGTTCTACTTCAAGTTTTCTTTCAGCTAGTTTTTCACGAATGAAAAAATACTTGATATCTATGTGCTTAGTACGACGATGAAATTCAGGGTTCTGTGCTAACTTTACTGCTGCTGCATTATCAATATGTAACATGGGGATGTGATTCAGCTTTGTAATCTGATTAAATAGTCTAGATAACCAAATAACTTCCTTCACAGCCTCATGAGCAGCAACTATTTCAGCCTCTGTAGTTGAAGTTGCCACCATTGCCTGTCGCTGACTTAACCAAGAAATAATTCCTCCAGCATAGTTAATAACAACTCCAGATGTTGAACGCCCTGTTTTTGTACATCCTCCGAAGTCTGCATCACTGTAGCACTCTAAACTGTCACCTTTTATTTTTGACTTATATGTGATTCCATAGTTAATTGTTCCTGCCACATATCTGAACACTCTTTTTAATCTTAATATATCTTCAGCGGTAGGATTCTCAAGAGTCCTTGACAAGACACTCACACTGAAGGCTAGATCAGGCCTAGTCCCAAGCATCAGATACATTAAAGCTCCAACAGCTTCTCTGTATGGAAACTTCTGTTTTTCATTGTCTTCTTTCCCTGATTGTTGAACATCCGAAATTTTCAACATTGGAGTAGACACTGCCTTGCATTCTGAAAAATTGAAACGTTTCAAAATGCTCCTTGCATATGTTTCCTGATGAATCTTGATGTTACCATTTTTGCTTTGTTCAATTTGTAAGCCTAAGAAATAAGTTGCCTCTGACGTTGTGACCTTAAATTCTGCTTTCAGTTTCTCGAAAAAGTTTTTCAAATCTTTCTGATCAGTAGCTGCAACTAACCCATCATCCACATACAAAACTACTAGTATTTGTTTGCCATGTTGATTTTTAACATACAAGCACGGATCAGCTTGACTCACTTCAAAACCAAGACCAAGTAAGAAATTCCCAAATCGCTTATTCCAGCATCTTGGCGCTTGTTTTAAGCCATACAAGCTCTTCTTCAGTTTACATACTTTGTTAGTGCCATCTTCATACCCTCTTGGCTGTACCATATAGATTGTCTCTTCAAGTTCTCCATACAAGAAGGCCGTTGATACATCAAACTGTGCAATATGCATCCCTTTATTTGCTGCAACACTTAAAATAGATCGAATAGTTGTCATTTTTGCAACTGGACTAAATGTTTGACTGTAGTCAACACCCTCGCGCTGATTGAAACCCTTGACAACAAGTCGAGCCTTATACTTGTCTATGCTGCCATCTGCATTGGTTTTTAGTCTGAAAACCCACTTACATGGTATTGCCTTGGCATCCTTTGGCAAATTTACAAGTTCCCAAGTTTGATTTTCCCTTAATGAACCAATTTCCTTGTCCATTGCTCTTTTCCAATCAATACTGTTTTCTTGTTTTAATGCTTCTTCAAATGTTTCAGGAACATTATTCACATTAATAAGATTTTCTACTGCCATTACATATTCATTCAAGAAATTTGGTTTCTTCAAGGATGAGCGATCTCTCAACCAAACACCTTGTTTTTCTTCATAATTTTTATGGCTTTCATCATCCATCTCTTTATCGGTCTCAGTTTCATATTCTTCCTTATTACTGGTATCTTCTTTGATGGTTTCTTCATCACTCTCTTGAACTTTTTCATCTTCATTGTTTACATCTTGAAATGGTAATTTGACTTGTTCAATACAACAACCAAGTTTTTCTTCAAATTTGACATCTCTGGACAGAATAACTTTATGATCTTCTTTAATCCAAATTCTGAACCGTTCATCACCATCATACCCTATGAGGTGTCCTTTTACAGCTTTCTTGTCCATCTTTCTTCGTTTCTGACTTGGAATGTGTGCATAACACTTTGAACCAATAATTCTAAGATGTTTTGTTCTAGGCTTCTTTCCTAACCACAATTCATAAGGACTAACACCATCTATAGATGACTTTCCTGTTCTATTTAAAATGTAGACAGCTGTATTAACCAACTCAGCCCATATTCCTTCAGGATAGATTACTTCTGGATTGGAGTACTTCAATGTTCTAGCCATTTCAACTATTGTTCTATTGTCCCGTTCAGAAATACCATTTTGCTCAGGAGTATAGGGAGCTGTCAAGCGCTGTGTGATCCCGTTTGCTCGTAAAATAGACCTAACTTCTTCATTGTCGAATTCCCTGCCGTTGTCACTTAACATTTCTTTGACAGAATATCCTAGTGTCTTTGTATGCCTAAGAAAGTCCTTCAATGCATCACTCACTTCTGACTTCTGTGCAAGAAAATAGCAGTATCTAAACTTTGTATAATTATCTTTGAACAACACAAAGTATCGCTTCTTTTGGAATGACTCATCAAAAGCACCACACACATCTGTTGATATCAACTCACCAGGCTTACTTGACTTCTCTCTTGTACCAAAGGGTAGGCGATGTGCCTTTCCATACGTGCAAGGTTCACAAATCTCTTCATTTAACTTAACCTCAATGTTGAAGTCTCTCTTGAGTTTCATTTTAACATGACGTTTGTCTTGATGACCCCACCTTTCATGATATAGTTGCAAAAGGTCTGATTTCTCCTCAACTAAGTTTACGTCAGCACCTTGCTTAGGAACTAATGGTTTAATTGCCACTTTATACAGAGAACCATTTACTTCACGACTTCCAACCAGTCTTACTTGACCATTAATTTTCAAAGTACAGGTTGTAGGTGTCGACTTAAAAATGCTGTTCTCGTTACGGTCTTGAGCAGCTAAAACTGAGAAAAGGTTTTTAGAGATTTTTGGTACATACCAGACATCACTCAGAATGATTTCTTCAGATCTGTTTCCAATTGTTGACAAGACTCTTATTGACCCTTTTCCTATTGCATTCAGAGACTCTTGTCCAACTGCCTTGACACTGTGAGGAGATTTAAATATCTCAAAACTGACAAAATAATCTAAACACTTTGTTACATGTTTTGTTGCACCATTGTCAATCCACCAATTATCTTCATCAAGTTCTGTAGTACAAGCCTCACTACAAACAGATAGTAATGTCACATTTGTTACCACTGTTTTGTCTTCTTCTCTTTTCTTTACTGCATTCTTGGGCGGTCTACCATCAGCTATCCATTTCTTACACCTTTTGATCCAATGACCTGGTTGCTTACAGTAATAGCAATTACCCTTGTAAACAAACTTCTTTCTGGTTACGTTATCTGCATTTAATTTGGCCACTAATGCTTCTTGTTCAACTTTTTCACCACCTTTTGTGAAGTTTCTTTCAAACATACAAAGCTGTGAATGTAATTCTTCAAACTTTTTGTCTTCACTTTTTGATAACAACATCCAACTTGATTTAAATGTTTCAAAATTAGTTGGCAAAATATGCAAGATTTTACATACCAGAATCAGTTCAGGTAAAGCAGCCTCATCTTTAGCTTTAAGTCCGTTATTTAATTCATTCCATAAACTTCTTAACTTTGCAACATGTGTTGACACATCCTCTGTAAATTTCCAACTAAAGGCGAAGAAGTCTGTACATAACTTGAAAAGTTGATCTCTAGACGAAGCTTCAAAATTCTTCTTTAAAGCCTCCCATGCTTCATAAGCCGTTTCTGTGTCCATGATCTTCTGATAAACTGCATCAGTAACTGCACTCGTTATCGTAGATTTTGCGTAACTGTTAGCTTTCCTGTACAAATCCGACTTTTCTTTGTGAGCTCTAACTTCTGCTTCATTGGCTCCTTCTAATAGCGGATCTGGTTTCTTCAATTTACCCTCAATTACGTCTAAAGCTCCTTCATGGTAATCCAGCAGATCTCGAATTTTCCGTTTCCACATAGGCCATTCTATTTCACTGTTTAGCGGTTTTATGTGCTTTGCTAGATCCATCTTGAATTTTCGTTATAACCTTGAGAAATTCCTTGACTTATTAGACACACTGGTCTCGTAACCTGGTCCCATAACCTATTAAAAACTAACTTTGCAGAGTTTATAAGTCAAGTGTACTTTATTTGTTAATAACATTGAAAATCCATTTTGTTCTAATCTGCATAAACACATTAAAGCCCTTCATTGAAACAACAAGTCTTTCTTGATGTTAACACAGTGAAATACTGAACTGAACACATGGTGAACACAACTACTTCTTGTAACGGACATTTCCGAGCAACAACTAAACTGTCCTTAGAGGGGTCAGCCTAATGACCCATTAAAAACAAAACACACACACTAAAATGGTGGGTCCAATGTTGCCACCAATAAAAACGTTTTTATTTTATTTGACACATTTGAAAACTTCATTTAACAATATTTTATGTATATATGCAAATATATACTTATTAAGAATGCATAGGAATCGACCAACTTAATTTTTAAATAATTCTTTTATCTCCGAATGCAATTAAAACTCTTCACCACACGAGCTTACACATACAACAGTACGCCATAATAGGACCCCTAGCCGTGACGTCACTGCTTTTCTGGTCATGCGTGTTGCGGCCTTGTTCCAAGGTGGCGTTGAACAGGTGAGAGTAATAGTAACAGGTGAGAGTAACAGTAACAGTAACTGGAGCAGGTGAGAATAATAGCAAATACTCTCAATAAGAATACCGCCCACTGTACTCTATTCCCTTTGTTCAAAATGTCCACTAGCACAGAGGTGCCATCTGTTGAGTAGGAATGGGCAGCAGTCTCAGAAGCTACTTCATGAACCTATATAGCTGCAGAAATAAATTTGTTTTTCAAAGTCCTGATGACACAGTAACTTATTTTTGTGCTTGATAATGCAGGAATTAGGTCGGGAAATAACATAATTTACACTACCGCTAAACTAACTTAATTAAATGACGATAACGCTAATTTTTTAAGTAAAACTTCTTTAGCCGCGGTAGGGGTATATTGAGAGCTTGTGTAACGCTCAAACTCTTCACGAAATTAGTGAGGTGTGACGGAACGGACTGCACAGAAAACAATCAACTCAATGATTAGGCTTATCCAAAACTGAAAAGTCCAAAAATTAAAAATTAAAAAATCCAAAAAGTTAAAAAATCCAAAATTAAAATATACAACAAATAAAAAATCAAAGATCCAACATTTAAATAATCTGAAATTTCAAAACAAAAAAGATTCAAAGAACCAAAATTAATAAGTCCAAAATTTAAAAAATTAAAAAATCTTAATATCCAAAATGTAAAACATAAATATCCAAAATTATGAAATTCTAAAATATAAAAATAAAAAAATCCAAAATAAAAAATAAAAAATTAAAAAATACAAAACTAAAAAAATTCAATGATCTAAAATGTAAAAAAATGAAAAAAATCCAAAATTAAAGAATTAAAAGATCATAAATTTAAAAAATCCAAAATCTAAAAAGTCCAAAAACCCAATATTAAGAAGTCCAACAATCCAAAATTTGAAAAATCCAATAATCCAAAATTGAAAAAAAAAAAGAAAAAAAAAGTTTCACTTCTGCCGCATGGCGTTCCACGCGCACTTTTTTTAAATAAGTATCAAAACTAATTGTTTCACTTTAATACATTTTCGTGAAAATCAGCTTTAAATTTTAATTCATACGATTTGCAAGATACTTTGTACAATATATACTATTTTTTTTATTTGAAATTTTTACATGTAAAACAATTCGGATGGTAAGCCAATGAACATCCGAATGAATCAGTCTTGTACACACTCTAATTAACGATTTTACTTATTTCACTCTCAAAATAATTATTACAACCATAGACGGCACATATCATGCCACCTACATAACCGGACATTTTCTTTAGGCCTATGTTGTATTTATTATTTTACTCAGGGGTGCCCACCCCCCAAAACTTCATTGCTCACCCCCAAACTTCATTGCTCACCCCCAACCCAATTGCCTGTCGACAAGGGCGCCCATATGATATTTTCTAGGGGAGGCAATTTTTTTAATTAATTTATTTTTCGTCGCTTTAACTTCTTGGGCCACTTTGTATTTTATATTAATAATATAATAAGTAGCCACAAAATAATTTCGGGGAGGGTCGGAAGTGCCGGGGGGGTTTGGAATACCCCCCAAAAAAGGGGTCGGGGTCCATCCCAGAACATTTTTAAATATTGAACTAATGAAAATCACATTTTACGCTATTTTAGCACTCAAAACTAGTTAAGAAATTTGTTTACTATACTCTAAGACATGTCAATGTAAACAAGAAAATGTTACCTAAGTCGGATGTCCACCCCGGGAAATTTTTAAATGTTGAACTAATGAAAATCATATTTTCCGCTATTTTAGCACTGAAAAACTAGTTAGCAAATTTGTTTACTATACTCCAAGACATGGCAACTTAAACATGAAATTGTTACCTAAATTATAATATTTATTACTATTTATAAGAAAAGTTAAATAGCACATGGAACAGTGGACATAATAGGCCTACTCATTATGTTATGAAAAGAAAATAACTGCTATATCATATTTGACACACCAACAAATCTTGTTTGATTAAATAATTTTTTTTTAAATACAAATATAGAATTTTAGGTTTTGACTCTTGGGGGTCTGAACCCCCCTTTCCTAATCCACTGTGGATTCTGCTTCCATGTTGTCGATTTGGTAAAACTTCTGCAATTAAAATAATTGTCTTAAAATAAAAACACCTGACGATAATAATTAATAATAGACATTTTTTTCCTTACGCCCCCCCCCCGGGTACGCCCATGGCTGTCGAAATTCTTCATCTTTATCTTTATAAAGAATTAAAAGATACCTTTTGAAGTTATAGAACTTGGCCGTTTTTATTTTTAACATATAAAACTCTAATTTTGCAACAATTTTCAACCCCCGGTCAGAACATTCATAACACGATAATATTTCCCCCCCCCCAGAAATTTCAATGACGCAGTCTGCGTCTTAACCACCCCCCCCCCCCCGTGGGCACCCTGTTTTACTAGAATTTATATTATATTTTCGTACACAAAACACAACAGACAAACGTTAACTATATCAGCTGACGAGTAACTGCCCATTCCTGCTCACTGGCGGCGCTAGTAGTAGCGTGTCCCGGAAAAAGACAGGGAGTGGACGGTATTACTTATTGAGAGTATTTGGTAATAGTAACGGGTCAGAGTAACTGGAGCAGGTGAGAGTAACAGTAACGGGTCAGAGTAACTGGAGCAGGTGGGAATAATGTACCTGGTGTAACTCTCGACACGTTACTCTCTTCCAGACCAGATACATTCGTTCGACACCGACAAATTTCTCAACACAACTGATAATGATGATGATGATGATAATAATAATAATAATAATAATAATAATAATAATAATAATAATAATAATAATAATAATAATAATAAATAATATAAATAAAATAAATAAATAAATAAATAAATACAAATAAAAAAACCTGAGAAAAAAGATAATATTATGGGAGAAAAATTCCTCCCACACTGGGACTTGTATCCAGGACCATTGGCTATTCGCGTCAATGCTCTACCAACTGAGCTACGCCGGAGTTCAATTCATAGCGCCAGATGGAACCTTTCTCCTATGATTGATTGCCCTAATGGTCTACCTCACAGACAGACAAGTTATGTCATATGCAGTACTGTGAGGCACACTAATTAGTGATTTTTGTGACCGGGCTCCCACTGTTATTGTATAGTTAACATTCAAGATAAAAATATAAGCTTTCATGAACCACATATTATTGTCTCTGTTGGACATTACATGAGAATATTATAGGAGAAAAATTCCTCCGACGCTGGGACTTGAACCCAGGACCTTTGGCTACTCGCACCAATGCTCTACCAACTGAGCTAAGCCGGAGTTCAATTCACAGCGCCAGATGGAACCTCTGTCCTATGATTGATTGCCCTAATGGTTCCAGCGATGAACGCCGCAGATTATCATGTATATAGTAGGTCATGAAAAGCAGAAGACAGCCACTTTGCACAAAGTACTGTCAATAGTTGCAGACGAAATGTTATAGATTTCGTGTCTAAACCATTGAGCTCTATTACATACTGGAGGTAGCACTGCATGATGAAAAATCGGGACGGCAGGGTTCGCGGTCCGCCATGAAAGTGAACGTATAATTTAGCTCCTATCCCGTATCTCCTTCTAACAAACTCATGTGTATTAATGGAATTATGAAGATGTATTGGCGTTTTTAAAACACTTTTATGAATGAAACGTTTCAATATAAACTACTTGATGCTTTTTAAGTACATAACAAAACTAATTTCATATCGTAATGGTTTGGTAAAAATATTTCTTTAATCTCAATCAGGCGTGAATGTACATTGGTAAACAGTTGTAAACACTCGCATTTTAAATATTAAAATAACTTCACAATAGGCCTTCATTTTGCGATATTATGCTTGATTTCGATATATAAAGAGAATAGACAAGATCTGTTCTAAGTGCTTTGGAAATGTATAAACCGTGACCTTCAACTTTACCGTTACTGTACTGGATACAAATCACATTATTTTTTTTTAATAATTCCTGTAGACTAGCGCAAAGGGAAGCCACTGAAATAAAATTTCAAAATACTTTAAGTCAGTAGGCCTACTTAGAAGTTCCTTTTCTTCAAATATGAAAATTAATTAGCCATGCTATTTATCTTCTTGTTCTTGCGACAGATAATCTCTGTAAGCCTTTTGTTCTTTCTCAATTCTGTTTTGATAGGAGATGGTGGGAGATCATCTGTTTGTCTGTTTATCCATTTTCGTATAATTTTCAGCGAGGTCTTATACAAAAACATCTGCTTCCTCTTATTTCTGCAATTAAAAACTAGCATGAAAAATTTAGGCCTATACATGCATAAGAATACTATGATTACATGACTGACATTTTGCATAATTTATATTCCTACATGGTACCTAAAGTAGGCCTACTACTAACCACATTACGAACCAGAGGCGTAACGAGGGGTTTTTGGGGGTTTGAACCCCCCCCCCCATTGATTAAAAAAAGGAAAATTGTACAATTTTCTTAAGTCTGCTTATAAATTGCTTAATACGAGTATAAAGCGTGGGAAGCTTAAAACTCGTTATTGTGAATCTTAATTTTTAAAAATTTCCGGGGGAGGACCCCCGAACCCCCTCTCCCTGGGGGGGTATTCCATACCCCCCAGATGTTGTAACCTCCCCCCTATATGGTCGGCCTGGTTACGCCTATGTTACGAACCAGTTGTCTTTTTGGAACAATAATTTTTTGAAGATGTCCTGGAAAATTGAAGATTGGTGGTACAGCATCTTTTAGTAATTTTACAAGTGCACCAGTCCTTATGACTGTTAGCAATCAGGTGTAAAGTGTCTGCTGCTTAATGTACTGTACGCTGTGGGTGACCAATATTCTCTGCACATTGCTTTAAACCACTTCTTCGGAATATCAGGCCAAGAAAATGGAAACCTGTACAAACAGGCAAGAAAAAGACAAGCGTTCGTGGCTATGCTACGCTTGAGGCTAAGTCAGATTTGGCCAGTATCCTCAAATGTTCCAAACAAAAATAACCTACTTGTGAAACTTAAGTCCACTTCCATTTCTCTGGAGCTCTGTGCAGCCATATACCACGCAATATTTGACCATTTTGTCATGAAAAATAATAAAAACACATTCATAAATATATGTTTAACATAGGAAGCACACTTCACCAATACGTACGGTGTAGCCAACATATCAACAAGTGAACGTCACGATTTATGCAATTCCAAAGCACAGCTGTTGTGTATCCTGTTTATATATTGAGATCACTGGTCTAAACACATTGCCCTGCAGTGGCGGACGCAGACTTTTTTTTCGGGGGGGGGGGGGATTTGAATAGGTAGAAAGAATACTAAAAAAAATTAATCAACTTACATATACAATTGGTTTATAAAACTGGCCACTTAGAGTACATTTTCTCAAATTTCGGGGGGGGATGTAACCCCCCTAACCCCTATCCTCCCCCCTGCGTCCGCCACTATTGCCCTGTATGACATGAGCTTAAATGACCATAAAGATAGCTACACAAAACAAAAGTGTTGCAAATGTAGATAAATTGTTAGAAAACACTGTTATCTGTAATTACAATAATTTATGTAACATATAGTAAAATGACCAGTTGATTTATTAGTAAAAATATTTTCGATATATTATTACCGGTTTTATTATTTTATTATTCATTGATCCATTTAACATTTAGTTCACCAAAAGTGAGTTTCCTTTGTTCCTGTGAGCGTTTTCTCTTCAGTGAGTATAATATTATAGGCTATGTTGAGGTTATGAAAGCTAACAAATTTCCAAATTCCATGTCCCCCGCCACACCGAGCTGTTTGACATGGCCAACTATAACTGTGGATAGCAACAGTGTCGAGGACGATGAACGCCGGTAAACAAACCAACCCTATGACGATGATCGCTGACCCCGGCGGTCATCGCCGGCGATGAACGCCGTAGACAAACCATAGCTTTATATACATGTAAGAGAGACGGATGATTGAGAAGGCCAAACAAGAGCCGTATTAAGCACTGCACCCAAGACAACCAACATTTCCAAGAAACATCCCCATGAAAACTTGGGAAGCGCATCTGACCACGGTTCTGCAGGCCAGAGACACACGTCCAACGATTCATGAGGTTATTCAGGAAGTTCTTCTTGAGAAGGATCTATTCACGGAGGAAGAAATAATATCATCTATCCAGAACACAAAGAATAATAAAGCAAGCGGCCCCGACAGCATTTATAATGAACATTTGAAGGCTACGCTACCAGTACTAGCGAAACCAATCACTATCCTTATGAATAAGTGCCTGAGACTTGGAGCAGTGCCAGATAAATGGAAAAAGTCAACGGTAATCATGCTGTATAAAGGGAAGGGAAACACGGCAGACCCAAATTCATACAGGGGCATAGCCCTTGAAAATGCCTTGCTAAAGATCCTGACAACACTTCTATGCAAACGCCTTACAGAACTTACAGACAATAAACTACCAGACTCACAGTTTGGGTTCAGGAAAGGAAGGTCGACGACACAAGCAGTGCAATGCCTCCAAGCTGATATAGAAGCCGCGCTAGCCCACCGAGGGGGGAAATTGCACACTATCTTTATTGACTACTCCAAAGTTTTTGATACAATAAATAGAACTATCCTCTTAACGAAGCTGGAGAGTACAATAGGAGAAGGTCATTATTTGATGCCCATTATAAGAAACATTCTCACCAACAACTGGGTGGAAATCAGTGATGGAATTGATAAATCGAACCCTATACACCAGACTTTGGGGGTCCTACAAGGAGACCCGCTAAGCCCGCTACTATTCATAATAGCTACAGCAGACATAACCAGAGTTATTCAACATGATAACGTCAAGCTATTCATGTACGCAGACGACATGGCGCTAACCTCTAATTCAGACAGTGACTTACAAACAATGCTCACCCAGTTAGTGGAATGGGCAAAAGTTAATGAACTGGAACTCAACAAGGATAAAACAGTATCCATGACATTTAGGAAAGGAGGGAAACAGAGCATTTTCCACATAGGTCAAAGTCAGCTCAAATCAGTCAATCACTTCAAGTATCTAGGCAGTAGCGGCTCGTGGCTCAAAACGAAAGTGTGCTGCAAATACTATTTCATACAGCAATCTTAAAATATTTTTAAAAATTATTAGTATGCCTATCTAAACTGCTCGTCTCTTAATCCATCTCTGGGAACTCTCACGCGATTTTCTCTGCCCTAATTATTTTTTTGCTAATTTCTCTCGTCTCGTCGAACGTTGTGTGAGGAGAGAAAATAGCAAAAATAAAAATAAAAATTAATAATAATAATAATAATAATGATAATAATAATATTAATAAATAATAATAATAATAATAATTAGGGCAGGGAAAATCGCGTGAGAGTTCCCCGAAATGGAATAAGAGACGAGAAAATAGTATTTTTAATGATCGAGGTAGAGGAAGTCGCTTAGTGTTCCCAGTGCGACAGAATATGTAATCGGGGTTGTGGAATCCGGGTTTTTCTGAATTTAACACATTCGAATTTGGCGGTGAAGATGAAAAGCATTGCTTACTCGCTACATCATGGTCCCCTACCGTCAGATGGTGGAAGATCTTCTCACATAACTAACAGCTCGCCCGCCGGCGAGACGTGAACCTCCCTCAGAATCCCACTCGGCTGCCTGCTGCCGCAGCCCATTTTGCAGGTTAAACTCCCATATACGCAAAGCAGCCAAGGTCGAGCATGACGTCACACTCTAAGAACGCTGCGCTGTTCACAAACTGCATTCACGAATACGGGAAAGATAATATTCACATTACCGACTTCCATTCTCCAACGTCAGCTAAGGAATTCTCGCGTGGACGCGCCAAGTTCAAAATCTACGCAAAAGAAAATATAATATTGCGTTTGAAAATAACATTATACGACGAGCAGAAAACAAGCTGTGTGCTGCAGCACTGCAGCACATAGGAGAAACCGCCACTGTCTAGGAGTCACCTTTCAGACATCCGGAAATACATTCACGCTCCATATAAACGACAGACTAAATGCAGCAACAAGAGCAATAAATGACATCAAGCTTATAAACAAACTTTCACTCGAAACAGCCTTGCAGTTATTCAAGCTGAAAATAGACCCAATAGCCACATATGGCTTAGAAGGAGTAAGGACGCATCTAAAGAAGAAGAGTATTGAAAAGTTGGAGAAACTGAAATCCACATATTTGAAGAAAGTACTCTCCCTCTCCAAGTAGCCTACACACGATCGCGACTTGTCTATGAACTTTCCAAGGAAACTTTTTATATAGAAGATTTAAGATTAAAATTACTACTTCCAGCAACACCGGCATATCAGAAGGTCCTAAGAGAGTTGTACGACAAGAAAACAAAAATTTGGGAGGAATTTTATTCCACAGATGCAATGGTGAATCGCGAATGGACACGAGGAGGATATAACTTGCGGCACATAGTGACGAGATTTGCTGTGCATGGTTTCCATCACAGACTGTGTTGCATAAAGAATTTTCATGAACCCAGCATGGATTGTGTCTGCGAGTGATGTGGCTCTGAGTGTGGGAGATATCATGCGATGAACTGCAGACTCCGCACAGAAACATTAGTGATGTTCTGCACCCAGAACTAAGTCATGTCCCAAATGCACATTGTGCGCTCTTCCTACTTTATTATATACATGTAACAGTTACAAAGTAACAGTTACAAGAAATATTCCCATGTTGAAGTTCAACACTTTTGCCAACTGTGCGGAAGGCGTAACCCTTGGCTGTATAGTGAATTTGTGGCAGATACGACAGTAGTGTTGGGAGGAAGTGTTAAATTGAGTTTGGTTATTTTAAATTTGATAAATAAGACTTGTTAAAATGTACGATTACTGTCACGGTCGGTGGTATGAAGATTGCGACTTGCCAGATAAATTGTCTTCCAGAGCGAGATGTGTGATTGCTGATGATGTACAAATCACAGGTTATCAGTGAATAAGGTAAAGAAAGTTTTAGGCTTACCGGTATTTATTTCTGTGTTTTGATATTTGCATTATACACGCTCTATCTACTTATCGATAACACTGAAGAATTTGTAGTTTTAATGAGTGTTGTTTCCTCTATAGGCTTGCTCATGTTGTCACTAAAATTGTTGCTTTTTTTAATGTGAATTTATCTGATGAGACTCCATGGTTAGCTACAAAGCTTTGCCATATAACTATTCAGTTTTATCATCAGAACGGCCCTTTTTTAAAGCATTTGTGTCCCATCTCCAACATCGAATTAAACTTGCGTTTTCTTTTCCCCATTTATGAACTGAACGCATAAGATAAAACTCACAGCATAATATGGTGGGCCTACCCTATTTAATATTCCAAAACATACCAATCTAAATTAAAAGTTAATGAAAGATAGATTTATGCTGCGCACCAGCAAAGCTCCGCCCATTCGTTTCCCCTGTTGACCCTCGCTTCCGAGCCAATGCACACACTACTGCTTGCTTCCCCTACATCTATCACGGCTATGTACTTGCTCAGTGCCGATACTGCTGCTCACTGTTCTAGCCTTTGTCATATACGTATGAAGCATGTTAAATTAAGACGGCAACACAAAATAAAACAAATATGGGTAAAAGATAGATTTATGCAGCACACCAGGCAAGATCTGCCTGCCGGTTCCTTCCCCTCGCTTCCGAGCCTGTGCACGCACCTCACTATTGTACCATGGCTTCCTTGACAGTTGTAACTATGTTTTATGAAAGGTGTGGAAGGGTAAAAAGCTTCTGCATTTAGTTAAATAATGATAGATAAATTTTGGCTCAGTGACAGGTTTTGTTAGGTTAACAACGTTATGTTATTTTAGGAGCGATATACTGAATAGCGCGAGGTTTATTATGTCTCACATTTAATCTCTTCTGCGATGAAACCCTAAAACCTTCCGAGGCGTGTCCCATTAGAGAGTTGGTGGGAGGAGCCTAGTGCGCAGCATAAAACTATTTTTTCCCTAAAAGTTCCCTAGAAAGAGATTATAACAGGATTAATATACTGGTACTGGTAATATTAACAGTGAAATGTGGGCGAAAGAGTAAATTATGCTGCACATTGGTCCCCCTACCACTCGCTGCCTGCCTTCCCCTATCTTCTCCTACACACCTGCTGCCACCCACCGCACACTCCTAAACACCCACCAGCCGCTCGGTAATGCAGCTCACTGTGTTCTATTGAGCGAAACGACCCTTGCAACAAAATAGGCAGCAGTATTTCACAATAAAAAAGACCCTTGCACCAAACATAATATTTCACAATTATAAAAAACGCCGTATATATGCCAACAGAACATTTCACAAAAAACAGCAAGCTGGTACTTTACTCCACAACCAGGTCCCCTTTCCACATGCCATTCCCCTGGCCGCTTCCTCGCAGTGCATGCCATCATGCCTGTAGCCGCTGCTCAACCTGAACGCCGGTAATGCATAATTGCAATTGACATGTCACCTAATATTTCATGTATTAAAAAAGACCCTTGCACCTCCACATAATGTTTCACAATTATAAAAACAACACTTGCAACAAAATAGGCTATTTCACAGTATATAAAAAATACCCTTGCACCATACATAATATTTCACAATTATAAAAATCGCCGTATTATAACATAAAATATGGCTTAATTGATGCAGGAAAATTCCCTTGCTACAACATTACTCTTTTCAAAACTAACAAAATAGGCCTATATATCAAAATTATAAAAACCGATTCTTGCGTTAAAACTCATTAAATCCCCCCATCATAACTCAGATATACAAAAGCTTCCTTCAATGCTCAACATTCACTCTTGGCGTAATGGTTAAGACTCCTAGCTATAATGCTAGGGGTCCCGAGTTTAAATCCCGGTCGATCCAAAATTTACTATTAGGAATAAGTCTCTAATAGGTAGGTTGGGTGAAGAGGAGTTGAGAGGAAGGAGAAGGGAAAAGAAGAGAAGAAGATGGCGCTACCCTCGCTGCTAGTAGTTCAAATGCCGCTGCTAGGGGAGGGATTGAGAGTAGGAGTGGGGGACTCTCTTGTGGCGCAAAGTACTATTTTCCCTAAAAAACAAAATAATATTTCACAATTAGCAAAGAACCTTGCACCATACGTAAAATATCACAATTATAAAAAATGCCGTATTATAACATAATTGGTGCAGGAAATTTCCTTTGCACCAACACTGCTTTTTGATAACCAACAAAATATCTCAAAATTATAAAAAGAGACTCTTGTGTTAAAACTGATCATATGTATGCCAGCTATCATAACTAAAATATACCAGAGCTTCCTTCACAGTTCAGCGTTAACTCGTAGCGTAATGGTTAAGGCTCCTAGCTATGAAGCAAGAGGTCACGAGTTTGAATCCCAGTCGATCCAAAATTTAAAGTTAGGAATAGGTCCCAGATAGGTAGCTAGGGAGGTGAGAGGAAGAGAGCAAGGAGACAGGAATGAAAGGGAATAGAAGAGAAATAATTTTTCTGTTTCACCATTTGCGTACTAGATGGTGCAACCGTCGCTGCTAGTAGTTCAAACCAAATACTCTCATTAAGTAATACCGTCCACTCCCTGTCTTTTTCCGGGACACGCTACTACTAGCGCCGCCAGTGAGCAGGAATGGGCAGTAACTCGTCAGCTGATATAGTTAACGTTTGTCTGTTGTGTTTTGTGTACGAAAATATAATATAAATTCTAGTAAAACAGGGTGCCCACGGGGGGGGGGGAGGGGGGGTTAAGACGTCATTGAAATTTCTGGGGGGGGGGGGAAATATTATCGTGTTATGAATTTTCTGGCCGGGGGTTGAAAATTGTTGCAAAATTAGAGTTTTATATGTTAAAAATAAAAACGGCCAAGTTCTATAACTTCAAAAGGTCTCTTTTAATTCTTTATAAAGATAAAGATGAAGAATTTCGACAGCCATGGGCGTACCCGGGGGGGGGGGGCGCAAGGAAAAAATGTATATTATTAATTATTATCGTCTGGTGTTTTTCTTTTAAGACAATTATTTTAATTGCAGAAGTTTTACCAAATCGACAACATGGAAGCAGAATCCACAGTGGATTAGGAAAGGGGGGTTCAGAGCCCCAAGAGTCAAAACCTAAAATTCTATATTTGTATTTAAAAAATATATTTATTTAATTAAACAAGATTTGTTGGTGTGTCAAATATGATATAGCAGTTATTTTCTTTTCATAACATAATGAGTAGGCCTATTATGTCCACTGGTCCATGTGCTATTTAACTTTTCTTATAAATAGTAATAAGTATTATAATTTAGGTAACAATTTCATGTTTAAGTTGCCATGTCTTAGAGTATAGTAAACAAATTTGCTTACTAGTTTTTCAGTGCTAAAATAGCGTAAAATATGATTTTCATTAGTTCAACATTTAAAAATTTCCCGGGGTGGACACCCGACTTAGGTAACATTTTCTTGTTTACATTGGCATGTCTTAGAGTATGGTAAACAAATTTCCTAACTAGTTTTTTAGTGCTAAAATAGCGTAAAATGTGATTTTCATTGATTCAATATTTTAAAAATTTCCGGGGCTGGACCCCCCACATAGGTAATGATTTCTTATGTAGTCTACATTGAAATGTCTTGAGTATGGTAAACAAATTTCATAACTAGTTTTCAGTGCTAAAATAGCGTAAAATGTTCAATATTTAAAAATTTCCCGGGGTGGACATCCGACTTAGGTAACATTTTCTTGTTTACATTGGCATGTCTTAGAGTATGGTAAACAGATTTCTTAACTAGTTTTTGAGTGCTAAAATAGCGTAAAATGTGATTTTCATTAATTCAACATTTAAAAATTTTCTGGGATGGGCCCCCGACCCCTTTTTTGGGGGTATTCCAAACCCCCCCGCAATTATTTTCTGGCTACTTATTATATTATTAATATAAAATACAATGTGGCCCAAGAAGTTAAAGCGACAAAAAATAAATTAATTAAAAAAATTGCCCCCCCTAGAAATTATCATATGGGTGCCCTTGTCGACAGGCAATTGGGTTGGGGGTGAGCAATGAAGTTTTGGGGGTGGGCACCCCTGAGTAAAATAATAAATACAACATAGGCCTAAAGAAAATGTCCGGTTATGTAGATGGCATGATATGTGCCGTCTATGGTTGTAATAATTATTTTGAGAGTGAAATAAGTAAAATCGTTAATTAGAGTGTGTACAAGACTGATTCATTCAGATGTTCATTGGGTTACCATCCGAATTGTTTTACATGTAAAAATTTCAAATTAAAAAAAAAGTATATATTGTAGAAAGTATCTTGCAAAGCGTATGAATTAAAATTTAAAGCTGATTTTCACGAAAATGTATTAAAGTGAAACAATTAGTTTTAATACTTATTAAAAGAAAGTGTGTGTGGAACGCCATGCGGCAGAAGTGAAACTTTTTTTTTTTTTTTTCAATTTTGGATCATTGGATTTTTAAATTTTGGATTGTTGGACTTTTTAATATTGGGTTTTTGGACTTTTTAGATTTTGGATTTTTTAAATTTCTGACCTTTTTATTCTTTAATTTTGGATTTTTACATTTTTTTACATTTTTTTACATTTTAGATCATTAAATTTTTTAGTTTTGTATTTTTTAATTTTTTATTTTTTGTTTTGGATTTTTTTATTTTTATATTTTACAATTTTGGATATTTATGTTTTAAATTTTGGATATTAAGATTTTTTAATTTTGGAATTTTAATTTTTTTAATTTTGGACTTATTAATTTTGGTTCTTTGAATTTTTTATTTTGAAATTTTAGATTATTTAAATGTTGGATCTTTGATTTTTTATTTTTTGTATATTTTAATTTTGAATTTTTAAACTTTTTAAATTTTGGATTTTTTAATTTTTAATTTTTGGGCTTTTTCAGTTTTGTATAAGCCTAATCATTGAGTTGATTGTTTTTTGTGCAGTCCGTTCCGTCACACCTCACTAATTTCGTGACGATTTTGAGCGTTACACAAGCTCTCGATTTACCCCTACCGCGGCTAAAGAAGTTTTACTTAAAAAATTAGCGTTATCGTCATTTAATTAAGTTAGTTTAGCGGTAGTGTAAATTGTGTTATTTCCCGGCCTAATTCCTGCATTAACAAGCACAAAAATAAGTTACTGTGTCATCAGGACTTTGAAAAACAAACTTATTTCTGCAGCTATATAGGTTCATGAAGTAGCTTCTGAGACTGCTGCCCATTCCCACTCAACAGATGGCACCTCTGTGCTAGTGGACAGTTTGAACAAAGGGAATAGAGTAGAGTGGGCGGTATTCTTATTGAGAGTATTTGTTCAAACGCTGCTAGATGTCTCCACTGTTTTAAGTTACTCTCCACCCAGAACTCCTACTTTCTAGGCGGGTCCGTTAGGGAGTTGAAGTGGGGGACTTGTGCACGGCATAGGCTAAATGACTCTTTTCCCGAAATGTGTATAAGTGTACAAAAAGATTATGATTTCAGTAGAAATTAGATTGTGATATGATGTGCAGAGACATTATTTGATAAAATGTAAAATTAAAAGCATCCTTTTCAGTTGTTAAGAAAATTGCTGTGAAAATCCAAATACAGGTCACCCCTTAACCTCCTCCCATCCCAAGCTGTTCCTACTCACTATTGAGACCAAAGAGAACATTTTAAGCAAGACTAAGAAATCTCTTTTTTTCTTATCTCAACCCCTACCATCCATGGCCTTCAGAAGGAATGTTGTGCAAAATCCCAAGTCTTCTATAAGACATAAAAAAAAAAATACTTCGCATTATAGTCCAGGCAACGAATGCAAAATAGAAAAAAAAAAATATTGTAGTTTTGAAATTTTGCAGAGTTGTCGGAGGGAGTGTCCTGAACAACATACTAAAAGTCCCTGAAGGTGGGGGTAAGCAGAAGGTCTCATTTTTAGGTTTTTCACTTATATCTAAACAATGGTGCAGGGTCAATCCATATGAAATCATCCAATGGGTGTTGCTGACATATTTTATTTTATTTTTAAGTATATATTTTCTGTTTCTATGTGTATCTGGGAGTACAAAACGATTTTTTTTCACATTTTTATCACTAACGCTTTGGCAACTAGTGGCCATTTTGCTTAGAAGGATTTGTCATTTTTGGCATTTTCAAAGGTTAGCGGTAAGTTAAATAACTATTTCATTTATGAAGATATCAACTTGAAGTAAAAACCATCTTAATCTGCAAGAAACAGGCTGCAGTTCATGTTATGACCAAAAATTTGTTAGGTCTTAAATAAATAATCTACAACTTTATTAGAAAATGCAGTTCCGATTAGAAAAATTAACAACTTTATAAAACTTTTTTTCATAGAAGGGATGAAAACACATGTTTCATATTTTCCCCTCACAAAGATATAGTAGATCACTAGATGCTAGTAAAATTTGAGATCATTTAAGTTATTTAAATCCTTTAGGTTTTACGAGTCTTCAAATATCGAGATTTTGCAGAATTGTTGATTTTCAAATTAAAATATCTCAAATGGGACTGAACAGAAAAATCTGAAATTTTCTCAAAATATTCTTCTAGTGCCTAGTAATCAACATTTTTAAAATTTCATCACTGTGTTCTGACCAGAAGAATTTTATTTTTAATAAAGAAAATGCTAAAAAATAACACTGTCAAATGAGCGAATAACAGTGTTAAAATACAATAAAAATTGTCAAAAATAATATAATTTTTTGTTGTTGCTAGTAAAATTATTTTATTATTGGATGATTTCATATGGATTGACCCTGCATCGTAGAGGAAAAATTGCTATATACAAAATTAAAGCTGATAAAATTCCCTACAAGTTTGATCCTGCACATTTCTTCCTATTTCCAATAGTTTTCGAGATATCCGCCAACGAAAATAACAAATTTTCGAAACAAGCTCTTTTTTGCCTCGCGCTTTTCGACACACTTTGTCTTCTAGCACTTCATCCGTTAGGTATACAGCAATGTTCTCATGAAAGAAGTTGTAGGGAAATAAATTCACTTTAAAGTGAGTAGTCATTTGTTATTTTGTCTTCAAATGTTCAAAAGTTATAACAATTTAAGTTTCGATCAAATTTTGAGATTTCGAAAGAAAACCGTACATTGCACTTTCTCTATATGTAGGGGTTATATCTTTGTATATAAACTGTATATTGTGTATTTACATCATGAATCAAGTGGAGAAATATGACACAACCATTAAAGCTGAATTTATTAAAAATCCGATCAAGGTACAAGCACAGGACAAGTAATGGAAAATACATTTTATTCCAGGCAAGAAAGGAAAAATAGGGACAAAAAAAATCATGTAGTTTTGAAATTTGGCAGAGATGTGGGGGGAAAGTATCCTAAACAACATAGTAAAAGTCCCCATGGATGGGAGTGAGCTGGGGGTGGGGGGCACTTTTGAATGTCATTTCTTGCAATTTTCCCTAAACACACTAAAGCTATGGGTTCTAGCAAAAAACAGTTTATGCACAAAATTAAACTACATAAAAGTTCTTATAAAATTGATCTGAATGATATTTTTGTGTATTTAATAGTTCATTAAATAGAAGGATATGAAGTAGGACCTAGTTCTGGAAATTCTGTTTTACATACACCTAACTTAAGTTATATATTATTTTTTAAAGCTATATTTTATTAAATACACAAAAATATCATTCAGATCAATTTTATAAGAACTTTTATGTAGTTTAATTTTGTGCATAAACTTTTTTTGCTAGAACCCATAGCTTTTGTGTGTTTAGGGAAAACTGCGAAAATGACATTCAAAAGTTCCCCCCACCCCCCGCTCACCCCCTATCCATGGGGACTTTTACTATGTTGTTTAGGACACTTCCCCCCACATCTCTGCCAAATTTCAAAACTACATGATGAAAGCAGATGATAATTAAATTATTATGATGCCAAGCTAGCAAACTAGTTCTTAGAAAAATACACTTACTAATGGTGACGTTACACATAAAACTCATTATCGTTGTTATTATTATTATTATTATTATTATTATTATCATTATTATTATTCTTGTTGTAAAGCTTAGCCGTTTTATGTTTCATTAAAAAAATTACCAGTATTTTGAAAGATGGTAAGGAATTAGATATGAAGGGGCTAGTTCCATAAGGGCATAAGGCACATCTTGAATTCTGAGCTTTTAGCATTTATGCCTTTTCCTCATATATCTTAAATACTCAGTGAACAATTTATACTTGTGCCTTAAACCTCTGCTCAGTCATAAGAAAAGACCTGTGCTTTCTAAGTGGTAGCATTGCTTAGAAACATTAAGATTTCTCACAACTTTCCTGTTGTGCCTTACGTCCTTATGGAACTAGCCCCTTCATATATTTATTAGGTACTGTAAGAATAGTAGGCCTACCTATTACTTTAAATAAATGTTTACTTGTCTATGTGGCTTCTGAGAATATTTGCATATCATATTTTGTCACTGTGCAACTCTGTGTGGTGGAAGATATGGATGCAGAAAAGCTGGTATTAAATGCTCATCCGTTTGTGGAACCTGTCATGGTACGTGCACCAACAAGTATACCATTAGAAGGAGAAGAAAAGTTTAAAATTGATGACATCCAAGCAAAATAAGTTGTTCAGCAGCCATTCCATTGTTACGGTCCAGACATTTACACACTTTTGGAGTCCTCATACTCATTGTTAAGATAAATTTTCAAAAGGGTTAATAATATGTATGAATTGCCTTCAAATAGTACTTCACCCCTGATATATTTTTAATTCCATCTCAACATTAATCATTCAAGAAATTTATAAAAAGTACCCTGTTACCGGTACGGTTCAGACTCACACAGAAGGTTACCCATATGTCATTTTTGTAAAGACATGCAAAACTCTGTGAGTTGTCACAACTTTATGGTGAATCATATTTTTTCCTTCTTTATAAATGTTCAAGGATTGATCAACCTCAAATTTTCAATAATTAACCCACAGTAAATTTTCAAAACATGTTACGGTCCAGACACATGCTGTTACGGTTCAGACACTGTGTGAAATCACACAAGTGAGAATTACTTAACAATTTAAGAGAATAGAAAATTTACACATGTTTTGCAAAATCTAGGAACCATGAACACTTAACTAGTCAAAAGAAGTAATTTAACATAAACTTAGGCCCTTTCATAGGGTTTATAAAACTGTTGTCACAAAGAAATGGTGAATGCTTATGAGGATGACTCATTATGTCTAATTTTAAATAAATTATCCACTATTATGAGTGACAGTAGGTAGTTTGACCTCACAAACAATGACTGAAGCATGTACTAGGCCTACAAAGATGACCTTTTTCTTGAGACCATATCCATGTCGATATACTACTGGAATTCATATAGTTGAGTGTGTAATCATCGCTAAGTGCTAAGTAGGCCTATCTCAGCCTAGTATGTCTTTCAGCTTGACAAGGACAAAATCACAAAATTTAATTCAAGGAGGACTTTTAATTCACTCTGATGATTAAGGAAGAGTGATAATAAATTGTCATGGTGAAGCACCTGAACTTCTCTGGCCAACTAGTAATTTATTTCTGGTTGGCGTAACCTGAAAGTAATCAGCGCTCTGTAGGTTGGGACTACAAAGAATACCAGACTACCTTTTCTCTGGTTTTGACTTCACATGCTGGCACCCATAGTATTCTTTCTGCTGAAATTATAAAACTGCTCAGGTGTATTCACAGAATATTTTTGGCTCTTCGCTGGCGTCCGAACATTATGCTTTGTCTTCTAACTCCATCCACTGCCACTTTCCCATAGAGTGGTGCTTAAATATTACACTCAATATTTAGAGAAACTTGTTTCCAAAAAATAGGAGATTGAAAAAGGTAAAAAAAAAAAAATAATAAATAAATAAAAATTAATTGTGCTGCTGAACCATTAGAAAATATTTTTATATTAACTACGATAGTAGGCCTACATTAGCAAATTCTGCTTTCATTTCTCAAATGATTGTCTCCAGGAATGTCCAGACAGCAAATTACAGCTGAAAAAATATTTTTCTTGCATAACTATTACTCAGTGGAGGAGTTCCTGTGTGAACATTGAGTTTTTGTGCATTTACATGAATAAGTAGATGAGCCAGGCAATACCTGTGAACAGTGTTGCTTGTTGATGGGCCCAATGAGCTGACTGAATTAATTCATCCTGTGTAATGAGTGAGTAATTCTCAGCAAAATGTATCTGTAATACATTATACAAGTTCATTCATTTCCACTTTAGTTTTGTTCCATTTCAAAATAGGATGACTGCCTATGCGTCTCTTAACGTTTTCCAAAATCCAGTTTATCACAGTCTGTCTTTTAAGCTCATCTTTAATTTAGAAATTGTTCAAATTAATGGGTAATTTAAAACTTGGGTCAACACTGGGTATTTGTCCTCATTTTTGGTGTCTGGACCGTAACGCTCATTAAATGGAAATAAATTATTATGCAAAAATTTTAGTAAGTGATATGAGTTACATAACCCTTCTTGTTAGAAAATATTAAATATTACTATTGTACAAATTATTGTTAACACATAAAATAAACTTTTTCACTTTTTACTTCCTCTGCCCGTACCATAGGTACTATAGGTAGAGGAAGTATTGTTTTCGACCCCAAAATTTGAAGTTGAGTTTTTAGCATATATACACGTTTCAAGGCCCCCTGAATCCAAAAATACTATTTTTGGAAACATGTCTGTGTGGAATATCTGTGAACAAGCTAGCTCCAAAACGGAAAATCGTATGAAAACAAAATTTCGTATTTGGGTCAGGTACCTTCTGAAGATGTGATTCGTAGATTGGCGACAAATTTCCCTTATTTTTAAGGGTACTTTACATGAAGAAATTTTCGTTTTTCGCGATTTTCTCGAAAACGGCTCTAACGATTTTCTTTAAATTTTGCACATGGGTTGCTTATACTAAGAGCTAAAACTTTTATTAGAAACATTTTTTCGAGAAAATTCTCTGAGGGTAGTTACAAGCCACCCACTGTTCACCCACTGTTTGTAGAAAGTTTGTCTTACGTGATGAACAACTGAATTCGCGCTCTTTCACGGCCTCTTATTCTATATAAGAATGTGAAGTGAGAAAGATGTGTTGTTGGCCATGCATAGAGTAAAGATGTATCTGAGGGAAATATTCGATAAATTTCGGAAATTATATTTTACGGCAGAAAGTTCAATAAACGTCTGCAGTCATTTGTTCTTTTTTTTTTTAAGTTTGTTATATAGACTGCGCTTTTAGTCGCATCATTGAAAGAAGAGGTATTTATAGGATAATCAGCGTAAAATTGTGTCTTGCGATTCTGTACAAGGATATGTGAATACTGCAAACTTTTATTTGGGCAGAGGAAGTTA
Source organism: Ectobius pallidus (assembly GCA_964059195.1). Classification (NCBI taxonomy): domain Eukaryota; kingdom Metazoa; phylum Arthropoda; class Insecta; order Blattodea; family Ectobiidae; genus Ectobius; species Ectobius pallidus. The sequence continues at coordinate 32,491,237 of CAXKWD010000006.1, forward strand.
TGTGACTTTCACATCAGATTTTTTTGTTACGGTTCAGACAAATGCGTAGTACCTCGTAAATACGAGTAATAGAATTTATAATTAGCTCTTGGTAGTAAATAATAATACTTTATAAGACTAGTAATATACTGAACAACAACTTTTGGAGAGAAATAATCAGCTGATTCTCCAGGCTGTCAACAATAGGGCTTAAATACAAACTGTTACTTTTTCAAGAAATTGGTTGCTTTCGTTATGTTCAAATTTAACAATCAATAACAAAATGTTACTTGCAGATCATAAAAAATGAGTACTGACATTTAAAAATACAAGCTTTTAGCTTTCATTTGACATACAACATGTCTACCTTACTTAAAAATATAAATATGGTAAAACAGGCTCACTTTTCATGGAATGGCTAGATAGAACAATATAACCCTAACTTATCATACGATGTACTAGGATTCCAGTATTGGAGACTGAAAAAAGTAGCCAACTAAACATTTTTTAAAGTACTATGAAGGCCTACTAGGTCTTATAATTACTAAATATATCTAACTCTTCACAATTTTTTCAAATGATATTTTATAAGAAAAATATAATGGATAATAGCTGTACACGTACACTCATACCATGAGATTTTTGTAACCTTTATAATAATAATTATAAAAATAATGAGTTTTATTTTTGATGTTTACCTTTAGTACGAATATTATTCTAAGAACTAGTTTACTTGCATGGCATCATGCTAATTTATTTTATCATCTGCTTTCATTTTCAATAAAAAATATAATATATAACTTAGGTGTATGTAAAACAGAATTTCCAGAACTATGTCATACTTCATATCCATCTATTTCCTGAACTATTAAATACACAAAAAATCATTCAGATCAACTTTGTAAGAACTTTTATGTAGTTTAATTTTGTGCATAAACTGTTTTTTGCTAGAACCCATATAGCTTTTGTGTGTTTAGGGAAAACTGCGAGAAATGACATTCAAAAGTTCCCCCCACCCCCCGCTCACCCCCATCCATGGGGACTTTTACTATGTTGTTTAGGACACTTCCCCCCACATCTCTGCCAAATTTCAAAACTACATGATTTTTTTTGGTCATTTTTCCTTTCCTGCCTGGAATATAATGTATTTTCCATTACATGTCCTGTGCTTGTACCGTGATCGGATTTTTAATAAATTCAACTTTAATGGTTGTGTCATATTTCTCGACTTGTTTCATGATGTAAATACACAATATACAGTTTATATACAAAGATATAACCCCTAAATATAGAGAAAGTGCAATGTACGGTTTTCTTTCGAAATCTCGAAATTTGACCGAAACTAAAATTGTTATAAATTTTGAACATTTGAAGACAAAATAACAAATGACTACTCACTTTAAAGTGAATTTATTTCCCTACAACTTCTTTCATGAGAACATTGCTATATACCTAAGCGCTAGATGACAAAGTGTGTCGAAAAGCACTAGGCCAAAGAGCTTTTTTCGAAAATTTGTTATTTTGTTGGCGGATATCTCGAAAACTGTTGGAAATAGGAATAAATGTGTAGAATCAAACTTGTAGGAAATTTTATCAGCTTTAATTTTGAAAACAATTTTTCCTCTACGATGCACCATTGTTTAGATATAAGCGAAAAACCTAAAATTGGGACCTTATGCGGGGCCCCCTGCCTCTCGCTCACCCCCCACCTTCGGGGACTTTTAGTATGTTATTCAGGAGACTCCCTCTGATATCTCTGCAAAATTTCAAAACTACACGATTTTTTTTTTCTATTCGGTGTTTTTCGATGTTTATTGACTGGACTATTAGAGGAAATAATCTGACTGAAATCGTTCCTCCTCATAGATTTTGAAAATTAAATAGCCCTCGAAAAGATTACTTCAAAGTGCTAGCAAGTTACAAACCCTGGGCAATTCTGGGTCCTTTCAGCTAGTTTAGATAGTTTATATATAAAATTGTAGGTCCTGTGTCAATAAGAAAAAGTCAGAATTCAAGAATCTGCCGTAAAGTGCACATTTTATCTGCTTTCTTTGCAGGTGCGTCATGATATACAACATAGGACAACCTTATAGCTGAAAAATGTTTAAACTTGAGTCGTACATCACACCCATATTGCTGAGTTATGTGGATAAATATATTAAAAATTTTCGACCTGAAGATTCACAGGTGAGTTATGCTTAGCCTTTGCCTGAACTATTTGGTAGGAGATGATGTACACTTATTTTCAGCATTTCTAGTCATCAATTTGAGTTTTGCTGTCACAAGGCATTTCAATTACACTTACTCATCAGAAATAACAACAAGCAGTGATGCTAAACAATTCCCTAAATACCTATAGGGTACAAAATTGTATTAAATGACAGTAGGTTTGTTTGTAGAACACTCTGAAACCATGAACACTTAGTTGACGCATGTACACAATGCCAGTTTCCATACATCGTGCAGCAAAACTGTCAGTATGCACAAGCATAAACTATGAGTTAATGGTTTCTGAGTGCTCTAGGAACAAACCTATTATTTTATAAAACTTTCAGTATATCAATATAGCCTATCAATATGTTTTACTGATGTATTAAGGCACTGTTATCGATATTAGTAATGAATATTAATATTGATATTGATATTTTGCTTCCGATATCCCATCCCTAGCACACACTGCATACATCGTAATAATATCTTCATTGTTCTTTCTCCTTCTATCAGTTTTTTCATTCTACAGTGCATAACCATTAATTTTGTATTTTGATGCATTGTATACACAAATACTGTGGGATCCAATTGTACCTGTATGAACACAGTACTTAGGCCTGAGTTCACGAAATTTGGAAAACCAGCAGCTTCATGGAGAGTACAGAGAACAAATTTTTTCTGAACATGCTCTTGCCATCCATTAATCTTAAGATAAATTAATTTTTTTTTTAAAGGTTGACTTATTTTCTCACACTTCTACAAATCAGTCACTTTTTCTTGTTTCAGAATCTAATGTTTACCAGGCTAAGGATCAGGATATAACACCTTTTTCTTTCACCAGATTTTTACCCTTCCTTGCAGTGCAGTCTAATGCTTCAAATTCTTCTTGAATGTCTTTTAAAGTCCGCTCATCATACAGCAGGTAAAGTTCAGAGTTTGTTCTATAGTTCCATCGTCCACCTTCCAGTATTGTACCAAACATTTATCGAAGAATCTTATGTTCGATACATATGAGCTGGGCTTCATCTTGTTTAGAAAGTGCCCAAGTCTCTGCTCTATACAAGAGTACCGGTCTAATAAGGGTTTTGTAAAGGAGATCCTTTATTTTCCTATGTATTATTTTGGATTTAAGATGTTTCATCAGGCCATGTAGAAATCTATTAGCTGAGAGCAGTCGGGCATTCATTTCTATAGTTCTATTATTTTTCTTGTTGACAGTTGAGCCCAAGAATTTAAAATTGTCAACCCTTTGAATGACATATTCTCCAAGACGAAGAGTATCAGGTGGGTTAAAGTCCCTTCCTCTAGACATAAAGACTGTCTTTTCAGGGTTTATTACTAGTCCCATATTTCTGGCAATTTTCCAAGCAAGGAGAAGGCATCCATCAAGCCTATTTTGTACAAGACATTAAGTCTTCATCATCAGCATATGCCAGAAGTTCAGTTTTGTAGAATGTGGTTCCTCTTGTCTGAATCCCAGAATCACAAACCATCTTCTCCAGGGCAACGTTGAAAAGGTGGCAAGCAATAGCATCTTCTTGTCTTAGTCCAGCTGAACTCTTAATAAAGCACTTCACCTGAGCCATTGTCAGCCTCACCATTGTCCCTAGTACTTGGTATCCATTGCTAGTAGAGCTTTTTGCGAGTAATGCTATTGTGTGCAGCCTTAAAATCATAAAGAGGTGGTATATTCCTATCTGATGTTCACATGTCTTTACAGTTATTTGGTTTAAGGAAAAAATCTGGTTTACTGTAGACTTGCCACAGAATGAAATCAGCAAGAGAGCATGTATTATGCGAACAAAAATATCAAACATGCCTAAACCATTTCACATAAAAGGCACTACCCCTCAGATTCTAACAACACAAGCATCCTTCACAAATAAAACATAATTTGCTGGCAGATTTAAATATAAACAAATGATGTAAAACCAAGACCACTACTAATCAGCCCCCTGGAATACCAAACCTATAACAGTTCCCTAACAATCCAAGGACTACAAAATAAAAGTGAATATAATCCAGACTTAGTGGAGCACTTTTGTCTCGGGAGCACACAATCTGCAATTTTCGTGAGCCATCGGAAGTATTCCACAATGTTAGTCATTAACAGGAGAAAGCTGACAGGGTGTCATCCCTTCGTGGGCGGGACTATTCAGGTCTGGCTTGCAAGCACGTGAAAGTTATTTTTTTTGTGTATAGGCCTACGTGATTTCAGTCTTACGTATCGTTAAAATTTGTCTAAGTTTTATTACTTATTACTTATTAGACTGGCTGTCGAACTTTTACTAGAATATAAATATAATTAGTGCCTAGTTCAGATACAAAGTTGTAAAAAAATTGTGCAAGTTTGTTTATTAGATAGGATTTCGTTCTTTTATTAGACGCGTAGGAGCAATAAAGTATAAATGTAAATAGTGTCTGGTGTATACACTATTCAGGGTTGTAATGATGATGTTTGATATTAATAAATAATTATAATACAACGAAGTAACAATGAATGAATACGGCAGCAATCTATGTGACAAAACTTTCAAGTTCTATCGAAGTCTCAAACGTCACAAATTTGATAATTTAAGAGTAGCCTATCCTGTGACATGTGCGGTACAAGTAAAACCTCCAAGTCTGATCTAAATGAATTTATTGAAAATGAATTTACTGCTTAAATAGAGGTGTGGCTTTGTGTATTTACAGTGGCGCCAACTTTTGAAGAACATTAGGGGGGCTCAACATAAAATGATTTGATTCATGAAATGGACTTGATAATTCGGATAATTATAACATTTTGTAAGAAACGATGTCTTTGTTTGTAGTAATAAATAACAATCAACGTAATTCAACTGCTAGAAAAATAATAATAATTGTGTGTGTGTTAACAAAATTCCTTTAAAATTAATAATGTTATATTATAAACTTTTATTTGTTTTAGATACCTACTAAAATAAAATAAGAATGTAGCACGGCGTGTTCCAAAATGTGTTATTCCTGATTAGAGTAAATTATCTTCTTCGTCTTTCCTTAGACCAGCAGCCTATTCTCCCCAATCACACTATCTTTTTCGTGGTTTATTGTCCCTGGATGACCTTTATAATAATAATTCTTTCTACAAGTTCCATCCACTCTTTCAATGTCCACACTTTTGTATTATATCACGATTTTTTTCCTTGTTCATTAATGGCCTTCCTGTGTTTTTTTTCTCACAAGCATCGTCTGAATTCTAAATCTAGCTTTTCTGTGCTTTTCTTAAGTATACAGTATTTAGAACAGGGTGACAGTGGAAACTGCACTGACAGACGTAAAAATGTAATGAATTGTAGAACGAAGATCGTACTATATATGTCCACATTAACCTGGTTTTCCTTTTACAAATTCAACAAATAAGCACAATTTTTAGTAATATTTAGCAATAAATAATTATAATAGTACACTCAGAAGAGCATTATCTGTTAATTTAAAAACTTGTCAGTAATGAAAACCATCGCTTACGTTTTATGTCAAAAGGAAAATCGATTCCTGGTATTTGCGTCTGCAGCTGTGTTTAATAATAGTAATAATAATAATATTAATAATAATACCGGTAGTAATAATAATAATTCTGTTTTATTTTTCCTAATAGAGAATTTACCTCACAGTAGAGTTATTTAAATTACAGTAATTTCACTATTGTTCACAATAGTAAATTAATTATTAATTTTATAGAGTAGGGCTACTGTATAGTTTGGCTTAATAAATAAGAATCGTTGTGTTTGGAATTTGAGTTGGCCCTGGGTCACTTTCTTGAGTTTCAAGAATTAACATCATATTTTTTTTTAGATTTAGGCAAACTAAACTGATTATACTGTATATTACATTTTAATTGGCTATTGCTAAGGGATCTATTAATAATTTAACATACCAGTAAGCCTACAAAATAAATTGATTTTACTGAGAAGTGTGAGTTCCTGATGCGTGAACGAGAGACAGACTTCTCGCGGGCCGCATTTTGTTCTCTTCTGCTGGTGGCGAACATCATCGAATATCTCCGACGTCTCACGAAAAACAGCACCGATCTTGTGCTCCCGAGATGGAAGTTAGTGAAGCAACTAACCTTAGAAACTCTATACACCAATTATCCTGAATCCACCTGGGACTGGATCTTTACCAATGGCTCCAAAACTAAAGAAAATAATGCAGGCGCTGGAATATATTCTAAGTTATTTTGCCAATACATTATCCTTGGAAAGAAAAATACAGCCTTTGATGGAAAAGTTAACGCAATAGAGTTAGCGCTCTACAACTTAATAATCAGAGCAGAAATGTTTAACAAAGCAGTTCTACTTATTGACTCTCAATCAGCCATTCAAGCAGTAACATCCAACAATAGCACATATGATCCAACTGTGCAGGAAAGCCACAGACTCCTAAAATCCCTACAAAAACTGAACAAAACCATAGTCATACAAGGGATTCCCTCACACATGGGCATAATGGGCAATGAAGCGGCAGACCAATTGGCAAAAAAAGGAACTAGAATCCTAAACCAATGCAACAACACCACAACCATAAAGCAGAAAACACAAGAAATAAAAGCAACTTTCGATCATAAACAAAGCACTAGAAAATATGGAAGCCGCAAAAGGGAAAAAATGGGAAACGGTATCTGAGCCAATCCACGTGAAAGTGGACAAAGGTGGTTACATCTTTTTTTTACGTGACATAGACATGTTATATATCAAAGTAAAGGGAAAAGACTGTAGAATTTGAAAATAGATTCACAATTCTATTAAATTAAAGGTATCTATATAATAACAACTGCTGAAATGTGTATTTTTTTTGTTGACTGAAATTTATAATTTAACATGTTGGCTAGTACTGCATTATACTCATGGAATCAGTAGATTTGCTGCAATTTTTAATTTCACCTACAAAAGCACAAATAAGTGAAGATTTTGTCATCATAAAACAAATTTTTAAGATCAGTCTAAGTGAAGATATTCATCAAATCAATTTTCAACGTATCCTTGTCACACCCGTCACAAAAAACATGTAATAGTTTGGGTAGAAAGCCAAGTAATCATTGTATAATATGGAATCTTGGTAAAAGTTAAGATATTTCAATACAGAAGACACACCTAAAATATAATTTTGAAATTCCTACTATTTTGGCTTAATTTTGATGTGACGGGTGTGACACATGTTGTGTGACGGGTGTGACACATATTGTGTGACGGGTGTGACATTTATGTAAAATGCCTTTTGCAGCTTTTGTATAGTGATTATTTCATGCAGATGTTGAATAAATCATATGTTTGCATTAATACTATCTTTAAAATGGCTCTTGGACTTCTTTGCAAGACGAAGAAACTACGATCTACCAGCTTTGGCTATGGATGACATAGGTGACCAGTGGAAATGTCACAAATGTTTTAATGTTGGTAAAGAAGTGAGGTAAAGATCTAGTGATCCCCTATAGAGGCCATGAAGGCTTTTAGGGTTCAAACATTCAACCTTCAACATTTTTAGACTTTTAGCACATGAAGGTGGTAAGGTTGTCAGTCTTATGAACTGGCTGCCTTTACCCCAAAATTGCTTCTGGTACCCATTTCTGTTAGAGGATGAGTTGACCTCAGGGCCATAGTGCCAGCAGAAGGATTAGGCCAATTGAAAAATCTCAAAAACCTCATCAGGAATTGAACCTGTGCCCTTCCGGTTTGTAGCACAGTACCTCAACCAGCAGCATGACATTGTACCCCAATAAACTAAGTGAGAAGTGATAGCCTAATTAATTCTGTGCCTGATTTCTGTACTGGTAACTGTGTATCTTAGAACTGCTAAGAAATTCAGACAGACAATACCTCTAACAGCCGATGAAATGAGTAGGCCCACATGGAAACAAATGAAGGAGAACAGATAGGAAAACAATCAGCCAATCTAAATATAGTTACACAATATTATTTTTGTATGAGAGACAACAAAAATGTCCTGGTGACAAGAATAACCAGATCCACATCAATTCAGTAAAAGTTTGCGAAGAGCTCAGGCTTCCAAGTAGTCCAGGATTTTAGAGTAGAGGACAACGAAAACTGCCTAACTAGTACCGGAGGAACATTTCACTTCACAACTTTACACAAGCCTGTTAAAAATGTGGACAGAGTGGAAAAAAGACTAACATGGGAATTTTTTTTTATACTGAAATCATGTGTTGGGATTCCCCAGGATTGGTTTATTAGCACAAAAAATTTTCATGAAATTCATGCAAAATGGTACAGAGGCAGAAGGTGCAAAGTGTGGTTAGCATTGCAGATTACAGATCCATCGGCCTGGGTTCGATCCCCGGTACCTCCTCGAATTTTTCTGAGGTAGGGAGGTCTGGTAGGAGTGCATTCAGCCTCGTGATTCAAATTGAGGAGCTACTTGATAGAGAAGTAGCGTCTCCGGTCATGAAAACCACCATTAACGGCCGTGGGTGTCAGCATGCTGACCACATGCCCCCCAATCCTACCATCTGCCTACGGTAGATGATGCAGCGGTCGGGTGGTAGGCCAAGTCCTTCCAGGGACAGAATTTAGTTTAGTTTAAGTCTTGGTTATAAGTTGATGTTGTCATATCCGACATGTCACACCCGTCACGTCACACCCGTCACACTGGTAAAGTAAATTTTCAATAACTATATAAATATTTTTGTAAAATCTAATTATGCATTTCAGTATGTTTATCAGTCCTCTTACTTGAAAAAATAAAACAAATATAGTAAAGCTAATCAATTCACAGAAATTTCAATTAAACCTACATAAGAAAAAACCTTTGTCCAATTATGGTCACACCCGTCACATGCACAATATATTTTCCAGCTCAAGCATACAGCCTTAAAAAAAACATTAGATCATATTTTGTACTTCCAATGGGTTGGTATGTTAACACAAAAAACTTTGATGACTTTCCTGCAATATGGTTCAGAGGTAGAAAGAAATAAGTGTAATGAAATCTGTCCAAATGTCACACCCGTCACTATGGATTGGCTCATCTACACTATATAACAGGACAAAGGAAGCAGATTGTCAAGAAGCTGATCAGACTGTTCCGTTTAATGTCAGGACATGACTGCCTGGCCCACCACCTCTACAGACTCAAGATCCAATAAATCTGTCATAATGGTCCAGATTTCCACTGAATAATATATTTAGATAAAATTAAATAAAAATTGTTTACAGTGGATATTTATTTGTCATTCCAACAATGGTTTTGATGAAAGAAGAATGGATATGATATGGAAGGAGGCTGAAAAACATTGTATGAATAGAGATGGTGTGATTAAGGATCCTAATACTAAGTATGTGGGTATGACCTACCACCCAGCCATAAGCGAACGTTACGAGAAGGTTTTTCGTAAGTTCGAGTTGGTACCTGCTTACAAAACCAATGGAACTATTGAAACAATTTTTTCTGAATATAAAAGGTTTGGCAGACATAAGGACCGAATGGAATATCCAGGGATGTATTCAATCTCATGCTTGGATTGTGATAAATTTTATATTGGTGAAACAGGTAGATCCTTTAAAATCCGACTTCGTGAGCACGAGAGAGATGTTAGAAGTAGGAAAACGTCTACTGGTCTTAGCCAACATTTGATCGAGAATAATCATCGTATGGGTGCTTTGAAGATCTTAAAGGTTGAGGACGATGTTATTAGGAGAAAAGTGTGCGAAGCTTGGAATATCGGATGTAATCAAGCTTTCGTTTTGAACCAATTTGACGGTGACTTGGGTGATGAGTGGTTGGGGGTCATGAAGAGAACAAACAAGAATAGACATGTTATACGCTTTCCTCTTCCTCCTGTGGTTGTTATAGAAGAGTCCTTGTATGAAATACCTGTTGATTGGATTGATAAGCATTTTCGTTATACCAATTTTTTGTCCCATTCTAATCGTGCGCATTCCACTTACAACGGAAGTGTTTGTTATGACACGGACAATTGAGAGTTTTATTCTCTTCTTGTAAACAGTCACCTGAAGAAGGTCTTATGGTTTGACCGAAACGTTGTGTGTTTTTGTTGGAATGACAAATAAATATCCACTGTAAACAATTTTTATTTAATTTTATCTAAATAGACTCAAGATCCTCCAGTCCCCTGCATGTGTTCTGTGCCAAGGACAGGACACCATCATGGATGAAGCCCACCAGCTTCTTTGTTCTTATCATCTTCTAGTTAAAGTTTACTTCCATTTAACACAATCAGACAAAAGTCATAGCAGTTGGTACAAGCGTTTCTCACTTGTTTACATTACGTTTCATCTGTTTTCATTGTTTGGATTGATCTTGCAATAGATGATGACGCTGATGTAAAAAAAGGGAAAAAGATTCAGTAATTTCTCTTCAGCAGAAGAGCAAGTGCTCTTAATTTTAGAGTTCCCAAAACTTTAGGAAATTTCGATATCCTAAAAAAGTTCAATTTTATTTCTTCCTTATCTTCTTCAGTTTCTGGAAGCATTATGCAATTTTTAGCCAACCTTGCAATTGCCATGCTTACAATTTTCACTATTTTTGACGCTGTTTTACTAACATCTATGAAATCACCAAGTGCAATCAACATGCTTCCAAGAGCATAAAAGCGTAGGATAAGTAGCAGTTGTTTCATTGGTGTCCTGGGGGAAAAAAATGTAGGCCTATTTTACTTCAGTTTCGTAAAGTTCGAAAACACAAAATACAACAACGAACAAACAGGATATAAGCAAACCAAGGTCGGCCTACCACAAGGAGCAGTATCGAGCACAACACTATTTAATGTGTACATCAATGATCTGCCAAATAAACTAAAAAATATACCAAATATAAAATGTGCAATGTTTGCTGATGATGTGGTAATTTGGACACCCTGTAAAAACTTAAGACTTAAAAAAAGAAAAAAAAAACATATAAAGATACTAGAAACTACACTTCATAAAGCAATAAAGGTGTTACAGACTTGGACAGAAGAAAATAACATGACCATTAGCATACCCAAAACAAATTATCAATACTTTTTGCTAAAACACAAAAACGAAGACTTCATTATTAAGATTAATGGCCAGAACATTGTTAAAAGCACCTGTACAAAATACCTAGGTCTGCATCTTGATAGTAAATTAAACTGGAGGCAACACATGGAAAAAATAGAAAAGAAAATTCATAGAAAGGCCTGTATATTAAAAAGATTAACTGGTACAAAATGGGGAAGCCCACTAGAAACTCTAAATCAAACATACAAAATATACATGAAACCAATATTAACGTATGGAGCAGAAGTACTTGTTACGGCTATAGAAGATACAATAAACAAGCTGGAAACTCTCCAAAATCAGCTACTCCGAATAATTACTGGAGCAGTTAAAACAACCAACACAGCAGCCATGAGAATGTACACATGCAACAACACCATACAGAATGAAATTAACAAGAGAGCATGTATACTCAGAGCAAAAATGTCAAACATGCCCAAAGCATTCCACATAGAAGATAGAATACCACAGACACTAACAACTCAACCTACTTATATAAAAAAAACTGATAAATTAATGGAAGAACCTAATATAAACTTAAAAAATGTAAAACCAACTCCACCATTACTAAGCCCCCTAGAATACCATGTGTACAAAAGTTCTCTAACTATCAAAGGTATACAAAACAAAAATGACCTTAACCCTACAGTAGCTAAACAATTAACCCTAGAAACTTTACATATAACCTATCCCGAATCTGAATGGGAATGGATCTTTACTGATGGATCCAAAATGCAGGTGCCGGAATATACTCAAAACTGTTTTGTCAATATATCATTCTAGGAAATATCAATACAGCCTTCGACGGAGAAATCAAAGCAATAGAAATGGTACTCTACAACTTATTAATCAGACAACAAATGTTCAAAAAAACAGTTTTGCTCGTTGACTCTCAGTCAAAGCAGTAGCATTCAACACTACCACTGATGATTTATTCATACATGAATGTCGTAGACTTCTAAAATCTCTATAGAACATTAATAAAACAATAAATTTCCAGTGGGTACCCTCACACATAGATATAAATGATAACGAAATGGCAGATCACCTAGTCAAAAAGGGAACTAAGAACACAAATCAAATGAACAACAACACAACCATCAGAAGGAAGACCCAGGAAATAAAAACAATCTTCAATACAAAACAAACACTGGAAGACAAGAATGTTGCACAAGGAAAGAAATGGGAAACTATTTCGGCATTATATGATACAACAAGAAAAGCAGACCGCCTAGAAGCTGTTGGACTATTCCGCCTAGTGACTGGACATGACTATCTGGGCCAACACCTTTACAGAATCAACATCTTTCCTTCCCCTGCTTGCATCCTATGTAACCAGCAAGACAGCATCATGAACGAAGTTCATCTGCTGAAGTGCACAAAACTTAATCAAACCAAACAATAAAATAGATTTAGTGTATCTATATTGGGAGGCCAGAAGGAGAATGACACTGGTGTCAAGTCCTGCTATTGGATAAATAAATAAATAAATAAACAAACAAACAATTTGTAAAGTATGAAAAACCAAGGTATAATAGTGTGAACTGAAACATACCTATCCATTTTTTGGCTTGATAAATCATTCCAAGCAGTAGTATTACTGATGATTTTGTCAAACGGAATCTATTGAAAAATTCTTCATTGTCCAATCTTTCATATTAGTTTGATCTGTTTTTCGATATCTTAGGTATTCTTGTATGTAATGTCAATTGTTCATCATCATCACTGTCATTATTGAAAGGAGCTTAATAATTTTGTTTCTCCATTTTATTTCAGTTCGCGAGAAGTATAACCTCAAAAAATCCTCTGGTTAGGGGTTTACTTGTACATTTTCCTACAGTAAAGATTACTGTCATTTAAGAGATGTTTACCGACAGTTGAACTTAACTCCTAACCAGATGTAAAATTGAACTGTCAGTAAAATAACCATAAAAGTAGCCGTAAATATTTTACTGGAGGTGGTAATAACCGGGCTTAGTCAGTTTTATTTAATATCTGTTTCTTTTTCAAAAACAATGTGTGAAAGTTATGTGTGAAAGTTGCATAAAGTTTTTCTATAAAACATGAATATTTAAAAAGTCAAAACACATCACACTGTAAGAAGTTTGTCAAGTTCTATAAAATGAATATAGTGTGGGCCTATAATATTGTAAAATATAAATTACCTAAAATTACACACACATCTGGTAATTATGTTTGTATATAATATTTGGCTAGGCCAACTGGAAAACAAACTAGATATGATCTAGGCTATTGAGCATTGTATTGTATCAATGTTTTAAATTGTAAGACACATAAAAAACTGTACAACACGTATATGATAGTGTTGAGTCTTTAAAAAGTAATTAAATACTGTTTTCAACATTTGCAAGTAGAATTAGCAGCAATATTAAGATATCAAAACCTTGAAGTTAACTTATTATAAGTCAGTATCATAAATGTAGCTGGTGTTCTGCCAAATTATTCTTGTGTGGCCTAACTGGAATTGTAGGTACTTATCCTCTTTCATATTACATTCCTTATTATTGAAATTTACTTTAAAAAATAAAATCTTGTTTTCATGTTAACTAGAGGAAACATTGTTTCCCTTTAATACAAACTTATTTGAAGATGCATTTCGGCGTATGCTGCGCCATCTTCAGTTCATATAAGATGTAATGAACTGAAGATGGCGCAGCATACGCCGAAATGCATCTTCAAATAAGTTGTGTATTAAATGGTAAGGGTAAAGGCGGAATATTATAATAAAAATATATTGTTTCCCTTGCTTCCATGGATGGCACACTACTGCTGTACAGTTCCTTCGTCAGATGTAGAACATTCTTCTGTATGTACAGCATGCATAATCACAAGAATATTGGAATCACAAGACATAATTAGACTGATTTTTGGAACAAATTGTTGAAATTCTCTTAGTTGGCACCAGTATGGATATAAGAAAACTAACAGGCAAAGTGTCTAGAAAAATTCATTTGTATACACATATGTTCATTATAATTTGGATCTAGATTGATTACACAGTTCTCTTGTGCATCCACAGAGTGAGAAAATAAGACCATATCTTCTAGCTATTTCTTGAAATCTTTAATACAGGGTTGACTGATTGAAAGTAAGTTTGACTTAGTTTTCCTAGTGTTGAGAATGGATAATGGTTTCTCGAGCTAGGGCATTGGCTGTGAAGAGGACCGTTTACACATTCTGAACCACAATTCAATTCAATTTTTTCTTCCGAAGCAATCAGAGCTTTTTGTCTATTTGTTCCACTTTCCAATTTTCCTATTGCCCCCATTCCACCTTACATTTCTTAGTCTTTCCTACATAACACAGGCCTTTTCTCAATTAGCTCACATCTCCCAAAAGATATCAGTGGAGCAAGCTGCTAAAAGTTTGAAATTAGTCCTCCTACTGACCTGATGCAAGCCTGTGAAACCATTACCCATGAAAATAAGTTGTTTGAATGTTGTTTTTACTGATTTCCAGGTTTCACTATGGGGTGGAGATGCTGTGTTTCACAATCTTGATCTTAGGTTGGAAGTACTGGAACAAGAGTTACAACTGCCATTTAGTTTCGTGAGGGGCCATATCCATGAGTTGCAGATTCATGTACCATGGACAAAGTTGGCTTCCGAGCCCATAACTATCACCATCAATACCATAGGTAATTTATAGTGAAGAAAGATTGTGTATGAGTGAACGTGTGACACTTGAGGCAACTTTTATCATAAAGGCTGGACAATCTGAAGTAAGCTTTATGAGTCAAGTACAACACTCTTAGTCATACCAAAAACAACTTGATATTGATTACAAACATTGATTGAAGCATTTCTCCCTGGCTAAAGCCAAGCTAGGTTGGTTTTCTACTTTCTTTTTTAATAATTTAATTTTTTAATATTAAACATTTCTCTTCCAGTTACAATTTTAATCTCTTTAGGCCAGTGTTTCTCAACCTTGTTGGCCTTGTGGCCATCAAATTATTATTATTCTTCTCTTCAAGGAGTAGGAGAATCTCCTGCTCCATCCCCAGCTTGCCACCTTGCTCTTGGTCGACCAACATTCCTTCTACCTCGTGGTTTGTACAACAGTGCTTGCTTCAGGAGTCGTTTTTATTCATTCTGTTCAGATGGTTTGACCAGCAAGTTCTATATTCTTCTATCTTTTCTGCAACTGGGAGTAGGTTTAACTCATTCCTTATACAATACCTTTGTCTTTCCATAGAGCAAAATTGGTATGGACGTTGCCTTATAAAATTTTATTTGTGTTTCTTTTATTGTTTTCTTTTTTTGGCTCCTTGAAATTGTGCCACATATTTCTGAAAACATGTTTTAATATTGTCTTTGTCATAATCATAGGTGTTGTCACAACCTAAATATTTGAAATGGCTCACTTGCTCTAAACTGGTGTTATTTTTATTATAATTTTGCTTCTGATTGAATGCTTCCCTATGAAAGCTATAACTTTCGTATTATGCAGTGAAATTTTTACATCCTTGTCTAACACCTTTGTTAATTATGAATTCTTCCGATAATTTCCTTTAATTGAAAATTTATTCATTGTTTTAAAGTACAGCGATTTTATAACTTGAGTCAGATGAAGTGGGATACCTCTTTTGTTCATTATTTCCCACAATGTGTTCCAGTGCACCCTATGGAAGGCTTTCTCACTTAAGTAAATAATATGCCATCATTCTTGTCGATGAGATCATATATTCTAGGACAGTGTTCTCCAACAAAATGTCTTGTGTCATCATTTTATGACGTCTTGTGTGGTGAATGAGAAACAGATGGTAGGGCATTGGGCGTACATGAGGAGTGAAGGGGATATGTTGACAGTATGGGATGTGCATTTACCCTCCAGCGCAACTTGCCCTAACTATTCTGCTCGATTACACAACTCATGGCCTAGCATAATTGTATTGGCAGTTCAGGGGCGTATTCAGGGGGGGGGGGCTGAGGGGGCTGCAGCCCCCCCCCGAAACGTTAAGGGTATTTATACGTGAACTGCCACAAAAAGATAAAAAAATGTATGTTCTAAAATATTAAAAGTTTACAAGAAAATGAACTCAGAAGTGGACAAAAATTACAGGATCCTATAACAACGCTTATTAGAACATAACTAGCAGATAAAAGTATAAAAAATTGACCAAGTTTATTTTAAATTACATGTTTTATAGGAGCATGAAAAAAATTAATTCAGATAGGTATACCATTTTTCTGGTTTCTCTGACGCCTTTTATTTTTTAATGCATATAATGAACATATCTTTCTACAAAGTAGACTACTTTTATACAGCTAAAGTTATTATTTTTAATGCAATTAATTTTTATATATCGCATATAAAATATCTTGAAATTTGATCAATATTTCATTACACATTTTCTTTAATTTTATACCTATGGGCAACAGTCTACTTTATGCATATATGCATATAAAATTAGTGTAAAAAATTTCAGCCTTCTATCTCTAATGGTTGTGGATCTACCTAACAATATGTGTGTAAAATAAGAGTTACCGGGAAATTCAATTGTAAGTTAATAGCGAATTTCTCATTTGACCTTTCTAAGGGCATGGCTCAGAGCGTGTAAACATATTTAAATGCCCATTTAAATGCCACAAATAATTTCTAAACCTATATAAACTATATATCAATGTAGGAAGAAAATTCAGCACAATTTTTAGTGCTATAAACAAAAAATCATAAATTTCAAAATAATTCACGTACATATACCCTTAAGTCATGCTAATATGTTGCACATAAGGCACTTTAATTTCTCAGATAGTAGACAGTTCAATTCCACATCTTGACTTATAAAAGATGAAATGCGTTATTCTAACGTGTTCAGTATAATTCTGTGTGATAATCAGGGCCCAGAGGTTGATGATATGTCATCTCTTTTCTGAGACACCACAGACAATGCAGGATGTAGTATAAGTTCGTCTTCCGTCAAAACGAACAATAATACCTTACTCATATTTTGCATTTTATTTTCTACCAGTCATTTATAGGAAATTTTCATTCGTTCGTTACATTTTTTCCTATTTTGTCTTCAGAATGAACTTTTCCACCATTGTACACAAAGCAATCTCGTAATTCATTAATATAGTGAACATAATATTAAAGTAGTCGAATAACATACTTAAAATATTGTCCTTTGTTTATTATTATATTAATATGCTACTGTATATTCCCTTTTTTAGATATATATTTAGAAATAGGCCTACTGTCACATTTTAAATTTTTCATGTCATATTTTCATAAATTTAAGGTAATTTATAGGTCATTTTTAGGCGTTTTTAGATCATCAACATCTGGAGAGAGAGAGAGAACGAGAGAGAGAGAGTTACAGTAAAGTTTGAATTATCACAGCCCCTCCCGAAAATAAATCTTGGATACGCCCCTGTGGCAGTTGGTAAAACCTGATCTAGAAAAGAAATTTATTTGCATTTTAATTTTGCTTGCATAGTATGTGTTCAAAATGAAGTACAGCACACCAATTTTCAGTTTTGAAGCATTCATAGATGAAAATACCATTTGCTATTCTTAACAACTGAAATGAGAATGTAAACTTAGTATTTGTAAAATGTAATCATAAATAAGCATGAGTTTAGAGTATTGGCACTTTGTAGATGCCATGTGACTGATGATGTCCTTCTGCACGACTGGCAGAAGGTGAATAACACAAATCTTATATACTGTATTTTATGGACTATAAGATGCTCCGGACCATAAGATGCACCTTGATTTTAGAATGAAAATTTAAAGGAAAAAAAAATTTAATATGATTCCAAATGAAACATTTTGAAAGGGAATAATGTACTTCATTGCATAAACAAATTATAATGTTGTGCAATGGAATCAGTGTAAATCATTTCTAACTTAAAATTAGCATTGTACGAAAATCTCTTCTATACAGGGGGCTGCATAAATTTTAACAACTGAACTGATTTCTCATGAAAGACTGAAAATACTTTTACATCCTCTATCCCTCAGTTCAGCATACGGTAAGTGTAATGGGACAAGGCTGTTGAGAGATCATTGCCTTCATTTAAACCACCCAGCCGAGACAACTCCTTTTGTGCAAAAGAACTCAGCATTCCTTTCTTTTCGCATTTGAAAGGGAATAATGTACTTCATTGCATAAACAAATTATAATGTTGTGCAATGGAATCAGTGTAAATCAGCTTCCCTAGCTACCCTCATTTTACAATTGTGACAAGTGCACTGATGTATAGTCCATGCCAAAATTTGTGACTATCTTATCGTTTATAACATGCTTATAACTATGGTATTCTGGCAATATTTACCATTATTTTAATTTTTTTAGTGTACTTCGGACCATTAGATGCACCCAACTTTCAAGGCTCTATTTTCAAGTTACAAAAGTGCGTCTTATGGTCCGTAAAATATGGTATGTGAGTTCATGCAACATTTTTATACCGTAGTGATAAATAAATAAAATAAATAATGTTTGAAATAAATAAAACTTTGTGAAAATTTTAGAATGCATCCTAAAGCTACGAGGTGGAGATTCTCCAGGATCAGACTCAGCTAGTCATACTAGTGCTTCTACAAATGTCACCAGGGAAAAAATCAGGAGGGCAAGCAAGCGGTAAGTACATATCGCACCCGTCCAAGAACGAGTCAACAACTCAAAAAATGCCGATTTTGAGTTAGGACCAGCATTGGATATCTGGAGGTGCATATTCTGTCTGCCGAAGACGAGAACTTGACTAGTTCAATCCTGCTCACAAGATAGCGGTAGTGTCCTTGTTCGATTGAAGAGACCGCGGAGCGTTGTCCATGGAACACAGTGCCAACTCAGGATCCGACGGAGAAGGGTCGATGTGACGTTCTTCGACGGGCAATCCGTAAGTTATTTTGATTTATTTAGATCTTCGGCGGATGACGCAAGCTGGTTTCATTCATGCATTTTGATTTGTTTCTTTCTTTCACGGATAACTGGACCGAGTTTGGCTTTCTTTTAGGAAATAACTCACGATACAAATTATGTTTTTTTACAGTTTAACATGGGTTCCCGGGCACAGCGCATCCTGCAAGCACTGCAACCAATTGAGAATTTGAGCAAACCTCAGTCATTGGCCAAAGAGGTACGTTTCTCCAATCCGTTAATTTCTATAACCCTAAAACCTATCAAGGAGCAGTTCTAGATTTATTTCTCCCCTACTCTAAAACTATCCAAGTGGGGAATAATATTGAGACTGCCTAATTTCAATTGTTTTTGTGTGCAATGATCAGTGCAAATAAAAAATTACTTTTTCAACAGGTGGATGAAAGCTACAAACAAGAAAAAGAATTGCCCAAAGTCTCTGCACATCCTACGGGAAAATCTACTCTCTTCAAACGCAGTTGGGATGGTCGACTTGACATAGACAACGGCGAGGTTTGGAGGAGAACCTCTTTCGAAAACTCTTCTTACATGGATATGGTGACCATGGACAACTTGGAGAAGTTACGAGCGGAGCTGAATGTTGTGGAGGATACCGAGGCTGAATCCGATAATTTCTTTGAAAACCAGAAATTCGTTCAAGAACCTCAAGTCCAATCAGATCTCCCACTCTCCCAAACTGGAAGTAATGCCGCCGGCTTACAAAGATTGGATGACACTTCTGCTCTTCTGCAGTTCTATACTAGTGCGAGTGCACTTCTAGACCATAACTCAGAAACCCTAGAAGGACCTATGGACGTCCAAGAGCAGCCCCCTGACCTCGTCACCTTCTCCATATCGGCTAGTAGGGAACCATTGAATCTCATGGAACAACCTGGAACCTCCAAGTGTCAAAATTCTGAGGGGAGTTCTTCAGAATATCATATTGACAGTGATGGCACCGAGAATGATCCCCATTTTGAAGACAAATTGAGCGAGTACAGTGATAGTCCATCGAGTGAGGAAATGGAGGAAATAGAGGAAGTTAGGAGGAAGAAGAAGAAACTGCAAGGGCAGGAAGAAAGTGAAAAGGAAAATGAATCCCTTGAGGACATTCCCCAAAAGAAAAAAAGGAGGAGGAAAGTTGCTGACCCCAGCGCCTGGAAAGACAATGTTGCAAAGAAAAAGAAGAATCGTGGAGAGTCCTACAAGTCCAAACACACTCAACAGACCGTTCCAAAACGAAAAGTTCGACCAGGTTGTAGTGAAGGATGCGCATTTAAATGTTCCTCAAAAATTTTTGACCATGCCAGGTTCAGGCTTTTTCAAAAATTCTGGGGCTTGGGAGATATTGTGAAGCAAAGGTACTTCACTTCAAGAAACACCCAGGAAATAACTCCTCAGTACCGCTACCCTAAAAACGGGAAGAACGGGAAAACGAGGAAGCTAAACGTTGCCTACTACTTCTCAGAAGATGGGGAAAAACAGCGAGTTTGCAGAACATTTTTCATGGCGACGTTGGATATATCCCAAAAAATCATAGCTACAGCCCGGGAAAAGCTTGTGGACGGAGTAATGGTTGGTGATTTACGCGGTAAACACAGTAACCACAAAAAACTTCCTGAATCAATTAAACAAGATGTCCGAGCTCACATTGATTCCATCCCTCGCGTCCCGTCGCATTACCTTCGTGCTCAAACTGAACGAGAGTACATAGAAGGAGGGAGGACTATCGCTCAAATTTACAGAGACTACGTCGATTCTTGTCAAGAACAAGGAAAACAGTTTGCGTCCCGGACCGTCTTCTTTGAAATTTTCAACGATTATAATATTTCTTTCCATGTGCCCAAAAAAGATCAATGTGAAGTTTGCGTGGCCTACGAAAATTCTGAACATCGTGAAAGACAAGAGGAGTATGCGCAACACTTGGAAGAAAAAAACTTATCCCGGATCGAGAATGACAAAAACAATGCTGACAAGTCCGTAATAGTAAGCACATACGACCTGCAAGCCGCTTTACCCACCCCGAGAGGTGATGTTTCCGTTTTTATTACCGAAGCAAACTATTTACCTATAATCTCACGGTATATGACATGAAAGACCACGTTGCTACATGCAACGTGTGGCATGAAGGGGAGGGGAATCGAGGGGCAGTCGAAATATCTACATCGATCTTCAAGTTCATTGAGAAGAAGGCTATTGAGGCGGGAGACCGTGATATAGAATTCATTTTCTACTCCGACAACTGTGCTGGTCAACAAAAAAACAAATACATGGTATTATGTACATGTACGCTGTTTGCTACTTTAGCAACGTGAAAACCATTCATCACAAGTTTTTAATTAAGGGTTACATCCAAAATGAGGGGGACTCTGTACATTCTCTTATTGAGAAAGAAATCGAAAGAAGTCTCAAATGTGGCCCCATTTTTGTGCCCTCCCAATATTACCAGATCATGAGGACAGCAAAAAAAAAAAAAAATCCTCCTCACCACGAAGTGAACGAACTGACCAACAAGGATTTCATCGATTTCAAGGGACTGGCCTATTTAATTGGAGAAAATTATTACAGGAGAAAAATTCCTCCGGCACTGGGACTTGAACCCAGGACCTTTGGCTATTCGCGCCAATGCTCTACCAACTGAGCTAAGCCGGAGTTCAATTCACAGCGCCAGATGGAACCTCTCTCCTATGACTAATTGCCCTAATGGTCTACCTCACAGACAGACAAGTTATGTCATATGCAGTACTGTGAGGCACACTAAGTAGTGACTTTTGTGACCGGGCTCCCACTGTTATTGTACAGTTAACATTCAAGATAGATATATATAAGCATTCATGAACCACAGATTATTGTCTCTGTCGGACACTACATGAGAATATTATAGGAGAAAAATTCCTCCGGCACTGGGACTTGAACTCAGGACCTTTGGCTATTCGCGCCAATGCTCTACCAACTGAGCTAATATTCTCATGTAGTGTCCGACAGAGACAATAATCTGTGGTTCATGAATGCTTATATATCTATCTTGAATGTTAACTGTACAATAACAGTGGGAGCCCGGTCACAAAAGTCACTACTTAGTGTGCCTCACAGTACTGCATATGACATAACTTGTCTGTCTGTGAGGTAGACCATTAGGGCAATTAGTCATAGGAGAGAGGTTCCATCTGGCGCTGTGAATTGAACTCCGGCTTAGCTCAGTTGGTAGAGCATTGGCGCGAATAGCCAAAGGTCCTGGGTTCAAGTCCCAGTGCCGGAGAGATTTTTCTCCTTTAATATTCTCATGTCGTGTCCGACAGAGACAATAATCTGTGGTTCATGAATGCTTATATATCTATCTAATTGGAGAAAACTTCAATGTTAATCAAAAGAACGAAACATTCCATTTTAGCGACATAAAAGTAGTGAAAGTGTGCCAAGATAACCCGTTCATCTTTGAGTATAAGACAACCTATCAAGCCAACAATTTTGAAAGCGTACATACCTGGCGGAGTAAGCTACAGAAGAGAAACACCCGAGCTTCGAATGATCTGAGCGTGGAAGAGCGAAAGGAGATGCTGAAGAACTGGGCTGTCCAAAAAGCCTACAACGGACGAATACTGATCGCAGAAAACAAGAAAAAGGACCTGAAGTATTTGGTTGATAACAAATACATCAAACCTTACTACGCTGAGTTCTACAATAATCTACTATCTAAGTAAATAATGTGACAAGCATTCTATGATTTTAAACAAAATGACTGTGATTAAGGAGCCTATGATTTGAAACAAAATGTCTGTGATTACGGCTCAAAGACTTCGTTTAGTAACAGAAGACTGATTGTTTCAGTGGATAAAGACTTGAGAATATTTTGTGATTTCTTACGTACCTTTGAGATAGGATTATGTGAAAATGCAGTTCCTACATTTCTCAGTCCTTGAGAATTTTTTAGTATATTTTAAAGGTACCTACCAACTTTCCTGAATGAAAGTTTGCTAATTTAATACAAACTTCCACAGTTTTTTGTTTGTCTATTTTTGGTTAGTCCTCTTAGATGACTATGTAAGTACCAACAATTCCTTGAATAAAAATAAAAAAATATACAAGTTTGTTTTCGATCGTTATTTATATACCCCAGGGTGACAGGTTTGAAAGATGTACAATGTACATGTAGAATGTGATTCCCACCATTTACCTTCATGAGCAGGTGGTAACGTAACTATTATACTGTTACCTACCAACGTAATAATAATTCATTAATTAATTGCTGTGGCCTATTATTGAATAATAATGAATAGTCGCAAGTGGCAAAGTGAATTCCGCCTGTTAGAAGACGTAGAAATTGTTTCAGTTACCATCAGCGGTACCTGTATTTGAAGAATCGTTCAAAATAAAAAATTTTAAATAAATTTTATACACTGGAAATCGTAGAATAAAAGAAACTATCTCAAAGTGACTGGCAAGTTGTCCATTGAAGAAGGGAACATCTCAGAAGGTTGCAAAAATTGTCCGTTAAAAAAGGCAACAACTCTAAAAATCATTGAAATTCAACAAAAACGTCTCCCCCCTCTCTTCTCACGCGCCCGAAAACTTTGATTCGGACCATGAAACGTTGGACAGATAGTTTGTTCATCGACTCATGCACTGATAGCAACCTTACAGTGTGTTTAATGAGCTGTAGGTCGAGGAGAGCAAGAGAGAAATTTCAAATGCGATTTCCCAAAAATTGTGAATTTTGAGTTGTTGACTTGTTCTAGGACGGGTGCGATATATCTGTGTAAATTACATGGTGAATAATAAATGTTGATTTCGGCTCTTAGGACATCACTTATAAAAGTCACATTAACTTACCCCAGAGATTCGTTCTGAGTTCTTCTTTTGTGTGAGTCAAAGTAATGCCTGTTTTGGCTTAATTTTAAAGTTTAAGTTTGGTTCTGTCATACTGATGCCTAATCAGTGGAAAGGAAATTTTCTCTGTGTAAAGAAAAGATTACTTCATATTTCCTGAAAGAAACTTGTGTAGAAGCACATAAAAGTGATAATAGAACATACGAGGGTGTATCAATAAATAACCGGACTGATTTAATTGTATTTAAATAAACCGCCCTGGAGCAAAACGGCTGCTAGCCACGGAAAGATGAATCCTTCGTCTAGCAGTGCTGTGAATCCCAGTCATGCAGAATGATTCAGTTAGGAGTTATACCCGAATATCACAGGTGGTGTCGAGTGTACCCAACGTGGAACTGAAACTGCAGCAATGCGCATCAATAAAGTTTTGTGTTCTTCTAGACTAAAGTCCTATAGAAACTTTGGAAATAGTGCAGCAAGCATATGAAGACCATGCTTTAGGCAGAACAGAAGTCTATGAGGGCACAAATGTTTCAAGGATAGTTATGAAGACCTTCAAGGTTCTCTGTGCCCTGGAAGACCCATAACAGCAAAAACGGAAGTTAACGTCAACACAATTGATGCAACTGTGCAAGAAGATCGTCGCATAACAATTGAAAAGGTTGCAGTTCTAATGAATTTGTCTTTAGGAACCAGATCTTGCCAGGACAGGATGGATCTTGCACCAAGACAATGCGCCGGTTCATTGAGCGCGTGCAACTCAAGATGTCATCGAAGAATTGGGCATTGAGATCATGCCTCATCCACTGTATTCTCTGGATCTCACACCTTGGGATGTTCACCTCTACCCTAAAGTGAAAAAGGAGCTACATGGTCGCCATTTTCAAAGTGATAAAGACTGTCAAAAAAGGGGTTCAGTGAGTGTTTCGAACAATGGGTAAATCGTTGGAATAGTTGTATTTCAACAGACGGAGAATACTTCAAAAGTGTTCAAGTAAATTTGAATGAAATAAAGCCATTATGTGTTAATTACAAAATTAGTCTGGTTATTTATTGATACACCCTCGTATAAGTGGGTATCGAAGTAATCATAGGAGAGGGATTCTACTGCCTGCTTCTATGCTCTTATAGCCTCGGCAGTTCGCCTCCCTGCTTGTTATGGATGATGTCACTGATCGACGCTGATGCTTATTGCTAGCACATCCTGGGGCAAGGCTGTAGAGAAGTTCGCACCTTGAACACCTTATGATTAAACTCGCATCATTTCATTAATTCTTGATGGTATTACTGTGGAATTGCTAATAAAATCAAGTTGTGAGGGTCTAGGTTAGCCTGCATGGTCTAGTGGTTAGCAATGCTTACTACAGATTCACAGGTCTGGGTTCAATGCCTGGTCCATCTTGGATCTTTCTGAGGTTGGGAGGTCTGGAATAGGGTGCCCTTGTATGACAACAACTGAGGAACTACTTGATAAAGAAATAGCAGCTCCCGTTAAGAAAGCAATCAGCAACTGTTATAAAAATCAGCATGCTGACTATTATTCGCACACTTTATCTTGAGCTAAACACTCCATAATGCTGAAAACCGTCCATATAAAGAAGGCCTCGCTCGAAAAAATGAAGATCGCGACCCGTCCCCAGTATTGCCATACCCAAAAACTTCCCGTTGAGGCATTCTTGAGCTACCGTCAATTTTTTTAAATTTGTTTATATCATATTATTCTGAAAATGACAGAATAAATCCAGGGATATTAGAAGAACAGTACTGGTGTTATGGAAATCGTCGATATAAGTGACAACGAAGTTAAAAATAAAGATTCTTTAAACCAAGAAGTATCGGAAATCAGCGAAATAATAAACCAAATAAATGAAATGGAAAGATAAGCTGAATCTGTCGGAGAAAAGAACAAGTCAAGTTTTATTATTTCGTTGTATTAATTGTGTTGTATTAATTACCTACAAACTTTCACGAAAGGTATTTAGTTAAATTACATCAATTCAGGCATGTGAAAGTGCGTATTCAAGTAGGCCTACATGTACATTGCTACGACTTTTAAACGATTTTCTATATTCTGAAGACCGGGAGAGAAATTGTCCAAATAGGCCTAAATATATTACTTTATTCATTTCTCCAGCGCTATATTCTACTATAATATCTGAAGCAATATAACATCTTTAGTTTGGCAGCGAGAGTTGAAAGTGCTACAAATTACAGTTAGTTCCATTGTGTACCAGCATAAAACTACACACGTTATGTTTTTTGGTAATTAGCAACCCTTCAGAAACAACGTCAATTTCAACTCACCGCCTTCTGCAATAGTCAGTCTTTTATACTGCATGCAATATCAGCTCCCCTCAACCCGCATTTTTCGGCTCAAGATAAAGTGTGAGTATAATACATGCTCCCCCATCCTGTTATCTGCATATGGTATATAACATAGCATTCAAAAGGTAGGCCTAGTCCCAAGGTATGTATCCACACAGAGTTTAGTTTTGGTTCAGTTCAAAGTCACGAGGTACATTTATTAGGACTGTTTCATGAATAAAGTAGAAGAAATAGATGACAGAATCGCTTAGCATTAATTTTTTAATTATTTAAATATTTAACACTTTTCTACCCTTGTTTATTCTGCAAGGAGTTTGTTATATCAGGAAACACGGTACTCCTTGCAGCAATCTAGTACTGAAAATTTGTGATTACAATTAAATGTCTATGTTGCAAGGGACATCTGGTAACTAATACAGAAACTTTTAAAGCACCAGTATTTACTGGTGGAAGTTCTTAAACATAAAAGTTAAACTTGATGAAACTTTACAATTATTAAACTTCATATTAATAATTGTTGAATAAACATTTTACAAATTAAGTAGGTTCATCACACAGATTAATCATTAATTTATATTAATCTTGTTTCAAAGTTATAGCATTGACATTTCAGTTGTGTGATGTATTCTTATGTTTTCTCTTGTCATTCCTCGCTTCTCTGGGAGTCTGAAATCCTTGGTCTGAAAACAGTTTGAGAATTTGTGGTACGACTTTGGCTGTAACATTCCACATCATTTTTTCAGTGTATTCTTAATACTCATCTAAATTAGATTTTCTCAAATTAATGCTCCAGTCTTTTAGAATATTAGCAACAATTTCAGTTGGAGTTTCTCCTGTTAATAATGTTCATAATTTCATCCTTGACAAAATTTCTAGAACTTATTCTGCACATATTATTTCCTGATTCTTCTTGTATTTTGTGGCTGTGAGCCACAAATAATTCTATTTATTTCTTTCTTGAAGGTTGTCCAATTCTTTTGTTTCCAATGAAATGTATCATGACAGGGGTGATAAAGAACAATTTGATAAAGGTTGTGGTAAAATCAGTGCTCTGATTGGTTTATGTCAAATCCATTCGTATACTTGACTTGCCTGTTTCAGACGACTGATCTATGAGCAGAATAGTCAACAAAAGTTAAAAAGTTGATAACCTCACCCACGTTTTGGAGCAACCAGAATAAGCAGGTTTGGAAAGTAGAAGTGAAGGGGTGAGCTAGCCGTGTAAATGAACAAACTATCTAGTGTCAGTGTCTGACCTCATGTTATGTATGAAAACAATGAAGGAAGATATTAATATATACGTAGAGGTATTCAACAATACAAGTAATAAAATAAGTTACTTGATGAATTTATGAAAGAATTGCTGAAATTTTTATACTGGAAAGTAGTATGGAGTTAGTACTGCAAATAATGATATTTTCTGCAGTTTCTATTAATCTTGCCAGAGGTGTTAAACAATTTCCTGTGAGACTGATATTAAAAAAGAGGAATGATAAAGCCATCTTCATAAATACCTGTCCCCTAGTCATGAGCTAAGATACCCACAGTAGGTTGTAGGGCATGGAGTGGAGAAACATCTAAGTGCTCGCTAAACATTAATGGAACTTGAAGTGTATTTGTACAATAAATAAATACATTGTGAAAAGAATATAGGGAAGAGATTGTCCTAGGATCCAGCCTATTTAGGAATCAATCCATAGTGAAGAGTGTGACATTCTGACAGATTTTTATTGCACTTTGTACCTTCTACCTCTGCACCAGTTTGTATGAATTTCATCAATTTTGTTTGTGTTAATATACCAACCCTGGGGAATCTCAAGACATGATTTCAAATTTTTCAAAGTCATATACTCAAGAAAAAATGTATTGTAATTGTGACCTTGATTTGACATACGTTCATGACTTGCCATATATATCTGAGTTGTCATAAGTTTCTATTCTTAGTTTCAGGTTAGCAAAGTCATAATAAGATTCCATACAAACACACACAGTCTTCTCTACACCAGGCACACAAATAACAACAAAGAGTCGAAAGGAAAGGAAGGGGGGGGGGGGAAAAACTCTCTAACAGCAGCTTCTAACCTTGTTTTGGCGTCGATTTACCAGTTAAGATAGAACTGTTGCAGAGAATGTTTAGTACTTACTTTTCTTCTTTCTTCTTGTTCTCTGTTCTTTGTTCTTTCTACATACTACTAACTTGCCTGCTCTTTGTTCTTTCTACAAAGTACTAACTTGCCTGCTCTTTGTTCTTTCTACAAACTACTAACTTGCCTGCTTAAAAAAAACAAAGTTCGAGGCACTAGTTAGCTTCTTCTTTCTTCTTGTTCTCTGTTATTTCTATAAACTTGGCTGCTTAAGTTAACACAAAGTCCAAGGCACTGATCAAATTCTTCTTTCTTCTTGTCTTCGCCCGCCCGTCTTGCCCGCCCCTGAATCCACATCCAAATTTTTCAAAAGGAAATTTGAAAAGAAAGAAAGAAAGAAAAAAAAAGAAAGAAAGACGAAAAAAAAAACTGTACTCTTATATATAAAATTATTTTGCCAGTTTTATTCTTAAACAGTTATAATTAACATTACATATCATAAAAGAATTAAATATGGTAGGCTAAAATGTAATTATAAAAATAATGTGCATGGTAACAGCCAGCTGAAATCTCGCCGTCTTATATGTGCAGCGTAACACTTTCAACAGCAACAAGACTCTCCAGCTGTTCAGTGGGAATCACATGTGATGACGTGTGTCTGACTGTTCTGAGCCATGGTCAAAATCATGTGGAAATTCATCCAACCTTACCAAACTTTTCCCAAATTAGTGGTTCTGCTTGTACTGCACCATTTGCTTGACGTCTGTATGCTTAAAACTTTGTTTCACTGCCAGTTGTGGCAGACCATGTGCATAAGAAAGCGTCTTCTTTGTCTCATTTTCCTTTCATTACAGCTTCGCTACTGTTATACTGCACTGTGATGCTACTAAAAAGTAGGGATGGGTTCTCGATACTTTTGATACCTCAACACTCTCGATACTTGCATGGTATCAGCATCGAGCGATACTTCAGAAAATTTTCTCAGTACTTTTTCGATACTTTTGTAACTCTGCAATTTAAGGAAATGCGGTCTCTCTTTCTGCTTTTAGTAATCTACTAAATATAGTAGGCTAAATACTTCTATTTCTCCTTTATTTCTCCTTAAAATAGAGAAAACCAATCTATGACTTTTGTCTAGTCATAAATAAAGACTTTCCGACTTTTAAAATCCAAACAGAAGAGATTCTTAATTGTTTCGTTTCCTGTAAACGTTTCAATAACAACCAACAAGCAAGCTGACTGTCCAAACCCCACTGTAATTTTTTAACAAAAATTTGTAAGTGGACTGTTTCAAAACTAATTTTAGTTTTAATGTAGAGTTCAAAAATAATTATACACTACTGATGATATTAAACTTTGTCTCATTAAATATGCACACTTAATTAATTTAGTTGGCATTACACAGGTCTCTCAACTTTTAATTTTTAATGTACCTATTTATTGAAACTGGAAATG
This sequence comes from Ectobius pallidus, assembly GCA_964059195.1. Taxonomy (NCBI): domain Eukaryota; kingdom Metazoa; phylum Arthropoda; class Insecta; order Blattodea; family Ectobiidae; genus Ectobius; species Ectobius pallidus. The sequence goes on from CAXKWD010000006.1 coordinate 32,521,017, forward strand.
TTGACAGTATCGAGTATCGAGGAAAGAATCATGTATCGGTATCGAGTATCGGGAAAATCTGGTATCGACCCATCCCTACTAAAAAGCATTGTGCTATATTGAGCCAATATGGTACAAAATGTCGGAATTCAGATGAGAGGAGTCCAGTATTCAAATAACACCCGCACCCCAGTTTTCATGATTTTTTAAAAAAATTTGAGGGTAGTATTTGAGTATGTACAGTACTTGGCTTTAACTAAAAATTCTGTGAATTGGGTAGCATCACTACAATTGTTTAATTTTTCTAAGTACATGTACCGATCAACATACAGGAGGGGATAAATAGGATTACGAAAATAATTACATTGTTGCTGAAAATTTATTTTAATCATTGTGGTGGGTGTGACCTGAACTGTGACGGGTGTGACAATGTCAACTTGAAACTGAATTAGAACATCAAAGATTTTTACTTATGTGCTGATATTAATTATATTTTTGCACGACTTAACTAATTAGTGGTACTTACGAATGTTGTTGCCGAGGATCGTAAGTTGACATTCCCGCTCGCAATCTTGTTGCTTTGGAAACAAAACAAATTTCCATGCGAAATTGAATTGCGGGTTAAAATGTGTTTGTTACTTCCAGACAGACACATATCTGTAGGGCTATTTCATTGTTCTCTTTCCCCGATAAAAATAATATAAATTCATACAACACTTAACTAGAAAGCTAGAAACATCAAAGCTATTCAGTGAATTCAACACTCACATGGCGCCTGAGAGTTTCTTTTGTTTCGTGGGCCATTCAGCGCTACCATAACATGGAAACCATATTAAAGCTTGACTGGGGGAACAAACGAAGATAATTTGCCAAGTGAATGGTGAATTATAACATGACCACCGTCCCCTTGAGCGCCTCGTTTTTTCAAACTCTTTCCTCGATCCATATGCATCGCTTACGGCACTTGTATCGCAATATACTATTAAGTACATTATATAAAACACAATTGCAAGCATGGACATGCAACATAAATAACATTTTCTTATTTGAAAAATTATTAGGAAGAACATTTAGTGAGATCACAATATTACAAACTATGTAACCGGTTTACTGTTATAATTATTTTCATCATGGTATTAAATAACTTGAATGTAGTTGTGACATCTATTGAAACTGACTGGAAATGGGCTGAAACATTTTTAATAAGAACAGAGAAGATTTTGTTGACACATTACTTTTTTCAAGTTAAATAAAGTAACTACCACTTTTGTTGTATTTCAGTTGCAATTGATTGCTTTCCAAATGAATAAATATGATCTCATTATTATAAAGAATTCACCTGTTAGTCTTTTTTCCACCAAGCCCATGATTTTTAACAGGCAGAGTTATTTGTGTAAAGCTGTGAAGTGAAATGTTCTTCTAGTATTAGTTAGGCAGATTTCATTGTCCTGAACTTCTTGGGTACCTGCTTGACAAACTTCCACTGAATCGAGGTAGATCTGGTTACTCTTGCCACCAGATTTTTGTGGTCTCACAAACATATTGCATAGCCGTATTGAGACTGGACGACTGTTTTGCTATGCCTTTTCCCACATTTGTTTGCATGTTGGCTTGCTCATTTCATCAGCTGTTAGACATATTGCCTGAATTTTGTAGCAGTTCTAAAATACACACTTACAGAACTCAAACACAGAATTAATTATCACTTCTCACTTCTTTATTGGGGTATGCTGTTGTGTCGGTTGAGGCACTACACTACAAACCAAAAGGATGTGGGTGCTATTCCTTATGAAGTTGTTGAGATTTTTTCAATTGGCCTAATCCTTCTGCTGGCACTATGGCCCTGCGGTCAACTCAGCCTCTAACAGAAATGAGTATCAGGTGCAATCCTGGAGTAAATTGGGCCGGTGCATAAGGCTTACAACCTTACTTCATTCATGTGCTGAATGTCTAAAAATCTTGGAGCTTTAACCTTTGAACCCTATAGACCTTCTTGGTCTGTATAGGGATCATTTTACCTTTACCTTTCTCTTTTTTAACACCATTAAAACATTTGTGACATTCCCACCTGTCACCTGTGCCATGCATAGTCAAAGCTGGTAGATCATAGTTCCTTTGCCATGACAAAGAAGTTCCATTTTCTTACCATGGAAGTCCAAGAGCCTTTTAAAAGGTAGTATTGATGAAAACGTATGATTTATTCAACCTTTGCATGAAATAATCACTATAGAAAAACTGGAAAAGCTGTCACACCCATCACACACCCATAAGTGAATGTCACACTCATCACATGAAAATTAAGCCAAAATACCTGTAGTATGTACTTCAAAATTATTTTTAGATGTGTCTTCAATATTAAAATATCCTGACTTTTACCAAGTTTCTATTTTATACAATGATTACATGATTTTCTATCCAAGTTATTATATGTTTCTACAGTGTGTCCCACGCAAGAGTTGGCCAATGACGCGGGTTCCTGTGGCGCGGCGGGCACAGCTCCAACTCCCGAGCGATCGGGTGAAATATCTACGCTAATGAAGCCGCGATCGGTGTTATGATTCAGGTTCTCACATTTACAGTTAAAATTACAATGAAAATAAACAAGTACCTCATCACAAGAGATGTTGGAAATGTTCTCCTCTCGCATCCACACAACACTGACACCATTTTAGGAAATTTTCTTTCACGCGCATAAGTCCAGCTTCCGAGAAAGAGTTCATTTCTCTTGTGATAGGCCTATGTGATATTGTCTTTAAGTTCTTCTAACAGTATGTGAATATTATTTATGCAGAAACTTGAAAAATAAAGTGTATAGGTCAACTTCCCGTACATTACAAAGGAAACGGGTGAAATATCTACGCTAATAAAGCCCGCTGTTGGTGTAATGGTTCAGGTTCTCACAAAGAAAAACATATGTGATTTATTACATCATCTTGCAAGGACGCAAGACGTCGGTTTTTATCAAAATTCCCAGGTGTACGTCCTCCAAGCAGAGAAGCCGTGCGAAAACTTGTAAGCAAACTTCGGGAAACGGGTTCGATTCTCGATAGTAAACGAGGAACCAAGCGGCGCGTACTTACTGAACAGAAATTAGATCAAACCCACACACATTAGAAGAACTTAAAGACAATATCAGAAGAGAAATTAATTCTATCTCGGAAGCTGAACGCATGAAAGAAAATTTCTTAAAAAGGTTCCAATGTTGTGTGGATGCAAGAGGAGGACATTTCCAACATCTCTTATGATGAGGTACGTGGTTATTTTCATTGTAAGTCCAACTGTAAATGTGAGAACCTGAATCATAACACCGATCGCGGCTTCATTAGCGTAGATATTTCACCCGATCGCTCGGGAGTTGGAGCTGTTCCCGCCGCGCCGCAGGAACCCGCGTCATTGGCCAACTCTTGCGTGGGACACACTGTAGTTTTAGGTAGTGTTATCTGATTTGATGATATCTTCACTTAAACTCATCTTAAAAGTTTGTTTTATGATGGCAAAATCTGCACTCATTTGTTCTTTTGTGAGTGAAATTAAAAATTGCAGGAAATCAACTGATTCAGTGAGTATAATGCAATACCATCCAACATGTTAGGTCTAAATCATAAATTTCAGTCAACAAAAAAAGTACACATTTCACTGGTTGTTATTATATAGAAACCTTAAATTTAATATAATTATGAATGTGTTTTCACATTCTACAGTCTTTTCCCTTTAATTTGATATATAACATGTCTATCTCTCATAAAAAATAAATGGTGCAAAATATCTTGCACAAACTTTCTTGCTTATATGTGTTAAAAGCTGGTACAGAAAAAGGAAATTATAGAGACAGTTACATTTTACTTAAAACATTTTTTATATCACTAACATGTGTCTAGTACGGAAAGTATCAGGGCTTATCTTTATGTACAATGCTTTCACCGTAATAATATTTATTTTTATTTATATTATTATTATTATTATTATGACAATATTATACAGTGGTGAAGGGTGGATATTTTGAGTGGGTGTACACATCAGTCAGTACATTTTCTTCATCTTTTGTCTAAGTAGATCATGCATTCCAAAAAATTTATTACCTGACCATAATGAAAGAACTCTTTTTGAGCAAATAATGTACACAGGAAAACTGAAATATTTTGAGAATCTTAATATTCCACAATATATATCTCTGAAACAGGTAAGCTACTGTGTAATCGTCTGACAGACCAAGATAACAGCATAACTTATAGGCTAGTCTGGAAACTTGTGTTTTACCGGTATATTTTATTTTATATTTTATATCCAGTGGTGAAAGAATTAGGTGGTCATATTATATGACTGGAGTTCCTATTGACATCAACATTATTCTACAACGCGCTACGGCTGCCGCCTCTGCTCTGCGTGCTTAACTATGTAGATAGTAATGCATTATTTAGAATATCTGTACAGAATTTGTAACTTAAGAAAGTGAGTTGAAGAATTAATTTTAACTTAACACGTGGTACATGGTAGTGCAGAATAACAGTGAGATGCGTGGCTGGCATGGTGGATGAATATTGGTGTGGGCAGTATCATACGATCCTCCGTAGACAACTGCCAGACAGCATAACCACACGAAGCAGCAACTTCAAACATGCTTTTGTTGTTGTTGTTATTGTTATTATTACTACTACTTCTACTACTACTACTACTACTACTACTACTACTACTACTACTACTACTACTACTACTAGTTAAGTTATATTGCACGCTTTAATGTATATAGGTCATATTAAGTGTTTAGAATATTTGCATGAACCAGTAGTCTATTGAAACAACTCTTGTTTCTATTGTTCAATGATGCCTTCTTTTTTAATATTCACTTTAAACTATTATAATATCCATTCACACAGCAGTGATGACAAATCTGACATTTGTCTTTGCGAATGAGGAAACCATGATAAACTCAAGCCAATTTGGGTGGCCATGAGGTTTGATTTGAACCCAGGACCTCTTCCCTATTAACCTACACCCCCTCACCGTAATTAGTTTTGGTGTGTTAATTACAGCTGAGCTAAACTGACAGCATTTCATTAGCCTATTTCCAGAACTTGTACTGTCACACTGTGTAGTTTATTTTAATCTACAGTGTGTCCCACGCAAGAGTTGGCCAATGACCTGGGTTCCTGCGGCACGGCGGGCACAGCTCCAACTCCCAAGCGATCGGGTGAAATATCTATGCTAATGAAGCCGCGATCGGTGTTATGATTCAGGTTCTCACATTTACAGTTGGAATTACAATGAAAATAACCACGTACCTCATCATAAGAGATGTTGGAAATGTCCTCCTCTTGCATCCACACAACACTGGAACCTTTTTAAGAAATTTTCTTTCACGCGCATAAGTTCAGCTTCCGAGATAGAATTAATTTCTCTTCTGATATTTTCTTTAAGTTCTTCTAACGTATGTGGGTTTGATCTAATTTCTGTTCAGTAAGTACGCGTCGCTTGGGCCCTCGTTTACTATCGAACCCGTTTCCCGAAGTTTGCTTACAAGTTTTCGCACGGCTTCTCTGCTTGGAGGACGTACACCTGGGAATTTTGCTAAAAACCGACGTCTTGCATCCTTGCAAGATGATGTAATCACATACGAATCGTACATAAATATCCTTTGTTCTATTGTATACGTAGGCCTATGTCGTGGCATCAACACATGACACTAGCAGAAGGAATACTGACCTACTTTGTCGACAGAGTCAAGGTCGTGGCAGTTCAATGACACACGTGCCAGATAAATCACATATGTGAGAACCTGAACCATTACACCAACAGCGGGCTTTATTAGCATAGATATTTCACCCGTTTCCTTTGTAATGTACGGGAAGTTGACCTATACACTTTATTTTTCAAGTTTCTCCATAAATAATATTCACATACTGTTAGAAGAACTTGGACAATATCACATAGGCCTATCATAAGAGAAATGAACTCTGTCTCGGAAGCTGAACTTATGAGCGTGAAAGAAAATTTCCTAAAATGGTGTCAGTGTTGTGTGGATGCGAGAGGAGAATATTTCCAACATCTCTTGTGATGAGGTACGTGTTTATTTTCATTGTAATTTTAACTGTAAATGTGAGAACCTGAATCATAACACCGATCACGGCTTCATTAGCGTAGATATTTCACCCAATTGCTCGGGAGTTGGAGCTGTGCCCGCCACGCTGCAGGAACCCGCGTCATTGTCCAACTCTTGCGTGGGACACACTGTAGAAGAATTGCCATCATACACAGGGATTTATAAGAATTGTATATTTTATTGCAGGCAAGATGTTGTGGCACCATCTGGTTATGTACAAAGTCTTGTGAACAAAATTGTGAGTAATATCACCATCTTCTGCAACAACCTCATACTAAAGTACGTGGAAGAAGATATTGTGCTTTCTGTAAATGTGAAAACTGTTACTCTTCAGTCAGCAAATGAATTGTGGCTACCTACATTCTCAGGTAAATTTTGCTGTTGTAATAAAAATTAAAGTATGTACCATATTTTCCAATGTATAAGGTGCACTTTTTATGCTTAAAATAGGCCTTAAAATGGGATGCATCTTATATAACTAAAGTACAGAATATGACTTTCAAGATTTGCGTGCACTCCTTTTGAAATTATTCCAAGAACTTTGTTGAGCCAGCTAATGCAAAAGTGCCCATGACCTTCTCCATGGGCGTACGGTGAAATTTTGTTCAGGAGGGGTTCAATGTACAGTCATCTTAGCTCATTGTTACTTAATACTTTTCCAAAATAACTAAACAATTGTATTGTGATTAATAATACACTATCATTAATATGCAGTACAATCTTTGAAACTGTTTTTCTTGTGGTTTCTGTCCATTTCTTGTTTAAATTAGAGTCTATAAATAAAAACTTTCATTTGACAAATTATCATAAACTGTATTGTGTATAGGGCACGTTTTAAAATCATATCAAAATTCACCAGTGGAAAAGTCCCATTAAAACCGATTATGTCATTATGATTTTGTGACAAGCTCCTGATTACTGTTGACTTTATGAACAGGTTGAAAAAATTTCAGTGACAGAGTATTCGACAAGTTGATTGCAGAAGTAGTCATTTCATAAATCCATTTCATGAGTTAAGTTGAAATCCAATGAAATTCTGACGTCAAAACGATCACACGACATGGATAACCAGGCCACCGAATCATCTTGAGATATTCCGAAGGGAGTTTTGTTTACAAGTAATACAGCACTGTTATTAAGTGCCAGTATGGTACTTTATGAGATTGTGTGTAGGGATGGGGAAATGTCTGTCTGCCCATCTGTCTGTGTGTCTGTACACACGATAACTCAAATACGTTTTATCCGATTTTCATGAAACTTGGTATAGGCATTTATAACGTCCATGGGGAGAAGCTTATTGATGTTGGACCAAATCGGTTGACCGGTACCGGAGTAATGCCCAATTTAGTGCCTATTTTTATGGTAATATATTAGAAAAGCATGATAAATCAAATAAGCTTTATCGGATTTTCATGAAACTTGGCGTACGCATTTATGACGTCCATGGGTACAAGCCTGTTGAATTTGGACCAAATCGGTTGACTGGTACCAAAATAACGAGTATACCAATGCTAATTTTGTAATGGATATAAAATGCTACAATATTATTTATTGCATGGCCCACAATATAGGCTAACTTAGTATTAAAAATAACGTAACAAATTGCCTAGCGTGATTTGATATTGCTAGTCCGCCTTGATTGGTTCATTTCTTCATAATGATATCAGTGTAAATAATAGTGTAAATAAAAGATTTAAAACACAACTAGCCGTTGAATATTGATATTATATTGTGCATTTTATAGATACCGATATCTACATTATATTTTAATGTGAGTATTTTTCTTATGCGTTTCTGTGCAGCAATATACCTAATGTAATTCCTGACAGATAGATTTCAGATTGACTTTTTATTCATTCATAACCTAAAAGGCTGCTTTAACCTTGAAACAAACATGTCAGCAAATTGTAAGCCTATTGCATCATTATTATTGTTATTCCCAGCGCATTTTGTTTTTGGAGTTTAACTCAAAGATCTATTACAAAAATAACTTCTTTTCTCCATGGGCCTATCATAATTGCAGTTATCACTGATTAAAAAAACCATTCTGGAACCTTGTTATATCAGTGTACCTGATTTTATTTAACTTAGGGTTGCCACATGTCCGGTTTTCCCCGGTCATGTCCTCTTTTTAAAGTTAAAATTTTCTGTCCATGCTGAATTTTAAAATTTTGTAAAATATCCGGGTTTTACTGTCAGGTACCGTTAGTAGACAATAATAGATCAATAACTTTTTAAGTTTAATTTTTTTATGTGTGGCAACACTTAGTTTTGTGCTTACCGAATGTGTTATGTTCTCAAACTTGGTGAGACCCGCTAGGTGGGAGTGCAGTGCATACATAGCTTCTATTCCAACTTCTGCAACTTCCTTTGTTAAGACGTGTTGTATGCTGTGTTAGTATTCAGTTAGTATTCATGTGCGACAAAATGCCGAAAAGGAGGTGTAAATTTTCTGTTGAATTACAGAAGAAATATATTTGTTTTAAAAGGGGTAGGGACGATTTCGAAGGTGAGCGCATGATTTGTAAACCGGGTACGTTTGTCTCTGTAGCAAATAAAGGAGGACTTAACCTGCAATAGCTTGTGGACTCAGCAAAACATAAAAAGGCGATTCAAGGAGAAGCATCATCAACCAAACTTACAGATTTCTTTGTGAAACCATGTAGTAAATTGGAAGACGAAGTAACAGCAGCAGAAGGAACTTCCCACACTGTTAAAAACCACAACAGTTACAATGTGATGGCTTGCACTTCTGGTCTATTCAAGACCATGTTTCCAGATTCTGATATTGCCATGAATTTCTCACGTGCACAAACTAAGACAGAGGCAATTATAAATTCTTTTCTGGCTCCCGATTCTTTGGACAGCATTCTAAAGAACATTGAAAGGAACAAAATAGGTTACTATGGAGTTTCTGTTGATCCGGGTAACCGTGGTGCTTTAAAAGTGTTTCCAGTATTTATTCAATATTTTGACTGGAAAAATAGTGGTTTACAATCCAAATTAATTGAAGTGGAAAACCTACCAAGTGAGACTGCTGACACAATAGCATCGTATAGACTACTAATGAAATGCGTATCATTTACAGGCGAGAATTGCAACACAATGTTCGGAGGGATACGGCAGAATTGTGAAGGAAGAAATGTGTTTGCAAAGTTAAAAAAGGGGTTACATAATGAAACTTTAATTGGTGTGGGATGTCCAGCACATATTCTCAATAACTGTGCTCATCAAGCAGCAGACATTTTATAAATCGATGTTGAGAGCATCATTTTCAAGATACACACAGTCCGAACGGAGCAGTTAAAGGAGTACTCTGAATTTGTTGACATTGAATATAAAAAGCTGCTATCTCATAGCAAGACAAGGTGGCTATCATTATTTCCAGGCATCAGTAGACTGATTCGTATGTTTCCAGCTCTTAAGGCATTTTTCCTTTTGCAGAATAAACCACCAGCATTGTTAAAAAGATTTTTTGAACACGAGTTGAGTGAAATTTATTTGCTGCAATTGCAATCTCTCATGAATATGTTTCACTTCTATATTTTAAAGCTCGAAAGGGAAAGTAAGTCAGTTGTAGAGGTCCTGAAAGTCCTGCTTTGTGTTCAGGAAATGCTCACTGAACATAAGAAAAACTACTTCATACTCCTCAAAGTTAAAGACCTTCTAGAAGAAGAAGATGAGAAGGTTCTTGATAAAGAGCGTAACAAATTTTGTGCAGAAGTAAATAACTTATATGAAACCACCATAGAATATCTGGATAAATGAAATCAACTCATGAAAGAGTTTTCATGCTTTATGTGGATGTCTCTTAAAGAGCCCCTTGAATGGAACAAGGTAGAACCTTCCATCAAATTTCTTCTAGATAAGGGTGTGCCCATTGATGATGTGAAGTGTTTCGATCAATTATGTAATCTCAGGAAGTTCATAAATATTCATAAAGATCATGGTGTATTCAATGATCTTCAACCACATCAGAAGTGGACCAAATACTTAGAATCTTCCACATACATTACATGCCACTCTGAACTTCTGAAGATTGCACAATTTCTTTTTTCAATTTGGTCATACAATGCAAATGTGGAACGGATTTTTTCTTTTATGCAAAGTCAGTGGAGCAAAGAGAGAGGAAACTTATCTTTGCCATCTGTGCGAGGCATATTACTAGTACAATACAATTATAACACTTCACTTGCAAGGAATTTCGTGCCTATCTCTTAAGTAATAAACAATTATTGAACAAGATAAGATCTACAGAGAAATATGCTTGGGCCAGTCATCAAAAGAAAGACGAACAAAGTGGATCTCAAAGTGACAGACTTTGAGGTAATTGTTTGTATTTGTAAAATGTACAAGTTTCATAATTAGTTCCCCTACTAATATGATTTAACCAGTCCAGTAGTTTGTAACTCTATTTGGTTTTAAGGTAGCCTACTTTGTTGAAATTATTGGCAAAAATGTCCTCTTTTTTGATCTTCAAAATATGGCAACCCTATTTAACTTGTAAATTATGATAAATCTTTAATGTGTACGAAATTGTAAAATACGTAACAACCAACCCAGAGTTTTTTTTTATTTCCTTACCTGATGGTATAATCTTAAAAATACTTGATCTTCAAAATATGGCAACCCTTTTTAACTTGTAAATTATGATAAATCTTTAATGTGTACAAAATTGTAAAATACGTAACAACCAACCCAGAGTTTTTTTATTTCCTTACCTGATGGTATAATCTTAAAAATACTGCAGATATTTCGGGGAGGGTTTCAACCCCCTGAACGCCATACGCCCATGACCTTCTCGTGACTTCTTTACAATACAGGCTCTCAGTAGTGAAATTCTGCTGAAGTGCATCTCACCTCAATATTATTAGTAAAATCTAGTCCATATTATTAGAAATAGAAGCTTCTTTCAGGCTGTTTTACCATGGTCTGCTTGGAGTAATATATCCAAATGTTTCGTCCAATGCTGCGGTGGACATCCTCAGTGGCGTCGCTCTATAGGTATTAATACAGCAAAGAAACTGTGAGTTAGATGTCCTATGATAGTATGTTAACTGGACGACACTGGCGCTCTTTGCGGCGAGTAACTAAAACTACATTCTGATCATGTCAAATGACTTGGGAAAATACATGAACACATCACAAAATGTGTTATATTAAGAGAGAAAAATGCACAATATTCTACTTTATTGCAAATCTGAATTTTAAATTTAAGAAATAATAAAACTGGTCTTATATTCTAGTTAAGAACAGGTACATGGTACCTAAATAGGCTACTGTTAAGAACTCTATCTAGACCTAGTATTTTTCCTTTAAAATCATCATTTAAATTATAATGATATTAAAGGTTGTCTCTGAATATAGGTCTGTCACGCTGTTCATCCTGCACTTCATTGTTGAGAGTGTATTTTGTTTCTCTATGTTATATGGCAACATACGAGTTCAATTATAGGTCTGCCTTCCCTCAATTAGACTATCGCAGGTTTAACTCCATTAAACAAAACAACAACAAAATCTTGGATCATGTGGAATTGAGAACACCGTCGATACAGCAGTTTTAATGAATGAGTTCTTATAGGAATTCATAAACAGACTATTTTCTATGTGTTCAAAGCATAGACGGCAATTTTAACTCAGAAATATTTTACATGTTTAATTAGTACGTCTTCTCGTTGGCCATTAATGACCCATTTTATACATCAGAAACCATTACAACAAAATGAAATAGGAGGGTTGATCCAGAAATAAGGTTCCCATCAATTTTACAAATAGACAACATTGTTTATTCTCATAGTAATGTACATCGTTGGAAAGAAGACACTTTGCTCTATTTTTCGACATAATAGCCATCTTTTTCTAGGCATTTTTGTAGACGGTGCTCCAATTTTTGTATCCCAATGTCATAGAACTCCGCCACCAACTCGTTGAGGAAGCGTTTCACCCCGTCTTTGACTTCATCGTCGCTCCGGAAGCGTTGGCCACCCAAGTGTTCCTTTAACTTCGGGATCAAGTGATAATCGCTAGGCGCAAGGTCCGGACTGTACGGTGGGTGACAGTCCACCCAAAGTTTGTCAAAAGGTCCTGGGTTTGACGGGAGACGTGAGGTCGGGCATTGTCGTGAAGCAGTATTACACCGGCTGTCAGTCGTCCTCGCCGGCGGTTCTGGATAGCTCGCCTGAGTTTCCTTAGTGTCGCACAATAACTGTCTGAGTTGATTGTTGTCCCAGGTTCCATGAAATCGATCAGCAGTATCCCCTTACGATCCCACAACACACTGGCCATGACTTTGCCAGCAGAAGGAGTTTGTTTGAACTTCTTTGCGACTGGTGACCCTGAGTGACGCCATTGTTTGGACTTTTCTTTCATTTCGGGAGTGAAATGAAGCACCCACATTTCGTCTCCCGTAACAATGGAGTCCAACAATCCTTACGGAACGAATCTCGCACTTGGCGGGAGCAACAATGAGCACCTCCATTTCGGACGGCTGCTGAGCTAAGGCTGAGCAGTGCAGCAAAGTGCGGCCAGGCGGAATCGAGAGTGGGGGAACAACCGCGCACGGCGATGTTGCCGAATTTTGCCTCGCACCTTCCCGTGCGGCTGGAGCTCTTTGGGAACCTATTTCTGGATCAACCCTCGTATAAACATATTGCATTAAAGTAAGTTGAAACATAACCACACCAGACATACATGTCATGAGTAAGCCAGTAGGCCTACAATAAATATTACATATTTTTTTGTTCTTACCTTTCTGGATCTTTTGGGAAAGTGAAGATATGCAATTCAGGATTTCTTCCTTTATTATTACTGGATATTTTGGGAAAGTGAAGATATGCAATTCAGGATTTCTTCCTTTATTATTACTGCAATTACAGCAGAACAATAAGGTTCTTTCAAAATGCGCTTCTTCTAATAAATACAACATTCCTATTTATTTACATACTTCCTGAAGTAGTTACTGTAGTGTTAGTTTATGGTCGCTATGATGTTTGCACGTTCATGTTCATCTAGCATAAAAACGGACTGAGTTTCATTACTCTATTAATACGTATACTGTGGTGGCATGGTCAAAGTTTTCTGTTTGAAAGTATGTATCTGATGGCAGCTGCTGGCACTCTATTTACACTAGTCGGGTCCCTGCCCGAACAGAAAGTGGGTGGGACAGAGGCCAGTTGGGGTGATGTTACCTGTGTATTACTGCAGTCTTCTTGTAAAATATCGCTCTTCACTGGTTGGCTGGGAGGGCGTAAGCAGCTGAGGAGGTGTATGTGGTATCGAATCTTTATTGCTGAAATGTTCTGATTGGGTCTCCTTGTTTATGTGTGTGGATTTTTCTTAGACCTTTAATAACTGGATTCCAAATTCTGTGTAATTTGAGTGATTCTTCTTTCTTATGGGGTTGAAAATCTCAGTTGCTTCACGCTGCAGCCGAGCATGGTAATATAGAATAGAAGAAATAATGCTGGTGTCTTGAAACTAAAATGTGCATCGATTGCATGTTCTGCTAAGTTGTGAACTTATCACATTGACCTAGACGGCAATTTCTTTTATGCTCAGAGAGTCTGGTGTTCACACTGCACTGTGTGGTGTGCCTATGTTTGCACTGTATGCACTGTATGTGGTGTGCCTATGTTTGGTGAGCCTTCACCACATGAACAAGAAATTTTCTTTGCACTGGCTGAGGAAAGCTGGTTCCTGGGTCTTTGGCTGAATCTAATATGTTACTCAACTGTACAGTAGGCCTAAAAATGGTTTTGACGCTATAGGATGCATTCAGTTCTGTCCATGATGTTTCTGTAGTATGGTGGGAAAACTGTGCCCTTGCTCTTAGGTTGGTCCAGCTTGGAATCATGGGCTGTTTAGGTGGGCATGAGATCTCTTTATTTCATGGGCTGAGTATCCATTAGTCTGTAAAGTGTGTTCAAGGTTCAAGGTAATGATCGTGTAATAAATCTTGTAATAAATATGATTCACAGATGCGGGAAGTGCGATTCACATGGCCCAATTTTGCCTGAGGTGACGATTAGAGTTTTTATTAAGATAGCGGTCAGTGTGAGTAGGCTTATGGTAGACCGTTTGTCCAAGTGTGCTGTTAGATTTCTTGCTAACCAGAACATCCAGGAAAGATAGCTATCAATTTTGGGTTGATGTTATTTAAGTGCTGAAGAAAGCCTTGAAGAGCTTGTTCACTGTGGCTCCATGTGATGAATGTGTCATGAATATACCAGAGCCAGGATGATGTTTTGTGGGTGGCAGTATCCAGGGCTAGAGATTCAAATGATTCCGTAAAGAAATTGGCCACCACCGGGCTTAGGGGACTGCCCATGGCCAAACCATTGATCTGCTTGTAATATGTTTGATTCCATTGAAAAAAGTAGTGGTACAAACTTGATGAAAGAGTGCTACTATGTTATTGGAAAGAATTAGTATTAGCTGTGTGATGCTGATGGCATCCTTTACAGGAACCATTGTGAAAGAGGGAGACAACGTCAAAGCTCATCAGAAGGTCATAAGATTGCAACTTAAGGTTTTGGAGTTTCTGGATAAAATGTGAAGGAATCATTGTTGCCTATGTGTGGATGTAGTAGACAATGACATAAGTAGGGGACCCTATGCCACTGACAGTAGGCCTTAATAGTACCTCTGGTTTATGTATATTGGTTATGATGTAGAGTCTAGGAAATTGAGCTTCAGACTTGGTGTCCCAGTGTTTGTGTTCCATGGGTAAAGAAGAATTCTTGATCTTTGATCAGGTAGGGGTTCTTCATGTAGTAGTATCCTGTTAGGCTTTTCAGAACTCCAATAACGGTTGTTTTGTGAATTTACTTACCCACTTAGGTGGAACCATGATTCGTCTGGAAAGAAAATTAGATTAGAGTCCCTTTCTCTGTCATGCACCCTATTCTGAATCCATTCACAAAACCTCATCCTTTGTTCCAACAGAGCCATAGAAAATTCCTTCCATAGGCCTTTGTCAATTCCTGGTTCCAGAAAGGACCTAGCAACTAACACAAAGAGCAGAAAAATACACGTGAAGATGGAAAGTGGGACAAGTTAATCAGACTTCGCTAGCTATTGTCATATAAGCAGTTTAGAGTTCTAAGCAAGCAGTGGTAAAGAGCAGACATAGGTAGGAGGTGCTGTGTGGATATATGTAAAAGTGACACAAGGGGCATGGCTATCGAAATTGAAGCATATAGGATGAGGATGGGTATATTTGGGGTTAAAGAAGAGCATGGAACAAGGGAACATTGAGAGAAGATTTGACTAACATGGCGACCTGGGCCCTGGTGATAATAGTGCTACTGGTAATTGGAAAGGTTGAATTGAACCCAGGCCCAAAAAGCGGGTCAGGCTGTTCAGAAGAGGTCATAAAAAACCTGGAAAGAATGGAAGAGTGATTAGTAAATAAAATAAATGGGGCTACAAGAGAAGTTAAACACGAAATAAGAGAGGAGATAGCAAGAATGAAGATGGAAGTGGAACAACTGAAGACAAGAATTGATAAAATCAAGAATGCAGACCTGCAGCTGAACTTAGTTTTCCACGGTATAGAAGAAAGAAAAGATATTAGTGCTCTTCAGGAAGTCAACAAGCTATTGGAAAACAAATTGGAAGTTCAGATAATGGGATGGGAACAGGGAAGATTCCGGGGAAAAGAAAAATTATAGCTAAATGCGCGTCCACGCAAGTTGTTTTTGTCACACTTAGGAGAACTAAAAAATTGAAAGGGACGGCGATCTACATTAACAGAGATCTATCCCCGATGGAGAGAGTAACAAGGAAGAAATTAGTGGAACGAATGAAGCTGGAACGTAACAAGGGTAAGAAGGCTATTATATGCAACTTACAACTATATGTCGATGGTAGAAAGATAGACCTAAGTAGCAGCATAGGAACGAACATCAAGAGAGTCATGACTTCGAGAAGCTGTACAAGTTAAAAAGCTTTAAACAGTAGAACTTAGCCGGGAGCTTTCAAATAAGCGATAGGAATTTGTGATGAAGTGCTAAGTTAAATAGATTAGGGTTCATTAAGAGTGAATTACCAAGGAGAGTAGGGAAACAGTATAATAGTTTTAATCATTATTGTAAGTTTAGATAGGGAGTTGAGGGTTAAATAATGATTGATTGATATGATTTATTTGTTCTAAGACACTTTACACTGGCCCTTAAGTTATACACTTTCGAAAAGGAGCCGTACCTACCTTCCGGTTTCTGGCAGGTCCTTTTCCAGGAAATACATGCATACATAATTAACACACGGCAGATAGTTCAACGTCATCAATCACACTAGCTTTAGTACTTAAACACTACCTTGATTGAACTGCCGATCGTATATCTTCATAGGGCACACGCTATCATGGACGCTGGAGACGTGTGATGGATGTGATACTAGACACTAAATTATTATTTCATCCTAATCTTACAATAATGATTTAAACTATTCTACTTTCTCCCTATACTCCTTGGCAATTCACTCTTAATGAACCTTAATCTATTTAGATTAACACTACATCACAAGTTACTATTTGAAAACTCCCGGCTAAGTTCTATTGTTTGAAACTTAATAATCTGGTACGGCTTCTGGTGGTTATCGTTGAGTCATCAGTGGTTCCGCTTGCAGCAGCAGCTGACTCGTCCTTGCTCCAAGGCCCGTGAGGAACCTGGAAACGCGTCACAGATGACGTACTAGCTGCCGCTCTCAGCTGTTCTTGGCGGCTAACTCCAATTGGTAACGTCGTTGAACGCGTTCTACATTCATTAACCTGACACGCGGCACCCTCTTCCGATGCTGACGCGGTTATAGCTTTCCTGGTGCTTGCTGCTACCGTGCTGCTACTTAGGTCTGTCTTTCTCCCATCGACATATAGTTGAAGGTTTCGTACGATAGCCTTCTTCCCGTTACTACGTTCCAGCTTCATTCGTTCCACTAATTTTTTCCTTGTTGCTCTCTCCGTCAGAGATAGATCCCTGTTAATGTATATCGCAGTCCCTTTCAATTTGTTTGTTCTCCTAAGTGTAGCAAAAACAACTTGTGTGGACGCGCATTTGGCTATAATTGTTCTTTTCCCCGGAATCTTCCCGACTCTGTGTGCCGTAAGGAACTCCCATCCCACTATCTGAACTTCCAGTTTGTTTTCCAATAGCTCATGGACTTCCTGAAGAGCACTGATACCTTTTCTTTCTTCTATTCCGTGGAAAACTAAGTTCATCTGCCGGTCTGCATTCTCGATTTTCTCAATTCTTGTCTTCAATTGTTCCACTTCCGTCTTCATTCTCGCTATCTCCTCTCTTATTTCTTGTTTAACTTCTTTTGTAGCCCCAGTTATTTTATTTACTAATCTCTCTTCCATTCTTTCCAGGCTTTTTATGACCTCTTCTGAGCAGCCTTTCCCGCTATTTGGGCCTGGGTTCAATTCCACCCCTCCAATTACCAGTAGCACTATTATCACCAGGGCCCAGGTCGCCACATTAGTTAAATCTTCTCCCGATGATCCCTTGTTCCATGCTTTTTTTTTAACTTGAGGGTTAAATAATCATTAGGTGTTTAGTATCAAGTCCATCACACGTCTCCAGCGTCCATGATAGCATGTGCCCTATGAAGATATATGATGGCAGTTCAATGAAGATAGTGTGTAAGTATGAAAGCTAATGTGATTGATGACAGTGGGTCACGCTGAACTGCCGTGCGTTAATTATGTATGTATGCATTATCTTGAAAAGGACCCGCCAGAAACCGGAAGGTAGGTACGGCTCCTTTTCTAAAGTGTATAACAAGTGTATAAAGTGTCTTAGAACAAATAAATCATATATCATATCATATAAGCACAATACTTCATTAATTTAATTTTAAAATTGAGATTACCAAAATCAAATAATGTTGTGAAATGATAGAAAATCCTACTTAACATTGCCCTGTCCAATATTCCTCTGACCAGATTTAATGGTTTCTCCTTTTGTGGAAAGTCAAGAAGAAAATAATATTGTTACAAAACTTTTATAAATGACAAGAGTACTAGTAAACTTTAACTAACAAAAAAAAAAAAAAAAGCACTGCACATTTCTATCTATAAAAGTTTTCAAAGTGTTCACGCAAGCTATAGGTTCTACTAGCATTTTTCTACGTGTCTAGTATGAGTGTCTATTCAAATGTTCCGCTCAATGTAATATCGCTGAATCAGCTCTCTCAGCGCATTGATATTAGTATAAGCCCTCCGATTTCTGTGAATCCCCTTTCATCGACAGGTGCAGATGTAGAGGCAGCATGACATCACAGCGTCATGTTATAACGTTAGTTAGTGTCGAGCCTCCACTCATGAGAGATGTGCTGGAGCTCAGTCTAGTATCCCGCCTAATTCAGACAATAGAACAGAGGTTTTCTATTAATTAGCGGATAAATACATAATACTTCTATTTACAAGTATTATCGTGTGATATTAATTAATCTATACTAGTTACAGTAGATTCAGTATTAAGCCTGCAGTTACACGGACAAGTCGCGTTCTGATACTGCTCTGATTTACTAGTAACAAAGGCCTCTTCGCGCCCTTTGCATTTGTACTAGAAATCGTAGGAATAAAACTTCATTTCAAGTTTTATTCAATCCAAGTAAATTATTCAACATAATTTACGCATTTTTTAATATTCAAAGTGCATTAGATTCACTTGCAAGCTCCACGTAAGTACATAGCGTGTGACGTCATCAGTTAACCAAGAAGCTATATTACGTGAACGTTCAAGTGCTAATAACTTTAAATATATTCAATTTACAGTAAATTTTATTACCTTTAATTTGAGATATAACTCATTGGTAAAATACAAAATTTACTAAATTACTTCCAGTGGTGCAACACTATTCGCGCCATTTTCCAGTTCATTGTTTCAACGTGTTTCTTTAATTATTATTCAGTGTTCATATATATTATTTCTTCAAGTGTTTACAAGTATTAATAAAGTGCAAAGTTTTTCATTACATGCTAGATTGTTAAACCAATATGATTCCTGAGATCTCTGTATCCAGTGTCCTCGTGATATAGTCCACTCTTGCTCTAAATGGTCCTCCGCTTCTCAGAGAAATTTTCCTATGTATTGCACATACATTGTTTCACTACGTCCCGAACATTTGTTCCTCTAGAACCTGAACCCTAACATTTGCTCCTCACTGACAGGGTTTTCGTTCCAATCCCTATCATTTGGTCCTCCGGGCCGGATATTTTACACCAGTACCCAAACATTTGGTCCTTAACGGGCAGGATCATATTGGTACAATCATACTTTTTGCATACTTGTATTCGCAAATGCCGTTTCTCGAATTCGTCTCACACATCATTGCTTCCGCGTCGGTCGGTTCGTGAGTTCCAGCAACCCTGAACTTCGCAACACAGGACAGCGTCTTGCAGCAGTGATTCGAGACATCGTGGGATTCCGGTCCACAACGAACATCAAGAAAGCAGTGAACAGCTGATTCATACATTATCGTGCAGCAGTGGTAGAATTTAACTGTCAATTGCAAGTAATTTCCACATTTCACACACATCATGGAAGGTGATTTACGAGCCTTAATTAGACGTAGAGGTGTTATTAAGCGAGAGCTTACTTTTCTACAAAAGTCGTGTGAAACTGCAAATCAAGACACCGATGTGTTCTTATTAAAAGTTAAATTTGACAAGTTAAATGAAGTATGGGACAAATTTGACATTGTTCAAACACAAATAGAATCTCTTGTGGAAGCAGAAGAAGATTTGGATGATTTGTTACTTCGAGTTAAAAGCTAAACTCAGTGCAATCCTATGTCATCATGAGCAAGTGCATAGTGCGAATTCTGTGAACAGTCAACAATCTAATCACAGTGGTAATTCTCATCACACATGTCAATCTTCTACTTCACAGTGCAACAATAGAAATATACAACTCCCAAGAATCCAAATTCCGGTATTCAGTGGAGATGTGACTAATTTCAAGCATTATCATGACACTTTCAGTAGTTTAGTGGTAAACAATGAATCATTGGATCCCATCCAGAAATATCATTATTTGCTGAGTTCAGTGAAGGGTCAGGCTCACGCGCTCATTCAGAATCTTCCAGTCACTAATGAGAATTTTCCTATAGCATGGAACTTGGTGTGCTCTAGATATAATAATACTCGAGTCATTGCCACAGCTCACATCAAAAATTTACTTTCGTTACCAATAATGAAAGATGAAAACGTTACAGACTTGCGAAACTTACTAAATCAGTTTCAAAGCAATCTTAACGCCATCGAAGCTCTCAATATTGAAATCCCATTACACGAAGTCATGTTTATTCAATTAATATTGGATCATCTTGGTGAGACTACACGCAAAGAATGGGAAAGTAAAATTGACTCAAAAAGGTTCACATCGCTTCAAGAGCTGATGAACTTCCTAGAAGCCAAGTCTCATTCATTAGAAGTGTTATCCAATTCCAACAACGTGTCCAGCCCATCACCTGCAAGAAAGGTTGAGCTGCGATCGCCACAATACACTGTCCAGGAGCCGCGACAGTCGTACGGAGGTACAACCAGATTATCTTGTACCTATTGTCAACGAAATCACAAACTGTACCATTGTGATGAATTTAGGCAAATTCCAGTCAATGAGCGATGGAATTTCGTCAACTCTCAGCACCTGTGTGTAAACTGTTTCTCATCGAGTCATCAGGTACGCCAATGCAACTTAAAATCATTCTGTGAGTGCGAAGAATCAGTACACAGTCAACTCCTGCATCGTGACATGAATACGGTTTCGCTCCAGGATGATTCGATCTCCACGACAGATGAAATGCCAGAAATGCATTCTTTCATTGTCACGAGCAAATCTACACATCAGCAAATTTGTCCTCTGTGTAAACTAAATCACGCTTTACACAAGTGTCACAAATTTAGCAGATTAAGCATACAACAACGATGGAATTTCGTGCGATCCAAGAGACTTTGTTTCAATTGCTTCTCTTCTGAACACAAGGTACAAATGTGTTCTCTTCAGGCTTATTGTAAGTGTGGCTCAAATCACAGCAAGCTATTACACTTTACAATTAAGAAAGTTCAGTCCAAAGCATACTCTTTCACATGCTTTAACATCAGTCGAAGTCAACAGAGCACTTCAATACATAGCAATTCTAAACAAGCTAGAATTCAAAACAATTCAAGCAAAGCCTCTCATCATATGCAGAGTAAACGCTTAGACACAAATGGACCCAGTGCAGCGGTCACACCAGTTCGCAATAGCTTCGCTTCCTTCAGAACCAGGAACGAACATTTGCACCCAACCATTCACAATAAATCTTTCAACAGCCAAGGAAGATTTAAAACAAGTGATAGTGTAAATACAAGATGTAAATCAGATCCTTTTTACCGATCTTTGCATTCTAAAAGCAACACTCAGTGTCTGTCTTCAGAGCGAAACAACACTCCGCAGTGTCTGCCTTCATCGATAAACAGTACTTCTCAGTGTCTGTCTTCAGAGCGAAACAACACTCCGCAGTGTCTGCCTTCATTGAAAAACAGTACTCCGCAGTGTCTGTCTTCAGAGCGAAACAACACTCAACAGTGTCTGTCTTTATTTAGAAACAATAATCAGCAGTGTTTATCTTTTTCAAAATAGTGAAAAGCTATTTACTTGCATCATCTGCATATATCCCGTTAGAGAGCTATTATGTCTGTAAGAACTATGAAAAGATAGCCAAACCGTTACACTGTGATATATGTAAGAAAGCTATTCTTTAGCACTGTTTGTGTTAAAAACTCACTTAATGTTTATCCAATGGTCTTTCTCCATTATGTCAAGATACCATGTTAGTAATATAAGATCATCAGCTGTGCCCTGAATGATATAAAGAAATCATCACGCATTTCTTCAACAAGTTTCTACAGATTGTGTTTCAACAAGCCACCTGATCTACACTACATGTACCTGAGTCAGCTGTTGTGCAGAAGTCGAAGTCTTCACTTATAGATGTTACAACAACAGTTTGGATTCCAGCCATCATTCACCTAGACCTTCACAACCTTACGTGTGATTCCAGTCTAATTAGTGTAGAGTCAGTGCTTTCAATGTAAATAGTGAAATCAATGCTTTTCTATTCAATATCATATTCTTGCAATATATGTAAGAAGTAATATTTTCCAACACATATCACATGTATACATCCAATTAGAATCAGTGATTGTTTTGTGTATATATAAGTGTCTTTTCCATTATAGCTTGCATTCCTGTTATGTTTTTTATTGACGTTATACGTCAAAGGCGCGGAGTATGTTCACGCAAGCTATAGGTTCTACTAGCATTTTTCTATGTGTCTAGTATGAGTGTCTATTCAAATGTTCCGCTCAATGTAATATCGCTGAATCAGCTCTCTCAGCGCATTGATATTAGTATAAGCCCTCCGATTTCTGTGAATCCCCTTTCATCGACAGGTGCAGATGTAGAGGCAGCATGACATCACAGCGTCATGTTATAACGTTAGTTAGTGTCGAGCCTCCACTCATGAGAGATGTGCTGGAGCTCAGTCTAGTATCCCGCCTAATTCAGACAATAGAACAGAGGTTTTCTATTAATTAGCGGATAAATACATAATACTTCTATTTACAAGTATTATCGTGTGATATTAATTAATCTATACTAGTTACAGTAGATTCAGTATTAAGCCTGCAGTTACACGGACAAGTCGCGTTCTGATACTGCTCTGATTTACTAGTAACAAAGGCCTCTTCGCGCCCTTTGCATTTGTACTAGAAATCGTAGGAATAAAACTTCATTTCAAGTTTTATTCAATCCAAGTAAATTATTCAACATAATTTACGCATTTTTTAATATTCAAAGTGCATTAGATTTACTTGCAAGCTCCACGTAAGTACATAGCGTGTGACGTCATCAGTTAACCAAGAAGCTATATTACGTGAACGTTCAAGTGCTAATAACTTTAAATATATTCAATTTACAGTAAATTTTATTACCTTTAATTTGAGATATAACTCATTGGTAAAATACAAAATTTACTAAATTACTTCCAGTGGTGCAACACTATTCGCGCCAATTTCCAGTTCATTGTTTCAACGTGTTTCTTTAATTATTATTCAGTGTTCATATATATTATTTCTTCAAGTGTTTACAAGTATTAATAAAGTGCAAAGTTTTTCATTACATGCTAGATTGTTAAACCAATATGATTCCTGAGATCTCTGTACCCAGTGTCCTCGTGATATAATCCACTCTTGCTCTAAATGGTCCTCCGCTTCTCAGAGAAATTTTCCTATGTATTGCACATACATTGTTTCACTACGTCCCGAACATTTGTTCCTCTAGAACCTGAACCCTAACATTTGCTCCTCACTTACAGGGTTTTCGTTCCAATCCCTATCACAAAGGGAACATAAATTCAGTCAGTTCCTTTAATTCCTATGTGAACATAGGACCACAACAAATTTTTGCCATCATACTCTGTTCCTTGACAAATTCCATATCTACTTTTGTTTCTTTAGTTCTTGATCAGTTGGGGTTTGCTTTGGAGTTCCGCGCAATTATCCAATTATCCAAATAATCATTATCTGATAGTTTTGAAGACCATATCTTTAGTATATAGCCTACCTTAAGCAAAGTTAAAGAATGCTGTAAGTTTCTGTTAATTTATTGTGTTGTTCTCCATGATTTATGTTTATATAACAGCACAGATAGTACATGTGATTTAAAAATTCTAATTTTTGTGGTCCTTTGAATATTTTGTGAGTTCCATATAAATTATTAAACATTTACTCCCCAGAGTAATTTTGCATCGCCACTGTGTGTTTGCTATTTCAGAAATTTCACCATTGCTAAGGAAGCTAGTGACTCTTGCAGACTTGACAATATGTTTGGACAAGAGAAATGCTTCTGGCAAAATAGAAATGTACCAGGTTAGTAACACATTTATTTCTATAAATGTAATATTATGACAGTGCCTTGTGTAAAAGCAACGATATAGTATGTCGTGACTTAAATTATCCAAATAATCATTATCTTTTGTCAAGTATCATTGACGTTTCTTCTTAAGACATTATAGGCTTTAAAGTAAATTAACTATTATTGTACCTACATTTTTCAGCCTGCAAATGTAACGTACTTACACAAGGGAATATGGTAGTAATATAGTAGTTTTAACTAAGGCTATTTCATTAAGAAAAAAAAAGCTTGTCTGGAGAGGAAAAAAGTAAAACTGTAGTTCTGTTTTGTTGATTAATTGTTTAATCTTTGAATGAACAGTTTTTTTTACAACAGATTGTTTCTTTTTTGCATCTAATTTTCTTTATTACTAACATGGAATCATTGTATCAGCTGTCAGATCATGGGATACTAAATCAATTATCGAATGCATTATCACTCAGATACTAACCAATGTGTGTGAGAAATAGTTAACCTTATCAAGATAACCTAAAAACAGAATAGTAGAAAAATACACGAACTGGCTTGCACTGATTCAAAATTGTGGTTTTAATCAATGCACATTTAAATTGATTCAATTCCCAAATAAGTTACGTTGCATAAAATAATGAATTTTTGTCCTTTGACTCTAATCACAGATATGACATATTAATCACCGCACATTGATCCTTGATGTGTCCAGTATTGATCTGATGTTCTATCTGATAAAATTGCATCCTTGTGACCCTTGGAAGCATATTATAAGATAAACGTTGGTCATTGATTGATATCCAAGGTATTGCTAAACAATGTCGATCATATCTAACACATGTTGTATGAATGGAATGCTCTTAACAGAACTTTATTAACTGCATTAACCAAAGTTTTGTTGAGGTAAGAAATTTTCCTTTTTACATTGCCTAATATCCATTATTCTCCTCACATAATAAGTGGCATACCAACAGTGATGGGGGCCTACCCAGTATTCACAATTTCTACCATTCACACAGGCGACTCAAATATATGATAGTAAACTGCCTAATTCGTTACATTCCATGGACCCTGATTAAACTATTTAATAATGTTAAAAGCATTATCCGGGCTTGTAGGCCTTGGTCCAGTTGACATTGCTGTGCCAAACGTTTCATTCACAACTATGACGGACATCCTCAGTGGTGCTGGAGTCTTGGGCAAAGCGTTCTGGTTGGTGGCTGGCTGTTACCTGGCTCGGTGCTCTACTCTGCAGCAGTATTTATAGTCTGTGAGGTGGGGCTGAGATTTCATGCACTAACTTCTTATTGGTTGGCAATATTCAAGTTGGTGCATGAGCTGGTTGAAGCAGGGAAGTTATCTCTGTTTCTATATGGTTTTTTTTCATACTAGCCAGTATGGGAAACCAAATTGAATGAATTTTAACCCCTTCTTCCTTTCTGTTAAAGTTGTTGGATGTTTGTGAATCTCTATTGTCTCTTGTAACCTGGTATGATACTGATTAATGGTGGACAGTATTTCAGTATCTTCAAACAAGATATTGTGTTCTCCCCCAGCAAGAGCGTGTTCAACCTCTGCAGATTTCTCTGTATGATCAAAGCGGCAATTTTGTTTATGTTTGGTAATGTGAGTCTTAGCACTGTGTTGAGTTATCCCGGCCTACAAGCCTGGATAATGTTTTAAATATTGACTCCGGCCATGAAAGCCTGCAATGATTTATATTTAATAATGGATTACTTTTTAATTTGGGATTCACAAGTTTATTATGCATTAGGCAACTTTACGTTTTTACCATACGTTTTCTTAGAACACCAGTACCAGACTGCCAGAGAAAATGCTCGTTAGTATGCATTTCCTTCAGCCATGGTATTGGAAAGGATTTCTACTTTGATTTAACAATGTTATTCTTATGTACAAATCAGAGAAATCCCAAACATAAAAGATTTAAACAGTAGATTAATGATAAACTAAACAGTAACTGTTAGGGTCACTATGGAAAATTTAGGTATAATGGAAAGGATCTAGCCTCTGGAACTAGAGTGGAGGACCAGCTAATTACTATTAGCAACGGGTAGAGCAGTAGAAACACAGGTGCAAATGGAAACAGGGATCCAATGAATCTTATATAGAAAAACAACTTATACCATGTCCTAAAACTATGTAAACTTTATTCACACACTTGCAATGCAATATAGAATTGAATGAATGTAAAAATGATGAAAATATGCTGAATAAAAACTAAAATAACCAATATTCAGAATTGGTGCGAAATTATTTAACACGTGGTTGTAAATGTATGTAATTTGCAACATATGTTGAATAATACACTGAGGCACTCGTAATAATTGATATTGTAAGTTGATTAACAGGAAATAAATGTAGTATCATTATTAAGCATAATTTGAACTAGGATAGGTTGCACTGTGAACCAAGGATTGCACAAGAGAACACGAGCCTAGTCATATGACACAGATGTGTGTTAACAGAGGATTGAAACATTGTAGCAAATGCTAGCAAGCTAAATGCTAGTGTAAAGAACAATGACTAGAAAACCCGCGAATTGTAGAGCAAACTCGCACACGTCGGAACAGTGAAGAGGTTGTCGAAGGACTGAGGTGATGCTATGAACCTTGCACAAGGCATGGACGCTTAGAACTTGCACCTGTCGCTTGCATCATATGATGAAATCAATTAGAATTGCTGACTCGGCTGGCGGGAATAAAACTAGCAGGCATTTGAATATAATAAACCACTATACATGTAGCTTATACAAACAGTAACTTACATAAATTAAAAATCTTTCTTGCAAGCTGTTGCTTCTACAAATTAACTGCTAACTGCAGAAAGGCAACTAGTCTTCAAAATTAACAAATTCACTTTTCAGCATAAATCAGTTCTAAATGGGTAGACACACCGTTTACTGCTGAAAGGGAGCCTCTGTCATCATATTTATAGGTATGGCAACAGTTTGAATTTTGCTTTGAAAAACCTGAGTTTGAAAATAACATGTAAAAACAGTTTTTTTGTGATTCCTGTAAAATCAGGATTTGTGGACTTGTTGCCTTTCTGCAGTTAGCAGTTCAAATGTTGTTTCATGAAAACTCACTCATTTTGCAACAGAGTTCTCAGGGCTAAGCTTGACAAACGAGATTGCCCTCTTTCTTCTTGCTCATTGGGGCTAATATTATTTTATTACAGTAAGCCTTTGGTACTTCTGATGTGGCTGTTTCTACTCTTTTTATTTAATTAATTATTTAAAAAGTGTATAACGCTGCTTAGTAGACCACTGTTTATTCATTCAAACCAAGATTCATCTCTGGTCTGGTAAAAATAAATAAATAAAATTGTAGGGCCTATGTTCAAAGTGGAGCCTGTGGCAGACTGTCCCTCCTGCCCCCCCCCCCCCCCCGTATGCCTCTGCACATAATTCCTTCTTCCTCATTGGGATGCTAATCTTCTGCAACTATCTACATACTAATAAATGTTTGGGTTTTGATAAAATAAACACATGATACTTTTTTTCCTCAACTTAGGATATTTGTTTGTTGTCAGGTCTTTTGTTGTGATTGCACCATCTTTATGACAACTTGTTTCGTTAAGACACTACTTAAATTTGGTAAAAAATATTTTGATTGGCATCATTCTAATTAAATACTGCTAAAAACTATTATATTTTTGAATACACGAGTAAAATTCACTTCTCCGCTTCTTCTGTTAAATAGTTTTTTAGAAGAACCAGCATTTTTTTGAAACATGCAAAACATTTTTTTTTAATCTATCATCTAAGAATTTGCAATGAATAAATCTCTTGACATAAAAGCCTAAGTTTATTCTGGTTTGTAATTTTACAAAATAAAAAAGTCCTAAATGTACTCATTTTCTTTTACCTACTGGCGAAAATTTTGAATATGGAATTTGCTAGTTCTGTCTCATTTACCTCATTCTTGGGATTTATAACTTACTTATATTATACATACACTTTTCTAATAAAATAAGGGCCAATTGTATAAACATCATCGACTGAAGATCAATTGTGATCTTAGTTCAGAAAATGATCTGATTTTAGACCAGAGTCATCTTGTATAACACTCATCTAAGAGCAACTAATCAAAGTTCAATTTTGATCCCAGTTTGTATATGAGTGCTTGGCAACATCACAGAAACAGCTGAGTTTCATGAGGTGAGAGCATTGTTACTCTGTTTTCCTTCATATTCAGACTATGTGTTATGCGAAAGGAAGGGAAAATGTGACCAAAATTAAGCAGAAAGAGGATCGTTCCCCTAATTTTACAAGGAGGACAAGGTTGTTCTGATTGAAATTGCGTTGGTAAATTATAAAGACATTATACAATCCAAAAAGATAGATGCGAAAACTTCCATGCCGAAGTAAAATGAGTTGAAAAAAGTTGCCTCAGATTTCATTCTGGAAATATATATTAGCTTTAAATTTTTCATCTAAAAACTAATGTGTAAGATTAATAGATTAATGCTTTATGTAGAATGTTAAGATGTTTGTTCATCTGTTACAGTTTGAATGTCATTCATGGAAACCAGGTATTCCACTGAAATTTTCCCTATTGTTTTTAAACTTAAAGAGCTCACTTATGTTTTTACCTGATGACTGCCTTATTCCAGTAAAATTCATGATGAGGAATTTACTCTATTTTCAAAGTGCAGCATTTATTTATTTATTTATTTGTTGTGGAAGGGGTAGGAATAAGTGTTGGACTTTTTATGAACATCTTGATCAGACAGTCTTCTTCAGGTATTTCAAAATTCATTAATGAGTTTTTAAATTTTTAAATATAAATTTCCTCCCATATTTCCAGACTTTTATGTTTTTTGACTGACTTTAATAATTTTGGTTCTCTAGAAATTTCATGATCATATTCCCGAACATGTGATGCCACAGCTGATTTCTCAATTTTACAGTGTCTAATGTTCCTCATATGGTCTTTTACTCTTGTATCAATGTTTATTTTTGTTCTTCCTATGTAAAACTGATCATAATTTTTGCAATTAACTTGGTATATGCCTGATTTTTTCCCAAGAAGTATGCCATCAACATGGAGGGATTTATTACATTTTTAATACTGTAATTTTTTTTTGTGTCTAAAGTGATCCCAAAATCTTTCAAACAAAAAACAATTGCAGTATTAAAAGTTTAATAAAAACTCTACATGTTAATGGCATACTTCTTGGGAAAAAATCAGGCATATACCAAATTAATTGCAAACATTGTGATCAGTTTTACGTAGGAAGAACAAAAATAAAGATTGAGATAAGAGTAAAAGACCATATGAGAAACATCAGATACTGTAAAATTGAGAAATCAGCTGTGGCATCACATGTTTGGGAATATGATCATGGAATTTCTAAAGAAGCAAAATTATTACAGTCAGTCAAAAAACATAAAGATCTGAAAATGTGGGAGAAAACTTATATTACAAAATTTAAAAACACATTAATGAATTTTGAAATACCTGAAGAAGACTGTCTGATCAAGCAGTTCTTAAAAAGTCCACCAGGTCAAGATCTTCCTGAGAAGGATTTTGGCACTTGACATTGTATTTGAAAAGGAGGAGGAAGCTCCTTGAAACATACCGTACCAAAATAATAAAGTAAAGCCTAAAAGTGTGTATAGTCAACTCATATAGTAAGATAAGTGCTATATTGTTGAGATGTCTTCTGGAAAAGTGACTAGCATCAGAACGGGTAGACTTACATAAGAAGTAATTTTAAATAGTGACTCAATCAACCAAAAGGCCTATGAACAAATAAATATCCTAAGTTGAGAAGAAGGTATTAAACAGTATTATTTTATTGACTGATTTCAATGGTACCAAACGTGATTTTAAACACTTTGGATCAATTGGTAAAACCACAGTATACGTATTAATACAGTAAAGAAACTCAGTCCGTTTTTCTGCCATACGGACATGCGCGCGCAGATTCCATGCGATCCTACCGGCCATTGAGTAATACTACAATCACTACTGCGGGAAGAATGGAAATAAATAGGAGTCTTGAATTTTTATAGCAATGCGTGTTTGGAAAGGATGTTATTGTTCTGCTATAAATTGCAGTAACAATAAAGGAAGAAATCCTGAATTGCATTTCTTCACTTTCCCAAAAGATCCAGAAAGGTAAGAAGAAAAATACGTAATATTTATTGTATGCCTGCTGGCTTACTCTTGACACATGTTCTGGTGTGGTTATGTTTACATTTACTTTAATGTGATATTTTTATCTTTAATTATGTTGTAATTTCTTTCAATAGATACTAATGAAATGAAAATGTCAGCAGTCTATATCACGGTTAAAGATAACAATATTTAGGATGTCGTATTGTGATCGCTTAAGATAACACAATATTTGCTGCGGTGCAGCTTATTTCCTATGTGCATTGTAATGTATATGTCAGGGCCGGTTATGTATACAAACATGTGTGCCGTGTTCGCAGTCAAGAATGGCTATGTGAGCTCTAATGCACATGGCCATTTTGCAGCATGTAGCCGATTTTTTTTCTTTGCTTGCACAAACCTGACAATCAAAGATCCACATGCCCGGTTGTAAGGATCAATGCTAAGGAATATCAGTGCACATAACTCAATTTCGTAAAAAAGTGCACATAGCCGATTTTACAGGCGGTACGATATTTATTTTCTCGAACACGATGTAGGCGTAAAGATGACGAAAACATAATCTTACATCATAAATTCTCGGATACATGTGCCATTAAGCATTAAGGTGTTTGCGACAGTAAACTAACATGACATCATTATCCAAACCTAGGCAAGCAATAGGCTACTGTTAAGAAGCGTATCTAGTCCAAGGTTTTTCCCACCTTTAAAATCAACGTTTAAGTTATAAATTATATTAAAGAGTGACCTTTGAATGTAGGTTTGTCACACTGCTCGTCCTCAACTTCATTGTTGAGATTGTATTTTGTTTCTGTATCTTACGGCTTCGATCTACCTTCAATTGTAATGATTTCAGGTGTAAAAAATGGGTCATCAATAGTCGGCGAGAAGACCTACTAACAAAAACTGTAAAATATTTAAATGTAAATTGCCGCCTATGTTTGGAACACTTCGAAAACAGCCAGTTTATGAATTCCAATAAGAACTCCTTAATTAAAACTGCTGTACCGACTGTATACTAAAAGCAGTTTTGGAGTATTAGAAATTGAGAAATATTGATAGAAACCTATATTTTTATTTTTATTTTGTATTGTATCTTATGTAATATTGTATTATTTTTGTAAAATGATGACATTTCTATTCTAATGTAATATTAGGCTACTTTTAAAAATAAAAATGAGTTATAATTGGTTTTCCAAGAATCATCTTGAAGTTATTAAAACTTGTAATAAGAATAGCCCTAGGAACTGCAGTGCAAGTTACAGGTAAGTGGCATTTAAAAATTGTGCCTGATCTTAACTAAAATAAAATACATGCTTCATTGTTTCTTAAATTTAAAATTCAGTTTTGAAAGAAGATTTTTTTCTCTTATTATAACATATTTTGTTATGTGTTTATGCATTTTCCCAAGTTATTTTATATGGTGAGAATGCAGTTTTACTCAACCGCCGCATGGAGCGCTAGTGTCGCCCAGCTAACAAGTTGTCATAGGACTTTTAACACACAGTTTCCTTACTGTATTAATACTTATACTGTGGTAAAACGGTTTCTTTATTGTGGTTCAAAGTAGTGGCTTTCATGCTGTAGCCAAAGTCATGAGATTTCTAAAGCAAAGACCAAACTCTCTTGCTTTTCAGCCGGAAAATTAGAGAATATTTAATATTTCTTAATGTTATTTACATCAATTTATCACTGTAGAAACAGAGACTGAAGGTTCTGTTTTTTGTGAAGTTATTGTTACATTTATTAATATTTAAAAGTAACAAGCACCAAAGGTAAAATTGTAAAATTGTAAAAAATTACAAAGAAGTTGTTAAAAACCGTGGCACAACTGAATAATAAGATTAAAACTTTAAAACACTTAAGCACCACTTACGTCAAACATAAAATTAGTAGGACATGTTTCGGGAGACCTTCTCCCATCCTCGGCTACTGGTCTACTGGCGTGTCGGACTCTCGGCTGCTGGTAATACCGCCCTGTGTACTGCTTCCCCCTCTCTCTTCCGGCCCGTAAGCTTGATGACCTCGCTGACAGGCGGGATGTCAGTGTTCATCACCATGTTACCATATTTTGTAATAAAAATTTTTTCCCATGTATTGAGGTCCATTGGATTGCTAACACGTTTCAGTAATGAAATGTCCTTTTTAATGTGATGGCTTTCGGTCCAACAGTGATATGCTACCGATGATTTATCAATCTCCCCATTTTTTACATTCCTGAGATGTTCCTCCATTCTAGTTTTTAAATTCCTCTTGGTTTGGCCGATATATGATTTGGGGCAATCTCCGCATTCCATTTGATAAATGCCTGATACATTAGTTTTTTCCGTCGAGTTCTTCAGCGGGTGATTTAACAAATTCCTAAGAGTATACTTATTCTGGGGCGCCAATTTAATATTGTAATTTTTGAAAATTCTGTCAAATTTGTGAAACACTTTCGGATGGAAGGTAAACTTCCTGTATTTAACCTGACTATCTTTTGTGATGACTAAGGTGCTGACTTCTCTTATGTTCTGTTTATTTTTGTGTTTTCTCAACATCTTGTGTATGATGTTTGTATTGAAACCGTTGGTAATGGCCACCTCTTTTATGTGTTCAAGTTCTGTGTTATATTCAATCTCAGTCAGGGGGATATGTATTAATCTGTGTATAAGGCTATGAAAAATGGCAAACTGGTGTGGTTTTGGGTTATGGTTGTTGAATTTGATATAATTATCTACATGAGTTGGCTTTCTATAAATGCCAAACTCTAATTTGTTGAGGTTTCTGATTATTTTCAGGTCCAGAAAAGGTAACCAACCTTCCTGTTCAATTTCCATAGTGAATTGTACTGCCTCGTCCTGTAGATTAAGTAATTTGAGCGCATCTTCTAACAGTTTCCTTGGGACGATCGCCAGGATATCATCTACGTATCTGTTCCAACTCTTAAACATATGGGGGAATCCTCATGTAGATAATTATATCAAATTCAACATCCATAACCCAAAACCACACCAGTTTGCCATTTTTCATAGCCTTATACACAGATTAATACATATCCCCCTGACTGAGATTGAATATAACACAGAACTTGAACACATAAAAGAGGTGGCCATTACCAACGGTTTTTATACAAACATCATACACAAGATGTTGAGAAAACACAAAAATAAACAGAACATAAGAGAAGTCAGTACCTTAGTCAACACAAAAGATAGTCAGGTTAAATACAGGAAGTTTACCTTCCATCCGAAGGTGTTTCACAAATTTGACAGAATTTTCAAAAATTACAATATTAAATTGGCGCCCCAGAATAAGTATACTCTTAGGAATTTGTTAAATCACCCGCTGAAGAACTCGACAGAAAAAACTAATGTATCAGGCATTTATCAAATGGAATGCGGAGATTGCCCCAAATCATATATCGGCCAAACCAAGAGGAATTTAAAAACTAGAATGGAGGAACATCTCAGGAATGTAAAAAATGGGGAGATTGATAAATCATCGGTAGCATATCACTGTTGGACCGAAAGCCATCACATTAAAAAGGACATTTCATTACTGAAAAGTGTTAGCAATCCAATGGACCTCAATACATGGGAAAAAATTTTTATTACAAAATATGGTAACATGGTGATGAACACTGACATCCCGCCTGTCAGCGAGGTCATCAAGCTTACGGGCCGGAAGAGAGAGGGGGAAGCAGTACGCAGGGCGGTATTACCAGCAGCCGAGAGTCCGACATGCCAGTAGACCAGTAGCCGAGGATGGGAGAAGGTCTCCCGAAACATGTCCTACTAATTTTATGTTTGACGTAAGTGGTGCTTAAGTGTTTTAAAGTTTTAATCTTATTATTAAGCACCAAAGGTGTTTGTTGAAAGTCCTAAGTGTAAATCTTTTAAATGTAACTGCATGATAATACTTCCAGGAGTACTCAATTCTAGTGGACACTATAAATGAAATCCCCCACCTCAAGTCTCACATAGTAAGTTATGGTCTGGCATTTGTGCTAACTCATGTATGGATTTTTTGAAAGACAAACTTTGAGAACTGGTTGCTGTAATCTTGTAATGGGTTACATCTTCTGTCCCTCAATATTTTAACACAAAGATGTAATGCCCTCAGAACGTCAGTTTGCCTCTGATCCAGCATATCCATCTTAATATCTGCAGTCGAGGTTTTAAACTACTGTAGCCGAGGTTTGTATAGATGGTCTTAGTTAAGAGCCATGGCTCAGAGAAATGAGAATACCTTTAAGAATTTGTGAATTGGATAAAACCTTGTTTTAGCAATTTGGATTTCAAATTTGAAAGAAGAAACTGTTCTTGATATTACTTCGTTAATAGCTATAATACACTGTACAATGTACTGTATTATGTTTAAGATTCATTTTCAAGTCTGGTCTGAGTGTACAGCATATGATATGGTATGTATCGGGAACTAACCATATCCCACCAGCAGTGACATTGAGGAGTAAGCTTACAGCATGTAATGTTTAAAAGTAGTACAGTAATATTGAATATGATGATAGTGTTTCAGTTTTTATTACTGTTTTAATTATTTGTTTGTTTTTACTGTATTCAGTTTGATCAAACTATGAAGTACATACAGTATAAAGACTCCATTTATTTTTAAAAGTTAAGCAAAAAAATATAATATTCTGGATAGTTTTATTTCTGAAACATGCAGGATTTTTCTCCCCAGGAACCACTTCTGTATCGATGTTCAGTGGAACTTCATTTACTGCGAAGTTACCACAGTGCTACAGCAAAAAGAGCTTCAGTGACTCGAGTTGATATCCACTGTGCAAGAATGGATTTCAGCCTGACTGAGCAGCAGGTTCCCATGCTCATGAGGCTGGCACTCCTCGCACTTGCTCTCCATGGAAAGGAATTGCGCCCTGAACAATCTGCAGATCCAGAGATTGACCCTTTAGAAGATGATGATGATGTTGCAATAGTTCCAGGTACATTATGAGAGTGTTAAAGTGTTATCAAATTGTAAGAAAAACAAAGTTTTAGTTTCTGCTGTTGTCCATTGCTTACAACATTCCAGTGCATTTGTTTCATACCATCAGTAACCTACTTGATTACATCAGTCTTCTCCTCCTATACATTGTTTACATCTGTAAATGACAGCTGATGCCAAATATTTTAAAAACAAACAATTCATTTACTTAATTTACTGTAAGAGTTGATTATACACAATTTTATGCTTCACTTACCATTATTTTAGTATAAAAGTGTGTATAGTCAACTCATATAGTAAATTAAATGTATTATAGTTGCTTCACTGTGTAAGCTCCACAAAATCTTTAAACAATTCATTATTTCAGTGTTCAAGCTTTGATTATTGTATGGTATGAATCTGGAACTAACCATATCCCACCGGCATTGGATGTATTGTGACATCTATTAGTGTTCTTTTTAATAAAAGGAGTTAATCTGAAACACTGCTACATAATGACAGCTATTCAGGTAACTGAAAACACAAACAACACACATTAAATAATAATTAAAGAAAGGAGTGAACAAACATTACTGAACTGAAAAAGGTCCTGATCTTTCATACTGTTTTTCTTTATTATTCTGTACATGAATCTTTAACTAGAAGACTGGTAAAATATTTACAATTCATACTAATAGACGTAATAATATTATTATACAAATTAAATTATACTTACTTACTCAATGGCAAAAGACAATTCCTCAGCAAGCTAAATGAATATTATCTATTTTATGGAACCCAAAGGTTCATTGCCGTGCTTACTTGAGCCCGCCGTTCAACCCTATTCTGTGCTAACTCTATCCAATCATCCCACGCAAATCCTACTTCCCTTAAGTCTATCCTAATATTGTCCTCCCACCTAGGTCTAGGTCTTCCTGGTGGTCTCTTCCCTTCGGGTCTCCCAATCAATATTTAAGCATTCGTGAACCACAGATTATTGTCTCTGTTGGACATTACATGAGAATATTATAAGAGAAAAATTCCTCCGACACTGGGACTTGAACCCAGGACCTTTGGCTATTCGTGCCAATGCTCTACCAACTGAGCTAAGCCGGAGTTCAATTCACACCGCCAGATGGAACCTCTCTCTTATGACTGATTGCCCTAATGGTCTACCTCACAGACAGACAAGTTACGTTGTATGCAGTACTATGAGACACACTAATTAGTGATTTTTGTGACCGGGCTCTCACTGTTATTGTACAGTTAACATTCAAGATAGATATTTAAGCATTCATGAACCACTGATTATTGTCTCTGTTGGACATTACATGAGAATAGCCAAAGGTCCTGGGTTCAAGTCCCAGTGTCGGAGGAATTTTTCTCCTCTAATATTCTCCCAATCAATACTTTTGAGAGATGTCTCTCCTCCCCCATGCACACAACATGTCCAGCCCATTTCATCCTCTGTGATTTAATTACCCTTACTATATCTGGTGAAGAGTACATGTCATGAAGCTCATCATTATGCAGTTTTCTCCAGTCCCCATTTTCATCCCTCTTAGGTCCAAATATTTTCTAAGCACCCTGTTTTCGAACACTATCAGATTATGTTCTTTGAGACCAGTAAGCTGCTATGTCTTACATCTATATAATACAACCGGCAGGATAATAGTTTTATAAATCTTTATTTTTAGATTTCTGGACAGAAGACTAGAAGATAAAGAGTTTCTGAACTGCATAAAAACAAGCATTTCCTGATTTGAGTCTACACTTACCTTCGGCCTTAATATTATTTGTGTCTGTAATTATTGCTCCCAGATATTTGAATTTTTCCACTTGTTTGAACAATTTACCAGCTATTCTAATATTTTGTAGAGCATTATTTTGATGTCCCATAAACATATACTTAGTTTTTTCTGTATTAATTCCCAATCCAACATTCCTACAAGCATTGAAAAGACTTTCTGCATTTCTCTCGATTGTGTTTATGTCATCGCTCAACAAGTAGACATCATCTGCGTAAGCTAAAATTGGGTGACTGCCATTTAATTCTAGGCCTACCTTGTTTTGTTATACTTTCCTAATGACATATTCCAAATTGAAATTAAAAAGTGAAGGTGATAGTGCATCTCCTTGCTTCAATCCACTTCTAATGGCAACCTATTTGATGTAAATTTCCCTACCCTGACTCTGCTATAGATTTCATTTAGGCACATTTTGATCAACCTAACTAACTTCTTTGGTATCCCGAACTCAATGAGGATATTGTACAATTTGTCTCACCTAACAGAGTCATATGCTTTTTTAAAATCTATGTATAGCTGGTGGACAGACTTATTATATTCCCACTTTTTCTCCAAGATTGGCAAATACAGAATATATATGATCAATGGTTGATCTATTTCGCCTAAATCCACATTGGTGATATCCAATGATTTCGTCTGCATATGGTTAATCTTAACAGCAGTATATTGACAGAATTTTGTATGATGTTTGTAAGAGAGAAATTCTTCGATTGTTATTACTTTCGGCCCTATCTCCCTTTTTATGGATCGGTAAAATGATAGATTCTTTCCATTCCTCTAGCAATTCCTTCCTTCTCCAAATTATAAGAATTAGTTTGTGGATATCTGAGTTTAATCTGTCCCCACCTGCCTTAATTAATTCTACTGGAATTTGGCCAACACCTGGAGATTTTTGTGTTTTTAGTTTACCTATAGTTGGTTCAGCAAACAATGGCTCTGCTGTGAATATTTCACTTTCTACACTTTGGACATCTCCATGCTCATTTAATAATTGATTAAAGAAATGTTTCCACCTATTCAAATTAAATTATAGTTAAATTATGTAGAGATTTTTTTAAATATGACAGGAATAATCATAGAATATTTGTTGTGTTAAATATTATTAATTCTTTGATATTAATTTAATTATTGTGATTTTAATAATATTTAAGTGATACAACACTTATTTATATTGCTATATATCACCGTTAAAGCATCATATTTAAAGCTATGCCGAAAATCGGAATTGGTTTACATGATAGAGAAGAAGCTTAATAAATAATAACAGAGAACTCGACTGACCAGAACCAAGGAAACAAAACACAGCATGAGTATCAAATGCTGTAAGAAGCATTGAACTTAAATAGAACAAGTAATTTGTCAAATTACTATTACTCATGTAACAACAGCAGAATGTAGAAATTCAGCAAGTGAATGTAGATAATAAATTTAATTACATATTTGAAATTGCCGTTAATATGAAATTAATGTATATTTATTAAATAAATTATGAGCAAACATAACAAATCTTTAAATGCAACATTACGTGACTTTTGAGATAAAGCTGGATTACTCAGCTACAATAAATAACATCACTAACTGGAACTGAAATGCTGAATAACAAGATTTTAAAGATATAGAATTTACTCACAGTGTAATATCATCCGGTTTCAGATTAAATAGATTTTCATTTTAATATGACGGCTTAACCAAGCACACAATTGACAGAACATTACAAATAAATTAGTTTAAATATGGAGGCTACATATATTCTTAGTTAAAATATAATTCACTATAAAACGGTGCTCTTGATTATATAAAATTAGGCTCATAATACAATAAGAACAAATCTGGCCGCTCATCAGAACTTACTGGAAGCTTCATGACATCGTTGTTATGTACAGCTGATTAAATACTTTTGATAGACAAATTAATTAATTATAAATAACTGGACAAGCAATAGGACCTCGATGATAGAAATAGAAGATAGGAAAGAAAACGCATAACAAAAGATAACACAACCCAAAGACAAAACGAAATAGGAAGAATGCAGTCCACTTACATAATTAAGATTACAAAAATACTGAGCTGCTACATCTCTACCCCCAACAAGAGCAGACCCGCAGAGCCTAACCTAGATCTGTAATGAAGTGTAGTGAAGTCAAAATTTATCTCCAGCATTCTCTCAGGATTAATTGCTCTCTTTCTCTCTCTCTCTCTCCCTCTCTCTCTTTCTTTCTCTTTCTTTCTCTTTCTCTCTCTTCCTCTCTCTCTCTCTTCCTCTCTCTTTCTCACTCTCTCTCTCTCTCTCACTCTCTCTCTCTTTCTCTTGCTCTCTCTCTTTCTCTCTCTCTCTCTCTCTCTTTCTCTCTCACTCTCACGAACATATCACAACATCCGTTTGGCTCACTTGGTTTTTATAGAACTTTACCATGTGACTAGCAGAGAGTCTAATATACAGGGTGTTTTACAACTACAACAGTAAAATATTATCTCTGGTTCCAATACATCAAAGTAAAGTTCTTTAGTGTAGAAGAAAGGAAGCAGACATATTTAGTTGAAATTTTAGTTTATGTTATTTATCTTATATTACAATTACAATTACAATTACAATTACAATTACAATTTATTACTCCAAAGTACACGAAAAATATATACAAAAGTTGATACACCCCCCGAAGAAGCAGAGCTTGTGTTCGGGGGTGGTTCAGTTATATATTAGAAATACTTATACTAAACAATTACTTTAAAAAAAATGCATAATTTGGAGAAGTATGACAAAATGTTATGTATGAAAGGTTAGAACATGTTCTATTTACAATACAAAGGTACGAAGCAATACAACAATAATACATAACTATTTATTTGTTCAAATTTTAGTAAAAACAAAGAAATTAAGTTCTATCCAAATTTTAAAGTTTAATATGAAAAATGTTATAACAGTAATAGTCGATAACAGAAGTAATAATTATATAAATTTTCTAATTTTAGACCTAAATTGTTTGTTGTTTAAGCTATTTAGATCAGGATGGTTGGTAATAAATGAATTGAATAGTCTTGGGCCAAAACTTGAACAGTGCTTAGCTCCAGCAGTTGTAACATTTTTCGGTTCAAGTAATAAATTAAATTGATTCCTTCGCGTGTTATATACGTGAGATTCTGACTTGTAATTGTCACGATGTTTATGAAAATAATCCAGTATGACGTACTTGTAAATTTGGTCTATGGTGAAAACGTTAAATTCAGAAAATAATAATTTGGAAGAATAGTCAGGAGGCTTAAATAAACAAATCTTTATTATGCGTTTTTGAAGACAAAGCAAAGGGCTGAGGATCGTTTTTGCAACTCCTCCCCACCCAATTATGCCATATTGAATAATAGAATGAATTAGGGCTAAATAAATCGTACGTAAAACATGAGCTGGTAAACATGAACGGAGAATAACGAATTTATAAATGACTTTACGTAGCCTATTGCATAAATATTCAATGTACTTGTCCCATCTTAAATGTCGATCAATTATGATGCCTAGATATTTCACTTGATTTGATTCACTTAAGGAGGGACAAGTGCAGCTATTAATACAGCAACCAGAATTGTGTATTTTTAAGCTTAAATTTTTACTTACTTTTAATTGTTGCATGCCGGTAGCTGTTAAAGCGAAAGGAACTAGCGTAGTTTTCTTAACATTTAAGGAAAGTAAATTAAAATCCAGCCATGATTTAACAAGATTTATACCTTTGTTGGCATTTTCGTAAGTTTCAATCCATGAAGAACCACTAAATATTACAACGGTGTCATCAGCATATGAATAAATGGAGCCATTAAATATATTCAAATTAATCTTCAGTAGGTCATTTATGTATATTAAAAACAATATGGGACCCAATACTGTACCCTGCGGTACACCGATATTTATTTTCCGGAAATCACTGAGATCATTATCTATTCTTGTAGCCTGAGTTCTATTACTTAAGTACGACCGAAATAAATTTAAAACATTGCCTCTAATGCCTAGAGCATGTAATTTTGTCAGAAGAATATTATGGTCTACAGTGTCAAATGCTTTTTGTAAATCTAAAAATATACCTAAACATTTGTTTCCAGTATCTAATTCATTTATGATTTTCGTTGTGACCGTAAAAATGGCATCATCTGTTGACAGGTTAGGACGAAAACCGAATTGATTGTTAGATAAAAGTTTATTATTATTTAAATAACTCATCAGCCTATTCTTTATACATTTTTCTAAAATCTTTGAGATACTTGGTAGAAGGGAAATTGGCCTATAGTTATTTAATTGGTTCATATCCCCTGTCTTATGAATTGGTACGATTATAGCATTTTTTAAATATGTTGGAAATATACCTTGCGAAAAACATAAATTAAAAATATGAGTCAGCGGTTTAGCTATGAAGTCAACAATTTTCTGTAGAATTTTATTCGTAATACTATCTATACCAGGAGAAACACTAAGTTTTAGTTTGTTAACTATATTGATTATCTCACTTTCGCTTATAGGATATAAAAACATAGATGAGGACACTTTATCTGGCAGAAAATTATTCAAGTTCGATGTCTTTATTTTTTCGGCAATTGCAAGTCCCACCTTTGAAAAATAATTATTAAATTCATTTGCCATTTTTTGCTTACATTTTAATACGACGCCATCATCACTTATAATTTCTTTTATGACTTTATTATTATTTGGTTCCGTGTCAGTAGCTTCATTGATGAGCTGCCAAAATTTTCTGGGATTGTTCATATTTTTATTAAATTGGTCTGCATAGTATCTAGCTTTCGTGTTTTTTATAACCAGAGTTAGCATATTTCTATAAACCTTGTAATTATTCGACAATTCTGTGTTAGATGGGATGCTTTTTAATTTTTTTGCCATTTTATCTCTTGTGCGAATTGATTTAATAATACCTATTGTAATCCACGGTTTTATTTTTCTGTATTTGGAAGGAGTGTTTCGGAAATTGTTAGAAGTATGTTTAAATATATAGTTCTGTAATATGTTATAAAAATTATGAAAGCTTTCTTCCGAATTTTGATTGTTAAGTACATTATTCCAAGTTTCTTTTTTAATATCTAAGATAAAGTCATTATAATTCAAAATACCATTTCTACGAGCTGAAATTTCGTTAGATATATTAGGAGTAGGGAAGCTAGCATTAGATAACACAGCAAAAATCAGATGATGATCAGTGATTGAACTACTATAAACTCCAGAAGAAAAATTCCAATGTTTGTTCAAGCTTTTAAAAAATATATGGTCTAAACAAGAATCAGTACCGTAATTTGTGGATGGCCTTGTAGTAGCATTTAAGTATTTCAGAAACCCGAACTCGTGCAAAATATTCATGTATCTATGACCATTATTGTCCATTTTATTTTCTAGGATTTGAATATTAATGTCACCGACAATGACGTGACATTTTCTCTCTTTCGTAGCGGCAAGGTAACTCTCAAAACTATCTAGGAAATCGCTTTCACAACAATTAGGCGATCTGTAGATTGCGGATAAAACTATATCAATATTATTGTAAGTAAGATTCAAATGCACAGAATTGCATTGAACAATGTCAACGTCTATCAATTTAACATCTATAGAATTTATAACATATACTACAAGGCCATCGCACTTATTGTATTTGTTAATCTTAATATATTTAGAATAGCCATCCATATCATATCCTGATTCAAAGTCAAGCCAAATTTCAGTTAAGACAATAATTTCAAATTTGGAGGAAAAGCACTGCAACAAAGCACACAATTCGGAAAAGTGTTTGTTTATACTACGTATATTTAAGTGCATTAAACTGAGGCCTGATGAAAGATGAAAAATGTAGTTATTGCATTCTACAATGTCATCGAAAAGGACTGTGTTATTGCTATTGTTGTATTGCTCAATTTCAGTTAAAACACTTTCCATTATTAATGTTATATAAAAAATTTGAAAACTAACGATTAATATAATACATAATTATTTACATATTACTCAGATCTCGGGAGTGGACAATTCTGATCACATTACTTTGTTCATTTTTTCGGACAAAGACTTTTCCATCCCGGATCCATACAAACTTGTAGTCATTCATTCTGGCTGCATCCCTTGTTCTATTTAGCAAATCCCGCGTCTCCTTGGTCAACTGCTCGCCGGCTGTCACTCTCCCCGGGGCTAGGTGGGTGTTGACTTTCTTAGTAGGAATCCCGGGGCCGCTAAAATCCTTCTTCGTCTCTTGTCTGAAGAGATGGAGCCATTCATCCCTGCTACTTCTCCTGAAGAATCGAGCGACAATAGGGCGGGTTTTCCCTGGTTTAGCAGGCAGTCTGTGTGCGATACTTACATCTGACAGTAAGTGAGCACCCCCAATCGCTTGAGACACTTTCTCGATGTCATCATAGGTAGACTGGCCGTCTGTTTCAGGGACACCAAATATCATGATATTTTCTCTGCGGGTATATTGTTGTAGATCATTAACTTCAAGCTTGAGATTCTCGTTTTCTTTGGTCAGAGCTCGCAGTTG
This sequence comes from Ectobius pallidus, assembly GCA_964059195.1. Lineage (NCBI taxonomy): Eukaryota > Metazoa > Arthropoda > Insecta > Blattodea > Ectobiidae > Ectobius > Ectobius pallidus. The sequence goes on from CAXKWD010000006.1 coordinate 32,564,391, forward strand.
GTCCTGATTGCTTTTGACATCTTTTCTCACCTGAGCCAACTCTTCACGCAGGTCGTCAAATTTAGTAGATATAAACTCTACTGACTCTACTGACTCTACTCTACTGACTCTACTCTACTGACTTATATTTTCAAATATATGCGCGCTTCAGTATACTGTATAGAATGTATATATAAGGGTAAGTCAATAAGTATCTGCGCTTTTTGTTTAATCTTTTGTAGGTTGGCTGTACTGCTTTTTGCTTGCACACGTTGACATGTTGTTCATTTCTATCTGCTTGTGGAATGTTTGACCGTTATTTATTTATTTATTTTTATTCTGCCAACTACAGGAATAAATCCCAATTACAGTTGGCGTAGTTTCGCCAATACATGTTTTACACTATAAAAAAATACAATACAATAAATGAACGAATGTGCGAGGATAAAGAAAAGAAAATACATAAATGATTTACAATAACTACAATTAATTTAACAAGACAATCTAAAAATTAAGCCAAATCATATGGAACATATAACAGTTTATGAAGAAGTCCTGTGTACTGATTCACTGACAAGTCAAAATCCAGAAGAGCATTTTGAAGTGATAGAGATTTATATCGTTTACACATTTGGATGAAAGATGAACATTCTAATATTTTTGATTTAATGACAGGAATATATAACAATTCCCTATTCCTTAAATTTAATTGCACTACATTAAATTTAATACGTTTTAAAAGTTCATTACTATCATTATGAATGGGTCATTGTTATAATTCCGTGAAATATTATGCTTTGTGCAAGGGTCTTTTTTTATTACTGACGTTGAGCAGTGACCGGCGGGATAGGGGAAGCGGCCGGGCAGGCGGGTATTGAGTGGAAGGGGGATGTGTGCGCAGCATGTATTACTCTTTCGCCTTGCTTGATAACAATACGTATTAAAGCCTTCACATTAGCTTAAGTCTTATTTGGGCAGTTTTTCTTTGTGTAACTTGGATACTAAATGTAGAAATTATTATTTTATGACTCAATGAGTGTTGTGCTGTTGCACATTAAACATGTGCAGCCATGTTTAATGTGCAACAGCACAACATTCAGTGGAGTGATAACAGTCAACACAAGCGGAGACAAATGAACAAGATGTCTAGGTGTGAGAGCACAAGGCAGTATAGCCGACCTACAAAAGATTAAACAAAACATGCGAATACTTATTGACTTACCCTTGTACATATTTTTTAAATTCAGTTGTATTTATACTAATTTCAGTTTAAAGGCCATATCAGGAGCCCAGGATATGTGGCCACACAGTAGGCCATGAAACTATTGATTGCCTATTATTTTCTGTTGTCGGTGTATTTTATGAAGTATCTTTCAACTGATATTAATTTAAATGGATACGATATAGGATGAAATAGCAAGGATGATTCATGGTATGTAAATATCTAATTCGGCATTTGCCTTTACAACTGAGGAAACCATGAAAAAACCCATGTCAAATTGGCTGGCCACGGGATTTGAACCTGAGACCTCCCAAATGCGAGTCCAGGACCACCTCATTTACCTTATTCAGTAGAATGTATGGTATTATTATCAGTGACCTCATTTACCTTATTCAGTAGAATGTATGGTATTATTATCAGTGATGGGAAAATTACAAAAAAATAGTAATTGGGCTGAATTACAATTACATGAGAAACATTTTACTTAATTACAATTACAAATTACTTTTTGAGAAAGTAATCAGTAAAATTACAATTACAATTACTTTACAAAATGAAAGTACCTAAAAATTCCTTCCTTTTGGGGGGGGGGGGGCACAAAAAAGTAATCAGTAAAATTACATTTACAATTACTTTACAAAATGGCAGGACCTAATTTTTTCTTTTTTGGGGGGTACAAGGGCAGAAATTATTAGGTCATTCAGCTAATAAAGCTGCTTGGGACATTACAAAGTTTAAAATTATTAATGAACAAACAAACAAAGAAAACACATTAATACCAATATTTCCATACACATTGAGTAACTTTTAATATTACTTCTAACCTGGATATTAGTTGTGAGAACAGTAATGACGACGCTAGCCTATAGCAATTGAGAATGAGAAGCAAGTTTCAAAATATACTTAATTAAGAAATGTTCCTACTGAAAACATTTAACTGAAAAAGTTTTAAAGGGGAAGAAGTAGATATTTATTTATTTTCCGATGACTTAGAATATTATGCATAATCTTTAAACATCAAATAATGAAGATATACATAGTTATTCCATTGCCATTTTTAAAATGTCTGATGTTATTGCATACCGAATCCCGTTCTGTCTGCGCATGATGCTTTCCGTGCGTTCCTTTTTAAGCCCAATCTGTAAATCGCTTCAGCTTCACTGGGGTTAAAAAGAAGGCCATGACAGTTCATGTAGCAAAACCCATAAAGTGACATTTATAGTCCCCCCCCCCCCGCAACGCGCGGCGTGATATTGCAGTATCACAATAGATTAGACTTGTTTAAATTACAAAAAACGAATACCGGGATCCAGAATCCTACTATCAGAATTATATGTGAATGTCACCTTTGTTGTAAATCACTGGTCCTCATACAGCATACATGAATTTTCAATGCCAGAAGAAATATAATCAGCAGAGCCTCTAATGCTCGATAATTAACTTTGAAGTTGAGGTTAGTTTGAGCTTAGTCTTATACTGTGGAACACATAATCTTCTTTTGAAAGAAAGGGATATAAATAAATTTTATAGGCTGAGAACAGCGATTTTAATTTCTTGAACACGTCTTGAAATATGGAAACCATACAGAAATCTAATTAAATGTAGTATCGCTCCCCGTAAATTGCTCTGTCTGTGGTCGCCATTAAAAAAAAAAAAACACACTCACACACAAACTACATTTGACTACCGCTCATCTCAGCTGATGTCGCGTTGCCATGTTTTTCCGCAGAAATGCTGACTTGCCATGTAGAATGTCGCGTCGCTGTGTAAATCGCTACAGTTTCGCTGCAGCAAACTAAAGTCTAAAAAAGAAGGCTGATAGTCCATGCAGAAAAACCCATAAAGCCAGATCTGACTTTGCTTCACTACTGCTGCAGCGACCATACAGCGATGCTGCAACAGCTGTAAAGCGCTTTACGTTTAAAAAGAACGCAAAGTTCACCGCCGCTGCAGCGACTGCCAGCGAGTAGAAGTAACATTGCCAAATTCGATACTTTTCGATTACTAAAATGTAACGATTACTCAAATGTAACGATTACAATTTTATTTCCAGAAGTAAATTACGAGTGAAAATTACATTTTTTAAAAAGTAACGATTACAAGTAAATGGGACCAAAAAAGGGATCGTTACTGTAATCCGATTACTTTTGCTCAATTACTTCCCATCACTGATTATTATGGTTAATTACATACATTAATTGGAGTCCTCTAAACTCAGAATGCACTTCCCAAATACCATATATACTTGCGTAATGGATGCCCCGCTTTTTGGATGCACCCCAACTTTTCACATTAAAAAATAAAAAAGGAAAATTACCTGCATAATAGTCTCATCTAATTTTTAACAAAAACCGTTAATAATATCTAAAATCATAAGATTGGATGGTCTGATTATCTTTAAATTGAAGTTTTTAAAGAACAATGGATAGAAACAGTATAATCGTGTTTATATATCGCAGTACTCTTAGGACATCTACAGTAGACAGTTTGTTTATAAACTTATGTTTGGACAATGGATAGAAACCTAGAATAATATTTGTCCTTATGAAACCGCGATGGGCGTCATTTGCCATAATATTTCTTTTAGTGTGATTCAGGAGTAGGTAGGACCCCCGGAGATGTTATTGCACTCACCAGTATCTGCTACGGAGATCTATGATGATGGTGGGTGCCAGTCTCGGTTATAGAGACGTTGGAAGGTCCAGCTGCTCCTAAGTTTAGTTCTGCCTCGGCTATATGAAACTCTGTTTAACAGGGAACAGAAATTATGGAATATCAGTCGGGTGAAATCACACAGCACAAGTTCTGGTATGAGTGGTGTTTATTTTCCAATTTAGAACACAACAATAAATTGAATCACTTGATTAATGCTCCACTTGCTAGTGATCATGTTAGGGCCGAAGTTGGTTATGTCTCTTTTAAAGTTTTTGCACTATAACCGATTAGTCGCAAGCGGGTGTTCCACATAATGACTTAGTATTACGTTGCTTGGTATCTATGATCTGAATTTTATACTATTAATTTATCACACCTAGAAATATTTCTACGGCCTCATCTAATAGAAAAGTAACTTACATTTTGCAAGAAAAACATGTAAGTCCAAATATTCCCCTACAGAGAATATTATTCCAAAATACACCCGCTGCTTGCCATGCCCAGAGACCTTCTCTCCAGCCAGTTCAACACCACATTTTCACAATGACCAGCAAGTGGTCCTAAAAACATAATCCCTTAATTTTCATTGGTTAAAACGTAAATAAATATTAATACACCAGTCATCTGACTTGACCCTGATTGGGCCTTAAATTTAATTACCATTGACTTCCCAATTGTCATATGTTCTTAGAATTAACAGACAGGGCTATTGTGAATAATACTCGTAGGATCTTCAAACTTCCCCGTGACCACAATAAAATTCGCCTTTATGAATCTCTTAAAGTTTAACACCATAGGTTTTTTTATGAAAATGACACAGAATTTACCTCAGCACTTGTATTTCGTGAGTGATTCTTAGAATTCTATTCATTGGCTAATGTATTCTTGTGCCTAATGGTTCTTGATGACCTTCCGATTTCTGAAATGAAATTGTATTTCTCTATACTCAGCCATAATTTACATTATGGACTATTTAAAATGTTAAATTTCCTTAATTATTGGCTCATATGAAATGAGTATAAATATTATTTGATTACTTTCTGTTATTTTCCTGCTGGTCATTATTTGAAATACAATGCTGGATATTACATGGTGTTGCTTTCGTAAATTAGAGAAGCTAATTTATCGTTTCAAACCAACCAAAAGTTTTACAGTAAACTTTAGGCTGAAAGCTATAAAATTCACGGAAGAATACTGTAACACTGTAACACTGATGCCACTGGACAAAAATTTACAGTGCCTGAGTGTAATGTGTATAAGTGTTTCTAAGTTGGCAACTGCTAACTGTCAATCATCATATTTGTGATACAGTCTACATATAAATTAGTTGCAGGTGCTATATCAGTATGTTTGCAATAGATCGTTAGCTGGCACGTCTTTTAATATGTTGAAGGATGTTCCCTAGTTTTGTGTTATAAAAATCAGGGGAAAAATTTTGTTATTATGTGGGCAAATACGGTACCTAAGATCTCTAAATCATTTTAACCTGAAAGTTGTGTATTAATTTCTGAATAGTAGATAGGCCTACTGGTATCTTTTGTCATTTGTCATATCTTATATATCATACTATTTTTTGTTCAATTCATACACTTTTTAAGTAATCAGTAACATTCATAAAATACAGCAGTTACTGAATATAAGCACATAAAATCATGTTTCATAAAATATACTGTACATAAAATCTTCATGGTTAGCTCTTCATGTGAAGTGCTTGTTGTAGTTGCTTGTTGTTGTGTAATAACATTTTGTGTTTCAGAATTTACTATGGGGTTGCAGGTGGTACAACTGATGTGTTCAAATGCACACCCATCATTAGTACACATGGTTTTAAAGAGATAGAACCTGAATATTCTCACATAATAGAACTGGAATTCTTAAGAGCCTGTTTTATTTTCAGAAGAAGGAGATGAATCAAATGAGTCATGGGCAGGTTGGGCTTGGAGCTTTGTTCCTTCAATACTGCCATACTATTTTGAAGAGGATTGGGCTGACGATCAGCAAGTTGCCTATGCAGGCCATACTTACCATACAGGATTTTATATTGAACAAGCATCGGTTTCTCTTAAGGTACTTTATAAAATTATTCTGCAAACTGAGTTGTAGTTACTGTATTTTAAAATGTCATTTCAGTAACTAACATTATACCGAACTGTACATTTACCATGAAGAAATGTTTGGATGCCTCTTTAAGGGATACAGTAGCATGGAATTTAGTTTTGGTTAAACTGTCCAGTTATTAACACTACAGTATGAAACATGAGCTGGCATCAAATGCACTAGAATCTTTCTTAATGGCATTGGTATGTCTGTGCTGATTCCAAATAGATATTTCTTTATGTGTAATGGAGCCCAGAGCACCAGGACAAAATTTCAATTTCTGTGCTTTCGGTTAGCAGATGCCTCAATTACGTTCATAGCAAACAAACACTGAAACCACAGCAAGAAGTATATACGGTATAACAAACTTGCTTTAACTAAAAATGTACCAAACTGAACTAATGTCAAATGTTGTTCATGCTACAGTACCATTTACAGAGTGGCCCAAAAAAATTATAACCAAAATACTTTTAAAGCATTTAATTCTGTTACCTTTTATTTTGGGCCAAAAATTGCAATAAAGTGATAAATAAAACAATAAAATTATGAGAATAGACACCTGCAGTTGGTCGAAATCCCACATATATACTGGATTGGTCACTGATTCATGAGCTAAAAGTCATAGTAATTATAGATAAAATCTGCACCTTCAATATAGAATTGAACATCATAATATTAAATATAATATAATATTGATATAATATAACAATAGGGAATTCATAGCAATAATTTACTAAAAATTCATACAATTAGTAGTGAAAATACAGCAGTAATTAATGTTCTGTTTGATGAGTAATTCGAAATGCAGTAGATGAAAAATAAATAAATTCTTTCAAGATCTGAATTTAAACAATTTATTTGGAATTTGATAAAATTGATGAATTATTTTTGAAATGTTATAAAGATGTAATTTTCCAATTAAAGATTAATTTTGCAAGATGTAGGATCAAAAGGAAAGTCATGTGGTATGGTTTCTTGGTCCATATCACGCATTATACAATATTTACTATTGCTTCTTCCTTTTTATTGGTTGTATTTCTTAGGGTGATTGTTGGGTACAAGAGCGGCTTATGACCCTGCCGTTAAGGGAAAAGATGGGAAAGGATGTTAGAAAGAATCTCTGGAGCTGGAGGACCAATTATTGCATTAAACAATAATAAAATGAGTAGAGCGAAGTGGACTTATAAATCTCAGGTGCTGGAAAACAGGGATCCTCGGCATGTAATGTTGGAAACAAACCTGTATCATGTAATAAACTATGGACTTTATTCTCACAACATATAGGTAACGAATGCACTTGAAATATTAATAGAAACACTGAAACAAGATATATAATGAATTTGAGATAGGTGCACTTGCACTGAACAAAGGAATGTGCTTTGGCGCGAACTTGGTACACACGTGGCGAATAATTTCTCTAATTATGCCAGCAATATAATTTATATCTTAAAATGAGCGTAATGATAGCTGTATTAATTCTAATATGATTTCACTCTGAAATCTTTACTCTACTGAACTTTATAAACGAGCTATTGCGAACGCTTGGTTGCGCAACGTTGTCGCACTGAAACACGAACTTTTAGACTGATCTAAGAAGCCGATAACACTGAATCTACTGTAATTAGTGTAGATTAATTAATAACACAAGATAATACTTGTAAATGGAAGTATTATGTATTTATCCGCTAATTAATAGAAAACCTCTGTTCTATTGTCTGAATTAGGCGGGATACTAGACTGAGCTCCAGCACGTCTATCACGCGTGGAGGCTCGACGCTAACTAACTCACTAACATGACGCTGTGATGTCATGCTGCCTCTACATCTGCACCTGTCGATGAAAGGGGATTCACAGAAATAGGAGGGCTTATACTAATATCAATGCGCTGAGAGAGCTGATTCAGCGATATTACATTGAGCGGAACATTTGAATAGACACTCATACTAGACACGTAGAAAAATGCTAGTAGAACCTATAGCTTTCTCCAACATAACTCCCCGCGTTAAAGTACTAACTTTAAGAAAAATAACTAGGGAGAAAGCTATGATAAAAAAGATACACTTGTATATACACGAAAGCACTGACTCTACACTATTTAGACTGGCAACACACGTAAGGTTGTGAAGGTCTAGGTGAATGATGGCTGGAATCCAAACTGTTGTTGTAGCATCCATAAGTGAAGACTTCGACTTGTGCACAACAGCTGACTCAGGAACATGTAGTGAAGATCAGGTGGTTTGTTGAAATACAATTTGTAGAATCTTGTTGAAGAAATGCGTGTTGATTTCTGAATATCATTCAGGGCACTGCTGATGATCTTATGTTAATAACATGTTATCTTAACACAATGGAGAAAGACCATTAGATAACCATTAAGTGAGTTTTAACACAAAGAGTGCTGAAAAGTTGCTTTCTTACATAAATCACAGTGTAACGGTTTGGCTATCTTTTCATAGTTCTTACAGACATAATAGCTCTCTAACTGGATATATGCAGATGATGCAAGTAAATAGCTTTTCACTATTTGGAAGATGAGATACACTGCTTGGTATTGTTTCTAGATGAGAACAGACACTGCGGAGTGTTGTTTCGCTCTGAAGACAGACACTGAGTGTTGTTTTTCGATGAAGGCAGACACTGCGGAGTGTTGTTTCGCTCTGAAGACAGACACTGAGTGTTGCTTTTAGAATGCAAAGATCGGTAAAAAGGATCTGATTTACATCTTGTATTTACACTATCACTTGTTTTAAATCTTCCTTGGCTGTTGAAAGATTTATTGTAAATGGTTGGGTGCAAATGTTCGTTCCTGGTTCTGAAGGAAGCGAAGCTATTGCGAACTGGTGTGACCGCTGCACTGGGTCCATTTGTGTCTAAGCGTTTACTCTGCATATGATGAGAGGCTTTGCTTGAATTGTTTTGAATTCTAGCTTGTTTAGAATTGCTATGTATTGAAGTGCTCTGTTGACTTCGACTGATGTTAAAGCATGTGAAAGAGTATGCTTTGGACTGAACTTTCTTAGTTGTAAAGTGTAATAGCTTGCTGTGATTTGAGCCACACTTACAATAAGCCTGAAGAGAACACATTTGTACCTTGTGTTCAGAAGAGAAGCAGTTGAAACAAAGCTTCTTGGATCGCACGAAATTCCATCGTTGATGTATTCTTAATCTGCTAAATTTGTGGCACTTGTGTAAAGCGTGATTTAGTTTACACAGAGGACAAATTTGCTGATGTGTAGATTTGCTCGTGACAACGAAAGAATGCATTTCTGGCATTTCATCTGTCGTGGAGATCGAATCATCCTGGAGCGAAACCGTATTCATGTCACGATGCAGTAACTGACTGTGTACTGATTCTTCGCACTCACAGAATGATTTTAAGTTGCATTGGCGTACCTGATGACTCGATGAGAAACAGTTGACACAAAGGTGTTGTGACTTGACGAAATTCCATCGCTCATTGACTGGAATTTGCCTAAATTCATCACAATGGTACAATTTGTGATTTCGTTGACAATAGGTACAAGATAATCTGGTTGTACCTCCGTACGACTGTCGCGGCTCCTGGACAGTGTATTGTGGCGATCGCAGCTCAACCTTTCTTGCAGGTGATGGGCTGGACACTTTGTTGGAAGTTGCTAAAATCTCTAAAGTATGTGCTTTAGATTCTAGAAACTGTATTAGATCTTGTAGAGACGTAAAATGCTGTGAATCGATTTTACTCTCGAATTCTTTTCGTGTGCTGTCTGTTAAGCTGTTTAACAGAAGCTGAGTTAATAACACTTCTTGTAGCGGAACTTCTAGAGAGAGAGCTTCCACTGCGTTTAAATTACTCTGAAAACTGCTCAGAAGATTTCTCAGTTCTGTCACATTGTCTGCTCTCATTTCTGGCAATGATAACAGTTGTTGCACGTGTGATGTTGCTATTAATCGTTTATTATCATAGCGATCACAAATCAATTTCCAGGCTACTGGGAAATTGTCATTGGTGACAGGAAGATTTTCTATTAGGGCGTGAGCTTGCTGCTGAAGCGCCGCTAGCAGATAATGGAATTTCTGTATTGCATCTAGCGATTCATTGTTCACAATGAGGCTATTGAACGTATCATGGAAGTGTTTGAATTTTGTGACATCTCCATTGAAGGTGGGTAAATCTAACACTGGTAGTGGGATATTTCTGCTCTGTGCATTGCAAGAATGCACTGTATGATGTGATGTAACACTGCACTGTGATTGTTCACTGTTCACTGGATTTGCACTACGAACTGACTGTTCATGATGACATATAAGAGCACTAAGTTTTGCTTTAATCTCCTTGTAGCAAGTTCTTGTAGCCTCTTTATGTTCAAAATGTGAATCTAATTCTGCTTCTGTTTCTACAATGGATTCAATTTGTGTTTGAATATCTACGTAACTGTTCCAGATTTCATTCAAACTGTCGAAATGCACTTTTAACATGAAAACATCTGTATCTTCATTAAGATCAGCACAAACCTTTTGAAGATAAGTGAGTTCTCGCTTGATTATTGCTCTTCTTTTAGTTAAAGCTTTTACCTGTTGTTCCATGTTTAATGGAAACACTACTTGTAGAAATGGAATGTTGATGTCTTCGCTCTGAAGAATCTGTCTGCTGTATTCTGCTGTCACCGCTAGTAGTTACTGCACGTTGGATGATAGCTTTTTCTCACTGCACATCTGTAGCTTTCTCTGCTTGTAATACTGGAGACTTGTAGCTTCTGCTTGGAGTGGCCTGACAAGGAACCCTTCACTACCCTCATATCGAAACATGCCTCAATATTTTTCCTGGGTCATCTAGATGCTGTAAGAAGTCCACGCTCCAAAAATTAGCTGCTGGTTTCAACTGCAAGTACCCTAAATCGAACCTGGAAAATGTCGGGTTGAAGCAGTGTAGTGGGAGAAGTTGGACAACCCTTATCTGCAGTTCCAAGTTCCGGATGCGCGGAGACAATTGACGGTCGAAAACAAAACAGAAGTGACTGGTGTTGATACAGTTCATTCTGCACCATAAATAAATAATCGCGTTAATTATCACATTCTTCTTAACATGTTTTCACATTTGTCTGTAGACAGAATTCGATCGCTGAGTTGTATATTTGATTGCAACTAGACAGACAACAGAAGGTAGGTTAAAAGCTTGATCCTTTCATTTGCGAATCCAAGCCCATGTAAACAAATGCATGTGAATTGAACCGCAGCACACATCATGCTTCAAGACAATACAGTGCGGTACTACATTCGATTTTTATATAATTAAAAACTCATAATATGGGACGAAAATTATTAACATAACAATATTAACTTATTACAAATGTTTCAGTATATTGCGAAACATGGCATTCGTAATATAATCCTTCAGTTTGCAAGTTTGTTGTGAATAATTAGGTGAAAGCACGTGAAAGTTCGAAGGCTTGTTCCGATATGTTTCTGATTTGAGAATTACGCCACTGCCGGAGAACTCCGCTTAATGTACGTAGGCCTAATTATTTCACAGTAATATTCTGTACATACCATTATTCATTTAGCACTCAATTTCAGCTTGAACAACGAAATAAGTAAATAAACATGTCTTTGTTTTTAACGCATATGACAGATGAAAGTAGCCCTCGTGGATATTAATTATTATGGAAGGAAACACGGCCTACTAGAAATATTTCGTTGTCCGCGGGAAGGAGTTGACGAATCAAATACAGATAAGGGCGGAATGATACCAGTGCAATGTTTATATTCTCAAAATGAATGGATGACGTAATACTCCCGCCAGTCAGGGATGTCCAGTCCCATCTCTAGATTACCATGTTATTTTCCCTATATGTTCCGAGATATTTGCAGAGCATTTTAGGGTACTTGGAGTTGAAACCAGCAGCTAATTTTTGGAGCGTGGACTTCTTACAGCATCTAGATGACCCAGGAAAAATATTGAGGCATGTTTCGATATGAGGGTAGTGAAGGGTTCCTTGTGAGCACTGCAACCTGATGTCTGCTGAACTATGAATTCAATGTAGACGTTCGAAACGCGGCTGCTATGATCTATTGGGCGTACCCGAGAAACCGATTGGAATCTGAATTCCGTTCCGATGGTAGACCAATACCGAAATGAAACCGTATATGTGTGAGATGTCGAGATTTGTCCAAATTACATCCGGCCCGATAGAGGAACCAAATGTTGGGTACAAGAGCGGCTTATGACCCTGCCGTAAAGGGAAAAGATGGGAAAGGATGTTAGAAAGAATCTCTGGAGCTGGAGGACCAATTATTGCATTAAACAATAATAAAATGAGTAGAGCGAAGTGGACTTATAAATCTCAGGTGCTGGAAAACAGGGATCCTCGGCATGTAATGTTGGAAACAAACCTGTATCATGTAATAAACTATGGACTTTATTCTCACAACATATAGGTAACGAATGCACTTGAAATATTAATAGAAACACTGAAACAAGATATATAATGAATTTGAGATAGGTGCACTAGCACTGAACAAAGAAATGTGCTTTGGCGCGAACTTGGTACACACGTGGCGAATAATTTCTCTAATTATGCCAGCAATATAATTTATATCTTAAAATGAGCGTAATGATAGCTGAATTAATTCTAATATGATTTCACTCTGAAATCTTTACTCTACTGAACTTTATAAACGAGCTATTGCGAACGCTTGGTTGCGCAACGTTGTCGCACTGAAACACGAACTTTTAGACTGATCTAAGAAGCCGATAACACTGAATCTACTGTAATTAGTGTAGATTAATTAATAACACAAGATAATACTTGTAAATGGAAGTATTATGTATTTATCCGCTAATTAATAGAAAACCTCTGTTCTATTGTCTGAATTAGGCGGGATACTAGACTGAGCTCCAGCACGTCTATCACGCGTGGAGGCTCGACGCTAACTAACTCACTAACATGACGCTGTGATGTCATGCTGCCTCTACATCTGCACCTGTCGATGAAAGGGGATTCACAGAAATAGGAGGGCTTATACTAATATCAATGCGCTGAGAGAGCTGATTCAGCGATATTACATTGAGCGGAACATTTGAATAGACACTCATACTAGACACGTAGAAAAATGCTAGTAGAACCTATAGCTTTCTCCAACAGTGATTGTATATACCGTTTGGTCACAGATCAGAGACTAAGCTGATCTCAGTTCATGCTGAACTCTAAATTTTTTGTTATATAAACGTGAATCTGAGATCAATTCACACTGCACTAGGATCAATTTTGACTGGAGAAATGTCTCCAATCAAACTCATTAATTTCAGTTCAAGGAGTTGTTTTCTTATTTGGGATACAAGATTATAAAAATAATGTTACTGTGTTATTTTGATAAATGGCAAGAAAATATGCAAAAAACTAACTTCATACATTTCTAGCTATACCATACTGTAGTTGTCTGTATACTGTATAGGCTATGTTAGGCTTCTTATAATGCAGCGTAACATAACTCTACAATACAACCTCTATAAATTGGTTCTGCTATTATATTATCTTTTTCCAATTTTACAGATGTCTGATTGTTCTGCTAATTATTATCTTTTTCCAATTTTACAGATGTCTGATTACTCTGATAGTCCCTATAATAATAGTCTAATAATAAAAAATCCCTTTAGGCAGGCCTACAGGCGGAGGTAGATTTCGAAGTGCTTTTGGTTTAATTTATTGTCGCTGCATAGCCTTCTTTAGTAGTAGCATAGTCTTCTTTAGCCTTGGCATGGTAAACCTGCAGTAATAAGAACTGAATTCGGTAAAGAGGAAGAGCCTACAATCATTTGTTTTGACAACAAGAATAGGATATAATATTCTGGGAGGCCGTGCGCAAGATCAGCAATGAATAAAATTAGCAAAGCCGCTAAACAAGACAAAATTATGATATTATAATAATTCTTTTAAGTGTTATTATTTTCAAACATTAAAATCTCGCGTAATATGAGAGCTATCAAGAAACTATTTATTGATTTGTAGAGTACTCATCAAGAGCTTTTCAACGATACCCCACAAGACGTGGTTTCAAAAGTTTCGAATTTTCATCCCCCACCCCCACCTCCACCCCCACCCTCACTCGAAACCCCGAATCGTTGGTGTCACTGTGAACTCCATAGGGAGTACTCTAATTTATTCAAACAAAGTTTCCCTCTATACTTCATAGGGGCCGAGATATACATTTTTAAAAATTTCAACCCCCTCCCCCGACCACCCCCTTGGGCCAATTTTGCCCATTAACGAACTTGTCCGAACTATTGGGCCTAGAAATAACATAATAAAATTTGGTTCAAATATCTTCAAAATTACGGCCGCTATCGTGTAAAGATATATATATATAAATATATATATATATAAATATATATATATAAATATATATATATATAAATATCACAAAATTTTTTTTTGAACGGGCGGTGGTTTCGTACTTAGGGGAGCATGAAACGTAAAGATATGAAAGAATTTTTCGAAAATCATAAAGTGGTATCCATTGCAATAGGTAGAATTTTCTTCGAAAATCTACCTAAAATTATGAATTTCATCGGGCTCCCCATGTGTTTTCTCACTGTCTAGAGCAGATGCTTTCTTCGTTCTCGTTTTAGGTAGATATATATATATATATAAATATCACAAAATTTTTTTTTGAACGGGCGGTGGTTTCGTACTTAGGGGAGCATGAAACGTAAAGATATGAAAGAATTTTTCGAAAATCATAAAGTGGTATCCATTGCAATAGGTAGAATTTTCTTCGAAAATCTACCTAAAATTATGAATTTCATCGGGCTCCCCATGTGTTTTCTCACTGTCTAGAGCAGATGCTTTCTTCGTTCTCGTTTTAGGTAGATTTCGAAGAAAAATCTACCTATTGCAATGGATACCATGTTTTGATTTTCGAAAAATTCTTTCATATCTTTACGTTTCATGCTCCCCTAAGTACGAAACCACCGCCCGTTCAAAAAAAATTTTGTGATATTTATATATATATATATATTTATATCTTTACACGATAGCGGCCGTAATTTTGAAGATATTTGAACCAAATTTTAATATGTTGTTTCTAGGCCCAATAGTTCGGACAAGTTCGTTAATGAGCAAAATTGGCCCAAGGGGGTGGTCGGGGGAGGGGGTTGAAATTTTAAAAAATTTATATCTCGGCCCCTATGAAGTATAGAGGGAAACTTTGTTTGAATAAATTAGAGTACTCCCTATAGAGTTCACAGTGACACCAACGATTCGGGGGTTCGAGTGAGGGTGGGGGTGGGGGATGAAAATTCGAAACTTTTGAAACCACGTCTTGTGGGGTATCGTTGAAAAGCTCTTGATGAGTACTCTACAAATCAATAAATAGTTTCTTGATAGCTCTCATATGACGCGAGATTTTAATGTTTGAAAATAATAACACTTAAAAGAATTATTATAATATCATAATTTTGTCTTGTTTAGCGGCTTTGCTAATTTTATTCATTGCTGATCTTGCGCACGGCCTCCCAGAATATGATATCCTATTCTTGTTGTTAAAACAAATGATTGTAGGCTCTTCCTCTTTACTGCAGGTTTGCCATGCCAAGGCTAAAAAAGAAGAGTGCTGCGCAGCGATAATAAATTAAACCAAAAGCACTTCGAAATCTACCTCAGCCTGTAGGCCTGCCTAAAGGGATTTTTTATGTTATCATAGCACAACTAAGACTGATTAACCCTTTCAGAGCTGAGATTTTGCATTGGTAATAAGGCAGTCATGTAGAAAAATCATCAGTGAGCTCTTAAATTTAATATTGACAAGGAAAATTTCAGGGGAATACTGGTTTCCATGAATGACTAACATAACAGTCATGTTTTACATAAATCTTAATCTTACATCTCTGCTTTAATACTACTCATTAGGTGAAGCATTTACACTTCAGTAGCAGTGAAAATGTTAAACCGATTTATATTGCCAGCACTGAAATCTGAGGCTACATTTTTCCATGCATTTCACTTCTGTGTGGATGTTATTGCAACCATCTTTTTGGATTCTATAATGCCTTTATATCTTACCAAGACAATTTTAACCAGGACATCCTTGTCCTCCTTGGAAAAATTAGGGGAACAATCCTTTTTCTGCTTAATTTTTGTCATGTTTTCCTTTCATTTCACACAACAAACAGTCTGAATACGAAGGAAAACAGTGTATCAGTGCTTGCGTCTTGTGATACTCAGCTGTTTATGCCATGTTGCCAAGCGCTCACATGAAATGGGATCAAAACTGAACTTCGATTAGCTGATCTAAGATTTACAACACGACTCCAGTCTATTTACACAATCGACCCTTAGTCTACTAAGGCAGAATGTGTTGGTTTTATTATGAATAAAACATATTAATTATAAAGTAATATCACTAATGCAACTTAAATAGTGATACGTCATTTATTCCATTTAGCTGACATTTTTTATACATAACATTATCTTACCAAATGTTTCTTCAGAACATGTTTTGTGGACTTATGCCTACATCCTCAACTTAAAGTTGACTAGCAGCTGAGAATTTGAGCAAAGGTCAATGAAAATGGTAATTCCTCTAGTAAACTCACACACTCTTCCAGTCATTAAATCTTCAAGATTACGCTTTCTCCCCTTTCCATCCAATTCAGTCTTAAATATAGGGCTGTAAGTAAAGTAATTGTAGCATTGACTGACAATTCACATAACAACAACAACAATAACAATAATAATAAAAAAAAATAATAATAATAATAATAATAACAACCACAACAACAGCACTAATAATAATAATATGCTCGCATAACTTTAAGTAAGGCTTTTCGTTGTGCGGAAAGCAACTTATTCTTTTGTCTGAGTATTAGGTATGGTGCCCATCCATGGGCTGCATACATTATAAGGGATTTGAATACTGCCTTATATAGCCGTTTATAATTTGTATACTTGTACTCTCATGTTTGGCCAGTCCTAGCACATGAAATAACTTTACCGAAGTAGCACAAATTTTGTTTACTTGTCCGTCTAGTCTGTTGTCTTCTTATAGTTCTACTCCTAGGTATCCAATCTGGCGAGCGCTTTGTATTGTTTTGCCCTGTGTTCAGGTTGTCGAGGGTCTTCTTGGGTGTAGTTTCCCTTTTAGAACTAGTATTTTAGTTCTCTCCATTGAGATCTTTAGCTTGGCCTTCTTGCCCCAATTGGTGAATGTTAACATGGTTTCTGTTCCTTTCCTTTCTAATATATGTCAACTTTAACCCTCTATCAAGAAGACTCTGTCATCTGTGAATGATATGGGCATAGCTTCTTGATTGCTTTCTATTGTCGTGATGGCTTTGTCGAATATGAGGTTCCAGAATTTCGGTCCTAACAGTAACTATCTGTCTAACAGCAGGCTATCTGAAATAAAGATAAATAAAGATTATGAAAAATAAATCTCCCGATGAATGACTATGACAAAAGAATTCATTCAATGAGTAAAAGCAGTGACTGTGAAGGAATGCTGAAACTTTTTTTGGGGGGGGGAATGGTACTTTACGACACACCCGAGTCCCCCACTCCTACTCTCAATCCCTCCCCTAGCGGCGGCATTTGATTTTTTTTTTTTAATTTACCATAATGAATAGAATGAGAAAGTGTGATGACTCCACCGCTAATACAATGGTGGGTATAGGGAGAGCGGCGGTCCACCGAAACACTGGCAGCACCTTCGTTTGCGTTTCAACTTCTCAATGCTGCATCATGATAGTTTGGCATATTATGATTAAACTCGCAATCTTTAATTAACCCTTGGTCCTATTTCTGTGAAATTTGTGCAGAAATAATCTGCACAACACAGTCCTTCTGATGGTTAAAACAGAGACTTAAAAAATGCGGACATAAGTGTTTTTATTTCATTATATAAACATCACCAATTACACAAAATTCATGGAGGGTGAAACAGAATTTGACTATGCGACAATTTTTTTCATTTTTGTGTCCCGTAAAAACTTCAAGCGAGAAAGTTTTAGAGAAATATTTCAACTTTATTTTAAATTCAGTACCACCTTTATATCTTGAATGGTTTACGAGTAATTGAGTGGTAATTATTCCGAGCGCTACAGCTGAATGAATGATGTGGGACGATCGTGAAGTGTTGAAGGTGAAGCAACTTTGACTATGCGAAAGAAAGAGATCAAGCGTGTAAGGTTTAGTGAAATATTTGGATCTTATTATAAATCGAGTACCACCTATATATCTATAATGGTTAACGAGTAATAGTAATTACTCTAAAGCTAAAGCTATCAGAATGATATTGAGGTATTAGCAGGCATCTTTTCCATAAAATACCAGCAATAACGTAAACATTTTTACATAATTTATTCGTGGACTCAATAATAAATACGCTGGGGAAAAGGAGTGAATGAAGCTTTTTTCTAACTTAGTAAAGCTGCACTACTTTTATTTATGCATTTATTGGATTATTTATCATATTTTCCGTTCACTTATGTTAGTAATTTTTATGTATAATTATCATAGCAAATGTCTTATTAGTTTAATATCTTGTTCCTTTTTTTAATAATATAATTTAACAACATAAGACGTACATCAGTTACAGCGAACGGCGAATGGTCGAGGGTTTGAGTAAATAGCGGGCTGTAGTTAAGGCAAGAGGATTTAATTTTTTTATGAAAAAATCAGGGAAAATGCTTTGAAATATTGTGTGATATATGTAGAATGCATTGCAAAACAATTTTTGCGTATGTGCGTCTTTATCGGATGTTGAGACGCCAATTTTAAAGATCACGCGCCCTATTTTTGTAGTGCTGCTTATGAAATTTTCCGTGCCCTGCAATTCACAAACCATCCCTTAGTTTATATTATCTCTGTTCACATAATTTGTACACAGATCTACACTTTTGACCGTGTTTCACCTACATAGCTTACCCCATACAGCCAGGAGAAAATTAATATTAATATAAATAATATTACTATTAATACAATATTAATACAAATTAATACTCAGTAATATTCTTATACAATGTAATATTAATATTAATTTATAAAATATCCCTTAGCTGTTTTCTACCCTAATTATACGTTGTTATTTCTATACAAATGTACATTCTTTAACAAATTCTCATCAAATTATACTAACATACCCTCTACCCTATTTTCTAGGCAACAAAATATTAGATCAACATCCCTTAGCTGTTTCATACCTATATTATATAATTGTTCATTGCTTGTGAACATATTCGATTTTTGGAAAGATGTGGAACGAAATGTTACGGTCAAGCTTCTTGCAATCTGAGAAATTACTGTTACACACGGCCATGTTTATTTATGGAGATGAGATCTTCCAAGACGTGTAAAGCAGCCCTAAAATTGTCAAAAGTATCTAACAATTCAATTTAGATAAGGTGAGTCATTTTGAAATAGATTAATGTATTATTTTGTTTAAGAATGTTTGCAATTTTTCCTATACCGCCCGTAGTAATCTTGCTCCCGTGAATCTCAAGCAGTGTAACTGCTACCTAGCAGCGGAACCAGTGAACTACCTCAGTCATCACACTTTCTCCTCTATTCATTATGAATTTACATAAACTAAACTAAACTCCGTGGCGCGACATCCCCAAAGGGACAAGGCCTACCACCCGACCGCTGCTTCATCTACCTATAGGCAGATGGCAAGATTGGGGGGCATGTGGTCAGCATGCCGACACCCATGGGCGTTAATCGTGGTTTCCATGACCGGAGCCGCTACTTCTTTTTAATTTACATACTGCATGTATTTCTTTAATGGATTGGGATAAGCCGTATATGTGAAGCTTTTCTCAAATAAGCTAGCTTTATGAGGTATACTTTCTAAATGTTTTTATTCCTTGTATTACACTGGTCAACAATGAATTTTCACCAAAGGAACTAAATGACTAGTGAGGAAGAGCCTGATGTGCTGATTTGAGATCTGTTTTCACTCTTGTCCTATAACACACAGTTTTCTATTTATTCATTATTTATTTATTATCCTCTCTGCTTACTTGCATGCAGCAGAATTACTGGATGTCAGATTACTGTGAAACAGTCATTTTTTTACAGAGATACTAATAACAACTTTGGATATTTTTATATTACTGATTTCGAAACTGGCCATGAAAATAATCGATTGATTACGGTTTTAATGTACATGCGGATAATAGTTTTCATAAAGGTTGTAATTAAAATTGTAATAACTAAATAATACGAATGAATGATATGACAATAAAAATCTGGTTGGACATGTATGCTGTCTCAGCGATAAAATTGTATCCTGTGGAGTTGACACCTCTGCTAAGGCAGCTGCTTTCCCAGTGAGGCCAAGTTCAAGTTGTTGCATCATAGATGGAAAATCCTGTACTTTTAACCTTAAATCAGGTTCAGCATTGAGGCCATTTCTGTGTTTGTTTTCCAGGAAACAAAGTATGAAAATGCTTGTTCACAAGGTATATGCTAACAAAATGGAAGTGGGTGTTTTAATGTATTTTCAACCATTTTCTTACACCTACTTGGAAAATACTTTTACCAAAAACTGATAAAGTGTAACTTTGAAAACTTTTAAGTGCACCATTACAAATAACCCAGATATATGTAAATACTGCCACAGATCCCCAAGGGATTGCAGTTCAATACTAGAGGTTTCTTTGTGATAATGAAAATAAACTGGTGTGCCATGCAAGCTTGCAGAATAATAGGTCTGAGACATTCAGAAGTGCCATGCTTTTGTATACCTGGTTAATTTGATGCCAGTTGTGAGAAATCTTGCCTAACATGTAATTGATGTAATGGTTTGTTGAAGGTGACGGAGAGTGCTCCAGATCGGAGTTACTGTGGACCTCGCAAGGTTAAATTCATTCCATTCTTAGTGATGCACCTGCAAGGTTGTTTCATGGATATCATCTTGCGTGGAGCTGGCTGGCTTAATGTACAATTAGGAGTGAGCAGAGCAACAGTAGATCCTTATGGTGACTGCTTCTGTGGCATTCAAGATTCATCTTCTGGTTCTGAAGAAAAAAAAGACAACCAGCAGGTTAGTGATTGACTCAGAATCTGAGGCCTAAAAGTGTAAAACTTATACTAAAAGGGCCTTCTATGCAATAACAGCATTAACTGTATTTTTTTAAGTACCTGTATTAGTTGTTCAGTCATTACAGTTGACATGATGTTGGTTTACAGCAATAAACATATGTACTCTCCAATTAATAAATATATATTTAGGTCTTTTAGTTCATACTTGTATAATTTCTAGACTTCCAAAACTTTGTGTGCTTTTTCTGAACATTGCATTTTACCACTAACGCTCTTGTTGCACCCAGATACTGAATTAACAGTTGAGGTGGCCTGGGGTGAATAGTTTGGGGTGAAGGATTTCTTCGGTAAAAGTACTTACTTCAATTCCCAGTCGGAGTCCATGCAGTTTTACGTGCCTCAACTCCACGGCTGCTGTACTCAGTGGCAGGTGCACGAATCATCTCAGGGTACTATCTTATAGCTAGTTACTATCTTTGAAATAATAACTACACTATAATTCTTTATCTAACGGAATTTATTTATAAACTGGTAGCTTGCAGTTTGTGTTGCTGTGTGTATGTCGTTCACCACTTGAGTTTCACATATAATTACTTACGTGATTTTAGTTTTGTCTTGTTAATCACAAATGAAAGTAACTCACACGATTATACATGTCCTGTATACGTTGCGTATGTGGCTTGTGGAAATCGCCATAGCGTAGGTTTTAATGCAGCGAACTTTTTCAAGAGAGCACGACACGACGGTCTGTGCTGTTAGATGATTAGTAGTGGAGTGAGCTTCTACCAACGCTCTGTTTCGCGCTGTAGAATGCTTTTCTCTGATTGGCTACACTCTCCCTTACGTAATGCCTTTTTATTGGCTAAACCAATTCGCGGTTTGGAATTACGAATTTGGTACGTTGTATTTTGAATATGTACGTTTTGTTTACTGTTAATATTTCAAATTTGGAATTACATAATAATAATCGGAACGAGAATTTTGATACGGAAAATAATAATAATAATTTAGATAACTTGAATAAATATTAATTAACTATACTTTTCTAAATAAATCGAAAGGGTGGAATAATTCCAGTTTCACAGTGGAATAAATTTAAGAAATGGAGAAAATATTGTGCTTTCCATTTGTTTTTCCTTATCTTTTTCTTTCATTGCTACTCAAAAAACTGCATTAAAGCAGAGATTGTGTTATCTTACAATGTTAAAAGTCAGATGTTTCCTTTTGCAGTTCAGGTATTAACCCTTTCACTGCTAACGACGGAACTGTGACGGCGCAGAGAATGGCACCTACGTGTGCTATTGACGGAACTGTTCCGCCCGCGAAGTGGGTGCTATGAACGAGACGATTCCACAAGGCATGGAATTTTTTAACACGGTTTTAACGAAAGGATAGTGTCCTGCCATCTATTGGGGTTAGATAGAACTTAATTTCATTGCTTTCCCTGCTCTGTGGTGCAATTTGTAGATGAAAAAGTGAGGCCATGCACAATGTTGCCGCGAAGTCAGTGCTACGAATAAGATAATTGCTCGTAGAATAGAATTCTTTAACATGGTTTCAACGAAAGGATAGTGTCCTGCCATCTCTTGGGGTTAGATAGAAATTATTTTCATTGCTTTCCTTGCCCTGTGGTGCAATCTGTAGACGAAAATATGAGGCCTTGCACAATGTTGTGATGTCTGAAGAAGCCATTGAACTCACGAGTCATATGACAAGCGGGGAATCACGTCAAGGCCATGGTATGTTCAATTTCAACACAGTCATTGCTTTCACGAGCAAGGAAAAACATTTCTAACGTGATGACGAAGTTCTGGCGTATTTTAAAACTGCCTTCTTATTTTTTGGATTTAGCGCCGAGTGACAGTGAAAATATCTCAGCAAGGTGGGTATGTCAGCTTGCCAATATCTCAGCAGTGAAAGGGTTAATACAAAAATTAGTTTCTTATTTCAGTTTTTTTTTAAAAAAAGGCTGTAGTTCTGTTCTACAAACATTTACTTTTTTTTTTTTTTTTTCCAAGCTCGAGAGGAGAAAACTGTGCTACACTCAACATAACTTGAGCATGCTGTATGTCATGTTCAAAATTTATTCTTCTTAGCTCATCTTTAGATTTCTTCATTCAAACATGGCAAAAGTTGTTGCTTGAGATACCCATCAATGAAAAGAAGCATGGATTCCTCCACAAATGTTTTTACGTTGTGATGAAGAATTGTGCAAATATTTGCCTAATATAGAGCCGGATATATGAGTCATTCCATGTCAAATTGCAAAAATCTCAGGAAAAGTTGACCTTCACGTCTCATATTTCATTGTTGATAGATTTACATATTCTGTGAAGGAAGAAATGAGACAGTTTCTTTTGTTAGTCTCTGTTTTCATTAGTTTGGCAAATATAAAGCATTGCATTTTCTGTTGTGTGCACTGTTCTACATAAGTGTCAGTATTTCAGGTATTAATTCTGATAGAAATATGTACTTCATTTACACATGAAATAAAAAGTAATTCATCAAATATTTATTAGGCTACTTTCACAGAGCAATTAAAGTTACAAACATCATTACCAATGCTATAATATTCTACTTTGAAATATGAAAATCATGTCAAAAGTAGCTTGAACGTGTTTATACCCAGGTATAGTCCTAAACAAAATCAGATTGGAATTCCAAACAATTACTGAAGAATTAAATAACTTACCAAGTCATACAGTCATCTAGCAGTAGGACTCATGTCGCATTGCATACAAGGTCAAGAGGTATACACAGCTGATTGTCATTGACCACTTCAACGTTTCTGTGCTGGTGTCGCATACACTCACTCATATTTTGTTCCTTTAGAAGTATTGATGTTTTCAAGTGGTATTTATTGCACACAACAAATTGGAAGACAAGTTCACCTTTCATTTCTATTTTTATAAGAATTGAAGCGGTTACTAATCTTATTTTTTTTATTTTAAACTTTGTGATAAAGCAAATTCAAATGAATTAAAACAGTAGTTATATTTCCATTGTACCAAATCAGCCATAATTCAACACACCCACAACACACAGAACTCATACTTATGGTCAATTGGCAAGTTAATGGTACATATATTTTTCGTAGATCTATCTTTATACACAAGATTGATAAGCACCAAATATGTTCAGTAGCACAACCCACAGATCTGCTTAGTATCAGTTGGCTGATCACTTAGCAGCACAATCAGATGTTGAAAAAATACAGTGAAATCTCGATACAACTATTTCGCAGGGACCAGAAAAAAATATTGTTATAGAGAGAGAGACATTGTTATATCGAGAATTTACAAAAAATGTTCAAATTTTGGTAGGAAACAACTTTAATAATTGAAATTCTTTTAAGTATTAGGGAAATCAAGAATTCTAACACAAGAACTGCTATACTGTACTGTATTCACTCCACCCTTAAATTATTACACTATGAGCAAACACATTTTACATTGCATTATAGCACAGTATTATGAACAGGATGACTCATCATTTTTGCCCCTGTTTGTAAAAGTCTGTTTAGCTTTTTTTATGGACAGGAATACAGACAGTGCCCTTATTGCCGTTTTCATTCGTTTTATAGTAGGCTCCACGGCATTTGAATTGAGAGTTTCATCAATCTCATTCCTTTTCTTTAAGAAAGTTGCCACTGTAGATTGTGAAAGCCCGTACTTTTTTGCTGCTGCGGTTTGTTTTATGCCTACTTCAATGTCTTTAATTACAGCTAATTTCTGCTGAAGACTAATTTGTTTGCGAGAAGCCATGCTAACAGAGAAGCACAACAAAACGCGAACACCACCAAAAAAACTTCCCGTTCAGTGCAGACACTGACTGGCGATCAGGCAACTGGCTTACTCCATTGTGCACATGAGGGAGGGAAGCGCGATCAGGGTCAAGGAAGGCGAGTCCACCCTTTAAATGAGGCGGGGGAGTTCATGATTTGCACTTTTACAATCTATTTTTATCGTTGTACTGAGAAAAAGGTATTTTACAGGGATTCTAAAAGTAATCGTAATGGAGAGGTTTATCATTATTAAGAGTATCATAAAACTGAGGGGAATTTTACATTATTTTTATGGAAAGAATTCCGGGACCAAAACATTTTAACGTTATAAAAAGTATTATCGTTATATCGGTAATCGTTGTAGGAAGATTTCACTGTAGTCCTCATTCATTTTATTGGAAAGTATCTTATATCATGCTTCTAATAAAATTGATTAAAACTAATGAAAATTATTGTGTGCTTTTTTCTGTTCAGGATATTGTATATTTCACGGCAGGAATTGAACAGAAGAATTATATAGTAGATTCTCTTTTTGATCCTGAGTCAAGAGAAAATAGAGGTTTGCGGAAGACCTATAACGCATCTTGGGACTATCATCTGAGATCTGTGACAGGTACGAAAATTATTTAGCTTTAACTTTCTTGATACCAAGCCCATGGTTTCTAAGAACTTGTTGGCAAGTTTTGACACTAGATGGCAGTTTAAAGCATTCTTCACGATCTAGGAAGCAAAGAAAATATGTTATATTCTCTACAGAAACAGCTGATTTTTTGTGTGTGTGGCCCATTCTCTGGTTATGCACCACTTGCGAGCCACATTACATGGTGATGTGTAGGGCAAGGCATTTAATGACCATAAAATAGTGAAAAAATGCAAATTAAAAAAATGCATTTATGACCTAAAAATAGTGAAAAAATGACACAATTTTTTTAAAAAATGACCAATAAATTTTTCATCTATACTTATATATATATATATTAAGTAATGAATTGCTAAAAGCAATATAAAATATGAAAAACACTTATTTCATTACTAAAAAAATAAGTAAATCTATACTACTTGGGCACCCTTAGCGAAAAAAAAATTCTTTCTGAAGTGGCAAGCCCATCAAATTACCCTTAGGAAATATGAGCCATTTAAAAATAAAGAAAAAAACCTTTATTGCTACAAGACAAACTGCTATGGTGTTTACAATAAACTTGAATTAAAATGAACTGTGAACACTTGGCGGAGATTCTCAAATAAAAACGATTGTCTGTTGTCTGAAAATAACAATTTGTACATGGAAAAGCTCCTCTCTACCTCCACTGAAACATGACCTAAAATGCTGAAAAATACCTAAAAATGCCGAAAATGACCTAAAAATGCAGAAAATGACCTAAAAATTGCCAAAAAATCACCTATCTCTGGAAAAACGACGAAATATGCAAAATAAAGCAAAAAATGCAAAAACAAATTGCTCTTATTTAATCAATTATTTCATGATACACATTTATATATATTCGAGCTATCTTTTAACCTTCATATAAAAAAGATGCAAAATCATCAAATGCCTTGCCCTAGCCTGATGTGTAACTGGAAGAAGTGTTAGGAAGAGTGTGTAGTGTAGTGTGGGGTATGAATGGTGATGGTGAGGAGAGGAAAGGTGGAGGGGAAACATGGGGACAGCATTAGCCTACTCTTGTTGGAAAACACCATCGGGATTGTTAGGCATAATGCCCCTCCACACTACACAGCACACACTCATCTCTCCACAACTTACACTTCCTCCAGTTACACATCACCATGTAGTGTGGCTCACACGTGATGTATAAAAAATGAGCCACAATCTAGCGATTTATCCACCTAGTAGGGGACCCAAATGCATCAATGCAATGAAGTTGGCATTTAATACACACACGCATTATTATAACAATAAAAAATTGACATAATGAAGTTTATAAATGAATTCTAGCAATTATTTGTACTATTTGGAGAATGTTTTAATATTAATGTATATCTTATTTTCATAATTTTCAGTTATTCCTCACAATCTTATCAGCAGAAGAATGAATTCAGGATCATGTAAAAAATCACTTTTTTAAAGGCCATTTATTATTATTATTATTATTATTATTATTATTATTATTATTATTATTATTATTATTATTATTATTATTATTATTATTATTATTATTATTATTATTATTATTATTATTATTATTATGTTACATAAAAACTTATTGTAAGTTTAACCCATATGTTTGAGTTGCATTTAATAGCTATAAAAGGAAAGAACACATGTAAGAACAAATCTATTGCACGAGTGATGGATGTCATGATAACCACAGGCGCGAGCAGTCACAGGTTAAGTAATATTGATTTCCCAAGTTCTGGCAGACATCATTATGCAAGTTTCATAATTCACTAATAACTTATGAAAAGTTTTAATATAATCAGTACCAGTATTTACTGTAATAAGCGAAATTATGAGCGGTACAGTGTTTTAAGACACACAATAATATTGACAACTATTATTATTTAACTTTAAGTTCAAAGTAGATGTAAACACAACCAGGTGACATGGGAGCACCTAATTTGAGTCCACACTTAACTTTGGCCTTAATATTATTTGTATCTGTAATTATTGCTCCCAGATATTTGAATTTCTCCACTTGTTCGAACAATTTACCGGCTATTCTAATATTTTGTAGTGCAATATTTTATATTCCATGACCATATGCTTAGTTTTTTCTGCATTAATTTCCAAATATTTTTCTAAACTCCCTGTTTTCGAACACACTCAGATTATGATCTTCCCGAAGAGTAAGTGACCTTGTCTCAGATCCATATAATACAACCGGCAGGATAATTGTCTTATAAATTTTTATTTTTAGATTTCTGGACAGAAGATGAGAAGATAAGAGTTTGTGCATAAAAATAAATAGACTGGAGTGTCAAGAATTTGTTCTTTTAATACACTTCTCTGTCCTCGGTCGGCAACTTGTTATATAAAGTTGAAACAACAATGATTAGTTGCAGATTTCTAAGTATTGCAGACAGTTCAAGTTTCATTTCCTGCAGCAGTGAAGCAGCACATTTTCGAGTTACAAAGACAAGCGAAAAAGCGACATATACATTGTTAATTTCAGTGTGTTGTATAAATTTATTCTTATTGTAATTTCTTAAAATACACAAATTCACATATTTATTTTCCTATGCATTAATTGGAAACATAAATAAATAAATAAATAAATAAAATAAGCCTATCGTGTCCCATGTAGGGCAAAGGCCTCCTAAGAAGGGTTTAGCTCCTCTTATCTAGCACGGCGAGCTACTCCGCGCTAGTGAAGTTGTTCGTGATTTTGAGTGTCATGTACACTTGAACTTTAACACTTGGTCTTGAGCACTTAGTCTTGCGTATTGTTCAGGGTTTTCCCCAGTTCTTTCCACTCGTTTCTTCTTTTGGCTACCCTGGTCCATTGTTGGCCCACTTTATCCTTGAAAAGTTCCTCCCATCTCCTTTTTGGTCTTCCGCGCAGCCTTCTTCCTTGTCTGGGGTCCCATATGGTACTCCTGTATGTCCATCTATCGTCCACCAACCTTGAAACATGGCCACCCCATCTCCATTTAGTGCTTTCTGCTAGGTGAGCGATATCTGTCGTTTTTGCTGACTGGATTAGTGTAGTATTGGGGATTCTGTCCCTCAATGTGATGCCTAGGACTTTTCTTAACATTTTCCTCTGGCATACCTGTAGTAATTTTTTCTGTGTCGATGTCAGCGCCCATGTTTGACAGCCATAGAGTATCACCGGGTAGATGCAGGATTGTAGAGCTTCTATTCTTAGTGTCCTGCTGAGTTTTTTATCCATAAGCACAAATTTGAGGGACCAGAACGCTCTCCATGCCTGTGTGATTCGTCTGTGTGCTTCCCTGTCCATGCCGTTATCAAAGGATATTATTTGGCCTAGGTATATATATTCATTTACATATGGTATTTGCGTTCCCTCGATTGTGATCAGAGTTTGGGGGCCATTAGTCATCACTTTGGTTTTAGTCATGTTCATGGAGAGGCCCACTGATTTACTTCTTACGTTTAGTTCCTGAAGCATTGATTGCAATTCTTTTGGTGATTTCCCGAATATAACTACATCGTCTGCGAATCGCAGGTTAGTCAGTCTTTTTCCGTCCAGGTTTATACCATACCTCGCGTTCCATCTGATATTTCTGAAAACATCCTCTAAGACACTTGTAAAAATCTTGGGGGATATTGGGTCCCCTTGTCTTACTCCCTTTTCTAGTTTAAACGTTTGTCCTTCCTCTTCTGTCTTCACTTTAGCCATACTTTGATTGTATATATTGTATAAGATCCGTATATATTTTGCTTCTATCCCCTGTGAGTAAAGTGCTTTGAGTATGCTAATGTGTTCTACGGAGTCAAAGGCTTTGCTATAGTCCACAAATCCAAGGTATACTGTCATGTTGAATTCATTGTATTTCTCAACTATTTGGGTTATCGTCTGTATGTGGTCCGCCGTGCTGTATTTATTGCGGAAACCTGCCTGTTCGGATGGCTGATTCTCGTCTAGGATTCTTGTTAGCCTCTTCGTCAGAATTTTGGTGAAAAGCTTGTAGATATTAGACATCAGGCTTATGGGTCGGTAATTATTTATGTCATCTTTCGTACCTTTCTTATGTAATAGTATGATTGTGTTGGTTTTCCATTGTTCTGGTATCTCTTCCGTTTCTAGTATTTTGTTGAAGACTGTGGATATTAATGGGATCAGTTGGTTTGCTCCTATTTTAATTAGTTCGTTTTGTATCCCGTCTTCTCCCGGCGATTTGCCGTTCTTCAGTTCATTGATTGCAGTTCTGATCTCACTGTGTAATATTTTGGGGATGAAGGTATCGTTGTAGTGTTTCGTTATGTGATTGTATCTTAGGTCTTTTGTGGATTTGTCTATGGAGCTCTCGTAGAGTGATCTATAAAAGTCTGTGGCTGCGTTGATTATCTCTCGTCTTGTGGTTAAGTTGTGGCCCGCCTGGTCCTTGGTGCTTGGTATCCACTGTTTTCCCTTCTGCAGATTTCTCCTTGCTTTCCTGACTGATCTTGTCTCCTCTAATGTTTGTCTAGTTAGTTCTGAGCGATATAGTCTTACATCTTTTCTAATTTCTCTCTTTACTTCTTTATCTAGTTCTGCATATTCATGTTTGGTGGCTTCAGATTTGTCTCTGTTTGGTTGTAGTCTTGCTCTGAGTTCAATTAGTTGTAGGGTGTTTTGAGATAGTTTCGTTTTGTGCGACCTTGGTTCTGTTTGCCTTTCGGAGGTCGTGCTTGCCTCCTTCAGTGTTTGCTCTAATATGTTATATTGTTCCTGTGTGTTTTTGTCTGGTCCTAGGTTCATCTGAGATATTTTATCTTGTAATGCTTTGTGTATTTCCTCCCTGTCTAAGAGGTTCGCTCTCAATCTTTGTGAGTTTTTGCTTTTCCTCTGTCTTTTTTTCAGTCTTATTGTTGCTCTTACTAGTCTGTGGTCTGTACTGAATTGTATGCTTTGGCTTATTTGGATATCTCTTACTTCCTGAATTTTATTGGTAATCACAAAGTCAATTTCGTTTTTTGTATAGCCATCCGGTGAACGCCATGTCCATTTCATGTGTGGGGGTAATTGGAAACATCTACCTAAAAATCGCGTTTTTCTCCAAAAGTCCTTTTTAGCCCCTAGTTTTTCAGCAAAAGTCCTCCTTATTTCCTTTTAGGCCTTTCAGTCTGATTTAGCCCTTTTTAGGTTCTATATGACTCATTTTAATAACTATTTTTGAAATCACATTGATGTTTTTCTCCTTGTTCAATACTGAATTCCATATCCACTTTAATCCTATCTCATCTAATGTTTTCCTAATGTATTGTATTCTGTTTCGATTACCATTATCATTCAATTGGGATTGGAAGCAGATTTTCACTATATCTTCATTATCTTTTTCCCAGATGTATTTCTAATACCTTAAAATTTTGCTTAAAATGACACAAATACTACTGTCATATCCTAAGTCATATTGAGCTGCTTCATTTGATGAGTATCTTGGTACCTGCAATAATAATAATTAATCAAGATTTGCTTCATTGAATGAAATGTAGAAGAGATTAAATTATATTTGTAATTAAGTCAAAGTATTTTCTGATTGCCTGTCAACAAATTCATTTATAGTATTATCATATGTTAATATCTGTTAATCAAGCTTTGATTCACTAACTGAAATGAAGAAAGAATTGTGATTCAGACTACACAAAGATTCATTTATAGAATTATCGATCAATAGTAATAATAAGGAGTTCAGGACTATAAGCCTGATATCACATTTGCAAAGATTCTTCTACAAATGCTGAATCAATGCTTACAACCTAAGATGGAAGAAGAACAATTTGGTTTTAGGAAGGGGAAAGACACGAGAGATGCAATCGGATTGATAAGAATAATAGGAGAAAGATATATAGGAAAAGGTAAAAGAAGTGTACACAGCATTTGTTGACCTGGAAGAGGCCTTCAGTAGAGTGGATTGGATTAAATTAATGAGGATCTCAAAGAAAATTGGTGTGGACTGGAAGGAGAAGAGAGTCATAAGTAATGTATGTATGAAACAGCAAATAAAAGTCAGGATAGGAGAAGAAATATCAGTGGGTTGAGTAATTGAAAGAGGGGCAAGACAAGAATGTCCTCTATCACCTACTCTCTTATATCTACCTACTTGGAAGATTTAATAACTTGGGAGGTGTAAACATAGGAGGAAGAAGAATAAAGTGCATACGATTTGCTGATGATATGGATTTGCTAGCAGAAGATGAAATGACACTGAACAACTTGATGATGGAGCTAAATGACAAATGTGAGGACTATGAGATGAAGACAAATATAAATAAGATAAAGACCATGGTTACTGGAAGAGAACCCAAGAAGGTAGACGTGAGCATTAAGGATGAAATTATCGAACAAGTGGACAGGTTCAAATACTTGGGTTGTACTATCAGTAACAAGATGAGCTGTTGTCAAGAAGTAAAACAAAGGATAGCAATGGTGAAAGAAGTTTTTAACAGGAAGAGGAAAATCTCTTGTGGCCCTTTGGAAAAGGAACTAAGGAAAAGGCTAGTGAAGTGCTTTGTGTGGAGTGAGCGTTGTATGGTGCAGAGACTTGGACATTATGACGGAATGAGGAAAAAAGACTGGAAGCATAGGAGATGTGGGTATGAAGAAGAATGGAGCATATACCGCGGACAGATAAAGTAAAAAATTAGTATGTGGTAGCCAGAGTGGAGGAAAGAAGAGTTTTATTTTGGAAATCATTAGGAAGAGGAAAAGAAATTGGATGAGACATTAGCTAAGAAGAAATTGTCTGCTGAAGGATGCCATAGAAGGGATGATAAATGGAAATGGTTTGACAAAGAAGAAGATACCAGATGACAGACAACATTAAATTAAATGGAGTATATACAGATACAAAAAGCAAGGCTGAGAGAAAGGAAGAGTGGAGAATGCTGAGTTTGTAGTGTGAGACCTGCCCCTGGGCAGAACACTATGAATGAGTGAATTATGCATTAATCAGGCTTTGATTAATTGAATGAAATATAGAATTAGTTTATTAAGTGCCAGTATGGTTCTTTATGAGATTGTGTGGGGGAGGGAAAATGTCTGTCAGTCTGTGTGTATATACATGCGATAACTCAGATACGCTTTATCGGATTTTAATGAAACTCGGTATACACATTTATAATGTTCATGGAAAGAAGCCTATTGATATTGGACCAAATCGGTTGACCAGTACCGGAGTAAAACCCAATTTATTGTCTATTTTAAAGGTGCGATAACTCAAATATGCTTTATCAGATTTTTATGAAACTTGGTATACACATTTATAAAGTCCATGGGAAGATGTCTATTGATACTGAACCAAATCAGTTGGCTGGTACCGGAAAATGTCCAATTTAGTGCCTTTTTATGGTAATATATCAGAAAGGCGTGATAACTCAAATACGCTTTATCGGATTTTCATGAAACTTGGTATATGCATTTATAATGTCAATAGCAAGAAGCCTGTTTATTTGGACCAAATCGGTTGATCGGTACCAGAGTAACGACTTGATAAAATAAAAAAATACAATACATTCAAATGTGAGTTTTAAAGTAGAACTTACATTTGCCTGTATTTTGCATAAAAATGGGAACAAACCTTAAAAACCGGGTATTTTGCAAAA
This sequence comes from Ectobius pallidus, assembly GCA_964059195.1. NCBI lineage: Eukaryota > Metazoa > Arthropoda > Insecta > Blattodea > Ectobiidae > Ectobius > Ectobius pallidus. The sequence goes on from CAXKWD010000006.1 coordinate 32,597,372, forward strand.
AGTATTACATTAAAACTTTGCAAAAGAATAAACACATATTTTCAATAATAAACACCAGAAACGAATTTATTACAGTAATTTGAACTTCTATTACTAATTTCGTTTTGGGGGTTAACAAAATGTGACTGTCCCTAATTATTAGCAATAGATATTGACTGGAAATTCTCAACATAGTAATAGTAATAGTAATATGACTTTCAAAATTGACAAAATCACCATTAAATTTCCTCCATGACAACTTACCAAATTTTACTAGAAATCAGAAAATTCGTATGACAATTTAAGCCATAAAATACTATCTCCAAAATATTAAATAATCTTTTATGGTTTACTCCCAAATAACATCTAATATGAATGAATCAATATGGCACCTGATGCCATTAACATAATGCCATACATAATTTTACCACTGACTGTTGAATTGGTGGCATATTCGAATAGAATATTTATTGCGTTTATTCCGTTCATCGTTTTGTTTAACTGTTTTTGTGCTCATTTAAGTGGAATATAAACTATTCTTGTCTTAGTGGATAATAAAACTTTAAATATAGTGGCTGAAAATCAGCAGAAATTAACCTTCAAACCCCTCCCTGTGAAAGGAAGAGTTAACAGTGCTACGATGGACAATAGCGAGCAGTGTAATAATTATTATGAACACTCTTCGTTTTCTACCAATGAAGACTCTGAAATAACAGATGAGACTGTACTTTTAAAGGCACCTAAATCATATAGTCGTTTCACAAAAGTAAGTGATTCAAATATCAAACAAAATGAGGTGGATTCATCTTCCTTGAACTTTTTGCAACCTCACTTTCAATCACTATCTTCACCCCAAGGCTCAAAAATGATACAGGATCACAATCAACAAACTTCTAGCTCTTGTGGCCCTGTAATTAAGCCTGCAGTACTGCAAATAACGGAACACTATAAGTCAGGTATTGATAGAAAGAGAGCTCATGAAGGTAAGGAAAACAGTATTACCAAAAGAAGTAATACATTGCCTGATAATCGTTATGTTACGGATATTCCTGTGCACAATCGATATGAAGTTTTGGAACATATGGAGGAAGAAGTTCCCTCTACAACAGAAAATCACAAAGAACGCATTCCTCCAGTCTTTCTACATGGAACAAATAATTATCAAACGCTGGTATCGGATTTAGAATCAATTCTGGTTGATGACTTCACAACTCAGCAACAAGGAATGGTAGTAAAAATCAATACTACCAGTGCAACTGATTTTCGTTCTCTTACAAAACACCTTGACCAATTCAATCAGCAATATCACACTTTTCGGTCACCTGATGCATCTAAGTTATCTGCTGTAATTAGGAATGTTCCATATTCGCTAACGAATGAAGAGATTTATAATGAGCTTGTCAATCTCAAATACCCCGTTGTACAAGTGAACAGACTATATAAGAAGGATAAAACTCCTATGCCTCTATGTGCTGTAGAAGTAACCAATTCTGATGAGGGACAGAAGATTCTGAATCTAAACAGATTATTACATTCTGTCGTTAAAGTGGAGAAACGGCGTCCTACAACCACAATACCTCAATGTACAAGATGTCAAAACTATGGGCACACAAAAAACTATTGTAGACGAAATCCAAGATGTGTTCGCTGCGACGGAGACCATCATTATAAACAATGTAAGACTCCTCGCACAGTCCCTGCTAAGTGTGTGAATTGTGGAGGTGATCATCCAGCAAATTATAAAGGCTGCACCTACTACCAAAACATGGTATCTAAAAATAAGAGACCAGGCAATCAGTCTAATAATAGGCTAACACCTCAAGGACCTTCACATCCATCTATGGGGCCTCAACACTTCCCTCCTTTAACTAGAGTTTCATCTAATAATCAGTCAAACAATGGATCTGATTCAAATAGACCTCTGTTCTCACATGTGACAAGTTCCTCAAATACGACTTCTCCCACGACTTCCTCTGAATCTTCTTCTTTATCTTCTGCTATATTAACAATATTTAATGAATTTCGTCCTCTCATCACTCCATATATTCCCAAGATCATATCTTTTTTCACATCCTTCTTAAGTCAGTTCCTTCATAATGGCCAGCAGCCGTAGACCATTTTCTCAACTAAGATTACTAAATTGGAATGCCAATGGATTGCGAGAGAAAAAGTCTACATTTACTGTCTTCTTAAACAGACACGGGATTGATATTGCATGTGTCAGTGAAACACATTTACGGAATACTGATAAATTCAAGATCCCCAATTTCAGAATATACAGACAAGACAGAAACACTCATTTTGCTTCTGGAGGTGTTGCAATTTTCATTAAAAGAAATTTAAGTCATCACTCGATTCTACTTCCACCCATACCAAACATAGAAGCTGTATGCATACAACTTTTACAACAGAATAATAAGACAATTAAAATAATATCTGCTTATAAACAACCTTGCAAGAGATTAAGTCCATTATCAATACAAAGATTGTTTGAAGATAATACACCAACGATTCTCCTGGGAGATCTAAATTGTAAACATGAATCATGGGGTTGTCATACCACTACACCAAATGGGCGAAGACTTCTTCAAGCTTCAACAGATTATGGCATTCAAGTCATTGCTCCTCAGGAACCAACGTATTATTCTTTCAATCCTACAGTAAAGCCCGATATTTTAGATATCGCATTAATTAAAAATTTTACTGCTCCCTTATATATGCAACCTCTACCAGAGCTAGATTCGGATCATTGTCCTGTTATTACAACATTTTTTTATGATTCACTGTGCCACAGTACTCCTGACAAATTGCTTACGGGTCCAGTGAATTGGAATGCATTTAAGGAAATACTAGACTCTACGCTACAAATACGTCGATCCTTAAAACATTCACAGGACATTGATGAAGCTACAGAACACATCACTTATGCAATCCAGACATCTATCAAGGCTTCACTAATTAAAAAGCATCCTTCGTCTCCTCTTTCACACCAAATGAAATTACCGAAGGATATTCTCGAACTCATAAAAAAGAAACATCAAGCACGCCATCAGTGGCAACGCTGGCGTCAACCATGGCAACGTAAACAGCTAAATTTGCTCATTAGACAAGTAAAGAATAAATTGGATGAGTATCGATATCGAAGTTATCAACAATATATATCTAATGTGTCAACTTATGACAATTCCCTGTGGAGGGCTACTAAGCAAATCCTTTGTGAGCCTACTATTATTCCACCTCTACGAGACCATGACAAGGTGTACAATAGTGACATAGAAAAATGCCAAGCACTTGCAGATTATTTCGAATCAACATTTGTACCAAACTTGACTTCAGATCTATTGTTCACTTCATATGTTGAAGAAACTTCACTAGCTGAAAAATCATCAGTAGAAAAGCCCATTAATTTTGTTACAATCAATGAAATTAACAACATTATTAAAAGATTACCAAATAAGAAAGCTCCAGGATATGATAAAATTCCAAACACAGTGCTAAAGCAGCTAACTAGGAAATCCCTGGCATATATCGCTTCTCTATTCAATGCAGTTCTTCGCACTGGCTACTTTCCTGCGGCATGGAAACATGCTGAAATTGTGGCCATTCATAAACCAAAGAAATCAATATCTTCTCCAAGCAGCTACAGGCCAATAAGTCTCCTATCGACCTTGTCGAAATTATTGGAAAAAATTATTCTTAACCGCATCCAGAAATATACATCTGATGCTTCTATTATTCCTCCACACCAGTTTGGATTTAAAAGACATCACTCCACCAATCATCAATTGCTGCGACTAACAGAACACATATATCACGGTTTCGAACAGCATGAACATACTGTAGCAGCGTTCTTAGATGTCACACAAGCATTCGATAGAGTATGGCCTGAAGGTTTACTTTATAAGTTACGCGAAGTTGGTCTTCCAATGTACTTACAAGACCTAATAGCCAGTTTTTTGAAGAACAGAACTTTTTCCGTCTGCATTGGAAACCATAAATCTACAAAGCGGCCAATTCTTGCTGGAGTTCCACAAGGAAGCATTTTGTCTCCTACTCTTTTCAGTATTTATACTGCCGATATACCAGATTTGCCTTCTGTGCATACAGCTCTATTTGCAGATGACACAGTGATATATACTTCTCATCATAATATAATTACAGCTACTACACAATTACAGTCTTCATTAGATCTATTCTTACACTGGTTATCAAAATGGCGCATTCAGTTAAACCCCCAGAAAAGTCAACTGAAAATATTTACACTGAGAAGGCCTGAAGTTCCCCCTGATATCAAGATGTATGATTCATCAGTAACCTGGCTTTCTTCAGACAAATCTGTTAAGTACCTGGGACTACATTTAGATCGACGACTGACTTGGCACACCCATATAAACACAAAACTAAATGAAGCTTATGCCCGACTGATGAAGTTATACCCAATTATGAACAGGAAATCGTCTCTCAGAATGGATTATACTCTTTTGCTTTATAAAAGCATACTCCGGCCTCTGCTGCTATATGCATGTCCTATATGGTGTAGTGCATCAAAAACAAAAATTCAGCGTCTCCAAATATTCCAGAACAAGGTTCTAAGAATGTCAGTGAACTCTCCTTGGTTTATTCGAAACAACCAATTACACAGTGAACTCGGTGTACAGTATATTCATGAACACATCTCTAATTTGACTCAACATTTTCTTAATAATCTAGAACATGTTTCAGGGGCACAGTATTATGGCCTCGGACAAAAGTCCCACAATGCACGGCGACTTAAACCTCGTTTGCCTCAAGATATAGTTCTTTGATTAAGTTCAAGCCTGTGACCATAATTAGCCTATGTCAGATAACTTTAAAGCGTAATTTTGAGTGAGGGGTCAAACATTGACTCACCTCTATAGCGAGAATACTAATAGGCCTACTGTTACAAATCTCCAATGGTTATCACCAATCTGACATAGCAATGTAATGCTGAACGATTGAAATTAAATAAAAAAAAAAAAAAAAAAAAAAAAAATTTTACCACTGCTTTTGTTTACAGCAGATAATGTTTCCTATCTGAGAACTGATCTTTTGTAGTTGAAAACGGCTCATGCTGATGAGTATGCTTAAGAAATAATAAATATGCAAGTATATGCGATACTAGGATACTTTAGATAGCAATCTGGACAAGAATAAAGCACATCATGCTTATTGAACATAATATTTACTTGCTACAAGAGTGCCCAACATTCACACCACTCACAAACGCACTGACACACCCCAGATTGAATCCGAACAAAAGCATGGCGATTACCACAAACTTTATAAGATCAAAATAAAGTTAGCAAGTGTAACTGTATAATCAAAGATGAAATAGTTACAGCAAGAACTTAACAAAGTAATACAAAATAAATAATTTAACTATTACATAATATATAGAATTACTGAAACAGTTGCACTTACCAACATTTTGGATTCAAGCTGAAAGTCAAATCAGTCAGACTCAAGCATAACAAAACTCATGCAGACAAACCCTCAACTCAACCAGCAAACATCTCTGAACAAGGGGAAGCAGTAGAATAACCAGAGAATGAAGAAAGAATGATCATGTAATACTACAAGAACAGACTAGTTCGCCCAATTACCTATCACCCTGACAATAACATGTGACACATAAGGAAAAGCAGAAACTACGAGAAGTTACTCAACTAGAAGTTGAAGTTGCATCACAACAACAATGTTATACGTCACACTTTAACTTGCTTTCACCAGAACAATGATAAATACAGTATGCTCCCAAAATGTAATTCAGTACTAAATGTGGAAATAAATGTATCAGTACATGCCATAAAAATAATTTAAAAAGTAAATACAATACTATTGAGAACCCTGGAACAGTGAAATATGTAAAATTAGCATTTCATTTGAAAACACTTCTTTGCATGGTGAATAAATTTCCATATGGTATTATCACGTGCTCAGTGGAGTGATACATTAGGGTTTGTTTACTTCTCCTTTGAACTTAAAGTGAAAACATATAATATTTTTAACAATGCCATAATCATGACTGTTTGATACATATGTCAGTTATTAGATATAGACCAACCATCTGTAAAAATGTGTTCAACATCAACCAATCATAGTCCTACTTCACTCAATGTTTATTCAATTTTCCGTTACCTCCTCATCAAAAAATGATAAAAATATGACTCTCAGTAGTGTGTATGAAAGCATTTGCTCTTACCTGATCAATATCTTTAGGGAAAACAGAACTTTCAAATATATATCAAAGTAAACTATAGACTAATAGGGAAAAGTCAGATATAAGTTGCACCTTGGGATGGATATATCCCGCCCAACCCACCCTCGCAGGTGCAGTTTCTTTTATACCACAATCTAGCGAATTCTTCTGTCCTCGTATTATGAAGAAACTCGTGATTGGACGTTGGGGGTGTGATGTCATACTGCAAGACAAGAGGTGACAGGCTGACAAACCTCTGGGAGATATAATGTGTCACATTTTCGAAGCCTACAAACAGTGTATCGTACATTATTTGAAAATGCAAGGGCGCTTCACTACGGCTGCCGCCTCCGCTTTGTGCACTTAATTATATGGTTAGTGTTATGCATTATTTAGCTATATGTAGAGGTAGATACAAGGCACTTGTGACAATATACAAGGACAGTGGGTGCAAGGCACTTGTGACAATATACAAGGACGGTTGGTCATTCTGCTTCGCTCAGAAACAAAATACATCACACTGTCCGTGCAAATGTAAATATCGAATGGGCAAAGCTTAAGGGGTGACTTATATTTGAATTTTGCTGGCTAATAATATAATTAAGTGGATCTTTCAGGATTTAGTCTGTAAATTAAGTGAATTACACTTACATGTATTTGCAAAATAGTATTATTTCATGGTAAATATCTTTCTTAATTCAGCTAACAATGGTTTTGATCATGTATGTTCACAGAGAACAACCACATTGATTACTTGTCATGAGAGCCTATTAATAGTATGATCTTTGTTTAGTATGGTATTTACACAATTCAACTATAGTATTGAAAAATTTTAATTTATTAATTATTTATTACATTTTATTAGTCAGATAGTAATTATAAATGCAGCTTGTTACTTTGAACTCCCCTAGATAACTTCCCTCATGACTACATCGCTCGTGAATTTATTGTAGACTTCAAAGTCACTCCTGGCATTACCTATGATAATTTATCTTACATGATTATTATTATAAAATGACATTGCCAAATTGGCAATAACATGAAAATCTTGAATTTTTGATAGGAGTTTTTCTTACTTTGATGGATCTGTATTGCAGAGGCTTTGCTTTTGGAGAAGACTCCTGCTGTTGCTGTGGATTATCTCTACATGCTGGAGTTGCCAGAGGACTTCAGTTCAGAGCGACTGTCTGAACTTGGCAGTGATCTGGAGTACAGGTACGTCATTTATATATATATTTTAAGTGTTTGGCCCAGAGGCTGGTCCTGCTCTGCGACAGAGCTGTGGGGGAGGGGGGAGACCCATGGCCCTACCAAGGGACACTAGGTCAAAGGATACTGCGTAGGGTGGCCAGTTCCTTTCGCGGGATGGGAATGAGGACACAACATCCAGTCCTGACCCATGAAGGAAACTTTATATCTCTGTAAAATCCCTGACCCAGCCGGGAATCGAACCTGGGCCGCCTAGGTGGCTGGCAGTCAAGCTACCAGCTCATCCACGGCAGCGGACTCATTTATATAGATACTAGGAATTTGTGCTAGTTAAAATTTAGCTAGTTTCATAATGTTGGTATGATTTTTTAAAATTATTTTTTATTGTGGGATGTAGTGTATGTACTCTGACACTCAACTATAACATGAATGGAACTGCATTTTGTTGACATAAAGCATTTTATTTAAATTTCATTTACAAACTTATGTAAAAAATATTCATAAAATTGTTCCCTATTACAGGCCATGGAGGCCCAGAGGGTTCCAGGAAGTTGAGGCTCCCAGAGTTTTAGACATTCGGCACATGACGGTGGTAAGGTTGTCAGCCTTATGCACCGGCTGCCTTTACCCCCAGGATTGCTCCTGGTACTCATTTCTGTTAGAGGCTGAGTGGACCCCAGGGTCATAGTGCCACCAGAAAGATTAGGCCAGTTGAAAAACTCCGACCTCATCGGGGATCGAACCCGTGACCTTCCGGTTTGTAGCGCAGTAAATAAATATTGAAAGTAGCTATAATAGCAGTGGTGGCTCATGTATAGACACTGTGGAACTGCAGCACCCCCTATTTCCACTTGATATTATTGATAACATTTTATGTAAAGAGTCCTTTTTTCTTTAATTCTTTCTTTATAATAGTACAATATACAATCCTTAAGCTTAATGCCAGTAGCCATCCCCCATTTTATTAAAAAAAAAGATAAAGTCTTTGCATGGAACTATGCGCTTCACAGTTCCAGCGGTGTGGTATTTGACTGTTGTGCGCATGCCCACTTAGGAAGGTGCATGCTGCGGTTGCGAGGGGGAGAAAGCACTGTCGCTTCCACAGTGCCGACCATGGCAGGTACCTGATGGAAGGTAGAAGCTATTCTATTTGATTCATTTTTTTTCAGTTCTTTTATTTAACAGAAAACTTTAACCATGGCAGATCAAGGAGAAAATTATTGATCTGTTTGCGGAAATTAAAACAAGAAGAATGGATTTCATTTTTAAACGAATAGATCAAGCTTGAACTGTAACAATTTATATTAAAGTAAGTAAAAAGATTTTAATTTGTTCTCTTAGGGTTTTATCAAGTTCCTAAATAAATTTTCTTTTTATATACCTATGTTTTCTTTTACACAATTTTAAAACAGAGGCTAAAAATTTTCTGGAGCAGCACTCCTGCTAATTTTAGCTACCCACCACTGTATAATAGTAATAATATTTCTCTATATGAAGTTGTTTCTGGACTGAAATTAGTAAGCTACTTATCAGCGCAATGCAGAGAACAGCCCACTTATTTAATATAGCTATGCTTCTTCTTAACCTTAATTCATATACATTCATATACACTGATATAAGAAATTCTTAACCCTTTGCACACGAAATTTAATATATTAAAACCATGATGTCTTCTGTGGTAACGTGCCTTTCTGGCGACAGAGTCAACAAAATTGATACTAGATGTCATGGAAAGTCTCTTCCACACTTCCTGCAGTGAATCCCCTGGGTATCCTTATGGATTCATTGTCTAGGCTGTCCGGGTAGCGCCGCGTCGAGTGATGAGATGCCAACGTTTCTACAGCCATGTTGCTGTCTTCTTCAGGGCCAAAAAGTCACTGACTAAGCCGGGCATCGGGGTCTTATATATCCGTGTGGTGTTGCGGAGCAGTAGCGGGCGTCCGGCCAATCACAGAAGAGGCATCTGTTGGAGCTCTGGGATTGGTCGGTCGACAGCAGCGGTTGGTCGGAGCTCCATTATCCCTATCTGCTGCATCATGGTGGTGTCGAAGAAGGGGTTGCCAGGTTTTCGGCAAGTCCAGGCCTTTATCCCCGTTGATGTTCAATATTATTATAACAATATTATTTTAAACAATTAAATAAGCTTAACAACTTTCTACAAGTCAATATGCGTGTTGAAACTTTTTTTTAGTTTTAAATGCAGTCAACAAAGGTGATAAAACGCGGCTGAATTGCCCGCTGTGTTGATACGAACAATAATATTATGGTTAGGGGGAGGGGTGTTTATTTCTGCCGATGCTTGTCTCTGCAGTTTTATTTAAATGAGACTTCAACAATCGGTGATATTTTATATCACTCAAGCCGCAACCAATTCTACCCGCTGTGGCAGACATGACTTTGACGAAAAACTTCGTATATGAGTTGACTCCGAGGTCTCCGGCAATCTAGATTTTGAACTGGTATGTGCGCATATTTAAGAATAGATTATTAATAATACAGTTCCGTAAAATATTTATATTACTTGTTTATGAAATTTATTAGGACCAACGTATAAAAAAACTTATGAATAATTCACATAACTTCCTCTGCCCAAATAAAAGTTAGCCTCCCCTTAAATAAGAGAAAGTCGTCGCCAATCTTCGTGTCACATCCCCAAAAGGTACCTAACCCAAATACAAAATTTTGTTTTCGTACGATTTTCCGTTGCAAGAGGCCGTATTGCAAAGAGCGCATATTCAGAGTGGGTGGCTTATAGCTACACTTCAGAGAATTATTTCGAAAAAGTGTTTCAACTAAAAGTTTTAGCTCTTAGTATAAGCAACCCACGTGCAAAATTTAAAGAAAATCGTTAGAGCCGTTTTCGAGAAAACTTTCTTTATGTAAAAATAAGGAAAACTTTTCTCCAATTTTCGGTTCACATCTTGAAAGGTAGCCTACCTGACATAGATACAAAATTTTGTCCTTTTATCAAAATTCTTTCTTTCTTTCTTTATCGTAGTTTTACCTCTCCCTTTTAGGATTTAAGCGACCCAAGCCTTTACAGGGCCGCGACCTGTCGGGAGAGGGATTATCTTTGGATCACATACATACTTTTTTGACCAGACAAAGACATAGAGGGCCTCCCCGGATGAGTGATCAGCTGCCACCTCCGAAAAACACGAGACATTCACACACACACACACACTCATTCCAAACAAGGCGAGGATGGGATGAAGATGATAATGACGGCCAGATGATATCTCGGGACCACAAGGGCCTAAAGTTACCCGACATTTGTCTCACAGGTGAGGAAAAACCCCAGAAAAAAACCCACCTAGGTAACTTTTCCCGACCAGGAATCGAACCGGGGCCCGCTGCGTGCGAGGAGCGAACGCATCCCCTGAGCCACAGTGGTGGACTTTCCAAAATTCGATATTTTGCTTGGAAAACAAAATATAAAAAAACACTCCAAAAATAATCATTGGCACAATTTCGGGAGTGTATTTTGGCCTAGAAATGTGTGAAACAAAAGATGTTCGCTTTATTAATGGTAACACCCACATTTCGTGAATCTGTCACTCACGAAAACAATGTCTGTCTGTAACGTACTTTAGATTAATAATAATAGTAATAATAATAAAAATAGCATTTATTGTCGATTAACAGTACAATCACTTACCGACCTCATTAAAAACCATTTCAAGCAATAATCTCAAATTAAGAAAAATAAAATCTTTCCTCTTAGAAAAAGCCTACTATTCATTAGAAGAATTTATAAATGAAAAGAATTAGTCATATATATATATATTTATAATAAGAAAGTGTGCATAAATTGTTGAGTGTTTAAAATTCTCAAAATTTTGTTAATTAGTGTCTCTTCTTAAGTGTATTAGGGTTTTTTCTTAAGTGTATTAGTGTATTAGTGTATTTTCTTAAGTGTATTAGTGTATTATCTTAAAAGTTTTATTGTATTTTCTTAAGTGTATGTTTTTGTATATTTCATTCTGTGTATTTAATCTCTTGTATTATTTCTCAGCCGTGTACACCTGGTACAACTGGCTAACAATAAACAATAAACAAACAAATAAGTACAGCATAATGTGCTTGATATGTATGTCTTTCCTTAATCCTAAAAGAATTGGCTGAATTAGGTTAACTATGTCTTATAGGCCTATGCACCATTGGTAGCACTGATTACATGGCAAGAACATGGTAACTCCAATCGTTTTATGGATGGTTGATTCATAGTATGCCATGATTTCGGAGCTTAGTTTTGTTTTTATATAACAAAGTAATTATTATTAATTTTGTATAATCCGTTGAGTTTACGAGTTAGGCCTACATCAGATAAATTCCTGCAGCTGCATCTATCGATACACTCTTAAATTCTCGTGGAATTATCTTTGACTATCCAAAAAGTAACACTTGGAACTGTCCCATCTTTTCATAATTTGAATGGGGGGGGGGGGGGGGGTGACAAAAAATTTTCCGCACCGGGTACCACCTAAGCCTGCTACGCCACTGTGAAGAGCAGTGGCAAATTTATCTTGCCTCTTTCTTTTGTGTTTATTTACTGTTTTGGTGTGAAATGGTAACGTAGAGGGTGCTAAGTGGTGAACAACTTAACTCTGTAATAGAGTCTGTTAAAAGAAATATATTAATGAGTTAGTAAGGGTGAGGAAGATGACACTACTGAGAGCAACAACGACACAAGTGACAGTGACTCAGTAAATGCAGGCTTAGCAGTTTCGACTGCATAGAGGTGACAATACCAACCAAGGTCCCATATTACCATCTCAGTCCAATATACTTTTTATTCTTTGATGATTAGGTCTTGGAATATAGTGGAATATCCCTTATGCCACTATTCTGGTAACTAAGTCCCACAGATATTTTTCTGTCATCTCGTACTTACTCCAGATGTGAATATTAACTTCAGGACAAGGTAAATGTTTGATGTTATGCAATATTTCAAGTCTTTTAGGAATCATTTCATAATGTACAGGATTTTTTTAATTTTTAAGGAGAATCTACCACATACAGCCATAAAATTTGCTGCTTGCAAAGGGTTACAATATGTGATGATTTCACAAAATGCACTGACAATAATATTATTGAAGTAAGTGTATGATTCACTGACATATTGGTTGTAGGTTTAAAGCAGCTTTATATGTTAGGAATGAATTCAATCTGAAAGCATTCTGTTAGGAACTATATTAGGCCTGTTACGAGGGTTGTCCGTAAAATAAGGTTCCCAATGATTTTTCACAATGAAAACATGTATATTGGCATTGAACAATACATTTTTGGAAAGCTTAGACTTTCCCCTATTTTTCGACATAATCGCCGTTGCAGTCAATGCATTCTTGCTTGCGGTGTACCATCTTCTTGATGCCTGAATCGTAGAACTCTTCCGCCGCGCCGCGAAGGTAGCGTAAAACCTCTTCTTTCAGCTCCTCTCCGGTTCTGAAATGTGTCCCACCCAGGTATTTCTTCAATTCAGGGAAGAGATGGTAGTCACTTGGGGCTATGTCTGGCCATCGGTTTCGTAGGCCTGAAGAAATTCGCGGGCCGCTTCAACACGTTGCCATTTGTGGTCTTCCGTAAGCATTCTCGGGACCCACCTTGCACAAACCTTGGCATATCCTAAATGGTCTGTCAAAATTTTGTGAATGCAGGACTTGCTGACATCAGGGATCATCTCGCAGAGCTCCCGAACCGTCAACCTTCGATCTTTCAACATTGCTTCTTCCACTTTCGCAATCGTTTCGTCCGAAACCGATGGCCGTCCAGAACACTGTTCGTCATGGACGTCTGTACGTCAGTCTTTGAATTCTCTGCACCATTTACGCACGTGTTGTACGCTCATACACGTTTCTCCGTAGACTTCACACAGTTGGGAATGAATATCCACTGGTGCAGTGTTTTTTGCACACAAAAAACTAATCACAGAGCGTAATTCGCACCTGGCGGGAGAAGCGAGTGGGAGCTCCATCTCTAATGGCTGCCAAGCCAAGAATGAGCGTCGCAGACAACTTGCCATGGAGGGGCTGGGAGAGAGGGAGCCAAGCTACACGCCAGTGTCACCATACCCCGCAAAACAGCGTTCCTCGCGTCTGCAGCTCCTTGGGAACCTTATTTTACGGACAACCCTCGTACTTGCACTTTAATTGAAATTCTGGTGTGATTGGTATTTATTATACTTGTGAACAAAACAGTAAATATTATAACTTGCAATGTCAATGCACTTTACAAGAAGCTATGTTATATGTAAACTCGGAATCTCTCAATAAATGCAATTGTTGCAAAATCCTATAATCACTGGCAATTTGCTTATATGTTATTTAAATAATCAGACTTTAATACTTGTTATTACTGCACTCCAATATAATATTGGACCAATTTATGCTACTGGAAAATATGTTACAAGGGCCATTCTAAGTAGAAACAATTTACTTACATACTGTCTGAAAATTCTAAGTCCAAAATTATCCCACAACATGGGAATATCCCCTGTGTATCAGAACACACCAGTCTTGTTAACATGCTGAGAGATTCTGCCGTTCGTCTTCAAGACCACTTCCCACAATACTTTGCAGATAGTGCCACAAAGTAATTCTGTCAAATTACAATATATTTATATGATTAAATTAAAATGAATTGTATAACGGTGGATACCTATAAAACACTTCACGACGTTTCAGCCCTGTTCCTGTGGGCCTTCCTCAGGTGACTAAAGATAAAGCATCTGTTGGGAGGAGTACATACTCATGAGACAGTGCCACCACGATCATCACTGGGTTAAAGTTTAAATGTATGATCCACATCCATGGATTGCACACGGATCCCGTCAAATACAAAGGGGATACACGTGCATGGTTATCAATCCACTCCTCCGGAATCTCAAACATAGAGTCCTTCATACTATTCCTTGGCGGTGAGGGAAACTTCAGAACACATTTCTGTCTATTTAGCCTTTTTACCACATCCAACCATTCTTCCCCCAAATCGCCGTCAAACCTATTCATTACCATGTCCTTATTAAAAACAATGTTTTGTGCTTCACATACTTTTCACCTAGTTATGTCACCCTAGTTATGTTATGTTTGTGTACAGTCAGATTCGTAATTTTTTCTTTGTTTGTTTGATCATGCTATAAAGCACTTACTGTATGTGATGTGGCTGTGTTATAATGATATCCATTGAAGTACAGAATTCCATTATACACTGTTGTCCAATATCAATTAACATTGTACATAGAACAATCTTTAAGCTTTGAAAGCTGCAATTCCGTCTGCACAATTAATAACCTGTTTTTAAAATAAAATCAGTTATGTTCATGTTAATTTTAGTATTAAACTATATTGAGTTTGTTTTGTGTGTTTTAACGTGCATTGTTTTGTGGTTAAAACACCAAGAGAAGTCCTGTTCTCTGCAAGCCTCATCACCTTTCATCTATCGCAAAATACTAGAACTTACTAACAGCTGATCACCAAGATATGGAGAATTGTTTTGTTTTATCAGTTACAAGGTACTGGTATTCTAATAACTCAAAACTTAGACATTTAGTTATGGTCAAACAAAACCAGACATATGCAACTTACCTATAATGGTAATCAAGATGCATGTATGAAAAGGATGAAATGAGTGCACTTGCATCTTAATGTTATTATAAGCTCGTTGCATAATATACTTTAATGGCTTATCCAAGACATTATTTGTGAATCATGTGAGATATTATAATTATTACAAATATTTTTTTAATATTTGAAAACAAAGGTGGTATGAAAATCTGATCATTTTTGTATAGGCTATTATTATTTAAGGTGTTTTTGTGAAATATTAGTACACATTAGAATGTTGCACAAAATGTCATCATTTTCATTGCTCTGTTATTCTGCTTTCCCTTCCAGTAATCTTGCAGAGAAATCATTATGCCGAGTAGTTGTTGGACCGACAGCTGTGAAAGTCTGTTCAGGTTTGCTCCACCGGCTGCAGATGGTCCATCATTATTCCAAAGTTTATGATTATTCTCCTTACAGTACACCTAAACCAGGTGAGTGATGATCCTTTTGCCATAATTTAATGTCTTTAACCCTAGGACCCATAACTTTTTATTCTATTCTTGTTTGTTTCAAATTATTTTTGCAGACCCATCTCCTTTTAAGTTATTGTCTTTCCAACAGTGTTTTAAATATTTGTATCATAATTTTGATTTTAATATTATATATTTGACTGTAATAAATAAAATATATTAGTATGGGTTTGATGGAATTAAAATGGGAGAAACAAAAACCAAACAAGAGAAGTGCAACAATTAGAGCATTTATGGGCAAAGTATGGCTTTCAGGCCAGGGCAGCCCTCAGACAGGTTCAATGTGGCCTGCGGCAGGAAAGGAGGAGAGATGTTTATTTCTTACTTGAGTGCTTTTCCTTCTATTGCATGACTCCATGGTCAATTTTAAAACCGAATTTCAAGACCTTTAGCACTGAACAAGACTTGGATAATTTAATTATTCCATTTACTGTGAACTGCAAACAGTAAAATCATACATTCACTCCACATTAATTGAGTTGCAAAGTCACTCTCAATTGTTATTTCTTAACATCTCAGAACTTGAATTCTACAAGTCCTTATCGAAATTGCATTTCCAAATTTTGATTTCTTGTGCCCAGAAGGTTATTACCATATCTGCATCTTTATATGTGCATGAGCAAATGTTTTCTTCTTTGAAGCTTCAAAACATTGTAATGGGGTACACTGTTGTGCTCAGGGGTAACTGGGCCATGATTTTACAATACGACCTACTGTTACCTACATAAAACAGTGATTTAGGACAAGTAATTAGCAATTTTTTACTGCAAAATATTGTGTGATTATTTAGCAACAAACAGACAAACATATTACTTACCATTTAAAGCAACTTTTTAATAGTATATATTTTTATATATATATATATATATATATATATATATAATTTTTTTTGGTCCTATTGGCCCAGTTACCCTGTGAATTTGGAATAACTGGACCACCCCAGGCTATAATCTATAAGAGCACTGCAGTAAATGTCTGGGGTAAGTGGACCTATTGTTGTACATTTAATTGATTTAGAAACAATATTGGTATGATAAATTGTTCGATTCAAGTACATATTCCGGCCATTGTATCAGGACCCTAGTAAGGTCGTAGGAAAAAAAAAAGAAAAGAAAAACATCAGAATATTAAGAAAAAGTAATATATTTATACATTTATTTAAAGAAACTTTTTCTTACCAAGAAATTACACAAAATTTGAAAAATTACAATCATTTATCATTATTTATCATTTATTATTTAAGGTTAGGTTCGCACCTGCCTCTTGTCTATCCATGTATTTTCTGGATTATTTAGTCAGTTTTGTTCCAGGCTATATGCCTGACATCCACCATATTCTTGCATGGAAGTTCTTATAATATTAATAATGAATAAATTCACGAGGAATATGTTTATTCAAGGAGCATTTTTTAAAGATTTTTTTATAATACCAGTACTTGTAGTGCAAAATCAATAACTTTGGCTTAAACATCTATTGAAGCTTGGATATTACAATCTCATCAGAATTATGTAGGCCATTCTCTTCTGTTCGCAGTTGCGTAATGGTCAAAACATCGGAATTGAACATGTGGGACCAGGGTTTGATCCCTAGTGGGATCTTGTGTATTTTTTATTTTTATTCATGTTTATTTTTTCAAACGCGGCAATGACTGGAATAAAGTAATAATTACTTCTACTGAATTATCATTGTTGGTGTCGAATTTTGGACACACACAAAAGAAAGCAAGAAAGAAAGTATGATTTTACAACAAATGCGTATTTGTGGCATAAAATAAAAACTAAACTAACCCAAAGCATTTTCTTTGATTATTATTGTACGATCTATAGAGCTTAATTTGTTGAACAGTCATATTCCTTATATCTTCATACCTGCTCTGGTCTATGAGGAATGAAATAAGATAGATATATAAGCTTTCATGAACCACATATTATTGTCTCTGTAGGACATTACATGAGAATATTATAGGAGAAAAATTCCTCCGACACTGGGACTTGAACCCAGGACCTTTGGCTATTCGCGCCAATGCTCTACCAACTGAGCTAAGCCGGAGTTCAATTCACAGCGTCAGACGGAACCTCTCTCCTATGACTGATTGCCCTAATGGTCTACCTCACAGACAGACAAGTTATGTCATATGCAGTACTGTGAGGCACACTAATTAGTGATTTTTGTGACAGTTAACATTCAAGATAGATATATAAGCTTTCATGAACCACAGATTATTGTCTCTGTAGGACATTACATGAGAATAGGAGAAAAATTCCTCCGACACTGGGACTTGAACCCAGGACCTTGGGCTATTCGTGCCAATGCTCTACCAACTGAGCTAAGCCAGAGTTCAATTCACAGCGCCAGACGGAACCTCTCTCCTATGACTGATTGCCCTAATGGTCTACCTCACAGACAGACAAGTTATGTCATATGCAGTACTGTGAGGCACACTAATTAGTGATTTTTGTGACCGGGCTCCCACTGTTATTGTACAGTTAACATTCAAGATAGATATATAAGAATGTTAACTGTACAATAACAGTGTGAGCCCGGTCACAAAAATCACTAATTAGTGTGCCTTATATATCTATCTTGAATGTTAACTGTACAATAACAGTGGGAGCCCGGTCACAAAAATCACTAATTAGTGTGCCTCACAGTACTGCATATGACATAACTGTCTGTGAGGTAGACCATAAGGTCAATCAGTCATAGGAGAGAGGTTCCGTCTGGCGCTGTGAATTGAACTCCAGCTTAGCTCAGTTGGTAGAGCATTGGCGCGAATAGCCAAAGGTCCTGGGTTCAAGTCCCAGTGTCGGAGGAATTTTTCTCCTATAATATTCTTATGAAATAAGAGATATGATACATAAAATTGTAATTCTTAACCCGTACCAATCCATGAATAATTTTTTAGACGCAACTCTACAGTGGCGCAGCCACGGGGTGTGCTGAAGGAACTAATGCTCTCCCAAGTCCCCCATATTAGATTATTTTTCTTTAAATTAATGCCTCATTTTCACTTTAGTTTAATAGAGACAAGAATACAAGACAGTTTAAAACATTTCACATACAATGTTTGGAATTGTTGATTGGATTAATAATAATCAGTTTTCACTATACATAACAGAAATTCAATAACAATTTCAAATGCATTAGTTTGCAGCATCGCTTTACGTTTGCCGAATCGAATCTGCTGAGGGTTTCATAACGGCAGAATGTGACAAAATCTTCTGTTAATAGCAATAATTTAAAATTACCATGGAAGTCAAAACAATTCAGAAACGTACTGAAAATGCAGTGCCTTATTTTTTACTCATGGCCGGCCGGCGGGAGGTAGCTGCTTGCGCACAGTGCTTCTCACCGTTCTTGGCTCCAGCCGATAACGAGTAAAAAATAAGGCACTGTAGAAGATATCATCTCGATATATGGTCTTTCAGCGAACCAGGTTTGAACCAATTGAGCAGTGTGGATTGGGATGTTATCCTGTAAGAACTGAAGGTTTCCATCAGGAAAACGAAGCCTGGCGTAAACAAGCATATACCTCTCTAGAAACCTTGTTTTCTTCCTTCAGGACTTCTCTAGAGAGTGCTCGCCTAGAACAAAAACTGTGGATCTTACCCGGTTCCTAATGGTTTGAAGATGGCCAGGGAATTGAGCAGTAGCTTTCATGGATGCAGCAGTATGAAACGGATTACGTTCAACTTCTGCGACCAATTTAGCATTTTGCTCCAGCAACGAAATACGCGGCCGGCCAGATCCACGTTTCCTATGAAAACTTCCAGTCGCATTATAGTGAAGGACCCGCCTCTGAGCTAATCTTTCAGAAATATGGAACCTTCTTGATGCTTCAGAGGTTGAAAAATGCAGGTCAATTACAGCCTAACTACAATTTCGCTCAAGCTAGCATTAGCATGTGGCACCATGGCACAAAGCGAAATGAATTATGGCAATTCATCAAGTTGAATATCATGTTGCGCTTTCCGCATTGTTCATTTTTCCCTCCCATATCATGGCCTCATATGTTCCGAGAATGACCTGTATTTTATGTCTTTTATAGGAAACTTGTGAACTAAAGCGTTAGAACTTTAATTTTAACCGCATACAAGTCCCGACATTTTTTATTTGACCGACTGTACATAGCCTCTTATGACCATTATTTTATTAAACTAATCGGGAAAACATTTTGAAGTGTCAATATTATATATTAAGCTTTGAAGCATTCAACTTCACATAATTATTGTAAGTAAAAATGCGCCAAATTAGAGCATATGTTTTGATGGGCTCCCATCATCAACGGCTGAGATCTACTGATCAGTAGATGGGAACCCATCAAAACATACGTTTGGTAAGTTTTTACTTACAATAATTATGTGAAGTTGAATGCTTGAAATTAAGTTTAATATATAATATAAACACCTGATTAGTTTTATTTATAATAAAGATTCATTTACCATCTGAATAATAAAGAATGAGCTATTCATATAATATTTTTATTGCAGAACCTACACGAGAGCAGTTACTTCCTGTATCAACAGAAGACTTTGAATCTCTAGATCAGAACATTCCAAAACAAGTGTTCCAAGTGACACTATTCAAGCCTGTGATACATATTATTCTGACAGACCATCCAGTATTCGATCCAGTTAGTTGGCAGGCACCTAGAATGCGAAGAGTAAGTACTAACTTGAATTGACTAACAGAATGTTATAGAAACTGATATTGGGAAGATCACAGTGAAGTCATAATATTATATTATGGTTTAAAAAACACACTTAAACGTCACTAATTTCATACCTTGGTAGGACTACGTAGTTTCAATCACCATTGTGATTGAAACTACGTAGTCCTACCAAGGTATGAAATTAGTGAAGTTTAAGTGTGTTTTTTAAACCATAATATAATAACAGAATGTTGTTGCTAGAACTTATGAGAATGGAGCCAATGAGTGCCAAGATAAAAAAAAATATTCTATTGTCCTTTTCACATCTTGAAGGCACTACAGCTCTTATTGAGGATCCGTGCACTGTTGCCAGATATGTCTATTTTCGGAATATGACCAAAGTAAAATAAGAACATGCATTTCTGTATGACATTTTAAGAAGAACATGATGGTAGACACAAAAAGCTTATATTTTCGTTTCCTTTTGTTTCAATTATAAAAATTTTAATTTTTGCTTTAAACATTTTAACAGTTTCTTTATTCATTCATAAATAAATCGAGTTAATTTTCATGTGAAAACTATGAAATTGCTCTTCGTCAGAGTATGACTCCTATAAAAATGAAAGTAATGAGTTGATTTTGTTTCAGCTGCAGATTGGTGCTCCTGCTAACTCAAATTTTGGTATTATAAGGCACTTAGTAGGCTTGCACGTCATTACTTAACTGGATCTAACTTGAGTATTACAGATTTTTTTCCCTTTCAGAAAAAGCAAGGAAGGGTTCAGCCACTGAGTAGACAGATGATTCATCTACCAAGAGTAACCCTAGAATGTCAGTGTCTGGACGCAAGGGTTGTGAAGCCTATGTACCCTCGACGACTGATTACCACTACTTGCCAACTTCCTGCACCCCCTCAGCATATGTTTCATGCTTGCCATTTCCATACTGATGTTAAGGTGAGTCATTATAATGCTTGAACAAATTTCAAGGTCTCTGTTATTTATTTGCATGCAACCTTATTTCCTAATTTCTATAAAAGAATTGTGTTCCTGGGGCTTTCTGTTGGATGAGTTTTTTTTTAAATTAGTTCCACAATTGTCTTATAGAAGAAAGTAAGTTAGTGTGGGAAAAAGATATATGAAGTGTACAGGGGAAGAAGAAGGAATGTCAAAAAATTAATATGTAACATTTAACAGCAATGTGATAAATTTATCAAGCCAAACTCTAACTGCAGGAGAAATAGAGTTCCTCAATAAAGGTTCAAAAACATGTGTAGGGTATAGCAAGGATATAGAAGAATATGTAGCAGACATAGAAATTGCCATCCAGGGCCTAAAGGAAGAGGAAAAATGTGTAATCAGAAATCAATGTGGGAAAATATTAGATAAAATTAAGGAAGATAGCCACAACAATAGGTCATACCATAAGATTACAAAATCCCTAAATTCTAAAGATGTAGTTTATCTAAAGGCAGACAAGGGCAATAAATTGGTAGTGCTAGATACAGCTGAATACAATGAAAGGATGGAGCAATTATTATCATCTGACTCATTCCAAGAAATTGAAGGGGACCCACTCAAGACATGCATTCAAGATGTAAACAACACAATCAACAGAACTCAGAGAATACTCACAAAAAAAGAAAAATTTAAAATAAAAACAAGCAACCCCACGATACCTAAAATATATGGCCTACCAAAAATCCATAAGCCAGGCAATAAAATGAGGCCTATTATAAGCAATGTAGGAGCACCCACATACAACATAGCCAAATGGCTAGTCCAAAAGTTTCAGGAATTACCACAATTTGAAAGTAAATGTATACAGAATTCTTTAGAATTAATTGAAAAAATGAAAGATGCAAACTTAACCAGTGGCGACATTTTGGTTTCCTTCGATGTCTGCTCTCTATTCCCGAGTATCCCCAGAGAGAAACTACTACCAGTTCTAGAAAAATGGTTAATATCCACTGGTTTAGAAAGAGAAGACGTAGATGAATATCTAAACCTTACTAAATTATGTATTGAACAAACCTTTTTCACATTTAGAGGTAAAGTCTATGAACAAACTTCCGGATTAGCTATGGGAAATCCTCTCTCCCCATTTTTAGCGAATTTATTCATGAGCAATTTTGAATTGAAACTCACAGGGGCATTTCCACTAATTTTCAAAGTCTGGCACAGGTATGTTGATGACATAGTCTCCATAGTACCTAAAAAACTAATCCATTATGCACTAAAACTCCTTAACCTACAAGATAGAAGTATTCAATTTACCATGGAAACCGAAGATGACAACTGCTTGCCTTTTTTGGATTTGAAATTGCTCCATCGAGGCAACACCATTGAATATGGTATATACAGGAAAGAGACCTACACAGATAATTACATAAAAGCAGACAGCTACAATCCAGTCCAACATAAACATGCAGTGATTAATAGCCTAGCACACAGACTAGTGAATGTGCCCCTAAACAAAGATGAATACAATAAGGAATACAACTGTATAATAAAAACCACCACAAACAATGGATTTAGTAAATGCATCATAGACAAAAAGATTCAGAAATTTAAAAGAAAAAAACTGATACAGCAACAGACTACCTTAAGAAATGAGGAGGAAAACAGTAAAATTAAGTATAGAAAATTCACCTTTCATCCTTGGGGACAAAAAAGATTTCAAAAAGTATTCAGAGATTTCAACATTACTTTGGCCCCCGTAAATAAGTTCAGCTTAGGAAATTTACTAAAAAAGGACCATAAAGATAAAGTACCTCACAATAAAAAATCAGGCATTTACCAAATAGACTGCAAGGATTGCGAAAAAATGTACATAGGACAAACAAAAAGGAATATTGAAATTAGATACAAGGAACATTTTAGGAACATCAAATTCAGACAGACAGAAAAATCCGCAATTGCCGCTCATTTTTGGGAAGAGGGACATGAAATAGAACAGGATGTGAAGCTATTAAAGCCAGTAGAAAGACCACTAGAACTGACAGTCTGGGAAAAGATTTTCATTCAAAAAAACAAACACAAATTACTTAACTTCGAGATACCAGCAGAAGACAGTTTAATAAGAAGATACATCCACCCACCACCAGATGGCATCCAGCAGCTAGGATTGACGGTTGAGGACAACAGTGCCGCCAAACAAACTTCAGAAGTAGCCGAGGATAATCACAATGGTGATTGAAACTACGTAGTCCTACCAAGGTATGAATTTAGTAAAGTTTAAGTCTGTTTTTTAAACCATAATATAATATAACTAAGTATTTTGTACAAGTTCTGAAATTAAATTAATGTATTAAAAATTGTCAAATCCAAATATCATGAGAATGAAGGTAGAAATTACAGTTATTCTTTATGCAGTCATAGCCTACATTGTATGCAGAACATTTTGTTATTAAAAAACGTTTAATAAAACATTCATCACATAACTGCTTATGAGAAAGATAAAAAAAACCTAAGTTTTGAATCCTGTACAGAAGCACTGTAAGTAGACTTGAAAATAAGTTTAAGGAAATAGGTTCTGAGTGGAATAAATTACCAAGAAAACATCCATGTTTGCTCACTGAGAAGACTGTTGAAAAAGGAGAAATACAAACAGCACCAGAATTGAATTATATAGAGTTCATGGAAGAAGAAAGCACCTAAAAGCAAATTTTCTACAAAGGTGCCATGAATATGTGGTATTCAAGGGGCAGCACTTGTAGTCCTCTTGTAGTCAAAGTTAGCACAAAAATGTACAACTAACTGCTATTTTGTGAGACCAAACAAACCCATTCCTCACAGGCAGCAGAACTTCTAAGGCTCCGAGCTGATAAAATATAATTCTCTGTATAATCATATCTGTGTATAAACTGAATTAATAGAATAATTAATAGAATTAATTAATCTGTTTGTTCTTCAGTTACTTAAGGTGAGCAGTCAACTAGTATTGAGTCCTGGAAATCAGACAACTTTCTTGATGCCAAGCAATCTTGCATACACAAGACAGACTCTCCTGCTGCCACAGTACTGGAACAATCCAGACATTCCATACATCGATCAGTCGCTAACAGCAGGTATGTATGTCTCCCCACACATGAGTCATCTAGATCATCATACACAACCCCTTGCAAAATGGTCAAAGCTTACCTGCTGAACATTTTACAGGAATTTTGATTATATTACCTTCTTAAGGGGCTTTGTGGGTTAGTTTCAGTCAAGTCTGGAGCTAAATTTAACCAATCATTTTGTGACTTCACTGCATTACTCCCAGTATTAGTGATACAGGGTCTGTCTGAAAAGTAATGTCATTGAGTCATTTAGAAGATACTGTATTTGTTGATCCGATCGGTGCAATACATTCAAAAGATTTAAAAATAGGTTCCTCCTGTGTCGATACATCGCTTCCAGCGAAATTTCCAGGTATCAAAGGCATCATGGTAGGCCTTTTCCGGAATGTCCTTTGGAGCCTTGGTGCAAGCATCTTTGACTTTATCAACTGACCCAAAATGATGTCCTTTCATGGGAGTTTTCAAGCGTGGGAACAAGAAGAAGTCAGGGGAGCCATGTTAGGACTTTAGGGTGGCCGGGGAACTGTTGGCACCTTTGAATTGGCCTAGAAGTGGGTCATGAAGAAGGTGTTGTCATGGTGAAGTTTAGAATTGTCTACAATGTCAATCCGGATGCATTCGTTTGAGTCTTTTGAGCACTTCCACTTAGAATTTGGCATTGACCATGAAAGGGCATCATTTTGGGACAGTTGACAAAGTCAAAGAGGCTTGCACCAAGGCTCCAAAGAACATTTCGGAAAAGGCATACCATGATGTATTTGATGCCTGGAAATCTCGCTGGAAGCGATGTATCGACACAGGAGGAACCTACTTTGAAAATCTTTAATGTATTGTATCGATCGGATCAATAAATTTCTTCTAATTGACTCACTGACATTATGGGACAGTTGACAAGTCAAAGAGGCTTGCACCAAGGCTCTAAAGGACATTACAGAAAAAGGCCTACCATGATGCCTTTGATCCCTGGAAATCTCGCTGGAAGCAACGTATCGACACAGGAGGAACCTATTTTGAAATCTGTAATAAATTGTACTGATCGGATCAATAAATATCTTGCAATTGACCCACTGACATTACTTTCCGGACAAACCCTGTATATTAAACAGGTGTCGTCCCTCTTATGCCAGATACATTTACGTGACAAAATTGAGATTTTGAGTTAAATGCGTAGCTGGAAACTATTGAAGATCTTATATTTGCAAGAACTATGAATGCCTTATCTTTATTTCTTGTTGATTCCTTTTCACTTCCAGAGAGTCTGACAGTAACCTGCACAAAAGCCAAATTGATGGTAATAGCGAACATAATACAGTCACAGTATAATCCTACTTCAGCAATAGAATGGAATTCATCATTGCTTTCTGATGCTGCAAAACATGCTGGTAAGTTGCATTACTCACCATCTTGAGTTGAATTAACTTCCTTATCTATTGTGTATAAATAAACCATATTTTCTTAACCTTCTTTCTTTGTGAAACAAGTAAGGGAACTCAATTAGAAAATAGAGAGAGAAAGAAGAAAAAAAGTTTATTCACAGCAAAATTACATAAACCTAGGGGATTTTTTTTATATTATGTGACTGCTTTTTAATAACTACAGAATACCAAATAATTTTTTGAAATGTCTTTTCTTAGTTTAAATTTTTATTTGTGCTCTTATTCAGTCCTCATAATGCTACTAAAAAAATAACTTGGCTTGCTGCATTGTCATATAGTCCATTTGAAACGTCGGAGGAGCAAACATAAACACGGGAGGGAAGAAGCGAAAAGCGTAGTTCACAAGATGTCGAACGAAGAAGGTTTGGCAGTGTTTAAGTTTAGTTGTCCTTACTTACGCCATTTTCCCACGCAATTATTGAGATTCTGCTAGCCTACTTAACTCCTCCATGCCCAATGTTTATTACCTCTCAACTCACAATATTTCGCAGCAACATTTCAATCACTTTAATTAAAATCTTTTTTGTGCATTATAAGTCTACGTTTTAGTTGTACAAATTAAGCAGTACTTTTAGTATAATAATTTTAAAACAGAATTTACACTTGGACAGCACGAGAATATGAAGATAATTACAATAATAATAACAAAAACGATAATAATATAACCATAATACGCAATAATAATAAACAATAACAATAATAAGCATGATACGCTGTAAAATAATAATAATAATAATAGTAATAATAATAATGAAAAGAATAGAACAGTACCATTGCCGAAATTACCTTCATGTAAAGTTTAAAAGATTCATGAAGGTGGTAGTATTAGTACGCCTGTACCATAAGGTCGATGATGAAACTTTATTTAGTATAGGCCTATTTCTAATCGATGTATGTGGATTATCATGCAGTACAGTTTTGAACAAATTGATTTTAATTTTTTCACCACTACTTAATGCTTTTCCTCTTGGATGTTTTTTTCACCGGAGCTGCCAGGTTGAGGATTATCCTCCATTTTGCACAAGTAAACTTAACTCCATGGCGCTAACATCCCAGAAAGGATAAGGCCTACTACCCGACCGCTGCGTCATCTACCATAGGCAGGCGGCAGGATTGGGGGCATATGGTCAGCATGCCGACACCTAGGGCCGTTAATGGTGGTTTCCATGACCGGAGTCGCTATTTCTCTATCAAGTAGATCCTCAATTTGAATCACGAAGCTGAGTGCACCCCGTTCCAGACCTCCCTACCTCAGAAAAATCAGAGCAGGTACCGGGGATCGAACCGGGGCCGACGGGTCTGTAGTCAGCGACGCTAACCACAAGACCACGCCGGCGGCCTAGTAGAACAAGTAAACTACTTAATTGCTAGTTCACTCACTACTCCTAATAGTGATAAATATAACACTATCACATTAACAGTACCGTAAAAAAAACAATAACGATGGCGATAATAATTAATAATAAAATAGGAATAACGATAACATTAACAATAATAATAATAATAATAATAAACCGCCATGTTTTACCTGCAAACGACCAAGGCAATGAACAAGGACAATGTGATGGACTTGAAAACAGTATAGGGCAACCACAACAACTCCCTCAGCCCAACCAGGATGCTGTAGTTGTTGAAGATGATCTTCAACCCTCTACATCCCTCTGTGGCAGACAGCGTACATCATGGTCACAAGAAATGAATGAATTTATTGTACGCTGCTACTATAGACTAACCAAGCTGGAAACCTACCCAGAACCTTTTGTAAAAGATCTTCACCGATTAGTTACGGATAAATTTCCGCAACTTAGGAGCAAAACGGTGCAAAACATAATAGATCAACGGAGATCAATCTTCCGAAATAAAAGATTACCACTTGATAAAATCAAACAAATAAAGGATGAGGTAGCACTGGAATTAGGTATTGTACCAGAACATGTAGAAGAACCTCAAGAAGAACAAGTGCCTACACCAACAACTGTCATTGAAAATGATCCCATACAAGAAGATTTCGATGCCATATACATGCAATATGAAGGAATGGACCCTATTGCTAGACCTCGACTCCCGAAGCTCAAAATAAACAGTAGCACAGAAGACGTAGTGATTGCTGTTAATGATATTATCAAAAGGCGACTTAAAGAAGAGCTGTCACTCGTGGAGTTGCACACACTGGTATATGTGGGGGCTACAACCATATTGTCAAGGCATGGGCAGCAACTTAAGCCACTTGCCATCAGCACAAAGAAGAAGCAGGGAACAACACCACCATGGGAGAGAAGATTAAATAATAAAATTGAGGCTTTACGAAAAGAAATAAGTATATTGACACACAACTCTAGACCCAATCCTAGTCACAGAGTAACGAGATTGGCGGATAAGATTGTCCAGAAGTACCGCAACGTTGACAATCCTACAGAGACTGAAGTCAGGGATTTCTTAAAACAAAAGTTAAGTGCGTTTGCACTAAGACTTAAGAGATATAAAAAAAAGTAACAAGCGAAGAGAGGATAATCATCAATTTACTAGTAGTGAAAAGGCTTTTTACAAGCAGCTACAAACAAAAGCTTCAATTAATGAAGTAGAGAGTCATCCAGAACTTCAACAAGTTAAAACTTACTGGGAAAGTATCTGGAGTGTACCGGTTGAATATAAGCATAAGAAGTGGCTTGATGAAGAGAAGAACAAGTTACGTGACTTACAAACTATGCAAAAGTTGGAATTTACATCAAAAGAACTTGAGAAAGCCATAGGAAAAACCCATAATTGGAAATCCCCTGGACCAGATAAAATCCAAAATTATTGGTTCAAGAAATTCACGTCCATCTACGAACAACTAACCAAGCGACTCATGGAAATAATACACGAACCAGATACGATGCCATTATTTATGACATGTGGGATAACTTATCTGTTGCCAAAAGCACGAAATCCATCCCCAGATCCTGCACAGTAATAGACCCATTACTTGCTTACCAACATTATATAAAATATTAACCTCAGTAATAACCTCCAAAATATATGGCCATCTTGAGAAGAATCAGTTGTTGGATGAGGAACAAAAAGGTTGCAGGAAAGGATCCCGGGGAAGCAAAGAACAGCTGGTTATTGATTCTGTCATTACAAATCATGTGAAAAAGACCAAAGGGTCCCTTCACACTGCTTATATTGACTATCGGAAAGCTTTCGACAGTGTACCACATAGTTGGCTAATGGAAGTCCTCCAGATATATAAAGTAGATGGACAAGTCATAGAATTCCTTAGACATGCAATGGAAAACTGGAAAACCATGTTAACTATTAACACAAACATGGGAAGTTCTAAAGTGGGCGACATCAAAATAAAACGTGGTATTTTCCAAGGTGATGCGTTAAGCCCTTTGTGGTTCTGTCTTGCCATCAAACCACTAACGTCGATATTAAATAACTTAAAGAAGGGATATACTTTAGGAGGGTTTAATATAACACACTTGTGGTACATGGATGATCTGAAGCTGTTTTCCAATAGTGGACAAAGTTTGCAGAAAGCTTTGAAGACAGTGGGTGATTTCAGTTCTGACATTGGAATGCGATTTGGCCTAGATAAATGTAAGACCAGTAGTATGGTTAAAGGGAAGTGGTATAGAAACGACGGTTACCACATTGCACACCAGGGGCAGATAGTTGGAATGGAGAAATACGATACATACACTTACTTGGGATACCAACAAGCTCAAGGCATAGCGTACCAAGAATGCAAGGAACAAGTCACTAAAATATACCTAACACGGCTGAAGTCCATTTTAAAGACAGAACTCACAGCAAGGAATACGGTGAAGGCAGTTAATACTTATGCTGTACCAGTAATAGAATACAGCTTTGGTGTATTGACATGGACAGCAACTGAGTTGAAAGCATTGGACATCAAGACCAGGAAGGAATTTATGAAGCACAGAGCACATCACCCCCATAGTTCAATTGAACGTTTTCACCTGCCTAGAAAGCTTGGGGGCAGAGGAATAGCCAGCTTCCCTGATAGACACGCCAAGCAAATAAGCAACCTGCGGCAACATTTCTATGAGAAAGCAGACTGTAGCAGGTTACATGAGATGGTAGTGGAAAAAGATAACAAATTAACTCCATTGAAGCTAAGTGATAGAAATTATGAATCCGGAGAGAATGTAGCGACATCAGATAAACTATTAAACCAGTGGAGATCAAAATGCCTACATGGGAAGTATAGGGCTTGCATAGAGCAGCCACACATAGATACTGAAGCATCGCAAAAGTGGTTAATGAGTGGAAACTTATTCAAGGAAACGGAAGGTTTTGTAGCAGCCATACAAGATCAAGTAATACCAACGCGCAGCTACCAAAAGAGAATCATGAAGCAAGCGGTAGAAAACATCATCTGTCGTATGTGTGGGAAAGCAGAAGAATCTATAAGTCATATAATATCTGGATGTGAGGTGATGGCACACAAGCAATACCTTGATCGTCATAATAAGGTAGCCAATATTATTCACCAAGAACTGAAAAACATGTTCTTTGAAACGGAACCTACATTACCTTGTTATAAATATGTTCCTTCTCCTGTATGTGAGGATCAGAGGGCGAAATTATACTGGAATAGGAAGATCATCACAGATAAGACCATACAAAATAATATTCCAGATATTGTGCTTTCCTTGAAGGAAGAAAAACTCACCTACATCATCGACATTGCGGTTCCGTTAGCAGCCAATGTAGAAAAAGTTTATGGGGAAAAAATTAATAAATACTTACCACTTGCTGATGTGATCAAGGCTATGTGGCATATGGACACTGTACAGATTGTGCCTATTGTGCTGGGATGTACTGGTGAGATTCCCTTCAAGCTTCAAGACAGTTTAAAGCGATTAAAAGTACAGAAATATTTGTACTTATCTATGCAGCGTGCGGTAATCCTAGAAACGTGTAACATCGTCAGAAGAGTTCTTGGGGAAAAAGTGGACCAGTAGAAGTTGTGTACAACAGGACAATTGTTGTTACTATATACATTTACAGTGTACTTACCTGCATGTAAAGCTGTATGTACATAAATATATACCTGTTTAGTTAAACAGGAATAAAGGAATAATAATGATAATGATGATGATGATGATGATGATGGTGGTGGTGGTGGTGGTGGTGGTGGTGGTGGTGGTGATGATGATGATGATGACGATGATGATGACGATGACGATGACGATGACGACGACGACGAAGACGACGATGACGATGATGATGATAACGGGTAAGAAGCAAAGATTCACTTCTGAAAGAAAACAAGACGTCGCAAATACGCTATCACCAGACTCTGCGTTTACTTCAAACTAATACAAGAACAAGCGAAAGGTTGTAAACCGTGCTGGCAGGGGTCTGTTACTGTCTCAACCAATGAGAGC
Source organism: Ectobius pallidus (assembly GCA_964059195.1). Classification (NCBI taxonomy): domain Eukaryota; kingdom Metazoa; phylum Arthropoda; class Insecta; order Blattodea; family Ectobiidae; genus Ectobius; species Ectobius pallidus. The sequence goes on from CAXKWD010000006.1 coordinate 32,628,406, forward strand.
CAGGAAGAAAAGGTGACTGACACAGAGAGGGTGTTTATGTTTGCTCCTCCGACGTTTCAAATGGAGTATAGTACCATTACTATTAAAAGTTTCATTACAAATAATATGCAGTACTGTTCTAACATCTCAAACCCAGCGATCTGTAATAGAACCAATTCATTTAATGATAATCCTTTCACACTGACCGTATGTAGGCTAAGATGGAAAGGTCAAGTCAGACTGAAAAATTCAATGCCATAGTCAGGATTTGAACCAGGATCTTCGGCTCTCCTTGCCGCTGCTCTTACCAACTGAGCTGCCATGACAACATGCCAGTACAACATTAAATTCTCCAACTGACTCACATGTCATGACAACTCATAAGTGTTGGCTAAGGCATTGAATTTTTCAGTCTCACTACACCTTAGTAAGTCACCGCTGGGTTGGTATCTCATATTGAGAATGCCTGGTGGTATACTGGGACATATGAGAGTCGAAGATCCTGGTTCAAACACTGAAAGCTAAAGCCAAAGCCAAAGAAAGCTCGATAACCATATGGCATTGAATTTTTCAGTCTGACTTGACCTTTCCAATAAATTTTAAGTTATCCACTTGCTGTAGTGGTACTAATGCATGCTGCAAAAACTTCTTTATTATTATTATTGTTATTATTATTATTATTATTATTATTATTATTATTATTATTATTATTATTATTATTATTATTATTATTATTATTTTACAAGGAACTATCTGGAATATCCCAGCAACTGTAACAAACAAGAACATTGCTGCAATATTCTGTAAGGGTTATTCCACGTATATGCGCCGACATTGTGAGGGTTTTAGTTGTGGGGTAATTATTGATGAGATTGTTGAGATAAAATTAGAATGCCAAAACTTACAGCGGCGATATCTTCTGTCTCCCTCTTCATGCGTTGTGTTGCCATCTCTTGATCCTTGTTCCTGTTAATTCCTAGAATTAACTTATCCTTTATCATCTGCTTAATCCTCTTGATTGTAAAATAGCAATTTTACCATAATCCGTTGGATAGTTTGGATCAAGTGATCATAGAAAATATTATTGATGGCCAGACTCTCACCACTAAGTACAAAGCAGTCATATTTTCCTCAGTATGTTCCCAAAAGTTATATACTGTATATTTTATGGTAGTGTGAATTGAGTAGTGAAAATGTTTTGTTTGCATCTACTCTAGTAATATACCGGTAGTTACAATTTTTAAAATAACCTTTAAAACCCTCCTGTGTATCAATAAACATTGACTAATGCACTTTGCAGAGATATTTGTAAATGTTTTTTCTTCAGTAGGTGGTAGGGCTTCATTTATTCATTCTTAACCTTCCATTGGTTGCTAGAGGCCTGAGAGACCCCTAGCATTATTTGAATGTTTAAAAGACCTACACAATTGCTTGACTATGACACCTAACATCACACCTTACTTGATTGTTTGCTGCAGTGACGACCTTATCTGTTTATTTATTTGGCTGCAAGAATGACTAATCGGCACTTGCATGTTGCCTTGGTCAACCAGACCCCGTGCGTCAACTATCGTTATATTCACATTGTTTCTTTCCCAGATACATAACAACACCACTTCTCTTTTCTGGCTTTTAATAACTGTGAAGAATGAACATTTTGGTATTTGTTCAAACCTATAAAGTGATTTGAAAAGACTTCTGACAAAATATGAGTGCTACCCAAAAGTTCCCAAAATTTGTAAGTGGTGCATGACCCAGTGGTAGTACGAGAAAGTGCATGTACACCTATTGTGAGTCGTCGTGCCAAAGGGCTTCGTTCTGAGATCATGCATTTAGTATTTGTGAGTTTTTCCAATATTCCTTTTGCTTTCATTGTGATTTCACAATCACATGTAAAGGACTATATCGTCGCTTAAGAAACAATACCGCGTAACTGACATTTTTGGTGAAAATGACATTTTTATACTGTTGGCATCACTGAAATAGCGCGCTTATGATGAAATGTCAGTCAAGATGAAATTTTGTGTCATGACCTTGCTAAAGAGGCATACACAATACCGCATATCTGAAGCAACATAGAAAATTAAGAAATACCACGTAACTGAACCAGTGTACAACACCGCGTATCTGATTTCATTGAAAACTTTATATAATACCGCCTATCTGTCGTATACGGCGCACGGTTCAACTTAGTTTACTATGCAACATAAGGTTACATATAACCCTCGGATTTTTATTTGGGCTCACCCATTTCCGTTTCTGCACCTGTGGATTAAACATTATTAGGCTGCTGTCAGTTTACTTTTACATCAAGATGAGAGAAGATATATTTCATAGTATGAGTTAAGATCTATTCTGACGATAGAAGGTACATTACATGGTAAGTGCTATTTAAGATGTTTTTTATGAATCGATTTTACACATTCTCTTGTAATTAACACGAAAAAATTATTTAAAAAAATTATATCTTGTATTGAAACAGATTGCCTGAAATCGTGCCGAACACACAGGTACAGTCCTGTAGATGACGTGGATCTGCTTGAAGAAGTTGTAGATGGATTATTTACTGAAGAAGAAATAATTGCAAAATTAGGATTTATATTCAGTAATTTTTGAAATTCTACCAGGATAAAACGAAGTAAGTAGCCTATATGAGTACAATATTAGTTTTCGAATAACTGATGTCAGATATTTTTATTCAAAATAGTTTTCTCGAGAATCTTCTGGCTCAAAAAGTCATGAATATTAATTAACATTGGTATATTTTTTAAACGCTATATTTCAAAATAAAGTATTTCATTAGTAGAAGAAACTGCCGGGGATATCTTCACCGGTTGGTGCACCAGAAGAAAGCATAAATAAGACAATTTGTGTAAATGAAGGTGAGGAAGGGGAATACGAACATATCGATATCTGAAGATAGTGTGTTTTGTAATTTATTTTAGTACGCCCTAATAACATGCCGACAATACCGGGGCTTTAAAACAAGGACATCTACCGGAAATTGTAATATGAGATATAGCTTGTGATTCATATGAAAGAATATTAAAACCGGTATCTATAGTTCATACTTTTGTATTACAAGGCCTGTTTTAATTTAAAATTAGATCTATTATTATCCACGATTATGCTATTAGCATTTTTATATATTCATCGCAGATTAATCTCTATGTGTACTAGAGGGAAGCAAGACAGAGACCCTACCTATGATTGAAGAAAATAGTTTTGAAGGACCTTCTGTGAGTGGTTTGACTGATATAAAAGGAAAAATAATAAATTAATTTTAAAGCAGTAATGACAAAAGAAAAGTTAATGTATTTTGATTTATTATTATTATTATTATTATTAAATCATGAACCGACGAGGTGCGCTCGCTGGTGAGACCCCTGCTAAGAAAGCCTTTACACAACAATAATTAAATTTCCCGGATCCGTAAGGTTGCAAAGTCATCTTCGAGCTCAGTAAATTATGAGAAGCATTTATTTGTTTCTTATTATTATTATTATTATTATTATTATTATTATTATTATTATTATTTTAATTCCAACAAATAGTTTTCTTAAAATAATTTCTTAAAAATCATGGGAAAAAGATGTGAAGGAGGAGAGAACAATAACTTCAGTTAATTAATACAACATTCTAATCTACCAATTTGTAGAGCAACAATTACAGTTTAAATTTAAGTACACAGGCAATATTAAGAGAGAACAGCTGAGTTGTAGCGAGGAGAAGCAAAGTCATCATTTCTGTTTAGAACAGTGTTACATTACAGAGCTAATAAACATATTTAACCACCAAGCTTGCAATTGTATGTAGGATACTTGTCTGTACAGAATACCTCACTTGGTGATAAACTTCTTGTAACGCCAAGGAGGTAACTTACTTGATACAAGAATAAATTACTATTACTATTATTATTATTATTATTATTATTATTATTATTATTGCTTTTTTTCTTTTGCACACACATCCACTATTCTTCCGACTATAACGTAGATGACAGATGACCTAAGTTATAAGCTTCATTTTTCAGGGACTTCTTCGGGAAATCATATAGAAAGTGAGGAACAGATGAAAGTGAATTTTTTGGGGACTAAATAAGACATTTGTTAGGGAATTTCTAGAAAACTTCCCGAAATTGTCATCGCATTACTTTAGGAAAATGTCTACTAACTCTATCTGGAGCCAGGAATAAATTCTATAAGCCAACTGTATCACCTATACAAAGAAAAAGTTTTTAAGAAATGAACAAGGGGACAATAAGTAGACACACATTTGATGATATTTTATCAGACATGAATATAGAACGAATATAGGCCCAAAAAGGATGACTGCGACTTATGTGTTGGATATCCAACCGGCAATGTAAATGAGTATGATTATCAAAAAATCCCTTTAGGCAGGCCTACAGGCGGAGGTAGATTTCGAAGTGCTTTTGGTTTAATTTATTGTCGCTGCATAGCACTCTTCTTCTTTAGCCTTGGCATGGCAAACCTGCAGTAATAAGAACTGAATTCGGTAAAGAGGAAGAGCCTACAATCATTTGTTTTGACAACAAGAATAGGATATAATATTCTGGGAGGCCGTGCGCAAGATTAGCAATGAATAAAATTAGCAAAGCCGCTAAACAAGACAAAATTATGATATTATAATAATTCTTTTAAGTGTTATTATTTTCAAACATTAAAATCTCGCGTCATATGAGAGCTATCAAGAAACTATTTAGTGATTTGTAGAGTACTCATCAAGAGCTTTTCAACGATACCCCACAAGACGTGGTTTCAAAAGTTTCGAATTTTCATCCCCCACCCTCACCCCCATCCCCACCCTCACTCGAACCCCCGAATCGTTGGTGTCACTGTGAACTCCATAGGGAGTACTCTAATTTATTCAAACAAAGTTTCCCTCTATACTTCATAGGGGCCGAGATATAAATGTTTTAAAATTTCAACCCCCTCCCCCGACCACCCCCTTGGGCCAATTTTGCCCATTAACGAACTTGTCCGAACTATTGGGCCTAGAAATAACATAATAAAATTTGGTTCAAATATCTTCAAAATTACGGCCGCTATCGTGTATAGATATACATATATATAAATATCACAATTTTTTTTTTTAACGGGCGGTGGTTTCGTACTTAGGGGAGCATGAAACGTAAAGATATGAAAGAATTTTTCGAAAATCATAACATGGTATCCATTGCAATAGGTAGATTTTTCTTCGAAATCTACCTAAAAGGAAAGGATCGGGAGTGGAATACAAAAGATAAGGCAGCGGACGAATCAGGCACATGTAGAGTTTTTACGATGGACTCTCAGGCTGTAAAGGTAGCTCCCTTTTAGCAAGCCAGTGCAATATATTACAAAACTAAATTGGCAGTCCATAATATTACAATGTATGAATTGGCTAATCATGATGTAATCTGCTACGGGTTTGATGAAAGTGAGCTGAGCAAGTAGCATCAACATTTTCCACTTGTGTGTTACTGACACATTGAAGAAAGTAATGTGCTCATCATTTTATATTCCAACGGCTGCACATATCAAAATAGGAACACAGTATTGTCGAAAGCTTTGCTGAAATTCACAATGAAAACAAACATAACTGTTTTCCAGAAGTTTTTGGAAAATGGTCACATCCAAATGAAGTGTGATTCAGTGATCAGTGTCACAGAATGCAAGCCAAAATCTAAAGAAAATTCCTCCCTAGTCAATATCCAACTGTTACAAGAGAAGCAAGAAAAAAGTCATTTCCAAACAAGGCTACTTATCGTGATCAGTGACCACACATTCTTCATAGACTACAGTGTCAATAAGCTCTGGATTTATTATTCCATTCGTCCTGAACGGAAACCAAATGACCCTACGGAATTTTATTTAAGAGTAATAAAATATGAACCTAAGGGTGTCATACATTATAATCTGGACTACACTGAAGATTTTCAGGAGTTGCCTAAGCGGCCTAAGACTCTCAAGGAAGGAGAATTCTCCAGGCTCTACATGGAGAGGCTGAAGATCAAGAAGTCTAAGTGGGATCACTTACAGCAACTAAAGAAATTATTTCCTCATGATTTCCATCTATTCTATGACAACATTCCTCATTTGTAAATCATAGCATCAAAATTGTTATTGTTTATTTATTTAATCTATTGCTCAGGCTATTGAACAATTTTCATTAGGCTTCTGGCTTTCCAGTATGTTATTATTTTGCTTGCTCAAATTTCCAGGGCTTGTAGGCCTTGGTCCTGGACCACGGCCTACAAGCCCGGGAAATCTGAGCAATCATGATGTAGCCGGCCGCGAAAGCCCACACTGTTATATTATTATTTTGCCATCAGTAGTATGATAAAATTCTTTATCTCCAAATTGTAACTTCAATACAAAAACTGTATCAGGAAACTGTATTTGTACCATGTATACTTGATTTATATATATTAGAGCACGATTATTTCAATATAAAATATATAAAGAAAATAATCTGGTCAACAATTATTGTACTATACTACACTCAAATAAAATATTTTTTCTTAAAAAATGCTTCTTTTATTCTGAAATAAAAATATTTAATTCCGCGTAACTGACATTTTTGTAAAATAATTAAGAGTTCAATACCGCGTAACTACCGCCACTGTGCCAAAAAACTAAAATTCGACTCAATGTTGCCAACATATAATTAGAAATACGTTTTGTTTATTATCCTGAAAATGTAAACATTGTACGGCGCCTAAAAGCAAAAATAAACAGTTTTTTGCTTCTCCTGTAAAATTTGTGTTTTGTTAGTTACGCGGTATTGTTTCTTAAGCGATGACATGTGTTTGTGTAAAATTTGGTTTCAAACTCGGAAAAAACTATGACAACCTTTGAAAAGAAGTCTAGGTCTTCATGAAGATCCCTGCAGATCTACAGGAGGTTCTGCTGCTACTAGCGCTCAGTAGTCATTTTGCTGTAGTTCTTCTCATGTTGAGTTCATTGGATAAAATCCTCTGGCATGTGCCATACAATAGTCCAACAACATTACAGATATCTTTGATGGTCAGCCTGCGATCTTGCAAGATCACAGCCTGAACAGTAACAACATTTTTGGGTGTATTGCAAGTTAAATGGTGTCCAAAATGATGATCTTCATCAACCGATGTTCAGCTGTTTTTAAACCACTTGAATTGTGATGGGTAACTTGTGAGTGAGTCATTCAAAATGAATGCTTCACTCGTTTGAAGTGTGAATGAGTTACTCATTTTTAGTGAACTAGTAGTTCAAACAGTTCATGAGGTTATCCAACTGGTCGGTTGGTAGGTCAAGTCCCTCCAGGGATGTAGCGCCACGGAGTTTAGTTTAGTTTTATATTCCAGCATGGAGTATATGGCTGTATTGCAGTAGTGTGCATTTATTTGTCTAATTCTCAAACAAACGTTACTCACAAGGCAGCATCCATGTTTGTGGATGCAATGAGTGACTTATAACTACCCTTCTGAAATTTAATGGGAAGTAATGTTTCAGATAAATGTTTTAGTCCTTAGTACTTCACTATTCTGTATATAATGTTTTCAAGAACATAGCAAAAAATAAAATTATCTTCATAATATAATAAAAGGTAATAGAAAGTTGTTGCCACAATTCTTGTCGCATCCCCCAAATATGCACAATTAAAATAAAATCTCATGTAATACCTTCATGCAACTTTCTTTACTCTAAGCATGGGCAATACAACTTTCTCATTTCACATTCTGATATAGAATAAGAGGCCATAGTACCATATTTATTATTGAGTTGTTTCAGTCTGATGCATAGATTTATTGTTCACCATTAAGACTGAGTTGCTACGAACAGTGATTTATAACTACCCTTCAGCAAATCTTTGCGAAAAAAGTTTAAAATAAAAGTTTCAGCGCTTCATATAACCACTTCATGTAAAAAATTAAAAAAAAAATTGTTTTTTAGTAAATTGCAAAAAATATATTCTTCAATGTAAAATGCCATTAAAAGTAGGAGAACATCATCAAGATGTATTTTACAAATATAAAATGTTATTTTTAATAATCTTTCATACTTAAAACACTCACACACATATCTCTGAAAATGTGTTTTTGCATTCAGGGTCCTCAAAACATGTATTTATGCTGAAAATGCATTGTTGAATTTCAGGGTCGAACACAATGTAAGTTACCTATGCTATGAGTAGAGGACTTAAAAATAGTGGTATCTTTTGTTCTTACGAAAAACTTAAACCATACAGATTGTAGCATGTATAAATGAAAATTTTTTACACATTTATTATACTAAAGTTTAGAAATGGGATGTTACAGGAGTGGAGTATTTGGAACTATGTGTGGAAGAGATGAGTTACCATCGAGTGATAACTCCAGGGACTGAAGCATTCTCCCTCATTCTGGGTAGCGTGAAGGCTTTTGTGCAGGAGTTCCCTCTGAGTCATGGTGTATCAGAGCCTGAGCAGGCTCTAGTTCTCTCTGGTCCTGATAACTCAGCAACAGGAGAGATTGCACAACAACCCCTTCTCAGTCTAACTCTACAGTATACCAGAGATCCAAAAACTCAGGATCATCCTCCAGTCCTCATATTCAATTTACGTGAGGTATGTCATCTAAGTAGAGTAAAACCCTGATAATACACGCCCGTTTATTATGCTGTCCAGCGTTACATGCTCTTTTCATCTGGTCCCTTGACATCACTCTATAAAACTATATAAAATCCACCTCTTAATATGCTCGTCATCCCATTTAATACACTATTTCATCTGCCAAAAATTCTAAAATATTGTGCTTTTAAGGATACTGAGAAAATACTTTCCAGACTTCTATATTTACTGTTAGCACCCGCAGCACATTTACCGTTAGCGTCCGCATGTTCAATAGAATGGAATGCAACTCTGGAGTATCTGCAGGACTATACATAGCACGGATTCAGTCCTCCATGGTCCTCATTGCTGCCAGTTTTAAATAGCATTGTGGCTTGAACTTGTGTAGAAGTGCAAAGTGATTTGTTAGTAAAGGAGTGAAACGGAAAGCTTTACCGATATTGGAGAGATTAGAAATTCTCCATAAACATGATGAAAACACCAGTATGAATCAGAAACAGTTGGCAGAAACATTAAGAATCCCTTCTTTGACGATTAGAACAATAGTGAAAAATCGTGACGCGGTTTACAAATTGTACTGCAATACTTTAGTGTATTTGTTCTTACTTTTTTCTGAAAGGAAAGAATATAAAATACCCCTCAGCATAATTACTGTATTTAATCCATAATTTGATTCAAGAAATGTTTATTTTGATTCATATCTTGGTGTTAAAATTTTTTAAAATCTAAAAATGACCCACTCTCGCTAATACGCGGTCCCATGTAATACGCTATTTTTACACGGCCCCTTGAAGAGTGTCTTGCCGAGGTTTCACTGTATCATTGTTTTAACATTTTGAATAATTCATTAATCTGAGGCTTTCATGGCCGGAATCTTGATTTGTAGACATCTTTTGGGATATAAGCATGCTCAATAGTGTATTTATTGCCAAACTTTTGTTTTCCCCAGATGAAGGAACTTCTTCAGTGGTTTTGAATCTGAATTGTACCAACAGTACTTGTTTACAAGTGTTATGGCATCATTCATTTGTTCTTATTGCAGACTTCTTTTATAAGGAACATAAGAACTGCCACCTGGGACATTTGAATAAGTCAGCTATTCTTTTGCACATGGGGATTATAGCATCAGACTTGAGAATACCAAAGTATTGGCTGGATCATCAGATTATCATGCCCTTCTCAACAGTGAAGAAATTGAAATTTTAAACAGCCAAACAATTTCAAAAGAAAGTAAGAAGGCCTGAAGCTTCCATGGACATAGATTCCAGCATTAATAACTTAGAAAAGATATAGTACAAAAAGGGATGCTCCCATTGACACAGCAAATGTAACCGCTAACCTGATGTAAAAGAATCTGCAATTAAAACAAATTCTGAAGCCATAATACTTCTGTCCTCGAAATTCAAAATTAATGGATCAAGAAAATAATGGCTGTCGAAGCAGGTAACAACCTGCTAAAGAAAGTTATTGCTAAAACTTTGCAACAAACCGCAAGCGCTGGTATAGTCACAAAACCATCCATTCCAATCCCTCAAATGTACCCAAAGCCTAAGTAGAAGCTGTTCCATTGTTCTTGAAATGTGGCCTTGGATGTGCAGTTTTAGAAATTGCTTGACTGTTGGGGGAGCGAATAATGATTTTTCCAAACCACAAGCTTTCCATGTGCTTTTACTGCTATAGAGGGCTGTGGAGGGGCAAGGACAGCAGCTAGCAAAGTAAATCCTCCCTCCCTATCCTGCGTGAAATTTTTGGGTCATGTTTCAATTGAAATGGAATAGCTTCTACACTTTTTTCTTCAGATTTGGAATTTTCCACACTTAATTTTGTCATATAATATGTGTATTATGACAACCAAATGTTGGAGGTTTCAAACCTGCGGGAAATTCAAAATCTTGCACCTGGTTTGGATTGTCTGTGTTTTTTAATTATTTATTCATGTCATGTCCCAATTAACACGGATAAACGGGAGTTGGCTGTATATTGCATATTTTGTATTGAAAATGTAATTTAATACATTTTTGTGTTTTACATTTTAAGAAACGCTTATAAGTGTAGGCCTATATACTAAAAAACACTGTACTTTGTAAGCAAATATACTAAAGAACTATAAGTGAATTTGTTTGTTCCTTTTTTATTCTGTCTTTGGTTGAGTGTAAGAAAAGACCCTAAGGCCTTAACTCTGCGATATTAAATAAAGAATTACCGGTATCATCATCATCTCATTTGGTTATTTAAGATACAAAACATTAAAACATCTTTCAAATGATTTATGTTTGCCTTTGTATTTAGGTTAGAGCATGTGTGGATCCCATGATGTGGCAGTGGCTTCGTTATGCTCCAACACGTAACCCCATCAGGCATGACGCTGATACTGTCACTTCCAGTGGCAGCACTGCGTACCGTCGCATGAGAAGACTGTCATCAGAAACCAGTGTTGGAATGGAACCTAACCTTACTAGGCGAGCTCCAACACCTCAAGAATCTGTTCACAGTAGTTCAGATCGAGAGCCACTAATGGCTCAGACTGGTCCATCTCTATCTCCTGTGGCTAATAGTCGAGGCACAAGATCAGAAAGTGGTAGACAAGTATCTGTGACAGCATTGCCAGAGCCAGAGGTAAGGGGATGTAATAAGCTATTCAAAATTGTGAATAAGATCTGTAGAAAGTTTGGGTGTGGAAATATACACACTAACTTCACTGTTAGGTATATTTACCCAGTATGATCATTTCAATGGGTATCCCCCATCATCATCAGCTGATTCCGACTGTACACCTGGCGGCGGGAGGTTGGGCTTGTTGATCAAAGTTCCCTGGATGCCCACTGAGGTGTCAAAGTTTAGGAATTTATGGTGGTTCTTTTGAATAAATACTTTTTCCCACACTACAAGCTCCAGTGGCTTTTGAACCTGTTTCAGAAGTACTATCTCATCCCCGATTTCATGGCCTTCTTCCAAGAAATGGGTAGCTAAAGAGCTGACTTATCTGTTTGTTTGTTTATAATATTTCTGAAGTGTTCCTTTCTCTGAATATTCAGATTTCTCTTGGTTTGGCGTATGTAACACTTATTACAAACACAAAAAATTTACCTATCATCCATAGGTGAACACTAAAGCATGGCCAACAATACATCTTTCTCACTTCACGTACTTATATAGAATAAGAGGCCGTGAATGTCCGCGTATTGAGTTGTTCACCAGGCAAGACAAGAGTTTCTACAATCAAGCTTAGGCCTACAGCCACCCTTCAGAGAATTTTATTTTAAAGTTTCAAATAAATATTTTAGCTCTTGGTATAAGTACTCCATGTACAAAATTTAAAGGAAATCGTTAGAGCCGTTTTTGAGAAAATAGCAAAAAACAAAATTTTCTTCATATAAAGTCCCCTTAAATTTAAGAGGTTGTCACCAATCTTCGTGTCACAACCTCAGGAAGTACCTAACCCAAATACAAAATTTTGTTTTGGTACAATTTTCTGTTACAAGAGGCCGTATTGCAAAGAGCGCGTATTCACAGTGGGTGGCTTATAACTACCCTTCAGAGAATTTGTTCGAAAAAATGTTTCAAATAAAAGTTTTAGCTCTTGGTTTAAGCAACCCATGTGCAAAATTTAAAGAAAATTGTTAAAGCCGTTTTCAAGAAAATCGCGAAAAGCGAAAATTTCTTCATGTAAAGTCCCCTTAAAAGTAAGAGAAACTTGTCGCCACTCTTGGGCACACATCTTCAGAAGGTACTTGACCCAAATACGAAATTTTGTTTTCATATGATTTTCCGTTTTGGAGCTAGCGTGTTCACAGACAGACAGACACACAGACATGTTACCAAAAATAGTATTTTTGGATTCAGGGGCCTTGAAACGTGTATTTATGCTAAAATCTCAACTTTCTAATTTTGGGGTCAAAAACAATACTTCCTCTACCTATAGTACCTATGGTACGGGCAGAGGAAGTAAAAATATAGATTAACACCATAGGCTATTCAGAATGTATTGGTAATAGTTCTGTACAAATTTTGATTTATGAACAAAATATGAACATTGCGAGTCATTATTTGCTAGGAGTAATTTAAATAGTGTTATGTATACTTGTAAAATACTATTTTGGTCGGATTTTCACAATAATTATTGGAGTCAATCCTCCTTTTTGTTAATGTCAATGTTAATGTTAATTTATTGTCACATATCGTTTACATTTGTTCAGCTTTGGCTGGTAAACTGGTGACTCGTCAAATTGTGCTTACTTGCTAAGTTACAGGCTAGGAATATTCTAGCTTAGGCCTATTCTATATTACTTAAAAATCAATGATTAGAAATATGGAAAATCTAACACTGATGTAATTCTTTTTTTTTCTATTGCTATTAATAAGTGCCTAATAATGGAATGATTTCTTTTGCTAGTTTTTTATTAATTATATGTTAACTTCATCTTCAAGGAATTCTCTGATTGAGTAATATGTTCTTTGCAATAACCAGTTTTTAATTTTAATTTTGAATTGTCTGCTAATTAATGCTTTTGTTTCGTTTGATATTTTATTATATGCTTTTATGCCCATGTATTGTGGGGTGTGCTCTAGGAGGGTTAATCTATGGGAAGGGAATTTTAACAAGTCTTTGTTTCTGGTGTTGTGTTCGTGAGTATGTTGTGTGTTGTATTGGTCAAAATTAATGTGTACATGAGTTAGAAGCTCTAGTAAATATATTGAAGGAAAAGTTAGTATTTGTAGATCTCTAAAGAGTGGCCTGCATGATTACCTGTAGGATGAATGGGTCATATTTCGTATGATTTTTTTTTAAATTTTGAAGTTGCTTTCCCATTCGCTGCAGTTTCCCCAGACAATTATTCCATAAACCAGTACTGAATGAAAATAGCTGTAATAGACCATTTTCCTTATTTCCATGCTTGTTATATCAGCCAGATATGTCATATTGAAGAGGCTTTGTTTAGTTTTTTTAAGATGTATTGCACATGTTCTTTCCAATTTAGGTTGTTATCTACAATTATACCTAGTAATAGCTTGGCAGAGTTTTGTATATTTATATCAACATATTTCATTAAATCTAACTCCATATGGGATTTTGATTGGGTTTTAAATAACATTAAATTTGTTTTATTAATGTTGAGTTTAAGTCCATTGGTTATAAACCATTCGTTTAAGTTTGCCATTGCTTGCGTGATACTTCTTCCGAGGGACTGTATATTATCCTCTTTCAGTAGTACTGTTGTATCATCTGCGTATTGGATTACATTCTCCTGTATATAATTTGGAAGGTCATTGGTATATAGAATGAATAGAAGAGGCCCTAATACCGAGCCTTGTGGCACACATTTAATTTCTTTCCATTCTGACTGTAATATTACTTTCCCATTGTCCCATCCTACTTTTTGTTTCCGATTTTTCAGATAAGATTCGAACCAGCTTAAGGAGGTATCATCTATTCCATATAGTTTTAATTTGCTTAGTACTATTCTATGCTCCACACAGTCAAAGGCTTTTGATATATCACATATTAATGCAGAAGTATTTTGTGCATTGTCTAGGGAAAGAGAAATATCTTTGATTAGTTTTATTAATGCTGAATTAGTCGAGTGTTTTTTCCTGAATCCATGTTGACTTGGATTAATTTGATTATTGTTCTCTATGTATGTCATTAATTGGGCATGCACTATTCTTTCTAATATCATGGAAAAACTACATAGTAAGGATATTGGTCGATAATTTTTTAAATCTGGATCCCCACCTTTATGGACTGGTTTTATTACTGCATATTTCATTCTTTCTGGGAAAACCCCAGCTTCGAGAGATTGGTTTATAATTTTAGAAAGAGGGTCACAAATAGTTTCTTTTACTTGTTTTATTAAGAAAGGAGTTACTTCATTCTATCCATGGGATCTTTTTGGTTTTAGTGTATTTATAACATTTTTTATCACTGTTGGGGTTACTAGTTCGAAATGGAAAGGATTGTATGGTCCCAATGAAGATGTTACTTTTAATGTGTTTGTTAGTGCTCTATCATGTGTTGTTGGGACGTCTCGTGTTCTATTCACTATGTTTATAAAGAAATCATTTAATGCATTTGCTGTATCTTCCTCCTCTATGTCTTTCCCAGAATCATGTATTTTTGTGGCTATTTTGTCGCTGCTTTGCTTTTCTATGCCTTTCTCTTTCTTAACTATGTCCCATGCAGCTTTGGTCTTATTTTCAGAGTTTTGGATGTAATTGTCTATAGTCATTTGTTTTGCTCTCCGAATAACTTTTTTGTAGATTTTATTATATTTTTTATAGTAATTTATTATGTTTATATCAGTACTTTCCTTACTTTGGGTGTGTAATAGTCTTCTACGCTTGCTTGATACTTTAATCCCTTGAGTTATCCAATGTAATGAACATTTTTTAATTAGATGTGTTTTGGTTGTGAGTGGGACACATTCATTAAATTTTTGTATAAATGTTGTTAAAAATTTGTTATAGTTACTGTCTACTGAGTCTCTGTTATTGAATTCCCATGTTGTATTATTTAGGCTTTCTCTCAAACTCTCAATGTTTTCCTCATTATATATTCTTATTTGTTTGCTTTTGTTTGCCTTGTTATTATGTCTTGTGTTATTTAATGGCAATGTTATTAATAGAGCTTTATGATCTGAGAGTCCTGGTTCTACAGTGATTGCTTCTTCATTGCTTATACGATAGTTGGTTGTTATATTGTCTATACAGGTTTGTGAATTGCTTGTTATTCTTGTCGGCTTAGTAAAGTTTAATATAAATCCATGAGTTTCAATAATGTTTATAAGAGATTGGGCAGATTTACTGTGGTTTAGATGGTTTATGCTGTTATTATTATTTGGTTCTGTCTGATTTGTCAGTACATTTATGTTGCAGTCTGTGGCATTAATTATCTTTTTTTAAATGTCTTTTTTTAATTTAGTTAAAAGGCTTTCAAAAGCTTGTAGGAACGCTTGCAATGTAGTATAATATGGTACTCGGTAAATGGATATTATTATTGTGTCCAATTTTGTTATTTCTATTGCCGATAGCTCAATTACATAATCTTTGTTAAATGTCTTTAGGTCTTCCCTTGTTTTCATATCTAGTCCTAATAGATTATTTATTAGTAAGCAGGATCCCCCATGTATATTAGTGTTTCTGGTGTAGTAGTCTGCCAGGGTGTAGTTATCTACATTGTTTAGGATGTGAACCTGGTCTTTATTCAACCAGTGTTCATTGATACTTATAACTGCGACTTTTAGGTTTTCGATTTCATTTAGAAATGTCGTAAGAGAATCAATTTTTGATTGACAACCTTGTATATTGATATGCATTAGCCTTAACTTTTGCATTTTTTCTTTGCTTCTTACATTTACAGTACCGGTCTCTTTTGGTTTACGGTTAGGCCTATTTATGGGTGGTTCTGCATTACTTTTAGATTTACAATTATGTTGCCTTCCTTTAACCTCTAAAGACTGAGTATTGGTCTGTTTGTTTACATCAGCTGAAACGGTCACCAGTTTACCTGCTTTCTACATATATTTATGACACAATTTATTGCTTCTCCAAGTAGGTAGGATCCTTTTCTGTTTAGATGTAGTCCATCTCTTGCTAGGCAGCTGTCATCTATGTATCTGTTTACATCAAAGTAGATTGCCTTCAGCGCCTCACATGCCCATCGTAGATTGTCATTTATTGAGTTTATATAGTCACTGCTGACATCACGTCTGTGTAAGATGCTGTTTAACACTATATGCGCACTGGGAAACTTGCTTTTAGTAGTCCTAATGAGTTCATATGCTTCTGCCATCACTTCATCTTGGGTTTTTGAGCTTTTGATGTTGTTTGTCCCTACATGTAGCACTACTACTTTTGGGCTAGAGTTAGAAGAGTCCATAGTCTTAGGCTTACTTTCTGCTTGATGGTCCTGCACTTTGTTCTTTAGTTGTTCTGTCCTAATACCCATGTATATCCTCATTTCTGTATTCTTTATTCTTACGTGTTTTAGGATTGAATCCCCCATTACTAGATTTTCTTCTTTTCTTGTATTTAATGGAGTTAGGTTGGGGTTTATCCATTTGTATTTGCTGCTTGGGGTGTTTCTCCTATAGGTTGTTTCTCTATCTGCTGGTGGTGGCGTGGTCTCTTGCCCATATGAGTCAGTGTTGTTTTGATATCCCTTTTTATTTCCTATGTTCATGTCAAACTGTATTATCTCCAAGATATTTTCTGAATTTCATGGCCATCTGATGTGAAAGTGATTTCAAACAATACGGATTCTGATAAATGAAACCCTTCCAGTAAATAAGAATTTTACTATTTCAATTTACCTCTCTTAGTTTACATTTAAACAGTTTTTATTCTCTCCTGAAAAATTTACATAAGGTTTGAAACGTACCTCCTCATATGGTACAAAATGTCAAAATTGAGATGAGAGGAGTCCAGTATTAAAAAAAAATACCCGCACTCCAGTTTTCATTCATGATTTAAAAAAAAATAATGCAGGTAGTGTTCGAGTATAAAGAATGTATATTATATGGTAAGTTAAGTATAGTACATAAAGCAATTTCTCCTTACTTGTCTTCTCCTCCAGATCAGTAACAAAGTATGCAATTATCTTTTTACACAATTGAATTATTTACCCAACAAATTCTTCTTTTCTGATAGTAAAACCAATGAATAGTAGAATAATATTTTAAAATACTATATAGATTGTATTCATTACAATTTCCAATCAGAATCCATTTCTGAGGATCCCATGTCATTATCACAAACTGCTTAAATTCCCTGAAATGTAAAAAAATTCAGTAAGCAAATTCAGAACTAATCCACTCTGTATTATCCAGAAAAAACAACTTGGAATGGATCCAAATTCCTGTTGTGTTCATCTTGTCATCATCATCATCTGTGGTCTTGCAGCCCTTGTAGTTTAGCCTTGACCTCCTTAAGAATTGCCGCCCAATCCTCTCTTTTCAGCACTCTCCGTCTCTTAATTCCTGCTTTAACAAGGTCTTCCTGGACATCATCAAACCACTGCAATTTGGGCCCTCCAACTTTTCTTTTACCACTTGGTTTGGCATCTAGTAATATTTTAGGAATTCTATTATTGTCCATTCTGATTATGTGGCCCAGCCACTCCATCATATCATAGACAAAATTACAGACACATAAATAGTAGTTACAATTCGTTATCTGATTCCTCATAAAGGGCTAAAACTGAAAGAGAAAGAAGCAAAGACAGTATATTAATATTAGTTTGCTGCCATAGTAAATTCTTACATTGGCATGCATTTTTAAGTCACAAATTATTTCGGTTTTTGTTGTTGAAATTGTTGAAATTATAAAATATAGACCATATAAAACATATCTGAGCAACTGAGGAGAAACGCTTGTCCCCCATCCACTGCCGTGACGTAATGAAACCCGCCCTTCATGTTCAGTGTCGAACTGCTTCGCCCTTGCAAATATTTGTGTGTTACTAAATCGTAAAAAAAAGTTCACCCTGCTTTAGTAATTGATTTTGTATGATTTTGTATGAAGTTCTGTTATGACATTTGTAAGCTTTTAGATCTCGGTAATTCTTCAATGGCAGGGAATAAAGATGTACACATCGAAATAACGAACATAAATGCTTGTCGGTTAGTGTAGACCAGCGTTTCTCAAATTATGGTCCGCGGACCACTAGTGGTCCTCGATGATGGTGCAGATGGTCCTCAGACATAATTTAAAAATATTATA
Source organism: Ectobius pallidus (assembly GCA_964059195.1). Classification (NCBI taxonomy): domain Eukaryota; kingdom Metazoa; phylum Arthropoda; class Insecta; order Blattodea; family Ectobiidae; genus Ectobius; species Ectobius pallidus. The sequence goes on from CAXKWD010000006.1 coordinate 32,646,694, forward strand.
AAGCAAGTGGAAAGTAAAGAAGTAAAATTTTTCACATATTTCGTTATAATGACCTATCATTAATACCCCCAGATATTAAGAATATAGGCCTTCTTTTATAGCATAAATAGGATGTAAAATTAGGGGTCCGTAAATTTTTTTTAGACATTTTTGAGGTCCTCGGGTTCAAAAAGGTTGAGAAACGCTGGTGTAGACCATACAACACTTTTATGAAACTCATTTTAGAAAAATGCTGTGCCAAAAATTACACATCTCCGACAGATAGTTTTTCAAATCTATAATAATAAGAAAATAAGAGGAAGTGTTTGTCTGTTTGTCTGACTGTATATGCATGATGCCCAGCAAAATCTACTGCATGCAGAGAGATCTGAAATTGCAAATGTAGATGGACTGAAGGGTGGCCAAATGCACCTGGAAGCCTGATTTTTAATTCTCATTTTCGTTCGCGAGTTATAAGTGAAAGACTGGCAGAGAGCGTTAATTTGTTTTGCTCTATTGAAGCATCAGTTTTTGGTAATAGCCTACATTTCAATTGTCAAATCAATTGCAGTAGACTTCGTTATTTTTGTCGCAACTTGAAAATAAGAGCATCACAATTTTTTCAATTTAGTCCATACATATCGCATGAAATTAACGATTGTTTCAATTTTGTAAGCCCACCCTAGCCGATTCATTAGTTTATAATGTCAGGGCCCTTAGAGATTTGAAATTTTCAACATAGATGGAAGAGGGATAATGAATATAGGTCTAAATGGGTGAACATTGATAAATTTCCATGAAGTGATTTTCTGGGCCAGAGAACTCGAATTTGAGGTCATTTTCCCATACGGCGCTTTTTAATAGTGGAATGCACGCCAAAGCTGGATTTTGAGCTGCTTCAAATTATTAATCATTTGGTTTATTTGCATGTAAGTGTTAATAAATATAATTCTTTAATTATTATGCTCTTAATTTTTTATTGTTGAAATTATTATTGTGCGCGAAGATGCGGACACCTGCTAGTTCATTCTCTCCTTGTAGAGCTATATTCAAGGAATCAAAATGACCGCGTAAGTCAGTCATAAATACCAGGTCGCGCACCCATTGTGGCTGTGATAATTCTGGCACTATTGTGTCCTGCAAGAAATATACTCTAATTATTTTATGTAATTGTGCATGTGCGACAAAATAATCGTTTTGCCCAGTTAGCATGAGAAAATCGCTGCCTTGATAACAAGCTGTTGTGTGCATGGTTACTGTGTCATGTAATCACTTTTTGCATGTCAAAAATTAAAATACTTCCATTCTTATGTCATCTCTCATCACACATCTTAATATTAGCTCAATCTGAGAGTATGGAAGAAACTTATTTAGATATTCTATTTTACGCTCGCTACAGCACTCATTACTCTTGGTGTAGTGAACTGCAGTAAAGACTGAAGATTAATCACTGTCTCGGTCAGTGCTGTGCTGCCCTCATATCACATCGAAACTATTTTATACTGACGTCAAGGGCGACTGTAGTGGGAGACATTAAGTCACCGCATCGTAGCACAATGTGCTACAGTTGAGCACCCGTGATATAAAATAATATTACTAACTTTAAGGTCATTTTGAAAACATATAACTACAGTACTGTAATGTGTATAGCATAAAACACAAACTGTTTAGGTACAGTGATAAACCAATTTTATCTAATAAAATACCGGTGAGTATATTTGTGATAAGATATTAATTTAACGTAGATCTCACTTTTGTTTATTTATGTTATTTAATGTATCATTATTATAATCAGTTTCTATTGTATTTAAAGTACATGCTAATGGATCATTAGGCCTATACTTTTTTAGTGGGTTACCTACAATGCCATCGCTTATATTTTACAATTTTATATGTAGGGTAGTTACTATGTTTGCGCTCCAGGAAAACATTGCTTTCTCCAATGAATGGTTTTTAATTCATCAGTCATCATGAATCCATCGAGAAAAATTGGTGAAATACAGCCTTCAGTCAGTGAAATCCATCGCTCATCAGTCCGATTAATTTAGAAACTCATCTTTACACTTATTATTGAGCAGGATTGATAAAACTATAAAAATCATTGTTTTTTTCATAAATATAACTTTTCCAGCAACTTAATTTTAGTTTTAATACTACTGTATACATAGACCTAAGTTTTTAAGCTATGAATTGAAGTAGGATTAAGAAAACAACAACATCTTTGTGATTAAAATTTAAAATTTATTGATAGTTCAGTACAAAAAGTAGAATAGGATTAACTGGATGTTTGGATTAGCAGGACTATACTGTATCTTGGTGCCCAGTAGTTATATACTCAATGCACCGCGATATGTTGGTTAGGGAGATCATGTTAACCAGTTTATCTATGCGACAGCAAGCGTTAATACTCAACTAGTAAGAATTTTAAAAAATCTACAAAATGGAAGGTCTAACATCCAAGGAGATTTGATTTTTGTTTGTTTTTTTCCCCCCCAGAAATATACAATTTTGCACCATATGAGTTGTAAATATATTTGGTTTTAATATTAAATACAGTAACATCCAAATTGTATGCTTTTATGATAAATTATGCCGATCTATATAGATTACCCGTCGAGCGTTGCTGCAATCTCAGAAGATTATGAGAATTGAAATCGATTAAACTCACGATAAAAAAAATGTGTGTAAATGTATTTGACAGACAGACATATATTCGTTTTTTGTTATATAGATGAAGAATGGAATAAGCGTACTGAGGCCATAGTTTCTATATTCATTTGTCCAGACTTATAATTCCGTTACATTTCAGGCAGATTTAACGACCCTACATAAGAGATTTTACTTATGATTACATATAGAAATGTTGTAGCCTGGACCCTGAACTAAGCAACTTGCCCGGAATTTTCTGTAAAGCATCTTTCATAAGAAGCATATTCCACTGCACCACCTCCTCCAGTACAACAAAGGGTAAAGATTGTGGAAGGAAATACTGGGTTCCAGAGGCACTGAAAACGAATAATGTACTGGGGGTGGCACAAAGGCAATAAATTTCGAATAGCCTAGAGTGCTTTCTAGCCTTTTCGAACAAGTGGAAACACTACAGAAAGAATAATTTAAGTTTTCTAAAAATATATATTAAACAATTATTCTACAATAATAGTTAAGTTGAAAATGACACATCATTCAAGTTTCAAATACAACAATTCATTAAATAGACACATGCACTCTCAAGACTACGTTTACATAAGTAAATATAATATTTTTGATAAATTCTGAATAATAATTATTCTACATATATTCGGATTAAAGCAGCTCAAATAAATAGTAGAATAGTTACAATATTATTTAAATTTACATGAAATGAAATTAATATTTCTTCCTAATAATAATATTACAGATGTTCTGATTACAGTTATTGAAAATAATACCGAAGTATGATTTCTGTTTAGAATGTTCACAAATGCTATTAATCTTTAGTTACAAATTTTTACATAAAATCCAACATGCACCGTTACACTCAGATTAAATTTGTAATCATACAATAAATTCATGGTTAATTTGAATTGATTAAGCAAATTTTCTCTATAACATCACAACAATATTTCAATTTGATTAATATAAAATCTCTATTGTAACAGATACAAATAATCTTTTACTAAATGAACATAGATTCCTTGAATTCATTATACCATTATTTAACATTCATGCTAAAAATAAAAGAATAATTACCTTATTTGGGGGCCCCATGATACTCACATTCTTTCCCTATCACACAAAATACATTTCCTTTCGGGCCCGTAAAGGAAACGGTCTCCGCTGAATGTTGAGAATTTAGAAAACAATAAACAATTAATTCATTATGACGGTGAGTGTTCACAACAAAACAGAAACTAAATCAAACAAGCAAAATTAAAATTTAAGAACCCTTCCCTAAATTATTATAAGCCTTCGGGCATTTAGAAATTAAGCCATGTCTTTCAAACTATTTCTAAGGTTAACTGCAGAAAATTAAATTACATTTAAAGCATGACAAAGGCTTCAAAATAAACCAAGCCCTTAAGGCTAAACAAATCACAAGGTCTTCACATATAAGCTTTGCTAAAACATTATTATAAAGCTTTAGAGAAAACCCCAATTAAATAAACTATCTCTGGATGGAAATAGATAAAGGAACACTCACCTACAAATAAGAAGCAGCCATCTTGTGTTTACAAGCCGAGAAAGCTTTTTGCAAGACATGACCTCACTGGTCAACCAACATTCAGCAAGAGAGAGATTTCGCGGTACTGCATGCTGTTATATAGATTCTCGTCTTTGATGTTCAATTGTTTTACTGCATTGCGCAAATATTTGACTTATTGTAAAACATTTTACATACTATTAATAAAAATTGACAGTCGCAAATGTGAGAACAAATAACAGAGCTCGTTGTAAACACTGGAGACTAGAATCACTGCGAGCAAGATGCTATTACAAGGCAGCTGACTGCTTGAATGGAAAGTTACCAGCGCGTGCGAGAGAGACGGCTGAGCCTAAGGAAGAGAGGGGCACGGAGAAGAAAGGGGAACCTCACTAAATGAACAGGCAGGAGTATTTAAGCAGCTCACCAGCGCGCATTACAAAATGCACGATACATTTATATATTAAGTTTTCATCATTCATCAGGAAATTCCTATGACTGAAACAATTCGTGGCATTATTCAAAGTAATAATGGCACACCACGTTAAATAGATATTTAATATTACCTTATCATCATCTTATCATTAACTTCTCTGGCGTTTATAATAACATGAGATATCCATTGCCTTCCAAAGCGATCGCGATGCTATTGTTTCCAAAGTATGACAAAAATAGACAAAGCCTTCTGCAATTGATTTGACAACTGAAATGAATAACTGAAATCTGATGCTTCGAAAGCGTAAAAAATGCTCGTTTTCTTGCCGTTTTTCACTCATAACTCGCGAACGAAGGCTAAAATTAAAAATGTAGTGTGACAAAAACCTTCCCAGGAATGTACCCAACAACTTCCCAAAGTTTCATGGCGATCGGATGAATGGTGTAGTAATGCATAAAGGACACACACACACACACACATACATTCATTTTTATATAATATAGATTATTTTTTATGTGATTGGAAATATGTGTTACAGGCAAAGTGGAGCAGAAGTAAATTATTGTATTGGTTTCCTGTCTGGCGAGGACTGGTACTGTCGGGTGATATGGCACAGTGTGTAGTGTATCTACCCACTTCCAGTCTCTCAGCTGTCGGAGCTCAGTCTATAGAGGATGCCTTGGAGCAGTGCATGCCTTCCACTACTGAAGTCCTGGTCATCACATTCCCATATCTCACCTTCCGAAGTGCAGCTCGTAAACAACATTACTCTACACAACTCCCTGTCAAACTTCCAGAAAGTGTTTGGACTAAAAGTAAGTTAACTATACAGTTTCTTCACACAGACACCACCCCAGTGTATTTTTCTACCTAGTCCAAACATCTGTTACAGCTAATTAATCCATTTCTCTTTGGTCAGTGCATGTTTAATCCATTTTCCTCTTTGAGGACTGTTTTGACAAAACTCAACATTTGCCCAAAACATAAATTTTTCAGGAGGTTTCTTTTTAGTTTTTATAAAAAAATAAATAAATAAAAAGACAGAAAAAAATATATGCTAAAGAACTAAAGTATGTATACATTCTGAAGTGTATTAAATCCAAATTGGAATTGTACAATACTCATAAACAGTTATCAAATTTTGGAAGATTTTTTAAAACCCAACATCTCTAGAGCTTCACTGTCGCCTTTTATTGGCCATTTTTAACAACATTTTATATAATTAATAGACACAATTTTTATTGACATTTTCGTGACTTGCTTAATTGATACACTTTTGATTCATTTTTTACATTTATATACCTGTTAGGCACACTTTTTACTGACATTTCTTATGACATTTATATAGTGATGGATTTAGGCTGTCTGGCTCCTGGGGCAAAAAGGTAAAATGGCACTCCCCCCTAATTAATGATGGCAGTAATTTTTTATTTCATACTAATCAAAACTATGTAAATTAATAGAAACAGAAGATTTAATAAGAAGCATAAAGCATGATATAAACAATTTATTGTGGTTGCCTTACATTCTTTTATTATTGAACAGGTAGTGTTCATTAAAACAAAAATAAGCTTAAATTAAAAAAAAAAAAAAAAACCTACCAAAAAGAATTATATAAGAGTGTGCATGGTACGCAAAACAACGCATTTTTTTTATTTACTATAGGCATATGTTCTAAGATATCTCTGCTAACTTCCTCTGTAATTCCGTTACCGTCTGTAAAATAAAAATATGTCATGCTTCAAGGCTTCTAGTAAAAAAAGAAAAGAAAAGAAAAAAAGAATAGTTGAATATTTAAGGTACATTTTAAAAATCAAACCTTTTATTATTTCCTAATGTAGTTAATAATCTTGATGTAATATTCGTTTACTTATATTGTACTTCTTTATGCATACATGCTTATTATAATGTATAAAATCCAGACTTTTCATTATAATAAGTTTTCAATAAAAATTGTAGGTAACATGATTTTGAGCAGTAACCTTATTTTAGTGCATTGTGCATAACCTTTTATTATAATGCGCTCATCTTGATTATTTCCACCTAATCAATTTGACATTAACGAAGACGAGTTCTTTGTTTCTTTTTTCCTTTTCTCTGGCATTTCTCCTGAATGCTGCTCCCGATAGTATTTTTGACATGCTGCTGCACACAAATAATAATTTACTAAAATACGTAGTCTAAGAATGAGATCACACTTGAGTTTGCATTCGTGTCATAACAAGACTCAGTAGACTATAAACACGTGGCTGCGTAGCCACAAGGTTTAGCATTTAACATGGATGGTGTAACTGAAGCACGACAATGGACATAAGGTTTATATTACTGCTTTGTATTGGTTACTTTTTATGAGCAAAAACACAGTTAAAAAATGTTTGTGTGTGTAGCATAATTGAAGCAACTAATACATCTCTCTCTGAAGGTTTCAGAAGGTTTATTACATTTATTTATATACGAGGTTAAATATAATTGTTAGTAAGCCTACATTGGACCCACATTTAACTCCCCCGCCCCCTTGTCAAAACATTTGATTCGAATATGCTATCTATTACGTACTCGTTAAAAAAGAGCTGCAATATTTATGTATTTAAGAGGCTTCGAAACTGGTGGAACTAGAAATGCCAATTAAGAATGACAAAATTGGTTTATTTCGTTTGTTTACCTCCCCAAATCCACAACAATAAAAATAACGCTTTTGGCCATTTTGCGCCCCCCTTATTTGTATGCCTGGGGCAGTTTGCCCCCTCCCCCTAGATCCGTCACTGCATTTTTATACTTAAAAGGATGCTTTTTATTGACTTTTGTGATATTTATGTCATTAATAGACACACTATAGGCACTCTTTTTGTTCACATTTTTATGACATACTTTAAACTCAATAGGCACAGTTTTTTATTGACATTTTCATGACGTTTGTATATTTATAGCCTCACTTTTTTGGCATTTTATTGTCATTTATATACTAAATAGGACACTATATTTACTTTTTTATCTAATTTATATACTGATAGGCACACTTTTTAATTGACTTTGTATGATGTTTATATACTTAATAGGCATATTTTTAATTGAAAATAGCATAAAAATTTAAACAAGACTAACATTCATATGTTGAAATGAACATATTATCTTGCAATAAATCTTATTTGTAATAAAACCTTTCTCCCAATATGAAGATTCTTTGTTGAACTCTTGTCTGTCATCATTAAAGCCCGGATTTTCATGCACTATCAAACTTAAAAATATGCATGCATTCATGCACTATCGTATCTCCAAACATGCAAATTGAAGGGCGAAACATGCACTATCAAAAATCCGCACTGTACTGCAATATATTTCAATTTCTCTTAAAACAATATACGAGCTTTCCAAATTCTCCTCACTTTAACTCGTGCATTTATCAGTTAGGACATTCTTGAACGCAGAAAAGGATCTTTCTACTTCACAAGAAGTAACAGGGAAGAAGTTTAGTTAAGGAACAGTTAAGGGAAGAAATTTGACTGAGGGTGAGATCGAATTCCATGTATTTTACACTTTTTCCACACAATACGTCCTTCACTGTTTTCAGAAGTTTAAGATCAGGATTAAGTTTTTCCCTGTCACATCCATTTTTCCACAACACAATTATAAAGTTAATTATTCAACGTCTTCAACAATGGCTAGTGACTGACAAATTCAAGCAGTGAGCATTCTGTTTAGCAGTTTTCTTTCAATGGAAGGTGGTAGGGGTCGGCGAGTCGGCATTTTCTTTTGTAGCCTGGTGTATTATCCAATAAAAAGAAGTGTTTAAAAAATAAATTACAAGTCAGTGGATAAAAGTTAAAATCACCACACAATGTTTCAACTCTCCCCTGGAGTCTTCCTCAGGTGACTTCTCACACAGTACTGATCATGAAGATTGAGTTTCGTCATGGTAACCATCAATAAAAACACTGTTTCTCAAATGTCTTTCTTTCCAGTTCTTTGGAATGTCAAACATTCCTTCCTCTATGCATTCTGCTGGTGGCTAGGGAATTTTTAACACTGGAACTTTCCTTTTCAGTCTCCTCATTACATCCAGCCATTCGTCCCCTATATCACCATCATACCTATTTAAACACATCCCCTGGTTGCCGATTATGGACCATGCCTCATATACCTTTCTTTTTATGTAATCATCCTCAATTCTTACAATGTTTACTTCACCAATGCCATGCTTGTTTTCCGTCATATGTTGACTGAGTCCAGTAGAGCATTTCCCACTATTTACATCCCTTTCATGCTCGCGTATTCTGGTTTTAAAGTCTCTCCCGGTTTCCCCGACATATACTCCCTCACAATCACTACATTTTATCGAGTACACTCCAGGAAAATTCATTTTGTCCTTGTTCGTACCAAGATGTTTATACTGGGAAAATATTTTTTCAATTGTCTTTTCCGTTTTATATGCTGGTATTATGCCGTATTTCAGGAAAACTTTCCCTATGCGTTCGCTGACGTGGGGATCATATGGTACGCCATCTTTTTTGTCATTTCCTTTTTCAACACTTTTTCATATATGGTTAATTTTTCTACCACAATATCCATTTATTTCTGCTAATCTAAATACTTCTTTCTTTTCCTTTTCTAGATCTTCGTTATTATTGCATAGACCAATGGCTCTGTGTGCAAAATTACGCCATAAATTGTTTTTGATTCTGTGATGGTGTGTTGATCTTCTGTGTATATACATTTCTCCTTTACATGTTTTTCTATACACGCCTAAACAAATTCCCTGTTGCTGTAGGGTAATTCTAAGGTCCAAGAAGTTGATACTGTTGTTTGCCGATTTCTCAATCGTGAACCTCACCCTGTTGTGGTAACTGTTGAATTCTTCTAGCAGTGAGTCAGAGATGTCTTGCCTAGCTATTACCAATATGTCATCCACGTAACACATATACAGCAATATGTTGTCAAAGTTCTTCCCAATCACCTGTTTTTCCATGAAGTACAGGAATACATCCGATATGAACCCCGACACCGGGTTTCCCATAGCCAAGCCCTCTTTCTGTTTGTAAATAATGCCATCAAATTGAAACACATTATATTCAGAACACACCCTGAACCATCTATCATATTCGTTGGCCACTACACAGTCTTGTAATATATTTTTTAAACACTTCTTTTTATTGGATTTGTATCAGTGGAAATTTGGGACCGATATGGATGTTTCACTGGTGTATTATATTACTGTTTATTTAGGCTAAACAGTAGTTTGCACTCTCAAATTCATGCAGGTGCAAACTCTGTTCCCAAGTCAATCAAAATATAACAATGGTAATACAATACAACAATTTTACGTTTCTTTGAAAAGCCGAGATTTTATGGAGGCACATTCATAATATGCACAGTTATGCATGGAAAGTTGATATTATGCACTAAAACCAGAAAATGAGGATTTATATGCATTAAAAATGCCTGAATATGCTACATTAAACAAAACAAAATCCAAAACATGCGTTATGCATGAATTTTGCCATAAAAAGGTCGAAATATGCAAACATGCACGGAAAAAAATGTTTATTTGGAAACCATAAGTCGTGTAATGAGTAACTACAAAGTTTGAGAAGTGTAACCAAAGTATATAAAAACATGCATTTGCATGGAAATCAGGGCTCTAGTCATCATCATCATCACAATAGGCCTACCCATTTCTTTGCGGTAGTTTTTCAAACAACACCTTTCCTTCTTCTGTAGTGTTTATTTATTTATTTAATATACAATTTCATTTAGCCCTATTTCACCATAAGGTACATTAGGGCTATAGTTTTATAATTCTGCCATAATGGTCCTGATTTCCACCGATTAATATATTAACATAAGAATAAAATAAAATTGCTTCCAGTGGATATTTATTTGTCTTTACAACAAAACACACAACGTTTCGGTCATAACCATAAGACCTTCATCAGGTGACTGTTTATTAAAAGACAAGAGAAGTGAAGAGATTCTCAATTGTCTGTGCCATAACAACCACTTCAGTTATGAGTGGAATCAGCACAATTAGAATGAAACAAGAAATTGGTATTTCGGAAATGCTTATCAATCCAATCGACAGGTATCTCATACGGGGACTCTTCTATAACATCCATAGGTGGAAGAGGAAAGCGTATAACATGTCTATCCTTTTTTGTTCTCTTAATGACACCCAACCACTCATCACCCAAGTCACCGTCAAATCTGTTCAAAACGGAATCTTGATTGCATCCGATGTTCCAAGCTTCGCACACTTTTCTCCTAATGACATCGTCCTCAACCTTTAAAATCTTCAAAGCACCCATACGATGATTATTCTTGATCAAGTGTTGGCTAAGACCAGTAGAAGTTTTTCTACACCTAATGTCTCTCTCGTGCTCACGTAGTCTGATTCTAAAAGATCTGCCCGTTTCGCCAATGTAAAATTTATCACAATCCAAACATGAGATTAAACCTTCGGCAGAAATATGAACCGAATGGAATATCCAGGAGTATATTCAATCTCATGTTTGGATTGTGATAAATTTTACATAACAGGTAAAAGAGAGATTGGTCAAAAAGCTTTAACGTGAAATTTCTCTTTGCTATGTGGTTTGGGTATAATTTTAACAATTGCGGTTTTCCAAACAGCGGGGAAGATTCCTAGTTCCAAGCATTTATTATATAAGTTAAACAGTAGAAATGGAGAACTTTTAAAAATATTCTTAACTATCCTGGCCGAAATACCATCCAAATCAGGCGCCTTATTGTCATCTTGATTCATGATCACGCTCTCAATCTCCTTCATTGAAAACTTTTCATCATTGTTATAACGTGGAGGGAAAATGGAGTCATGTCTTATTATTTTTTGGTACTCATTGTCTGTAATATCATCTGGGAAAAAGTTTCGTGTAAAGACAGTAGCAGTTTCCAAAGCTGTTGTTGTATATCCATGTTCGGCTTTTATTGTAGTAAGCACCTTATTATAATTTTGGGGCTTACAGCATATTTTATAGACAACATCCCAGGGGTTTCTCTTTGTTTGGAGTGTACAAAGTTCTTTCCAGCAATTAAATTTTGCTTCACGAATTTTGATTTTATATTCTCTTAAAAGTTTTCTATAAACAACGTCATACTGCTGAAGAAGAGCATCACAGTTACATCTATTGAGTCTTCTACATGAAGCTAGAATCCTTTTTCGCAACAAATTCAGTTCATTGTTCCACCAATAATTCTTAACTGGTTTCTGAGACAGTTTTGGTAAATGCTTATCACATACTTTAATAATGCTATTCACAATCTGAGAAGTTACTTCATTTAACTCGTGGGCCCCAGAAATTTCTGAGATTTCGGAATATTTGTTCATCTCTCGTGAAATTGATTTCTCAAAATGTGACCATTTAATGTTCTTGGTTCTGTATTTTCGCGTTAGATAAGAACTGGCCGAGTTTTCTAACATCATTGCTCTTTTTTTGTCCACATATGATTTATGGACTCTATTTCCTATTATATGTGCACTTGTAATCCCCCTTTTTAATATATCAGATGCAGAATATGTGTTTTAACTAGAGTATTTACATCTGGGATGCCCCTGCATTTTAGAATACTGTAGTGAAGAACTTTGACTTAACTGGTATTTTAATTGGTTTATTAGTCCATGATCAGTGCTAAGCTCTTCACTACTTGCAGGAAGTCAACATTTATTATTTTTGTTCAGAGGATTTCTCAAGCTATTTTTACTCTTCCTTCCATAGGGGCTTTCTTGGATATTTGCAGATAATTCATTGTCTTCTGAATCCATTTTATGAAAGAAGACACAATCTTGCTGCTATAGAATCCAAATCTGAATATTTGGATCAATAAATAATAATTGGGTCAATACTTATTATATAAATATAATAACTCAAAGTTAGTGGAAAAAATAAGTATAATTTCACAGAATTATGTTTTCCATTGTTGAAATCTACAGCTAATAATTAATTATTTTAAGCAGTGGCGTAGCATAAGGGTAGGCTTTGATACTGAGTCTACCTAATAATATAAGGAAATAGTGGATTCATAAACAAATAAATGAAGGCAACAACAACCAAGCCATTAATCATTATAAACTCATTAGCCGTGTCATCAAAATATTTTTTGCCACTGCATTTATGCCAAACATAAAGCATCAACTTGTGGTGCCTCTTGCTTAGGCAGCCTCAAAATCTCATGATGCTGCTGTAAAGATGAGCTGAGCCTGAGCGATGATTCAGCCAGTCGAGTTTCATCAAGTGCGAGTTATATGACTTCTCCCACTAAACATTAACTTATTTGTTGCGAAGACAAGCCAATTTGTTTTGCAAGAGCAGCATAAAATCACCACCAAAGAAACTGGAGAGATTTTTGAGAACGCTAGTCTCTTCACTCATGTCTAGGGGAAACGGTGAGTTCGGCAGCACTGGGCTGTGACGTCACCTCCCGCATCACGCCACCAAATTTGAATGTTAAATTCCCAAAAATGGGTTTTACAACACCCAGCATGTGTTCTGCCGCTCTTGAAATACTCACACGACTTTCTCTACCTTAATAAAATTATTACTATTTTCTCTCGTCTGATTCCAGCTCTTAGAAAACTCAACACAATTTTCTCTACCTTAAACGATAAAATTACAGTTTTCTCGATCCATCTCTGGGAATTCTCACACGCCTTTTTCTACTGTAATAAAATTGTTGCTATTTTTTTTAGCCTTATTCTACCTCTTGAAAAACTCACAGAACGTACTGTACCATAAGAATTGGAATAACTATTTTCTCGCGTCTTCTTCCATCTTAGGGAGCTCTCACACGACTTACTCTGGCCTAATTAATTTTTTCTGTTTTCTCTCGTCTTATTCCAGATCTTTGAAGACTCACACACTTCCTCTAACAGAAGCATTGAAATTACTATTTTCTCAAGTCTTATTCCATCTCAGGGAGCTCTCACACGACTTGCTTTACCCTAATAATTTATTTGTCATTTTCTTTCGTCTAGTTCTTCCTTTTGGGAAACTCACACAATGATCTGTATCTTAAGCATTAAAGTACCAGTAACAATTTTCTCGCGACTTATTTCACCTATGAGAATAGTCACATGATTTTCTCTAACTTAAGAATTGAAATTACAATTTTCTCTTGACTTATTTCACCTCTTAGAACACTCGCACAACTTTCTCTAAGTTAAGCATAGAAATTACTATTTTCTCATGGCTTATTCCATACCTGACAACTCTCGCATAACTTTATAACCTTGTTAAATAATTGACTGTGTAGAGATCATATTATGTAAAGTTAAGTAATATTGAAAGAAGAAAAGAACTGATGCCATAAGTAGTCTCTTCAGATACCTGCTTTCTTGAAGAGCGCTCCAGTATGAAGCCGGACAATAGATATATAAAGGGAAGGGTACAGTAACATAAACATTACATTACTGTCATTGGACTGAATGCAGTGTTAGTTTATTTTAAAATTGTGATTAAATTGTGATTATTGTGATTATTAATTGTGATTAATTGTAGTAGTAGTAATAGTAGTAGTAATAGTAGTACTAATAATAATAATATACTTATATAGGTATAACTTATATGAAATCGATTCCATGTGCATGATATTAACATTATTTTATTATTTTAATCACTAATACAATGGGAATTCGTGTAGGCCTATCATTTGAACAGTTATAAATTTATATTTTAAAATCCAATTTGGCCAGAACCCAATGTCAAGCTATGCCATTGGTTTAAAACATTTGAAATTTTGTTTGAATTTCCAGAGAAATCACAGTGGAGATGATGAGTTTTATTAAAACTTAAATGAGGGAGATGGTGAATTTTGTTGAAACCTTGCTTATTATCGCTTCAAAATGGATTGGTTATGTTGACTTTTCTTATATTGTTGTTTTTGTGAAACCACCTACATGATAAAATTAAAAATTTTCAGGAGAAAGACCAGGAAATCATAAGAGAGAAGTTTCATCTGGTGCCATGAATTGAATTCTGGCTAACTCAGTTGGTAGAGCGGATGCATGGATAGCCGATGGTCGTGGGTTCGAGTCACAATGTCAGAGGAATTTTTCTCCTATAATATTGTGATCTCTTGGATAAGTCGCATAAAAGCATCCAAAATCACAATCATGCAAGATTTGCAGTTGTGTTCAGGAGAAATGGAACAATATCAGCCAGATATGTCACAAAAATTATCACTGTTTCTTATATAGGAACAGAATTAGTTCATTAAATATGAAGAGATTTTACAGTAGATAACGCTACCTTAATTTTTCCCATGTGAATGCCAGCTCTAATTGTTGTCCATGGGGGATATACCAGTTCCTAATGTGATCTTGATCTTGATGATGTAATGAAGCATTTAGGTCAAAGATGCTGTAATAGTATATTGCGATACAAGTGCCGTAAGGCATGTTTACGAGTCGAGGAAACAGAATTGAAAACCCTCGGCTGCGCCTTGGGTTTTTAAGTTTTTGAGACCCGTAAATGCCTTTACGGCCCGTGTGTTGCATGCTATTTTTGCACGATGATTATTTATATCAATTTAATTATATTAATTGTGATATTACCTGAAAATATTATGTAAATACATTCTTGAAAATAGATGTTTATTTCAGAAAGTGATTCGCATGTGTTTGTTGTTATGGGAACCGAATATTTGTCCTGGGGGCCGTGTCCATAAAGGCTTGTATTATGAAGTGTATCGTAATGAATTATGACGTGGCGCTTGGACCGTAAGTAATTTAACCTCATCGCAACGACCTTAGCAACACGATTGTGTGGGAATGTCAACTTACGATCCATGTAAACAACTTTCATAACACTTACTAGCTAAGGAGTGCAAAGATATATTTCAAATACATTGGCATGAATTAACATATTAAAGCATTTAAAATAGATGTGATAAAAGTAAACAACAAATAAATGATAAAAATATGGGATAAGGCAGCAGTGGTTAATTGACCTTTTACACATTCTTATACAGGGTGTGATTGGTAATGTTTGTAAATCGTAAGCAAATTTTACTTTATTTAAAAATAAATTCCTCCATAAATTGTGATACTTTTGTGTTCTGAATTATATAGCTTGGAATAGTTATTACCACAATATTTCTTTACATAATTTGTCATACGGTAGGTTAGTAAAATAAGAGATAAGCAGTTTTACAAGCTAGAACTTTCTTTATACTGTTGTGCCCTCGACCTAGGGGTGTACCATAATTTTATTCACGGTAAATATCCCGCTTATGACACCATTGTTATGATCCACTGCGATCCCGAGCGGTTATGGATCGTTATAGTTTGATGGTTTTATTTCAAGATGGCGATGGTCTAATTTTGTGGAACCATGCTTTGATATTTGTTAAGGTGGTTAAATTTTATGACACTGTGTGAAAATAAAGCCTGCCTGTGAAGTTTAACATATATCTGACTTCACACGCACTGCAGGTTTCCTCGATGCACACCACTTACCTTGTCATAGCTGTAAGGAATAATGATTAACAACATATCCCTTATTAAATAATAAACTATTTAAAGTTAATCTACTGTAGTTTATTGAACTAAAGTTTAAAATTGTTTGTGTTTTCCTTAATTAACTTTCAAGTAAAATGTTATTTAAAGTGATCACTGGATCTAATAATGGAATTATGTGTAAAAAGAAGCTTACAAAATATATTATTGTTTCTACTGCTTTACAATAACAAGTTATTTGTTCTTATATTCTCTTATTTTCTTCCTACAGTACAACTAATTAATAATTGAAATAAAATTGCAAATTCTCAAACTATTTCAATCTTCACATAATTCTTTTCAAGAAATGGCAAAACTAAACTTGACAAATCTAAACTTTACTTATTATTAATTAAGTGGAGGGAAAGGAAATAGACATTAAATCCATGTCTGGGATATTAATACAAGTAAGAATCAGCTTGAAAAATGTTATGCCATAACCGGGATTTGAACACGGATCTTCAGCTTAACGCGCTGATGCTCTACCATTGAGCTACCATGACAACATGCCAGTACGACATCAAATTCCTCAACTGATTCAGAAGGCAAGGCAGACCACGGGAGGTTTCTCCATTGAGAACACAATCCAATGGCGTCCTACATATTGTAGGTACTTTGAAGCCAAGTTATTATTTATATACTATTAATTAAGTGGGACGCCATTGGATTGTGTTCTCAATGGAGAAACCTCCCGTGGTCTGCCTTGCCTTCTGAATCAGTTGAGGAATTTGATGTCGTACTGGCATGTTGTCATGGTAGCTCAATGGTAGAGCATCAGCGCGTTAAGCTGAAGATCCGTGTTCAAATCCCGGTTATGGCATAAAATTTTTCAAGCTGATTCTTACTTGTATTTACTTATTATGTTCATGACTGAACATTTCCAAGCTAATATATAGCTTGTGGAAAGTGTTTCTTTCCTTATTTTCTTCCATACTTTGACTTATTAATTACCATGTTGTGTTATAAAGTAATACTCTGTATAACTGCAAATATATAATAAGCTTCTACTTTTCTATCTTTTTGTAATCTTTAACTGAATAGTCTACATTTTCTCTATCTTCATCCTCATTTGGATGGGATACTACACTTTAAATAGATTAATTTAAATAATAAGATTAAAACTGTAAAACACTTATGCACCACTTACGTCGAACATAAAAAAAGTTTGACGCAAGTGGTGCATAAGTGTTTTAAAGTTTTAATCTTATTATTCAGTTGTGCCACGGTTTTTAACAACTTCTTCGTAATTTTTTACAATTTTACAATTTTAGATTAATTTAAGTTTATAAAGTATTTTCCATTGTGTACTTACTGAATACAGATGAGTATCCAGATGGCGTTAACACCGCCATGGTGCACACAAACTGTCTGTATACTGCCCACACACACTGCCTGACTGTAGGTCTCTCTCCCCGACTGTCGATGTCTGCCCCGTATTTATATTGTTTTGTTAGCCATGCTACTTTCCCACCTTACGAAGTTGGGTGTGGTCGTTCGGGACTCATATGTAAAATCTTGTACACCCTTGAAAAAGCGTGAACGCTCTCACCCAATGAGAGAACGATTATTCAATTCAACTTTCGATAGATTTCTCGATTCTCTCTACCAGCGACACTTATTAGTCGATGTTGTACTTCTGGGTTGTGGTGCCACCTGGCGACCGAAGCTGTGTACTTCTGTTTAAATCGCTGACTTCATCGTAATTTTCGAACAGAGCGCCTTCATTTCCCAGACTCCTGTACCTAAGTACTTTGTCGATGCAGCATTTCCCAGGCTGGGACCGAGTACATGAATGCTTATCAGCGTTTCCCAGGAAAGCTCCCATCTCATCTCCAATTACTATATGGGACTGTCTGTCTTATTGCAAAATCTCAAGCCATCAACCGAACATTACAATGCCAGCCCTTATAATACATCTCAATATAAAATTAATGCAATTTATATCCTAATGCTTTCATCTTAAATTCCGGGGCATAACAATACCAAGTAAAACTTGAAGAATGAAAATAAAAGTATATCATCAATTTAATTTACAGTATAGTAAGCTAGTACTGGTACCTAATAAAAACATATCATATACTTGTAGTATATTTAGAGAAATTTAGTTATACTGTATAATCTAAACTTTTACTCTATTGACCATTGTACAAGTAAAATGAATAATTACACTAATTATATAACATGAACAGGGTTCCCTGCAGATATACATTAACCAAATAATATGTTTGTATAGTAACTAAATTTAAAATTTTGCTGTGATTTGTTGGTAATGCTTTGCTTGTGTCTGCAGACTTTATCTCATACACTTACATCTGTTAATATGTCTTCAACTTATGTTACATTGTTTTCAGATAAAGTGAGTTTCCCCTGGAGTTTCTCTGTATCAGATATGAGCTGCTACACATTACAACATGGAACAAAGCTACATTTCCTGAAACCTGTATCGGCAACTGCTACTGTTGGGATTTCCACAAAGTATCAAAATGATGATGTGACACTCGCATCCCTTGGCCTCTGTGTACACGTTGACACTACATCAGTCAAGATATCAGTGTCACAGGAGCAGGTAAGGAAGTGAAGTGCAAGTAGCTGAAGTTGATTTTTACAGAAAGGAAGACAATTTTATAAAAGTGAACATTAGCAAGTTTGTTTATAAAATGTCAGATAGAGTTAAATTCTGTAAAGGTCTTTCCCATTGTTTAATGAACTCTCAGTTTCCATAATATAGAGTAGTAATCATGACCCATATTGCTGAATGCTTTTCTGACATACCTAAAGTTTATGTCAGATTCAGTCTAATGGAGGATTATTGTTGCAAACCCTGGACGAAATTGTGTTTTACATGAATTTGCATAGTTTCTAGCATGCTCTATCATGCTGTGAACTCTTTTTGAATCAACTCATATTTTATCCCTGTGAAAATGACTTGCAGAAAGCGACTGTTATTGCAAACCTTATTTTGTTCACATTCATGATTGTTACCAGGCTGCTGGCACATTCTTTACCAATATATTCAACAATTCTAACTCAGAATTTGTTAAATTACTAATATTTATTGCTTCGACCAAAATAAACTGTATATTCATCAAGAATATTAAATAAAATACACAAAAATTTTACATACAAAACAAAATCACAATAAATAATTTCAAACCATATTATGTCCACAGCTTTTTTAGTCACAATGTTTTTTATGTTACCCTGAAAGTGAATTATGTTGATTAAACTGACAACTTCTTCAGTAGGAAGGATTCTGGTAGTTTGTGGTGTATTTCACAGTGGATGAAAGTGTAATTATAGGGAAAAATCCCAAAGGAAACAGGAGCAGCAAAAGTCAGCAAGAGAGTTGCATTCTGCAGACGTCTGTGTTGAATAACAAAATAAAAGTTGGTCTTCATAATTCATTGTGCATCACTACTACTATAGGACTATTACGAAATAAACCTTGAGTCGCATTGCTTTCCTGGAAATAGAGCTGTTCATTATAGCAAATATACAATACAGTAGGCATGAGGTGAAACTAAAGATTGGATTTTCAAAAATATTTCGTTTGTCATATTATTCAATTTGGGATATGAATCCTCTAGATTCAAAATCCCCTAAACGCCAAATTATATTTTCTTACTTTATACATCACCAGATTTGTATGGATGGCTTAAATTAGTTTATTTATATTTGAGGTTCAAAACCCCCTAAAGTACAATATAAAGCCATGTTAAAAATCAGAGTTAAGTTTAAAAACCCCTCTATCCCACAGCTTTAAACTTCAAAAACAACTATTTTTTAATGGCGTTTAGGGGGTTTTGAATGTAGAGGATTCATATGTAAAGACAAGTTTTGTGACTTTTAAACTTCCATTGTTTAGATATAATTTATTTTTGGTCTTTCCTGTAAAATTTTGTTTTTATCTATCTTCAACATTACAGTCTGTTCAACAGTGAACAGTAAGTACGAGGCACATCCATAAAGTAAGTTTCCTTGAGGCTGTTTACAGAAACAAAACATAATTTCGTGGGCATTATATATTCCAACATATACAGCAAGTATTCAGCTATTATTCAACATATTTGCCATTGGAATTTAAACCGTGGAATCAGATTATGAATACCTGTGTCATACAAGTCTGCAGGCAGGGATTTGAACCACTGTGTGACAAACATCTCCTGCTCTCTGTCATTCTCTGTCATTCCCTGTAATTTCTTGAGGTGTAGGAAAATATGGAAATCACTGGGAGCGAGGTCCAGGCTGTAGGGTGGCTGTTTAAACACCTCCCAGCCGAACTTCTGCAGGAGACTTGCTAGGAGGTGTTTAAACATTCACCCTACAGCCCAGACCTCGCTCCCAGTGATTTCCATATTTTCCTACACCTCAAGAATTGACAGGGAATGACAGAGAGGAGGAGATGTTTGTCACACAGTGCTTCAAATCCCTGGTGGCAGACTTGTATGACACAGGTATTCAAAAGTTGGTTCCACAGTATGACAGATGTTTCAATTCTGGTGGCAGATATGTTGAATAATAGCTGATTACTTGCTGTATCTGTTGGAACATATATATCCATGGAATTGTCTTTTGTTTCTGTGAAAAACCACAGGGAACTTACTTTATGGCCGCGCCTTGTAATAAGGATATAATAATGAATAAACATAGTTACAAAATATATAGCCAGTGGCTAATATTTGCATGGTGTAACTAATCTGTTTGATATATCAGTTAAATCTGTAGATCAAGTCCAGTATTGAGCCATGAAGTGCTTGTTGCATTGTCCAGGAGATGTCAACTGTCTTTGCCACGTGTGAAATGTGTCCAATATTACACTCGTGTCCCCCAACACTTTATCCACAATCACTGTACTACAACTGTCTTTGCTAGTAAATTTATAACTATTGTCCTTATCGCTCAAATTGTTGTAGCCACACGTGTTGGGCATTAAAAATTGAGTTGACCACACAATTGGATGACCAAAAATTGAGAGGGTTTTGGGCTATTTAAAGTGGCAAATATAGTTCAGAAATGATTTGTTGTAGAAAAGTACTTACTTCAATTCTCGTTCAGTTCAGTTCAGTTCAGTTCTTCTTCACGCATAGATTTCCCTCTCGTCCGACTGCTTGCTTCTGGGGTTTCACATGAATCATCTGAGGGTCATGTTCCCTAACTTTGTGGATTTAATATTTACTGATAACAACACAGGAATATATATGACAAAGCTTTAAGCATTTATTCAGTTAACTATACTTCTTTTGGAGATCAGTTATTTGCACTTTCACTGATAATTATGTAAATCTGGATACACATACTTTATGACACTATTACCATTCATATCGTGCATTTTTTATGTGTGTATCATGTCTACATTATTCTCACTAGTAAAGATAAACATCACACTGCCTACTTTTAATTATAATTGCCATATTTGCCGAGATTTATAGTGTTGGGGCAAGTGACCGGTCTGACATCCTGCCTGTCCCATCGTCAGAAGTAGAGTATTGTTTCATACTGGAAATGGTCATTTCAGTTTGTATCCCTTCTTGTTATTGGTTGTTTTGCTTGACATAACCAAATATGATTGGTTTTTAAATCATAATTTCCGTTTATTTATGTTAACTGTCTCCTTGGAATTTATGTCAAATAATTAAAAATATGGTTCTTGATTATGTGAAATAATAATAATGTCCTCTTTTTAATAAAATTGCGCTAAATGAATTATAACAAATATCAACTAATATAGTAGCTTGCCTAATTATTATCTATTGTTTTTATTTTATTTATGTAATTATTCAAAATGGTAGGCAACTCCAATCTCAAGTGTCATCTGCAAAAAGAACAGTCTTTCCTGCAAGTCCTCTGTTGCCATATGAAGCCAACTTTGTAATTAACAAATCTTGCCTGACCGTATAAAAGGCTTTTTTGAGGTCAATGAACAGCCATAGGCTTAATTCGTTGTTTTTGGCACGGAGAAGATTTTCAGTAAAAAAGAAAATGGCATCGACTGTTGTCTGACCTTACGGAAACCAAACTGTTATTTTTAAAAAAGTTTAAGTGATTCAAAGAAAGGAACAATTCTGTTATACATTATTTTTTCAACAATTTTTTAAAAGCTTGATAGCAGTGATATTCATCTGTGATTATCTTTATTTTTCCAGTTACCTTTTTTAAATACTGGTAGGATTCTTGTTATTTTAAGTTTTTCTGTAAAAAATTCCAGATCAAAAGGAGCAATTAATAATGTTGGTAAGGGGCAGTGAAATGTGAAGGGCAATAGTTTTTATTATAAATGGTCTTTCATTAAGCGCTTCCTATCTTTAAATTTAAATAAAACAAATTATGTGTGAGATATCATCGGAAGTTTTTGTTCGTTTGAAAGGCCTATCGATGCCATTATGTATGGAATATAACAACTTGCAAATGTCCGCCGCGGCTTTGCTGGGTGGCGCGCATCTAAATTATTCAATTTTCCATGACTCTGGCGCATAAATCAGGCTGAATTTGACCGATGGCATGGGTTATGTTGTCTTTGAGGGCCGCTGTGGTTTGTGGCTTATTCGCATAGACCTGCGACTTAAGAAAACCCCACAAGAAAAAGTTTAACGGGGTCAAATCGCACGATCTCGGTGGCCAGTTCACATCACCTCCATGTGAGATGACCATGCCTTCAAATCGCTCGTGCAGAATGTCCAATGTGGCATGAGCTGTGTGGCACGTAGCCCCGCCCTTTTGAAACCACATCTCGTTTGTGTCCATATCATCCAATTCAGGCCAAAAGAAGTTGGTAATTATCGATCTATAGTGCTTGCCGTTGACTGCGATGGCTTGGCCAACGTCGTTCTGAAAGAAATATGGACCGATGAGGCCGCCAGCCCAAAATCCACACCAAACAGTGACTTTTTCGGGATGCATTAGACGCTCTTGGATCTCATGTGGACTGGTATCATCCCAAATTTGACAGTTTTGTTTGTTGACGTACCCATTCATCCAGAAATGGGCCTCATCGCTGAAGATGATTTTTCGATGAGAATTAGGGTCAGTTTCCAACTGCTCCAGAGCTCATTCAGCAAACACACATCGTTGTCTATGGTCGTTTACCTTCAGCTCCTGGGTAAGTTGAATTTTGTATGGGTGCAGGCCCAAGTCATGACACAAAATTCGCCAAGTTGTGGTCTGCGAAAGGCCTAGTTCTTGTGAGCGACGCGAAATCGACTGCCTCGGATTCTCCTGCAAACTCTCATGGACAGTGGTGATGTTTTCGGCAGATCTTGCGTTTCGTTGTCGTACGGGTGTTGGTTGATTGGTTACTGAACCAGTGGACTCAAATTTATCCACCACACTACGAATAGTTCTCTCGGTAAGATGATTATGGCGACCGTAAAATGGGCGAAGTGCGTGGAACGTTGCCCGAACAGAGCATCCATTTTGATAAAACAATTTTATCATTTGCACGTGTTGATGAACGCTATATCCGTCCATGGTGATTTGGCGAAACAGACTGAATAAATGACAACCAATTCGACAGATGTAGCTTCAACAATATGACCGCTACCTCCTGTCAAAGTTCGGAAGTCCCTATTGGAAGACCCGTTACGATCAGGTATGGCATCAACACCACATGAAAATTTATTCTTGAGAGTTTTGGTATTTTTGATGATTTCATTTTCATCAACAGGGGAAAAGAAGATTGTTTTAATGATGATAGCTGGAGGCTTGCAAGTAGAGGCTGTATCCAGTGCATTAAAAGGTTAGCTTCAATGTTAGAGAAGTTATTTTCAGTGATTAGGCCTACTGAAAATAAAAAAAAAAAAAAAATTGTGGGTCACTTGCAATATCAATATCTAGTTTTACATGGATATTTCCATTTCCTTTATATTTCTTTCCAGTCTCTCTGTTTATAACCTCCATCATAGCTTTACTCTTATTTTCTGATATTAGAACGATTGTATTGTTATCCATTCTCATTGCTTCTAATATAACCTTTCTGAGAATGGTGGTATATATGCGGAAATATACTTTAAAGCCTGGATCATTAGTTGTTTTATGAATGTCACTAAGAAATCTGTTTTTTCCTTCATGAAGATTAGGATGCCTTTTGTTATCCAACAGTTAGAAAACCTATTTGATTTGGGGTAAATTTTTTCAATGGAAAAGCTATATTGTATATTATATTATATTGTGGAGATACAATGCATATGAAAGGAAAAGTTATAGTAGAATTAACACAATGTGATCGCTGTGACAGTTGAAAGCACGTGCGAACTGGCGGCACTCTGCCCCTCCAAACTGCTCCGGTTTCCATGGTAACCGTCGTCCGACTTCGCGTAAACCAATAGCAGGAAACCACCCTCCTTTACCCGCGCCTTACAGAAAGCAGCTGAGAAAGCAGTATTGCCGCGTTTTTGTTGTGTCTTGGTTCCCTGTATTAACTTTATAGTGGAGTGTGGTTTTACAGCAGAAATACTGGTTACAGAATAATTTATATTATCAATTGCATTGTTTTCTCGTTCATACCGATAATGTGGCAACCAGCAAAGGATAGTGAAAAGCGTAAACGAGGACGCCCAAGTACACGCTCGCCACGAAAAAAAGCAAATGTAAAAGGCAGACAAGCTCGCGATTTGGTGTGTGCACTAAGAGAATATTTCGAATTGGAAAGGGAGAACGGAGGGCCTTTAATTGATGTGAACAAAGTAGTAGAAAGAACAGCTGCTGCTTTAAAAATATCCGCAGCGACTGTTACGAGAATTCGGAGGGAGAAAGAATAGAAAGAAAAGGTGGCAAGTGAAGAAGAAGAAGAGTTCGAAAGTATGCCTGAACCATCAAACACTGTATTAGATACTCCAGGAAAGACTCGTTGTTATAAAAAACAGGTCACTGGCTTAGACAGCTTCCAACAAGATGCTATTCGTCGTCATGTGTATGGGTACTACGGAAGAAAGGAATACCCCACACTTCGCAAGCTTGTTACAAGTCTTCGAGATGCAGAACTGTTTAGCGGCAGTGAAACATCTCTTCGAACCATTATACATGATATTGGGTTCCATTTTCAGAATTATTCAAATAGGTCCATTTTAATGGAGAGACCAGACATTGTGGCTTGGCGATGCCGTTATTTAAGGGCCATTAGACAAGTGGACTATGAAAGCGTTGTTTGGTTAGATGAGACATGGGTAAATGCTGGTCACACTTTAGCAAAAGGATGGTCTGACAGTTCGGCAGAAGCAACAATGAAGGCTCCCTTAGGCAAAGGAGGTAGGATTATTGTCTTGCATGCCGGCACCTCGCATGGTTTTGTTCCAAATTGCTTTTTGATGTTTCGTTCACGAAAAACAGGGGATTATCACGAGGAACTAAATGCGGCAACTTTCACAGAATGGTTTAAAAATTCTCTCTTGGAGAATATACGTCCTAATTCTGTAATAGTTATGGATAATGCCCCATACCACTCACAGATCAATGAAAAGCCTCCTACTATGCAATGGAAAAAAGCAGACATGCTCGCATGGGTGGAAAAAAATGTTTTGCAGAAAAACAAAGACATAATCCTTGCAGAAAATACGACCAAGTCTGAACTTATGGAGCTGGTTAGTGCATATAAGCCAAAGCCAGTTCATGCAATAGACGACCTGGCGAGGAGGAATAATCACCAGGTAATCAGATTACCCCCTTATCACGCCCACTTAAATCCAATAGAGTCTATTTGGGCACAAGTAAAAGGTTATGTCGCTAGAAACAACACGGAAGTTGAGCGACTGACCAGGGAGGGTATCCAGAATGTTACATCGGAAAATTGGGCGTCTGTAGTGAGACACACCAAAGACATTACAGAGCAGCAGTGGAAGAATGAAGGACTCTTGGACCATAATGTGGAAGAAATGATCATCTCCCTTGGGTCGGAGTCCAGTTCAGAAGAGGAAGAAAGTGACTCGTCATTAGGAGTAGCTCCTCTGCCATTATAATCGTGAGTGATTTTTTTCTTTTATGACTTTATTTGCTATTTATTATTGATAAAGCATTAGGCCTATTTTCTGTAATTAATAGACATTACTAGTATTGTATAATTTATCCTATTTATCTGAAGTATAAACATTTGGCTGTATTGCCATAGAGAGTTTCTGCTTTCCGAGCCGCATGGAGGCGGTACGCAAGTTGTGGCAACATTGCTTCTTCTTGGCGCGACCTAAGGGCGGGGGAGCGCCGAGACCTAGCACGTGCTAACCAACTGTCACAGCCATCACATTGTATTAATTCGACTATAATATGCCAGACTTTTTGATCAAAGGTCTACAATGAGTTTTCCAGGGCACATTGCAGATAATCATAATGCCCTTTTCTGCAAAATAAGATTTGAAAAGGTTTGCATCCTCTGGTAATGAGTGGATCGGTATCTAATTTATTTATGCAATCCCTTTCAGGTAATAAAGGAAATAATTAATCAATTTGAACACTATTTATTAATACTTTGCAGCCTGTTTAAGGTATGAATATACTGTATATAGAAAATATACTAGAAACACTTGAAGCATATGCGTGAGCAAACGTCTATGTTACATTTCCTAAATACTGAGAAAAACAGCATTGAAGGTGACTGTTGTCCGTGGCATAGGGCTACGAGGTAAGACGTGACATAGACGTTTGTTCTGTAACCCAACACATTATGCACGCGTTTGCTCACTCGCACATAATGAACGCAGAAGTTGCATCTGTTAGTTCTTTCCTTCATCTATTAGGTTCCTCCAGGTAAACACATTTCATTAAATAAAGAGTCTGTTCATCATAGGATAATTTATAATATTCTAGGAAATTGGAAAGTTTTTGTTCAGCACTCAATTCTTTGCAGCCAGGTCTCTTACATTTACAATCAAAATTGAATGTTGGTTTCTTATGTTCTTCTACATTCTTACCTCTTTTACTGATGTACGCTTTTCCACTGTCCCTTAATCGTTTTCGCTTTAAATCTGTCCACTCACTGGGATCACTTTTCCTCTTCTTGCTTCTGTTTTTCGTCAACTTGCGTACATCGCTTGGTGACAACTGTACACTATAATCACACTTATCATCTGACTGCGTGACCACTTTGTCTTCAAGATACTTAATAAACTTAGTAATATACAGAAGAAAACACACAGCAACCTCTTGACTAGAATATATTCGTTATGTATTCAATCGTAACATTGTTGTTGTGCTTGGGTGGGAAGTGGTGTAACATAGATGTTTTTCCGACTTTTAAAACAAATTTTGCATCACAATTTCCAGAATACTGAAGCCATCTGTTGAGATATGCTCAAACTACCTGTAAATGCAGATCATGGACACATCAGAGACGTTTGTTCCATGAATATCTGGATTTTCACAAAATTGTTACATAGACGTTTGTTCGCACATACGCTTCACTTGCAAAGAATAAATATAATAAAACATTTGATTGATGCAATACACTTATCACTACATACTCGTGTTTCTTCTTTTTGGTGGAGTACTGTTCACAAATTTCTTGATGTAGCTTGTAGTAATTGTTTGTTGAATTATTTATATAATGACAAATATTCTTCAAATAGTTTGTTAAAGGTCACCAATTGTGAAACATGTATGGATGTAAAGTGTCACTGAAATAATGATGATGTAATCTGGTAGATAACCTACTATTTGGAGGCTATGTGTGGTCCTATGTGTGGTCTGAAAGTTAGATTGATAGTGTTAGGGTATGTAGGAAATAACTTAAAAATAAAAGGAATAAACACTCTGGGATAGGTGGAGGACCATAAAATAAATGATGGAATGAGTTGTGAGAACAATGGACTTATCGAAGGTCACTTGGAACAGAGATCCATGAATCTAAATGGAATTACAACCAAAATACATGTTATAAAACAATGAAACTTTAATCACATGTGAACTAATAAATTAAGCAAGCTAGCAAAGGCTAGTCGATTCAGTAAGGTTTGCCATTATCATAATTCAGTTTGCCATTATGAATTGAAAATGTTGTCTAAAAGTAAGTTTTTTATCAAGGATAATGTGTAGATATGTGATCTGGTCTAGTACTTTTTTTATTTTTTATTTATTTATTTATTTATTTAACAAAAGGTCCCAACGAGCCAATTGCTCACATTAAGGGACAGTATTACAAGGATGACAAAATTCAAAGTTATTATAATAAAATTGTTACAATAATTTACACAAATAAGTATACACAGTAAGTATAATAGAAATATTGTTCACTTAATCATTTAATAGAAAAATCTTCAACTTTTTTTTGAAACTATTTAAGTTTTTTACAGATCTTATTTCCAGTGGAATTTCATTAAAAAGATTTGCAAGATAATTTTTCACTCCCCTTAGTCCATATGTAACCAATTCAGAATGCGTGACGAAAATATTTGATTTGTTTCTCGTGCCATAAGAATGCACATTTTCAAGAAAACGCAATGCAATGTTATTATGAACATGTCTGTTTACTACTTTATATATAAAGATTGCAGCACTATACTTTATGATTAATTCTAATGGAAGAATTCCTGATTGCTCATATAATACTTTGACTGGTGTTAAGTAATGACAGCCTGAAAGATTTCTTACAGCCCTATTTTGAAGAATTTTTATCTTATGCAAATATTTCTTTTTTGAACGTCCCCATATAAATACCATATACAATATGTAAGAGTGTACAAGGGAATAATAAAGAGATCTCATACTAGAATGTGATAATATTCCACCCAATCGTCGTAATACTCCAATTATCGGCGCAATTTTACTACAAAGGCTTAAAATATGCATATCCCAGTTTAAATGTTCATCTATTATTAAACCTAAATACTTTGCATTTGATACCTGCTGTATAGGTACATCATTTATTGTAATTGCAGAATTAATGTTTAGAATGATTGAAGGTTTATGAAATATCATAAATACTGTCTTTTGAGCATTTAGTGATAATTTATTGGACGCTAACCATTTTTCTAAGATTCTGAGGTCTTTTTGCATATTATTCATTACGGCATCAATAGTATCGTCTACATAAAATATGGTTGTATCATCTGCAAACATTGTGACTGTACCATTCAGATTTATTTTGCTCACGTCATTAATATAAATTAAGAAAAGCAATGGTCCTAAAACAGATCCTTGTGGAACTCCATAATTTATTGGAATAGAATCACTATCAAAACCATTCACAGTAACATACTGTGTTCTATAACTCATATAACTTTGGAACCAATTTAATGCTAAACCTCTAATACCAACTGCTTCTAGTTTTTCCAGTAGAATTAAATGATTAACTGTGTCAAAAGCTTTTCGTAGATCTAAAAATAGTCCACTTGCAAACTTATTTTTGTCTAAAGCTTCTTGAACTTGAATAATAAAATCTACCGCAGCATTTAAAGTTGAGGAAGATTTACGAAACCCATATTGGAATTTATATAGAAAATCTATTTTTTCAAGGTACGATGTTAACCTTTTCTTCATACATTTCTCTAAAATCTTTGATATTACTGGTAAAATTGAAATGGGCCGATAATTGTTTAGATTGTTTCTATCACCATTTTTAAATACTGGGATTACACGTGAAATTTTACATTTTTTAGGGACTGCTCCTATTTTAAACGAATAATTTATAAAATCTACAATATACCTACTAATGGACTGCATACATTTTTTAAAGAAAACGTTTGTTAATCCATCTTTAGTTATATTACATTTGTTTTTCAAGTTAGAAATTATATTTTTAATTTCAATTTCCATAACTGGTGCAATGAAAAATGAATTACTTTCATTATATTGTTTTTCAATATTTAATATGTTATTGCAATGAATTGATTCAGCTAATGTAGATCCTATATTTACAAAGTATTCATTAAATATTTGAGGAACATCTTTTCCCTGATAGTTTATTGCTTCTTTATAAAGTTCTATAGCTTCATTAGTAATATTCGGATCAGAAGAATTGCTTAGTATTTTATTAACCTCTTTCCAAAATTGTTTTGGATTACCATTAGTTTTTTTTAGACACTTCTCATAATATTCCTTTTTTAGAATTCTTTTTTTTGAAGTAACCAAGTTTCTAACTTTCTTATATTCCAACCTTAAACTATTATTATTACAATGTCTTTTAACATGTGCATGCAAAATGTCTTTTCTTTGGATTAACAATAAAAGGTCATTTGTTATCCAAGGAATTGTTTTCTCATAAGTAGGTTTAAATTGTGATGACGGTTTAAACTTAGTGATGCAAGATGAACTAATTCCGACATTAATAAATTCCATTAGTTCATCAAAACATTGATCAATATCACCTTTACATTCAAAGTTATTTTTAAAAAAATACTCATTCATCTTTAAAAAATCAATATGCCTGTTGATTACTTTTGGACTATCCAACAATTTTTGTTTTGATTTTAATGAGGGAATATGAGTATTTAATATTAATATATTATGATCACTAATATCAGATTTTACATTAAATATGTCATAACGTTATTCACATTTATTAACTAAAATGTGATCAAGTAAAGTTGAAGTTTTTTCTGCTTCTCTAGTAGCATACAATTTATTAGCTAAATGAATACTGAAGGAATCACAAAATTGTTTGTAATTTTCATATTGCATGCAATTATCAAGAGTGTTAATATTAGTATCCCCAGCAATAAATAAAGCATCATTTCTGTAATCCTGTATAAATTTGCCAAAATCATCAAGAAATGCATCAGTATTACTTATCCTAGAGTTATATAATCCAATAATGGTGAATTTATTTCTATTTCCTTCAATCTGAACAGATAATATATTATGATTATCAGTATCTATTTTATTAAGAAATTTAGATTTCCAGCGGTTATCTACAAAAATAGCTACACCACCTCCTATTTTTGTTGCCCGATGAGAATAGAAGGCCGAAAAGCCTGTTAATTGGAAAAATTTTGACTCATTTAATGTAATCCATGTTTCTGTAAGAATTAAAATATCATATTGGTTATTAGAAACCAAAGCCTCTATAGAGTCTAATTTATTTCTCATGCTACGGACATTGAGACATAGTAATTTAAGGTCATTGTTACGTAACAGATGACCATTATGTACAATTTGTGTACTTGAATGTACTCTTGATTCATTTTTATGATAGGTGGAGCAAGTTGGCGCCTCTTCGTGATCATCATAGCTGTTGTCTTTTGTGGATTAAACTGGAGTTTATTTTTACATCCCCATTTGTATAGTAAATCTAATGCGGAATTAGTGATTGAGGTCAATATTTGTGTTGTTTTTGCTGTACACATTAGTAAAGCATCATCAGCATAAGCAAATAGCTGACATCAAGGAAGTGTTTCTTCAAGCATATTGTCATCATCATCATCTTCAAGGTATGAGCCTGTTGGCCCGTTCCGTTCCCCTTAGAATTTATTGTTGAAGTTGTCCTTCCATCTAAGTCGAGGTCGTCCCACATTTCTGTATCCTGTTGGTTGATAGTTGGACATCTGTTTTGCCACTCTATCATTTCCCATTCTGTTTAAATGTTGTAGCCATTTAACCTTATTATTTATTACTTTTTCATTCAGGTTAAATATATTCAATTTCTTCCTAATCTCTTCGTTTCGCTTGTGTTCTCTTAGAGAAATTCCCGCTGTTGCTCTTAGAAATCTCATTTCTGCTGTCTCTATTTTTCTTTTAGCAGACTGTGTTAATGTCCATGTTTCAGATCCATACATTAGAATTGGGACGGCCACTGTTTTGTAAAATTTTAACTGTGTATCTGTTCTTGTTTTATTTTTTAAACATCTTGTTATAGTACCACACATATGTTGAAACTTTTTTATTTTATTCTCCACATCTTGATTTCCTAGATAGGACAACTTATAGCCTAGATAATCAAAACTACTAACTTGTTCAACTGGGTGAGAATCTATAATTATCTTTGATCTTTTATGTCTAGCACCAATAAATGCCATAGCCTTGGTCTTTGAAACAGATATTTTAAGATTATAATCCTGTATAATACCGTGTAATTTGAATACTGCCTTTTGCAGTTGATCTTCATTATTTGCTATAATTACTTGGTCATCCGCAAACAAAAGATGGTTCACTCTCATGTCATTAATCATAAAATCATTATCTAAAATATTTTGCCATTTATATAAAGCGTCGTCCAAGTATATATTAAACAATATTGGAGAGAGTGGGCTTCCTTGTCTGACTCCTGCATTAGTTTCTGCTTGTAATTGGCCTGGTCCGTTTCCTTTATCTATAAATATTTTTGTATTTCTATATAGGCTGGCAACTGCATTTATAATTTGATTGGGATATCCTTTATTCTTTAGGATGTTCCATAGTTTTGAACGTATCACCTTGTCGAATGCCTTTTCATAATCGATAAATATTAGATGTGTTTCCAAATTGAATTCTCTTCTTTTTTCTATTAACTGGGCAAGTGCAAAGATACAATCTGATGTCGATCTCCCTTTTCTAAATCCGTGTTGTTCAGTTGCTAACAAATTTTCTGCAATGACCCCTAAACGTCTTGCTATAATTTTAGCGTATATTTTACTACATGTATTCAGTAAACTAATCCCTCTATAATTATCTGCTCTATTTCGCTCTCCTTTTTTGAATATAGGTATTACAATTGCCTCTCTCCATTCGTCTGGTGTATATCCAGTTTGCCAGCACATATTTATAAAATATAATAATCTGTTCATTAATGCCTGTGATCCATGTTTTATCAATTCAATGTTTATTTTATCCGTACCTGGCGATTTTTTGTTTTTAAACGATTTTATATTTTCTTGCAATTCTTCTTGTGTTATAAAATCAATATTCAAATCACTTTCTTCTTGTATTATACCTTCATTTTCTTTTATGTTCGTCCATAGTTCTTTATAATATTTTAACCATTCTTTCTCTGGTATTGGATTAAATCTTAATCTGTCTCTTTCTTCTTTATTAATCTCCTTCATAATTTTATATGCGTATTCTTGTCGTCCATGGATATCGTTCTCGACATTCGTTATATAATTGTCCCAGCTTTGTCTATGTAGTTTACGAGTTTCTTTTTTAACAATTGCGCTCTTCTTTTTATATTCTATTTTATTTTGTAAATTGCTATTCTGTAAATATTTTAAGTATGCTTCTTTTTTTTCTTTGATCTTCAGTTCAATTTCTTTATTCCAAATTCTTAATCCTTTCTTTTTGTAACACTTATTTCTCTGACCCAATGCTTCTCCTGCTGCTTTTATTATAGTTTCTTTTATTCTGTTCCATTCCAGGTTAATATTGTTGCTAAGTGGCATTTCATCCAGTTGTTGATTTAGCCTATTTTGATAGAGCTGTTTTATGCTTTGCTCTTTTAGCAAATTTACCTTAAATGTTTGAGTTTTATTCCTTTCTATGTATTGTATTTTTCTCCATCTTGCAGGTATTACGAGTTTTGAAATCACCAAATAGTGATCTGTCATAACATCTCTCCCTCTATATACTCTTGTATCTTCAGTATATGGGATTAACTTCTTATTCACTACTACATAGTCAATAATGCTATGCTGCTTATTTCTGCACCAAGTATATTTATGAATGTTTTTATGTTCAAAAAATGTGTTTGTAATTCTTAATTCATTGTATATGCAGAAATTAATTAGTTCTTTACCATTATTATTTTTCTCATTTTCACCTTTATCCCCTACAATTCCTGGTATTATCTGATTTCCTACTCTCGCATTATAATCCCCTGCAATAATTAAATAATCATTAGGATTTATTTGACCCAATGTTCTCTGTAATTCTTCATAAAATATCTCCATTTCCTCTTTTTTCCCTTCTGATGGCGCATATACCCCTACAACTGTTAAATATCCTCTTTCCTGTTTGCATCTCAAAATAATAATTCTCTCATTTATATATGTGTAGCTATGTATTTTGTTCTTTAGTTTATTATTTACAAATATGGAAACGCCTGCTTGAGCATGTTGATTCTGTGGAACTCCACTGTAGATATGTATATAGTTTTCTGTTTCTTGTGATCCTTTCAATTTCTTTTTAGTTTCAGTTATTACAGCAATATCTACTCTTGATTCCAACAGTTCCTTATCTAATATTTCTACCTTATGAGCTAAACCTCTAACATTCCATGTCCCTATCTTCCATTTGGCCGTCTTTCCTAATCGTTTGTCCTTTTTTCTTGCTGAAGTCATCATTGTTTTATCCATCCGGCTAATTCTTTGGGGAATCTGAGTTTTCTTAAATTTCCTCGTAGCAGGTAACCAGCCTTGCCGACGAGTAAGTCCAAGGTGGGGCTGCCACCTCAAAGCTTTAGACATGCTTCCATCTGTATTAACCCCAGGTGGCGGGCTGCCTCATCCGCTGAAATATCGTAGTATCACCGTTAAGGGCTTTACCTTTGTTACCCCAGGCATGGGTCCTACTTATCCCCTAGGAAAGGGCTGCCTCTTCCGCTTGTCACGCCTTTTTGAAGCCTGTTCTCTATGCCGTTCCAACCGTTGAGGTCTTCACCCGTATCCCTGGGCAGGGGCTCCTGTTATACCCCAGGAGATTGGGTCCTTGTCCGAACTTCGTCACTATTATAATATTATATAATAGTGTCCACCCCCGCGACTAGGACGCGCCGGTCAAGAATTACCCAGTTGTATGCAGTTACAGCATAAGCCCCCTGTATACACTGGGCCGGGTTAATAGTCTTGTATCATGCCAAGACTAAAGGCTCAAGCATATTGTCGTACGGAATATTCCAGAAGGTTGGACTGCAGACGGAACCTTGTGGACAACCCTTGGTGATATTCTTCATGACAGTGGCATTGTTAATTTGTAGTTGAATCTTTCGTCCACTAAAATAGCTCTGTGTCAGAATGTATAAATTACGAGGACACTTCTTCCTTTGTAACTGATGCAAAATTTTCGGCCACCATGCATTATCATAGGTGATGTCTAAAGAAACTATTATTCCTATTCCTTTACTGTCAAAAACATTTTGTGCCCATTTTGTAACCGCTAATACAGCATCTTCTGTTGATTTCCCTGGGGTAAAGCCAAATTGGTTATTGTGTAGTAAGTTGTTTTTATACAGGTGGTATCTGAGTCTATCATTCAAGAGTTTTTCTAAGATCTTTCCCATAACGGGTAAAAGAGAGATTGGTCGAAAAGCTTTAACGTGAAATTTCTCTTTGCTATGTGGTTTGGGTATAATTTTAACAATTGCGGTTTTCCAAACAGCGGGGAAGATTCCTAGTTCCAAGCATTTATTATATAAGTTAAACAGTAGAAATGGAGAACTTTTAAAAATATTCTTAACTATCCTGGCCGAGATACCATCCAAACCAGGCGCCTTATTGTCGTCTTGATTCATGATCACGCTCTCAATCTCCTTCATTGAAAACTTTTCATCATTGTTATAATGTGGAGGGAAAATGGAGTCATGTCTTATTATTTTTTCGTACTCATTACCTGTAATATCATCTGCAAAATCTAATACCTTACTGAATCGACTAGCCCTTGCTTCTCGACCTACATGGGGATTAAGTTCTAGTGTTTTGAAGATCATCTACAGAGGAGTAATTGAACCTTCAGTATTATATTGTGCTTCTATCTTTAGAAACTATTTTACAAAACGTTGGGTTCAAAACATTTTGACACGAATACAGCGAGGCTTTGTTCTGCGAATTACCAAGGCAAACAGAACCACATCAACTGAAGCAGCTTTGGTTATCGCAGGCATTGAACCTTTATATTTAACTGGTATAGCCAAGGCAGAACTAACACTACTCCGGAAGGGATATACTTATGATGATCCAACTCTGCAGCTACAAATTGAGAAACCAGCAAATTTTACAACAACTGGACACCCATCTGCAGTCCCCGACTTTGTAAATTTCGACAGTTGTTTTAGACATCATGAGCTCCAAATCTTCACTGACGGATCTAAAATATCTAAAGAATGAAAACCGGATCAAGTTGGATGTGCCTTCATATCCTTCCTAAATGGCCAGGAAATCCACTCACAGATGAATCGACTTTCACCAGAATGCTCAATAGTACAAGCCGAATTATTTGCAATTAAAGAGGCTGTAATTTGGGCCAAACTTAATGATTCTAGCTGCTGTTTATATAGTGATTCCCAGACGGCACTGAAGTGTATAAATAATAGTGATAATCTAAATCCGATGGCAGTGGAAATTAGGAATGTTTTACTATCATACACATGACATATTTGCTTAACATGGGTGAGAGGCCATAATGGAGTTGCCGGTAACGAGAGAGCCGATGCTGCTGCCAAATCAGCCGCAGTTTTGAATCTGAATTATAGCTACTCTCTTTGTCCTTACTCTTATGCACGAAGAAAGATGTGGGATCACATTAAGACTAGGTGGAACAATCAGTGGCCATCTAGTGTTAAAGGAACAGTTACAAATGAATTATTTTTTCCAAATATGGAAACCTAACTTCAAAGCAAAATTGAACCTGAATTTATATTAACCCAATTCTTGTCAGGTCATGGAATTTTTGGTTCTTACTTTGAAAGGTTTAATATTATAAGGGAGAATGGTTATTTATGTATTTGTAAAGAAAACCAGACCGTAGAACATCTACTTTTTGATTGCCCACTCTTTGAAAGGAAAAGATTTTCTTTAACAGGACACTTAAACTATTGATGTGTTAAATATGATAAACCACTCTTAAAATTTTTTAGCAAGGATTGTTGTTGTAGAGAATTCCACTATTTCATATGTTCTATATTTAAGAGTTTACGATAATTTTATTTAAACTTTAGCAAAACAGGCTACTCTAGTATACAAGATAACAGGTACATTATAAATTGTAATTGACATAAAACTATAGCCCTAATGTACCTTATGGTGAAATAGGGCTAAAAGAAATTGTATATTAAATAAATAATAATAAATGATTGAATACTATAATTGAAATAAATGAATGTAATGATTAATAAACTGGATTTATAAACGATGCAAAAACTGGCGAGAAAATATATCACACATGTCTAGAAATATATATAATTAAAAGATATAATTTATATATTAAAAGACTCAAAATAAGCACTGGAGTTTGTTGATTTATGTTAAAGTACAAACTTCTGAATGTTACGTGTAAATTTCACTATAAGAATGATGCACTGGAAACCATTTATTTCACAATGGCACTCAATCTTATACAAGCTTAACACGGATGTTAGCTGTCAGGAATGTAACACTGCTGCAATTATTGAACTTAATTGGGAATGTTAAACAAAACTTGATAATTGTAGTTTTGTTGCAATTCGGTGTTTTACGGGCACTTGAACAAACTTTTCACAATGCTAAAACCAGCGCGAATTGGAGTGATACTTTCATGCGTCTACAAGCAATGAAATCTGGCGATGCACTGACTGCTCAGCGTGGCTTGGCCACGCGCGATGACAAGCATTACATCATCTAAAGGCGCGAAAACTATTGCAACATAACAAGAAATACTTCGTCAGCACGGGCAAAATATGGTGGCTATTTGAACAGTATAAATCACTGAACAGGTTGCTTGCACTGACAGATAGGATTTACTCATTTGCACTGAAATGACGATGTATGTTGAGAAGTAACCTACCTATATTTGGAGGTTATGTGATGTAATTGTCACTCGGCAAGAAGTACTCAAGTTGTTAAACAAAGTTATTAGTGTTTATCTTCACATTAGCCTTGTGGTCACATAGTGATGAATTGATTTGTGGCGAAGAACTGTCACCTGTTGATCCCCCATGATGGTTAGCGAGTGAAGGAATTACATTGTTTGTAATTATCTGATCAGCAGTCCGCAGGTTTAAGATCTTGTCATGTCTAGAGGCATGACTGCTGGCACCGTTGACGGCCCGTAATCGCATATAATGAATGTAATTGCATCGTAATTACATAAGTCATCTGAAATGTCTTTGGTTGAATACATTTAATGACGAAATCAATAACCAATGGGAAATTATTGTATTATGAATTCAGAATGGCAATTTTTGATTACTTAATATTACTGACAGTAGACAAAAGAATTGTTTACAATTTACTGCTAGTTGAGTCAACGAAAATCGCTCCTACCACATATTGAAGTGGTTACAAGTGCCAAATATCTAAACTCATACTCAGTTTTGATTACATATCATAAAAATAGTGAAAATTAACAGTTTAATGAAAGTTAGGTACTTTAGTGACCTTTTAAGGGAATTCTATAAGCTTGGCTACAAAGCGCTCCTTGACTATCATAGAGAAAATTCAAACTAAAAGTAATTGAGTGCTGAATCGCGAAAGTCGCCATGTTGGCTACAACACGCTCAACTAATGCAGCGGACAAGACTCAAACTAAAAAATGACAAATGACTGTCACTATGATGCAACATGGTGTAAAATTATTCATTTTAACATTTTAAACAAATTGAATTAACATGAAATAGGTAATTACGAAAAACCCTTTTGAACAGGTAATCAAAGGTAGTAATTAAGATAGATAATACAAAGAAAACACATGATAATAATAAAAATTATACAAATGATTGAACTAACATCAATTCAGTGAGACAAAACAGTAGATATTGGCTCAGACATTTGTACCATATGATAGAAATGAAAGAATGTGGGCAAAATACACTTTCAGCAAAGCACATGATTAAATATAAGAATGTAACATAAATGAAAGTCAGTTAAAAATTCTTACATCATAATGATATTAGAAATAGAATCAAACAAGCTTTGAGTGACATAAACATAGCATATTGACCCCATTTTTTTAATGAATTTAAATGAGATATTTGATGGCATCAAAGTAACAATCACCATCCACTAACTCAACAAAATAACTTGGGCATAAAATTGCTGAAATCCATCCAATAGCTTTGAGTCTCCTTATTAGGATTAGGTTCTATTCTTTGATTAAATGTTGTACCCACATTCATTTGAAACAGACTACCATCAACGTGGGTCACCTACCTTATATCAGAGAATGGTTTAGACAGGAAACTCAACACAAAGATGGAAACACTTTAAAAGACCAGTTACATCATATTCAAATTGAGGGAGAAAAACACATTTCTTATACTGTTACAGAAATTGGAGATTTTAATGGAAACACCATCTCAAATTGATTAAAATTTTATTCTTCTTTTCATAGATTGTTGAATTTAGAAATGGGTAACTTTTATTTTCTCTATTATTTTAGGTAATACTGATGGCCAATGTATTGGTGGGTCTTCTTGAATTCTCATCTAGTCTTCAGTACTTCAATTTTTCATATGCAGATACTGGTGCTACTCCTGTGCCTGATCCACCCATACCTGCAAGTCCCACAGTGTTTCCAGAAAGCAGTGGTAGCACTCATCTTGAGACTGAAGAATCAAATGAACATCGTAAGTACATTCAACGAAATCCTGCTTTAGCAGGACTTGCCTATGCTAGTTACAAATGACAAGGCAACGTTGCCCAGTTCAGGTAACTCTGCAACTAACAGTAGCTTTATGTTATGCAATTTGAATTGCGTGCTAACCTCAAAAGACATTTCAATGGCTGCAGCTAAATCTCATTAGCAGTTGTTTTAAAACAATTTTGGTCATTCATAAACACAATTACCAGTACCTTGAGCAGTATAAACTCATAGAAAAATAATAGAATTCAAGTGGCTGTTATGGAATTGTAGTTCCAGTGACAAGTTGCCTATGGAAGATAAGTGGGTGCAGATTTTTTCTAAATTTCAAGACAAAGGAGTCAACATTTCAGGATAGAATTAGCTTTTCTGTTTGTGGGACAAGTGCCTGTGTGAGGGTCCTTTTTCGGGTTTGAATTTATTATGGACATATGAAATAAATAAACTGGATATTGACACTTTTGGGGCATGTGTGATGCTTAAGGCCTATTTTCCCAATATCAGAATTATAGAAATATCCGCCTGTATACCACTCAAAAGTAAGCAACAGATGAATCAAAGCAGGAAAAACAAGGCAGTACTAGAATGAAAAAACACGCTTTTTTTTTATGAATTTTACTTGTTATTTGTTATATTTGTGGTTGTATATAAAGACTTGTAGGATTGTAGTTGCAATATACCCAGTGTAGTGAATTAACAGTGAGCTCAGTGTTAATACTATTGTTTGCAATTAATTTAATGGTTTATATAGTGTCTAAAAACATGAAAATTACAAGTTAAAAAGTTAAAATTAGCATGTAAAATATTAGTTTTGTAAATTATAATAAATACGCTAAAATCTATCAGCTCAATGGATGAGTAAAATGTTTGTTGCTTAGCGTGTCTGTTTTTTCTTAGTATAGTAGCAGTATGTGCGTAGGTATGCACTAAATGCTATCAGTTCTACTTGCATATCATTATGCATGTCAGTTTTTTTATCTTAAATCTGATTGTAAAATGATGTGTGGTTTTTAGTATAATAAGCAATATTTCGTTGATGTATGTGTTATTTGAGATAAGAAAGTAACATCAATGTTGTCTTCTTGCGTGTTCAGATGGCTGGCAATCTTGAAGTTCGAGTTTCCTGATTAGCTTGAATCCTCATTGCTTATGTGTTGATAGAGATACATTTCGATGTACTACAGTTTCATCATCAGTCATTCCTAGAATTTATATAATAATATTAGTTTTAAGTTCAGAAAATCGCGAAATTATTGGATTGTGTAGTATGATGGAGTCAATATAAAATCTGTAGCTAGTGAATTAGGGACATTAGAAGATGAAAGATCTATAGAAGGGAAATCTGTGTTTAGAAAACTATTATTACGAGTACATTAACTATTCAAGTAATAAGGGGTAGTTGATGGTAGTTAATTAAAAAAATTATTAATGTGAAAGAGTTAAATTATTTATTATTTAAGTACTTTGAATTATGTTATATCTGAGAAGACAAAGTGTATATTGTGTATGCATAAGTATCTAATATATAAAGTCGAATGTGTGTTTGTGGGTATGTATGTTTGTTCCTTATACAAATCCACATTTCTTCACCAATTTGTACAAAATTTTGCACACATACCCAGTGAAGCCCGGGAAGTAACGCGGTCAACGTTAAAATTGAAACAAATCAGTCCTTCCCTTGAAAATTATATAATTTCTGAGAATATTATACTGAAAAAAAAGAAATGCTGTTCAGTTGTCAAGACAACAGTGTATTGTTTACACAGTTCACATGGGGCTCTGGACACTACATAATATTGAACTTTAATGAATTCTGATGCTAACGATTTGTAAAAATAATTCTTGAAGAATAAAATCCACGAAAATAAAGCACATTGTAATGCAGTCACATAACTTTCTCTACCCTCGACACAAGAAATATTTTCTCACTTCACATTTTGATGTAGAATAAGAGGTCTTATTGCAGGGACGACTTAAGTGTGTGAGTATGCTATATCAGAAGTCTGTAAATAATCCGTTCCGCTTATACGTTATCCATAGCTGTAGGCTTTGTATTGTTTGAGAAATAGGGATGTTTATCATAGCCCCTAAGCATGGGATGGAACATTTTGGGTCCTATGCTCGCAGTATATTATGTCCCGGGTTTTAGGGGAGGAAAGTATGAAAGTGATATTGCATTTCTCTTTTATTTCAGCCCCGAAACGGTTTTATGATAACATGAGAATGAGAAATAAAAATTTCCGTCAAGTCAATACAATATTATGATTTTATGTTTCTTCTTATTTCAATTCCTCCCAGGCATGATGTGTAGAAGCAACAGAATGCAGCATTCGACATCCTCTATGAGCCATAAAAAGCTATATCTAGCGTTTTCTGGTGGAATAGTTTGAGTGTGATAAATCTTTTTCTTCATTTCAAGTTCTACATACATACGAGGCGTGTTTTTTAAGTAAGTACCGTTTTGGAATTAAAAAAAGACGTGCAAAGATATCGCAATAATTTTATTTTTACATGAAAGCCTGTACCTTAATCTACTTTTCTACATAATTTCCGTGAATATTGAGGCACTTGTCATAACGTGGCACCAGTTTTTGAATACCCTCCTCATAAAATTCTGCCGCCTGACTTGTTAACCACTGTATCACAACTGTTTTGACTTCGTTATCGTCTTGAAGACGCTGACACCCAGGTGTTTCTTCAAGTGCAGGAACAAATGGTAGTCGCTGGGCGCCAGATCAGGGCTGTATGGAGGATGATCTAGAGTTTCCCATTTAAAAGATTTGATGAGATCTTTGGTCCGATTAGCCTCATGTGGACGGGCATTGTCATGCAGCAAAACGATACCCTTACTCAACTTGCCACGTCTTTTGTTCTGGATTGCACGACGCAGATTGTTCAATGTCTCACAATAAGACGCTGCATTGATTGTCTCATTACGAGGCAGAAACTCCACTAGCAATACTCCTTTTTTGTCCCAAAAAACTGTGCACATGATTTTCCGGGCAGAAATTGTTTGCTTAAACTTCACTCTTTTGGGTGATGATGAATGTCGCCATTCCATGGATTGTTGTTGTGATTCTGGTGTGACGTAGGCCACCCATGTTTCGTCACCAGTAACAATTTGGTCTAAAAAATCTTCATCTTCATTGTGGTACCGCTCAAGGAAAGTCAATGCACTGCCACAACGTTGGGTTTTGTGCAAATCCGTCAACATTTATGGAACCCAACGTGAACACAATTTCCGGTAATTCAAGTTCTCGGTCACAATGCGATACAAAACACTACGAGAATATTGAGGAAACCAGTCGCACATTGATGAAATTGTAAAGCGTCTGTTTTCTCTCACCTTTTCTTCCACTTTCTGCACCAAATCTTCATTAAAGACCGAAGGACGCCCACTCCGTTCTTCATCATGCACATTTGTGCGGCCATCTTTAAATGCTCTCACCCATTTCCTTACCATTCCATCACTCATAATGTTTTGTCCGTAAACTTCACAGATCTCATGATGAATATCGATCGGTTTTACGCCTTTAGCACTAAGAAATCGTATAACAGCCCGTACTTCACAATCGGCGGGACTCACGATTGTCGGAGGCATCTTAAACACTCAGTAAACAACGTATACAATGAAGAATCAGACTGTAATGGCGTCAGTGCGTGACAAGAGATGTAGGTAACCAGCGCGCATGCGCGGAACGCCGACCGTAGCGCTGCGGCGGCGGAATCGCAAAACGGTACTTACTTAAAAAACACGCCTCGTATTATATAAGGACCTAGAATTTCAAAATCGAAAGTCCTCCATAAGTTAATTTCAAATTAAAAAATACAAAGCCTGGGCGACGCCGGGCCTTTTCAGCTGGTCTAATATATAAAGTCGAATGTGTTTGTGGGTATGTGGGTATGTATGTTTGTTCCTTATACAAATCCACATTTCTTTACCAATTTACATGGAATTTTGCACACATACCCAGTTAAGCCCGGGAAGTATAGCGGTCAACATTAAAATTCAAACAAAATACTCCTTCCCTTGAAAATTATATAATTTCTGAGAATTTTATACTGAAAAAAGTGAAATGCTGTTCAGTTCACATGACAACAGTGAATTGTTTACTGTGATGACATAGGGCCTTGGCGACTATATAATGCTGGACTTTAACGAATTATGATTCCATTGATGTAATATATTGGCGAAAATAATCACTGAAATTGAAATCCACGAAAATAAAGCACAGTGTGATGTAGTCACATAACTTTCTCTACCCTCGACATAAGAAATATTTTCTCACTTCGCATTTTGATGTAGAATAAGTCGTATTGCAGGGATAACTTAAGTGTGTGAGTATGCTATATCAGAAGTCTGTAAATAATCCTTTCCGCTGATACGTTATCCATAGGCTTTGTATTAGTTGAGATTTATCATAGGCCCTAAGCATGGGATGGAACATTTTGAGTCATATGCTCGAAGTATATTATGTCCCGGGTTTTAGGGGAGGAAAGTATGAAAGTGATACTGCATTTCTCTTTTATTTTAGCCCCGAAACGGTTGTATGGTAACATGAGAATGAGAAATAAAATTTTCCGTCAAGCCAATACAATCTTATGTAATTTATGTTTCTTCTTATTTCAACCCATCCCAGGCATGATGTGTAGAAGCAACGGAATGCAGCATTCGACATCCTTTATGAGCCATAAAATTGCTATATCTAGCGTTTTCTGATGGAATAGTTTGATAAATCTTTTTCTTCATTTCAAGTTCTACATACATATTATATAAGGACCTAGAGTTTCAAAATCGAAAGTCCTCCATAAGCTAATTTCAAATTAAAAAATACAAAGCCCGGGCGACGCCGGGCCTTAAATATATAAAATCACAAAAGAACTAAAGAAAAATAACATACAAGTCGTCTTTAAAACTAACAACAATCTAAATACAAAATCCATAGTAAAAACAATAATAATAATAATCTCATCAATAACAAAGACCAATATGAAAATTGCGGCATATATAAATTAACTTGCCAAGTCTGTAAAAAAGTCTACATTGGCCAGACCGGGAGATCATTTAAAACAAGATATAAAGAACATATTTCCCACTTTAGATTCAACAGAAACAAATCCACATATTCCAAACACCTTCTAGATAATCAACATAGCCCATCTCCCATAGAAAACTCTCTACAGATATTACACAAACACAACAAAGGTCCAAAACTAAACACATTAGAACAGCTAGAAATCTATAAACACAGAAACAATATCTTAAATGATAACACAATGAACCAAAATACTCT
Organism: Ectobius pallidus; assembly: GCA_964059195.1. NCBI lineage: Eukaryota > Metazoa > Arthropoda > Insecta > Blattodea > Ectobiidae > Ectobius > Ectobius pallidus. The sequence continues at coordinate 32,691,459 of CAXKWD010000006.1, forward strand.
CTTTGAAACATACCTCAACCTTACAAGTTAAGTAAGAATTTGCTTATCAATCAGTAGCATCCTTGCTCTCATTACATCATGTCTACATAACATCTACGACAGTGGTAAGTCATACGATCTATTTATACACTAACATGGAACACAAGCTACTTTTCTATAACATTTACCTTCTGTATTTTATGAATACTTATGCATACACAATATACACTTTGTCTTCTCAGATATAACATAATTCAAAATACTTAAATAATAAATAGTATAACTCTTTCACATTAATAATTTTCTTAATTAACTACCATCAAATACCCCTTATTACTTGAATAGTTAATGTACTCGTAATAATAGTTTTCTAAACACAGATTTCCCTTCTATAGATCTTTCATCTTCTAGCTACAGATTTTATATTAACTCCGTCATACTACACAATCCAATAATTTTGCAATTTTCTGAACTTAAAACTAACATTATTATATAAATTCTAGGAATGACTGATGATGATGTAAACTGTAGTACATCAAAATGCATCTCTATCAACACATAAGCAATGAGGATTCAAGCTAATCTGGAAACTCGAACTTCAAGATTGCCAGCCATCTGAAAACGCAAGAAGACAACGTTGATGTTACTTTCTTATCTCAAATAACACATACATCAACGAAATATTTCTTATTAATTACACTGGTCAACAATGATTTTGTTACATAAACAATTTTGGGTGTTTCTTATGTATTTTCATCTGCTGATTCCAAAAATGAAGTCAGTAATTTTCCATCACCCACCATTTTTTTTTTATCCTGTTTATTAGCATTTCTGGTATATAACATGCTGATTAGAATTAGTATTCTACATTTATATTTCATTTCATTGTGTCAATAATTGACTTATAACGTTTGGTGATTGTTGCCTTGAATTCATGAGTTACAATACCTTATTTAGTCATCACGGCCTACTTGATCATATGCAAAACTGTGATTGTAAGGTAAAGTTTGCAGATGAATAGAAGCTTTTTTAAAAGAATAAAAGCTAATTCTGTACTCTCTTCCGTTGTCAATTGAATTGTGATAGAAGTGTATATTACCATCCTTAGTAGTGCATTATAAGGAGTAAGTTAGTGTAAAAGTGTATAGTGATAAGTAGAGCTGGGATTTCTATGTAATTACATATTTTGTTCCTTGCTATTTAGATGCTGGGAAAAGAGATATCTTCACAAACCACTATGTTAGGGTTACTGTAACTGAATTTCATTTTGCATATTTTTACATATTTTTAAGTATATTACATATTCTTGTGATGTTACATAAAATTACATATTTCAATATTTTCTTGTTTCACATGTGTAAATTTCTCTATAAATTTTATACTGAAGCTATGTGGATATTGTCACTTGCCACAATAGGAAGATTAAGATCACTGACGGGTATTGAAAAGCAAGGAATGACCATACCAGGTAAGAAAGGGTTGACAGATGATTGACAGCCACTTAAGAGCATGACCACTACATGAAAAGAAACCTAACTGTTGTGAATTCTGCACTCAATACTTTTACTATATACTTTACATCTCCCTTTTAACAATGCCTAATTTTTCTTTTCAAAGAGGTAGGCTACTGTTGTTTGGATTTTCCAGTAATATTTTTAAATTTGTTCTTTGGGAATTCCAGTTAACCTTAAATCCCAAACTGTTTTTAGTTTCATTCAGAATCAAAGTGGGTAAGTGAACAGTTTACTTCAGTTCTTTCTAGTGCGAACATGGCACCAGTGTCATCTTCGCTGTCTTCAAAATTAAAATCATGGACTGCAATTGACGAGTGTTTTACAACTGATGGCAAAATAGTGAATTGTCAAGATTGCAACAAACACATAGGATGCTCTATGAATCCCAGCTTGAACAGTATTTAAGAAGTGCACTGCATAGAAAAAACAAACAATTACGTCAACCGACAAAGCAAATGCTTTTAACACAGATGAAAAATTCAACTTCAATTAACCCTTTCTATAAGGATTTGTGCAGTGCAATGATTGCTGCTAACATTCCATGGTACAAGATTCAAGTACCTGAATTCAGATCTTTCTTGGAAAAACACTGCAAGTAACATATACCTGACCATTCAACACTACGCAAAAACTATCTACACATCTGCTACGATGAGGTAATGGACAGCATAAGAGAGTACATCAGAGATTCTTTCATATGGGTTTCGGTTGATGAAACGACTGATTCTAAGAGACGTAACATAGCAAATCTCATGGTAGGAAAGTTGCAACCTGACAGCGCTTCTAACCTGTGTTTAATCTACTGCAAAGAGCTGGACCGTACTAATCATTCAACTATTGCAAGATGGACTAAAAGTGTTGTGGCCTACCGGAACTCAAGAAGAGAAAATATTAGTGCTATATTCTGATGCAGCACCATACATGCTTAATGCTGCAACTTCTCTGAAGGTATTTTACCCGAACATGCTCCATTTGACGTGCTTGGCTCATGGTTTGCAACGTGTTGCCGAGGACATAAGAGTTAAATTTCCAGAAGTCAACACATTAATTTCGGTAAAAAAAAAAAAGTGTTTCTAAAAGCCCCACAGCGAGTGAACTCATACAAAGAGCAACTACCAGGAACACCATTGCCTCCAGAACCAGTTTTAACTAGGTGGGGAACATGGATTGAAGCAGTGAACTTTTATGGTGAACATTTCGATGACATGAAGACTGTTGTAGATTCTTTTGATCCTGAAAATGCTGCATGTATTCGTGAATCTCAGCGTGCCTTCAGCGATTCCAAAGTGGTTTGTGCTGTCTCCTACATTAGGAGCAACTTTAGCTGGCTACCGGAGAGCATCTCACGCTTGGAAACTTCAGAACTTCCAATTCAAGATTCTATTGGTGTTGTGGAAGATGCAATTGAAAAACTAAGTGTAGTGCATGGGGAGAGTGGTGAGAGTGCATTGAATAAATTAAAAACCGTTTTGAGAAAAAACCCTGGATTTTCAACATTTCGCAGTGTGTGCCAAATTCTAAAAGGGACATTATAGATTGTCCTAAGGACATCTCACCGGAAAATATTCCTTTGCTAAAATTTGCCCCAGTGACATCATGCGATGTTGAGCGGTCATTTTCCGCTTATAAGAACATTCTATCTGACAAACGGCTATCATTCACCCCAGAGAACTTAGAAAAATATTTAATTGTTCACTGTGCTGCAAAATTTAATGAATGAATGTCTCTATATTGGAATTTGTGTGTTTACTCATATTATAATATTTTTACTTGATAGGACTGAGAGCTAATATTCAAAATCAGATTAATACAATGTGGTTTCTAGGTTACATTTTCATCAAATAATAACTGTTTACTGTACTCAAAAATGTAATGTTAACGTATGAATGTCTCTTGAGCATAATGTTAAGAAATTGAAATGAAATATTTAATATTTTATATTACATATTTTGAAGATTTTACATATTTTTCTACATATTTCCCCAATTTTCACTACATATTTATGTACATATTTTCCAATTGATACTACATAAAAATCCCAGCTCTAGTGATAAGAAACATGTCTCGAAAGTGTGTTAATGATAGAAACAACTTCTGTTTTGTGTGTGAAGCGCAGAGACGAAACTTTACTCCTCTAATAAGAAGAGCTTATCACTGTCATTTTAACAACAAAATAGACCAGAACAAGACATGGGCCCCAGAAATCTGTTGTAACAAATGTGTAACACTATTATCTGGCTGGTTGAAAGGATCCCGTCATATGCCTTTTGCAGTCCCCATGATATGGCGCGAACCTAAGGACCATTTGACAGACTGCTACTTCTGCTTGACAAATATATCTGGAATAAGTTCGAAGTCCAGACACACTGTTAAATATCCATCTTTAGATTCAGCAATTCGACCGGTGCTTCATGGGCCAGGACTTCCCATACCATCTCCACCAGATGACATAACAATGACTGAAGAATTTCCTGATAATCAGGATGAATTACAGAATGATTCAGATTCTGTGGAAGAAGATGCTACAAATGAACCTCACTTTCTAACACAGGATGATTTAAATGATTTGGTTCGGGATCTTGGTTTAAGTAAAAACAAGGCAGAATTACTCGCCTCAAGATTGAAAGGATGGAAGCTACTGCAAGGTGACACCAAAGTAAGTTTTTTCCGCCAACGCCAAAAGTTATTTGAGCATTTGTTTTCTAAAGAGAAGGACCTAGTTTTCTGCAATGATGTTGAAAATTTGTTCCAGTCAACGGGTGTTGAGCATAATCTGAGGATTGGCGTTTGTTAATAGACTCCTCAAAAACAAATTTGAAAGGAGTGTTACTACATAATGGAAACATATATCCATCCATTCCTTTAGCCCATGCAGTTGGGTTGAAGGAAAATTATGTAATATGAAGCTTTTATTATCTTCTATAAAGTATGAGAATTTTTCTTGGTAGATATGCGGGGATTTAAAACTAATAGCCATCTTACTTGGGTTACTGCTTGGTTATACTAAATTTTGCTGCTTCTTGTACAAGTGGAATAGCAGAGATAGACGTAACCATTATATTATAAAGAACTGGCCAAAGAGAGAGTCACTTAATCCAGGACAAGAAAATGTTCTTCATCAACCACTTGTATGTTCTGAAAAAATCTTATTGCCTCCACTGCATATAAAACTAGGCTTGATAAAACAATTTGTGAAAGCAATGGATCATGGTGGCAGTGCATTTCTCTTCCTGCAAAATAAGTTCCGAAGGATCAGCGAAGCCAAACTAAAAGAAGGAATATTTGTTGGCCCCCAAATAAGGGAACTGATGAAAGATACGCAATTTGAAATTCAATTAAATATGGAAGAAGCAGCTGCAGGTCACAGAGAACTTATCAGTACAAGATAATGGGATGTAAAATGTCTTTAAAAATACACTTTCTGCACTCCCATCTTGATTTCTTCCCTGAAAACCTAGGGGCTGTGAGCGACGAACACATGGAGCGTTTCCACCAGGACATCGCGGAAATGGAAAGGCGCTACCAGGGTAAATGGTGTCCAAATATGTTGGCAGACTACTGTTGGACACTGAAGAGAGATGTTCCTCAAGCGAAGTACAGCCGAAAATCCAATTCACATACATTTTAGGTAGTAAATGTAATTTAAGTTAAGATATCATAATACTATAGTGTATAGACACGAAAAATGTTTTCCATGCGATTACTCAAAAACCCTGGGTGATGGAAAAGTTCTGTAAAAAGATTTGAAATCAGCACAAAAAAGTAAGTCAGACACACACCTTGTTTCCCTTATAACATAAAAAAGTTCAAATTTTGTTGACCAGTGTTATTATACTAAAAACTACACAGCATTTTTACAATCAGATTTAAGATAAAAAACTGACACGCATAATGATATGCAAGTATAAATGATTTTAAGGACTGATAGCATTTAGTGCATACTTACGCACATACTGCTACTATACTAAGAAAAAAGAGACCCGCTAATCAACAGTAGATTACTTTTGGGGATCACGTGATGGAAGGCGCAAATTTGGAAGGCGCAGGATGGGGGAGGGGGTGTGGATGGAAGGCGCAGAATGCGCACGTTGGAAGGCGCGGTTATGACCGTTAAAAAATTTTCGTGCCTTTTTTTGTGATAAGCCTTAATGCCCATCCGGTCAAGATAAGACCCAGCTGCCCATCCGGTCAAGATAAGACCATCTGGTCCTTTACGCCTCAATGGTCAACCGGTTACACGCTAAACCTTTTAAGATAAGCCTTTGATAAGATCCTTTACATCCGGCAAAGATAAATTCCCACGCCAATTTTTTTTATCATACTGAAGAGGAGCCCAAGCGTTGTGGTTGCCGCGCCTCAGTGGTCAAGATAAGACCCAGCTGCCATCCGGTCAAGATAAATTCCCACGCCAATTTTTTTATCATGGTTGTATATATAAAACACTCCTACATTCGATTTATTCCATTCTGCTACCATATGTCATCATGGAAGTCACGTGTGAACGTTGCGGAGCGAAAAATAAACATAAACGTGATTTGAACCGTCACGTACGGCAAAAACATGGTGAATCTTCTTTCATGTGTGATTTGTGCCAAGTGACGTTCTCGAGACGAGATCATTTACAAACTCATATACAGGAGGTTCACTCTAGTTTACAGTTACCATGTGAAAAATGCGATAAAACTTTCACGTCTCATCGTAATCTGAATAGACATTTGAACAACACACATAGCTTGTTGAACCCTAACGAATTGTATCGAATTCGTGACAGAAATGTGGTTAAACCTACTACCTCTGCATCATCTGAGCCCAGTACCTCTGCAACAGTTATCGAACCAGAGACAGCAAGACCACAGCCTCAGCCGTCAACACAGCACGGTGTCGCCGTAGACCGTCAAGTCGAAACCAGACCACCCGTGCTGAAGTCTGTTTTCAATGGCCGTATCACATCATACAAGGTAAATATTATATTTATATATACCTCCATTTTATAATCAACCATTAACAGCCGTGGGTGTGGTTTATACAACTAGTTTCATTTTGTTCCAGCCCTCAGATCTTCGGAATAATCCAACAGCGAGACCAGTTCAGAGTGCCCGAGGCGGTCAGCATGCAGACATCATACAATCGACTTCGCAGGCAGACACCCCAATTACAACCGGTCTTGCCGGAGGCGCTATCTCAACACATCCTGAGTATGGAAACCATCATGTCTCGGAACAGACCGAATATGCTCAGAGCGGCGGCGGGCTACGCCAAGAAGCTGGAACTGACGCTGCTCAAACACTGTCACATCAGAACCAACCCGAAAGCCATCTTGTGTGGGGAGGAGCCATCAACATGCCTGGAACCACTTCTCCAATTAAGGTAAGTTTTTACGCATTCATTCATGCCATGCGTTTCCATTCATAAAAGTCCCTCGTTCATTTTTCCGTTTTTTTTTCTTGTGTTACAGATCGATTTCATGAGAATTGAATCTGCATTTAAATCAAGACTATCTACTTACGCCCTTATGAACATCCCAGGAGGAGATCATCACACCGTTCTATCATCATATAAACCTCAGATGGAGGCCTTAGTTAAAGATTGTTTACTTCAGCACAACTCATAAAAATGAATTTATTTGTTGAAATTAACCTACAGGACACTAATGAAAAAAACACCGTGTACAATCTCAAATGTAAAAACCAAGCTGTTCTTGTGTCATCCGATGTGAGTGATATTCTAGACAAACAGATTGAGAAATTAGTGCAGGAATACGACGATATTTCACTTAGAGGCAGCGGGCATACATTCCACTCCATACACAAAATAGAATTACGTCTAAATAAATATCAACCCTTTAGAGGACGTAAGTTCATGCTCCTACCGCAGCGTTTCAGACATTCAAAATCTCTAGTCAACATAGACAACCATGACGATTATTGTTTCAAATATTGTATGCTGGCAAAATTCATTGAAAGAAACAACTATTTGTGGTCGTCCTATCTGGACAGACCGGACTTGGACGAGAAATACGACTTCTCTTGCGTAAAATTTCCACCATCATTCCACGACGTTGCGAAATTCAGTAAAGTAAATGACATTTCAATCAATGTGTTCGGAATTGATGACGAAGGCGAGATTTTTCCTATAGTGATTGCTGAGAAAGAGTTGCCAGATCACAGAGACCTGCTCTATGTCTGTGACGAATTAGATTCTCATTATGTGTTAATTACCGATTTCGACGCATTCATCTCACAAAACTCATGTTAGAGTATGCAAGCGTTGTTTTGCACACTTTCAAGCCTATGGTGATCAGTCTGCCGACCAGAGACACGAGGCTCATTTAGCAGTTTGCAATTCTTTTTCACCAGTCAAATGTGAATTTCCTAAACGCTTAGAAGTGTCCTTCACTAAACACGAACATTCGCAAAAGATTAGGTTCGTTATTTATGCCGATTTCGAGTGCATGCTAGAGCCTATTTCGGGGTGTGAAAAGAGCCTGCAAAATCCTGGACTCAAAAGTATCAGAAGCACACACCATTTGGTTACGCTTATTTTATTAAGGATTTGGAAGATGAACATTCGAATCTACGGTTGTATAGAGGCCCCGATGCAGGACAACATTTTATGAGATCACTTGTAAAAGACGTAAAAGCTATTGACGGGATATTAAATTCTGAAATAAAACCCATGATCCCTCTCATGGCAGAACAAATTAATCAGTATACGACCAGCACCATCTGTCATATCTGCAAACAAGGTGGCTTTACCGATGAAAATTACAAAGTCCGTGACCACTGTCACGTGAGCGGCCGGTTCAGAGGCGCAGCGCACAGAAACTGTAATTTAAATTATAGAAACCAATCTTTCGTCCCTGTTGTTTTGCACAACCTGTCTAATTATGATAGCCACTTCATTGTGACAGAACTTGGTTTTGACAAGAACCGTATCAACGTCATATGCAATACCCAGGAGAAATATATCACATTTTCGAAATTTATTCCCTCCCCTCATTTGAAAAGGGGAGGTATTGAACTTAGATTCCTAGATTCATCCCGCTTCATGTCCACGAGCTTGGAAAAATTAGCAAAAAATCTCCCGAATGATAAATTCATAGAGACTCGGAAAGCCTTCGGCGACAAAACCGATTTGATGTGTAGAAAAGGAATTTTTCCGTACGATTACATCACCTCGCTTGAAATTCTAGACGAAACAAAACTACCGCCTAAAGAGGCGTTTTATAACAAGCTTACTAATGCGGGTGTCACAGACCTAGACTACTCTCACGCTGTCAATGTCTGGCAATCATTTTCGGTCGAGTCTTTAGGGGAATATTCAGACTTGTACTTAAAATCGGACGTTATGATATTGTCTGATGTGTTTGAAAATTTCAGACAAATGTGTCACGATACGTATGGTTTAGATTGTCTGTTCTACCCAACTGCCCCAAGCTTTACATACGCTGCCATGTTAAAGTTTACACAGGTAAAGCTGCCTATTTTAAACGATATCGACATGGTTCAGTTGTTTGAACAGGGGATCCGTGGGGTCTTTGTCAAGCAATCAAACGGCATGCTGTGGCAGACAACGAGTCGGCATTGTACTACGTCGACGCTAATAACCTATACGGTTATGCCATGTCACAGCCGCTGCCTATAGGTAATTTTCGCTGGCTCGAAAAAAACGAGTTGGAGTCCCTAGACATTGTCTCCATACCGGACGATTCAAAATTAGGATATGTTTTTGAGGTGGACATGGAATATCCAGAAAATCTTCACGACGCTCACACTGATCTCCCATTCTACCCAGAGATGAAATGTCCTCCTGGCAGTAAATTCAAGAAGCTTTTAACCACACTTGAACCTAAGCAGAACTACATTGTGCATTATACCGTACTTAAACAATCGCTACAGCAAGGACTGAAATTGACAAAGGTGCATAGAGGCATTAGCTTTGAGCAAAGCTGTTGGTTGAAACCGTATATTGAGTTCAATACAATGAAACGAAAGGCTGCAAATAACGAATTCGAGAAGGATTTTTTAAGCTGCTAAATAATGCGGTATACGGCAAGACTCTCGAAAATGTGAGGAAAAGGATAGATTTTAGGCTGGTGTCTGATGAAAACTTATTGTCCAAATTGGTGGCAAAGTCAAACTTTCTGGATAGAACAATTTATAACGAGAACTTGGTGGGTGTACACCTTGGTAAGACTAAACTCGTACTAAATACTGCAATCTGTGTTGGCATGTGTATTTTGGAAATTTCGAAAACTAGGATGTATGATTTTCATTACAACACCATGAAAAAACATTTCGCAAACAATCTAAGCCTGTGCTACACTGATACTGATAGCTTCATATACCAGATCGAAACGGATAACCTCTATCGTGATTTGTTAAATGTGAAAGATGAATTAGATACTAGCGTCTACCCACCTAATCATCCCTTGTATTCGTTGGAAAACAAAGGAGTTGTAGGTAAATTCAAAGACGATTGTGTTGGTCATACCATAACTCAGTTTGTAGGCCTTAGGGCAAAAATGTATGCTATAAGGTTTAACGATATTGATCTAAAAAAATTGAAAGGAATCAATAAATGTGTTGTGGAGAAAGAACTCTCATTTGAAGATTATTTGAAATGTCTCAAGACCGGACATACAACATTTTCGCTAAACAAATCTATACGTTCATATAAGCATAACGTGTTTTCGATTGCCATGAATAAAGTCACCTTAAACGCTTCAGATGACAAGCGTCACATATTACCTAATGGTGTGGACACACTTGGCTACGGCCATTACAAAATCAGAGATGGTGATGATGACGAACCCCCTCTTAAAAAAAGGAAAGTCTAATGTTTTCTGTGTCTTGTACATGCATTGTATATTTTTAATTGTATTTTTGTAAGAGACAAAGGAATTGTAAATAAAAAACACATGTTCATACTTGAAATCTTTATTCTATATTTCGTTTATGGATCCACGAGTTCTTGCTCGCAGGAAATCCCATCCATTTAACAAATACTAAATCTCCTTTACGTCGTATCACCTTTTCAATTAAATAAGTGTTTGGATACTTTGTTTTTTGTAATTCCTCTGCATAAAAAGCACCTTCAACCTTGTTCCCTTCCAAGTCCTTTAGGAGGTACGTGGGAGGAAATGTCGATTGAATCTTCTGTATCTTGAAAATTTCCGTAGTCCACGATGGTAAGTAACCTTTTTTAAACAACTTCCTGTGTTTTGAAACTCTTACAAGGTCACCTTCTGCAAACTTAGGTTTCGCACGCGGCTCCTTGTAACAGTATACAGTATTCAGCAAGCTGTTGTCCTTGACTTGGTTAGGTTTCATTTTAATGGTAGAATGAACCCTATCGTTGTACTGTATAATGAGTTCCTGCAACATGTCTAGCCACTTATAACTGCCTCTTGCCGTAAATCTGCGATACATGGTTGTTTTCAAAGTTCTTATAAAGCGTTCAGCAATGCAAGCCTTGACGTTGGAATATGTTGAATAATGGTTTATGCCGTATTTCTGCATTAAGGCTTTAAAATTAGCGTTATAGTACTCCTTTCCCATATCGGTTTGAAGATTTTTAGGCGGTGTTTTCACAGATTGAAGTATATCCTCCATGGCTGCAGTAACAGTTTTACCAGTTTTGTTCTTCAAAGCTCTCGCATACGCATACTTTGAATATGCATTAATACAAACCAAAATGTGTTTGAACCCTCTGTTTTGTTTGTGGTAGGGTATCATTTCAATCAGATCGCTTTGCCATAAATCATTTAGTCCTTTCATTGTAACATGACGTCTCGGATAATTTATTCGAGCGGGTTTATGAAGCTCGTATGCAATTTTACTTTTGATCATTGAATAATGTTTTTTTCCCGTAACTCAGTTATAATTTCCAATATCTCGTTGTTATGCGAGTGGTTTCCTGCCTCGGACGACGCAACCAGCAGACGAAGTCTATGTACGAGTTCATTACAGTTGTCCCAATATTTATTGTCTATTTTCCGGTTAGCATATGATTGTTTCCACAACCCTTTTCCTCTGACCGGTTTTCGAGTCTGGAGATCGTCGTATACTTCGGCCTCCTCATCGGGAAATAACGTTCTAATAACGTTTTTAAATTTCTGGCTGTTTGAGAATCGTATTTCTTCGTTGTCATCGTATCCAGTTTTGTGCGCACTTGACCTTTCCAATATTTCCTTATACACCTCCAAGTCTTTATCGGTGTACAACTTAGGGTCGGGGATGTTTTTGGTAAGCAGCTCCATTAGTCCGCGACGGGCTTGGTATCTCTTATTTCCGATATGTATGACGTCATTTCTTATCGTCAGGGGTAGTGCTCCGATCGAAAAAGTTTGTTTTTCTGGATGCCATTTTATACCGTATATGGTGTCAACGTTTCTAGGCCTCAATTGAACTAGTTTCTGAATATATCCGCTAGCTACTCTTCCATAGACGGATTCCAACATAGAGCGGTAATGTTTTACAGGGGTTTGATCCGTAGAGGGCGTGTCTTCCATTTTATCATGTTGCGATTTTTCTTTGCTAAGAGTGACGAGCTGCTCCAACGGTTGCGTTATAGGCTGCACGATGTCGGAAAACTCACGTTTCGACTGAATATCTGCTTTTTTAAACGATAAATATTTCTCTCGTATAGAATCTGCATGTTTTTTAATTTCTTCCTTAATTCTCCTCTGATCATCACTCAATGACGGATTCATCTTGAGTGTTATTTATGTTTGAGATTTCACTGTTTTTATAGATGTATTCGATAGTCAGAGGGATATCGCGTGAAAACTGCCCGGTTTTAATCAATAACACATCGCCGCTCGAGACATGTATGGGATGAGTAATGTGAACAGCTGTTCCATTTAACGTAGCAGACAAATCGTCTGAATCGTCCTCGTCGACAATCTGTATGCTTCCGTTGTAAATTAGCTTCAAGCAGGTACCGGTGTAGAGTTGAAAAAAACTGGATTGGCGCATGTCTTGCATAACTCTAGCGGTTCTATGCACGACGTGTTTTAAAACAGCAACATGATCATTAAGCTCCGATTGCTTCTGAATCAGTAGTTGTGTCATAGCCGCAAATTTATTCATCACCTGCCCCATCGCTTTAAACAATTCAAAGTTTCGAGAATCAATAAAATCATCATTTTTGAGAAAATCTTTCTGCGCAAGAACTTTATCCACGTATTCCTTTGTTGCTGCACTGTGGCCCTCTGTGGGGGGTCCAACGTAACGTATTCGTTTTCCTTTGACAGAATAATTACCCACTTCGTCTCGAGATAGTGCTATTTTATCGATGTATCGCGCAATTAACGGGGATCCAAATCTGTCAACGCCCATAGCACCTCTGCATGCGCGTATAAGCCCTCTGTCGTTCATTGTGAGTACCGTCTATACTTTACACACATTTATATAACAATGTACTCGTCCAACCCTCTTCGATATCTCCCTTTGTCTATAGAATCCTCTTTACAGATTGTTAAGAATCCATACTTCTCCAAAGACCAACATTCGCGACACATTTGTAGGAATTTATCGAATGTCATGTCTGCGTTGACGTAGTCATCGTATAGATGTTTTAAATTTAAAGCGTCCTGCTTAAATACGATCAGCAAGTTACAATTGTCCCTTATCAGATGCTTTGGTATTCTCGCATACGACTGGGCTAGATAAAACATGTCTAACGAATTGTGTCTTCCCATGCTGAAATAATTCCTTATTGGACTTTGAGGTTCCGTCATAATATCGTCGAATATGATGACTGAATTTTCTTTTACGTCTGTTGGTTCTGGTATCCCGTCTCCGCAGCTATCGTATTTATAATAGCCGATTTCTGGAACTCTGGCTAAAATTTCTTCAAGGAATTTATATTTTGGTTGGAAAAGGGACCTTGAAAAAATGTAAACATTTGAAAACTTTACGCCGTTGGGGTGTAGAAGAATATTTATTAACACGTTTGTCTTTCCACTACCTGAGGGGCCGCAAACAACAGACCGAACATTATCGGGTAGTAATATGCTATGTTTGCGTTTATGGTTCAAATCCACCCGCTCTATGGGACAGACTTGCAAGGAGACGTTTTGCTTCTCAAACTTCATGGTGAGAAATAACAGTGCTAAACGTAATAGCACCTGCTTTTATACCTATAAATAGCCAGACGATGCAGGTGGAGCAGTCAGTATGGCACCACGAATACAACGAGGTAAACGTCGCCGTGGAGACGGTATCATCAATACGCTCATAAATAAACTGCCTGTCGAACTACACATACCAAAGTATAAATTTTGCGGTCCTGGTACGAATCTAGAAAAACTATTAAAAAGAGGCGATACAGGAATCAATCCTCTGGACGAAGCCTGCAAGTTACACGATATAAGCTACGCACAGAGTTCGGATATAAACGATCGACACATAGCAGACTTGAAATTGGCACAACAAGCATCTAAATGTGTTACAGCACAGGACGCAAGTTTTGGGGAGCGTGCGGCGGCTTACGCCGTTTCGAAAATCATGAAACGAAAAGTTAAAATGGGTGCTGGATTGGATAAAATTAAGAAACTGAAGGTTACATACAGAAAAGTTGTGGCAAAGAAAAACAAAAAACAAAAAAAGAAACGAGTTTTGAAGTCTCCTAAAAAAATAGGCGGTATATTACCGATATTGCTTATTCTTGCTGGGCTAAGTGCCTTTGGGGCTTTAGGTGGTGCCGGAGCGCAGATTGCTAAAGCTATCAATTCAGCAAAAAACGACAAGAAACAGCTTGGAGAGCATGTGCGCCATAACCGCATGCTAGAAAGCATCGCTTTGGGTAAGAAGGAGGGGATAGATGAGCTCATACGTGAGCACAGAGACGGCAAGGGGCTATTTTTAACACCTTATCCGTCAGGCAGAGGAATTCGTCTAAAAAAAAAGCCCTAACGAACCACGACTTGGAACGATATGCAAAGAAGCTATGCATTCCCCATTTCAGAGGTGTATACATGCGAAACGAACTACCTCCCAGACCGTATAAACAGGAACGAATCATCATAAATCTCGATGATGCCTCGGGGCCTGGGACGCACTGGGTGGCGTTGAAAAAGCGTGGTAACCGTTCATTATATTTCGACAGCTATGGTGACTTGCCACCGCCCACAGAAATTGTAAATTATGTTGGTTCGAATTCTAAACTGTTATACAACTTTACACGTTATCAAAAATACAACACCGATATTTGCGGGCACCTTTGCTTGGCGTTTTTACTATAAAAGTCTACAACTCCCAACTACAAGTGTTAAAATGTCTCAAACGTTCACTCTAAGCGGATCGACGTCTGAAATAACCAACACGATTTTTCCTCCCATCGAGCTGGAAGATGGGGTGGACTACGAGATTGCAATGTTGCGACTCGACTCCTACAACTCTATTCCAAACGTTACAGAGACCAACAATTCGTTGATGGTTATAATGGGCGAACAGCAACACGTCATCACCATTCCTAAAGGAACATATGAGATTCGAGACATTTCGGAGTATGTTGCACTCGTTATAAAAAAATTAACGAACTCCACTCTTGATCCTGATGTGGTTTTTAGAGTCAATGTGAATCCGAATACTTTGCTCACCACAATATTTTGCTCTCTCGGCCTCTCTTTTAAAGTTCCAAACTCTGTGGGTCCTTTACTAGGATTTACAACAGAGGATAGAATTCCTGCAATGACTTCAGTGGTGTCTACAAAGCAACCAGACATAACTAACATTAATACTATATCTGTCCATTGTAATGTGGCAAGTGGCTCATTCTTAAACGGATGTCCGACACACACCATCTACGAGTTCTTCCCTACGGTTCCACCGGGATATAAAATATCCCAAGCCCCAGCGAACCTGATTTTTCTACCGTTAATCAACATAAAAAAAATAACGGACATTACCATATCGCTCGTGGATCAGGACGGAAGGCTTATCGATTTCAGAGGTGAGCGAGTGTCGGTGAGAATCGTCATTAGGAAGAATGGGGCTTAACGTCAATAAATTTTCACCAGCCGAATCGGCATATAAGTCGGTGCAACGTGCTCGTCCTGGTAATCAACGTTGTACCGTCAGCAAGTTAACAACTGCTAACAAGAAGTGTCTGGAATCTCTTGGATTTTTAGTATTGCAGCATGGACGTTCTAAGCGTAAATAATAAAGCTTTATTTGAAGACGCCATTGAAAATTCGCAGTATCATGGATTTAAGACTTACAACACTACTGCTCTAGGCGAAAGCGACGAGATACGAATCCCCATTCAGGCGGAAAGCTTGTATGCGTTACTCAATCAGAGTTTCATATCGATATGTGGCACTATTACATCTGACAAAGACGCTGAATACGTCGGTAAAATTGTTAATAATGGGTTCTTGCATTTATTCGATGAAATAAAACTCAATATTCATGGAGAGACCGTGGATCGCACTGGGAATCCTGTTATTACGAGTTTGCTGAAAGGTATCTGCTCCTATAATAATTCTGATTGTGTCATACTGCAGAACTCTGGATGGATACATCCCAGTGTTGACACTGTTGAAGACATTGTAAAATCTGGAAAGTTTAACGTTTGCATACCGCTGAGTCATATTCTAGGCGTCGCTGAAGATTACAAGAAAATTCTGTTAAACTGCAAACTAGAACTCGTACTTATGAGGGCTAAGAACACTATGCACGTCACCAAGGGAGGAGTTAGTAAAATTAAAGTCACAGATATAGAATGGTTTCTTCCTATGCTTAAACTATCAGACATTGAACGCTTGAAACTGTTAAACACGTTGGAAAGCGATAGCTCGCTGCAGATATATTTCAGAAGCTGGCAATAGTACGTAAATCCGAGTCTACCACAAGCAACCAACGTTTCATGGAACGTAACAACTTCCCCTCAGCTGCAAAAACCTAGAATGGTTATCGTAGCATTTCATACTGATAGAAGCAAACACGATGCAGACGGTTCAAAATTTGATCTACCTGATGTACGGGACGTGTCAGTATATTTAAACGATAAAAAGTATCCCTACCATTCTTTCAATGTAGACAGCACCAATGGTGCGTATGGATTACTGTATGAGATGTATGCCAGATTTCAAGATTCTTACTACGAGCGTTCTCCATCACCGCTCCTTAAAAGGAGCGATTTTATAAAACATACGCCATTCTTTGTGGTGGACTGTAGCAAGCAGAACGAGGATCTGAAGTCTGGAGCCTGCACTACGAGAGTTGAAATTTCTGCTACAAACAACATCCCAGCAAATACAAAGGCTTACTGTTTAATCCTGCAATATCGCTGCGTAGAGTATACTGCTCTTACCAACATTATTACCAATGTCGTCTGAAAATTTCGTCATATTGGATGTTCAAGGATACCAGTCCAGTAGCAAGGAATTTGTGGCTAAAGCGATAGCATTAATAAGCCACGAGGGACGAATGGCACATTTTATACTATGTCCACCGGTAGGTGTAACACCTGACATGAAATCTCAAGGATATATAGAATCGTACATCCATGGAATACCTTGGGATAGCGGATACTTGCCGTACGACGACTTGAAACCTGTGTTGGAAAGCGTGTTGCAGTATGATGACAAACTTTATTGTAAAGGTCTTGAAAAAACGAAATTCTTTGAATATATGTTACAAAGACCAGTAATTAATTTGGACGATGTCGGTGTGCCAAAGCTGAACAAGATAAGGACTGTAAATCCAAGTGTCTATTTCACCCCAGACAAGATTTCAATTGTGCCCTACAAAATGTGACTGTATTAACCCTTCGCGGGCGGAAACTCATATATGGGACGCCTGTACCGATTCTACAGGGCGGCATCCCATATATGGGTCCCCTGATCGACTCATAATGTGACCGGCTTTTCTCACGCACTAAGTACGTAAAATCTTCAACAGATGGCAGGAGATTGTTCTCTTATCCACTGTGACTTGGGAATTCCCCAATACACGTGCCCAGGACGATTTTAGTAGAGGATTTCAGTGGCCGTGAGTAACTATTGAACAGCGTGCACTATTCATTCCGTGTTTTTCCCTTATTTTCGGTAAATTTGCAAAAAGAAAGTGTCCTACAGGTCCTGAAACTGAAGAATTAAGTATTCAAAGTGAAAGTGAAGTGTCAGAAATATCATTTAGCGATAGTAAGGGATGTTTTTCCGAGATCGCTACCGGCAACGTTAATGAGAGTGAGAGCGACGTAAGTGACACTGGAGGCAATCGTGCGCCCAGCTCAATAGAAGTGATTATTTTGATGCAGGCACAACATATATCACTACAATATATAATATCCAGTTCTGCCTTCTGATTTTGAACAAAATACTGATCCAATTGAGAATCACAGCCCACTGTAGGCCTATGTAAACTTATAATGCGCTCAGTGAGACGTGTGCCGTTTCCGCATAAACATTTTCTCGCTAAATACTAAAAATCGTTCCTAGAGCAGATTAGGAGCAGAATTCGGAAAAACTCCAAGGTATATGTTGATTTTATGCATGAATGCATGATTTAAGTTACTTTCAATTGGTTTTTCATTAACTTATTTTTTCTTTAAAAATGCTTTCCGCCCACAGCCATAAAACGTCGCCGCCCGCGAAGGGTTAAGACTTTGGTTGGAGAGTCGTTATAATTTTAAAGATTTATGTAGCCATTGAATAAATTCAATTCATAGCAAACTCTTATTTTTATTTACCAACATCTGCATTTTTTTCCCACACCCGTATTACCCTCCTCTTGCTGCCAAGGTAGACTGGTTTCCTGTAAAAAATAGATAAAACATGCGTATGACCTGTGACAGGAAGTATGATGCATGGCGGCGGTAACAAGGTAGACCCGAATTCACTCATTGTCTTTTAAATGAATGAATTTGGTATTGAATAAAATTTTTACACAGGATTTGTATTATAAAATTTATTGAAACATTTTCAAAACGTTTTTTTAAATTTTTGGCTGAGTCATGCTCCGTCACTTCACATTCAGCTCCACCCTCACAGAATCCACCATGAAAAAATGTGTATTTGATCTGAAAACACAAAAAAATTATAAGTCACATGTCACGAAAATTAAATAGAAGGGAATGGTGAAAATAATACTTACAGCATTTTGAAGCCTGCGGAACAGGACACATTCCGCATCACACTTCTCGCTCCACACATCGAGGTGCCCCACCTTGGCGACCAAACAGCGAGTGTAGTGCCTGATACCATCGCATGCCTCCTGGTGGTTGAGATCTGGATGCGTAGCCACGTCGTCTGCAGTGGCTCTGGTGGGGTGTCCGCACGGTAAAATAACCGTCTCGTCGACCTCACCATCTTCTCCATAAATAGCCATGTAGTTTATGGAGTACTCTCGGCCTGATGAAACATCCCCCTGCTCGTTGTGAATATGTATAACAGCATATTCTGGCGGGTCCGGGGTGATGAGTATGATGGGTGGTGGCGGTGGTGTCTGGTCCTCTTCATCATCGGGGATGATGTGTACAGCCTCCTCGACAATATCAGCTTCCTTGCGGCGCGGGCACATATTTACTAAGTAAAGTAATATTGCAACTCTTATTCATATATATATATATATGTGAAGTCCCCGCCCACCGGCAGCTGTATCCATTGCCAAAATTTAGCAAGTTCTTTCTTACAGAAATAGAGTACCAGTATACTGTTAAGTAGACATCTGTAGAGGTAAAAAAATCGATACAACACGAATATAGGTTATAGGGGTAATGTTTAATGTCGTACTGTATCCCAGTCATGTGATAAGTCTGTTCACAAGGAAAAAAACCGGTTTAGTATCCATACTAATATGTACTTAACACTTTGCTGGTGCTAATTTTAAAATTGGAAATGCTGGCACATTAACGTTGTGTGTTCGTGTGTCTTTTTACACAAAGGCGACGTTACGGTAATAAAAACCACTGGGATTAATTTCTAATCCGTAGTACACAAAGGAAAGACTTATTTCGTTCACTTGTTGAATTTGTTCCTCGGTCATTTTATTAAATCTGTTCGGTAGAAACACTGAAAATCCATCACGGAGATCCAAAACTATGCGACGCCCATACTTGGTGAACGTAGAACGAGCTTGTTTGATGTGGTACGGTTTCCCGACCTCCAACTCTTGCAGCGGTTTCATCTCATTGATAGTAATGTCCATATTACCATATCGCTCCAGTGTTGCAATTATAGGTGGAATCTTAAGCTTCTCCATCGGAGTCTGGTCCGAAGGCGGAACGGGTGCAGTTTGCTCTGTGGCGGGAGATTGCTCCGTACCGTCGGAAGTATGCATGTAGTTTAACAGCTCCTGTAGAGCGTTGTCCAATTCCACGGCTGGTTTCGGTGCTTGTTTACGTTGACGCTTCGAAGTAGACATTCTCCTGGTTTCTGGAACACTGATTATTAAACAAGTGTCTCGTGGCTATTAATACACTAATGTAACCAATAACAAAACGTCTTATTTCCACCAATCAAATATAGTCTTATTATAACCAATCACGATCAATGTTAACGTGATAAGTATTATCGCTAGTGGGAAACGACCGGAAATGACGTCAGAATTTCCTCCATGTCCACAGACATCTTCGCCAGATGTGTTTAAATTTAAAAAAGGACAGTTGGGTGACCATTTTTTATGTTCGGTTGTTGGATCGTCAGTTAATTCCCATTGAGCTATAATCACACGGCAAAAAAAAAATCTGTAGCATCACCGTATCCTGTATAGAAAAAACCATTATCAACCATGTTATCAATATCGATAAACGTGACGGGCCATCTTTCAAATGTTTTTCTGCGATCTGATACTAGTTTCATATTTAACATTGAATATGGTCTCTTCATATCGAACGATGACCTCTCCACAAATGACTGTTGGTTACTGACATAAAAAAATAAGTGACGCGGGAATATAACTTGTCCGGACATGATGGTTACGGTTGACCGATGGAATCTGGGTGTTAGGTTCTTTTACATACGTTACGATGTATGAATAAGAGTTTCAAATATTGTTCCATGATGAGATGAAATAAATTAACTTAACATTTGAGTGAAGTCGTGTGATTAGACAGTCAGCTGGAAACTTGCTGGGGACGGCTGGATTTGTCGACGAAGCATGCGCGCGCAACGAACACCACCGCCTTCAGTGCGGGCGGCTGCAGATATACACGCAGTAGCGGCCCAGATGCCGAGCGCTGTGGAGGTCATCCAGTCAGTCTGCATACAACACACGATATCGGAGCGGAATAAAACCATCGATATATCAATTTTCGATGGAAATATCCCTTTTATTCCAAGGGAATGAGTCCCAGTCCCTACATTTGTATAATTTGCTTTTTGTATTTCGTAGAGGCTATTCATACATTTACAAAGTGAATGTAGTAGTGTTTTATATATACAACCATGATAAATAAAAATTGGCGTGGGAATTTATCTTTGCCGGATGTGTATTAAGGCGTAAAGGATCTTATCAAAGGCTTATCTTAAAAGGTTTAGCGTGTAACCGGTTGACCATTGAGGCGTAAAGGACCAGGTGGTCTTATCTTGACCGGATGGGCAGCTGGGTCTTATCTTGACCAGATGGGCATTAAGGCTTATCACAAAAAAAGGCGCGAAAATTTTTTAACGGTCATAACCGCGCCTTCCAACGTGCGCATTCTGCGCCTTCTATCCACACCCCCCTCCCCCAACCTGCACCTTCCAAATTGCGCCTTCCATCACGTGATCCCCAAAAGTAATCTACTATCAACAAACATTTTACTCATCCATTGGGCTGATAGATTTTAGCGTATTTATTATAATTTACAAAACTAATATTTTACATCCTAATTTTAACTTTTTAACTTGTAATTTTCATGTTTTTAAACACTATGTAAACCATTAAATTAATTGCAAACAATAGTATTAACACTGAGCTCACTGTTAATTCATTACACTGGGTATATTGCAATTCCAATCCTACAAGTCTTTATATACAACCACAAATATAACAAATAACAAATAAAATTCATAAAAAAAAGTGTGTTTTTTCATTCTAGTACTGCCTTGTTTTTCCTGCTTTGCTTCATCTGTTGCTTACTTCTGAGTGGTATATAGGTGGATATTTTTATAATTCTGATATTTATATCTATACCACTGGAAAAATGAAATTGATTAACTATTTTCTCAATGTATCATGTGTGCAGTTCCACCAGAAGATAGTTAAAGACAAAAATGATTTCAACAAATCCAAGTTTAAAGTAAATACTCCTATACATGGACAAAGTTTGAGGAAATGAAGTAGAAACATGTCAATAAATCACGTGAGAGATTTATTACTTATTTATTTATTATTAAGTTATAACAACGAAATGTTAACCGTTTTTGTTAGGCATAAGTATCAGGTCTTTTATGATTGAATTTCTGGGCTTGTAACTTATTACAGTAAAACTTGTTCAAAGCGGAATCGTATGGGACCAAAAGAATTTTCCAAATTGGACAAGTTTCCGGATTACACAAAATACACTAGGGTACATAAATGTTATCAATTACTGTACCATGCGCCACAAATGTGAATTTGTAATATGCAAATACTGTAATTAATTACAAACCTTAATTCCTGTACAGCAGATATTCTTCACTTTATTTGTATATACAGTAAATACTACACTATTATTAATAATTAATAACACTAACACAATGTAATTATGCAATTACGGTAGGCTAACTGTTTTCTTGCCTCATTATCCCAAGGTTTATTTAACTTTTGTCGCCACATATCGAGACATGGGTGTGGACAAAGGCAAGTTTTTAGCCTGCGCATTTATAAACCATTCTCACATTATTTCATTAATTTCTTCATTTCTCGTCGTCTTTGCTTTTCTCTTCATTTGTCCATTCCCTTTCATTCAATCGTACCTTATCTTATCTTTATTCTTTAAAGTTTCGTAAATTTGCGTTTTACTGCATTTGCGTTTTACTGCATTTGAAACGCAAATTTTTTCACGCACAGAAAGTTTGTCTCTCTCACTCGCCTCGATCACCTTCATTTTTTCATTGAGCGTGAGCAATACATACTTTTTGTTCGACATGATGCTACAAGCAGTACAGGCCAACTGAAACTGAAGCCTGGCGGAAAATAGAAAACAAAGCAGGTAGCAGATTTCTTGACTACTGGATAAGGCAAGATAACACTTTGCGACCCACCCGGCTCCCCTTTCCATCGGCCCGGTCGCCTTCTCCGCCAGGCAGGCTTTCCCTCCGCCTACCGCGCATCGTCCCGTGCTCATCTACCCCGCTATTGCTCTTGCCGGCCGCTACTAAGCGCCGGTAATGCAGCTTCCTGTGTTAAGCCGCAGCTTACTCTAATGATTGCCTTGCACCATGCATAATATTTCACAATTTTTAAAAACGATTATAAAAAACAAAATAAAATATCACAAATTATAGAAAATGTCGAACAATTAAAAAAATTACCTTGTACCAAACATCTCCCCTAATATTTCATGCCAACAGGATATTTCATAATTATATATATATATAAAAAATCGAAATTTACATAATATTTCCCAATTTTAAAAAACGCTGTGTTAATTGATGCAGAAAAATTCCCTTGCACCAACACTACTCTTTTCATAACAAACAAACAATCTCAAAATTAGAAAACCCGATTCTTGCGTTAACACTCGCTAGCGCCAACTAAATTAGATAACTAAAATATACCGGAACTTCCTTCAGTGCTCAACTGTCCTTCGTGGCGTAACGGATAAGTCTCTTGGCTACGATGCTAAGGGTCATGCGTTCGATCCCCGTTCGATCCAAAATTTACTGTTAGGAATAGGTCTCGAATAGGTAGGTAGGGTGAAGAGGAGGTGAGAGGAAGAGAGGAAAGAGACGGGAAAGGAAGAGAAGAAGAGAATAAAGGAGAAATTAATTATTTTTCTCTTTTACCATTTCCTTACTAGATGTCGCCAGAAAATAATGCCAGAAAACTGGAAGACTAGTATGATAGTTCCATTATACAAGGGAAAAGGAGATGTACAAAAGCCAGAGAATTACAGAGGTATTAGTTTGCTATCCATATTAAGCAAAATATACACAGGTGTAATGGCGCAAAGGCTGCAGATGTGGACTGAAGCAGAGGGTAAATTATCTGAGTTTCAAGCAGGATTCAGGAAAGGAAGAAGGTCAATCGATCAGCGGCGTATACTCTATTGGTGCTATGCGTGCGCCGCACGCCCTAATTCTAAATGGAATATATTCATTCATAATATTTTATTTTTTTCAGTAAATTGTAGAAAAATCAGTGTCATTTTCATTGCTGAAATGAGAAAACAAGGGCCCCGCTGCGAGGCTGTCACCCGTGTGCTACGATTCCGTAATCAGAATGAGTTTCTGAGTGGTACGTTAGGCGTGGACTTGCCTCGAGGCTAGAACTTGTGGGCTATGAGTTTTGAAGAAGGGCGATATCCTGACCGCGGGGTGAAGAAGGGAATAGGTTACGCACGGTGGAGATTTGGCAGTATCTTGAGTGCCTTGCGTGCTACAGAAGTTCCGCACTCAGCTGTGTTGTAGTGAAGTACATTGCGAATTTAAGACGTTCCAAAGTAAATTATTGTAAATATTATTTTATTTAATGTTATCAAAAGTGATTAATTAATTTTTAGTCTTTTATTTTAAGAATTTTAATAGTAAATAATTGTAAGTACAGTATTATTTACTGTTATTCTGAGCGCGGCGGGAGATTTGCCGGTAGTTTGCGCACTACTGAAGGTTCGCAAGCAATTTTGTTGTAGCTAAGTATATTACAATTTTAATAATTTCAAGGTAAATATTGTAAATATTATTTTATTTTGTGGTTAAAAATGTGTTAAATTAATTTTTAGTTAATGTAGCCTATTTCATTCAGAAAACATTATGAAAGAGCACAGTTGTATTTTGGAAGATCTGATAAATACATTTTTATCCAAAACTTTTCAAGATAAATTGCAAATTGTGACAAATGTACGGCCTTGCCCTGAGTTAACAAGTCTTTCTACAATACATAAAGCTAAGAATGTAGAATATACACAACATTTTTCAGTCTCACATTCCTGAGGAAAGCCACAGAGTGAAGATTGCCGAAAGCTCGAGCCTAATAATTTTGACACGGCTGATAACCCGAGAAGCCATCTTAACTAATCAGCGCCGTGAAAGCTTCAAATCTTATAAGTACAAATCTTTCATGTTTTAAAAGAAAGAATAAACCTACTTTAATAAAGTAAGCTATTTTTAACTGTTCAGTTAAAGTTAATCTATATTCTCAATTAACTTAGGAATCAAGTAATTTTTCTGTGTAGGACAATAGCATAGCACACCCTTTATCAGAGATCAGGATACGCTACTGCAATCGATAATATAATGATTTTGCAAACTATTGTAAGTAAATATTTGAGTATAAAAAGAGGAAGAGTATACATGTTTTTTGCAGATTTTGAAAAGGCTTTTGATTTAATTAATAGGGAGGCACTGGTTTATAAATTAAGAGTTAAAGGTGTGAGTGAAGAATTTATTTCTGGGATTAAAAAGTTATATGAAGGAATAAAAATGTGTGTAAGATGTGAAAGAAATGTAATTTCGGAATCGATTGATCAACAATTGGGTTTACGGCAGGGATGCAAATTAAGTCCAATATTGTTTAATTTATTTATAGATGATATTTTGGAAATAGTAGAAGAATGTAATCCACATTGCCCGGTAATCGGAAAAAGACAAATTTCTGGTCTCCTATATGCAGATGATTTGGTAGTAGCAGCAGTAACTATAATAGGGCTACAACGGGCAATTGATGAAATTAGCAAATTTTGTTCAGAATGGGGTTTAAGAATAAACATTAAAAAATCAAAGGTAATGGTTTTCAAAAAAGGCTGTAAGCTGAGGAAGCAGGAGAAGTGGTATATGAATGGTGAACCTCTGGATGTAGTGAAGGAATTTGACTATTTGGGAATGAGAATGTCTGCAAATGGAGGGTGGGAGGTACATGAGAAAAAAATGGCAGTGGTAGGTAAAGCAGCTATGAGAGCGGTTAGAATATGTATGTATAAAATTCCAAATATTTCAGTTATATGGTTAGAGAGAATATATGAGGCAGTGGTGGAAGCAAAAATGTTATATGGGGTTGAAATATGGGGGGCATCAAAGGGGTGGTTGAAAGTTGACCTTGTACATAGGATGTTTTGTAGAGAAGTGCTAGGCCTACCTAGGGGATCACCAATGGGAGTGGCATTAGCAGAGCTAGGAAGGGTAGGAAGGAAAGGAATAATAGTAGAAAGAATTTTGAAATATTGGTATCGTAATATAAATTTGGATGAGGATAATGCATTGAAAGAATGTATGAAGTATTTAAATGAAGGTAGGAGGCATGATAATTGGGTGGAAAAAATTAAAAGGATACTGGAAGAAGTTGGAAGGGGGGATATTTGGCAAAGAGGAGAAGGTAATAAGATAGGATTTTGGAGGGAAGTAAGAAAAAGAGTAGAGGACATGGAAAGACAAGAGATCTGGGCAAGCTTTGTAAACAAAAGTTCTTTAAGATTATACAGAGTAATTAAAACAGAGTGGGGAAGGGAGAAATATGTCGATTGTTGTGATAAGCAAGGAAGAGAGGGATATGCATGGATGAGAACAGGGGTGATATATCTGAAAGGGTTAAGGAAGGACAGAGAGGAAGGTTGTGTACTATGTAATAAAGAGGAAGGAATATCACACTACTTAACGGAATGTGAAGGGGTAACACGGTGGAGGGAAGAAATCTGGGAGACAAAGTGGGATAAATTTCATAAGGAGATAATAACCATCAAGATGTTGAAATTCAGAGGTGAAGAAAATACTAAGAAAATTGGGGAATATTTAGGAAAAATGAGAGAGAAGTGGATGAGAAAAATTAGGAAATAGATCAAGAGAAAATAATCAAGAAAGGTGTGGTAAGTTAACCAGAATCCACATTCATACACTAAACCCAGGGGTTATAGTATGAAGGGATTCTTAGTGGATAGCGCTAGACTTATAGATAAGAGATGTTTAAAGTGGATGTAGATAACTATGTATGTAAAAGCATGTGTTAATAAAATTCTATTCTAAAAATTCTATTCTATTCTACTAGATGTCGCCACCGTCGCTACTCTCCTAGTAGTTCTAATGCCGCCGCTAGGTTTAGAGAGTAGTGGTGGGGGGCTCGGGTGGGTCGTAATGTGTTATTTTCCCCTGGATAAATTCCATTGTTGGCCGAAACATAAGCCACCGCCGTGTATACTCTAACGGAACTCTCAGGGCTGTACAGTATTCGTGCTAAGAAGTAATGTGTTCACACAGACGTGAATAACAAAATATATATTGTAATGCAGTAGAACATACAATGCTACTTTTCCGCATTATAGAATAAATTGCTACTTAAATCTTAAAATTTGCATTCCGTTTCCGCGTTAAGCACGTTCCGTTTTATACAAAATATTGACATTTAAAAATGTATTGCGTGCGTCGGGACCAAAATATTTGTACGCTTTGGACAGATTTCCGGATTATACACGTGCCGCTTTGAACAAGTTTTACTGTATATTAACTCTCTACTACAAGTAAGTTAACTAATATATTTTTCTGGTTTCCTATGGCATATTTTAAGACGAAAGTAAAGTGTCCAAGATTTTCATTTTTTAAATGTAGCAACCCTATGTGGTACTCAAGTCAGTAGTAAAAATGGACGTTGCCAGAAACTGATGTATCTCAATATTCAGATGCAATGAAGATGAATGTCTTGATTCAGTCCACTCAGCTCATCGCACAATTTCCTTGTACAGTCGGTCAAATAAAAAACGTCGGGACTCGTATGCAGTTAAAATTAAAGTTTTCACGCATTAGTTCACAAGTTTCCTATAAAAACATTAAATACAGGCCATTCTCGGAACATATGAGGCCATGCGACAGGAGGGAAAAAATGAAGAACTAAGGGAAAAAATTGAACAACGCCAAAAGCGCAACACACGATATTCGACTTAATGTATTGTCATAATTCATTTTGCTTTGTGTCATCGCCACATACAAATGCTAAAGTGAGAGAAAGTGTAGTTAGGGCTGTAATTGACGTGCATTTTTCGGCCTCTGAAGCAGCGAGAACGTTCCATATTTATGAAAGAGCAGCTCGGATGTGGGAACTTCACTATAATGCGACCAGAAGTTTTCACAGGGATCTGGCCGGCCGCGTATTTCGATGCTAGATGGTTGCAAAAGTTGAACGTAAGTTATTGATTTTGCACTACAAATACCGGTGTTATAAAATAAAATCTTTAAAAAATGCTCCTTGAATAATCATATTCCTTGCGAATTTATCAATTATTAATATTATAAGAATTTGCAACCAAGAATATGGCGGATTTGAGGCATATAGCCACAGCCTTCTATACATGTTTGTTTTGGAACAAAACTGACTAAATAATCAAGAAAATACATGGATAGAGAAGAGGCATATGTGAACCTAACCTTACGTCTTCCTGTACATGCGCATATGCTCGTTCGTGATACTTTATAAAATAACGCCCGACGTTTTTTATTTGACCGACTGTATATAGGAGTAGTTTCACAGTTGTATGTAGGTAATTCTGTTTTATTATTTTACAGAGATTGAGATATCTCAACATTCAGATGTAGTGAATATGAATGTCTTGATGCAGTTTGCTCAGCTCATCTCACAGTTTCCTTGTATGCTGTAGTTCGAGTAGTTTTACAGTTGTATATAGGTAATTCTGTTTTATTACTTAGCTGAGAGTGAGATATCTCAACATTCAGATACAGTGAAGCTAAATGTCTTGATGCAGTCCACTTAGCTTATTTCACAATTTCCTTGTATACTGTAGTAGTTTTACAGTTGCATACAGGTAATTTTGTTTTATTACCATATTTATCCAAATATAAGCTGCACTTTTTTTCCTGAATCTAGGCCGATGAAAACCGCCTGCTGCTTAAATTCATGTACGAGCATTTTCCGAGGTGTTTTATTATTATTATTATTATTATTATTATTATTATTATTATTATTTTATTTTGAATGTGTCATACAAATGGTTTCAGCATATGAAAAGGCTTTTACTCGAAAAGTAATACAGTAAAAGCTGAATGTACTTTGATCTTGAAGAAATTACATAATAATGTAAAAATGCGTACAACATGGCTGGCTGATCTGCTAGCCATCCATAACCACGTCCACTAGCCAAAACTAGCTACCTCTATGCACGTTGTTCACCATTCTCTCTGGTAACCAGCTATCAATAATCTTGCATCAGTAGCAAGATTGAGATCGGAAATATACACACTAAACTTCACTAAAAGGTTTTTTTTTTTCACCCGCCGCTAGAGGACCAGTTGGAATCAGCTGATGATGATGTGTATATTTCTGATCTCAATCTTGCTACAGATATCAACACTTCACTGTAGATTTCCATCTAATATTAATCTTGCATCAACTCGATTATCTCACATTGATTTCAATATTAAGTCTTTGGAAGCATGGGTACACTGTAAGCATGTGGTGTTCGTTTCCGTCTTGTTGAGTAGTGTCAGGAAAAATGAGTGAGCTGGTAGAGAAAAGAGCATCTTCTTCATCTCACCAAGAAGCTGCACGTGAACATAACCTCGATGAGTCATGTATACGACATTGAAGGAAAATGGAGGATAGATTATCACGTTGCAATCCCAACCGCTGTAAATTCTCCGGACCTAAATCAGGAAGACTTAATGAAATTGAAATAAGAGTCAGTGACTACATAAGGGACTTATGAAAGGATGGAAAGCCTGTTTCTTGTGAAGTCCTGAAACTAAAAGCGCTGGAAGTTTTGTCAAGCCTCGACATTCCACATTCGTCTTTCAAGGCTAGCCATGGTTGGATTGCATGCGTGATGCGAAGAAATGGATTTTCTCTGCGTTGATGGACTTCTCTTTGCCAAAGGTTGCCGAATGACTTCAGTGAAAAACTTATGGAATACCAGAGATATGTCATTCAGCAGAGAAGAAGACTAATTATCTTTTGGAACAGATGGGCAATGCCGATGAAATGACAGTGTATTTTGACATGCCATCAAACACTACAATTGAAAACAAAGGCAGCAAATCTGTGCTAATAAAAACTTCAGGCAGTGAAAAGCTAAGGATCACTGTTATGTTAGGCATTCTGGCTGATGACAGGAAATTACTGCTTTATGTAATCCCCAAAAGAAAAAATCTACCGAAAGAAAAACTGCCACAGGGTATCATCTTTTGGTGCCAGGAAAAAGGGTGGATGTCAAATGAACTGATGGTTGATTGGCTTCAGTGTGGAACAGGAGACCTGGAGCACTCTTGAAACAGCGGGTTATGTTGGTGTTGGATGCATTTAAAGGTCATACAACCCCTGAAGTGAAGAAAGCTCTGTCTGAGAAGCTAAATATCAATTTGGTTGTTATACCGGGAGGTATGACCAGCCAGTTGCAGGTGTTTGATGTCTGTATCAACAAGCCTTTCAAGGACCACCTAAGGCAACTGTATTCAGACTGGTTGATCAACAGCAAGCATGCCCTAACATGGGAAGATAAAGAAACCTAGTGTTGTTCTGTTGGGGGAGTGGGTGATGATCGCCTGGAACAGAATTACTTCCGACACCACCATCAAGAAATTCAAGAAGTGTTATGTGTTGAACAGCCTAGATGGAAGTGAAAATGACATTCTTTGGGACAGCGAGAAGGAGTTTAAACTCCTCAGAAGATGAAAGCAGCAGTGGGAGTGAGAGTGATGGCCAGTGAGGAAGACAGAGTACTGGTAGTGAATATGCACATTGATTGTTAGGCTTACAATACAGTAGAAATGATTTTAATGCAGGTCTACAATGTTAGTGTGATTCAGTATTGATTTTAGTGTATGCATATGATATATTTTGTGAATGTTCCTGATTAAATTTTGTTAATTTTTTAATGCCTATTTGAGTGTATTATGATACTTCCGTTTGAAATTGGGGACTTACATTTCTTGCACTTTAATCCCTTTGATATTTTGCAGATATCCAGACCTATTTCACCTAGAAAATGTTTTACTTTAATGTCATGAAAAATGGGGAGGTTAGATATTTTATTGTGATGTTAATTTCTTTTTTCCCTGATATTGTGCTTCAAATTTCTTTTTTCCCAGAGTGCACATGGAGTTTATAGAAAACCCACGCACACTGACCTTTATCTGAACGCCAATAGCCACCACACCCCTCACAGAAACGTTCTGTCCTGTCCAGCCTTCTGCACCGAGCCACAAGCATATCTGACTCTGACAACTTGCAAAGTGAAATTGATCATTTATTTACTACTCTACAGCAGAACAACTATAGCCGCCAAGAAATCAGCAGGGTCCTTCATCACATCACTGCCAAGAAAACCAGCACCCAACCTGACTCCACCAGCACTCCAAGGAAAGCATTCATCCCACACTGCGGCAACCTGTCCAACAAGATTAGCAGAATCCTAAAAAAGAAGAACTTAAAGACTATACAAATGCCTCCCACTAAAATTCAACAATTTCTACGGCCAGTGAAAGACCATCGAGGCCTACGAACTTCAGGAGTCTATAAGATCCCCTGCGAATGTGGCAGCATCTACATTGGGCAAACTGGAAGGACGGTCCAGGAGAGATTGCAGGAACACCAACGCAACATGAGGCTATTCTACCCAGAAAAATCCGCTGTGGCACAACACGCCATAGAAAATGACCATAGAATCATGTTCGACAAAACCACAATCATGCACAGCTCTACAGCTTATTGGGACCATGTCATAAAAGAAGCAATAGAAGTAAGGTCTCATCCCAACAACTTCAACAGAGAAGGTGGACTCTTCCTCAGCAATGCCTGGGCTCCATCCCTGAAGCTGTATCGAGATTCAACACAAGAAACCTCCAACAATAGCAAGACTCCAAACTCCCGGACCCCCATGTCTTCTTTTTAATCATTGGCCCTGACTTGGACCGATTATTCACATTTTACAACGATTATCCCCCTAAACCACTCTGCCCTGACTCACATTATTAATCTTTATTTTTCTCCCATTGGTCCTGATATGGACCGATTGCTTCTTAAAAGATTTTACTATAAAGAAAATTCCCGCATTCTGATTGGCCGATACACGCCAACCCTATTCCTCCAATCACAGAATTTCTTTTTTCACTCCAAACATATATAAGCTCTCTCCACCCACTTTTTCTACACTCATTTCCCTGAGGAAGGCCGCAGAGATGTCAGCGACCGAAAGCTTGGATGCAGTATATCCTTTTACTCGGCTTATAGTCCGTGAAACCACTCTACTTGACTTAATAGTGATCTCACAAACACATAGGGTTATAACGCATGGACAACTACCTGTGCCTGGAATTTCAGCACATGACCTAATTTACATCGAATACTCGTTGCAGTGCCCGAAACGCGAATCCAAATTCATTACATACAGAGACATTAAAAATATAGACGAACTACAACTGACTGAAGACGCCCTGCAACTGCCTTGGCACTCCATATGGAATCTGCGCACTGTTGACGAAAAAGTACAAGCTCTCAATGACCTGATAATACAGCTATATGACAAACACGCACCGTTACAGACTAAACGAGTAACCCGTCCCCCTGCACCATGGATGACTGAAGAAATACGTGAATATATGACAAGGAGAGACGCGGCATATCGTAAATATAAACACAATAAATGTGAAGAAAACTGGCAACACTATAAGCGTTTCAGAAATAAGACGACCCAAATGATACGTAATGCTAAAATACAACATGGACACAAACTTGTTGTGCCAACTATGACGACTTGTGACGCATGGAAAAACTTACGTACAATGGGACTATGTAAACAAAAAACTGACTGTTCTTTTGACAATTTATCTCTCAACGAACTGAACGAGCATTTTACGTCAGTGCCTATCAGAACCTTAGACAATGCAACTAAACGACAAGCTATTGCTGAACTGACAACCTTACCTACACCAGATCGTGAAAAATTCTATTTCTCTCACGTATCTCCCATGCAAGTAAAGAAAGCTCTTCAACGGGTAAAAACTAATTCACAGGGCATTGACAGAATAAGTATAAGAATGCTAAACAGAATCATAGATATCATCCTTCCGACCATAACTCACATATTTAACGCTTCACTTGTTACATCCACATTTCCTCAACAATGGAAACATGCACTCGTTCGACCTATTGCTAAAGTAAATCGGCCAAGCACTCCTACAGACTACAGACCTATTAGTATTTTACCTACTTTATCTAAAGCACTAGAACGTATTGTTCACAAACAACTTACTGACTATTTACATACTTACAACTTGCTCGATCCACTCCAGTCTGGCTTTAGGACTTACCACAGTACCTCTACTGCACTCCTTAAAATCGTTACTTTTCCCATGCATTTGACACAGTCGATACTGACATTCTTATTGCAAAGTTGAAATCTTTGTATCTGTCTGACACTGCAATCAAATGGATGGAATCCTACCTTCGCGGTCGTCAGCAATGTGTTACTGATAACAAGCGCTCTTCATCGTGGCAATGTGTGAAGGCAGGCGTTCTCCAGGGGTCTGTATTAGGGCCTGTCTTATTCTCCGTATTCATAAATGATATATCTAGTCACATAAGACACTCCCAACACCACCTGTACGCAGATGACCTTCAGATCTATATTCACTCACCTCCTGATGCAATTAATGACTCTTTAACATTCCTTAACGAAGATCTACAATCAATCGGTAACTGGGCACACAAATTTGGCTTACAACTTAACCCAAGCAAAACCTAAGTTATTGTATTAGGACAGCAAAGACTCGTGTCATCCATCAACAAGGCTACATTGCTACCAGTGACACTGAAGAACACTATTATCCCGTACACAGAAACAGTAAAAAATCTAGGTATCTATCTCGACTCAAACATGAATTGGAATTCCCAAATCAAGTATATATGTAAAAAGGCTTTCTCTATCATGCATGCTCTAAAACGACTGAAAAACTTCCTTCCTACTAGAATAAAGCAAACCCTCATACAGACCCTAGTGATGCCTTATTTCGACTACTGCGACATCTTGTATGGAGATCTGAGTGTTGAATTGTCACAGAAACTTCAGCGTGTTCATAATACTTGTGTTCGTTTTATCTTTAACATTCGTTTCCACGATCATGTCTCAAAATATTTCAAGCATCTGTTTTGGCTTCGTTTGCAAAATAGACGTTTGGTCCACTCTCTGTGCTTATTATACCAAATTCTTAAGTTTTCCATACCTCTTTACTTGGCTCCCCGATTTACATTTCTATCCTCCTACCATAATCATGGTACACGCTCGCAGCACAACTCTCTGTTATCAATTCCTAGTCATCATACAACCTCATACTCTCATTCATTCACCATAGCCACAGCCCGTTCTTGGAATTCCTTGTCACAAGATATTAGGGGTAGTCGGAGTGTACACTCTTTCAAATCTGCGCTTATTAAGCAATTATTGCCCACTGAACAGAACTAGCTCTTTGTAGTCACTCCATCTTTCACTGTATATAACATTACTTAGTCTCCTTATAACGTATCTACAGCTAGACTTAAATTTCCATTATAACATAATTTTACATATTCCTTGTTTTACTTGTAACATTATTACTATTTTCTTTGATGACACTTACGGTCTCTATGAAGCCTATGCTTTTTATGAAACCTATGCTTTTTACTTATTTAATTTATTATTATGATTAGCCTTAACCTTAGTCTTAGTATTAGTCATAAGTCTCTTATTCACTAATTTGCTATTTATGTAAACCTACATTGTATATATTTTCTGAAACCTGGTTGAGTGGAAGAGAAGGCCTTATGGCCTTAACTCTGCCAGGCAAAATAAATCATTTACTACTACTACTACTACTACTACCATAATTAATAATTAGAGTCTTCAGTTTACAATTAATAATAATTGAGTTAAATTTTCTATTGTAATTGTTGTTTCATACTCAGTGTCTCAGGCCTAGTAATCCGTGAATGAAAATCTGTATATAAGTCTAATGGTTAGGGCGTATTTGAGTATTCCTGTATCTAATAAAACACTTTTAATATGTTGTGAATATTTTGCCATTTTAAACAGTAATTTATTGGTATTTATTCTAATGTGTACATAGTTTGTAATATTCAAAGATTATAATATTTTAGTTAAAAAATTATATTCAGTGCAGTTTGGAGAATAAAACCATTATAGGAATTTTGGCATTATGACTTCAGTAGTTGTTGGTCATGACCTAGTCTGTTTCGAGTAATATGATTGAAGGATTTTCAGGTTTTCATAAGGGAATTATGGGTGCCAGTTATAAAGATTCAGCAGTGGCGTTTACAGATTTAGTCAAAGGTGGTCGAAACCAAATCTACATTCAAAACTGTGTGTACTGGCTTCCAGCATACGTAATTAGTGACCCCAGGGGCACAAGATGAATGTCTTGAAGCAGTCCACTCAGCTCATCTCACAATTTCCTTGTATACTGTAGTAGTTTTACAGTTGTTTATAGGTAATTCTGTTTTATTGCTTTGTAGAGAGTGAGATATCTCAACATTCGGATGCAGTGAAAAGGAATGTCTTGATGCAGTCCACTCAGCTTATTTCACAATTCTCTTGTATACTGTGATAGTTTTACATTTGTATATAGGTAATTCCATTTTATTACTTTGCAGAGTAAGACATCTCAACATTCAGATGCAGTGAAGATGAATATCTTGATGCAGTCCACTCAGCTTATCTCACAATTTCCTTGCATAGGCCTACTGTTGTAGTTTTACAGTTGTATATAGGTAATTCTGTTTTATTACTTTGCAGAGAGTGAGGTATCTCAACATTCAGATGCAATGAAGATGAATGTCTTGATGCAGTCTACTCTAGCTCGTCTCACAATTTCCTTGTATGCTGGTAGTACAAGTCCTTCGAAAGAAGAGCTTAAGCTAGTCATCGACATGGAGGACATCATGACCTCACTTGACCTCCAACAGATATATCTTAAAATCAAATGCAAAGTAGCATTTGCCAACATACTACATTATGTGAGGTATCAATATTATGTAAAGTAATATAAGATGAAAGAATAATATACAACCTATCTTTTGTTATGTGTACACTGATATCTTAAACTGGCCAGCTAATTCATGAGTAATGAGCTAGTGATACAGTCAAGACTTGCTGGCATGTTTTGGTGAGTCAAAACTACTCTTATGATGAGACTTGTTTTGGTTCTGTTTGTATGTTTATATAAACATATATTTTTGTATGTCCAAAATTTATCTTCAGAGACTCTGGACTATGAGTTATATTTATTGTGTGTATTTAGCAAATACTTAATAGAATTAAAAATATAATTAACGTTTAAAATACAAAAATAAGTAAGACATTTCGGCTTCCATCACTATTTGTGTCGTTCTAAGCGAGATCATTGATGTATTATACAGCATTTATCCGTGGGTAGTTTATCCGGTATGCAGATATCTGTGCACATACATTTGAATTTCTTGCAATTAATTTAAAATTTTACGCATGTCATTTTGAATTTCCTGCACTTTATTTCAAATTTCCCACTTTTAATTCTATCAGATATTGAATTCCCCACACTTAATTTCATCGTAAACCTACAATATGGTGACAAAATGCGGGAAATTTGAAATTCACCCAGTTTGGGTTTTCCGTGTTTTTCAATTATTCTTGCATGTCATGGTCTCAATTAACACTGAAAATCGGGAGTTGGCTGTATTATATTGGAAGCCAATGGCAAGACAAATCTGTGTATTATGGCGATGGTCACTCTGCTAGGAGCTGTTACCAACGTTTTTTATTAATAAATCAGCTGTTTTATTTTTAGATTACTACTGCTGCTACTAATAGTAGAGGGAATATGGCCATATGGACTGAACTGTTGAAAATACAGTTATCAAAATTAAATAAAGATGAAGTCCTTATTCTTTAAATACTGTGGACAAATGGGAATTGGATAGATGTTCATCTCAATAGTACGATTATAGGCTATTTAAATAAAAAAAGGCTGTGAAGATATTTCAGCACACTGCACAGTGGTCCAAAATGCAAATCTAGCAGGATAAAACTATTTTGGTCACCCTTGTAAAAATAAGTAAACATTGTTGGGTAATATTGTAATCATGTCCCAGTATAGCCCCTTATAGCCCATGAATTGGACTATTGTATATAGATTTTTAACCTTGTATTCAGATGCACATTTTTATGTCAATTTAAAGTTTTTTAAAATAACCAAAATTTAGTTATTTTCCGAGATGAATACAAATTATTATTAATGACACAAAAATCTCTAAATATGTATAATTATTACTTCAAGAAGTTCCTTAGAATAAATGTTCCAGTAGGAATAGAATCATCCACTTGTCCACTGACGAAACTTATTGAGAAAAAAACAGCCTGATGCTCATAGCTAAGAAGCAGGCTTTCACTCAATTTTGAGGATGTGTCACGCTGTCATACATCAGATTACCGAAATTAAAAAAAAAAGAGATGACCAAAATTAATTTTGTCCCACTAGATTTGTGTTTTGTACCACTGTGCACTGGTGCAAATTCACATACAAAAAGATTGATTGTAGATGCGATAAAAGAGAGGCTATAGGCAGTGATGATTGTTTGAAATTTTAGATATCCTTACCAGTGGCGTACCAAGGGGGGTGTGAACGGGGCGGCCGCACCGGGCGCCGTAAAGAAGGGGGCGCCAAAATTGAAAAAGTATTTTTTTAGTTTAAGAAAAAATATTTTTTTCAGGCAAAATATAACGTTTTATTGATCAAATTTTCTTTATTGCCTTGTTAAATACTGCAGTAATATTATTTAGAAATGAAATAAATGTTTTGTTTTAAACTATTTATAGACAATACCAAATAGAAGATGGCGCTGAGCACACGGGAAAAGTTTACGGTGTACGGGCGAAAGAAAGACTAAGTAATTTAGCAATTTTATCAATTGAACGTTATGTGGCTGCTACTATAGACTTCAACTCTATTATAAATAAGTTTTTCATCCATCAAGGCTAGGAAGGCACATTTAAAAAATTTTGTTATGACTCTGAAAATTCTTTTCTCTTTATTTTTTTTCAAACAAACTAACCTTATAATACTTGAAGTTTTATTTCATTCATATTTTTCTCTTTATAATGTGTTGAAGTAACATACTACTTATTAACAATAAATAATTGTGAACATTAAACTGTGTTTAAATTAAAATTATTGAACCTTGAATTTTTTAGTGTTAGGGGGCGACGCCATCTAATTAGCCCCGGGTGCCAAGTAGTCTTGGTACGCCACTGATCCTTACACTAAACTGGTTAGTGATTCATGAACTATATACTGTAGTATAATATGGAGTTCATAGTCGAAGAATGAGTATTCATGAATAACACATTCACAAAATACGAAAGATGGAGAAGAATGCAAAAAAGGTTTTGTAGGAGCATTTAAATTTTCTGGTGCCATGCAAAGTAATTGTTCGTAAATCCTAAAATTTATTGGAAATTTATATAGTGAAGTTAATAAATATACATTATTACTTGAGATGGAGATTTAACATATATAACTTCACTTAATTCAAGAACTAACCTGAACATATTTTGAGCATGCGTCATGACTCATCCTCGGTTATACTCCATCTGCCAGTTGGACAACATCCAGATGGGTGTTTAACTAACCTCTTGATGTGATCACCCTTCGCTGGTATTTCAAAATTTATCAGCTAATACCTCTTT